>CM060560.1:37090824-39855824 GCA_030625065.1 Alectoris magna
ATTTCATATACCAGATGGAAAGTAGTAACAAAAACTGAATTTAAAAAATAAAAATAAAAAATGGGATGAGGAGATTAGCTATCCCTCATCTTTGATAAAAAGAAAATAAATAAAAGGAAATAGGAAGATGTGTTGCTTAACACTTCCATATAGTTCTGTCAAGAAAGATGGAAAGTATAATGAAGGCAGTTGATTATTAGAAATATCTTAAACTATTGCCTGAGGAAGTTAACATAATTTAAAAAACTTTCGGTTGCATTTACATTTGTGTGCTCTTAGTAAATTCATGAGCTTTCTTTTAAATTCAGTACTAATAATCTGATTATGTGATTGTAGGGTCAGATTCACAGACAAGGGTGAAGCATGTGACTATTTTAATATTTCACTGTTTGATACTTCTATAGCACTATTTACTTGTAGTACACGTAGCAATGTCTGTAGTACCATGTTTAAATTAAAAAGTCTGGGGAGTTCAATTTGCATGATAAGATCAAGGTGGTGGTGGACAGAGATCCATTGTTTTCATACTTACTGAAAAGTTATTAATCAGCAATACATTCAATATTTTCAAATCATTTTATGTAGATAACATAAATTGCTTATAAATATATATGGACACAAATAATACTGAATTAACAACCTGCCAGAAGTCATCTTAGCTCATATGAATTATTTATTATTTTCTACTTCACTCATAGAAATAAAGAGTAATAAATCCAATGTTATTAATACTACATATATGTACTAATGACAAAATTAAATTTGTTGTGTTCACAAGATGTCACTGAACTTGTATTTTTTCAGTAGGAATATCAAGGACTATTGAAGAGATGATTGAAAAAGCTTTAATTATTAGAATGAATAGTAAACTGAATTATAGTAAAAATAAAATCACTTGTAGAATCGAGTATCTCAAGAGGAGAGAGGTAAGATAATACTGAAAGTAACAACATCAAATGCTTTAATAAGAATGTGTACTCTAAGAAGATGATATTGTATCAAGTACATGTATGAAGAGCTATCCATAGGCAAGATTTCAAGTGCAGAATCCATGATCTCACAATCTCTTATAGGTAGGAATAGAGCATCCTGACAATCTCCTAGGGATGATCTTGCACTCTAAAGGAATGGTTACAAAAGTAACAGTTAGTTAAAAGAGACAAATTTCCCTGACCTATTCTATAAAATAGAAATAAATAGAAGAAACCTCCAGGAGTCACCTAGTGGATTTCTTTCTGCAGGTAAAACCATCTCTATATATAACATTCTTGACAGACATTTGAATCGCCTGCTGTTACATAGCACAGACTTTGTAACCTATTCCGATAATTTCCTTCAGCCTGCCTCCCTCTCCAAATTGTTAGATTTCTTTTTTCCTACTGTCTAATACAAAGCTTTGCTATATTATTGTTTTTTTTTTTTTTTTTTTTCTGACTGACTACATGAGAAACAGACTTTTCAACAGTTTGTTATGTTTTTTAAAATGCTAATATCCCCTGTCATCTCTCTTTCATGACAACTTTAATTTCTACAGTCTTTACAAGCAGATCGCTGTTTTGAAATCTCTTCTTGATCTCTTCTGTACTCTTTCCAAATGGTCTGCATCCTTCATGTTAGGGTTCTGCTCAGAACTAACTGGAAGTGTTTTTTTCTTTCCATGGACTATTAAGGGAGCCTAGGGTTATTAGCCTCCCAAGGATAAAGTTAATCTTTGTGAAGCACTGAAGTAAATAAATTGTATTTTGTAGTTTCTTGCTAGATGTCTGCAATATAAGGTCCATTGCTCCTAAAATAGCTCCCTGACTGTTATTGTATGGTAAATGATGTGAATGACTTGCTATATTCACAATACAGATGGTCTCAAAATCCACAACTATGAAGCTTTATTATGTGACTAGGTTCTGAAGTGTTCTATTCGGCTATTTTATTAAACTTACCATGTGGAATACTTCAGTTCAACAGATGGGAATCTTTAAGTCATATGAATCAGAAGGCACTCACTGGGTACAAACTATTAGGAGTGTATAAAACAAAAATTTTACTGAGAAATCAGGCCCTGTATCACAAAACATCTATCCATCTATCTCTTGCTGTGTTATATTGCTCTTCATTATATCATAGAGAATGCTTCTAAAAATATTTTGTTCTTTTTATTGCTGTTTTGTCTGTGACTCCATTATGCGGTCTACAGCAAGGTCAGTTTCAGCTCTTCAGAATATTATTCCTTTATCATCAGTATGCATATCCTGAGTATTCCCTGTTATTGGCTCTTAGGCAACATGTTGTCTCAAAGGATTTCTCAGAAAAATTTGAAAGAAAAGTGAAATCTAAGGGTGGAGGAAAATATTTTGCTGCTCCATATTTCCTCAGTGTTGCTACGTAGAAGTCAGCCAATCTTGGAGAATCACTGATCCTCCAAAACACTTCTAAAACTTTATGAATACCACATAAAAAGCACTTCACATACAATGGATGTCACCTCTGTCCTTCTCCAGGATAGTTTGAAAGGCAATACAATATACAATACAATACCACAATAAATCAAAAGACTTGGGCAATCCATGAAAATATATGACAGTTACAATTTTTCCACTTGTACAGTGAAGTCATCATTCATAATGGTGAAAGCACACAGCATGTTCTTAAAAAAAAAAAAAAAAAAAAAAAAAAAAAAACTCCTGCCCTTAGGAGTCTTTTCTGAGCAACAATAAAAATATCACTGGCTACAAAATTGGTGAGTAAGTCCCATTCTTTCAGAACAGAACCAATGAAGATGAATTGTGTTCAAAAGGAAACATCCAGAAAATCCACCGTGGAAACATATGAACTCAGAAACTCAACATGTACAATAATGAGAAGTTACTAGTACACCACCTTTTGCTGTCTATTGCAATAGGTTACCTGTGGCGACTATCTATCTCATGTTGGATAGAGGTTAATAAAGGTTAGGCACTCAATGAATTCAATATTAGCTGACATCAACAGCTATTGAATTTGGCCCTGGAACAAAAAGGGGTTGTATGAGGGCATCATTCAGAGAGCTTTCCCTTTAATAGCTTAGTACAAACAACACTGAGAACATCAGAGGTAAAGATGCTCTTTTGTATACATCCTGCATGAATAAAACTGTAAAGTAATACCAATAAAGTAAGAATGCAGAAAATAGCTAGGTGTGTTATTTCCTTGTAGCTGGTATTAATAGCAAGTTATAAATTCAGTAACACGCACTTCTGTTTCAGTGCTTCAACCAAGGTCATATAATGCAAAATGGAGCTCTCACTCCAGATGCTGGAACCAGGAGAGTGTTTATTAATCTCAAGATGTGGTGCTCATAAGGGGTTATCACCTTCATGACTGCCATACAGAAGGTCTCTCAGATCTCTTTAACTTTGTGTTGAGCAAAGGCGGATTGCAAGACCAGATGCACTATCACTGTATTTGATAGAGCATATTTTTGACATTACTTTTTAAAGTTTTGAATTTCACACAGTGATCTTGCAGATCTACACCACAAAGGAATGAGGATAAATCAATCTTTTTTAAATTTAAAATACCTATTCCAAACTAACCTGTGGTCTGAAAATATGCTGAAAAGTACTTTAACTCAAGTACTTTCATAGTATTTGAATCACAGAATCATAGAATCGTAGAATCACTCAGGTTGGAAAAGACCTTAAAAATCATTGAGTCCAACCATGACCTAACCATACTGCACTAATTAACATCCATCTGCTAAATCATGTCCCTGAGCACCACATCCAAATGGTTTTTAAACCCATCCAGGGATGGTGATTCAACCACCTCCCTGGGGAGCCTATTCCAGTGCTTAACAACGCTTTCTGTAAAGAAGTGCTTCGTAATATCCAACCTAAACTTACCCTGGTGCAACTTGAGGCCATTTCCCCTCGTCCTGTCACCTGTCACCAGTGAGAAGAAACCAGCCCTGCACTCACTGTAAGCACCTTTCAGATAATAGAAGAGAGCAATACGGTCTTCCCTCAGCCTTCTTTTCCCCAGACTAAACAGCCCCAGTTCCTTCAGTCTCTCCTCGTAGGGCATATTCTCCAAGCCCTTCACCAGCCTTGTTGCCCTTCTTTGGACCTGCTCCAGCACCTCAATGTCCTTTCTGTACTGAAGTGCCCAAAACTGAACACAGTACTCCAGGTGAGGCCTCACTACTGAGGAGTACAGGGGCAGGATGAATTCCCTAGCCCTGCTCACCACACCATTCCTGCTACAAGCCAAGATGCCATTGGCCTTCTTAGCTACCTGGGCACACTGCTGGTTCATATTCAGAAAACTCTCCATCAGCACACCAAGGTCCCTTTCCATCAGGCAGCTTTCCAGCCACTCCATTTCCAGCCATTTGAATTTATGTAGAAACAATTTAAGTGATTAAAGTGATCAGAATTTGTTATCAATCTTAACTCTCAAATTCAGTATCTCAGACAATTACTAGTAAATAAAAGCACGTGTTTTATTTGTACTCTTAGGCAGTTTGCTTCTGACAACACTTCAGCCAATTATCAAAGCTCTATCAAAGTTCTCTCTTTTTTCCTTGCAACTGGAAAATCCTAACTTGTAACACTTGTAACTCAAAGCCAAGTCAATTCTTTTATACAGTCTCACTGTTTAGAGAGGGTCATTGTGAGCAAGATGAAGACAATTCTTTCAAACGTGACTGATACTATACATGCTCAAGTACTCAAGTTAAGGTCCTCTATATTCTTATATTGGCTACCTGATGAGATAAGATACATAATAAAACGAACCCACTGTGTTTTTCTGTTGTATTAAGAGAACTCTCATTCTACACAATAGCAACACCAGCATGTACTAAGCAGGGAAACTGCAGTCTCAGAAAATGTTTCTAGGTTCATGTGAAGAACTCTGCATTAATCTCACAATTTCACTCTTAGGAGTCCTCCATTTGTTCCAAATTTTGTGTTTTGCCAGTAAATGTGTATAATTCAGAACAGTCTTTCTTCTGCATAAATAAAAATTAATCACACGTTTCCATAACAAAACATGCACCTTTAAATTTAGCTATTACAAATATCACTTATTAATCCCAGATTTTAGAAGATATCTACTTGAAAATCCTACTCATACACACCCTTATGCTGTGCTACCTAATATGGCTCTGTGCTCAGATATTATCTTAAAAAATTGGGATTGACAGGGATAGTTCTGCTTCTTTCCTTAAAAAAACTTGCACTTCTTGCAAAACAAAACAAACAAACAAACAAACAAACAAACAAACAAAACAAAACCTGTAAGTTTGGATTAAATCCTTTTGGTTGAATTTTCACCGAAGTCAAGTAAGAGTTTCAATCCTTTCATAGCCAGGCTTATTTTGCCAAAATGAATAGGATAACTTCCTTTCAGTTTTTCAGTTAGCTCTCTTAGCATTGGCTATGCCCACAGTAGCAAGTCATTTTGAGCAAGAGCTGAGGTGCAGTAAATCAAACCCGTTATTACTAAGGTTCTTTGTATCTCGAACAAAAACTACCAAGTGGAAGAGGACTGAGCTTCCAGACTTGCTCTCTCTGAAATAGGTCCACCGTATACCAGGATTCTGTGCACCAAAACTGCCCTGCAGAATCAAGCAATGCACAATCTAACAGGGACACAGATGATGTGTTTCAAAAAACTGATTCAAATCAAGAACCTAGTGCAGACATACTCATTGAAGAATCACTGTTACATTTCTGTTTCATTCATGTAGAAAAAAAAACAAAACAATGACTTTGACAGAGCAGTGATTGTAAGCCATGTCTAAGATGATGGTCATGTCTAGTAGTGCTAACAATTACACACTATTTCTGACCTACCATTCAGTCCAATGCGATTAATCAGGAAACCTTACCAACAGAACAAAATAAAATCATATGTAAGTAATATTACAGGATTTCTAGTTAGAGTTCAGAGCAATATGTCATATTTCTTTTTTTTTTTTTTTTCAAACTTTCTAATATTTGCAGTATGACTTTTCATAAAACTATAGACATCTGTAAGGTACATCAGCTATTGTTCTTAGATGGGTAGCAAAGCATCCCAAGAAGATTCCAGAAATAGAGTTTATGTTGAGGACTGCAACTGTAATAGGAAACACAAATTAACACATAGCTATGTGAAAATAGATTAAATAAACAAAATCTGCTTTGCACGGGTTATTCTAATTTCTCATTTGTTTAAATCATTTAAAGTTATACAAAAGCAGCAATGCAGTGCTGGATTTTATTGACAGACAGGAGGCTTTTTGTTATGTTTTTTGTCAAAGAAGGTTCTTTCCCTATCCTCTCAGGCATTACACACAGAGAGATCAAGTCTCCTCTCATGCCCTTTTCTGCCCCAAATACACAATATAATCATATCCTTACAAAGTAGTGAAAAAACACTGAGTCTGGTGAGTGAGAAGACAAACTCCTCTTCTGACTAAGGCCATCATAATCTTAACGTTGACAGTACAATACTCTTGTATTGTCAAAACACCGCTGTTTTTACTCTTTTTAAAATCACTCTATTAAGAATTTTGTTGCTGAAAATGAAAAATAATGTTAGTGGGTTTTTTTTGTTTTTTTTTTTCCTTTTCTTTTTCCTAAAAATATATTCATATGTATTGGGCTTACATGGCAATGTTTCAAAGAAGGGTGGAGTTACAGGCATGGCCTCTGCGAGAAGAACAAGACAGTGGCTCCATGTTAGATAAGAGCCAACTCCAGCTGGCCCCAAAAGGGACCTGCTGCTGGCCAGAGCTGAGTCATGAATGACATTGGTTGTGTCAGAGTAGATTTAAGAATGGCTGGGAAAAAAAAAAAAAAAAAAAAGAAAGAAAGAAAGAAAGAAAAAAAAAAAGTTTAAAAGCAGCTGGGAGAAAGAGAAAATGCAAAGAGAAACAGCCCTGCAGCCACCAAGGCCAGTGCAGAGCCACAGCCTATGGATAGCTCCCACAGTAGAAGGCCCTGGCAAGGCCAGAGCTGCAGCCTGCAGAGGGGCAGGAGGGCTGGAAGAGCTGCCATCCATCCGGATCTGTGCTGGAGCAGTACGGTCCTGAAGAATGAGCCCCGTGGTACGAACCTGTGTTGGAGCAGTGCTTGGAGAGATGCAGCCTGTGGCAAGCATGCGTATAATCAATTTGCGGTGTATGACATTCTGTGGGAGGGACTCCAGGCTGCAGCAGGGGCAGAGAATGATCATGATGGAGAGGCACAGATGAAGTGTTATGGACTGACTGCAACCCCCATTCCCTATTCCCTTGTTTTGCTTAGAGACAAGAGTTACAAGGTGGTAGAAAGGAGGAAGGTGGTTTTAATTTGCCTTTAGTTTCTCACTGCTCTAGTCTGTCAGTAATAAGCAATAAATTACGTTACTCTCCCTTATGCTGAGGCTGATTTGCCCATGCAAACAGTGGGTGAGTGCTCTCCCTGTCCTTATCTCAACCCATGAGTTGTTTTCTCCCTCCTAGTTTTGAGAAGATGAAGTGAGAGAGCAGTGCAGTGGAGTTCAGCTGCCCATTAGTGTGAAACCACCACACCATATGGTCAGTTTCTGTTCTTTCCAAGCCTAACAGTTACTCAGACACATCTCATTCTTCTAATACTCATGGTTGTGGATTGATAGGGCCCTTGGCAACCTGATCTAGTGGGAAATATCCCTGCCTGCCGGAGGGGGATTGGAACAAGATGATCCTCAAGGTTCTTTCCAAATCAAACTGTTCTATGATTTTATGATTCTATGATTCTGTGATTCTATGATTCTATGATAAAGCAGATGCATTACTAAACTTCACCAATCAAATTCTCTCCAGTATAAGAGAAGATTTAACTAGGGAAATAGTGTCTTAATTTTAGAACTATTTTTTTTGTTCTGTCCATTGCTATAGATTTCTAAGGATTTTTATTTTACCAAGAGTTGCAGATATATTATAACATAAACCTAAACAAATAAATGAATTTCATCACTGCCAAGTAACCAAATAAAGTTTTGGCAGCACACCTAAAATATTAGTTCATATGAAAATCATCTGGAATCAGCACTTCCTTGTAAGAACTTTATCATATCTAGCAAAGGGAATATCTGTAAGACTTTTATGTAAGTAACAATGATTTTCTTCATAATACAGAATGAAATAAGAATCTGACTGAAAGTAGTATTTTCTTCTAATGTTAATAGCTGAAATAATGTATTTGTGTTATACGGGAAAGTAATAATTAATAATAGCTACTTTCTTCCTACTGCATTAAATTGCTAAATTTACTGACAGCCTGAACTGCATTACTAGTGTACACAGAGATGTGAGCCATTTGGGAAGGAAAGCACAATTGCCAAATAACAAATTAAAATAAAACAGAAAAAAAAGCTCAGTTGGGGAAAAAAAATTTGCATGAAGGAAGGCCGAAAGGCAATATGTTGTTATAGTCTTCGAACATGCAATTTGCAGATTGATTTCCCTGCTCTCTTTGCATAGTAGATATAAAGATTATGCAGAAATCTAGGAAAATTTAAATTGTACATGTGCCAAAGTGAATTGAGAACTTGAGTCAAATGCCTGCACTTGTTCTAACAAATTCAGAACAAGGAAATAGTTCTTCAAGGCATTTCTTTGCAAATATACCCAGCTAATTTTCCAGCTATAAATTCTTTAAAAAATCCAGATATCCAGGATGAATCTTCCTCACTACATCAGTTTGGTCTTGTAACAGGGACAAATTTGTTCAGGTTTAGCTTTGTGTGATAAGCAGGAATGTCACATGTCTCCTTGTATTTCTTTCTTTCTTCTATGTGCTATCAGTGTTGTTTTTTTTTTGTTTGTTTTTTTAAAAAGTACTCACTGTTCCAATTTTTTGCTAATATTTGTTAAGCCTATGGCAGTATCCAAAGCACAAGGCTGAACTACTGAATCCCTTTCCCATACTTATCCCTCACCAGGAAACATTTCTCAAGTGCCACCCATACCCTGCTTGATTGATAAAAGCACTACCTCTGGAACAGAAGTTGCCGCTGCTATTCCTCAGTCATTTATTTCATGCAATTGGTTTTCTCCGCTCAAATACTTGTCTACATTTCCGGAAGATGTTTTAACTGGAACCCTGTCAGCTGACATATCTAAAGCAGGAAGGCTGACTAGCTGTGAAAGATGTGACTCCCAATCCCAGCAAGACTCAAAGCACTGGAAACTGAAGTAAACCCCTTAAGAGCATATGTTACCCTACTTACAATGAAGTTTTTGTGACATTCTTTTAATTGCAACCATATGACACTTGCTTGTAAGCCAGAGGCACTGAATATGAGTGAAAAGTCTCATGCGAATTACCGAGCTTTGAGTTTTCAAAGGTATATTCTAAATAGAGGGGTAGCTTCACTTACAACACAGAAACAAGCAAAACCCAAAAGATTTCATAAAAAAAAAAAAATTATATTGACTGTGCAGTGTTTGAGAGAGGGTGTATATACAAGTCATTCCTGCAGAAATCTAATTTACTGGTCAGCAATTCCTTGCAGAAATCACTATTTTACTGGTCAGCAACCAGATTTTTAAAAAGACACTATTAGCACAGTTCCTTTTTTTTTTTTTTTTTTTCCAAATAGCTTGGATTTATGAGAGCAAAAGCAGAGCTGAGCATACAGGATTTGGACAGAAGGAGACAATGTGTTAAATTACTTTTAATAATTGCACCATGGATTCTAAAATGCTTTGACTGTGTTAGTAGCCTCAGTTGTGTGCATGTTAAAGTAGTCTTCTTCAGATACCAATGAAGCCAGTACATTTTTCATCCATCATAAAAGAAATAAGCATTTCACGTAATAACAGAATGGATGAGGTTAGAATGAAGAGGGAAACTAAATACACACCAACAAAATCCCTGGTTAGTTGCAAAGGATGAAAGGATGAGCTATTATTCTTGGGAATAAATCTTACTATTAAATGTTAGACAAAGATAAAAATAATAAACATATTTTCTAACTAGAGGAAGAAAAAACATCAAAGTTTTTACTATACTAACAATATGACTGAATTAGTCTGTATATACATGCAAATGTTGGAAACCAAAAGCAAAGGCAAAAATTAAAAGGGAGAAAAAACTTAACAAAAGTATTCAAGAAAACACTGTAAATAAATTTAGAGTTAGAATTAAAAAAAAAAAAAAAAGAAATAAAAATAAAATGAGGTGAAAAATTCATAAGATAAATTGTGTGCATATTTCCTGTAAAGCATTTTTGAAATATAAAGAAAAAATGATCAGTTTGAATGTCAGAAAACATATTTACAACCCCAAGATAAAGATTAATCTAAGTGCAGAGAATTGGTCTTTGGAAATAAATCTGTATGTAGCACTAGAATGCCAAATATAAACATTCCAGTCATAAGCTACTGTACCCAGATTAATACAAAAGAGTACGACTAATAGCAGAATAATACAGCATTCAGAAATTCAGATAACAATGGTATTCTTCTCATCTAACCTTATGTGTGTAACAGTGACATCAGCTAATGGCCAGTCACAACATTCAAACAGCAATTCCTTCCTTTCCAAAATGATTTTCGAAGGTAGGTAAGATCAGTTTCCCCTGGAGATGACTGTTTCTTTTCTTTTCTTTTCTTTTCTTTTCTTTTCTTTTCTTTTCTTTTCTTTTCTTTTCTTTTCTTTTCTTTTCTTTTCTTTTCTTTTCTTTTCTTTTCTTTTCTTTTCTTCTCTTCTCTTCTCTTCTCTTCTCTTCTCTTCTCTTCTCTTCTCTTCTCTTCTCTTCTCTTCTCTTTTTTTAATAATAGAAGGAACTTTGCTAGGTTGAACTTAAATAAGAAACACTGATACTGCTGGAGTTAGTTGAGATAAATCTCACACTGATTAAGAGTCTTGGAAAACTTAACTGTTTTGGAAATTTAGTTGATTGATTTAGGCGAGATCAAACCTGAATTAAGACTAAGGCTCAACAAAGGCGCATGGGTTATTTGTGCAGAAAAGCAGATTGAAACATCCCAGCAAAACCTAGTCTGTCTGGAAAATGCTTTTCAGTGTCTAAATTGCTTAAAATTCTAATTTATTTACAAGAAATAGGTATTGTTACTGTTAATTCCCTGTCCAGAATCTGTGGACTAGACTTATAACACCAACAATTTGAGTAAATGAAGGATCTAGGAAAAAGAATATTCAAAGGTGTGCACGTTCTCAGTTAGTTCAGCATATTTAAAATCAGAATCACTTTCTGCAGGTTCTATTTCTTTATTTTAGACAGCTAGCAGGTTCTAAACTTTCAGTGAGACATCTGACAATATACTAAGTAATAGAATGAATCTTAGCTTAATTACATAGACAACCCTATTTGCAGCCAACTTCTAATCCACCAAGAAGGTTCTCTGAAAATAGACTAACCACAAACTTAATTTTTCTACTCTAAAAATATTGATTCTTACAGCACCTCATTCGTTGGCTAAAAGAGAATGTACTTTCTCAGTATTCTCTTGAATAAATTGCTATTTCCATAAACATTTATGAACAAGGGCCAAATGCTGAATTACATCACCTGTTTCACACTTATTTGATATGATTGTAGGGATGAACTGTGTGCAAAAGCTTCAGATAAGGCATTTTTCTATTTTAACAGCAGCATTTTGTCAAAGCAGAATCAGAGCAAGAAAACTCATAATATAAAAATAATTCAGAATTCATATTTAATGTAAAATAGAACTTTCTAACGTGAAATGTAGACAAATCCTCATTAAGTAATATGCCAGAGATGAACATCAATATTTAAAGAAAGGCTTGTGATATTTTTGCTCAAAGACATAATTGGGAACTGGTGTA
Source organism: Alectoris magna (assembly GCA_030625065.1). Classification (NCBI taxonomy): domain Eukaryota; kingdom Metazoa; phylum Chordata; class Aves; order Galliformes; family Phasianidae; genus Alectoris; species Alectoris magna. The sequence goes on from CM060560.1 coordinate 37,102,632, forward strand.
ATTTGATGTCAGTATTCAAAAGTCAATCCCATTGCATTTTACTGCTAAGAACATACTCTTTTCCTAATAATGAAAGGATCATCAGCACCTATTTATTGACTTCTGCAGAAACCAAAATTGTCATAATGGAAAACAAGGTTTTACACTACCATTATTATTAATTATTATTATTCCTGCACACAACAGAGACATGGCCTCAAGCATCACGTAGATTAAAGTAGTTAATTAGCTTAGTTTAAAATTCTGCTAATTGTTTGCTTTCAGCCTAATATGCTGTTTAAACAACAGATTCTTAGCCACCAGATCAGTTAAATATCTGCCTGCAATGTATTAATGGCACATTCTAGTAGGTACATGTGAAAGCCTAAAATATAAGTGTGTGCTCAGCTTTCTGGCAGGCGGGTGAACCTTTGTTGCTATTATGCCTAGTCACACCCACGTGTACTCAAACACAAAAAGTAAACAAAGTGCACAAATGAAGAAGTTTCTCTACAGAAAAACTGAACCAAGGATTGGAGAAGGAATCCATATTTAATCACTAAGACCTAGTAAGACTAACAGAGAGGACAGAAATGCATTGACCATCACTATGCTTTCACTCCTAAAAATTCCTAGAGAAGTACTAATATTCACTCATTTAATTGCATTTCTGAAGAACTCAAATAAGTTAATTCTGACACTAAATGATCTAAAATGCTACAATGCAGTAATTATCCCACATATTTCTAACTGCGCTGCTTTCTAATCAGCATCTCTTAATTATTTTCACCCTTTTGCTCTCCAACTCTTCTGTCCTCCCAAAATCTCCTTTGGCTATGAATAGCATTTTACATAGAACACTAAAAATACGTGACCTATTGAAGAAGCTGTCCTCCAGTAGTTAATCTACTTTAGCACTGAAATTTCACTTAAGGTTACATATCTTGTCTGTGAATATTAAAACACAAGAAGGAAAGAGTGGAAAGGCACTTCAGTTTTCCCCTACTGGAGAATGTCACAGAAGCTGTATAAAGCATTTACAACATAGCAAAATTTAGCTAGAAATAAAACATACCTTTGAGTCCAGCTGGCACTGTTTACAAAATTTTGCATGCACTGATTTCCATTGCTGAGGCATTTTGGTATAATACATTTCTGTATTTGGTAATGCATATGTCTAATCTTAGCAAAATTGTAAAATTCCTTGTCAACAACTAATTCAGAAAATTTAGAAGTCAAAATACTTTTAAAGAAAAATGAAACCTATCTGAAACTTGTCAGATCTTTTTGCATATCTGTAAAAAGAAAAATGAGGTAAAAAATCTATCCGCAACGTATTACTAGCAAATTCTTACAATATATAATTATGTGCATCAATACATAAATTGCAATATCTGTTGCTATATAAGTCCAGTGAGACCCTAGCACAGGATTTAATAGCAGATACTTTGAAGAATTCCCCATAGAATTATTCTCTTATCATCTCTCTGAATTGGGTATTGCTGTTAGCTGTTGTGGATACATTCTTATATTTTGCTTTTTGTCATATAAAAGCACTTACAGTGATGACCTAGTCACTGAGATAACATCCATCATGTACTGCTTGCTTTGGCATCCCGATCCTTTCTTACCATATGCCCTTGTTCATCACAGTCAGTTTACTGTTTTGTCTGGTCTTAGATTAGACCGCTAGCACTTCTTGGCAAAAATCACATGTGCCCGAATGCTCCTTTTAATGAGACCTCTGAGCCCTTCTGTTGCCAGTGATGTCTTCTGAGTGTTCATAGAAGCAGTTTGTTTGTTTGTTTGTTTGTTTGTTTTATTTTGTTTTTAATATCACACAAAACTGTCTGTTCTTTACTACTTGTTATGCATTTTTCTACTCCCCTACCTCATGGTAAGAAATATAATCAGTCTCCTGGAGTATAACTAAGACTGCAGATGTCTGAAATAAACAGTAACCATGAGTAGGCTTCTGAAGGATTATGCATCAATGTGGAAATTTATCTGAACATGTTCACTTCTTACATTACTCTCTTATATATGTCAACACTCTCAGAGTAATCAATGTACAAATAGTTAGACTGTCAACATACACTACTTAAACAAAAGCAATCACCTACTGAAAAATTGGTAGATTCCTCAGAGGTCTGAGACACGGTGATTATTTTATCAATAAGGTGCAAGGAGATGATGGAAAAAAATCTCAAAAAAAACCCCACAATTTGGAACAATTTAGATTTAGCATATGAAACGAGCATATGAAAACTTCTTAGTGTTATCCTAAAGCCAATGCATAAAATTATGAGATTATTAGGACTTTATTAAAAATTCTTTATAAGGAATCATTTATTTCTCTTAAAACCTAGAAAAAAAAAAAAAGTATGTAAAACAGTCAGCATTGCCCCAATATTACATCTTTCCAGTTTTACACAGAATTAATTCATGGCAAATTTATAGTAAAAATCGATTAATTAGCAGTAACTGGACCTCACAATTTTTCAGAAGACTTATATGAAAATCCCTCTTCCTTCAGACACTTGCTAGTGCTTGAGAAGTTGTTTCAAAGTGATATTAAAAGTTCTATGAGTACTTGCTGGTGGAGGGAGATTGAACAAAACTATAAATGATGATACATTCTTTCTCCCTGTATAAGCAGAAGGAGTTAGATATAAAAATATACTTCCCAAGGAATCTGAATTACACAGAAATACTCATTCAAAATGTATTTCTGGGTTACATTTTTACCTTCTCTTTATAGGAATGATTATGGAAATAACTTTGCTGAAAAGCCCCAAGGAGAAAGTAGAGTACAAAACTGTGTGTTTAAATGAAAATGAATTTAAACATGAAATATTGGAATTGTTGTCATTCAACACTTTGGCAAAAAAATAATATTTTGTAAGGGCTTTTCAGATCTTCCAGTATGGGAATATTATGTCTCTGATTCATACATCAGTTACTGGCTCTGAGTTCAGATATAAGTGTACTGAGCACCTTTCCCCTCTTATTTTCACCATCAAGAAACTATATAATTATATACATCTTCAAGATCAGATCAGAATAAAGAATATACCTGAAGAGAAAATAGAAGTTGCACATTGGTAATGAACCATATCATCTGGCATTTACCTACTTTATAGTGTGGTGTTTAAATAAAACAAACTTATGCTACGCATGCACTTCACAGCCCAAGCTTTACCACATGGTTATACAAGCATTATACGTCATTATTTCACTCATGACAGTCTCTATCCTAATTAAGGACATAAATTATCAGAGAAATGACAGGATAAAATTATTTTCATATGAAAACTTGGACAGCAATAAAATTAGAACAAAACAGTTCACAATGCTCAAAATGAAACACTACAGCAAAGAAAACGAGTGGCTTACATTTAGAGAATGCTTGGTACATAAGAGATTGAGGAAAAACAGGATGCAAGCATGTGCTACAAAACATTCAGTTTGGGTAGAGAAACTCCTGCAGAATACCTCATGAATAGTATATCAATAGCTTCTTTAATTTCACGTTGCCAAATGAAAGTATATCAGAATGGTGAAAACAAATAAATAAAATCCCAAAAGACCACAAAGGTAATAAGCAAGCAAATTACAAACAAACAAAAATGATGGGATAAAAGATCTTCACCTGGAAATTTTTCATTAAGAAAGGATAGCAAAACAAGCCTCTTAGTCTATGACTTAACTCATAACAAATATCGTGGGACTGTTCTCTGGCATAGAGATCAACCAACATGAAATACACTGTGCTGTGGCTGTTAACTCTTTTGCTCTCCAAAACAATCATGTCAGGCCAAGGCACATCTGGACTGCTTGGAAGGGATGGTCTTTGCTATGCTCTAACCACTGGACAGTGCCCAGAAGCTGCTTGGAGGAGTCTCATTTGGTCTAGGCCAAAGCCATGTAAGGGACAAATGTAACTGTTTATCAATGTACACACTTCAGTTCCACTGGTTGGAAATATTCCCTGGAGCTGTTTATTCTGGTATAAACATAACCTATGTTGTCACTAGAGATTTGCTATTGATAGTCAAGTTATGTAGAAGGTTTTTCAGTGACATGCCTATGAACAGAGCCTTAATATAAAAGACCTCAAAGGGAAGCGTTGAACAAATATCACGTCTTCCAAAGCAAAAGCTGTCTACAGAATACAATCAGGAAAACTCTAGTAAAAGAAAATATACAAAATAAACCTTTTTTTTTGTTTGTTTATTGTTTTCCGAAAAGAAAAAAAAAAAAAAAAAAAGAAATCACAAAGTAATTTCATACTTACAATATTACTTTTATTTTTTTATTATTATTTTATAATATTATAGTAAAATAACAAAATTTAGTTTAGTTTAGCTTAGTTTAGTGTAGAAAAAAATTTGCAGCAACAATTTCTGAAGCCAGGATACACTAACAGTTAGGGTGTCCAACCTTTTTGCTTTCCTTGCCCTCACTGAGAACTGTCTTGGGCTACATGTAAAATAAACAATATAATTAATGTATTTAAGTAACAAAACTTTCTTAGATTTTATTATTATTATTATTATTATAACATTAAAAAAAAAAAAAAAGAGGAGAACAAAAACATAAAACTAGTGGAATATTTGAACTTGTTCTTGGGAAACTAATGCATCAGTCTGGCTTGATGGCAGTGATTGCAATCCTTACTGAGTTCTCAAGGTACTTATCAGATTTTTGATCTAATTTTACTCTTTCTGTGCTTCATCCTTGAAAACAGTTGTTCACAAATGTACGTGTTGCCAAAAAGCACTGACATGAATAAGGTGTGACTGTAAAACGAGGCTTGTTTTCCTATGGTAAGAGAGATTATAAAAGTCTAGTAAGGAGACACAATCAGATTTTTTTAATTGAATGTCTGATAACAACTCTAAACATTTCATTTGAAAAATTCACAGGTAATGTATTCATGTTGAATGAATATGAATGTTGCAAAATATATTAAAAAAAAAAAATAAAAAATCAACAATATCTCAAATTCCTTTATCCAAATGGAAAGCAAGGCTGCCTATTTTTTCACTGTTCATAGGACTATGTTAGTCAGCCTACCAAAATGCATAAAATCATTTGCCATCACTTGAGTTAGCACTATACTGCACCCTTCTCATGCCCAGTGTTAACAGCACACCGATGTTTGGTTGTTGCTGAATTCTGTGTGCACACTTGGCAGGGAAGAAGTGCCAGCATGATGGTGCAGGGCAGGGGCCATCCACACTGTGAGGTGTGCCGGGCTGCATGCAGCCTACAGACTGTGGGTTGGACATGCCTGATCTACCCTTTAGGCAAACTCTGTCTTAATAATTGAAACAAATGATGATACCCTTTAATTTCAGAGGCAATTACTTTAAGGTATGAAGTTTTACACTGTCAGCAGTATTTCTAAATATAGCAAAGATAACAACATGTTGTCTATAGGCTTGTCTACAAGCTGTTGTCTATATGTTTAGACTACATTGTTAGACTATGATCCAGCAATTGTTATTTTTTATTTTACTACTACTGTTTTTTAATGAACATCATGGTTGATGAAAAATCAAAACAAAAATATATTAAAAGCAACACACTCAACATTGTAAAAATACCTTGAGGAGACCCTGTATAAATAAATAAAATCACAAAGCTAAAAAAAGTTAACTTGATTGTTTATGGAATGTCATTATAACCAGAAAATATCATTTAAAAAAAAAAAATAAATAAATTAAAAAATTGCCTGTATATCTCCAGACAATGCATCCACAACAAGAACTCAAATTTTTCTTCTTCATTTACCCCAAAATAAAACAACTAATTCTTAACCTACTTTCATATATACTTTCATAGTTAGTTTTTCTCTCTGAAAAAATATGTTATTCCTTTTTTTTGTTTGTTTGTTTGTTTTTTTACATAAAGTAAAAGACACCATTTTTCTTGCTTACATGAAAAAGAAAAGTAGAAAGTCCTTGGCCAAATTGTCCTCTTGTATCTGTGCTGTAGGACATGCAGAAATTCAATTTTGACCTCTTTTAACTTCCAGAACATAAATGGGACAGCACATGTTCAGTCAAAGTGATTACATTACCTGAGGCTTCCCCCTCAAATCTGCAGCTGCTAGCTGGAAAGCAGTGAAATGAGGTCATGATGATGAGCACAATGACTTCCAGAGCTACAGAGGCACTCCTGGATGCTTTCCCACTAACAAAATACTTCAGCTGGCAAATATCTCCTGATCAGAGGTTTCAATACCAACAGATAAAAATTGTTTTGCCTATAAAAAATCAGATTTGCTCTGGAAATTTCTGTCATAGCTGAAATCATGAGACAGCATGTCTCAACACAAGACAGTTGTGCAATCAAAGAGTTCAGATTTGCAAAGATTTCAGCGTGTGTCTAGCACCTTTGTGCTCAAAGCAGCATCAGCTATGAGATTAGTCAAGGTTGCTCAGGGCTTTACTCATTTAGGAGAACCTTGAGGGATGGGACAGAACAGACTCTCCAGGCAGCCTGTACTTGACTCTTTTTGTGGTGAAAAGGTTTCCTCTGCTGACTGTAAATACTCAAGGCCATATACACAGTAATAAGTCTGCATTGTTTACTTAGTAAATGTAGTCTCACTAGTAAGTGTGTAGATAGATTACATCTAATTATTTCAACTGCATATGTAGTCTCACATCAGGTTGTTGTGCATTTGCAGATCATCCAGCCTCCATGCATTCATGTCTTAGAGATTAGACATGAAAAAAAAAATTCCTTGTTGAAAGCTAAAGAATATTTGAAAATATATAGAATATGCATATGCATAGAACAAGAGGAGATGATAGTTTGATTTGTCAGACATGAACACATAGGGATATTTTGAGGCATGATCCCACAAGACCATTTCACTATAACCTACAATTAAAAGGAATTTAACATTTTCTGTCTATTAAAACTTATTTATATAAAGACAGACTTGTTGCTCAGTAGTAATTTTAAAATTCTTGTTAGATGATGAAAAGAATAGCAGCATAAAATTCTACTTCTAATTATTTTAGCATCTATTAAAATGCTTATGATACAGCTTCCAAATGAGAGGAATATATGTGTTCAGGTTTCTAGCACTGGTGAAAGTTTGTCTTGCAATGCAGAACCAATGGCAATTAATTTGGTTATAAACATAACTTAGCTAAACATACTCCAAGGCAAAGAAGAGGAAAAATGAAGAAGGATTATAAAGACAGAATTGTGTTCCATTAACTGATTTCAAGTCTTGCTTTTAGGAAATAAAACATCCTGATCCAGCTGTATCTGGGGGACAGGAGGGGGGGCGGGAGGAAAGGAAAAAAAAAATCTTTTAAAGATTTGTAATCTCTGCAGGAATTGGAAAGTTTGGCAAAAAAAAAAAAAAAAAAGAAAAGAAAAAAAAAGAAATTGGCTTAGTTGTCTGAGAAATATCATGTAGCTCAAAAATATTGGATTCTGTGTTTGCATGCTTTAGAAATTTTGTTCGGAAATAGTATGACGTTCTATCTTAAAAACCCAGCTTTTTGATTTTTTAAAAAAACTTGTTGAATTTACTTAGTTCATTCCTACATCAAATGGAAAAAATTGCTTTCTCTGTGTAAACAGACTTGGGCAGTTTGTAGAAACCCATTAAATACCATTTCTTCTAAGGCTGAGATTTAAATTAATTTCAGTTATGTGCTAAAGATTTATGAACTGAAGTTCAGAGAGCAAAAATGTATTGAAATCACACACTGAAACCGATAATATGCACCAGTTTCAACATTAAGTCAAAGTTAAAAATAATTGAGAGCAGTGAGAACTGTGAGGACAGTGGAAGTTAATACTTCAGAGAAAAATAAATGTAACAGTAATGGAAATGTTGCTTTTCTGCAGTATCATTTAGAATAAAATATTGCATAGTTCATAGTGTTGTTGAAACTTGGTTATCCATAACTTGGTTCCATATAAAGGGACACAAAATTAATATTAATTGATACCATAAAGTATTTTAAAAAGGAGAGAATGCTATGGTTTGAAACTATTTTCATCAGAACGTTCATCACAACATTAGGTATCAAATTATGCTTTCTTGTAGGTATCATTAAATAGCATTAGCAAAACTCTGAGCACCAGCCAAAAAATCAGGAGGACATCACTGAACACTAAGAATTATACCTTTTTATTGCTGGAGCAAGTAGCTATCATTAAGCTATATAATTGTCTGACTAGCAATAGTATATGTCACTATTATGCTAAGCACGGCAAGGGTAGCAACGGGAGAATAAAGGAAAAGGAAATTTTGCTTTTTGCTCCCCAGTACTGCCCATCTCCACAGCTTTGTGTCAGTTCATACTAATAGCACAAAATTGTCTTTTCTCTGAACTTCTTTGGAAGGGTTCTGAGCTCTGAACTCTCACAGCCCCAGTAAGTATCATTGTTAAAAACACTGGTATCCCAGTTGCAGAAAATTATAGAGTAAGTATAATGCTATGTAAAACCATGAAATGTGCTTTCCTGCCCTTCATATCTACCCTGGGCTTACCCCTTATCTGAGGAGAAGCATGAAAGGCAGCCAACATACCCCAACCTTACTTATTCAATGCTGAGTCCAGCCCTGAAACCCAAACCTAGCAGCATCTTGTTATATAAAATACCGTGAAACAAATAAACAAAAATTGAAAACCACCATAATCTGCATTATTGTATTTCCTTCATGGTCCTCAGGATGTTATTTTACCTCCTTTCTTTTGTGGCAAAAGCCTTGATGAAGACAGAAAAGCATTTCCAAGCTAGCCTTCTACTAGGGGAAACTATCTCAGTGCCAAAACTGCCAATACCATTCAGTTTAGAAACCTGTAACCTAATAAGCTAGCTGAGTGAAACACTCTTCTATGTAGAAATAAATATCTGAATGAGAAAGTGCTGTGAAATATAACAAAATAAAGCACATTTGCCAGCCTTATCTTCTCACATATAGATGCATGCATTGGCATGCTGTACGCCAGATCAAAATCAACTCGCAATTTCCAGATAGCAGGGATTTTTTAAAAGTTATTTTCTCTATGCTTAATGTTCGTGAATTAGAAATATTTTGTTATAGTGACTGCTAAGGATGTGACTATTCACTGGCTTCAAACGGTGACAGAAAAGCTCACTCTGTAACAGAGTAGGGAATTCTGACTGTTGCGCTTTGCTTTGTTATGCCTTTTTGGTTGTAAAGGGGAATGGAGAACTTATTACTCATTCAAGTCACTGAACAAGTAATCAAAATCCATAGAGATATCTGAGATATTTGACTGCCAAGAAGAATCTCCACACAGTAGGGGGGGGAGGGGGGAAAAGGAGGGGGGGAAGAAAACAAAGAGGAGAAAAAAACAACAAAACACCTGTAAATTACAAGCACTGAAATAATCCCCTTCGGTGTGGATATATAATTGTCACAGGCTACCAGTTTACAGTGTTTTCAGTAGTGTGACAGACTATGGGAATTTTCAGATTCACATGCATATAGGCAAGAAAAGAGAACTCAAAAATACAGGCGGTATAGTAATAAGATTCAAATAGATACTACCAAATATTATTAAAAAGAAAATAAATCTGCCAAAAAAAAAGTATAGACATTTTAAATAGAAGCAAATGCTTTATGGTTTACAAAACAGTCTAGAATGTCTACATCTGAGCTAATAGCCCTAGGCACCTTTTACACTGAATGAAAAATATGCATATGATGCATTTCACCCTAAAGAAGCCATCTAGAATAGGCCAAATGAATTATGCCTTGAAATTGTCATATTTCTGTTAAATATAAAGGGCAACCATCTCTGATGCAGATGTGTACAGTGTAGATATCTATAGGACTGCGAGATCAATGATGGTCAAAAGATAAGCAAAACCCCATTAGGTCATTTACAACAATGTGGTATATTGAAAAGATTTTTTCTGATTAATCTAATTTTCTTAAGAAAAAAGAATATAACAAAAAAACAGTCTGGGAGTCTTAATTCTTTTCAATTCTCCATTAGAATGAAATTTTGCTACACTAACCTTTGACAAAACATCTCATGTACCAGTATTTTTTAAACTACTGAAGTTCCCAACTACTTCCTTGCTTCCACTTTAAAACTGCAGTAAATTAAACAACAGTTCTTGTCTCTAAGTAGCTATAATTAAATCTCCATTCCTAATGATGCTGTCCATTCCAAGGACAAATTTAATATGGTAAGAAGTGTTACAAAGGAGAATTATAACAAAATCCTACAGCTTGGCATACAGCCATGTATAAAGTGCACAAATTAACACTTCATCAGTTTCTGTAGGAGATGCTGGAAGAGAATCAGACTGGAAAGGATATAGATGAGATTAATAAAAAATATAACCTCCTTTTCTTATGCTTGTACACCCCTTCAGCAGTTTTTTATCTTGAAAACAATTCTTGTTTTTCAGAGGAGCCTCAACCAACTACCACTTTCTCTAATGCATTCTCAAGCAAGTTTTAGCCACACTAAAAGCTGAATCGTATTCAGTATTAGAGGATGGGTCAGAAGCCAGGTATTAACACATTCTCTGGAAAATAGGTACCCTGAGACTACCCTAATTTTTTTGGAAGTTCTTCCCTTAAACCTTTTTAGAATAGCTGTGTGGGAATCCAAAAAGTGCGAGTGAATGGCATATCCTAAACTGCCTATTCTAGGATGCTGTTGCCCCAAAACAGAGACTACAAAAGATGAAATTATGAGTGATAAGGTTTTCATGGAATGACCATTCATTAAACAGTAATCATAGAATTACAAAGAGACTTTCAGGAAAAGGAGCCAGTTTGAACAGAAGAATAAAGAAGTATGAAAAATTGTTTTTGGTGAGACATCTTGGAATGTAAACTGGCAACAAAGCAGCCAAAAATCACCTTAATAGCATTCCAACCTTGAACTAGGCTTGGATTCTCCTTCTCATGTGATGGTGCAAGCAGTCCCATTCCAACTTGTGGGATGACACTGCAGGGTGCCATACACACTGTCACACACTGGGACACACACCTCAGAGTACCTGTCTGAGTCCATGGGACCTCCCACAAGCAGTAGTTTGTAGGGAGCAAAATATACAACATGCCAGCACCTTCAGTCTCCATGGGGATTTGTTTATGAGCAGGTGTACTCACACCCACAGATGTAGGTGCACAAAATGTGTGCATATTGTGCAGTTGTCTATGTGCAGCTTCTTGGGTTTATCAGAGAAAAGCTAGAACTGCGTAGTTGTGAAATCATATTTTATAGGTAACTAGTACTACATTTTATTAGCTGTACTGCTGATATAGATCCTGAATGTATAGTTCTTCAGTTGTTCCATGTATTAAATATAACTCAGAAATTGTTAAACACCTTGGATCTTTCAGAGGATCAGAGAGTGGTTGAAGTTTGAAGGGACTACTCCTCCCTGCCCAAACAAGGGTAACTAGAGTAGGATGCCCAAGAACATGATCTCCAAGGGGAGAGACTCCACAATCTCTCTGGGCAACCTGTTCCAGTGCCCAGACACCCACCAGGTAAAGAAGCATTTCCTGATGTTTAGCTGGAACTTTTTGTGCTCCAGTTTGTGCCCATTGCCTCAGTAAGCACCACTAATAAGAGCCTGGCTCCATCCTCGTTTTATCCTCCCTTCAGGTTGATAAATCTCCCCTAAGCCTTTTCTTTTCTAGGCTAAACAGTCCCAGCTCATGGGTTTAACACATGATCTGAGCAGTTCTTTCCTGCTACAGTTGTAACATTTAAGAGTTAGGAAAACTACAGCTCTTTTTTCTGTAATTCCCACCTACCATCTATCTAACTTTTGCCCAATAAAGATGGTCACACAAGACTGAAAACCTGTAAAATAGGTAATCTCTTAGGAGGATAAATGTGCAGCTTACTGAAATCTTAATTTAGCAAATAATTGAAAGTTGTACCAAGAAACTGAGAGAACATCTACAGGAAAGCAGTACTGAATGAGTAATAAACCAATGACAGCATGAAACAATCCTTGATTAAATATTAGCATGCACACTTGAAGATAAATAGTTATATATATATATATATTTATGTAATAGGGAATCATTGTTCTCTCTCTGAATTTGGCAATAGCAGGAAAAAAACTATAGAAAAGGTCAGTTCTATGGAAATGCAACAATCATGTAAAAATGAGGCTCCACAACTTCTTTGAGTTGACTGGGTTCCCAGTATTTGTTTTTCATTGTATGAAACTTGTACCTATATTTAGGCCAAAGTACTTATGAACTTCAGCTGTGATGATGATTTCTACAATGGCATTTCATTCAAATCAAACTTTGATGTTATTGGGATGTGATTAAAAAGATCAAATAATATAGGATAAATGAATGATACTGAAGATGTTACTGTTATATTACATAAAACCTAGTAACAGTAATGATATTAATATTACCTAAGAGATGTCATTCCGTCATCCCCTCCCATTTGGGAGGTGATTATTCCTGTCAACTCTGTCCTCATGAGGCCTCTTCTGGAGTACTGTGTCCAGGTCTGGGGCCCCCAGTACAAGAAAGACAGGGAGCTGTTGGAGAGGTCCAGAGGAGGGCCACGAAGACTATCAGAGGGCTGGAGCACCTCCCCTACAAAGACAAGCTGAGAAAGCTGGGCTTGTTCAGCCTGGAGAAGAGAATGCTTCAGGGTGACCTCATTGCAACCTTCCAGTACCTAAAGGGAGCCTACAAACAGGAGGGAAGTCAATAATTTGAAAGGGTAGATAATAGCAGGACAAGGGGAAATGGTTTTAAGTTGAAGGAGGGAAGATTTAGATGATTGGATATCAGGGGGAAGATCTTTACCAAGAGAGTCATGAGGTGCTGCAACAGGCTGCCCAGAGAGGTTGTGGATGTGCGATCCCTGGAGGTGTTCAAGGTCAGGTTGGATGGGGTCTAGTATTAAATGTGGAGATAGGCGGCCCTGTCCGTGGCAGGGGGGTTAGAGCTTAATGATCCCTGAGGTCCCTTCTAACCTGGGCCATTCGATGACTGTATGATTTTATGATAAAAAAAAAAAAAAAAAGTTCTAAAGTTCTCCTTCAAAATTTTCTCTTAGAAACTAATAAAAATGTAATACAATATTTTTTGGTTCAAATGATACTATGTAGAAAAATAGAGAAAAAAATAACAGCAATAATAAAATATAATTATTGTCCAAGCTTAAATATTTTTTTTTATTCCATTTAAAAAGTTTTTCTCATTTTCTTAATTTATTTTCTTCATAAAAGCTTCTGTCAAGATCAGTCTTATGTTCATAAAAGTGGCTTAGCTGAAATTTCAGAGTTTGAATTTGGCTTCTTTCCTCTCTCGAGCAGAAGATGGAGAATTATGCTACATAAAATGATTACTTCTCTTTTGCTCATGAACAGACATTTACCAATTAAAAGATGCTAAGAGGAGTCACTATAATGTAACTTTGACAATGTTGTTCCAAAACTTCATCCAGTTTATCCTTCTCTATCTGACCCTGAGGTAAGTTTATTATTCAGTTTATTCTAAATACAGAATATTCTGAATAAAGAAGTTAGTCTACTGACTCGGCCAACATTTATTCCAGGTGAATTAATCACTACATAAGCAGTATATTGAGTAGTAACTGATCCTTTTTTACAATATCTGCCTTGCAGTGCTTTACAGTATGTGTACCAGGTTTACATGAGAGGTAAATGATCTTACTTCCTAGAACTAGCATTTGTCTTGCAGGTGAAAGTAAGTCCTGATATGCCAGAAACTGAGTGAGTAACTTAAACAAGTGCAAGTTTGACAGTTATGTGAATGCAGTATTCGTACTTGATTGAACTATTTTTAAGTGACTACAGAACCTACCTAGGAAGTAAATGAATGAATAGTTTGCATAAATATTTTTGGGGAGGATGACTGGAATCACTGATATCAATATATATCTAATAACAGAGAAGTCGTGCTATTTTTCAGAATCACAAAATTGCATAGGTTGGAAGGGACCTCAAGAGATCATCTAGCCCAGCCTCCCTGCTGAAGGAGATACCCTACAGTAGGTTGCACAGGTAGGTGCCCAGATGGGTCTTGAATATCTCTGTAGAAGGAGACTACACAATATCTCTGGGAAGCCTGTGCTAGTGCTCCATCACCCTTGCTTTTCTTTTACTAGCTGTTTTCAAACCTGCATTTGACTTTCTAACACTAATTGGAGTATTGACTGGCCATATAAATGCTTGCCCTCATTGTTCTACTCTCACAAATTAACTAGCGAGTGCCTCCAGTTATCTAAATAAGGTGCTGATTGATTGTGTGGAAATAATTAATCAAGCCAGAGCTGATATGATCTCCATCCATGTCAGAACTTTCTTTTCTCGTTATGCTTACCTAGTGCAGAATTTAAATGTACAGCCTGTGGCAAAAGGTAGTGTTTTTTTAGAGGTTTCTACAAGTCAAATTACAAGGAGGAAGTCAGATTTCATTGTAATAAAACTTTAAATGAGTCCAATTACATTTTAGTTCAAACAGTCTTGTTTCAAATATTGTTCTGGATGTCTGAAAGCACTTAATGGAAGCCAACATTGAGTATAGAGCACTGGGAAATAATATGCCAACTTTCCTGTCTTGAATCAGTGAAAGCAGGCATTCTTAGTGGTCAGGCACTTAAAAGCATGTAATGCAGAAACTGAAATGCTGTTACAACTGTATAACAACAAGTAGACACAGTAAGCAATACAATGCCTTTCACTGCAGCAACTCATTTATCATGAACAAGCTTACTGTCCTTCACCCTTCACCCTCCCCAGGTACACACAGACATAGTAAAAAATATATGAATATATATATATATATTTAACAGTAAAAGCAAGAGTACAACACACTTTTACTTTGTTCAATCAAATATGCTATACTCACAGTGATCACATGCATTCCCCAGACATCTGTGCAGCATCTTAACAAGGAAAAGCACAGCAGAAGGCATCTTACAAATCATCAAATCTAGCCTACTGCATAACAGTTGCTACTTGCTAGCCTATCCTGACACAGATTCTTATGCCTATCTGGCACCTTAACACAGATGTCTTTATAGAGAACTGGAATTATTTAGCTTCTCCTCTCAATATGCTGGAAACCAGATGAGGAGAAAGCCTTTAACAAAGCTGTCATAATCTTCTGACAACACTAAGCAACCAAGAGCTAACACATCCACTTCCAAAGTACAGAAGAGTGCCTGCTATGTTGTTATGTTATGGCCACAAGTTGTATCAGATGGGGTTTAGACTAGACATAAGAGGGAACTTTTTCTCTCAGAGAGTGGTCAGGCACTGGAATGGCCTGCCTAGGGAGGTGTTGGAGTCACCATCCCTGGCAGTGTTCAAGAGGCGTCTGGATAAAGAGCTAGGCGATATGGTTTAGTGGTTTTCTGTAGGTGTGGTAAAGGGAGGATGGTTGGACTAGATGATCTTATAGGTCCTTTCCAACCTTGTGATTTTATGATTCTATGATTCTGTGATCTCCAATAATAATACAACAAGTCTAGAGGCATGAGATCCTGACCTTAACACTTTAATGAGGTGCCTAACATTAAATGTAAACTTGAACATTATTGAATTTCAACTACATCCAGGAACAAAACAACACTGATGAAAACAAAACAAAAAGCAATATTTGATTCATAATTGACAGTAGTTCCTATATTTGAATACTTCAGCAAAATTCCCACAGCTAAGTTTAATGGTGAAACCACACCTTAGAGCATTTTCCATTTTATACAAGGTAGAAACAAAGGATTTGTTTCAGCTGTATATGAATCGGCTTTAAGATGATTTTTTGGTTGTTAAAAGAACAAAAGTCACAGTTTTCCTCCAGCATCCAACAGAAAATTTATGGATTTACCCTTTAAAAACGGTAAGCATGCAGTTGTAGCAAGGTGGAAAGAGAAAAATTCTGTACCTTCAGAAATTAAGTATATCTGAATATAGAACACAATTGAATATGTCTGATAAATGTTTGACCTTAAAACATAATTATAACAAAGAATTGTCACACAGAGTATTTGAAAGAAATGTGCTTAGTTTGTGATGACATGAAGGCCATCTTAGAGCTTCACCAAAAGTAATAGCACACAAATCTGCAACATCGCCCAACTGGGAATATAAACGGTCATCTTGTTTCTCTCCTAGTTGAGCACTGTTGGCAGTGAACCATTATGGAGAAATATATTACCTTATTTACAGTGGTAGACCATTATCAAATGCTACCAGATGTTCATCTCAATTGTTAATGTCATATTTGAAGACTCTAATGATACTGACTAATTTTCTACTTAAGGAAAAATAGTGTTTCTTCAGCTCAAAGCTCTTTACCCTAGAATGCACTCCAATTTCCATCTTGAGCATGGAGTTTCTTCAAAATAGACCACAACTTCCTAGAGGGCTTATTTGCTACTGTGAAAATTGTCCTGGTAGTTCTCCATAGCTTAATTCTCAAGAGGAAGTAAATACCCGAAATGCAGCCTCACTGATTATGCTAGCATTAAGCTAGTATTGAAATCATCAGGACCTTACTGAATTCTTTTTAGCTACTGATTTCCATGTTACATAAATAACTGCAGAAAACTTCCCTATCATAGTTATGTCAGCCACCTGAATAGTAGATTTCTATACTAATGGACATAAGTAGCACCTATATTTATGAAATTAAAAAATACTTTAGTCCTATTATTCATTTAGGATGTTACCAATAATCATCTTGAAAAACAGCCCTTGATGAATTGTAATTTGTTGTTTTATTTCTCTTTATTTCTTTTTATTATTTATTATTATTTTTAATTTGATTTGATATCACAGAGTATGGTACAGGAGGAAGAGAACTTTATCATCTACATGCTTATTTGGTTTTTTATTTTATATATTTACTTTACTGACCTCCAAAATTCTCCAGTGAATGGCATATTTTGTTATCCCTCTGTCTTTCTAAAGGCTTAACGTCCCTCATAATCACAGATATTTTCCTAATATCCAAGCAAATTTTCATATGCAAACAAATCTAATTGTTTCTTGTTTTGCCATAGATGGATATGACACCACAATTAATTATGCTACTGTCTAGTAACTAGATTAAAGTACTATATTAAAGCATTTGTGTTGACACTGCAAAGGAATACAGACATACAAATTAATAATATTTTCAAGCAAAAATGGTACTGATAAATTTACTGAATATATAGCTCTGTTTTGTCTAAGAGCATATTAGTATTTGATGTGTCACATATTCCCAATTTTTTTTAAGAACTTATCTTTGAAAACGTTTTGAAACAGAAATTGATTTTTTCGTGTGTAAGGCCATGTTTAGCTTTTCTGAATTCAACCTTAAGTTTTGCTTAGTAAATGAAGATAACAAAATGCCTTGAAAAACTATGTAAAACAACAAAGAGGCTTAGAAAGCTGGGTTGAAGTTTCTGAATATTCTGTACACAGACCTGAGGAAATCTCGATTTCTTAAATATGGCCAATTTTATTTGAAACAGTCAGGCTAGTTGTATGTAGCTTTAGGAGACGTATATATTTTCTATGTGTGCACTATAAATTAAATCTCCAAATGGCAATAAATACTATAATATTGAACACCCTGGAAGTAAACAAATGTAATTAGCCAATATGCCAAATTAATTGGTTCACAATGAAATAATATAATTTATGGTTAAAACTGTCTGTCAAATGATCTAGAATTCATTCTTCAGATAAAATGTTATTGGTTAAAAATAGTGAATATTTTATATATATATATATTTGCTATTTATTTTATTTTGATATTTTATATTGTGATTTTTATTTATATATATATATAAAAATCACAATACAGAACTGTAATAAAGTAATCATGTTTATGGAGAATGAGTAATCAACAGCAATAAAAACAACCCTCAAGCACGTAAGCAAGATTTATTTATTTATTTAAAACAAACTTGCTCTGAACATAGTATACCTATATTTCTATGCATGTACAATTATATAAATGTGTATATATATATTTCAATGCTACTATCTTTAATTAAAGCTTAGATTTTAAACCAGCTACTCAGTTTTATCTTCTGTTTGCAATCTGCAGAGTATTTTAAACCAGGCTTGAGTGAAGTGAAAATGCCCAGCACCTTTGAAAGCCGTGCAGCACATAGCTTGCTTATCTAAGTGGATCAAGCCTTGAGTCAGAATGTTGAATGACCATTTGGTATCCTAAATAATTAAAGGACTGCCATGAAATTATTTATTACAAATGGATTTTTAAAAGGGAGACACTAAGTGCATGTAAGTTCCTTTCTAGGAGATTGTACTGGTTCAATCACTGAATTCAAATACCATTATTGAGATCCTGCTGGGTGAGCAGCGTAGATGCTATTTGGATGGCCTGCTTGTTTGCTTCTGTCTCTCCTCTTACTGTACATGTACTCTTTGCTCTGTATAAAATATGTAACTACTTGAAAATTAGCTTGAAAAATGAACTTGAAAAGGTTTGCTAAAGCCAATTTCCAAATCACAGACCAAAACATTTTACCCATATTGAATGTACTTATTGTAAGACATATGTTATTTTCTTTTTCATAATTGATATACAGATCAAACCTAAATCCAAGCCTACTAATAGATGCTTTGAGAAATTAGCCACAAAAAGTATCTTGACTTGCTGCACTTACATGGAACACATCCTTTTAAATTCAGAGATACTGCTCCTTGTCATGCACAGGACACACCAGTGTCTTAAATTCTTCGACAGTGCTGTTCTCAACATTTTAACCAAGGGTTTACTAGCACTTCCCTTCTTGTCAGGGCATTATTACTCACAAAGAGTCACTCTGGGTTAAGCATAGCACTTAGTGTTTCAGCACTGAATAACATATATTTATAGCATTTATATATATATATATATATATATATATATATATATCTTCAAGAATTTGTGAGATCTGAGTTCACCAAAGGAAGGAGATGTGATCAGTTTTAACCTTCCTTGCCTTCTGCAATAACAACCCACAATTTTTGCCATATGTGATTTCTTTAAACTATTACTATGGTTTATTTCAATATTTTTCCTTGATCTGGCTAAAGTACACACAAAAATCACTGTTGTCACTCTTCAATTATGTAAACAAAGTAAATGTTTCAAACACATCAGTCTAAGCAAGAATTGTCAGTTGCAGTCATGAATTTCATTACTTCCAAAAAAAAAAAAAAAAAAGACAACTTATTTCACAACACCTGGCATAGATATTAATATTCAGATAGAGTGTTTCTAGTTAGTGTTGCATAGCAAGAAGTTTACATGTTTTCTTTGATGCCAGAATTTATAAGTGTTTTGTATTTGAATGACCATGCTCACGACTTCATAGTGGCCTACAGCAACCTATAAACAACAGAATTAATCAACAGAATAATTCATCATACACTGTGTAGAAATGTATTTTAAGAGTTCTATCTTGCGAATAAGATACTAGCATGCATACAAATATTCTTGCTTCAAGTCCCATGGTATTTGCATAATTGTTTCTGAAAGCACACAGCTAGACTGGACACTTGGAAAACGTTTGTTGTTTTGGCTGGGAACCACAAAGCTTCTTAAGCTTTCTAGATACAAGTCATATTTATTTTCATCAGATGCTCTCTTAATCACAGTAAATTTCTTGCTTTCATAGCATTCCTATCTCTTCATTCTCTTGCTTACTATATTGGATTGTTTTGGCTTGGGGCATACCATGAAGCAAAGATCACTGGTTATGCATGTGAGGACAGCCAACCACAGAAGTACGCTATGGTGCCTGTATTTCCATTAGGTTCATGAGATTTCCATTTTTTGCCAGGAGCTTGTTGACCAGGGTTATATACGAATGCTAAAAAAAATAAATCTGTGAGAATGGTCTGTGGAAGCCACTTTGACAGATTCAATAAAACCATGGAAAATTCATATAAAATAGCTGCTCATAAATTGTTCAAATACAATGCTACTGTGACATATCATAGAATCATATAGGGTGGAAAAGACCACTAATATCACCCAGCCAAACTGTCAACACACCACCACCATGCCCAATAAACCATGTCCCTCAGTGGCACACCTACCCTGTTCTTGAAAAACTCCAGGGACAGTGACTCCATCACCTCCCCGGGCAGACTATTCCAATGCCTAACCACTCTTTCCGAGAAGAAATTTTTCCTACTATCCAACCTGAACCTCCCTTGGAGCAACTTAGAGACACTCCTTCTGTTGCTGTTTCCTGGGAAAACATGCCGACCCCCACCTCACTACAACTTCCTTTCAACTAGTTATAGAAAGTAAATATGGACAACAGGGAATGAGAATTTCAGGAAAATGCCTTCTTTTGGATAATTCTATCAGAAGATACAGGAATACAGAATAAAAAAAAGTTAATAGCAATAACAAAAATAGAACTATGCTTTAGATTTGAACTATACTATCCTAGTCGTGTGCTCAAAAGTAGGTAAAACAACAGCTCAGAAAAATGGGAATTCAATATTATGACATACATGTGATATAGGATCTGTAGGAGAAGATTAAAACAGTCAATCATTATATTAAATAAATAAGATTAATTTGCTTTGTCCTGGCAAGAGCATATGTGGTAAATAAAATTGGATAATAAAAAATGCAGGGATGAAGATCATGTGAGTATCTACAATGAAACACTAATAGTCATACGTTGCTCATTGAAAACATAAGGATTTGTCTCTAAATAACCATAAAAAATATAGATTACTTAAATGTTGAAATAATTAAATCTGTCTGCATAGATTTTTGCCATTTGCCTGATCACTTCATCACATAAATTGATCTAGTTGTTTTACATTTTTATTCTATCTTGTTTTAAAATGAGGAAATAATAGTAAAAATTTCTTAATTCATAATAATGTTGACAAAATTTCGTTCCAAAATGTTATTGAAAAAACAATGTTGAGACAAAATTAAAACGTATTTTCAAAATAAGGTTTGAACAGAATCAGGACTTGAAAGATTACAAACATAGGCTGGTGGAAATAAGTTGGAAAAATTATGATTGCACTTAAATCACCATTGCCATGTAAATTTATTTCAATTTTCACACTGTAGCTTTATTTATTTTAAACAGTAAAGAGTCATATGCTTATTTTCCTTTGGGATTCTGTGACTTAATAATCCATATCTATTATTGACATACTAAACATGGTGTTAACTGTATTCACTATAAATTGTGAACAAAACACTTTACAGATTTCATTTCCATGAACCACTCAGATTCCTCATATTTTTTTCTATGCTAATATTAATATTTTTCAGTTCACTAGTCACTTGTCAACTCATCAACTAATTTCTAGCCAAAAATTCTGTCTTGTACAAAAAAAGGAGCTGAATCCGAACAATCCGAACAGATTCCTGACACTACTCACTTAATGCCTGCTCAACAATGAACCATTTCTCTCATAAAACAGACCAGTAAAGACAAATTTGTAAATGACAGAAGGAAACAGTGCTTTTTTTTTTATATTCATTAGTGTCTTGCAGTTGTGCCAGATGACATAAAGTTGTAACCACTTAAGAAACAAAGCTATTGAGGCAACAGTACTTGTTGTTTAGAATAGTAATTTGCCATCAGTGGGTCTGAACCATGCCCAGAGAGGTGGTGGATGCCTTGTCCCTGAAGATATTCAAAGTTAGCCTGGATCAGGCTCTTAGCAACGTGATCTAGATGTAGATGTCCGTGCTCATTGTAGGGGAGTTGGACTAGGTGAACTTTAAAGTTCTCTTCCAACTCAAAAGATTCTATGATTCTATGAATTACAGGGATTTTCCTCCCCCTCCCCCCCCCCCCCCCCGCCCCCACAATAACTTCAACATTAATTATAAGAGAGTCCAATGGAAGAGAATTATATTAAAAAGTGAACATGCTATTGCATTTTTATTTTTGGAAATGCAGATCCAACCTATTGTTACAGAAAATACAACTTCACTTCCAGATAATCCTCTGCATCTTTATCCTAGCTCTTTGTCCTCCAGCTGTTCAGTTGAGTCCATCTTACCATGTGACCTGAGGTAGAGCTGCAGGAAAATTCAGTGAATTAATCTCACTGCAGCCAGTGACATCTGTCATCTGCTGTCTAAATAAAGGCCTAATTTAGGCAAATGATCACTTTCTTCCTAAATGTAGAGCCATTGTCCTGAGTTTGAATCCCTGCTTAAAAGCAAATTGCCTCCTAAGTCACCATGCTCTCAGTGGGCAACTCATACTGCCTATCAGTGCAGTCTGAATGCTACTGATTGATACTCCTTTCGCAGACAAAGGACATTTGCATATTTTAATACAATTTATTTATTTATTTATTTATTGGTGAAAGGGTAAAGAAGTAAACTTTAAAAAACAGCCCAGATCTCATGATTTATTCTAAAAAGTGAAAACTCTATTTTCCATTTACAACATAATTATTTTTAATACTTTTTATAGGGAAAGTAAAAAAATACATGAACATCTGTTCATGTATATGCATATATACATGATATATACAATGAAATTGTATTCTTTAGTACTATGTATGGGAAAATTACATCACCTAAGAAGAAGTTTTAGCTCCAGAGTTTTAAACTGTGAACTTCAAATTCAGGGAAAATAGAACAATAATATTCACTCACCAGTCCAG
Source organism: Alectoris magna (assembly GCA_030625065.1). Lineage (NCBI taxonomy): Eukaryota > Metazoa > Chordata > Aves > Galliformes > Phasianidae > Alectoris > Alectoris magna. The sequence continues at coordinate 37,125,273 of CM060560.1, forward strand.
ATCTCTTTTGAGGTTAAAAAAATTCCAGTAGTATGAATTTTTAAAAATGACTGCAGATCTTCTCTTTTGTGCTTTGTATTGATGTACTGCATGCACCAGTGTAATTTAATTTAACTATTAATATTCATTCTCCTATTTTATGTAGTTGATAGTTATAATTATGCACAATATCGTTGTTAATTGACCTGTTTTTTTTATTCATTAAATTAAGTGGACACTGCAGAGACGTGACTATTCATGTCATAGACTAGAGCTCCTATTAATGATGACAAGGTCTGAAAAATGTGAAATACGTTAGATTCACCTGTGCAAAAAATTCTTCATTCCTAACAATGTAAATCAGTATAATGTTTGTATTTAGTGATACAGAGTTCATATAAAGCATTAAACCACAAAAACTTAAAGCAAGAGAAAGAAAATATATCTCAGATTTATCAATATTAACATATTCTCAACAAAGCAAATTTAAGAAGCTAAGTAGAAATTGCTTTAAAGTACACAACTTTTATTCAAAAATCATCACGATTTTGTATCATCATCTTTTCATGTAGTCATTATACAGCAGATTATTTATAGGCAGACCATTTATAGGTATTCTTTACAACTACTATGATAAAATCTGTATCTATTCAAGACACTGATATATCAGAAATTTAAGAGGAAATCTTTGATATTCCTCAGTACCTAGCAGTCACTGGGTTTTATGTGTGTCTCATGAATGGAAGCACTTTTACAAGGTGCAGCAGGAACATTGATTCTGTGCAGCAATAAGGTCAAACCAATGACAAGGGTAAATATGGTGTCTTATTAATAACTACTGCTTCTTACTGCCAAGCTCTTTTTTTTTCTTTAGAAAAGTGAATTTGCCGCTCTTTTTGCATGAAAGAAAATGATTATGGTTTTTATTTTTTTAAATTCAAACAGCAGCAAAGATTTTAATTAGCTTACAAAATATGTACTACCAGAAAACGTTAGCTTACCATTCCTACACAAGGCTGATTTCACAGACCTTCTAGGGAAAGCACTTCTAGGGAAAACAAAGCAAAGCAAAGCTAAACAAAACAAAAAACAAAAAACAAACAACCTCAATTGATAATAAAGAAAATTTGAAAAAAAATGTGGAGAAAACAAATACAGTTGTATTTCCTTTTACTGTCACTTCATATTTCAAGACTGTACTAATATATTCTCCACTGTTCCAAAATTTCAACAATGAGCCTTTCATAAAGGCATTCTTACTGAACTCTACTTGGGCCTGTTATTGAAATTACTTCAAGCTAGGTCTTCCAAGGAACACTTCTGGCCACAACTCATATGACCACCACATCCCCTCAGTTAGAAAAAAAGAAAATCCACTAAAAGAACAAAAAGAAACAGTTCTTCAGAACACCATCCATCAAGTTAAAAAACAAACCAAACTAAAACAAACAAACAAAAAAACACAGTACAGCTATAACTGAAAAAGATCACATTTAAGGAATACTGGAAGGTAAAACCTTTCCGCTAACATGATGCCATGCTACTAGGTGACCTTCACTCTTTTACCTCCAGTGGAAAGTGTTCTTACTCACAGTACAGTGCATAAAGCACTTGCAGAACAAGGAAGAGGAAAAGAAGCAATTAGTATGCTCAGGCGCAGCAAGAGGGAAAAGGAGGCACAAAGGAAAAAAAAAAGAAAAAAAAAAAAAAAAGAAAAACTTCTATGAAGCTCTGTAAAAGCACTAAGTTACAGCTCACTCTCTCCCTGCCTTCCCCTTCTCAAAGCTCTCCCCTGCATATTAAAGACTGGGTTCAGTAAGGGACACAGCTTTTTGGATTCTCTAATGGAGAGGCATCCTTTTTCCATTCCAAGTACATTATATAACTGTAAGTGATGGAAGCCAATTCTACTGCCATGCCCTCCAGCAGCATTCATCTAATGCAAACAGCCACAGAGAAATCTGCTGCTGCCTCACATGTGATCCCAGTCACAGGGAAAATTTAATTCTAGACTTTGCCATATCCTTAACTATTTGTTAATTACTTACTGATTTCATAGAAAATACAATTTTTATTTTCATTGTGCCTGGTTTCAAATTATTCTAGTAAACTTCCAAGAGTTGTAGCTGACCTCTTGTATGAAATGCTGAGTTTGACTTACTGCAGGTGATTTCATTGAATTTCTAAAATGATTCAAAGTGATGTTTGAAGAGGAGAAAAGAATGGGAGAAAAAGGGAGAGAGAGAAAGAGAAAAAAAAAAAAAGAAAAATAGAAGAAGAAAAGAAAGAACAAGAAAAAAAACAAACTAAAATTTGATCTTTCTTGTTGTGAGGTGATTAAGATTTCCAAGTTTTGTACAAACAACACATTTGCTGCTGCAGTTTTTGACAGTAAACCTTGGGCACATAAATCATGGGCTAGTTACAATCAAATAAGGTTAAAATTGTGAATTATCTTCTGGCACTCTTCTGTTACTCTGCAGAGATTTTTAACACTATCTGAATGCTAAATCCATATCAGTATTGCTCACCAGATTAAACATAATGCTCATTGATAAATTTGAGGCTTTAGCACACTGAAAGGGTATGATCTCTGTCAAATAAATTCACATATCTCCACTAGAGAGATGTCTGTATCTGAAGACAAGTTGGGCGACTTTATAGTCATTTCAGAGAAACAGAAATTTCCTAGATGTGATTTATCTCACACTAAAGTGGATATCTAAACCAAGTCACATGAATTGTTCCTTGAAAGTGCCCATTTATCTCCATAGACAATAGAGAGAATACCTAGAAGTGGACACTTGCCATTCAGAAGAAACTCATTTCAACTCTTTTGCAGCAGTGAAGATCTACCACAAAAGAAGTGAGCACTGAACGTGGCATTTTCATGGCATTAAAAAGGAGCCTCCTCAATATTTCTCCCAAGCACATACACTTTTGTACAAAGCTGTCATGTACATCAAACATCTCAGTACTAACGTATTTTACAAAACCATGTGCAGTATTAATACCTTCACATGGTATTTTCCTAAAGCCAGCTAGTTGGAAATATATCTTTAAAAAAAAAAAAAAAAAAAAAAAAAAAAAAAAAAAAAAATGTCAAGCAGACAAGCAGTGAAAAACATACATTTTCTCATTTTCTCTCTTTCAACAGAAAAGCATCTAACCTCAGAACAACTGGAGTATCAATTTTAGATTTCAACTTTAGTTTCTGATCAGTTGAAGGATATCAAAAAGCAGTAGAAAAAAGAAAAGAAAAAAATGTATTTTTTTCCATAAGATATGTATGCTTTGATTTGAAAATCATAGTTTTATAGCTTTATTTCTAAAAAATGTAAGGAAAGATTTATTGGCACATTCAGCTTTTGAGGGGTGGAAAAAAAAAAAAAAATCTTATTGTTTTTTCCTCTGAGTCAGCTTTGACACATATGACACAATATACTGTCCATACGATAACACTCCCAATATTTGGAGTTATCAGGCTTTTTATCCCCCTCCAAATTAAGTTGCTTGTTCTTTTTATTCTTTTTGTTGGTGGTGGTGTTTTTGTTGTTGTTTTAACTATTATCTCAGCTTGTAAGATGAGTTACTTCAGTTCAAAATAATCAAACCCTAGAGTTCCAGGATAACTGGAGGCCCAGGCACACCTGGAAACCAGCCAGGTGCCACAGCTTTTCCCAAAAATGCTTGCTGAGCAGGTCAGCAACTTGAGGGCTGTGATACTGCTGAGTAGGGAACTAGAAACTAGTTACTGGGAAACTATAAATCAGACTAGAATTTAGGGTGTACTAAAGAGATTAAAAAAAAAAAAAAAAAAAGAAGAAGCATGTGATGATTTTGGCCCCACACTGCAACACGGACACTGCTTATAAAGGAAAAATTGTTAGAGCATTAAGGCTCTTTTTGCTAAGATAACCCCAGTACTACAGCTTGTTTTATGGTTTATAAAGTAGCTGCTTCACGGTTTATAAAACTCGATGAAGTAAGTCAGGAAGGTACAAACAGATATTCAAGGGTTAGGCAAATACTTCAAAAGTTTCTGGAGCTAGTGGGGAAAATGTTAAATGAATGGGAGGTAAAATAAATATAGTGAAGAAATATAATGTTTAAGTACATAGATATCTGAAAGCACTGAAAATGCATTGAAACAGTTTTATCTGGGCTTGTGCATGTATATATATTTATATCAATCTTTTTAAAGTATGTAGAAGAAAGTCGATTTATCATCCTGCTCTGCTCTCTACTACCACAGTCCCAGCAAATTAATGCTGGCAGATTGAAAAAATCTTGGCGTTTTGGGAATCTAATATGTCTTCATATCACATCTGAAACATGACACGCGTCCTCTGCTTCATATGATAAAGCCATTGCCTTGATCATATGTAACATGACCTTTGCATCATTTCAAAATATTTTGAAGCCCATATCCTGGGCTGCATCAAACAAAGTGTGGCCAGCAGGTCAAGGGACATGATCCTGCCTGTCTGCTCTGTGCTGGTGAGATCAGCAACAGGACAAGGGGAAATGGTTTCAAACTGGAAGAGGGGAGATCTAGATTGGATGTAAGGAAGAAATTTTTTACAATAAGAATGGTAAGGCACTAGAACAGTTGCCCAGAGAGGTGGCAGATGCCTGGAAACATTCAAGAACCAGGCTCTTTGCAGTCTGTTCTAGCTGTAGATGTCTCCATTCATTGCAGGGGAGTTGGACTAGATTATTTTTAAAGGTCCCTTCCAACTCAAACAATTCTATGATTCTATGATTCTAATGGCTCTTAAAGAGTACCAGCTGGGGACAGTCCACAGCTCAATAATGTATGGAGCAGGTACAGTCCCAAATCATGTGGGTATGAACAACTGGGCACCACTTGGCTCAGAAGCCACTCCTCTCTGCTCTGAACTGATGTGTTCAGTAGCATAAATGCAGTTCACAGCACCAGAAACTAACATTCTTATAAGGATTTTGATGTGTGTGGGCAGTATTATATTCCTTTCTTCCTCAGGATCCTAAATAAATAATTTGCAGACAAATTTTATATAGAATTCTTATAAATGGGGGGGGGGGGGGGGGGGGGGGGGGGGAAGTATGAAATATTTCTTGCAGAGTTTGACTAGGTCTGAACTGGTCTGAACTAGGACAGGTCATTCTGAAAATATGTAGTAAGAAAACATCAAAGTTCATTTTCAGTCCAGGCCAGATGTTAAGGATATCCCACAGATTGCAGTATGAGAATTACTAGTGTCTTTACTATATATATATATATAAATAAATACATATTTGTTCATATGTAGACATCTAATAGAGAATTCAGTTGATCACAAGGAATAGAAAAAGGGCTACTGTTTTCCAGTTCTAGTTTATTTAAGGTTTACGATTACTACATAACTCAGAAGAAATAAATGAGGTGAAGGAGGAAAAGATAAAACTTGAGGCCACAGAACCTGGTCTTCATTTCAGGAAACTAAATTAGGAGGACTTCAGGAACCTAGGAACACTTCCTCTGCAGTAGAAAGGGGCAGAGTAATAGTAATGAGGCTGTGGCAGCCTCATTACTATATCACAAAATAAAGGTCTGTTTAGTTAAATGCCTAAATTTAAATTGTATACTTCAGAATCCTTGAGTACTGAGAGAGTGTGAGAGCAAGTGAGTGAGAATGTGAGAAAAAAAATTAACAAAGCAGCAGAGGAATATAAAATTTGCTTGAAATGCTGAATAACATAGTGTGTTGTTGATAGTTCGTGAAAAGAAAAACACTTTTACAAACCTGAGAAGTGAACTACTGTGATCTTTTTTCTCAACAGGTGGCAATGAGAAAAAATAATTTTTTTAGATCATAAATTGAAATAAAGAGCAACAGCTTTCATGAAATGCTGAAAAAGTTTTAAACAGGTTTTAGTCTTTATGTTTTTATTATAAACCTTCTTTCCTCAATTTGCTGAAAACCTATGAGAAATTTCAAGACCTCCATTATGTCTTTTTCCCTGAAATCTAAAATAAAAGCAGCAACTTAGCAAGTAAACCCCAAGAAACTCAAAGCATGTCTTTATGCAGAATTTTGATTTTTCAGATAATTTTCAGATTGCATTGTTTGACTTCACATTTTTTTATTTCAAATTGATCTGAACATTGCTCTTTGGATGGCTCTGAGAGCAATGAAATTGAGATTTATCATTATTCACAACATTTTGGCTTTTCTCCAAACAGAGAGACAGTAGAAACAGAGATAACGACATTCCACTGTAAAGAATTTTGAAGGATAATGTTTCTACATCTGAAAATAAATAAATAAATAATTGATGCAAAAGAAGAGCCAAAGGAAATACATAGAATATTTCATTTTTTACCTTCACATCCTTGCAAAAGAAGTCCCAACTCATAGTTTGGAAAAGAAAGGAGGATGAGAATCCTACACAGTTGATAAGTTAAACTTCAGACCTTAAAATCTTTGTTAATTCGATGATTAAATAACAAAGCATTATGCAATGAGCATGCAGCATGGGTATAATGGGATGGGACTTTAAGTGAAGGATAAGTGCAGCAAGCATTTTTGTGGAAAACATAAGGAATTAAAATAACTGTTTTTCCATCCTTTGTCCCAGTCAAAATGATTTGATATTAAAAACAAACAAACAAAAACCACACAATAACTTCTTTCCTGCAGTAGTCAGGGTACAAGGGTTTAGGCATTTAACCCCAACAAAAGCACATTTGCAGATTGGTCATACTTGTATAATAAAGGGTGCAACGTTGCAAGGTAATGTCTGTTAGGCTTCCTATGCGGTAAAAAGAATGATTTAGCCCAGCACTGCATTATCGTTTTCCCACACAATTGAAGCGTCATTGTATGACCTTAACCTTAAACTTCATTGAGAATTTTAGAGAAGAGCCTTTAGGCTTGATCAGCCTTCAAATGCTTTCACACCTAATTCTTAGTGACTTCAAGGGAGTTGCTCAGGTATGTCTAATGGAATATTTGGTTCCTCAAGGCTACATTTTCAGAAATACATTAAAATAGTAGTATGCACTTCTAGATAGCTACACACAAAAGAATATACACCTGAAATAGCCAAGAAGAAATTAGTGATTATTCCACTGATCATCACCAGAAATCTGTGCAGACGTGTTTATGTATTCAACACACCACTGAACATAATTCTAAAAGGTGGCATCCTGTTTTGGCATTAAATCTTTTAAAATGTGCATTTTAAGTTTGTGGTCTTATTGAACATAATATAGGCAAATAGACCATGCGTTTTGTTTTTAGAGGTTCACTATAACAAATCTATAGTTTTTTCCAAGCATGAGCAATAACCACAATTACTGCAGTTCTGAAATATAGCAAGGTTTTCTCTGAACTTAAACATTCTTAAAGTCAAATTCTGTGAACCATAAGGCACAGTGAAATGTGCTTCAACTATCCATTAAATAAGCAGAAATCTAAGGAAAACAGATTTGTGGAAGATTTGGAGGCTTATTTTCTGATCAAATCAGAAATATCATGAAAAAAAAAAATCACATGATTTTTTTTTTTTTTTTTTTTTAGATCTGATTCCCCTAATAGGGGAAGTAGATGAAAACAAACAAAAACAAAACAAAAACAAACAAAATAAACACAACAGCAACAAAACAAAACAAAACAAAACAAAACAAAACAACACCACCTTCGAAATCTGTCCAGTGTTTAAACTGAAAAACTATTATACCTGCCAATATTAGTAAAAGTTTGAGTCTCACTTCATCAGAAATTATCTTTTCTTCTTAGTGTCACATCATTCAGTTCAATTTCTGTGTGCCATAATAAATAGTAGCTAGTATGACAGGAAACATATGAATTTATATTCAAATTTAATCAGTATAAATATACAACTACGCAACAAAAACAATACCAATCTATAATAACACCTGACCAGATACTGCATACAATTTTAGAAGAATGACATTAGATTGCAAAATTTGCAGACAGCAGATTTGCCCTATCTGTTTGGGCAGTTTTGCACTAAGTTGGAGTATATTAGCACTCTGGTCTACATTTAAATTGATGATTACATTAATTTTGAAATTACACAGGCTAAACCACAGAAAAAGTTAATTGTAAATAAACATGCACAATGCATTTCCCTTTATCTTTTAAATGTTTGAAATCTGTTAAAGAATTACTCCTTTCACTTAGACAAGTTGACTGTGCAGGAGACAAGGAATGAGCAGTGGAAGTGGATATTGTTGCACTGCCCTTAGTCAGCTGAAGGGGAGACAAGCGCTTTTGTAATTAGGTCTCTCAAAATATTAAAAATTGACTAAGAAGGTAACCTTGACTTGCTATTTGTGACTAAAGTACTATGTATATTTACAGTTCTGTAATTATGATTTCCTTTGGTGTTTAAACCTTCTGATAAGGACAGATGTATCTCTCCTGAGTTAATGGAATTCTTAGTCCAGAAACGACTTTCATACTGTTTTATTTAACTTATACTGCTTTCTTATCTCTTGGGTGTAGAACCTCTACAATTCCCTTGAAATCACACATAAAACTGTGGTTTTACAGTCTGAATGAATAGATATATCAGCACAGATATGACAGATTTCCTATGCTTACACTCCATGTTCTTCCATTGTTGTTGTTTGTTAAGGAAAAAAAAAGAAAAAAATAGCCATCTAGTTAAGCAGCTTAGAATGCACTGATGTGAAAAATCCCTTTGAATTCAGTAATGATGTGTTCGTCTTTCTGCACATCTTCTCAAATTCCAAGTCACGAAGAAGAGCCCATAAAAATTCCAAGCTAGCAAGAGAGAGCAAGACACTCACAAGTGTTAAAGTGCTGTTGAATCAATATTTCCACTACAGGCTTTTTATGGCTAAGGAAGCATAGCAGTTATAGTTGCAATTTCCCAAGTGGGACGTGGGAATGCATAGGCAACAAAAACAACCAAGAAGGTAGACCCACTTCATTTCCTGTATTGCTCATGCTTCTGTCAAACCTCAAAAACAAGAAAGAGTGAACCTGGCATTCACAGATTTCAGACCATTCCCAACAAAAAAACCACTAATTGCCTCCAAAACCAAATCAGAATAGGATTCTGAGGATAGTTCATACTGAGGGTTGTTTCCAATAAATAGTACAGACTTCACTACATCAGACTTGCTTCTTTTGCCTTACACAGTCCTTTAACTTGACAGGTTGTACCTTCAAGTGATTGTGCCTGTCACATCTAAGGGCTGGTCACCCTCAAATCACATTTTGAGCTTTAAAATTCTCACGACTGCATCAACGCCTTCATAGTATTTCAGACACTCTGATCGGAGAAAGCAAACGATGTAACCACTTTGTCTTAGGGTGACAGGCACTAGAGGAAGACAATTCCAAGCACTACATAGCATGGATGCCGCAAGTCTGGTCTAAGGTAGGGTAGCCCTGAATTATGATGTGCACATGAGCCCTTCTGTACCACTTCTCATGAAATCAGTTCCTTGAGTTTGGAGGGATGCAGGTGCAGCCAATTGCTAAAAATGAAAAGTGAAAACAGTATTGGACCTCATGACAGCTAATACCAGATTTCTGCTACCTGCTGTACTCATAACTCTACTATGAAAGTCTTACATTTCCCTTGAAATTCTGCAGATTATTTCCCATTTAGATGTAAATATTCACATTTGTACACAAAGTCATTGCAGGCAACACCTCAGCTGCATGCACTTAGAGAAACAAAATAAAAGAAAACAAGCACATAAAAAGCAAGGTCTACTTTACTGCATTGCAGCTGAGATTTATATGACATATTGGTGGTAATTTCACCACTGTCTATATTCAGATGGTACGTGAGGAGAGTATGTCTACAAGCACATACATACACAGAGAAAGACAGTGTAAACTTATCTGTCTCATACTCCAGACACCTATAAAGCCATCAGCTGAGGGGGGCATGAAGTATATCAATCCTGGTTTCTTTGGGCCCATTCACTTTTAGGAGAAGCAGAATTTTCATCACTGAAGGAATGTTAAGATTTGACATGCTGCAAAGAGACTCAAATTTATACCCTGAGAAACAGTCTAGGTGGGAATTATTATGCTGTCTCTCCATGAGGGTATGAGTACAATTAGGTGTATACAGTTGTAACAGAAGACTAACATGACAGAAGGGAAAAGAAGAGGAAAGTTTACAGAATGTAAGTTTATGACACCAGTCTAGATCTGCAAACAACTGATTCACATTTCCTAGTCAGAACATCTTGATAAAAATCTTCCCCTCACCATTCCATAGTTGCCCTGTGCCACCCATGTTTTAATCCCTCGGCATGAACCGCGGCAAAGTTCATAATGCAATTCCCAGAGTGTGAGTGGAGTCTTATGTGTTACTTGATTTTGTGCCTTTTCTTCCATTGGGACTGCTTTATGCGGCATACCCCATGGATTAGGTTTTTATGATGCCAGCACCCTGAGGACAGAGACCACTTTCAAAAGTAGCAGAAGCACTTTTACTAATCTGCCTCAGGCAGAGAAGCTCCATGTTTCAACTGAGTGTCTAAATGCTACCCAGTATCCACAGTGCAGTTTTTCACAGATAATGAGTCGCACAGAACAAACTGAAGGAATAAAAGGATCAATAGCACAAATGAAACACTATAGTCAGAAAACAAGCCATATGAAGGGAGACTAAATGATCTAGCATCATATATCAATCTGGAAATTCTAGGGACATGATCAGTCTCGTTAAATACCCTCAGGGTAATAATGTATAAAAGAAAGGGATTTATTTAGTCTAGAAAATGGTAAGGACAGGGGGCATCAGCTAGAAGCAAAGAATAGAAGAGTAGAAGCAGCAAGTAAGAAAAAGGTCTTAACATGAGGATCAATTGGTTGCAGAAATAAGCTCCTTAAGGGCGTTTGGTCAAGGTACTGTCATTGCAGATGCTACAGCAAAGGCTAGATACATCATTAGTTGGAATGATGTGACATGGTTCTGCAAGAGACTGAGTAGCTGCCCAGTATGATGTTTTATAGCATTATTACAGCACAAATAATACATTATATACAATTCACTTGCCGCTAGGTTTCGCATTTTCACTTATATAAGTGAAATAATATAATGTCTATAAAGATCAAAGACAGGAGAGAGACTGTTAATATAATTATCTAGCTGTTTACGTTTTGAACATCTCAAGCATTTGTCTTTACATCTTTTAGCATCTGCTTCAGATAATCCTGATAGTCTGATTTTACATGAAATTCTTAGGCAAAAAATTTGAAATATTTGCCAGCACAAGTTGTATTGTTTTAATCACAAACCTCATTGCATCAAAGTAAATTTTTGACTGCCTTTTCCTTAAAAAGTTACTATATTTGATAGATTTTTTTTTTATTATTATTTTTTCTCCCAGATACTTTTGAGAGGTGACAAAGAATGAATGTGGAACTATGACTCTGCTAAGAAGTAGTCATTAAGAAACAATCCATTTTCTTTATTCATGAAAATAAATTTGTAGATGAGATTTAAGCAATAATTTTCTACACAAAATAACATGGAGGGAAATGTGAATCCACAGAAGTCCTGAGTATGTGGTGTCAATTTCTATCTAAGGGAAAACAATAGTAAAATTCCTTTGACAATAGCAAGACCATGAATTCATTAAGTTTCAAGGATATCAGTTCCTACAACTATGCAGAATAAAGTGATAGGATTAAATAAACAAAAACAGACTTTGTAATACAATGATTTTCTGCTCCTAGCTGCAACTAAACTAATTATATCTCATAAGCAACATTTAACTATTGCTCCTTTTCACAGAAAGTAAGTTTACTTTCAAATGCACTATCTTGACTACAGCAATAGGAAATTACCTGCAATTGGGATCAAATGAAATCCACATACCAAGACTTTATTATCAAATAGCAACAAAAGTAACACAACTGACTGTACTGTAACTGAGAGCAAAGTGAATTTACAGGCTCCAGAGATACAAAGGCTGACACCAGCAGATAATGACTAACAGTACAGTATTGCAACACAACTGGGATAGCTAGGATCACTAAAGAGGACCATGTTTGGGATTTTTTTGCAAATGTGATCGATGAGGTTTACCATCTTTCTATTAAATATGGAGTTAAATTGTCTTTAAAGTAATATTTTCTTTACAGATTTTCTCAGTATGCAGTGTCCACAGTATAGCAAGAGCAGCTTTTTGTTCTTCTCAAATATTACATTAAGATCACTTTTTAATAACTAAGTCATTTCAGAAGACCTGGGTATCAAACTCCCCCTCAGCTTTATTTTCTACTAGTCATTATATTAAGTACTTTTTATTAAAGGTGATCCAGCTAGACTCAACTACAAAATTACTCTCTTTGGATAAGAAAAAAAGGGCATATTAAATATTCTTAGGAGCTAACCTAAATTAATTGGAAGTAGAATATGTTACTGGGTGTTTCCTTGCACCATCAGCAGAGATACCATTTTAAAAGGGGGTTTCAAGGCTATATTTTGCAAGTTTTCCATCTCTGTTCAGAATTTAAAACAGCTGAGCTCAAACTCAAACTCAATCCACTCTGTGATGTGCTAGGAGATAAAGAAAAACGTGCAGATAGAAACCAACTGTGGAATGAGTAATGTATAAATAACTAAATAAATAAATAATCATTAAAAACCTTAATATATTTAAAACAAACAAACAAACAAAACAAAACAAAAAACAAACAAACAAACAACCAAACAAAAAACCTGCAGTTCAATATTTCTATTTTAGCAATCAGGTCTACTAGACTCTTTATGAGCTCCAGCTATATACACAAATACATATTTATTTTAAATGTTCTCTGACATTGTACTGTATAAATTATCAAGTTAAGTTCATAACTGTCACAGACATAAAGATAAAGCACTCTGTGTTTCAATTAACACATTTATTAAATGAAAATTAGTGGATGATCAACTAAATTAAAATGCTAACCTGTAATTATCATAGTCTTAAATGGCAAGTTAAATGTAAAATGTTCATTAAATGCTTAATTCCTTAATATAGGGGGAATTTCAGGAATACTTTTAGCATTTATAGTTCCTTAATTATACAGAAATAGGTCAATTTTATCTTGCTTTTCAATAATGTTCCACCTGAAAGTTACATGAAATTAACATGTAATTGAAGAGGGATGCAGTGAACTTTGAGCTTTGCAGAGCACGGACATGGTTCCTAAGAGGATAAACTGGGGGAGTAAACGCCAATGTGGAAAGTGATTATTGCTATGGAGATTATTAAACAATGAACGAAGTAACAAAATAGGATTTTTTTTTTATTTTTTTTTTTTCTTTAGTGGAATTCATCAAGACTATTTCCATCAAAGCTGGCAGTGCTATCTATGTCTTCATGTGACAGACTCATGCACATTTCTATCAGGAATTGCACCTTTAGCAATGCAGCACTACACACTTTTTTTGCAAGCAACTCAATCAAGCCCTAGGTATTTGCTTATCTCTATCTGTTGCTAGATCTCCACTTCCTATAATGGGAGATATAACAACTATCTTCTCAGATGTGGGCACCAAATTTAAAGTCACGGTTGTTTTACCTGTACGCATACTTACCTTCAGGAGTTTATACCTTCTACTAATTGTAATCTTTGTTTTTCCCCTCAAACCTTTTTCCTGAGTTCATATGACAGCAGCAACCTCATTTTGGTCCATTCACAAATGACACTAAGAATTATAGTGAACATCCCACTCCTTATTTGATTTCAACAGTCCTTTTAAATTGAGCTTATTCCTCTAGAAACACCCAGTTCCTCATTTCTATCCAGAATGTTCCTAGCTATCACTTTTTTTTTCTTCTTTTTTTTTTTCTTTTTTTCCCCTACAAGTAAAAACAATAATTTTAAAAATTCAGTATAAAAATCATAAATTTCCTAAAGGAAACAGAAAATATGTGATAGTTAGCATCAGTGATGGGAAGTATTTATAGAGATCAGTCACTAAGAGAGTATTATTATTATTATTATTATTTTTTCTTACACCTTCTCTTACATCAGCCTCAACTCATTCCCATATGTATGTGTATGCATATATACAAATAAATAAAATCCAGTAGATACTTGGACTATTAGGAAATGTAGCAGCTAAAGTAACTAAACAACTCTGAACTCATCGTGTGGAAAAAAACTTTTTGGCAATCAAAAGTAGCAATTATATTGTTGAATAATACTAGTTCACAAACTTGTGAGGTAAATAATATATACATTTATCAAAAAAAGTTGTTTTTTTTTTTTTTTTTAGAAAAAAAAAATCTGAAAGATACACTTTGTAGAATAGTGTTTCCAATTTTCTGAATTTAGTGTGACTACAGCTAGGTATTTTGTTTATTTGAGAGGTCCTATTCATAGTATTTATCACAATTGAAAGAAGTGGTAAATAATAGCAATACCAAATGTGTTCATTTATAGACAGAAGTAAACTCATTCTATTTAGTGTATTCTTTGTTAAAAAGATTCTCCATTTAAAAGAGATCAGGATCTCAGGATGAGATTTCATGATTCTGGATGAATAAATAGGACAGCAAAGAGCTCTATTCTTAACCTTTAGATCCCTGAATTTACGCATCAGTGAAACACACTTTGCCAGAGAAAGAATTAGACTAGAAACTGCCTCTTAAGGAGAGGATGGAGAAACCCATTAAGTCTCGGCTGGATTCCTTAGTGTTTCAGGGAATGTCAACAAATTAGTTTTTATTATTTGTGTTTCAAACAATTACAAGCTCAGTGATGTTTAGAGTAGTACCTAGTGAACTGAGAATGAAAATCACAATAGAACAATTTAAAAGAAAATATTTAAGGTAGTGTAATTAGAATAGAATTAAAACACACTTATCAATGCCTTCATCACAAGGCTCCTTGAGCTTGGCATCTATTGTGGTAAAGGCAACTTTATCTCATTTGTGATGAAAAGAAAAGAAACACACTGACACACTGGTGGAGGTTTTAATTTTTGACTTTGAAATAGCAAATTAGTATCTTCCTTTTGGCTACCAATTTAAAAAGTTGACTATGAGTTTTTGCATTTTTTTATTGCTGTCACCGAGATTTTAAATCATGAATTCATCTTTTTTCTCTAGTTTTAAAATTGTCAGCTGTGTCTTCTGAAGCTGTGAACATATTTGAACATGACTTAGAAGGCAGCATATGCTAGTCCCACTCTCTTCCAGCACAGGGTGCCAACCTTATGATCAGAAATTAAATAAAATGCACTTTGTCTATGGAAAAAGAAATGAATTTTAACTAACTTTCTAGTTCTAGAATTTCTACTGTTCATTCTCATGTTGTGAGAAAGAATTGAGGTTCCTTATTCACTTCCTTAGCACCGCTTGTTTCCTCCAATTTCTTTTTATTGTATTCCTCTTAAACTATTTCTTATTTAAGTATTCCACTTTTTTTTTTTTTTTTTTTTTTTTTTTTTTTTCCCCTCAATACATTCATTAATAGACTGGCCTTAATGGGAAAAGCTCAGAAAAGGAAATATATATTTTGTAGTCTTATAGTGAGAAAACATGACAAACATTTGGAGATCCCAGATAAGTCACAATTCAAAATGACAAATGTCCATCAAAACAGTCTCAGCCTTCAAAGTAGGATTTACTACTTCTTTCAAAGATAGGGAGCTTCAGTACGACAACAACACATGAGAAAGTCAATACATGTGTTAAGGAGGAATAGTCATTATGTAGAATAAAACATTATGCAAAAAAAAAAGAAAAAAAAGAAAAAAAAAAAGGAAAATCTATCAACTTATCCTTTTAAATTTCATCACTATTAAGCTCTAACAGCAGTACTAACGATACACTTTGAAATCATTGAAACATCTTACTGCATAGGGCAACATAAATAAAAAGGAAACAGTTTGTGGGGATTTTTTTTGTTTTATATATATAAACTAAACTAAACTATTCAGACAATTATAGACTGCTGAACATAAGAATATCTAGCCATACATTAAACTTTTAAGGATTTGTAAATGTGTTGAGGCACACATAGAGTCTGAAAATATGTATATTATTTTAAAGACTTGAGATCCACATCTTCAAGAATGAGATTCAATGTTTCCTAAGAAAAGTATGGAATTGGTAATTTCTTTCATTCCAGATGCAATTATATATATTCACATTTTTTGAGATTGTAATTATAATATTTAAAAGGTCACACAGAAAATAATAGAAGGAATAATATCTGAAAGTGGTTATTTCAGATAAAATAAAAATGTCTTAGTTACCTATGAGTTTTATAAGTGAGCTAGAAATTGAGATATTCTCAGCAAAATAGATAATCTACTGTATTCCAAAATGTTACTTCATCACTGATAATGATACAAGCATTATAAGGATCAAAAAATAAATCCCTACATTCTCCCACTGTGGATGTTTTTTAAAAGAAAGAAAGAAAGAAAAATTTAACCTATCACAATTGGAATGAACAAGCTATTGAATGACTGTGCATATAGTTTTATCAAAGCCACCAATATTCTGAACAAAGATGATATTCTTATCATCTGCTTGCTTTTGTATCATATTAATTGGTTTCTTATCACATTAGCCAACTCCCCTTTCCATTATAACATACGAAAGTGAATAATATATTAAAACACTGATAATACTTTAAGACGTATTAACAACTTTCATGAGATTAGCTTCTTCCTTTTCACTAATGCAGTAAAGCTCTCAGATCATACACTGTCATGTAGCTTTCATATCATATTAGTTTAAACGAAATCATTAAGACAAAAAGAAGGCCAACACTAAGATTTAAAAATCTCACCGTTTTAGTAACTTCCTAAGTACACAGGCTTATATTTTATTACACTAGATCACAGAAAGCATTTCTTCTGGCACTATTTCCCCTGTGATATTAGAATGATGATAGATGATTACACTCCATATAATAGTAAAAAAAAAAAAAAAAAAAAAAAAAAGGTAGTCTTAGCTTTCTCTCTTAACAGTGCACCCACTGCATTACCTCAGATTCCTGGAATACATTCATTGATGTATGACTGTTAACTTCCTCAGTCCTTTCCCTGCATTTCCATTTAGCTACTCTCTGATAGTTGACTACCATACTAGTATAGTATTTTCATTAAAAAAATTTAGTGGAGCTGATAGGCAAGGTATATAAACATGGCTTTACAGTTGTGATTTTCTCATTTGGCTTAAACAAATATTTCAAGATTAATTTTAACTAAAATTTAAAATAAAACAACATTTTTGGAAGGATAGAACCTGTGGAATTTCTGGGCCCAAACACATTTCTATTAATTCAGAAAACTGAAAGGAAATTGCAAAAGGGGGTGTTCATCTCATAAATAAAGATGTGGATATATTGTGTCATTCTGTAATACAAATAGTGTGCAATGCAAATTGAATGGCATTCTTCTCGATAAGAGTGGTGTCATCAAACTCAAGATTGGGATAGTGAACACAACACCAGCAAAAGCACATGGATCTGGAAAATTTTGTATGCTTCATTGTTTACTGTTATTACAAGGAATTAGCATGATATATATAAGACTGTCTATTGGTGTTACAAACACTGTAATTGGACTAATCCTAGAATGGCTTGCTTTGGAACTGACTTTAGATCACTTTGTTTCAACTCCCCTTCAGAGGGTAGGGTTGCCAACCACTAGATCAGGTTGTACAAAACCTCATACAAACTGGATTTGAGTCATGGAACATTGGACAGTTCTCTGGGCAGCCTTATGCCACCACCTTGCCACCCTGTCAGTGAAAAATTTCCCCATAAAAGCCAATCTAAATCTTCCCTTGTTTAGTTTTAAACCATTCTCCATTGTGCAATGAATATCTACCCATTCAAAAAGTCTTTCTCCCTCCTCCTTACAAGCTACTTTGAAGTACTGGAAGGCTGCAATGAGGTCACCCCAGAGCTTTCTCTTCTTCAAGAGAAACAAGAACAGCCTTTCTTCACAGAAGAGGTGCTCAACCCTCTCATCATCTTTATGACCCTCCTTTGGACCTGCTCCAAAAGCTGCATATCTTTCTTGTGCTGGGGTCCCCACACCTAAACACACTACTCCAGATGAAACCTTGCAAGGGCAGAGTAGAGAGGAACAACAACCTCCCTTGCCCCATTAACTACCCCTCTTGATGCAGCCCAGGATACTTTTGGCTTTCTGGGCTGCAAGAGCATACTGCTGGCCCATGTCCTGCTTTTTATCCAGTAGGACCCCCAGCTCATCCTCCACAGGGTTACTCTCAATGCCAGTCAGTAGATATATATATATACCCTCTTCTTCCAGTTTGTAAATATATGTGTGATTGCCATGACTCAAGTGCAATACGTAGCAGTTAGCTTTGTTGAACCTCTTTTGGTTCACATGGGACCTCTTCTCTAGCTTGTCCGGGTTCCTCTGTATAGCATCACTTCCTTCAGAGAAACTGTGGATGTTCCATCCCTGGAGACATTCAAGGCCAGAGTGGATGCGGCCCTGGGCAGACTAATCCAGTGGCTAGCAACAGCCCACAGCAGGGACTTGAAGCTCAATGATCATTAAAGTCCCTTTCAATCCAAGCCATTCTGTGATCCTATAGTTCAGTGCACCACTCAGCATGGTGTTGTGTGCAAACTTGCTGATGGTGCACTCAATCTGACTATGTCATTGACAAAGATGTTGAAGAGCACCAGTCCCAAGACATACCCCTGGGGAACACTGCTTGTCACTGGCCTCCACCTGGACAATAAAGCCATTGACAACAACTCTCTGACTGTGACCTTTATCCACCAAATAGTTCATTCTTCTGATCCTTGCCCCTCCAATTAAGAGATAGGGATGTGGTGTGGCCTATGTCAAATGCCTTAGAGAATTCCAGGTGGACAATATTAATTTCCCTTCCTTTGTCCATTGATATCATCACTCCATTGTAGAAGGCAACCAATACGGTCAGGCACGATCTGTTCTTTTTGAAGCTGTTTTGGATCACCTTCTAATCTTGCATGTGTCCTAACATGGGTTCCAGAGGATGCGCTTTATGATCTTCCCTGGCACAGAGGTGAGGCTCACTGGCTCATAGTTCCAGGGTCTTCTGTTCTTCCTGTCTTAAAAATGGGAGTGATGTTATCCTTTTTCCAGTCACTGGGAGATATTGCCTGACATCCATGACTTTCCACCTAGAGGTTCAGGGATGTGAGAGTCGTGGGAAGACTGACTGCCTGTGAAGACTGAGGCAAACAACTCACAGAAAATCTCAGTAATCTCCATGTCTGCTGAATCCAGTTCTCTCTTTTTGCTTATCAGAGGGGGTACACTCTTCTTAGTCTGTCTCTTCTCGGTCTGTCTCTTCTCACCAACATACCTGTAGAATTTCTTCTTATTTTTCACATCCCTTGCCAAGTTCAGTTCCATTTGTGCTTCGGCTTTCCCAGTGACATCTCTGCATGTTGGGATGTCATCCCTCCATTTTTCCCAGGCCATCCATTCTTCCTCTGCCTGTACACATCTCTTTTGTCTCAGTTTGATCAGCAGGTCTTTGTTCAGCCATACCAGTTTCTCCCCTTCTTTACTTGATTTTCTATGCTGGAGGATGGAGAGCTCTTATGATCCATTTCTCTCTAAGAAAGGCATTCTTAAAAAGCTGCCAGCTCTGCTCCACTCCTTTGTATCTAAAGACAGCTCCCTGGGGGATCTCATCCAATAATTCTCTAAAAAGCTGGAATTTCACTTTCCTGTAGTTCAGATTCCTGATGTTGCTTTTTGCCAGGTCCATAATCCTCAAGGTCACAAACTCAACCAGAGTTTGGTCAGTACCCTCTAGGAGCCTCCTGCATTGTTTGCAGCCCACCATGTTGCTTTCTCAGCAGATATCTGGGTGGTTGAAATCCCTCATGAGGATGAGAACCTGTAGATGTGACACTTGAAGTAAGAAGGCCTCATCCACAGGATCCCCTTGATCACACAGCTTGTAGTAGACCCCAACTACCAGATGTCCTTTATTGGTCTGGTCCCTGATTTGTACCACAAGCTCTCTGTCTGTTCATAGCTATTTCTCAGAGATGATAGCTCTTCACAATCTATCAATTTCTTAACATAGAGGGCAACTCCCTTGTCTCTCCTTCCCTGATTATTTCATCTTCTGTAAAGCTTGAAGCATATGATTGTCATGGTGCAATTCATCCCGTCACGCCTCTGCGATAGCAAATAGGTCATCATAGTTTTCTAATTGCACAACTGTTTCTATTTCTTCCTGCTTGTTTTGCATGCTGTGTGCATTGGTGTAGAGGCACCTCAGCTAGGCTAACAGCAATGTTGCCTTCTTCGAGGAGCCTTCCTCAGTTCTTCTGGGACAAATCTGAGGCTTTTCCCTGCTGCATTCTGAAGTGACAGTGTTCCTTGGCCCTTCCCTATCTCTTAGAAATATTTCCCCTTCACAACTGAAAGTAGTTTAGAGCTCTGATGATCAGTCCAGTCAGCTTGCTTCTCAGAGTATTCTTGCCCTATCTAGTCAGCTGTGTCCCATCAGATGTCAACATGCCCAATACTCAAAGACCATAGAACCCAGAACCCTGAGTGCGGCACCATCCATGCAGCCAATCATCATTCAGCTGCCCCATTCTCATTCTTCCTGGGTCCCAGCCTCAAAATGGGAGGACAGGGGAGAATACTAGTTGTGCTTCCGACCCCTTCAACATCCTTCCAAGTGATGTAAAGTCTCTTTTAATGTTTTGTAGTTTCCTAGTTAAAGATTCCTGTGACCCAACTTGATTAGAGAGTTCAGGTATTGATTAAACAATCAGTAAATTCTTGGTTTTTCATAAGGCACATTTCCTTGGTGAACATAAATTTCACAAATTATGTCCTCAGAGAAATTACTTATGTATTTAGCATGCACACAAAATTTATTTAGCTAAGCATAAGATCAACACAGAAATCCCCGACCTGTTCACGGAATGGTTGATTTTATCTTTTGAAAACTTGAATAGATAGCAAGACTGCTATCTGTTACTATCTGCATTACCATGAAGACTTCAACATGGTATGACAAACCCAATTTTTTATTTTTTATTTTTTTAAAATGAGATATGTCCCTGGGCTGCAGGGTTTTTGTTGTTGTTGTTGTTTTGTTTTGTTTTGTTTTGTTTTGTTTTCTGAAGACTCTGGGAAAGTGGGAATGAGTGGATAGGGACACAATCAGGTTATTTACTCAGCTGACATACTGAAATGGCTAAAATGGCTGAATTATCACAACAAGAAGTATGAATCAAGTATCCACAACTGACATAGCTTACTTTCATTTTGGAAGCAAGGGTAGAGAGAACGACTGCTATGATTTTCTACAGCACAGTCTGATCTTTGCTCTCCTTCATAAACAGCAAGAATTGCACTTCCTTTTTCCAGAGGCTAAATTTCACTGCAGTATTTCTTCACCCAAAGCTGTAATAGAGAGTTGCAGATCAAACTACAGCATTGAAAACTGTGGCAGTGACCCATTATCTAAAGTTTCAGTTCTAAATTTATTTCCTTTTTTAGGCAGCTGTGCTAATAGATCTTCTCTGTAGCATTCCACCCTCTGGACTGTAGCTATAATGGGATAGATAAATCTTAATAGGTAATAAACCACCTATGATTCTCTCTCTTTCAAATACATAATATTTGCATATGAATGAAGGCAGAACGGTTCCTTAACACATATTTTAGGCATGACTTACATTACAATGTCCCAGATTTACTATTTTAAATAATTTTTTTGTGCCTTTGTTTTCTCCAGCTAACTGTGCTTGTTAATTTGGGGCTTAATATTTACTCTCCTAAGAAAAATGCCTTAAAATAGTAGGTACATGAGACACTATATTATACTATTCCTTAGCAGTAACCTGAAAAACAATGGATTAAAGAAACAGAATATGAAGAAAAACACAGAAATGAAATAAACAAACAACTTTCAATACATAATGGAAGAGAAAAATTTAGAAAATCAGATGAAGATTTGAATTATATATTCATGTAAAATAAGTCAGTAACTTTTAATCTTTCTACTGAGATATGAGAATATTTATCTTTTTTATAGGCCCTGTTTCTAAGAAAGAATCATATTTAGAAACTATGGCTACATTAGTATAGATTGTGTGGATACCTACATACATTTATAAATACTCACATGCACACAATATATTAATTTCAGCATTTTAATTTGATACTGTCAAAGTACTGTAGTGTGTATTACACCTCAAATACCATTTCTGTAATATAACGTTGCTTAAAATTGAAAGCAATGGATGTAGGTAAAAAACGAGAATTAACTAACTTTTTTATTTATGCAAATTGGATAAGAAAATAGAAGTAATAGTTAACTGACTAAGTGATTAAATGACATAAGTTTAGCCTTAAAAATATTTTCAAGAGTTACGAAGATACAATTAAAGGCACTGTTTTTTCCTAGAGATGTGGTCTGAACACTTGCTTTCAGTACCATACATTGCTCGAGGAAGTACACTTTGCTACTCATTTTCTATTTCTAGTCTAATCTGCCTGTAAAGTATCAGCAACTTTTTGTGGTCCTATGATAATCTTTCAGAGGAAGCTGCATCTCCCCATCTGTTTCCATATGAACAGTCGAAACATTAAACCATACAAATGTGGGTACTTTAAATCTTATCTACTTTTAACAGAACTATAGTGTAAGAAACAGAGCAAATCAGTCCGTTTTCCTGTATAATGAATGGACAGAAACAGATGCTGTTATTTTTATCTCCTAGATATCCACTTTAGGATGAGACAAATTATACCTAGAACTGCCTTTTTGTTCTACAGATTGTATTTGGAGACTAGATAGGTAGTTCAAACAGAGATGCTTCCTGTAAGATAAAGGCCTCTGCTTTTAGCTCTTTATGTGTACCTACTTTATGTTTTTGGTGTATTGATTTCTACAAAATGAAGGATTTAGAACACTCACTGCTGATAAAGAATAGCTACATTCCAGATCCTGTTCCATAGACTATTTAATAAGAAGTTCAAGGATAGACAACCACAAGGAAACTAAGAGAAACCCATCCCTAAAGAGTCGATAAATGGATTTGTATAGTGCCAGTTCCAAATATCTGCTTTACCTGATTCACCATTTTGAAAAAAAAAGGTATCACCCGTTCTCTGAAACTACACTCGCAGAAAAATGTCTATTCTGAGGGAAATAAGTATTATTTTCTTCTTGATTATTACAAAAGCCTTTGTTTTATTGAAATAGACCACGGCATTTTAAAATCTTGAAAGACCTCACAGGACAGAGAAATAATTTAATATTCAAATAGAAGATCAGAATTATTATTATTATTATTATTTTAAAAGCACCCACAAACAAGAGTGTGTCTCACAGTAAAATTCGGTAAATGCTATGGGTACATCCTTGCCATTAAAAAAGTGAGTTTACCTTAATTTTGCGTAACTCCTTGAGCCATACTTGTGATAAAAGAAACATGCTACGGTATTAGTTTGCCGCTGTGAGCCAGATGGAAGTCAAAGCATAGGAGCTACACTATATAAATGAGGAAAGATAAATGTATTTAAGGTGATTTTGACTACTAAGAAGAAAAAAAACAAGCCAAAACAAACAAACAAACAAACAAACAAACAAACAAAAACATTGTAAGTTTCTCACTTTGTTTCTGCCTTGGCTTAGTGTCAAATGTGAACAGAGCCAAGCCAGTCACAGGTGCTGAACTCTAATTTAACTTTCATTATATTCCTCACCACATTGTAGCTAAAACAGTAGACCTGCCAAATCTTCAGCTGGAATCTAAAAGGCTCTTAATTGGCCACCAAGGGTGACAACAAAAGGAAAGGAGTCCTTTTATTTCCCATTGGGATGCTATAAAAAACAATGACGCTTGCTCCAGCTTTGTGATGTTTGCATTTTAGTCCTTCTTGAATATGAAGCACAGGGAAACTGACTGTGCATTTTTAATTTACAAGTATTATGGTTTTGGAGGCATTAGTGTCTGGTACAAGCATAATTTTAAGAACTGAAAAACTTCCCAAATCCTAGAAACACCAAATGTTACTCAGTTTGCAGCTGTTTTGAGGGATGGGAAATTCTTGGAAATAGGTCATCTATCTTCTACTTTGACAGCCTTCTCAAACTTAAGAAGAATACTTAGATTTCAGTATTTATTACAAATAATGAGTATTGTCTTTGCATAATCAAACAGATATACAAAACAAACAAAATCTGAGCGTACTGTGGCAAAACAGTGATAAAGCTAACTTGTGTACAACACTTTTGCTCCTTTTTCTTTACAGCGTTAGATTTTGAACTACCATTTGACCGTCCTTGAAACAGACACTTAGTTTTATTATGTCAGCTTTTCTTGCAGCTCTTTCCAATCCAGCAAGCTACCTTTATGTCCAGTTCCTGCAGGGTGCATGGGCTGATTTTGTAATTTGCTAATATATGATTTTTGCACATCTAGTTGTACTTTGATAATAAAGCACTTGTGCTTTCTGACACATTAAGTATTAACATTTACCCTTCCTGAATCCTTCAACCTGTACTGTAAACTTTAACATAAGCCATCCACCCAGGGCTGGGAAGATAAATAATAATTCCTTTTGATCAGAATTTCTCTGTTGGCTAGTAATGGTTACCATGGTGATCAAGTGGTAGACAGAGCTGAAGCAGATTTCATCAGTTGTAAAACAGCATTAGAATTATCCTACACTTCTAATTATATCTAAGTAAGAAAGACTGACTTTTACATACTGTGGCTCAGAGGCATACAAAAATGACGGTTTTAACTACTGGAAAGCTTCCGTGAGGAAAGAAATTACAATGCCCTCTCCTAATAGCAGCTTTTTTTTTTTTTTTTTTTTTTTCCTTTTTTTTTTTTTTTTCCCCCTTTAGATCAGGAGTATTGAGAATTAGAACAGTTTTATAAAAGGAATGAAGTATGATGAACTACAGTTAAGATGCACCTGCTGTATATAATTTTTAGCCAATGTTTCATGTGCTAACAGGAGTAACTGAAATTGCTGCAGGACTTTGGAATTTCATGCCAGAATAAATCATACAACTTAAAAAAAAAAAAAAAAAAAAAAAAAAAAAAAAAAAAAAAGTTTAAATGTGAGGACAGATTATTCAAGCAGCAAGGACAAGTGCATTTTCCAAGCTCATGCTGCAAATATTTCTGTATTTTATTATTATTTTTCTGATTATTTCTTTTTGTCTCTTAGAATAAAAAACCTTGGGAAGAAAACAATTTTAAAAACTTTCTATTCCACAGTCCAGCTGGTTCCCTCATAGCCAGTGTATGATAAGCAAACCAAATGAATGCTTAATCTGTATGTTAGTACAAACTGAAGAGTTGTTCAACACGTTTCAAGTATGAATTAACCTTGAAAAGAAGGCAGGTGAAAATTGCTATATATGCCCATATTTATCATGGCATGCTTTAATTCAAGGAATGGTGGTACATTTACCATAAGCAAATGACCTCAAAATATTGCAGTTCTCCAACTTTTCAAGTTTAATATATAAAGTTTAAGGCTGCTGCAGTTTATGACAGAGGAAGCAGAGCATGTCAAAATGTAGTCAAAACTCCATTTTTTAACATATTACCATAAACAGAAACATGCAAATTCTATTATTGAGTATAAATGATCAGAGCATGTGCACCATTAATATGCTGTGCAGTTGAGAGATTATCTGGTCAACAGAGGTTTGAGCTGAGGGGCTTTATGCAGACATCAGCAGGTGTAAAAGCCCAACCAAATTCCAGAGTCATACATCCAGGGCTGCCATGTCCTCATTGCTCTTGGGGCTTGAAAAAGAAAACCCAAAATCCTTGGCTTATGTTACGATCTTCAATGTTACAATTATGCTAAAAATTCTCAGAACATCAGAGAACGCTGCTGCAGAGAAAGGACTCCAAAACTAAAAATCTTCCTAAATCAGTCTGAGATCAGAACCTCCAGGATAAGTCCAGAGGCTATGAACAGTTAAAGAATCATTCTGATGCTTATGGAGAAGCAATCATGGTTACTTTCATATTAGGTCTAGTCTTACATGGAGGTGAAGTATTTATTTGCTATTAGTTTAGATCAGTGCCCAAGACACCTGGTCAACTATGAGAACCAACATGATAGAAAATAAACATAGAATAATAATAATAAAAAATAATAAACAAAACAAAACAAGAACAAACCTCAAATGAAAGAATAGGGCTTCAGAACAAGATTTATAATATAGTTTAAAAGGAATATTATATATAAATATAAAAAAGGAGAAAATAAAAAAGAAGGAAAACAAGCAAACAAATAAACAAAAAATCTAGACTACCAAATGATATAAAGACTAGTAAAAAAAACATGATCTTTGAACTTCCGACAAAACATTAGTTTGCATGTGATCCAGTTCATTAGTATGAACAAACTAAACATTATTACTGACTGATGGATATCCAATTGCTTATGAAAATTGATCCTGTGGTCTCAGTATACATCCTGTTGGACAGATATCTGCATTACAACTGACATTCTTGTTGACAGTATCAAGAAGAAGGCCAAGAATAGAGTAAACATGGAGAAGAACTAAAGAGATTTGATTGCTTAGAGAAAATGGTTAGATTTTTCAATATAAAACTTTGAATAACTTTTGAAAATATATACTTTGTAGCTAATCTGAGATTTATGATAGTTCCTTCCTCAGGTGGTGCTTAGTAATATTCCAAGAAATACGCAGGATGGAATTCTGCATTTAGATTTGCTTACTTTTTTAGATGTACCATTAGCAATAGGTAAATGGTTGTGCTAGCATTCACAGAATTTGATAAATGTTCTTATCTATGCAGTAGGATATTCTGAAAGTATTTTCTACTGCCAATGGTAATTACGAGTCTAACCTTCATCATGAGCAGTCTCATCTAGTATTATTCCTAACACAGGTAAACTTAGTTGTAACTCTAAATGTCCTTCTGAATCAGATCAAAACTAAAGTAATACTTCTAAGGTAAACTGACATGACTATAAAAGGTAGCACTGTATACCAGACCTTAGTAAAGGATACAATGCCTAGAAGAGAGTAGTCAGATGTTTATCACTCCATTTGATTAAGAGAGAGAACAGAGAGCAAACAGCAAAAGGAAATAAAATGTGTTCCAGATTTGCTTTGTAATTTGCAAATGTTGAGTAATTAACAAATTAAGTTTAATGTTGCAAGGAAAAGCACAGGAGAAGGACAAAAGTGTAATATAATTAGAATCACATTAAAGCAAGAAGACTGAAGACTTTATTTTGCATCTATTCAAGGCAATAGCTAAATTCCATTATTTTCAACTCATGGAAGATTTGATCCTTTGAAAACTGACATGTTTCCAAAATACCTAAACAATGTCAAGCAGCAGCAAAAGGAAACAATTGTTCAGATAACATCAACAGAATACTGATTATGGAACCAGAAGGGAAACTCACACATATGTTTATTAGCACAAGACACAATGCACCATAAGCTGTGCAAAATCCTCAATGACCTCTGGACTGGAATATTTTGGAAGTAATTTTTATTTATTTTTTTTCTTTTATCCACTTAATAATAACTATTAGCAGTAATATCTTGGGGAAATTCAATATATATCTTTCTATGGGAGATTCATCTCACTAAATCTGCCACTAAGACAGAGTGATGGAGTTTCTTACACTCAGTATGAAGAACTAGTATTTCTAGAGAATAATCTGATTTCACTATTAGGTACCTCTTAGTTATAGATTAGTTGAAATATATCCTGTAAAGATCAATTTCTTTTCAGTAACTAAAGAGGGAATTTAGGTAACAAGTTAAAGTTAGGAAAGATGAACTTCATTTAAGATGTAAAACTGGTGGAAAAGAGACAAGGTCTGACTAACAGTAGAAGGACCATTCTTTCAGAGAGTTGGCTAATTCCTACTGAAGATGTGGAATGGAGACAGGAGACTAAAAGCAACAATAGCCTCTACCACGACCTGTATCATACCTAACACTGACTGAGACTCGACAAGAGATTCTTCCATATCAGTATGATCACAAAGAAAATATCTCCAACCAAAGACCTCTCACTCCTCTGCTCTTTGCATGGGAAAACAAACAGACAAACAAACAAACAAAATTTCTTTTGCACAATTCAGCTGACAACAAAACCAGATTCAGAGTAGCCATTTGCACTGTGTCTGGAAACATGTTAATCAATGAGTTCACTTTATGGGCATATCTGACCAACCTGATTCCTTCTATGATAACAGAACAGGCTATTATTTCATCATAAAGTGGCATACTTTTATACTTTAGCAAGGCATCGATTACAGACATTGACAGCATGGCCAAGCCAGTGACTATGGGCTTGAAAAATGGACAATAATGTAAGTGAAAAATTGGCTGGACTGTTGATCTCAAAGGATAGTAATCAAAAGGTTTTTTTTTTTAAAAACCAAATGCAATATTACTGGGGCAAATACTGCTTAATGATTTAATTAACAACCTGGAGGATGAGAGACACAACACTCAGCACATTTGCAGATGATATAAAACCAGTAGAAACAGATGATACTAAACTAGCAGGAACAGATGATACGCTTGAGGGCAGGGCTGCTGTTCAGTGGGACCTGGACAGGTGTGAGGAATGGGATGACAGCAACCTCATGAAGATCAGCAAAGTGTAAAATCCTGCTTCTCTAGGGAATAATGCAGTGCTATAGGCTGAGGGCTGGCTGGATAGAAAGCAGACTGACAGAAAAGGATCTGAAGATTCTGATGGACAAATTGAATGTGCCAGCAGTGCACCCTTGCAGCAAAAATAGACAACTACATCCTGGGCTGCATTAGCAGCCACGTAGTTAGCAGATCCAGGAAACTGGTCCTTTATAAGGTAGGTGAGAGATCGTGTCCCAAATGTGATGTCCTGTTTTGGTCTCCCCAGCACAAGAAAGAGTCTGAATGACTGTATGTTGTGATTTAACCCCAGCAGAAAGCTAAGAACCACAAAGACACTTGCTTACTTGCCCTCCCCTTCCCCTCACCTGGATGATGGAAAAAGAATCAAAAGGGCAGAAGTTAGAAAACTTGCGTGGTGAAATGAAGACTGTTTAACAAAGATAAGGGGAAAAAAAAAAATAAATGAAGAGAAGAAGAAGAGAAAGAGGGGAAGGGAAGGAAAGGGAAGGGAAAGGAAGGGAAGGGAAGGGAAGGGAAGGGAAGGGAAGAGGACTCACAGCCAATGCAGAAATCAAGTGATGCAAAACACTATGCATACCATCATCTAACTGATGACCAGTTACTCCAAGGGATGGTAGCCCCATCTGTTGCCATCTTCCTCCCCCATTTTGTTTTTGAGCATGACATCATACAATACATAACATTCCTTTGGTCAGTTTGGGTCAGCTGTCCTATCTGTGTCCCTTTCCATTTTTCATGCACCTTTAGCCTACTTCTATCAGGCAATCTGAGAAACACAAAAGATCTTGACTCAGTGCAAGCACTGCACAGCAGACAACAAACAATACTGCAATGAGATATTAGCGTAGTGAGATGCTACCATGAAGTCCATATGCTGTCACAAGTCTCAGCAGTATAATTGATAGAAGTGAGTACATGAGTTATTTGACTGTTATTAGCATCTGTATTAGGATCTTCTCATCATTATCTATGCTGATGAAGGTGCCTGGGGTATTTTGTTTAAAATCTGCATCAGGTCAGATATGTCCCAGGCACTGTGCTTATTATCAAGAGTAGTGCACACCCTGGCTTTCTAGTGAAATAAGGTGTTGATATACTCTAGTACGTTGGTATATCAGAAACTTAAGTGTGCCAACCATAATTTGTCATTTGTGTACTAGATCATCCATTCTACATGTCTGCATAGGTAAATTTCACCTGGGAAAAATCAACAGTCTTCTGCATCTTGCTTCTCCCACAACCATACATTACTCTTATCTTCTCCTCTTGTTTCCTTGTAACTGTTTTTTGCTCAGTAATGGCAATGTTGTGATCAAATTATCAAAATTACCTTTTCATCTTTTTGATCTTCTTACTGCTTTTGACTGCAGAAATGCACAGCAGAGTTGCTGGAAGAAGTTTTTTTATTGTTATTTTATTTTTACAGTAGGAGTGGTAAGACATTGAAATAGCTTGCCCAGAGGTGTAATGGATGCCCTGTCCCTGGAGACATTCAAGACCACGCTGGACCAGGCTCTGAGTGAACTAGCTGTAGAAATCCTGTTAATAGCAGGGAGTCAGACTAAATGACCTATAAGGATCCATTCCAACTCAAATGATTCTATTATCTGCATTATTCTCATTGCAAATCCAAAACAGCACCACATGAGATGTTATGAAGAAATCTTACTCCGTCCCATCCAAACAAGGACAGTTTAGCAGAGTACAGTAAGGTGGCAAGGGAGTAAATGATACACAAGGAGAGGCTACATTGTCTTTTCACCCCTTAGAGGAGATGGCTCGGGAGACCTCCTTGCTGCCTTCACATATGTACTGGAAGAACACGAAGAAGATAGAGCCAGTCTTCTTGAAGGTACCTAGTAAAACACTCTAGTGGCAATGGACACAAGTTCATAAAATATATTGAGTTAGAATGGACCCACAAGGATTAGGGTCTAACTCCTCCATGTGGGAGAATGGGAGACACTGAATGGGCTTTTTTTTTTTTTTAATTATTATTATCATCATTATTATTTTAAACCATGCTAATGGATAAACACAGGGATAAGAATACATTCAAAATGCAGCTGAGTATGTTCCTAAGCAATTGTCTTTAACTGGAGCTCCACTGAGCAGGGTGTCAGACAGAAGACCTCCAGAAGTCCTTTCCAAACAATGAAACTCTGACCCTGTGATTGCATTAAAAAGGTAGTAGCACTTCACCGGTACTTGTCAAATAGTTTTGTTTGGATTCACAAGCTATAAAGTGCTCTCTTTCTTTCCTCTGTTGCACTTTGTCCAAGAAAAAAAAAAAATAGTTATGAAAATTTGAATACAGTTTTCTTCAACCAATCTCAGTATAGTCACTGCATGACAGAAAGAATACCAATTAAGGTTTCAGATTCATCAGGGAAAAACAAATAAATGAATGAATAAATGAATAAATAATAAATAAGCCTTGCTATGAACTCAGGAAAGCTTCTCTCTTCAAAATATATTTATCCTTAATGGGTGTGGTGTTTTTTTTGTTTTGATTTGTTTTTGTGTTTTTTTTTTTTAATTTTTGAGTCATTTTCTGATTTCTGAATGTTTTCCCCCATTTAAATGTCTCTTTGCAAAATTTATTAAAAAAAAAAAAAAAAAAAAGTTCAGATTTATCATGAAGTATCTTGAAGTCAACAATTAATGCTTTAAGAGAGGCTTTCTCACCAGGGAGGAAGGAAACGTGTTTGCTGACTCAGACACCTCAAAGACCTCAAAGAAAGCAGCTACAAATTTTTATTTTACTTGGTTTAGTATACTCTTTAATAAAAATAAAAATAAATATAAATATACAGCATTCAATATCTGCTTCTTGTGAAACATACTGTCACAATAGCATGCTCCCTTCACTTACAAGGGAGAAAAAAACATGGAGGCTTTTGCTGTTTACAACAGTTTACTAGCAAAGGTAAAATCACCAACAAGAAAAATAAATAAATAAATAAAAATCCTGGTCTGTCCTTGGATTAAGGAGAATGAGTTATGCTTCAAGTTTAAAAAAATATATATAAATAAATAAAAGAGGAAAAATTATATATGCTGGCTTTCAGCAATGTAGACAAATTCATATTTAGTTCAGATAAGGACACTTCAAAGAAATTGGTTAAAGAGGCATAAATGGGACTGAAGAAAAAATAAAGTTGACCTAGACTTAAGGAACCAATAGAGTATCATAGCCAAGGGGAAATCAGCATTTGGAAACAGGGCTACGAAGAAAGAGTTATTTAAGAAAGTAGCAGATAGATAGATACATACATACATGGCAAGGGCAATTTGTAGAGGCAGCCACTAGAAGTATTAGAAAAGATAACTTTCTGTGTGATTTATTATTATTATTATTATCATTATTATTATTATCATTATTATTTTATTTTATTTTATTTTAAAGTAGCTGTGCATTGCAAATAAGCTAACAGATTTAATCTAGAAGTACAGTAATTAAGTACTGCTTAACAAAAATATACTTAAAATCTTGTCTTGCAGGCTGGCACAGAAGGTGACACTTGCTGTTGTTTAGTCTATCTTAGCAGCCTATTTTCAGTTCCTATCATCTATTCAGCTTCCTGGTTGTAGAGGGGAGCCTAATATAAAGAAATTAAGCAGTGAAGACAATCCTTTTAATACACCTCAGAAAGAATTGCACACTTGTATATTAGGGATAAACGGGAAGAGCATCTGTTCCTCACAGTGAACATTCCTAGGTTAGTTTACATATAAAAAAGATAGAGTAGGTATTTGAATAGGAACATGATCTGCTTTTCTAAGAACAACTACAGGGATAGCTGCTGAGCTCAATAATTTCAAAAATGATAACTGCTTTCTGGTGCTATTAAGTAGTCAAAAGAACCTGAAAATAGTAAGGATTGTAATAGCAGTTTCATAATTCAATTCTCTACACAAAGAACAGTTACAGTTTCAAGATTAATACAGTTTTATATAACTCTGAATAGAGTACAAAGCTATGCTTTCTCAAAATCAGGCTTCTTTTCTTCTTTGAAATTGTAATCTTGAAGTAGCTGCTAAGACCCAGTGTAACTTGCTGATTTTTTATTTTTTTACACTCAATTTAAAACGGTACAAAAGAAAAATCCGTATATATCCTAGCACAATGAGCATCAGAAATTAGTATTTATTTATTTATTTATTTTGTTGTTCTTAGCTTTCCCATTCTCTTCTTTTCACAACCTTTCCCTTCTCTTTCTTTCCCTTCATTTTAGAAGAACGGCATCTCAAGCATACTGTGATTTGTACTTCTTTGTTCTTAGCAATATAGAATTATATATATCATTATATTCTGCATCTACATGCTAATATTGAGTAGAATCTCTCTTTTTCAAGCCTCCTGTTGTTCTTTGTTTTGTTTTATTTTTTGTTTTGTTTTGTTTTGTTTGTTTGTTTAATTGGGGGGGTGGGAGGGGGGGAAGGGGTAGAATGAAAACACATTTGTAAGTGCAGTAGATAAGTGCTAGTATGTAGTTTATCACTCCAGTCTTTCCAAAAGCATCTACGTTACAAATATGAACAAAATCATTGCTTTTTCAAAATAAAAACATAAATTACAAAGTAATTCACTGAGAACTGACCTAAAGTCGCACACAGAGATTCAAGAAATAATATATATATTATCGGAAAGATTAAACATTCCAGTAAAAATTTACATTCATAATTGCTTTTGCAAAAAATCACCCTGTCAAATCACCCCTCAGCTGAGTCACTCAAAGAAAGTCACCACTCACGGGTCATATGAAGCTTTTTCTATTTCTTTAATTCTCCTGAGAAAAGTGATACATCACAGAAAAATAGAAATGCTTTCTTTTAAGCAAGACAACAAACTGCTGAGCTTTGTAACCACAGACCCAGAGTATTTCACAGTCTTTAATAATTTTAGCCTTTCAAAATCTTAGTAATGAAGTCTTTGTAATCTGATGATGGGAAAATTAGCCAAACATAGACCAAACAGTACACAAAGTCCATTACAAATAGAACATATCTTAAGAGGAAAACCATAAAAATCTAATTAGTATCCAAGCACCAATTTTTTTTTAATTATTATTTTT
Organism: Alectoris magna; assembly: GCA_030625065.1. NCBI lineage: Eukaryota > Metazoa > Chordata > Aves > Galliformes > Phasianidae > Alectoris > Alectoris magna. The sequence goes on from CM060560.1 coordinate 37,158,999, forward strand.
TTCCCCCCAGAAAGCTTTATACGTGCCTCAAGTTCTGCTATTGCTCAGACCCAGGGGCTACCCAGAAGCTATTCCAGTTAATCTGAGCATTTCAGTATCTGTTTCACACCTGAAGAACATTTGAAAGTTAGAAATGGACTGGCACCTTAGATCCCTAAGGAGTCTTAACTGATAGGCATGTCTGATACTCAGACAACACTGAGTTCACTGCAAAGGCAACTTATCAACCTTCTGCAAGAAGAGAGGGAAACAATAGAAAGAAAGAGAAAAGAAAGAAAAAAAAAAAAGAAAAAAAAAAAGAAAAGATGTAACTAAATAACTGTGGCCTGCTGAGTTACCACTCATTAGATGAACATGATGAATTTGACGTCTGTGAGCTACTAGCATGAAGAAGAGTCAAGTTTGCTTAATACACAGTAGTAGTTTATTGCTGTGTACAGAAAAAAAATAAAATAAAATAAAATAAAATAAAAATCTGTACTATAAGGTGGCTTTAAGCATTTTATTTTCCCATCTGATCTTTTCTCCCTTGTAAGACAAAACCTACTCTGTAAATGGTGTCATATTATTCTTAAATATGCTCCTCTCTTAGACCTCAGCAGCAGCATCTGGAAGATTCCTATATTCACTGATGAAGATAAGAAATGATTATACTGAATTATTAAAAACAAAACAAAACAGAAGGGATTTAACTTGAAGAAAAATTAGAAGAAGAGAATCTTCAGCACCTCCCCTACACCTCTCCCTGTTGCTGGGCATGAATTGGTAAGATGAATTTGTAGCATTTGTGTAACACCCAAACATATTTACATCAATAATAGTTAACAACTCAATATGCTTTGCCTGATAGGTTAGCAAAGTTTAAGAATATATTTTCTGCAGTATAACTAAACATAAATAATACTAAAGCTAGCTGCTAGTAAATTCGGAAATTATTTATTTTAAAGAAATAAGTACTTCACTGAAAGCATTAGTTTTCACTGTTTAAATGGCTTGTTGTCTTGTTTGAAGTCCCAAAGAAAGCCCTCTTTCAGTGTTGAACCCATGAAGTCTTAAGACAAGGGATAAGAAATCAAATCAAGGAAAAAGCAGAGAATTATTTTTGCATTCCCCTGTCACTTTGTGAACTCTGATAAGCATGTGAACTCATTCTAAAAGCCGTTTCAAGTCTGTGAGGTGTGAGTTCATTGACAGGAAATCATTAAGTTCAAAAAAATAATGCACATGTGATTTTGTTGGTGTCTATCACCCTTCCTACCACTTCATAGTCTTGTAGATCTATACAGTGTGAGAGTTTTAGCACTGACAGCACAGAACCAGCTCATGGCATTCTCATTCCAAGAAACACAGATCAGACATTTCCAGCTACCACAGGAAATGCATATAGTAACAATTCACTTGGCCCTCACTACTACACTTAACGTACAGAAAGCAGCAGCCTTCTCTTTCACACATAAAAATTCCAAAATGTATAAGTCATCTTTGGTGATAAATATAGTCAACTCCAAACAACCTACACATATATGTACATGTGATCCTATCAAAAGAGAAGTCAGCATCTAACGTATATTCAATTTCAGTGCAGAGTATATTTTCAGTGGGCAGCCACCTTTATGGTCCTGTGTCCACATTTCCAGTTTGTAGCACCATTACTTCAATTATAAAATACTTTGACCTGGTTCCCTGAGGCTTAGCAGTCACAAGAGGTTAATCTGGTTTTCTGAGTTTTGATTTACCTCCAAACTCCAGTATATTTACTTTTATGCAAGTTTCCTAGGGGCTGTGCACTGGAGTGGATGCATGCCTGACCTCTCCCTTACTTCAAGCATGAATTCAGACCCAAACAAAAGCCTAGCTTTCAGAAAGCTCAGTTACTAAGAGAAAAAAAACATGGTAAAGTTACAAAGTCATTAAAGCTAAACTGAATCTGTGGGAAACAAAAATCCTGCATGATTTGGAAACAGATACAAGTTGGCAACTATTTGCCTCTGGGATTCTGAGACCCAGCCTGTAGGCTTCTTCCAAATATTTGCTGAAATGAAAAAAAAAAAAAAAAAATCAACAACCTACCATTTGTTTGAGGAGAACGGAATGTAGGTGATATCTCACTTCCTATTAGCATTACTATAATCTCAGTGAGGAATGAAATAGCTCCTCTACCTTGAGAAAAGGCCTCTGGGTAAAAAAGCCTGCAGCTATTTAACTCACAGTTCATGAAAAAGTAATATTACATGCTACTATACATACAAATATTCTCAGCACCTCTCTTGTAACAAATACATAATAGCTTTCTTTGTGCAAAGACAATGAAAGAATAAAATATCCTATTAACAGTTTGAGTCTAAACTTGGAATACACAGTAGGCACATATATATTTTGAAGAGGAATATTACCTTAGGTGCCACTGGGATTGCATTTCAAGTCCCAGATAACCACTTAAATGACCATATGCATATTACTGTCCGGAGACATGTTTACATAAACTATAATCCAGATGGATTATCTGCAGGTGTGATTTAGCTAATGATCATAGAATCATAGAATCATAGAATCTAAGGTTGGAAAGGACCTACAAGATCAGCTAGTCCAACCGTATAAAATGGACCAGCCAGCACTTCATTAGGTGATCCCTTTAGCTGTATCCAGGATTCATTTTTTTTTTTTAAATTATTGACTAAGATAAATGATAAAATATATATATATATATATATATATATTCCTGGTAAATCTTCTATAAATTGGCAAGCACCCTCATGATAGCAATTAGAATAACAAAAACTGATTTTAAGTGACTGTCAGTCAAGATGATGTGGATTTCTTTCTTTACATGGTGATTATCCACTCATCTTCCTATAACCTCCACTTCTAAACCTTTCTCATTAATTTTTTCACTCTTTTTGTATCTCTTAGTTCAGTACAAAATGCAATTTTATGCCCCATATACTTAGACATTTTAATAGCACTCTGTAAAGAAAAAAAATATATATATATATATATATTAGTAACTCAGACAAAATGAATACATTATGCATTGTATTTGTTTCCCCTGCAAGTCTTCTAAAACAATTTTTAGACAATCCTCTTTCCTCAATAGAAGTAAAGTAAGCTAGTCCAATTAGTGTCACCGGGTATCACTACAATATTAATTTCCATTACCCACTCTTGCATGAGATGATATGGTGATGATACAAAATAGCATTACAGACAAATGTGTTATATAGCTGCAAACTCTGTTAAATATTATACTACAGCCAGTGAGGAAAAGCTTATTGAATACAGCTACGGTAATTGTTTGACTCAAAGGCAAGATAATTTTATTTTTAAATATATATGTATGATGATGAATGTATTTGCTATATGTTCCTCTCCCACAGTTCCCTTGTGTGGGCTTTGCTTAAAGAAAGATAAGCATCTACTCTAAAATGAGACTCAGTAATATTAGAGACTGACAAAGTAAATTCAATCTAATAAATGTGAAAATGAACATACTCCATTGCCCTTAGGAAAAGGTACTGTAATTGCCGTATACACAGAGATTCACCACATAGTTAATACTAGGACTCTTTTCTGTAAAATAAATAAATAAATAAATAAATAAATGAAAATAATAATAATAAAAATAAATAAATGCAGACATTTTAAAGTTATACTTTCAAAGAGTTTCAAAGAGTTTCATTTCAAATAAATTTCACATGGGCTGACCTGAGTACTAATTAAAGATGCAAGCAATCAGTGCTAAGAAAAGAAATTCAAAATGCATTAATGCAAGCCTTTGTAAATAATCATTTGTAAGAAAAATATTATTTAGAAAATAACTGTTAAGGTATTCGGTTCCCTTCTTCTTTCCTATTAATTAATTGTTGTGTATTTCTACAACTGACTTAAAAATGAAAAATTTTTGCTAATGCATTTGGATTTATTCCTCCGAGCATTCAGTGTCAGAGTGCTCTAATTTCCCTTGCTGTTGAAGTAATTTCCTCCTTGGTCAACTACAGCCTGTTTATTAATTTTTTAGGAACAAACTAAGTATTCTGTCTCTGATTACTGGCTATTATGAAAAAATTTAGCTGAAGGTCCTATTGTTTTGCAATGCAGTAAGTTCCCAGCAAAACTAAGTGCATTAACAAGGACTAAATATGCTAATGAGTCTTATTATGCAGGCACTTTATGTAAGTGTTCTCAAGGTAGCATATATCTTGCTTCAAATTTTCATTACAAACAGTAGCAATGAAATGGATAATATACATTTTTTTTCCCCTATAGTAATTCATCTGTCTCTTAAACAATGAGTTGTTTATTTTTACAAAAGCCATTTAGCCCTAAGTATTTTAACAAGTTAAGGCCATATTGTAAATACACAGTGTTCATTTTCCTTAAAATATACTCTACACTAGATTAAGAGGTCCTGTAAATGAACATTCATACCATGACATTGCAGGTGAAGTAGTGCTCCACTCTGCTAAAGATATTGAATTCAAAAATAAAATAAAATTAAAAATAAAAAATTAAAGATATTGATACTGCATGGGCCATCAGGTTTATTAATCCTATGGTCTATCTTTCAGGATCATACAGTCATGAAAAGGAATTTTTTTTTTTTTTTCCTTTTGATTAGCAACAGATGTAGATGGACTACATCTTAGATACATAGAGACCAATAACTGTTCTATATAAAGAAAACAAATTGTATGCATTGTTCATTGGAGAGAAGAAACTACTATACACAAAATGCAAATATATCTGCATATTTTGTTTGGATACTTTTGTGTCTCTCTCAGATTGACTGGACCAGAGCACTTACTAAATGAATGTCAGACTCCCATCCTCCTGCCCTGGTTATTTGCTGCCAACGACATTGGAAGAACATGTAGGAGGATTATTATTATTATTATTTTCTTTTTCTTTTCCTTTTCCTTCTCTTTTTATTTTTCCTTTTTCTTTCCCTTTCTCTCTCTCTCTTTTCTTTTTTTCTTTTTTTTTTTTTTTTTTTTTTTAATTCTCTTATTAACCTTCACAGCATTTGCTTATTGTATTGTCATTTGCATATAGTATTGTCATATTGTCTTAAATAATGCGTTGCTGGAAGGATAGTTAAGTGCAGTGTTAAGCGCTTTTCCTCAGTCTCTGTGTAATTGCAGGTAGGAGTGAGTAGATAAAGAATTATGTTTCTCGAGCACAAAAGTAATAATTATTGAGCAGGAGTTATAGATAATTAGATGACTATCAGAAGTCTCTTACATTGATACAGATTTCTCCAAGTCCACTGGAAGTCTGATTTATTTAATGCCCATAAACAATTATCATCTATCAAGCCTTCTGTAGATTTATTTCTTTGTATAATACAGCGTACAGAACTCTCCAGAGTTCTTGAATGAAACCAGCTATCCAAGATATTCTGCAAATTTGTGAGGAGACATGCCTTTGACTAATATTACTGTAAGAGATTATTCTTTTTGCACCTTTGTCTCAAAGGTTGCTGAGGAACACAGATGGACAAGTCCAGGCAAGTGCTGGTCAAAGTTCAAGAAATCTTTTGTCTGAAGATTTGCAGACCAGGGGCAACAAGAGACGAGTAGCAGCTTAATGTCCAATAAGCAGTCTTTTGTGTGGGCTCATCTCGAGGGAGATAACCATATCTGCATGCTCAGGGGTGCTGCACAGGACTCTTACCAAAGTGCCCAAGAATGCCACACTGGCAGAAAAAAAAAGGACCTACAACCAAGAGGATGGTGTCTGACATCAGATGCCTCACAACGTGACACCTGCCTGCTGATGGACTCTCCTGGTCCTGCTACCTGAGACCTGACTCTTTCTCCTGGACTCACTGTCGTCATACATGCTTGCTGCCTACAGCCAGCCACTCTGCTGCTGCTCTCCCCTGTGCTTTTGTTCCTGTATTGGCCTCGGACCATCGGAACAGCGTGCATTGAGATGCTGCTGGATCTTGGTGGTGACTATCCATGCTTTATGTAATTCTTGCTCCTTTCCTATCTTTCCTGTTGCCCTCTTTCCCTTCCCCATCACCCTAATTCATAGTAGTTGCTGACCTTCCCTTCCCCATCTCCCTGATTGATTGATTAAGATTTGTAATAGACTGGTCAGACCAACATTTGAACCATTGTTTATTAATCTTGCATCGGGTATACATATATCAAAGAATCTCCTCTCACTCTGATAAGCAGAAGAAGACAATTACCTATGTACACAAAAGACAAGGAATGAAATGATAGATGGATTTCTTCCCCCCCCCCCCCCCCCCCCCCAAGTGATAATGAGAGTTTTGCTTCAGTAAAAACTGCAGTATCAGGAGCAAACAATAATAATTGTTAAGTAAAACTAAAGCTGCACTGTAGTCTATAGTGCACACAAAGTTATTTCTCCCATTGATAAAGGAGTTCTAAACCCAATTTAAATAGCCAGACATCTGAAGAGAAATTGGTCATTCTGAAATTCTTGATTATTCTATAGATTGGTGAAACAATTGATTTATTGAAATGAAACACAGATTTAAGTCAGGTAATCAAATACTTTGCAACACCTCCTTACACATGGATTCACTCAAACATGGAGACTGAAAATCTTTGACTTACAGACTATTGACAAATTTTGATTTGCATTGGCTAACATAGTAGAAGAATTCTGTCTAGCTGCACAGCCATGGGAGCGTGAAAATACTTTTATATCAGTTATTTATCCTTGGTGAAATTCAGTGAAGGATTCAGAAACCTGCATGCTTGTAACAAAATTAATTTGTGCTCCTCTGCCAGAGAAACACGAAAGTAAAAATACACTTTTATCACATTTACATAATTTAAAATACAATTTTGTTGTCTCAACAGAGTACTCAGCATTAATTTTTCAGAGCTTTCTATTTTCTCCTAATTTAGTACAATTGTTAGTGTAAATATTTTCTGTTTTCCTACATTTTTGATAATGGCTTCTTATGACTACTAGGCCATTTTGCATATTTTACAGCACAGAAGAAAATGGAAAAAAATCCAGAATATCCACCATTCACAATGGAAGTACATTTTTTGAGAAATATTGAGACTAAGTAGTTTTTTATACTTCAATACTGGCATTTGGCAAACAGTACAGAATGAGCACTTCAGCTCTGACATCTTCCTACCATTCCAATGAGACTTTACAAAAAAACATTGTAGGCATGAAATCAGATTTTAACTAATTCTTGAAACACCACTACTAACAGTTTTCATATAGATTACCACAAGTAACCTAAGGATTTTGATTGAGTCATCATTCAAATATTCTCCATGGCATTACTAAACAGCAACAAGATAATTAAACAAGCTGTAATATCTAGAAGGAGCACTGTTACATGTTATCCTGTTTTCATGCCTCTGAAGGAAAGATGTAAACAAAAAATATGCATATCAAACTTAGACTGACAGATTTCTTTGTAATTTGCAATTAAAAAATACACCCAACTTCTGTGGCTTGGCTACTATTTATCTTTTTCTTTCCATACTTCTACTGAACAGAAGTTAAGGGACAAGTGAGTAAGTTTCATATACTTATCCTATTTTAGTAGAAAAGCAAGTTGAACACTATAAAACTGCATCACAAGAAAAATATGGTAAAACTCTGATTCCCTCTCGAACATTAACTGAAGACTGTTCTACTGAATAAGCCATGACTTGACAGAAATGACTATTTTGTACAGCACTTGAACACAGCCAATATGACCCCTCTCCCTATCATAACACTGATATGGTTTCCTTGAACTAGGATGGTATTATTAATATTCTGCTTAATGAAAGAACACACCTAGCATATAATCTCTTATGTAAATCATTCTAAGGGCAGTATATTAATTATCAGAAGACCACAAGACCACCAACAATATCTAAATAGTGTACATTTCAGATGATGACTTACAACATTTAGTGCCAAAACTTTGATATTTTATTAGACTTTTTAAACGTGAGCAGCACAAAAACATCCTGATCTCCTGACCATTCTTTGCTGGACTGTATTCTCAGCTTTGTACTGATAATGCTGCCAACAGAAATGTTGGGTCTTGCTGTAATCTGGGTAGAAGTGAATCAGTGCCTTTTAAGTGGTTGCCTAAATGGATACATTGACCTAGAGCAATATATTCCATCCAGCTGAATAACACAATAATGCACATGTTCAAGGGGCTCTGCTCTAGGGAAGGCTGTGTGTCACTCCACTAAGTACAGCTGTCAGCAAGTACATAAATGCAGAGAGGAATGGATGAAAAGGCAAATAAAATAATTAATAGTAGACTGTATGATTTTAAGACAAAACACTTGGCTTTTTGGTGATACCTCTATAACTATTCATGCTGATCGATTCTGACATGATCAGAAGCTCTGTATTTTTCAAATGGCAAGAAAAATCTAGAGTGTCTTTGTTCAGCCATTCTTGTAGTTTTGACAGCTACTCCCTCAATATGAAAGTAGAATGTTATCTCAATGAAGCTATAAAACAAACTACTGTTTACATTAATAGAATTACTATATGGATGCACAGAGGTGCATTATAACATTTAATTTACTGTGTCACTATCCAGCTCTTTTGAGTACAGGTTCATATCTCTCCTTTTCGTCATAATAATATTATCAAGCATAAAATTCTTTCAGATATTCAGGTATTTAATATTGCAGCAACTAGTAAATACTGTCCTGTTTTATTTTAATTTATATTCGGTATCACACAGGGACAAACTGGGATACCTGTAGGTAATAAAAATTCACACAAATAGAGGAAAGAACAAAAATAAAGGAGAAAACAGGAGATAAATGTGTATCTCCTGAAAATCTCTTTGTTGCACATATGTTATATACAGTTTTGGCAGAAGCCAATAAACCTAAGAATAATTACCATTAAATAAGATATTCATGCATTTTTAAATCTAAATAACACCTTTTTTATTTATGCGTACTATGCATAGCATTCTATATTTCATAAGACTTTGTAAATTATGTATTGTAGATATTTGCCAAAACTGCATATTTTAAAATATTTGTATTGAAGATTCATATATAAAAAAAACCAAACACCAAAGCTATTACAAACTGCAATTTAAAAAGATGTCTAGTATTTACGTATTTACATATACATTTATATATGTTATATAGTGGAACTGAAGATAACAGAGAAAATTTGAATACCATTGTAATTAGAAAAATTAATGGCAGGAACCAGTTACAGAGCTGCATTTTTCCTCATTGCTGGGAACACCTTTAAGATCTGCCTGTTGTAATGCTAACCCAAGAAAATCACTAACCTGTAGTTTTCTAATATATATTGATAGGCAAAAGTATTGTTCTGAAGCAATGACTATAAGAGAAGATGATAAGCAGAATGTTGTGGGGTTGCTACGAGTGAAAAAGCAACAGGTACCAATTTCTACAAAGTCGGTGCACAGATGGCAGTACCGCACCAACAAGGATTCCTTGCTCCCCATTCATAAGTTGATTCATCAACTAGAGAGTCAGGGAGTGATCAGCAAAACTCACTCACCTTGTAACAGCCCCATATGGCTGGTGTGTAAAGCCAATGGAGAATGGAGGCTGACAGTAGACTACCGGGGCCTGAATGAAGTCACACCCCCACTGAGTGCTGCTGTGCAGGACATGTTAGAACTCCAATATGAACTGGAGTCAAAAGCAGCCAAGTGGTATGCCACCACTGACATTACCAATGCCTTCTTTTCCATTCCTTTTGCCACAGAATGTAGGCCACAGTTTGCTTTCGCCTGGAGGGGCATCAGTATACCTGGAATCTTTTGCCCCAGGGGTGGAAACACAGCCCAACCATTTGCCATGGGTTGATCCAAGCTGCACTGGAACAGGGTGGTGCTCCTGAGCACTTACAGTACATTGATGACATCATTGTGTGGGGCAATACAGCAAGGGAAGTTTTTGAGAAAGGAGAGCAAATAATCCAGATCCTTCTGAGTGCTGGTTTCGCTGTTAAATGAAGCAAAGTGAAAGGGCCTACCCAGGAAATTCAGTTCCTAGGTATAAATTGGCAAGATGGACCTTATCACATCCCGATGGATATGATCAACAAAATCACTTCCATGTCTCCACCCACTAATAAGAAAGTGACACAATCTTTTCTGGGCATAGTGGGTTTTTGGAGAATGCATGTTCCAAACTACAGCCTCATTGTAAGCCCCCTTTATTAGGTGATGCAGAAGAAGAATAATTTTGTGTGGGGTTCTGAGCAGCAGCAGGCTTTTGAGCAGATTAAATGGGAGATAGCCAGTGCCATGGCCCTAGAGCCTGGGAGAGGATGTAAAGAACATCCTCTACACTGCTGCTGGAGAGAAAGGTCCCACTTGGAGTTTGTGGCAAAGAGCCTCATGAGAAACCCGAGGCTGACCCCTGGGATTCTGGAGTAGAGCATACAGGGGGTCTGAAGAGTGCTACACCCCAATTGAGAAGGAGATCTTAGCCATGCATGAGGGGGTTTGGCCTGCTTCCGAAGTAGTTGGTACTGAAACACAGCTCCTTCTGGCACCTTGACTGCTAGTGCTGAACTGGATGTTCAAAGTAGAGGTTCCCTCCACCCATCATGCTACTGATGCCACTTGGAGTGAGTGCATTGGACTGATTACACAAGGATCTTGGATGGGGTACTTCAGGAAAGAGGGAATTTCCATGCTGGTAGTTACATTGAGATTAAGAATGAGGAATTCTCAGGGAATGTCTGTTATCTGAAATGCTGCTAAATTAAAAAGGAAAGCTATCATCACCTGCTTCTTCTATTTTTCTCCCTGCACTTCAATCACAAAATACCTCTCCAGAAAGCTCCTACTACTCTTGTGTCTGCATTTTCATTCCATTTAAAACTTGTTTGATTGCCAGTGTTAACAACCTCAATATTCTGTTTGCTTGACTGGTAGCCCTCAAGGCATGCAGGAACGACCTGTAAATGCACTGTTCTCACACTAGGACCTGCTTTACTAATCAGTTTCAATGCAAAATAGCACAGTAGCTAGAGAGGTACAGCCATCACTTTCACTCAGTTACAATAACAGAAGAATGACAGTTCTGTAAAAGTCATATAATAATAATTAATTAATTAAGGACTCCATGTTTTTCCATGAGTTGTAGTGTAAGTACACATTACACTTAACATTTATTGTGAAAATATGTGATGGTCAAACTAAGTGCATACATATAATACAAATCTTCAGCTGGTATAAAAGAAAGTAGTTCCATCAGCTTTAATGAATAATAAGCTTGATTCAAAATAAATCATAGGTAAGAGCTGCTAATCTCCTAAACTGCTGTTAAAACAGGATTATGGAAATCTCTTCTGCTGCCAAATCTACACCTTCACTTTCGACTGTAACTGCCTATATGTCTAGTTCATGCGCAGATGAAGGAGGCTCTGCCTGGGAATAATTCCTATTGATTCAGGCCTTCCTTCCACCTTGAGATCATAGAAGTCCATGCTATCAGAGCTTGTCCAAGAATGCTAATAACACTCAACAAGAATTTTGTAACGTGCTTCAGTGCTATGGCTGAAGTTAAACCTACCAGAAGACAAAATTGCAAATGTAACTCTACAGCTTTCCAGTGGGTATTCTTCAAGAAATGTAGAAGTTTAGCCTCTATGTGCATTAATTTACCAGCAAAGAAAAACAGCATGTTCAAATCCAAAAATAGATCAAAGATCACATTGTATTCATGGACTCCTGTGTGGATTCTTTTTCAGTAGATTCAGCAATATCCATAAAATGCAGCACACACAACAACAGTTAAAGCAATTTCCACAAAGCATGTCAATTAAAAACTATTTGTGAATTGCAGAGGACAGACATGAAAGGAGGCAAGAGACCTGCTATGGGCTCCCCTTCTGTGTGGCTAGGCCTAGAGGAACTATGAAATGTCCAAAAGGAAGAGAAGAATCAGGACATGGTCCTGCAGGAGAGATGAATTTCTGGTATCAAATAGCTATCAAACTGGATAAATGGCTTGACAGAGTCTGCTAGTCTATCCAGGATGTTTGTTGTAGTATTTCTGTCACAGCTTACAGGAGTATTTATACATTCCATACGTAGAAGACAAAAAAAAACAAACAAAAAAACCCAGTCTTAGCAGATGTGATGAATCACATGTTTTTCAGTTTTGCTATTTTATAGTTCTTCTGCCTTTCTATCTGGGAAGTGATCCATTTTCAGGTGGAAAAGAGAAAGGTACTTTAAGCCAAGCAGTCGAACTTCCTGGAGAATTATTCATCCTTTTATATATGGAATAAGAACCCACCTCATCTCTTTTCCAATTCAACAAATATTTAAATAGGTCACAGAAGTTCAGCAGGGAAAGATCCTCTAAGAAGAAAGAAGTTGAGATACACTCCCTATCACCACTATTAGCTATGCATTTTCACCAGTGATGAACAAGAGGAGGTGTGGCTGGAAAGCTGCCTGATGGAAAGGGACCTTAGTGTGCTGATGGACAGTTGGCTGAATATGAGCCAGAAGTGTGCCCTGGCAGTCAAGAAGGCCAATGGCATCCTGGCTTATATCAGGAATGGTGTGGTGAGCAGGACTAGGAAAGTCATCCTGCCCCTGTACTTGACATTGGTGAGGCCTCACCTCGAGTACTGTGTTCAGTTTTGGGCACCTCTGTACAAAAAGGATGTGGAGGTACTGGAGCAGGTCCAGAAAAGGGCAACGAGGCTAGTGAAGGGCTTGGAAAATCAGCCCTATGAGGAGAGGCTGAGGGAGCTACAGCTGTTTAGTCTGGGGAAGAGGCGGCTGAGGGGAGACCATATTACTCTCTTCCAGTACCTGAAAGGTGCTTACAGAGAGTGGGGTGGTCTCTTCTCAGTGGTGACAGGTGACAGGACGAGGGGAAATGGCCTCAAGTTGTGCCAAAGTAGGTTTAGGTTGGACATTAGGAAACACTTCTTTACAGAAAGGGTGGTTAAACATTGGAATAGGCTCCCCAGGGAGGCGGTTGAGTCACCGTCCCTGGATGTGTTTAAGAGTCGTTTGGATGTGGCGCTCGGAGATATGATTTAGCAGAGGGTCATTAGAGTTAGGGTTCTATGGTTAGGCTGTGGTTGGACTTGATGATCTTTTGAGGTCCCTTCCAACCTGAGTGATTCTATGATTCTATGATTCTAAGAGCCTGCATGTCACACTCATAATAATCTGCAGTGGTGGAGGTCAACCACTGTTTCACAGCTGCTGTGATAGCATCATACTAGGAAAACACTGCTCTTGCAGTTCATCTTTCATTGGCCTGAAAAGATGGAAGTCAGGAGGTGCCAAATCCAGACTGTACAGTGGGTGTGGTACATCAGTCTAGCCAAGACTGGCAATGTACTCTATGGTGTTCAAACTGGTGTGGGGTCTTGTGTTATCGTGTTGTAAATGAAAGGTTTTCTTCTTCTCTGGCCTGACTCTAGGAGTTCAAGCTTTCAGCTTAGTCAGCGCTATGACACAGCAGTTAATGTTTTTTCTGTGTTACAGGAAATCTAGAAGAATCACTCTTTTCCTATTCCAAAAGACAGTGCACAGAACTTTATCCAGTCAGGGCTGTGTCTTGAACTTTTCCTTTGATGAGGAATTTACATATTGCCACTCCGTAGAGTGCCATTTTGACTCTGCCTTGTAGTGGGAAAATCGTGTCTTTTTACCAGTAATGATGTGATCCAGGAAACTATTAACTTCAGCCTCACATTGTTTCAATAGGTCCAGACAAACTTGCATATGGTATTCCTTCTGTTCCTGTGTGAACAGTATTGAGCCTCACATGGTGCAAACTTTGTGATAGCCCAGTGTTGCCACCAACATTTCTGATGTTGATATTTGGCTCCATACACAATTCCCTGGTCATAATTTGCCGATTCACGCAGATGAGCTGATCAAGATGCTCTTCATTTTGTGCTGCGACAGCTGTGCACGGTTGTCCAGAACATAGCTTTTCTTTCACATCACTGTCACCACTGCTGAAATGCCCTATCCACCACCTCACTGTGCCCACATCCACTGTTTGGTTTCCATAAATATTCAGCAAGCATAGATGGGTACAATTTTTTTTTTTTTCCATACAGAGGAATTCAATTACACATCTTTGCTTCATCTGCACTTCCATGTCAGACGCCATTTGGTCAGGCTGCCCCTCTACTGCCATCTGTCACCCAGCAACAAAATGTAACAGAATATTGTTGGGAAGGTTCAGCCTCTACTGCCATACTGCCAACATCTGCCTTGGATGTTGTAGGCCAACATAGTAAACTAAGAAACATTACTTTCAGAGCAGCCTTTGTACTTGTACACTCTTACAGGGAATGTGCATTCAAGTTTCATCCAGCATTAAAAGGATTTAAAGAAAAGTGAATGTTTTGTTTTTGTTTTTGTTTTTTAATCAGTGAGCTGTATTTTTGTTGTTGTTTGTTTGTTTGTTTTGTTTGTTTAAGTGCAAAACCTTTTCATTCTGTACTTTTTTATGAAGAGACTGGCTTTAATCCCTGCTCTCAGGACACAACGTTCACCAATTAATCCAGTGAGAGGGACAATATGCTTGAAAAAGTGAGGTTCAAAGGACATTCCTCTTTGGAATGAATGCAGCCCCAAGCTAAATATCAGTCCGCACATGAACTCAGTGGAGTTTGTTGTTCCTTTCTCCTCTTTCTCCAAGTAAGTATGTGCATTTAAGCTATACATTAGAAAATGACAAGTATACAATAAGCTACTGAACAAATTAATTAATCACACTTCTTAGTGTTGGCTCTTGTGAATTACATTCTTTAAATGCACATGCCTCCTGGAGCATATGTAATGCTAGAATTAGAGTATCTAGACACTTGAGAAATAAGTATTCTCTGAGCGAGACACTATCTCTTTACAGAGCTAGCCTTATAACTCCTAAGAATAACATCTATGGTATATTTTCATGTTTCATTGTGGTGCTGGAATCTGTATGTATATCTGTATACTTAACATATGTACTAAAATGGCAAGTTACTAAGCATTAAAAAGAAGAGAGAAGAGAAGGAGAAGGAGAAAGAGAGAGAGAGAAAGAGAAAGAGAAAGAGAGAGAGAGAGAAAGAGAAAGAGAAAGAGGAAGAGGAAGAGGAAGAGAGAGAGAGAGAGAGAGAGAAAGAGAAAGAGAAAGAAAGAGGAAGAGGAAGAGAAAGAGGAAGAGGAAGAGGAAGAGAGAAAGAGAAAGAGAAAGAGAAAGAGAAAGAGAAAGAGGTGACTAACTGAGCATGTGTAACATAATGAAAGCCCTCACCTTTCTCTCTCTGATCAACTAGAAATGTTAGCAGACCTGATGGAAAAGGTGAATGTAAAAGGTGGCTGAAAAAAGAAAGGATTTTTTTCATCTTCCATTGGTAATATTTATTCATTCTGAGCAGAACCAAGAAACAAACAAAATTAAATACAAAAATCAAATCATCTATCTCTTCAAGTCTTCCTACTCCTACAAGCAGATTAAGAACTAGCTGTCACACAGCAACAAAATATAACAGAATATTGTCAGGAAGGTTCAACACCTTCTGCGATACCACCACCATTTGCCTCTAACACTGTGGGCCAACAGTAGGAAGGACTACCTTCAGAGGAGCCCTTACATGAACAGGCATCCTGTAGTTTCGTTACGTGATAGCTTATTGGCAGAAATAATATATAAATTGTAAATCAGATGGCTGTGCTGCTGAGAAATTGTAATGGGGTTTTTGTGGGAAACAACAATAGCAATGGCAGAATGTTCAACAGCAATGGCAGAAGGGGTCCCTAAGACAATTAAGGGAGAACTATACAGAAGCTTTCTGGGCAATTTTTTTTTTTTTTTTTTTTTTTTTAATGTTTGCAAAATACAGCAATTTTGAAATAAAATCTAACTATACGCAAAGACATGATTAACAGGAAGACTGATTATGAGGTTAATACAGTCCAGGTTTCATTTTGCTGATACCTAAATTCCGTGAAATTGGAAGTGTTCCAGCTCTACCTCATTAATGAGAAAGGAATAATCACCTTGATATCTTTTTTTTTTTTTTTTTTTTTTTCAATCTGATAAAAAGTACAACTTTATTGACACTCTGACTAAGTGTTGATTGTGCTCCAGGCTTTCTCTTTCATGTTCATCTTCCATTCGGAGGGTTTCATTTTTCATTTTTCTTTTAGCCTTTAGTATCAAAAAAACAACATTCTATTCTTTGCTCTTGGGCAGAATGATTCCTTGAAGTTAGAATCAACAATAAAGACTAATCAGTATTAGAAATAACATAATATTTTAATTAGGTTTTTTTTTGTTTTTTTTTTTTAGTTTTTCCCCTCCAGTCAGGGTATTAACTAAAAACATACTTTTGTCAACAGCTGTACTGAATACTTCATTACTGAACTTTTTAAGCAGAAAACATTCAACTTTTTTTTTTTTTTTTTTTCATTCTACGAAAGATCTTTTAGAGGGCAGAACAGTGTCAATATGACGCAGTGTTTTGCCTATTGCTGAGCAGTGCTGGCAGAACATTAAGGCTCTCTCCAGACCTCTCCAAAGGCAGTAGGCTAGCGGGTGGACTAGAGGCAGGAGGGGACATTACCAAGGCAGCTGACCCATACAATACCATTTGTTATATATAATATAACAAATAAAATATAACAAATGTTTGTTATAATGCTCCCTTTCCTGCTTTTATTGCTGACTAGGAAAACATCTGTCCTCTTGAACAACCACTACGAATATTGAGGTCCTGCTTCCTAGAACATGGCTGAATATCTCTTGCTAGTGGGAATAATAGTTTTTTCTCTTTGCTCCTATTCGGCCTTGGCTTGTTTTTATTATTAATTTTCTACCTAATTAAATTTTACTTAACTCATAAGCCTTTTTTTTTTTTTCTGCCTAATCATATTTTCTTTGTTTTCCTGTCTGTTCCACTGAGAAGAGGAACCGTGAAAGCAATTGCGGTGGAGTTCGGCTGACAATCAAGGTGAAAAGAGCAAAGTTTTTTTGGGCTTAGCCCAACATGTGGCTCAAAAGCTTGTGATGAGAACAGATTAGACTAGAACACTTTAGAGGAAACTTACTTGTAATAAATTCTTGTCACAAAGTTGACTGGTTTACTCCTACTATTCTATGTGATCCTGTTTTGTGTAATCCATGCCATGTTCTCTCTTCTACTTTATATCAGATCTGAGAGTTTGTTAACCACTGTGATTATTTTGGTGTTTTTTTTTCCTCTTTTCTGTGCTGTAAAGTATTGGCCTTGAGCCTAATCTAGTATTCGGGACCTGCACTGCTACCATCTCTGTACTTTGGGAACTATCTCTTGGAGAATATTAAAAGCTACACTCTGTCTTTTTTCTTCCCTGGAAGTCAGTTGATGGAGGATATAAAAAACCATACCTCTTCTCCCTTTCCTTATGGGCTAATTACAACCTTTTGAGTATTCTGAACATCCTTGGGTAACTCACATGCTTCTATTACTAGGTCTCCATAATGTGTTTCTGATTTTTCCTAAGATTAAACAGTTGGTTAAAAATGTCACAGAGAAATCTCCCTTATGGAAGTGTGGTAGCAAATGTCAAGGTATGTGGGAAGATATTGAATAAAGGGCTAATTTGTTATATTGTTAATATCGTAACACTAAATGAGCACAAATATTGGGAAGGATGTGGGGTACCTCACCGTAGCTCAGGGAGCCTGCTGTTTGGTCCAAGGAGACACATTCTATAAACTGAACCAGTTGAAGCTGGAATACTTCCTCGAACTACACTGGGGTCAGAAATACACTGCGAGGAAGATATACAGCCTTCATCCCTACGGCCGCTGGGAAAACCACCAGGAGGCAGTGCACATGCGTAGAAGCATTAATTAGGGGTGGAGTTTGGAGCGTAGAATGGGTGTGAGATATTGCAACAAATTCCTAGAAGTAACTGTAATAACCACTCCTTTCTTAGAGATATTATGAATATCCATGTATGCATTCTATAAATAAAGGCGTTTACCTGCGTCTATCATGCAGGTTTGGAGGGACTGACCAACCCCTCTGCATCTGGCATGTGTGCAGCGCTGAATAAACATAGCTGCTTTATAACTATTTCATGGTTATAAAGTTTGATTCCGCAAGTCAATACAGGCAGGAGACTGTCATGTTTCTGCTTGGACTGTTTAGAACTTCACCTCTGAACAAGGGTAGAATGAATAATAATAATAATAATAATAAAATTTTAAAAAAGGTATTTGAAAGAAATACCCAGATCCTGGCAGTGCAGAGAGTTACAGCTCATTACACGGTGCTGGGGCCTGGAAAGCACCTGTCACACAATAGTTAGCACTATTCAGCACCCCCAAGAGGAAGAGAAGGTCTCTGAACATGACAAGCAGGTAACACCCTATCCCTGAATCAGCTGTGAGATATGTGAAGGGATTTAGGCCATCACCCATGTGAGCACATTCTCACCTGGCTTCTCTGATATCAGGATACTGGAGCCAGTAGGCAGGAATTAGAGGAAGCCATGCAGCTGTGATCCCTCCCTAGAGAATGGGTTACAGAGAAAGAAACTGAGCAGGATGCATAAGTCTTCAGCCTCTGGATGTGACTCCTGCCAGTTGTGAAGGAAAAGTATCCCTTCAATTGCATATTGAGCAGGTAAGTGGATCACCACTCCTGGAAGAGATCATGAATTGTCCAGAAAATAGATTTTGGAGTATCACCCATGGAGGTAATTTCTGTCAAACACCACATAATAAAGCATCAGAATATGAAAAGCATTATGTTTTATTCACTGATGTATCCTGATGGGTTGTAGGAATGTCATGGTTTTATGATTTTTGGTTACTGATATTCCACATCATAACATCATGTAGTGCACTGGGACTTAAAGTGTTAATGCTCCAGTTCCGGGCACCTGTCTGGAAGAGAAGAAGAACTACATTCCCCAGGGGGCTTTGCGGTCAGAGAGAAGATATAACTCCTGGCAAGGTCACCCGATCAGGCTTTTCGTCTTTGCACTCTTCTCCGTCACCTCTCCTCGCTGCTGCCCATCCTGACTGCATGCATCACTTCAGTATCAGTGTAAGGCCTTCAGCTTTTTGGACAGTCTCACTCTCATTATATTTGATTTATTAGCTTCAATTCTGATTATATTGTATTATAGTGTGTTATCTTGCATTCCGATACCATATTTAGTAAATTAGTTTGTTTCTCCTCAGATTGTTGCTGCTGTTTTTAATTATTTTGGGGTCCCCTGTTTCCCTTTTCTGGCGGTGCTGATTTTGCGAAATCCCTCTGCCCCACCAGTCACAGAACCGGGCCGAACCAGCCGGCAAACCATTAACAAGGAAACTAGTGAAAGTGGAAAACTGCCATGTGTAAGCCACTGGAAAAGCAAAGAGTCAGTCTGCAGAAGTGAAAGCCATACAACTGGCCCTAAAAACTGCTTAAAGAGAAAAGTGGTCAGTACTCTATATTGACTTACGGATGGTGGCAAATGCCCATGGAGATAGCTACAGCAATGGCAGCAGAACAATTTTCAGAGCAGAGGCAAACACAAACTGGGCTGCTGCACTGTAACAAGACACCGCTACTGAACAGGAAAACACTGATGTAAAAGTATGGTATGTAGATACTCATATGACCAAGAATCATACCACTGAAGAATACTAAGCAGATGAACTGGGCTTAAAAAAGTGACTCAGGTCCAAATGGACTGGGAAAGTAAGGGTAAGCTATTCCATAAGCCCATGGAACTTCAGGACATCTATAGAAGGATCTGGGTGGATGTGAACACTGAGGCCATCACACAGGTCACCCATGAGTGTGAAATATGTGCTACAATCAGGCAAACCACATAAGTAAAATCTCCATGGCATAGGGGACAGTGGCTAGGTTTTTGAGATGATTAGGTCTGGCAAACTGACCATATTGGACTATATCACAGAATCACAGAATTGAGCCTACTACGGCAAGTGCTACATACTCACCTTAGCAGAAGCACTAACTAGGTGGCTGGAAACATACCCAGTGAATCATATTACTGCTCAAAACACCATCCTGAGTGTGGTAAAGTAAGTTTTATGGCATCATAGTACTACAGAGAGAGTCAAGTCATACAATAGGATTCAATTCCAAAATAATCTTGTAACCTCCTGAGCCATGAGCCACAACACTGACTTGGTGTATCATGTCCTCGACTATCCACAAGCCTCTGAAAATGTTGAGAGGTATAATACACTGTTAAAGACTATGCAGCAGGCATTGAATGCTGGGACAAGGGAACACTGGGATGTGAATTTAGCAGAACTCACTTAATTAGTTAACACATACCATGTGATGCCACGCACATTCAGCAATAAAAGTGGGAAAAAGGGAAGGAGATGGGGGGACTCTCATCATGAAAACATCTGTCCTCTCAAACAACTGCTGAAAGTACTGAGACCTTGCTTCTCAAGATGTGACTGAGCATCACTTGCTATTGGGAAGTAGAGAACAATTGTTTTCTCTTCCTCTTTGTTGTTTCTACACGGTTCTTCCTTCCTTGTTTTTTGTTTGTTTGTTTTGTGTGTGTGTTTTTCCATGTCTTCTTCCTTCAATTAAGTTATTTGTATCTCAGCTTTGGCTTTTTTTTTTTTTTTTTTTTTCTTTTTCATTTTTTTTCCCCTCTGATATATTTTCTCACCACCTTCCTCCTTTAAGGAGGGGTAGTGAAAGAGTAGATGTGGTGGGAGTTTAGCTGTTTCTCAGAGTGAAACTACCACAAATGCACACATCCAAACTAAACAGTTCTAGTGTGGAAGTTGGCATTTGTATTTGGTCAGTAATATTCCACTATTCATTGAACTGAAGTTAATTCTTTGATGCTTCCCTTTTCTCTCATTTCTTAGTTAACTTCCTTGTGGCTAGGTCTGTCCATCTGATAAAATATCCAGAAGAACTGTGACATTTCTTGGCAGTCTAAGCAGTAGTGTCAAGCACTGAATGAGCAAGTATTCAGTGCTTAGTCATGCATAGCCATGGCCTCATGCACAATTATGGCCTCGGGATTATTGCACACAGACTTGTTACTGTGAAGAAACTTGCTCTACTATTTCCCTTTTCAAACTTAATCTCCAAATCTGCCTGTCGATGGTCACTCTGCTTAGGGTTGAAGGCTCAGCAGTTTGACCAAGTTTATTTCAGGTAATAGCTGAAAACATGGTAGGTTCATACTTTGACAAAGAGACAGATACTTCTTACGGAGGATAAACAGTTAATCCTCTGGAAACGCCTATTTCTTCATGAACAGAAAGTAAGTAATTGTAGCCCTAATTTCAGTGCACTCAATTGCAGTAGCTGTCATAAGTCAGATGGATAAATGCTGGCATAACTTCGCACTAGGCGGATGTTGGAGCTGCTGTTAGAGATGCACAAGAGTAAGACTAAAAAAGATGTTCAGACCAAGGAAGATCTGAACTAAAGAGCAAAGAGAGGCATAAAATTAAATCATTTGGGAAAGTATTTTACAGAAGTACTGTGAATGTTTAAAATATAACAGCATTTAGTGAACAAGCACGTTTTTAAGTGAATGACGTTTTTTCTTCTGTTCTTAAGTTCTTGTTGCTGTTTTATTATTAAAAAAAAAAGAAAAAAAAAAGTTCTGCCTTTTCAAGGAGCATCGAGGAAACAGTGCCCATTCCTATGTTACAGTGTGAGTAAGTCACAGAGAGACACTTAGAAAATATCAGCTGACATAAGTTCTGAGAGTCAGCAGTACTCTTGATGTTAACTGAGCCAACTATAATGGGTCAAACTCATTGTCCATTGCAACAACAAACAAACAAAAAAAAACAAAAAAAAAACAAAACAAAAACAAAAACAAGTGGAGTGGAGATAATTTAGTTCTTCAAATAAGAAGTGTTCACAAAAAAATATTTAGGAACTCATTTTATTCTCCCTGTTTTTAATTTAAGAAACTCTGTTTTACCATGATAAGAAAGTAACTCTTACGCCCTCTATATTTATTCAGATTCATTGCTAAGGGTCAAATTCTGCCATCTGATGCACATTTAAAGGAAGATTTACTGTCCAGAGACTTGCAAGAGCATAGTCTCTGACTCATTACCTTAACCTAGTTCCCAAGGGAACTGCTGCCTTATGATAGATTTACAGCAAGATTTCTGTCTCCAGATGGTACACAAAGGCACTGTTAACCCTAAATCAGTAACTATACCAAATCAAAAGAAACCATGAAACACTTCAGTGTCTTCCAGCACAATTAAAGAGCAAGTCGGAAAATGGTGTATTTCTCAGCTTACCCTCTATTGAGAAAAACATGATTATAATCACAGATGGCAAAAATACTGTTAGATTCTACCTGATAGGATCTCTTCAGCACAAGTATGCACTTGGTCATTCCTCTCAAGAGACACACAGGAGAAAATCATACATTCTTGCACACTAGAAACCCTAAGTAGACTTAGGATAAGACCTAGCAAGTAAGAGCAAACAGCTCAAATTTCATCCCAGAATAAAATCACAACAGGACTGGAGCAAGCAGTCTAACTCATGAAATGGGATGAGAGAGATGAAATAATTGGGATTGAGAAAGCAGTTTCTGATAAACACAGAAATTTCCTTGGGTAAACTTTGTAGGCTTTCTTGCAATCTACACCAAATAAAAATATGGATTCAAATGGAGAAGTGACATCTACTGAAAATGCAATAATACAGTCTCATGGAGATTTGGTTAGTAAATTAGTCAATACATCTGAGATTCTCAAGCAGAAGGATAGATGGTGAGATAAACAGGTATTTCAGATCAGAAGAACTCCAGATTAATTCTCCTTTTTTTGGTGATAGAAAATATATAGCTGTAGTGGAAAAGAAAGTGAGCCACTATTACACTGTGCACTTTCTTGCCACCACGTATGTGCTTATACAAGAAAAATCTTTAACATATTAAAGTTAATAGATCTGAATTTCTTTCTGATTCACTGAATGTCTGGTAAACTCACTGTCAAAATACTCTACAGAGCTTTCTCTATTTGATTTTTATTTATTTATTTATTTATTTATTGTAGCTTTGAAAGCACTCTTTTTTCAAGATTTGTTCTGCTACAACCTGAATGGTCTGGACTCTCCACCCCTCAATTTTCTATGTATTATAGCATTGTTAGCATCATTCCAATTATGCTTGCTTTGATCTTGTTGCAAGAATAAGAATTCTTAAAAGTAGTAAAGATGTCTTACTTCATGTATAACAATGAATAATTCACTAGGTCAGCTATATTAAAGACAAGATTATTCCTGTGTACTATAGATTAAGAATACTGTGTACAGATCATAAAATGCAAGAAGTACAAGCCTACAGAATGGATTATAGATATGTTTAGATTTATAAGGATCTAAGAAAACTGTTTTGACTTTGTTAGACCAAATCTCTGATTGATATTATCTGTGTCACTATGGCACAAGGACTGTGGAATGTACAATGTCACTGTTAAATGGAACTCTGAGATGGACCTGAGTCAAATATTTTACAAAACCCCCAGTCCAAAAAACTATGAAAATAGATGGAATTGTGTTGTTTTGTTTTGTCATTATTGTATTTCTCCTGACTACCTATCTTTCTCCTGTTTAAATTAAAAATAAACAAATTGGGGGGGAAAAAAAAAAAAAAAAAAAAGTGTCAAACAACATTGACAACAAGAAACACCCACAGCTTTCCTGTGAATGTGTTAACGCCTTGTCTTATACTTAGGTGGGGGGGGGGGGGGGGGGGGAGGGGAAATGTGTTGTCTCACTGAAGAGTTGATAGGACAGCAAAAACATCAGCTCTATTATTCTGGTCTACCCTTGAAATTCTATTTAATCCTCAGATTATTTAAGCAGACTCTGATAAGAGAGAAATGACTTCAACTCTACATTACTCTTGGCTCTCAAATTGTTGAGCTGAAGTTAAGCTATTGTAACAGCTTTTTCAATCTTTTCAAATGTGCACTTGAATTAAAAAGTGCAGTCAAGTTGGTAAATTTCAATTGCCCTGACTCTGAAAATGTCAGTTCAAGATGAAACAAAATTGTTTTGAAAACTTGTAATTTAATACAAATTGAGTATATTACAAAGTAAGCAAATGTATGAGTATGCAAGACCCATCTAATGCCATTCAGTACACATCCTGAGAGCCTGAGAGAAATTAATATTCTATACATTTTCTCCCTAGGAAACTATCAAATACATTATCCCTCATATGGAAAGCATATGTTGTAAACCTCAAGCTCAAGCAGCGGGTGCAGGAGAACCTCATGAGGTTCAACAAGGCCAAGTGCAAGATCTTACACTTGGGTCACAGCAACCCATACGACCAATATAAGCTGAGGGATGTAAGGATAGAGCACAGCCCTGTCAAAAAGGAGTTGGGGGTACTGGTATATGATGAACAAGACATAAGCAGGCAGTGTGCTCTCACAGCCCAGAAAGCCAGCCTTTCTTTGATGGGCTGAATTGTGGCCAGGAGATCAAGGGAAGTTATCCTACCCCTCTGCTCTGCACTGGTGAGACATCGTGAGTTCTGCATCCACATGTAGAGTTCTCAGTACAGGAGAGACATGGTTCTACTGGAGCACATCCAGAGGAGGGCCAAAAAATGATCCAAGATGGAACATCTCCCCTGTGAAGAAAGGCTGAATGAACTGGGGCTACTCAGCCTGGGGAAGAGAATGTTCCAGAGAGACCTGATAACAGCCTTTTGATATCTAAAGAGAGACTATAAGAAGGAAGGGGCAGACTCTTTAGCAAGATCTGTTTTGATAAGACAAGGGGAAATGTTTCAAACTAAAAGAGGAGAGATTTAGTTTGGATATAAGGAAGAAGGTTCTTACGATAAGGGTGCTGAGGTACTGGAACAGGTTGCCCAGAGAAGTAGTGGATGTCCTGTCCCTGGAGACATTCAAGGCCAAGCTGGACCAGACTCTGAGCAATCTAATCTAGCTGTAGGTGTCCCCGTTCACTTCAGGGAAGTTGGACTAGATGACCTTTAAGGGTTCCTTCCAACTCAAACAGTTCCACGATTCCATGAAAATCTGATGACCAGTTTTCTTTCTTATATCATTCCCACAGAGCAACAGAAACATAGAACATTCACCTCAGTAGGTACTGTCCCTCTCATCCTTTGTCATAATTAACTTTTCTGAGGGCCCCAAAGCACATCCAACAAAATAATTCAACAGGAATTTTAAGGGCAATTCAGAGTTGGCATTTCACAACTGGTCTTTAGTACTAATAAAATAAATTTTAAAATAAATAAATGTCTGTATTTCTGTTCCTTCGGGGCTCATTGATAATACTCTCAAAAGATCAGCTTACATATGTGATATTAAATAATCAGCACTTGACTCACACTGCCATCATAATCTGCTAAATTCACTCTCCACTTCTGTCTGATTTTGAAAGAATACTGTAACATTCAGTCTGGCAAAAAGCTTGCAGTACAGACTGCTTCTTTAAAATGCTGCATTTTCTCCTATTTTAAATAACTCAAGCAATGGGGTTTCCACCTCCTCCCCTGCAAGACTATTAAGTTTTCCTCATATGCTATTCTACTTTGTATTGCTAATTCACGTATTTTATTATGTTCATTAATAATATGCATTGCTGTAATAATAGGCATTTAGTACTCCTCCTTTCAACTATCAAATTTTCTTGTTGCGAACATGTAGTTATTAATGTTTTAGAGACTTTATTATAAGAACAGTACTGAAAAAGGCTATTTCACTGTAGCTTGACTGTGGTTTTCTGATATTAATTTAGTCCTTCCTATATGCTTCTTCACAATGATTATTGGCTTTGCTTTGCTGGATTATTATTCTTACTGATACTGTAATTGCTATCATATATTTATAAATATGTGGATGAAAAGCAAAAACCAAGCCAACAAAATAACGTAATGAGGAGCAATTTGCATTTAGCTGAATGTCACAAAGTTGCACAAAGTAATAAACATTTTTCATATCACATCCAAAACCCTAACCCTCTTTTCTAAAGAGTTCAGGGCTTATTGATCACTTAATGGGAGCAAGCTCTCATCTGAGATAGGGACATACCATTAATTGTTGGAATAAAACAGACTTGGCCATGAAAAAATGCTATCAACAGCATCATTTTCCCATAAAGATTTACTTAAAAAAAATTAATAAATTTTCTCCTGCCACAACTGAATAATCAAAGGCCTTTCAAAGTTTCTCACTAGTAGAGAAACATCTACTCCAGAATGACTGGCAAGAAGGGGCCAGCAGGGACAGGAGATGCACAAGTTCCCACATTACTAAGGCAAAGCAAGGGTATGAACTTCTCTCAACCTTTCCCAGCAAGTATGTGTCACTGCACGTTGCAGGTTAGTTCTTTCTTCTCTGTTTTCTGAAAATTATCAACATACATCAGAAATATTTCCTGGGACAATTTTCAGTGGTAACAACACGAATAAACTTTAAGACTGCTGAATTGTGTTTCCAACAAATGCTCATTCTCAAAAACTCAGATCTTACAATTCTAGCTAAACTCTAGAAAGCAAAACATAAAGCTTGAAAGTGGAGAACACTAAGCCAAATACTAGCTGATAGAAAGTTGCCCCAGTTAAGCTTATAATTTCACAAGTGGCCTATGGAACTTTTTGCTCAAAAGGTGTTCAGTACTTACATTTCAGAATATTGTCTTCCATTAAACCTGTTTCCTTTAGTTTTGTTGGTGGTGGTTTATTTTGTTGTTGTAGTGGCATCTTGTTTCCTTAACTTTTCTTTTTTATCTCTGGTTGTTCAGGACTTTCAGACACGTAATAGAAAAATGTGTCCTTTTTCACTGAAAAACTTAGGTTATTCTTATTCTATTAAGAAAAATACTCAATTATTTCTCAAAGTATTTTATAAGCATATTTTAAACCTCAGTATCTATTGGAAAAACAAGTAATGAAATTAAGTTCCTGCCTTAGAGCAAAGTGAGCTCTGATGATTTATGCAGGCAAAGTGCCTGACCCCAAGAGTTTTTGCAATATCACAGAGAACAATAAAAACAAGAAACTACTGTCTTTTACATGGACATACATCAGTACATATTGAATTTTGAAAGCATGGAAACAGCATTTAACTCAGAGTTATAAATAGTCTCCCACATCACCTTAGGAAAAAAGAAAAAAAGAAAAAAAAAAGAAGAAAAAGAGGGGGAAAAAAAAGTACAACAACAAAAACCTGGTAAGTTAAATAATTAGAAATATAGCTGTGGTTGACAATTTAATCTGTTTTAATGAGGGCAGCAATATACCTGTTTTCAGTACAAAGAAACATTGTGCTTTGACAAAAATACATTATGTTGTCTCAGAATGAAAGTGCTGCAGAGACAACTATTCAGAGCACTATGATATAAAGTGAAAATATGACAAAGATCTTTTTTTCTACTCTCATTGTATTTATGAATATTGCACACTAGAGGTTGCTGAGGCATGGTACTCTTTTACTTCCAGGTTTGCTAGAGAAGAGAAGGATCATAACAAAGACAAAGCTTCAGATATATTCTGCTGTTCCTCCCCCTCATGTGTAAATGAGTTGGCATTAATCTGTTCTTACTTCAGCTGCTTTATAAATTCAACTACTAAAGTGACAGAATTCTTTAATTCTTCCTCCCCCCCCCCCCCTTTTTTTTTTTTCTTAAAAAAAAAAAAAAAAAAAAAAAAAAAAAAGCTGGTATCTTACAGTTGGCTTCTACTGAAGTCTGCTTTTCTGACCAGGGCAAGTGACGTCTAACATGAGCTCAGGAATTCATCAGGGCTGTAATCAATATGTCTTGGAGCAGCATTTGACATGAATGGTATAGAAGATAAACTCATCTTAAACCAGATTTACAATCTAGCAAACTGCACTAGTAAGCCTTAGCTTGCAAGTACCTTTATTTCCACCTCTCTGGAAAGAGCACTGAATTAAGTTCATAATCATGAGATACTCAGGAATTTTATTACTGTGTTTAAAAAACAGGTTTCACATACAGTATATTCCTTAGATTGTGATCTCCAGCCCTGTGTTCAATATCAAAACACTACATTTTTATTATTATTTTCCAAATGTTAATGATATAGCACAGGGGATTTGAAGCTGAAATATAAGAAAATCTGCAATGTTCTTTACCTCTTAGCCAACTCACACAGCTGAGAGAAAACAGGAACAGCTCTGGGAAAGCAGGGAACCACCTGCTTCTTCATCGGCCTTGGCAGATTGAAGAAGCTTCTGGGCAAAGCCCAGCATCTGTGTAGTCCACATGAACAGCAACAAGCACTACTGGAGGGTGAAAGCATCAGCAGATCATCTCTTCCTGTTTAAAGGAAGGACCCTTGCTGACCTCAAAGCCAGCTCAGCAGAGCTAGAGGAGTTCTGTGTGCGTCTGAATCAGCATGCTGATATCCCAGAGCAGATTAAACACAGCATGGATCATGGTCCTGTCTGTGTACTTGCACTGCTGGACACTGTCTTGAGATATCAGACATAAACACTGAAGCTTTGAAAAGACTTCTGTAGTTTAAACAATGAGAAAGCAAAAGGCATGATACATTGACAGAATATGAACAGTTTGATCTTGAATCTTTCCCAATTCTCAGTTTTCCAGTCCACACAAATAGAAATAGTGTTTGTAATAAAAATTAGGAGGTTTGTAAGTTGCAGTGGAGCCAAGAGCAGCACAATGTCCAGAACTATTAAGTAAAGAGATCAGTTGTAAAGATGGAAATCATAACTTATTGCATACCACTAACTTTCAGAAAGATGTCACACTTTCTGTTCATTTTCCACTTACTAAAATTAATAGAAGAAAAGAAAAAAAAAGAAAAAAAAAAAGAAAAGAAGAAAAGAAAAGAAAAGGAAAGAAAAGGAAAGAAAAGAAAAGAAAAGAAAAGAAAAGAAAAGAAAAGAAAAGAAAAGAAAAGAAAAAAGAAAAGAAAGGAAAAGAAAAGAAAAGGAAAGAATTATTATTTTTTTTTAAAGGAGAAAAAGTAGATAGTCATGGAAAAACTGTGCAAGGATCAAATCACTGCTCAGCATCCCACAGTCCTGTGCCACTGTGCCCTCTTCCTTCCTGTTCCTCACACTAAATTCTCGAACTTGACTTTTTTCTGTATGGCATCCAAAAGTCTTCTTATTCTAACCTTTACATAATCTTCAGAACACAGCTACTGTCGTTTCACATAAAACATTTATTCTAGGACTAAGTTACACAGCTGTCTGCTTCAACTAATATAACTGTTTTGCTGGGCATTTACTTTTTTGGGGGGTTTATTTTTCTCTTCTCTCTTACATAACGGTGACAAGCCTTAACAAACATATGCTGCTTCTTAGAATATGAATATTCCCTGTGATACACCCTAAAGTAAACAAACAATCAAACAGGAATTGGTTTAAAAGAATTCTACCAATATCTCCTGAATAATGCGTTTATTAGCTTTCCTATAATATAACTGACAGTTTACCGTACACAGTGTAATTAATGATAAATGTGATAATAACACCATATTCTATTGGGAACAGGCAAACAAAGTTTCTAAGACAAAGACACGGTATGGTTATTTACTTCATGCTGCAGCACTGCAGTGGTCAGCACTGAAGCAGAGGCTTTAACCAGGTCGTTAGTTCCACCAGCAGAGACATGCCAGATGTATATTC
The DNA here is from genome assembly GCA_030625065.1 of Alectoris magna. NCBI lineage: Eukaryota > Metazoa > Chordata > Aves > Galliformes > Phasianidae > Alectoris > Alectoris magna. The sequence continues at coordinate 37,188,632 of CM060560.1, forward strand.
ATTTCATTTTAAAAGTTTGGAGAATTGAGATAGATATCCTATCTTTCTCTCCTGACTATAAAGAAACAGAAAAATATAGAACAGCTTAGACTAGATGCCTGACTTACATTACTAAAATGAATATTATCCACAGAATAAATACAAGATTTTTTATGCATCCATACTTTGTATGAGTATTTGTTGTTGATAGTCCATATTAGCACAAATACCATTTCACTGCCTGAATTCAAGGAAATTGTGAATCACTTGACTCAGCCATTCAAAGGACATGAAACTAGCAACTAAGGAGGGTATAAAGGAGAAACAAATGAACACTCATTTAGCATGAAATCAAGATGTCAAAAATCAAATTAATCAAGGCACCAAGAAGCTTGAACAAAAATGCTTTAGTTGCCTATACATGAATGCTAGGATCCTGGGTAATAAAAAAGAGAAAATTAGAATTGGAATTACTCTTTTATGATCTAACCAGTATTACTGAGACCTGGTGGGAAGATTTGCACGAGTAGAATGTTAAAATCACTGAAATACCATATTTAGGCAGAATCTACTGGACAAAATAGAGCAGCAGTACTTTATGTTACAAAAGGGGTATTAAACTGTTCACTGGTTGCTCAGAAGAAAATGATTTAGCATGTTCATAGCTCTATGCTCTAACAAAAAAAAAAAAAAAAAAAAAAAAAAAAAAAAAAAAAAAAAGGCTTAGATGAGACACTAGTTGATGTCTGTAACAGATCATCAATTTACTCTAGGGAAAAGGATGGCTGACCTGTAAAACACCAACTTCTGCTGCGTAGGTGGAAAAACTGCATTCCAATGTATGACTTCAACTTGAATGACATATATGAGAAGTTTCACAGTCTTTGTCATTTGTAAAAAAGAAGAAAAAAAGTTTTATCCTAAAGATCCTCTTTTCTACATTCTAAAAATATATGCAAACTCAAATTAACACACACGTGAGCACCTCTTTCTCTCACAGACAATTATGGTTTAATTACATCTGCCACAGGTAGACAGTCAGGTCATACAACTCAGCTATTCATTCTGATCAAGTTTGTGGGGGACACCAAATTGGAATGGGCGATCGCTGTGTTAGAGTGTGGGACTATTATTCAAAAGGATTACTGTAGGCAGAATGAACAGGCTTTCAGGAATCTCACAAAATTAAGAAACGGCAAAGACAAAGACTTGCATCTGCATCGGTGTAACTCCCTGTGCTGGCCCAGAGGGACTAGCTTGGTAGAAGCATTGCTGAAAACAGCCTGAAGAGTTACTGATGGACAGGAGGCTAAGCTTCCTTTAGCAGATATTTATTATTCCAACTATTTTGCCGCAGCAGTCTCAAAGACTCCAGTCAAAAATGAAATCCTGAATTAATATTTTAATATGGCATCTTCACGACCAAAATCAAAGTTCAAATTGATTATGAAGGGCCAAAAAAAACAGGAAATATATAAGTATTTTTCACTTAGGAATTAAGCAAAATTTATGAGTTCACTGAAAAACATCTATGAATCTTTGCATAGCAGTTTTAAAACCAATTATTAGAAAGCAAGCATACTTCATTAACTTATTTATTTATTTATTTATTTCCCCCCCCCCCCCCCCCCTTTCTGCACTACACTCTCAAAATGACATACTATTAAGATTTAGATATCCATCTGCCTTGAAGGAAGAGAAACTGCTGTCCTTAAGTGGTAAACTACTATGAAACAAATTCAATAAATTGAGTGTGAAACATTTCAAGTAAGCTATGTCTCAAAGATTAAAAGAAAACTAAGTAAAGCCAATGACAAAATTCAGTGTTATGCTACATAACACTGATTCATAGGTCATTCTCACAGAGAACTAACCTGTTATTTGTTTATATATATATATATATATATACATATATATAAAAATATTATATATATATTATATTTATTAAATATATATGTGTATATATATATACATACATACATAGGGTTGTTAGGGCACTATGGTTAGGCTGTGGTTGGACTTGATGATCTTAAAGGTCTTTTCCACCTGAGTAATTATATGATTCTATGATTCTATAATACATATATATATATATACACATAATATATGTATTTCACTCCTCTATAATGAATTCACTAAAAGCATTACTGGGCTGTACTGTGAAAATGATAATTGTTACAGTACAGTAAATTGTCCTTTTATCAATGTCTGTCTATGTAGAGTTTATCTATTTACGTCTGCTTTTTCTTTTTCCTTATGGAGCCATGCTACCATACCAATCCCAATGCACGCTTTACAGAAGTAGGAGGCTATGCAAGAAATGAAGTATAAGTGATTGAACTTTCAAAAATTAGAGGCAGAAGAGAAAAAAATGAATACTTGGAAGGTATGAAAAGTGATTCTTATACAGCTAGTACAAAGCGTATGATATCAATGAATTTTAATATTTTCCTTCTTGCAAGATAGATAGAAATAGCGACAGTTTTTAAAAATAATTTTGATATGGTATTTCTTCAGCGGACTTTTGAAATTTGACTTTAAAGTTCACAGAAGTTTATGAAGACTACTTCAGTTTATAATAGGAAAAAAGAAAAAAAATAGACTTTTTGAATGAGTATACATTTTTGTGTTCTTCCTGAAGTTCCAGTCAATTTAAAGATGTCTTAGGTATTGCAGTATGCATCTTACTGATAATTCTTATTACGCTGATCCTTTCAGTATTAAAACTTTATTCCATTGCTATTTTATAACTTTGAAGTTTCAGTAATGTCATTTCATTGTACTGTCAAAAAAAGCAGAGTACCATCTCATTCTAGCTGATCTTCACAGAAATTGTGAGTACTTGAAAAATTATATATATAATAATACTAAAATTATCTTCACAACTTGGAAAAAAAAAAAAAAAATTCTTCACAGCTCAGTTACTTAGCTCTATAAACCCTGTGTCTTGCCATCTGTATTAAACAGTACCAGAAAGTAATAGTAATTGCCAGTTGACCTTTAGATTAGACCTAGTCCTATTAAATGTTGTGAGAGTAATTAATTCAATTCCTACCAAACAATGAGCAAAGCAAGCAAACAAAATTATTTCATTAAATGACCTTTGCTACAGCATTATCTTATGATGGGTATTTCTGTTTTTAGCTTATCTGTGACAGAAGTGTAAGGCAAAATATGTGAAAGATGTTCAGCAAGGACAAAATTACAGTGGATAGATAAATTTATCCATCCTCTAAAAATAATTGTATATTTTCCTGTATAAACCTTTTTGTCTTCCATCAGACTTCCCTCTCCAGTAGATTCCATCCAATGTGAAGGATTAGCAGAAAACAAGGATCTGAAGAACTGCACATGACTCACTGCATGACGATGTTTTTCATGATGACTCTTTGCCTGATGGAACTAGCTGTACAGTGGTGAAAACAGTGATGTTCTTTATGGACAAGGTAGGGTTTCCAGCTTATAGCTTTAACTCCTGGAAGAGTTTCTTACACTAAGGCAAAAATCCTTATTTAACATTGATATATGCCACTATGTACTTCATTTAGTTATTTCACTAGTTATTTTTCTTACAGTATGTTCAATTGCCATTGTAATGAATTTTTATGCTGACCTGAGGGTAGCTATTTTTTATTGTAGGGTGTTCCATTCATTGCTCATCTGAGATAGATCCAACCATTCAGTTTTGCTTCACAGACCACTGGCTTTGAAGCAGAACTACTCACCTTTTAAAATAAAAGTGGTTCCTCTCTGGGTACAATAACAAAATAAATTGATGGTACAGCATATACAAACTTTATCTCTGCCTTTGGAGACTTGCTTACTGCCTTTCCTAGTCAGACACATATCAACATGGTAATTCGCTCTGATTTTATGAATTGTCTCCTGACTATCATAGGGGAGTGATGGCTAGGCAGTGCTAAATGAAAGCTTCTAAGGAAAGATAGAGAATGACTGCAGTATGTCTCTAAAGATGGATGAGTTGGCAGGTAATGTTATAAATTACCATCAGATGCCATTCACAGATGATAGGATCTTCATCCTGCATGACAGTCATTGATCTGATGCAGAACTAAGATGCAACCTTTGATGACATTCCTTGAGGATAAAAGGTTATGCTTCACATTTAGTTATGAATAATAAGGTCATGTTTTAATTAAAGTAGTATCTCAGTGGAATATTAGGACAGTGAAAATGTACAAATTAGTATGACTTGTATAACAATTGTTGCTGGAAAACAGCCTACTGCTGAAGATAATAATGCAGAATAGCAAAGCAATTACACTAATGAGGCAAATAGCTCACCTCATTAAAAGGAGCTGAACTACTCAGACAAAATTCAAATAAACTATTTTTTGAGTTTACATTTGACACTAGAATTTACATTTAGATAGGAAATACAACAGTGTTTGAGGGTATATTAATTTTAAAAAATTTGATTTGAGAAATATTTTCTAAAAAAATCCTAAATTTAAGCTACAAATAAGCTTGGGATTGATAATTTACAGAAGTTTATGATTCTTTCCTGGGCAACTGAAGGAACTGTTCACAGGTTTCCTTCCTTTACACAGTCCTAAGAACACGTCTGGCCAGGTTTTCTGAAAAACAAAGCCACCCATCTCCCCCCCCCCCCCCCCCCCTCCTTCTCTCTCTCTCTCTAAAAGTATGAATTTGCCAACTTCTATAAAATGAAGGTTTGCAGCAAATAACATTCATAAATAATTGCATATTCTATATATTTATTAACACATTCTATATTAATTCTATTTGTTACATTATATTGCATTATATTAATAACTATTTGTTGTGCTGATCAAGCAAAACACATAAGCTTGTCCTTGAATTTAAGCACAAGTCATCTAACTGTCACCACCTATAGAAAGGCCTAGTGAGTAGTCCATGAATACCACATACTCCACCTGATACTGCATGAGGTGTTTTAGCTCAAGACTCAGAAATCAACCTGTCACATGGCGAGTGTTATAAAAGGTCAGGCATGAAGATTTAACATGAAAATACCATTGCTACCTTGTGCATTCTGTCAGTTTGGCAACATTTATTTATTTATTATTTTTGACATACTGCATGTATTACTAAGCCCCTCTTTCTTCCCACCTACAGCTGCTCTATCTTATGGTGTCCTCAATCCAATCTAAATGTTCATTTTGCAATTACTCTGCTGTCAAATGATAAGTGAAATACAGGATATATACACACTAAGTACTTAATAGCTTTAAAAACACACTTTCCATCATAATGTCACCAGTTGCTTATCAGAATTAGTAAATTTTGGAATGTTTAGTGCTCAAGCTAGCAGAACACATCCAGATCAGAAACCAGGGTTAGTGGCTCTGCAGGAGGCTGGCTATGCAAATGTCTTCAAAGAATAAATTACTCTGAAAAGGCAGAGAACACAAGATCAGATTGGGAGGTCAAGAGATTGTGGAAATGAACTGTCCACCTCCCGTTGTGCACAACAGATTTTCATTTCTTTTGCCTTTCCCACCATGACTGGCCAGCCGCAAAGCCAAGCGCAGTTACTACTGACATAAAACCATCCTAGCTGCAGGGCTTTTTTTTAAGTCCCAGCATTCCCAGAGATGCAAAACCTCACTGTTACTACCATAGGATCGGTTAAGTTACTCTGTACTTCAGAACTGTCTTTAAATTAACCAAGGTACCTTAAATTCTCCAGAATCCTTATCAATGCTTTTAGGTCATCATATTTTTCCCATAATAATAACTCGGGACATCATATATAGTTCAGCATATATAGTTCATGACAACAGATGCATGTGAAATTAAGAACGCTAAAAATTAAAAAAAAAAAAATGTTAGCTCTTTAGCATAATGTGATATTAATTTTTCTTGCTTTCAGATTTAATGATGAAATGAACAATCCTTGCTTAAAAACAAAATAAAACAACAACAAAAAAAAGAAACAACAATAACAACAAAAAAACGTATTAAGACATTCTGAGTAATGACACTCATATTATGTGCTACAGACTCCTGCACATTGAGAAACCCATATTAACATCATTTTTACATTAAGCTCTTTTCTCAAAATGCTACTTGATAACAGTACTTTCCAGAGTAGAAAAAATACTCAGGATAATCATGGGTGTACTTGCAGATTTGATGGAAACACAAAATATCAACTAGTTACAGGCGATCATTTGATACACATACAGAGAGATAGAAATAATACAAACATGCATTACGTAGCTATCCTCTACCCTCTTTATTTCTCTTGGACATAAAAATAAAATTCAATTAAAGAGACTACCTAGAAGAAGAAGTTGTTGTTTTTTGACAACATTCCCATCTGCATGAAGATTTTCTTTACCTTTTTATCTTTTCAATTAATGCAGAAGATTTGCTACTTTCATCCTCATTCATCTTCTCTTGTGCAAAAGTTAAAACCAAACAAAAAATCACAGTCAAAACTCTTCAACTGAAACCAGTGAGAACTGCATCAGCAGCTGTTATAGAATGAGATCAGGATCAATCTCTGAATGATATCTTTGCTGTTAATTTATGAAGTATGTTCAACTACTGCAGTTTCTGATGGAGCCCAAATGTTCTGTATTCACTGGGGCATAGCAGCATTCTATCAGGAAAAGCTAAAAACCATAAGAAGACAAACTATCATAAACACTAAGCTAAAAAAATTCACATGCAGCAGTTCACTTGTTACCTACAAATCCACAGCCTCTGAAATGGTGGTTTATCTGACATGCACACAGCCTGGATTTGATTCCCAAATACTTCACGGCAGAAGCAAGCCAAGAAAAATAATGAGGAAATGGAAACACATTTTTATGCTGTTAAGAACACTTACACAGCATGTGGAAAAGTTACAGACACCTGACAACAACAACAACCAAACAAGTAAATAAATAAACCGAATAAGAAAACTGCTGGAAGTATATAAGAAAGTAAAGCAAAAGAAAGAAGTGAAAATTAAAAATTCTAATTGCAAATACTTTGTAATCTGATGACAAAGGAGAATTGATTGTTGAATTTTCAGTTGCAACAGCATACTCCCAGCAAATGCTAATGTTTGCAAAAAATTGCTGATAGCAAAAGGGTTTATGAAGGTACAGAATATTGTTTGAAACTCTTCTTAGTTATATCTCAGTAGAAGAAAATGTGTAGAAACATTGTACGAAAGATCAAAAGTCTAGACATTTATCATTTATTAAATGATATTAAATCATTCTGATAATATATTTTACCAGTGTCCCTGCATATTTCAAGGATATATTGCCAATACTTTAATATGTTCACTTCAATGCAAACAATATTCATCCTTTGGTGACTGCTTAATTATTACCAAACTGCTTAATTATTACCTATGCCTTCCTTCACTCCTTTGGCAAAAGTAATATTCCATTTTGTTTTCTTTATTTAGGCACTTATCCTTCAAAGAGGTAACACAGAACACAATCCCAAAAAAAGGTATTAAGAGTGCACACAATATTTTGAAGTACAAAACTGGCCAATGAAATTTGATAGGAAATATCAAAAGGAATTATTAATTGCATTAAAAATAACATTTAAAAACCTATTTACTTATGTATTCACCTTTATGCTAGAGTTAAAACTAATACTATGCTGGAATTTTTAAAATCTAAAAATGATGTTGAATTCTGAAGGCCGTTGTCGCCCAAGTTTATTAAGATGTATTAAATTCAGACTAGTATTTAATTTTTGCTGAGTTTCCCTTTGGGGTTATATCCATTTTTTCTTAATGTGAACTATGCAAGATCTATTATATTGACAGTCACCTACATTCAGTATGTTAATCAGGAAGCTTCCTGCTTCTTATTCAGTGGTTTCATTATTGTGTGAGCCAGCTAACTTTTTTTTTTTTTTTTTTATTCCACAAATTACAAGTCTTCCCTAATTGAGTATTTCACAGACCTATGATTAAAAAAAAAAAAAAAAAGATTGATTACAAAATCATTTTTTAAAAGATCAATTTTGGTTTGTTTTGGTTTTGGTCTTTCATTTTGTTGTTTATTGTTGCTTGCTTGGTTGGTGGTTTTCTGTTTTTGTTTGTTTTTACTGGAATACAACTGCGGATTTCTATCAGCATTCTGTTATGGTGTCTACAGAGACTCTGATAAGCAATTTAGAGCACATCCAGCAAAACATTTACTATACAGACTTATGATATATGAGGAGATCTACTGATCTCGGAAAATTATAGGAATCAACTCTAATAGGAAAACAGGGAAAGCATTTTACTAACCTTCATTGTAGTCAAGGAGGAGTGATGCTCCCTTTCACAACTATGTAAGCCTGATTACTTTTATTTTATTCTTTTCCATTGCATATGACTAAGTATCAAACTACTATCAACAAATGAATTAGTATGTGATTCAGTAACACTGTTTCACACAAGTGCTTCTCCTTTGTTTACTTTCTCATTTTTTTTTCACTGTTTCACTCATCCAACTAGTTTTGAAATCCAAATGGTAGCGCTATTTATGTCAGGCAAAATCATCCATGAAAAAAGGGGAAAATGTTCCCTGGAAATTTTTAAAGAAAATTGTATGCGTATCCTGTGCCTCAACACATGCACACACAGAAACATACACACACACGCACACTCACTTCTTTATACAAAGATCAGTATATAGACCACATCATGATTGTGAAATCAAATGGTGCTAAGCAGGCATTATGTAAGATTCTCATTTAAAACTATCAACAAATGCATTTCTCAATCAATTTTAAAAATATCTTCCTTATTAAATAGCTCAACTAAGTTTTCACAGTTTCGGATAGAAGTCTTAATTTTCAGCAGTTCACAGCTTATTGTTATATTATTAAACACATCACATTCACTTATGCAGCTTTGTTTTTGTTCAAGAAATACTGAATAAATAACTAGGAGATTGTATAATTGTTATTCCATAACAATGTGCAGTTTCAGATTTATGCCATGAGAATGCATCATCAGGACAGTTGTCTCATTTATGTTACAACAAAACATTGTAAAATCATGCATAGTCATAAAATTACAGTTATACTCTGTTTTCTTCAACTCAATTTTATTTATTCTTATTTCTCTTTTTTTTTCACTTTTTCTAGATTTTTAATTAAAAATTAATGTAGATTTTTCTAGATAGACACCTTTTCTAGATTTGGACACAGGCATAGCTAATGAGAGTTCAGCCTATTAGGAGAGCAGTGAAGATGAGCTCATGGCTGACAGGTTCCACTATACTAATTGCAACAGTATTGTGGTCTACCATGTTCTGACCCTAGGCCTAGAAGAGGCAAAGAGATACCCTGGAGAAAACTCATTTGGGAATGAGATAAATGAGAGTAGTTCTGACCACAAGTGTGAACGTCCCAAGGGGGCATCACAGGGCTTTCAGTGTCTACAATCCTTGTGGCAGGCTGAAATATTATTACTCTGAATCATTTACAGAGAAACAGCCATAATCTGCAAACCAGGAAAACATGAGGAATGCATTTCTCCTCTATCCTCAGGCACTGATTCTGTGTAGGATTTTACATATGCTGCTTGTTATGATGATATTGATTAGTAAATCAACAGAAGCTTTCACAGGGGACTGTTGGTCTCTTTATTACTGCTCTGTAATATTAAAATGTCATTACTAAGTTACCAACTTTTTACCCTACTGTAATGTTATTCTCTGATGATTGCCTGCCTGAGTCAAAATTTGAAACTGTCACCCACAGACTTGTAGAAGTAATTCAACCTCACTTATAAGGAAAGTGAAATTAAATATTCATCCCTGGACTGCATTTCAGGTTCAAACTGACTAAAGTTCCTCAAGGCAATATGTACTTACGATGCCAAAGAATTTTTTTTTTTTTCCATTTAAAAAATTCAAGGTGTCTATTTATCAAGTCTGGACAGTCAAATAATCATTTACCTTGAACATTAGAATATGGATTATTTTTTTTCCAGTATTGCAGTATGCATTTTATTGTTTTATCTAGATTTACTCCTTCTTTGACATAAATTTAGCATACCACACATGCAGACTGATATCCTCAACAGTAGCTATTCTGACAAAATGACAGCAAATTGTAGCAGATTTTAGGTTTGAATGATCTAAAGTTCCTCACAGCGGTGAGTTTTTCTACAGGTAGCAGCTTCTAAAACTAAGGAGAATTTATTTTGCAAATAAGTGGTTGCATTAATGACTAAGGCCCAGTTAAATCCTCAGATGGATGTAATGACTTGAGACTTAACTTACAATTTACATATCAACTTCAGAGTTCATCCACTCTGGAACCAAAAAAGCCAGAGTAAATAAAATGTTAAATTTCCCCCTAGGCCAAATTTTCTCAGAACACACTAAGTAGGAAAAATCATTGATGCAGAATATAAAAGCAAAGAATGCAGCCTCACAAGGGAAATTCCTTGGGGGTGGGGGAGGGGGTGGCAGTTACAATCGTATTTTTGGGAAATGATCTACAAACTTGAAAACTGTAGAGAGCCAAAGGGCTTCAGGAAAATCACAGAATCACACTATCATAGGGGTTAGACGGACCTTTGGAGGTCAAGTCCAACCTCCCTCCAAGCAAGTTCCCTACATTAGGATGAGAAAGAAACTGTCCAGGCGAGTCTTGAATATCTCCAGAGAAGGAGATTCCATATCCTCTCTTGGCAGCTTGTTCCAGTGCTCTGCCACCTTCTCAGTAGAGAAGTTATTTCACATGTTAGCATGGAATTTCCTGTGTTCTAGTTTTTGCCTGCTTTCCCTTGTCATGTCACTGCACACCACTGAAAAGACCTTGGCCCCTAACAATTTGATTCCTGCTCTTTAGATATTCATAAGTATTGGCAAGATACCTTCTCATTCTTCTTCTCCTCCAAGCTGAACAGTTCCAGATCTCTCAGCCTTTCCTCATATGAGAGATGCTTCAGGACCCTCATCATTTTTGTGGCCCAGATGCAAGACTCAAGATGTGGCCTCACTAGGGCAGAGTAAAGGGGGAAGATCACCTCCTTCAATATGGCTATTCCCCCAAAACTCCTCTCAAGTAACATGGATAAATTAGTAGAAATGGCTGTATTAAAAATCTGCCCTCCCTTCTTTCTATCATCAAAAAGTAGTCTAAAAACTAACAAGTTTCATAGAATTGTGAAATCGGAAAAATTAAAAAAAAAAAAAAAAAGTGAAATGAAATAAAATGAAAATGCACATTTATACATTCACATATATATATATATTTATAAAAGGTAAAGCTCTCTCAGAAATCCAACTTTGTGTTCAGAGAAGGTATTTCCACTTGAAAATTCATTAGTGCATCTTTTTTTTTAAATTATTATTAATTTATTTATTTTCCCTCACTGTGTAAGATAACTTTGTGTTATAAGCTAGAGATAGCTTTGGCTATATTTTATAGTGCTCCTCATTCCTTTATCACAAATCAGGTGTAAAGGTTGAGGCAGGATATAAAATAATTGCCAGAAAAAAGACAGTAAAAGTGAAAAGATATTTCTTGGAAGTCATCAAAATATATGAGACATAGTCAAGGCTCTGGCTTGTATCGGATTTAAATGAGAACCATAGACTGTAATAAATAGTTGTTGCCCCTTATGGGTACTAGTTTTTTTATCAGTAAGGAAAATCACTAGTTTCAATTACAAAAATAAAATTTCAAGAACACATCAGCTAACAGCTTGATTAAAAGCACGGCTTCTAGCCCTTGATTTGGACTCCTGACTTCAGCAGTAAGAGGCTTCTCCCAATTTAATGTGTGGATTTTCAGTTTCCTTTGTTTGGTCAAGAAGATTAAAAGAAGCACTGAAAACTAGTCTGAAAGTCATTGGGTCAACTTGCCGTGTATAAAGGGATTTTTCTTCACTTTTATGGAAGGACTCAGTGTCATTACATAGCATTCAATTTCCAGGTAGAATTTCCATCCAGTAGAGCAACATAATCAACAAGACTTTTCTACTACATTACACTCCTGTTTATAAAGGAATTTCTAACTTCTATAAAATTAATGATCTGCTTTGTCTTTGATCCATATCATACACATGAGCCTGCTTTTACAAGATTGAAAAATGCCAGACAGCCTTATGTTTAAAACTACAACATTCATATTTATCTTCTTTGTACTATGTAGCAGTTTCACTCACTAGGCTTTTCTTCAACATGAAAGAAGGTCTTGGGCTAATGCTTTTCCTTTCCATAAAAAAGGTAACAAGTAGGAAAATCCCTTCCAGACTAAACTTGGCTTCTATCTAAGCAGGTGTCGGAATCAAATTATGAAAGGAAGAACTCAAACCACTAATTGCTAAAAAACCCCAGCCAAACAAACAACAACAAAAAACGATAACACACAAATCTCTGGTTCTTTTGGAGGAGCAGCACAGCTAGGAATATTTAATTATTGTTTAATCAAGTTTACTGGAAGTACAAACCACAATCATAATTTTTCAGGGATGAATTCTGAGAACGGAATTTGAATCAATGCTGTTAATGTGGAAATATAAAAAGTTATCTGTTACTAGAGCACTTTTAAAATATTAATTTACATTATTAACACAAACAACAAAACAGTTTGTGGTTCCTCATGGATCAAAATTCATACTTTAAAGCAAGGAAAATTACTTAGAGAGAACACAAGTATTAGTAAAGTGATTGAAGTCTTTATCCCCTGGCATAATGAATTCTCCCTGAGTAATGGCTAAGGCTTTGTCCCTGAATTATTAGCACGTTCTCTTAGATTGCATGCATACCTGAAATCCCAATAGATTATTCATCTTCAAGGTGAGATAATAAAAGCAACGTCATCTAGCTATTAAATGGCCATTTCATATGCCAGACATTAACTCTCTTATTCTGGGGCTAAGTCTAACGTATCTAAGGAGATAGTTGGAAGAAAGATTACTTGCTTATCATGGCACTCCTAATTTCTCTTCAAAATTCAGCACGCACCTTAATGTGCAACAAGAATGGGGGGCAGGGCAACAGAAAAAAGACTTATTGTGCACGGATCTACATACATAAATTCCTGTATATAAGCTGTTACGTGTTTACAAATCTGTGGAGTTTGACTTAGGTATTAGAGAGAACATTATTTGCTACATTTTGTTTAAAAACTAGAAAAACTGCTTACTTATTTAAAGAATGGAGTAGATTCCCTAGTCCAGAGATGGCTCTGTATTAGTAGCTAATAATCACACAAGCTACTTTATTATGGTCCCTTAAGATTTTACTTATTTGCTCACTCTGTCTCATTATCTCATTTCATGATTTTCTCTGGTGTATGTTTGAGTTATTGTTCGACTATACACATCTCACATTACAAAAGGGCAATGACAGATTTAAAAAAAAATAAAATTTAACTTCTAATACTGAAATATATGTAACAATGATAACCCTATTGAAAATGTGTGAGCATTTGTTTTCATGCATCTTTTTCAGTTGTGAATGTAACTCTCTTTTGATATCATGTCACTAGCAGTATCACCGTCTATGTCACAGTTTGTACAAATTCTCATCATAAAATTTGGGAAAAAATATACTGCATTCAAGAAGACTTCAGTCTTTCCTGAAAACAGAAGGGCATAACCTAATTTCAGGAAAAAAAGAACTCTGTTTAATATTTACTAGGAGATCTTGCAAAAGAAAATCATATAATTACTGTATTGGATTTAAAAAGAAAGGGGAAAAGAAAAAAAAAGAAAAAAACCAACAACACACAAAACACCAACAATAAAAAAGTCCCCAAACCTTTCAGCTACCATATTTGATTTTTTTAAATTATTTAGTTAGTTAGTTAGTTAGTTATTTTTATTTATTTCCTTACCCTTTACCTTGCATTAATATGGATTGTTTTATGTTGGGAACAACTTTAGATTATCTGTCCTGATTTTGCATTGAACTAAAAGCAAATATAATGCCTACAGAAAGCTATGCACAAAATGAATCCTGAAAATACACATTTATACAGAAAATGAATGCTGAAAAATGCTGAGCAACCTGATCTAGCTGTGGATGTCCCTGTTCATTGCAGGGGAGGTAGAATAGACTACCTTTAAAGGTCTCTTCCAACTCAAAGGAGTCTCAGATTGTTATGCTTACGATTATATTTATAGCAGTTTATACTTAAAGTACAAAGTTATCATTGCAAAGCACATGTAAATAACAGATGAATAGTGAGTGGTTTGGTGTCTAAATACCACTGTGCATGTGATATTCAGACATACGTGTATGGTCATAAGTAAGGAACAGGTTCAGAGTCCTCTGATCAGAAGAATCCTGTCTCCATTCATCATCTTTCTCCCTCATCCCTTTCTTTTTCAGGTGTGTGTATATACCTTGATTCTTAACAGTGGAAAATGGCACACTTAGGGTTCAGGCATATGAGCAAACAAATGAGGCTTAACAAACATTAGTGTGCCGATCCATCTGTGTTGTAAGTAACCATCTGCATGTTCTTAGCCCTCAGCAAATGCAGGTGAATCCATAAGTTTAAAGTTTGTTGTAAGTTCCTAAGGTGTAATTAGAAGGCATTCTGTCTGTAATAGTTTCACTTGGCATCTAGCTTAACTGTTCTCACTTCATTTTCAGTGGATTCCAGGGGAAGGTGGATTTTTTCACTTTTGAATAGACGAGGATGAAAACTTCAATGTGAAGTTCTTTGTCTCATCTGCTAAGATGATTAGCAGTAGGCGCCGTATGTAGCAGAACTTGTGAAGTATCACAAGATACTTCACAATATAAATCATATATTTGGGCCTCTGTTAGGAGAATCAGATTATTTTAGTTTTTTGTGCCTCCAAAATTTAACTTACACAGGAATGATTTATCAGCAAATAGAACCACTGTCTACTATATTGCTGTAGCACATGATCTTAGCCTGTTTTCCATAAATATAGTTTATTCTTCATTGATAATTTAATTTAATAAAAAACAAATTAATTATTTTGTTCTCTTAGTTCTCCAAACAAAACAACTATCTTTCTTCCTAGCTGGAATTTGACACAAGTTAAAAGTGCAGGGCATTTTATTTGTTTATTTATTTTTATTACCCACAGGGTATCACTTTCACAATTTAGACTTTTAAAACTGAGAGACAGATTAAACTCTCATTTACCTCGACACTGATAATGGAATGGGTGAACTCTATGAAATTTAAACATCTTAATGTAGGACATATTTTGCTGTCAACTCAGTTTAGACATCTTCAGTATCTCAAACAGCAGTGATGCCATTTTGTAACCCCAATAAAAGTGATATGCACAGTACAGTCATTTTAGGCAACTCACCTGGCAATATGAGCAAGTATGACTATTTTTATTGTAGGTTCCATGTTTGTTACTTTAAAGTGCATTTTTAATTATCCTTTTCCTGGTAAAGACAGATAAACACAGATAAACACATGAGAATTAATTTTTCTGAAATATCAGATATTCAGTGATTGATATAGAGTGAAATATTTGTTCTTTTTTCAAAACTATTAGCCCTGAAGCTTTGCTTAAAATTTTAACTTTATATGCATTACACAGTAATTTGCAAAGCTTTAATATATATATATATATTTTTCTCTGTAGTCATTTTATCTTCAGCGATACCTGTTCCTATACCTGGATGTGTTTTACATAACTTTGTTCTCCAGCAAAATTCTAATGCCCTTGCTCTTTGCTTTAGACCAAAAAAAAAAAAAAAAAAAAAAAGAAGAAGAAAGAAAGAAAGAAAAAAAAAAGCATAAAAGCACCAGGCATATCAATCAAAAACAACAGACTCAGCACTAAGTCTTATAATGAAAATCATGATTTCATAAATCATCTTCCACAGGTTGGGGTCATCTTTTACAAATTTCTTATCGGGTACAGCTCAAGATTTCTCAGACTCTCATTCTTCTTTCTTTAATGAAAACAATAGAATAAATGTCAGCATACAAATGATGTGACCCCTTTTAGCTTAAAAATAGCCTGAAAATGAAAAGATTATGCTTTGCTTTGCCCTTGAAACTGCAGAAGTCAGGATTTCCTCCACTCTCTGAAAAAGTTTCTCTCACAGCCCTATAATGAAACACAATTTTCTAATCATTCTAATTCTAATTTGGAATTAATCTAATAAATTGTAGAAGTAATTTAAGGAATCTGGCATTCTAGGAGATTTTTTTCCTGCAGTCTGTGTCCTTTATCTAACAACTTTTAATTGCCAAACTGGATTTTGTAACTGCATGACCCCAAACAGACTAAGCACTACTCTATTAATAGAATTATACATTTTATTTTCAATCAACAAGTTATAACACATTACATTTCAGAAGTTACTGGAATTTGGATTAAAACACTAGCAAACAATGAGCTCCTTGCTTTGTCTTTCAAATTTAAACTGTGAAGAGAAGGGGAAGGGAAAAAGAAAGGGTATAACATTCAGTCTTTACTAATAAAAAAACATATGTTTCAGCCTTAAGCTTCTGGATCTGATGCCCCACTCCAATTCTGTACTTTTACACTCATGCAGTCTGACAGAGGAGTGACTTGCAAAATTCAGTTTCAAAGTTTTTGCGAGTATCTAATCTTCTCCCTCATGAAACAATTCATTTTCTCCCAGTAGGAAAATATATATATATGTATATGTATATATACATATATATATATATATATATAAAAATAAAAAAATAAAAAGAATTGGACAGATGAGCAAGAAAAATAAGGAAGGAAAAAAAAAAAAAAAAAGACCTTTTCCAGCTTCTATCTAAAACTGAATAAGAAGTATTCCTCAAATAAGATATAGCATTAAATAAACATTTTAAGACAGAAGCAGTATCTGTCTTGGTTAGACATGTCTGTACTGTTCTTTAAACAAAAGCAGGGTCCTGTCTTGATATCGATTTACTTAAATTAGAAAAGTTACTAAGTAAGTTAATATTAGGTAGACCATGATAAATTTTTTTTTCAGTTCTGCTCCCAGAGATGCACACAGTCTCTTTGGAGTATCTGCACTGGTGGCTGAGATGCATCTTTAAAAATAGACTCAGACAATCTAAAAAGGGCAAAACTGCAATCTGGTCAAAGAAAGCCTTCTATGCATAAGTGAGCTGGAATGACATGAGCTGACCTGGAAACCACCCTTTCTCAGTAAGGAAAATATAGTAATATTAGTCATTGATAGCAATATAGTCATTGATTTTGATGATAAATTTCCAGGTTTCACCTGCATTCTGTGTTTGCTTATTTATTTATTTATTTATTTTAACCACTGATTGACACAACGTAATTAGCAAAAATCTTTGTAAGAGAAAGAAAAAAATGAAGGAATGGTTCACAAGCAAGAAATCACAATGCCTCCTGAAAAGTCCTAACAACTATATTTGTGGATCAGCCTTAGGTCACATCTCTGCTTAACCTGGTGATGCTAACCACTAGAACATGTCCCCCTCGTTTCTTAGGAATTTAGGTCACTCAGCAGCACAGCTTCACTGAGAAATCCAACAGTTTGAACTGCTCAATGCTACGCAGTAGAAATCTCTCTCCGGAAGTCTACGTAGAAGTGTTTTAAGTGTGTTGCCTCAGGCAGAAGTTGCTATTAATATTATAAAGGAAACAGTTTTTTTTCCTTAAGTGAATGTGAGATACTACACTGAAAAAAGAACAGGTCATATATGAGGAGATCGTGTGACTTAGATAAAATAATTTTACTTTCAGATTTTTTTCATTTATGAAGCGGTGAAAATCTTGAGAAATTTTTTTTTTTTTTTTTTGCTAAGAAGCTATTATTCATCAATATATTTTTTTTTCTATTATTTCCTTTGTCAGAATTTTGTAGAGTATCTGTTTCTAAACTGCTCTTATCTCATGGGTAGTTTCATCCTCACTGAATAGAATCTGGGGTCTGTCACCACTGTCATCTATTACTTATGATATATCTGTAACTCTAAAAGTGAATGTTAAATTTATTTCAAAAATATTGAATCTTATTTCAAATTCTTTAATTAACAACCCGTAGTGAGTATCAATACCAAATATTTCCCAAACCATTACAATCCTAATGACATTAAAAAACAAGCAAACAAACAAACAAAAACAAAAAGAAACAAACAAACAAAAACACCTAGGAATTCTCTCTAGGAGGGCAAGAATTGCCAATGAAGGTGATGGTGAGAGTGATCAGCTAGTTACTCTTTCATGCTGAGTAGCCTTATAATTTCCACGTCCAGAATAGTGGAGCATAACTAAAAGATTAATGATTCCTATAAAACAACTGAAATATCTTGTCATAGTTACTACTGAGTTTACACCAATGTCAGAGATCTCTGAATCACATTAAGACAGAAAATGTTGCCATGTAAACACAGAAAAGGTCGTAAACAAATATCCTAGCAATAATTCAAATTCAGAAAAATGTGAATAGAAAGTACACACTTATTTCTCTTCCACTCATTTTTAAAGAGTTCTTGGTTATTAAGGGTCTTTTAGTAAATTACATTATTTTATTTTTTTTATTCCTGTACTCTGTGGCGCTACTGCTGCTAAACTGAGTGTAATATATGGCAAAACAGGTGAGCATGAAAAGAAACTTACTGATCCTTGCTAAGGCTGAGAAAATATCTTTTTAATATTATGAGAATTCTTCACGTTAGCCTAATGTGATTTGAATTGCCCTTGTTTTAGAAGGAATTAGTACATCAACACAGATTACTTCTCTTTTTTCCTCATTTATTACCAACTGAAGGAGGTATACAATAACACAGTTTAATTTATATTTCCCTGGAGAAGAGAAGTTCAATAGATAATACATGTAGAGCTTCTGTATTAATAACACCTTGCTGGAAACAGTACATTTGGTACACAGTGGTTACAATAAAGTAGAAAGATCTGAGACAGAGGCATTTATATAAGTAGATTTGTGCTGCTTAGGAAAGTAATGGACCTTTAGGCTAAGCTAAGGAACATCTTCATCTAGTATGATTAAAAATATTGATAATTCCTGAAGTAGTAGCTTCAGCTTCTGTTCCACATGTTATTCCTTAAGATATTAATGAGGAAACAGAAACACTGCCTGTGCTATTTTGTTCATAACCAGAGACCATATTCCATTTCATGTTTTTTCATGATTAGTATACACTATAACTGTCGATTACAATTTTAAGAAATATTACTTGGCTTTACCCATCTTCTACAGCACATTAGCATTACTGGTGGGCCTGGTCATTTATATTTGAAGCATAACTTTATTGTGGCTAGTTGTGAAGTTTCACCTATTTTCATCTGTCAATATTTGAATTTTATTTTATTTTATTTTATTTTATTTTATTTTATTCCATTCCATGTTAGAATAAGATTTATCTTTTAGATTAATATATTGCTTTCATGTATGACATATTTCTACATTTTGACATATTTAGTTTTCCTCATAATCAGTAAAATGAAAGGATGTTGCACACCGATCTCCAGACCACACAGATCTTGTTAACACTGAGAATTGTCCTTTTTAAGTGGGAGGAATAATGAAATATCCCAACTAAGCAGCACATCAGAAAAACAGGGATCACTGGCTCAGTATGACAAAAGAAGAAGCATAGTCAGAAGCTAAGCAGCGAGAATTGAAGCACTGATTATGCAAACAGAGGATGAAATGAATCTGGGAAGCTGTGTTGTCTGACAGTGAGAAACAGCCATGAAGGTAACTGTGGTTTATCTTCTTGGGACATGAGACACAACAGAAAGACAGAAAAGGAGGCAGAGTTGAGTGTGAATTTTGGAATATGAGACCTAAAAATTCTTTTACAATGAGCAACAATGCAGTACATGTTTAACAACTATGTCTCACTGTTTTAAGTCATTACTCCATCTCCCTAACTCATGAGGCTTTAAAAAATTAAATTGCTACAATTAAGTCTTTGAATCACTCTACTTTCCATGTTAATGCTTCTATTTTTGTCTTCAAAAAAGACTTTTGACAGATATCCATTTATTTCCTTTTGCCCTGTTTCTCTATTTCAAATTTTTCTTTTTATGACCGGTCTTTAAAATCAGGAAAGATTTAAGAAAAACAGCAACCCATGCCCAAATTTACCAAACCATGCATGAAAAGTAATTCATGGTTTAACTTCAAAGGAGTCTTTGAACAAGAGTTCTCGTATTTAAATAAGGTCATGTGGTGGACATAACATCACACTGAAGTAATTCATTTGGGCGAAAGTGTCACTTCTTCATTTAAGATCTTTGGGGGGAGGAAAAAAAAAGGTTCAATGGGGACATGACAACTATATATTGTGATGCAGTCCTTCAGAGATTCTAGGTGAAACGATAATCACTCAAAGATGTGACCTCTAAAGGTCATCCCATCATTACCATTTTAACTCTGGAGTTGTACGTTTTCAGTGTTTTAAGGGCTTAGTATGTTTCCACATGTATTTATAATACCTGTAAGCATTACTGCATACATCTATTCTGACAGTCACAGGTAAGAGCATAAAATAGTAATGCTGTGGGAATAGATGTGGAGAAAAGGACCCGCCTGGTCTGCTGGCAAAGATTTACAAAGCAAAACAGACATCTCAACATTTTTTCTTATTTTTCTGAATCAGGGAAAGCCATTCAAATTAGAAGAGTTAAGTGACAAGGGGCTAAATATAGTAAAAGCATACTAAGGCTAGAAAGTAATAGAAAACTATTTGTAATGAAACAGGATGAGATAATAGATAGCTTGCTTCTAACATCTACAAGAGTATCAGCAGCTTGCTTGTGGGGCAGGGTGTTTGAACAAATGCACCTACATAGTCAGATTTGTCTCTTATTTCTGAGTCTGTTGCCTTTCTTCAGAACGTGGACACAGTGAGGTAAGTAACTGTAACATAATACACAACCACCAGATTAAACATGGTTAAATATTGTTCACAGAAAACTCCCGCTATGATGGGAACCAGATTTCAGAAAGAAGTCTTTTGCTTTCATTAAAATAACCATTACAGGATATGAAATTTTCAATTCATACACGTTCATACAATAAGATGCTATACATTTTATACTATATACTATGACTAGATTCAGAGAGGAAATTAAAAAAAAAAAAAAAACAACAACAACAAAAAACAAAAAACAAAGTTAAAAAAAAAAAAAAAAAACAAAACGAAAAACAAAAACCATTTCCATGATGACAGCGATGTTTCATACATACGTACAATTTTGCTCTCACTCTATCCACAGAGAAAACAGAATGACACTTGATTATTTTCAAAGGTAAAATTTTGAAAATTGCAGAATTGGTAGAAATGAAATGATGAAACACATCACCAGTGAAACCCAAATCTGTTATTTATTTCACCAAATGGCATGTCTTAAATATCAAATGTGATAGATAGGCAATTTATACAACATAATCACAGAATCACAGAATCACAGAATTATCGAGGTTGGAAAAGACCTAGAAGATCATCCAGTCCAACCATTACCAATACTTCCCAGCTAAATCATACCCCTCAACGCAACATCCAAACGTTTCTTGAATGTCTCATTACAGAAGTTAGAGGCCTGTGCATGATGTGATAGTAACTGAAAGTACATACGAAACTTAAAAGTACCTGTTGTGATTATTCTTGTTTCATTCACCTAAGGAATATTCCTCCCTTTAAAATGTTTTGTGCTACAATAACAGGGCTCAAAGCAGCTAAAATTCAACTCTGACATGAATGTATGATAGAACATCTGTTTTAATTGCTCTGACCATTGTCAGACATTGTGGTCATATGGTTGCAGACAGCAGCCACAGCTCATGTTTAGGTGTCTTTTCAAGACAGAAAGACTAACATGTTAAAGTTCCATAACTTACTCTTTTTACTTGACACATCAGTGGCAGTCCCATTAAAATAAGATATATGCTTTTACATTTGCCTGACAAGGGATTACACTAAATAAAATGTTTTTGACTGGCATGAGTTTCCCATTACTCAATTTGTCCTTTGCTGCCAGAATAGAGTTATAAAAAGGAACATAACATGAAAAGTCCTTGTCCTCAGGCTCCTTGAAATTACTTGGAGGCCAGCAGTCTTTAAATCACATGTTCTTTATTTAGGTTTTAATAGTATGCTGCTTTCCCATCATGATTATACTAACATTTAAACACATTTATTTCTCAAAAATAAATACCATTCTAATTGTTAATTCACTAAGAACAGTTTTATGCTGACATCTTTGTATCTCAGATACCCATCTAAAAATAGAATTTTTGTTGTTCAACACATGGCATACTATTTTTCTGTTCTATTTCATTTCTCTGCCGAGTTGGAAGGCAAAAGCTGATGAACTTAAGCTGTTTTGTGATACTTTCAAGCTAAAAAAAAAAAAGTGATATTGAAGTAAGGTCCCCGGTAGAATTGGTCAATTATTGGCTCTCCTCTCTAATGGTTTATTTTTAATATGACTGACACTACATCATTCAACACTTTATGTGACCTTCGAAGAATGCAGGTGTTTTGTTGTTGTTGTTGTCGGGTTTTTTCACTCAAACTAAAGAGGAATCTCAGTGAAAGAATTATATGGGTCACCAAATAGTCTGTGTTTTTTGAGTGAGCCAAAATAACAGTTCCCACCTGCTCAAGCAAACATACAATGTGTGTCCTGATTAGGAATCATGCTTGCCAGTTCTTTTCCTGCTCAGTGAAAAGGACATATCAGAGTTCTCCATTTCCTCACTGTGAGATGATATAGTCAGCAGGAAAGGCCAGAAGCTAAAACAGGCTTAACCACCTTTAGTCCATAGCTATAAAGTGTTGCTTCTTTATCCTACTGAAGAGAAAAAAATCAAAATCTTGTGGTTTAGAGAAAGCAAAATATTTCATTATTAGATCCGGTCTTTTCACATCTTACCCTTGGTTCTGAATCAGCAGCTCAAGCAGTTCCTCACTGTTTCCATGGAGTCAGAGGTTTCTGTCTCACCAAATCAAAACTGAGAAACAATTATGCTTTACATCTAACAGCTCAAGTGGGTTCACACTGGCCACCCACTTGCAGACACTGAATGTCTAACTCCTTTGGTCCAACTGTACTAGCTCATTAAGCAATATTTTCCAAGTAATTTTGTGTATGTAAACATTGAACAAAAGGCTAAATATTGTAGCAAAGAAGAACTGAATACTGCACAGCAAGGTTTGATGTTAGCAGCCAATTGCCTCCCCTGCAGTTGGAAGACAGATTGGGTAACTATTCCAAAGATTAATGAGCAATCAGTTCTAAATTAATCCAAGCTCTCACACCCTTCACAAGTCTGATTTTGAGCTACACTCACAGAGATAAAATGGAGTATTTAGCTTTGTGTGTTGTGGAACATTACTAGCAGAGTGAAAAAAATACCTCTTTAGCATTTTCTTCACATTTTTAGCTTTTATTTTCCCAAGCAATTTGAAAGGAAATGGACCATGAGGAGGTTTTCTGCATCAAGCTATAAAGAGAAGTTTCCTGTCAGTCATTTCTAGAAGTTATACAATCCCATTTTGGAACTGGAACAAAATTATTAGATCTGTGATACTCAAAACCGTTCTGAGATACCACTTTCATACTGTTTTTAACAGTACAGTGAACAACACAAAGAAGTGGCGTTGGGTGCTTTTCAGTGGCTCATTAAAAAATCAATTATTGGTGCATATGTGTGACCCGTAGCTCTATACATTTACCCCTATATTAGTTCAGTTTCCGAGGGCTCAAACCCAACAAATAATACTGATAGAATTAGGTGCTAGGTGCATATGCATATAAGTGTAATTTCTTCCTCTCCAGTACAAATTTGCCTCAGTCTTTGAAAAATAAAACAGTTTAGGAAGTATCTCATCAGTTCAGAAGTCTGTTAATGGATAGAGCTCTGCATTTATTTATTTATTTATTTTTCCAGTAGGACCCTAATATATTGCCTGTGCTCAGCTGTTTGTGTGTATGTGTATTTAAAAAAAATGAATCAATTATATGTAACACTGTGTTTTTTAAATTATGTAAAGGGGTGGGTGAAGAAGAAAACAAAACAAAACAAAACAAACAACAACAAAAAAATCACCAAGAATTTTGTTGAGTTTAAATCTCCAATATTCTAAATATGCTGAGATTAATTAAGGTACAATCCTATTTACTCTAGAGAGCATTATATAGTTGGGTAAGATGCAGAAAGTAAAGGGATTCTGGGCATTTTGATACTGAATGCCACATGCCTCTCTGAAATTCTGAACTGGATCTTTCCTTCTCACTTTCCAGTGTATGCCACTGGAATAAGGAAGAGACACCAGCTTTGCAGAATTGTTTAAATGACTAAGCAATGAAAAAATCAGAATTACATCATTCTTAACATTTTTGTATTTTCTTTGTCATAAAAAATGGGCTGTAAAGTGTAGAAGACTTTTTAAAAAGGTACTATATCTAAAGAAATTTCCAACAAAACTGAATGTATTTGATGCAACAAAACAAAACAAAACAAAACACTGAAATACAGCTATTATGGGGTCAACAGGTGATGGTGGTTAGATGAAATACAATATCTGTTGTAGAGTTCAATTGTTACCTAAAAAAACATTCTGAAGCCTTCTTGTTAGTGGGAAATAAATTAACAGTGTGCTCTGCAATTAGAGACAACCTCAGATATTATACCATATGAAATGCTTGTTACTAGTAGCTTAAGTTTTCTTCTCATAAACTAATGTTAGTAATATACTTCTTTATCTGAATGTAGTACTTACGTATGCAAGAAATATGAGTCATAAATAGAGAGACAAGCTTAAGTTCTATTTTTAAGACCTCATGTTCTCATTATTTCACCACCATCATATTAGAGAAATTATCAAGTTATATTCAAACAGGTTGAAAGAAATGGAAAATGAAAAAGGAGTTGAATTGTCTATGATAGAGCCTCAGAGTTTAATAAGTACTGATGTTGCACAATGCTTATTAATTTCCTTTACAACCAAATACTCCCTCTTCTTCCATACATCAGATTATAGTTTTGATTTTGTTTTCATTACTCATTGATGCTTATTTACTTTGAGTGACTGGCTATCCAAGTATGCCAAGAAAATCCCATTTTACAAGATTGGGTCCAGAATTGCAGAGTTTTCAGATGGGGACACTCTTTCTCCGATATATTGTGATTAAAAGCTTGTAACATTCATTCAACTACCTCCCTAACCACCTTGCTGTAGCTTCTACAAGAACAAGCTCTGTCCTTCTGCTTTACCCTGATCTTTATTACCACCCTCTGTCCCATTCATCATGTCTGTCTGCGAATGCTAAGTTCTGAAGGGCAGATCGGCTACAAGGAGGCACAGAGGAGACATACACACACACACACACACAAAAAAAAAAAATAAAAGAACCATGGACATTGTTAGAGGAAAGGAGGCAGAAAGACTGAACGATCAAGTGAACTAAGAAGACATCAGGAGAAGAAAGTGTCAGAAAATATTAATTTAAAGAGATGAGGCATAAGGCTTAGTATTTGGAAATTTTATGGAACAGCTAGAGAGACATGATTAGAAAATAAATAAATGAGAGAGAAGAAAAGGGAAAAAAAAGGACAGAAGAAAAAGACGAGTAAATCCTTTAAAAGTACACCAGGATAACCCTAGACAAAAAGTAAAATAAATGTCAAATATGTGGCAAAAGGGAATGGGAAAAAATAGGTGCAAAGCACAAGGAAGGAACTGCTAATAAAACACTGAAGGAGGAATTTATTTAGAAATGTAATTAAACTTGAGCATGTTGCTACACTATACACCAATGCACTAGGATGCCACCTACAAAGCCTAATTCCAATGTCACTTGGAATAAGGACCAAACAAATTATAGTTGGTTTACACAGAGTTCAATTTGCCTTTTCTGCTGAGAAACCCAATAAGAACCTACATACACTTTCCCTTGAAGGGTAAGACCAGTCAAACTAGGCTGAAACATACTTTAAAGAATATACTACAAAAACACAGGCTGAATTAGTTACATCTTACAAACAGACAAGTGGAGTGTGTGATAGCATGGATAGGAACTTCTTCAAAAGTTCAGGATCTGATAGTTGAAATTTAGGTAACTTACCTGAAAATTAATAACTTTGTGAGCATTAGCTGAAATTTAGACTTCAAGTGTCATGATAGCTTATTAAGAATTTGAAAATATATAGTTAACAGAAAGGTTAATCACAGGTTAATGGTTCTTATGACTGAGTAGAGTGGAGAGAAAGTACAGAAACTTTAGTAGGTTTTCCACATGTTATCTCATTTCAGATTGAAATCTCTGAGGGCTGTAAAGTGACTATCCTGCCTCTGTTTCTCAGATGAAAGCAGTCCAGGGACATACCAAGTCATTAGTGTCTAATCAATTTGACATCAGTTGAGGAAAAAGTGCAAAAAGCTATATTTAGGAAATCAAAAGTGATCTGCGCAAAAAGTATTGGACAGATTAATCTTCAAAATAGATGCTGAAAATGAGTAATCAGCCTTGAAAATATCTGGCCAAATTCTTACCTTGAAAAAGCAAATTAGGATACTGGGTATTCCAGTAATTGCATGCATTCATATATATTGCATATATATATTGCCTAGAGAGGTTGTGGATGTCCCCTCCCTGGAAGTGTACAAGACCAGGCAGGATGGGGCTTTGAGCAACCTGGTCTACTGGAGACATCCCTGCCAATAGCAA
The DNA here is from genome assembly GCA_030625065.1 of Alectoris magna. NCBI lineage: Eukaryota > Metazoa > Chordata > Aves > Galliformes > Phasianidae > Alectoris > Alectoris magna. The sequence continues at coordinate 37,215,243 of CM060560.1, forward strand.
GGGATTTGGAACTAGATAGATGGTCTTAATGGTCCCTTACAGTCCAAACCATTCTGTGATTCTATGATTATAAATGATTCCTATATCATCAGATCAAACTGGGCAAACACAGAAGATCAGCCAGAAATGACCATCAAATTCAAGTCATCTTGACTAAGGCTAAGGGCAGATCTGAAGAAACAGCACCTCCAGAAAAGCTGACTTGAGGCTGATAAAAAGATTAGGCCTACAGTAATCACCATCACTTGAGCCTTTCTTTTTCTCCCCATATCAGTCAAGTACACACTGTATACTTCCTGAGTGAAAGAGAAAGTGAGTAAAAAATGAGTATTTACTAAACTATTAGAATGATACTGCAGATTATGCCTATTGTAAGAACATAGGAAAACTGTGGTAACCATAACTTTCATGCCACACAGTCAAAACAATGCTGATTTTTAAAATGATCTAAAGAGATAAGTTATTTTTTTTTTCCCCAATGGACATTTTTCAAACATCAGAATGACAACAGCCTGGCAATCTGTTCTGCAGGCAAGTCACAATTTGGTCTTTGAAGATGTTTTACTCAGTCTTTTACTACTAATCCGGGAAGTCAGTTTTTTTTTTCTTCTTGTTCTTTGTCTCAGGAAAAATTGAAAAGTTCCAAAATTAGAAGAAAAGGGTACATTTGCACTTTAATCACTTGTCTGGATTTGTTGAACATAAATCAGACATCCAAACCCCATCAGCATACAAGAAATTATACTCAGACTCTTCCTGACATAATTTAGAAATCTCATATGCTATGTGCTTCATATAACAAAAATTTATGGACTTTTTTTTTTTTTTTTTTTTTAAGTTTGGAGTTAAAGAAAGAAGTAAAAAAAAAACAAAAACTTAACTTTGTGATTTATTGGAAAACATTATATGATCTCAGCCAATTATAAAAACAAAACAAAAAGAAAAAAAAAACTTAAATACTGTAAAAAAATACTGTACAGTATTACTAAAGAAAAACAACAAAAAATGAATGCAGAAAATAGAGCCATGCACCGAAAAGATTAGACATGCTCACTTGACTACAGATACGCATAGAATTTGTTAAGTCCAAGAGAGGACTGCTTCTTGTCTGCATGCCAGGACTGACACCCACTAATGTTCAACAAAGCTTTTCTGACAAAACTGCTTCACAGTATTGGCAAATCTTCAGGAAATATATGATTACATAAAACTTCTGTTGTGTAATTCTGTGAATCCTGTACAAGTTGTAATCACTCCCAGAGCGCTCAGTGTTAGTTAGAGATTTAGTTGATCATTCTGTTTACCTCTACAAAAAAAAGGAAAACACTACAAATACTGGTAATTTCTCTGTGGTTAAGGTCCTCAGGACAGTGAGTTGCTCATTGTATTTGGAACGGAAGTGAGTTAAATACAGGGATTGTGCTGACACACTGTTTGTTTTAACACCTTATTTTCTTAATACAACACTCTAACTGTGTTATGGTTTAACCCAGCAAGATGCTAAACACCACACAACCTTTCACTCACTCCCCACTCTCCCAGTGGGATGGGGTAGAAAATCAGAAAAAAAAAAAAATAAGGTAGAACTCTATGAAAACTATTTACTAGGATGGAAAAAGAAGAGAGAAATAATTGTAATGATAATAACAACAATATATAACAGATCTTTGTGACCCTTCCCACCCCAACTCTCTCACTGGCAGGACAGTATGAGAAGCTAAAAAATTCAACAGGCGTTGTCTCTGTACTGCACCGCTTACCAACTAAAATATCAGTGAGTAATCAACCTGTTTTTTTCTTCCTATAGCCAAAACATAGCATCATAGCAAACACTATGGAGAAACTGACCTCCGTCCCAGGAGAAAGTGGTACAAAGATATTCCTCATTTCCTACCTCATGGCAACAATGAGCTTCTACGGTATAAGGAGTGTATATGCAAACTCTGAGCTTTTGTGTATCACAAATACCATATGATAGCAAAACTCCTCAGTGCAATTACATCTCTTTATATGTTGACATTGATTAGAATTATAAAGTTGATAGAATTAAAGCAAAAGAATAAACATGTTCCAAAGCAGGGCAAAATAAAATAAATTATCTTCATTATCTTTGGAAAGCTCACAAGTATCCACAGCCATAATCTAATATTTCTGGCTAGTTTCTCATATAAGGAGTATTATGAGCCAGACTTGACAGCGTAAACTTAGCAGATAAGAATCATACAAATACATTCATTGCAAGTAGTACTATTTTAGTTACTTGTTTGCTCTCACAAGCAAATGTAGTAGAGATTCACCTAGCATTCTCTTTTTCGTACTTACTGTTGTATGTAAAAGTACATACTAATATTATTAAAAAAAAAAAAAAAAAAAAAAAGATCCAATAACCTTCCACACATTTTAAGAAGTTCATAATATATCATTCTGCTTCTTCAGCTGTGCCTACAGTTACGTATCTCCATCTTCAGAAGTTGCCTTTAGTCCTATTTATCTTTCTCATTTAATTTCCAAAGTTCAGTTTTGAAACTCTCGGTCTTAAAGGATTTTAAACTAAATACAACAGCTTAAAAAAAAAAATAATAATTAAAAAAAAAAAATAAAAAGAGAGACTAATCATTTTGAATACTAATACTATTGATATAAATGCACACTAAATATAAGGTGCTCCAAAACTCATTTTTTGTTGGTTTTTTGTTGTTGTTGCTTGTTTGGTTCTAGAGAATTCATTCTGTAATAATGAAGGTACTTTTGTCAGAATTTAATCTAGCAGATGCACATCTTTAGCAGCTAATACTTTTTGCAAAGAAGTTCCTCTATGGTTTTTGATTTTGAGGGGAAAAAAGTCTCATTACTCCCTATCGTCCTTCCAGCATAACTATTTTAAAACCACTATTTAAAAAGCCATTAACCCAGAGCCCTGAGAGTTAATAATACCTGTCTGAAAACATGACAGTCAACATGTTTCCCCCAGTACACTGTAACTCCTCTGCCTGGCAGACAGCTTCTCATACAATTCACAAAAAAAAAAAAAAAAAAAAAAAAAAAAAGAAGTTGTTTTTCTTTTTCCCCCAAACATTTTTTTTTTTTTTACACAAATCTACTATTTCCACAGCCTGTTGGCTCCTGTACCTGGGTGGGGATTACAGTCTGCCCCACAGGTGCTCATATTCATGCCACAGAGGAGTGGCAAAGTCAAACAGTGCACCACTGCCAAGGCATGAATGGCACTGCTCCCACTCAGACAGTGTCCCCGAGGACTGGCAGCACACAGCAGTAGAGAATCTCCCTGCTAATCTCCTCAAACTGTTGTTGACCTACCTCTGCCATCCCCTCCCCTGTATATAATAAATCAAGCACATTTTACATGAAAAATGAAGTAATTACTCAGTGAATCCAATGGCTAATTGCACACAGAAGCCTCTGGGAGATGTGGGACAAATCCATGTCAGATTTCGAAAGACTGAGAAAAAGCAAACTAAGTTAATAACTCCTCAAATACTGACAGACTAGAGGGACTGAAATGCACCATTTCTTCAGACAATCGAATACCCTGCTGAAGGGAAATGGAAAATTCTAGTTATATAGCTTAGCTTTTAAGGGATTTTGAGAAAAAACTGTACCAGAAACAACCCGTTTCTGAAAAAAAAAAAATGTCACAAAGCTGCAGTTCTTGAGTCAGACATCATTACTGCACATTATATACAGCAACCTTCTCTGCTTTTGTACCCTACTTGCCTTCCACCTGCTTTACCACTGTGTACTGAGTCCCATTTCACTCCTTTTCCTTCCCCCTCTACATGGTTTCCAGTGCTTAATTCCTCCTTCAATTAAATTCAGTTCACTAGCTGTCTCTTTCCCCAGCTCCCCTCTTTATTGTTCCTTATCCAGCCAAACCTTCCCTAAGCTCCTATTACCACTTCATCTCTCCGGCTGCTCAGATACCTTGTGCCGGAACTAGCCAGATTTTAAAGGAGAGGAGAAAAGGGTCTGAGACAGGGCAAAAGCAAGTGAAAGAGAGACCAGTTCTCTTGCCCCCATTTAAATGTGCAGACAGTCTTTGTTCAAAGCAGATCACATCAGGGGCGTTCAGCTTCACCAGTGCAGCTCTGCCCTGAATGAAGCATTTTTGTCTTGATTGAGTACAACATCCCATCATCTGGATAATACTAGCAACTATAACTATAACTCATTTGTTAAAGGTAATAGCAATAAAGTGCTGGTATGTACCGAACATATGTCCTTTTTTAACTTGGATAAATTGGCCTGGATTACTACAGGACAGCAAAAGAAACATCTATGACAGAAATACCACTCCTCTGCCAAATTTCAAGGTCACTTACAATCTGGTATTGAAAAACAACACATTTTTCTCCAGCCTAGCTGCTGGAAACAGCTGAACCATTTTGGCGGATTTTTTCAAGTCTTCTTTCCTGAGGTGACTAGCCAGCATGGAAAATTTTAGCCTCAGTAGCTATAGAACCTGCCAAGTTTCATATTTTTTAGTGTGAGACACACATTTTCACTCATTTTCTAGTTGCTCCCATAGCAGTTACCTTCATCTCACACAGCCACAAGGCAGTGCTGAGATCTTGTCTGCAATTCAAGAAACCATCAGCAGGATACAACTCATCAGCTAATGTTTTCTTCAGAGAAGGAAGGAAAAAGAATACATCAAAATCAAAACCTTTTCAGTTGGCACTTTTAAAATATGACTTTCAAAAATCTGCAGTGACTTGTGGAAATTAAATTTGGATGCCTGTACTTCTCTTTATTGGCTAGACTTCTCAGCAGGTGCTACAAGCCCAGTTACATCAAGGGAGAGAGAAGGGTAGATCTCATGAAAAAGAAAAATAGCATAGGAGACTGAAGACTCAGACCTATAGCTTCACTACCTACCAGAAATAAATAAAAAAAATAAAAACTGAAAAACAAACAAACAAACAAAAAACAGTATCATATTTATACTCAAAGTTTTTGATCGAAGATTTTTGTTCAGCAATGGAACTTCACCATTTTTTTTAACAAGAAAACAGGTCAAATTAGTTCAAGAGTTCTAATGTTTTGAAACAGATATATTAAAAAACAAAAAAGAAAAAAAGCTCTTGGGCATTGTAGAATCTGAGGTAATTGGATTTGATCAGATAAAGACAAAGGCAATTATTTACATAACAAAGAAAAGATAGAAATCCACAGAGAAAAAATAGTCTTACTTTCATGATATCTTAGAAACAATCAGACATCAAAACATTATTTTCATGCAGCCATGTTTTATTGTCTTATTAGATTTAATCAACGTACGTGGATGAGTTGGAGATACTGAGAGCTTCATTCTCCAATTTCTATTTCCATAAGTCACCTTCAATAGTATTTAGCTATTATATCTGTTTATGTAAAGCAAACACAGCTTCTTTTTTTCTTAATATAGTACAACTACCATGACGTATGCCACAGATAGGATAGATGGTTCAAGTAGCATTGAAGTTGTGGCAACAAAGATGTGAAAATCTTCAAGTTTGCACCGAGACTACAAGGTGAACAGATGCCTGGGCACATTCAGTACAGTTATTCCAGACATTATACCATACATACAAGTTATAAAGGAGAATTTTTATACTACTCTTATCCCTTAAACAAACAAACAAACGAACAAACAAACAAACAAGACCCCTACCTTTTCAAAAACACCTCTGATTTTAGAAGTTTTGGCTTTGAAAATCCTTACTTCTGTCATCTTAGAGCATCTGAATGTCACTGTCTATGCATCAGACATGAGAGGATAGGAAATACAGGAGTAACCTACTTTAATGTATTAGTATACCTCAAGAATTGGAGGAAGGAAAATATGTTACCCTGCTGCTGATTGCCAAAGGAATGAAGCTCAAAGAAAGAAGGAAAACGTGTTTACTCTCAGCTCTGCATAAACATGGATAGCACTTAAGTTAGCTTGGTACATGAGCTTGAAATACAGAAACACCAGAGGAAACCTGTGGGTACTCGTGAATGGCAAGCCAGACGTCAACCAGCAATGCATGCTGACTGCCCAGAAAGCCAACTCTATCCTAGGCTGCATCAAAAGAAGCATAGCCAGCAGGTTGAGGGAGGTGATCCTGCCCCTCTGCTCTGTGCTGGTGAGGCCTCACCTGCAGTACTGCACCCAGATGTGGAGTCCTTAGTAAAGGAGAGACAAAGATCTGTTGGAGTGCATCCAGAGAAGGGCCACAGAAGTGACCCGAGAGATGGGACATTTCTGTGAAGAAAGGCTGAAAGAGCTGGGTGTGTGCAGCCTGGAGAAGAGAAGACTCTGAGGTGACCTAATAGCGGCCTTTCAGTATCTAAAGGGAGGCCAGAAGAAAGAAACGGACAGACTTGCGTGACTAGTGATAGGACTAGAGGGAATGGGTTCAAGCTGCAACAGGGGAGGTTCAGGCTGGACGTTAGGAAATACTACTTCTCTGAAAGAGTGGTCAGGCAGTGGAATGGTCTGCCCAGGGAGGTGGCGGAGTCACCAACCCTGGAGGTGTTCAAGGAACATTTGGAAATTGTGTTGGGGGACATGGTTTAGTGAGAACTATTGGTGATGTGTGAATGGTTGGACTGGGTGATCCTGTGGGTCTTTTCCAACCTTGTTGATTCTATGATTCTATGATTCTTTAGCAGAGTTTGCTGTGATAGGAAAGGGGGAAATGGTTTCAAACTAAAAGAGTGGAGATTTAGACTAGATATAATGAACAAGTCTTTTATAATAAGGGTGGTGAGGTAGTGGAACAAGTTGCCCAGAGAGGTGGTAGATGCCTAGTTCCTGGAGAAATTCAAGGAGAGGCTGGATCAGGCTCTGAGCAACCTGATCTAGCTGTTGATGTCACTGTTCATTGAAGGGAGTTGGACTAGATCACATTTAAAGATCCTTTAAACTCAGATGATTCTATAATTCCATAAAGGTGGTGGCAATATATTCCTATCACTTAAAAACTCCTGTGTTATTTCTAATCCACTTATTTCTAACTTCTACTGAAAATCTGAAAGTTTTTCAGAAAAATGAAAATTTTAACTTTGCACAAACTATTCTTTATTTTACTCCCAAATGTTTCAATTTAGAACTGTTCAGAATCATTATATCCTTAGTTATATTACTGATGGATATATGTATAAATTATGTATGTATATTATATACATAAATATAGTATATTTAGTATAATTATATATACAGTATATATGTGTAAATGTACATAAATATGCTTATTTATATAGTATATACATGGTCAAAGATCAGCATTACTTATCAGTAGTGCATGGGGACAGGACAAGGGGAAATGGGATGAAGCTAGGGCATAAGAAGTTCCGCACGAATGTGCGCAAGAACTTCTTTACAGTGAGGGTGACGGAGCACTGGAACAGGCTGCCCAGGGGGGTTGTGGAGTCTCCTTCTCTGGAGATATTCAAGACCCGCCTGGACGCCTACCTTTGCGACCTGGTGTAGGGAACCTGCTTTGGCAAGGGGGTTGGACTCGATGATCTCTGGAGGTCCCTTCCAACCCCTACAATTCTGTGATTCTGTGATTCTGTGATTACCACATTAAATCATAAATACATTTTTATATTTATATATTTTAAAATTTTCCTGTCCAAATATCTTGCCAGCAAATAAACACAAAGTAAGTACAGCAAGCATACTAGCTTCTCAAAAAACTACCCCTTTTATGAGATAATGCACAACTAGGAATAAGAAAGGAACACTTACATTTATCTGTTTCCAGATATGTGTGCACATCCTGTATTTCACCATGACAGGTCAGTATAAATATATGTTTATAATATATTTATGTACTATATAAACAGTATTGCCAGCAGGAGCATAGAGGTGATTGTCCCCCTGTACTCAGCACTGGTGAGACTGCACCTCGAGTACTGCATCCAGTTTTGGGCCCCTCACTGCAAGAAAGACATCGAGGCCCTGGAACGTGTTCAAAGAAGGGCAACAAAGCTGGTGAGGGGTCTGGAGGACAGGCCATATGAGGAGAGGCTGAAGGAGCTGGGAATGTTCAGCCTGGAGAAGAGGAGGCTCAGGGAAGACCTTATTGCTCTCTATAACTTCTGAAGGGAGGTTGTAGTGAGCTGGGGGTCGGCCTCTTCTCTCATGTCATTAGTGACAGGACTAGAGGGAGTGGTTTCAGGCTGTAGCAGGGGAGATTCAGGCTGGACATTAGGAAATATTACTTCTCAGAAAGGGTGGTCAGACAGTGGAATCGGCTGCCCAGGGAGGTGGTGGAGTCACCGACACTGCGGGTGTTCAAGGAACAATTGGATGTTGCGTTGAGGGACATGGTTTAGTGGGAGCTATTGGTGATAAGTGATAGGTGGACTGGATGATCTTGTAGGTCTCTTCCAACCTTATTGATTCTATGATTCTATGATTCTATATATGTAATACAATTGCAAGTCTTTAATTTCACTTACAAGGTGTTTTGTTTTGTTTTGTTTTTTTCCCCTCAAAGATATTCCAGAAAAGATTTGTTATTTTTATACAGTGAAATGGTATGATCTCAGTGCTGTTACCTATAATCCAAAGGATCATACACTGTGTGGAAAGTGTTAAATATACCTTCTAAAATACTCTACTACTCACTTTTTCTTTTCAAGTATGTATAGTCTGGAAGCTCGCTGATTTTTAAAAGCTTTTGTTTCCTCCTTGCTCACATTCAGTCCTTTCACACCACCTCTAAAGGCAGAACTGATTTTCTCTTTTTAAATTCACATTTGTTTTCTAAGTACTTATTATTATGTCAGTAGTTTAATTCAATTCTATAAAGAACAACTCTAAATCACTGCAGAAAAAAATCATATACACTATATACCGAACTAAACGCTCAACCTCTGAAGCTCTGGCAACTCAGCTCTTGCTATATTCTTCATAGGATACTAGGCAGTGATAAGGCAGTGAGTTTGATGATAAAGCACTGAATCTGACACACTAAAGATAAATGAGAATTACTGATAGAAAGCTGCTCTACTTTTGCCTTCACTGTATGGAAAGGTAGGTTCATTTCCATCTGCCTGTCAGGTAACCGAAAACAACGGGCCTTATCCTTCCTTAATCTCAATGGGTTACCCTCATAAGCTCTTTAAAAGTTATATATGGAAGCTGAAGTAAGCCGATTAGCAATGGTTGTTTGCAATCGGACATCAGCAATGTACATAATAACACTGGGACACTACTGAGAATACTGAATGAGGATGGCCAGTGGGAAGATGTAGCAATGTTATTTAAGACACAGAAGGGTCACATAAAACTCAGGAAGTCGATATGTACATTTTCAAATACTACCTTTTCCATCCTGAAACAGCAATTTTAAATTTCCAGGCTTTGAAGAAGGTACCTTTGCTCACTCTACTCAAACTAAAAAGCTTCACTGTTCATCACTTTCTAGGTAGAATCTTTCTCAAATCCTTATTTCATAAAGATCTAAGACAGGAATTGATAGCGCTCATTTGTGTCATTTAGGTGTATTTTACTGAATTAATACACTGAATACTCTCCAAAATACATTTTATGTTTTTATTGAATTAAGGCAGCTTTGAAAAAAAAATCATGCTAGCATTTTGTACTGTAATATTACTTTGCTAATATTTGTGCCGTGACAGTAGTTCAGTCACAATATATATCTTCTTCATCTACTGTCGCAGCATAACCAATGCTGAGCAAACTACAATGCCTAACAGCTCCTTCCAAACTGATCTTGACCTGATTTGCATCCTTTAAAATGGCATCTGTGTCACATTCACCCATTTTTTCAGTCATGAATAACACTGAAAATCGAGAAAGAGCAGAAAAGAGAGGTAGTTGATTAAAAGTAAAAATATGACAGAAGAGTGTATACATTAGCTAAAGTTTCGTATGATTCTCCTCTGAGATTAGACAACCTTTTGATTTAATTTTTCCTGACAGTTCTGTATAATATCATAATAGACAGAATGTCCTTGGTTATCACTTTTGTTTCCTCTAACTGTTTGTCCTTGTCTATTGCAGATGCATTGTCTGGGCCACATCACTTTTAGACAAAGCAAACACAGCAGAAAGTTTTTTTTTACTGCAGTTCTAAGTGAAGGTCCTCTCAATGGCCTATCCAGGATTCTTGTTGCAATTCTGAGTGTTGAATTACTTCTCCTCCCGTAACGTACAGCACTGTGGATCAGAAACTAAAACATATGGGACCTGCCAATTGTTAAATGAGTACACATGACAACTTTCGAAACTATAATTACCCCTTATTTATATTAGAAATCCCCAAGGGTATGTTCAGGTATGCACAAAGCCCAAGTTCCTATATATTCTCAACATGTGAGCATGTTCCTGCAATTTTGTCAGTCAAGCATGACCACAGCCATGCACAGGCTATAGAGTAATTACTAACCACTGGAGAGGTGGTTTGAGCCTTTGCCGTAGCTGTACTAAAGAAAATAAAATGGTCAGAAACACCCACAGCTTGAGTTTGTGAAGCAAAGCCTGCTCTTCACCATGTAAAGCAGATATAGCCAGAGATGCAGGCTTAGTAACTTGAAGGTATACAATTTTAGGTGTTGGTGTGTGGCACAAAATAAAAGAAAGACTGATGACAATTCAGTGCTGATGCTAAGATCCTGAAAGACATTTTAATGATTTATCCACAGTAACATAAGATGTTGAAGTTGATCAGGTCCTACTCATGTAGTTGAAACTAATTCCTAATGCCCAAGTCAGAATATTTGTTACATTTCTCTGGACTCCTACTGCCAGAAGGAGAGCTTGTGCTTAGATTTTGGGCTGCATACTAACACACGATCTCAAAGTATAGTCATGATTATAATAGCACTGTTAGCTTTGACTATGTCCACACAATTTAGTTCATGTACAATGCTAAATATATTCCAGGAACCTCATAAAATGATATACATTATATTAAGTGGTACATATACAAGACTGTTACACTATCCTTAAAACAGTAATATTTTATGTAATATTTCATGTAATATTTCATGTATTTTAACTTGGAACAAAAATACAAGAATTTACATTTTTTCATAGTAATGATTTTTACTTATCTTTTTATCCATAAATCTGTAGTGCTAAATTAACACAGTTCTTTCATGTCTGGGAAAACAAGACAATGACAAATATCTCTCTCTCCACCGCTCCCCAACCCACTCCCATAATGTGCTTGTTAAAATGGGGAGTGGGGGGGGGGGGGGGGAGAGAAAGAAAAAAAAAAAAAAAAAAAAAAGCAAGCCACCTCATTTGGCATGACCCAAGTTGTAGACACCCTGTTTTCTCTGCATTCTTTGAACATTTATATTAGAGAAATAGATGGCAATGCAACACAGGAAATAGGGTAGATAAAACTATTCTGCTTAAACAGAAAATGACTATGGTCTTTACAAGAATGTTCAGCTATTCCTTTTCAGCTATTGTTCCACAACCTGCAAAAAGTATTTCTAGGCCTCCAAGCATATTCTAATTTCTCAGACTGGGAGTTACACCTCTCCCTGGAAAGGCTCGGTATCTGACATTTGATGGTTCACATGCCTCATTACTTGCCATTTCTTCATTGTAATGATTGCAGAGGTTTTGAAGGGTCAAAGAAAGAGAAGAAAATCTGATGTGGTTAGAGTTGGGACAATTTTTCTGAGGGCTACAGAAAGTAGAACAGGTACAACAGAGGTAATCTAGCTTTAAAAAGAGCTAAGGATGGATGGAAAATACCTGCTCATCCCTTCTGTGCATATAAGATGTACAGGAAATGCTGTGAGAATATGAAATTATTTGGCTGTAGTTTAAGCCACAAGTAAAAATCTCTCCAGAATTCACCTGTAGGATGTTTTAAACTAGGCTGACATCTAAACCCTTCTCAGACTGCTGATTTTTGAACTCTGTCACATTTCCACAAATTACTTAGCTGTACTGAAAATCTGTGAGTAAACATCCTAGTAAAGTAAGAGTGTGGTGCGTAACTTACTCTGAAAGATATAAATAACTTTTTTTTTTTTTTTTTTTTAATTTAAATCAGCGCTAAGTATTACAGAAAGTAGTGCAACTAAGAACTAAGATCTGATTGTACCTGTGTTTCTGCAGCAAAGAAAGGAAGAGGAAATATTTCTGAATTTCCCAGTGTCCTTCTGAATCTTGGGTTACCTAATGAATCAGTATGCATCTCCAAAGAACAGGATAGTTACATTCTCATTTCTACCCTGTTCTGTAGATTCGTGTAAACCCTCTGAATGTAGATATGTACAATAAATAAATAAATAAATAAATAAATAATCTGAATAATGGTGGTGGATGACTGCCTGTTATAAAAGCTAATCTCCTTTTAAGCTCTAAAGCAAAGGGGTAGCTTTGCATCGCTTACAAACTGTGCCTTGTGCCCTTCTAGTCCCCTCTGGATTTCAGCACCATTAAGGTGCTCATCCATACATTCATCATGACCAATTCTCTTTCATTTAACAAAAGTGACAGATCATCCAATTTTCTTTTAAATCATGGCAGAAACATTTAATTGACTACATAGACATTAATAGAACGATACAGGCAGCGACAGACTTGCTGTCATTGCCAACAATATCTTGTAGTCCAAATGTTGCCCTTTGGATTGAAAATCACCATGGTGTTATACTTAATTCATCTCACCATCTGCATTTGTCTAATATGTGATAAATAAAAACAGAAAAACAGAGGGGTTTGAAATTGAAAAAATGATATACTTGAAAATTGTTCAGACTGAACCTCATTAAGAGCTGGTTCCTATCTTATTTTCTTTTTTAAAGGCAAAACATGAGCATATATGTGGTTGATTTGCATTCTAAAATTCATTGTAACTGTAAAACTACAGGATGGGAGTCTAGAATTAAAATGAATTTTAAAAGGACACGCTCCCAATCACACAACTATTCACTAGCTCACTTTTCTTGTACCCACATCTAGGAACAAAATCAAAAAGGAATCATATGTTTTAACAAGATATTTGATTGAATGACCCAGTCTTCAACCCTAACTATTTCATATTAGCACTTCTCCTCACCTTGTTTTTTTAAAGAAAAAGCAACAAACAAACATAAGAAGATGCACTGTATATATTTTTATAGTTACTCACATGATGAGGGGAGGGTTTCAATATCATTTGAAATTTCTGGTGTATCTTGAATAAAAATAATAGAAAGTAAATGTTTTTTTCTTTTATTTTTTTTCTGAATATCATACATATACATTAATAAATTTTCAAGCGGTGAATTAGAACATCCCAAAAGATAAACTGTAACAAATTCTCTGATGTGAGGATGTACTGTTCTTTATATATATATTGACCATGTGTGAGACAGCACAATGTAGAGTCACCATAGCAACAATAAAATATGTTGAGTAAATCAGGTTGAACACCATCGAGTGTATTAGATATGCAGGGCACAGAATTCTTATCCTGCTGTTGGACCAGGCCCATACTACTTCTTTACATTAACCTGCCCTATTATAAATAGTCTCTAAACCTCCCCAAATTAAAAAAGAATCACTTCAGGCTCTAGAAATCATTGCTCACTTGAATACAGTTAGAAGAATGCTTTGTTTGTAGAATGCTTTGAAGATAAATCCTAAAACAGAGCTTGTAATCTATACAAGCTGTAAAATAAAGTGTAGACCTGGATCAGGGAAAGTTTGGAGCAGTACTGAGTGGATGCTTTTAAGAAAAACATGCTATGTTGAAAGTATACAGTCAATATAGTGTTTTGAAAAGCAGACTAAGAATAATAATAATTTAAAAAAATCTTTTAAAATTAATTAAAGAAGACAGTAGTAATTCCAAGAACTAAAACTTAAATTGCTTTCTATTTATCTTCCTTCAAATTATGACTTAGGTGTCTTTTAAGAGCTAAAAATATACACTTAACATTAAAATATTTGAATAAAAAACTAATTTTGAACCTAAGATGAATGTGATCATGGGGGATTCATTTCTGTGTCTGTTAAAACAAAGGAAATAATTATGTTCTCGTGAGGCTCCATTCTTTATTATTTGTACTAACTTCTGTAGTTCTTGAAGCAATTTTTATGATAAGAAAATAGTAAGAACAGAGGACCATATATTTTCTGAGTAACAATTAAATGAACATTTCTTAATTTTTATCTATCTGTCTATTTATTTATTTATTTATGGCCATTCTATTTCTATCATCGATATTTTTACTTTCAGGTTTTGTTTTGTTTAGTTTAGTTTTTTAATACAAAGAAATGGAAACATTTCCTAAACACAAATATCATAGTAGAAGATAAACACTCACCAAACTAACTACATCAGGTAGGCTCTGAAGTTCTCCCATCAGATCCAGAATAAATCACTCTGAGCAGCACAAAAACCTGCAGTCAGCTTTGGTTTTCAGTTGTCATATTTTACCCTCTTAAATTTCATTGTTATGAAGTCCAGCCCTCCTGTATTCTTTAGTAAATATTGTTAGGGGGAAGTAACTGATTTCAAGTGCCTATCCTTTACCTTTCATTTAGCTTCAGGCAGTGTCGTGGAACAACAATAGCTACTGCACTGTTACAGGGACAGCAGCTCACACCGGTACTCACAGATTCTAGGGTGCTTCTACAAATATACAAAGGTAACCCGCTTTCAGAGTTATCAAAATGCACTACAAAGTTTAAAAAAAAGGCTTTTTCTAAGCAGTGACAAAATATACAGTTATTAACAATCTGTGTCATTTTTCTTTCTGTTGTGTTTTCAGAAGAGACACTCAGAAATATTTTTTTTTCAATTTCATCTCATTGTGCCTTCTCTCACTACATCATCCATAGACCAGATGATTAAAATTATTCATCTATATCATATGTCATATATATATTTGTGTATGTACACATATACCTACATATACACATATGTAGATATTTACTAAAATCTACCTACAGTAAAAATCTTCAGATATTAGATGGACCAGGTATGCCAGAATGCTCTGACTAAAGTTGGGTTTCCTGTTAGCCTACTTTCATATCCTGTTAGCTGTTATATAGTATACGTAATGACTGAGAAAGCAACCTCTGACCCACTGACTTTTTCATGCTTTAACTAGTAAGTAGGAAACAACAGGGGTTGAGGGGAGCTCTATGAAAGAGTGCTCGTCAGAGCGTGACAAATTGGAAAATGGGCTCTTCTGTATTCTGTAATGACAAGAATATTTAATAGGCTATGTAGGGGGTACATTAAAAAAGATGTTAGCTAGCCGGAAAGTACACTCCTGGGGTGAAGTCCTAGTCTCACTGAAGTCAATTGAAAAAGTTCCATCAGATTGAATGGGGGCACAATTTCACTCCTTGTGTACACTCGAGTGAAAATGTCTATTTAATATTACAACAGAAAGGAATTCCATTGTATGCTTTTGGATTCTACACAAAACACCAAAAACAGCTGTTTAGGCAAGCCATACTGCTTACGAGGCTTAAAATAAACCCATTTTCTCTTCCTTCTTCGCCACTCTCAAAATGAGAGTCTGCCTTTAGGTGCTTAGTGATGAATTACGTCAGTTGTACTTTTTTATCCTACAATTCAGTAGGGTGCAGAGGGCCATAAGGTGGATTATTGAAAAATGGCTTGCAAAAGTGCAAAATAAAATTTATCTAAGCAGGCTTTTTCCCCACTTGGCTCATAACTCCAATATTAGTAATTTTGCTCCCACTGACATTTATAAGAATTGTGAGTGTAGAAAGATGGAAAAAAACCACTGTAGAGAAGTGATCCAAGGGCTGGGTCATAAGCCTGGGAACTGTGTTAAAATCCTTTCTTTTCCAGTAATATCTTGCCAAAGTTACTTTGGACTTCATTTTTAAAGGTGTTAGGCTCCAAGAAAGTCAGACAGGCACCAGATTAGATTTTCAGAAGCATTTATAGTATCTAACTCTTTCTGACTTCTATGATGAGCTTAAAGAGTGGGGGAAAAGGTACAGGTTTCTAAGATAGCCATAAGAGAACTTCCATACCTCACAGATGTCTCATAAATATAAATATATTGAACACCATGCAATTTTTATATACACATAACTCACAGACATCTACAAACTCACAAGGAGAGAAAAATAGACAGCAAGGTCTATAATTATGCTATCTTTCCTTGAAATGAGTAGTAACTTATTGCTCAATCTTATTTATATAAACAGACATTCTGGGTGGTAAAGTAATAATATGTGAATAAAGATAGCAGACAGCCTGAAAATGATTTTGTTTTCACATGCAACATTAATTGTCATTAGGATTAGACTAATGTACCACTTATCACTTGGAAGTGGTGTACAGGGAAAGGTGGAATGGAAAAAAAAAAAAAAAAAAAAAAAAAAAACACCAAAAAAAAAAAACACCACCAACAAAAAACCTTAGTGTAATTATTATTCTTAGCGTGTGAATCAGCATGCTTTACATGTCTGTTTTCTTTAATCTACTAGTGTAAAAATCCTTTTTTGCAAACTGCTGAAGAGTTCATTTCATTAATCCTTTAGGAAGAATTTCTGTCAGATGCTTTAACTAATGGCTCTTAGCCCCTGGATGAGTTTAAAAGGAAAATATTACTTCGATCAATAATTAAACACCTGAGTTTCGGGGTTACTTTTGAAGAGGAAAAAAAAAAAATAATAATAATCTATATTATTATTCCTGTCATCCTCACTTGGCATTGAACAGTGCCTTTAGAAATCTTGTTATAAGACAAATCTTTCATTTGCCATTGGCCATTTCCTTGAAGCTTAAATGTCCTAAACATTCTGCTTTGGAGAACATACCTTCAAAGCACTCTTTAATCACTACTATATTAACTGCTGTCAGTACCAGCCAATTCCATGAATGTTTACCCTGGGATGACTGATTTTTTAGTAAAGTTTGTATTAACCATAGATAAGTAAATAATTACAATCCAGAAAATCTATGAATAAAAGCCATAAAGCAGGCATTGCAACAGCTTAAATTTTTCTACTTCAGTATGACAAAAGCTCATATATTAATTCTTGTCTGAAAATGAGTCCATCAATTATGGATCTTCAGCACTGTTATTACTACTTCAAGATAAATTTTCATGTTCTTACTCATATGGGGCAGCACTTCACTGCAAAGCAGTCTGATTATTGATTTTAATAGGACTATTTATTACGTTGAGTAGGGTTCAATATGAATCAAGATGTAACTACTGAGTATCTATGCATACAGCCTAATACATTAGAATTACAGTTTTCATCAGGAGCGTACTATTAAAGGAAATCTCTTTCAGCATCTCTCTTACTGTTCTTTGGCTCAGAGCATAATGAATTCTTGGAGAACGCAGATGATAGAATTTTTCCTAGATGAAACTGAGATACAAAAGACACTCTGAATGTCATCATTACCACTAATGTGTAATCAGCTGACATAGTCTACTAACAAGAGTTCACATGTACCCCAAAACATGTACAATGAGAACACAGGGTCCTCAACACCATCTGTTTCACTCCACACATCTTCTGCTGGGCAACTTACTACTGTAGAAATATTTCTAATGAGCTCCAACCACTAACAGACACTTAATACAAAAGATCAGAACAAAATTAGTTCAAAATAACACATTTGAAACATACATAGTACAAACACTGTGCCCTGTACAAATGTATTCCCATCAGTCCACATTATTTGCTAGTTAGAAAATGAAACTGGGATCTTAATGTTCTCTATATGCTTAACGGAGGCAGGAGGCAGCTCCAGAGCCATGATTTAGAATGGCAAGTTAGTAACATAAAAAAGAACATGTTAGCAGACCTCTGTGACTACGTTATTCCTTTCTCATTGACAGATAGGTAACTAATTTTATGTTTTAAGAATAACAGTACAAAATAACATAGAACAACTGCTACAGGAAGGACCTCAGGCAGGACACTTTCAAGGTGCTGTTGTCTAATATGTTTTAAGTACAGAGCTGAAACCTAAGATGTCAGTGAGACCATGTCAGTAAGATGTCAGTAAAACCATGCGTATCTCCCAATTATAAGTTCATGACTTATAAACACTTTATCTCTCATTATCATTTTAAGAGATCGCTACTGCATTTCTACCTAGTTATACCTCCCTGCCCAGACACTGAGCTACCGCTTACTAGTAGAGATTACATTCTCTAAATGTTTATCTCCATCCATACATGATTCAGTAATTGGCCTAACTGATGGGCCAAAAGCCTTAAGAAGCAAGGGAGGGAGAAAAGAAAGGGAAACGAGACCGGAAAGTCAGGAAAAGGTAAACCCAGTTTGCTCCTGACAGAAAGAAGTAGAGCTCTTAGAATGTTCCTATTGCTTATTCTTATTGTGTTTATTATAACACAGTATATTGTAGAAGTAAATAATATTGCTATAATTTCACTCCAGTTTATTTTTGGGTTTTAAAAATATACAAATACAAGACAAGTCTTTTTTGTTGTTGTGACAAAACTGTAAGATAGAGTTAAGCCATGGCAGGAGTAAGAAAAAGAATAGAAAGTCTGTTGCAAAGAAAATCTTCATTTCAATTAACTGGGGGAGAAAAAAAAAAAAAAAAAGACAAAAAAACAAATGACAACAACAACAAAAAACCCTCAATTATCTCTGCCACAAGATTCTGCAGAAGTACCTCTGAGTTGCATGTAGCAGGGCTGTGGCTAAATTGTCCTCAGTGCAGTGTTTAAGGAACAACAGCTCTTCAGATATAACATAAGCAGAAAATCATCAGTTATACTTTTTTTTTTTCCAGAAGAATAAAACAGTATCCACTTAAGACAAGACTACAAAGCCAAGTGGGTCTTGAGGGGGGCAAATATGTGGAACTGTACAATCATTAGGTTTGGAGAAGACCACTAAGATCGCCTAAAGCAGTCGTCAACTTATTACAACCAAGCCCACTAAATCATGCCCTAAGTGCCTTTACCTTGAAAACCTCCAGGGACGGTGACTTCACTACTTCCCTGGGCAGCATGTTCCAATGCACTGTCACTCCTTCTGAGAAGAAATTTTTCCTACACCCAATCTGAACCCTCCCTGGCGCAACTTAAGGCCATTACCTCTCATCCTATATATGGATGTATGAATAAAAAACAAACACCTATGATTTCAGAAGTAAAGGAGAAGTTTACTTCAAGTTAAGATTTTTGAGCACACCTTTCTCCGACAAACTCCCTTACTACAAATACTATTTTCACCTTGTTTTGATAAATATGAAAACATAGTTCAGTGTTAGGACAACTTGTTCTGAGGAAGGTCATAATTAAAATTGTATGTCATCATTTTATTCCTGAAAAGGGAGAAATAAAATAGTAAATCTTTGTTTTTTTGTTTTTTTTTTAAATATTATAATAAAACAATACAAAATTTAGCTCACTCACTATGACACTTGCATTTCAAATAGCTGTATCAATTCTTACTAATATTCATTGCTAGTTCTGAAATGTGGCCAAGGACAGGAAATAGGCTAGGACTTAGTATTTGTCTTGGGTTTGTGCTCTAAGTCAGTGACTGAGCATACTTTTAAATCTTTAATTTCAGAGTATAGATTTCATCTCTTGATACTGACAGTTTTTCCCAGACCTAAAGGAAAATCTCTTGAGTTCCAATATGTCAAGTAGATAGAATGGCAGGTTGCAGGCAGCAGCAGTTGAAAATCTGCTTGTAGCCATCTCAGCTTGTAATTGCTGCTTCACAGCTGAGACCAGAGCCTGAGTATATGAGCGCTCCTGCTTCATTTCATGAATTTGAGGTGGCGGCCAAAAGTACCATTTCCCAGCTGAGCCTGATACTGAACTGCACAACTTTCTGAGAGTCATCCACACACTTAGGTGCAATACAGGTCTCAGGTGTGAGCTACTCTTGTAAACTAATGATGAACACTATGTTAATTCTGCTTTCTCTACACAACAGAATCACACTGAGTCTCAGGAGACTTGGTCTACTAGTTCCTATCAAGAGAACAGAAGAAACCTTTCACAATACTGGTGGTAATTTACATCACTACTTCCCCATCAAAAGAAGCACCATCCTTACTTGTCCTGTACTCTGCCCATTAACTGTCCTGTGGACGCACTAGATAAATCGGTAGTCTTATCTAACGAAGGCTGAAGATATAATACTGGGACATCTAGCAGCATATAATTTTAATCATACAACTTAAATTAGGTTCCTAAGGTAGACAGACTGTATCACTTACCATACCAAAACCTAATTACAATTTGTGAGGTTGCTTCTGATTTGAGCATGGTATAAAAGGTGATATAAAATTGAGAAGAATATGCATAGTCATCATTTATTTTCAAGCAATTGGTTGTATATTTATATGATATTCAAACTGCTGAGCAAGCTGAGAAATTCAGTGTCGGCTCATCTCTCATTCTAAAAAAGACACAATTATTTTGCAATTCTAAAAGGTCAGGTAATTTAAATTAAATAGAAATAATTTGCAGAACATGACGGACAGCAAATAAAATGGTCCAAGAATCAATATACCAGAGAGCCGTTTCTGTTTGGAATAAATCAATTGCTCTAACACATAAAGCTTGCCTTTTCCGGGAGGAAAAAAAAAGAAAAAAAAAAGGAAGAAAAAAGGAATAAAAAGTCAAAGCAGGTATAAATCAGACTGCTTAATACCCTTTGTTTTTGTAATATCTTCAACTGCAAAACCAATCAGTGTCCAACTACCTGGCCAATTGCTAGAAACTGACCTCTCAGTAAATGATCAATACTTTTGCTTTTTGTTTGTTGTTTTGTTGTTGTTGCTTGTTTGTTTGTTTGTTTGTTTCAAACAAATGAGTTGAGGCAAAAATTGATTACTTCTGAAACTTCTGCTTCTTCTGCATCAAATCACAGAGCCCCTGGAGAAAAATTCCAATATGCCTTTCTCTGTAACTTTCTAAGTTTACCAATTACTCGTTTGCTAGCTATACATACTGTAAGGATAAAACCTGCAAAAGATAAGCATAGCTCTTCTAATTAGAATAAATGAGTGTTTTAGCCTAGATGCTTTGATCCTTGTCACGTTAACAAACTGAATAACAATGAAGACTTCGAACAGCAGGCTCTGCTGAGATCTGTGTAACAAAAAGTGCCCAACTGCAGCCAAATCTGGTGAGCCATCTCTTTTGTTTCCTTATGCAGTTTCATCTTAAAGGCAAATGGAATATTTACCTTTAAGATATAACCTTACAGTTATATATTAAACAACATCAAGGACTGCTAAGTTCCTTAAAGAGAACTGTTACTGTCAGAAGGCTAATCTTCCTTCTTTTTATCACTGTTTTTCTGCTTAACAAAAGACAGAGATGGGGTTTATATGGTTACAAGGAATGGATACTCACACTCACTAGACTTATCCCACTTGTCCAGGTAAGAGACTAAGGTGCACTTAAATAGAGCTTTCCACCCTACACATGAGTAGACAATGTAAATGTTCTACTCCCGTTTTTCATTAATTTAGTTAACTGCTTTGTTCTTACTTCCCTATCTTCCTTCAAAGACAGAGAACAGAAAAAGACAGAGGCAAACGGTTACATAAACTTGCATACATTACAATGTTACAATATTGTTAGCACTTTATTCTGTCTTGAAGATGTTGACATTTTCATAGCAGGCATTTCACATCATAAGACAAACCACTTTTTCTTTTATTCCCCAAGTACAGTTCAACTCTGTGTTTTATTTGATTTAGAAAAAGCAAAAACATTTGACTCCATATCAAATAAGGTCAGTAGTTCTAAGTTCTAGTAGATTTAAAAAATAAAAATAAGAAAGTTTACTGCACTTCAAAACCCTTGAAGGTTTTAAAAAGTGCCGGAAAAAAAGAGTGACCTGTAGTGAGTAGGTTCTAGGCATCAGACAGAGGAGTTCAAAAACATGTGATAAACTTTTGCAGTTAATATCACTCCTAGATTGTTACATAGAATGATTAAAATTTAGAACAATTTGACTTTACAGAGTCACCCAAAACTTTAAATATGCAGTGACCTTCTTGACACTGCTTCATCATCATCATTGCTTTATTGTTTCTACAAGTTCACTGGTATTGATACACTCCTTCAAAACTTACACACACACAACACTGCACTGCAACCGTTGAGAATCCTTGAACATCTGCACTAGACGTAATGGACCACATGTCCTTAGATGCACATGAAAATGGACACCAACTGGCAGCTCTGCCTGTGGCGGGGGGGTTGGAGTTTGATGATCCTTGAGGTCCCTTTCAACCCAAGCCATTCTACGATTCTATGATTCCATGGAAAGAGCTACAGAGGAACATGTGGCCAAATGACTCCTCTTACTGTCAACACAATACAGAAAGATACTGAAATATCGAAATACAAAAGGAAAGAGAAGGGGTTTCTCCCCTTTATTTTACTTCCCTTATAATCCATCCTGTACTCCTGACTCAAGTCCTGCCTTGGTCCTGCAGAGAGGGTTTGTAAACCCTACACTACTTCCGTGTTTTTTATTAGTAGTTTACTGGATGAATTTTACTAGTGAAGTTTACAGATGACATGAAGACTGATGGAGTAATAAATACTAAGGACAAGTTACTCTTATAGAATGATTTGGATCACTGAGCTCAAAGACCCCACCAAACAAAATGAGTTTTAATAGAGCAAATAAAAGCAAATGCACTTGGGAATTAACAATTCAAAAGCTGTTCTTCAACTAGGAGCCTTTTACAGTAGTGGTTTATAAAAAGATTGCTGGGTTCCTATGGACCCTCACAGGACTTACTGCCCCTGTCCACCCCCTTGTAGCTGGGGAAGGCAAAAGGACCAGTCTGTAGCTTCCCAACAACTCTGCAGGCCATATGCTCTGCTGAGTTGTTCCCACCTGCAGGTCTATATGCTCGGCCGTGGAGTATCCCTGTCCCCAGGGAAATGCTCAGTACCTGTAACTGTGCCTGCCCCATTGCCCTGGCTGCCTTGCTTCTGGCTGAGGCAGTGCAGCAGACTCTGCCTTAGTGGAGCCTTGAGAACCCCTGTTCTGTGCCATATCTTGGCAAGGATTTGGGAATCAGGATGAAGTATTACAGCAATCTACTCAGTTCTATAAGCAGAGAAAGTATTTCAAACTTTGCAGAGTTGACACAGATAGAAACAGCATGGGACACAAATTTCAACAAGTGTTAAGAAAACATAGGAGCCCCTCTGAGGTCAGTTACAAAAAAGGTAAGTATTTGACTTGAACCTATATATATATATATATATATATATATATATATATATACTTGCATATACAGAGTGAGGGATCCAATAGCAGAAAGTTTCAGTCATCCAGACTGAAAAAGTTATCAAATGAATTTACACAAAGTCAACCTTGAAATAACACTTGATTTTTCCAGCTGTGTGGGTTAGTAATCACTGGATGAAAGGATCACTATACGGACTTCCACCTAGGTCCTGTATGTGTTACCACCATAACCGTACTACTGCCTCAGATTATTCAAGCATCTTCCAGATGTTGGAGAAGACATATTTAATATGAATTCAGTAGTTCACCCAAAATAATAGTAGTCCCTTGTAATTACTGGATTTTGAGCTCGTACGCGTAAGGTTCTTACTTAGGTAATTAGCAGTTTCTTGACACTGACCAAAAGGAAGAATGAAAGTCACTGTAATAAATCAATAAGCTTCAAATGTTTGCTTTCTGTAGAGATTTGCTTGTCTCTCTCTTTCCACCTTGGATCAGTTCTCTTTTAGCTTCATACTGTTTAGTTGTGTTTGTACCAGTTCTGTACTGGTGTTATGATTACTCAGTACTTCTGTAACAGGCTTAGACATTGCCTCATCTTTCTATCTAAATTAGACTTTTCCCTGTCTTCTAGATTTAAATAATCACTAACCAGTAATCCTGTCACTTAATAACACACAAATAAGTTAATAGTCACAAATAAGTTAATAGAAAAACTTGAAGTTCATGGATTTACAAGTCCACTGATTTCAGATGGTGTAAATGTTACACTTTCCTGTATCTTCAGAAAATCTGAAAATACAGAAAAAAACTGAAAAACGAGCTCACACAAGGTATAATAGGTAATAAATTCAGAACACTTCACTAACCCCCTGTGGCTCTTGATACAGAGCCTGAGCCAATTCTAAAGCTGGTATAAATCACAGTGATTTCAGTCATGAGTGAAATTATGCTAACTTAGACTAGCTGAACATCTTATATGTAAAGTCCACAAGATACAGAAGACTAAACACACCTTTAAATGATTTACTGAATCAGGAGAATAATGAAATCCATTTATTGTTAAAATGCCTTCACTCTGTCAGAAGGAAAAAAATAAAATCTTGTCTAAAAAGTATGTTTACCTGATTTAAAACATGCAGACAAGAAAAACTCTTAGCTCGTTTTAAGAATGTGCTGAAGAGAAGCAGCTGAATGGCAAATCATGTAACTGGGAGGATACAGAACAAGGTTACTGGCAACAGAAACATGTTTAAAACTCCCACTGATGAATGAGAAATAACATCGCCAAGGGCTGCACTGAAGATAATGCCTGCTTGTTTACTACGATGGCCAATGACATCACAATCGGATGTTGGTGGTATGGCAGTAGAGGCTGAACCTTCCCACCAGTATTCCATTACATTTTGTTGCTGTGTGAAAGATAGCAGCAAAGGGGCAGGCTGACAAAAAGGTGTTTGATACAGAAGTGTGTATGAAGTAAAGATGTGCAATTGAATTCCTCCATGCAAAAAAAAAAAAAAAAAATGGCACTCACTGACAATCACTGACACTTGCTGTTTATGGGGACCAAACAGTGGATGTGAATACAGTGAGGCAGTGGGTGATGCATTTCCACAGTGGCAACAGCGACAGTGGGTCATATCCGCTGGTGTACATTGTTATAATTACGGCATGCAGGCTCATCATTCACCACTGTTGAAAATTAGCATAGCTAATAATGCTGACTGTATTGAAAAATAATGTTTTGTAGCTAAGATTTGCTTCATCAAATAGTGTCATTGCTTTCTTTGTATCTGTTGTAGCTTCCATGGAAATAAAAAGGACTTAATTTTGGAGTAACACACATATTTAAGATGCAAGTCTTAAATAGATCTTTAAGTCTTTGTGTGTGTGTGTGAGTGTGTGTAAGGCACAATCTCATATATTGCTGAGTTTTTTGAGTATGTTTTCTTCTCTTTCCTGTTTCGCCTTACGCTGCCATGTATTACCAAGTATAGTAAAGTATACTAGATTATTATGTTGCCATAGCTAAATAGGTGCTTATCAGTGGTCACTCAGAAGTTTTTTGTTTGTTTGATCTTTTTTTTTTTTTTTTTTTTAAGCTGGTATCTGGAGGTAGAATAGAACATCTAAGATTTGTCTCTTACAAGAAGATAACTATTTTTTGCTAGTTCTCTGGCTCTTCATTCACGGAGACAGTATCCATATAGTGAAACTGATTGCAGGAAAGTATGGCTTTATCAATATCTTTAAATGTCTGTTAGACTAGAAAGGCTGCAGTCCAGGAAACTAAGTCCATGATATTAATCTTTCCCTCCAGCAGTGAAGGCGAGAAGTGTTCTTCTGAGCTCAGAAACTCATCACTGGTACTATAAGAGCCTATGAAAATTTCACAGGACACATTCTCCTTCTCAGCAAATTAGAACTCTGAAGGAAACCTCTTCTTCCCAATTATAACAGAACTGAAGAACAGAATAAATGTGAAGAATTCAAAACCCGATATTCAATCTCCTGCTGCTCAGAGCAGGAGATAACAAGAAGATTGGCAACAAACTTTCTAAATTCCATAATATTATTGAGAAACATCTGGTAGATTATGATAGCACTTTTAATATGGCTGTACCAGTTTTGCTGGTACACAATAAATTAAATTTAATTTCCACAAGAAATTAAATTTGACCTGAACTATGTATCAAACGATCACTTTCATTAACCCCAATGAAATGTACGTTATGCTGTCTGAACAATGTGAACAGCAAATTAAGTATTTCTTATGTAATATCTCAAGTTTAAAGTTCTCTGAGGAACTCTTGGGCTTAGTCTTACATGTGATGCAATTGAGGACACAACTAAAATTTGATGTACACTTACACTGCTGACTGTCATCAAGAAAAGAAAAAAATGACAAAGGAAAAGCTCTGAAAACACGAACTACTTTGCTGCTCTGTAAGAGCAATTAACACACTTTCCCAAAGGAACTACTGAAAGAAGGAAAGAAACAGAGGATTCCCTTTGGGGAGGATAGTAACTGTAGGAGGTATTAAATATGCAAGCAGCCATTAGGCATGATTAAAGATTAATTCTGTGTCATAGACAGGACCTGGGATCATTACAGGTCATGACTTTCATCTTAATTATTTGGCTTACTGTATTTATTTAATTAGCTTAGCTTAATGAGTCTTTGATTATAGATGTCCAGCACACTGGATTATTATTTGCCATCTACTAAGTAAAAGACTTGGACATCTAACTTGTTCTTAGCAGACAACTTCCACACTTAGTAATTTCCCCACTTCCACACTTAAGCAGGATAAAACCAGAATCTTATTCCGTATGCGAAAATAGCTAATAGCATATTTGCCTCTCCAAAATCAGTGAATTTCTAATGAAATTGGTGGAATATGTGACCTTATAATTTGATTGTAACATTTGAACTTTAGACAGAAAGAATAACCTTACTAACTTCTTCAGTGCTGTCCATTCTATTAGTGACAAGGTTAAAACTTGCAGTAAGGCAACTCTGGTAATTCTTACTGGTACAACATATTGTACTGTCCATGTCCAAGTATTTCAAGTCTTCATGTCCCATTTACTGATCTACACAATATATTTAGTCTGAACATAAAAGGATTGTGCTAAGAATAATCAAAATCAGTTTTAATCTAACTTGGAATATGTATTTACTTGGACAGGCAGGATAGGTGGGCGTAGAAGAACCTGATGAGGTTCAACAAGAGCAAGTTTCAAGTCCTACACATGGGGAGTAATAACCACATGCATCAGTACAGCTTAGGGGCTGATCTGCTGGAAAGGATCTCTATAGAGGAGCACATGGGTGTCCTAGAGCACAAGAGGTTGGCCATGAGTCAACAGTTTGCCACTGTGGCCAAGAAGGCCAACGGAATCCTGGGGTGTATTAAAAAAAAGTGTGCCCAGCAGATCAAAGGAGGCCCTGGTAAGGCCAAGTCTGGAGTATCCAGTTCTTGGCTCCTCAGTTTGAGAAAGACAGAGAACTTATAGATAGAATACAGCAGAGAACCACAAAGGCTATTAAAGGCTCTCCATTTATAAGGAAAGCCTGAGAGACCTGAGACTGTCCAGCCTGGAGAAGACTGAGAGGGGGACCTTATCAACACATAAATATGTAAAGGGTGAGTGTCAAGTGTATAGGGCTAGTCTCTTTTCAGTGATGCTCAGTGACTGGACAAAGGGCAATGGACATAAACTGGAACATGGGAACTTCCCATGTCATTGACGAGGACAAAGGAGAATCTCCACTCTTCACTGGATGAGGCTGGGAATGTGACCACTGAGGATAAGGAAAAAAAGGCGGAGGTTCTGAATGCCTTCTTTATGTCTGTCTTTAAAAGTCAGACCAGTTATCCTCAGGGTACCCCGCACTCTGACCTGGTAGTCTCAGCTGGGGAGCAGACTAAACCCCCTGTGATTCTGGAAGAAACGGTCAGGGACTTACTACTCCAACTGGACTGCCACAAGTCCATGGGGCTGGATGAGATTCACCCGAGTGTGCTGAGGGAACTGGTGGAGGTGATAGTCGAGCCGCTTTCCATCATCTATCAGCGTTCCTTGCTGACTGGTGAGGTCCCACAAGACTGGAGGCTTGCTAATGTGACTCCCATTTACAAGAAAGGTTGTAAGGAGGATCCGGGGAACTACAGGCCTGTTAGCCTGACCTCGGTGCCAGGGAAGGTTATGGAGCAGATTGTCTTGAGGCAGATCACACGGCATGTGCGGGATGACCAGGGGATCAGGCCTAGCCAGCATGGGTTCACGAAGGGCAGGTCCTGTTTGACCAACCTGATCTCCTTCTATGATCTAGTGACCCATCTGGTGGATGAGGGAAAGGCTGTTGATGTGGTCTACCTAGACTTCAGCAAAGCCTTTGACACTGTCTCCCACAGTATTCTCCTGCAGAAGCTGACAGCCCGTGGCTTGAACGGGTACACTCTTGGCTGGGTAAGGAGCTGGCTGGAAGGCCGGGCTCAGAGAGTGGTGGTGAATGGAGTTAAATCCAGCTGGCGACCGGTGAAGAGTGGTGTTCCCTAGGGGTCAGTGCTGGAGCCTGTCCTCTTCAATATCTTTATTGATGACCTGGATGAGGGCATTGAGTGCACCCTCAGTAAGTTTGCAGATGACACCAAATTGGCTGGGAGTGTGGATCTGCCTGGGGGTAGCGAGGCCCTACAGCGGGATCTGGACAGGCTGGAGAGCTGGGCTGAAGCCAATGGGATGAGGTTCAACAAGACCAAATGCCGGGTCCCGCACTTCGGCTACAACAACCCCAGGCAGCGCTACAAGCTTGCGGCAGAGAGGCTGGAAGACTGTGTAGAGGAGATGGACCTGGGGGTATTGATTGATGCTCGGCTGAACATGAGCCAACAGTGTGCCCAGGTGGCCAAGAAGGCCAACAGCATCCTGGCTTGCATCAGAAACAGTGTTACCAGCAGGAGCAGAGAGGTGATTGTCCCCCTGTACTCAGCACTGGTGAGGCCGCACCTCGAGTACTGTGTCCAGTTTTGGGCCCCTCACTGCAAGAAAGACATTGAGGCCCTGGAACGTGTTCAAAGAACGGCAACAAAGCTGGTGAGGGGTCTGGAGCACAGGCCATATGGGGAGAGGCTGAAGGAGCTGGGAATGTTCAGCCTGGAGAAGAGGAGGCTCAGGGGAGACCTTAGTGCTCTCTATAACTACCTGAAGGGAGGTTGTGGCGAGCTGGGGGTCGGCCTCTTCTCTCGTGTCATTAGTGATAGGGCTAGAGGGAATGGTTTCAAGCTGCGGCGGGGGAGATTCAGGCTGGACATTAGGAAATATTACTTCTCAGAAAGGGTGGTCAGGCAGTGGAATGGGCTGCCCAGGGAGGTGGTTGAGTCACTGACCCGGGGGGTGTTCAAGGAACGATCGGATGTTGTGTTGAGGGACATGGTTTAGTGGGAGCTATTGGTGATAGGTGAATGGTTGGACTGGATGATCTTGTAAGTCTTTTCCAACCTTGGTGATTCTATGATTCTATGATTCTATGATTCCATCTGAACACGAGAAATAATTGCTTTTACTCAGAAAATGATAGCACTGGAACAAGCTGTCGAGATAGATAGGCTGTGGAATCTATTCCTCAGGAGATATTCAAAACTCATTTGGATGCTTTCCTATTCAACCTACTCCAGGGAAACTGCTTTGGCAGGGAGTTAGAATAGATGATCTCCAGAGGTTCCTTCCAACCCCAGTGATTCTATGATTCCACAATTTCCATAGCAGAATTAGGACCAAGACTATCACATAATTTTCAAATAGAAAACATTTTCTTATGCAATTTTTGCTAGGTAGTACTTTTATTCTGCTTAAAAGGCTTATCTTTTCTCCTCTTTAAAATGAAAAATAGTTCATGTAATTCTGCTGCCTCTTCATTCAGCGTGAATTTCATGAAATTCACCACAGAACTAGCATTAGAATTGATTTGCAGTGTATCTGATGTATCTTTTAAAAATAAATAAATAATGGCAAAAGTTATGTTTTAAGCCTTTTGGGAGCTTTCAGATCCCAAAGTCTCTTTCGGGGACAGCAAGGATGCACCGAGCACTTTGGAAAGGACACATATGTTACCTAAAACAAACATCCTTACATTGAAGTGGTTGGAGGGAGTGCATTTTCTGGTACAAGGTTTGCATGCCAGGACAGTGGCAGGCTCTGTCCAGCAATTTTTGCTTCAGATTTGTTTGGGTATTGGTACTGAAACAGTAGGACAGATGTACTTGGCCACTGATCGTTATTACAAAACTTACATCCAGAAAGAAAGTTAAGGATTCAATGGGCTCTTAACAGTTAATGATTGAATGGACTCTTTCATCTATTCCGCTTCAAACTAGCAGCCAAGTCAGCTGCAAGTTCTTAACTATGCATGAAAGATGAAACTGGTGTCTTTTTAGCACACACTGATGGCTAACCCTAATTGGCAGATTAGCACCTAATTGTTTACCTTGACAGTGACCAGTAGGATCACAAAAGAATAAATCTTAAAATTAAAATTCAGAAGACACAGAATTCAATGGCAGCAATTAGCAGTGCAATTAGTTAGATTGGTTGATTATAAATGTTTATGAAAGTTTTGCAGACTGTGAGTTTGTGCCAGACTCTGAAAAACAAAAAAAAGGGCAGGAACAATCTGAACTGTTTAGCTGCTAAGGCAGCATCTTTGAAAATGTGGCAATTTCACAGATGTTCGTCCAAAATATCTGATGGATGAACTATTTAGGAATGACAAATTCTACCAGCCAAACAACATGAACTCGGGGACTGACCTGGTGTCTCACTCCAATTTATAGGAGGGAGAAGAGGTTCTTTGGTATATGTATACCCAGCATGAGATTAAGAAACAACAGTTCAAATGTTGGTCCGACCAGTTTATTACAAGTCTTAATCAGGGAGAGGGCGAAGGGGATACCAGTGACTATTACGAATTAGGGTGATGGGGAAGGAAAGGCAGGCGATAGAAAAGATAGAAAGAGGCAAGAATTGCATAAAGCAGGGATAGTCACCACCAGGATCCAGCAGTGGTCCCGTTGCAAGACATTCTGATGGTCCGAGGCAAAAGCATGGGGGGGAGAGCAGCAGCAGCATGGCCAGCCTTGGGCAGCAAGAGTGTAGCAGGAAGAAGCCACACGGTATGTCCGAGAGGGAGGCAGCAGGGTTTGGGTAGCAGGCCCAAGAGAGTTTGTCAGCAAGCATGACTTCAGTAGTGAAGGATCTGATGGCAGACACCTTCTTGTTCTTCTTCAGCATGCAGGCATCACGTTGTGATGAATCTGATGTCAGAAACCTTGTTCTTTTTCAGCATACAGGTCTCAGGTCGTGAGGAATCTGATGTCAGAAACCCTTCCTTCATGGTTGCTGATCCCTCTTTTATCCTCCTTTTTTCCTGCCTACATGACATCCCTGGGTGCTTCGGCAAGAGTCATGTGCAGCACCCCCTGAGATGGCCGTCTTCCTCGAGACAAGCCCACACAAAAGACTGCTTTCCAGCCGTTCATCTGCAGCTTATCTCTTTCCTTGCTCCTGGCCTTGTCCATCTGTGTACCTCAGACAAAGGATTTCTCAACCCTTGACTAGGACCTGCTTGGGCTTGTTCATCTGTGTCCTTCAGCAAGCTTTGAGTCAATGGTATAAAGGATAATCTCGTACACCTGGACAAAACTACTTAGACGAGTTGCAGGGTTTCAGGAAGACAATTTTTGATGAAATTGCAAATAATTGTAATGTATCAGCAAACATAGTGAATTTGCATTTCTGACTTATGTTATGTGCTGTTATAATATTCCTCATATATTCATTTTCTTTTGAAGTAGTTTCAGTTTCTTTCAGTAGAACTTTTATCCATCTCTTGTGGTTGCATCACCTTTTGTTGAATGTCTCTTTGCTTCATTATATCCGTTAACATATGCGATGATTCACAGCATTCTAGAAGATGAGTGGTCAGGTGCTAGAAGGGGCTGCCCAGGGTGGTGTTTGAATCACCATTCCCAGAGGCCTTCAAGAAACGTTTAGATAATGTACAAAGGGACATGTTTCAGTGGGGAAATATTGGTGGTAGGTGGGCAGTTGGACTGGATGATCGTGGAGGTCTTTTCCAAACGTGGTGATCCCATGATTCTTTTCCTTTCATATGCTTTAAGCTTGCTATTTTGTTGTTGTTGAAGTGTAAAGAAAGATTTTCATATTCAGCAACTAGTTTAATAAAGTGCTATAAACAATTTATATGACTGAATTTTCAGGGAAAATGTTTCTTCCTTTCTATCTTCTCCTTTTGCATAATGCCTTTCTTAAGAGGGGAAATCAATTGTACGCCAAACGGTAGAAACACTGATCTATTCTTCTGATTACTAAAGTTACCAGAAAGTAAGTGAAAAGTGTATATAATTTATCCATCAGAATTTGTCAAAATAACATAGGACAATTCATTAACCCACAATTCCTATCATATTTGGCAGTAAAGTTTTGTATCCATCTTGCTAACAGCACGTCACCACACCATATTTCTAGAAACACGGTCCTGCAAAAGATACAGTCTACATAGATAGGGGAAAAAAAAAAAAAAAAAAAAAAAAAAAAAAAAAAAAAAAAAAGATTATATGGAATAGAAAAATAAATGAAATTATAATAATATAATATAACATGGAATTGGTTCCTTGGAAGAAGATGTACCTCCACATAACTACATAGTCTGTGACATGACAAAAATATTGTTTGAGTATAAATGGATAAATAAGCTGAATTCAGTGTACTGCTATTCATAAGATTAAAATGTTGTTTATGCATACTGAGAGTTTCAGTAGAAAGTCTGTAATTTCCATTTACCGCTATTTCCTTATTTTTTTGTAGATATTTTTGTATTTCATTTGTAATATTTTACTATTCATTTAGAACCCTGACTCTTCATGTCTCATCTTACACAGAATTTTGTATTGGTTGTCATTTTTATATGCACCCAAAAGTACAGACAAGAGGATTTCATTAATCCTCTCCTTGTGGTTAGAAAAGTATGCTTACATATGTTGTATTTTCCTAAAGAAACATAGTTACTACAGACTCAATTACCATATTATGATTAAAAAATAAATACATGCAGTACTCTTTTCATAGTGATCTGTTTCTTGTCTTTCTATTCTTTGGAATTTTCTACTAGTAAGAAACAAATTTAAATGTTTTGTCTTTGGATTTTGAACTGGAATTATCCATAGCACTCTTGGTTTGATCTGAAAGAAAAAATAAAAATAAAAATAAAAAATACTGCTATACTTCAATCAGTTTTGGGATTTGCACTGTCCGTGAAGAATGAAACCTTCCTTGTGTTTCATATATGAAACTAGTATTGCCTGGGCCTATTTTGTTTATGAATACCAGACAAGGATCAAAACAAGCAATTAGAGGTGGTAGCACACGGGAGGAAGATGCAAGAAGAAGAATATGGGAAAACCCACTGCCTGTTGATGAGGTCAGTCAAATTCCTCATGCTCTGAAATTTGTACTTTGTGATTACACTCTTCCTTAGAATTATATATATCCTAGAACTCAGAAACACAGACCTAATACATGAGGCTTTATGGGATTCACTTGAGGATACCGAGAAACACCATTCTGGCTAACTTTCAGAAATATATTCCTTAAATTACACAAGTTCTCAAGGGATCCTAAACAACAGAATCTAAGTAAGTAACATAACCAAAATCAGTTCAATCTGTGTTTTGACTTACTGTCATCATTAAGACAAAAATAGATCTTAAAATAAATAAATAAATAAAATAAAATAAAAAATTACTTATTACGCCTAAAGCAACCTATTCCTTTTTGATTCCTTTTGAATAAAGCACATCATGTTCATGTGCAATTTATCGTTTTTTTTTTCTTTTTTATTTTCCCCCCACACTCCTCATTAGTTGAAATGTTATTTCTGTAAGCATTAGAAATTTCTTATGTTACATAAAATATAATACAAGAGTGTAGGTTAGAAGAAGGAAAGGGCCCATCTATAAAATGAAAAATTTGGATGCTGTAACATGATCTTTATGATAGTCACCAACTGTGGTAACACAATGCTTGCATATTAAAAAGTAAAAGGTCATATTACCAGATCTAATTCTGAAGCTACTCTTGTTTTGAAGAGGCAAGATGACCTCCAGAGATTCCTTCAAATCAAAATTATTCTGTTAGTCTGTTACTACACGCAGATAAATAATGAAAAAGGAAAGTAAATGAGCAGTACTTCTGAAACTCACAAGTTTTGCCTCTGGGCAAAAAAACACCCTGTTCATAAGTGCACTTACAAAAGAAATGTAGATGATACAAAGTAAAAAAAATAAAATTAAATTAAAAAAAAAAAAAAGAGGGAGAGAGAGAGAGAAAGAAGAAGAAAGTGTTTAATATATTTTTCAGAACTATAATACCTTTAAATCGCTCTATTGTCAGCAGACAGGTCTGAGTGACACTACCTAATGGAGATGCAGTGTAGCAAGGTGATCTAAGGACCCAGCTTTACTCTGAGCTCAGTGCCTTTGGTATAGTGGGTTGAAGTCAAACCATTTTTATGTGCAAAATCTGGTTTTTATGCAGGAAAAGTAAGATAAACAAGGATACACAAACATGCATCCTCAACATTTCTGAAAATATTTCCTTTGTATAAAATGCTTGCCTTCAAATCTCATTATGTCAAATCAGGTACTCTAGTGCTACATGATGGATATAATCTACTGTGACAGGTTACAGTATAGCACATTATTTGGAAAATAAGGAAAAAGGCAGTTGTTATAAATTGGCTGTTAAACAGGCCTTTTTTTTTTTATATGCATGAATACATATGTTGTTTGAAAAGTGATGCCTACTATTACCAGGCTCTGAAAAACCCGATCTAGCTGCAGATGTCCCTGTTCATTTCAGGAGAGCTGGATGACCTTTAAGAGTTCCTCCTGACTCAAAAGATTCTATGATTTTACTTATTTCCATGGAAACTACAACAGAATCAAAGAGCAGAATAGCATTATTTGACAGAGAAATTCCCATCTACAAAACACTATTTTTCAACAATCACATCAATTAGGTATACATTTGTGCTAGCAAGGAGCAAGAGCCTTCATGCCATGTTCATAAAAATCTGCACCAGCAGAGGTGACTTGCTGGTTCACAGCTGCTATGATGCTATCATATCATTGCTAGGAGAATGCTGCCAACACAGTCCGTCTTCCATTGGCCTGAAGCTTTGATGAATGTCAATGTGTACCTTTATTCTACACGGAGGGATTAAATCACACATCTTTGGTTCATGTACACTCTCATGTCAGATGTCATTTTGTCAGACTGTCCCTCTGTTGCCATCTGCCATGCTGCAACAAGATGTAATGCAGTACTGGTAGGAAGATTCAGCCTCTACTGCCATATCACCAACATCCACCTCTAATGTTGTGAACCAATACAATATAATATCAGGCATTACTTTTGGAGCAGTTCACAGGGAAAAGTTGTGTGTTGACAGCGTGTTCTCCATTTTCCTCACAGAGAAACACCAGCTAGGCTAAAGTATGTATCTGTAATTATAAAGTAGGAAATAAAACCAAACAAAACCTATATTCATCTATGAATGTTTACAGCTACACTTATTTCTGTTCATGTTTTGCTTTGTGTCCCTTTATAGGATCTACAAAATCTGTTATCAGCAGTTAGGAAAAAGAAGGCTACAAAGAACTATTTCTCTTCTGTTCTATTGCAGAATACTTAAGGACAACTACTGTTCATTTTTAAGACCTCTTCCTCAACTATGGAAAGATACTTTTATAATATTATTACCAGGATACTACAAGAAAAGACTGGGGGGGAATCAAAAAAAAAAAAAAAAAAAAAAAAAAAGAGAGAGAGAGAGAGAGAGAGAGAATATGGCTACAGTATGATATAGCAATGCTATCTTCCACGGGAATGTGTCCCTGCCCATGTCAGGGGGAGTTTGAAACTAGGTCCCTTACAAACCAAACCATTCTATGATTAAGATACATAAATTTCAATCCATTCCTTGGTAAGTTGTTTTGATATTGTTTTGTTTTGGTTTGTTTTTTAAAACTCTGGAGTACTTTCAAAGTATAAAACGTGTCATGAGCTTGACAGCACCGCTGAACTTATGACATTGAAAATATCAATAAATTTATCATCTGTCTTTCAGCACAACAGATACAGTATTGAACACTGTATCTAAATATATATATTGATATAATAGGAGAATTAAGTGCTGAACATTCAGGAGACCATGACTTTGCTCTCTTTGGTAAGATCTCAGATGCATATATTCAATGAAACAAAAAATAAAAATAAAAAATTAAGCTTTCATCTATTAAGATGAAAAAAAAAAAAAAAAAAAAAAAAAGTGCCAAATGCAGATTGTGAGTATATGTGTTTTTTAGTATATATACATAAATATATATATTTGGTATATGTATTTTTTTCAGACTTAGTGATGGTAATGAGTAGCAGGATAGTAATAAGAATATTTACACAGTGAATGTATGAATGCAAAAGTTGTCAGCTCCACTTTTATAGAAGCAGGTATGAACTGTAGTTTTCCTGACTTCTAAAAGAATTTGTTTTGTTTTATAACCCAGAAGTTGATGTTGTAACACAAGCTGTCATGCATTTCTCCATAGATCTATGACAGTGCCCAACAAAGTTTCCAGACATCTATCATTTATGCTTCTATACATCAAATAAAGCAGTATGCAAATACTTGGGCCCAGGAAAAGAGATTTTCTTATTCTGTGTTCAATACTTCAGAACACTACATAAAAAAATGTTTAAGTCCCTAGATATCAGTGATGATACAAGATGTTTTTACTACAGACACTTATTGGAAGTGCAATCTCAGGTTTGAGCAATGTCATCTCAAAATAGCATCTAAAAAAACAAAGCATAGACAACTTGAAATTTCTGAAGGAAAACAATAGCTGCTGATACACAGAAGGAACTTTATGTAAAACAATGCAACTGAAAGGGTTATAGATTTTCAAGTACTATGAAAGAGATTTCATTCACATGGTAGTTTTATATCAATGCAATTCCACCTTTGGGGGAAAACCCTCTTATTTTATTAAATATTATTTCTAGGATTATTGCAAAAATGATTAACACCCCCCATGCATCTTATCGTAGTCTTTCCTAAATTTCTATCAGCGCTTACTATGCATTCAAGCATCACAGTAGGGAAAGTGCATTATTACATCCATGAATCTTAGGTGGCATTTTGCAATGGTTCATCCATTATTACATTCTATTAACACTAAAATAATTCAGCACAATTAGCTCTGCATGTCCCCTTAAGAATTATTTAAAATTCAGTCCGCTGGTATTATCTAAAGCTTTAAGTTGGATAAGAAGGAACAAAACCTCCAAATCATACAAAAATAAAATAAAAACAAGTATCAGGGCTTATTTTAGACTCACTGATTTTATTTAATTAATTATTTTATTTCTTGTAATTATCAGAAAGTACATGTTCCTAAAGTTTAAGTTCTTCAGGAATCTGTATAACTTTTCTATATAGTTATGTCAGGACATTAAATATATTTAGAAGAGAAGCTCATGCAGATACTTCTTCAGAAAAGCATAGCTGAGCTGTGAATACAATACTTTCAATATCCTACAAATCAGAAGACTCTCAGCTGTCAAAGGGGGAAATGGGGTGTGGGAAGGAATGAAAATTGTTAGAATAGTGCAGTAGAGTCTTTATATTTTCCCATAACAAATCACAGGTTAAAGCAATAATTTCAGACTTCTATATCTTAAAATCTTCATCCTTGTAGTTGATTCCAGTAGATTTGGAAAAAAAAAAATCTCTTAGAAACAAATAGAGAAGTATTTGTACGTGAGAAGTTATAATGGCATTTCATTGTAGAATAATCTTTCTTTATATTTTAGGTCATTCACAAGCTCACTGGAAAGATGTGGAATAATGTAGCAGCATGAATGTTTATATCTCTGTGAAAGACACTCACTACTGACTAACACCCCTGCATTTTCTATTACACGATGTCTAATTAAGCCCCATGACGCCACTCTCAAATCTGACAAAGCAGAGATAATTCTTGACATTTTCAAAAACTTGGCTTATGTTCCCCTTCTTTTTACAGTGACACAAGCTGGGACTTCAAACTGATAATGACATTGCAGCAAGTTTCTGGTTTTTTTCAGTCTTTTTCACACAGTGGTTTACTCAGAAGGAAGGGAGTCACACAGCTCTTTATTTGCCTTTGCAATCTTCAAGCAAAAAATAATGGCAGCCAAAAGACCAAATTTTGCCCTTACTTGCCTGTGTTCAACTGCCACAAAAATCAATGAAAATTATGTGTTATGCTACCCAGGGAGTGATTGGGTCCATAGCACACAGAGAGAACTGCCACAGTACATATGAGGTTATAGGTCACATCACTTCAATTGTCCTTATCTTCTTTCTGCACTAGACAAACATCAGAAGATATGAGCATAAAACAGTAAAATAGCAATAGTAATCCTCGGTGTCTTGGTGCTGTTGCTGTCACTGCTTCTCCAGTCCAGCCTCAATGAAGAATTTTCTCTACCACATGTGGTGCCTCACATCTACCTTTCCTAGCAGCAGCAGGAGGCAATCCAGCAATATTTGGAGGCTGTCTTTAAGATTCATGTCTTTAACACCTAACTGTGGATTTTCAGATAGAAGAATAAGGGCAAGTGTGAAAATGGTTCTGCATATGCTTCTGAAATTAAAAAATAAAAATAAAAAAACAGTAATAATAATAACAGAGAAATATGCCTTCCTTTTAAAAAATAGATCAGGTATTTGCATTACCTTCTTTCTAATATTTAAAGAAGATTAATTCCCCCTTCCTTGACCTGGTAATATCAAATTTCTTATTTATTTTATTGTGTTCACTGTTACACTAGAAAAAGAGACTATGCAAGATCATTTTCTTCAGTTAGAGAAATAATAAAAAGTACTCACAATGATTTACCCAATTCTTACAATGATTAAGAACTGGCTTACAGGTCTTAGGGGAAAAAATAATAAACTCAGCTAAAATTACAGAAGCTTATACAAATCTCATCGCTCTATTGTTTAAAAATGTGCAATTTGCCATTTAATTTCTCAGTCAAGAAGACTAAATCTCCTAGAGTTAAGACTAATGCAAAAATCATTAATATTTTCAACTGTAAACTCATGAGAAATTAGCTCTAATAGCAAAATATCTTGCCTTTTCATAATTTTGCTCTATAAATGAATACAGTTTTATAAGAGACATCATTTGCTCAGGTTGCATCCCAATTCACCCCACAAACACTGGTAACAAAACTAATTATTTTCAACCTCAGTCTTCAGTCAACTATATATTTTGAAGGCAGTCATCAAATTGGTGGAAAATTACATCTTACTGTGCATTTCATGCTTATGACAATTTTTTTCTTTCTACCTATCTATTCGATTAAATCATTTCACATCTTTCAGAAGTCACAAGTTGGAAAAGAAAAAACAAATTCATAATAGAAAGATTTAATGTGTATAAAGAATACTCGCATTACAGTTTTGGTCTTAAATCATTTGAGCCGTGAAGTTAAAGAGCACACAGTAATACAGCTAACAGTAGACTTTCACTCAGAATTGGTCTGTGCTTTCCAGGCATAATCTCTCTTCTAAAACAAACTCAAAGACTAGAAGAGAATGCTATATGCAATAAGCTTGTATTTTCTTTGGCATATTTTTCTTATTATCGAGGCATTAAAGTTCTAGTGAAGTCAGGCACTGAGCATACAAGTAGTAAGAAAAGTCTCCTTACCAAATAGGTATATATTTGAAATAGCAAAATCAGGCAGAAATCTTGAGGAAAAA
This sequence comes from Alectoris magna, assembly GCA_030625065.1. Taxonomy (NCBI): domain Eukaryota; kingdom Metazoa; phylum Chordata; class Aves; order Galliformes; family Phasianidae; genus Alectoris; species Alectoris magna. Next base: position 37,254,851 of record CM060560.1, read on the forward strand.
CATAAACCTAGAGGGGAAAAAATGGCACGCTTAAAACTATGGAGTGGGTTAGTAGTAAATTCATAAAAGATTACAGGCATGTATATTCAAATTTTCACTTCAGTTCCTCAGTGAGGAGGCTACATTATTCCAAATAACTAAATTCAGTCACTGGAAAAATGTATTTCTCACGTTACATTTAAGTGCCTTCTTACATTAAGAACTCTCACTAAAATTCAATGAATAAATCTAAGAATCTAAAGTAATATTACTGACAGATAAAGATAAGAAATGATGCAAAAAGGAAAAATATATTTATTTTTATTCTTTTACATTTGTATTTTTAAAAAGGCTATTAGTTCTCACAAAATTCTTTTATCTGAAATAAATACAATTCATTGAGACTCCACTTAATTACACTATTGCTACTACTGCTAAGAAGTAAAATTTGGACAGTTCAATTTTTAAGAAGGAAAGGTATAATGAAGCTTCAGAGGAGAACTTAATATATTTCTTTATTTTGTACAAATCAATAAGGTGCAGTAACCTGAGTGATGGTTCTGAGGACTGACAGGTTAGAAAAGAGACTGTATGTACAGGATGGACTAAAGAACAGCTTTTCTTTGAACCTTTTAATAGGTTTCTGCAGCATCAGCTAGCTTCATAGTTTTCCTTTCTATTCATTTATTTCACATACAGATCTTAAGCATGTGCAGATAACCTGCACTTTTTGCAAGGAAACTTAAAATCATAGGGAAACAAACAAACAAACAAACAAACAAACAAAAACATTACTGTGCAGTTTCTACAGTTTACAAAGGTGTACTCCAATGTCCTAGATCTAGCCCAGTGCCAGGACAAGAGTCAATGTGCATAAACTGAAACAGAGGAGGTTCAATCTAAACATCAGGAAATACTTATTTACTGTGAAGCCCAGGCAGGTTGTTGGCATCCTTCAAAAGCTCATCCTAGGCAACCTAATGTAGGTACCCCTGCTTGAGAAAGGAGTGTGTCAGATGAGCTTCAGAGGTCCCTTTCAACCCCAACCATTCTGTGATTCCATGATTGATAATGAAAAGATACATGCTCACCTTAGGTAGAATTTCATACTATAGTGGAGGAACACAGTTAAGGATTTCTTATTGCTTATTTGGACAATTACTTGCCCAAAGATGGAAGGCTTATTTTCAATGTTTCTTCTGCTTTTACATTGCACACCTTCTCGTATTTAGCTGGTGAAAAGCATTCCCCATAGGACACACAAGCTGACATGAGAGTGATTTATATCTTTTAATAAGGACAATATAAATACCCTTGCAATCAGGTAAGTTTTAGGTGTGTAATATCAAACCCTTATCAATCAGAACAGACATAGATATTTACATACATAGCTAGGCTCTGCTAAATTCTCTGCAGGAAATCAAATTAAATTGTTGTTCTCCACATTACTTCAAACAGCTCACAAGAACTACAGGCCTCAAAACAATCATTCACTGCACTGAAGGCAGGACAACACATAACAGAATTTTCATAAATACACAAATACTGCTGATTGTACCTTTACCAAAGATAATAGTATGAGTTCTATGTAAACTGCCCAACATCAGAACTGAAAACTGCTGTTTTCTCAAGAAATTGTCACAGCAATATAAAAATTCAGCTTGGATGCATGCCTGAATTGTTACACATATATTTATGTGCTTTCAGATACATAACTAGCAGAAAGTAGGTTATTTTGTTTGGAATACGGTGAACTGCTGTTTTTCTTCAGTAACTTCTCATAATGACTAGTTTGACAAATCATTGATGCTGTATGACAATCATTTGAAAAAGCATTTGATTAGTTTATTAGTTGTTTCTTAATTGCACAGATATTTTCATAAGCACTTTGCCTCAGTACTCAGTTTGTCACCATGCCATTCTAAGTGAGCAACTTACGTTACTGCAATGTTTCTTCATGATTTTACAGCAGTTTCTTTCATTGCTGAATATAAGTTTAGACCATCCATAAAATAAAGTAGCTGAGTATATTTTTAAAATACAAAAAATTTTGGGAATTCCTAGAAAACTGGTGTTTCAATAAATGAATAGGAGATAACAGAACTGAAGAGAACAGGCAGGAGAAAAAATAAGTGATTAAAACAATTTTCATAAGATCTCTACGTGAATTTTTCATATGTTTGTCACAATGGACTATGATTATCCAGAAATTATAGCATATGTTCTACCCCAAAATTGAAAGATAATGAATATATTATACTATGTCACCATGTAGAAGTATGTTTGCAGAAAAGAAACATTAACAGTTAATACCCTCAGAGAACAGAATAAAGATGACCACCTTACCTATTAAGTCAGAAATTATGAGTATCACTTTGGAATAAACTTTTGAAAATAAGTATGACCTTCATGTTAGTCACTTAAAACTCAAGTGTAGCCTCAGAAAAGTACCAACAAACTACCAGTACTGTGCTTGTGAAGCTATGTGTTTCATTGTAGAGTGCAGGTACTATCTGAGTTAGTACAACTGATAAGGTCCTGAAACAAGTACACATTCCTACTCGAATAACATGGTAAATAGTATATTATTGCACACAACGTTTGCCCTCGAGTAGGGAAGACTAACTTGTAAAGACTTAATTACATGTTAAGTTTTTAGTGTAGACTGGCTATTTCAAATTGAAACTTTTGTTGAGTGGATCTATTTATCTAGTTAGTATAATGTGCCACAGTAGTAGTCAAGTGCTTCCAAACATATACAGCAAGAATGAATTAATTTACTTAGCCATTCTCTGATCACTGCATTATGCAGTGGTATTTATTTATCTGGAAAAGTTAATGTCCTACCCTGCATCTCCTAAATAGTATGTTTACAAGTTCTAATGTGAACGAGAATTCACTTAGATTAAGCAAAATTGCTATTATGATGGATCCAATTTATTTCCTTACAACAAAATGAAGTTGTAAGAACTTCTTTGATAACAATAATCACATACAGTAGACATGCAGTTGTATAGTAGTGAGAATAGGACATCATTATTTTTACAGGTAGAAACAACAGGTACATATAGACAAAAGTCTAGACATGCCATATTTTTTCTAATCCCAGCCTCTCCATGCAGAGTATGTGACATAACGCACTAAAGTTAAGGAGAAATACCAGAAGAAAAATGTAGAGTTCTGCTACAGTGTATCTTCACCTGCTGACCTTCTGCCAGAGGGGTCCATTTTAGTGTTTTGGTTTTTGTGGTTTTTTTTTTTTTTTTTTTTTTTTTTTTTTTTTTTTTTTTTTTGTGCAAAGTCTCACAAATAATTTACTGAGCTTAGAACGAATTTACTACCAGGAGACTACAACTGCCTACTTCAGAGAACTTGTATTAAAAATTACCACTAAACATTTTTCAGTGAAATTGCAGTTTACCTTTTAGCATTTTCTAATTTTCTAAACTAAGGTAATATAATTAGAAAAGCCACAGAATTGGAAAACCTCCTTTGGGATCTCTCCATCAACCGCACAGATTTCCCCCCAGTTTCCTTATCCCCTTCTGGCCCCTGGCAGCCACCTGGCAGTGCAAAAGTACCTCTTGATCAAGATCCAGGTACAAGATAGAGTCCGATCACACTGTTCTAAGTCACTACTAAGTGTCTAAATAAGGTCCTAAAGCACTTAACTGTGCTTAACATTTTTACTGAATTGCATGTTTTTCTGTTGAAACCATCAGAAAACATAATGGCAAGTATATTCAAATTGACATAGAGAAAAAGTGGGTTAGTACCAATCTTAGTGAAAAGAGTAAATATTGAAGCTCAGAATATATAACTTCTGTTCTAATTATAGTAGAAGTATAATAGAAGTTTTCCTTGAGCTACTTCTATATTTAGCATAATTTTTAAAGTATTTCTAGACGATCAGTTTTTCTAAGTTATAAGTGACAAATAAGAGTGGATTATCTGGGATATCATTTATGCAAAGTCCAGTTATTCTAGGCTCAACATGAAGATGCATTGATTGAGAATATAAAATAGCTACACGAGAAAGAAACTTGTACTCTCCAGTCCCTTGCTGTCACACTGTCACTTTGTTTTCATTTACAATGAAGATGTATAAAAAATAAATACAGACAGAAGATCAAATTGTTTATTAATTTCTTCCGTAATGAAATAGCTCTCAAGTTTTGTTTGAGGAGAGACAACAGTCTCTACACTGGTGTAATTCCCCTTCACCCTAGCCCCCATTTAACTAATTAAATGTTCTTTAGAATTTGGAATCACTAAGTATAGCAAAACTCTTGAGAATCATAAGGAAAGTCAGGAGGACATTTCAAACACAGGAATGGTTGGTGTAGGACAGCCTTGGGAGTACATGATGCTTTCAGTATCATTTTGTACTGTACTTTAAGGCTTTAATATCCTTTCTAGCAATGTCACACCAACTGCTAATCAATACCAATTATTTTTCTCACTATAGAAACAAGGTTTATTTAACCCCTTGAGTGCGCTACACTGAAATAAAAGAGGACATACTTTTTACACAGATGAAGAAAACAGGCCATCCACCAAAAGGAAATTATTCCCATTAAAAAAAAAAAAAAAAAAAAAAAAAAAAAAAAAAAAAAAAAGGAAAAAAAAAAAGGAAAAAAAAAAAAGAAAAAAGAAAAAAGTCTACATTCAAATTTTGGATGAACATATAGTCATTCACAAAATTCCTCAGATCTATCAGCTTAAGGTGGCAATTTAAAACTGTGTGCTTTAGTTAATGAACTAAAGGCTTCATGCTGTCATTATACTAATCCTTAGAAACAGATAAGTAGGAGAAGACTCTTACCCTAGAGTGCCTTGTGCCATGTTTCAGTCATATCATAACCCTACAATTGCAGGGGTCTTTGCACACAAATTTTGATAGACTAAGGAAATAAACTCATGACTCATAAAAAAGAGTGGATTTTAATTTAATTTTGTTTTATTTTTTTCTTTTTGGCATTGCATACAGATCTGAAATGAGTTAGAACAGATATGGTAACACTTATTTTACTGCCAAGTTATGTTATGTTATGTTAATAGAAACTTTTTCATTTTGTATTCAGGTCAGAAACTCACATCATAGAGAAAAAAACATTCATCACAGAAAATGGAAAAAAGAAGTAGCCCACCCTAAAATAACGTTATAGTGTGCATAAATATATATATTATAAAAGCCTGGGTAATCACCAATATAAATAAATGCTTTTAATTTCCTATCTGTATACTAGAAATAAGTTATCAGACCAAACATCTATGGAGGTTGGTCAAGATTTTTTTTTTATTATTTTTCTGTAATTAGGCAGACAGCTAGCATGAACTAGCTATTACTGAACTAACTAAAGAAATCAAGAATTTTTAATATTAGTTTTCAAGTCATTAATTTTAAGTAAATAATTTAAATGCAAAATAAATGCACATATTTAGAAAATTAAAGATATTAGGAAACTACAGCCTTATTGCTCTCACACATTCTCACTGTCTTTTTGGCAGTGGAAATCTAGCTTACCCTGAAATGCAAATCTACTAAAATGCCATTAATGGTTTACACTTACATGCGTTTGTCCATTTGTCTACATATTTATCATATAAACTTATCCACTTATAAGTTTATATGCAACGTTTAACTCTTACAGACCATCAGAGTTTTATATATATTTATCCATAAAAATATGCCATCAAATGGGAATAAAATAGAACAGAAAATAGTTTAATGGAAAAAGTTATGAGTCTGTAAGATGAAAATAGAGCGGTTGCTTCTGTAACACTTCACAAAGGTGAGCATTCAGATAGGACTGAGAGAGAAATAAGAAAAATAAAACTAATGCCATTGAACATTCTTCTGAGATGGATTTGTCATAAGTATAAAAAAACGACGTTACATTGCACTGTTTAACCTAAGGTAATGTATCACATTAGTGTTAATTTCAGAAAGTTAACCTGCAGAACTCCATAACTATGCAAAATACAGTGCAATATTCCTGAACTCTCAGTACACCATATGGGACTATCTGAAGCATTTTTCTTAACCTGATTCAAGGAAAAGCAAAGAAAATGAGGTTCTAACTAGCTATTGCTCTGGAGCTGCCCCTGCTCTTTGCATAGACTTGAAAAGCTGATTTCATCGTAAATACTTTCTGCCTTTCACAACAAGCTTGCCTATATTACTAGTACTGCTCCTCCTGCCACCTGACTCTTTGGGGCCTATAAGTTACTATAGCAAAGTAGGTTTAGAAGTCATGGGAAACTTTGCTTCAGGTGTTTCATAAGAGTTTTCATAGAATTCCGTAAGGATCATGACCTGTTGCTGCTGGTGAAATAAGAATAATGCAGACCTGGGCAACAAGAATGCTTTGCTAAAAAGAAAGTTACGGACCACCGACAAAGAGGAGGTGAATCTTGCTGGAAGTTTTTAATTAAAATTTCTGTGGAATCCCTTTTCAGTGCTTTCATGTTTCTGTTTTCTCAATGCTGTAGGCATTTCTAGGCAGTATTACAAGCAAGACAGAACAAAGGACTCCAAATTTCAATGGCTTTTTGAAATACTGGAAATAATAATGCTTGTATACACAGGATGTAACTTCATTTTATTACTTCTTCAATTCACTGCAACCAGAGGTAGAACAAAACATGCTTCAAAAAGGAAAGAAAAAAGAAAAAAAGAACAAAAAAAAGAGAAGAAAAAAAAAAAAAAAAAGCCCACACTGCACACTGCGTACTTACTTTCATCATTTAGTTGTCCCTTCCTTTACTAAAATGCAGTTTTAACTCTGATGCTATGCAAAAATAATACTAAATATTTTATTCCTCTACTTGAGACTATAAAAAATGCTCATACCCGCCAGCAAATATGACCAGTTTGTCTTGAAATCCTCCTTTTGATTCAAATTAAGAGAAAGATCACTACATTTTATTTATTTCCTCTCTATATAGGAAGTCTCTCTTAATCTGTTAAAGTGACTACAAACCATCACAATTTCCACAGTAACATGCAGTTCAATGATTAGGTTGGCATTACTAATCCCTAACTAATGCAGCAATGCTTCCTTTTTAAACACTGATGTCAGAGAATCACAGAATCACAGAATGACCCGAGTTGGAAGGGACCTCAAGATGAAGTTCCAACCCCCCTGGCAGGGCCACCAAACTTCCACATTTACTAGATCAGGTTGCCCAGGGCCCCATCCAACCTGGCCTTAAACACCTCGAGGGATGGGGCATCCACAACCTCCCTGGGCAGCCTGTTCCAGGACCTCACCACTCTCCTATGTCAAAGCAGTCCTATGTCTCACCAATTTCCCACATCAAAGCAGTGGTGAACATTTAGAAATAGAAATTGGGGACTGCCTGCATCATTTTTCATTTAAAAGAGTACTGAGAAGTGCTGAGGAGGAGGACATGAAGAAACAATGGATTTTTCTTTCCAAGGGAAAATTCCTAATTGAAAACATAAGATTGAGGGACAATTGGATACAAATTAAAAGCAAGTGGGTTCAATTAAAACTCTTGCTGCATCTAATACATGCTCTATTCTGTATTATCATTATCTGTACCAGAAAGTGAAAGGCTGAAAGGTTAAAAAAAAAAAAAAAAAAAAAAAAAAAAAAAAAAAAAAATCCACACCAAAACAAGTAAACAAAAAAAAATCAGGTGGAATTTTACACTAGGAAAATGAATACTTGGAATTTACACAGAGCTTTTTAAAATACTTTACAGATTTAGAAGTTCAAAATCGTTTCTGAATCAAACATCAAACAAAATATAAGATATTAAATTATTTCTTCCACCAGATTAGATCTGGTTCTTTTAGGCAGTTTACTGAATTAAGCTCACCACGATAGTCTCAACACCTTTCATAGACTGAAATTGGTATAATGGTTTGGTGACGTATCAAAGGGAATGGGAGAAAATTCCAGTGAGACAAAAAGTTTTCATCTGAATTGCATTAAGCAGTCATTTTCTTATAATTCAACATTTTAAATCAATGAGAGTCTTAGGTGCATTATTATACTAAGATGATTCTCAGAGATTATAGTAAAAGTTTTTTTTTGTTGTTTTTTTTTTTTCTTGAAGCATTCATTTTCTTGTTTCACAGAGCTATAAGTAAGCTATCTGAACAAAAACTCATATGCTTCCAATTTAAACAACAACAACAACAAAAAAGTTATTCAGTATCAGTGTTCTACCTTCTCAGAAATTTCACTCAGCTTAAATCAATCACTGATACAAAAATGCTGATATTTGCTGAAATGTAAGTTGACATAATTTTATATACTTTTATACATGCAAACAAAATGTCATTCACACACACATATATATATATTATGTATTTAAGGAAAATGTTGCTTTCTCTAATTATGAGTTAAGAAAAATAATTTAAAATAAATATTTAAAAGTATGACTCAGTTCTGAGAATGTTTATTAGAGCTGCAAAAACAGCTCTCCTAAAAGAAAAATGGAGGAATTGAATCCTTAATCAACATATTATCCTACTACATCAAATATCTTAAAGAAAGAAAAAAGAAGTAATTTGTACTTCTATGTTTTATCTTTTTGCTAGTTCACTGTCTCCAAATGGCTATCTAGCTGGGACTGACTTGGTTATACACCTTCAAACTCATGAAGTTCAGATGGCACAAAATGCTGTGTTTTCCTGACAGACTGTTCTTTTGTAAAGCAGAAATATCTGTCCCAGTTCCATTTTTGTGGTCCTTTCTGCATTCTTGGTGTGTCTCTCATTTTTCAGAGCTTGCGAGGGAGAATCTCATGCTGAATTATATTTTGTCTTCCTTGGATGTATCTCCAATTTTTTGATTTTTAAGCAAAATATATAAAGGGGACCCAGTACTTAAACAGGGTCAAAACATGCATAACATTGAGTGCCTTAAAGGAAAAATGTATTTAAAACATCTACAGGAGTGAAGAAACAGTATAAGACTGCTTTTAAAAATGAACGAAATTTTCTGTGAGAACACATAGCACTATGATCATGGGCTAAACTAGTCATGTAGGGAAGAGAGAAGACAGACGGTGTTTAACAGAAGTTACTCAGTGGCAGTAGAGATTATATTGTTATTTGCCCATTGTTTTTATAGAAAGAGTCCGGTCATTAAAATTTATGAATTTGATGTCACAGCTCCTGTAGATACAGAAGGCTATTTCAGTGCTGGACATCAACAGTTTTGTTTTGTTTTGTTTTTTTCTCTCTCTCCCAGTGTATTTGGTTTACATGGCAAGGTTTTGGTAGTGGGTGGGCTGCAGCGGTCAGTTTGTGAGCAGAGCCCAGACTTTGACCCATGTTAGACAAGAGTCAGCTCCAGACAGCTCCAAGAAACTTGCTGCTTGCAAGTGCTGAGCCAGTGAGCAACACTGATTGTGCCTCTGTGAAAGAAGATTTAAGGAGGAGAAAAACTGTTGTGCAACAGTGCTGGATAAAGAAGTGGGAAAATATGAAAGAAAACAGTCCTGTAGACGCCAGGGTCAGGTGCATCTTCCAAGTGCAGAATAGAAGTTCCTTGCAGCCTTTTGAAAAGGCCGTGAACTAGCCCTGCAGCCTGTGGGGCACCACACAGAGTACATCTTCATGTGCAGCCCATGATGGAGCAGATGGATGTGGCCTGAAGGCCCTGGGCAGAAGCTGCAGCACCTGCAGAGGAGCCCCTGGTGGAGCAGGTGGGCTAGGGGACCTGCTGCCCTTGGAGACCCATGATGAAGCAGTTTCTGAAGGCTGGACCCTGTGTTATGGACCCATGTTGTAGCAGTACCTGAAGAGCTGCAGTCTGTGGGAAGCCCATATTGAATCAATTTGGGAAGAATGGCATCCTGTGGGAGGGACTCCGTGGTGGAGCAGGGGCAGAGAGTGACTGTGAAGGAATGGCAGATGACAATGTGTTATGGACTGTCCCCATTCCTCATTCCCCTGCACTGCTCCAGGAGAAGGTAGAAGACGGTGGATGAAAAGAAGGTGCTTTTGGTTTACTTCTAGGTTCTCACTGCACTAGTCTATTAGTAATAGGTAATAAATTAATCTCCCTATACTGAGTCTGTTTTGCCTGTGGCAGTACTTTGTGAATTATCTCCCTGTCCTCACCACAACCCTTGAGACCCTTTTCATATTTTCTCTCTCCATTTCTTTGAAGTGGGGAAGAGACTGATATGGTAGAGGTTGGCTGCCCATCAGGGTGAAACCACCACACTCAGAGAGCTGAACAAAAGGGTTAATGTGAACATGCCACATTATAAATGAACATAACTGTTGTCACAGTTTAGTGCAGAAAAAAAGCTCATAATGTCATTGAATACTTAGGAAGGAATTTTTGTGTTATTAAAAAACAAATGGCAGAAAAAAAGTGCTATTAGGAAGGGGTGAATTGAGTGCTTAACACTTGTTCCAGTTTACAGGTCGATTTTAATTTTGTGTTAGGGATTACAGAGAAATCTGTCAATAAGACAGTCATACAGAAAACACCTGAAGGCACTGGAAAAGGAGCTCTTACTATTTAATGTAAGTCCCCATGTAAATTATAACATTGAAAGATAAAACTATGTATATTGCAGACAGACCACATAGTTTTTCCATGCTCATTAGGGATCAGCCTCTGGCCGAATCAAACACCTGACTTCTAGATCTCTTGCAGAAAGCAGAAAAGATGATTCAGGTACACAATACCACTGTATAAGATCAGAATATCAACAGAAATAACAAGACTTTCCTCAAAAATAAACAAACAAAAACCAGTGCAAACAGAAGCACTTAAAATTAATGTAACATGATAATATTTTGCATATTCATCCAAAATCACCTTCTCTGAGGCAGTCATCCTAAGACATTTCCGGTGCGCGCACACTGACAAGACCAGACAGTTGGCAGTTGTGTTTCTCTGCGCCCTTTCTGTACCCTCTGGGTTTTGAGGGGAGCCTCTTCCCAGCACAGACTGAAACCTCTCACCACCACTAAGCGTGCTGTCAGTCACAGCCCGTTTGTGTGCCCCTAGCAAGAGGAAAGGAGTGGTACAGTTCACTTCTAAGTCTGTTAGTAATTGTTCAAAGTGAATTAACTGCATGGCACACTACTAGATTTCTTAAACAAATTAGGCATTTAATATCTGTTGCTGCTTCAGGACAGGAACTGTACGGAAAGTAAAAGATGGGATTAAATCAGAGCTTATTATGACTTATTTGACCAATTATCCCTAGATCTTTTTCATTTTTGTCATACTTCAAGAACATAAAGATCTAAACTACTATTAAATTACACTGACATGTTAGTTACGGAAGACTGAAAACTCAGTGACTTAATCAAAATGCATTTGTGTAGCAATTTCATTACTGATTATTTTATAGAGGTGACAGTAGGAGGAACTATCTGAAAACAAACAAAAAAAAAAAAGTACGTACAAAAAAAAAGTACTTCTACTTCTACATAAACCACATAGAAGATGATCATTTTGGGAAGGGTGATACTAATGGAGATTTCTAATAAGATAAACAATCAGAGCAGGAAAACAGTGCTCAGAGGAAGTATGAGCTGTAAATAGTTCATAGAGCACTAACCATAAATGAAAAAGTCTGGTCAAACATTAAGCATCTTAAAAGAATATAATCCAGTGGAATATCAGATATTTAAAGCCAGAATTCTTTTGAAATATCTATTTCTTATATTTCTTGAGAAAAGGTTATAACAATTTTCAAGTAAACATAGATAATATGATCATACTGCTATTTGAATAATGATACAAAAGGTATATTTTTCTCCCTGTTCCCTTGACTCTCAAAATCATCCTTGCTTCAGTGGGTACATAATTATATTTATTTAAATGAAAACTAGTGAGTTGCATGGATAGGAAAAATGCAACAACTTAAACACAATATGAAATTGTAAAAAGTGCTAATGGGATATCAATAAATGGAAAACAGTTCTATTCAAGGAAAGAACACAGTTATACCCAGATAAACTGGACTGTTTGTATGATTCGCTTAATTGCTAGAAAACAACTAGAAAACTTTGGATTCTGTTGTAATATTTGTACTTATACATTAAAACAACTTAATCCATAAATAAAACTAATTATTTAGCAGGCAATATTCACAATGTGGTTTTTTGTTGTTGTTGTTGTTGTTGTTGTTGTTGTTTTTTCTTAGCTATCATAAAGATCTATTCCATTAAAATGTAGCACTCGGTCATTTAATATATTTCAATTGATGTATTTGTTATTACTGTTAGATATCAGTGGCAGCGGGCCTGAAATAACCCTGCAACTCTCCTGAGTGCCACAGGAGCCTTTAGGGTAATAAAAACTGCAAAATTTTCAGGAAGTACCATCAAATTATTAAAATCTATGTATGGTATAGCAAAGTCTTCTGATACTAATACTAAACACAAAAGTGAAAACTAGGGCCATTTGAGCATTTATTCATGAGACTTTATGGAGTTAGGAGGTGATAATTTGCTTGGTTTTGATGCAGGTTAGTCCAAATACAGTTGGATATGCTTCACAGGATTCCATATGCAGTCTATCCCTCTCTGATGGACTTCTCTTGAGCATTTTCTTCTAACCAAGTGTTTGCTAAGATGTTGCTTGTCAAGCTGCCTGAAGTTGTGAGTCAGTCTCAGTGTTGCCAAAGTCATAATTATAAACCAGCCTCTTTTAAGATAATTTTAATAATGTATTCACTTATTTTTTTAAATGTATGACTGATGCTTGTCATTGGTAGTCAAATTAGGCAGTGGATAATAGCAGGAACTTTCCTCCTGTCAGAAGCATTTGGATTCCTCAGCATTAAAAGAGGTGATTTAATTGGAGGAGGTTAAGGGAGGAAATTCAATATCACTGAAGATTACATCCGAACCATGTGCTGAATTACAGTGAACTTAGGCTAACTAAATTGATATCTACTACAGAGAAGTGTAGCTGCTTCTCACTGATTTCTTTCGTAAAATAGACTGATGTAATAGAAGGCCCACGGACTTACATAATCAAAGCACAGTACCAGGAACTGCTTACAATTTCACTAACAATCAGTATGATCATTTTAACAAATAATTTATCTGTGTTGGGATTAAAAAGATTCTGTTTGTCCAGTGTAGATGAACTGCTGATAGAGCAGAGAGAATTGAGATAGTATGAATATCTTCTATGTTTTATTTGAGGAGTTGTTAAAAATATTCTAATAAAAGAGGTATTACCACAACTGATCCTCTCTACTCTGTGAGGGGAATTACACTGCTACTCATAATCCATACTAATGTTAAGCAATCATAAAACTGTAAAAAAATCAATTACACTCCGTAACGGAAAATGCTTTGATGTGACAAAAATGTCATCTGTAATGTTATTTAGCCAATCTGCCTAGGAAGGTATTGCCAACAACTATTAAAGAAAGATTTAAAAAAAAAAAAAAAAAAGTAAAAAGCACACCATTACATTGTAAGTGTCATGGTGGTAAACAAAATTAAGATTCAAGTTCTTTTAGATTTTACTAAACAGGGTATCTGAAAATGTTTATTGTATCAGGTTGTTGAATGGATTTACACAATAACAGGTCTAGTCCCCAAGGGTTATTATATAAAATTTACTAATGGGACAATCCCTTTTATCAGCCATAGGTGTTTCTCCCCTATTCTGCATGGCTGAAACCACACTATAACCACAGAGTAATCTGTTGTGCTTTAGAAACATAATTACATATTGACAGGTTAAACTATGAGACCTAAAGCAAGGCGATTTGGGCTATTTTATTAGCATTCTCATGGGGCAAACCTAAAGGGGCATCAATTAGTTTGCAACAAGCGAACTTATTTTCAAGTTTCCTTTCCTGAGTGTGTTACGTACTTGAAGAAAAAGAGCTGCAGATTTTTTTTTTTAATTATTATTTTTTATTATTTTTTATTTTTTTATTTTTTTAAAGCAAGGTAAATGCAGCATGTATATAAGAAAGAGCATATATAATTAAAATAAAACCAGACATGCCTTATTAGGAAAATATTAAATGACAATTATTTACTAAGTGTCTCCTTTTGCTTATTTTTTTCTTTTCTTTTCTTTTTTTAGGTTTTCTCATCTTACTTAGTTTTGATTATATTACTACAACCTTACCGAAAAACAAACAAACAAACAAAAAATCAGAGAAATATCTAATTTATTGAACACCTACTACTGCTAAATTATTAGCCAGAATGCTTCCAAATCATTCACTACTTTATACAACAGTTATTGAAAAACATACAGTGAAAAAAAGAATAGTTCAAAGACGTTTTTCTTAGAAACTCATATAAAGTGACAAAAGTCTAATTTGAATTACATTTAAATATCTGAAGCACATGTTCAGGAATAACAAAATCATCCCCTCCTGACATGCTGCAAAATCACTCTTTAGAAGACAATTTTTATCCTTAAAAATGATGCATATCCTTCCTATTTTCATATTCCCTTTAGTCTTTACCCATATTTTTGGTTTACTTTCAAGAACATATCTACAGAACAGTAATAAATACCAACTATATTATATATAACATTTACATCCTTCAAAAAATCCTTCTACCAATCTTTAGGGTTAAGTTATTAAGAAAAAAAAGTCAAAACAAAATTTGAAGTTCTAAAGATTCAATGAAATGAAAGCAAATAGTAAAATACACATGTAAAGAAGTATTTGTAAAGTTCAAAAACTATGTAACTGGTAATAAATAAGAAAACTTATGGAAACTTGCTATTACATAAAGAACAGGAAGAAGCACCAAAATAACTAGAAATTTCCATCTAATCATATGAACAACATAAAAACATGCAATTATTTATGCTTGCATCATCTGTTCTTAATAATTTGATCTTTTGCAAATAAGTCTCACAAAGAAACAAATATTGTAGGCACTGTACGCCCTGCTGGGTTTGGTTTTACTGAACTCAAATTTATTTTACAATCATAAAAGTGGTCCAATAGACCATGATATCAAAATTCAATGTGACTACCTTTTTAAGGTTAACTTTAATTTTTCCTTGAACATTATGGTTTGCAAAGATAGGAATATAATATCCTTCTATACGTGTTTCACTGACCTGGGATCCCCTCTGCCAATGGAACACAAGCTGAAGGGTGCTGTAGCTCATATCTACATTTTGATTACCTGTAAAGCTCCAGAGCAATCAAAAATAGAAGCAACCTGTTCTAGCAATGGGAGATGGCTTTCATGAGTGGGTGTTCCACTTGAGTTGCATAGTAGTGGATGATTTAGCAGTTAAAAAAGAGGAATGTTTTACAAATTCAAGGTTTTTGCTCCTTTAAAAATATATATATATACATGATTTTAAGCAACTTTTATTGACACCAGGAAAGTATCAGTTTTGGAGCAAATAATTAAAAAAAAAAAAAAAAAAAAAAAAGACTATATAATTACATAATTAATAATCTTTCTAATTAATAATTTTTACAGATTCAGTTTAATTAAAAAGAGAAAAACAAGCCTGAATTTAAACTAGAGAAGAGGAACACAAAAACCAAAAACCAACCAAACAAACCAACGAAGAGCAAAACGATACAATAATTAAGTATTGGCATAATAATTCAGTTCTTTACCAAGGGGAGGTATGCAAAATCAAGCAAAGGAATGAAAATTTTAAGGTTTCCCACACGGAATTCTTATCAAATTGTTCCTTAATGAGATTTCAGTTTGATGACTAAACTCTCTTCTTCTATACCCAACCCAACTACAAACCAAAAACAAGGGAATGTATTGGATGATTTCAAATTCTCTTTGGCAGGTTTCTACACTGACTCACTGACTGCAAAGTTTTCTTTTTTTTTTTTTTTTTTTTTTTTTTTCTTTTTTTTCTTTTTTTCTTTTTTTCCTGGAAGATATGCTTACAAACGGAATAGTGAACATCCTCACTCTCTTTCATCCTCACTGGTGCTCTTTAGTGCAGTGAAGCCCACAGAGGAGCGTGGTGTGGTTAGAACTGAAATAGCTGAAGCAGCCAAGAAAGCAGTGCAGTTCTGCTTATCCAAACTCTTTAGCACATGGCCACCTAACAAATGATTGCCTGTCTGCAGACAGAAGAGAAGAAAGAACAGCCATTCCACAGGGAGACTGTACCTGAATGCCATATACACAGGATGTGTATTCTGCTTCTGTTGTGCCTACTATGCTTTTTGAACAGTTGGATGCCTCCAAGTGAGAGCTACATAAGCATATCT
The DNA here is from genome assembly GCA_030625065.1 of Alectoris magna. Taxonomy (NCBI): domain Eukaryota; kingdom Metazoa; phylum Chordata; class Aves; order Galliformes; family Phasianidae; genus Alectoris; species Alectoris magna. Next base: position 37,271,036 of record CM060560.1, read on the forward strand.
TGAAAGGCGTACACTGCCTTGTAGTTTTATACCTACAGAGGTCTTGGCTCTCACTCTTGGTTCAGAACACAGCTTCTTCAGTTTGAAACCTTGATCTGTGCAATTTTATTCCCAATTCCTATCCCTAGCCAGTTCAAATGAGTTCTAAGGCAATACTGCCTACTTCTTAATACAGATTCTCCTGAACACTTAAACTTGACTTGAACACTAAAACTATTTGATCTCGCTTTGTCCTTTTGAATTTGGGCATGTATATCTTCTGACATACCTGTGGAAAATGTGGCCTAGCCTAATCATTAAGCATGGCTTTGGTTTCATCTTTCTACTGGCTACTTCCTGTCATTGGTGCACCAAACCAGTCTACAGATTGAATTCATTCCAATATTAAGTGCACATGAAGCTCTGAAGGCCAATCGTATTCTGAGTTGCATCAAGGGAAGCATGCCCGACAGGTCAAAGGAGGTGATTTGACTCCTCTACTCTGCTCTGGTGAGACACCATGTGGAGTACTGTGCCCTCTTCTGTGGCCCCGAACACAAAAGGACATGGAGTTGCTGGAGAGGGTCCATGAAGATAACCAGAGGGCTGGAGCACCTCCCCTACACATATAGGCTGAGAGAGCTGGGGCTTTTCAGCCTGGACAAGAGAAGGCTCCCGGGGGACCCTATAGCAGCCTTCCAGTACCTGAAAGCACCAGAAAGTACCTGAAAGGCCTTCAGGAAAGCTGAGGAGGGCCTTTTTATAAGGGCACATAGAGACAGAATGAGGGAAAATGGCTTTAAATGTGAGAAGGGTAGATTTAGACTAGATATTAGGAAGAAAATCTTTAATGTGAGAGTGGTGAGACAATGGAACAGGTTGCCCAGAGAGGATGTGGATGCTCCCTCCCTGGAGGTGCTCAAGGCCAGGCTGGATGGGACTCTGAGCAACCTGGTCTAGTGGGAGGCCTATAGCAGGGGGGAAGGAACTAGGCAATCTTAAAAGTTCCTTCAAAGCAAAATAATTCTATGATTCTATAATAGCTAAGTTTGATCAAAGATATGTCATGAGACTGTGGAATTGCTGTCAGTGGGTTGTCCCACTTATGTTCCAAGTAGGTACACTAAAATAACTAATTCAATCAATAAATAAAATAATCTACAACTGTGCATTATCTCTGCACTTGAAGAAGATGGCACCTGAAAGCATTTGTCCTCTCTTACATATTGCCAGTTCCTTCTATTATTTTGCCTCTCCACTTTGCTTTTCACATTTCCATGTGGAGTGAAAAACATTAATGTAGGAAAATAGTCCAGAAGCAGGAAAAGGATAGGCTGATACTGCTCTAAAAGCTTTTCTAAGTACATTGTAAGTTTATGGATATAGCCTATAAAATGGTCTCTCTAATACAAAATGGAGAGGCAGCTTTCTGTGATAGAACTGGTAGGACTCCAGGATCCCCATTCTTTCAGGAAAATCTTTCAATGCTCATCTCTCTAATATGACACTATTACTCTAAATATCTTCCTCAAAGCAACCCTTGCAGTCTCCCGCTCTCTTGGGTGATGCTCTATTTAATAGGCTGTTAAGTAAAAGCAAATATTCCTTGTTTTCTTTCACCAGCATTATTAATGCTTCAGCTACTTACTCAGGTCCACAGAAGCTAATTAAATTTAATCTTAGAACTGGATTTTGTAAATCACAGCCTAATTGTAGAAATTTAATCTGAATCACAAATGGACAATTAAGTCTAGTGATGTATGAGATCTTTGTTCTGATTATTTCTAATTCTTGATCAAAAGACATCCTTCTAGTCAGCATGCTGAACTGAATTCGTGGAAATTCTTCTTTACGTGAGCATGATTATGTAATCTCCCATGAAATACAGGTGTCTAAATTCTTTTGTTTCTTAATCTATTTCAAAAACCAAATACCTAAAAATATATCTAAACATCTAAACATATCCTTACATCCATGTAAAAAGATGTAGTCTCTGATTCATGTAAACATGAGTTTCGCCTCTAACTGTTCACAAGAATGACAATTTTTATTCAAAACATGAATCATGAAAGTTTTCAGTTGAGTTTCATTTTGCCATTAACGATCATGTCCAACTTCAATATGTTCTGCATTACTGTAAGTTAGGAAAAAAATGCACTCCTAAAATAATTAATTGTGTCACATTCATGATAAATTCATTGTCAATCAGTATCACATTGGCTTGGAAGAAACAGATGATGTTATTACTAATCATACATCGATATGGCTTTTCTTCACATTCAATAATTACAGTTTAACAAAAACCATAAGGACCAATGGACTCATTGGTTTCACCAACTGAAGAGTTTATTGAAGCTCCAAAAACACAAAGCAAAAATCTCTCTTGCTGATACAGACATGTTGTAATAAGGATTATTTATTCTGGGTTTAATGTAAACTTTCAACTGAAGCTTCCGTAGTATTTCAACGTGCAAATCTACACTTTCAGATTAGGCAGGAATTATTTTGAGTGATGGCTCCTTTTAATGTCAGGGGAGTGCTTACCTCTCTTGCTTTACTTTGTACATGGCAGGCCTCCAAAAGTCCTACTGTTAAATCTGAATTAAGTAGTCTTAATATGTATAATATTTAACATTTTCAGAAGTTATGCGTTAAATCTGTAGCCTAAAGCTTCTAGTTAAGGAATGAATCCAACACTTCAGGGCTTTACGTACATTTCTTTAATTCCTCTTGCCAAGTTGATGTGTAAGTGCAAACTGTATAAAAGTTCACATCACCTAGATCTGTTCTTGCAAGATTAGTGAAATAACATCTTAGTCAGAAAATGATCTTTTTCTTCCACAGCATTTTAGTCTCTGAACTCTTAAGGCTTGTATTAAATATGAAATAGGAATAATGAGTTTTAATTTTTTAAAGACACTAAATACCTTGAACAAGCTGGTTAAGAATTGTAGAGCTACTCTGTCACCAAAAAAAGAGCTTAGCAAATCCAGTAAAGTACCACATTAGTTTTCTGTTTGCATGATTATATATATTTGCTATGTTATCAATTTCTGAAAACACGTTCATTTCTTGAAATTGAACTTCTGAACAACACTGGATAAATGCAAGTGAGTGAAGTCCCATCTACCCAATGCAAGTTAAACATACCTTCTGCCAACGTGTTTTTCTGTTCCGATAATGTAGAGCATATAAAAATAATATTGCTAACAAAAGTACTTTTCCTGTTCCTCTCTCAAACAACTGGATTAATTCCTCCCCTGAGCACCATTAAAATAACACAGTATAATTCAGATATCGATGTATAGTCAATATAATGGTCATTTCTTGTAATCCATTTATTCACATTTATCAACATGAATTTACCTTCAGGTGCTGAACCTTATCTGGCAATCAAAATTGCATGAATTAAATCTCTAAATAACAGCTATTTACAATTAAGTGTCCATTAGAGAAGCTATAGTTGAAACTCACCTGACAAAATTCACCACGTGTGATAATGTGTCACAGACAAACACTTTGTCCTCTTTACCCGTAACCTGTTTCAAAACTGTTATTTCTACTGCTGATGCTTAGTGTCTGGTAGATCTGGAACAACTGCATCAGTGCTTTATGATGGTTCATGCTTCCGCTGGCATACTGGTGCAACTTTGTTTACACTGATCTCTATCTTTTGGTCAAATAATTGTATCAATGCAGGAAAAAGAGAGTGAATCTGGTCTATACTTCACAAAGTAAATGGCAGTCTCTCTAAAACTGTACACATAACCTGGTCTAAGAAACAAATTTGTACAAGTGGTCCAATAACAAAAAAGAAAGAGATTTTCAATCTACTTTAAATCAAAAATGATATAGGAGGATAGACAAAGCCACGTGAAGTGAAATATTCTATACAGTGGGTCCTTTTAAAGGGAGCAAACATGCAAGAATATATAAGGGACCATTATTGCATTTCAAATAGCGCCAAAATAAGGATGATGAAAAAAAAATATAAATCCTAGTGTACAGTAAGAGCAAGATAAGTATGTCCTTGTAATCTGTGGGTTTCATGGCTGTTAAAGACAGTTCAAAGGAAATTGAAAGGTCAACTCTCCTATAAATATTCAAAATTTGACTGTAAGAGCTGCAAGGATATTATGTGGTAAAAAATAATATACAAAGTGATGAAGACCTGGAAGAGAGCTCACTCTATGAACAAAATGTTAAAGTTCTCCCACAACACAATGTATTGTGCCACTGTACTGCACATTAGAAGATAAAATGGCATTTCTCACTGTTTATTCTCAAACAGGATTACAACGTAGATTATACTATCTGCTATTCTCTTTAAGCAATACCTAAGGCAAACTTGGAAAGCTGAAGACTATCTTAATACCCATTTTCCATGTAACTGCTGTCATCCCAACAACATATTTCCAACTGTGAGAACACAGATAGCTTCCTGCAGAGCTTCTAATCTCAGGGCCAGTTTGCAGAGCAGCCAGGAGGATGTGCTAGTGTAATGAGAAAGCTGGTAACTACTGTCTAGAGATATAACACTTCATGTCTGCTCATTTCTCAAGCTCTGTTGGCCTGAAACAGGAATCCTAGATTGGCTGCTTGGCTCCTAAATCTTTCCTTCCCTAGACAGTAACACATTATTCTCACACCAGATAGCTTAACTTACTGGCTGCTTGCAGAACCCCTGAGATCTCCTTTAATTATATACAAAACTAACACACAGGTTCTATAAAACACTTTGAAGTCAGTCAAGACTGCTAAATAGTTGGATTTGAAGTGCACATGCTTATTTTTTGGATGAAATTGGTACTTACATTTACACTGCAAGTAAACCAGGCATGTACCAAAGATCAAGGCTGACTAGTATGTAGAAAGTTGCACAATGGACTTTAAAGCTGGCACACCAGATTTCATTTAAAAGACAAGGTTATTTTGAGGAAAACACTCTGAAGTAGGTAAAGAAAAAAACACTATTTCAGTATTTTTTTCTCCCACAATAAGTTTAAAAAAATCTTCCTCTTGCTTGACACAATTTCCCTGTGGCTTTGTGCCACCTTCACATAGCCATCCATAACTCTTCTTCTGCTTGAAACAATCTTCAACGTGCCACTCTCGTTAATGACTGAGATACCCCCTGATGGTGCTTAACATTTAATAGTGCTAGAGCTCCACGTTTGCCCAAACAACCTTTTCCATTTACCTTGCCTCAAAGGCATTCTAATTTTTCTTCAGAGACAGAAATCCTTTAAGCCCATTGTATCCTTAGGCTACAAATTTACTGAGATTTAGGTTTCCAATAAGAGCGCCAAGATGAATGCCACCTTCTCATTTATGAATCAATTTTTGCCCATCGGCTTTTCAATGTTATTACTTTTTATTTTACTTTACACTCAAAGGGGAGAACCACAGAAATACATACATACACACATGCATACACATAATGCTTATCTGAACATATCTGAAATCAGAACTGAATAAAACATATGACACATTCTCACCAACATATATTTAATACATAAATCTCACAAAACACGTAGTCTCAGATAGAACATTTTTTTCTCATATTAAAAACTCTTTATTTAGATCATCATCATGTACCACAAAGGCAAGCATGCTGTTTCTTAGCATCAAAAGGTATATTTTTGTATAATGCTTGTGAGCGATTAAAGAATCACTTTTCTTTTCATGCACCACAATTCAGCTGACACTCTCATCCCATCCATCTCCAGTGGTTAGCATGTTTGTTTCTGGTCTCAATGCAGACAACGCTGTACCTTTCAAAACTTTGTAAAGAAGGAGTAGCACATGAAAAAAAAAAAAAAAAAAAAAAAAAGTATTTGCCTAAACTAACCACAAATCCATTGCCCTTCTTTTTGGATGAATTTCAAACCGATCAAGCAATAAACTAAATGGTTTATAAAGCTCAGCTTCAAGAATCAGGATTTTCAAATTACTGACTTCCAAATTCTGCTTTAATAGTATTTTGACTGAAATGAATATTGAACTTCATGTAAAGCCCAACAGGCTAAACCGTCCTAATTAGGGAATTATGTGGTCATGGTCATCTATCAGGTCTAGATAAACTATAATCCAATTTTAAATACTCGCAGGGAGTCAGATACTATTCTTGTGATATGGCTCAGAATTCATCCTGTTTGAAGAATACCATAAAGATCAAAAGATGAATCTATCTTTTATCTAAACTTAAACTGTCACGGCAGAACTCCTTCTCTGCACAAACACTCTGTAAAAACAGAATTGCCATACTAACTAGGCAATGTTTGCCAAATTCTGAAGGCATGTGAAAATCAGAATCTTAACTGCAATTATGACAGTTGCAATAATTACTTTAGTAACAACTTTAGATCACAAAATGTTATTTAAATACAGGAACAGTTTCAGAGAGTTATCCCGAGAGTCCAAAATCTACCCAGAAAGCTTAAAAAACTGAACAGAATCTTTCTGGAAGTGTAGCATTTGGGAATTTACCTCTAGAGATTCTTCTGGAAAGACAGAAAACTACTTTCAGGTTAGCTTGACCATAACAATAGTGAAAAACAATGACACTGAGTTCAACATCATCTGTGTATATGCCCAAAGGGTACTCCTGTCCAAAGGGTAACTAGATCCCAAGAGATCTAGACCCCATAGAGACAGTGACCCATGGGGTGTAATATAACATAATGAAAAAAGACTTTTTATTTCTTTTTTTTTTATTTTTTTTAACTCCACAAAAGAGAGCACCCTGACCAGACTGCTACATTTACCACACTTTTCTTCATGCTTTTATTCTGCTACTGTATTTACTACATCTGGATTTCCAGTTGTAAAGACAGAAGGTGGAAGTGACACAAACAATTGTGGACTTACTCTTTTAGATAGGTATTATTCTCAGAGTAGGAGAAAGGAAGAAGGAAAACATATGACTGAATTAAAATAAATAAAATAAAAACCTTCTCAAGAATGCTGTTGCTTGCATTTGGAGAGTAGATCTTGCATAGCAAACATCAAGAAAAGCCATTTTCAAAGGTTACCTGAACCTATATTAAATAGTTGACTATTCAACCAACCAAAACATAGATCCAAAAGACGAAATAACATAGCAGCAGGGACGAAAGATCCACACACTATTTAGCAGAGAATAAGGCTCCCTTTAGTGGAAACATAAGAAGAGTCTCTTATGGTACTATCAGAAAAATGATTTCAAGCAAAGCCTTGTGAAACATTAACATATTCTGTGACAGCTGTTTACAGCTTTTCCTTTTAAGCTGTTCACAGCTGTATATCTGGGCAGTAATTTTAAGAAAAATAAAGAACAGAATGCTCTTCCAGATACAGGTGTCTGAAGCACAAAAATATACCCACCTGGAAATAAAGTACAGTGCTATTCCTGTGTTTAAATAAATAAATAAATAAATAAATAAATAAATAAATAAATAAATGTTAAAAAATACATAAATAAAAAAGCTTTGTGCAATGTGAATGGAAAGATTCAAAAACTTGAGGTTTTTAAAATACATTCTTCAGGTTTAGATATGCATTATTTATTATTCTGAATTAATTTTCACAGCAGTTTCTGGATAAGCCACTGCAAGTGGTAATAGCTTAGACACAGAAGGGAAGGAGAACACAGTACAAAGTATCTGATACACCTCCTGCTCTGATTTCAGGAAGAAACAAACAAACAAACAAACAAACAAAACAAAAAAAACTAACAAAATCCAACACTTACTGTTCTGCTAAAGCAAGAAAATGAAATCCTTACAAAAATGTGTTTTAGATAATTCAGACATCCATCCAAAAAGTAGAATTATATGTCATATAGCTTGTGATGTCCCTAATACCCTAATAGAGGACTTCTATTTTTATTTATAGCTGCTTTTTATAACAACGGAAAGTAAGAATTTCTTTAAAAAAATAACATGTATATCACAAGGCACAGTTGTTATACTCTATGACTGTGTAAAGTTAATCTTCAAAAAGTCTCTGGGAAGCAGTGTAAATGAGTGATTGCACAGCATAGGTTGCTTGGAAACCATAAGAGTTTCTGTTGAGCCAAGCAGAAATGTTTTGGATTTTCTTCCTAGCCTCTCTTTTACTTACATGGTAAGCAAAACCTTACCTTATACAACTGAAGAGTTCTATTTGAATGGTGTGGTTGTGCCTTTGTAAGAATATGTGCTGAAACAGCAGACTGACATAGCCTATCTATAGTTTCTTCACATAAGAAAATAGGAAAACAATCTGGGTTCAATAGGTTCTAGATTCTTGCTTTACCTCTTCTTACTGATCCCAGTACAGGTGGGACACAGGTTATCTCTGGCTTTATGACTCCAATAATGACCTCATATATCACTAAGGAAGCTTGTGTTCCTAGGTGAGAAGTACAGAACAATATAGCTCTTTTAGGAGAAAACTTGGTGTTCTACACAGAAGAACTGATTTGAAGAAGCAAGGGCTTAAATAAAACCTTGGGTGGAGGTAGAAGGAAAACAACAGTTCTTTCAACTCAGGTCCTAGTCTGAAGATTTATACCCACGGGAGTAGTCTTAATGACATGACAGGATCCTTCTCTGAAATACAAATATATATACATTCAAAACATTAATTTCTCAGAAGTTCATCAAGTAGAATGTTGACATATTCTGCCATAGTTAATCACATATATTTGTACAATAATGCCACAGTATGTTAAATAAATAAATAAATAAATAAATAGATCTTATTTGTAATAAGGACTAGACAGATAAGCGCCCTCAGGAAATTTTGATAGAAAATGGACAATATAAAGCCAGAAATTAGAAGTATATATAAGGTTTTGAAAGCTGTCTATAATGTTTTAACAGGTACCTTCCCTAGTAAGTAATAGTAGTTATTAATATTTTTCTCTAAACTCTAAGACTATTTTCCTGGGCAATTGTTTTTAAATATTATAAACCACGTGTGATGAGTTGACCTTCATTGCCAGACCCCAACATGCTGCTCTGTCTCTTCCCCTCCTCAGAAGAACAGGGGAGAAAGCAAGACGCAAAAGCTCATAAATCCATGTAAGGCAGGGAAATAACACATACAGAACAGTCTAAACTGTGGGAAAATTAATTTAATTTTTTTGTAAGTTAAAAAGAGTGTAGGATGGTGAGAAAGAAAGAAAGAAAAAACAAAACATTATAAATCTTTGTACTCTCATCCCCTTCTTCTCAGCTCAACTTCAGTCCTTCATTCCTGACTGTATTTCTCCCCCAACAACCATGAGTGGTGGCAAAATAAAAATGTACACACCTGTTTAATAGCACTGAGCTGGGCAGAGAGATGAGATGATAGAAACTCTTTGTATGTAGCAGAAATTTCCATTTTTTTTTCTTGATTACAGTCAAGATTAAACATGAAAAATGAAATATTTATCTTTATAAAATCTAGTTGAAGCAATTCAACCAGAAAGGTTAAAAAAAGTTCAAGGAACAATCACACAAACAATTTAAGGCCATGATTTATGTAGCAGGTTCAGTGTGATAATGAGCAAAAATACTAATCTTTGCCCGTAGATATTACATAATAAATTCAGTGGGTTGAAATGGATATTTGTAGTGCAGCAAATGTTAGTCTAATGATTGAAGACTGAATTAATCTTCACACAGAGGAATTCTTGTGTGCCAAGTTGTTTTTTTGTTGTTGTTGTTGTTTTCGTTTTGTTTTGTTTTTGACATGACGAGCTAATGAAGATAAAACTGGTAGCACCTCATGAATTAAAATAGTTATTTCATAAGCTGAAAGGGCACTGAGTGACAAAGTTTTGTAAAGAAATGTGTGAAAATATTTGAGCAAACATGGAAAGGTAATAGGGAAGGTACTAATTCTTTATTACACTTCATATGGCTGAATATAAATGGTTTGATTAGTACAGTGTATCAGCGAATCTACTATGCAAGATGGATCTGGAAATAATCAAAATGCATTATAATTAGATGATCATGCTGGAACATTTGCTGGATATGGATGAAAAGCCCATATGCCTATGCCCAAATGGCTTGAAATTTAAATTTTTATGCTAGTAAACTTTTTATTCTGATCATCAACCAAAGGTGCTTATAGTGGTAACTGTGGATCACTTTCCTCAAATATCTTGTCTGAAAAGGCAGCAACTTTGAAAAACAAAGCAAAACAAAACAAATAACAACAACAACAACAACAAAAAAGCTGTTGCTTTTCTTCCCATCAAAATATTCCATTTCATTATGGGACACAACCCACCATGACAGCAGAAAACACTATTTTCAAGTTGCTTTCAGTTTTGCACTCTAGTACACAGATCAATAGCCTAGTTTGACCAACTTCTCAAAATGGAGATTATCATTGAAATTGATCCTCAAATACAGAAAGAAGCTCAAGTTTATTATTATTATTTTTTTTAAATTTATTTTCTTTTTTGTTTTTTAACTGGACCTAAGTATTTTATACTGGAACTCTGCTGAAGCATCATCCATAGACATATAACTAGGCATACAAACAGTCCCTTTTGATTTTGAGTTGATGAGTCAAATGATCACAGCTGCAGAAAAAAAAAATAAATTGAAACAAAAAGCACTGTTGTTTACTTATGTAGACACTAAATCCAAGTTTATAGTTGTCAGTTATCTCTTCTACTGGAAAAAGGGATTTGTCTTTTCTGTTTTGTTTCTTATCCAGTAAAACAATTTAAATGATTATTTTTATCTGGGCTAAAAAGTAATGCATGCCAAATTTATTTGAATAGTCAATATTTTGTTCATAATATCACTACAGTGTTTTCCTAAGAATGAAGATACTACACTCCATGCCTACCATAATATGTGTATTTCAGATGTATCAAAACAGAATACATATAAATTATCTACATTTTGAGAAATAATACTACATATAATATGAAAAGAAAGATAAAACTAACCCTGTTATTACAATACTGTTGGTGTTAGTAGAGATGTCAATATGCAAATCTTTCCTCAATACATTTCATAGGTCAGTGCTACCTGCTCTTAAGCATTACATCTGGAATCAAGAGAGTAATACCATTGTCTAGTCTATATACAGTCTTCAGATTGCACAGATTCAACTTAATTATACAGATTTTAATGGATAATCTGAGCAGAACACTTGTATACCGCTGTCAGCAAACTGCCAGATTTATGAGATGCCATATACCTTATACACAGCCGAGTACAAGACTGAGTAGGCTGGCACTTATGACAGGCAAATGTTTGACAAGACCATAAAGGAAGAAAGCTGAATTAAGTAGCATGATAACCATATCTTCACCTAAATAAGCACCTCCTTTCTTGACGTGGGTTGTTTTCCAGTTTGCTGTGGAATTTTGCAGGCTTCTAAAGACAAATGTTCTTCCCTTCAAGTTTGCTCAGTTGGCAGAATGATTCATGGATATTTTTGAGCCATAAATAAAACAGTTTTCTGGCTTTTGAGCAGCACAGAGCTCTTCTAAAATGTTTCCATGTACATGGAAGGATTACCTATACTCATGTCAGCTCTCCAGCACTCTATTTTTCATGTACCATGCCTACACTGTTGTGTATAATCTATCCAGCTGGCAATTTACCTGACACCTTCCAAACACCAAAACATTATTTTCTTTGCCTCTCCAGTCTAATCTTCTTCTCTTCTTTCTCTGCACTTGTGCAACAGATTAAGCAATATCAACAGACACTCCTGAATCTCACCCACTGAAAAATACACTCTATCCTATCACCAACCCAAACACACTGATTTCTAAATGAAAGATGAAACATAGATAGGTATTAACATACATTGCTACCAGGATTTATTTATAAATCCATTTATTTATGCATGTTCTTGTGGAATCAGCTTCTCACGTTTCAGCCCAAAAACGGATAAACACACAAAGAAAGTTACAATTTGTCTGTTCCAGGATTCTTCATTATTGATTAACCAGACTAATTTCAAAGTAAAACATTTTCATAATATTGCTTTTGTTTGCAAAATTACATGGATAAATTTACAAGTGTCTCTAAAGACATATTTTTCATCACATTTGTCTGTTCTGACAAGACTTGTTCCTCAATTTATGCAGAAAGTAGCTCAAGAAACAGTCTTTAAGGAGAGGAAGTGACTATCAATATATATTTTTAATACTAGAGTACTTTGATTTTTTGGAAGGCATATCTCATCTTATATGCTAGGAGGCTTAATGGTGCATAATGCATAATGATTTAAGAGACTATTACTGTTAGTTTTTTTCAGAGACAAATTCAACAGTCACCCTATGCCCTAACACAGAAGTCTGTATATTCAGAAACAGTTTCTTGCTGAAACTCTTGAGAATGTCACTCCAGGATTCTTATCTGACTGCACAACGAATCAAACAGAATGTAACCATTGGTGCATTTTAACTATGTCCATCATCTAGATCATGTATCTCTTTAAAAGTGAAAGGGAGACTGGATAGCCAAAGGTCACTATCATTAGCAAAAAACTAGATTATTCCAAAACCCCTACACCTTAGCTGAATGTGCTATTATTCATGAAAATCTATATGCATGGATGTACTTACATTTATCTTTTAAATCTGGCACAGTGACCTATATTCATCAATCAGGTTAGATATTTTCACTCTTCTTCAAAAAGTCTCATGAGCATTTCTCCAAACAATGTAGTCACTAATGAAAATAGAATTTTGTATCCAACTGTTTACAACTGAAAATACATAATGCTCATTCACAGTCAAGGAGTAGTGAAGGACATACACATATGATATTGAAAAAAACCTCAGATCTGGAGTAAAGGCACAAAGCAATTATCTCTCAGTATTTCTTCATTTCTCATGAAGAGAAATATATAAACTGTGAAATGACTAATTCACTGTGGTGTAGATGATTACTTTTGAGTCATTTGCTTCCTCTTTTGAATGAACCAAGGCATCTGTGGTTAAATCAACTGGAAGGAAAAAAAAAGCAAAACAAAAAAAGCAAAAAAAAACAAAACAAACAAAAAAAAAAAACAGTAGTGCAGGGAAAGTTTTGATTACACTTTTAATTTTGCAAGCTAACCTACAAATGACTTTAAAATTGTTGGTAACACCACAGTGCTATTAACTATCTACTCATTTTTATTGAAAGACCGTAGGCACAACCCATTAGTCAATGACTATGCTGCGCTTGCCAGACCCCATTCACAGTCAGAACTAGTAAGTGGCTGAGTTTCAAGATGACGATAACAGCAACAAACAAGCAACACTGCTCAAATTGTATTGGCTTCTCTACTGAAAATAATATCTGTTCTGTATTACTTTGCTGTGTTACAATAAGTCAGTGATAATACTGAAACATGGTCTTGTACATCATAAGTACATTTTAAATTGAAATAACTTGTGAGTGTTGACTAATAAACTGCTTTCTCTTAAACCAATTAATTGAGTCATCTTTAAAAAAGAAAAAAAAAAAAAAAAGTATTAATATTCATTACAAGCTAAACATCAAAACTAGTAACTTCTTCCATCACAGTCTAATGTCAGTCATACATTTTTATGGAAGCAAAAATGATGAACATCTAATGTTATACATACCAGATTTTGAGGATTTAAAAAAACTCATTTTTTTTCATTTCATTTGTTTATAACTAGGGTATTTACTTATTTGGGGAAATCATTCAGTAAGGGAAAATGCTTGAATATGACAGGTGAGTTGACCTACGGAAAAATAAATATTTGTACCTAAACAGTAAATCTGCATAGATTTTCAGGAGTATATTTGAAATATGAATATAGTAATCATCTCCATTCAAGGTGCTCAAGTTTGTACTGCAGAATTCCTTTGGAGTACAAGAATGGTATTTCTTTTTGATTAAATAAAGCCAGAACTGTGCTCTAGCAACTGGTGTTAAACAGGCCCCCCCCCACACACACACCCATTTCTGTGGCTATGACAAAATTCTAATGTTCCAGATGTGGCAAAGTATTATTTATTTCTTCATTTCTTCATTTATCTGTTTGATCGACTGAAGATGGGATCCCAGGCTTTGATAAAGAGGATTTTGTACATATCTCTCATTCCATGCCATAGATAAATATAACCTAAGTTTGGAAACTTATGACAGTTACACATCTGAATTACTTTCCTATGGAAGGTATGACTTCTCCTTAGTACCAAAGAATAAATAAATTTGGCATGCTGTTGTACACATCAAACACAACATTCTATGATTCTTTTCTTTCTCCCTATTTATCTTCTTTTAATATGCATTTGCCTAGATCAGTATGAAAAGTAATAAAGCTTTAGACTAGTAAAATATTCAACTGTGATTCTTACTTCTAGAATGTTTATTGATATAGGTTTAGGACTGTAAATATCATCCCTTATTTGCTTTCAATCCACTTCATTCATATTTTCTCCTCTTTCTCCTTATATTTAAAACAAACAGATCAAGTTTATGCACAGAAACAAAATAGTCTTTCAGAAGATAAATATCTGAAAGAAAAGATAATATTCACCATCAATATAACACTCAGATCTTAGTCAAGAAACCTCTCTTCATATTCACAGATTTCTCCTTAGACATAAAGAAGCAAACACAGAATCTTAGAAATTACGTTACAAAATAAGTATAATAAGATTAACAACTTGCCTCTGGACAAGACTATATCAAAGCTGTAAACTTTAGGATGTATATACAAATATATATGGGAATTTCTTGAGATGATGAACTATTTCTTCCAAAAGGGTAGATTTTCCTCCTGTAAAGAAAGCTTATTAAACTATTTGCTTGAGGGAGGGATTTAATATCCTGTGACTGGATTCCATGAATGTCCCATATGGACACTCTTAAAAGAAACAATCAAAATGCAAAACCTTTTCACTTCAAGACATGCTATTTTTCAAAATGCCTTGAGACTCAGTACTTATCAGAAAGTACTTTGTGGTGGTTTGGAGGAAGAAGAACTGGCCAAAGGACAATTTTATTAGAAATCTTTTTTTAGAACTATGTTTTAAAAGATAGTATACTTTAGTGTCACTTACATTGGGGGAAAAAAAAAAAAAAATGATATGAAAGTTGGTATATATTCTCAATTAGTACAGTGAAAAAACGAAGCAGTACATTAGCAAATGCCTTTTGCTTTTGAAAATATTATGTGTAGGTGCGGAAAACTGTTAAATCTCTCAAAAGATCCCATAGCAACAAGAGCAGTCAGACTGAAAGCTGGATTTTGTTTTGTTGTTGTTTTTGTTTTTTTGGGGGTTTTTTGATTTTGTTTTTTGAATGAACTAAATTTCAGTGTCTAAGCATCTACTATTCACACTGGCAATCTAGTCAGCGCACTCTCAATGTCTGTCTCTCTGTGTGTAAACACACTTCTTCTGGTAATTAAATTGATGTCCAGAATCAAATATCATACTGAATAAATCTCTGCTGACTACAGTGGGAGCTCAGATTATCTAACTCACATCTGAATGAAATATACATACAAATAAAGTTTACATATATAACACCTATGCTCCTATCAGTAATTACCTAAACATAATAGAATCACAGAATCATAGAATCGCTCATGTTGGAAAAGACCTTAAAGACCATCGAATCCAAACACAACCTAACCATACTACCCTAACTCTAGAAACCCTCTGCTAAATCATGTCCCTGAGCACCACATCCAAATGATTTTTAAACATCCAGGGATGGTGACTCAACCACCTCACTAGGGAGCCTATTCCAGTACTTAACAACCCTTTCTGTAAAGAAGATTTTTCCCTATATCCAACCTAAACTTACCCTGGCACAACTTCAGGCCATTTCCCCTCATCCTGTCACCTGTCACCAGTGAGAAGAGACCAACCCCACTCTCGCTGTAAGCACCCTTCAGGTATTTGAAGAGAGAAACAAGGTCTCCCCTCGGCCTCCTTTTCCCCAGGCTAAAGAGCCCCAGTTCCTTCAGTTGCTCCTCGTAGGGCATATTCTCCAAGCCCTTCACCAGCTTACTGCCCTTCTTTGGACCTGCTCCAGCACCTCAATGCCCTTTCTGAATTGTGGTGTCCAAAACTGAACACAGTACTCGAGGTGAGGCCTCACTACTGCTTTACCAAGTATAGGGGCAGGATTGCTTCCCTAGTCCTGCTCACCACACCATTTCTGATACAAGCCAGGATGCCATTGGCCTTCTTGGCCACCTGGGCACACTGCTGGCTCGTATTCAGTCGACTGTCCATCAGTACACCAAGGTCCCTTTCCATCAGGAAGCTTTCCAGCCACCCCTCCCCAAGCCTGTAGGGATGCTTGAGGTTGTTGTGACCAAAATGCAGGACCTGACACTTGGTCCTATTGAAACTCATACAGTTTACCTTGGCCCATTGATCCAGTCTATCTAGATCCCTCTGTATTGCCTTTCTCCCCTCTGGCAGATCAGTACTCCCTCCCAGCTTGGTGTCATCTGAAAACTTACTGAGGGTGCACTCAATCCCTTCGTCAAGATCATTAATAAAGATGTTGAACAGGAGTGGCGCCAGTACCGAGCTCTGGCAGACACCACTCGTGACCGGCTGTGAACCAGATTTAACTCCATTGACCACAACCCTTTGGGCCTGGCCATCCAGCCAGTGTTTCACCCAGTGGAACGTATGCCCATCCAAACCGTGGGCAGCCAGCTTCTCCACGAGAATGTTGTGGGGGACAGTGTCAAAGGCTTTAATGAAGTCCAGGTAGACCACATCGACAGCCTTACCTTCATCCACTAAGCAGGTCAACTTGTCACAGAATGAAATCACTTTTGTCAGACAGGATCTACCATTCATAAATCCATGCTGTCTGGGCCTGATCCCCTACTTGACCTTTAACTAGTCCATGATGGCTCCCAAGATTATCTGTTCCATAAACTTCCTGGGCTGATAGGTCTGTAGCTACCAGGATTATCTTTCTGGCCCTTTTTGGAAATGGGTGACACTTTTGCCAGTCTTCAGTCCATTGGGAGAGCCCTGGATAGCCAGGACTGCTGAAGAATGATGGAGAGTGGCGTGGCAACTGCATTCGCCAACTCCCTCAGCACTCTAGAGTGCAATCCATCTGGCCCCAAGGACTTCTGAGCATCTAGCTTTTGGAGCAGATGAGATGAAAGCTGCAGCACTCAACAAGTTAAAGAGAGAGATTAGATACTTAGCATAAAGTTTCAGATCTCTACATGTAAGCAGCCAAATTTAAGAGTCTATAATATGGAGCTGAGTTCCACTATAGATGTATGGAACTAGTACAAATAACTCTTAAATAACTCTTGGCTAAGTAATAATAGTCATCTTTCAGAAGGAGTAGTGGGATACTGACTTGACCAATTTTCAAATCTACCTTAGGAGATGAAGTGATTTTCATATATAAATTCTTTCAATGCCCACACAAGAGTACTGAGCTAGACAGATCATTGGTCTTACACATTTACTCTGTACTTAGAATTCATGTACTTTACAGAATAAAGATTTTTCTTTATCTCTTTAATTATATTTGTATTTTAAAGTTTGTGTTTTTCACAGAATCGCAGAACAGTTGAGGTTGGAAGGGACCTCTGGAGGCTGCTTAGTCTGACCTTCCAGGGTCAGTTAGGGCCATGTCCAAAGAGATTTTCAAAATGTCCAAGAATGGAGACTCTTGGACTCTCAGAAATTGAGTGCAGAGTTCTATCACCATGGCATTAAGAAAGTAGGGTGTTTTTTTGTTTGTTTGTTTGTTTGTTTGTTTGTTTGTTTTGTTTTGTTACCCTAAAAAAGAATTTCTATTTCAGTTTGTGACCCTTTCCCCTTCTTTCATTTGGTATGCCACTGTGTCTGATTCCATATCTCTCTTCCTCTCCACTCTTCATCAGTTATCTATACACATTTTCCTTCTATATTAGGAAATCTGCACTGAACTCAGAACTTAGATGTGACTCACCTATGCTAAGCAGAGGGGAAGGATCCATTCCATTTAGTGCATTGCAGGAAGTTGCTGGCTTTCTGTTCTTCAGCGTAACATTGCTAGCTCATGGTCAGATTGTTGTCCAGAAATATCCCCATGTTTTTGTTGTTTTTTTTTATTGCATGGATACTTTCTAGTCGACCAAGCCCAAGTCTGTATTGGTGCAATGTATTTATTCCTGCTGCATAGGTTTATTCTTCCCACTGGAGACATCAGCAAGTCTAATTCTACTTACAACTTATAACCACTTGAATATTAAAATTAACAATTCTGTGTTAAACTCAGTACCTTTATGTGCACGGCTATAATCTTTCCTTTAAGACTCCATTAAAAACAGAATGAGAAATATCAGAAAATGGATCTCAGTATCAATGTAACAAAGAGTCATAGCTGGCAGTGATAACTTGCATTGAATTTCAGAAAAAAGCAACGTGAAAACTCTCAAACACTACTATCATACTTTTAGAAGGTGCATTGTCTTGAATATATTTATCTGATAGAGCACCTAAAATGCTAATAAAGTCCTTCTAGTATATTTAACCATGAATAAAAATGCATCTATTCAGTTGCATTTTTGCTTTTATTTCTCATGGAAAGTCTCCAAAAAATAGAAAAATCTGTTGCTATTCTACTGCTGAAAAATACCATTCAACGGCACATTCATGATACAGAGAGGAGTACTTATTCAGGTCAATGCAAGTAATTGTGAAGACAGAAACAGATTTAAAAGATTGTCTTTGTTTTAGAAGAGCTACATTTTTAATTGAAATTCAAATTGTTTATTATGTTATTTACCTTTATGTCATTTATCTGTAAACCTATTAAAAAGGATTGAACAGCTCATTATTTTTATGTTCTGGATAGATATGGGACTAATATTAAAAAAAAATAAATAATAATGCTGAAGAAAAAAACACTTCAAAATTCAGAAACGTACAAAATAATAAACAATTAATTATAGATCTAAGATGACACACACACCACATCTTAAATATAGACTCCAAACTTCTAGTTTATTAAATAAAAAGTTAAAAAGTGATCTAATCAAAGACAGTAAGCATCTGAATACTGTTACCTCTGCCAATGGAAATGATTGAATCAACACATCATTCTGAAATATAAGCTGTAGATTTGACCAGAAGATATGGACATTTGTATAAGATACTGGGCAGTATTCTTGACCTGCATTATGCAGTAGGCTGTACTAGTCAAAACAGTCCCTCGGGCCTCAGAAATGTATGCACTTTTGGAAGTGAAAGACTTCCAGTGACAAAGGGCCCTGCAGTCTCACAGGCAGGAGCTAGACACTGAAGATAAATGCATTCAGACAGGGAATACAGTATCCAGTTTTATCAGCAAGGGAAATAAGCCACTGGAATATTTTAAAATGTAGACTTGATTTAAGAATTCTTCTGTGAAATTCTATGCACCGTGCTACATCAGAGGTTAGATGAGATAATTATAATACTTTAAAAATTCAAAAAGGGATGAATCTCTACAGCAGGTTTGGTTTTACTCTGATAACAAGAAAAGCCATGTGAGATGATAACTTTTATGAATGTGAGAAAATAACTCCACAGAGTTCCTTAAATCAGACTTTTGTTTTAGCATAAACCATTATCAAAAGCATCTGTGGGCCTAAACAGACAAAGGTATAAGCAGTGAAGGCAGTCACAATCATCAGCTTTCACCTAGTATGCAGTCTTGCCATTCTTTTAATCTATAACCATTCTAATTTTTTTCTTCCAAGTCTGAGTAGTCTTCTTCCTCATCTAGCCTTTTGAACTCACTTCTAAAGACCTGCAGTTTCTTGTCTTGGATGGCAGCAGCAGCGAGCAAGTTCAGACGCGTTAAGTGCTCATCTCTGAAAAGCGAAGGGACAACTTTCCCTCTTGTTTCCCATACAATGGCTCTGCCATGCAATTTACACTCCACTTAGCTTTGGTGCAGGGGGAAAAAAAGAGAGGAGAATAGACCAGATGTAGTGCAGTAGCTTTTCTAAAGCAAGATAGTTTTATAATCCTCACTGTAAGGAGGTACCAAGAGGTAAAGAGATAGCAGACTCTAGTGCCTCTCAGCTTTTAACTTATTAAACAAACAAATGCATGGACTAAGACTGAATTTAGACTTCAGACTATTTTATAACTCTTCAGTACGCTAATTCACTGTCTTGACTCCAGCTTTTTTTACTCCTACTTGCCTGTAGCTAAATGTGACAGTGTAAGATTCTGTGTGAGGTATGAACTTGTGTTTAATGAAATGGAGGAAATGACTCAAAGGCAAATGTTCCTATTTTAGTTCCCACAGAGTTATATTCACACAGAGTTCATATTATGAAAACACAAGGATAGCTACGGACAGTAATTTATCTAGAGAGAAAGCATTAACACAAGCATTTCTTCCTACACCTGAGGATGTTCAGCTATGGACTCCAATACTACCAAGTATGAATAGTAACTGTTGAGGAAGTAAAATAAAAGGAAGGATTATGTAGAGGGTATGCCTGCAAGGTTAAACTATCATCACCCACTGGGTGTAATGACAGTGACACTATAAAACCAAAGCTTTTTGCATGAAAGGCTTAGCTTCTCCACATGGGACCTTATCATATGACCAAGTGTAATACAAGACAGTCTTGCCATTACTCGGAACTTTAATCATAATTACACCACCGCCATAGAGATATTCCTAGTTATTACTGGAATTACAGTATGATTTAATACCCCTGACATCATTTGACTAAACCACTCCAGTATTCAGTTTATTAAAATGTGAGAACTCGGGTATTTATCAGGCAGATTTACCCATATAATATTAACACACTGAAAAGAAAAAAGCTATCTTCCAGCAGCATTATTGATAGATACTATTACCTCCAACAATTTACAACTGCTTCACCATTTTTAATTAATGTCTTAGGGCTTAATAGAATATTCTACCTAATTTGAAGGTCATCTTTTTTAATTTGGCAAAGAAAAAGGGACGACCTTCAAATCACATTTTCTTCTGTATCTCACAGTTTTTAGAAAGTTATTACTTTGTGTTATGTAACACATATTGATACTACTTATTAATGAGGTTTAAAAATAAGGCAGCCATTATTTAGTTTCCTAAACATACATCAGAAAACATAAATATTGTATTTCTGTCTAAATTTAAACCATTGCAATTATTGCGTATATTCATCTGCAGCATGCTGTAGGCTTTCTCCCCAGAGCAGTTCTAACACTTCACTAAGTATATGCTATTCCTCTTTATCTCTTTGAAGAAAAATGAATCACATCCACAGCTTACAGCTATCAAAATGTGATTTATCAAGCGTTTTCATAAAAGTGTGTATTTCCTCTTCTTTACACTAGGAGGCACATTTTTCCTTCATACAGTTTCATCTCACAGCTGCTGCTTGAAACCCTTAGATACATTAACAATTTCAATCTAAATTTAAGCTCCTGACAACCTATAGTAAACCACACTGAAAAAAAGTTTCCACTAACAAGGTTTTGTTTGATGCTGATGAAAACCACACTCATAGTAATGAAAAATGACATTCCGCACCTGACTGCTGACAAACAAAAGAATTGTTTTCTTTAGACTGGCTACTGAAGAAATAACTCACATCAAAATACATCGGACACCTGTACACTTTTAACAAAACTGATCGTAAAAGATGTTTATGTTAATAGTGCATTCCATGTTAAACACATTGCAAACCACTTAAAACAGGATTTTTCATGATATCTCAAAGTCGTACAGCTAAATATAATTTTCTTCTTTTTTTTTTTTTCTCCCTTTTTTTCTTTTGTTTGTTTGTTTTTGTTGGCTTATGGGATTTTTTAAGGTCTTAAAGAAACTAAAAGATAAAGAACTTTAATCAGATGGTTGATCTTTGGAATATCTTCCTTTGATTTTTATAGGAAATGTAATATGCATTCCAAATACAAAAGTGTTCATATGGAGAACATGTGAGTTCAGAATTTCACAAACCAGAGAAAGTAAAGCTACCCAAATTGCATAAATATGTATGTACATAACTACATATACATATATATACATATACATCGCAGATTACATATACCTGTACGCATATATGTTCAGATTATTCAAAAACAGTGTTTTCCAAGAAAGTACAGATTCTCCTTTACTGTGTGCACCTTGGTTTTACAACAAACTATAAGAAGTGTAATATATGCAATCTTCCCCGTCTGTTTGTCTTCATGGTCGGGGGGGGGGAAGTAACCAGGTAATATTGTGCTATTTTTCCATTTCTCTTGGCCCATGCTTCTGGCAAAGTCACAGTCAGCAAGGGAAGGCTAAAATTCTTAATCACTGCATTTAAGTTCAATAAAACACTATAACATACACAAGGCTTGCCTTACAAATCAAAATTATATGCAAAATTAAATCATTGTAACCATGACTCTTGAATAACGAGCCCTCCTGTAGTAAATTTATATTACTTGTTATTATCACTTAATAATGCATAACAAAACTAAATGCTAGTGTCACTCTGTAGTGATACGCTGTTTTTAAACAAACTGAAGTGTTGCTCACTGGTGGGACACTTCCTAAAAAGCATAACAAAGTGCTAATGAAATAAAGGTAGAATTAAGTAAATTACAACTGATGGGTTGTCACAGTTCCCTGAGATTTGATTAATATTGATCATGCAATACTGAAATGAAAAAGATATCTTAGAGAACAGAATGAAACCCTTGAAGGGAAAAAAAACAAACAAACAAACAAAAAAACAACAAACATTTAAGTATAAATTTGAACTGCACACATCACTATTCAAGTTCATATAAATTTAATTTTTTCCCTCATATTTATATGTTGTTGCCTTTCCCTCATAACTACAGTGACAATGAATAGCTGACACTGCTACTGTTTACAGTCTCTCCATTTCAGTTTCCCAGTGAGAGAGACTGCTGCTTTAAGATTAGTCCAATGAGAATACTCTCATTGTGTATGTTTTTCTCATTACACCATGTAATTGTTGCTCTTCTGTCTCTGTGGAAGTTAACGGTAGCAGGAAAATAGGATAATAAGGTTTCTCACACATTCATGTAATAAGTTACTGGGACTTCTAACTCCCGCATACACTTTCAACATTGCACGTTTTGAAGTGTTTGGTCACTGTTCAGAATAGAACTAAAATAGCAACATACTAATGTTGAGAAACAATGGATGGATTTTTATTTGCACAACTTTAGAGCATACAACAACAAACCAAATGATTCACTGAGCATTAAAGCCATTAACCAAAACTGCTCTCACCCTGAGGCAACAACTTTACCATCAAGATTAACCCATATTCCCATGAACTGGAGCAAACTTTCTTAAAAATAATATAGGATTTTCTATAATAATATAGGATTTTTTTTTCTTCTTCTTCTTCTTTTTTTTTTTTTTTCCTGCAGATTTTCTCCTTTGAGATCATTAGAAAATATCTTGTAATTCTCTTCAGTTGAAATAGTTAAAATAATAATAAAATACTATTCATCAACTGCTATAATCTAAACGTACAACATGTACATGGGAGTAGTACTAGTTTCCATTAAGATTTTTTCCTTATATTATAGTAGTATCATTTACTTCAGAACTCCCAAAGTATTTTCAAATACAGAAATCCCTTAAACAGTCACTAAAATTAAGTTGTCTCTTCTTATTGCATTTCACTGCAATAAATCTGGAGATTAAGATTAGGAGTGTCAAGGTATACAATGTTAAGATAACACTACGTCAGTTACACCAAGCATGAACATACGTAAATGCCCAGAGAGCAATTTTGTCCAATCACCTTTTTGTCCAATCTTCTGAAAAATGTCACGGGATCTTCAATAACCACAAACTGCTTTAAATTCCATTTCACTTCTCATCCAAAAACGTATGCCTCCAGTACAAAAATAACTTCTGACAGAATGCCTAAACAATAACTTGATACTGAATAAGATATAAAAGTCAAATCCATCTAATGGGCAACATCATTCTTTTCCTGCTTTGGGTTTTTCTAGGATGATTTCTGTCACATTAATGATCACATCATTCCCCTTGTAGTTTGTGAGATTTGATGAGATATAGACTACAATGTTTCAGTGTCCATTCTAATTCAGTTTGATAAAAGGTGAAAAGCTTGTATGTCAGTACTTCAGTATTCATTAGTAAAGCTTGATTGATTGCTATATTTTCATAAATTTCTCATGAATTTAGCATTCCCAAGACTAAATTGGCTATAACTACGGACATAATAAAACTTTTCTTATAGCCTTTAAGAACACTTATTCACACTGATGTTCCAGTACTGTCTGTATCAGGGATGAATAGATCTTTATCATAGTTAATGTTCCGCATTTGCACAACATGCTTGACACAAAAATTGTAAAAACACATTTTAATAACTTGACATGAAGTTTACTGAACACATTTTACTGAACTCTTCTATGAATTTTATGTCAGATTCTGAAGAAATGGGCAACTCAGAGTCTGCGAAGCCAATGTGAAAGTGTCATCCAGGCGATGATGTCTTAAAATCCCTCTCTGATCTTGTTAAATCTGTCTTGTGTTTTATATGCAGTCAGAGAATTAAAAGGATAATTCCAGTTAAGGCCCTCCCTCACTTAAACAAATGTACATTCTTTACTCCAGAGTCAATGCATTCATAGTTGCTAATCTATTACAGTTCTTTGGATTCCTACAGATTTAAGGTTTAAGGTGATAGACCCAACAATATTTCTACTTAGAGGAGAAAAAAAGGCAGCTGTCAGATCCAGGAAAAAAAAAAAAAGGGAAAAACAGAATAAAATTCAGACAGGAAAGATTTTCCTTCCCCCTCCCCCCCCCCCCCCCCCCCCACCCCCCCGAGTTTAATCCAACATATCCTTTTTATACTGTCATTAAAAAGTATGGGAAAGAAAATGCTAAGGTCTATAGTCCACAGTTTACGTTCTCATTTACCATGACTTAAATGTAATTCAGATCCAGTTCTGCCCAAATGAGAACATGGATCAGAATTTTGCGCAGCAGATCCCAGTGCCACCTTCCTTCCTTGTTGTACAGGCTCACTGAAAATTTAATCATCTATAAAAAAGGGAGAAATGTCAGAGGAAGAAATTAATCCTTATTTCTGTACTCCTGAAATGCAGGAGAACGCAAGTTCAATTACCTTCCAAGAGCAGAGACAAGGCTTTTAACCTTTGTCTACACATTCTAGACAGAAAACAGAAGGCTTAATGGCAGTGTTATTGCCCTCTTCCAGTTTTCAGTGTGCCCAGGGCTCCATCTTACAATGCCAAAGAACTAGTCACAGCTTTTGATAAGACCTCACTTCATTATTTTTTTGGTACTGACTGTCACAAACACTGGAATCATGTAAATTTATTATAGCAAAGGAAAGAAGGAAAACAAACAAACAAACAAAAAAAAAACAAAAAAAAAAAAAAAAAAAAAAAAACCAACAACTTCCCAAACTAGGTACTTACTTAATAGTTGCATTAAAATGTTCAAAAAAATGTTCCAGAAAGCAGATCATGCCATTTCAACGTAACATAGAAACCCTATGTTGCTCGCAGTAAGAAGAACATATTATAGGTGTGTGATTGAAAATTGGAATTGATGCATTTTTCAGCGCTTCACTGATTTACTAGATTAGTCTAACAGATAGGGCAACCTCCAAAAGCCCAATGCTAAATGATATCAGCACTACAAACAATTACTAAGAAAAGCTTGCTGCTTCATAAGATTTCCTTTTTTTCCATGCATTCTCACCATGCAAAACTGTCCGGAGCTGTTTTTTGTTGTTTTTGTTTTTTTTTCTCATTGGACATGTTTCTGTTTTCTCAGATAAATTACAAATCAAGACACTTCAGGTAAACCACATTATCTCCTATCAAGCATTATGAGCTAAATGACCACATATTCATGCAGATGCTTAAAAATATCTCTGTCATTACAAAGCTGAAAGGGATGGAAAAGAGTGACCAAAGCAATTCAGGTAAACAGAGCTCTGTCAGTGACTCACCCGAGTTGGGGTCAGAGTTTCCATCAGCTTCAGTCCTCTTGTCCGGTGAGGCCTGGTCGTAGAACTCATCCTGCGGCTGAACCAGAGGAAGAGGGTGTGAGATCAGGGTTCCACCACCCACCGGCTCGTGGTCTCCCAGACCACTGTCACTGCAGCTTTCCTGGGAGCCATCGGGGAGGTGAAATGTAACACGGCGCTGGGACTACAAAGAAGAGCACAGGACATGCTGATTAGTGCTCTTCTTTTCTGTTCAACTGACTTTAAAAAAAAAAAAAAAAAAAAAAAAAAAACACCAACTTTTGAACTACGATTAGTTTCCTGGCAATGCTTAAGAGGTAATTGAGTTTGCTGGTGGCTTTTTGTTTTGTTTTGTTTCGTTTTGTTTGCTTGTTTCCCCCCCCCCCCACCCTTGCTTGCTTGCTTGCTTGCTTGCTTGCTTGCTTTTAGAGCAGCCCAGGGAAGACAGCAGGCAAAAGTGTGCATGTGCTCATCTGTGAAGTAACCTTCTCACAATTCTCACAAGAAAGTGACTTTTAGGTATGTTTCTCATCATTTAAAAACTGTGATCTATAAACACTTCCGGATAAGCAGAAATAAACATTGGCAAACTGTTACGAAATGCAAACATCGGAAAATGTAATAAATATACACTCCTGAGTTTAAAACCCGTATTATCACTGTTCATATTATTGAAATTAAACAAAACCAAAAAAAAATAAAGTGAAACAAAAAAAAATTGTTTGTTTTTACTTTGTCATTTTTCAAGAATTGACAAATGTAAGTGGATACTGAACTGATATCAGCACTCTACCTAATACAGACATTTAGCACTGATACAGTGACTGTGAAACTGCACTGGTCAACAACGAATCACAGAATGCATTGAAGGAATATGCAGTTATCACTTCCGTAAGATATATAAAATAATAAATTAGGTATTTTTCCCAAAGCAACACAGAGAATGAAAGTCAGAATTGTATATTTTCCTGAGCTTCTTTGGAAAAGAAAAAAATCACTGCAGAAGTAAAAAAATAAAAATAAAAAAAAAAATAAAAAAATAAAAAAAATAAAAATCCACATTGTGCATTTGGTTTAGTTAGTCATTACTGTGAAACTCTCATCTAGAGAAATAACATGACTTCATGAGTTGTGGCCACAGTATGATGCAGCAATTCCCCATGAGCTCCAGAGGCGGTAGCACTACTGTGAGTTGTTCAGCAGGAGCAACTGTGGCATTCATGAAAGGAATATAACAGGTCTTCACGGATCAGAATACAGCATTTCTGAAGCATCAGTAACAACTAGTTCAAGTCCATCTCAAGAGGAAGGTTAAATTAAGTTAAGCACAACTTTCCTCAAAAATGAGTTTCAGCAGCAGGGAGCCTGAGCAATCTGGTTAGCTAGAAAGATTTAAAATGAAGAGATTCACAAAGTTTGCAGTAAGTTTAACAACTGTTTGTTTAGTACTTTTTTTTTTTTTTTTTTTTAAATGAGAAAACCTCGAGTTAATAGTATTAACTGTATGTTTGCTTATTAAAAACTATTTGTTAATGGTAATTGCTACCATTTTACATGATGATCAATACTTTCTATGAGGCTCCTTTTTATTCATTTCCCTTGGGTAGACACAGACACTTGATTAAGTCAATTTTCGATTACTTTCTTGTAAGTCAGTATAGAAATAAACGTACTATTTGCTCTTGGCTGTGACTTTATAATTAGTATTTTACTTTTAAGTTCCTTTCCTAGCTTTAGGATTGGAATCCAGCTAAGGAAAAAAAAAAAAAAAAAAGAAAGAAAAAAAAGACAACGTCCTCTGAGTCACTGAGCTGTATTAGTTTATACCAACGGAAATCTTATCTCTATGTACTGTCAGTAAATATTCTTTTACTCCAAACTTCAGTACTTTTTGTTCTAGTATTTTCACTATAGAATTGCCACCCTGAACAATTTTTCTAATCACTAGCAGATTTTTTTTTCCTTTAAATATGATTAAATATACTTAACTACATAGCCTAAAAAAATCTTCTCTTCATATATTCATTTTCAGTAACCCACATTTACAAATCTGTTTTTCCAAGGTTAAGAATTTATGTTACTAGTAAAATCAGTAAGCAGAAAAGGAAAAGGAGATTAAGTTCTTTTAAAAATAAATAAATAACTAAATAAACTAAATTAGTCTATAAGAAAATATGAATGACTGAGAAAATAAGTCCTTAAAGAGGGGAGATGAACATTTCAATATTTTGGAAAATAATTAAATGGTTGCACTTAATTAACCACCCAAACATACAGAAAAAAAAAAAAAAAAAATGCAGTTATACAAACAGAGTTTCATGAGCTGTGAAGCAGAAATACCGATCTTGTTTACCAAAAACCTTCTTATCTTAGCCAAAATCTGTTCTGACTCTAAATTGATAGTCAGTAAAATGGCAGAAGTTGAATACTGACACTGGCAACTCCCCAATTTTGTAAATTCTTAAGCTCACACTTCGAATGATAAGAAAAAAAAAATATATATAAGCTTGGTTGCACAGCTTTCCAAACCTCTTAATAAGGACCCCACCAATCAAAGAATTACAAAACTCTGAAGGTCACTTTAACAGTCATCCAGATTCAGAGGTGATGAAGGGGCAGCATGCAATCAGTCAGGAAACGTCAGACTAAGCCATGCCATCAGAACACTGAGAGGAAAAGCCTTCCACAAAGAGAGACTCAAAGCCAGTGCTTAAGTTTAGATGTATCATGTCACTCACAGGGGAAGACTGTCCATTCAATCAGCTAGAAGCTTATTAGTGTCTTAAAGAATGTTCCATGCTGCTGCCTGCTCCGGTGCTGCTCTCACAGCCCATACTCTCCTCCCTCAGGCTGACAGAGGCAGCAGGCCTGTACACCTCCAGGCTCACCAGCACAGAGTACACTTGTGGGTGCCCCAATCACCAGTGTGGCCCCTCTGCCCGTTGATTTTGGATGACACCACCTGGCTCCCCGGCTGTATCAAATTCTAAGAACGGGCCCCTTGATACTCCAGACTGGTAAGTATGGGCATGTTTGTGGAGACACTGTGGAGAGGCACCAAAGAGCAGCCTAAGAGACGAGGTACCAAAGAGTCATCTGTGTACCTCAACATCAGTACCATCTATGAGCAAACTTAAAGACCCCCTTGCAAGGATCCCTCGATTGGTAGATGCAGGTGCACTGTTAGATTTAAAATGTACAAAATAGACAAGAACTTTGTGGAAATTGTATGAATATTCATACGTGAAATGTATATAATGAGAATGATTTAGCTCTGGGGTGTGCATGCCTTGTTGAGAGATCTCAACAAAACAGTGCCAGCTTTCTAAAGTATCATTTAGTTTAGAGAGTTTTCTTGGTTATGGCTTTTGGTAACATTTATATGCACACAGGTCCTGTCAGGAGCTGCTACTGAGCCCTTGCAGTACTGGCACACAGAACAGGGAGTGAGATTACTCGGTGAGACAGTTAAGAGATTAAATGACAACACAAGACAGACTGTGGTGATCAGCCCCATTTTATACCCCTTCTGACTGTTCCTCTTCTTCCTGTTCCTTCCAGTCTCCTTCCCCTAAACTTTCATTCATAAGCTTTGCACAGTCCCTCTAATATCCCAATTCCTCACATTCCCTTGTTTCATACTTCTCAACAGTTACAAAGTCCAGGTTGGCCCTCTCCAAAACTGCTGGAAAAGTTTCTCAGTGGCACATCACTTAGTGACTGGAAACGTTGGTCCTTGGCACTGTCTCCCTTGTCTACGAAGTGTGTGTCCCTGGTTTACCGCTTCTCCTTCTAGTTATTATTTAAATGTCCTTGATTAATGAAGCAGATGTTCTTACCTTCCACAGATTCTTACTGAAAGCAGGCTGAGTTAGATCCTTACAATGCAAAGTTGTCCTTGCCTCTCAGACTCCTTGGACATGTAAGATTCCTAAAGTAGCTGAACATGTTCAAACTGTTTTCTTAAAAAGCTATCCACTCACAAAAAGGCTTTCGCTTTCCAAGGCACATTGACTTTCTTCTGTGTATAATACTATTAGGGACTTCTTTCAGAAGAAAATCCCAGAGCATGCTTAGACTGTATTTCTATTTATCTGTTCCTCATGCATCCAAATGAAGCTTTGAACCTTTATTTTTTATTTTTTTTTATTTTTATTTTTTTTACCTAAATACAAACAATTTATTCTAAGAAATATTTATACGTGGTACAACACTGGGATCAGTGACAACAAGAGACTACAGTTTTAATTATACTACAGTATATTCAGGAGAAGTACATACAGCATGAGGTAGGGTTATGGTTCATCTTCACACCACATGTCCAACCTTCAAATCTACAATCTGTGACATATTTGATCATAAATCATCTTTTTTTTTTTTTTTTTTTTTTTTTTTTTTTTTTTTTTTTTAGGGGGGGGGGGAGAGGAGGGGAGAGAATGCAATACATTGGCTTTCTTTAGGTCCGAATTTTAATCAGGAAATATAACATCTTTGTTATGTGAAACTCAAAATTAAAAGGAAAATTCAATTAAAAACATAATTCGTGTTATTTGGGGAAAAAAAAAAAAAAAACAAAACACAAAACAAAACAAAAAAAAACACCTTGTGTCAAGGTAATTTTAGCATGTAATTCAGGACAATTTGACTCAATATGACTTTGAACCTAGGCTGAGTTTAAAAATGAGGTAAACAACTAGTATCAGATGAACTGAATCATTCTTCTTTTAATCATATTTTGCAGCAGATTCCATAAAGCTCATCCAGGTGAACCATGACTTCACTCCCACAAGAGGTACAGAGAAAAAAAATAATTCTGTATCTTAGATGGTGACAAAGGATAGCAAACTCTAGTGTTGATAAAAGGAGTGTTCAAGCGTAATATGAACTTTTTTTTCTGATTCCAGACCAGGTGGTTAGCCAGCCGATACTTTTATAGTGGTAACAACCAAAACTATATTAAATCAATCATACATGAAACTGGTCTAGCTACAAATAAATAAGTAAACTTAAACAACATCTGGTAAATTCTAACAACTGTAATTTGCAAGATTGATAAATATAAGTAATAGCTGTGATACTTGAAAATGACAATAAGAACAAAAGCTTTTGAGGGGTTGGGAAGCAATATATGAAAAAGGGTGGAAACATTGGTTTTCTCATTGCCACAGGCACAGAAAAGTAGAACCTGTGCTTGGCATAGCATATTACATCTTTCTTCATTAACACATTTTTATTTCAAGATACTGAAAGCATTTTAAAAATATATCTTAGCTGCATCTTACTCTTCTGTCACATATTTCTCACTTCTGTTTTCTTGATGTAAGGAATTCTAATTGGAAATAAAGTAAAAACTACAAATATCTGGAGCAGTTTCATAGTTTTCCAATGCTGCATATATGTCTGAAAACATAATATGTTGGACCAAAATACTTTATTTCTGAAAGTCTTAGCTTTATGAAACATATTCTGGCACTAAAATCTGTGTTTTCAATCCATACAAATCTATTGCTTTTGACAGTAGCCTAGTGTATAAAAGACACAGTTCTGCAATTCTTACTTAAACAAAATAATTTGTGGGCATTGGACCTCAGCATGGATTTCTAGAATAGTTGGGCAAGTGTTGTTGTTAAGAACTAAATCTTGTGCAAATCTTTGTGCGTGTATCTTTAGATATAGAAAATGTGTGCCTTTATCTAAGTCAGGATGACCATTCTTGAAGGTGCTAAAGTAATTAAGTAGAGAAGCTCTTAATCACAATGTGATGACTAAACTTGCTTTTGAGTATCTGAGCATCTTGAGAAAACATGTAGTTAATTAGCATGTCTAGCTGGCCTGTAGAAAGGGAGATTAGCCCCATCTTCAACTGACCAATGCTAAATTGAAGCTTTATCGGGGTAGTAGTCAAGTGATACAAATATTTATTAAAAGACTTTGCAACAATCCCAGGATGTGCTAGCTTTGTGGAAGGCCACCTAGTACCCAAACTTCTGCAACTATGCAGTAAATCAATATCTCATCTCTGTGTGTAAGATTGGCTTACTGCACACCAGGTAACGAATCCTCCACTCTTCAGACTATACCAGTACTGGTGAGAATTTGGCAGTTTTTCCTGCTGACTTATTTTACAGAAACCATCAAGCACTGGCAGAAAGTGGTTTGTAAATAAAGTAAGTTATTTAGTTGACCTGAGTGCTTTAAATCTGAAGTAGAGGAAGGACCATACCACATCATATTGAATGCCTGAAATGTCCTATAGCAGATGAGTTACAAGCTGTGTTGTAAATAGAATTTTCACACTGGAAGTACAAGCACAGGTTTTTCAAAACTATTCAGTGCTTGCATTGTATGTTAGATTCTAAAATGTATTTTACCTCCAATTACGTATTTGAATCAAACAAAGTTATAGAAATCAGCATTAACAGGAGCTTTTCCATGGTAAAATTGCTTTATTCTGAAATTCAGACTTCAAGCTTTGCATAGCTATTGTTTTGGTTTTACTAGTCAGGAAGCCAAGAAATAATTACTCTATTGTTTCTGCTACTGAATGTCTCTCATAATGACAGACTCAGCAGGAGATGCTATCCATTACGATAGAATAAGATACAATTAAAATAAAATAAAATAAAATAAATCTACACTACCAGCTTAGCTGCTTTCTGAGATTAGAAAGCAGGTAGTTAAACAAAATGTCCACTTCTCCATTCAATATATTTGCATGCTGTGAGCCTTGATTTCTGGCCTTCTAGACAAGAAGAGACCATCGAAACATCTGATTCACACCAAGTCAAATTGAGCTATACAGAATGGACCATATGTTTGCATATCAGACTACCTAATCAAGCACGACACATCTTCAACTGTATGTGAGATCTATACTTCAGATGGGAACTCTCGCAACAACAAAAAATATTTCACTTTCCTTTCTGAACTATTATGTCATTCTGTGTGTTAAGGTGACAAACAAACATTATAAAATAAAAAGAAAGAAAACAATTTGGGAATATTTTCCTTATGTCAAAATTATTCACACTACAGAAGCTCAGAATACAAACACAGAAAGGCCATCTTTATGGTAAAGATACAAAAGAATGTATACATCGAAAACTTTTTTGACACTTAAATACCACTCAAATAAAAAAAGTCAAAGAAGAAAAATTGAAAATGATATCAAGAGAAAACTGTAGAAATCCTACAAGATGATAATGAAGGAGAAGAAACTGTGCTCAAGTTTAAAAAATGTTGTAAGGATGCAAGAAATAACTGTGCTTCTTTGGAGCTCCTCTGTGGAAAACATCTGTTTGGTAAAGTTTGTTCCTCTCAGGATTAAAACAAAGACTCTTGGTTCATGTACTAAAATATGGATATAATTTTTTGATGATATCAAGCTTGGAAATAGAAATGAAGTCACAAAACTGAGGTTAACATTTTCAAATGGGAGGAAAATAGGGTTTTTAAAAAACATAGTTTAAATCCTTCTTTTCTCATAAGATTTTTCTAAGGGCCTATGCTAGAAGCACTTAGGGTACACCTTTTTAATGTGGCAATTGAGTAATCTGGAAACTTGAACAAACATATTTATGTTTGTATTTGCTCCGGAAAGAATTGGCAAAGTCTCTGAATTAGCATATGGTTGTGGTATTAGTTTGTTTTGTAAACAAACAATAGCTGTTTTGTTTGTTTGTTATTATTTTCAGTTCTGATTGATTTAATAAATGCCCCTTATGATCTTCTATTTTCCAAACTAGGAAGATGAATCTTAAGTATTTTCTTGACTGTGACCTTAGAAAGTTTATAGTATATCCTGCTGGAAGGCCGCAAAGACCACAAATAAGGCTTCATATAATTCAGCCCAGTGATCTTAAACATGTTTTCATACTTTACGTTTCACTTGAGCTTATGAAAGAATATTACTATAAAGTAAAATTATTCTCCTTTTTTATTAAGAAGTCCTCCTTGCTTCCCTAAACTAGTCTTGGCTCAATTCTGCAATTTCTGTACAAACTGTGCAGTAGTTTCCAGAAATTTGCTAAGAGAAATAGGATTTTTTTTTTTTTTTTTTCTTGATTATGTCTAAAGTAAGTTTGCTACAGCAGTCCTCATTCAAGGATCCTATTTGAAACACAAGATAACCCATTCTCTATTCCCATTTTGATATCTCATCCAGAGAACGAACGTGACAGAGGTAGGCAAGGTTTCCATCAATTTCTCAGGCTAAGGAAAGGGTGGGGAGAAAAAAAAAAAAAAAAAAAAAAGAGAGAAAGAAAGAAAGAAAGAAAAAAAAAAGGTGATTTATTCTATATGTTCATTGTAAGTTTTCATACTGTGCTGCACATGTAGGTAGTTGGAGTGGTTAGGTATTCTCTTGTTTTCTCTCCCTAACGTAACAGTGTTAGTATCGATTCCAGAATGTACATTGTTGTTATGTCAGATAGCCATTTGATTTCTTCTACTCAATTTCACTGTAGCAAAATGTCGTAGAAATCAGTAAATTACACTCCAATATATTAAAAGGAAACATGTAGTCACCTCATATGTCTGTCACTACTTAGGCTGAAGATAACTGGCCCCGTCTTCAGTGTGAAAAGGGTGGTTCAGAGACAGATCGTCTCAATTGCCATACCCCGCTGACTGGGGAGAAAACGTGTGCTTGATGGTTCTAAGGACATGGAAGTATGGAGAGTAAACAGTTCCATTGTTTGGGCAGTTCCTTTAGTTTTGCCAACACAGTGAACAAAGAAAGACCTGCAATGAAATCCTATGCTTCTAATAATCTTTTGTGATACCAATCATTTTCTCCCTTTTTTAAAATTAGGACAGTTGTAACACTCCTCTAGTTTATTTCATGAAACCAGTAGTCTTCATGCTGTACACTTTCTCCTGTATTTTTGTTGTTTTTTGTTTACCTTCTTTTTTCTTGTTTTCTTCTTTCTTTTATATAGAGGAAACAAACAAACAAACAAACAAAACAAAAAACAGAAGCTATGATCTATGATATTTTAAGTATTGCATTTCTAATTAGTATGCAAACATTCATTTTCCCAATAGGCAGTTACTTATCTACCTTGAATCATCTTGACTGTAAGGTAAACTTGACCTAACATGAAAGCTGAGTGGTACAATTTATTCTAGACTAAATCAGAGTGTTACCTTCTTCAGCTTGGAAGCCTACTAAAATGCAAGTAATTGTCAACATTTTCTGTCTTAGTCTTCTCCCCCTGAATTAATTGTTTGAGACTCAGGAAATCAGTTCTAAGCC
Organism: Alectoris magna; assembly: GCA_030625065.1. Lineage (NCBI taxonomy): Eukaryota > Metazoa > Chordata > Aves > Galliformes > Phasianidae > Alectoris > Alectoris magna. The sequence goes on from CM060560.1 coordinate 37,306,237, forward strand.
CAAAATTATGGAAATTAATTTCTCAAATGCATGGAAAGGCAAGTGGGGGGAAGAGAAGAAACTGCTGTATGCAATAAAACATAAAAGAAATAGTTCATTATGCAACTGGTAGATAACTAAACTGAATCATTAAAAATTGTTCAGATGCTTTATTCAACCAAATGGCTACAGTTAACCAGTTTGGTATATTTTTAAAATGTTTCTTACCAGAAACTCTGGGAAAAGATAAACCTTAGAAAGGATTAAGTAAACGTGTAACAATTTGTAAATAAATACCTACTAAAATTAGTGTTGTGACTTGGACAGTTTCCTAAATAAATTTGTAGTTAATGGAGCAAGAGAGGTAGCTCTTGTGAGATTCTTGGCATCCAGTTACGGTACATGGCTTTTTGAGGTGTCTGTACTCTGCTATTGGCTGCAGATGACTAGATAAAGTATTTGACAACTAGAAGACTTAAAGCAGACTGATCCTTTTACCAACTTTATTTTTTGCTCCTTGATTACAGAGATACATAAAATCCAGAATTTTAAAATTTAAATGCCCAAAGTTAACTTGCCAGCAGAAAAAGGCAGATCTTGCATTGTGTTCTTCATCAGGTAAGGATGTGATTTTAGATATTCAACACTTGAAAGCTTAGTTGCCATTAAGTACTGGGACATGAGAACCTGAAGAAAATGATCTTATAAACAAAAGATATTGAACTGACTGTGAACTGCCTTATGTGTTTCTGTGGCACATTTTATCAAAAGAACTAGTTTGAATTACAGCTTGGAACATTACAGCATGGAAAGAAACTCTCATGTAAACAATTTAGTTGTAATAGAATTATATTTCATGTGATCTTTAGTAATTTAAAGACTTCAGTGATCTTCAATTTGTTTGTTTAGTTTAGTTTTGCTGATGAGCTCCTCCTAGCAAGGCAGATAAAGCACATTACAAGTGCACTCACTTGAAGAAGTATTGCAGAAGCACTGTAGCAATTATAATGATAACCAGCATAAGTTCTCTACACTCTCAGAAGTTTTACATTAATAAAAGCATGTATTGATCAATAATGTATATGAACTATGAAAATGTAAAACAGCTGTTGCTGAAATTTTACAAGTTTAATTATAATAATAAATATGTCCTGATTTATATTCTGTAAAACTCATCTGGCTTCAGTAATGTGAATAGGGTAATAAAATTCTGGGGACTTTCTTTAAGTATAAATTATATTTCCAGATTTGAGAAAAAGAAAAACAATTGAGAATATTTCCCATCTGAGGAATGTACATTATTTTGAAGCTGCTTATACAAGAAAACTATTATTGTCTTATGTGAATGACAAAGTTATGAAGATATAGACTGTTATATTTGCAATTTATGTTTACACAGTTTATGTCTATAGTTACTTAACGAGTTATAGAAGTATTCCATTGGCTAAGGTTTATTAATTATATTGGCTGAGTCAATATCTACAGTATCACGTCAGTTATCATGTCTTGATATTGCATCTTTTTTTTTTTTTATAAAAGCTAATAAATAATAATAATAAATAAAATAATAAATAAATGAATATTTTTTATAAAAGCAGAGGATAATTCTGTGTTGTCTTCAGATCAATTAATAATTTTCTAGCTCACATCTATCTCTACGCATTAGGAAGCGAACTCTGCCTATGTGTTTAGGGACATGGTTTAGTTGGCAATATTGGTGGCATGTGGATGATTGGAATAAATTATCTAAGATGGTCTTTTCCAGTCTTACTGATTCTATGAACTATGCTTTGGGAGAAGCACTGTTATGGAAGTTCTGTGGATATATGCCTTCATCACTTCCAGTCACTACAGCAGATATGCAGATACACTTTCCTACCAAGAAGCAGAAAATTTCCTGGTGATATTTAGAAAAAAGAATGATGAGAAAAAAAGAAAAAAAGAAAAAAGAAAAAAATCTTAGTGTTCTGTTCTGCTCTGTTAGTTTTCTTTAGTATGGCATATGACCTTTGAAATAAAGCAGTCCATGGCTCTTGTGTAATGGTAGTAGTCTTCTGTCTGGGGTGATTCTATGTTATAACTAGCTTCTAGATTTTGAATACTCTAGTTTTTAAATGTGTATCAAAGAAGAAAGACATAATTCAAAATCCACCAATTTATCAGCAAATATTCAACTGTCCACTAGGAATTTTTGTGCCATAGGACTTTAAAGGCAGTCAGATTAATACTGTTTAAAAAGAATGAGACAGGAAGGGTGGAAAAGGGAGACTTCTAAGACTTTGAATAACAACACTGTAAGACAATCAGTGCTCCTAGTGACACACAGTCTTATGTCAATGTTAACTTTTATTATGTGAGTTCGAGGAGGCGCAATTTTAAAGATCAGTTTCCTCATGGATAAAACAAGTATTACTATGTGCAGAAAGAACTTGAATTCTCATAGATTCCTGCGCTAGCATGGGAGCTGGAGGAGAACAAGGAAGGAGGCTCTCAATTTACAGGCATGCTGTAGGGGGAATAGTACATTAGAACATTGCCTCCTGAAGTAGTACTAGTGGGTGTAGCAGATATCTGTCACTGACAGCATATTGGGTTACAATTAATTCTGAGTCATCAGTCATGTCTTCTCCTGCAAACACTGAAAGCAGAAACAGCAGCACTACTGCCCTTTGAGGATAAGACCTCTTTCACGCTATGATTCTAGAAAGCAGCTGTACATCTATTAACGCAATGGACACTATAGTTGTCACATTAGATAAATGGATCAACACTGGAAAAGCTGAAAGTGGACATGATTGCCATGAAGCATGCATCCGTTAAGCTGGTACATCTTTGGAAAGATAGAATTTGTATAATATTTTAATTCTGAAATGCATATTATTATCCCAGTTGATTGCATGCACTATAAATTAATTAAAACACCACAGATAAAATATACCTACATCTCTATTAAAAAAATAAACTAGACAATAATGTGTTTTCACAACGAAAACCTATATTTTATTACTTGAGATATGGTGCCCTTTGAACTGCTTCCTTAAGAGTAAATTTCTAAATTCTATTTTATTTTTTATTTTTTTCTCCAGATGAAATCTCAAAGCTTTGGAATATTCAAGTAAACACATGCCACAGAAAATGGAAAAGAATTTCTTTAGAAATTCTTCAGGGAACAATATATATTGCAACAAATTTTTATACAGATTCTTCCTTCATCACAGGTAACACATATGTACATCTGACTGCTAGCGTCTTATCATGTCAAAGCTTGAAAAGCCAAATCCACAGGTAAGGCTAGGTCTTCCAGTGGTTGGATGGGCCTTTTTGGCTTGATAATGGGTCTTTCATTCCTATGCTACCCTGACTACTGAGTGTAAAAGGCAAATCTTTGATACGTTAAAATTATCATGCCAAATAAGATATGAAAGAGCAACCATATCAGGGTTTTTCTATACAGCAGTTTATGTCATTAAGTACACATGTCAGGAGCTTAGGCAGTAAGAAAGCTGAAACTTCATTGAGTAGCAAATAATATGAAAGAAGAAAGAAGGAAAAATAAGGTCTTTCTGTGTGGAGTTCATCTGCACAGAGACAGCAGTACTACTCTACTATCAAAACAGCAGATACTCTCAGAGGCATCTTATTCTAACAGTAGCTTACTAGAAATGTATTTTCTGCTTGCCTCAAGTAGAAGTAAAATGAGAGCTGACAAGAATCGCTATTATTATTACACTTTACCCAATTTTCAATATTTTCCACAAATTACATGTGGCAAGCTCTTGACATTAAAATTTACAGGGAAAACAAGAACTCTGACTACCTAGATAATTTTAGAAAATGCTGCTAATGTCATATGTACCACTGAAACAGGCTGAAAGACAAGTTCAGTTGTCCACATTCTTGCTCTGTATCAATGATCCAAATTAATTTGTACCAGCTGAGCTTAATGTTGATAACTAATTTCTTTCTTTTAGTGACTTAAAAGAATAAGCTTTTTTTTTTTTTTTTTTTTTTTTTTTTTTACTTCAGCTAATGTTTATAACCATCTTCTTCTGCTTAGCTTCTATTAGAAATAGATTCACTAAGTCACTTACTCAGAAGTACAGACTTTCATATGATCTTGGCCTAACAAACAGTGAGTTCTTCAACATTATGCGTCTATAAACCAAGAGAAAGGAAGACATGAGATATTTAGATTGGGCATAAAACATTTAGTGATTGGTGCATTTTTTTTTTTCTTTTCTAATTTACATACTACCAAGCTTCTCATTTCACAGAATTTGCTGGATGTCATCACCCTTGATCCCAGTGTTTAAAGGTAATGGACTTATTTGTGTACTTTCCACTGGGAGCACGTGACCATGTCAGATATAGCCAAAGACTGCTGACTTTTGAGCCCAGCACTTACTAACATTTCAAGGGTAATTTACACATACTTCGCAAATGCTAGCTTTTCATCAGGCAAACTGACAAGCACAAACATTCTGTTTCACATATAATTTTATGAAACAATATTATTGTAACTAGAAGCATGAAAAACACAGGCAAAAATGATTAAATTGCTCTTCATATAAGTACTGTAGAGGCACATGTACATGTCTTTTTCAGAAAAAAAAAAAAAAAAAAAAGGGTTTTTTTTTTCTTTAAAGATGTATTGCTATTACATCAGTATATGATCTACATAATATCTGTCTACAGAACAGATGATAGGAAACGTGTTTCTGAGTGAGAATTCAGCATTGGAACAAATATTGATTAAAAAATATCTATTTATGGGCAAATTCAAATAAGTTGAACTGTTGTTTTGATATCAATTTCTCATGTAGTATATTAGGATTCCTTCTGATACATACTACCATGACAGATGGAAGAAAATGCATGCACTTTGGGATTTTAGTTATCAGAGTATAGAATACATCACAGAGCACAGTGCCTGTGGAAGCCACCATATCTCAGTCTTTAGAGATTTAGAGTCTTTAGAGGTTGACAAGATACATAAGAATGCATGCAAACCTTGTGATTTGACCTTTATTGTTGATAAATAAGAAGTCTGAGCAATTTTCTGAGAAACTGCAAGTAGAGTGATAACTGGTTAAATGTGGCAGATGGCCACACCTACTTGAGAAGAAATCTGAAACTGCATAGTTCTATTTAGTGACAGAATGAGAAAGGAAAGAGTATGCCATTATTATTTTACTGCTACTAGAAAAGTGAACATAAAGCAAAAGGAGCAGACAAAACAAATTCAAGACTGAAAAAATTCTCTGAAATAGCAGCTTTTATGACTGACATTATTTTGAATTTCACTTTTCAGAAGGAATAAACACATGCCTTAGCGAATTCATTGGAAAGTTTCTCTCTGATTTCAGTGGGATTGTGGTTGGTCTATCAACATTTTCACTTGCAGTACAGCCAATAAAATTCAAAGGTTTGCTAACAGTCAATTCTTTGAATGCTTCTGAATTTGTCAATCTGTTTGATTGAAATAATGTTACTCATAGGTACTTTTGTACTGAATATACTCATCAAACACACTCTTTCCTTGATGTGTTGATTTTTTTTCCCCCCAGAGGATGCTTCTATGTTGTTCTTCTGATATAAAAAATTAAATCTGAATATGGCTTCTTAAGCAAGCTTAAAATATATTAAATAATCACTTAAGATTGGTATTAAATGTTTCACATATCAGCGTGTGTGTGTGCACATGCTCAGAATTCTGTGTTTGAACTTCTTAGCATGGGTTAAATGTAGTCTTTAAACAGCTTCTCTCCCTATTTTCTAAGAGAAGATCTTATTTCTATGTCTAACCGATGAACTATATGTATGAAATATGCCCTCAAATTCAAAGTTATGCAATGGCTAAAGAAAACTACCCAAAAATTTACACAGATTGAGCATTAGAACAGTCATTTTGGTATCCAGAATATCTTTGGAAGATTTCCTTGATGTAACTAGGGAAAAAATGCAGCTAAAACTATATTTGTGTAAGTTCTGATCCTAAAATATTCTTTTTCCATGAGAATAGTCATAAATAATGCTTACTGTAACTGGTTTTATTGAAAGGAATACAGTCCAAATGGTTAAAGAATTAATTCGGCATCTAGTTATCATGACTCTAAGCACCTCATGTGTACTGCACAAAATACTAGTGGATATGGTTTTTGCTCTAAGATAGGCAAAGTCATTTATCATTATTTTTTAGGAACATTAACAGTTAAAAATCTTTAGAAATGAAACTATAAAGTCTGGATAGTATAGTTTGAATAGTAGTGTTAATAATAGGGGTTAAAAAATAATAATAATAAAACATCAAACTGTACATAGTTAAATTTATAATGAAGTTAAATGTTTCCCACACTAGGAAAAAACTCAAGGAAAACAGATGTGCTCCAATTTCATGAGTCTTTCCCCCCCCCCCCCATATAAGACGAAACTGCTAACTCAATAATGCTGGCTACAGATATTCGTGCAATAATGCCAAATATCCTTTAGAACTTCACCCAGTAGTATAATCTCAAATGATATTCAGTAACAAGCAAAATTACTAACAGCTGGCACTTTCCTTAGAAACAGCTAAATACCAACCAGGTCCAGTTTGTTAGCCCATGTAGAGTGGCACCATCTGGAATGCTAGCCTGAATCTTAACAATTAAAATCAGGGGCCAGGTCAAACAAGTAGCATTTTAAAGAATTCATGATACTGAGTTTCTAAGCTAAACAGAAAATGACAGAGAAGCTAACATGTGAGAGGATATAAGCTGTCATTCCAACCCAGGGGATGGAGGGCAATCATGTGGTTAAAGCACAGGACGTGGAGTTAGGAGATGGGCTTTGTGACAGATTTCATGAGAAATACAGTGTCAGTCACTGTAATCAACACAAAGTTTCCTATTAGGCTCAGAATCAGGTACCTGGGGTCTATTTTCAGGTACTGACTGCCTCTTGACAGGGGCCAGCCGCCCTCACTCAACATTTATGATAAGTGAAAGAGATCATTGTCTGTTTCAGCTGGGCATGATAGTTATAAAAGATAACATGCTGTCTGCAAATTAATTTAAGATGCTCAGGTAGAAAATATACAAATATTTTGTTACTGTGTAATTTGTTGTATAAATAGAAATTATGAACATTTCTTATTAATTGCAGAAGGTTTTACACTGAGTAGGGAAAGAATGGAATAGAAAATAGAAGAGTCACATTGTGAAAGGTAACTCTCAAACAATACGGAAAAGAATGCTTTTCTTCCACAAAATGTATAACCTGATCAAAGACTGGGTAAAGTAAAGACAAAACAGAACTATAGGGTAATAACAAGTTCATATAACCATATAACTATAGTTTGTTATGTACTGCTTGATGGCACTAAATTATCTAGGGATATTTTCCTTCTCAAAAACAAATAAAAGCCAAACCCCCAAAAAACAACCAAACAAAAAACGTTAATGTTTCTTCAAATATAAAAATTCATTAAAGCAGCAAGACACCATCCATTAGCAGTCCAAATGAAATCATATAATTATTCATTTATAGAAAATCGTGAATATTTGTACACACAGCATAATTTAGACAGTATCTATGATAATACTACTTAGACCAATAAAGGTGTAGATCTTCTCTGAACTCGCAACTCAAAAAAACTGCTTTATTCAATCTTATTTTCTGTCTAACTGTGAAAAACGTGTGTTGTGCCAACCTTCAGAATAAATTTTTCTAATGGTACCAATGCCAATTTCATTGGCATCAATCATAAGGACCCTCTATGTTTACTTGTGCTTGTGTTTAATTTCATATTGAGATGATTAATCAGAGCAAATGTCTTTATTTTCTGCTGTTTTAACTTCAAGAAATGATCTCTTCTGTTTTTATCCTATTATAAGGATCGTTACAAAAATGGGAAACAATTAACACTGGGTTTAATGCGTGAATGCCATAGAGCTGAAGTAATTGCACTCAAGGTCTGCTAACTTTTTAATCAGGCATTTGGTTGCAAGCTGCTCACGATTGATTCTGGGAAAAGAACTAGCACAATCTAGACAGCAAAAGCAGGTGTGCCAAAAAAGCAGACATATTGGCAAAACCAATGAAAGAGTCTAGAGGTTAAAAGAATCAAAAACTAATGGAAAAATTTTCTTAAAAGACTTTTGCTTGGTATCCAATCATAGTTGAGTAAAATTAATTAAGGCAAATGAGCATAGAGAGAGTTTTTTGACCAAAATAATTAAGAAATATGAACAGCAAACCCACAAAAGCTCAGTCTAGAGAAGACTTGCCAGTCAGAATCTTAGTGAGAAGAATTAATTAGATTGGGGAGTTGAAATTTTCACATGCATTTTGCTAAATAAATAAATATATGAGAAAAAAACATGAGAGGTTTCTGAAATTACAATTAGCACACTTACTATTCTCAGCATTTATACTTTGTTTTGGAGGACAAAATAAATAAATAAATAAAAATAAGACCAATTTTCATTTATATCCATTTAAAAATATATCTTTTTCCCTTTCCCTAATGTCTATTCTCACTGCATAGTAGAATATACTGAATTAAAAAGTGCTCACGCAGCAAAGCACTTGATGTACTTATAAACTCAATGTGTTGATGGAGATGTGGCCACACACACACTTAACTATAGAATCACAGTTACGTCACAGAAGCAAGTGCTGTGCCTCTTGTCTCACCTTCAATCCCAACATTATTCCCCCAGGCTCATCACTAGCCAGCCTCATTTCATCCCCTTCCTCCTTCACACCTAGTTTAAAACCTTCTCAAGGAACCCTTCCAGCTCCTGGGCTAGAATTTGTTTCCCCTCTTTGAGACAGGTGAGATCCATTTGCAGACATCAGCCCAGGCACTGAGTAAACTGCCCCACAGTCAAAAAAGCCAAAATTCCTGCAATGGCACCAGCCTTTCAGCCACATATTTAGGAGATTTATTTTTCTGGTCCTGTCAGTATCCCTCGCTGACATTGAAGGGATAGAGGAAAATACCACCTGTACTCATGCTCACCACCCCGGTGCCCTGAAGTCTCTTACAGCCCACAGGCTTCTCTCAGGGACTTCATTGCTTCCAGCCTGAACTATCAGTAAAGGATAATAATCAAAATGTTGAACCAGACCAGGAGTTTTTTTTTAGTAATGTCCCTGGCCTAGGCCCTAGGGAGTCAGCACACTTCTCTATGGGCAGGGTCTGGCCAAAATATAGGGCCCTCCATTCCTCTCAGAAGGGAGATGCCTATGACAATCACCCCTCTTTCCTTCTTGGCAAAGGCAGTCTTGAGGCATGGAGCCAGCTGCCTCACCCTAGGCAACCTTCTGGATACACTTTCCACTGCATCCTCACTTACCTATTCCTCAAGATCCAGAGCCTCAAACCTATTGTGAGCTCATGTGAGGCCCCACCTGGAGTACTGCATCCAGGCCTGGGGCCCCCAGCACAGGAAAGATGTGTAACTCTTGGAATGAGTCCAGAAGAGGGCCACTAAGATGATCAGAGAGCTGGAGAACGTCTTCTACAAAGACAGGTTGAACTGGGCTTGGAGAAGAGAAGGTTCCAGGGAGACCTCATTGTGGCCTTCCAATACTCAAAGGGAGGGAATAAACAGGAGGAGGAACAACTGTTTATGAGGGTGGACAGTGATAGGACAAGTGGGAATGGTTTTAAACCAAGACAAGGGGAGGTTTAGATTAGATATTAGGAAGAAGTTTTTCACACAGAGGGTGGTGTCACACTGGAACAGGTTGTCCAAGGAGGCTGTGAATGCCCCATCCCTGGAGGCATTCAAGACAAGACTGGATATAGCTCTGGGCAGCCTGGCCTAGTGGTTGGTGACCCTGCACGTAGCAGGGGCATTGACACTAGATGATCATTATGGTCCATTTCAACCCAGGCCATTCTATGATTCTGGGATTCTATTGCATAGGGGCAGCTGTGGAATCATTGTTGGTAGGGAGGGAGTTTGCCTGCGATGCTGATATGAGACCTGTTTCTGTTCCTCCCATCTCTTAGGTCCCCTCTCTATGCCCAGTGGCAACAGGGGTGGGGTCCACCACTATTTGGGATGTATCACCCCAGTGCCTTTCTCACAGATATGGCAGGGAGTTACTCCACCAGTCTATTTCCTGTTCACAATCGCTGGTGCTCCTTAACCTCTTAATTAATTAATACAAGATGTATTAATTAACTTAGATCAAGAGTTGCAGTGTGGAGATGCCCACAACAAAACACAAGGACCCATAAATATAATTTCACATCCTTTTAGAGGAAACAGAAGGATATCAGAATAGTTAATCATTGTCCTATTTGCTGTAATCAATAGCATCATCTCCTCTCAAATTGTTCACAAATGCTTGAAAATAGCAAGGTACAGCACACTGGGCACCAGTAGAGCTAAACAGCTTCTAACTTAAAGACAGGTGACCTGAGATGCCTCCAAATTTTTCTCTTTTCAAAAGAGATTTCTAAATGGAAGCAGTTATGTGAAGTAATGCCCAATTCAGTGTCCACTGTCTTGTATTGGGATAATGTCATGGTGTTATGGTCATCAGTATTCCACATCACAACATCATGTAGTGCACTGGGAATTAAAGTGTTAATGTCCCAGTTCAACATACTAAAGAGAAGAAACTATGTTCCCTAGAAGACTGTTCGCTGTGCTGATATCATTCTTGCACAGGGGGGAACGTATTTAAGGCACTGTTGGGTCATCTGTCCTTTCCTTTAGCTTTCCATCATCGCTCTTCTCCTCGCTGCTGCCCATCCTGACTGCGCATGCTACTTCAGCATTACTGTAAGGCCTACAGCTTTTTTTTTTTTTTTCAGATACTCTCCCTCATTATATTTAGTAAATTTGTTCCTCCTCAGATCGTTGCCGCTGTTCTTTTCTTTAATTATTTTGGGGTCCCCTGTTTCCCTTTTCCAGAGGCGTGGACTTTGTGAAGTCCCTCAGCTTCACGGAACTGGGCCAAACCAGCCCGTAAACTGTTGACAGATAAGTATGGAAGAATAATCACACATTTGTGAATCTACCAACACTCCAAGTTTGTTTGTTTGTTTGTTTGTTTTCTTTCTTTTCTTTTTTTTTTTTTTCCTGTCTTTCACCTTCCTTCTAACAGCCTACTCAGTCACTCTACTGTCTGTCATTTGCAGGTGAAGGGTTTTAGAGAAATGAAAAGCAGTGGCCTGGCACAGGGCCACCCACACACTCTCACAAAGAGTCCCTTAATCATAAGGGACTTTCACATTTCTCTGATCTGTGAGCAATTCAGAATAGATGCCAGAAGGAAGAAGAACAAAGAAAATGGCATTTGAAAATTCCCTCAGTGGCTTAATAATAGTGCTGAAATGGCTTTTGCCAGATTAAACAGATATGTTCCTTTGGACTCTAAATATTGCTCTGAAACCAATTCTCTGGGCATTGTCCAGAGTTTAACAGGGGTTGGGATACCAACAATTGAACTTTGAAGTGACTCTTCAAATTCCAGTACAGTTGGCAGCACAGACAGCTAGAATGTTCAGGTCTTCCCAGGCCAAGGAGAGAGACAGCAGTTTGATTTCTTTGCAATTGTTGTCTCTGAAGGACTTGGTCAAAGCAATTCCAACACAACAGCTTATTTCTAAGATGCTTAAAAGTAGCAGGTAGGTATGGGGGTAGTGAACTAGTTGATATTCTTGAATGACGCCAACATTCTGCACAGCATTCTGACACTTTAGGAGAACACTACAGAAGCTGCAACATATTAGTGAAGCTTGACAGGATACGGATCTTTCTTCACTTGCCATTTTGTTTTGAAATGACAAGAAAGCTACAGGCAATAAAGGATTTCAAGTTGAGAATTCTGATACTTACATGAAGCATCATTGTATGCAATCCTTTGAGTGATGTCAACAATACAACATACAACTACATATAGAAAAAAACAAACAAACAAACAAACAAACAAAACCTGAGAAAAATAATGTGTTTTTTTTTTTTTTTTTTTAATGGGTAATGCTTTAGCTTTCTACGTGCCAATACTCACCTACATAATTCCTCTGAGACACACTCGAATATTAAAAGAGCCCATTTGCCTATCTACGTTCATTCAGCTGAACACTCATCAGGATCACTTTCTTGTCATGTTTTTAGTATTTGGGTTAATTTCATTACATTCTCTGAGATATTCATCATAGGGAAATATCAGGATATAAAAATGTAATGTAATACTTAATTCCAGTCCACTTGTATCAGTGAATCAAATTAATGTCAATCTGGAAATTTGCTTTGAGTTATTAGTGAATATATTCACTCCTTCCAGGCCTTATCAGCTTCTGCAGAGTCTCAGCTTTAAAAAAAAATATCTGAAAAGAAGGTCTCAAAACTGTAAGCTGAATGAAACCAATGCAGTTCTTGTTTTTTTAAATCAGCAGACAGACAGCTGTAACCCAAAGATTTGACAGGCTACAGCAGAGTTAAAACTGAGAAGTCTTTTGTCATGTTTTCCTGCTGCTATTCAAAACCCTTGGAGCAGTAGGAGACTGACGAGGAGGAGATTAATTTTGTTCTGCAGCAGTTAAGACTGTGGAAGACTGAAGAAAGTAAACACTATAGGAATGTTTCATTCCTGTGAATCAGCACGTGTGATCTGGGAAGATGAATTATCATACTAGCTACATATTTCAGCCAGACCTCATAATGCTTTTATATGTTTGGGTTTTTTGTTTGTTTTCATTCCTTGATTACTCTCATAATCTCATACACACTCAACAGTAAAAATCCAGGAAAACAGACCTGAATGTCTGTTTTAATGCATTACATTGTTCCAGCAAACTGTCACTTACAGAGAAACAGCACTTTCTTTTGCTCTTTGGAACAAGATGGAAGAATTATTAGACTACCATGGGAACACAAGCTAGATTTCTGCAGAGAATGCAAGGGATGTACACTGTAACCACATAACTGCCAATGCAGTTGAATCTAGAGATGACTGAAATGAGACAGGAGGAAGATGACCGTGGCCGTGGAGGTAGTCTCAAACTTGTAGGTAGGAAAGAGGAATGCAATAAATGGCAACTCAGAGATAAAGGGTAAGATCAAGGCTGTATGACAAGCCAAGGAAAAAATGAAAATTCATTCCTATTTACCAATGAGAGAAAAGGAAAGTGATGAAAGGATGGAGATGTTATTAGAAAGCTGGGAGAAAAAACTGGCAGGTCTGCACAGGTACAGAACTAAGAATGTGACCGAGAAGAAAATCGAAAAAAATAAACATTCCAAGAGAAAATGATCCCTGATTGAGTACAATCAGACAAACCTCTTTTGGGGATGAACCAAGATTCAGTAGTGAATTCTACTACTGTGAGCAGAAATGGATCACTTGTTTCAAGTCTAAGTTTTAAAAGATATAAGGTGAAAAATAAACAACAGTCTCCTCCCACAGTCAGACGAATCTTACTCCAGATTAGATTTTGTCTTTGCCTTCACAATACAATATGTTTCTATGATACTAGGAAAATTCTTATACTTAGTACAAATAAGCAGTTGGGGTGAAAAGAATAGGTTGCTTTTCAAATCAATAGAGAGAAATGGGCATTTGCCAAAGATGTAATGTTTAAGACATCATCCTCCTGATAGGTTGAATCACTTCCTTTTAGTACCAGTTCCTTTGACTATTTGCCATTGACTAAAAACCATGTATACATAGATTTCTCTAAAATAACATTAAATAACATTGAAGGCAGGAGATTGTTTTCTTTAGTTTCTGTTCTTTATTTCCCAAATGGTTTATTTAGGGTCAGAAAGGTGAAACTGAGTATGCATCTTTGGCATACACTCCACTTCTCCAAGGCTGCAGAAGACACTAATACCCTTTTGATTCTGCACTGAAGAATAAATGTGTTAATATTTGTAAAGCATTCCAATACATTGGTGATAAATGTCATAGGAAGTTTTCCAAGAAAATAGTTCTGTCTTCAGAACAGGTATGAACACTGCAGCAAATAACATCAACACAAAAGCAAAGAAATAAATAAATATTTAATTATAGAAAGAAAAATAAATATTGATGTTAGCTCATTAACTTGGGTTGACTATTTTGTGCACTGAATAGAATCATGATTCTCTGGAAATGATAATCAATATATGGTTAGGTAATTAAAGACTGCATTGTAATTCCTACACACAGTGGGGCTGAATTGAGTTACCAGTCATAGCATGAATATTGGCTTCTAGATGATGAATTCTGTGACATAAAAATAATGATTAAGTATTTGTTTCTTAGTACCACTGCAACTTACAAACAGGTAGGGAAAGAGGATGTCTTGCCAAGACACTCACACCAGAAGTGTGATATATAGCTCTGCCAAGAGAGAGAAGATCAAAATAACTGGGGAAAGAAAGAAAGAGAGAAATAAGAGAGAAAGAGAGAGAGAGAGAGAGAGAGAGAGAGAGAGAGAGAGAGAGAGAAAAAAGAGAAAGAGAGAAAGAAAACAATGACAACAACAGACTATGCTTTCCATACAACATTTTTTCAATCATGTTTACACAGTGTTTTCAAATCTTTTGGAAGTGTGGTTCAATTTTCTCTTGTTTGTTTTATTTACACACTCTTTATCGTAGCCTAGGAGTTTTAATTGCTTCTCCTCTTTATGAATTAAAACAAACTGACATTACAAAATACATTCAAGTTTCTGTTTTTCACTCTCTTAAACCCATCACTGGAAAACATTATTTTTGACAACACTTCCATTAAACTAAATGCATATTAGTTTGACATTTCCTCACATTTTTCAACACTGTTTAGTTTCTATTTATAAACCTCGTGGATTTCATACTGAAATGTTTCTCTACAAAGGAGCACTTGGCCAAGTTTTTATGCTAGTCTAACTGGCAAGAAACATCAACAGTGTTCAGGACTGACTCTCACCACTCTTTGGAAAGAAAGAAAAGTGGGCCTGTGCATGCATTGAAAAACCTGGAAGTGCTGTGATTGGAAGTGACAACATGGCTTGCATAGTGAGGATATGTTTTGAATGTGCAGCTTCAGAATTATTTACTAATTAAAAATGTTTCACCAGGGAGAAACCTGTTGAGATTTTCCTCTCGTTTCCTAGGGTGCAGAAGCATGAAATCATGGATGCACATGCTATAGTACCATAATTTGCTTCTGTCAGTTTAAATGAAAAGGTCTGAAATGAATTTATGAAATTCACTCACAACATTTTTACCCACAAATGTAATTTAATTTAATAGTAAACTGTAAAAGTATAACCACCTGTCATGAACTTCTAATCTTACATCAGAGTTCTTTGTCTTATATCCCACTCCATGTCCTCTTCAGACTGGGGAAGTTGAGGTATCAGCTAATTGACATTGAATTCCTGACAGCCAGCACCAAGAAAAGTATGTTGCTTACATGAAGATAGGGCTTAAAAATTCACTTATGCACACTCCACCTCTTCTTTCTGCCTCCTCCCCTACATACGGTAGGATTAAGCTATTTTGTTTCAGTATTTACTGTGCTAAAACAAACAGCTAGATAGAAAGATCTTAACTATTGAGGCAGAAAAGAGAAAGGATACTTGCAAGCAATAACAGATAGAGATGTTACAAAAGGGGACTAGTATCACTCTTACTGGTAGTAGAATAAAGTCACTCATCTGTGAAATGACTCATAATTAGGATGACCTCCGTTCAAAACCCAGTTACAGTAAGATAGAAAATAGAAGATAGGCAAATCAGAATCATCTGTTCTTTAAAGACAGCTAGCGTGTAGTATCCATCTGTTAAGAGATACCACCTGTTCTATCAGTTCACTGTATCGCTTCCAGTATTAAGCAGGAAAGTCAATTAAGTAGATCCATATGCAAGACCTTCACAAAAGATGAGCACTTACTTATTCTCTACTACTCAGTGTCTCATCTTAGCAAGGAAAGAACAGAACAACTCCAGAAAAACTTCATCTCTCTCCTGCCAGACTTCACCCCTTGATTAATAGTATAGGAGGCACTGAAAAAATGTAATACAGTCTATATAAAAAAGTAGGCCATCTCTTATTATCACCACAGGGTCATTAGAGTTAAATATAATAAAGTTTTTCACTGCATTCCTCTAAGCTAATGCTAAATTTTGTGTGCCCACGCCCACCTTCACCTCAAAGGGCTCAGTTACTCACACATGTTACTTCAGTTCAATAACTAATAATAAATTGCATCCATAATAAGCGATTAATAATATATGCATGCATATACAAAATACAAGTTTCAGTGTATAAAGAAGTTATACTCTTTGATTCATATTCTAACTCTATAGCTGGAAACAAGTTATTTTCTTGTCATTGGGTGAAGCGCTTCTTTGCAGTCAGCAATAATCAGAAGGAATCCTAATATGCAATTTATTCAGACTAGGCAAAAAATCTATTGGTAAATGTATGACCATTTTTATGGGGAACTGAGATATAACTAATCAGGGAAAATCTGAGATCTATATATCACGGGTGATTTACATCTACAGAATTCCTCAGTGAGGTTTAAATCTTACAAATCTAAAATAGGATTGGATATAAAACTTGCATTCAACCCAAAATCTCTTCAGTGTAGAGGCACTTAAATGACCTAAAGCTGGCATGAAACGTGAAGTGCAACCACAAAGCTGAGAAGTGATTTTGTAGCCTGGTGGCTGCTAAACGCAAAGAATGAGAAAAACCTCTCATCATCAAAAGCACTGACAGGGAAATCACTTTTCCTGGAATCTAAAAAGTAGTGTGCCAGGCTGAGTAAGTTCTGCAAATCCATGGCAAGACAGAATTACTACAGTGATTGCACTAGCAAGGGATGTGGCTCCCTTAAGTAGCGTGACATTACTAGAGTGACCCTAAGACATACTGGGCCATGTTTAATATTCAACAGAGCTGAAAAACAAAATGAGCTTGAATGTGTCTCAACAATATTCATTCTTTTCAGCTGCAGGATAAGCGTTCTATATCTGCATTCTGATGCAGTTCTATAAATAGAAATCAACAATGTATGTAGATAAAAATGTGTGTTTGCCCTCTCAATTTTTATTTGAAATTTTTGAGGTAGTGACAAACATGAATAGTGTTGTATTGCATGGAAAAGGTGGGGGAGACTTTCATAGCAATATGATTCTTTTAATAAAACATTTCTAATAGTCCCATATGATTACTAGGTGAGTATTTTTCTACTACAAGGCAGTTTCATTGTACTGTTTCATTTTTCCATTTTGAATAGAGCCAGAAGGTCCATTGGCACTTCCACCCATTGGACCTGCAGAGTCACATGCAATATGGGTCTCATCTGCATTATAACCAGAAAGGAGGAGAAAGATGTAGGATGCTGAATCAAAATATACAAGTCACTTTGTATAATAAGGTATGTATATGTGTATTCCCCACCTTTGCCACTAGCAGTATAAAGCTGTGGTTAGACAGAAATCCTGAGCAAGATGAATAACATTCTATAGAATAATAATTTTATGCCAGCTGAAACCCCGTAAAAATCCTAGTTTTGTTAGATGATAATTATTCCATGAAGTTTCTTTTGTACTTTCAGGATATTTTTTTTCTGAGCTGAACTAAGAGATTTATATTCTCACAGTCAATATACATGCTTGAGGAAAGTTTTGCATTCATGAAAGATATGCACCTGTGTTTGATAACATAAATATATCTTGGATTTCCTTCCTTGACTTTATTTTGGCTAGGACAACATTCTTTTTCATCTCCAGTTCTTAAGAATGTTATAATCTCCATCCAGCGAATTGTGTGGATTTAGAATTTGGGTTTGCATATAAATTTATCAATGGGAGGGGAAAAAAAAAATAGTAAAAAATGAATTTGCCAGTTGCTTGTTATTTTGCAATTTTCTGACTCCTTATGTTTACTGTGTCAATTAAAATAATATTTAAGTAGTATTTATCACTAGATTCCTTTATCTAGGTCTTTATATTGAAATCCTGACTAAGCCTAAAGCACACTATCCATATGACATTTAAAAAGACATTTCTCATCTATGCCTTCACAACTAAATTCATATCCATCCTTTTATCTCGTGTTTTGATTATAGCAACACCTCTTCCTTACACTTTATAAAATGGCAATCTAATTTCATACACTTCTATTCAGAATCCTATCATAAAGATGATCTAACTATTCCTATCTATGTTTTAATGACAGTATATAGGGATTTGAAATTAAAAAGAAGGAAAAAAAATAAAGCTCATCCACCAAATCCTTCTTCCCTAAATGCACATTTGTTGATCTTCAAAAGGCATTAGGCCCTTCTTACTTCACAAGGGCAGCAGAGTTAGCCATGCGTTGTCCCGAATCATAAGACCTACCTGCTGAGCAGTCCTTCAAAGCAATATCAAAAGCAGTCATGCTGCTAAGTGAAGGAAAAGACGTGGAGAAAAGGATGACAACAGCTGGAGTGAAATGTAATGGTGATGCCTCTGTACGTTTCTCAGGAGCAAAATCAGGTTTTCATTTACCTTCATTTTGCCTCTATACATCTAAGTGTCACTTGGAATATGTACACAGAAAGCATATTTCTATGCAATCAAAATTATCCTACCACTGAAGCACTTTCTAATTAGCTTCTATTCCATAGTAGTTTTTTCAGCAAAAAGCCTCCAATTCTAGACTGCAGTGAATAAAGCATACTGCTCAATGTGTCATCAAGGACATTCAACCTTTGTTTTAGCAGCACTTTTCACTGGTACATATGGAGTTCAGAGTAACATAAGCAACCCTTTTAGAAACTCAGTTATATTCCAGTTTCCAGAATTTCCTCAACTCAAGTCTCAATAAAGGACTTAGTCCTTCGAGAATTGAGGCAAAGTAATAACCTTTTTAAGAGGAAAAACAAAAAACAAAACAAAAACAAACAAACAAACAAACAAACAAAAAAACCCAGAACCTGGTCATGGTGTATACAGCTAAACCAAAGACTCTCAAAAAGAACCAACATCCTCTATATATAACAGGTTTCATTCTTCTGAAGAAAAACTGAGGTTTTCCTTTTGGCACACCTCACCCTCAAATGTACTATTTAGCATGCACACAAGTCATACATACTCATACAAGTATGAGTTTCAACAGTTTTTTTTTTTTTTCATAAAACATGCTGGCTATATTAGGTGCAGCTATTTCAAGTTCCTTTGCTGCTGCCCTTGTCTGGCATGCAGTGGCAGGCTGAGTCCCTGCACAGCGCTGGGATGCTCATAGGCTTTTTCTCAGACTGCAGACAAGCAGAAGGTTTAGCTCAGCATTTATCACTGTGATCTGTGACACTGTTATTAGCTTTATCATATTTCAGGAGCCTACATAGTTTCATATAGTTTAAGGTGAGAGGGGACTATTAGATCATCTGCTCTGACCTCCCATATATCATAAACCATTAAGCTTCACCCACAAGCTCCTAAATTAAGCCCAAAGACTTTAGTTAGCACTTCAGTTCTCAGAAGACTATGCTTTTTGCCAAAGGCAGACAGAAAATGAGAAAAACAGATGCCCCCAATCCAGACTCCTCTGCAATGGCAGGCAATTGATTAGATGAGATAAATGATTTATACACGCTTTGTCTAGTGTTGAGAAGGTATTTGCTGTAGTGGCTAAGAATTGGGAAACATGAATTTTATTTCCAGCTTTGCCAGTGTCCCGACTGCTGACTTCAGACAAACCTTTTCCCCTTTGTATGCCACATGTCATTTTTGGGGATAGTTGTACTGAAAATTTTCTTCCTAAATGCTTATTTTTATTTTACACTGTTTGTAGGAGAGACTTAATGCATACAGATATGAATCTTTCGTCTTTCCTTAAGTAATAGTTAGGTAAATTCTGAGTTCCAGTCCACTAACATGACAGTACACTTTCTTGTTTCTTTGTTCAGACTCTTTATGAATTATACTGGGTCAACAGGTAGCAAGTTCACAACCTTACGGTTCTTCACCCTGCCCTTTTCTGCCTGTTAATGTCACAATTCACCAACATCTGCTACCATAAATGAGATGGTCTTTTCATTCAATCAGAGCTAAAAGCCCATGTGAAGGGGAAAAAATGCAGGCAGATGATTGTTATAGGATTACTGAGATACGATAAGAGCAATTCAACTGCAGCAGCACAGTTTCACCTTCTAGTAATTAATGCTGATGAAAAAAGCTGGCACAAACTGAAAGTTTTACTCTACATGCATATTGCTTACAAAATGACAGTGTAATTACTCGTATAAGTTATTTTTTAGAGGTATATTAAACGTATTTTGAAGAAAAAGGATGTTGGAAGCATTCATTTTCTTCAGTAACAGTGAAAAAACTCAGTGTTTTAATTTTGCTGAAATTTTGTTTCAAAGAAGCAAAAAGCTGACGATGTCGACTGTCTTAATCCTTTCTTCTAAAATTGCTATTCATGGAATTGAAAGGGATCTACTAGGTTAGCAAATCCAAAACCATGCTGTCACAGGCAGCCACAAGTCAGCCTGTTCTATTTTTTATTTATTCTGTGTATCACAGTGCAAAATAGAATTTAAATAAAAGTGATTAATCTGTTTTTTTTTTTAATCTCTTCTTATGAATTTTCAGATTTAGATGCAATTCACTAGGAAGACACATTTCAAAAGCTTGAGATCCTCCTTGAAAAAAAAAAAAAAAGAAAAGAAAAGAAAAAAGTTCTTCAAAGAGCTCTAATAATAAACACTTCTTATAAATGGCAGGCTTTGTATAACAGTTCTGCTGCTGCTCCAAAAAATCTTTCAAATAAATCTGACAGGACAACAAACAGGAGAAAGAATTGGTAGCAAATAGTAAATGCAGTTCCCACTGTTCATTTGAGAAGAGAAGCCAGCAGAGAAACACTATGTAGGTCTCGTGTGAGCACCACAATAAAAGGACAAAGTCAACTCAGCAGGGTATGCTAGCATCTCAATTCATGCCTAGGTTAGTTCCCTGCTGAAATCCCTGCACACTGAAGTTAGAACATAAGTCCATTTTCTATGTACATACTATGTAGCAGACAGTTTCTGCATGCCACACATTTTAGACTGCAAACTTTATGCTAAGCTGCATCTCCACCATACAGACCTGTATTAACAACCTCACTGAATTTATTATAAACCAAACTTCCTCTTAAGCCACGGGGCAGGAGGTTTAACGCCAAAGCTCCTAAGATGTGGCATTCAAAATGATCACATCTGGAAGAAATGTGCAGCATCGTTCTTTATTATTATTTCCTAATTCCATATTTTCATTTTTAATTCAAAGTTGAAAAAATAAAAATAAAAAATCAATGAGTCACAAATGTGGAGAAGTCTGATCCAGTGTGGATATTGATGAATGGCAATATTTTTTATGAATAAAATGTTTTTTATTCCTTGCAAAAAGCCTCATAATTCTACCACTTAGAAGTGTAATTTTTGATTGCAAAAATAGGTATATAGAAACAACTTGGGCAATATTGATCTCATATATGATTTGAACTATATGGGACACTCCAATCTAATGCCTCCTATTTATTTCCATAGAAACTGCAACAGATGCAAAGAGCACAATGATGCTATTTGATGAAGCAAATTCTCAGCTACAAAGAAGTATTTTTTCAACAGTCACCACCACTAGCTATGCATTTTCACCAGTGATGAACAAGAGTCTGCATGCTTTAATAGTAACAATCTGCTCCAGTGGAGGTGACCCACTGTTTCACAGATGTTGTGATGGCATTGTGCTAGGAAAACGTTGCCCATGCAGTTCATCTTTCATCAGCTCAAACAGAAGGAAGTCAGCAGATGCCAAATCTGGACTATACAGTGGCTGTGGAAGGACAGTTTGGCCAAAATTGGCAATGTGTTCCACAGTCTTGGTATGGGGTCTAGTGTCATTGTGTTCCAAGAGTAAGGTTGTCTTCTCCTCTGGCCTGACTCTGGAAGTTCAAGCCCTCAGCTTAACCAGCGTTGTCATATAGCAGTCAGAGTTGATGGTTTGTCTGAGTTCCAGAAAATCCAGAAGAACCGTACCTTGCCTATCCCAAAATACAGTTCACATCACTTCACCCACTCAGGGCTGTGTCTTGAACTTTTTCTTCACTGGAAAATTTATATATCACCGTATGTTTCATGTCACTGCCACCACTGCTGAAACACACCACCCACTGCCTCACAGTACTGTTAGGTCTCCATAAACATTCAGCAAGCAGTGATGAATATCAGTGAGTGATTTTTTTCTGCATGGAGGAATTCAGTGACACGCCTTTGCTTCATATGTACTTCCATGTTAGATGCCATTTTACTAGACTATACCTCTGCTGCCATCTGTCACATGACAACAAAATTTTACAGAATATTGTCAGGGAGGTTAAACCTCTACTGCCGTATCACCAACTCTGACATCGCTGGCCAACATCATAAAATAGGAGGCATTACTTGCAAGGCAGCCTTTGTATATTATGAAATAAGCAGCAATTGTACAATTTTTTGATGAAGAAGTAAAACATAGAGTCACACAGGTTTTACCAGTCTTAAATTCTGAGGTTGCTGAAATCACAGATAAGAATTATATATTATGAGATGTTTTCATTTCAGTGTTAAACTAACAAAGCTAAATCTGTTTCAGTTTCCTCAAGTACTTTGCATATAAGTAACTGTGTCTTCAATTATATATTCAGATGGGAATCTCATTTTACATTTTATTCATAAACAAAAGAGATGAAAGCAGTTAGAAAATACTGATAGCAGGGTTTTATTGCAATAGTAAATCATACCTCTGCTATAAAAGTCGAGGGTAGCATTGTGTAAGGTTGTGTTATACTCCAGGATTTTATAGCCCTGAAAAAAAATCAGCAATAAATTTGAATAAGGCTAAGGAGAAAAGCAGCTGGAGTTGCAAAAAAGAAGTGACACCTTTATACTATACTTCTATTCCCTGTTTATCTGTCATTTTTATCTCCGTGTCTTAAGATTAGAAATCTTTTTTGCATAGGGAAAATGTCAGTGACAACTTTCTTTTTCAACATCTTAGCTGTCAATGACATTTTGTTTTAATAACTTTCAAATAAGTTTTAAGTCTTCTCTTCCGTCCTTTGAGGGAAGAGAAGGAAGGAAAATGGGAAAATGGAAGGGGAAATGTTTGCAGATGAAATCCTTTGCCTGTATTTCTTTTTTAAAATTCAAGTAATTAAAACCAGTACAGATAAAAAGATTAACAAAAAAAGTTTACAATTGTTTCTTATACATAGCACAAATAAATATGGGTTACCTCAATTAAAATATATATACAGTAAATATATATAGTATATATATTTAGCTAGAGCAAATTCCACTAGAAATAAAGATTAAAAATTAAAAAAAAGAGGATAATGAGAAATTTGATATTTACTGCATGTTTTGTTTTTGGGGGAACCTTTCAGATAATGCTAGTAAATCACTTCAAAATCTAATCCTGAACCAAACTGTAGTTGTAAACCTCTTCTCAGTACTTCCAAGCCTATAATGCCAACAGTGAATTTAATAAAGGATTTAAATATCTTTATAGCTAAGGGTCAGTAATTGTCTCTTTTCTAAATTCCTAATTCTATAGGTTTATAATTTACAAATCCTTCTGAGCTATTCTCACAAAGGCATCTGTGTTTCTTCCCAGAGTTTTAGAAAGTTTGTGGCAAAACATAAAACCTTTCCTTTCCATTTCCCACTGTCTCAAGTTACTTTTCAAAGTACATTTCAAAAAGCTATTGCAACACGTTTTATTATGTTCTTTCTTTAACAGTTGAAGCAAGGTGAACTTAGAGAGTAATCTGAATTTGATTAGAGAAAGATTTATTGTTTTTATCTTTTTGGAGGAAAAAAAAAAATCCGTTATGCACAGAAAAATCCCAATTTTGCAAACATTTTCTGTAAGCATCTTTGTTTTTCATTTGGAACTTCTGTGTGCAGGGGTATGCTGTTATTTTTTTTCTCCTGTAACGACACTAAAGTATTAAAAAAAAAGTGAAAAGGCCATTCTCTGTGGGTAGATCTTTCTGTTGGTTTTTAGTAGGTTTAACATTCAGAACCACGATTTCATGGACTATCATTAGAAACAATCTTGCCTCCTGTTTTGTAAACAAAAAGGTTATGTTTTACGATGTTGTTTAGGAAAAGAAATAAGAGACAGTCCAGTCTGCAAGTGATGCAAATATATTTTGCTCCTTATGAATCGGAAAATACTGAATTTTAATCGTGTATGTGCTATTCCAGGCAACTTTAAACTAGCAACTGCTGTGTACATACATGAAAGGCAAGCACTTTTCATGCTCTACCAATCTCCATTCTGCACCTGTTATCTTAACAGGTTTAGCAGGTGTAGCATTAATGTAACTGTGACACCAACATCACCTATAATTCACAAAAGCTGTTCATGAATAATATACGTTCCCCATAAAAAAAAAGAAAAAGAAAGAAAAAAAAAAGGAAAACAACAACAACAACAAAAAACAACAAGTAAAACACAAGAGTATCCTACAAATCCTTTTTAACCATAAATGGAATAACTAGCATTTTTATATTGCTGTACTTACAAATAGAAAACATTATTCTAGTTCTAGTTAGCTTTCATTTACAACTTCAGATAAAGATCTGGCCTAAAATACATTTGACAAAGTACTTCACAGTTTCACAGCCGATGTATTTGTGTCTGCAAAGCAAGCCTGTGTATTTATATATCTCTGTAAGCATTTGGATGGTTAGGTGCAAAGATTGACAGAACACATTGTACAAATGCTCACAAAATTTTATACTGTGCAAAATCCTAGATATCTATACTTGCATCTGATTAGCCAGAGAAACTAAAAAAGGACAGGTTTCTGTAAAAGGAGGGGAATTCTGTATTATTTAAACCTAGCTAGCCGAATATTTTTGCTGAATCCTTTTTTTAACAGATTTTCTGATTTTTTTCTTTTGAGTAGGGATATCAACGCTGCTTTTTTCTTGGCCCAGCAGCTGACAAATAAATAGATTTCATAAACTCGTAATGACAACAACAGAAATTTGTTTGTGATAGGAAATAACATGATATTGTCATAGTAAAACTTCACTTCCTGTCCTTTTACTCTGCACTGCACAATTTTTGTTTGTTTTATGTAAATGATTAACTAATATGTTGCAGCTGGATACTGAAAATCACCTATGATAAATTTGAGAGCTATTATTAGGTAATTATTAAAATGAAAGCAAATCTGTGTTTAGTTTTGTCTTCTTCCAGCCATTCAGTGATTGTTCATAGAATCATAGAATCATAGAATCACTCGTGTTGGAAGGGACCTCATAAGATCAAGTCCAACCGCAGCCTAACCATAGTACCCTAACTCTAACAACCCTCTGCTAAATCATATCTCCAAGCACCGCATCCAAATGACTCTTAAACACATTCAGGGGCGGTGACTCAGCCACCTCCCTGGGGAGCCTATTCCAATGTTTAACCACCCTTTCTGTAAAGAAGTGTTTCCTAACATCCAACCTAAACCTACCTTGGCGCAACTTGAGGCCATTTCCCCTCATCTTCTCACCTGTCACCAGTGAGAAGCGACCTGCCCTGCTCTCACTGTAAGCACCTTTCGGGTACTGGAAGAGAGTAATAGGGTCTCCCCTCAGCCACCTCTTCCCCAGACAAAACAGCCCCAGCTCCCTCAGCCTCTCCTCATAGGGCTGATTTTCCAAGCCCTTCTCTAGCCTCGCTGCCCTTCTCTGGACCTGCTCCAGTACCTCCACATCCTTCCTGTATTGAGGTGCAATATGTTTGGTCAGAGGACATCACTCAGAGTCAACATCAGTATGGAATCCATTGAGAATTTCAGATTTTATGTTGCATGTCAGTACAGAGGTTGATGAATATTTTGTAAAACTAATGAAATGGTACAACCAAATGTCACTGTCCTTAGGATGTATCGTATTGCAGAGAGGGGTCACTTTCAATTTTGTTTGTTTGTTTGTTTTGTTTTGTTTTGTTTTTGTGTGGATTGTAGCTAGCACTTAATGTCAGACTTGTGGTGCACCATGCATCTCAGCTAACATTTGTTATTAAAGTTGAACATCCCATCTCAGCTAATTTTCCAAACCTAGTTAAATGTAACTGATATACATCTTAAAATACTACTAATAATAATTACAATAATAAAGAATTATTTGAAAATAAACATTTATTTTGACACATTTGTATTTAAATACAAATGGGTGAAATTAAGCTGTTTGTGGAGGTGCCTGTGTCTTTCCACTTCATCAGACAATTGTAAGGTGCCTAATGTTTTAGACAGTTGAATCTATTATAGGCTAACACCCTGCCAACATTGTTCTAAGTGTTCATCCATGTGATACCGTTTTATTGATAACTGGATTGCTTTTCTAATGTTTTAAATCAAATTTACTAATACAAAATAAAAAGTGTAAGTAGACATTTTAAGTTGAAAGTTACATTTATAAATTTGACATCTCCATGAACCACTGTTTCAGAAGACTGTGAAATGTCAAGAATAAGAATCATGAGGGCAAAAAAAGTACAAATTGTCAATATCTTCTATTTTTTACAGTAAATAATGGATTTTCTAAATTAATGTATTCATTTTATGACCACCTGTCTACTTTTTCAGTCAAACTAATACAGGTTCATAAGATCTTCAGAAACCCTAGCTCTGACACTGTAAAGTTTTAACACTTTCAGACAAGCCAGTGAGGAACATGTGTATACTTTCTCTTTCTAATAAGTTGAGCTCTTAATTTAAGAGAAAACAAAAACAAAAACAAAAACAAACAAACAAACAAACAAAAGTGGGAAAAAAGACCTGTAATATGATAAAAAGATTCTCTAATCTTTTTTCAGTAAACCCTATAGGGGAGGGCACTTGCTTTAGATTTGTAATGTAATGCAGTGAAGTTATTTTTTCTTTCAGCTGAGCAATTTGATTGTGCTCAGATACAACTGTTGAAGTTTAGAGAATGTTATTATCAGTGTAATCCAGTCCTGAAATCTAAGAGTTGAAGTTGGACGTCCTAGAAAACTTACCCTTAGGTTTTTATCTAGAGGTTAAAAGGAAGGAAGGGAGGAAGGGAGAGAGAGCGGGACAGAGGGAGAAAGAGAGAAAGGCATCTCCAAAGAACAGTACATCTACTTGATCTATTCTGATTATAGAGGGATGAGTATTATAAAGTGCGGAAGTTTGATGTTCAAACTAATGGAATAAAGATTTTACCTAAGTAGAAAAGTCCCCTTGCTCATCTTCCTAAAACATTTACTGGCTGAGGATGTAAAGTAGTGGTGATGTCAGACAAAACTTTTCTGATCCTTTAGATTAAAAATCACTTAATTCAAATGAGTGTAATTCTTTATTATGTTAACATTAATTTTTAATTTGAATGATATGTACACAACTTCTGTTTTTCAATGTGCTAATAATAAAAATGGAGACAAAATAGCATGCAAAGATATAATATATATTCAGTACACTGAGATAATAACTCTTATGATTCGTATATAAAAATGGATGATGCATACTTATCTCACAAAAATATTTGAGGATTGATGTCCATAAACCCCCCAGAGAAGGTTTTGATTATCCTATGAAATAAATCCTTTGTTTGTATTCAGCATTCCACTATATATAGGACTTAAACTGACATTCATTATGATCAACAAGTGGAGAATTGTAGTGGTTAGCTGACTACAGTAATTTCTGTTTTTTAATACTGTCCAGTGAACGACAAGTCAAGCGTCAAGGGCAAGCCTCATTTTTCTTCTAGCACTACAGTGTTAAAAGCCAATGACAAAAAAGGATAGATCAATTATTTTAATGAGGTGATGCAAAGCAGCTATTACTTACTGGTAAATCTTCAACACGGTCCTGACATTCTGTGTAGAATTCAGTTCTGGTGTCATTTACTGAGGGTACTTTACAATTTTGATTAATTCCACTATGCAACTTGAAGCACGTAAGCAAGACCTAAACCAGAAGTATATTTAATCTAGGCTATCAACTTGGGTGCCTCAATTAACTGCTAGAAATAAAGGCAGAAACCTTCAATTTGTTTTAATGGCAATTCAGATTTATCTTATTGCATGACTAGATTCATGCAAGAACGTATCATCTATAGTAGAACAAGCATGCAAGTATTTAGGAATTTGGTTCTTACAGATTTTTCTAAGTCTCTGTGAATAGTGTAGAAATATTACCCCAAAATTTATCACATTACTTTCTAATATCTATCTTCTATTAAAAACAAAACAAAACAAAAACCCACAAAACCACCACCAACAAAAACAAACAAACAAACGAAAAAAAAACCACCACTTTAAAGCATTATAAAATAGATGTTGTTTCGGACTTTAAAGCCTTATAAAATAGATGTTGTTTTGGACTGTATAAATAATTGATGTGACTAGCCTTATGCTACCTGTATTACAAAGTTCAGTAAAAATTAGGTTCCTTATATACACCTAGATAGATGCACCCTATATATATTTGAATGATAAAATGAAACCACACTATTAATTATAATTTCCTGTTCATTTAAATGACATTTGAAAGTCTTCTGTAGCTTACTAAATGAGCTGCTTGGATTCCTTTTCTGCCCGGTTAGTGACTACCAGAAAGTAACACTGTACAGCAGGGATGGTCTAATTAATGCCAAAACCAAAGGTCACCTAATTCCAGGCAATGCAAATAGACTAATTATATTGTTTCTTAAGGAGACTTCCAGTCATGTGCCAATCAGCAAAATTAGCAAATAACTGAAGAAGTTCTACAGTAGCATAAATTCCACATGTTTCCATTTCAGATAATGAATTGGAATGACACCACATGAAATTGCCTACTAATATGCCTTATAAAAAGGAAACCATAGGATATTAAAAAAAAAAAAAAAAAAAGAAAGGAAAAAAAAAAAAAAAAAAAGGAAGCTTTCTGTGACCTTTACGTAATTAGTATTTCTAAATTATGCACATGTATTCAGTGGTTATTTAAAAAAAAATTAAACCAAACCAAAACAAAATTAAAACCAACAACAAAGAAGCCCTCATTACAGTTCTTTTCATTTTTTATTCCAAATAGGGAAACTTCTTTTTATGCCAATATTTTTCCTAGCTTATGTAGAAAGAAAGAAAGCAGAAAATTGCCTGCATACATTAAATGTTACAGAATTCTGACTTCTGCTTTCATGATTAATTGAATTCCAAATGCAGATACACTATTTCTTAATTTTTATTTAATTTTTGGCAAATTTCTTCGAGTGAGTGTCAGAAAGGTACACATATCTGCAACTGCAAAGGACATTTCAGTGAATCCATCACAGTGTTGCAAAAAGAATATAGAGCTAGTTCAACAGTTTCAGTTTAAAGTTATCACTGTTCCTGATTTGAAAATTCTCTCAAAAAACTCCGTTCCCAGCAGCAGAGAGAGTTCAATGCTACCAGACTGTACTAACACTGTAGTATTCCACCGTACAAGTAATATAGTCGTTAAAATTAAAACTTAAAAAAATTCAATTTATAATGCAGGACCATCGTGAACGAGCAGTCAAGACTATGAAAGCTATACATTACATGACATTCAGCCACTGCCTGTCACACTGCGTCCTGTTCCCACACAGATGCCCAAGTACCAAACCTACTGCTGATACTGAAAAACAGAGTCAACTCCATGCTCCTTCCTTACTTCTCTGACATGTATTATATCTGAGAGTACTGAAATTTCCTGATATACTACATGTGTTTTAATTCTACCTTTTAAAGTCATTTAGTGATGCCGTCTTTATTTAGGCATGAGGGTTACAAAGGCTTTGAAGCTGCTGATAGGATGTATGCATGGGTTTGCAAGGAGCAGCAAAGTCTGTTTCAGAGAGCTGCAAAGTAATATTCTGAAATGTTTAGACAGTCACAGAACATATGAGGTTGCAGTTCATCCTGTCTCTAGTGTTGACAAGAAGAACCTTAAAAAAAAACAAAAACAAAATGAAACTAAAACCCCCAACTCACAGCTCCCAATATTCTCTACTTTGTAAGTGTGTAGACTACTTAGATACAACATGATAAAGAACGATTATCAGCAGAACTCAGAATACCTATGAGAACTGCTGATATAGTTCAATATGCATTATCAGCTTTCATTTAAATTTGGTGTTAGGACATGTTACAGTACAGGAGTGGGCTGTTTGAAAATCCCACAATCAAGAAAGCTTCAATTTTGACAGTAAGCCTATGAGACACTTCCAACTGGTCCTTTTTTTGGCCCAGTGGGAAGTCACAAGCCATTGGCCTAGCACAGTGTTTAGCTGAGAAACACTGCCAATATGCACAGCTTAACCCGCAAGCCAGTAATTGTTCGCAAAGAAGTTATGCAATACCTTATGTGATAAAAGGACAAATAAGTAATAGGAAGAAAAAATAAAAATCTGCAGCCACACATTCTGTCTTGCTTTCTCACATTCTCAGGGTAGAGTATTCTCTGGATTCACAGTTTGATATTACATCCTACAAACTGTCATCCCAAGGTAATGCAATCACAGCACCACTAGTTTGCACTACCTGAATTCATTATTCTTTCCTTATCTTATTCTGCTGAGTCTCATATTCATATATTCACATTTTAATAATGATTGCATCGATACATATTTTTGTATGGATGTAAGTAATTGTATAGGTTCAGAACAGTGAAAATATATTTGCTTTTATACATCAGTTTTCAATCCCACTTAACTGAAATTTCAGAAGCAGCAGAAGCAAGCTTTCATGTGGTGAAGTGTCCACTACCATGTTTAAATGAATAATTTACTACACAAAGTAACTGCAACAATCATCTAAATATAGATATATCGGACTTTCAGCAGATGGTATACTACAAACAGTAACTTTTGGTTAAAGTGCTTCTGGAATATGCAATTTGCTATGGCAAACCAGTCCATCAAATCAGTCTGGCATTCTGCCTCTGGGGAAGGGTAATACTTAATCCTCTATAGAAAGATGATATCCTCCCATAATGCACTTGGTGAATTGTGCAATGCCATACAAGCTTGAGAGGAAAAAAAAAAATGTTTATGCTTTCAGGTAAGTAGAATTTGTTATGGTGTGAATTGGAAGATAGCCAATATCCATATAAATTATATTTTATATTAAGGATATGACCCCATATCCCTTAATCTTATTGACTTAAAAGGAAGCTCTCTGCACACAGTATTTTCAGAAGACAACAAATTAACACATAGTCTAACAGCGTACAGAGAGGAAATTAAAAGAAAGTGTGCATTGTTTCTATTTTAAGTTAATGTGCTTCTAAGGACAGGAAATAATATGGTAGTTATTTGACTTCCTGTATATCATAGGTAATATACTTTAATTATTCCTTCTTCAAATTCAATATTTAAGCTTGATTTAAGCTGTATCTGTAAAAGAAGAAAATGAATAAAGGCCACATTTATATTTCCAGTGACAGAAAATCCATCAAGTCCATCAGAAAGTAGTTTCCAGTATCAGTTAAAATATTCAACTTATTTTTAGTTGATTTGGTCTATATTCTGCTTTTAGCCACACTTTAATATATTCTTGCCTACAGAATTAATAGACCTGTATTATCATTTTTTGTTGTTGTTGTTATCCATGTAGTTATTTATAAATTCTAATCAAATCTCAACTAAGTCTATTTTTTTAGACTAAGCTCAGCTTTTCATTGCAGAACACGTGTTCACGTCCTTTCAATCATTTCTTTGTTTTCTTTGACATTTAGTGTTTTGTTTATCTAACTGATGGCACCAGATAGAACACAATATTCATAAAATAGTCATACTAGTGCCCAGAGCCAGGACAATATAATCTACTAATTCTTACTCAGTATTTGCACAGTTACATCTCTGAAATCCTTTCACTTTTGTGAGCTCACATTCCATTGACTGTCTGCTCTTGCAATGATTTCAGAGTGACTGCTTTCCTGAATAGTTTTCCATCTCTACGTGTGTTCCATCTTCATCACATTTTACAGTGATCACACTGGAATTCAAATGAGTTTACCAAGTCAGATCAGAATCAGTCATTTGTTTCTTTATTACCAACAACTTATCATCCTACATGGCATATTTAGCTTTCACTTTATTTTTACAATCAAATACGAAGCACTTTGGTTATGTTATTCACACTTGATGCTGAGAAACTTGTTTATATTCAGCTAAATCAATACAAGAAATTAAATAACTGGTGTCACAAAATATCTTATTACCTTCTGTTCTTCAAGGACACATCAGTAATTCACTGATGTTAAAGGAGCTCAACAAGATCATTTAGTCTGGTCAATTCACAGGATATTGAGCTCTGCTTGATGCAAAATAAAAATATAATTACATAAGCTCTGATATCTTCAATCAGATGATTATTGGGGTTTCAAGAGCTCTGCAAATATTACATATGCAACATTACATATGCATCCATCATCAAATCAGAACAAAATATTTAATAGTTTGCAAACTTGAACTAGATTGTTCTTTAGCTGCTATAACAACATGAATTTATTATGCATTTTTAACTTCTTTTCTGAACAGTTTAGTAATTATTTATTCACTCTGCTTGATCAGATTTACAAAATTTTTCTAATATCAAGAAAGAAAAAATAACAAAGAAAGAAAAATGTGTTTTTCTTCTGCAATTTTGTTTCCATTTACCCATATTGAGTATCTATTGTTTTCCTCTCTTGTAATCAATACCTTGCAGCAATAGTTGACAACAACCCTACTAGCACTGTATTTGACAGCTGAAAACACTAGCAAAAGCTTTGTTATTCTTCTCCAGTTTGAAACAAAATTATTTTGCTTGTAATCCATGAAGTATCCATACATATATAACTTATATATATGAAGGATGCTCTGAAAGTAATGCCTCCTATTTTATTATGTAGGCACACAATGTCAGAAGCAGATGGTGGTGGTATGGTAGCAGAGACTGAAGCTTCCCACCAGTAGTCTATTACATTGTATTGCCATGTGACAGATGGAAGCAGAGGGGCAGTCTGACAAAATGTTGTCTGACATGGAAGTGTGTATGAAGTAATGGTGTCTCATTGAATTCCTCCATGCAGAGAAAAATGACACCTATTGGCAGTTGTCACACCACAAATGAACAGTGTTTCAATCGGCACACCCACATGAATCAGCAGATTACAATCAAGGAACTGAGTATGAGGCTTAATATCAGCTTCAGTGCATTGGAAACAATGGTTGCAGTGTTGGGATATTGCAAAGTTTGTCTCAGATGAGTTCTACAGATGCTCATATGGGAACAGAAAGAACACTGCAAGTCTGTCAGGACCTACTGAATCAATATGCGTCTGACAGTGACAGTTTCCTGGATCATGTCATTGTTTTCCTAACAACAGAGCCATCATAGTATCTGTAAAACACTGGGTCGCCTCCACCGGTGTACATTTTCACGGCTGTGGCATGTAGGCTTTTGTTCATCACTGGTGAAAAGGATGGTGGTGACTATGTTGAAAATTAGTATTTTGTAGCTGAGAATTTGCTTTACCAAATAGCGGCATGTAGTGACCCCATCAAATGAGTCAAATGAGAGCTTAGCAGAGGATGGCTTTTGATCCATTGCCCTCTGGGTTGTATGTACGTATATATATGTGTATAGTTAATAAGCTGACTACACTTGAAAATAGTAAAAATATTGCAGAATGGATGATGCATTCTTTGCTTTCTACTTTATAATACCTTTAATGTTAATAAATGTTATTAGCAGTACTGGCTGCCATGTTCTACTCCATAGCTATCCACATTTTATCATGATGTGCTCAAAAATAATATGTTCATAAAACATACTAGAACTCCTTATGAAAGGTTCTATGAAAATGGTTCATCGTCCTACGTAAGCTACCTAAGCAAATAATTAATTCTTATTTCAATCTCCAAAATTTCCACGAATACATAAAATAAGACAGCCTATTGGAGCAATAAAGTGTTAGGAGGAGGAAAATATGCATCTAAAATGAAAGGCTGATCCAGAGAGCAAAATGCAAATATATTAATTTATACTGTTCATACCTTACCTCATGAAGAGAGTTTAAAATCTAATGCTTGAAATGAGAAGTTGTTTTTGAGTTCTACATCTTTGAAAGTGGGGGAGGTTTCTTTTTAGGAGAAACTAAAGTATTGCTCCTTTCTGAGTACAATCTTATTTGACCTTATAACACTCAAAATGATGAGGATCAATTATTCTCTTATTTTAATATATAATCACGTTTCTGTGTCATGTTATGTCATCAAAATTTGCCATTTGCAAACACAATTTTATCAAGTAGCTGAACTGACTACTAGCATGAGCTCTACAATGGATTGCACCTTAAATCATCCTGGAAACAATATGGTATAGGAAGGTGGCATTCTGCTTGATATGCTTTGTATCCCTTTATGAGTATTTGACATCTGCTCTCCAAATATGCTCCGGTCGCCTGTTATTTTTCAAATGGAGTTTCAAGTGCTGTTTTTGACCCATTAAGCCCACAATAAGTTGAAGCTTCCTTTTGTGTGCGTGTGTGTGTCTGTGCCTGTGTGTGTGTGTGTGCGTGTTTGTGTGTGTGAGCTGGACTCACTCCCCATGTGTTAAGATTACTGACAGCACTAAAGCACCTTAGAGTGAAAGATAGGGAACTAATGACAAGGTATATGTGTGCTCTTTCACTACAGAATTCACTTCGACACCTATCTGAAGTGATCTAAATTTGTTAATCTTTCCAATATACCAAAACCCCATCCATCTCTATAGACAGGTAGGTAGGATTGCTGTCATGAAAAGTGAGAAGGGGAAGGGAAGATTCTGTGTATTCTGTTTTCTGAGGCCAAGAAATGACTGTTGCCTACTGACTAATGTTCCTGTCTGTCGTGAATGGCATTTTAATTTGTTCAGGGTACCAAAAGGTCAAAAAAGATACCTGAAGGTGTTCTGAAGACAACATACTGAGTTTAATCCTATATACACAGAGACTGCAGCATTAGAAATATCTCTGTGTATGAAAGTGAAGCAATAAAAGCAACCAAATAAAAAAGCCAGACTTACATGCTACTAATTAAAGTTTGAAGAAAAGCAGAGACAAATGTTACTCTGAATGAGCCTATAAAATAGTGGCAATTACTATGTTATTAAAGATCAGGACACATATAGATCATCTCAGATCGTAACTGCACTGGGAAATAAACTTGTTGCATTCTCCTTATTTGAAGCCATTTAAAACTAATGTTTAGGAAGTACATTTATACCTCCTGACTTGTACAAGGCAGTGCAAGGAGGTATGCTTCCATTAGCACCACAATTTTCCCCCAGGAAAAAAAAATATATATATATATATATATATATATATATATATATACACAATGAACTTTGTCACTCCTACATGACTAGAAAAGACTTCTACAGCCCTCTAGTGTTGCTGAACTACAGACCTTGGCTAAAAATAAACCAAAGCCATGCTAACTTCTGCCCCACACCCCAAAGACAGCCTTCCTGACTTCAGCACTGCTGTACATACAAGTTATTCAAACAACAGAAATCACAGCTCTGGCAGAAGGAGTTACTCTGCTCTCACTCTCAGGTCCCAAGGAGTATGGTACCAAGTGCCCAGTAGCTTAGAAGTGGTTTTTGCAAATAAAGGCATATTCACTGAAATAATTTCTCTCCAAGAAAAAAAGAAAAAGAAAAAGAAAAACCAGTTAATTTTCCATGTATTTATTTAAGCAGCTGACTGGAGAGTTTATTGTGCCTGATTGCAGTCCTTCAGCAACTGTGATAGCTCGTTTTTCCTTTCTCTTCCTCCCTGCTTCTTTCACAGTGAGTTTCCGTTGACAGAGCCTACGGCTATACTCTCAGAAATCATATAAAACCTGACAGTGCCAAAATTTCGACCGCAAAAAGGTGTTTTAAGGTGTTGCCTTTCAAAACTAATTTTAACAGACAACTGTGTTCAGCAATCCCAGGATGGCAGCACACAGCACTCAGCTGCCCATGGGCTGCAGATGGAGCTGTTGACAAAACAGTTCATCTCACTGGAGGTGAGCTGGGCTGGCATCGAGTGCTACAAAGCATCAGCTCTCTGTCACAGCAGAAGTGAATTTTTTAATCATTATTGTTTTTATTAATATTGTTGTAATTGTTGTAATTGAGCATTGTGTGTTTCAAACACCCTAACCTTAGAAAACCCCTGATCAACCGTCAGGATATCTTTACAGTAAGAACATAAAAGCACAGTGACAAATCTAGATAGATGGAAAAAATAAAATAAAATCAGAAACTTTGTAATGAAGAGAGGAAATTACACAACATTAGCAATTTTGTTTCTAGCATTAACTCATATCTGAAAAAAAGTTGTTGGTCTCTACAGTAGGAAAACATGCTACACACTCCTATAAAAGTTTTATTTTTCAAGTAAATGTTTGTGCATCAGAACACGTGAAATGTGCAAGCATCATTGTTAGGAGAGGTGTAACAGAATCAAATTCACACTGTGTAACTATGTATTGCCACTTATTACAGCTGCACACATATTACTGTGTAGACGGGCTGTTGTAGCACAACAGTTTATTTTGCACTTGAAATTTCTGATAAATATTGCCTGGAGATCTCTGCAGGGAACTAACAGAATCCCAGCTGTTATATTTACTAGCAAGGAGGTTAATTCAACCTTCCCTTGGACAATTCAAATTAAAGCACTGGGTCATAATTATGCATCAGGCAAGAATGATGACACAGATGATCTTCATGTTCTCACATACTATTGAAAAAGCTGCCTTGCAGTTAGTGCTGCAAGCATAATACTGTATTGCTATATCTTTGAAACACCTCCTACTTTAATTTAAACAGGTAAATACAAAAAGAAATATTTACTTAATCTGAATCAAAAGTTTGAATTCAAATTCATAGGTCTGGATATTAAGCTGGATTTTCTTATTTAACCTTAACCTTATTTAAATTGCTGTAAATAAGCAGTCAAATTTGATTCCCACTTACGTTTTCTTCAGTGTACATGAGAAAGTGTATTAAAATTCCTGACACTACTACTTCATTAAAATATGGACTTAAATTTCATACTCATTGCATAATGCAAATGGTACAATGCAACTTCCCCTTCATGGTTTATTTGTTTGTTTGTTTGTTTGTGGGGGTGTTTTTTTGTTTGTTTTTTTTTTTGTTTTGTTTTGTTTTTTCTTTTTTAATTGTAGTCAGTAAATGATGCAAATTCTGCAAAACATTGAGCACAAATGTCATCTCCAAAAGCTAAAGTTATGTATATCGTGTGCTATGCCACATAGTCTCTCATGGAAGAAACAAGTAGCAAAAGAATAAGTTTACAGATTCCATTATTCTAGAGGAACATAAGGGAGTTAAAATAAACATTTTCTTTTATTCCTGGCATTTTTGCATTCATCCTGATTTATATTTCTTTAACTTCATAGACTACTAATTTTTACCTGTTTGCATGTTTTTTCCCTTTGTGTAAACTGAATGCAAGATCTGGACTTCCATATACTGTTAGAATTGAAAGAACACTTGAAGAATTTGGAGTGCAGAACACATCATTATGCTTCAGTTTCCATCTTGTACAAGTACATTGAGAACCTCTACTATGTTTATGCATGATTTAATTCCTTCATGCTGATAAAAAGTTTTGAATTCCTTTATGAAAAGTACATGACATAAAGGAAGCCTTTGATAATACTGTGTTGCATTCCATAACTTTTATTCAGGACAACAAACAGGAATTTACCAGTAGTTTAAAGATAATAAAACAAAGCCTGTGGAGAACATTAGTAATGAAAAGTACCTAGAACTTGCCTGTTCAGGATTTTACAAAGAAAGTTCAAAACAGGCAGAGTTCTTTTTGTTTTGTTTTTATTCTAGAACTATCCAAAATCCTCGGGGCTCTACAAGAGAAATCTGTTGTAGAGAGGAATTCAGATATTGACTCATTTTCTGGGCCATGATCAACCTTTGGCCCACTTTAATTTAGCAACAGAGTCTGAAATTCACCAGTATTCTCGGAATCTGTGACTATCTTTATGCATTACACATGTTCAAGTTGACAGCTGATGATACAGTATCTAATTGTGGAGATGTTTAAATATGACCCTGCACTGTATAAACTAAAAAACTACCACACTCACAATACAGTTATTATTTTATTTCTATAGTTCTTAAGTCTTATCACAACACTCAGACAACTTATAAACTATCATCTCAGCTAAATAACTCAATGGAATCTGATTAGCAACCATGGAAGTTTAAGGCTCGCCAATGTCCATTTAATGGTGCATAGAGGTTGTACTACATATATGGGTGAAATGAAATGAAACATAGGAGGAGCATAGTGAGTAAAAGCAGGTTAAGAAATTGGGCCAAAGATAACTATTCTACTAATGAAATGTTTCAACTGTACTGGCAAAACGAAAGACTTGGGGGGGGGGGAGGGGGAACCTTTCATAATAAACTTGCCACATGATTTGATAATTGTATTGATGCAGGGGGAACAAAAATGAGAAGCTGACAAAGTTGAAGTCAGAAAATGCAGTTTGAGATCTAAATATCGGAGAAATTTCAGATAATTTTTCAATAGATTGTAATATAAGTCACTAGAACAATATTTCTGTAGTTAAACAAGATATTATCCAGATGGTCTTATTTTCAAATGTGATTTGAAAGAAAAAAATTGCCATAAATGTCTATTCTCATTTCTAAATTCCTGTATTCCTACTAATCTTCAGAAATGCCTGGTTTCAATGAGTATATACATGTATATGTGGCTGAAGTGGGTTCAGATGTGAAAACAGAAATGCACTGTTTTGTTATAATTGGAAAAAACAAATAAAAAATTGGTTTGGGTCTATCAAAAGCAACTACTGGGCTGTAGACAATATGTGTGTATGGTGTGTGAAATCATAATTATTGGGCAATTTATTGAGGCAACAGGTTGTATATTTTTAATTCACTTTTGAAATTGGTTGTTTTTCCATTTATTTTATTAAAATTGGATAATTTTGTTAATAAAATGTGAATACTATTTTTACTAGGTATGCATTCCCTAAGATATATTAATTATAAAACTCAATTTTAAAACTAAAAAGCATACATAAAATTAGAAATGATTATTGACATTATTAATGTGTATTGGGTATATTGGTTGTATAAGTAATGAATATTGCAATAATGATTAATAAAGTTTCCTAATAATTACACTAAATATATTGCATGTCAAAGAAGCAGACATAACACTCTGCATATTCAGAATATGTTCAGGCATATTTGAAAGAAACAGCGTTTAAATAGAGCATGGAAAAAGAAGTAACTTGAGGTGTACATGGCATCTATTAACCAATGTTAACCGATAAAATCTGGGACAAGATCTGACAAAGTTCATTAATAAGACTCAAAAGGAATTAGGTGGCTGAGGAAGAAGCTGGTGTTCTCTGAGCGAAGAACTCAAACTCAGAGGGTTTGAGAATGTCACGGTGATGATGAAACATCATCTGTAGTGATCTCAAGCGCCATTCACTGTGCCATACAGAGTAGTAGCATTGCTACAACAATTTTCCCGCATTCTCTCTCCTTTATTTTAAGTAGTAACAGACATAAAAGTATTTTGGAAAGAATCATACTCTGGCTCACTTCTCTTTTTTACTTTAGCCCACTGAAAGTGTAAAAAGAAAAAAAAGAAAAAGCCACACACACAAAAATATTTTTTCTCAAGCAAAATAATATCAAATCCTATTTCGCTTTACTTATCCAAGCTTATGTTTATCTAGTCATTGTCAAGTGATATTTATAAATGAATTTTAACCAACTACAAAGAGCATTACTACTGTTCAACAATAGAAAAATTCAATAAGTCAAGTCACTAAACACATGAACAAGTAAGTAAGACAAATGTTGGAAATGAGAGAAGAACCATTCAAATCTGTCTTAGGCGTTGGGAGGAAGGAAAAATTCTACAATGCTAAAATACCTACTTACACTAATGTTATTTCCATTTCACATCTACCTATCATTCCTATGTTTACAGAAATAACAAAAGAAATCATTAAACAAAAAGGATGACAGATTTCTTAGTCATTCTAAACCTATAAATTTTAAGCTCATATCAGCAATGGTAAAACCATGTATCAGATCCTTGTGTGCAATGGCTGTTTTATACAGTTTGACTATGTGATGAAAGAAACTAGTTGACATGCACTTACCGTATTAAGCCCTGGCACCTGCATTGCAGACACTAATCAAAGTGCTCCTTCAGAGGGGAGAAAGAATTGCCATTTGTAATGCAATAATTAGGATGGGTATAAGGGCCTGAAAAGTAAATCAATCTCATCTGCTCTCTAAATCTGACACCATTCTCTAGGCAGATTGTAAACATAATGAGACAGAAATCTGCAAGAGGTCCCATAAAAGACCTATGTATTTTTTTTTCCCTCTTCATTCTTTATACTTGCAATGTTACTAAGAGCATAATTACAGACTATCCTACCCTAAGTCACTTGCATAAAGGCAGCTATTTCTAAGAAGCTCGTCAAAAATAAGTTGGCAGAACAGACGGGCTATATAACACAGCAGCAGGCTGACTCTATTTGCTCAACTGGATGAAGATTATTTTAACCTATTCCCTACTAAAATTACCATGATAATGTCTTACAGGGAAAAATAATAAGTTCTTATAACATCACAATAAAATAATTTTGGTGAATTAATCTGATTCTGTGCTCTTGCTGGGCGGAAGAAGAACAATATAACTGAAATCAATGTTATTATTAAATTATCAATTGTGTGAGTGTAGAATCACATTCAGTGTGCTCATTGAGACTTCTAAAAAGAAAACTAGCAACATAATAGCAACACTGGTGGTAAAATTTTAAAACAGATTTCCTTTTTTCTTGTACAGCCCTTCAAATTAAGAGTATGATCAGATTTAATGGCTGAAAACAGCCAATCAATTTTCTTTGGCAAGAGTTGCATCATAGATGATACTTTACTTTACTTTATAGATGATACTTTACTTTTTTTTATAGATAATATCAAATATTTAGGAGACTTTGTTATAGACTGTCTTGTATATATAATTACATCAAATTAAATATGAAAATTAGATTAAAATAGCAACATAAGAAAAAATAAAAATAAAAATAACCTATGCTGCAAGTGGTGAAATGCAATATGTAAACACTTGTGTAATACAACAAAATTACTGGGATGCTCTTTCTTCTTTCACAGTCAAATATGCACTACTCATTGTTTTCCATCATTACCATAATTTAACTTAATCCCTATTATCTGTTTCTTGTAACTGTGTAGACTGGTTATACATTATTACCTTTGATAGTATCAGGCTGTATGCTTTGTACTAAATTTGTAAGGCACTTAGACAGAGGCTTGCCAGGTTTCTTCTGTCTGATCTTTCCTGGGTCTGCCGCTTTCCATCGCTTGGTCTAGCTGTGACAGCAGTTTTGCTAGTTGACCAGGTGGCAATGGCCAGTTTACATATATATATATATTTAATTGTGCAGTAGAACCATACTTTTGCATAGATAGCGGTAACCAGCAATTATCCTATGTAAAATGAGAGATTTATCACTAATATAACAATGTAAAGAATTATTGGCCCTGTACGACAGCAGAGACTCTGAGAAGAAGGGACAGATCATGTGGCTCAGAGGAGTGTAGGTGTGAGACGGGGCATAGGCCAGCAACTGCAGAACCCACAGCTGTGAACAACTTATCCATGGACAGTCATGCAAATGCAAGTTTGGAATAGAGGCGCATTCAATTCTACTTGCAAGAAATTCTTGGCTTACTGACTTATCCTTACTCTTTGTCCATAAACAGTATTTTGAGTTCAGTGATATAAAAGGTGTTGATACCTGTTCTAAGTTTATCACTGGACAAATTGCGTGTCCACTGATTTGATAGTCCAACTCCTAATGCAAATTCTAATCTTCAATTAATTGACATGCTTTCTAGCTATTTTAATTTTCAACTACTTGTTCTTCATACTGGTTCTTCCAAATAGCTGTAAAATTCAGGATAATCACTGTGACCATTAAAGAATATCCAATAGCTACTACATTTCCTAAAGGCAGATTTCTCATATTTCATACCTCCATTATCTCAAGACTTTGTTAGAATTCACCCCACTTCAGATGTCAAGAAGGCATGTTTCAGTGGGAGCTTGATAACTTTTCCTCTTTTGCAGCTATGTCCAGAGCATTCATTCAGCTTATCTAGATGACCATAGGATCATCTTAGAATCATGGTAGATGGGGCCAACTTCTTTACAGGGATAGGTCAATGGCTCTCATTTGAATGTCTAAGCTTAAGTAAGTAAACTTAGTAAGAAAGTAACAAAAGAAGAGTGTAAGGATGTCAGACTTTCAGTATTCTTTTAATACATTCACAACATTTTTTTTTTTTTTTTGAAAGTTTATTCCTGCTGAGGATGCATAAAACTTACATATTGCTATCAAAATCTCAGTTTTTAAATCCTGTAGTTCAAAGATCATTTTCAAAACAAACTCTTGCTCTGTTTCTGTTTCTTTAACAGATATAACAATATCTTCAAATTCGACCCTGTTTTTTATTTGGAAACTATGATTGCCCTGCAAACTGCAAACCAACTATTGCTGAAATGGTTGTGCAGCACATGACAGCTATTAACAGCACACAGAAGCAGTATACAATCAGTCAATATGACAGGAAAAATTGAATTGAAAACCGACTGCAGTCTGAAACCTAAATAAATGGAGTTTGGCTGGGACAACACAGATTCAATGCTGTAAGGAAACAGATCTGACTATATTAAATCAAGTTTTTAGAACTATGTTTCATGGAAAAGGAGACTAAGTTTCTCCATCCCAAAGCTTTTAATGAATGCTTGGTATTGGTTTATCTAAAAGAGTAATACATGTACAATTGCTCCCATATTATTTACAACATTTATCAAAACTCACTGACTTAATTATGTTAAGTAGTAGCAGATTTGTCAGCATTAGTTAGTTATTTTAATATTTATTTACAGGTCGAGCTGGAGATAATATAGGGTTTCTGATGGAAAAGAGTTACTTTTTTTAGTTGAGTTTTTAAACGGACATCATTTAATATTTCGTAGCATCACAATTACATTTTAAATTATTTATGATACATTTCTCAGATTTTAATATTTTGATCATATAATCATTTCAGCTGGAAAGGAGCTTTAAAGGTCATCTAGTTCAACTCCCCTGCAATGAACAGGGACATCTACAGCTAGATCAGCTTGCTCAGAGCCTGGTACAGCCTGACCTTGAATGTTTTCAGGGATGGAGCTTCCACCACCTCTCTGGGCACCGTTCCACCACCTCACCACACTTACTGTAAAAA
The DNA here is from genome assembly GCA_030625065.1 of Alectoris magna. Taxonomy (NCBI): domain Eukaryota; kingdom Metazoa; phylum Chordata; class Aves; order Galliformes; family Phasianidae; genus Alectoris; species Alectoris magna. Next base: position 37,349,577 of record CM060560.1, read on the forward strand.
AAAACAAAAAGCTTCTTCCTCATGTCTAAGCTAAATCTCCCCTCTTTTAGCTTGAAACCATTTTCCCTTTGTCCTACCACCGCAGACCCTGCTAAAGAGTCTGTCCCATTTTAGGCAACTGACTGCATCTACCTGGACTTCTGCAAGCCCTTTGACATGGTCCCCCACCATATCCTTATCTTGAAATTGGAGAGATGTGGATTTGAAGGGTGTACTATTCGGTGGATAAGGAATTGGTTGTTAAGGTTACAGCAGGAGGGTTGTGGTCAATGGCTCTACGTCCAGGTGGAAGCTGGTAATGAGCAGTGTGTTTTTAATCTGATTTTGTCCTCAACTGCAATATAGAGGAAGTTCAGACATATTTAAGAAATAAGATCAACTGCATATATTTTTGTGACTCAAAAAATAAGGTTGCAGATCTTTCTGACAATTCCAATTCAGGATCATTTTTTTTTTTTTTTTTTTTTTTTCCCCCCCCCTCCCCTGCATATAATTCAAGTGAGGGCTGATGTTACAAAAGTTGACTAAAACCAGTAATGAGATATGTCCATTTTAATTGTTTTGGACTAGACTAGTCATTTCCCATGTAGCTTGAAGGGGTTTGGGAGTATCAGTTAGAGACCAAATTCTGTCTCTTAACTGAAAAGTGTTAATGTAGAATAACTCCTTTGACAGTAGCTCAGTAATCCATAATTTAAATTTATGTAACTAACCACAGATATGATGTTGACAATTCCTTTCAATTGAATCAAAAAAAACAACCAACCAACCAACCAACCAACCAAACAAACAAAAAAACTTGTCCTATCTACTGCTGTACAAGTCCAATTCAAAAATGGGCCTTGTTTTATACAAAAATATTTGTATTGTTTTTGTTTGTTTGTTTCTTTTCCAATTGTAATCATGTCCCCAAGGAAATTCAGCCCGTATAAATGTGACCTTGAATATAGATTTTCTTTTTTTTTTTTTTTTTTTTTTTTAATTTTGCTGTCATTATTTGAATAGAGGGTCTTGGTAGTTCACAGAACAAATGGCTCTGTTTAGTTCAAGAAACTATAAATAGACTGTTTTGAATAGCATTTTTAGGACTGAGAAAGATATCTTGCACTCTCTTATTCCTACTGACTCTTACTAATGTCACTGATGTCTCACTTGAGAACCAACCTAACTGGCAATCCAAGAAACACTGTAATCTGCTGGAAAGACTGTGTTAGCTTAATACTGGTAAGTGTTGGCAGAAATAATTCATGAATTGCATTTATGTATAACTCAGAGCTTAACTCCAAAGAGTAAGAGAGAAACAAAATATATTAGGACAAGAACTGTGTGCCATCAAATGCACATTCTCAGTAGATAAAGACAGTTGTCCAGATACCTCCCAAATATACCTGATGACTGGCACAACAACACAGTATGGTAAAATGACAAGAGGAACCAAGATGTCCAGAGTTTTATATCAGCAATCCCTTTGTTCCTACTGTATTTACTATGTGGCAGCAGGCGAACAGCAGAACAAGTACTACAGCCCGGGTATATTACCTGTCTAAATAGCATGGGTTATCACTAACTTGTTGAAGCTACAGAACTTCATGAAATTTGTTACCTTGAAGACGAATCTCTCACTTTTACATGCTAATATGTTCCCTGAAGTTTTCCCTGTGCTCTGTTCTAGGTTTCAGTAAATCCTTTTATCAGATTCATTGTTTTTAACTAAAAAACTAAAGAGGGCATCAAGGCAAAATCTGACCTTCAACAGAAATTTAATTAAAGGACAGTCAGCTAATAAATTTAAAGACCTTCTAATAGTAAATTAACCCCTGACTCACCCATCTGATTATCAGTTTAGCTTAGATACTTCTTAATTTTCTCCACAGTCGTGAAGAATAAATGGCCATCACTCTTCCTATCCAGACTTTGCTTCAGTCTGAGAATGCAATAGGAAGACTATGGGTCCAGTTAGTAAACAGTAATAATAAACCCAACTTAATTACTTCAATTAGATCATCTGCAGGGAATCGCATTACACAACCCATAGCAATGAGTTGGCTCTTTGTGAAACAATTTGAAAACTACACAAGAATGAGTAACCATTGAGAGCTGGATGACAAACTAAAGTTGCTATCTGGTTTCCTTAGTTATTCTCTGTGCTCATCTGCAGGGAAGAATTATTTTTCAAATTATCCAAATACAAATACCTAGCCAAGGCAAGGCTGATGCAGATATCTCTAAAGGCCGTATACTGAACATCTCTGAGAAACACAGTAGTGTTAAGGCTAAAAGTAAATGTAGTCCCATCGTACTGAATGTGCCTCAAGAGCAGGTAATTAGTATTTTGACACTGGCAGCGCTCAGCATACATTCCTTGCCCTTTTCAAATTGTGTTCTCCTTGTCTTTTTTCCAGGGATGTTTATTTGGCAGAGCAGGAGAGTCAAACATTATCGGTACAGAAAACCAAAGAGATTCGATATTCACAGAAAGCAAATAGAGTGAAAGACTTTTTTAACGGTCAAATATTTAAACTATTTCAAACTTTATTTGGTCAGTTATGCATAATATTTTTAAGTCCCTATATTGACAATGAAGCTTCAAAAGTTGAGAAAGAAAAGAGCAGACAGGGCTTTTATGCAGAAATTTATACATGTGGGTAGATACATATGAACTTAATGTACACTTCTTGTATTTATCAAAGAATACACACATAAACAGAAACAGAATATCTAAAACTGTATGTAAGAACTGCAAATACCCTAGGGAAAACAAACTAATTTAGCATTATGCTCTGGGCACCACATCCAAGTGGAAAGGATGAGATCTCCTGAGAACAGAAAACTCTGCCTTACAGCTAAAACTCTGACATCTGCCTGCTGTAGTGAGACCACACAGGACTCCACATGCTTCAGTGAAACTAAGCTTGTAGACGAAAGCTTGCCCCCCAACTAAATTTATGGTGGTTGGGTTGAAAAGTCAATTATAATTCCACAAAAGGACAAAGTAGAAGCAGGCCCATCACAGCTTAAGAGGTCACAGTACATTTTGGAAAATGATAAAAAATGAGACTGAATATTTTAACTATAAGGAAATCCCTAGGGCTTTTTAATTTTGCCATAAGCCCGGATGAGCTGGTTGATTATAACGTTTGACAACTTATATACCATTTTGGGAAAAGAAGGCTTATTCTGAAGCAACGGATTGGTGACAAAAACCTTCTAAGAAATTCTAGTTGCAAATGATACATCTGCTCTTTAACTGTACCACAGTCACAATCTCTTAAAATATAAAATAGCTTTGGGTCTTTTTCTTCTGCCATTTTTTGCTACATAGGACCCTAACTAGATGTCACATTCACTGTACTTCCCTGACAAGCAAAAGCTGCAACGAAACAAAATCCCTTTACTTTCCTAAGGAATATTTAATGAAGCAGGAAAATACCAAAAAACATCTTTCTGATAATGTGTCCTTTTTACCACTGTCTGGAACAAAAGGATGCTAAATAACTTAAAATTTGTCCACTTGAAAAAGACATTCTTCCGAACCAGTAAACATAATATTTTCATTTATCAGTGAGAAGGAAAATGGACCATATGAAAGAACCTCTGCACTCAGTCCTCAGATAGATTTGCTTAAATAGCCTAAGTTATTTGCTAACTCTTGAGAGGCATGAAGAAAAGTTGAAAAAAAAAAAAAAAAAAAAAGAAGTTTGGTTAGTTTGGCTGCAAGGAAGGTTTCTGATCATTTTCAAATGATAACTGACATCCTAAAGAAATATAGAAAGTTGAAAAATTGCCTCAGAGAAGGAAAAGTAAAATAAAAACATATTTTTTTTGTTTTGTTTTGTTTTTAGTCAGACAGATGTTACAAAGAACAAATAATGCTTCTAAGACTAACAACACTCTTAGTGTTCCAAACAGGGAAAAGAAGAGTTTTATCTATGCTATGAGCAGTCTTACTAGTATAAATCTTTTTCTACTTCAGACAAGCTTTCATTCCCCCTATCATACCATACTACTTAATTAGCAGCTATTCCCAATTCAGTGTTACATCTATGAAATGATGACAGAATTTCTACAGGAATGTACAGTTCACATTTCACACACACACACGTGAAAAACGATGATTCGTGTTAATCCATGATGCAAATAGACTGAATTTAATGTCCTTCCTGAATCTTCATTTTCTGGGGCATTTGATGGGAAAGTAGAATGTTGCGAACATAAGAAATACTCCTTCCAACAGCTGTGATTTTTCTGTATTGCCTACATTTTTAAAATTCAGAGCCCATTAAGATATCGTGTTTCTTCATTTCAGATTTTTATTCTCCAAATTTGTTTCTACTGCCAAGTCTATTCGGGAGGGAATTTTTTAATAAGAAATGTACTACAATATATAGAAGACATACATCAGACTCTCTACAGATCAGCAACAAATGCAAACCTAAGACTTAAGATAGTAATTCATACTACTTGGTGTATTTTATTAAAACAATAAAAAAATTCGTGTACAGCAGCACAAAGGTTTTGGGTTTTGTTTGTCTGTTTTTTACTTATTTCATAAAACTGTTGTCCAATTAAGGTTTAAAAGAAAATAAAAAATCATTGTTAAACATTTTAATTTTATTTAGCCTAATTGTATTCTTTGCCATGTAGAAAATTATACTTTACATGCCTTTGCCATGACCTTCACTTTTAAAAATGTCATACAACTTCATCCATTGCTTGTCTGTGTCCTTTTCAACGTCATATGAGACTGAAGTCAGTAAAATTAATATATATAATGGGTGATACGCATTACAACTGAAGAGAAACTATTACCAAGAAAGGAAAAGCTTTCCAAAAAAAGCACTGAACATGAAGGAATGTATAAGTAGGTTAGCTAGGGATGCTTAGAGCTAGAAATATCACCGAATGAATTCATATTCAAAACCTATCGGGGTGACAGGAATTTCCATTCTCCACTAAGGAAAAAAAAAAAAAAAAAAAGAAATAAAATCTCAAGTCTAATTTATAGAAAACAAACAAATATGTGTTTAATTTTTCTGGTAGGAAAGACTTTGGCAACTGTTCAGAAATGTTGCATGGTGTTGATTCTCCAGTTTGGTTTGGTTTGGTTTGGCTGGGTGGAGGGAGGATGGGGGAAGGAAGGTATCAGTATTATTTGTTAAAAACTAACAATACAGTGGCTTTGTGCAGACCTACAGCAGCATGTTGTACCTGCCACAAACTGTTTGCAGCACACATACAGGTTTGTGACATTTGCTGAGCATTTACACAAAGGAATAATGGAGCATAAGGTTAGGTGCTGTCATGCTGAGACCACTGCCCATCATGCTGACCAATACTGTCTCATGGTTCCTTTGTGATCCCCTATGGCCTGGACATATTTATTATCTCTCATCTTAGACTGTGCAGAGACATTTTAAATGAGTCACAGTAGCAGATGTTCCTTATTAATACCTCTTAAGATGTGAAAGATGATAGAAAGGTTTTTTTTCCTGATAGAAGAGGCCAGAAGGTGGGACAGAAAAGGTCCTGTGAGGAAATGTATGATAACAATTAAATTTAGAAGATAAATATGCTTTGGTGCCACTGGAATTAAAAATGCAAGTATACTCCAAGGAAAGGACAACTTTGGGTAATAATAGATAGACATACCCTCTGTCAAAAATAGGGCATAGATTTATGGATTTGCAACATTTTACAGTGTACTCAGGTAACAAAAATTACGTATGATCTTATCATAATAAAAGATGAAATTATAAAAAAGAAAGTGAAATATGTGAGCAACAGCAAGTTCCAGTTGATAACTTAGCTGGAATAAAATAAATCTAAATGCTGATATTTAACAACAAAAAGTCTTCAGCAGTGGTGTTGAAAAATACTTTCCAAGAAGGCAAACTGGCCATGTACTTTCCAAGGCAAGCTTACACTCCAATAACAAAAACAAAATGTTCTCTTTTCCATTCTGGTTTACTGTGACTGTAGCTCAGTAATATCCTCAGTAGTATCAGTTCATCATCCTTTTATTAAAAGAAAGTTCAGAGAAAAGCAACAGAAAAGCCAGTAGAAGAGGTATCTATAGACTATACAGAATATAAAACCACTAAAACAAAAGGACTACAGAAATTATTATGGAAGTGCAACCTACTATTTAAGTACGAATAACAAGTAAATATTATTAAAAAATCATACTAAGAAATTAATGACTGTCATTAGTTTTGTTCTTTTTTTCAGGAACAATCTTGCAAGGATAGTGTAAGAGCATCCCTACTTGTAACAAAACATGAGAATATACACAACAACACAACAAACAAAAACAACTGTTAAAAAAAAAAAGAGAGAGATTAAAGAAAATTAACAACCCACCCAACTTAACTTACAGTTTTCTATACAGTTCTCTAATAAACAAGCAAACAAACAAATAAGACACTCTCATTCTTGAGTTAGAGTTCTGTTGGGTTATAGTTTGGGTTACAATACATTAAAATAGGGAGGTTTACAGTATTTGGAATGCTTTTATCTTCCAGGGAGGAAGTAGGCCTTCATACGATTTCAGCTCTTCTAAAAATTTTAGAAGAAGTAAAAAATTAAAATTAATCTATCTGAAGTGGAAAAATAATAACCTGGACATATATGTAAAAATCAAAACAGTAATCAATTTTCATCGGAAGAATAATATTTTACTTGCAATTTGTTTAAAAATCTTTAGAGCTCTCTTATGTGTGCTTCTGGTTTGAAATATCTAAAGTTATTACAGAAAGTTGACTGCAATATTTGTTGTTATTGATTATTTCAGGAGTTGCAGTAGGCATTTAAGCTCCGTGAACAGATAGATATGTGTGAGATTAAACTAACAAAGCAACAGTTTTATTTTATCTTTATACCTGTTTCTTAGGCCCCAGTTTTCACGATCCCTTTCCAGCTCATGAAACAGCTATTTTTGTTTTCATTATAATCTCCTTCACGGGTTACAGAACACGAGTGATGGTAAAAATCCTCATTTGTGAACTGGAATTTTATTGTTTAACCAATTATAGATCTGAAGTATTAAAGCAGGAATAAAACTTGAGCTGTCCTAAATGGAAATTCAGAAGTAATTTTAACTTCAGTCTGATCTGGTCCTTCTTAGTTCTCAGTCTTAGTCATCATTCATTTCTATTCCATGTTCATCTTCCAAAAGCAATTGCTGTGGTTTCAGGTTATTAGTAAAGTAATCCAGAAAAATGTTATAATTTTGATTAGCTATAATAAATGATGTCTTGTTTCAGTCTATAAGTTATTTTTGATCTGAGGTTCAGATCCCAGTAACTGTCTAGGATGGCATGAAGATTAGAAAAAAAAAAAAAAACAAAACTTAGCCTCTGCTCACTCTTAGTTTAAATTAAAACTCCCCACTCCCCCCCCCCCCCCCCCCCCCCCCCCCCGGTGTAGAAAACATTTGCTTGGCTCTTTCTGAGTTTAGTACCTCTTTTGCTTTAAATCACTACTGGAGTAGGTCTGCCAAATAGTATTTACCTGACAAATCAGTCATACATTCCTACAGAACTGGAAAAATGTACTATCCCTTACTCTCCTCCAAACCTACTACATTTTCATGGGCTGCTGTGAGTTAACTCATGCATTTCCTGACCTTTAGTCACTTGGGTCTCATGTTCAGATCTTATGCAATGAAATCCAAGATTCATTTATTTTTTACAATCTAAGCAACAGTAACACTGTATATATAACTGCAAGCAGAAATGGGAATAAAACTCTATTTGTAATATTTCCAACTGAAGTATGATTCAGTTTTCCAAAGTATGTTGATTTCATTTTTATAAATGTGTTGCGTCTTCTCTTACTGTAATGTTCACAAGCGTACTACTAGCTCTTTTTCTGTCATTTAGTTTAAACTAAGAGGTTTATCAGAGTGATGTTGACTCCACGCTAATTAATATTTTAAATAAAGTGGTTTTAGAGACACAGCCCTCAAGCTCATTTCCTTGAGATAACTCAAATATTGTTACTTTCACTGTTATATATACAGTAGGAGATGGTTAGTGGAAGAGAAGAATCATAGCTCATTCTACTGCTGTTATTGGTAGCAGAAGCCAAAAAAAACCAAACACTGGAATAGGAAACATCTACATGGAGCCTTTCAAAATACCCAGGTTGGGCGTTGTAGGTTTGCTAGATGATCCATAATGACAGGTAGGTATCTTGATAAGTCAATTCACTTCCTGATCACACTCTGACCACTGAAATATGGAACACCTGTTCTTGTATGTTCGCTGTCTTAGAGAAGTGCCTCACATTAAGTGACATGGACCTGGGCCCCAAGCGTCCTCTTTCTGTTCTGTTAGTGGACAAGATCACGTCTTCTTAAAACCATGAACATGTATGGATTCCTTACTTACCCATTACATCTACATAGTAGAGAATAAAATAGCTTTTGCAAGAAGAAGTAAAAGCATCTTACAGAGAATTCTATGCACACTGTTATATAAGTCAATCACTACTGCTTGTATACCAAGGGAATTTTTTTTTTTTTTTTTTTCAATATGCATGGAAGAGAGTGCTTTTCATCTTGTTTCCGAAGCTCAAGTATGATTTTAGAAAGGTTGAGGTAAAATGCCTTGATTGTTTTCCATGTCTTACTCTATTGTTTATTCAATCCATCTGGCTGTCCACCTGAAATTACTTGCACAAACTATGAAGAAAAAAAAAAAACAAATAAAAATCACAAAACTAGGAGAATAATCTGCATTTAAATACAATTTGTCTTTTGCAAGAACTATATCTGGTCACTGCCTCAATTACGTAGCCTTGCAACATAGAGATATTTTAAGATTTAGACAAAGGTTTCCTATACTAACAATGATTCAATCCTTTCTAAGATGTTACCAGCAGTGATGTTAATACCAGGTCTAATCATGTTATTAACTGTGTTGTACTCTTGACCAAATCAGTTTGGAAAGGACTTGTGTTTTTAAGATGTATCATTATAAATGCTAGTTGCACACAAGTCACCCGCCTTAAAAATATATGATTATGCTTGCCTTGCTTTCAGAAGTACAGGAAAAGGCAAAGAGGTTTCTTTTGTCTTTAAGATGCACAGCAGAAAGAGGCTTCTCCTTTGACTATTACATACATAAATAGCTGTTTAATAGCACAAAGTGCAAAACAAAAACATTCTCCTTGCAATACACTAATAAAACCCCATACTTTGTTCAAACTATTATCTTTCTGTAAAAGGCAATAGCTAAGAGGACTGCAATTAATTGTCAAACACCAGTCAGGTTAGCAAATGTAAATTATGCAATTTTCTCTATTTATACAGTCATAGCACTTCTGCTCCCTTTCCCCCCCTCCTGTTCTCTGTCTTGGTTCCTCCCTCTCTCTCCTTTCTCTCAGTTATTGGGGGCATAATTACTTTAAAAGAGACAGAGACTCTAGAATTTCCTAAAAATATGATCAAGCAAATATGGATGTCAGTCTATATCCTGCTCTGTTCTACAGAACAGTAACAAAACTTGCAATTACAAATACTCATTGACTATTACAGAAATTGTACTTATTTCAGTATTTCCTTTATCAGTGAAGGGAAAAAATGGCTTACAGGGATCCAGGACATTCATTCATTGCATAGAAATAACAATCTAAAATAGAAACAACAGCAACAACAAAACAAACAAACAAAAACACAAAACAAACAAACAAACAAACAAAAAACAGAAAACAACCAGATGATTGTCAAACCTGGAAGTACCTTACAACATTCTCTCTCATCTAAATTTACATCTTCTTGGTGAAATGGTAATTTGTTCACCTGAGAACCCAAGAGAACTAAATTCACATGCACATACATTAGAAAATGTACACTGCTTTTGCCTCCACATCATTCTAAAACCTTTCTTCATGCCAGGGTGGGTCCATTGTTACTTCAAGTCTCATGGAAGGGTTAACTCAAAACTTTCTGCACAGTTATGGTAGTTAAGCACAGTAGGATTTTTACAGCAGGCACCTATATTGGAGGAGATGCCCAGGTACTGGCAGATGGGAGCTGACAGTCTCCCTGAAGAGAACTGTGGCTACCTTGCGCCAGCACCAGAGACTACACCACAGGGCATGGCTGGGCACAGTAGCCAAGATGGTCATGCCTCAGAGAAAGACTGTTCAAAAAAAAAAAGCAAAATGCTGCACCACAGTCTAAAGAGTAAGGGAAAAGAAACAGCCCTTTATACAACAAATCCAGAAAGGAAGCAGTGGAAGAGGTGCTCCAGGCACATATTCCTTCACAGATGGTTGAGGAGGCTGTAGTGGGGCAGATTTCTTGTGAAAGCCAACAGGCCATGGAAAGAACTTCTTGTTGGTGAAGGGGAAAAGTGTGAGGGGGAAGGAGTAGAAAAGAGGAGATTATGTTATTATGCACTGACTGCAACACTCATTCCCCATCACTTTGCACTTCTTGACAGTGGGGCTTGAGGAATCGGGACAGAGGACTAAAGCTGAACATGGGAAACAGGGGTGGAGCAGTATTGTTTTAAAGTCTTTATTTCTCAATACCTGAACTTGCTTTACTTGCCAATACATTATTTTTTTTTCACAAAATCTTGTCCTTTCTGCCAGTGAGAGATGCTGTTAAGCCGTATCTCCATGTCATTACCTTGACCCAGAGTTTTCTCAGCCTATTTTCCCCAGTCCCACTAAGAAAGAGAAGAGAGTAAGAAACTGAGCAGGATTTTGGCCCCTAGCCAAGGCTAACCTACCACAAATGTAAGTATACAACTCATGCTATAGTAATGTTCATAGAATGAGACATAGTTTACCCCTTTGGCAACATCTTTAATTTGCTTGCAAGTCCCACTTTTGCTGAGTAAACTATACAGTCAATACAACTGATACTACAAAGTACACCAAAAGCTATATTAATGCAGGTAATTGGACACAAAAATAATTCCAGAAGGTTTAAGTATTTTACTTTAAGGTCACTGTTTTCACAAATCAGCTGCATGAGAACTGTACGTAATAAAGATGAGTCCTGAGTGCCCAAAAGCTGTTTATCTGCTTATTTTTACTAACTATTGGAGGTAGCCTAAGATCAACAACAAAACTTAAGATACACTTGTGTTGCCCTCAATTAATATTTAGCATGTGTCTCAAGATTTTCTTAATGATTGTGTTTTCTAAGGTCTTCCTCAATGAAAACTGAATATTTTCTGTAGTGGCATATTTTTTATCATGACAGTATTCAAAGATCTATGTGAGAAAGGCACTAGAAACCACTATTTATGTTTTTAATATGAAAAACTGATATAAAAAAAAAAAAATCTGAAGAGACTTCTGTGATCAAATGAATCAGAGAATAGATATTCCCAGTGTAAGTATATAATTTCAAAAAATGCCAAGTACGCATAGAAAACCAACCAAAACCAAAACCAAACCAACCAAACAAACAAAAAACACCCACAAAAAACATACAGTTCATTGACAGAAGAAAGGAAATTACCTTTGAAATTCTGAACATGTTGGAGAACTTCTTACAGATGGATTAGGAAAAAAAGGAAAAATACTTAATGCTCCCTCCATGAGGCATTCTTAAACACTGTTAGTCTTGCAATCCAACTGCAAAATAATGCTGAATTCTTATGAATGGTACTTATAGAGTAGCATTATATATCATTTATAGAGATATACTTCTTATAGAGGTTCCCTCTTTATCCAGTACAAAAACTTCTTCCAAAAATTCTCTCCACTGTCAGACACTGATTTTTTTCAGAGCATTAATGGATGTTTGTTTCTTTCCACTGACCATAGGAGGAGCTAAATGTCCAGTTTACAATTTAGCAACAGTTCTTAAACAATTGATTTGGTTGAAGTAATTCCTTCTCAGACTAATCAGAGGCAATGAATTTCTACAAAAATAATATATTCTCTTTGCCAAAGGGAAGCTAAGGCAAAGGTCAGCTTTGTAATGTTTACTGTTTTGTGGATTTTATTTTTTGATTTGCTTTTGTTTTCCTTGCTTTAACTAAGTCCTCTTTATCTTAAATAACTTTTGATTTAAATCCCATCATAAAACTAGTATCACAGCCCTACAAAGTGTGTGTGTGGGGGGGGGGGGGGAGAAACAACAACAACACAAAAACAGAGAAAACACCAATGCCGTTTCGAAGGTTTACTAAGATTTTAAAAGCCAATCTTTGTAGGAAATTGCTACCCTACAGGCAGCAGCTCTAAAACAAGCTGTTTTGTAGTACACCTTATTGTACTTCTATCTCTTAGACCTTTTGAGGACATCTCCTGGTTAATGGGTAGATGCTTAGACTGTGGCTTAGGCTCATTCATTACTTCAACCAGGTTAACTCCAGAGGGAATGACCTTCTACCAGAGACTGGCATAAGTGGTAAAATGGTAAAATGGTGACATCTGTTCGTTTCTTCTTTTGTAGGAATAAAACTATTTTAAAATGTAAAATGTAAATAGCAGGAACACTGAGCTTTTAAATCAGAACTCAAACAAAAAAGATCTCCCACTTAACAGACTAGAGAATATTATGTCATTTCATAGCGGTATAATATAATTTCACAGTCCAACAAAGCAATGAGGAACTGTGGTGAAAATGTGACAATTAGCAATAAAACACCAGGGTGTTTAGTTATAGTGTAAAGCATCCTAAGAAAATTTTCACCTTATATCTTTGACCACCCAGGAAGTAGCTTTAATTAATACAAATTGAAGCTCCATGTAAAGTTCCATGTAGTGAGAAGAAAACTATATATTTTGGAAAAGATAAGATATACAGCATTGAGAAAACTTTCCTCCTGTTCACTGCTGATTTTTGTCCTGTATGGGTATGAAAAAAAAATAAATATTTTTTTGAAAAAATGTTTATGAAACATCATCTTAGAAAAACCTTATGAAGAAATAATTTACACTGTAAATATATTTATTTATGTAGTAAATTCCACCACGTCAGTCTTTGTGATTATTAAGAAGTAGCTTTATATGACAGGGAACCATATGAAAGGTTTGATCCTCTGTGGTGTTCTACCTTGAGTGATCATTTAGACTCCCGCAAAAGCAGTGCAAATCACTGCTAAATCAGATGATCCACTCAAATAAGACACCAATCAAACAAGACAGCAACTATCATCGTAGCTCCCTTGAAGCCAATACCACTGTGACAATCAATATGAGCAGATCTGCTCCTGAGACCATTTCAGTCACTTTGCACAAATGCACACAACTCTGCAGAGCAGTGAAGAATCTGATGTCAAACAGAGATTGTGACTGGCAGTATGAGAAACACATGGAAATGCTGCTCAGTTAGAGTATTTCAATATGTATGACTATAGGGTGATGTTTCAGAAGGAGGAACTGATATTTGTTCATATATATTTAATTACCGCTTATGAGGGTGGACAGTGATAGGACAAGGGGGAATGGTTTTAAACTCAGACAGAGGAGGTTTAGGTTAGATATTAGGAGGAATTTTTTCACCCAGAGGTTGGTGACACACTGGAACAGGTTGCCCAAAGAAGTTGTGGATGCCCCATCCCTGAAGGCATTCAAGGCCAGGCTAGATGTGGATCTGGGCAGCCTGGTCTGGTGGTTGGCTGCACATAGCAGGGGGGTTGAAACTAGATGATCACTCTGTTCCTTTTCAACCCAGGCCACTCTATGATTCTATGATATTGTATCAAGTGCTAATAACAAAATTTGCCTATCATAGTACAATATATTTCTGTGGTTTACAGCTGTGTTCTATCTTTGTGAGAGTTACCACAAGGATGAATGAGAAGAGTTTAGTATTGATTGATTTTTATTATTATTATTATTATTATTGTTATTATTATTATTATTATTATTATTATTATTATTTTTAATTTGCATTTCTTTAACACAAAACTGCATCTTTCCAGTGAAACAATGACTATATGATTGGTTACTTTCCTTCAGAGGTCTCTGGATTGTGTATAAAATAAACTAAAAATTTTAATTTAAAACAGATGATACTGAAATCTAGTTCATAAATGATACAGGTCTTTTGACAACAAGAGATTATATATGTCTTTTCAAAAGAAAGAAAAAAGTATGAGGCCCTTAGCATTTATTTACTTTTCAAACTGATATGTAAATAATTTAGTGGTGAGAAGACTTCATTCCACAACATATTTGAACAACATGAAATTTTACAATCTGTTTCTAAGTAAACTGATTGTTAAGTGTGCATTATGCTAAAGAAGGTCTTTTACATATTTTATATGACATATCTTCTCTTTTTCCTCCTTTGTGTTTTCTCTTATATTGTCAACGATATTAACACTTAAAATCAGTGTGGTTTCTCTGTCCACCCTTCCCCCCTTTCTTTTTCTTGATAATCAGAAAAGTACCCCTTCCCTTTTTGGTCTTCCTGAGACATCACCAAGTAATTTAGTCATAAATAAATTATGGTAAAATAAACAAATGTAATAAACACAGCTATAGATGGTGTCTGGATCAATACAAGCATTATAGTTTGCTTTCACGGTCTTTTTAACTCAAAGGAAACCTTTGCCAGTCATACAAAAAATCATTGAGCTTCTACTCCACCAGCACACTCTCATTAAGACATTGTCGCACAACATGATGAGAAGACTGTTCTCAGAACTTCAAAGGGAAACTGAACAGCATCGTTCTGTCATGCTCATACATCTAAAGACAAAGTTTTTCACTTTAAAAACATAATGAGGCTTTAAATGTTATACAATTAAGATGCAAAGGAGAAAATACAATGGAAGAGAAGTTCTGTATATACTTCTTGATTAGAAAAAATATTATTATTATTATTATTTTTTATGTGTTTAAAGCACATTAAATGTGCCAGTGTCTCAAACTACCTACTCTTTTCTAAGGCATTTTTAAAGCATATTCTCCTAAAATAGTTGTGAAAAAAACTTCTCATATATCTAGCAATAGAAACCTCAGTGCTATCTATTAGTTTCTTTTTTATCTCTGGAATAGTCACATTTCTATTGGTTTCTAACAGTTTTTAAAATGTTATATTTCTGTCTTCCATACTTGTTCCTAAGAGAATGTGCAAGTTCACTACTCCAGCAAAGAAACTGAGTATGTTTAAAAAGGAGGACCTAGTTAAATTATATAAAATACAAGGCTTATACAATTCACTTAAATAAAGTACAAGAACAGAAAACTTTCAATTATTCCCCATCCTTACCATAATGATTTGCTTTCATTTGTAATTCTACAATGATTTTTACATGATGAACAGTTATAACTCTAATTTGAGCTTTTAAAATGCCACAAAGGAACCAACAGACAAAACACAGCTGAATACTTTGTAAAAATGCAAAAATGCAAGAAAAACAACCAAACAACCAAAAAAAAAAAAAAAAAAAAAAAAAAAAAAACACCCAAAGAAACAAACAAACAAAAACAAAAAACCTTGATACATAGAGTTAGCTCTTATTCATAACAGGAACATTTGTTGAACTAGAAGCTAGTAAAAGGCAACAAGTATGTGAAATACGTAAGAGGGATCTTATTTTCCATGTTTTTTAGACATCTGTACCAAACTCAGAAATGTATTCTACCAGGCATAAAATGTGAAAGCTGAAAATCGGTATGATGAGAAGAACAAATCTCTTTTAAAAGAAGTCAGGCACTTAATCCTGCTCTGTCAACAGCAGATAGATTCATGCCAACTTCCATGCATTTCCAGGACTCAATTTTGTTTATTTTACAATGATCTATATCAAGCAGTCAAGCTATTTTAAGATATACTTCAGGATGGAAAAGCCTAAAATCTCATAGATGCACTGGCAGTTGGAGGCTGAGAAGGACAAATACTGTATGCGGGCTCATTCTGGTAAAATAAAGGGATTAACATTGAAACTCTTGACTAAGAAAACTGAGAAAATATCTTTGTTACTGTTCATGCTTCTTGTCTTATACAGAATATCATAACTCTTCTGAAACTTTCCTGAAGATGCAAAATAAGAGAAGTTATAAAAGCAGTGCATTGTTAAAATTAGGGGAAAAAA
This sequence comes from Alectoris magna, assembly GCA_030625065.1. Lineage (NCBI taxonomy): Eukaryota > Metazoa > Chordata > Aves > Galliformes > Phasianidae > Alectoris > Alectoris magna. The sequence continues at coordinate 37,365,596 of CM060560.1, forward strand.
AATTAAAAAAAATCTCTGTCAATGTCAAAAAACACTGTGCTCTCTCTCTCTCTCTCCCATCTCTACCATCTAAAGTACTTGATGAAAGTACTTTATTGATTAATAAGAATCAATTCCTCACTTACGTTACAAAAATTGTAATCTGCTCATCCCAGCACCTGAAAATTATAAGATACTGTAATTGTATTAGGTGGATTGGAACCTTAAAGAAGCAAAAGTTGATTTTATTTCATGATTGTTTACAGTCTGAGTCACCAATGGTTTTGATTTTCACATGTTCTCTTCATTTTCTTTATGTTTGTTAGTAGTCTCATAATCCGGATTATTTGTGTCCAAGAGCTCAATGGGCATAGAAGAAAAAAATCTCTAATGTTTTTAATATTAATAAGAAATCACAAGTGTACTGCTGTAAAAGACAAAAATGGTTCGTTACATACCTTTAGCCTCTAACAAACAAAAAGGATCTTCCACAGTGAGGTAAAAAAGGTAGTGGAAATTGTTAAAAATGCATCAGAAGAGGGTTGTATCAGGGGTGCAAGAGAATCTCACTAAAATCACTGCAGTGCTTCTTTATTTGGCTAACTGATTGGGGATTAAGAATTATGGAGGTTTTTTAACTACCTGGGAGTGCATTGCCAAGTATTAATGATAAATATTTTACAAGTAACTGCTGATTCCTGTAATCATGAATTTGTATTTTACCTGCATTGTGAGAAATATTTTAGAATATTTTGATTGAAAAAGGTTACTTCTCACCTTTAGGAAGAAACTAGTGCAAGTTCCCCAGAGATTTTAATCACAGGGACATATCCATACAAATTGCAAAAATCACACCTTTGAGCTTTTCTGTAGTTTTTACTTTCCAAAGGCACAGGTCAAGACTGTCTTGCTCATCTCAAAAAAAATCACACTATTTACACTTCTGAGTCTCACACATGCAGAAAGTACAATGCTTATAACCTTGCATAAAGGATTAGTCAGTAGAAAGGTGAACACTGCTGTGCAATGAGGCTACTGTGATGTTATACTGGTGAGCTTGTCATAACAATACTGTATTGAAGGCAGAATCTTGATTCACTCAGATTTAACTTGCATACTAGGTTAATTAAGTTTAGCTATTCATAACTTTGACTGAAATCCACAGACTGTCTGTAAATGAACAAGAATGTTCAAAGTTTTATTCCAGTTAATCTTTCTGCTCTGGACAGTTTCTCCCTTGAGAGAATATGAAGAAATCTACACTTGACAAACTGAATAATAAGAAATAGCATTATCATATTATATTATCATTACAATTTCAAGCTTTTTTTCATAGGTTTCATTTTCCCAGAAAAAAAAAAAAAAAAAAGTAAAAAAAAAAAAGTTGTGTTAGCAAGTACTCACATTCTTCCAATACTAAACTTGTATTTGGTGTCATGAATTTGATGCTTTAAAAAAAAAATGAAGTTTCTAAGATTCTTTTCTCCCAATTTCACAAATATTTTAAGAAGTCTTCAGTCTAATTTCCTGATCATCTGCAGAAAAGGTTTTGCATTTAATTTACAGGGGAAAAAAAAAAAAAAAAAAAACAACCTTAAACAACTTTTGTTCCCTTTTTAATATCTAGGCTCTTCTGTTTCCCCATGTATTAGTAAATTAATTAATTTGTATTCAGTCTTCATCCCGTCACATATTGAACAGACACTAGCATATATGTCTTAATTAGCTCAATATTAATTTATAAGCATTAAATGTGCAGGCTATAAGATTTTCTTTTTCTATCAACATGCTTATGCATTTTATACAAACCTTCAACAGAATTATTCAAGAATTAGCCACAGGCCTTTAAATTAATAGTTTTTTGGTTTGATTGTCAATACTAGCAAGGTGGAAATGATGCAAAAATAGGATTCATGCTATTAGCTGAAAAGACAGGACAGACTATTTTTTATTTATCTATTTTTTAGAAGGAAAAAAAAAAAGTAAAATTTAAGATCATGGATTGCTAGTTGTTTAGAGAAACTTTCCATCTTTTCTATGACAAAACCTAAAAGGATATGGAGGAGTTAAGCAAAAAGACCACAGACAGTCTAAAAAAAGGTTGCTCATCTTTCTATTCCTTTAAATACTTCCTCCTCCTCCCCAAAAAATCCTATTCTGTGATATATATATATATATAAAATGAATATTCAGAGTCTGCTGAGTACAAAAATAAATCACTCAATAACTTTAAAGAACACTGAATTCTGGGAAACTAATAGAATATAAGCTACAGCACAGATAATCATTAGGCAATGAGAAAGATCTGGCAAGATTTCTGTAACAAAATTAATGCATCATCAGTTTAGAAGCACAAGTGGGATTCAGGATAAAAAAAGAACCATGTCCTGCCTAAGTACTGACAGAATATAATGCCATATGTTGAAAAGGGCACTAATAATAGTCCAGTCTTTTTGGCAAGTTGGAGAAATAGTTTAAGTTAAATCCGCTACAAGTCTATTAAATTCGGAGGTTAAAACTTTGTTCAGGTTAAAACAGTTCTAGAAAATCAACAAGTTAATAGTTCAAAAGCCTAGCAGACAACCGTCTGTCTACTGAAAAAGAAGTTTATTTTTTTTTCCTCTAGTTACAAGTCTTTTAGCCTCCTAATCTCTATCTTAGGTTCTAATTACCCCCTTCAAGGCTCCTTGTTTATGATAATTACTGATTCAACTGTAGGCTGATTCTAATTCCCGTTACATATAAAACATGCATCATTCCATAACATTGTTGCTAGGAATCATTTTAAGGACAGGAAAGAGAAAAGGAACTACCCTACTGATGATTCATACTTCTCATCTTTAATGTACCATTTCATTCAACAGTTCAGCTTCAACTGTCCACACTTAGGTATTGACAAAACTTCAGTACATTTTCATTTTGTTTTCTTAATTAATCACGTCAACATATTTATTTTCATAAATGCTTCATTATCATATGGATTCCAATGCACCCAGAGGAAAAAATAAAAATACAAGAAATCAGCATAAAAATACAAGAAATCAGCATGAAACTTTTCTAAGTACAAGAAGAAGAAGGGGAAAAAAAAAAAAAAAAAAAAAAAAAAAGGCAAGAAGATGATTATAAAAAGTACATTATTACTACCGATTTCTGAGATTTTTTTTTAAAGGCAAATTTTATTAGAATAGAAAAAAAAAAATAATAATTAGTCTATACATTTCACCCAAATCAGCCTTGAGATTAATAATTCTGACCAGATGCTCATTTGCAAATGGCATCAGATGAAAACAGACATATATACATATATATATTTATTTGTAGGAGTGCAAAAGAAAAAAATATTTATCTCCCTCTTGTATAGAATTCCCTATATATTTCACTTAATTTAGAAAACTGATACCAATTCTGGTTAGACCAAGTATGTAAACATGGAAGTAAAAGGCTATTATAGAGTTTAAAAGATCACATTTTATATCAATTTTCCACAGTACAGAAACTACGCTTGTTTCAACCGTAGATGGTACCCATCTAATTTCAAAAACATTCATCAGTGAACTCTTAAAAACTTTCCTCAACACCTCTAATCACAGAGCTTAGGTAGCCTTTCCGTTTCAAGATATTTTGTAAAATCTTACCTGTATCTCCCTTTCTGATTTTAGCCTTTATTTGTTGTGACCTCAGAAGTTTTGTATTGTCTAGACTGAACAACTACAGTTCTCTATAGCTTTCCTCACAGATTATATTTTCTTTAGACATCTGATCACTCTCATAGCACTCCTATCAGGAGCTCTTTATAACCAGTACTCATCTTTCTAATCTGGTTTCTCACCAACTGAGCTATATCCTTGCAGTCATCCAATACCAGAAGTCAAATCAAATTATAAGCATTTCCCTCAGACATTAGGCTGAAAAAAGAAAACGTACTTCTACCTGTAACACAAACAATCTGGGTCACTACTGCAGAAAGACAGAATAAAGCGGCCTACAAGAACTCAGGTCTTGATAATGTTAAATATGGTACGGCAGCCACACTGTTGTTTTCCAAAGTTGCAACAGTCAGTAGGATGTTCCAGTATTAGACCTTTCCACAAAAACAAAAATGTTTCATGATGTTTGAAATTTAACTGACAGAGAATCCTGGAACACAGATTTGTATATTTGTTTTGTTTTGTTTTGTTTTGTTTTGGTTTGGTTTTTAAAGTGCATTCAGTTTCCCCTTACAAAATTGAAAGAATATATAGCAAAAGAGAAAAAAAATATATAGATATATATAATGCTTTTTGACATGTGTTTCATGTTTACTTATATGAACATTTAAATACACGTTTAAAAATTAAAATTAATGAATTCACAGAATCACAGAATCACAGAATTGTAGGGGTTGGAAGGGACCTCCAGAGATCATCGAGTCCAACCCCCCTGCCAAAGCAGGTTCCCTACACCAGGTCACACAGGTAGGCATCCAGGCGGGTCTTGAATACTTCAACTTTATAAATTAACAAACTTCTTGAGTTTCATTCATGTTAACAGTGAAATGGATCAAAATTATCTGACAATACACTCATAATTAGTAACATCATATATATTATATGTATCAGATGTTCCCTTAATATGTGCTCTTTCTCAAGGACAGCTTTCAAATTATTTCCTGTTGTCTTTATACCAGGACAACTTTTTCAGAGTTGACCCAGAGGCAGTTTTGGTGATATAGGCATGTGTGTTCTTCAACAAAGGCATCACTGCAGTTTGGATGTACTATATGCATGGGACTGCATACACACTGCAGCTTGCACAGTTGTATTTTGCCAATTATACCTACTTTACAAAATTCTGCAGCTCTTCTGTACTTAATTAATTGAAAGTTTGGTTGAACTTGTCCACAGGGTCATCCTTTTGACTACACTTTTGATATACCCCTAAAAGTATAAATAACTCTAGGCACTACTTCTTAGCTCTGGAAGGTGCATTTTCACAGATGCAAATAACTCACTGAGATATATTAACCACAACTACTCATGAGTTTAATAGGCAAATATAGATAATATGGCTTTCTCACTGTGTCAATGAATTCCATAAATTCTGAAGCACGCACACTTTGGAGATTCCATCATTTTTACAGTTATCTTCAATCAAACTAAATAATGAAATGTTGACATTTCTTTTCATCCCAAATCTGTTGCTGTGTCTTATTTTAGAAGAAATCTTTGCAGTTTCCTTCATCTCCAGAACTCTAGCAAATTGTCAGTATTTTTGCAGATACATTTCCACATCTCCACAATCAGCCCACTGGACTGAAAATATGCACTTTATGTGTAAGATTTGCAGTTTCTTATGTTCCAGTATTTTCCTGTATTTTAAATATAGGGGATAGTATCTCAATTGTATACCTTTGAAACTTCTATAATTTCAATTATCATTTACATAATGATAAAAGGTGAAGAAAGTCCCTGATCTATTCCCTCCATATTATATATAGTCTCTCACCTGTGAGATACTTAATTACTTAATAAGTCTACCTATCTTTAATTTAATAAAAAGTTTGACATTTACCATATTTGTGTGTGGGCACAGAGGTATGTGTTTAATGTACGGCTTTCTGAAGAAGATCAAAATCAATGAACTTGGGTAAGATATATAAATATATACATAAAGATAGTTAATGATACATGTTTTTTGTATATATATATAGACATCTATAGGTAACTATATGCATGTGTATTTTTATATATGCATACACATACCTCTCACAGTGAATAAAGACTCAACAATTCAAAGCAGCTCAGTCTCATGTTATTTTGCATTGAAGATTACTACAAATTCACGATGTTTCTAACTTAAATGACTTTTTATTCTTTTTTGATTACTTGTCAATTCCGCAGTTTCATTTTACTTAATCAGAATTAAAGGAATCGTGGGGAAAAATAATAAAATCTCTGTAAAATAATATTTAAAGGAAAACACATGCATAATAAATATGCATGCACTCATGCGTGTGTACGTATATGAATAATCAATAACTAATTCCTGAATGATTTATTGTTTGGTACTCAATGATTTTTTTAATTATTATTATTATTTTTTTTTCCCCCCAGGACATCACAGTATTTCACTGATCAAAATCTGTAAATGGATACAAAGTTAGAATATTAGTATGGACAAAGGCACATCAGGAGCTTAAAGCGTATTTGGCTAGAGGGTTTTGTTCCATTTTTTTCCCTGCCTCCACATCTGGTAGAAAACCGCAAAGCCATCTTCTTGCTTAAAATTCAGAGAACACAAGTACCTATTTTATTTTCTTATTTCACTTTTCTCCATAGCTATAAGTTATTTACAGCACATTTTTTGTCACTCTCATTATCTCTAGCGGTATACTGCAACAGAAGGAATCCTGTTCACAGTCCCCATGCTGCCCTTCTGTTGTACCTATATATACCTCACTTGGCCTTTCAATTTAATCCTGTACTAATGTTTCCTTTCCAATCCTCCTCATTTTAAATGAGCTTGGGAAAAGTTGTTTCTGAAACAGCAGTTTAGCTCATTTTCTTGGCCTAGAGGAATATAACAAACTGATTTATTGCCCAATGGATATTGTAATTGTTGCAAAACATGATGTATTCCCAGAACAGTGATAACAGCATGGCATTTTGAAAATATGCCTCCAAGCATTTCATTGAAATTAATGAAGTATCATTAAATAGTTGCCACTCTTAACCATGTTGTATGTTCTAACACATAAAGAGTTATTGACAAACTTCAAGACATTAGGTGGTAGTATTTGTCAAGTCAGTGTTAAATATAGTACTAGCTTCTGAAGAGGTATTTTAATAATATTGAAAGCTTCATGTTTTTAACATATAAGTTAAGATTATTCAACAGAGAATAAGAAATGGCTGAGCTGACTCTAAGCGTTCAAACAATTTAGGAGTCATCATGCAATTGTTAAAAACTATCAGGAAGAACATTCAAAACAAGCTTATACAACTAAGGTTAATACTTTCAAAAGAGTTCCTTGATTCAAACAAAAAGAAAAAAAAAACAAAGATTAATTGTTCCCTAATAACTGCATATCATTATCTTTGGGAATATATATACTAATGTAGAGGGAATGTATATACTACTGTAGAAATAGAACCTTCTTTTGATCATTTGAAATTTGCCAAACAAAGTTAAAAAGTAGGATAGTATTTTATAGATCAGGTAGCAACCACTTTCAATTTTCTCTAAAATCTAAAATCCAGATTTAGATCATTACATAAAACAACTGTTTTTAAAGATACTTAATAGCTCCTATTGGAACATAATTTTGAAACTTATTCCACTTAGTTTCCTCTATTCTACTTGACTGCATAAACTGTTCACTGTTACTCCAACAACAACAACAAGAACAACAAAACACATGCTAAATATGCCTATAGATTACTGAATAAAGAGGTAACATCCTCCTGAAACAGACAAAATTTTGTGGGCTCTCTATTGATAAGATCACTTATACTATGTGAAGAGAAAGATCAAATACATGACTCTGGGAACTGTAATGGTAAATAAAAGCTATAAATATCAGAATAGAGCAAGTATGCCATTTGCCACATACTATCAAAAATGGAAACCAGAATTTGTTGCTCCTAGCCTGATGATATTCCCCTGAGAATATATAAAAATAAAATAAAATAAAATAAAATAAAAAAATCTCTCACCATAGCAATATTCTCTAGTTGGTTAAGAGTACAAATGTCACCTGTATGATAACTTCAATTGACAACATCTATTTTTTGAGAAGGAAAATATTAATAATAGCAGTAACAAGAAGAAAAACAAAAAATAAACATGTCGTTTCCTATTATTTAGGAATGACGATGTTCCTCCAAGGTTTGCTACTACATAGAATAATCAAAACAGCAAGAAAAGGGTAACAGTTTAGAGGTCAAAGCATTTTTTATAGATATTGTCATAAATGATCATAATTACTCTGTTATCTTCCTTTAATTAAATGTTTAATAAACAACAGAAATAAACTAAAATAAAATAAAACCACACAGTATCTTCATCGTTCCTTTCTTGTGAGAGATACACACAGATTATAATGGTGGCTATGAGTCTGAAGTGCCAATTGGAATCTGGGTGGCTATGAAACAGGTTCTCAGAACTTGGAAAAATATATATATATATATCCTAACACCTTTGGATAAAGGGGGGATCATTCCACAAGCAATATCAACCTTTGGTGAGCATGGTGAGGTTTTTAAATTATCTCAAAGAACGGGAGTGCTATTATTCAGCTACAGACTCTCTACTGCCATTTATTTCATTTTGAAGACACACACATAGAAGGGTGGTGGACAGCAGACTGCAGTAAATAGATTAGGTTAGATTTAATGCTTTCCTTCCCAGTCAAAAGACTTTGGAAAAGGAAAGGGACTTGCTCCTGTAACATTCCTACTGTCAATTGGTTATTTACTGGCTGGCTGACAGCAAAAGGAAGTAACCATCCATCACCTTTAATGGGGAGCCAAAGCAAGAAAAAAAAATCTTAATAATGTTCTGACATAAACAGCAGGGAAAAGGCAGTGTAATTTTGAGTTGCAAGAATAATATGCAAATCTCTGATTTTTATCATATAAAGTGTCAGCTTAGAGAGCTGCTTACACCTGGTATAAAGGAGAGCTATGCACTGTTTAGTTTACTCTTGAGTCTTACTAATTTTAATATCTCCTGCCTTGTTTGCAAGGTGAAAAAATAGTACTGAACTCTGACTAGAACCAAATCACTTACCAAGTAAGAGCTTCATTAACTGAAAGCACAAAAGTCTTCTTAATTTTACTTTAGAATTCACACATGGAAGAATGATATGTGTCCAGCACCTCTGCACAATGATAACAATTTCTTATGTTGAATTAATAGCAATGAAACATGCCTGATTTCAGCAGCTGTTGGAAGCAGCAGGGTTGCTTCAGTCAGAATAAAGAGAGACTTCTACCTCCCCAGATAAATGCATTCAAATCAAACAGTGCATGCCAACAGTCGGCAGTATCCTGCTCTTATGTTAACAGTGATTAATCACACTGCTGATTGATTCTCAACTATATTCACTTCTGTGCACACTGTGGACAAGATCACTGAGCTGCTCATTAAAAGAGCTGCATATGAGCTACAGAAGGAAAGGATGGTGATCCTGGAAGAATTATTATAATCAGTATGAGGACTTTTCAGCACTTTATATAAGCTCAACTGAGGTCAAGTGTCAGTGATTTGCCACACTTCTCCTGAGGCCAATATCACTTTGCACCCTGCTCTGCTACTTGCAATACTGAACGGGTAGCACAACTCAGTTTTATTGGTGTAACATTTGTAGGAACTACAGCATGGGGATAAAAGACAAACAACTGTATATCAATAATAAGGGTCTGCAAGTGCTGTAATATGAGAATACAGAAAAATTGATATGGATCTTTAGTTTCACAGTAACACTAACTGATAATTTGTCAGAGGCACATTATTTATTTAGCCCCTCTTCCATAGCCTGTTATTTTAGCCTTCCGCAAGTGAGGCATCTAATCTAAATTAATCATCCAAGATACCTCTAAAGACAAAAGGGAAAGATCCTCCAGAGAACAACTGGACAATTAGATGTCCTGGACAGTGTGATTCACTCTCTTGAGATGCTTGTGTTTCCACACAGACCAATAGAGAACTGGAATGGTGAGTTTTGACTTAGCACCTAACTTTTAGATGGCAAATTTTTGTGAGAGAAAACAAATGTGTGCAAAAACAAATGATGTTTTTACTGTCTAGATTCTTTCAAGGTGTTGACTAATCGAATTGTATCTATCTCTGATTCTTGATGTACAGATCTCTGGGCAGATTGTCAAAAATATTTGAATTATGATTGGACATTACAGTAACCTGACCACATCTCTACAGTTTGACACTGGCCTTAAAGAGTCCATTGGTGTCTGATCTCGTTTGGATTTGAATAGAGTACTAAAAGAGCCTTGTATTGATTGAAATATTTTACAACTCAGTATTTTTCCAAGTCATCTTCTTCCCCTCTGTTGCTGTTCTCTGGTCTCAAATTTGTACCGGTAACTCTTAAAATTGGATCTATCTGAGCTCATCTACTGCTGCAAGAAAAATGGCTTTTGAAAAATGAAAACCTAGTCTATGTACAAAATGTTGTGGAGGTCACCTCATTAAAGTTTTGCTGTAAGTTACTGAACAGTAGCAAAACTGATAGTCTTAAAGGCATCTGTTACTTAGCCACACATCCTTGTGGATTTTGGTCTCTGTAACTCCTGACAGCTGCTTAAGTCATTACCATATCCTCATCAATGTAATCAGTACCCTAAGGCTGCCCTACCTCTCAAATTCACAATCTGCAATGCTGCTCACTTCAGTGCTTTGGGGCATATTAGCAGCTCAAGCTTTTTCTGCTTTGATGTGCATGTTCTGTACCACTGACCTCAAAATATGCAGGTCTAATGAATTGGCTTTAATAGTTTTCTTACCCACTTAAATGTTTTTGTTTTAATTGGCTATACTACCATGTGTCCTGAACTACACTGGAAAGTTCATAGCATAGATGCTAATGGTGCCTTTCTAATTACTACATAATGAACAAAGGTCTGTCAGAGCAATTTCAGAGGTTCGATTTCACAATTAGCAACCCCCTTTTAATAAAAAACAACTAAAAATTTCACACACAATAGAAATGATCTACACCATAAAATAACATTTTTAATTACCTGATGTTTGGTGTTTTTTTTTTTTTTTTTTTTTTTTTTTTTTTTTTTTGGGGGGGGGGGGGGGGGGGAGGAGACATATTTGTATAAATTCTTCCTGTTACAATGAAATTATAATTTTCTTCATTTCCTTTTAATTTACCTGCTAACAGCCACAACATCAGCTTCATCACATTGTCCCTGAGGTGTACTTAACTTTCAAGGATCACTGCTCTGAGCCTGGACTTTGTTTCTCTTTTCATATGCTTGAGAGAGAACTGATAAGTGATGGACAGGGTTATGCCATCTACTGGCAAGTTCTACATGTTGGCTAGAATGGATAAGAATGCAATGGTTAGTCTTAGTAAACTCCATTGTGTTTTCAAACTAATTCATTCTCATTATTTCCTATTGCATAGGTATCAGCAAAGGTATTACTTCAAATGGAGACAGAAAGTGAAGCAGGTGGTCCTTATTTCTTCTCCTGCCATCTGCTTTCTGCATTAATGACTCTAGCTAAAATACACTTGCATCTCTGCTAGCATGAAGACCCGTGACAACGATAATGGTATAAGCTGAAGATTAAAGTAGGTGGGAAGGATGGCAGGTATCCCTGTGATGTCAAAAGGCTGTGGGTTATGCCTAAGTAAGGTCCAGCGTCAGCAATCTACACTATAACATTAGCTGTAAGCTTCTTCTTCACATGTATCGCTATGTTTGACAGTTACGGAGTGTGGCAGAATATTTACCCATCTATGTTGCATACACTAACTATAATTAAAACAACACTTAACTTTAAGATTGTAAGTGTGGTTACGCATTCAGTCACTATAAAATGTAAATAACCACAAGGAGAAAAAATATTGGGACATTTCACTTCCATTTCTAGTCACACATTTAGATACCATTTCTTAGCAATGCAGTGTGATATCACAACTTTTTTTCCTAAAAATGCTGCTACAACAATCAATTTTTTCCAGAGTTTCATCTGGTCACAAAACTTCACACAGTTATTGACAAACTTTCCCTTAGAAACTAAAAATTAAACTAAACAAAAAAGACCTCTTAATAGGCTCAACGTAATCCAGTATTTTTACTTATTATCTTCTTTATAAAGAATAAAATAAATAAAATTATGACTTCACTGCTACATAACACTGCCACCAATTACTTCAGAAAATATATCAATGCCTTTTCTCTTTTTAACAATTATTTCACATTCTAACCTGCATACAGCCTACGTAATTTAGTTGTAATATAATTCCCACTTCAGCTTATATACCCTATGTAATTTACTCAAAATGCATATTTGTAGCCATGAATATAATCTATGAACACTAATTATCTTTTTATTTTCCTTATTATTTTCTTTCCCATCTCACTGAATATTGCTTTCTTCAATGAACTCTTACTAATTATGTGTAAGGAATACTAAACTTGGTTTATATAGTTTCTGATAAGAATCTTGAATTTAGTATTAAGCAGTTCTTAATAATGCATTCCGCTCTCCATAAAACTGATGCAAAAAGAGACCAAACTGATGAAAAAAAAACCTTGCGCATCATGGGCAGAAGACATTTCAGTTAGTGAAACTGGTGCAGGCATCAAATGGACTTCCACTGGCTGGATAAATTCCATAGTTAAGTTGATAACTTTTTTTCTTTCTAAAAGTGGTCCATTGTTTCAGGGGATAAATTGATTTTCACTAGCACAGCAGAAGAAATAGATACAACTGCCAGCTAAATTAATGCAGCTTTCTTTCATGTGGAGTTGAAACATGAATGGAAGAGTAACTGGAATTCCAGCAATGTTTGGATAATATTCCATTTACTGAGTGATGATCTAATGAAGGTTATTTTCTTAGCTGCAGCTTCTTGTTGTATAAAAATAAGATATTTTCACGTGTAAAAACAAGGAAGAAAATATGACTTTATATGAAGCTTTTTTATATATGACTTCTCCTATGGCATCTCTTAAAAACACTCTCTCATTTGGTACATATTTACATGTTATTTCCATTTTTAAAGGACTTTCATTCCAATCTCCAAAGTAGATTGTAATGCAATTTATGGGTAAGTAACATAATCTTCATTAAGAATCAACCAGCAATCAAACAAATAAGAATATTTCAAAGTAGTATTCCCACCCTGCAGGGTTCCAGTGAAGGAAATAATAAAGTGAAATATGAAAAATAAAACTGTTCTTCAAGAAGAATAGATCTAATTAAAAGGAAGACCTAACAACTTCATGGATTAATTGGGAACCAACTGAGATAATTAGACCTCTGGGAGTAAGATTACACCCATCATAAACTGCTTTTTTCACAACTACAGGTTAAGTGCTTAAAGCTCTAATTGGGGGCAGCACTAAAAGGAAACTGGAACTTGCACAGAAGAATTAATATTTGGTGAAGCAATATCCTGAAGTACTTTGGCATCGTTAAAAACCACATTATTATTTTTCCCCAAGTGCGTGGGATTCTTGGAGCCAAGTTGACAACAGTGGTTACAATTTGTATCAATCAAAAAATGTTCACACTATTATACTTTGACCTATAAACCACATGTACCTATACAGCACATTAGTAGTTCAAATACAGTTTCACCCTCTGTGATTACCGTTTAAATGAGCAGTTATTTTAACACATACATACACCATGATAGTTTCTGCAGTCAAATCTTGTCTTTCAAGTGAAATCTACCCTTAGAATGCTATATTAAATTAAAATAATAATAATAATAATAATAATAATGTAATAAAAATAAAAATGTAAAGAAAATTTAGATGTATAACATTTATATAAATATATATTTGAATTTTATATAGTGTAATGTAATATAGTTTAATATAAAATAATATAATATTTATATAAGTATTCATATAAATATATAAATATAAAATACCTTGGAAATCAAGTAGGAAACCTTTACTAGTACAACACTAAAACTGGTCAAAGTTCTTGCTCTAAACTCTTCCTCTTTACAGGTAGGTACATGCCTACAGAACAAAGAAATTTCATGTTTTCTAAAAGTACCAGATGTTCTTTCCTAAGCAATAATACTCAAGTTGAAGACAAATCTTTTACAAAATCTTTTACAAATCAATTACAAAATTTATTTGCATGCACAATAAGCTATTTCAATTCTAACACAATATTTGTTTTTGTGAGTATGTACTATAAAGCAGAAGGTTGCACTCTGGACATGTTTTAAAATATTGTGTAGTATACATGAGATTGTATTTACCACGGTATAATCTTATACAAAACAAGTTATATGCTTCAGAGGAAAACAGAATTATGGCTACAGTTAATCAGTCCTACCAATTTAGAAAAGTTTGAAGATTGTTCTAGAAACATGTGTTGTAAACATGTTACAGGTTTCTCCTTCAAACATGGATGGTGCTGCCTGTGGCTGTGTGTTCAGTTTACTACAATTTTTTTGAGAGGTTCAATTGGGGAAGTAGGGGAAAAATGTGTATTAGATTCTTTTTTTTTTTTTTTTTTTTTTTTTTTTAATTACATCACATTCATTTCATCACCCAGTCTTTGTCAAGCTGTCAAGCTCCAGCTGTCAGGCTCTACCTGCATAATTAATCTGTAGTTAGAATGATGAGTTTTTTGAAGACTAAGAACTGTGCTACTAAGAACTATGCTACCTCAGCTAACAAGTGTCTTACAGAATTCCATCCAAAAGCTCTTTGTTTGAGATTCTGCTTGCAAGTGTCTTCATTCTTGCTTCTTTTCCCTCCTCTCCATTTCTCCCCAGTACTTCTCTCCTGCAGCCACGTCTAAGTATCCTCACTTTTTTTTGCATTTAGGTTCCATCTAGCAACATCAATTTAGGACAAAGATAAATCATGGATGGAATAAATTGTTCAGACCAATGGCAACCCATCATCATGTCCTACAGGCTGGTATATTCCTTGGTTTCCCTAGTCCTCTGATGATTCTTCTGGACTTTAATTATGTGTATTTTATAGCTTTTCTTGTTTGTGATTTTTTTCTGTCTCCAAAACCACCTCTAGCCTCATCCTATTAGAACTATACCACACAGAGCTATATTAACTGACAAGACTACAGATGTCAGTTTTAGTCAATAAGACTGTGTGACAAATTAGGTATAGCACTACAACTTAGTAAGATAACAATACGCACCTCATTAATAAATGGCATCTAATTTGTATTGAAGCATGATAAACAAACATACAATCAAGAAGCAGATCTAGTAGAAATCTTAACATAGTATAATATTCAATCATTTCTCAAAACACGGCCAAAATATAAAAAATAAAAAATAAAAAATTGTTAACCTACTTATCAGTTCATCACATTTGAAGCCAAGATTGTCAGTTGATTCTAACTATTTCTATATGCCTTCTGGATTCAGACACTAATGAACCAATAGCTATCAGCATGACTTTTGCTGAAATACTGTTACATTAATGAGTTTAGATCAGCTGCTCAAACAGTTCGGCTGAAAAAGATGTCTGCTCAGGAAATATACTGGGGTGGAGGAGGTGAACATTAATGTTAAGTTTTAGCCAATGATACTTGAAAACATGTACCTCAAAACCTTTTTTACATTCAGCTTGGTTAAATCCAGCATAACGTAAATTAGACTGCATATAAAACTGCTTTTTTTTTTTTTTTTTTTTTTTTCAATGTGAAAAACACTGGAACAAGTTATTCTCTTTATTATACAATTCATAACCCAAATGGCATCCTATGTTACACACGTGTAAACCACTAGTGAATTTGTCACTGTCATAATGAAGTCAGCTTTATTCAAACCTAAAAGTTATTCCCTCAGTTGTGTTATACTTCTATATTACCCTGTCTGAGACTGACACAAACTCCAGTGGGGTCACATATCCCTAGAATTAACATTCTGGTGTGAAAAGGCAACAGGGATTTACATATGATATTGCTTAAATTAATTCTTTCTGTTGTCTTCAGCACAGTACTTCCCTGGAGCACCTTTAGTCATTCAATCCACATGGAGTGAGAAAGCTCTCTGAATCTTAGTCTATTAAAGGAATCAGAATATGAGACTTAAAGGAAACACTCCTCACATAATGATAATGATTGAGCTGCACCAAAAAGTTATCTGAGCTGATAACTCAAAACTGTGTAGACCAAACAATGTGTTTAAACTATGAAGGGGGGGAAGGACCAGGGAGGAGAAAACCATGTCTACTGTCTTTTCACCTACACTTTACTAAATATTAAAATACTTCTCTACATATTGCAATACATTAAAGACAATTTAACTGGACAACCTGAAACTGAAATTCCAAATACATTGTTTTTAAAATATATTAGCAACACATGTCCTGTACAGGAAGAATCTGTATTTATCTTAAGTCAGACACCAGCACTTGGGATTTGTTCAGCTCCAGTGTTATATCATAAATTCCTTAAGGGAATTCACAATCCACCAAATGACGTATTGTTATTATCACCAAAAAGGAACCATATGCAACAAAACAGTGGGCAACAATTCTATGGTTTATAATTACAGTTGCCTGTCCCCAGTATTAAATGTTTTCATTTTTCAATAAAAATAAATAGAAATAAGACTCTCACACTTTCCTCAACTAACAAGCACCTAAAATATTAGTTTTATATATAAACAATTATTTATCTTGATTTTATGAATATATCCCACCTATGTTATTCTTTTATTGGAACATCATGATTTTCTTTCCTTTTTAAAATTACTCTGGGATTTGAGGTTTGGATTCTTTTGTTTTGTTTTGTTTTTTTTTGTTTTGTTTTGTTGTTGTTTGTTCTGGGTTTTTTTGTATATAGCAATGTTTTTATTATTATTAAATTATTAAATAGAGTTATCAGTGACATTTACATTATATTTAAGGTCTTGTTTTTCTGTTGATTATTATAAGAGGCTTGAAAAAAGCTATATAAATATACATATATTTTTAAGCAGTATAAAAGATTATGATGCTCCACTTTATGAGATCTGGCAGCTTGTGCAATATTGTTTGTATCACAATATATCTAAATTCTCCAAATTTCTCAACCAGAGTGTCCTTCTGAAGGATTTCCAAATAATAAATAATTAGAATGGATAGAAGACCTACGTTTATACTGGAATTAAGGTCAATAGGCCTAACTAATTGTTCAGGAAATTTCAGATGTTGTTTCATGCTGGAAACCACATGATATTCCTTACTGGTGTACTAGTATTAAAGGGTCTAAGAGTGCACTGAATATTGAAAGATGAATAATATAGCTACATTACACCTCCTGTCATTTAGAGAGCCCTGAAGTGCTTGTCCATACAGTGTAAGTGACCACATGACATACATCCTTGAGCAAGAAATGTCTGAAATTTGGAATTGGCATTTGGAATCAAAGCATCATAGTCATATTCATGCAATGCTAATGAATAATTGGACATTAAATCAATAAAATGTGAACTCAAACATTTCCATGGGGATGTGGCATCTTATGCAGATTTATTTGATTTCATTGACATTAGCTTACAGAACAATATATCAGAACCTATTTCGCTATGTTAATTACATCCCTTTTCAGTATGGGATGAATTGTGTCGCACTACTTCCGACATTCAAATGCAGGTAAACAGATCTCTGCTAGATGAGGAATGTGTGATAACAATTGTACTGAGGCATCTAAGAAAACATATGACAAAGGTTCTCATACTGTCATCTCTTACACTCTCCCCACCTCTTATCTTTCTCTTCCTTTTTCTTTTCAGTATGCACCTAATGATTCACACCCTGTTCATGTGTTTTCATCTTAATTTTCTAGTAAGTTAGTTGGCTGGGCCAGTTTTTGTTGCTTCATTTTGTTTTTCTAAAGGTGTACCCTGTCACCTTTTGAAGCTTTGCATCCACAAAACCTTCAGCAGTGGCAGAGCAATATGAATGGAAATAAGAGAGTTGGTACTTTGACTGCCTAATACACATGCAAATCAAGAATCAGTTACTCTACTGACCCAGTTTGCAGATAAGGAATTATACATCTGTCTTTCCTTTCTAAAAGCATGCCACTGAAGACTGCCCACCACACCAATGAAGAACAAATGCACTCAGAATAAACTCAAGGATGTTTGTATAAGAGTAAGAAGCTGCTGTCATCATGGATTCACCTTGCTTGAAATGATCGTAATTCTAGAGATCCTTCATATTCTAACTGCAGATTGAACTTTGCAGCCTTTCTAATTGGCCTTGCTTGTCACACTTAATTTGCTCCGATTTTATTTTAAACAATTATTAAATACAGATGAAAACACTGAAAGCTATTTTGCTCCATTAGCCTTGTACATTCTATTCTATACACAGTCCCTACATCAACAACTGCTGCAGCAATACTGTTTCTTTCAGAATCAAGACAAAACATGGACTACATCCAATTTTTAATCAGCTGTACAGATGGGTTTATTTCACAAATGCACTAGGCTGAACAGATGGAAATTCCTGAATGCCTGACAAGGTGTTAAAATGGTTACTGAGATTACAAAGGAATAAAAAATCAGGACTGGAAATTATAATTAGTAAGGACTCTTAAGGGCTTATTAGTTCAGAACTTAAATTTTGTCCTTGGTGTGTGGAAAATGGTTTGCAGAGGGCAAAAAGGTAAACACAGATCACATTAGCTACAATAACTCTTTTTCTATCCCTTAAGAATACATGCAATCTTATAAATATCTAACTCAATTGTTATACGTGATACAATACCCACTGAAACCAGCCAAAACCATGACAATATTTTTGACTGTCCAAAGGCAGAACAAATAGAGCAGCAGTTTGTGCTCAGTGGAACGCTAAGCAGCAGTTAAAAAATCCAGCAGGTAACAGTGGAGAAAAATAGCTTTATATGAACTTAATGATATAATACTTTTGAGCATTTTATTGTAAACTCACAGATTTTATGCCTAAAGTAAAATTAACTGAATTATCATACTTGACTGAACAGGTTACAAAATTCATCACCTCATGAAGTACAATGTCGATTTACTATTATGATGCCAAATGTTTTAAACTGTGCTTTGGAAATAACACAATAATGTAAGAGGTCACAAATAACTGTGAACATTACAGATTCCCATACTCCCATTTGCAAGAATGGAGGGATGCAGAGACAATGACATCTGTATGCTAAGAGCACTAACCTTTCCTCCATCATTAACAAGGTAAGTTGTGGGTCATTCGGAGAAGAAATAAGGTGTCATAAGTGCCTCTGCAGTCTCTTAATCTACATGCAGTTGGGACAGTGGTGTATGGGAGAATCTGGAACAATCTGTACTGCAAGCTGCCACCATAATTTAATGCAGAGCTTTGTTGTGAATATTTTATTTATAATGTGTTCTTGTGTCTTTGACCTTTCAGTGCTATGAATAGGAGATGTTTATTGTCCAAAAATTTAGTTTGCGTTCCATGTTAAAGACACAGTTCAGTGATGAACATAATACTCAATGAGATAAGCACATCAATTTTTACTGTTCATTAAATTGTCTGTGATAATATGTAAATAAGTGCTTACGTGACACTGCAGAAACAGCAGGTACCTTTAAATGGATTATATGCAGATAAGGGAAAAAACATTTTACTAGATCCCAAAGGATTCAGTGATCAAGAGAGGCAGTAGTACTCATTTTAAGGTGTAGCTTAGAACAAAAGAAAAAAATGGATTTTAGGAGTAGACCCTACATTCAAAAGAATGATGGTGTGACTGGCATTGCAAAATAGTCAAAGATAACATGAAGGCATACGTATTCCATAAATAGTTTTTTAAAGGTTACAAAAGTCAATTTTATTCTGACTCAGAGCGAAGTATCACATACCTATAGAGACTTAGACATATAAATAAAGGAAACATGATTAGAAAATATGATAATATAGGTTCATGAAAAACAATTTCAGCCAAATGAATAAAATTTTATTTGACAAGAGTAATCATAGTATAATAAAAATAATAGTGGTTTTGTGACATTGATTTCTATTTCAGAAAAAAAAAAAAAAAAAAAAAAAAAAAAGTGTCACTTAACAGGATTTTACTAGTGGAACTAGACACTACTTCTAGTCTTTACACATTAAACTAATGAAAAAATGGTTAACAATTAACTGTAAAAAAAATAACGGTAAACAGAGAATCATGATCAACCAGGTTTATTTTTACTGGTATCCTTCAGGGAATAAATCTTGGCTCTGTGATTTATGATTTTTATCAATAGATGGGACAAAATTATTAGATATGAAGTTTGCAGACAAATGAGAATTAAGGAAAAAGTGAGTAACTAAAACAAATCACTGATTAGGAGGAATTTTGGATCCTGATGCATAGCAAGCTATGCACTGCAACATGACCAGATGTAAAAAACATAAATGAGGGATGGGGATGATGGTGGGCAAGAAACAAGAACAACAACAACAAAAACTGCTGGGGAAATAGTTACATCCAAGAAGATATAAAGGTCATTGTGAATAATCAGTTGAGCATGAGTTTCAAATACAAGACAGCAAACAAGGCTAATGTGATTCTAACATAAATTACATTCTAATTACTCATATAAATAATGCAGAATGTCATGTTAAAATAGGACCAGTGCACTAATTTTGTATATCATGTAGAAATGACCATTACTAGAATAGTAATATTCATCTCTGCATCAAAAATAAATAAATAAATAAATATTTCAGGATGTGGGAGATCAGAGAACTAGAAGGCTGTTTCAAGGCTCAGGAAGTGGGCCTGTGAATCTCAACAAATCAGAGAATAACCTTTAATTATATTAAGAATTTTCTGATAGGAGATGCTTTAATCTGGCAGACACAAGTACAGCAAGATTAAATTACTAAAAACTTTAAATCAACCTACTTAAAATGTTACTCATTATTTAATAAATTAAAAATAATAATAAAGAAAAAAAAATCAGAAGTACCCAGACATTCACTGCCATTGAATATCACTCAAGTAGAAATATTTTCTTCCAAAACTGAGATTCCAATCACCAACAAGATAAACCAATTGAATTAATCATTCAAAAGAAATCCTGGAGCCTTTGCAATACAGATATTCATGTGAGATAATCACATGTTCCTTCCTGTCTTTCTAAAAAATGAGGGAAACAATATCACCAATATCTTAGTACATTTGCTTGGTGAAATACTGAACTAGGTAAAATCCGCATAAATTCTATGCACATAGCACAGTCTGCATTCCGTAACAGGTAATACTGACACACAAGTGTCATTCCTTTGTTTAAATAAATGAAAGTTAGCATTTTCATCAATATACATAATAGCTTCATACTATTCTACAGAGTAATCTAATGAAACGTAGTTAGAGTTCTTAGTTTCTGAGTTTATAATTTATAATGGGTAGTGATTATTAAATTAGTAAATAAATTTATAAAAATGCATTGCTTCATTAAGGAGTACAAAAGGTAGATTAACTGATTCAACCCCACTAGATTCAACATAGAGTATTTAAAGAAAAAAATATTTTATCCAAATAAGGCATTAGATATCAAATTTCTCACTATGCAGACCAAGAAATACTAAGATGGATGACTGTCAATGAAAATATCTGCAGTCCTGGAGATCTCATGAAAAAACATCGCTTTTTAAAAAAAGAAAATTACAATGAGATGTTAATCTTGGGAAGAAATGGTGTTAGGTCCATGAACGTAATACTAATGTTCTAGGTCTCAAACAAGAAAGGAAATCAAGGTCCAGATCATTGGAGATTTTTTAAAAATTCATGAAATATTTTCTGACATAAAGATAATATCATTGTTAGATTTTGTACTCTTTGCAAAATTCATCTTTAGTAATTTAATTTTGCCATCCTCCGACATTCCCAAATTTACATTTATTGGACAGCACAATCAATTAGTCTATAGAGTGTCCATTGCCATAGCAGCTGAGAATTAATTTACAAAATTAATAATATTAATAATAATTTATATGAACCCCCCATCCTTAATGAAGCATTGTTGCTGCCTTCAGAAGAATTCGAAAATGTCATTTAATTTCTAGAATATGGAAGGACACAGTCAAATTAAATGTATTAGTAAGATACACTACCAATTTATGATCTAATTTTAAATGTTTCAACTGAACCACCTAACTACCCTTTAACTACCTAGATCATGAGACAGAGTGCATCCTCTGCAAGAGCACAATTGAAGGTGGGGACAGGTACTCTGCATACTGAAAAGCAGATATCCTATTCAGAAGGAGCTTTGCATGCTGGATAAAAACCACAAGAAGTTCAGCAACACATAAGTCCCAACTCTGGGAGGGAATAACTCCATGTAATAGTCCAGGCTGTGGGACAACTGGATAGAAACCAGCTTTGGCAAAAAGGACCTAAGGGAGATCTGTAGACAAACATGTTGAATGTTCTCTCAGCAGCGTTACCTTCTAGTAAAGAAGACTGGTTAGATAACTGAGCAAAAATGTTATCAGACCTAGAGGGCAATGATCATTTTTCTCTGTTCAGTGCTTGTAAGACTGCAGCTGGAATACTGTCCCCGATTTGGGCTCTTTGAGTTACAGACTGAACCTCCAGCAAAGCCTTCCAGCCTAAATTATTTTATGATTCTATGACTAGTACTTATACACATCTCTGCCAGCTCCATGAAGGATATGAGCCAAAGAGAATTTCATACTTTAAAGCCCACACATTCAGCTGAAATCTTAGAATATTTTAGCTCTAAACAATGTGACTTCTCACATAAATGAAGGGCCTGATTTCACCTAAAGCCTGTAACCACTCAGGCAACAAGTGCACCCTCTGGCAGCTGGGTCTTCCAAGCCAAACTGGGTGAAGTACGGAAACTAGACCAAGAAGAATTCTAGTGTCCTTTCAGGTCAAAGTAAAAGCTCACATTTTGAGAGAAGTTCCCCCTAGTTTGTCTTGGAATAACATGAATGATAATATGGATAAAAGAAGTCTGCAACTACTGAAAAAGAACCAGGATCACAGAACACTTCAAGTTTGACATTAATCCAAAAGACATCCATATGCACATCTTAGCTTATGAGAGATGATGGCTGAGAAACAAGTCCTTTTCCATACTGTTGGGAGCAAAAATGATCAGACCTTAAAGAAAAATGAGTTTTTCATGAGTAATACTATGTTTTTTACTGTTACTGACTGGGAAACTATTAGGAAAGAAGCAATCTGTTTGAGGGATTAAAAAAAATAAAATAAAATGGTGATCCATCAAACATATCATACATTTCATTTATACACCTCAGAAAGAAGTAAGAAAAACAAACAAATCCAAACTAAAAGGTACGTTCTCTGATGAACTTGGGTAATATATGGCGATTCAAACATACAGTAAGGAAATTATTAACAGCAGTGCATAAATAGTAAAAAAAAAAAAAAAAAAAAAAAAAAAAAAAAAAAAAAAAAAAAAGTGTGAAAATTAATCAGGAAGAGACATAGTTATGATTAATGGTGGCAAAAGGAGATTAGTTTTTCCATATCTAAACTTCTGGCTGTGAAAATAACACTGTTTCTTAAAATAAGTGTTCACTTAGATTTCAATAGATGAGATGTAGTAAATTGCAATAGTTCCTAATAAAATTCAATATTTGCTGCTTAAATATGGCTATTGAAGAATGGATGCAGTTATAATGAACAGTTTTAGCACAGTAATTACATGCTTATAACAGTTACTTGGGAAACAGGAAACCTGGTCTTCCCAATCTATAACGAAGCCCTGAAAGATGTCCTCATCACCAGGTTGGAATAGAGCTACTTTCTAATCTTCTTTAGAGATTGGTCTCTTGTATGACCAAGAATGCAGAATTTATAGCTATGAAAGAAGAGTCTAATAAAACAAGCACTCACTGACAAAGGGAAGAACCTGGCTCCAGCCACTTCTCACAGGGATTTTATCCAGTGCTGCTCAAATTAAACCCCCTTCTAGGTTAGTAACCCTAACAGAAGGTTGTGGAGTCATGCTTTCTCTTTAATGTCTACTTTTGGACCTATAAATAATTTTTTGTTAGGTTATTATTATTATTATTATTTTTAATTTTATCATATTGACATTAAATGAGCAATATGGGGAACAATACTTAAAAAAAAAAGAAAAAAAGCCTTATGATTCATTTTAACATGCAGATGGTAACCTTTTTATCATCCACGTGTTCTGCACCTGCCAACGTAATTTAATTATCATAGAATAATAAAATATATTGCTACAGTGTCCCAGTTACCAGAAACACATAGTGGCTGAACGCACCATTTAGATCAGAACTGTAATAATAAATTATCCAGCCAAAACAAATGAACAAGGAGACCATTTGCCTAGAGGAGAACTACTCTGACTAAAAGTGATAAAAAGGGTGAAGTATAACAAGACATTCTGAAACTGATAATTTAAATGGACTATAATGGACGTTGTAGTTGTGGAAAAGAAGTAGCCGGCTACTGGATACATTAAAGCCTTGCCATTGCAGTGCAAAAATAAAAAAAAAAAAAAAGAAATTTTCAAGCAGCGGATGTAATTCAGTTCACATCACAACTACAATCAGAATGCACACTTCCCTTTATTTTTCATGGATTTTTTTTTTTTCTCTTTTTTGTAAGGTGAATTCCACTGCATTTTCTTTCAGTGTGAACCTGAGACAGTTTTTATTGCTTAACAACTTACTTTCATCCATGAACATAAATAGGTGTTTAAAATTTGAAGGTAGAAAAAAAGATAGACGCCCAATTTCCCAGAGAAAGAATTGCACTGGAGATTTTACCATCTGGTAGTACTCGATTACTGAAGCTTTATTTTTATTGGTCTCTGAAAAATATTACTACATTCAAGCAAGTAGATTAAATGCTATTAGCTTTAATACCTTTTTTAACAAAGTAATCTGTTGAAGCGATAATGGATTTTCAAGTAAGTATACTCATTAAATCGGTTTTTACACCATTGTGCTTTCCCTGTAGGCCACATGAATCTCTAAACTTGACATTGCTAATTGCTATTATAATATTGGTATCTGAGTACTTGATTAACTTCATACTGTATTTAAGGCAGACACAAAGGTAATTGAAGAATCCTACTACGGAACATAAAGGATGTTTTCAAAGAAACCAAAAAATTATGTTTACCATTTCATTTGCTTGGAAATTAGCTGCAAAAGATTTCCAGAGCAAAGCTACAAACAATTCAAACCTTGAAATTTTATTTGAACAGCAATTGGCTAATTCTACAGGTATAAGACAGGCACTAGAGCTCATCAAAAATGTATTGATGAGAAAGGTCTGAAGCTGACGTGCTTCTACATGTATACCCCAATTTAGATTTTTAGTTACTTCTACTTGAAAAATTGGCTCTGACTCTCCAAATGGCTTGAGGCATAGTTTCAATACTACTTTTTTTTTGTGTCAAAAACACCTGTCTTTTTACTTTAGTGCCAGAAGGGCTTAGCATCTTGTCAGTGAAGTAACACAGCCTGCACATTTATAGGTGTCACTCACTTTACCATCTGTTTTTTAGGATAACAGTCACCACAATCACCCAGCCTCTCCAGAGGCTTTAACAATCTTTATGGATTAAGGGGTAGATCTACACTGAAGAACAGCTAGTGGTATCCCACTACTTCCACCTCATCTTTCGTGTCCATAACCTTAACTCTGTGAATACCTGATCCTATATGAATTTGGTAACTCTGATACTATATTTTCTGCCAATAACTTTCTACCACTTCTTTAAAGTGTTACAGCAAATAATTGTCTAAAAAATGTCTGCACATTGTACACTGAGAGAAAACTGTATGAAAACACAGACCAGCCCTGGCACTGTTTCCAAACCTACATCACAGGAAACTTACTTCTGATCTCAAGAGATAAGACTAACATCATCAGTAATCCTAAATTACATTTAATTGATTAAGTTGTTAATCAGATAATATGACAAATGGCTTATTAATAAATACACATTGTATGAAAATCCAGACTTAATTTATCTATTACTGAACAACAACAACAAAAACCTTTTACTCTGAAGGCAAGAGTTTTTGCTGTTTTGTTTGTTTGTTTTAAAATTATTTTTTAGAGAAAGCATAATTTACTAATTCTTATTAAAATAAACATGTATCTAAATAG
This sequence comes from Alectoris magna, assembly GCA_030625065.1. Lineage (NCBI taxonomy): Eukaryota > Metazoa > Chordata > Aves > Galliformes > Phasianidae > Alectoris > Alectoris magna. The sequence goes on from CM060560.1 coordinate 37,391,405, forward strand.
TTTCATGGACCCTATTACATCCTTTCTACATAACAGTGCAAGTAAGAGTTATTAGAGACATACTGGATCAAAGTCAGAAGACAAAAAGATTTTGATTTATGGTTGACATCTCAATACTGCTGTGAGAAAAATGTATAAGCTGATGGTATTTAATTTGGAGTAGCAGCCTTTAAGTTGGAATGGCAGGGAGAAAAAGGTTTTAATTAGAATTGCATTTAAAGCATGCTCAAATGTTTGCCTCAGCTGGGGACCTATATAATCCTAAAATATGAGACAGGTCCAAGTCTTGCAGCTGTACCAAATGAAAGAGATAATATCAAGCAAGTACCGTTCTGTGATCTGATGTCTATATTCTCCCAGAAACAATATGACCTCACCAATCCTTTGGCACATAAACATCTTTTTATAACTTCCCTGATGTTAAGGTATTAATTAAGAATCATTTATGTCACCTATGATTTTTCCTGGTCTGGACATAGCACTTTATCACATCTATAATCAGGAAGGGCCAAATAAACTCTACAAATACATTTTCATGTTAAAATTCCAGCAAGGAATTCCTAATGATAATGTTTTGATTGTTAAATCTTAGTGTCTTCATATCTAAAGAACAGAATGAGAACAGATTACATACGTAAATTTCCTGTTAGCTGAATATCTTCCAGATAGATATATAAATGTATAATCCTCTCCGAATTACCTGGAAAAGCACAGCCTCCTCTTTTCCTGATCTCATGCATCATAATATACCACTCTCACCTTATTATCCTCTTCATTACTTGTCTTAGGACATGTGTAAGGGTGGACAATGATTGGTGAGACTGTCCAGACTGGTTATAAAGTTTCACATGAAGTCTCTTCCTTTCATAAAGCAGGCAGACAGATGCAACTTCTGTCCCACATTTCTTTGTAGTTTATCTGCCTGTCTGCCAAGTTAGAGAGTTTGAAAGCAACAGTAAATATGCTCATGTTGACAAAATGAATTTCTAAGCCAGAGTATACCGTACAATGGAGAAAACATGTTTGATAACAAATCTGAGCATAGACTGCATCTGTTGGAGAGTCTAAACAAATAATTCTGTTCTCACTCTGCTATCTTGCAGTGATTTATTTCAGCTTCCTGAGTGAAACCTGATCATTTCTCTGATGGGAGATAGTGGCTACTGTCCAGTCTTTGACTTGTAAGTTGCATATATGCTGAATCCATTAAAGTGGTTTCTTTTCTCTCTTCCTACTAAATTGGATGTATTCCTTACTTACTTGTGAAACAATATCTCTGTCACCAATGTATCATACTTTCAGAAGTATTTAATGCCATCACTCTAATACAGCATCACTATCTTTAATTATTCTGGTCTGGGTGGAGACATTTTTCTACTTATCATTATATGTTGGTTAAGTGGTACTCCTGGTATTCAGTTGGAGCTGGCCAGAATTTTCCCACTAGGCCTCATTTTCTTCCCATTTTGAATTGGAAAAGCAGCAGCCTAGAATTCCTTAGCCAACCCAGCTTGTTCACTACATTCTGACATTTAGGATGTGTGGGTGGAGGAGGTTGTGAGTGATACTGCTCTGCCATCCCTGTAAAACATTTTAGTCTCTCACAGAGCAACACAGCAGTGTCAAAGTGATGCTCTCATTACTGTGGAAATATTACATGTAGCCATTAGTCTTCACCCTTCAATTAGCAACAGTCTGTTAGACCATGCCCCCAGACTACTCTAGCTGTTGGCAACCTTGCCAAGTCAAACTTGTCTCCCATTTGGAAAACAAACTGGCAACATCTAATGTTCACCAGCCACGCTCCATAGCTATGAAAAGAGGACAAGGGATTTGTCTAGTTTGAAAACACTGTATAATTAATTCACAGGTAAGGAAATAGCACAGGAAAAGAATAAAAAGATCTTCACAGATATACAAATAACAGTGTTAATGTGGTACAACTGCTGGCGATCCTCTCTACAGAGTTCCTTTTATTTTATCTGAAGTGTTTGGTTTTTTCTTCCCCCCTCACCTCCTCTCAAGGATTGTGGGAGGAGTTATCTACAACGTGACAGGTTTCAACTAAGGAATATTGTTCAAAGAGTTACTTTTTTTTTTCAATGGGATATATCAGAACAGGTTTGAAAGGTCAACTGTAAGCAGTGGTTTGTTCTTCCGCAGCTGAAATCCAATTCAAATCGGCAGAAAATAGAGTTCTCTATCTTGAGTGATGGAGAAAACAAAAAACTGAAGTTCATCTGATAAATCCTGTGAGGATAATAGTCTACCACTATAAATGGGCACAGCTTAACTGATGTCAAGTAGAATCTCATTTATTGATAGAAACAAAGATTTGGGTGCTGTATCTGTACAAGAGATCTCCTAAACAGCTGGTGCTGAGATATGATCAGAGAAGATCAAAGTTTGCATATGTGTTAAATCAACATGAGATTTTAGATGTAACAAAAAAATAAAGAAGCCTTAGAATGCTCAAAATAAGGGCTCAGAGCAGCACTGCAACTATCTTACATTCATAATAAAAAAAAACTTGAAGGCAGATAACAGTAAAAACTTATGTAGCCTGTACACGTTGGCTGTGAAAATGTTTGTTTGTTTGTTTGTTTTTAATTCTATTTATGGTGTAATTATTTTGATATTTATTGTTGTTGTTGTTTTACCTGAAACCAAAAGCTTATGGCTGTTAAACATGTGAGTATCGTCAGTATACATAAATTCCATGACATTGTTCATGCAAGTAAAAAACAGTACATTATTTAGAATAATTCTCTCTAAAGGAGCTACTCTTGCTAATTAGAACTTCTTATGGAAGTTGCTAAGAAAATGTACTTTGTAATAGTATAATGAATGAAATTTCCTTTGCAAGATATCTTTACATAATAAATAAGTAAATAAAATTTGAACCTGTTGTTATGTTTCTTCAGAAAACACTATTCCAAGTTTGGCAAGTCTGGCAGTCCAGTTAACTGCTCCGACATGACATATCATTTTCAAACAAGACTTCTTTAGGTTATCCTTTCATGTGAAAATACTGTATGCAGTTTTTTACTACTAAAGGTCAGGTAACAGAGCACTTGAATTGAATAACAAGCAGGGATCAACATACTGCAAGGAGTCTGCTACCAAAAGCATTCTGCTAAATGACAGATGGCTGGCAAGCTGTAAGGAGGCCAATATTAGGACAAACTAAAAGGGGAAGAAAAAAAAAAAAAAAAAAAGGTGAGGGAGGAAAGGGTGGGAAGAGAAGAGGGTGGAGCTACCTAAGAAGCAGAAAGAATAAGTATTAGAATGAACAATGTTTTAACATATCCATATTGGTCAGTCACCTGTGGGCATTTGACCTAATTCTGTGATGCCCTCCTACAGTGATATGAGCTTTTCTTCTTCTCAGCAGGTAGTAATCTTCAAGGAAGAACTGCTGAGAACTGCAGGTATCACTACTTGCTGATCACCCAAATTGTATTCGGCGATATGGGCATTTCTGCAGTGTATATATATACCTTTTGCTCTCTCTTAATTTCTCATTTTCTCCAGACAATCCAAAAACAATTTAGCAGAAGAAGATTATAAAGTCTGAGAAAAAGTTCAGAACCATCTGCAGTGGGAAGTTCTGTGTACCTTTAATATGGAGTAAATTCTGCATTATTTTAACGCATTTTATAATCACATAATATAGGCAATTAGTAGTGTGTTAGAAGACAAAATATTTTGTGTCATGTTTGATTTATGTTAACTTACAAGTTTTTTTTTAATTGTGTATTTCCCATGGGACTGCCTATTAAAAGTCAAGAAATGCATATTATCACCAAGCTCAGAGCTTCATTTGACTACAAGCATTTACAAAGTGCATTGGGTTAAATGTAAGCCAGACATATATTGCCAGCTGCATTTGTGCAGCTTTATTCATTTTCAGCTGTATAGGCACATTCAAAAGAATTACCCTATCTGTTCAAAACCATAGTAAATACATTTTATATTCATAGTGCAGTAAGATGGAAAAACTATAGCATGAACAAATGTTGCCATGAAAATTTCTCAAAAATAAGTTCTTTACATCTTGTAGTTCTCACCTACCTTCCCCCCCCCCCCCCCCCCCCCTCCCCCATATTTCTGATAAGAAGTAGAAAGGGATATCCTACTGAATTATTTCTCAGGTAACAAATAATGAAGGTAGGAAAGACTTCATAAAATAACACAATTACTTCTCACTGTACATGCTAAACAGGATGTTAAGAATATTAGGAAACCCATTCTCTGTCATGATTACTATTTCATATTGCTCCACTATAGTTAAAACAATAAAGGAATATACATTCCAATCTCAAATACACTTTGAAACTGATTAACAGAATTGTACAGTGGTATTTACATTGCAACAATTTTACATCTAAAGGCAAAATGAAGTTTACAATTGCTTTAAGCTCTGCACAAATTAGCACATCATCGAATATTAATGAATTACTCTTTGAGATCAATTGCTATGCAAATAATACTTGTGTCAGAATTTATAATTACATTTACTTCAAGATAAAATACATGAATATTTAAATTAAAAAAAAGACTTGCACAATAAAGTGAGTAAATCAATTAAGACTCATGGCACAGTTTTAATAAACTAATGGGTTTGTTGCTGATTTTGCAGAATGAGGGAACAGTAGTTTTTCATGCTGATTTCTAATGATTCTGAAAACTCTGTAGCATCCTAAAAAATTATCTCTATAAAAATTTTGAAATTAAAAAAAAAAATGACATTGTCATATATTATTCTACCTTGCCAGTTAAAAAGCAAACCAATACTCAACATTTTTGTTATCCTCATTACACACTTTGTATCACCAAACCTAGAGGGAAGCTATATCATTACTAGCATTTCCCCCCATCACCCCAAGAATTAGGGTTGTGTTTTCTTTTTTTCTAATTATCTACATGATATTGATAGAAGGAGCTTGCACAATCATGGGTTGAAATTCTCATCCTCCTAATATAGTATTAGAAGAAAAAAAAAAAAAAAAAGAGCTATGAAATCATCACAAAATTGAATAACTACTAAATGGTTCTACAAAAATCATCAAAAAATCATAAAATGGCTTGGGTTGGAAGGGATCTCTGCAGATCATCTTGTACAACGCTACAGCTTCTCTGGGCAGCACATTCCAGTGCCTCTACACCCTCTGAGTGGCAATTTCTCCTCTAACATCTAATCTAAATCTCCCCTCTTCTAGTTTAATGCTGTTCCCCCTTGACTATCACTATCTGCCTGTGTAAATAGTCAGTCTTCCTCCTTTTTGTAAGCTCCCTTCAAGTACTAGAAGGTCACAATGAGGTCTCCCTGGAGCCTTCTCTCCAAGCTAAACAAGCCCAACTCCCTCAAACCTTCTTCATAGGAGAGGTGCTCCACACCTCTGACTGCTTCAGTTTCTTTGCCTGAATTGAAGGATGGCTTGAACATGCTTCTAAAACACAGGTATGTCAAATAACAGAGATTTGTATTTTATTATTTTTCCTCTTAGTATACTTTCAAAAGACTTTTTGAAAGGTGGGAGAAATATGCCTCAGGTTTTCTGTTTCTCTGTGGGTCTTTTTTTGGTGTTTTTTTTTTTTTTTTTTTTTTTTTTTTCAGGAATAAGCCATACCAGAGGCAATAATAAGAAAAAGTAAATGTCTAAGAGGTCAGAGAAGAAACTAGCCTATTAGCAGCAACAGTACAAATTCCGTATTTCTTTTCTTTTTTTTCCTTTTTTTTTTTTTTTTTTTTTTTTTTTCCCCCCTAATTCAACAGAGACTACATTAACAGACAACTCTTTAATTTAACAAGATGATAGTCATAAAGTATAGAAGCTTTTACTAATCTCATGGCATACTGCTGGTGTTCAGATTATTAAAACGAATTATACAGTTCCACAAATGGGATCAACTCTGAGTATACAGTAAAGTCAGGACTGGATTTCACTACTATGAAACAAATGCATATAATTAATTATGGTGTGAATCACTCTTGAGGAGGGCATCAAGCCAGGAACTGAAGACTGAACAATGATGTGTTGTTTTCTACTTTTTGCCATAATGGCTATTTCTTCCTGATGCTTTTTCTCTTCTGTCATTCAAAGTGATGTTTGGCCACCAGGACAAGAACCAATTTTAAAACCCAGCAAATTCAGCAAATGCAATATGTACTGCTATAGCTTTGCACTACAGCTGCTGCAGTGGTGAAATAGCTATACACCTACCACACAAAGTGATGCTCGTGAACTATATTGAACAAGTATGCTTGACCAAAACAAATTTATGATAACTATCACACAAATTTCACACTACCAGGACTTCATAATGGTCTAAAATAGGAAAGCTTCATCTCCCAGCCCTATAGAGTTAATGCTGAGCTATTAACCATGCATTAGAGGAGAGACTGAAAGTCCCACCAGCAACTTAATGCAGCCACCGTAGCCAGAGCCATGCATTCAGTGAAGCAATACTTTTCCTTTCGCTGTCAATCTTCAGGACCAGAGCAGCAGGGTTTTATTTTATCTTTCCTTTTTTTTTCCCATTTCACAAGGGTATTTAAAATTTGATCACAACAATGGTTCAGTTCATATGCATATTACAAACTGCTTTGGGGACTGCTCAGTGCAAAATGGGTGGATAATGTTACAGATTAACTTGACTCTGGAGTGTGAACTGTCAGCTATATCCTTCAGCTGGGGAAAAGATTTTAAACACTACCTGGAAAATTGTGAGGCCTAATCTTTCTGCTGTGCTGGCTTGCAGTATAATCCGCATAATGTGAATGTGCTTTCCATCTGACTGAGGCAGGCATGCTGCTAAGTGATTTGAGCGATTTGCCTGGTATAATAACCAGTTTTCTCTGTCTCACTGCATGCCAGGAACTTCCTGAAAATCTTTGCCTATGGCTTGACACAGACTGCTGAGTAGCCACAAAACTGTTTGATAAAAGCACCCGTTTTGTCCAGTATAAATCAATAGAATCCTGCTGCAATAGCTGTATTTGACTACAGCACTCAGCTGTTATCAAGTAGAGGACCTGTTCCGACTATTTTAACTTCAGAGTATGTATCTTTTTCCCAGCTGGTCTTCAGCACAGCAGGGATAGCTGTGGTGTGTGCTCAGTATTTTAGCCAAAGAATGTTCAAAATTCACAGCAGTCCACTGGCCTCCAGACAAAGATTAACTGAAAATGCATTTCAATGCAGATACCAAATTATTTTCCAAAAGCAAAGTACACAAAGCATGATTCCTCAAATATGAGCTTGTAAACCTGAACTGGAAAGATTTTCCAGTAATTTCTCCTGTCTTTCATACCTGACACCAGGCTATTTTTTCTAGGATACTCTCACAAGTAATTATAAAACTTGAAATTAGTTGAAAACATTTACTGCCAATGAAAGTAAGCTTGAAAAACTCTCCTATCATCAATGTTCAAAATGTTATTGTCCTCACTTTCTCTGTACTGTATTTTTGCTCATTAAAGCAGTTTTTAGGTAACAAGACACAGTATGTTTTCTGCATAGCACCATGGCATTGCATGAATAATTAGCTTTATTCTCCCTAAAATTGGAATTACTTACGGAGAAAAAGAAGATGTGTTTTTCTTCTCTAAAGCTTTATGCTATTAGAGCTAGAAAAAATGATACAAGCTAAATGTTTCTTTTTCTGTTATTTACTCTTATAACTTTTAATCTTTTTTACATCTCTAAGAATGTGGAGAAAAGATACCAAAGCATGTGCAATACCAATAAGTTGATCTGACAAAAACAAGTAGGAATTTGGTGACTAGAAATTTTACTTGCAACATGGGGCTAATAATCTTATACCAACTCTTGGTTCTACAGCAGTGGTTAACATTTTTTACCTTTACTCCAAAGAATCCAGTTTTCCAACCTTTCACAGACTTCCATAACACAAGAATATTTATACTTTACTATGGTGTAAATGTGCTATAAGAGTAGTACTTTTAAAGGTGGTGAAACAGATAGTGCTTTTGTGCTCTCTAGGCATATAAAAAAAAATAAAAACACCTCTAAATATATGACTGGCTAGAACTGGGCTACTCCTAGAAAGTACTGTTAGAGAGAAAGGTTGTTTCCTTACAACAGAGTATCACAGACTAGGAGATAGATGACAATTCTAGCCACTTTTCTAAAATATGTCTAGCTTCTTCTAATTTGGTTTGCGGCTGACTTCCAAATTTCAATTTTTACAATTTGAAATCGACAATTCAATTTTCTATTCTGAATAAGGATGTACAGAACTGTTAGCTTCTCGTTTTGACCCAAGTTCCTATGAGAGTGCTTGCAAGTTATCCATTCTATTGGAATTAAATAATAATAATAATCTGAAAAGATAACACTGTACATATTTGTCATATTAAACGTAAGAAGAAGACAGAAAGGAAGGGGGGGGAAGGGAAATGAAAAAGGAAGCCTGCATATGCCCAATGCTAGACTGTAAAAAAATCAGCTTGAACATCTGTGTGCAGATATGACATGCTAATATAGCCAAACACAGTAACAGCCAAAGGGGATCTGCTGCTTAGCTGCCTCGAGTAATTTACAGTAAAGTTGTCTCCTAAGCATACACAGTTAACTTACGCATACAATTTCCCAAAGGTTTTTGAAAATGCTACAGGAGATTCAACATGCTCAGAAGCACAAGGTGGTTCCTGTTAGTGACTATCTCCTCCTTTCTCCAAATGACAGCATTTTATTTATTTATTTTTTTTATTTTTTCCCGTGTCTCTCTCTCACCTTTTCAAGTAAATTCTATGGAAGACTGAAAAAAATATTTTACATTTTCATTCCTTTCAGTAAATAGATATTAAGAAAAAACATACAGGAAAAATGAGTTAGCACAGTTTTCACATACATATTCAGAATCACTTTGAGATATTCAAAATTTCTTAATTTTGTTCGTGGTTAAGGTAAACTGATCATTTTAAATCCTTCTGCAGACACTGCAAGCCTGTTAGGAGGCCATGTTGTCGTGCCTTTGTCTCAAAAACTTGCTGAAGATGAACCATTCCATGCCAGTCCTGGCCAGGGATTGAGCAATCCCTTTCTCTAAAGATTTTGCTAACTGGGGGCAGCGAAAGAAGGATAAGCACCTTGATGGCCAGGAGGAAACCTTTTGTCTGGACTTATCACTGAGAAAGATGAACCACACCTTGATGGTCAGTGCTTATCAAGAGAAGGATAAGCACCTTGATGGCCAGGAGGAAACCTTTTGTCTAAACTCATCATCTCGAGGAAGAGAGCCATCTGGGGGGGTTACTCACATGACCCTTACCCAAGCCCCTGGGAATGTCAGTAGGCAGGAAAAAAAACAGGATAAAAGGGTGCAGGAAAAATCATGAAGTAGTGCGAGGGAGAAGGCGAGAGAGAGAGAGATAGAGAGGGTTTACTGCCTTCAGATTCCTCGTTGCTGCTTTGTTGCCCTACTTCTACGGACTCTCCTGGCCTTGCTGCACAAGACGCTGCTGCTTCCACCATAGAGAGGGTTTACTGCCTTCAGATTCCTTGTTGTTGCTTTGCTGCCCTACTGCCTATGGACCAGAGGAGGGCAACAAAGATGATCAGGGGGCTGAAGCACCTCCCCTAGGAGGACAGGCTGAGGGAGTTAGGCTTGTTCAGCCTGAAAAAGAGAAGGCTGCAGGGTGACCTCATTGCAGCCTTTCAATACCTGAAGGGAACCTACACCCAGGAGGGGAATAAACTCTTTGAAAGGGCTGACAATAGCAGGACTAGGGGAAATGGATCCAAGTTGAAGGAGGGAAGATTTAGGTTGGATGTTAGGGAGAAGTTCTTTACTAGGAGAGTGGTTAGGCCCTGGAACAGACTGACCAGGGAGGTTGTGGATGCCCCATCCTTGGAGATGTTCAAGGCCAGGTTGGACAGGGCCCTGGGCAACCTGATCTAGTAAATGTGTACGTTTGGTGGCCCTGCTAGGCAGGGGGGTTGGAACTACATGATCCTTGAGGTCCCTTCCAACCCAGGTCATTCTGTGATTCTGTGTGATTCTGTGTGACTCTCCCGGCCTTGCTGCATGAGATGCTGCTGCTTCCACCGCCACCACCCTTACTGCTTGGCACCAGCCCACTGCTCTTCGTTGCCTGCTTGGACCCTGGACCAACGGATAACGGGACACTGCTGCATCGAGTTGGTGACTCGATTGCTTACCACAATTCTTGCTTTTCTTCTTACCTTTTCTATTGCCTGTTTCCCCTTCCCCATCTCCCTAAAAGGCTAGGATTTGTAATAAACTGGTTGGACCAACATTTGAACCGTTGATTCTTAATCTCATGTTGGGTATATTAAAAGAATCTCCTCTCACTCCTATTAATTGGAGCGAGACAAAGCCTTGCTCCAAGCTTACTGATGATCAGCTAGACCTCATGCTCTAGTATGATGAAGAAAGTTTAAGTCTGCCTAAGTTTTAAGAACATTAATATCTGCTTATTTCTTTTAGGTGCAGCTCAATCTGTGTCTGCTAAACACACAAACTAAGTTCTATTTAAATTTGAGTTAGCTATAATGAAGTACTTTTTTTAAGATAAATTATAAATATAAATTGACTTTGCTTAAAATTTTACTAGAGATTTCATCTTCAGTTGACACTTGTATGAGATGGAGCTTTAACTCATTAAATTATGCACGTCTGCAATCCATTATTTGGTTTTACTGCATTAATTAGTTGCACACTGAGCAACAAAATTAGTGTTTGCTCGTCTTGAACACAGACATCAGGACATAAAAACAGAACAAGCAGGTACAGTATAAAAGCATAATTTAACACTGCAAAGTCATTAATAATGTTTCACAACACAGCTCAGATTTAATACAGAAATAATGGCCTTAAATGCAAAAAGACAGGAGACTTGTGATATGGCTGCAAAGACAAGGTGCATGAAAAAAAATTACAAGTATTAAAACCTGCAAGTTAAGAATGGAGGTTGCAGTGTATGCAGGAATGATGTCTGGCAAAACCAAAATAATCCTGCAGAGCAGGCAAACAGGCAGGGTGTCTGATGGAAACAGAATAATCCTGCAGAATATGCAGAACTAGTACAAGCCGTGATCCCAAAAATAAATGTCATGAGCAGCTGAGATCACCCAATTTTCTTCTGGGGAGGAGGCAGAGGAGCATAGAACAGCAGGGGAATTTTATGGGGAAAGAACAGGAAGAAAGAAGGCAGTAGCAGTCTGTTCTGGCTTCCCTCCTCAAATTATTCTTTGTTCTGATGAATTATAGATATCAGAATAGACTAAAATGACCTCCATTCAGTGGTTTTGTACACTTGAAACCAATTTAAAATAAGCTTATCATGGGCGATTGATAGTGATTAAGAACTAACCACTGGCAATAGGCATTGTTAATGAATATCAATTCAGTAAAATGCCATTTTGAAGCTTGAAACTGGATGCTTTCAGAGTCTTCTAAACATTCCCATCTGATCTATTAATGTTCTAGTGTATAGATATCTACAGATATTTAGCTGCAACATTATGTTTACATTCTAAATTTTCATGGGAATTTAAAGCAAGGAGTGACTGAATCATATGCAACGTATCCACCTGACTGCTATTTTCTTATAAGCCAATATAGTCTTTAGCAAGTTCCAGTCTTCAAATTTCTGTATGAAATGATTGTAACCATGGGCAAACATAAAAAGCAACATTACGACTGCCTACTGTTCTGGACTATGTGAATATACTATGTACAGATGTGCATGCATACATATATACACCAGAGAAAGAGTGTGTTAGGATTCAATTTTTTATCTAGACTGAGATGATTTCTCAGTGTATGAACATCTACTTGTAGCATGTTTAATTCACTGCATGTAAATGTACACAAACACACATTATATGTTTTATGTGTTTTAGAGAAACACAGAGTGAAGGAAAAGGAGAGAGTGTTCATATCTCTTCAATATTCTCAAGCCAAATCATTGTTAAGTGAGTTTTACAGAGTAGTTTGGTTTCTCTATACATAGTTAAAGCTCGTCTCCCTCGTCGTGAGACAGACTTGCAGAATAAAAGCCTTAGCATACAGAAAATCATAGAAGAGAAAAAAAGAGAACCACATGCACACACACACACAGAAGTTTTTAATGATTTTGAAAATCTATAATACTTTTGCTTCACTTTTCAGTCTATAAAAAGAAAGAAGGAAAGAAAATACAGAGATAACTACTATACTTCCTCCTTATTTAATGACATATTATTTGATGTTTATTTCTACATCATTGGAATAGTTTATGGAAATAATGATGTTAATGGTGAGGATATTAGTGGGCTTGTTAATTTGTAGTGGCTATTTCTCCTGACCTAATTTCCTTTCCTGCTTGCATACAGTTTGAAATTTCATCTGACTACAATCAGGTTTATTGGAAATATTAATGTATGTGTTTCTCCATAAGCCACCAACAGGGTAACTGACTTGAAAGATGAATTACAGCATCTGCATTAACAGAATATAGTGTTGTGCTGCTGAGTCTGGCTCTTTGTCCTTTACTGCCTTTATTCCTTCATTCTGAGTGTGATTCCAACAATTGAGAACTTTCATTTTTATCATGAAAAGCAGCTCTATGAGAGCATCATTAATAATACACATTACACACTGTAGTTTATAATAGAAGGTTGTTTATCCAATGGCTGGGAAATGTCCTGAAACTTAAATAGCTTCTGAAACAAACTGGAATTGCTATGAACTAAAAAATCCTTCATGATGTTCATGGGTGTGTGATACAAATGTAATTTTTTAACCTTATTTGCTTTAAAATTATTCATATATATATACATCCGCCCTTTTAGATAAGAGAATATTCCCAAGCTGTTCAATAAACACTCTCCTAGTGAGAAATTAGTTTGGGGAAAAAACAAACAAACAAAAAAAACAACCCACATTTAAATCTTCTATGTAAACCCATACTGAGGTCTGTCCTACTTACAAAAGTGTTTAAGCATGCAAAAATCAAGCACACAAAGAGACATGAAGGCAACTTGGAAGCAAAAGTGTGGAAAGAATCTGGGGCTTCTCCAAATGCAATGCTCATGCTATTTGGTCTTTTATAGCTTTATCATGGCACTGCTGAATTTAAGTACAGCTTTTAATGACAAAATTAAATTTTCTTTTCAAAAAAGTCATTACAAAAATACTATTCTGATGATGTTTCATCATTTCCTGTTATTCAGTACAGTCCATTACAAAATCTAAAAGGAAACTGAAGAGAAAGACGTAGTTTTTGACAATTTGTAACTGTTAATGATATAGTTTCCCCTAAGATCGTTTTGTGATAGCCTCTTACCAAGTATTTCTGTACTTTCCTTCATGTACTTTCCATTCATGCCTACTTGATAACATGTCGACATACAGGATTCAGGGGAAGGAGGCAGTGGAAAAGGTAATTTATTTGGTGTAACGGAAATGCTTCTAATAAATCCTTATTTCATCTTCATAGAAGTATGGAGGATGAAAGGACAATAAGGATGTCCCCAGATAATCTGAGATACTCAGTGGAAAACAAACAAATGAAAGCTACTTCTTTTGCAATTGGTGAAGGAACCAGACTACTGATTACCTAGATTAACGGATGAAATTAGTCATGAGACTAGTTTTTCAGATACAAAAGCTAGACAACTGACTAGAAAGTCAATTATTCCTTCCCTCCACCTCTTCCCATGACATCTAAAGCTTTCTCAACCCATATACTGTTCTTACAGTTTTCAGATCATTTTCTGATACTTGTCTCATACTAGTGTGAAATCATCAAAAATGCTTTCTGCTTCCTATTTCTAATTTCTCAAGTACTAATTTATCTATTGCTTGTAGTATATTTTTCTATTTCTCTTTCACAATTAAATTTTACCTAAAATTATTTGCTACCAATATTTAATACTTACAAAAGCACTTCTTGTTCCTCCCATGCCTCAAAATGGAATTTTTTGTTAATAAAATATATTAGGTATACATTTGACACAATTCATAGGACTTTATATCATTATTTATTTTTTAAGTAAGGAATTGCTTCCTCCATTTTCCTCTAAAAAGCTGTAAAACTTTAGGAAATCATCATTACACTCCCACACACGTTCCAAAAAAAGGTATTTCTGGTGGTGACAAATAAAATCATTCAGAGCATCTGCCCTTGGACTTGGACATTCATGAAACAAAGATTTATTGTACTTTTGTTGACCTTAATTTCACCTCAGTCAATATAACCTTTTGGGTTAATAACTCCTGATGTTCACCTCTACAAAAGTCAGTATCACAAGAAGTATGTGATAGCATCAGCTTCGGCTAAAGTTGAAAAATAGTTTCTATTATAGCTACCTGTTTTCAAACTCCCTTTCTTATTGTTGCCTCAAGAGCACTCTGAATAACTTGAAGCATTCAGAAATCTGTCCCATTCCAGTTATTACTCTATAATATGATTTTGTGTTTTTGCCCAGTGATGGGAAATCATGGATAAAGTAGGCATTATACGTGAAGGAGCTGTCTAAAGAGTTTACATTTAGTTATAATTCTGATAACAACTTTTGTCAACAAACAGCTTTATCCTTTCTCTCCAGCAGTCAGTCTCAGTAAGAACTACATGCAATGAATATCTTCTTTGCTGATGATGGCACACTGTCAAAGTTTCTGTTTTAAAGTTTCTTAAGCAGGTGATTCCTTGAAAGCAATAGCTGCTGCTATTATATTATTAATAATATGCTATTATTAGCTGCTGTGCCATACTGGGTTCTTTACACTTGTGTCCAAAACTCACAGGTCATTAAGAAACTTATATTAATTTATTCCAGAAAGAATAGAAACATGGCATAGAGTATTAGAATACAAGTAAAACTATATTAAATACAAACATATATATGTGTGGGGAAGGGGACGGAGGGAGGGGTTGGTATTGGAAACGAGGCTTCAACTTTTTCTCGACTATGAAAAGGCCAAACCAAAGTGAGGTCTAATTTATCTAACCTAGTTTTTCACAGAAATTCTGCTCTTTTTCACTGTGGTAGCATCCTCTTTAAGAAAAACTCTCCAAGCTTTTTTCCACGCTCACCAGTTACTCATATAGTATCCTGAGACTCTTCCCCAGATTGTTTAGAATACAGATAGGTCAGTATGTTGTGGTTTGTCTTAGTTTCAGCTGGGATTAGATTATTTTCTTCAGAATGTCTGATATGATGCTATGTTCTGGTTCTAGGAGGAAACAATGTTGATAATAATACACCAATATTTATACTTGCTGCTAAGCAGAGTTGTACAGAGCCAAGCCCATTCTCACCTAAGGGCGGGCCCAAGGAGGGGAAGAGAGTTAGGAAAACAGAACTAAAATGGCCAAACGGATATTCCATGGTGGCAGCCCCTCCCCAGCTAGTGCCCCAGTCTGGCACTGGGTGCAAACCATCACTCAGCAACAACTAGAACACTGAAGTTCTACAACAGTCTTGGCTGATACCGGGGCACATTACTTCAAAAGTAGAAAGTCCTCCAATACTAGAAAGTTCTAGGATATGAATAGACATGAAAAGAAATCTCTTCTATACAACTCTCTATTTCCCTGTGTTGCTTTCTCTAGAGTACCAAGTTACTATTTCACAAGAAAAGGGAGGAAATATATTTGAATGCCCCAGATTAATGTTGGAATTATTATAATTATCATATAAATTCAGGGGTAAGAAGAACGGAATTTCAGGACTGTATTTTTTTTTCCCCAGTATGTGCAGGATGGACCATCACAATCAGATACTTCTTTAAAGTTAAAGAAAAAAATATTTTTCCCACTTTATAATACTCATTTAATACTTTGCTTTGGTTTTATACAATTTTTTTTAGCATCAGAGATCTTGCAGTAGCTCTCAAGTTGGCAATTAAACTGCAAGCAGGAAATCGTACTTATTATTCTTGTAAGAGAAATTGAAGAATTCTAAAGGAAAAGGAATTACATGCAAGAGAGAGCCAATTTGTAATTTAAAGTGCAATGTAAATGGCACTTCTCATCCTTGAAGCCTGCCCCTCCCCTTATCAACTACAGCTGATAATATTAAACATAAATGGACAACTGTTCTTCGATTTAGAAAGGAGGAAATGTATTGCTGGTGCTATTCAAAACTGCAGAATAAAATCCACAGTTACTGACTTCAACGCAACTTTGCATTTAAGTCCCCAAACTTATGGGGAAAAAGGAAATTTTCTAATGGCAAAAACATACCCTACAGACACAGCATGCATCCATGGCAATGATAATTCTGATTTCAATTAGAACTTACTAGCTCTCTTGTGCCTCATTTTTACAAGGAAAATAAAATTGAGAAAGGCATTGCTGTGATTAGCTCCTAGAGCCACCTTTTCTGAGTAGTCTGAAGTGACAGCCACAGGGGTAAAAATGATTGTACTAAAATGTCTACTAATGAGGCCCCTGTAGTACTGCTCCAAGAAGGACCATTATATGCTACATTTGTCAATTTCATCTCTTTGGCTTTCTTTTTATCATCTGGAAATACACTGATTAAAAGAGTTGGTTTTTTTTAAGGCATTATTCTTGTTTAACCTTCATAATAATGCTCATTGCCTTCCTGTGCAGCTAAAGTGTTCCAAATTAAAGCTCCACACTTCCTACTGACTTTTGCCTAGTTTAGATAGTTTATGATAACAATGCACAAACTTCTGCTGCTTGTGGAAAGGAAAGCATGAAAAACACCTGCAAATTTCCTTGTTAATGCAAAGCAATGAGTCGGATGGAAAATAATAAAACTTACTCTGTTTGCGTTGAAGACAACAATAGAGTCCTATTATCTCTGTGAAGATCAAATAAACATGGAAAAGAAATAAGAATGAACAGAAATTTTAAATAAAATATACTTAAACCATAATTAAGATAGAAAAGAAATGTCAGGGGGAAAAAAAACACATAAGGAGTCATAGCGAGAGGAAGCAGCTGTTTAGATGAGTAAAGAGGAAAAAGAAAGTTGATTTCTTAATATGAAAGATGTCAGAAATTAACTGCCTAGTTCTACACTTTCTACTAGAAAAACAGGTATAAAAAATTAAAATTACTGCACATGTGGTTCTTAAGAATCATGATTAACTTGTGTACAAATTACACATCAGTTACATTCTAGGAAAAGGGTAAGGTTCTCCAGGAAAAGGCAAAATCGCAGAATCACAGAATTGCAGGGGTTGAAAGAGACCTCAAGAGATCATTGACCTGCTAAAGCAGGTTCCCTACAATAGGTCACAAAGGCAGCTTTTCTTTCTGTCTCCAAAACTGTAACACTAAGGAGCAACTGCTTCAATTGTGTTGAAAATCTAATGGCAAAGAGAAATCCCAAACTGACTAAGAGACCAACTGACTAAGAGAGAGCAAATGTATACCACAGGCTCAAACTTATTAAACAAACAAACAAACAAACAAAAGCACAGTACTGAAGCTTGTTTTGTTCTTGTTTCATAACAATAAAGGACCACTATGTTTTAATAATTATATACTAATATAATAGACCTTTAAGAAACTGTAACGCGACTTTTAGAAATATCATAAAGTCTCTAAGAAGTGTATTTTAAAACTAAAAAAAAGGGGGAGGGGGGGGAGAGTTGAGGGGGAAAGTGTTATTTATTTATTTATTTATTTATTCACACTTTTTTAAAATGTTTTTTTTAACATTTGGAGTTCAAGCATGTGTTTATTATTAATTGTAATATTTTAGAATGCTCCCCAAGCTAATCCGATCTTTGCATAAATATTTTTGATGGATTACATGGAGCTAACTGAAATAAAGACAGATCAGTCTTGATTAATTCCGCTGTTCTGTCAGCTTTTGAAGGATGCATGTTTATTAGAGACATGCAACTTGGAATGAGAAGTATGGAGTCTTGATAAAAGACAGTGAGAATGAATTCTCACTTTTATCTTCTAGTGTTTCTTTTCTTTCTTCAATAGATTAAAAAGTTTGTATTGTCTTTAACCAGTAATGCCAATTGGAGTTTGTGTCTGGCTTTTTTCTTTTGGTTTGCTCACTCATACTCCAGGCAACAGTGTCTTTTCCTGATGAACTGGTGAATTACTTCATACACATGACCAGCAAGTCTTTTGCAGACTTCATGCAATGAATAGACCTCCTCATCAAGGAACACTTTATACTTTGACTATATATTCCATTGCCCACTGACAATGGAAATACAATTCCATTATAAAAGAATCAGTTTGTTTTTTACTAAACCATAATTAAAACCATAATTATTCTATTTTCCAAGATTTTAACAGCAAATTAATTCAAGTGTATGTGTTCTGCATCATATATGTATGTTACTGATGGTGGGAGTGAGCATCAAAAAGCCCCTAGTACTCATAGTACTGAATTTAAAATAATGTAATGAGTTTAGATTTTTATGTCTGTTAAATATTTTGGACTCTCTAGAGATAGTAGGTTATTCTTTTCTTTATTAGGTGAAGCCTGCAACAGTTCCTTTCATCTGCCAGTTTCCAATTATTAAAATTGTAGAGATTTTTTTGATCCCTAATATTAAGTCGCTGCTTATGAAAGTTTAGCCCTTTCACTGAAGTGAAAGTCCCATTCGTTCTGGATGAAATAAAGATCTAAATCCTTAAATCAGCTTCTCTCTTCTTCTGTCTTTTCTGGCTGTGAAAATGTAAAAGCAGTCACTGGAGACATCTGGTAATCCCTTTCACATATTATCTGTTTAGTTAAAACATTATTTCTTTTTTATCATGCTTCATCCAAACTCTTTCAGAATCTTGCCTGGCTCTTTGCCAAGTGAGACATGGGCAAGACATTTTGTCTCTTTGGTCTTAATGAGAAAAAAAACAGTCCTTTCATACATCGCCCATCTTCTGTCTAGCTTGTTGAAAGGCCAAGAGTTAGCAATTGTAAATCCCAGAACTATCTGCTTTTGAAATAAATCAGAAACAAAGCCAGGGTGGGTCTATAATCCTTTTTAATCGGTTCAGCATGCCTTCTAATGAACATAACATACAAGAGCTCAACTGTTTCTGTTCTGCTCTTAAATAAATATTGCACTAATATTTTGACTTTGCTGTATAAACTGTAGCAGTGCATACCAACCAATGTAGTCCAGTCTTACCTATAATTAATTAGTGCTACATTATATCTTATTGTAGCACATAATTCCAGGACTACATACTAATTTCAGTTTTATTTGCAGTTCTGCATCCCCCAAACACACATTAAGAAGTATTAAGAACTTCCCTCTAGAGCTTTTTCATCCCTTTATAAAACCGATACCTTCTGACCAGTAACTATTCTTCCATCTCTTACAATACAATCTCCTTTCTCTAGATGTTCTCAAACTTTCATAACTTTTCACACTAATGTTGGAGTCTGACTTTTGCAGTTAATTAATAACAGTTTATTTACTTGAGTATTAAACTGTTTGTTAGTCTATTAAGACAAAGACAAACAAACGAACAAACACAAGTTTTTCTAGCAGTAACATTAATTAATCACAGGGAATGTGATTAAGCACACTATACTTTACTTTCTCCAGTATAACTTGTTGAATATCTCCATTTGTGACCAATTATCCAAACAGCCCCTTTTCACTATTTTTTTTCCCTTTTTTCATCATTTACTTCACAAAGTAACTGTATCAGTTCTTCAAATCTATGTAAATCACATTCAAATATTTATAAGTTACTATGTTTATACCTATAAGCTGTTGTGAAAAATGCTTGGAACACTATTTGAATCACTTATTTCTGAAGTATGACTGCAAAAAATGCGGGTCACTACTAAACACTAAAAATACTGAGAAAATATAGGTCTGATAAGTAGGAAAGACATGAAAATGACAATGTTGAAAGCCAGATTATGATTTTTTTATCTTTCCTTTTAAAATCTTTTGACTAATTTTCTTTATCTAAGTTTGAAATTTTGACTGATTTTAGTAAATTGCCCTCGCAATATTACAGTCTCTTGGAATAGTTATGTGAGTTTTAACGTTTCACACTGCTGACTAGAAGGGATTTGCCAGCTTGGGAAAATGCCAGAATTTGCATTTTCATAAAGATATGTCAAACAATAAACTTGCTTAATATCCTGTGACAGATTTGGTGAAACTGTGTCGTGTAGGTGTATTACTGCACTCACTACCCTTTTCTGCAGTAACTATTTTAAGAGAGACAAAACTAAAAACAAATTCATGCATTAATTTCTTTTTCAGCTATAAGCTATAATTATAAGCTATAAAATCTGTTTCTGTTGTGCTGTAACTCGGATAAAATCCAACTCAGGTTGGATATTATGAATAATTTGTTCTCAGAAAGAATGGTGAGATACTGGAAAGGGCTACTCAGGGAGGCGGTAGAGTCACTGTCCCTGGAGGTGTTAAAGAAAATGTGGCACTGAAGGGCATGGGCTAGTGGGCATGGTGGTGATGGTTTGGTGGTTGGACAAGGGGATCTTAGTGGTCTTTTCCAACCTTAATGGTTCCATGATTCTACGGTTTAAGAACTGCAGTATTCATGAGGAAATCTGTCTCAAATTTAACAGCTAACCTAAATGACAAAGTTTGAAGTAGGAATAAAGACCTTAATTTCATCTACGAAGTGCAAAAAGAAAGCTGTTCAGGAAGGTAGATGCAATTAGAAAGAGGTGAGAAAATCAAATATCTAACGATGACAAGGTAACAAAGTGTAGTGTGCAGGCAACATCTTACATTTTATGGGACTTTTCACTTTAGATATTACTTTTACTGTTTTACCAAACCCAAACTCAACAACTAAATTAAAAACCATTAATTGCATTTGAAAATATTACCCTATCAATACTATACATTAGTAAAAATTTTATAGCAGCAGTAAAAATTATTAGAAAAAGACTGAGAGCTATCATAACCTTAATCACCATAATTAAAAAGCAAGTGCCTTTTGTATTCAATATATTAAAACTGAAAATATTAAGTCAATATATGCATTGTTATTTCCTTCTTTTTAAAAAACATATTACATGTGGTTGCAGAAAAAAATATAAAAAACAATAACAAAAACAAAACAAAACAACTGTACTCAGAAAAATAAAACAAAATAAAAGGAAGGATCCCTACATTTTGGATATATATCATTCCAGAGAAAGTCTCTGAGACTTAATCCTTAATCATTGCCTATAGGAATTGTTAATGTCACATGAAGCGTATAGCCAGTTAAGGAAGCACTGTGGAAGCCAAGGAAAGCAAGAAGATATTTTATAGCTCATCAGCTTTTCAAATGGAGCATAGAGGTGCTGAGAACATTTATTTGATCTCTGCCTCCATAGTTGCAGAAAATATAACAAGCTTACAAGACCTTGTATTTTGCTGAATTGCAAAAGAGTAAGTCAGAAGTTCCTCCCTACGCAGCAAGGGGTCAGAAAATAACAAAACAAACAGTCAGAAAACCTGGCAAGACAACCTGCATTTGAGTGCAGGAAACAACCAAAGCAGTGATCATTACATTTTTTCATAAGATTTTTTGGTTTTATCCACTGAAAACTTCCAGACAAAGGATACAATTTCTGCTCTGATTATTTCTTCTTTGCTTTCATTCTTTTGTTTGCTGGACAATAATGAAGCCGGTCATGTATGGATAGACATGCTGGAGCAAACCATTCCATAGTAGTTGGCTTTGCCAGCTTTCAGATATAACTGAAACTAATTTATGGCAGCTTAGAATCCTGTCTTTTCTCATAAAACCTTGCTTCTCCTTTCCACCCTAAACAGCATTCTTTGGAAATGGCATGAAGGAAGTTACAATGGCTTAGGTAAAGTGTGCTCTATGATAAGGCACCAGTGTAGAGAAGGTAATTCCTTATACAGATCCAGTCATAATTCAATGCTGAAATGTCACTATCTTCAGAAGGAAACAGTACATGTCAATGACAGATACCTAATTACCTTCATATAATCATACGTGGTGGATGAAATTTAGGTGGACGACGAGCAAAACTGTAAAAGCACTAAACCCATTCTGCTTTAAAAAAACGTCATTACAATTGATAGAGATGCTTAAAGTGTTATTTTAATAGCTGTTAAATATACACAATTAAAAACAAAGACTAAATTTTAAAATATTTTATGGTTCTAAATTGAGACTAACAAAGCTTCCTGAGGTCTGTTATTTGCTTATGTTTTCTTGATAAATAGTACAGCCTTTAGGACATAGCCAACTATTTGCTATGAGGAATGTAATCTTGCTTAGAAGTACATTTGCTACATCAGAGTTATGAGTATTAATTAATAAGAAAATGTATTTAACACCCCGAAGTTGAAATTTCTGGTTTCTTTTTTGTTTTGTTTTATTTTGTTTTTTTTTCTTTTTTTTTTTTTTTCTCCTTTTATTCTTTTCTTTCTTTTGATGTTTATTACATTAACTTTTGGATTTTAAAATTCATTTTCAGATGCTGTAAACCTACAGTCTTCATTTCCATTACCTTGAATCTAAGGATAGTCTATTTCAAACTTGTTGAGGGCAAAAATTCTTAGACTAAATCATGCTAAGCAGAATAACTAAGGAAGAAAAGATCGAATGGTAACCTTGCAGCTTTTTTTTTTTTTTTTTTCCTCACTGAGAAAGTATATTTTCTATCAAGTTTCAAATTCTTTCTTTCTTTCTTCTTTTATCTTTCTTTCTCTCTCTCTCTCTCTTTTTTTCTTTTTTTTTCCCATAGTATATAGAGCAAGATACACAAGTTTCCCCTCAAAGCCTCCAACAGAGATCAGTAAAAAGTAGAATCAGAATATTTTCTGACAGATGCTCTTGCAAACTTCAGCATGCCAGCTAAGCCATAGTTGGCTACACTTTGAAAACCTCCTGGAACATGAAATTGTCCTTTTTCTAAAGATACCATCTTCAAGAGCTCAGAGGAGAGGCAAGGATATTGAAAAGATCCAGGGGATGCAATATGGAGGGAAGGAGGGAGTGGGCGGCACCCATGTGAGCTAGCAAACTCTTCTAAGGAGAGGACTGGTATGCCACTTGCCGATACATAAGGCCAGGCATGTCTAACTTTTTCCCTGTCAAGTGACCTGGCCCAGCCTCGGGCACTCACTGATCACTCAGTAACAACCAAACATCAGTGTGCAATCAGCCAGGCTGAAACCAGGATATAAGGAACGCGCAGTGCAATGCTAACTCAAGATATAGCAAATAATTATACGCATTTTGATACACTGGCATAATACAGTCTGGAAACAGTGAAAAATAGGCATCCTTGATTTCTAATATGGCAAAAGAATTTAAGAATAGGTTTCAAGATTGCTGAAAAAAAGAATTATTATTTTTTTTTTGTAGATATGCGACTATTTTTGTCAACATAAATATATTATCTGCAAATTTTTAAATTGAATGCAGAATTACAAACAGATATTCAACACGAAGAAACTGATCATGCCTCCTTACAAGACTTTTATAAGCCCTCTCTTATGAGAGAAAAATATCCCTCGATTCATAATTGTGCTTTATTCATGTCACCACTTTTTGGCACCAAGTACATTGGTGAATAACTGTTTTCAAGGATGAAGTACAGGAGGAAAAAAAATTCACCAAAAAGCTCTGTCAGACACCTTGAGAACTCACTAAGAATTATAACCAGTTCCACTGAACCAGACTGATGTATCAGTTTCACAAAAACTAGGTCAAATATCGCATTGCCTTCACATTTTCATAGAATCGTGGAATCATAGAATGGCCTCAGTTGAAAAGGACCTCAAAGATCATCTAGTTTCAACAACTGTGCCACAAGCAGAATCTCCAACCACTAGACCAGGCTGCCCAGAGCCAGATCCAGCCCGGATGTGGCCCTGAATGCCTCTGGGGATGGGGCATCCACAACCTCCTTGGGCAACCTGTTCCAGTGTGTCACCACCCTCTGAGTGAAATACTTCCTCCAAATATGTTACCTAAACCTCCCATCTTAGTTTAAAACCATTCCCCCTTGTCCTTTCACTATCCACCCTCATAAACAGTCATGTCCCCTCCTATTTACATGCTCCCTTCAAATACTGGAGGCCACAATGAGGCACAATGAGGTGTTTCTGGAGCCTTCACTTCTCCAAGCAAAACAAGCTTTTATTATTATTATTATTACTATTAATAGTAATAGTAATAGTAATGCTTTAATAAAAATGTATTTTAAAATGTTTTGTTACTTTTATGCATTAAATATAGTATATGTTTTATAGGCAGCCCAAGAACAATTCCTCACAGCTCAGTGTGGTTCAGGCAAGCCAACAGGTTGGACATTAGAGAAAGCTCTGAAAACTAGCTAATGGATTCAGCATTTTCTACTAAAGGTAGAAGGCTAAAGGCTTAAGTCTTCTCTACATACTTAAGTACTTCAGAAAGAATGAAATTCCCTCTGGAGGTACCTCCCTCCTGCAACTGGCTTCATAAGTGATGTACATAGGATGACTACTATATCCTAGCCTTAATCTAGTAAATTAATACCTGAGAAAACAAGGTTCTAAATAAAGAACTGCCAAGTGAAAATTACCCAAACCTTAACCTATAGATAATTTTGCTTTTGTAAACTGCCATTAAATATACAACTATAATTAAGAATTTGTATATTTATCACATTGCCAAAGAATTTATTTGTATGTTGTAGGTAAACTATTTTGCTACATAAAAAAAACCTTAAATTCTAGACCCCCGATCATCCCGTTGCTATATTATCACTTGGATCTATTTATTCTGGACAGTTTCAACAAACTTTTCACAAGAAAATCTACCACAGAAGGAATCAAGCATGAGTGCTGTTGACACGAACCACTCCTAATCAGATCCAGACATCTGACTGTCGTACTCTTTCAAACAGCAAAACAGGCATGGTGTGTTTAAGAACCAATTATTAAATGAAAGGAATAAAGTAGTTAGTTATTTTTATTTTTACTGATACATTTATTTATTTATTTTAATTTCCTGAAATCATCTGAGGACAAAATGCATCACACTACTGTTCAGATGGACTGGATCTACATGATAGCTTCAAACTCAGGCTACACCTCAGAACAGTCAAAGCTTTCCTGTTGTACAAAATGTGCAACTTACTTGTTAAGAGGAAGCGCTTACAAATATTAAATTATGCTGAACACTAGAGCAGCACAAAGAGGAATTGAGGCTGTAGATTTTATTCTTTGAGGATCTGCACAGCTTAGATCTTTTCTTCCTTAGAAAGTATTTTTTATTTGCCTCAGATGGAGTAATAGAGATTAGACGAGATCTTACTAACAGGGTATTGATTCACAGCCGGAAAAAAAAGCAGAACACTTAAAGACTCTACATAGGCAATTCCTTAGAACTTCACAAAAACTGTGAAGAAAAGTAGTGATGTCATGCCAACAGTTTTGAAAATATAGTTACAACTCTGAATTTTAGTCTAAATACTACTCTACAAATCACACTCAATGAGGATAATATTTGGATACAGTATAACAAATTGACTTGAATTACAGACATGGAAGTTTATGTTACATTTAGCCTAACAGACTTGAAAATACATCCATGATAATTTAGCATAATGAAATAAATTATGGAAATCATGATCTTTTTCTATGCAGATAATTGATATCTGGACAAATGCTTTATTCATAGTGCTTTGGGAGCTAACATGTCAAAAAGACAACTACAAATGAACTGAGTAAAAGCCCTAAATGAATATACTAAGCTGGAATGAAATGTGGTGTTGTTTTCTAGGAGTTCTCATAGCAGTTTCATTTCTTGCCTGAGATTTATCTATAAGAGACAGGTTTTTTTTACTGTTTTTAAGCACCACCAAATAATAAACAAATAAAAATAGCCAAATAGCTCTCTTTCTCCTAGAGCAAGCCATTTTTTCAAAGGATATGTTATGTTCAAGAACTTTAGCTAATCTACTTTCAGTACAAACTCACTTATGAGTTGCAATTAACACATGGAATCTAGCTTGAAATACGGGGCATGGTTTTGTTCATACTAAGCTGCTCTGTGTGGAGCTAGTGCTTTGTGTCTCAGATGCTGGAGAACTTGAAAAGGGCAATTCAGTAGAGAAAAACATCTATCTTTGTCCTACTTATTCAGTGCCTTTCTCTGGCTTCTGAGATGATATTGGTGTTTTGGCTGTTGTGCTCCAGTGACCAGTAGACAACAGTAGCTGCCAGGAAGCTCCCAATTTATCAGTGGTAGTTACCTGGGGTTTACTTGATGTCACTGAGCTGATGTTCATTCACAAGTCCAGAATAGAAGACTGCCACTTGTACCTACTTAAATAGTCTTCAGAGACATTAAGCAGTTTCATTCTATGGATGGCAAGCTGGACATGAGACAACAGTGTTCCCTTGCATCCTAGAAAGCCATCTGTACCTGGACTACAACAAAAGAAACATGGTGAGCAGGGTTAGGGAGGTGATCTTGCTCCTCCACTCTGTACTGGTAAGACCTCACCTGGAGTACTGTGTCCAGATGTCCTCAGTACAGGAGAGGCATGTACCTATTGGAGTGTGTCCAGAGCAGGGCCACAGAAATGATGCAAGGGATGGAACAATTTCCCTACAAGGACAGGCTGAGAAAGCTGGGCTCTGGGGAGACCTGATGGTGGCCCTTCAATATCTGAAGTGCATCTATAAGAAAGAAGGGGACAGACTCTTTCGCAGAATCTGCTGTGATAGAATGAGGGGAAATGGTTTCAAACTGAAAGAGGGGAGATTTAGATTGCATACAAGGATTTATTATTATTTTTTATGATAAGGGTAGTGAAGCACTGGAACAGATTGCTCAGAGAGGTGGTGGAAGCCTTGTCTCTGGAGACATTCAAGGTCAGGCTGGATGGGACTCTGAGCACCTGATTGTGCTGTAGATGTCCGTGGTCACTGCAGGGGAGTTGGACTAAATGACCTCTAAAGGTCCCTTCCTACTCAAACAATTCTATGGTTCTATGAATATTAGAAGAACTGAGTTTCATTGTTTATTTTTTTTTTTTCCTTCAGTCACCTGTAACAACCATTGTAAAAATATCAGCACTACGTTGATACTTTCAGTGAAATCCATATAAAATCCCTTCTGAGAATAAATTACTAAGTTAAACTCTGTATAAAAGTCAAATAACTGTACTTTTCAAAGATGTCCAAAAAAAAAGCCTTTTTAGGGGGTACATCTTGCATATCCATTTAGCACAAAGTACTTATTTATACTGACGTTTTATTTAGCATCAGACATTTTTTTTTCACTCACTTTCTTCAGCATATCCAATATGTCCATATCTTTTGGGGACTGAAGAGTCTATATTGGGATCAGATTTTACAAATTTTGCTGACACATACATTTTTAAAGCATTAAGTCGTGACTGACAAATTAGAAACCTCAATAAATATCACCTATGACACGAGAAATACTATCATATAATCACTAGGAATACATCTTGCCAAACCACATGTTGTTTTGTTTTAAGAAAGGCTTAGTGGACAGTATTTGCCTTGGTTCAGTTTTTCTGCTATTTCCAAACGTAGCTCTCATGCATTACCAAAAAAACAGCAACTCTTTTGCTGTTGATAAAATGAAGTACACTGCATTTACTATTCATTGTTTGAAATTATTTTTTCCATGCTAAGACTTTAGACATTGTCCCGTCCTTGGAGGTGTTCAAGGCCAGGCTGGACGGGGCCCTGGGCAACCTGATCTAGTAAATGTGTATGTTTGGTGGCCCTGCTAGGCAGGGGGGTTGGAACTACATGATCCTTGAGGTCCCTTCCAACCCGGGTCATTCTGTGATTCTGTGATTCTGTGACATTCAAATTTTGGGCTTATAAGTGCTGCAAATGGGTAATCTACTGGAGTACATCAGTTCTCTTCAAGAGCTAACTGAGCAGGAAAAAGAAACATTCTCTGAAGATTTACACCTGTCACAGAGAACACCTGTGATAACTATCTTAGGATATACAAATATTTTTTAGGTACAGAAAGGTAGAGAAGAGGAATCCCATCATTAGTTTTCTAGACATCGTGGAAAAGAGATTAGCTTCACCTCCACAGAACACTAAATGATCTAAAATGACAACCAATCACCTTTAAAACCCTGGCAGCAAAGCAATTCCTGTGTTCGTGTTCGTTAACATGTTTGGTTTCATAATTAGCTGATAGATCAAGCGAACTGAAAACCTGTCATTGAATATCCCTCCTTTTCCAGATCCTATGCCAAACCCAGGACAGGTGGATCAAGCATTTGATTCAAAAATCCTGAAATGGGAACTGAAGGATAAAGGAATATTTGAGTCCTTAAACTCATTCACTTTACCTAGCAGGGGTTGCAAGTATAAAGGGCTAAAAGTAAGAGCTTATATTTTCTGGACATAAGCTGAGCTCAACTTATTTAACATAAGATTCCAGAAGTATCAGATGGTGATAATATAATTTATTATCTAGACTTATATGAGGGCTGCTCCAAAAGTAATTCTTCATATTTTACTATGTTGGCCTACGATGTCAAAGGCAGATGTTGGTAGTATGGAAGTAGAGGCTGAATATTCCCACCAACATTCCTTTACATTTTGTTGCCATGCAACCAATGGCAGCAGAGAGACAATCAGACAAAGTGGTGTCTGACACAGACATGTGTACGCACACAAAGGTGTATCACTGAATTACTCCATGCAGAAAAAATGGCACCCATTGACATTCATTGACATTTGCTTATGGAATGTTTATGGAAACCAAACAGTGGATGTGAGCACAGTGAAGTGGTCCATGGTGCGTTTCAGCAGTGGTGACAGTGACAGTGTGTCACCTCTGCTGGTGCACATTCTTATGAGTACAGCATGCAGGCTCTTGTTCATCACTGGTGAAAATGCATAGGTAACAGTGGTGGCTTTGTTGAGAACAAGTGATTTGCTACTGAGAATTTACTCTGCCAAACAGTGTTATCATGCTCTTTGTATCTGTTGTAGTTTCCATGGAAATAAAAAGGAGATGTTACTTTCAGAGTAACCTTTCTATTAAAGGGTTAAATAGACTTTGCTTTTTTTGTTATTAAATTCATATCATTGAAAAAAAAATACATAATTTTCAGGATACAGCAGGTTGATGGAGTTGTAAATTTATTCTGCACAACTGATGTATGAATTTAAATTTTGCAAATAAAATCTTGCAGGAAAATTGGTCATGTATTCCTGTAATTCAAGATAACAAGTGTTCACTGCTTCTACTTATGTTCACTGATATAGCCAGAGAAATCCATACTATATATGAAAAAAGAGATACTTCTAACAAGATCCTTTCACAGTATGGACACTCATTCATACACTTGAAACAAAATTTCATTATTTTGTAATCCTCGGGTAGATTTAAAAATAAAATAAAAATCAATCTTACTGCTGTATCACAGAATCATAGAATCACAGAATCACAAGGTTGGAAAGGACCACCAAGATCATTAAATCCAACCACTCTCCCATTACCATTGCTACCACAAGCTACTAAACCATATCTCATAGCTCCTCATCCAGTTGCCTTCTGAACACTGCCAGGGATGGTGACTCCACCATCTCCCTCAGCAAGCCATTCCAGGGCCTGACCACTCTCTGAAAGAACAAGATTTTCCTTATGTCTAATCTAAACCTTCTCTGGTACAACTTGCAGCCATTTCCTTGGGTCCTGTTTGTTGCCTGGGAGAAGAGGCCAAAGCCTTCCTCATCACAACCTCCTTTCAGGAAGTTGTAGAGTGAAATGAGCTCTCCCCTGAGCCTCCTCTTCTCCAGACTAAACAATCCCAGCTCCCTCAGCCGCTCCACATAAGACTTGTGCTCCAGACCCCTCACCAGTTTTGTTGCCCTTCTCTGGACACACTCCAGGGCCTCCAGAACAAATCTGACCTTGCAATTCATCTGTTCATACAATGTTTATGAGTTACAGCTGTCCATCTTTCTTCAGGCTTAATTTGAAATTGTATGAAAATCACTGTAAAGCCTCTGTGGATTTCATGTTAGCATTCTGGGGTTCAATAACCCAGGCAGCAATCCAGCTTTAAAAGTATCCTGCCAGTGTTGTAAACGTAGAATAGTTACTGCTTTCAATTCAGAAAGCATCTTATGTGGGGTGCTGAGCTGTACTTTGGCTTCACAATAAACTAATTTATATTTTCCTCACAGAAGCAAAGACAACAGAATCTTTGTGGATTAAACAGCGTGACCTGTATAAATAGACCAAGGAAGCACTTGATTCCAAGGGAAAGAATCATGAAGCTTCACATGATAACAAAATATAACAAAATATAAGTAGAACTGAAGCTGTGCACCCTGAGTCTCTTAACACAAGATGTGAAAAATTGCTACTGACCTAATGGAAGTTACAAACAGTGATTTCAGAACCTCTGCATGCTGCAGTGTTAGCTGCAGCTATGGGGCAGAATAGTACACTTTGTAATTTCCAATCAATTATATTTCTCAGTCTAGTCACTACAATAAAAGCGTAGTACCATTCTTTAGAATGGTTAGCTCTTAATTTTATTTCAGCTTTTTTTCAAAATAAGTATTACTTAAGAATGAAATGTTGTCTGGGGGGGCGGCGGGGGGTATACAATCGAGTACATTTCAGGGATCATAGGCTATCTAATTATAAAAAAAAAACAAAACATTCGTGTTTCACTCTCTTTTTTCCATTTCATTCTGTTCAAAAGCTTGCTAATGCTATTTTACCTCATCTTTAGATAGCACTGGAAAATAAATTTGTAACCTGTTAAATGAGAAATTATTTTTTTAAATATGTAGTGGATTTTCGCAAGAACCATTAAGGTTGTTAGGCACTCATGCTCTCAAGATGGACTTCATGAATAGGCTGCACACTGAATTTCTGTTAAATCCCAATCTTCTTGAAATGGAATCCGTAACTGTGTGCTGGGGCATGCAGAAAGTTGTAGTAATAGAGGAAAAAGGCAACACTGACCAATAATACCTATCAGAATCATCTTTTTCTCCTAGTCTTGATTGCACCTGCATACTAGAATTAAATGTCTCTGTAAAGACTACAGCTCAAAACTTAATTCCCTGTTCTTATATATATATTCCTATTAAGAATATGGAAGGTGGGGTTAAATGGAAAGCAGGTTGCCTCTGCTTTCATTTGGTTCCAAATAGAAATGGTGATTGGTAGTGCATCATGCTGTACTCTGTGCGGTCAGTCCATGCTATGCATTCCTAAAATCCACCTGTGGGATGATACATCTTCTCACATGGACTGTTCACAAAGGTCACCACTTTTTGCCAAAAGTTGGGATTCACAGATCTGACAACAAAATATTTTGTTCAGGTAGTTTGCTTCTGGTGCATTCACATTGCATTCACAGCGCATTCACAGATTTTAGCTATATAAACCTGACTTAAAGAATACTAAGTACTTACAGACTACACAGTACCAAAGCTATGATGTAATTCGTTGTTCTTCCTTTGAATTTCCCTCTACAGTTTAGGTTCTAATCTCTTTAAACAGCTATCCATGTTTGGGAATTTGCCCTCTGGCCGTTTCAGCAGTCCTTCTATATTTAGTTGCATTTCCAGTGTTAGAGAAAAGCCAGTTTTTCATTACGAACAAATTACTTTTATGAATGCAAACAATTATCTTCTTCTTCTTATATATATAATGTTGTCATAGAAAAAAAAAATGGTGGTAGATTTGAAGATTTATAAAAAATTTACTCCAGCCAGTTAAAGAAGACACCCCAAATAAAATTTAGGAAAGGGATCTCCTTCTCATAGGTCACTTAGAGATTTGTTATATCCATGGAGGGGGTTGGGGGGAAGAAGGACAGAAGGACAGGACAGAGGGAGGGAGGCAGACAGGAAGGAAGGCAGGCAGGAAGGCAGAGAGACAGGAAGGAAGGCAGGCAGGAAGGCAGGAAGTCAGGAAGGAAGGAAGGCAGGAAAGCAGGAAGGCAGGCTGGCAGGAAGGAAGGAAGCAAGGAAGAGAGGGAGAGAGGAAGCAAGAAAGAAACAGAAGAAAGAGAAAGAAAACCTGGGGGTAACCTCCTGGGGGCAGCGAGGCCCTACAGAGGGATCTGGACAGGCTGGAGAGCTGGGCTGAAGTCAATGGGATGAGATTCAACAAGACCAAATGCCAGGTCCTGCACTTTGGCTACAACTACCCCAGGCAGCGGTACAGGCTGGGGGTGGAGTGGCTAGAAGACTGTGTAGAGGAGATGGACCTGGGGGTATTGATTGATGCTCAGCTGAACATGAGCAGACAGTGTGCCTAGGTGGCCAAGAAGGCCAACGGCATCCTGGCTTGCATCAGAAACAGTGTTACCAGCAGGAGCAGAGAGGTGATTGTCCCCCTGTACTCAGCACTGGTGAGGCTGCACCTCGAGTACTGTGTCCAGTTTTGGGCCCCTCACTGCAAGAAAGACATCAAGGCCCTGGAACGTGTTCAAAGAAGGGTTCAGACAAAGCTGGTGAGGGGTCTGGAGCACAGGCCATATGAGAAGAGGCTGAAGGAGCTGGGAATGTTCAGCCTGGAGAAGAGGAGGCTCAGGGGAGACCTTATAGCTCTCTATAACTTCCTGAAGGGAGGTTGTGGTGAGATGGGGGTCGGCCTCTTCTCTCGTGTCATTAGCAATAGGACTAGAGGCAATGGTTCCAAGCTGCAGCAGGAGAGATTCAGACTGGACATTAGGAAGTATTACTTCTCAGAAAGGGTGATCAGGCATTGGAATGGCCTGCCCAGGGAGGTGGTGGAGTCACCGACCCTGGGGGTGTTCAAGGAACGATTGGATGTTGTGTTGACGGACATGGTTTAGTGGGAGCTATTGGTGATAGGCGAACGGTTGGACTGGATGATCTTGTAGGTCTTTTCCAACCGTGGTGGTTCTATGATTCTATGATTCTAT
This sequence comes from Alectoris magna, assembly GCA_030625065.1. Taxonomy (NCBI): domain Eukaryota; kingdom Metazoa; phylum Chordata; class Aves; order Galliformes; family Phasianidae; genus Alectoris; species Alectoris magna. The sequence continues at coordinate 37,424,275 of CM060560.1, forward strand.
GAAAACACGACAGAACAAAAACAAACAAAAATTTACAGATACTGTACTTAATTTTGGTTGCATTACAATTCAGTTCAATATGGAAAAGTATTGAAAATGCATAACTAGCTGTAATCACAGATGGTGATGGATAATCTCTATATTAATATATTTAACTTAACCTCTAATGATGTTCATAGTTATACCTTCCATGTTGTACTGAAATAGTGAATCATTGGAAGTTTCTGTATCACAACTTTAAAAACAGAATTTGAATGTAAATTCTAGAAGTAAGATTGAGATAGAACTTGTAAGAATTGTAAGAATTACAGAATGATGATCTAATTTACTGCTCCTGGCTTTTCATTCCACTAAACTCAAAATTTACAGTGAATAATAGCATGTCAAAGCAATCTGTGGTTGCTTAATAAATGCCTAGCAAAACAGAAGTGCGAGTAAACAACTGTAAGCTTTCATTTTCTGAGCTTCCATTTCACACTGGAAAAATTCTAAATGTGTTGGAAGGTCTTTTTTTTTTTTTTTTTTTTTTCTCTTTTTTTCCCCTCTCTCAATAGACTGGATTTGTGCCTTTAAATTCAAATCCAATTTTACATTGACTTTAATCAGAGCAAGATCAAACACCTACTGTTCTTTCAGACTTACTTCAAGCAGGACAGATATTGAGCAAATTGGAATAAAATAAAATAAAAATACGACATAAGAGCTTCCCTGAAAGACCCTTCAATGTCAGTTGTACGTGTAATTAATAACAATAACAACAACAACAACAACAACAACAATAATAATAATAATAATAATAATAATAATAATAATAATAATAATAATGTAAAAAGGCATTTACTTGTAACAGAAAGCTACATTTCATAACCAGGGGCTGCAGTGTGGATTCTGCTGCACATATGCCACGGGCCTTCATGCAATTAATGAAGTATCAGCAGGCACCAGTCAGTACCATGATCTCCTGATATCATGGTCACTAATTTTGGTTCTTTGCTTTCTGTCACTGTAATGCTAACTAAAGCCATTACATTATACACTGTTTAGAGGGCCTTGTGTTAGGAACCACAGACATCTCAAGGACTGATTTACATTATAAAATGGAAATGGACATTGTAAGGCTTGCAGTATCTCGGTTCTTATAGCAGGTGGGTTGCTGACTTTCCATAACGCTTCCCTCAACTTCTTAACTGATCTTTGCATATCAGCTATCACATGACAAATAATAGGTATGATAACACACACACAAAGCTAAATATAGATAACATTACACTGAGAACTGCATTTGTGTTTGTTTTTTTTTTAACATACAGACACCCACGATACACATTTAAATCCATTATTAAGAGAGGAAATTTCTATTAACTGCATTCAGTTTATTGCTAACATTCAGTTTAACTGCTGTATTTATTCATCAAGATCACCTTATTACTGAATACAAAAAAGGTAAAGATTATTTTGTGGAAAACACAAACTGTCCCACATTAATATTGTAAGCAGTGAGCTTGAATAATAAATAGCTTGCATGTATCATTTTGTGCTGTATAAATTCATCCATGGGCTTTTACCCTCCACTAATGATTTGACTTAAATCTGTGGCAATGAAGACTGTCAAAGCAACAGGCATAGCAGCTGAAACCTTGACTAAAATTGTGTAAAATATCTATTGTTGCTGCTTACACTTTTTCATCTGTTACTTTGAACTTTTTAGAAGTACAATATATGGTAACAAGCAATGCTTTGTTAAGCATATTAATTCTTTCCTCCCACTTTCAAAGCTTGATGCAATAATGTTTTGGCAAAAAAGTTAGAAAATAAGAAATATGTGAAACAGAAAAACTGAACCGAGATGTCAGTTTGGCATGCAATCAAAGCTGTTTACTTTTAACCACTGAAGCTGCATAGACTTTGTTTAACCTTTCATTGATTCCCCCAAATCAGATTTAATCTAAAGCATCAAATTAAAAACTGAGGGCCATTTCTGTAAATTCGAAAGTGTACAAAATAATTGCTGCCCAATACACATGGCAGCATTCATTTTTATAAAGCCTCTGATTCTGAACCTAACAAAATTTGGTAGGACTCAGGGAGTTTTCTGAGAGAAGGGGAAAGACTATGAAGCAAAATTTAATGACTTATTCTATTCTACTTCAAGGGGGTACATAGGGAAGAGTAGTTATTAATGAATTTACTGTTTCTGGCAACAGAATGGTATAATGAAGAAAAGCACTGTGGAGATTATATGGAGAAAAAAACATGCAAACTAATAAACAAACTAAAACAATCAAACAAACAACAACAACAACAAAAACCCTCATATTAAATCTCTGTGATTTCGAGTACACAGTCAAACCTAAGGACGTGCAGTAACAGCCATTTCACTTCATGCTATCTCCTGATCTCCTGATCATTACTTTCATGTACCCACATGTGTATACTCAACCTTCTGTGAGTGGCATAACAAGGTCCAAGCTGAGGGTTTAAAATATACCATATTAAATACAGATAAATGTAGACAGGAAAAAAAAAAAATATATATATATATAGTGTGTTGTGAGCCATACTTTTACATTTTTTATCTTCCTCCACCTTTGCATTTAACACCACAAAATAAAACTTTCAAATTATGAAACACAATGTTCTTTTTAATTCTTTCTTTCCCAACAAAAAATGCATCTGAAAACATTTCCCTCACTATGGAAATTAAGTTTCTTTTAATAGGGATCGGGCAGTGAAAAGAAAACTTGAGAACAGTTCTCATGCACAGTTACTATCCTCTCCCACCTACAATAATTACTAGTTTAGGAAAATAAATTAACACAGAATAATGGTATACAAACAGAAATGTCCAAAAGAATTCTTATAAAATAAGCATGTTAAAAAAAAAAAAAAAAAAAAAGCACTTATGTAACTTCTGTCACATCCTCCTACCAAAAGAGATGGCTATCTTAATAACATTAAGTAATAGAGATACATATTCCTTAAAATATTTAGATATATGAAAACCATTTTTCCCTCAAAGGAAATCACAGTGTTTAAACAAAATCTACGTATTGTACAATTTATTTTTTGATAGCATAGTTCAGTTTTCCAATTCAAATGTGCTTACAACACTACATGTTGATTTTTCAATTATCATTTTTATGTATAATTATACTTCTAGAAGAAAAGAACATGGCAGTTGTTCCATCTCTTCAACTCCTGTGTTTTGAATCCCTCTACAGGACCAGGCTTTTCAAAACATTTCAACACCATCTCTATAAGAAGAAGAAACCAACGCTGTCAAATTGGCCAGGTATATGCATGACTGCTCTTTGCTTCTCACTTCAATGATACTTAAAAACAAACAAACAAACAAACAAACAAAACACCTTGTATCATTTGAAAAATCAGACAAAAAGATAACACTACCAGCAAAGCATAAAGAAGATAAAGAATTGAAGGCAATGCTCACAAACAAAAGAAGAATTATTCAGTACTTGAAGTTTTTTTTCATTCTTCTCTTTCTCTTTTATTGCACAAGTGCATAACAACACAAACAAAGCATCTGTTCTCTTCGTAGTCTGCAAGTAGCATTTATGCATGGACAGACAATAAATAAATGCAGAAATATTTTGTACGCACATATTAAATGTATGCGTGAAAACAATTTATTTCACAGGATGTTTAATCAAGTGAGACTAGACTTGCTAATCTAGTGAAGGGAAGGAGATGATGACCAAAAATCTGAGAATTAGAGGAGGGATAGGAGAAAGCAAGGAAGTGCTGAGAGTACAGCTTGACAGACACTGAATATCCCCTGTGAATACAAAACAGCCTGAGTGTTCGCCTCAAGTGCCTGTACTTAAGCGCATGAAGAGTGGAAAACAAATTGCTGGGGACCAGTGCAGATTCCACTGGAAAAGTGAAAAGTAGTTGTGCTCTGTACAAAATGGTGATTTGAATTAATGGAGCTTTGCACTGGAGTAGGGGATGAACCAATCGAGAGTTGATGGTTAAAGATGGTGGGTGCAGCTGCAAGTGTCTGATACAAACTGATTAATCAGAAAGAGGAAATGAAGTCTTCTTCAGAAAACTGGAAACTTCAGAAACTGAACAGTCACAGGGGTGGGAATCATGGGTGAATGAAATATCGGGCAATTTTCTGAAAGGACGAAAATATCAAGAGACTTTTGGCAAGTATCAAGAACTACTTTCATACAGATAAATGACAAGTGAACTAGAAGAGGGACTCAGTAGAACCTATTACGCAAAATAATAAAATTAATAAAATAAAATAAAATAGCAGAAGTTTGAAAAGCATATATAAACTTCGTGGATTTGCTTTGTAAGGTCTGGTAGGAAACTGCCTTGGAGGACAAAAGAATACAGAAGTACTGGCTGATTGATGGTATTCCTTGAAGCACAAGAAAAGCCCAAAATTCAAGCAAACACTGCATAAGGTCAGCATTGATAACAGTGAATTTCTGACTGAGTTTATTTAAATTACAGAAGTCAATGTTTTCTTGAAGTTGACACTAATGTGGACTAGGACTGTGAATCACAAAAAGAAAGGTAACATCAGCAAATGGAAGGAGAAGGAAAATTTGGTAGTGCTTTTCAAAGTCATAGGGAACCTAATAACATATGACATGGGAAAAGCTAAGTTTCTGCTGATAATGACAGTCTCAAAAATACCAGCTTCCCTGTGCCTGTTCCAGGATTTGGGAGACTGAAGAATTTGGGAGATCCACAGCAGAAGGTAGAAACCAGTTCAGTAGACAGGATGTTATAGGGGAGACATGGTCTTCAAATTCTGTGCCCAAAACAGAGACATTAGATACAAGTATCATACAATTACCTTCTCAGGTTTACACATCTTGTTTTTGTTTTTGTTTTTGTTTTTGTTTTTTTTTTTTTTTTTTTTTTTTTTTTTTTTTTTTGTTTTAAATAGTAGTCATTGGCTTAGAAGCTCTGCAGTTATTATCATTTCAAATTTAAATAAATTATTACAGTCTGCATATTTTCATCTTCAGAGCTTGAGCACCTCCCCAGCAGGGACAGGCTGAAACAGTTGGATTTTTTCTGTCTGGAGAAGTCACTGGGGGACCTTACAGCAGCCTTCCAGTATCTGAAGCATGCCTACAGGAAAGCTGGGGAGGGATTTTTTTGTAAGGGCATGTAGCAACAGAATGAGGGGAGATCACTTTAAACCGCAAAAGCATAGATTCAGACTAGATATTAGGAAGAAATTATTTTCTCTCAGGGTGGTGAGGCACTAGACGAGGTTGCCCAGAAATGTTGCGGACGCCCTCTCCCTGGAGGCATTCACCGCCAGGCTAGATGGGGCTTTGAATAACCTGGTCTAGTGCCTCATGTCCCATTTTCAAAGAGAAGGAGGAGAATCTGGGCAAATGAAGGGCAGTCAGCCTAGTCTTGCCACTCAGCAAATTCCCGAGTGCCACATCCAGGCATAAGGAGGAGAAGGAGACTGGACTGGAATACATGTTGGTACTACACAAGTTAAACCCTGAGATTAATAAAATTCAGCAATGGCATAGAATCCTGTCTCAGGGAAGGAATAACTTAATGAAATAATGCATGCTGGGGCCAACTGGGTAGAAACAAGCAAAAGACCTGTTGGTTCTCATGGACAAGAAGCTCAGCATGAGTCAGCAGTGTGTCTGTGAGTGATGAGAACCAATCATTTACCAACCTTCATTAGTAAAAATGTAGCCAAGAGGCTCAGGGAGGTGACTCTTCCTTTGTAGTCAGCTTTGAGAGACTGCATGTGGAGTAGTACATCTGGTTTGGGGCTCCTCAGTACAAGAAGAATGCTTGGGAGCAATTTGAAAAAAGTGCCACCAAGCTGGTTGGAGGCTGAAGCATATAAAGAAGGGCTCTGAAAGCTTCATGTGCTTTATCTCTAGAAGAGAAGATTAAGGGGAGTTTGAATTGCACTTTTAGCTGATTATGGGAGGACAGGGAGAGTACAAAACAAGGTGCTTCTTTCAGGTGAGCAGTGATAGGCTGAAAAGCAACTAAGTTGGCACAAGGAAGTTGGTATGAAGGAAGAGTTTTTCACAAGAGTGATCTAACTTGGGAACAGGCATCCTAGCAAGTCTGTGGCAAGCCTTGGAGATATCCTTAGAGATATTCAAAACCTAACCTTAGCAAGGCCCTGAACAACCTCATCAAAATTAGCTCTCTGATTAGAGCACTGTAGCAAATGACCTCTGAAGGTCCCTTTCAACATGCCTAGACTTAATACATTCAGAACTTTCACTCTTAAGCCAATTTTCAGTGGATAATAAATCTTTGTGTGTGTGTGTGTGTGTGTGTGTGTAATTTCTTCAAGTTAATCTGCTTAAACATTACACATTTTTATATAAGTTCTATTTCTGACTACCTAAAGTACTCCAATGATACTATTAGAAGTATTATCAGGTAAATAATCTGAATGAAACAGCATCAAATAAGGTGATACTGTAATAACAATAAAAGGATTGTACTACTTCATACAATGTGAGATTGATCTTTTACACACACACACACAAATAAATCATGAGATGTTAGAAAAAAGCAGAACAAAACAAGCAAACAAACAAACAAACAAACAAAAACCTTTCCCTCTTCTGTCACTTGTATTGGTTCCATTAAAGTCACTCAGACAGTACAGTTAGTTGGTTTAGACTGTTTTGCAGGACACAAGGTGATAGAGTTGGAAGCTACTCTGTTGGCAGAACACAATTGACAGCCCCACACTAACCTAGAGTAACATATAAAGAAATTACCAAGTCATTTTTCAGAAAGAGGAAAAAATATCAGGAAACTTGATTCAATACCATATTTTGCTTTCTCTTCTTCCTGCAGAGTAGAAATCCTCTAGTAAAAGATTTTCAGAACACAGATTGGGAAATGCCTCCCCCCCCCCCCCCCCCCCCGCAAAAAAAAAAAAAAAAAAAAAAAAAAAAAAAAAAAAAAAAGTAGAAGGATATTTCTTCTAACTGCAGTTATGACATTTAAATTAAGACTAACTATTTGATTACACAGTTCTTTCTCTCCTCCATGATGGATAAATATTTTATTAGAGTAATTTCCACTGTGATTGTGATCAGTGTAAAGTAATCCCACCTCTATTTTTCCTCAGATCCCTGAGAAACAAGGTATAATCTGAAGAGTTAGAGTATAACTAGCTTTCCTCCAAATCTCTTCATAAGTATTCATCAGAAAGCTAATATTTGTATAGACACACATAAAGGAACTTTGCTACCCCAGGAGAAATTTTGCTGAACTTTACACAGGGTATAACCATTCTTAGAGTAAGGAACAGTACAGAATAAGTGTGATATTTGACTTTAAGCTAGGTCTTCACTCTTAGTTAAAGATGCAGTTGCTCAAAGCCTTAAGACTGCCTGATTCAGATGTACTGATGACCTCTTGCTGTTAGTAGCACAGGAAGGAACGCATGAGGCTCCTTTCAAAATCAGATATGAAAAAAATCCACATAGGGGACTATTACATTATTTCTGTTAAGAAAATATGCCTAAAAAATATCTCAAGAAATTCAGCAGCCAAGTTATTAACCTATGACTTCCCTTTAGTCCTATATTTAATTATTGTATATTTTGTCATGAAAAGAAGCTAGAGGTAGAAGAGTACTATTTAAACTACATAGTCTTTCTAATGTAGGAACTAGCGTAGATGTCTAACAGATCAAAACCCACATATTTTAAAATATTTAAATATTACTTGCAATTAATAATTCATGACTAATGCTGTCTTCTATCTCTACTTATGGAGAGACAGATATAAGCTAAAAGAACATCTTATTTTATATACTTAGGGAGAAATTCTTAAGAGGAAATTTTTTACTCAGAAGTGATGAGCTAGTGGAACAGGTTGTCTGCAGATACTGTGGATGCCTCATCTCTGGAGGCATTCAAGGTCAGGTTGGATGGGGCTTTAAGGAACAGGCTGGCAACACTGCCCAGGGCAGTGGAGCTGGAACCAGATGATCTTTAAGGTCCCTTCAACCCAAAACATGCTATGATTCTATGATTCTTTGATTCAAAGTATTACATAGTTTAAGATAAAGTAAAACTGGCATATATTTAAATACTGACAGGAGCGTCCTGCTTCCAAAGCAGATTTGTAGGGAATGCCTTCAGCCAGAGACAAAAAGGTACACTCTTTAAAAAAAAAAAAAAAAAAAAAAAAAAGATTTTCACTAGATGCCAAAACAAAGATGAGAGATAAAATCTATATTTACATTCCAATGTGAGGCATTAGACTTGTTATAACACTGCTCAGACTCTGAAATAGGACTTGTTAACATCACCAGAGAGAGAAAAGTGCAGACAAGGAGCATAATATAGAATCATAGGATCATAGAATCATCAAGGATGGAAAAAGCCTTCAAGATCATCAAGCCAACCTTGTATACAGAGTCCCATCTCTAAACCATGTCACAATGCCACAATGTTGATATGTATGAGCAGCCTGGATGAACAGTTCTTCAAGATGACATACATGGCCTAACCATTTTAATTAGTATACCATATATGTCATTTTTTCTACACATATCACATTCCTAACTTTCTAAAACATACAGGAGCCTGCTGATCAAAGTACTGGAATATCATTTAACAAAAGAAGAACAGATCTATCTTCACCCCAGTAGGGCACTTTGTTTTCCATATGGCACATCATCTGCTTCTGCAGTACATCTGTCTTGCAGAAAACGTTAGATCGTTAGATTCACTAACAATTACAGGCTGCAACAAGTTTGATTTCAATTACAGAAAGAAAAGAAAACAGCTGGGATACCCATAGGGAGGCGCAGGCACCAAGAGGGTGAAAGAAAAATCAGAATGGTACATTGTACGGTACTAATTAGGGAGAAATGAAGTCAAGATATAAATGTAAGCCTTTATATAAATACCTGTCAGTTTTACTAAAACTACATTTGAGACAGAAAAATAGTACTTATTAGACCAGTATGTATTTTATTTAAATGATTCTAAACTAAAAAAGTAGCTTAGTTTTGAAAATAAGATCAGAATAAAACCCAATTACAAGTAAGATCAGTGTCAGTCCAACGTCTCTGAATTACACCCAAGTTAAGAGTCTTCTTTTAGTCACTAATAGGCATTGAAGATTATGACCAGAACAAAATACAAACTGTGAAAACTTCTTCCAGGTTAATAACAAGATCTACATATGAAGACTCCAAAAATAAAACGTACAGAGCATTCAAATTCTCAGAATCCTGACTCAAGCAATTATTATCATCTAGCCTGAACAGTTGAGAAAAAGATACAGCTTCTGAAACTTTTTTTATGTAGAATAGTTCCTACACAATCTACTAATTGGAAACCAAGCCATTTACATGGAACTTACTCAAATGAGATACCTGAGTACACTCAGATTTTATCCTTTAACTTATCTCATAACCTACAGTTCAGTATTTCTTTGATTTCTCAAAGAACTTTAGGACATGTTCAGTCATGAGCATCATGCACATCATTCATCCATCACAAATCTACCTCTTCCTTTTGCTTTTGACTACTCCATGCATTCTTTTGTTTTTCCCTATATGCACACAAACTCTCAGATACATATGGGGAGAGAGTTTTCTTCCCCAAAGGAATGGATCATTACATTCCTAGAAGGGATCAGTTTAATTATAGGTCAAGAGGTAGAGTCTAGTCAAAAAGCACTGATCACATAAATGGTGCCATGACTACATCTGCCCCTCTACTAATAACTAAATTAACTCACTATGAGCTTAAAGACAAAGCAGCAGTAGCTGAACTCCATGCTGAAATTGTTGCTGACTTCACACTGCTGCAACACGTTTAGGGTGGGAGACTAGAGAGTGATAGAACCCTCAGTGACAACTGCTAGTTGGCTTTACATATGGATCATACCAAGGAAACTGGCTTGAGGATATGTAAAGAAAGAGGCTAGACTGTATGACCCACCAGCGTGGTTTGTGGCTTATGCCAACAACGTGATTTGGGAAGCAACATACAATTAAGATAATAACGCCTCATTGGTAAACACATACCTGGATATACAACGTCATATAGAAGTCTGAGCATGAGCTGCTGTACGCAGGGCCCCAGCTGCCAGTCATGACCCAGACATGCTGCATAGTTGAATCAGTGTCACAGTCCCCTGCATGTTAATTGGAACTAGAACTAGAAGAACTAGAAGAAGTGATGTCAGTACATGTGTGGTCCTGTATGTGCACTGTAGAATAGATTTCATAGAAGTGAAATTGCTGTATATATGCTAAAATTTATCTCACATGCTAAGTACATTTTAGATTACTCATCACTGAGTGCTGTGTTTCCTTTCCTATTTCTATCCCACTCCATACTAGTTCACCCACAAAGTCATGCCATCTGAACTGCCGTATGAACAGGTATACCATGCTACTACCTAGAAACTTCTGCATCTAATGTTTGGGCCCAGCTAACGACTACCATTAAAAGCAATGACTAAAATGTAACTTCAAAAAAAACACAAAATCCATGGGGTGTGAAACTTGTTTTAGCAGGGTTTTAGTTGTAATTCTTTGTTTCTGGGTTGGTTTGTTTGTTTGTTTGTTTGTTTCATTCTGTTACAAACTAAGTTACTGAGAATGTGTTTTGCCAAAAAGCCTTCAGAAAGAGACTATGTAATTGCTGTTTGGGTGAGCAAAGAAAGAACTCACAGGTAATTGAACCATTATAAAATAAAATAAAGTAAAATAAATACATCTTTATTCATACTCAATAATACGTCAAAAAAGGAATAGTTTTCATTCATTCTATGGACCATCAACACTATTTTGCTACTTCTCAGACTATGATGACCTATCAGTATAAGAACTGGGGGGGGAGGGGGGGGGGAAGTGATTTCTATAAATAAAGTAGTAGAAAGTATTTTTCAGAGCTGAATATTAAATACCATTAAATGCTGCCATTAAATAAATAAATACATACATACATACATACATAAAATACATAATAAATGCATTAAATAATAAATACATAAAAGTGCATAAAGATAATTTAAAAAAAAAAAAAAAAATCCACCCTAATTTTCAGCAAACAGAGCAAAGAGAACACAATTTCACATAAATATATATTTAAAAAATATAACAAGCATGGGAAATAGTTCACTCCTCTGTTTAACTCTCTTTGTGTACTAAACCTAACTGAAAATATTTGTCTGATGAGGAGCATGAATTCGGAAGATGTAAAATCTTCCAGAAATTAGTTTAAAAGTTTGGAAATTTCTTCCTAATTGAGTGACTTTAGAACTTAGTTTCTATAAATTAACATCCAATTTCCATTAAAATGATTTTCCTGACAGCTGTAACTCTTGAAAGATCAGCTTTTAAAAGGTAATGTATAGAACTATACTTCCTATCAAAAAATGTGATATATACTGATCTTGGTTTTTGATATAAGACTATACACTGGGACTCTACATTTTGTAATTAACATCACTGAAATTAAGTATTAGAAGTCACAACAACTTCTAAAACAGTACAAACTTGTACCCATACAAAAAATGGAGCTAGAGGCTAAAGTGCACGTTTAGTTCCATATGATACTCCACTGACTGAAAGCCTCTTACTGTATTATGTTGGCTCACAAAACATCAGAGACAGAGGAGTTGGGAGTATGAAAACAGAGGTTGATTATTTCCACCATTACATTTTATTACTGCTCAACAGATAGCAGAAGAAGGGCAGTCTGACAAAATGGCAGATGACATGGTAGCACGTATGAAGCAAAGATGTGTCATTGAATCGTTCCATGCAGAAAAAAATGGCACCCACTGACAATCGTCATTACTGAACCTTTATAGTGACCAAATAGTGAGGTGGTGGGTGGTGCACTTCATCAGTGGTGACAGTGATTCAGATTTTTATGAGTGCAGCATGAGGGCTCTTGTTCATTGCTGGTAAAATTGTGAATATGCTAACAATTATAGTTTTGCAGCTGATAATTCATTCTTTTAAACAGTGTTATTGTGTTCTTTGCATCTGTAGTAGTTTCCATGGAAATAAATAGGAGGTATTACTTTCAGAGAGATTTATGCAGTTCAGAATGGTCTAACTACATATCCATTTTTTATTGTTTTAAATGGGAATTTATGTATAGCTACTTAAGCATAGTTACCTACATTTCTAGTAGTTGAAGCCTAATCCCACTTATTAGCGTGCTCATTTTAAATGACTTTGTCCTGCGTATGATGACTTTTTTTTCCCTTCAATATTTCCTTCAATTTTCATATTACTGAATTAATATGTAACAACAGCATTCCTTTTAATCAGAGAGAAGAAATATGTTTGATATCCAGATGTCTGTGTTATATAGTACACTTGTAGACATTCAAAAAAGCTAATTCAGAATATTTTACAGTAGGAAATGAAAGCAATTCTTCTATCTGTGAAATGTCAATACCGAGGAAAAAGAAAGAAGGAAAGAAAGAAAGAAGGAAAGAAAGAAGGAAAGAAGGAAAGAAGGAAAGAAGGAAAGAAGGAAAGAAGGAAAGAAAGAAAGAAGGAAAGAAAGAAGGAAAGAAAGAAGGAAAGAAGGAAAGAAAGAAAGAAAGAAAGAAAGAAAGAAAGAAAGAAAGAAAGAAAGAAAGAAAGGAAGAAAGGAAGAAAGGAAGAAAGGAAGAAAGGAAGAAAGGAAGAAAGAAAGAAAGAAAGAAAGAAAGAAAAAGTCTAGTATTAAGGCTAAAAAGCCAAGTATTCTGTAGTTAGGAAATATAATTTTAAGTTGGATGTCTGTCACTAGAAACTTGCCATTTTCTAGGAAATTTTCATTCTCTGATGTAGCTTAAAGCAGCTGCCATAGAATGCTTAGTTTTGGTAGAAGAGGACTAAATTATGGAGGAAACAACTTACTGTAAGCTTTCAGTTTGAACAAATGTAAATAAACTTAAATGTAATTAAAAGTATCATAAGATGCAACCAAATTCAGATTGCAGTTATTATTTTTAACCTTCAAAAGACATCATAGTTCTGAACTTCCACATAGCATTTTGCAATATAAATTTAGAGACTCTCTTCAAAGAGCTCAGACAGTGAAGAAATCCTAAAAGCTCCATTCAGATTCTACTGTACTTTATTTCTCAAATGAAATAAAATAAGGAGACACACACACATAAGATGATGATGATGATGATGATGATGATTATGATTATTATTATTATTATTATTATTTATTATTATTATTATTATTTAAGAAAGAGCATGGAAGCTGATGGATTAGACTGGAGTTCTGCACAGAGAAGAAGCTGTGAATCTAAATATACCATAGCTCCTCTTACTCCAGAGCTTTAGAAATCAAAACATTGAACCCTGGTTCTTCTCTGATTACTGACCCTGAAAGTGAAGAACAGCCAGCATCTGCTGGACTCATTTTCTGAGAAGCCCACATGGTGCTTCAAAGGAGACTGTTATTTTCCTTGGCTTACTACTAGGCTGGAGTCCAGAGTAAGTGTTATACAAGACTAACAAGAGAATTGCTGGAGAATGGTACTATTCAGTAGGCCCACCTGTGAACTGTGATTTGTTCCTGATGGCAAGAGTTTGTCTTCATAAAGATAACAAAAAAAATATTGTATTACAACCTTCAGGTGAGCAATTCTCTCTTCCCCTTAGTTGGTAGCTCTTGTTCACTATAAGCATTACTTCAACCTCACACCGGTGTGACAGAATTGAAAAAAGAGGATATGCACTTGAATAAAGTTGCAGCAGTGTACTTAGTAGTCCTGCAGGAGTTTTGCCCATCGAATTTAGTGACAGCAGGGCCCAAAGTACCTAACTTAAAATCAAATGCTTATTTTATTTATTTCAGTGGATCTGGTATCTTACCACCCATGGTTTGTCAGGTACCCAAATCTCCCACAAGTACTTCGGCATATCTCCAAATTTCAGTGCCTAAAAAGCAATAATATTTAAATAAAAAGGTGTGTCATTCTTACTACAGATCTTCAGATAGCCCACCTCCCCAACAGCCCAGTATTGGTCAGACATAAAGCAAAATGTGAGTAAATTTCTTTTGAAGCTTCAAATATAAATATCTTTTTAGTCAAAAAAGTAAAAATAAAAAAATAAAAAAATCAGATGCCATAGCTTGGTGTTACCAAACATATGTATTGTATCATTAAAGTGCTATGATGTCAAACATCAGTTTGGTTTCTGAAGGCTGACTGTGTAACATGTTGTTGCAGCAGGCAACAGATTTTCAGATGTCAGAGCAGGATGGTTTTATTTATTTATTTATTTATTTATTTTTGTGTGTGTGTGTGTGTGTGTGTGTGTGTGTGTTTTGTTCTGTATAGTGAACTACCAACTGAAATAGCTGTCTCATAATAAGAAGATTTCTTTTTTAATTTAATGCTCTATTAAGCTTTTTATTAAGATATTATTAATCAACTCTGAGACTCTAAAAAGCAAAAACAGCAGATCTTTAAAAGTACAATTAAATCTGTGTTCAATGTGGGAGCATTAATGGATGTTCATTCTCTGTTACTAACTGCTGAATATAAATAGGACTATGTACTTCAAGTTCCCTCAGAGTACTCAGACACCCTAAAATATCATGTCTCCCAGGTCTTGAATCAGAATGGCTGTATACATGTGTGACTATAAGATAATTGTGGAGCAAAAGTTCAGTAGGTTAACAAGTTTGAAGAACCTTCAAAACTGCATATTCCAATAGGAATTGAATTGCTTATCCATCTTGACAAACAAACAGTACCTCAATAATTCTGAACAATCTAAGCCGGAAAAGCACATGCATTTGAAAATATAGTCTGAAATATGGTACCAAGGCAGAACCAGCCCTTTTCACTGTTCTGTTTTATTGGAGAAAAGAATGCTTCCCAGAGAGAGAATGTTAAATTAAGAGTAATGTATCTGGAAAGTTGGACAATTTCAAATCTATTCTTGTAGAGTAAAAAGCCCAAATTGCATACAAGCCTTCAGTGCACCCTATTCAGAAAGGATATTAGTATTCTGTACAGAATTGCTTATCCACTCCTTTGCCATCATATAGTGAACAAAATCCTCAGAAAACTTTACATCAAATAGTGCTTTTAGTTGCAGCAGAAAACACATGTCTCCTCCAAAGTACTCCCAACAGATACCTCAGATATTTCAGACAAGTTCTGTGTTCTTGGAGAATTATATCACAGTTCTAAAAGCTTTTTCAGTAACTCCCCTTGAAAGCAGAAAGTCATCTTAAGTATTTATATCTACCAAAAATATGCTCCTGTGATATCTGAAGTTACATTTCCAACCGACTTCAGAAGATCCGTTCTTTGCCATCTAAAATTTTACTTAAAATAAAATGTTATGCAAGCAGAAATGTTATTTTGTTGTACACTCTGAATCTAAAGGTACTTATACAATCCATGGAGATCAGTGAGTACAGCTTAAGAAAAAGGTAAAAGCCACTGAGAATGTTTCATTTTAAAATCTTCCTGTGCTTCCTCTGGTACTTTACATGTGATTGTTTTCTTCATTTACATGAGTACAAATGAAGTGCAATTCACCCAAAGGCAACAGATTTAAATAATTGGTAAAAAAGCAGAGAGAGGGTCCTTGTAGAACAAGCTTTCTTTTTGGAGTGTATATTGCAGTTCCATCCACTTTGATAGAGTGATGAATTCTGAAGGCAGACTGTGTGCCATAATATCAAATACTTTATTACTTGTTAGAAAGTCACCTCTACATAAATCAGTCACCTTTACAGAAATATTAAGTATTGTTTTTACCAAAAATAATTGGAAAGGAGTCACAAGAATAATTTCAGTAACAACAAATAATGAATATTTCCCCCATTCCCTTAGGTAGCTAGTTGAAAGCTTAGCTAGACCATCAAAATGAAACAAGAATGAACAGAAATCAAATACCATTCATAGAAAATTGCCAACTGAAATGACAAATATGTGGTATCATTAAATACGAGGCCTTTTTTCTACATGATTGCTTTTCAAAAAAACAGACTGCTGCAACAGAAGAGTAACAGATCCTCCTGGAAGCTATACTAAGGCATGTGGAAGAGAAGGAAATGACATGACTCGATATCTGCACAGCTTCACCAATGGCAAGACCTCCCTGACCACCAGCACATTTTTCTATGACTGCATCAATGGACAAGAGAAGAACCTCTGATGTCATCTATTTGGACTTCATTAAGGCTTTTGACATGGTCCCCCACAATATCCTTCTCTCCAAATTGGAAGGATATGGATTTGATGAGTGGACTGCTCAATACAGGAGGAACTGATTGTTAGATTGTACATAGGGTGCTGGTTAATGGCTCAGTAATCAGATGAGATCAGTGACAAGTGGTGTCCCTCAGGAGTCAGTACTGGGCCTGATGCTCTTTAAGATCTTCAACTGAATCCTCAGCAATATTGCAGATGACAACAATCTGTGTGGTGTGACTGACACACAGACAAGGGACGGAATGATATCTAGAGAGACTTAGATAAGCTGGAGTAGTGGGCCCAGGAGTACCTTATAAGGTTCAACAAAGCCAAGTGTGAGGTCTTGCATCTGGGTCATGGCAACCCTCACTATCAGTACAAGATAGGGAATGAAAGGATCGGGCACAGCCCTGTTGAAAAGGACCTGGGGATATTAGTGGATTGCAAACTGAGCATGAGCCAGCAATGTGCCTTCACAGCCCAGAAAACCAACTGTTTCCCCACATGATGCATGGAATGGCCCTATGAGGACAGTCTGAGAAAGTTGGGGCTGTTCAGGGAGACCTGATAGTAGCTTTTCAGTATCAAAAGAAGGGCTACAAAAAAGAAGGGGACAGACAGAAGGGTTTATTGTAATGGGACAAGATGAATTGGTTTCAAACTGAAAGAGGGGAGATTTAGACTGGATAGAAGAAATTTTGTTTGTTTGTTTGTTTGTTTTTGTCATAAGGGTAGTGTAGCACTGGAACAGTTTGCCCAGAGTGAGGTATGCCCTCCATTCCTGGAGACATTCAAAGTCAGGCTGGACAAGGTTCTGATCAGCCCTACCTATCTGTAGATTCTCTGTTCATTGCAGAGGAGTTAGACCCGTCCAACTCAAAAGACGATATGATTCTAAGTAAAATGTATTTTCTCTTGGGTTTTGTAATAATTAAGATCATTACATGCTGCATGGCCAGCAAATAGACCAGGGAAAGTAATATCTTCCCTGATTCTCCATCTTTCTGCAGCTTTTCTTTCCTACAAGTAGACAGTAGAAAGTGGTAAAGAAAGTTGTTCCTGCTCTCCGGTTTCACAAGTGTCAACTGCAACTAGAATTAAATTTGGACCATGCTCTTCAGTGAAATAAAAAAGAAAGAAAGAAGGTTTTGATGCGAGAAACACAAATACACAAAAAAATCAACCAACCATAAAGAAAGAGCAACATTAAACATATTTTTAAGTATTAGAAACAGTGGTTAAAATTTTCAGTAGGAGATGAACCCCTTGTTCATGAAGTCAGTGTAGAAAATTCTCCCATTACTGAATGTGAGTAAATTCATGATTCATGAAATGGCTCATGACTGCCTTAAATGTGAATTTTAGGCCTGGATTTGAGATGTCTTAAGTATGTATATCTTCTTGCTCAAAAAGTGTTCAAAATTTTTATTTAAGCTGTTTTATCATAAAACATACAAGACTTGTTTCTGTAAAAAGTTGTCTCTTAATCTCTCCAACTCTTCCTCTATTTCATGTGATGACATCATCAAAGTTTTCAATCAAAATATACACAGACTTTTCATTTCTTCTATCATCGACAACTTATAAAAAGTTGAATATCTTGAGGTAAACTTTGGGAGGAGAAGGGAAATAACAAAGTCAGCATCATTGATGAGATTGCAGTCGAACAGAAAGGAAGGTAACAGATAAACACAAAACAAACAATAAGAAAACAAATCAAAAAAACAACTTGCCAGTTGCTTTTTCCCAGTAAAAGGAACAGAAAGAACAACAGACCTGCTAAAAGTAATGAAAACAACCTACTGTGTCATCATTTTATGCAAGAAAGGGAGAGAGATTAGTCTAAAACTCCTACAATAATATGGATTTTTCAGCTGACAAAAGCAATACTGCATAAAATCTTTTCTGTGCTTTATTTCTAATTACTTTCTATCCTTTAATGAACAAGAAAGTACATGATCTTGAAAGTCCTTGTGCAGTCAAAACTCCCACTAAAATTAATGGGACGTTTTTTCCAGCCTAAAAGCTCTGAGATCAGGCCTCAAACTTAGCTCTTTCTAAGCTTTTTCCATTAATCAAAAATTTTAGGTTTCCATTGTTCTTTTTTTTTTTTTTTTCTTTTTTTCTTTTTTTCCCCTCCCTTTTCTGTTAAGATCATATATTCCGAAACAGAGATACCAGAAATCATAATTTTGCCCAAGGAAGGAAAGCTGCTGTACTTTATTATTTTCAGCATTTTAACACCCTTTTACAAGTGAAGCCCTGATTCTGAAGAACCTCAATCACCTGAACACCAAATTCTCAGTTACTGGCCTTTCCAAACAGTTTATGAAAATGTTAGCACTCATCACATGTGGTGGTTAAGCTGTCTGAATTACGCAAGTGAAATGTGTGTGCATAAGCTTTCTTATCAGTCAAACCTCCCTGAAATTAATGGACAAAACCAAGAGATTTTCAATATCCTCATGTGGGAAATAAGGAGTTAACATACTGAAGTTCAAAGCATGTAGCTTCACACAACTCAGAATGTATGCCTAACTTTACAGTGCCTATAAGAAAAAAATATATGTCCTTACATGGATGCCTCAATGAATCACATTGATTTTCAGACTGTTGGTCACTCACTTCAGGAAATCAATAATTCTTATACAGTTGTTGTTTCAAAAGAATATACTATATTTTTGGCTGCAAGTTATTAGTGACATTACTTCATCACAATTCTTAATTTTATCATACAGAACTACTATAGGAGGCTCATGCACAGAAATAAAGTGCACTGCAGCTTGTCAAATCAGGTAGTACTAACAACAGTGTAAAAAAGAAAGGAAAATCTATAAGACCTGTTTATGGTTGATCATGAATAGGACTTAGCAGGGACATTTTTTTTTTTTTTTCTTAATTCTTACTCTTAGATGGCACAGACGCAAGTGAGAACTAACTAACAGGAGAGCGATCCATTTAATTGCTCATTTAGATAACCTATATACTGGCTATATTGCATAGGCATACCATCTGAAAAAGACATAATTCTGTGTGGTTTATTACACAGGATTGTACATTTCTGGTAAGATATCTTTGAAGATTCTTTACTATGGCTTTCATTTTTGAAGAACTCAAGAATAATGAGCTACTGATATTTTAATTAGGGAAAAGAAATAAAAGATTCAGCAGATAACAGAAAGGAGAAATTAGGATGATGGGCTGATTTGCACTCTGATGCATGCATATGCAGACAAAATATCTATGCAATAAACATTCAGTTGAAGAAGTATCAGATAAGTTCTTGCCAACTCACTGCATTCTTGTCTTTGCCAGCTGGCATTGTTTAAATTGACTTCAGCATTTTGCCTACAGCTTCACTTTATTTTTAAATGCTGTAATTTGAAAGACTTGGAAAATCACAGAAAAAAATATTAAATAAATAATACCTAATGGTGATGATTCTTCCTCCTGGGAGAACAAAGAAAAAGCAATGTTGCCTGGGTTGTTTTTTTTTTTTTTTTTTGGGGGGGGGGGAGGGTGAGGGAGGTGGGGAAAGCAAAGCACATAGGCATAGCTACTTTCTGAAGGATAAAGCAAAACCTTAAAAGTTAAATTGTAATTTATTAATAAATTGAAATTAAGATTAAAAACTAAGTGTTAGAACTGAAAGGTTCACAAAGCATACAATTATTTTCCCGGGTAAGCATTTAACTACATCTTTAGAAAGAAAAATGAAGAATTTTTTTTTTAAGCAAAGAAACTAAGCACATTTTTCACTTCTCATTTTTGAAATCTATTCTAAAATCTACCTCTACTGGTGTCAGCAATGAACACAGATATCTAGTGAGAGAAATGTCCTGGATATCACCAAAACAAACAAACAAACAAACAAACAAACAAACAAATAAATAAAACTAAAAAATCTGTCCCACTAGAAGAAACAACAAAAACAGACTTCATAATCAAAGTTTGACTTTCAAAGCATGTCTATTCTCTCATATAGCTTATGTGTTTGCAACATATAAATCATCCAGATTTTTCTGTAAGAGTCACATCTCCTTGTTACCATTGCTCCATGGGCCTGTGTTTCCTGCTTTTGTCTCTGACTTCCTTATTAAAGGAATCTCTGTTACTTGACTAGTAACCGATAGAATGAAATGTAAAAAGGAAATAACAATGCAAAGACAATGCACACCGAAGAACAAGTTAATTTAACGCGCCGTAGAGAAAATTAATTGTTCTCATTTGCTTAATGGCTATGTCATTTGACAGGTATCTAATGTTATCACTTGAGGTACTGAATATATTCAATTTCAATAGAATATTTTCCTTATTTTTGAGACAGACATCTAGATGTAATCCACACACAAAGGCATCATAACACAATAGTTAATCAAGAATAGAACCGTAGAAGAGAATCATAGAATCGTTAGTGTTGGAAAAGACCTCTAAGATCATCAGGTCCAATCGTCAACTCATTACCACCAAGTCCACTAAACCGCGTCCCTAAGTGCCACATCTACATGTTTCTTGAACACCTCCAAGGATGATGACTCTACCAGAGCCCATGCCGATAGTTGGCCAATGTTTCAGAGAATAAATTGTTACTAATATCCAACCTGAACCTTCCCTGACACAGCTTGATGCCATTCCCTCTTGTCCTATTGCTTTTAGCTGGGAGAAGAGGCCAAACGCCACCTTACCACAAGTTCCTTTTAGGGAGTTGCAGAGATCAATAAAGTCTCCCCAGGCTTTCTCTTCTCCACACAAAACAGTACAGGTTTCCTTCTTCATAAGACTTGTGCTTCAGACCCTTCACCAGCCTACAGTTCAGTACAGTTCTTTATGGCTGAAATAGATCTGGGCTGACTGTTAATGACAACAGTTTATAATCAGGTTCATCCATAGAAGATTACATTATCACCCTGCAAATAACAAGTTACTTTGTTTTTTTGCTTCTTCAGTATTCCTTAAAATTATCCATGAAAACTTCCATCCTTATCTCAAGAGCAAAGACATGACCATGTAAGACAAAGAATAATGTGTGGTTCTTGAGAAACAGATGAGTATTATTTAGGCCTATGTGGATTACTCCCACATGTAATAAATTGGTGGTTTCAATTTAGCTCAAAGTAGATGTGATTTATCTACCAAAAACCACAGATGGACTACTTACTGGTAACACTAAGGTCAAAGATTCAGATTCAAACCACTACCTGACCAGCTGTGACTGGCTCTGTTCATTGCAGTGCATTTTTTCTACGGATCCACTGTGAAAACAGTGGATGCTAAAGTACTACATACCATGTTTCATGGGTGTGAGAACCTCTTACAGTGAAAGCTATGGAAGGCTCAAATACTGCAGTATCCAGAAAGAGAGATCAAGAGAGAGATCATTTCAGTAGCTGTAACAATAAACTAGCAAACTATATACCATGAGATAAAAAAAAGCATTCACTTCTGACACCATCTCCAGATATTTCTAAATGCTAAATGGCAGTATGCTTCAAAAGAAGGGGGGAAAAAAATAAAATTAAAAATAATAATAATAATAATAAAAAATTACATATCTCTCTTTAAAAACAATAACATCTTTCTCTTGATTTCTCTTTATCTCAGAGGCATCATGCTGTGTTGTGAAGGACAATCTTTTACACCTTACAAGAGAATTCTAGTCTGGTGGGAAGACTGTTAGTCATGCAAACCCACATTTTACTGAAACCCCAAAGACAGTAGCAATTCGGCTTTGAAACTGGCTCAGTGATTCAATGCACTAATTCCTTCTCCTAGTTTAATGCTTTGACTCCAAACCTGCAACCTCCAAACTCCTGCAAGCTAGAATCCATACTGGGAAGGAACATATAGACTGAGACATTTTTGTAATCAATTACACAGGTGGCAAAGCAATTCTCTGTTATGAAGTGAACAAATTATGAACAGCCTTCTCCTTGAGGAGGAGGGATAAAGTAGCTGCTACCATTCAATGAAAAGAAGTGCAGACTTCCGATAACAGTCTGAAGAAAATAGTGTCAAATCTACTGTGATCTGTTTATTTATCTCCCCAAAAAGAACAGCAATAAAGTAATCCTAATGAAGACCATTAAAATATCAAAGAAACAAAGCAATGCTCACAAAGAAACTTCAAAAATTAGAGAAATTAGCCTGATTACAATGATTATGAATTGACTGACTGAGCCTTCTGTTGGTAACTTCTCTCTGTTATGAAAATAAAAGAAATATTTTGTCAAGATTTGCATAAAGAACCTACACATCCTCTCTGGCCTTCCTTTTATCACTTATATACCAGTAGAATTCCTTCTTGTTCTCCTTAGTCCCTGGCTAGATTTTATTCCTTCTGGATTTTAGCTTTCCTAACCTGATTCCTGTCTGCTCAGACAACTTCTTTGTTTCCTCCCAGGAAACTCTTTCCTGCTTCCACTCCCTATAGACTTTCTTGTTGTGCCTAAGTAAGTCCAGGAGTTCCTTACTGTTTCACAGAAACCTCCTGGTATTCTTTCCCACATTCCTCTTTCTTGGAATGCACTGCTTCTGGGGTTGGAGATCCTTGAATACTGATCAGCTTTCTTGGGTCCCTTTTCCCTCCAGGGCTTTATCCCATATCACCTTCAGCAAGCAATTCCCTGAAGAGGTTCCCTCCTGAAGTCCAGAGCAGCAAGTTTGCTGCACACTCTCTTTGACACCCTCTGGATTTTGAACTCCACCATTTCATGGTCCTTGCAGCCAAGGCTGCCCCTGAGCTTCACATCATGCACCAGACCCTCCTTGTTGTTGAGGACAAGGTCCAGCATAGGCCAAAGGCTGACTCATACATAAGTGTTAATCCCAATGTCACTCATCATCTCTCTCTCTCTCTGTATATACACATACTTTAAAAGACACCTTTTTATGCTTTAAAATATTCTTTGTCATAAAAATGCCTCCTTAAATAGTATTCTTGTCTTTGAAAATTTTCTAATTTATGAAAGACAAGGCTAAATTGGAAGGAGAGGTCGGTAAATACACACTGCTTTTGCAGTATTTTGGATAACAAGTGTTCCATTCATTTCAAAGAACAAAATAACAAACATTTCTCAACAAGATAATGTCAAAAGGTCTGAAAACATGGCTTGTTATACCATCCCACACTAATCCTGACATTACTAGCAGCTGATTTGTATCGGTATTACAATATAGTACAATTAGTAATGGTAATATTACCACAAATAGTATAAACAGCACTGCTCTACTGCCTTTGAATTAATTCTGTAAGCATGTTAATAACATACCATCAAACATCAATATAAATCCTTGACAGTTTCTGGAAAAAAAAGATTGTGCATGTCTAAGCAATTTTCTCATGTACAGGTTTTCTTTAGAAAACTTGTTGTCGCTATTCCATTAGCTCCAAAGGGATGCATGCATAAAAGAATCTCAACTAAAGAAGTCTGACTGCTAGCCAAGAAAGCATAAGTTTAATAGTCTGTATTAACTGCTGGCTGGGATAGGTCATAGGTACCACAGCACCAAATGGATTTCTTCTTTAAAAGATGTCAAGTTCTGAAGTGAATGCTTTTCATTTTCTTTCATTTTCAAAGGGGAACCCTTTTTGAATGGCATAAAACATTTTGACAGTTTTCAACAGAGACTGTTAGAATGAAAACAGAACAGATATCTTAGGTTTCTTCAAGAGTTCCCAAAGTTTACTAGCATTTGTATGATGTCCTAAACTGGTCACTTTCCTTAAATAATAATAATAATAATAATAATAATAATAATAATAATAATGAGTGGAGTAAGGGGAGAAGGAAATGGAAAATACCCACCAAATTATATTTATGTAATTTTGCTGCACATACTACCACAATCTTAGGATGACCAACTCCCTGCATTCAAATTCTAAGCTATTGACAAAGGCAGACACACAGTGTGTAACTCACTTTTCCATCTTACATAATGCTGTTAATGCAGTACTATCTGTGAACAGTCCTCTGGTTGTGCCAGTCATTTTACTACAGACAGAGCCTAACTTGAGGGTTGGCACTTCAGCATCTATCATTTTGCTCTCCATATAGAGAGATGCATAAACTTACTTGCTGCAACTCGATCTTGACATAATTTATTTTTCATTTTGAACACTGTTATGATTTGAAACATAGCATATTCACCTTGAAGACACAAGTTTAACTCATTTAAATGAGCAGTCAAATCTGCAAAAAACACCATATTGCAAATGATTTTATACTTCTTGTGAGCTATTTGAGACATTGAAAATTACAAAATTTGTCAGCACAGCACTGGTATTCTGAATATTTTTTTCTGCAGTGAATGTGCTAACTTAACTAAATTATTTTACAAAATAATGCAAGTCCAAGTTTAAGAATTAAATCACAGAATCATAAAATGGCCTGGGTTGAAAACAACCTCAAAAATCACCTAGTTTCAACCCTCCTGCTGTGGGCAGGATCACCAACCACTAGACCAGGCTGCCCAGAGCCATGTCCAGCCTGGCCTTGAATGTCTCCAGGGATGGGACATCCACAACCTTCTTAGGCAACCTGTTCTAGTGCGTCACCACCCACTGAGTAAAAAAACCTTCCTCCTAATATCTAACCTAAGCTTCCCCCTTGTCCTATCACTATCCACCCTCATAAACAGCTGTTCCCCTTCCTGTTTATATGTTCCCTTTAAGTAATGGAAGGCCACAATGAGGTCTCCCTGGAGCCTTCTCTTCTCCAAGCTAAACAAGCCCAGTTCCCTTAACCTTTCCTCACAGGAGAGGTGCTCCAGCCCTCATAGGAGAGGTACTCCAGCCTTCTAAATAAGAAAACTTACAAATCTGCTTAATAATAACAATAACAACAACAACAACAACAACAGCAAATTGCGTCTTCACAGGCATACACACATGTAGATGGGTTGAAATATTATTGGTAATAATATTGGTAATAATTGGTAATGTGTTTTACTTGCCAAGTGGCAAAAATGCATGTAATACATGCAGATTTCAATACTACTGAGTGTATGGCATGAGTGTGAGAGGCAAACTGAAAAAATAACCATTCAATGATTAGTCTATTTTATGAATAACTTTCATAAACATCAGTTGTGCAAGTTTTATATTACATTTATATTTATTTTCCTGTTAAAAATTCAGTATTCCCTGGTATGATACAACGTTCTCTGACATAATATAGCAGGTGATAATACAGCAACAAATTTGAAACTTTTATTACCTCTGAAATCCAATGTTAACTTTTATTTCAATAAAATATAGTATTTATCTTAAGAAAATATTAGCACACAAATGACTCCAGACAATTTTTCCATGATATTTACTTATGTCCAGTTTTGCAAAGATAAGTTGCACTTAGTGCTATGATATAGCTCCTAAACTTAATTATAAGAATCCTCTAAATTCTGAATTTAGGAAAATAATAAAAAGAATAGATTTCTGAGGCTAAAATAAAAATTATCAGTTTTGCGTGACAGAAAAGAATTATATAGTCGTAGAGTATAAGAGAAACTCTGAAAATCATACTAGAAGTTAGACAGGGAAGAGACATTGTTGATTATTCACTTTTTTAATTACGTAAATTTCTCACAGTATTAAAAATAACTGCTTCAATAGTATTGTACAAAGACTTTCTAGTTAATAATATTAACTATTCCCCTAACTGTTTTAACTGCCCAAATAAATTCTAATCACAAAGTCTACCAAAAATCTTTTTTTCCTGCAGACAGCTTTAATTCAAAGTTTTGAGTGGAGCAAATAAACAGAAGGGATGTCATCTTTTCACTCACTATAACAGTGTTAGGACATGGGAGAATGACATTTAAATTAAAACAGTGGAGATTTAGGCTAGATGTTAGGAAGAAATTCTTTACTCGTAGGGTAGTGAGGCACTGGAACAGTTGTCCAGGGAAGCTGTGGATGCCCCATTCCTATATATGTTCAAGGCCAGGTTGGATGGGACCCTCGGTAGCCTGCTCTGGTGAGTGGCAACCCTGCCCGTGACAAGGACATTGGAACTAGATGATTTTTAAAGTTCATTTCAATCTTTGCGATCTCTGCACATAGCAGGGGGGTTGAAACTAGACGATCATTATGGTCCTTTTCAACTCAGGCCATTCTATGATTCTATGATTCTAAGCCATTCTATGTTTCTATGATAAAAAGCAGTCCACCCTATGTTCTCTCTTGTATGTATTCATAAATTTGTTTCCCTTTGGATGAGTAGAAGAAAGAAATTAAATTCCTGGCTTCCATTTGGTTGGAGGCTGAAGGAAAACTTAAATACTTAGAATCATAGAATCACAGAATCACAAGGTTGGAAATGACCTGCAAGTTCATCTAGTCCAACCAACCTCCTATCACAATTACTACCTCTAAGCTAATAAGCCATATCTTGTAGCGCCTCATCCAGATGCCTCTTGAACACTGCCAGGGATGGCGACTCCACCACCTCCCTGGGCAGGCCATTCCAGGGCCTGACCACTCTTTATTTTTTTCCCCTTATATCTAAACTAAATCACTCCTGGCACAACTTGTGGCCATTCCCTTGGGTACTGTTTGTTGCTTGGGAGAAGAGGCTAAAGCCTTCCTCATCACAGCCTCCCCTCAAGAAGTTGTAGAGTGCAATGATGTCTCCCCTGTGCCTCCTCCAGGCTAAACAATCCCAGCTCCCTGAGCTGCTCCTCATGAGATTTGTGCTCCAGACCCCTCACCAGTTTTGTTGCCCTTCTCTGGACACGTTCCAGAGCCTCAATGTCTTTCTTGTAATGAGGAGTCCAAAACTGAACACAGTACTTGAGGTGCGGCCTCACCAGTGCTGAGTACAGGAGGATGATTACCTCCTGCTCCTGCTGGCCACACCATTTCTAATGCAGGCCAGGATGGCACTGGCCCTCTTGTCCACCTGGGCACACTGTCGGCTCATGTTCAGCCGAGCATCAACCAACACCCCCAGGTCTCTTTCCTCTTCACGGTCATCCAGCCACTCATCCCCAAGCCTATAGCACTGCATGAGGTTATTGTGGCCAAAGTGCAGGACCCGGCACTTGGCCTTGTTGAACCTCATCCCATTCACCTCAGCCCAGTGATCCAGCCTATCCAGATCCCTCTGTAGGGCCTCCCTACCCTCAGGCAGATCGACACCACCTCCTGACTTGGTGTCATCTGCAAACTTACTTACTGAGGGTACACTCAATCCCCTCATCTAGGTCATGGGCCACAGTACCAACCCCTGGGGGACACCACTTGTAATGGGTTGCCAGCTGGACTTGACTTAATTCCATTAACTGCTACCCATTGGGTACAGCCTTCTAGACAGTTCCTTACCCAGAGAAGAGTATATGTGTCCAGGACACAGGCAGCCAGTTTCCCCAGGAGAATACTGTGGGAGACTGTGTCAAAGGCTTTGCTGAAGTCTAGACTACATCAACAGCCTCTCCCTCAGCTATCATTCAGGTCACCCAGTCACAGAAGGAAATGAGGTTGGTCAAGCATGACCTGCCTTGCATGAACCCGTGCTGACTGAGCCTGATCTCCTGGGTGCCACACGTGCACATCAAATGCACTGGAATTCAAACTATAAAATTTGATCTGAAGATCCATTTTAAGCAGCCACGTGGAAGTTTTAGGTTGTGTTTTGTATTGGTTTTGTCTCATTCTGCCTTTAATAACTACTGGTTAGTGACTCAAAGTTCACAGGGGATTTGGAGCAACCTGGTCTAGAGGGAGATGTCCCTGCCTATAGCAGGGGCGTTGGAACAAGACAATCTTAAAAGTCCCTCCCAACCCAAACCATCCTATGATTCTATATTCGGAACTCTTCTGTTACTCTTTCAGCATCCAATTACAGAAAAGGAAAAATAAAACAAAACCAACCCCACGATTTTAAGCAGTAGAGTTTTTACAATGTTAGTCACATATTAATTTATTATTCTGTCTGTGCAGTGATTCTCTCGCTATTACAGAGTTCAACATTAGTTGAAACAGAAACTTTAGCTCAAAGTTTCCTATTGTGTCACCCATGACAACCACACTCCTCTGAAAAAAACTGTACTAGTAGGCATTAAGAGCAGCAGAAGGAATCTTCATTCTTCCTTCCATTGACTTCACTCTAAAAATTGAGCTTCAGCACCTTCAGAACTAAGTGGGGAATCTTAAATTAGCTTTTTCTTGCAAATTCCTATACACAAATGAATCAATAATTGCATTAATTTACATTGATAAATAGGTGTTGCATCAGCGTACATTGATAAAGAAAACTAAATGTGACTACCTAATTCACTTGTTCTAGTAGAAATCTTCAGATATCATAAAAATTGAAAATACAACCAACAAACCAGAGTGAAAGGGTGGATACCAACAAAATTAAGCATTTGCCATTCACTAAACTGCTGAGTATAGCACACATTCACTAACCCCAGCTGAAGATTTTTAAAAAGTTTGTTTTGCTTGTTTTTTTGTTTGTTTTTTTCACTTTATAAACTTTCACCAAGGTTTATGTTATCTTAGACTGTGCTGCCACCAGAAAGACAGCCCTCACTTCCTTCTCTTTTGCTGGGCACACCCTTTGCAATGTCAATACTTAAATCATGTATCTCACCAGTTATGTCAGTTCCTTGAACTGAATAAAAACTCGACCTGACTTCCCAAATTATTATTTTTCCCTGAACTGCTGAACAGTCACTGGTGCTGACACAAAAGAGGTGGCAGGAACAGACAGCTGGAGGCAGGGAAAAGAGCACAACTTGCCTTTTTGGCAGTAGTGTGGTCAAAACTGATGCTGAGAGATCAAAGAGAAAGCTAGAATATTATATGACAGGAGCTATATCTCATTCCGTATTCTTCTCCTGAACTGGAATAGCATGAGATGAACACGAATTCCCATTAGAACTAGTTTTATTATACAGTCAGCTACCACCAGTACTTTCCCACTATCTGGAACAATGATCTGATGATTAACAGTATTGCAAGTTAGGCTATTATTCCACCAGGGACACACTGAACAGGACTTTTCAAAACTTAGGAAAATAAGTTCTTTAAAAGAATCAGCAGCCATAGAACTAGAAGCTTTGGTCAAGAATATCTGCCAAAGTAGCCATTTTTTTTTCTGTTTCCTTAGGCCAAAGCCCCAAAGCATTCATTTCTTGCTGAATTTGTTTTACTGTGTGAGATTAGAGCTAAATTAACCTCTTTCATTGGATGAGCTGTACCTATCTGATCTTAGAGCTTTTGCTGTAAAAATGTATAAGCACCCTTGTTCTGATCCCTTCTCTTACTGAAACAGATCCAGTAATCTTTGTGATACATGGAAACTAGCCTCAAAGGAGAAAGTATCCTCTATGGCAATTCTAGGAAGAGTGACACCATTGTTAGACATTACTAAATCCTCAGATCTGCAGTTTCTTCCAAGTCAGTGAATTTAAAAAGAGTTCCTTGTAGCAGAGGGGTTTACTATTTGATATTTTTTCACATGAATGTATGCCATCTCACCTTGCAGCCCTATTGGTAACTAAGGTGAAAACAGTGCTACCATATTTGTTCGTTTTCTGAAGTGGGAAGGTTATTTCTCAGACTCTAACAACCTTCCCAAATTGATACAGCAGGAAAGTGTAGCATTGCTTTCAATTAAAATGCTGTGGTTTTCAAACTGAGTGAGAAATTTGATAATGTGGAGAGCAAATGTAAAGCCTGTAGCTTGTAAATGACTGAGAACTTGCAATCCATCATCTAAAACAAAACCCATAAGAACTGTCCTAGCATGAAAGATATCTTTCCCATAACTATTATCCACTGGCATCCTGCACCATTTCACACTGCTACACTGAGAAAATATGTAAGTATTCCTGAGCTGTTCAGAGAATACAAATGCATTTGGTCTTTGATTAATTGCGCTAAAACCACAAATGTGAAACCTCCACATGGAGAACTGGGTGAATAGGACACTTTCTTCCTCTTTTATTTTTGTCCTGTTATAAAAATGTCACAGTTTTCACTTTTGGGAAAGATGCCAGTAATGCTGGAAGACACAGAAAATGTCCAAGTGGTGGCCAAGAGGAAAGTTGTGCTGTGACTGGCAAGCACTCCTACAAAGGACAGTGGGAAAAGAGAGACAAAGAAAGGGTGAACCAATGAGATTATCAAGGCAATTTTATTTATTTATGTATATATTTTTACAGTATTATCTGTTAAACCTCTTCTGGTAGTTTTGAGTTCTAACCAAAGATCAATTATTTACTTTTCCCATTGAAATTAACCTATTTTTCTCCTTTCAAATTCTCTGCATATTATATGATATCACTTCAGACATCTTGGAAATCTGCTTTTTGCACCTATGCCCTACAAATAAATTAATTTTGTTTTGCTAGTATTAAGAACAGCAATGAGTAATGTCTAAGCCCAAACCTGTATCTTGATTTTGAACTGTCCACGCTGGACTATTAAATGTTAAAAACTGTCTTAGAATTTAAGAAGATATTAAGAGATCTTATTGAAATTTGTGATCGTATAATTATCTTTCTATGAATGGAATTCGTCTGGTTTCTGGTTTTACATATTTTGTGGGCCATTTGAAACTGAAAGAGTCCTGCATTCCAGCTGTATTGTTTGTTAAAAGAGAAGCAGGCACCTACCTAGGTTGAGATTATGAAAGCGCATAAAGTAAAAGTGCCTTTTTTTCTCTAATTATATATTCAGATTTGTACTTCAATAAGAACCGTAGAGGGAAAAAAAACACAAGGTTTGATAGTGTTTACAAAATTGTTCACTGTAAACTGTATGAAAATTTGCAAAGCCTTTGAAAAGAGACAACATACCACAAACTACCAACTGTTTTAACTAGGTGCTAAATATAATAATGAAATTATTGTTAATTTATACTTTGGACAATATCTTCAAAAGGGTTCAAAGTTTCTCAGATCTGTTTTTTGTTAGTTAGTTTGTTTGTTTTTTCCTGAGAAATGATCAGAATTCAAAGTCTATTTTTTAAATATACTAGTATATTTTTCTAAATCTGTATGGCTAAAGACATAACTTGTAGCATAAGTGTACTACCAAAGTATTATTTGTAATAGGAGAATATGATGAAGACTGCTTCATACTAATCAAGTTTGTTTATCATTTGACTGACTCAGAAAATAGTAAGAAAAAAATAGGAGACTATGGAAAATGAGTTTTCAGGAAATATATGTCATCTGAGAACAATGACATATGAGTCTAAGTCATTCAATCAGTCAACAGTAGATTTCTGCAGAACTTCAAGGTTTCAGCCTAGAATGAGAATCTAGCACTACAGACTGGAGGTCAACAGACAACAGTGTTGGGAGAAAAGGAGGAAAGAAAGAAAAAGAATGGTATAACAGAAAGAGAACCTACACATGAAGAAATCACATGACTTACAGGATTTTTACGTTCAAAATGTGGTACCAGTTTCTTGATTTCAGAACATTAAGCACAGTTGTACCTGTTTTATTTATTGCTAAAATAAAATTAGCTCCCAACAAATTTGTCATATCAATCCAAAAGAAAGATGTTACTTAATTAATAGACAATAAATTATGTATTATGTACACCAAAAGTAATTTAGTGAAGGTTATGGAAAATATCAACATGCTGAATTTCTCAAAATCCATAAGATCTGATGAGATTTTTCTATGTGCACTGAAAGAGATGGATTATGTGAATGTTATATTGTCCAATGTATGTAATTTACATGGCAATTAGAGGAAGTCCCTGTCACCTGTGAAGAGATTATAGTTGCACTCATCCTTAAAAAGGCAAAAAAAAATGACTCGTTGAATTATGGTATGGCTAGTCTCATCTTAGTCCCTGGAATATGTCTCCTTGGATTCAGTTTTCAGGTACAGGGTGATTAAAAGGTAATCCAGAATGTGCAGTATGGATTTACCAATAGTAAAGCATGCTTGACTAACCTGATATCTCTGATGAAATGACTGGCTACTAAGAACAGTGGATGCAATCTGTCTTGACTTTAGTAAGCCTTCAGATGCTGCATCCTACATTTTCCTTATTTGGAAGCTAAAGAGACATGGGATATAAAAATAATTTTTAGGTGGGATGAAAGCTGCTGCATTATCCATGAAAAAGAAGGCTGGATAGTCAATAACAAGCTGAATATCCCAGTGATTAGTATGTGGCTTCATATAGTTTAATAGCTTAATTTACAAACTGGACTGTGACAGAATGTATTCTCAAAAAGTCTGAAGATGTAATGAAATCTGGGGAATGCTAGACACAATAAATGGAGGAGACTTGATCCAGAAGAACCTGGAGAAACTTGAGGACTGAGCCAACAGAAAACTC
Source organism: Alectoris magna (assembly GCA_030625065.1). Taxonomy (NCBI): domain Eukaryota; kingdom Metazoa; phylum Chordata; class Aves; order Galliformes; family Phasianidae; genus Alectoris; species Alectoris magna. The sequence continues at coordinate 37,456,796 of CM060560.1, forward strand.
ATGAGACTTAGTAAGGAAAAATGCAGTGTTATAACAAATAACCTCATAGAGTCTGGAAAGAGGTTGGCTGAATAACAGACCTTCTAGAAGAGGCCTGTGGTTTATGTTTGGTCGAATACACATCTTACTGCAAATAATGCAGGCTGCACGAAGGACTATATGAAAAGCAGTGCAGATACAATTTTTTGTTCTCCTCTACTCATGGTTCAGAAGAGACGCTGAAAAACTCAAGAGATTGTAGCAGGTAATGTCAACATCTGTTTACTCTGATTACTACACTATCCTACACATTGATGTATAGTACTATTACTACATAAAAGGGTAAAAATTTCTAATTGAATTTGAGTCACTGCAGTATGACAAACAATCATATTATTTGAAATAATTTTCTAGGACCAAAAAAATTCTGTTTTGTCTACATAGCCACTCCTGTTATTTAACACTAAAGTTTTTACATCATTTTGCACTATGACTTTTTAAAACTGAATGATAAAGGAGCATAGGTATTGCAGGTGCCATAAAACCACTGACAGTAGCTGAAAACACTGCATAACCATATTGACAAGAGGTCCGTAATTCACATAATAGTTTATATCTCTGTAGGAACTTTTTTTTTGGCTGGGGGAGACTGAAGGGAAGGTGAAACAGTGAAAGGGGAGTAGAGGATTAAATATATCACTGAAGACTGAAAACAGTTTCAGGGCTTCTGCTATAGAAGTTATTTTGATTCAGAAATTTGTATCTTGTAGATGGGGATGGGGAGGATAGAAAAGTCAATGTGGTCAACATTTTCTAAGTTTTAAAGTAAAATATGGGTGGCTGGTAATCTAGAAGATGATTTGGATTGCCATCATTTGTTTCTATAATTTCTTATTTCTTTAACAAAAGTCTAAGAGATTGTGGTGGAAGTGAACAAATACCAAATTTGGAGAGTGGCAAAAGCTTCATTTGTCCAATGGTGTATAATTCCAGTAAATAATATTTCCTTATAACACATCAAATTACATTGATGAGAATAGCCATGAGCAGAAGGAGAAATTAGCAAAGAAACGTATCAGGTAGCTTTAAATATTTAAAATAATTGTAAATTATATAGGTACAAAGCAATACAAAGAATGGAAGCAGAAATAGTCCTAAAAATATATAATTGTAGTTGCTGATTTGTTTTTACATGTACGCTTATTTGAACAATAACATCAATATCATAGAACAAAACATGATGGTAAGAAAACAAAAGGAAACATTAATAATGAGAAATTCATGCAATTATAGGTACATTGTGATGCCTTGGCTTGAAGACCACTCACTGCAAATAAAAGAACAAATTCTGAGACAAAAGGTACAGAGGAGGCATTAAGAAATTTAACAGATGCTTTAAGTTACACAACATCAGGAGGTGTTCAGTCTTTGATGGGCATGAGATGATTTCATATGGAGCTTTGGCATATTAGAATTCTTCCATTGTGCTCATTTGAAGAACAGAGAATGAGACTACTAGCACAGCTGCCTATAAAAAGCTTTTTGCTGGGAAAATCACACAGAAGAGCATCACTTATGACAGCAATAGGTTTGGAATATTTGTAAGAATTATGAAACTGCTGAACTGTCGCACAGTGCTGTCATGTAGTAGATTTAATTTGCCTTTGTGAAAATTATAAAAATAACAGAAAGGAGAAATGAATCCAAGGCCAATATATTAATAAGACAATGAGAATGAAAGGAGGACAGGAGAGTATAAGAAAAGGCTGACTGAACAGTACAGATCATGTGAAGTCTAAGGCATCTTAGGCTTTCGCAGCTTAGAATTTCTTTTCATGTAATGTTTTTTTCTTAAAGATTATTGAATCAAATAATCATTTCTTTTTTTTTTTTTTTTTTTTTCCAGTTTCTGAAGTATTTTCTCATTGAAATTATACTTCTAAAATTTGTTTTCTGCATTTTTAAGAGTATCTTTACATATATCTTCCCTAAATTGCAAAAAAATTCCAATATAATCAAAGGACCTAAACAATAAATATCTTATCTCATTCTGAAGCAATGTCAACAAATAAATTACTAGGTAGAGTCAGGTAATTTTTCATTTTGCCCTTGTCATTTTCTAATACATAGTCACTTTATACCTGCCTGAAACTTTCACCTACTTAGTGGAAGGAATTTTTCCTTGCTGGTGCATGAAAGAATAAGCAAAAGATACAACTCAAGCATTGAATAGTAGGTGAAAGGAAAAACAATAGGGTTATTTGATATAATAAAGGAAACAGAATTTGAAGTAGTTTGGACAAGAAGCTAAAATCTGTTAATAATCTCAGCTGCTGAGGGAGTGTCATTTCTGATGGTTACTGCACTTGAATAGCTTGCAGGAAGAGAAAATAAAACTGAATTTGCAATTCATTTAAAAGGGAGCTTGAAATTACAAATATTGCTATTTGCAGAAGTATGCAAACTGCTGTAACTGAAATTCTAGCTGCATCTCTAAAGAAAGATACGTGGTCACTGCTTGCTTTGAGTCATGACATTAAAAGGCTTGAATGAATAGCAGGAAGTAATCCTCTTATTTCTTACTCCAGGACAGGAGTCTGATTTTTATAACAGACAGTTGTCAACTCTTCCCTTCCAGTAATGACAACTCTACTGACTCCCCAGGTAACCTATTTTCAGATGATGATTCTTAACTACAATTATAGGAAGGAAGTCTTAACTAGAGTTTTCCACACTGAAGTTGTCATGGTTTTGTAATTTTTGCTATTGGTATTCCACATCATAACATCATGTGGAGCACAGAGAAGAAGTACTACACATCCCAGGGGACCTCGCGGTCAGAGAGGAAAATACGTCACGGAAGCGACGCTGGCACTCTCTCTCTCACTGCCTGGCAGCGAGTGTGGGTGTGCTTCCAAGCCGCGGCGCCTTCAATTTCAAAGTAGGCTTCTCGGTCTTCGGAAACCTCTTTTTCTCTCTCTCTTATTTCACTTGATTTATTAGCCTCAATTCCAATTAGATTGTATTATAGTAAAATAAGTTTTACTCCTTAGATCGTTGCCGCTGCTCTGTTTGTTTCCTTGAGCCCAGCTCCCATCTCCCTACCCCTTTCCTTTTTTTTCCCTTCCCCTTTGTCAGGGGCCGGGGGCCCACGGGCCTACTGCCCCCCCTGTCACGGACACAGATTGATCTAGATAACCCCGTGACAGATTTTGGTGGAGAATGCGGGCACAATTTTAAAGCTTTTAACATTAGTTAAAAGTTAGTTAGTAGGGAAGAAGCAAAAAAACACCAGGATTTCTTTAAGCCAGAGACTGCAGAAGCATTGCTACCTGACCTTCATAGATTAGATTGTAGTCTGGGCAGTCTGCCAAACTCTGGACACTGTACAGAGTGTCTTCTGTTTTGGTTCCTTGGTTGTTTTTGTTTTTTTTTCCTTTCTTAGCAGCTACCAGCTATGAATCCACTCTTCATTATAGCTGCTCTGTTTAAGGGATTGAAAACAGTTATGATCCTCTCATCGTATTGGCCGATTATTAATGTCATGATTTACTGTTGTGGAATTGTGTTCGTATATAACCAAATAAGGGCACTGATGGAGACACCTGCCTGGTACTTATATTCAATGTGGTATAATTTGGATTTTGACACTTACATCCCAGATGGAATAGCTAATTTTACAAACAACTACATCCCAGACGGAATAGCCAATTTTACAAACAACACGATGTTCAATCCGGTTTCTGGGCTGTCTTTTCGGTTTGCCACACGCTTTTCGAAAGCCGAGTTAGTACTCATACTCGTGCTCATATCCATGTGCATGTTATCAATCGCCCTGAATGTACTCCAATACATTCGTTCTATGCAGAAGTCTCCTCCAAAACCAGAGAATGCTGACTGGCAGGGAATATGGAGAGGTTTAGGAAAAATCTTAGAAGCGTGGGGGCCGGCAATGTCATGGGATTTCACTCTTGAACACCTGTGGGATCCCGAGAAACTAAGCCAGTATTTGAGTCAGGGATGGTGCAGCTTAGATAGATCTAAGGAGGTACGACTTATTTGGGGCTTGGCTTGTGCTTACCGTGCTCTATATAATACTATTCTGGAAAGAGAGAGTTTCCGAGCTGAGGTTCAAGCCAAAGGGGGAAATCCTCAAGTCAAATCTGATCAGTCACAGGAGGCACCAGTAAAAATGTCAGTTGCCCCTGTGGAAGGCAAGAAATGGAAACGGGTGTCCTCACGTCTAGAAAGGAAAAAAGAAGAAGCGGAGGAGGAGGCAGCGGAAGGTCCAAGCGAGGTGCCTTTCTCAGTACCGAAAATGGCAAAAGGAAAAACTAAGAGGCGTGAGGAGGAGAGTGATGAGGAGGAAGTCTCGATTACTGTTCGTCGACCTCTGAAGATGTCTGAAATCCAAGGCTCAAGAAAGGAGTTTACACGGCGCCAGAATGAATCTCTTGTTACCTGGTTGCTTCGCTGTTGGGACAGCGGGGCCAGCAGCTTGTCTCTAGATGAGAATGAAGCTCGCCAATTAGGAGGCATTGCCAGAGACCCAACTATTGATAGAGGGATCAGTAGATGCTTGGATGGGGCTGCCACCCTCTGGGAGCGAATGTTAGTAGCTGTGAGGGAAAAGCTTCCCTTCAAGGACGGTCTAAAGCCTGTGATGAAAAAGTGGGATACAATTGAAAAAGGTATCCAGTATTTGAGGGAAATAGCTGTGGTGGAAATGTTGTATAACCCTAATTTTGATCCTGCCGATCCTCGCCAAGACCATGATCCTGAGAGAGTGAGGACAACACCTGATATATGGCAGAAACTCACCAAGACAGCACCAGAGAGGTACGCCGTTACACTAGCAGCAACATTTCAAAGGTACGAGGAACAACAGAGAAGACCCCTAGTTTTTGAATTGGTTCTTACTCTTCAAAACTTTGAACAACAGTTACCTCCAACTCACGTCTCCATTTCAGCCATCTCAGAAGTAACGGACAGACTGAATGAAATGGAAGAGCAAATGTCTCTATTGGTTAATCGTGATGATCCTGTAGTAGTATCAGAAATGACTGATGAAGATCAGGATCATCAAGGGAGTCTAATGAAGGAGCTGATCAAACTAATGAAAACTCAGATCCAGTTAATTAAAGGTGATGAACCCTCCTCCTCACCTGTATCATCAAAAATTTCAGCTATTAAACGCAAACGTTTTCCAGCTCAAGCAAGGAACAACAGTAAGACTACATCGCGTATTGCCTTGTGGCGTTACCTACGTGACCATGGAGAAGATATGAGGAAGTGGCATGACCAAGCCACTCCAGTACTACGAGCACGGGTGAGAGAATTACAAAACAGATCCATTGCCAGTACATCTGCTCCAGTTACCACAGGTAATGAATAGAGGGGCCCTGCCCTCAGTCAGGGGAGGGAGAGGGATAATAGAGTTTATTGGACTGTGTGGATTCGGTGGCCTGGCACATCAGAACCACAGAAATATAAGGCACTGGTGGATACCGGTGCACAGTGCACCCTAATGCCCTCGAGTCATGAAGGGACAGAATCAATCCATATTTCTGGAGTGACTGGGGGCTCTCAAGAATTGACTGTGTTGGAGGCTGAAATAAGCCTCACTGGTAAAGACTGGCAAAAACATCCTATTGTGACTGGCCCAGGGGCTCCATGCATACTTGGTATCGATTACTTAAGAAGGGGGCATTTCAAGGATCCTAAGGGGTATCGATGGGCCTTTGGAATAGCTGCTGTAGATACAGACAACATTAAGCAGTTGTCTGTTTTGCCTGGCCTATCAGAAGACCCATCTGTTGTGGGGCTGCTACGAGTGAAAGAGCAGCAGGTACCGATTGCTACAAAGACTGTGCACAGACGGCAGTACCGCACCAACAGGGATTCCTTGCTCCCCATTCATGAGTTGATTCGCCAGCTGGAGAATCAGGGGGTGATAAGCAAAACTCGCTCACCTTTTAACAGCCCCATATGGCCAGTGCGCAAAGCCAGTGGAGAATGGAGGCTGACAGTAGACTACCGTGGCCTGAATGAGGTCACACCCCCACTGAGCGCTGCTGTGCCGGACATGTTGGAACTCCAGTACGAGCTGGAGTCAAAAGCAGCCAAATGGTATGCCACCATTGACATTGCTAACGCCTTCTTCTCCATTCCTTTGGCCACAGACTGTAGGCCACAGTTTGCCTTCACCTGGAGGGGCGTTCAGTATACTTGGAACCGTTTGCCCCAGGGGTGGAAACACAGCCCAACCATTTGCCATGGGTTGGTCCAAACTGTACTGGAACAGGGTGGTGCGCCTGAGCACCTGCAGTACATTGATGATATCATTGTGTGGGGCGATACAGCAGAAGAAGTTTTCAAGAAAGGAGAGCAAATAATCCAAATTCTTCTGCAAGCTGGTTTTGCTATAAAGCGAAGCAAAGTAAAAGGACCTGCCCAAGAGATTCAGTTCCTAGGTATAAAGTGGCAAGATGGGCGTCGTCACATCCCAGCAGATGTGATCGACAAAATCGCTGCTATGTCTCCGCCCACTAGCAAGAAAGAGACACAGTCTTTTCTGGGCGTAGTGGGCTTTTGGAGAATGCATGTTCCAAACTACAGCCTCATTGTAAGCCCCCTTTATCAGGTGACGCGGAAGAAGAATGATTTTACATGGGGCCCTGAGCAGCAGCAGGCTTTTGAACAGATTAAACAGGAGATAGCCCGTGCCGTGGCCCTGGGGCCAGTACGGACGGGACAGGATATAAAGAACATCCTCTACACTGCTGCTGGTGAGAAAGGTCCCACTTGGAGTTTGTGGCAAAGAGCCTCAGGAGAGACTCGAGGCCGACCCCTGGGATTTTGGAGTCGAGCATACAAGGGGTCTGAAGAGGGCTACACTCCCACTGAGAAGGAGATCTTAGCCGCATATGAGGGGGTTCGGGCTGCTTCCGAAGTAGTCGGTACTGAAACGCAGCTCCTTCTGGCACCTCGACTGCCAGTACTGAACTGGATGTTTAAGGGAATGGTTCCCTCCACCCATCATGCTACTGATGCCACTTGGAGCAAGTGGATTGCACTGATTACACAACGAGCGCGGATGGGGAACCTCAGTCGTCCGGGAATTTTAGAGGTGATCATGGACTGGCCTGAAGGTAAAAAGTTTGGAACATCACCAGCAGAAGAGGTGTCACGTGCTAAAGAGGCCCCACCATACAATGAGCTACCAGAAAATGAGAAGAAATATGCCCTGTTCACTGATGGATCGTGTCGTATTGTGGGGAAGCATCGCAGATGGAAAGCTGCTGTGTGGAGCCCCACACGACAGGTTGCAGAGGCCACTGAAGGAAAAGGAGAATCAAGTCAGTTTGCAGAGGTAAAGGCTGTCCAGCTGGCCTTAGATGTTGCTGAACGGGAGAGGTGGCCAATGCTTTATCTTTATACTGACTCATGGATGGTGGCAAATGCCTTATGGGGGTGGTTGCAGCAGTGGGAGCAAAATAACTGGCAGCGGAGGGGTAAACCTATTTGGGCTGCTGAACTGTGGAAAGACATTGCTGCCCGAACAAAAGATATGGTTATAAAGGTGCGTCATGTAGATGCTCATGTGCCCAAGAGTCGGGCTACTGAAGAACAACAGAACAACCATCAGGTAGATCGAGCTGCTAGAATTGAGGTGGCTCCAATAGACTTGGACTGGCAAAACAAGGGTGAATTATTTCTAGCTCGATGGGCCCATGAGACCTCGGGCCATCAGGGAAGGGACGCAACATATAAGTGGGCTAGAGACCGAGGGGTGGACTTAACTATGGACGCTATTGCACAGGTTATTCATGACTGTGAGACGTGTGCCATAATTAAACAAACCAAGAGGATGAAACCTCTCTGGGGGGAAGGGCGATGGCAAAAGTATAAATATGGGGAGGCGTGGCAGGTTGATTATATCACCTTGCCACGATCTCGCAGTGGTAAGCGTTATGTGCTTACCATGGTGGAGGCAACCACTGGGTGGCTTGAAACATACGCAGTACCCCATGCTACGGCCCGAAACACCATATTGGGTCTTGAGAAACAAGTCCTGTGGCGACATGGCACCCCAGAAAGAATTGAGTCTGATAATGGGACACATTTCAAAAATTCCCTTATAAATACTTGGGCCAAAGATCATGGCATTGAGTGGATTTATCATATCCCCTATCATGCACCAGCTTCTGGTAAAATTGAACGATACAATGGGTTGTTGAAAACTATGTTGAAGGCAATGGGTAGTGGAACATTTAAGCACTGGGAGAAGCATTTGGCAGAAGCCACCTGGTTGGTCAATACCAGAGGATCTGTCAATCGTGATGGTCCTACCCAATCTAGCCCCCTACATACTGTAGAGGGAGATAAGGTCCCTGTTGTACATGTAAAGAACATGTTGGGGAAAGCAGTGTGGGTCCTTCCAGCCTCTGGAAAGGGCAAACCTCTCCGTGGAATTGTTTTTGCCCAGGGACCTGGGTGCACGTGGTGGGTGATGCAGAAAGATGGGGATGTTCAATGTGTACCACAAGGGAATTTGATGTTGGGGGAGTGCAGTCAATAATTTCATGTGTATATATGTATATAGACCTATACGTGTAATGCATTTTTTTTTGTATTGTTTATTTGTATATATATATATATATATGTATCTTAAGCATGATGTAGTGATGTAGAATAAGGGGTGGAATGTCATGGTTTTGTAATTTTTGCTATTGGTATTCCACATCATAACATCATGTGGAGCACAGAGAAGAAGTACTACACATCCCAGGGGACCTCGCGGTCAGAGAGGAAAATACGTCACGGAAGCGACGCTGGCACTCTCTCTCTCACTGCCTGGCAGCGAGTGTGGGTGTGCTTCCAAGCCGCGGCGCCTTCAATTTCAAAGTAGGCTTCTCGGTCTTCGGAAACCTCTTTTTCTCTCTCTCTTATTTCACTTGATTTATTAGCCTCAATTCCAATTAGATTGTATTATAGTAAAATAAGTTTTACTCCTTAGATCGTTGCCGCTGCTCTGTTTGTTTCCTTGAGCCCAGCTCCCATCTCCCTACCCCTTTCCTTTTTTTTCCCTTCCCCTTTGTCAGGGGCCGGGGGCCCACGGGCCTACTGCCCCCCCTGTCACGGACACAGATTGATCTAGATAACCCCGTTAGCCAATTACTTCTTGCTGTGACTACCTCAGATACAGGGATTACTCTTTTCCTGTTCACAAGTAGCCTTCACAATGTTAAACTTCCTGCACAGAGACAAATGTCACATAGAGCCTGATTTAATTTGTGATAGGCTCAGTGCACAGATTCTGTTCTAATTATGTATTACATGTTTTGTCCATGAGCCATTGCTGCATTTTTCCAGGCAGAGGAATGGGGTCCAGTTCCTTCTGGTAGATGAGAAGGTGGAAATAAAGAATCTGTATACACTTGTTACACACTTGTTACTGAACTTGAAGCATTCTCCTTTCAAGTAGGAAGGGATGCCACTCATGGCCACATACCCAAAGTTTCATGTGTAAATATTATCCAGTGATGAACCATACTGCAGCATGCCATAAGAAGATAACTAATGATTAATACAGTTGTTACTGTCCTTAGATATTCTGCATTCTTCTCTTCTGAAACTAATGAGCTAATAACCAGCCCCAAGGTTATTATGTCTTGAGATTTTTCCAAGATACACCTCTCTTCCTCTTAGTATTAATGATGCTACTAGAGTTATCCAGGGTACTGCTGAGAAAAAACAGCCATTTTCCAGAGCATGCCAAAATGATGATCTCCTCCTCCTGTTTCTCAGCTCCATCTTCCTTTGTGTCTGTCACTGATTACTGAAATACTACCTGGTAGCGCAGAGGATTCAGTTTTCTTCTGGTCCAGAACCTCAATAACTTTTCATTAACAATGTTACTGCATACTTGGTTATACTTATGGTTTTAGCCATTTATCTGTTACAGTCTTCCAAAACTGGTGATTGGTGCAGTTGGACTAGATATCCTTGAAGGTCCCTCCCAACAGAACTATTCTGTTCTATTAGAAAGAAGAAATCTACAGAACTTGCTTCTAGATTTATACCTTTCACTTCTCTATCAGTATTCTATAAAGACCAGATGCCTGTGTAAAACTGCTGGAGAAACTGGGAATGAGATCTTCAATTGAATAATATTCCCCTGGGATATGCTATTAGTTTTGGGAGGAAATCTTTTGGAGACTGTCACAAAAGCTAATGAGGCTCATCTATTGTTCCCCTTGCTCATGCTGTAACATTGTTTTCCCATTTTCAGTAAGTACAGGAGATAGCTTGAATGATAATTATTGAACTAGCTAAACTGTAGATGTATTTTTACTTATTGATTTTTTAAATTTGTTTTCAGAACAGTCAAGCACAAGTTATATTTGCAGAGCAAAAAAGAACAGGGAGGGGACTGAAGAAAGAAGGGGGAAAACGCTATCCTGCCATGTAGATGTTGTTGATAAAATTTATAGCTAAAAATTTAATATGTTTAGGGCCATGATGAAATGCTTATCATCAGCTAGCATTGCCTGTAGTTCTTGCTGATTTCAGCCCGCTCAGCGTATCCTGGTAATGAAATGAAATGGCATGGGCCCCATGCCTGCAAAATAAAATTCATTTCATTACAGTTCAAGAGGTTTTCTTTTTCTTTTCTTTCTTAAAGACTGGAGTCAGGAACATAGAGATCACAGTCCTTTATAGGATTCTATTATTATTATTATTATTATTATTATTATTATTATTATTATTATTATTATTTTTAACTGCGTTTTTTTCTGGTACTAGAAGGATAAGCAATGTCATAAATTTAAATTTACTGGCATTGACTCCTGTGCATCCTTTCCTTAACCCCGGCAGTCTCATGGCTACGGAGCACCTATTTTGAGAAATGTAATTCAAAATAAATTTCACCATTGGTTGGGTAATATATTGCCGCCTTCTTCCTCAGTTCCTCTTTATTTACTCATTTACCCTTAGTCAACCAAGGTGATTCCAGCTTAATAATTATTTAAAGGTTACAGAACCTGAGCGAGGATCCATTGTCACTGGAACTCTTTGCTGAAGGAAAAAACAAAACAAAACAAAATCAACCAACCAACCAACCAACCAACCAACCAAAAAAAAAAAAAAAAAAAAAACAAAACAAAAAAAAAAACAAACAGGGGAAAAAAAAAAAAAAAAACAGAAAAAAAAAACAACCCTCAAAATCTCACTTCTGATACCAAAGAACAAAAACAGTTCTTCTTCGATTTGGCTTCAAATTACAACACTGCAGGTTTTCCGCGGTTATGTAACTTTAGAGAACCCCACCAGTCCTGCAAAATTAGACTGCAAATAAAATACTGCATTACAACAAATATTGCATCAGTATGATTCAAAATGGTCCTGTGAAGCAAATCTTGCTACAACAAAATTTATCCATGTAAAGACACGTGTGTAAAGTCCACTTCAGAAACAGTGCTAAGAACAGTTATAGTCTATCAAGACCCAGTTTTACTGTGCATCCCCTTAAAACTTTTAATTATAAAATAATATTGGATTTCTTGCATTATAAACACTTAGAATCATAGAAGCGTAGAAGCATAGAATCACAAGTTTGGAAAGGGCCTACAAGATCATCCAGTCCAATCGTCCTCCCATTACCGTAGCTACAGCAAACCACTAAACCATATATCAGAGTTCCTCATCCAGACGTCTCTTGAACACTGCCAGGGATGGCGACTCCACCACCTCTCTGGGCAGGCCATTCCAGGGCCTGATCACTCTCTGAGAAAAAAAAATCCTTCTTATGTCCAATCTAAACCTCTTTTGGTACAACTTGTAACCATTTCCTCGGGTTCTGTTTGTTGCTTGGGAGAAGGCCAAGCCCCTCCTCATCACAACCTCCCTTCAGGAAGTTGTTGTAGAGTGCAATGAGGTCTCCCCTGAGCCTCCTCTTCTCCAGGCTAAATAATCCCAGCTCCCTGAGCTGCTTCTCATGAGACTTGTGCTCCAGACCCCTCACCAGTTTCGTTGCCCTTCTCTGGACGCGTTCCAGAGCCTCAATGCCTTTCTTGCAGTGAGGGGTCCAAAACTGAACACAGTACTCGAGATGCGGCCTCACCAGAGCTGAGTACAGGAGGATGATTACCTCTCTGCACCTGCTGGCCACACTATTTCTTATACAGGCCAGGATGCCGTTGGCCTGTCCACCGGGGCACACTGTCGGCTCATGTTCAGCCGAGCATCAACTAACACCCCCAGGTCCCTTTCCTCTTCACGGTCATCCAGCCACTCATCCCCAAGCCTATAGCTCTCTGCATGGGGTTATTGTGGCCAAAGTGCAGGACCCGGCACTTGGCCTTGTTGAACCTCATCCCATTCACCTCAGCCCAGTGATCCAGCCTATCCAGATCCCTCTGTAGGGCCTCCCTACCCTCAGGCAGATCGACACCACCTCCTGACTTGGTGTCATCTGCAAACTTACTGAGGGTACACTCAATCCCCTCATCTAGGTCATCCTACATATTAAGATATTAAACAAGATGGGCCCCAGTACCAACCCCTGGAGAACACCACTTGTAACAGGTCATCAGCTGGATTTAACTCCATTAACCACTACCCGCTGGGCATGGCCCTCTAGCCAGTTCTTTACCCAAAGGAGGGTATACTTGTCCAGGCTATGGGCAGCCAGTTTCCCCAGGAGAATACTCTGAGAGACCATGTCAAAGGCTTTGCTGATGCCACGCACATGCCGTGTGATCTCACCCAAGATGATTTGTTCCATAATTTTCCCTGGTACCGAGGTCAGGCTGATGGGCCTGTAGTTCCCTGAATCCTCCTTACAGCCCTTCTTGTAGATGGGAGTCACATCAGCAAGCCTCCAGTCCTCTGGGACCTCCAGTTAACCAGGAGCGGTGGTAGATGGCGGAGAGCGGCTCAGCAATCACCCCCACCAGCTCCCTCAGCACCCGAGGGTGGAGCCCATCTGGTCCCATGGACCTGTGGCAGTCCAGGTGGAGGAGGAGCTCTTTAACTCTCTCCATCTGAATCACTGGGGGTGTATTTTGCATTCCGTCCCAGACTTTCACATCAGGGCATAAAGCATCCTGAGGATAACCGATCTGCCCATTAAAGGCAGATGTAAAGAAGGCATTGAGGACTTCAGCCTTCTCCTTATCCCCCGTGGCCACATTCCCCACTGCATCAAGTAAGGGGTGGACATTTTCCTTGGTTCTCCTCTTACCACTGATATATTTGTAAAAGGATTTTTTATTCTCTTTAACTTTAGTGGCTAGTCTAAATTCGAGTTGGGCTTTTGCCTTCCTAACTTCCTCCCTGTATACCTTAGCAACTTGCTTGTAATCTCCCCTAGTAGCCTGCCCTCTTCTTCCAGAGGACAGAGGACTCTCTTTTTCTTCCAGAGTCTCAACAATAGTTCCCGGTTAATCCACACTGGTCTTCTTCCCCTACGGCTCGCCTTACAGCATTCAGGGACAGCCTCTTCTTGTGCCTTTAGGATTTCCATCTTGAGGAGCATCCCGGCTTCCTGGACCCCTTTACCCTTAAGGAGTGACTCCCAAGAGACCCCTGAAAGAAGTGTCCTGAACAGGTCAAAGTCTGCCGTCTGGAAGTTCAAGACAGCAGTTTTGCTAGACACCCTCTTGACATCTTCAAAAACAGAGAATTCTAGAATTTTGTGGTCACTCTGGCCAAGACATTCCCCAACCTTCACATCACTCAACAGTTGTTCACTGTTAGTGAAGAGCAGGTCTAGCAGGGCACCACCCCTGGTAGGCTCTCGTACCAGCTGCACAAGGAAGCTATCATCTTCCACACACTCTAGAAACCTCTTGGACTGCTTCCACTGCGCTGTATTATATTCCCAACATACATATATCAGGGAAGTTGAAGTCTCCCATGTAATGCTTCCCAGAGTTACTGTTAGTTTTAAAGCCCAATTCAGGTCTTGTATTCACCCTGCAAAATGGTGTTTCCATTAAACAGGCTATAGTTGTCTGAGGATCTTGCTTCTAGAATCTCTTTTCTTCTACAGTAAACTAAATGAACCATATGACTCAATTTTTCTGTAATATGAAGACAACATTTATAAAGATATCCGTTCTATACTAAAAACGTGCTAACTTTTCTTTTTCAGGATAAACCAGCACACAAGTCAGTCTGAAAGCTTTTGGCATTGATAACATAAATAACCTATTATTTAATTTGTATTAATCCCAGAAGCTGCAAAATCTCTCGCTGAGGTGCACTGCTATTTTATGAGAAAAATGAATTTTAAAAGCAGAAGATGAAAATATTTGCATTAATAATCTTCTTCCAAAGGATGGATAGGTACAGTGATTAAGGTGTTATCTGAGGGCTTTAATGACCTGGGTTCAAGTCTCTGTTCTATCTTCCTTATCTCTTTGAGACACAGAGCTACATGAATTGTGTTCCCAAACTAATAAAAATACCAAGATACTCATGTTTCCCTGTCCTTGAAGATACTTTCCAGAGTTTTTATGTCACTTAACTACTTTTGGTAGACACTGACTTGATCCACATAAAATAAATAAATCCCAAGTAGATAAAATTTCAACATGATATCCAGTGTTAATATAATAAATAAATAAAATAGCAGTTTCCTTGCAAGAGCCGAAGCTCTCAAAAACCATTTAATGGCTTTCTGTTATTGTGGGATAAAACATCCCAAATTTGAAAATAGCTACAGGATAGAAAGCTAAAGTATTGCTTTCTGATTAGTTACTCACATTAATTGAGCATAGCACCTAGCAAATACAATACATACTTAATGGCTTACCCTAAACTATTTCTATTCTTTTGTTTTGTTTTGTTACCTCAAACTAATCTATAATCCCACTTGTCTGTCATTTTCCATAGACAGACCCACTCTGAAGGCCCTCATTAGAGCAAATGAGGGGATGAGTGGGCAGCAAAGTTACACAGTGCCAATTTGGCTTCACCTGAATGAAAAATGAAGCTAAATCTGCTGGGGGAGAGGAGCCTCACACTTTCAGAAAAGAATTACATTCAGTAAGTTGCTGAAGAAATTAATTGTACTACAGGACTGGGTTACTGACCTCATTAAAAGCCCCTGGAACAATCAACTTTCTGAATTTTTTCCTGATGCATCTGCTGTCCTCTGATAGCATATTTCTTGTTGGTAAATTTAACAAAGCTCTCTTAGAATGGTAACCGACTGCTCTCTCCAGTTATTTTCTGGGATCTTACAGTGATTGTCATTGACTCCTCCTTAAATAGGATTATATTTCTCTATATTATTTCAAGCTCTCCATAAGGTAATGGTTTATTTTTTTCTGATTTGCAATTCTGGCACTTGAAAACATCAGACATATATTGGATTATGGCCGTTACAAGGGAGATCTGGGCATTTTACCAGTAAATCTGATGAGCTTCAATATCATTAGAAGAATGATGACATTTTGCTGCCTACTTCCCCAAACAAATGCCACCTCCTTTCATTGAGCATTTACTAGCACTGCTACTGAGTTTAATGAACCAAAATACCTTTTCCTGCACTGGAAAGTGCAGTCTGTCATTAGGAAAAGTGCAGTCTCCAAATTTGTTTAGAATAGACCTCTTTTGTCCAGAACATGAAATAAAGTTGGAATGGAAATAATTTTCAATAAGACTAGAAAAGAAGTCTCATGGTCTGTATGGATTTGAATGCAGAGACAAACATGGAGAAAAAAAAAAAAACATTACAGACCTCTAATTTTTATTTGGCATTCTGTATTGCAACCAGGTCACTACTTTCTTGACTGAGCTATGATGAAGAAGTATCTGAGTGCAGAACCTAGAGTATCAGTAGTTTTCCTGGGTGAAATATGTAATAGAAATTGTTGTTCTAAGGGGCTTTATGTGAAAGAAATAGATATATTGATAAGAATCAGAACAAACTAGAAAAAGATGAAAGGAGTATGAATCAGTAATGAAAATACCAATCTGCATTCTGAAGGAAATACTCAGAATGAATAATGAGGTGAAAGGAATCTTTCTACTCATAGACACTGTTTTCTCCTAAGGCTGGGCACATATGGGTGGTTCCAGAAAACTTATGCTTTTTCTCGTAGTGCACTACATGTGTAGATACTTGAAGATTGCTGACTCCAGCTTCTATATAAAAAATAAAAGATACAGTCTATGTACACATAAAAAACTGCTGAAAGTGTATCTACAGCTGGACTGCAGTTATTAATGTATCTAGCATTTACGATTAATAATAATGTTCTCAGGACTGAGTTAACACGCTGCAGATTTCAGAATGAGTCAAGTCAATCCAGGTTAAGTGGTTCACTCTGCTGATTACTTTCCCTCAACAGGAATTTGATGAGATATGCTGCCTCTGGAATCTGTTATCAATAACGACTACAACTTCCAGCCACAGTTGAGGGCTCAGAGCTATAAAGTACTGCAGTACTGCACAAAAAAAAGTACTGTAAACACTGAAGTGAGGTTTATTGAAGAAGTCTTGATTACCATGACAGTAAACTCCTCTAACAACACCTAGTACAGAAAAAGGTAGTTACAGAATTTATCGAGTCTTGCTCAAACCAAATATATATCCACCCTCAGTCCCCATTTTTATTTTTCTTCATCACCCAGAAGAACATAATTTTTTGCTTTATCACAAACCTTCCATCTGTTTTGTCCTCTAAGTCATTTGTCACACTCCTCAAGGTCACAGGGGAGTCTCAGTGGGAAAGCATGTGTGTTGATTGATTGGTGCTGTGATGCCTATGTGTACCAGGGCTGCAAAATGAGCTTCTTCCCTCTCTCCCCCTACTTTCTTGCCTCCCAGCAACGATGTGATTGAAAGCAGGGAGGGGGAGAAAAGGAGGGGGGAGGGGACCACCATAAGGAAAAAAAAAAATCTCCTGTGAATCCAGTTAACCAGGTTCATAAAGCAGTATTATCCCTGGTGATCGAACTGTTTTGTATCACTAATCTCTGGTCAATTGCCGAGTAACAAAAGAATATTTTTTGCCTATTAAAAATAAAGCAGAATAAGTTTGAGATGACTGCAAGAGCAAGAGTGCAGTGGGGGCAGGGATGGGGATTACAGAGAGAGACACAGAGAAGGATATGAGGTGAGAAGGAAAAAGGCAAGAGGGTAAGAGATGAGGATGGAAAAACAAGGAGATGTGAGGAAGTGAGCAGGAGTGAGAGTGACTGAGCAAATCGAAGTGACAGCACAAAAGGGGAAGAGGGAGCACGAGGGAAAGAACAAGCGTAAGAGAAGGGGAGCACAAGGGGACAAGAGCTAAAGAGCATGTGAGAAAGTGAATGAATCTGTGAGTGAGTGATAGCAAGTGAGCAAGAAAACAGGTGTACGGGAATGAACGTGCAAGGAGGTGGGAGCATGTGCAAGAAAGTACACGGAAGAGACAGAGCTTGAGAAGTAGTGTTAGAAAGGGCACATGCGAGATAGCGCAAGCCAGTGTGAGATGGAAAGAGTGCAGAGAAGCACAGGAAAGAAAGTGGGAGAGCAAGGAAAAGAACAAGGAAGACATGAGAAAATAAACAAGGATAAACCAATCATGCAAACTCCCTGAAAAAATAATGCTGAAACTTCTCTTTATGGTTTTTTAGCACTTGCTACATTAATTTGAGGTAAATAAATAAATAAATAAATAAATAAATAAAATCACTTTAATCATTTTGGCAACTGCATTCCTAATACGGTTCTGTTAATTACATAGAAAACACGTATACTTATGATTTGACACTGGCTGCATCTGATACATTAGATGAAAATCTGTGCTTCTCTGAACGGCTCCTTCCTGCTCATATCTTAGAAACTCATAAACACATATACATGCCATCAAACAGATTGTATCTGCAGCATCCAGAGGCACCATTTTAATTTCAGAGAGAGAAGAAATCTGATAGATTATGACTACACTAGGCATCAGTGGCTTGTGGATTATCATAATATCTCTGATAAAAAAAAATCTCAAAGTAAAACCCACTACCACAGAAAATCTAAGTAAAAAATTAGATTTCTTTCTAATATAGTTGCTCTTGATAAGTACGTGTAATAGCTAGGCCCTAGAAGGGTGTTCTGCTGCCATTCAGTCACATTAGCAGTGGAGAACCATCAGATATTGGCAGAGAGAATACAATGAAAGAAACTGTCATCCTACTTTCACCTCATTGATTTGGCATTTAGGCAGTATAACAAGGCTAAAAATTTCTACCCTTCCCTTTTTGCCACCCGGCTCATACTCTCATGCAGCAGCACTATTAAGCACGTTAACCATTGAAGACCTTCCTAAGATATCTCTTCATAGCTGGCAAGTTGTGTTACTCTTCGTTAATACTTTATTTATTTTCTTTGAAGTTTACGTAACATTCTCAGCTTTTAAGATTCTTCAGTATCTAAAAAATTTACAGTTCACACAGTGTGTCAAGGTACACCTCTTAAAAACATATTCTTTCTGTCTTGGCCTGTGTATAATCCAAGTGAAAGTGAAAAATGTCATTAACTCATGTGTAAGAACTATCCATTAAGAAAATTCATCTTATTTTGTTAGTATAGCATAAGGTGCAAAGACATAGCTGTATCCATCCATGCTTAAGCAACATTAAATTTCATTCTATTGCTAATTGAAAAATAGATGAATATAGAACCATTTTCCCACTGATAAAAGTAAAGCTACAACAAAAATAATCAGAGCTGAAATCAGTTCAATTTTAGTGAAATAAACTAGTTATATAAAGTTACAAAAACATCCTATTGGAAAATAGCAATTTACATTGTAGAGGCGAGCTCTCACAAATTTAGAAGACAGAAATCGCTTTCTTACTGCTGAAACTAGAAAATATTTTTAAAAAGGCATTTTCTAAATCTGATGTTGTACAATGAATACTTAAGTCATGAACAGGTGTTGTTCAAAGATTTATGTTTACAGTGATTAATCTAAACGATCAGTTTCATAGAACAGATGTCAAAACCTAAACACACAAAAAACACTCTTCTTGAACAATTTGAGAAATATTTGCTGAAGAAACACAAACCACCACTAATTTATTAGTGAATGAAAATCTGAAATAACAGATAAGCCACTGAGAATGAATACTTACTTAAGCCAGATATTTTACTGATTAAAATAACTTTCAATTAAAACAAACAAACAAACAAACAAACAAAAAAAAAAACACACCAGCAAACAACATACTTGTTACTAGACTCGTATGAAATCTGAAATTCAAATCTCAGGTTATGTGGTCACATCATGTATTTATAAAGAATATCTAAAGGTTTCAGTGGGATTATTTGGATTACCTCACAAGTTAGAAGTGAAGTGAAAATAAACAAAATGTCACCGTAAGGCATTACATGCTACTAAATACAGTTCAGGATATACTATCGACAAATAAAAACAGTAAGAGTAATCCTACTAAAGAGTCCTGCTAAAAAGGCATATATTTTTTGTATTGAAAAAGTTATGCTTTTCTGAGTATTTTGGATTTTTAGCGTATGTATAAATAAGGAAAATCTCCTTCAATATATATTTTAAGTCTATATGAATTTTTCCTTTTTTTTTGGCAATTCAAGATGACATTTTCAGTGCTGGATAGAAGGTAATAGCAAACATGGTTGTAATATGTGTATAAACAAAGCATTGGTGGTGTGAATAAGCATATGTGTGGTTTCTTTGCTGTAATAATAGAAACATCTGCTTTGGGACGTTTTTGGCTACAGACTATAGCATACTGTTAGTTATTTTGTCTATATGTCAGTAGAGAAAAGTTGGATGGAGTAAAACCCATAGGTAATCAGCAATAAAAAGGAAAAACCTTAAAAAGAATTAGTTTGCAGCAACATCCCAAGTCTCAATGCTATCACACACTAATCCACTCAATTGTAAAATTACACTGGATGCTTCTTACAAAGAAGACTTCTTAGGCAATCTAACACTCCTTACCATTGCTTAGGACTGAAATATTGCAAGTAAAACCTTAATTAAAAGCCTTAATATTTCTGCTTCTAGGAAACACAAAGGAAAAACAATTATTTATATTATAACCTTATTAATGCTCATCTTTAAAGAATTCTAGGGTAGGGAATATCTGTCATTCGTATTTCACTTATTTAATCTAAACTATTTATTGACATCAAAATGAGATCAATTTATTGAGAAAACTTACAAACATAATAACCTTAAAAACTATTAATGTATATATATATATATATATATATATTTAAATATGTTTTCCTTCTTAGGTTATAATATAAAATGGCCAGTAAATTAAAAACTGGTATTTCACCACCACAAAAGAAAGCACCAAAATCTGGTCTCATACTCTCTCCTGTAAAAATCAAACCACTAGAAAATAAAATGTAATGGGAACTGATATTTAAAAAAAAAAAAAAAAAAAGGAAAAAAAAAAAAGAAAAAAGTTTTTTCTGAATGTAGTGCCTCCTATTATTTTCATGAAGACTAATACAGATACAAAGATCACAACAACAGCATTTGGCAGACAAAAATCTCAGCTAACAAACAGACAGTCACCACCATTAGCTATGCATTTTCACCAGTGATGAACAAGAGCCTGCAAGCCACACTTGTAAAAATCTGCACCAGCAAAGCAGACCCACTGTCACTGTCACCACTGCTGAAATGCACCACCCACCACCTCACTGTGCTCATGTCCATGGTTTGGTCTACAGAAATGTTCAGCAAGCATCAGTGAATGTCCATGGGCACAATTTTTTCTACATTAAGGAATTCAGTGACACACCTTTTCTTCATATACGCTTCCATGTCAGATGCCATGTTATCAGACTATCCCTTTGTTATCATCTGTCGCACAACAACAAAATGTAATGGAATACTGGCAGAAAGGTTCATCCTCTATTACTGTACCACCAACATCCTCCTGTGATCTCATGGGCCTACACAATAAAATAGGAGCCATTACTTTCAGAGCAGCCTTAGTACGGCAGTGATAATGTCAGCTTC
The DNA here is from genome assembly GCA_030625065.1 of Alectoris magna. Taxonomy (NCBI): domain Eukaryota; kingdom Metazoa; phylum Chordata; class Aves; order Galliformes; family Phasianidae; genus Alectoris; species Alectoris magna. The sequence continues at coordinate 37,477,789 of CM060560.1, forward strand.
AACTAAATTTTCTATATACTTAATTCCACATTTTTATTTCTATGTTATCTATTTAATATTCAACTATTGGATATCTGTCTTCAAATATTTAAATAGAGTATACATTGGAAGCTTGAATAAGTAAAAATGTCACAAAAATGTGCTTCACTACTTATATTTTTGCACCAAAAGTATTTTCTTGGAAAAGTAGCAATTATATTTCCTCATACTCTCCTTTTCCTCACCATAATCACTCAGAGCAAGCAGTAAGCACTTCCTCTTTTTTTTTTTTTTTTTTTTACTCTTAAAATAAAATAAAATAAAATAAAATAAAATAAAATAAAAACCTCCTTCCTTCAGCCTGTCTCCAAAGCTATCAGATCTATGGCACCTCAATAAATTATTCAAGCCCCGGTCTTGCTCAGCTGTGGGACTTCCTGGCACACTTTCCCATTAATATCCACACATATGTGTACAATCTACAGAAAACCATGAACATTTGTGTATTGAAGCCATAAGAGAATCCCTCAGCCTGCATTAATCGCAAGAGCTTACAGCTCCAGTTCTCTTACACAGCCCTCGTGGGGCAGGCCTGTTTCCTTTCTCTCACTCCTCCTTTTGTTTCATGCATAACCTGCATTCTCACTTTGTAAATTTTGATTCTCATCTTCTCTCTTCTCCATTGCAGTTGTTTATTATAGCTCAGGACGGCTTCAATGAAAGATACCAGAGCTGTCACTTGTTCTAAATCCTCCCTGCCTCCTGCCCTCCCCCTCCATGCTCAATTCACTCCACGAACAGCTGCATCACAGCTGTCAGGGTGAACGGCAAAGATGTCCTTTTCCGATAAGACTGTGCCTGTGGCACACAGAGTTCCTTCGAACAGCTAATTAGCAGGAGATAGGCCACGGCAAGGTTTGGTGCTGTCCATCAAGTCTGCTGCCAATGTCAACACCATCAGCTGAGCTGTCACGTTTGGTTCCTCATTTAGGGGGGACCGGCAAAGCCTCTTTTAATGGTGAGAGAAAGATGGCAGAGTAGGGGCTTCAGAGAGAAAGTAGAGGGTCAGTGTTCAGAATGTGTTTCATATCCACTCAAGCTCTTTCTACGTGCATGATCTTTTTTAGTTAGCTCCTCCACTAACAGCTGAGAAATAGGAGAGCAAAACAAGATATAAAATGCAAAAATGGGATAGATCAATTCTTTTGTTAAAATAAAAGCTAACAACTAGTATTGTATTTGTGATTTGCAGATTTTTAGATACAATCTTCTAAATACATTCTTCTTCCCCAAAATCATACTTCTAATAGTTTATTAGAATTTCTTGTGCTTTTTCTTTTCTTTTTTCTTTTCTTTTCTTTTCTTTTCTTTTCTTTTCTTTTCTTTTCTTTTCTTTTCTTTTCTTTTCTTTTCTTTTCTTTTCTTTTCTTTTCTTTTCTTTTTCTTTTCTTTTCTTTTCTTTTCTTTTCTTTTCTTTTCTTTTCCTTTCCTTTCCTTTTCTTTTCTTTTCTTTTCTTTTTCCTTTCCTTTCCTCCCCCCCCCCCCCCCTTTCCCTTCCCTTCCCTTCCCTTCCCTTCCCTTTTCCCTTCCACACAAAAGTTTACTACAGATACACTGAGTACTACAAGTACTTATAATTAGCTGAAGAAAACTCCAGTCAAAATGACAGTCCTTTAGTCTGCAATGATGATTTGGTTCATTTTTCAAGAAGATGAAGATGTAGAAGCAGGTAAAAAAAAAAAAAAAGGAAAGTAAATTTCTAATTACATCACTGTAGATCGAAGGGTTTTGTGTTGTCTGTTAGCAGCTATGGCCCTGAGTGTGGGGATGGCTATGGGGCATAAGGAAGGTCTGATCTGAGCAGAGGAATAAGAAAGTTAGAGGGGAACTCAAGAAATCATTTAGTCCAACCTTCAAAGCAGAAGCTAACTTCAGGGCAAAATCAGTTAGCTCAGGGCTTTGTGTGATCAAATTTTGCAAATTTCCAAGGATGAAGATGATTCTCCATTGCCAGTTCTATTCCAAAGTAGCTGAGATCTCTTGAATCACACTGGGAAAAAACCATGTCCCTGGCATGCAGAGTTCTTTCAAAGTCTCACTGCACGTAAAGACTTTGTACTTCATGAAAGACAAGCACAGTTATTGCAGTAGAGTACATAATAAAGGGCCACCTTTACCACAGACTTCTAAAGAAATCAGAATGCAATGTTTTCAGTGCAATACACATGTAAAACAAAACAAACAAACAAACAAACAAACAAACAAAAAAAAAACCAAAAAAAAAACAACCTAGAATATTAAAAAGACCAAGCTCATACTTCACTGGATGTTATAAAATGCTCAAAAAACTTTTCTCATTGCCATACACTTTTTTAGTTGTTTTTCTTCATTTATTGCTTAGTTACAGTTTTATTTCAGAGCAAATAGGAGAAAGACATTTAATGCCAGGTTTAGCATTAGTTGCTGTGGAATTCAACTGTTGTAATGAGTAAATTTTCAATTTATTTATTTTCTGTAATTTTATTACTCACTTTTCATTTGATACTGATATATGAAGAAAGAGCAACCGCATTTATTTTCATTTGAATGATTTGCCCATCATGGTTTAAAATTAGAGTCTTAAGTGCCAATATCCAATGTATGGTACAAGTATACAATTTTTAGCAGAGAAAAAAAGAAGAATTGAGCTAAGCAGAAAACATCAGAATACAATGTAAGGATACTGATACAAAAATATGGATGTAGTAGTGCTATCAATGAAAACATTTTCATTTCTACGTAGCTATAATTGATAAAAGGCAAAATTAAACTTAGCTTATAGAATATTGTGGTACTCTACTGAAGGGGAAAAAAGATAAAATAATTATTAAAAAAAAAAAAAAAAAAAAAAAAAAAAAAAAGATCACATTCCCTCAGTTCTAAGGCCTTGGGATTGGGATTTTACCCTAGTCATTCAATTTTGATGGTGTCTTCAGTAACTTTGTTTCAGGCTTGCTTTTTTTTTTTTTTTTTTTTTTTTTTCTTTTCTTTTTTTTCTCTTTTCTTTTTTCTTTTTTAAAGTTACTCTTTTTTTAGTTTAAATTAGAAGAAATGACTACTTGAATAGAAGCAATTAAGTTTTATGTTTCTTATTACTGAGAGGTAATTGCAATGTGGTTATCAACTAGCTTCACAAAGGTGCAGGCATATACTTCATTTCCTCAATTTCTGAGTTACATTTCCAGGTGAAATATGGAAAAAATACTTATTTCTCACCATCAAAACGTTACTCTTGATTTTCAATTAAATTCTTCCTAGTATTTCTGTCACACATCTTCACAGGGGAATTTCATGCTTGCCCCTTCTATCAAATTTATCATGGTAAACACTGAAATTTGCACTCATTAAAATCACTTTTCATCAATCCTTCAAACTTTGAGAACTTTGATTTCAATCTGACATTGATTTTTGGATTTCATCTCCACAAGGAAGAAGACTTATCAGAGGCATTCACACATTGCACACTGGATGACTTGGTAAAATCACAGCTGAAGCATGAAAGATAGCAACAGGGAACTGGTACTTTCATTGAAACACATCCTAATGCAACTCCAGTGGGATTTTAATTAAGATCACAGTGTTCGGAAAAAGCAGAATATTTTAGCTAATTCTGCTTTACAAACCTGGAGTTCAAAAGGTTGACCTAAAATGGATGGTATCAAATTATTCTCTACTTTATCTTCTATTTCAAAACAGTTATAAAATGTATTTATCAAGAATGTTAGTATATCACCAATTATATAAACTTATTGTTACTTACTTCAGGATAGTAATTCAGAAAACAAATTAAGAGCAGGCATTTTACCTCACAGATGAAGATTAACAATTCAGAACTACAGAAATAGCAAATAACAACTACTTCACTTCAGCTGCCAGCTGAATTCAGTGAAATGTGAAATAAGTTTTGATATGTTCAGTAGAAAACAAAAAATATATTATTTTCCATCATGATCAATTGATTACAAAGATAAAATGCAATCTCTGATCCAGTAGGCTCTTAAAACACAGATTGCAAAGGTTTAAAACATAAACAAAAACCACACAAATGAAAAAAAGGCAGTGTGCACACAACAGTCGTGCCCTGATTTTAGGCTAGGTCAACTCTTGGCCAGAGTGTAGTAGGGCCATTCTTACATATGCAATTATTAAGCAAAAAAATACTATGATTAATTAAGATGTTTTAGTTAACGTTAACAAACTCATTAGTTCACCCTCAGTGAAAGAAGAAAAAAAAAAAAGTTGCAAAGAAAGAAGCAATTAATTTACCTTATGTATGTTTAAAGTTTCATTTTCAATTCAGCAAAATGTGGTAACAGCTATAGGAGAAATACCACAATCACGTATTTAGAATGTCAGAAAACAATCAGACTGCTGTGGCAACTGGGGGACACATGCTGAAAAAAAAAGTAAGAACTGCTATAGAATGGAAAATGCAATCATTTTGACAAAAAGGAAAAAAAAAAAAAAAAAAAAAAAAAGAAGTCAGGAAGAATAAATATATAATGTGCACTGTGATAGGAACAGAGGAAGAGGCTTTAGAAACCTCTATTAGAGGAAGAAAAAAAAAAAAATTACTTGAAAATGCCTGGGAGGAGTGGAATAGTATTTTTTTCCACCATTTTCCAGCCTGTCTTACAGTACACTCAAATTCCATTTGTTCCCAGATGTAAGGCAGACAACATTAATTTTCCACCTGCTTTCACACACCATTAAACTTCCTGAAAATAAGCATTATTCTGTAAATCTGCAAGGATTTCTATTTTTGAATGCTTGTGATTCACTCCGTTACTACAGTGATGTGAATCCTAATTAAAAGTACATTCTTAGATAAAGAGCAGACCACCTGACATTACAACAAGATTTAAACACTTCTGGAGTTCACAGGTTGTATTATTTTTGATGGAGAATTTTTAATCTTATGAACTCTTCACTAGGTTTGACTTGCCTGTCTACACCCTATTATGACAAACGTTTACATACATGATTAACCTTACATTCAACTTCCTCCTTTAATATAATGATCTGGCTTCAGTTCCTCCAAATCATGTCTCCTGTTCCTTTGAGTAGTAAGGAAGTGATTTAACTGCCTTCAACCACTGAGGAAGTCCTTGCTCATAGAGAGATCCACTGTCTGTACAGAGTAAAATTCTGACTCACGGAAAAGCACGTGGGAAGAGTACACATGGAAAGGCTTAGCTTTTAAGAGAAATTAAATCTTGATCCCCAGCTGGAAGTATCCTGCAAATACCAATCTAGACACAGACATTTACTTCAGCAGCAATACAGACAGGGTGTGTTTTGTGTTTGTTGTTGTTGTTGTTGTTTGTTTGTATGCTTGTCGGTTTAGTTTAGTTTGGTTTCTCAGAACTAAGTCATGTTTCTGAATAGCAATTGAAGGAGACAGGATTTAAAAGGAATTCTTAACTCAGACCAGTGCTAATTAATCTTCATCAGCACACACCTTGTTCTTCTGATTGAGATAAATAACAAATAAGAGTTTGCTTCTATTACAAAATTCACTTTGTTAAAAGTTCTTACAAAATCGATGCAATATTTTCCTTAAAAGAATATAAACGGAAAACTCTTCATGAAAGTAATTATTAAAAAAATAATAATAATAAATACAATAACAACAATTCACACTTCATTTTGAGATGTGGCATTTAATATTACGCACCTGACTGAAAAATAATGAGAAACTAAACAGATATATATATTTTTAAAGTAAAATGTGTAATATGAAATTATCATTGCCTGGATACCAAGCCAGCAAAAGGCAAATATCCTGTAAGAGTTTTATTTCTCAAGAACAAATTGAATAGGTATATTAAATAGAAGGGGTGTATGACACTGATTTGGGGATAAAATGAGAAGGAAATATGTGTTTTCAATGCTCAATATTAAATAACTTTATTTTCTATTAGAGGTAGAACAGAGCCCCTTAGAAATCTTTTTTTTTTTCTTTTTTTTTCTTTTTTTTTCCCCTCTATCACTGTATAAACAGATACAGAAAAGAAACATACCCTGTCATCAATTAAAATAGGATTTCTGTGTATACTTCAATGATTGAAGAGGCAGAAACCTCAATGTGAATTTTTGTAATTCACAGTTAAAGATATTACATTTTTGTTCATGTGCTCTTACATACTAGTTTTCATTTGAGAATGCAGTAAAAGCTGCTGCCAAACAGAACCCTGTTTGCTGAGAAAAAAAACATTTGGTAATATAATAAAAGTGGAGTAGGAGTACTGAACTAATGTCTTACTGTGCAGTGAATTTTAGAGAAAACACTAACATTTTGGTGGTATGGGAATTTTCTCAACATTTCTGAGAATGCAAGTGTATATGTATTATCTGTATCTCTCTGCATTTAATTGAATATACTTCAGTATTGTAAGTACACAGAAACACAGAAAGATATATATATATATATATATATATATATATATATTTTTTTTTTTTTTTAAATTGTAAACCACTGTGAATTTAACACTGTAGCATACCAGTAAAAGCCAAAACATGGAAAAAACTTCTGTGATTTTCATCAACTACTGATATTTTATTGTCACTTCCTAACTTTCTCTCTCGCTACCTTAGACAAATTAGCTTCAGCTACCCAAAGTGATCTGAAGAGAGAGAGGAATCCAGAGAAATAAAGACAATGTACTTATAATTTCGAAGGGATAAGACAAGGCATCATCCATTACACTGTTCCTGATTTCCTTGTTGTAGGTGAGAAAAAGTAAAAACAAACAAAACAAGCACAGTGGATATTGTTATCACAGACTACTCCAAACCTGAAATGAGCCAAGTACACCAACAATGCATTGTTATTTCTGTAACACTGAGTTGGTGTGGTAACACTCAGTGATCAACTGTCAGAAAACTCTGGAAATCAGACTATTCATTTAAAAATGCCAAACAAATTTATATATGCAGCCACAGATAATTTCTCTTCACCCAGTGTGGCCCAGACAAGCAAAAAGGTTGGACACCCATTTACTATGGAATCTAATAAGAGTTGCCAGGCTTAATCAGTTCTTTAAACTGCTTGACTGAAAAGCTGCATTTCTACAGCATATTTTTAGGACCATTTGCCCTCATGACATTAATGTTAAAATATTTTTCACTTCTTTAATTTTATATAACCAGTATTAATAAATTAATAGTGTATCAAAACCATTGTTAAAATTTTAAAAAAGAGAAAAAAATAACACAGATGTCTTAAAATGGCAACAAACTTAATGAGGAAACAGCATCATAAAAGAGAAAACTCCAAATGATCAAGGAGAAAGTCAGTGACACAAACATGAAGACTCCCTAGAAGCATACCTCATAATGTCTTTTTCTAGTCTTCTGCAAATGAGAAATTATCACACGGGAATTGCACAGTTGTGAGAAGAATATTGTCAATTTTGCTAGGCTGAGCTGCACTGAATTTGACTGCCAAATGATCGTGAAAAACCAGTCAGCTACTTATAGCTCAAGGTGATTACCAATAACAAGCTTCGCTGCAGAAAAGATAACATCAGGTACTCTAAATGAAGCAAACCACAGAAATTACTAAAAATCTCTAAATTAGAAAGTCCTAAAAAGTTACATAGGAAAATTGACTTTTTAATAAAAACAGCTCCAGACTATGGATCTCTGTGAATGGACTTGCCTAGATCTAAGTTTTTCACACTGGCTATATAGAAATTCTTCATTGCCAGCTATCTAGGAAACTTCTTTGTGCCTTTAAATTACTTCTACTAAATTAATTATTTAGTATATCTTCTGCAATATGTCAAGATTCTTAAGCAAATATGAAACGTGACTGCACAATTCCCAAGCAAATAATGAATGAATACACAAATCCATGAATCTTGCACGTTCTGTTCCCTCCTACTTCTACACTGCGAAGATGTCAAAGCATTGATCTCAATCCAAAGGTCTTTTTACATCAGTTATTGATCCCTGTTCAGATGCAGTGATCTTTAAACCCATAAACAAGAGAAATTTCATAGAGATGAGAGGTAATGTTATTAGGTTATGGGTTTTCGTAACAGGCAAGACAAAAGGCTCATCAGAAGAGCCGCAATTTTGACCCTACAGTGGCCAAAACTGTTGGCAGACCAAAACTCAGCATACATAAAAAGAAGTGTGCCTCAGCAATGAAGAGATCAGTGTTAGGACTTACCTCCTCCCCATCAGTTTTTTGGCAATTCCTGTTCTTTGCTAATAATTACTATGTAGACTTTGAAGGTGGGAAGAGAGAACACTTCCTCCTCACTGAAAGGCACTGAAATACTCATTTACCACAGGGATAATCTCTCTAGAGAGGTTTGCTGCCTGCCAGGGGCCCACATTTGCAATATCAATAAGGGGCTACCATCTCTCATAAAGCCAGAGGACTACTATCCCTGCTCTTTCAAGTAGGGTGAAATAAAGCTGCAACAAGGAGACTCCAAAACATCAAGAGATGTTTATGTCTCTTGGAAAGATGTTAAAGGGTTCAGGAGTGCAGGTAATGTTCTTCTCTATTCTCTGTTGGGAAACTGAGGCTCAGGAAGAAGGAAGTAAACAGACCGGGCAAATGACTGGCTGTATAGATGGTGTCACGCTTAGGGTTTTGGGTTCTGTGACCTTGGGCACACCTTTGAGAGAATGTAGATGCTGGATTGGAGGCAGCTGGCTGGTTGAGGCAGAAGTGTTCTGTGCAGCAAGCTGTCTAGACTGAAACTGAATAGCATAGGTTTAAACTAGATTCAGTGGAGGGAGTAACTGTACTTCTGAATAGCAAAGAGCCAAATACAGCTGTGATACACTTGTGAATTACCACAGAAGAATTAGGAAGGGCTTCTCTAAGAAGGTAGTGTGACAGAAAGCCTAACTGAAGTGCCTCTACACCACTATGAAGGTGGATTTGGAAACTGCACCTTGTGGTTGGTGTCTACTACAGGCCACCTGATCAAGGAGAGCCTACTGACAAGGCCTTCTTGCTTCAACTACAAGAAACCTCATGCTTGCAGACTCTCATCTTGATGGAGAATTTCAGCCACATGGCTGTCTGCTGGGAATGCAACATGGCTCAGTGTAAGCAATCCAGGATACTCAGGGTGTGTGTTGAAGAAAACTTCCTGATATTACACAAACCAACCAGAGGTAAAGCATTACTGGACCTGGTGCTCTCTGGTGCAGAGGAGCTCGTTAGAGAGGTTAAGATTGGAGGCAGTCTGGGCTGTAATGACCATGTGTGGTTGAATCTGTGATCTTGAGGAACATGGGCCTGGCAAAGAGCTAAGACAGGACCCTGAACTTCAAAAGATTGACCTTCCAGCTATTTAAAGAATTATTCCCTGGAAAAGTATCCTTAAGGACAAAGGAACAGAATAAAGCAGATCTGGCAACTTTTTAAGGAAACTCTTCTGTGAGCATAAAAGGTCTTCATCCCCCTGCATAAGAAATCAAGCAGAGGAAGCAGGAAAACTGTCATGACTGAGCAAAGACCTGTTGGTCAAACTGAGAGAAAATAAGGAAATGCACAGACAGTGGAAGCAGGGACATGTGGCCTGGGAAGAATATCGATATGAAATTCACATGTGTAGAAGAGAGATCAGGAAAGCCAAGGTACAGATGGAACTGAATTAGGCAAGGAATTAAAAGGCCACAGTCCATCATAAAAGTGATTTTCAGGTGAAATTTCCAGTGACAAGAAAAGGGAAACATCACTGTCATCTTTAGGGAAGGGTAAAAGGAAGACCAGGGAACTACATCAATAAAGCTCTCAGACATATGGTCTGTAAGTGGTAGGAGAAGAAGGAATGGTTTTAAATTAAAAGAAAGGAGACTTACTTAGGTTAGACGTTAGGCAGAAATTCTTAGAGAATGGTGAGGTACTGGAACACGTTGCCCAGAGAAGATATGGATGCCCCATCCTGGAAATGTTCAAGGCCAGGCTGGATTGGGCCCTGGGCAGCCTGATCAAGTGGGTGGCAACCTTGACCACAGCAGGGGGGTTGGAACTATATGTCATTCTATGACACCATAAAAATTGTTTGTTAATCAGAATGAAACATAGACCATACTTCTAGGACAATATCTCGATCCCCACTCTGCCTACATAGTTCTAAGTCTTGACATGTTTTAAGCTTTTTTTTTTTTTTTTTTTTTTTTTTTGCCCTTATGATAACGGATATTTGAGTACTGATACACAAAGTAAGAATATTTCATAATGATAAATATGATAGGAAACGATTTACCAACTTCATCAGGTATTGCTTTGCTTTAAAGTTCACTGAATAGGACCCTAAGGTTCTACTTCTCTGTCAGTAAGCATTACATTTGTACAGCAATATTGTAACACTCAGAATGTTTTCCTTTGAAATGCTCCTTCTTTTCCATCTTGTGAAAGAGACAGAATGAATTCACAGGCCTCAATAGTATAAGCAAGTATGCTTGCCTTCTATAACTGTTCATTTTCCTGAAGAGCATGCAATTTCTCTGAAGAATCTGCTGAATTGTAGCAAACTGTTTTTGAAAAGTCACAATAAAACATGGTTCTTTTTGTGTTTTTTTTTTGTGTTTTTTTTTTTTTTTTGTTTTGTTTTTTTTTTCTTCTTTTCTTTTTTAAAAATCTCATTAGGTAGCACTGGGAACTTGTCATATCCCACACAATTCATTCCCCCATCCAATGACGCATGGCACATAATGTACTTAGGCTTTTTGTTTGCAAAAGGAAGACATTTTTTCCTCTCATTCTTCTGACCTTTATTCTTATTATCAAACTTGCTCTCCAATTTCATTGAATTATGCAAAACTACTCCTGTGAGTAATATCAGAAGGATTTTGTCCATCTCTCAGAATGAGATATTTGACACAGTTTCTGCAGGCAGTATTTCCAAATTCTACCTAAATGAGAACTGTTAGGTTCAAAAATAATGCAGAGACGGAATAAAAAATAGAACTCTGAGTTTTCTATTACAGAATTAGCTGTTTTATCCAATCAGTCATTAGAAATAACTTAATACAAATAAGAGTTTCTCTAAGCAAATTCAGAGATCTCCATTGGAGAAAATTGTGCTGATAGTCATATAAAGAAAAGTAGAATAGTTTGAATTTAATTGTAATTTATGATACTTGTTACTACTTTTCTGCAGTGGTTTATACAAATTTGAAAAAAATCATTGTTATTTTCAGATCATTAATTAGTTTCCTTATAAAAAAAGTCATTCAACCCAGGAAGGCATTTCTTTCATTTTAATTATGCAATGACTATTTTCAGTGATTGGCAAAAGTTCTTCCAAATGCTATATTCAATCAGGAACAATCTGTACAGCCTACATAGCATTACCTCATCTCACTAGCTTTTACAGCAGCTACATGTTATCTATTGAGATTTTAGGATGTAATTTCCTGTGAATGACAGAAGCTGATAACGATCCAAGTCATGAAACTGAGAGCAATATTCACTTGCTTTTTAGAATATTGAAAATATATGCTACATCAGTTACACAAGTAATTGAATATTTTTGTTTTTTTTTGTTTGAGAAGCACTTCAGTACCACTACCCTGCTCTTATTTAGTTACTATACCTACCATTTCTACAAGATCCACATTGTTCACAAAAGATCAATAGAACCAGTACAAAATATGTTCACTATAATTAAGGAGGGAAGAGTTTTATATTTATGCTGGAGGCTGCATTGAAATACCATCAGACATCAGGACTGAGTTAGCACTCACAGCTATACCTGTTATTCTTCACTAAAACATGGTGGGTTTTTTGTTTTGTTTTGTTTTGTTTTTTGTTTTGTTTTTAATTTATTTGCTTCAAGTAACACCAATTCCTACTCCCTCATTAAGAACCCCATGCTCTAAATTTAAAAGCCCTAAAGGGAATGCATTTCTTCATATCTTTTGGTGAAGAAGGAGGATTAAAAGAACATGGAGTGGAGGAAACAGAAAAGCACTATACCCCAAGTTCCTTGTAAAATGAAGTGGGAAAATTCTTCAAAATTAAATACAGATTAAAAAATAAGGCTTTATTCTAGGAAGAGGAAGGTATCTATGTATTTATGTAGGTGGATTTATACATAAATACATAAACACACACAGCATATCTGTATTTGTCTAGTCTTACACCTGAGGTTATTAAGGCAATTTGTAACCATTTTATGCCCTCAAAACACAAAACTGGTTTCTGAAATATTTGTAGGGCTAAAACCTTAAAATGGAAGACCCTGATTCCCATTTTGATATTTCAACAACTTTTGTAGTAACAATCCTTGCAAAGTTCTCATGGTATGCGTTTATCCAAAGAAGAATGTAGAAACTTATTCACTCTGTCTGATGCACACTTAGTCAAGTTTGGTTTGAGATAAATATTCTTGAATTACATCCCAACCAATCTGAATAAGTACACAGTTACTCAAAGACTGAAGTATACCACAGAAAGCTGTGGGACTATAACAGCAAATATATAAATAGAAGTAAACATTAACTGTTTTATGTAACTGTAGGTATCACAGTATATTTAACAGACCAAAAAAATCAGAAGATTTCCTGCCGCTATTGTGTTCATATATTAAGTATCATATATTATAGGCATTATTATTAGGTATCATATATTAAGAGTTTAAGAATATGTTCAAATGATCTGTAGGATACGTTCACATTCAAAATTTGTATCAACAACTTCGAAATCTGAGAAACATTTAGTATGCACATACACATCCATAAATCCTTATGGATCTGGGATAATTACTAGGTGGAAGGCAGCAGAGTCACTCAGTGTTTGTAGACTGTGAGTTCCCTTTTTTGTAGTAGTAGTTAATATTTGTTAAGCCTCACTTTAGAAGGATACTTAACACTGTGTTAAAACCAGTGTTCAAGTTTTTCTTCAAGCTGGATGAACAGTCTAAAAGAGCAGATATAGACTGAATGAATACTATTCATTTTCCTTACAATTAAACTCATCAAACTTGCAACTGTACCTGCTTCCTTAAAAACAAGCTAATTCCATTATACCAAATGACTGTTGTATTTTAAATGCAATATCACTAAAGTACATTAAAGTACATTTAAAACTAAGTAATATATCTGTTTGGGAAAGGATTTGAAAGAATTTAGCACTAAAATGAAACGACTATCAGGTAAAGTCCTACCAGCAAATCCCATCCCAAATAAATGCATATAATACAGAATAGAATCATATCATGAAATATTGCACAACTATATACAGCTGACAATACTGTATGGCTTCAATAATAATAATAATAATAATAAAGAGCCATTTACTAGAGGTGAAAGCAGTGACAAGTTACAATGGGAAATCAGAAACATCTCTAGAACATGAAGAACTGGAGAGCAAAAACCCACCAAAAGTTGACATTTGCAATGGGCATCAAGAGCAACATAAAGAACTACTACTCCCCGGATAGCAAAAGATGAAGAAGGGAAATGTGGAACTTTTACTGTACAGGATGGGTGTTTTAGTGACAGAAGGTACAGAAACAACACCAAAGTACTCAATGCTTACTTTGCCTGTGTCTTCACCAAAAAGTTCTCTCGCACTTCTGGGCTGAGGAACAGTGTTCACAAAATTTTACAGGTAGTGGATGAGGACTGATTTAGGGATATATGACACAGTACAAATTATTCAGTTCTTTTAACTCTGAAATTGTGATAGTAAAACTGAACTGAGACATAAAGATATGAAATATTGATAATATTTTTTTTCCACTGCAGTTTGTATTCTAATTAGAGACATTTAGAACACTGGCATATGTTCATAATTAAACATACTTAAAATTAAAAGAGAAAATGACTGCTAAATCAGATCTATCTTCAAGCAGATTATTTTGAAATGAACAAGAAAAAAGAAATAAAGAAAACTAACATTGTTTGATACTACTTAAATTAGCAGTGACTAAAGTGTAAATGTATTTGTTGCACATTTTACGGTCATCACAGAATAAAAATACGGTATAATGCACTACTTCAGTTACATATTAAAAATAACATAGCAAAGGTGTGCTAGGTTAATTATATTAAATGTACAATTACAATGGAATTGTTGGTGATTTAATTAGGAACTGAAAAATAGCACCCTTTTTACAAGTAACCCAGCAGGTTCCTAGTAAATGATCTGTAATATACAAGCTAGACTAGTTCAACTAAAATCCAACAAAGCATTAAATGTGCAAAGGAAAAATAATAATAATAATAACTTTTTATTATTAACTTTTTATTTTTATTAATAACTTTTTATTATTAATTTTATTAACAGAGAAAGAAGTGACTGAAGATTGGTAAGCAAAACCTTGCACTTAGGAGAGCAATTTTGTATGTCAAAGCCCAGCTGTGAAGATCATTTACATTCAATCACTATTCATCTCTCCATCTTACAATATCCAAACTGGATCAAATTTCAGGTTATTATTCACAAAGTAGAAGGAACGCGGAAACACTTCAGCATGGATCACACTCTTTATAGATGCCTTGGTCCTGTTATTAATTTCAGGTTTAAATGGTTGATGATCACTATCTGTGAATTTTATTCCCCTGTTCTGATCAACTTTCTATGGGTATGCACTTAAACAAAATTCTCATAAAAATATGATTTATAATGCATCTTTCCCCACACACTTCTTTTTTTCCCCCAAAAAAAATATTTAATAGAAGAAAAATGTAATGAAATGTTTTAAATTACGGTAGGATAACATGCAGGTCTTGCTCTACAGATCTACATTACAGGTCACTGTGATTTCCTGAATGCACCTTAAAATTATCCCTTAAATAAACTGAGACAAGAAATGTAGGCATTTGTAACTTTATAATCAGCTGAATACAAATGCCATTTTGGTCCAAAGATTGCCTTAGGAAGAATATGTCAGACATTTTCTTTAAGAGTTAAAGGAATTCATCCAGTTTTCTGCTAAGTAGACTGACCCTAAAGAATAGAAGCATTGCAGGCATACTGAACGTATAATTCATATCATACAATTTTATGAAGTTCTCTTCATATCACAGAATTAACTCCTTTTAGGTATTTGGTATGGAATATGACCTTACAGCAGTGCTAAAAAACCTGCACAGTATATTTTGAGATAAGTTTATTTCTGAAAGGGGTGAAGTATAGCATTGTAACACTAGTATCTGATTAAATAAAGAACTGCCTGCCTACATATGGAAACTGGTTGCATATTAGCTCAGAATTCAAATGCATCTATCATTAAAAAATTATAACACGGTCTAACAGAAAATACCTTTTTAAGCACCTGTCACAATCCACCCAAAAGCAAATGCATTTCAGCAGCTGTTATCAGTGTGATTGGACATGGAAGCAAACAGTTCAAACACTAATATTTTTTCTCAAATATGTTTAGAAAATTATGGGAATAGAAAAATAAAATCAATATTTCTTATTTTTGTAGATTTTCATAATATTTTAGGGTCTTAAAATTAAGAATTTGAGCACAAAACAAACAAACAAACAAACAAAAAAACCTAATCTATTAGCTGCATACATGAAAACCCATAGAAGTGATTGTTTTAGATTTTAGATAGAAAACAACGTCTTTAACTTTGAGCTTTAAACAGTGATCAGATCAGGATAAAGATAACAGTTTAAAATAAGTTGATTCACGAATCCAGACAATTAACACAACAATATAATGAAACATAAAATAATATTTCTGCACTGTTTCAAGTTTTCTTCCCTGACAATATTGCAGAGCAATTACAAGCTATCTTCAAGGGGAAAAAGAGATGCTAAGTACAAAGACAGGAAGGCATTTTTATGACGGGTTTGTTTATATCTATAAAAATTATGGTGTTTTTCCTTATTTTCAATCAGCAAGACAGTCTAGCCCTAGGGGGTACCTAAGGTTTACTCCCTCTAGAACAGATAAAATGTCTTTGCTGTGGAAGGGAAAACGATATAGTAACCTACAATCGACATTCATTTTGCATCTGTACAGGACATGGTTTTACTTCTATTCTACTGAAGGAAAAAGTCAAATGAATCAATTGATAGCCTTAGAGATTTCATTTCAGTATCACTGATAATTTGATAATTATCCAAAGGAAATAATAATAATAATAATAATAAAAATACTGATAAGATGCCAAATCAAAAGTGCTGCCTTAAAATACCAGTTATTCCTTGGACAGATCTCACTAGCTTCTGACTCTCACCAAGTGTGAAGCACCTGATCTTTTAAAATCCAAATATCAGAAGAAAAACAAATTATAATTCATTTTGGTGAAAATAACCTGTCTACTTAGTTTTCCTGTTTTTTTTCCTATTCACAAAACCTATGATTCAGAAGATATAAGGAAGTTACAAAATGGATTTATCTTTCACTGTGAACCAGACTCAAGAACTGAAGCAGTGTTGCCTAACACGAAACTCCCCCTTATGCTCCCACTGAGCGTAAGGGGGAGGTTTGGGTAAGGAATGAATGCAGAATCATGTCCTCAGGCTTTACTCACCTCTTATTTGGAGCTCCAGTGTAATTGTAACTGACATACAAAAGGCCAAAAAACCCGCTCCTGCAGCAGTGCTTTGACTGTAGAGCTTCTTATTCATGCTCTTCAAAATCATATTAATGCCAGTGTATTTTCAAAGGGAGATTGAAATCTTCCTTCAATTCCACCATTCATGGGGTCCTCCCACATGACCCTGTTCAGTTCTTTTAAAAGGAGCAGTAATGGCTCGACTATGCCTTTGATCCTGCCACCATTTTTTTTATTCTAGCAGTATAGAATTGATACAGTTTCAGGGGCTGCTTTGAGAGTCTTTTTGTAGTCAGGAGCTCAATAATTCCTGCATTTAGGCTTCAGGAGGATCAAACCACAGAAATCTTTCAGGCAAGATCTTTATCTTGATACAGGTACAGTCTAACTCCAGCCACAAACTCATAATAAACTGCAATACTAAGTCTTTCACCTAATTCTTCCATAAAAGCTTGATATCTCTTAAGAAGAATATCCTAAATACATGTGAGTCAGATTTCTTTGCACATTCACTGAAAACTGATCTCACAAGCCTAGGCAGGGGAATTTCTGAATGAGAGAGTTTTTGTACAAGGAAGAATATATAAACTCAGCCACAGAAGATTAAAAAAAAAAATAAAAAAAAAATCTCTTTGAAATCCTGTCTTTGTTTTAGGCATGAAACCTGTACAACCTCTGCACAGCAATTTTAGAGTTTATACTTTAAATCCAAGGTCATGTAGCCATAGCAGCTAGTTCATGCTCAGAGGGGAGGTAATCATCCTCTGTTCTTCTCAGCAAGTGCTCTTTGCTGAGGTCAAAGAAATGGGGCAATGTAACACTGGAATCCATTACAAATTAGCATAATGTCACCACCTCTCTCTGTGACATTTAAAATGAGCACAGATGAAGGACAGCATGGAAAACAATGCAATTACAAGTATCTGGATCCAACAATAGTTCTGGGAACGAACATGGAACCAGTGCTGCATATAATGAGTCCTGTAACAAAAACAAATATACTTTATGTTGTCGTTCTCTGTCATCACTATTAAACAAACAAACAAACAAACAGAAATCTCAGATACTAACTTCTGGTGGCAGAAACCTAAACAAAGCAACAGCACAAGATCTCATAACGTAGAAACACAAAAAGAGAAAATACATGTAAAGGTGAGAACACTGCCTCAGCACTACAATGCAGCACTGCTGTGATGCAATCTGTGAAGATGAGATCTCTCCATGCCTCTAAGCTGAAATATAATAAGGCTTTAACATCTCAGAAATTTCACACACACACACACACAATTGATTAAAAAGAAAGAAAGAAAGTTAAAAAAAAAAAAAACAACAACACCAAAAAAAAACAACTTGTCTTACCCATTCAAGTAGAAATTCTACCATATTTTTAAATCACTGTGCTCAAAAATACAAGGAAGAAAAAGAAGTACAGATCTTGACACACCAGGGCAGAGTGAGAAACAACTCAACTCCTTTTCAATGAAAACAAGAAACTTCCATTTACTCCTAGATGCTCTAAACTTTCTGGGAAAGAAAAAACAACAACAGCAACAACAAAAAAACAAAACCATGGAAGTAGCCAAAAACTTCACCCTCAAAATATTCTGAAAACATTTGTAAGTATATGTCTTTTCTGAGACATGATAGCTAATTAGTTATTTGATTATCATAATCAGAAACACTAATCATTGCAGTCTTGATGAAAATTCAGTGATTATCCCAAGAGGGTTGCGGTCCAGTAAGTGTGTTGACAGGCTATTTGTTATTATAATGGCAATGTATCATGAAAACATATAGCAGAAAACAAAAGACAAATATAGATTAATATTATCCATGATACTTCAATACAAGAGAAAATCTAGTGTGACCTCCAGGTCAAATTATGTGGTTCCTACTCAAGTAAAATGTATAACATCAGTTTTGCATTCAGAAGACTCTAGTCTTGTAGTGAATGAAAATACATTTAGCATAACCAGGAACCAATGAAAATCACATCACAGTATCTTCTTAAAATTACTACACATTTTAACTGAAAAGTTACAGAAAGTCTGTTCTGTTGTTTAGAAGTGCAATCAAAATATTGCAACCACGAATGTGAAACAGCATTCTTCCCTTTCCTAACTTTTCTTCTCTAAATCCTTCAAAAACCTAAAATTTATTTACTCTGTATAGCCAGCATTACATATTTTTATTTTATAATAAAGTAACACCTCTTTTGAGAAATATTTAGGAGCATCAGATTTTTCCCTATGAAAATTACAACAGAAAACTGTCATTAGGTAAACTAATTTTGCCCCAAAATTTGCAGTTTGCCAGCCCACTTGACGATGTATTTTTAACATCTTTACTTCAGTATGCAATTTCTTATTTCAACTTTCATTTTAACAGGCTCAAAGTAGAAGAGCTTGGAGATTAAATACTTACGGAGTTACTTTAAAATACTAAATTACTATTATCTGCTCCGTGAGTTGGAACCCTTTTCTCACCTTATTATTCGTGTCTTTCTTTATTATTATTTTCAGCGGGTAATATTAAATGTCACCCAAGTTCTACAAAAATACCAATGTTTTTACTTTTTTTTCCCCCTCTCTTTCCTCTTCAAGACTAACAGCTGCCAAAATTACAGATGTCAAAAGTGGCAGCTAGGAACTTTTCCCATACTTGCCAAACACTTGATTGGAGATATGCAAATACACTTCTCCAAAAATTGTCCAAGTGGTCCCAAGAGGAACAACTGAGGTTAGACACTTCCTTCATAACTCTGTGAAGCCACTGTATCTTCCGAATTTCCAGAAATAGAAAGCAAGAATTCAAGACAAAGAGATGTCATTTCTGCAATGACTTCATAGAATAGCTGTCTATCACTCTACAATACAAACCTGTATGGTTTCCACTGTCACAGTAACCAGTCACAATTTTTCAGGTACTCCCACCACGACTACCAAATGTAGTAAAATTATTGTACTTTGACACAAAGAAACTGAGGCAGAGAAACACAAAATAAACCTGGTAAAATAAACACAAAATTCATGAAATCATATGAATTGCTGTAAAATGAGATCGTAGAATTTCAGAATCATGGTGATTGGAAGGGATCTCTTAAGATCTTCTGGTCCAACTCCCTGCTAAAAGAGGTTCCCTATAGTAGGTTACACAGGAAAGAATCCAAGTGGGTTTTGAATCTCTCCAGAGAAGATTCCACATCCTCTCTGGGAAGCTTGTTCCTGTGCTCTGCCACCTGCAAAATAAAGATTTTTCTCGTGTTTGTATGAAACTTCCTATGATGTTCCAATTTGTGCCCATTGGCCCTTGTTCTGTCCCTGGGCACTACTGAAAAGAATTCAGCCTATTTCACTTGACGCCCAATGATTAGATGTTTATAAGCATTTGTAAGATTCCCTCTCACTCTTCTCTTCTTCAGGCTGAATAGTCCCAGGTCTCTCAGCCTTTCCTCGTAAGGGAGATGCTCCAGTCCTCTAACAATCTTTGTGGCCCTGTGCTGGACTCTCTCTAGAAGCTTCCTGTCTTTCTTGAACTGGGGAGCCCAGAATTGGTCAAAGATCTCAAGAGAATATCTACTTCAACTACAGAAAATGAAGAAAAGCAATTATAATCGATTCATTTGTCACACATCTGGCAAATCTGTTGAAAACTTAAAATAAAAAAAAAAAAAAAGCCTCGCATTTTCTCTAAATCTTCTCCTGACTAGATTAAAAAAAAAAAAAAAAAAAAAAAAAAATCTAGCAATGTATCTTTATACATCACTTCTTCTGAAGTTCTCATCATTCCTTGAGTGTGACAGAGCGCTGGAAGAGGTTGCTCAGAGAGGTACTGGAGCCTCTTTCTCCAGGGATATTCAAAATTCACCTGGAGACCTTCCTATGTAACCTATTCTATGGAATTTAGGAGAGGGGTTGGACTATGTGATCTATAGTGGTTTCTTCCAACCCCTATGATTCTGTGATTCTTAATTTCCTCTTTCTGACTCTCTGTAGTTTACTCAACTCTTCCTTAAACCATGATGGCCAAATATAAACAATGTACTAGATTTGGCCCCCTGAATACTGATTTTCCACATCTTGCACACAGTACACCTATTCATATATCTCACGGGATTTTCATGTTTCATGTCTGATCTACTATCATCTGATTTGGCAAATGCCTTCTGCCCAGTGCATTTGATTACTCCTTCCTGAGTGTAACAAAATAAGTATCAACTTGTTGCTTTATAGCTGCTGCCCAAAATTTTGAATGCTGATCCCCAACAAGCCTCCTACTGCCAAAGTGCAATAAAACCTTTATATTATCTGAATGTTTTATGATCACACTTTGTGATCATAGTCTAGTGTAAAAATTATAAATTGAAATACTGAACAGAATACTTTGTCCAGGACAGATGCATGCAGGACTCTGTTGACATACATGAAGGAAGACTAACAGTTTTACACATCGTATCATTAAATTAAATTGAATCCAAGCTTGCCTACAGGCATGTCACCTAGAATGGAATGAAAGAGTCTACAAAACTCAAGGTGTGTCACACCTACAGATTTCTGTAGATCATTTACCCTGTCAACAGCATTCTAGAATTAAATTCACTCTTAGACATTAATAGTTTGCTCAAGACTATTTTAAGCCCATATTATTTTATTTTCATTCCTCTACATCTTGAGGCCTCCCTCAGCCACTGTGAGTTCTCAAAACACAGGAAATTCAGATGAAATTCTTAAATTCTTATTCATGAATGAAGGCATCTGGTCAAGTAATTCTTTATGATGGTGTACAAAGACCGAAGCAAAGAAAACAGCATTTTTTTTATTTTTTTTTTTAAATTTCTGTATAATTGTAATACATGTAAACCTTGGACCACACCAGAGAAATAATTTCTACTGACATCATCAAAACGAGTTCTCATCACTACTCAGCTTTATTGTTAGGATAGGCTCAAAACAGTCTTGCTAAAGCATTAATTCCCTTGATTTTTATTTTTTTTTAACAGTGTTTTTTACATGCCTAAATGAGACCAGAGTGATGAATTTTGCTGTCTAACAGAGGTGGTTCACCTCAGCAAATAATTTCTCACATTAATAACCTTTCTTACAGGAGTTGAGTGACCTTATATAAATACATTCACTCTTTCTATCAAAAATTAGAGCATGTATCATGCTTTGGCAATCTATCATTTTTCTTCCTGTGAAATAATAAAAAGAAGGTGCAATTCTTTACATAAATTGTGTTGTCTTTTTACCACAGAATTCCAAGAACATATGCGTTTACATAGGTTCTAATTGACCTTTTAAGAGATACAATGTTTTGCACTGAGTTATAGTTAGAAATAAAGACAAACAGTGGTCCCTATCCCAACATGATGCTAATTCATCAGGAAATCCAGAATAAATGCACAAAGATAACATTACTTCATAAAACATAAAACTTCATAAAACAGAATAACTTTAAAACTTTTCCTTGGAAATACAGGAGTTGGGCCACAAAGAATATATGATACATTTAGTAAAGACGGACATCAAAGTTAAAGTCATCAGATAAGGATGAAATTCAGGACAAACTACTATGAATTAGAATGCTTTTGAGGATTTAGTATGTTCAAACACCAAATAACATGCTTGATACGTTTGAACATAATTCCAAATATTTGTTGGCCATACCTACCCCTCAATAAGAGAAAAAGAAGATCATATCAGTTCCTAGAATCTAAAAAAAATACTCCACAATATTAGCATCACACTGTAAAAACCCTCTACTTGTTTGCTCAAAAACACTTAATTAAAATGCTGAAAGCTAGTAAGCTGAAAAAATGGCTTTCCCTAATTAATTCTGGTATTTAAAATAAAGAACCGTACACAGCATTAAACGAGATTTCAGTCAATAGTAGCAGGTTCATGTATTTGAGACTTAAAAATGTGTACTTTAAAGAAAACTTGCTGGAACATGTTCCAAAAAATTAATGAAGTTGAATAATATATTTAAAAGTATCAAAACAGAAACAAAAACAGCTATTTGAATATTATGCTATAGAGTTAAAACCACTATTCTAGGTCTTAACTAATGTTCCTATCACAATCTTCCTTTTATATTTATGATAACACAATGATAATAACTGTCAATTCTAAGTAATCTAAAAACATAATTTGAAATCTGGTATTTTAGTCATGATGGTTATTGAAATATGTGTTTGTAAACATAATAAAGTAATTCATTAATTCATTCTCAGAATATCACCCACGGAGCTACTATCACTGATGTATTCCTTTGGAATAAACCATACAACGGAATTCAGTATGTGAAACACATAAAAGTAACCACAATATATTCTGGGTTAAGGTCTTATTTCTGGCTACCAGATAATATAAGTCCAAAAAAAATCAGAACAGGCAAACCAAAAATCTTTTTTTTCATTTCACCCAAACCGTTAAGAGGCACTGAAAGTAAACAAACAAGAGAACATAACAGTTTCTTAATATAGTATGGATTTGAAACATAATCCTCTACAAAATTGGTTACATACTAAGTGTAGTACTCATTATTTCAATAGTGGTTTCAAGAGAGTTTTGTATACACTGAAAAAATACATAAATAAGTATACGATTTATGGTCAAAATTGCATGAAAGACTTAGTAAAACAGAAAATCTTTGAAAATATGCTAATTTTTAAGGTTTCAACCCAGACCCAATTAAACATGTACTAAAGCAAAAGCAAACTACAGCACTGACTGCATAACTGTTTTCTGTTTTGTAGCTGGTACTTCAAAATGTGATATTTGAGTCCGAAGACTTAAGAAAAGGGTGTAACCTAAACACACAGTTATCTGCTGCCATTTTGAAATGCCTCAGACATCCCCACATATGACAGGTTATAATATAAATGCTGTGATAGGACATCAGACTAAAAGGATACTTCCACCATTCCAGATGAACCACGTACTTGGAGTATGCCGGGGTATCCCAAACTGCCTGAGAAAACTATGCTCAGGTACTTAAATTGTACATACAGTATCCGCATTTTCATTCCTTACTTCCCTGATAGAGATACGACTAAGAGTTCTACAGTATTTCTAGACATGTAAAATTGGATACATACTTGTGTGTTATCACAGAGCACTGTCTGAATAGGAAAGGACCCTTAAAGGTTATCTAATCCAACTCCCATACAATGAACAGAGACATCTACCACTCGATCCAAATGCTCTGAGACCTGTCTAACCCGACCTTCACTGTTGCCAGAGATGGGGCTTCTACCACCTCCCTAGGCAACCTAGTGAGGTTCACCATCCTTCTTTTGATTTTTTTTTCCTCCTATATCCAATCTAAATCTCCCCTCTTTTTGTTTGAAACCATTTCCCCTTGTCCTACAACAGACCCTGCTAAAGAGGCCCTTCTCCTCTATCTGTACAATTAATTTATTAGTGCTTTAAAATAAAGTTGAAGTAATGATTTATTTTCATGTTCATTCTGCCCACAGCCTTAATAACCACAGTGCCTACATTATCTGAGTTTTTGTCTTGAATTCTCAGTATGATTTAACTCACCTTACATCTGAATCACCCTCTGCAGTTACCTCTATCACCCTTCTAACTGTTCAAGAAGTGTTACTTCCAACATATCAGCTGGCTACTAAATGGTAGAGGGACCCACACATCAGTCCTGATTTTTGCATGAAATTCAAGAGAGATGTGTGGCAACTGGTACAGTCTGGCTCTTCACCTTCATGCTTTCCTCATCCCAGATATGCCAAGGTCTGGCTGGCTAATGACAAAGATTTCTTGTCAGTTTAGAATTGGAATTGAAAATGAATTGCAGGCATATCTACACATTATAATTGGAGCCAGCTGACTGGAATTATATGGAAATAGTCGTGCCCAGGGCACAAAGTAGAGCTCTTGCAAGAGGACAACCACAGACAATCTAATCCTAAAAGAGAGTCTCTGAAGATTTATGCAGATTCAATTACAAAAAAATAAAATAAAATTTAAAAAAAAAAAAAAAACAAAAAAAACAAAAAAAAAAAACAATAATCATAAGACCTTCTCCCCAAAAACCAACAACTTTCCCAAACCCCAGGCAGGCATGTGGAAATCAGATCAATCCTAACACTTCATCATACGCTGTCACTGCTTCATGGCTTTCTACACTTATGGAAAACACAGTTGGGCTGCTTTACGGAGCAGCCTGAACCTCTTGCTACTACTCTGTGCTCATCCTCATGGCCATGGACTCAACATAAAGGTACCACCATTCAAAATACTAGTGGAGGAAAAACTTCTTTAATTCTGAGGGTCAGTACAAATTCCAAACAATAAAATCACTGATAAAAAAATTGTCAGAATTTTTCTCCCAAGTTATATTATTTTATCAATCTATTTCATTAGGATTTATCTAATTAAAATCTAATTTAAAATTTCATTATGGGAATCATTTTCCAAAATACAAAGCTACTTACTTTTTTACTTACACTTAATACCTGAAGGAGGAAAACTAAATATTTCAATTTCTTCAAATTGAAACAAACAAATAAACAAACAACAACAACAACAACAAAAGAACAAGGCAAATGGTCAAAATGCTGGGAACTCAGGAGGGAGATACAATTCTTGTGAAAGCAAAAGTGGTAATGAAGCAGAGATGACAGGAGAGAAGTTGACATTACTGGAGGGCTCTCACAGACAACAGACAAATATGGGTTTACTTCAGTGGAAGAAGAAAGGCAGAATAGGTTTAAGGATATAACTTCATTTAAAACAAAAACAAAAACAAAAACAAAAAAAAACAAAAAAACAAAAACAAACAAAAAAAAAACAGGCTTCATCCTCTCGACCCATCACAGAATATATTTTTTCTTCGGTTCTGTTTTTTAGGCAAACTCTTCCAATGCACAAGAAATCATTCATATGCACCCACACTGTGTTTTCTGGCTTGAATAAGTTTGTTAGTAGATAAACACTGCTGCTGCCTCATGCTTGAAAAGTTTTGAATGTAATTGACTGTCAATGATATGATGATTTATAATGCAATCTGCTGCTACTTCTGCTGCTGCTGATAACTCTAATTTGCCTCTATTGTATTAGATATGATGAACTTGACAATCATTTTCAATTTTCTTATTTGGCTTTCATTCAGGTTGATGTGGCCAGTAACAGTGAATTTTCATTGTTCTCTCCTGAAAGCAATAAAGGAACAGGAGCTTGTTTTATATGAAGCAGTTGGCTGTATCCAAAGGACTCATTTATTGTGTAATGAAGCTTCTGCCAAGTAAAATATTTAGAGAAAACATGCACTGAAATTTTTATTTCAAATCTTTATATTTTATTGAATCAAATACTGGTCCCACTGTATTATATGGGAAAAATAAAGATGGGTGATAGACAGAAAAGGAGGCTACAAACATGATCAGTCTTTAAGTGATTAACATTAGGCCATGAAAGTGGTTGCCTTGGATAACCCAAATTCCTTCTAGCTCCATTTTCTATCTTTATAAGGGAAAGATAATGAATTTCACACTTGTTCCTACTTGCTTTACTTTGCACAGACAAAATGTATGATGGAAAGATGACATCATATTTCCAGTCCATACAGTGGCTTCTATTCACCAAGATGCATTAGTTTCTTCATCTAGGAAAGTTCTCATAAGTTGCAATCCAACTGTATGTAATGCCACTACAGCTACTGCATGGAAGAGTGAGCTGGTTTTATTCTGCCTTATCTGCCACCAAAAAGTCCTGGCATCTAAGCTTGAGTAAGTAAAGTCTGTTGTGTGTGGGTAAGAGCTAAAAGGCTGAGATCTCAGTTTTAGTTTGAACAGCTGGCCGTTAGGGGAAAAATGAAAAAATAAAAAAATAAAAATAAAAAAAAAAAAATAAAAAAATTATTTTTTATTTGAAAGCTAGGTGCATTTAATAGGGAAATTGTTGAGAAAGAATAAATATGGAACTCCATAATGTCATTTTCACTGAGTTACCTTTTTGACTGTAGCTGCAGCTGTAGCTGTTTTCAAGAATGATTTACACTGTCATGCTTTCAGTGTATGAGCATTAATCTCATTATCATTCAGCCACGGTAAACGAGAGTGCTGTAAAGACTGGTTTAGTTTCCAAATAATACGAAGGAATTATTTTAAAACTAACTTTTTAAAAGCTTAAGCCTAGGCCAAGATTAGAAGATTATTAACTGTTCCTCTCCTTTTCCCCAGTTCAGACAGGAGTGGCAATCATGCTTTACACTTGTTTGTACTTATGGTATAAAATAGCATTAATCACAGCATAAGGAATGTAGCTACAGAAGTTATATTTGTACACTTTCTGGAGTGTACAAATACTAAGAGGAACCGACATTGTTTGAAGGACGCTATTATCATAATTAGAAATGTTACTATAATTCAGAAATGTAAGGCATTAAGTGATTGCCTTGCAAAAAAAAAAAAAAAAAAAAAAAAAAAAGAATTTATAATGTAGAACTAGACTGTAAGCATATAGTTTAAACACTTTACATCTTTAGAAAAAAAAAGAAAAAAAAAAGGTATTTAAATTTTATGCAATTGTTTTCTGAAAGGCTTAGGAATTTGGGGAGGAAAAATTTGTTCCTAAAACTTGTAGGAAAAAAAAAAACAAAACACAACAGAGCAAACAAACAAACAAACAAACAAACAAAAGAACAACAATAAACATTTTTATCCTTGATTAATTTGGGGGAAAAATAAAAAATAAAAAAAATTTGCAAGCAATCCTATTAACAGTTTTCCACAATATGAACTTGTATTGTACAATTAATATATAATCATTCATCACTGCAGGAAACTATATCATGTTTGATGACTGAAATAACTAAGAAGAGATTTCTATTGGAGACAAAGTGAAATTCTAATTTTATATTCTATCAGGAAATCAGCTAGAACAGCAAAGAAAGTATTAAGATGTGAAAAAGTACCCACAGTTGCATACAGGTAGGACATGAAGTAACAATTTAACAAGATAAAATCTTTTGCATGTGGCCTGTCTTTCAAATAAAGTTTTATTTTTACTCTCTAAGTAGAATTTCAAAGATGCTCTGCCACTTTTGCTTTGTTCATACAGAATGACATTTACGGATAGAAACATAGCAGTGATCTGTGGCCGTACACCAAGACATACTGTACAGACTTCATTTCTCTACACCAGTTAAAGTGTGTGCTCTGAGTACTTATGCAAAACATTTTCTCAGTCTTGAAAATCCAAGAGTGACTTAAATGCAAAAACAGCCACTGACTTCAACAGCACTTGAACACAAAAGAGCGAGAATCATACTGCATCTACAGAAGTGTGGCCCATATGTAAAACTATATGTTTTTATTATTTTGTTCACCAACTGAACAGAACAAAAAGCTCTGTCTCCTTCAGTGAAAAAGAAAGTAAAACCTTTTGTTTAGGAAAAATCTTGTTAAGTGTTTTGAGGGTTTTTTTTGTTTGTTTTTTCACTTTGTTTTGTTTTTGTTTTGTTTTGTTTTTTTTTTTTCCCTGTGTACCCTGTTTCAAAAATTAAATGCCCTTCAGAGTGAGTGGCAAAATTAAATGGAACAGTTGACAGAGAGCTGAAATGTAAAACTGCAATATAACAACAGTGCAGAAACTTAGAAAAGCATACATTTTTCTTTCTACAGCTTCAGTATCATATATGTATTTGATATTATCTTCACAAGTTTTCACATATTACCTTATGTACAGTTTAGTGAAGTTGGATTGGATAAAATTCTCCTGAGATGCAGACTGGTTATGGTTGACATACTAAATCACAATTCATCTCCTGTGTCTGATTCATTTGTGGAAAGCTGAAGAAAAAATAAACACAGGCTTTTCTTGGTGGTTTGTTTAATCTGCTAAAATCTATTTGAGCTAATCCCTGTTCCACATTGGCTCTCAGTGGGAGATGTAAGCTGGGAGCAATAGAAGCATTCCCCCAAAAAAACAGCAACTGAGATACCTCTTTTAGAACAGACTCTAAAAACAGAGAGCTGAGCTCTTAAAAATAAATAAATAAATATTATTTGGGAAAAAACTACATGCCGTTGCCAGTATTGCACCTCAATTAACAGCAGAGGATACGAAATCCCCTGTGCCTTTCAGTGGCAGCATTTACAAATGGCATCTAAACTGAAATGGAAAAATCTGTCAAAAAATGAACAGCCATGCATACATGAGCTGAGCACACTGTTCCTCTCTGGAGTTGGCCACCAGGGTTTCCATATTGTAACAATTACAGCTATATATGCAATATCCCAGACTATGTATCAGATTCAGTTTTCAGGAGGTCTGTGTATCTTCATCAGGACAGTCATATATCCAAAGCGTTTTTACTTTCCATATCATGCTAGCCAGATTTACGAAGATAAATATCTAGGCTGATAAAAGGTATCCTCAAAACAGAGCTTGATGGGTGAAGAGGGTGGAGTTCAAAGGGATGGAGAGGGGCGGGGGGGTGCTGCTTCCCTAAAGTGTCTGTACACTAATGCGTGCAGCATGGGAAATAAACAGTCAGAGTTGGAGATCTGCGTGCAGTCGCAAGGCCATGATCTCATTGCGACCACAGAGATGTGGTGGGACAGCTCGCATGACTGGAATGTTGTCATGGAGGGCTATGTGCTTTTTAGGAAATATCAGCTGGCAAGTCAGGGTGCTGGAGTTGCTCTTTATGTGAGAGAGCAGCTAGAATGTATTATCTCCACCTGGGGGAGAGTGATGTAGCTGTGGAGAGCTTGTGGGTGAGAATCAAGGGGCAGGCTGGTAAGGGTGACACTGTGTGGATGTGTACTACAGACCCCCTGATCAGGAGGAGGTTGATGAGGCCTTCCACAAGCAACTGGAAGTAGCGTCACAATCCCAGGTGCTGGTGCTTATGGGGGACTTCAATTATCCAGATATTTGTTGGATGAACAATGGTGGCCAGGCACACGCAGTCCAGACGGTTCTTGCAGTGTGTTGAAGACAACTTTCTGATGTAGGTGGTGGAGGGACCAATGAGGGGAGGGGTGTTACTGGACCTTACTCTCACTAATAAGTAAGGACTTGTTAAGGAAGTAAAGGTTGGGGGCAGCTTGGGTTGTAGTGACCACGAGATGGTGGAGTTCAAGATCCTGAGCGGAGGAAGCAAAGCAAAAAGTAGGATTGCTACCCTGAACTTTAGGAGAGCCAACTTTGACCTCTTCCTGGACCTACTTGGAGCTATCCCGTGGGCTAGGGTGATAGAAGGTAAGGGGGTGTGTGAGAGCTGGTCAGCATTTAAACAGCATTTCTTCCAAGCTCAGGATCAGTGCATCTCTGTGAGCAAGAAATCAGGAAAGGGTGGCAGGAGACCTGCATGGATGAGAAAGGAGCTCATGTGCAAACTCAAAGGGAAGAAGAAGGTCCATGAAATGTGGAAAAAGGGTCTGACCACTTGGGAAGAGTACAGAAATGTTGTCAGGGCCTGCAGGGATGAGACAAGGAAAGCTAAAGCCCACCTGGAATTGAATCTGGCAAAAGTGATAAAGGATAATAAAAAAGGCTTTTTTTTTTTTTTTTTTAAGTATGTTAACAGTAAAAAGAACACTAGGGAGAATGTGGGCCCCATATTAAGTGAGGGGGGTGTTCTGATAACTGATGCTGAGAAGGTGGAGATACTGAATGTCTTCTTTGTTTCTGTCTTCAGTGGAAAAGCTTTCCCTCAGGAATCCCAGACCCTGGAGGTTAGTGTGAGCGTCTGGGGAATGGAGGGCTTCCCTTAAGTCTAGGAAGAGGTGGTCTGTGAGCGACTAAGCAACACCAGTGTTCATAAATCCATGGGACCCAATGAGGTGCATCCACGGGTGCTGAGGGAGCTGGCGGAGGTGATTGCTGAACTGCCCTCTATCATCTTTGAGAAGTCCTGGAGAATGGGGGAGGTGCCCAAAGACTGGAGGGTAGCCAGAGTCGCTCCAGTCTTCAAAAAGGGCAAGAAGGAAGATCTGGGTAATTACAGGCCAGTCAGCCTCACCTCTGTCCCTGGAAAGGTGATGGAACAGCTTGTGCTGGATGCCATCTCCAGACAATTGGAAGTAAAGGAGGTTATCAAGAGTAGTCAGCATGGGTTCACCAAGGGAAGGTCATGCTCAACCAACCTGGTAGCCTTCTATGATGTATGACTGGGTGGATGGGGGGAGAGCGGTGGATGTAGTCTACCTTGATTTCAGCAAGGCATTTGATACCGTCTCCCACGACATCCTTATAACAAAGCTGAGGAAGTGTGGGATAGAAGAGTGGACAGTGAGGTGGGCTGAGAACTGGCTGACTGGCAGAGCACAGAGGGTCGTTGTTGGCAGTGCAGAGTCCGTCTAGAGAGCCACGAAGATGGTGAAGGGCCTGGAGCATCTCCCCTATGAAGAAAGGCTAAGTGAACTGGGTCTATTTAGCCTTGAGAAAAGAAGACTGAGAGGGGACCCGATCCAGGACTATAAATATCTAAGGTGTGGGGGCAAAGTGGCGAGGCCAGACTCTTTTCAGCAGTGTGTGGAGACAGGACAAGGGGAAACGGACAGAAACTGGAGCATAGGAAGTTCCGCACGAATGTGTGCAAGAACTTCTTTACAGTGAGGGTGATGGAGCACTGGAACAGGCTGCCTGGGGGTGTGTGGAGTCTCCTTCTCTGGAGATATTCAAGACCCGCCTGGACGCCTACCTGTGCGACCTGCTGTAGGGAACCTGCTTTGGCAGGGAGGTTGGACTCGATGATCTCTGGAGGTCCCTTCCAACCCCTACGATTCTGTGATTCTGTGATTCTGTGATTTACTCTTTAAACCACAAACCCTCTGAAAGTGGATGCCTCTGCTCAGTGCCCTATCACGCTAAAACAAAGAGCACACTTACAAAAGAATGCCTAAACAAGCCACACTGTATACAGTTCCTGTGAACTGTGGTAAGCACTGCCTGAATCCTGCCTGTAATGAGTACGGAGCTCAAAAAATGAAGTTATTATTAGAGCTTTTATGAACGCATTGAAGTAAAATGAAGGAAGAACTTCCCAGCACTTTACAGTACAGCTTTGCTACTGGAGCAGCAGTTTTTCTAAAGAGACACTTCCACATGCACACTTTGATGACAGCATCATAAATGTATGCTGATTAAAAAAAAAACAAAAAAAACAAAAAACCCTTGTTGTTTTTCCTTAATGTAATCCTTTCCTTCTCCCCTTCATTGCTATGGAACATACAAACCAACACTTCCAAACGTGACACTTAAAGGCTCCGCTCTTGAATCCATATGGGGTATATTTAACTGCATTTTTTATTAAATTCACTATGGGTGCAATTTAGCTTTACACACCAGATCTGAAAGCATTTGCTGTAGTTCAGACAAAACTGTATCACTGGGTGGGAAACCACAATATCAGAACTGGGAAAAGACTGTTGGATTGTACTACATTGCAGAAATAGAAGAAATAGAAGAAATATTTAAAAGGCACTGAAAGACAGGATTTTTTTTTTATTATTTTTTTTTGAGAAACTGAACTGCACGAGTGAGAGATAAAAGGGGAATTTAGTTGTCATGCAAAGAGCTGAGCTGCCAGTGTTAGAGACAGTTTTCACTTACAGAAAGAACAGCAAGAAGCAAATAACACTAGCATGCTTATTGTCATTGAATAGCATAATACACTTCTAAAAGCATTTCTGAAAAATGAAGAGAAAGTCAATATAGCTGTGACAACGGAACTAATCCCTCTTCAGATGAGAGAGAAAAACATGCATAGGGGACTCTGAATCTAAATCTTCAGTCTATGCCATTGCAGAGGTTTCTTATCTAATTTTAAATAGTCTTAGTCATTTTGTTACTGAGCATATTATTATGAAGGGAAAAAAAAAAAAAAAAACCACAAAAAAAACCAGCAATGAATGCATTTCCACATTTCCTTATCTATACCTTTGGAGGGTTATCACAACATTTCAATTCTAAGAAATCAAATACTTTCTGAAATATCAATGGCAGTAGCATTTCCCAAGGTAAGCATTTTGGCAAAATGCCATTAAACCCCCTGGTCTACTGAACTTCACTGGCCCTTTGGCAGTTCTGTTGTGAAAACCACCTGGAGCTGAGGATGATCTCACTTCTACTTTTCTTTCTGTAGAGACAGAAGTCCCTGTGCTGATGGAAATTCTGTGCCTGCATGCAGTTAAGTGTGCCTTAGGGGTCAAATTTAACAAATTATCATAGAAATTAGCATCCAACCAGGCTGCACACCCACATTTATTTTCTCTAGGAAGAAAGGGACTGAAAAAGGAGAAGCCTGGATTGCATTAGTCCCAGAGTCAGAATGTGATCAACTATGTGCATCCAGTCCTGGGGCTTTGTGTAGCTAAACTCTCAGGCTCATTTCTAGGACCTCACGTTGGTGTGTGGTTTCTTAGGCCAGTTTTCTAATGCAGTGCAAGAGTGCAAAATTAAAACGCACAAAGAGAAAAGAGTGTCCAGTAGAAAGAGCTATTCTCCGCATTACTTGAATGTGTTTCATTTTTTTCCACAAATACGACAAACTTCCCTGTTTTTCCTGGTCAGTATCTTGAATTTCAGAAGAGCAGCCAAAAAATAAAATCCTTTTGATAAATTATTTTCAAACTTTTCAATGGCTCTGAGTTTTATGAAAGGCATTGGGGAAAAAAAAATAAAATAAAATAAAAAAAAAATCCTGTATCTCTTTTCAAATCACAAGCTTTAGTGTTGCATGCTGTTACAGTATTCAAAATGTTCAAGGTGTATATTACTTGTTAATATCAGTAAACATCATGCTAATTAAATAGAGATAACACTACAATGCTGCCAAACATCTCACTTCAGAAGTTAACACATGATAACAATGCAGTTGTGTCAATTTATGGGGAATACTAGCAAACTAAACAGAGGGAACAGAACAGAAAAGGACAAAACCAATGCAGCTTCACCCTCCACCTAATTGCTGCCTGCCACTGAAAAAGATAATCCTAGTCCTCTTCATTTCCCAGCACTCCTGCAGCCAGGAGATAGTTGGTTCTTACTGATTAGTGGAAAAGAACATATTTTTTCTCCTTCTAAAGGATACAAGATAAGCAACAGGAAGCACAAGGGCACAAGAGCTGGGAGCATCCTCGTTGGCAGAAGCCTGTAATTACATCAGATTAGGTATAATGTGATACTGTGCCCTAGGCTGTCTGAAGTTTAGCACTCCCATTAAATTTTGTTAGGAAGGGGGAAGAGGAAGGGAAAGCTCTGCTGTTTACAAGAATATTTGAATGGCATATTTAAATGATAGAATTGGAGATCATGGGAACTATTTACTAACCAAGACAGTCAAAGCTCCGCAAACCCACTTGTCAACTCAGGTCAAGTCTAATATTAGCAGTATTATAAATAAAATTGACATTTTAGCAAGCTGAAGTTTGTTTAAACTTCAATTTTTTCTAGAGTGAGGATAGATGTAGTCTATGAATGAATTAGAATTTATCTCTGGTGTATCTTATCTAATAACCGAACACTGCTGCTCTCTGTACTTCTGTAAAAGTGAGAGTTCAAAACACAGCCATTAATTGTTCCTTCCCACTAGTTATTCTGAGGTCACTTCTACCATTCTGACTTTGAAGGTGCATAAATCCCTGTTACAATAGCCCTTTTATTCCAAACGGCTTCTTTCGTTTTGAAACAAATAAACAAATTAAGTGTGTCACTTTTTCTTCAGAGCAAATTATTCCATTTATGTGTAGCTAGCAAATGTCAATACTGAGTTTTCCCATAAATAAATAATTTCTGGCAATTACATATTGTACCTGACCACAAACAGTTTAAATCAGAAGCTGTGAGTACAACCACACCACAGTTAGATCTCTCTGTTTTATTTATCTATACACATCTGTTTCAAGCTTTCCTCCTTCCAGTCAGGTGGTTACAGAAGATACTGGAAATTTTGTCCAGTACACTGATAGTGTAGGGAGACCGGAAAATATAGCATCTTCTTTCTCTGTTAGCCCCAGAAACTTTTTTTGGATATTACCAATAGCTGTTGTAGCTATAGAGACTAGAACAGGTGAAGACTGACATTAGTACTGATGTAACTACTTTTACTTTCATTCTCCTTTAGATTAAATGGTACAGCATGCTCTGGCCACCTTTTTCCAAACACTTCTGGAAAAAAAAGAAAAAAAAAAAAAAAGAAAAGAAAAGAAAAAAAAAGGTAGTGGGAAATATTTTAATGCACAGATTTGTTAGTTTCTATTGACGTTTGTCAAATTTACTTTTTGTCATAATCCAGTAGACTTGACAGATCTGTCAAGGATTTAGCATCTAGCAAGCTGGTAAGATGACCATGGTAAAAAGTAAAAGTTGGAGGTGGGCAGAGAGGGCAAGAATGAGAGTGGACAATGTAAAGGAGAAGGAAAAACAAATACTCTTGCACAATATCTAAAATAACATTTGTTTTCCTTTAGAGTAACATCGCTTCAGCACATCAGTTTTTACATGGAGATACTATAAATCCAAGTTACTTAGCTTACCAAATGCACCAGGAAGCTGCATCTTTTTCCCTTGATAAGGTGTCCCCTTCTGCCACTGTATGATGCCACTGAGATGAGTAAATTACTCCACCTGTCTAACTGATCCCCAGTATTCAGCCTGACACTGACAATGGCAGTGCACCTGTTAGCGTGATGGACAAGTGATTGGCAGCGTGGCATTTGCAGCTTTCTATAATAAGTTGGTTATTATACAATGATGTTGACAATCTAGAGAGACTGCAAATATTAAAGTGTAACTAGATATGTGCTTGAAAAAGGGAAAAGATAAAAACACACACAAATACAACAACAACAACAACAACAACAACAACAAAACAGGCTATAGGTGAAATGTGACCTTGCATAAATTGTATGCCATATTCTGGAATAAATAAATAAATAAATAAATAAATAAAGTATATCCATTTTTCTTAGGAGCAAATTATTCTATTAATGTGTAGCAAGCAAATGTCAATACTGAGTTCTCCTATAAACTAAGCACAAGATTGCAATTCATTACCTTAATCAGCTACATAGCACCTATAATATATATATATGCAAAAAGTATAAGGAAATTCAGTTAGTCTTTGTAAGAATTCAACTTCTGCAGCCATATTAAACTACAACTTTGATGCAACTGTTACACTTTTTTCCCCATTGTCCTACAATGTCTTTTCCTTCTGTAAAAGCATCACTCTGGACACAACACTTCCTGTGCTGTTTGAAGACAAGCAGGAGTCTCAAAAGATAGCAGCCAGAAATCTGATGGCCCTTGTACTTAACTGTTACTTATGATGCCAAACTGTACACTAAAAATCTTACCGGCCCATCTAGAAAAACAGAATATAATAGAATTTTGCAACTGATACAAAAATTTCAGGCAAAACAATATTTTATTTAAATCCAGCATCTTGTCTCCAGCTGTTACCAGTATTAAACAGAATAAACTGACTGTACCAGTCAGGGATCTTTGAGGTCATCTCATTCCTGTCATTTTTTCATTCTTAATTTTTTTTTTCATTCTCAATAATTTCAAATTAGCTTAAGCCTGGAAATCGGGGTTTTTATCTCTGATAATATATTCTTGTCAGCATTACTTGTTCTAATGATTGATATCCTTGATCTTCACTTAAAAGTCTACAAACTTACTAGGAGTATGTGTTGTATATTATGGTAAACTGTACAACATGACAGTGCTAAATTGTATACCATGAAAGCATTTCACCCTGGAGCGTGTTACTGTGATTAAACATAGGGAAATCATGCAAATTATAAAACCTGAAGATTATGATGTGACACCCCAAAAGCTTTAGAATTTTAATTATATTGTCTACACACACACTGCTTGGCATTCCTTTTTCCTTTAACTGCAATATAATAGACATATAATGATATAGGTTCTGTTCAGCAAGTGACATATTCTATGAATATTTACATGGAGTTCTGATTAAATTGCTAATCTTAGTTCCAATGGCTATGTTTGCCATAGCAATTTGGACAGTACCAGATCACAGCCTTGAACTCTGTGTATCCACTTGGTCAAATTGTTCTCTAGCCTATAAACTTCTTATAATCCTAAACATGGTTGAAGTAGTATAGCCTGAGACTGCTGTACTAGCAGGCAACACTATTATTATTATTATTATTATATTTTTTATTTATTTTTTGGGGGGTGGGGTGGTAGAGGGTGGGGTGGGGGGGAGAAGTAGCTAATGAAGCACACAGACAGATGGGATATTTAGGCATATGGGTGCGATCAGTGCTGCTGTATTTGAAGAACAGAATTTTCCAAATCCATTTGTTGGCTTTCAACCAAAACCAACAAATTTTGATTTTACAGAAATGGACAAGGTGTGGAAATACATGAGATAAATCAATGTTTAAGCAGCAATAGGTATGTCTTCCTCATACCTAGATCATTCTTAAAAAGCATGCAAGTATATTTAAAAATTCCACGACTGATTTTTTATTTTTTTTTTTTCTTTTGTATCCACAGACATTCATCAATGTTCGTTGAATGTTGATGACAATCACACAGTGGATGTGAGAGCAGTGAGTCAGTGAGTGGTACACTTCAGTAAGTGGAGACAACAACTGCAAGTCACCTCTGCTAGTGTAGATTTTTACTAATGTGGCATGCAGTCCATCACTGGTGAAAATACACAGCTAAGGCCAGAGACCAACCCGAAAAAATAGTGCTTTGTAGCTGAGATTTGCTCTATCAATTAGTGTTATTGTTCTATTTGTATCTGTTGTAGATTGCAAGGTATATAAATGACAGGAATTACTTCTGGAGAGATCTACATACATCCACACATACAAAAATACTTTTCTGTTCTAACTTTAGTGAGTAAAAGTTAGAAAATTAAATGAATGCTGAAACAAGCAGCTACATACTCTAAATGACTGCTGCAATGCAAAATCCTGTCTCACAGAACTTGTATAGTGACTTGAAATCTATCATTTTTTTCCCAATCTAAATGCTATTTTTCAATTCAGTGGGCCTCAAGCTTTTCAACAAACTGAATCAATTTGAAGCTACTCATTCAAAAGGGTCCTTAAATGCCAGCCCTAGATTTCAACATGACAGAATAGACAAAGAGTCATCTTCATTTCCAGTCACAATCAGTTGTGTGCAAAGCTCCATTTCAGAAAAGGGCCACTGGACTGAGCTATCAGTGAAAACCTCTGAGGAAAGAGCAAACAGCCTTCTATTTTTTGTTGTCTTGTTTGTTTGTTTGTTTGTTTCCAGACTGTAACTGGGAAAGAAAATGATTATATTTTTAAAAAGGTAACTCTTTTTAGAATACTTAGTGGCTTTTGTTGTTTGTTTTTGTTTTTAAATATTTTACTTCAGGCAACTCAAAACAATTATTCCAAGGTAGGAGTGGAAGAAGTGATAGATTTTTAGCTAAACAAGTTCATAGTGAGCACTTCCCACATGTAGCAACACCACCCACTGTAAGTGACTTCACTCGGTAAGTGCAAACACAGAGCATTTTAACCTGCACAAGCCTTAATTGTGCTCAATTGCAATTATACAGCCTGAGCATATGTCAGAGGTCTGATACCAAAGATCTGGTTACAGTTTGGGAAAAACACAGTCTCTGATGGCTGTGAAAAACTTCTGCCACAACACCATGCTTGTGAAGGGGGAGGTGGTAAATGAGAGTTCAAAAGACTCCAGAGCAGCTGCTCTGTCTCTAATGTACACCTTCACCCATGTAAACCAGCTCTTTGATCTCATGTAGAAACTTGGCTGCCTTATGCAAGCAGAAGGTACGTCATTGCAGACCTATTTATATACAGCTAATTTGTTTCTATACAAATGCTTTAGAATGAGAAAAAGAAGCTGTGCTGGTGAGCAGTACATAAAGAGGAAATCAAGTGTAGGGAGCATAGCTCACATTTCAATAAAAGCAACAGAATAGATGCTACAGAAACAGGAAAGTGCATTAAAATAGTAAGACATTAACAGGAATACTAATTAAAAATCAAATCAAATAAAAAAAAAAAAACAAAAAAACAAAAAAAACTAGGACATTCAGAGGACCAGCAAATTCCTAAACAGTACAGGAAAAGAAATGATCTGGATATATGCACACCAGACAGAGTAGAACAAAGGAAGAAGTAAATGTATATTCTAAAATTTTACCCACCGCTAAAAGTGTCAAAATGAAGATTCGAGAGACAGAGTATAACAGGCAGACTTATCTTTTTTCACCAGACCCTGCTGGGTACTATAACTTCCTAACACTACTTTTTTCTTTTTTTTTTTTTTCTCTTCTTTTTTTGTGCCATCATTTTCTCATTTGCTGTAACAGCAGCTAGCAGAAGAACTGGTATGTCAACTGGATAGAGTGCCCCACCTTCAGTTCTCAGCTTCTTTGAAGTACAGGAGAATGCTCCCTCTCATGAGCTGTCACCCTTCTGTCCAGGTTTTTGAAGCACTGAGCTATCCTGAGCATTCAGACAGTGTCCTGGCACATCTCTCACAGAACACTCTCCTCTCCCCTGTGGTGCCACAGCATCTCAAATGTGGAAGGTTAACAACATAAAAATTTTATGAAATATTTTCATTTCTACAGAATGGAGTAATACATTAAGCTGGCCTCAAAATGCATTCTGTTCTCACGTTTAGCTGTTGGTTTATGAACTGTGCCACATACTAAATTAACACTACTGAAAACAGCAAACCCATCTTGCCCTTTCAAAGCTCAGCTGCATCCAAACAAATAAGGGCATTCTTACAGGTGCTCTTTTCTCACTACCAAAACAACAACAAAAAAAAAGCCATAGGTTTTTTTCTCAGTCAGTTTTGCTGTTTTGATTTGTGTGGTTTTGTTTGTTTGTGTCCCTTTTTACAACGTTTCTGATTGATAGTTCTATCAAATATGTGATAGTAACCAACTAGCAAACAGAGCTCCAGTGGAAAAATATAACTGAATACAGATAAAAACAGAGCTCTATAGAAGATTTTCTAAAAATGCGTGAAACAAACACGGTTTGTGGCTATCGTTTAAATCCACCTACTTTATTTTTCTAGTAGGGTTATATGACACTGAAAATGCTGATGGTACACAGGTATCATTTCCATTAGCAGGGAGTCAGTTCAACAGAGCAAGTCATTGAAATTATGACTATCCCTACACTTGTATATTACATTTAAACAAGTATATCAGAAAATCTGAATGTGGTTTGTAATAATCTACATTTTTAAAATGTTTAGAAATAAACTAGCAAAAAGTAACATCCTAAAAAGTCCTAATTAAAATGGATAAAGTACTGTTATTTTACATCTGATCACATTCATTTTCCCTCACAGCCTATATTACACACCCAGGTACAAACTACATTACATTAGTAATTAGATAGATAGACCCAGCATCTGCAAAGATTTCTGTCAAGAAATCTATTAAATCTACTGAACATGAATCTTTTGACAAGTCATACTGTACCACTAGCAATGCTTCTAGTCCTGTAATAAGTCTCTTAGCACCATACTACAATTGCAAAATCATTAATTTACCATTCCTCTTCTTTAAAGGGTAAGAAAATCAGAAAAGCCTTCCTAGTAGAACACAAAATGCTATTGACTCAATTCTAAATAAAGTCATGCTGTACCAAAATTACATTCCACCACTGGGGAAGTTTCTTTGATATAATATACAACAGAGAATTGGAGTTAGTCTATACTATATTTCTGTGTAGTCTTTTATTTACCTTGTATCAAAAGAATAATATTATTTTTTTTTCTTCTTCTTTAACAATCTCAAAGCCAGTGCTAATTAACTGTACATCATGGCAGCTGCCAGAATCCAAGCAATCTCTTCTCACTTTGAAGGTTCTCTACATATTTTTAAAGACCGGATGTAGAAGCTTTAATTTTAATCTTAGAAGCAACATTAAAATCAGAACATATCAATTCAAACATCTCCTGAACCAAGAAGAAAGTATTTTCCTGAATTCACTGGATTTTGAAACAGGACTTTGTTACTTTGTACAAGACAACACAACCAATGGAAGTGACATTGCATAAAGCTCTGAATACTGCGCTATTCAAAACCTTCTTTTTCTTTTCTTTTCTTTTCTTTTTTTTCCCTGCACAGAGGTCATTCAGAACGTTTATATGAAGCCCAGGAGAGGTTCAAGTTGAGAGGACATTAAGATCAATTCTTAAATATTTTCTAAATAATAAAAAAAAAGAAGTTAGGGGAATAGCCCACATTGCTGTTCACAGTCTTCAAGCAAATATGTAACATTGCATATAAGTCTCCTTAAAGCTTATGAACACTATTTAGCAAGGTCTATGTTGATATTCTATTGGCATCAGTTTGTAGTATCTAAATGTAGTATTCCATAAGGTCTGTGAAGCCTCATTCACACGTGATCAAAAAAAAATCTGTAAGCAGACTGAAGCTGCAATATCATGAATGCCTTTTTTAATTATTAGCAATTTTTTTTTCCCTTCAACTACACATCCACTCACTGGGAAAAAAAAACAAAAAAAAAAAAACCCGAAATGATGGATTTCATATTCAGAAGCATAGATACATTGTGTTCCTTTCCTTTACTCATAAATGCTTACAATAATGCACAGAAAGAATGACAAGAGAAGGCTTATCATTAATTGCGGGCATTGTGCCAGTTGACTCCCTCAATACAATGCCTTCTCAGAATCTGAAGAAAATGAAATATGTAAAAGAGAGGATCTGAAAGCCTAGAGAATCTTTATGCAAGTATTGAAATGAGAGGCAAATCAGATGAAAGTGTTTGTGTGTAAGAAATTCTACCCCACACAAAGCACACAAAATTAATTAATTGCACAAGAAATACTGTACGCATACGTTATGCTTTGCTTCCACTGACAAACGAAATACAGACACAAACATTTTTACATTGCAAATGTCCCAGGCTAAGACTTTATGAAAATCCCTGATACTCAATGCTGCTAATTTAGGAAAAAAATAAAAATAAAAATTCAAAGTGTTATTCAGATATTTCAGCTTGAAACCACACAGTGTGTTGTCTGTTGTGCATACCAAAGCACTACATTGGAGTATCTAATTTTTAGTACTGATTTAACATTTAACAGACAGAATTGTGACCACTATTCTTAGTTTTCAGCACTGCTCAGTAAAAAGAGAACTGTTATTTGTAAAACAAACAAACAAAATCACAACATCATACTGGACTGATTTTGTTTAAGTATTTGAGAATACATAATTATTTAGCTGAACAACAGTTTTTAATCCACTAAGGTCTCCATGTATGGTTTAAATGAGCAACTCAGTGAGACAGAGGATATTCAGAACGAGTTATTCATATGTGACAATAGAAATGATTCCTTCCGATGTGAGGATGAAACACATATTTCTATTTGTTTGAAGTACCACACATCATAGTAGAGAATCCTTTAGAATGAGTCCATTCATCAAATCAGAAAGACTATGTTAGCAGATGAGTTACTCAAACACTACACAGCTCTTTTTTTCAACAGCAAAACTGACTATATTCAGAGGTTAAAATGTAAACAGTAGAAATTGTGTTTTTTTTTGCTATGAATAGTAGCGTTGCAATATGGAAGCAAAAAGGTAATAAATGAATAATCACACAGCCTTTCTACTAGATGTGTTCCCACTGAAAGTTCCCATCAAAACTTCAGAGGAGCAAAAAACTTATCTCAAATCTGTTCATATTGACAAGCTTCCCAGCTGAATCTGATATATTTTAAGAAAAGTTAGAACTGAAGATCTAGGAAAAAAATCTCTTTCTTTTTTTTCTTTTAAACTTTGACTTAAAATTAAACACCATTTAATCCTTAATGTGCAACTTTCATGATTCCATAAAAATTAAAATTTGATTGCAAAGTAAAAATGAACCCTACACAATGTCCTAATGTATGAACATTAATCTTTAGGAAAGCACGTGTTCTGAGAATCATGTTTGTTTTTAAAACATCTGTAGTCATTTTATAGAAAATTACATTCCTCAAAAAACAACATATTGCAATCACATTTCATGCCTATTGGTATTCTCATCTTATGCACACAACAACATTTAAATCCAGTATAATGACAGCATATACTATCTACAAGTTATTAATGTAACTAGAAAACATTTTTTTTTTACTTTATCTCTCTTTTGTTTGTAAGAAATACGATTAACTAAATCCTTATTTTATACCACAAATCATTAAGTATTTTAAATTGTAATTGAGAGCAGAAAATAAAAAGCCATACAATTCCCACTGAAAAACAACATAAAGATGATGTGTATTTACAAGAAAGCATCTGTTAAAGACACTACTTCTTTTTCTATTTAACTTCAGTATAGCAGTTCCTAATGCATGTGGCATATACACCAATCAACTGATCAATGCCT
This sequence comes from Alectoris magna, assembly GCA_030625065.1. Lineage (NCBI taxonomy): Eukaryota > Metazoa > Chordata > Aves > Galliformes > Phasianidae > Alectoris > Alectoris magna. The sequence continues at coordinate 37,520,702 of CM060560.1, forward strand.
ATTGAGTTACACAGCCAAGACTGCAAAAGCCAGGTGATAATCAAATCTCTCTGTTTAATGGTACGTTTGAAGCTTTCTACTTTCACCTGAACTTTCATACTATTTGGCATTCAGCTTAATTGCACAGATGTTTTCACAGATAAATAATGACTTGACCAGCTAGTCTTCCAAGGAGCATGAGACAGGTGGCCATCCTGTACCATTCTTCTTACAGAGTAAAAGCACAATCAACTTCACATGCTGGAATGTTAGCAAATGCTAATCCCTTTCTTGTTCTCCTGTGTGACGTTTTGCCAACTACAGTTAAGACTGCTTGCAAACCAGCCATTTTCACAGATTCCTGCAGACTCAGAAAGTGAGCAAGTGGCTCAATTCTTTTCACCTGGGTATGATGGAGGTGGGAAGCGCAGTGGGAATGGAGGTCTACAATGGAAAGGGTCTGCGCTAGAGAGGAAGAAACAGCATCACATAAGGCACAGTACCTGGATTTGCTTTTACAGTTCCTAAGTCAGTTAAATGCAAAGAACATAGTTCTCTCCTCATGTGTTAAGCTGTGCATAAAAATCCTCCCTAATAAAGAGTGTTCTATACTTCTGAACCTCCCTCAGAAAAACTTTCCCTTAACTATGTTTCAGAAATAAGAGTTGTTACTTCTACTCATACTGCAGATCTGTAAACTGAGGCACAAAAAGATCAATACATAAATTTTAAGACTGCTTTGGGCATTTAGAAATCCAAGCAGTTCATCTTCATATATGTGCTTCTACAGATGTACCTGCGTTTCTTAGGCTTTCTCAGGTGTAAAATGAGGTATTTCCAAATTAGAGACACCTTTTAAATTGAGATGGGAGACACTGCAAAGGCACACAGTGACATAGTCCATTTCTTCTGTAGATAAGGTGTAGATTAGAGAGAGAGAAAACAACAACAACAACAAACAAAAAAACAGCAACAACAACAAACTGGCCTCCTATCCTATATGTGTCTACCAGATTTTCAAAAATTCAACCTTAGCCTTAGAATTTTGTGTACATGCTGGCTATCAGTCCTGACAATAAAACTGTTAGGTCATTTTTCCTGGAGTAGAAGTTAAAAACAACACAGCCCATGCAACAAGGCCAAGTTTTGTGAAAATAAGAGGATGAACATATATGTCTTGATTCCCAGCTGAGTGTGAACAGTCACAAGCGGTTCATAGAGAAACAAGTCTGTCTTCTATCAATGATGAACAAAAGATTTCCATTCTCACTTCGGTAGAAAAGAATAAACACCTGGATGGTATATGACAGTTATGCTAACTAAATGCAGTCTAATCAGCATAATGTATGCAACTCCACTATAAATATATTACTCAATGACTATAAGGGCAAATTATGAAATCAAACCAGAAACTGAATGTAAGATAGGTTACTTTTTCGTTTACTACTTTCAACCAGCATGTACAAAACCACCGTCCTGGTCAAAATAGAAAAGCCAAATGTGAAATTCATGCAACATAAGATGAATTTCTTCATCATACCCAAAGCACAAACAAAGTATTTCAAGGTTCACTGGAAGTTATTAAAAGTAATAATAATAATCCAGTGGTAGAGATTCTTGCCCAAAGTCATCTGTCATGTGATTGTCTTGAGCTCTGATATGCAGCTGCACAGCCAGATTGAGCATGCCCAGCAATATGTTCAACAAGCGATGTATTTCAGCTGCTTCTTGTCCTTGTGTATATACCTGTTCTGACAGTGCTCTAATATGAGGAACATTGCTGTCAGAAGCAATCTTTTTGCAACTATAATACACAGCCTTTCAGAAAACCATGCAGAAGACCTGAGGAAATTACTGGCTTTAAGAAACATTGTCTTAAGTTGTTTAATCAAATCCTTACCTGTGTTTACTGAGTGAACTGCTGAGCAATAAATGCTTTCAAGCTAACACTTCCCATTTACTGCCTAGTATGCAACAGGAAAATACTGGTTTATATAGACAGTCATTTGCTTCATTACAAACTACTACTGGCAGCCTTTTGGGAATATTAATATCTGGTGGTTATTTTCTGCTTTTTTAATTCAAAAATGAAGACCTAAGTCTTTATACATACAACTATGTTGTTGTTATTGTAACAGCAGATTTTTGTTATTCAGACTTTATGCTGTTCCCACAGTAGGTCTGGTTACATGAATTCTAATTATCTTCAATAGAAAAAAAAACATGGAAATGAATTTCTAATGCATAATAGTTTATTCTTTGTCACTAATACACAAAGAAAATACAGAAGACACTGTTCGCCCTTCCAAAAAGAAAATAATTATTTTCACAACATTTACTTCAATAAAAAATGGTTTATTTGTGTAAGAGATCTTACTGGTTGACAACAAATGAGGCCTCACAAGCTTTCCGTCTGTTAAAAACAGCAGATTAATTTCTTGGAAAGCAACTAACAGCTAAAGAGGGATGTGTGTTTTAGATAAAAATTCATCAGAACATTCAGTTCATTTCCAGAAGCAGTCAGTGCTAACGTAATAACCCAGCAATAGCTCATTCACGTATTTTGCACTCTGCAAGGAATTGAAGTGACTGTTTGTACTTTCACCCTCAGGTATGGTTTTGACATGTCACAGAACTCTTTCCTTGGCAGCTGCATCTGCTGGAGATGCTGGACCAGTTGTGCCAGAGGCTTCCACCCAGAAAGACCTTCTGGCAGCAGGGGCATCTCTGCAGGTCTCAAACTGCAGGGAGTGCCTGAGGCCGAAGGTCATCTCTTCTGTAGGTGTGTTGCTGTGGTTAAAGAGTTATGTTGCCATGTCAACAAGTTATGGGAGGAAATAAGCAGGCTAAGTAGCATTCATGAAGATGAGTAGGAGAGAGGATATTCTTGAAGCTCTTTCAGCAACAAGGGTTTCAACCTCCCATTGCAGTGAAGATGCAAGTCCACCCTGTGTTATGCGAAACAGTAAGTCCCAAGTCTGTAGAAGATGAAGGTTGGAAACTGGTCACTCCTCATTTGAGGAAAAAGTCTGTTGCTCCACCTGCAGGTTTGCAGTTAGCAAGCAGGTTTAGTGTCCTCTATCCACGAAGGAGCTAAGCATGGCTTCAAGTGAAGAAATTGAGCCAGTGGACCATGTGCCATGCAGGATCACCCAGAAAAAGCAGTGAGTGATTGATTGCTATAGGTGATTCCCTGCTACTGGGGACAGAGATCCATCTGCCGACTTGACTTGACCTCTTGTCAAGAGATGTTTGCTGCCTGTCAAGGGCTTGAATCAGGAATGTCATGGAAAGACTGTTCAAACCATTAGTGGGTGGAAACCATTAACCCTTGCTGCTCTTCCACATAAGCAACTTGGAAAATACCAAATGGTGATCAAGGGTCTGTGGGCACATATCATTTTCCTTTTGATCTTACCAGTTAGAATAAAGGATGGAGAAGAAGAATAAAGTTTGAATAAATAGATGGATTCTCCAAGTGAACACCAGTGCACCACTGGTGTTGGCAACTGGTTTTTGGCATCTATAATCATGTAACCCTATCTGAAGATCAACAAGTGACTGGGAAAAATGGAATCCATTAAAATGGGCCACACACATCTTTGACAACTGACCGACCAACCAGAGAAGTACAGCTTTAACTAGGAAAGATGGGGGAAGGGGAGAGTTACAGAGACTCCAAAAGCTGATTCCCAGGAGATCGTCCTAACTAGTTCCCTAAGAAATCTGAAGTTTGCTCTCCCCACACATAGGACTGAAGCTTTTGTGGTAGTTTTCCTCCAGCCACCAAAGATTTTAAACTTGACTGCTTTGTGGCCAAGACAGCCACCTATCTCCACTTCAACCAACACTCTTTTCTAATCATCTCCCTTAGTTCCTGTACCAAGAAGTTATCATCAAGGTGTTATAAGATTCTCCTGGACTTGTTTGTATCAGCTGTGTGGTATTCCCAGTTAACACCTGTCAAGTTGAAGTCACCCATAAGGACAAGGGCAGCTGATCTAGAGATATCTGTTAGTTCCTTAAAGAATAATTCATCAGTGCTGTCATTCTGGCTATGTAGTCAAAAGCAGACTCCAACAATGACATCAATTTTATTTGCTTGTCCCTTCATCATTACCCAGAGGCTCTCAACCGTGCTACTGCCAGCTGGGAGCTCCACGCAGCCCAGCCCTTAACTCACACTTAGCACCTTCCCTCCCTCCCCATCCAGGCTTCTAGAAGGAAAAGCAGTTTATTTTGTGTTACTATTAATTGTTGAGGTTTGGTTTTTCTGTTTGTGCTTTTTATGTGTTTTTTTTTTGTTTGTTTGTTTGTTTGTTTTTTATATTTAAAGAACAGTAAATGAAATAGCTACCAACTATAAAAGAAAATTTAAGAGTAAAAATGTATATTTTGGGAATTTTAACCACATTAACTAAATGAGCAGTTTAGAACTTCTTCATAAATCTTGCACTAAACTCATCACCTACGGAAGATGTAAGTTAGTTTATAAAAGTATATTTAAATTTTGTTGGTGTAATATATACAGAATAGAGTATAACTGTCCTGCAGTTAAGGCAGGAGACAGTTTTAGTCCACTGTTCAGTGCTATAGATCTCACTGTTCATTAAAAACCAAACCAAACAAAAACTAAAAACAACCAAAAACAAAATTAAAAAAGAAAAACAAAACACAAACCAAAACCAAACAAACAAAAAACCTATGGCAACTGTGGATTTTTAATGACTTAGGTTTCAGCTTTACAAGGAAAAACAGAAGCTGACATGAGCTTGCAAGCAAAACAGTATTCTATCTTTATCAAATCAAATAAAATATGAATCTTTAAAGATACTTTATAGTTCCAGTTTCAAAATGAATTGTTACTTTCTTCTGTAATGCTGCTAGAATAAAAGAGAAACATATTCTACAGGATATTCATCCTGACTAGCCTTAAAAGTTGAAATTCCAGATAGGCCCATCTTCATTTAACCTGTAAATATAAATCTGTTTGATTTCACGTAAAATCTAACTCTGATCCAGAAGGGAGAATAAACATGTCAAATAGGAATTTAGTAAGGAGAGGAGTAGGAATGGTATCATGTTTTTTAAAGAAAGTTTTTCTATGTCAAGATAGAGCCACCACACTTTTAAGGGCTGTAAACAACATCTATCTTTTTTTTATTATTTATTTATTTATTTATTTATTTTCCTGAGCTTTCGGAGTAGAGAATTTAATTTATCCTTTGAGAAATAAGTTGATGCATATTTAAAGAAAAAGCCTGCTGGAATTGTGCAATATTTCACAATTTATGAACCCCTCATTTAAAAATATACATTTTTCTTTACAAGCGACACCTCAAATAACCTGCTTATTAAAAAAGAGCATTCTGGATAAGCTTTTCAACTCATATAAACATGTGTTTAACACCTTCTACAAATTGTCTTATTGCTCTGGATGTTTTCTCAATGCAGATTATGTGAAAATTTTTGCCTCTTATGTTCGACAGGATGTCAAAGATTATATATTTTCAGAATACAGATATATAATCTAACTCCTGGGACTGAAATTCATACATGGCATGACCAGGGATGCTCTTTGTGCAGCAGAATTTGCATGCTGCCTTACCAAGTGGCACTCAGACTAAGTTTGGGGTGACAGATACCATTGTGCAAACTTGGTAGTTACCTAAACTTCTTTGGTACCATAACCACCAGGAGGGGAAAAAAAACAAAAACAAACAAACAAACAAACAAACAAAAAAAAAAAAAAACAGACAAGAGGGTGGCTATATTTCAAATCTAAGTTAAGTTTCACCTAGATGTTGTTTTCTATGCATGTTTCCTAGACATGATGTCAGAGAAAAATTCACTGGTTTTTGTTTGTTTAGGTACACTTTTCCTAAGAGGAGGTGGCCAAGGCATTGATAGAAATATCTATTTCTCCAATCTCACTAAAAATGTGAGATTTTCAGATTATCTAATTAACAGATTATCTAATTAATATTTGGACACAACTTTCACACAAAAGATGCAAAGAACATGTGAAATACTTCCTCAAATACAAAACAATTTGAGTATGTCTGAGAGTCAAAATCTGATGACAAATCATGTTTAATGCGTGAGATGAAGTACTCAGAAAGGCATTGACATTTTTAAGATTTACGAATAGATCTTAACTAATATCTTAAAGAAAAATGTGGTGTGTTTTACCTCCCTGTTGAAAATGAACTCTGCCTGTGAGAAAAAGAAGAAAAAAAAAAAAGAAGGTTGAGAGTTTAGAGCCAACTACTTCAACTACTTTACAGCTCTGGAATATTTATCTATTTATTCTGCTTTTAATTCATCTGATCAGCTTCTTACTGTCTGGTCCATTTGGCATACAGTTTTTGTCTGACCTTACTGTCTGGAGATCGTCTCAAAATGACAACTGAAAACACAGCATGATATGCAGCATGTATCTCCTAGCTTACTACCCTTAGAAAAAAAATAATAATATAAATAAATAAATGCTGAAGAAACACCTGGAGGCGAGATCCATGCACAATCACTTCTAAAGCAGAAAAGAATAAAATGGTGAAGTTTTTAATGTCTTGTTAGAGAACCTTATATATAAAAATGATATTATGTCACATACGTGTACATAACTGACTGTTTCAGCTCTTGTTAAATGAACTGCATACCTAAGGACAGGATTCTCCACTATCAACATACACAGACCATTACACTTCCACAAAGCCAACAAAGCTTTCCAGAAGAAAACAAAACAAACAAAATGAAACAAACAAACAAAAAAACCCCACAGTGAATATATATTTTTACTAACATAAGAACCTTTGTTGTGGACGTGTTAATGATGGACCATAATAACTACACTGACATAGATTTATAATCCCCTTCCCACTGTTAGACAAAAAAGCTTCCAGAGTTAGTATTACATGAAAGTATATTTCCCAACAGTATAAAGCTAAATAGTTGGTTAATAGTTACTATTGGAAAATATTGGGAAAAAAAAATATATATATACATATATATATATGCCTGTTTTACTGCTAACTATAGTTGCCATTTGCTTTACTTAGGGCTGTAAAAAGTAAATTTCTCCTCTACAGCAAGGAAAATGCTGCAGTTACGTGTGAGCTACACTTTGTAGCACACTGCTTAGAAAAGGGCTGTGTATTTAAACAGAGAACCAGAAGAAAATTATGTCTTGTTTAGAGATGATTGTTAAGACCTGAGTAAGAACAGATTACTGCACTTTCTTTAGCTTTGCAATTTTAATATTAAGCCATTTATCTATTTATAAAGTACCTCACCTTTACCTAACTGAACATATTTCTTCTAAGTTTTTTTTGTTGTTGTTGTTGTTGTTTTTCTTTTATACAGACATGCTGATTGTATTAAATAGGTATCTTTTCAAATTGTTAAAAAAAATATATATATTAAACAAGTAAAACTAATATGTGTCATAGTTGTTAGATTTTCTTAAAAAGAAAAATAAATCAAAGAATTTGTTCATACATCGGTATAACACAATTAGCCAGACACCGTTAGAATACAGATTCTGTGTGTACACACATGCATCTTAATTGGTCTAGCAGATTCCCAAATTGTTCCTTTATGGCTGTTCAAGAAACAAAATAAATCATTTACACAGCTTCACATGAACAGCTAAAGTGGGTTTTCCCATCCCTTCTGCTTCCTATTTTGAGTCATTCTCCTTTTTAAGTCTGATCTTTCCAACCAGAAAGCTCAGAGATATTCATTAAACATGGCACAGGTGATTTCTAAAACATCCCTGTAGCGACTGATGACCATTTTCCATCTGACAACTTCTCACTATCCAAAATTTCCTCAGGACCATGTTTCCATAATAAATCCTCACGTAACTATTTAAACTTGCCATCTCACTGTCTGCCACTAAAAAATATGTGTAATTCCAACCCAGACAGTAATACCAGGGTACAGGAAATTGAAAATACAAAGCCACAATATCCTCTCATACACAGGCAGAAGGTTTCATTGCTCACCTCAGGATCCAACTCTGACTTTCAGTGGTTAATCTGCTATCCCTTACAGGTGAGTGATTCATGAAACATCTCTAAGTATGGCATTATGCTTCTGTAAGCACTGCACTGTAGGGATCTGTGCTCCCTAACAAAACTTGTTTCCTTTTTCTCTGTACTAACTTGCACAACAGGTCATTTTGGTACACACAGCTTTCGAAAGACACTAAGAAATGACTGCAAGTGTAACCTTTTCTTTCAACAGAATTTTCCAAAACCTCCATATAGTAGACACTTGACAACACTTGAGGAAATGGTGGATTTCTTACTACATTGCCTAAGAGAGCTTTATAAGACTAAGCCTGTCCATTTATACAAATAACTGATAAGGCTCTATCACTAGATATCATACAAAAGCAAGGTTTCAAAAAGCAGACAACTACAACTCTCCTGGCAAAGCACAAATTTGGCCAAGATGAAAATTACTCTATAGCAAAGCCCAAGATCACAGACATGAAAACACTTTTATTCTGATCAATACTGATATGGTTCATAGAATCACAGCAGAAAGCAGTCAACCAGAGCCAGCTATCGGCCAAAGAAATCTGACCTCCAGGGCTGAGGTGTCAGAGACCCAGTCCTAACCAAAGGAAATATTGTTCAGACACAAATTAAACACTGCCACTCTCAGCACTGCCTTGTAACTAAAGCAGTGGATGAATTAGCAAGCAAAATAACTTCAAAGAATCCTTTACAGAGGAGACATATGTAAATATCAGTGCTTTGATCAACAATGTCCATCAGCTGTCTTTCTCCCCACAAAGATCTACTGTTTGTCATAAAAAAACATAAACAATCAATTATAGAATAGACATCTGCTCTTAATATTGACTATTGACTTGAAATACACCTGGCAACCTTCTGAAATGTTCATTCCCTGAAGAATGCAATACTACTTTTTATGTTGAGACAGTTTGTGTTTTACACTGAAGGAGCTTCATTAGGGAATTAGCCCATCTAAATTTTTAAAATACCAGATGCTGTTGATAATGTCACTGAAGAGTTAAAATATCATAGAATCACAGAATCACAGAATCATAGAATGGCCTAGGTTGAAAAGGACCTGAACAATCATCTGGTTTCAACCTTCATGCTATGTGCAGGGTCACCAAGCACTAGACCAGGCTGCAACCACTAGACCCCAGCCACATCCAGCCTGGCTTTCAATGCTTCCAGGGATGGGGCATCCACAACTTCCTTGGGCAACCTGTTCCAGTGCGTCAACACCCTCTGTGTGAAAAACTTCACCCTAAGATCTAACCTAAATCTCCCGTCTCAGTTCAAAACTATTCCCCCTTGTTTTATCACTATCCACCCTCATAAACAGCTGTTCCCCCTCCTGTTTATATGTTCCCTTCAAGTACTGGAAGGCCACTATGAGATCTCCCCAGAGCCTCCTCTTCTCCAAGCTAAAAAAGCCCAGTTCCCTCAACCTCTCCTCACAGGAAAGCTGCTCCAGCCCTCTGAACTTCTTAGTAGCCCTTCTCTGGACCCCCTCTAAGAGCTCCATGTCCTTCTTGTACTGGGGCCCCAGGCTTGGATGCAGTACTTCAGACGGGGCCTTTGTCATGCTATTGGTTACTTTGCTCATACCAGAACCCATCCTTTAATAGTTTTTGGTTTTTTGTGGTTTTTTTGTTTTTGTTTTTGTTTTTTAATTGCTTGTTGTTGTTGTTGGTGGTTTGTTTGGGTTTTTTTTTGTTTGTTTTCAATTAAAAGGTATTTGCATATTGACAACTTGTCCTAATCAGAAAACAAAGTAAGAAAACAAGAATTGTACATTGAAAAAAACATTTTATTTTTCAGACTCTGTTAACTGTGCAGACTTTCACCTCTCTGGGCCTCATTCCAGTGATGCTACAGGGAGTACAACTAGACATAAAAGTTCTAGTAGATACAAGAATGCATATAGTTTAATCCCACAGTATCACACAATGTGGTACACAATGAAGGGAATATGGCCTCTTCTGTTAGCCATTCTTTCAGAACCATTTTACCCAGATAAGAGAGCCTTGAGCTATGCAGCAATGGAAAGCACAGGCTTACTGTTCAGCACAGGACAGTGCACAAAGCATAACCTAGCCCTTATGTCCAGTAGGTACAGCTATCAGGAGGCAGTATATTAGATTCAAAAGCAATGTTAATTCAGGCACCATTCAGTCATAAATGATGCTATCTATCTTCCACTATTCCACCTTCAGGATGAAGTCTCGTCATCACTGAGGTAGATTGTACAGTAAGAGAAAAGCTACTGTCTGATTGCTTAGCAACGTCCCAAGAGAAATGTCTTCTCAGAGGAAGAGGGTTTCTCAGTGGAATTCCTCACTCAGCATAGCAACCCATTAACAACCTATCCAGTACGAGGATCCTATATATATACTTTGGGAGCCTGATCTGCTACTGTCTAGATCACTGTGTAGTGATCCATATCTGGATAAAATGAGCATAAAATGCTGTTATCTTCTAGTTCAGTCACATTTTTACACTTACTTTACACCACAGTAAACGATTACACACATTGCAAAGCACTGAAAGTCAAGTTTGAAAGGCATTACTTTTTACCTGTTTTTGCAAATTCTCAGTACTACGAAAGCATACAAATACTGCCAAAAGCCTCCAATACAAGCAACTTTTTCCCATTTGAGAATTTCAAAGACTTTTATAAACAGACAATCAATTCCCACCAAACCTATATGAAGTAATAATTAAAAAAAAAAAAAAAAAACACACACGCAATGTCACATGGGCAAGCAAATCAAGCTACAAAGAAGGTTACCTAAGGTCAAGGACAAGTTAATGAAAGTAACTGGTATGTCTTCCAGGAGACACGATTCTTAATCCTCTGCCTTAACCCTTAAGCCACACCAACCCTTTGTAATGGCATTATCAGTAAAGGCCTTCATTTCATTTTCCATGTATTGCAGTTCCTCCGTCTCCCCTTGTCCTTTTCCCCAGGCTCTAGAAAAGAGACATTAATCCTTCCTGAATGTCTGTTTTTTGGACATACTGATGCTTCATATAGATGTGGCTTCGCACCTCTTCTTCACTTTTCCTCCCACTAGGTAAAGCTGAAGGTGTCTTTATGTTGAACGAAAGAATAAACATGAAATCGGAAAGAAATAAGAAAGATGAAAAAGAGCAAGATAAGAAACAGCGAGCAGTTTTACAGTTCTCCACAATCTCCACAACAGATGAAGCTGCACAGTGAGAAATCAGGCTAATATACATTATCATACGCTAACAAGAAGACAGTACAACTTTCAGTGGTCATTCCTGTTTTCAAAACATTGCATTAAAGCAAGATGTGTCCTTTGATTGATTTTTTTGGCCAACAATTAGGTACTTCTTCCCTTCTTTACAGGCTGAACAGAGTCAAGAGCTTGAGCTACCCTACCTTTCTTAAGGTACCTAAATTACTTGGGAAATGCAAATGCTAGTAATGATAACATCAGTGCTTCTTAAATGAGACGGGGCAATTTATCTAAAATAGTAGTCAGTAATGCCAGTCAGACCACATTCTTCTCAAATAAACCAGCAGAAATCCCCCAGTCCTCTTCAGAGAAAAGGCCATCATTCAGATTGTGATTGCATTTAGTTGCATGTGAATTAAGAACTTACCAATATATAATTGCCCTTCTGGTAAGTCCGTCCGAGAAGGTGCTTCTTTTCAAATACCATTAATTATTACAGCAAAATGTATAATCATATGGCAGGTTATATAATTTTACCATAAAAGTCCTCTCTAACAGCATTGTATGTATACCTACAAGTAATTCTAAAAGCATAATTCCAGCGTTCAAGCAGTAACTGCAGACTAAGACAGGCTTAAGTATTTTCTATATGTCTCAGAGGAACTCATATTAGAATCTTCCTCCCTAAATGACTTTAGCAGACAACTGTTTTTCTTCCCTCAAATACATTTTCTTTCAGTAAACTAGCACTTGTTTATCTGAACCATTACATGTCCATAATGAAGACTTGTGATTATCTGTGTCCTTTATGTCACCCTGTCTCTCTTTCTTCCACCAACCTGACAGTATCAGGAAACTTCCAGCATAACAATTACAGCACTTAGCATCAAAAGCATGTTGCTACAATCCTACCATTTTCTTCAGATAGAGTGAATATTTACAAGTCAACACTTTTCAAGACAGAAAGCTGAACTGGATCTCAACACAGTATGAAAAACTGCCATGTTACAATGCGTGTGCAATCAACCATTCAGAGACTTAAACCAGAAGTAGTCTTTTTATGCAAACAATAATTTCTGATATGCAAATAAATACAAACAAAGCAAAACACAGAACACTCAAATAATATCAGCTGCTGCTGGCAGTCAAATTGTTTCATATAATCACCTAAAATCAAACAAAAAACATTTAAAAGCATGATTGTCTTATATACACTTAATGGGATCACATAGGCAACAAGAATACATTTAAAACCCACATGTTTATAACCATATCTTAAACAAGCAGTAACCCCTTACAAGTAAATATTCTAATTAATCTATCTTGCAACTGAGCCATTATCACCAGTACAGCTACGTACTTGCACAAGGGTTACAGAATTTAATTGCATAAATCTATTTACAAAAGCAGAGTAACCTAATGCACTCAAGAGTACAGTTTAAGCAGAGGACAAATGCAAAGGACAGACAAATGATGGAAGCTGCAATTTCTAGAACATTATTAGCCTCCATTTACTTCTCCCCTACATTCCTCATTCTAAAAAAAAAAAAAGAAAAAGAAGAAAAATGCAGGTAGTTTTGAGAACAGCCAGGAGCCAGTTCTGCAGGAGAAACTCTGCAACCCCTTTTGTTTTAGAGTTCTTGAAGCAGCTATACTGAATCTGCATTACAATGCTTTGCCTCTGGGCAGCAGCAATACCATAGTATACTACGTTAACCATAAATGTTTAATCACTGCCTATGATCTCAGCGCAGTCCACCAGTTTCATTTTGTGAGCATGGGCCAAGCTGTGCAGAAATATCCTAAATCAAGGTTTAACAGCATCAGTTAGAAATTACTCTGGCTGTGAATCCTCTTATCTCCTCTTATTCATACTACCCAGCTCTGAAGGCAGGCTGCCTTTCTAGCGCAACTGTTAAACCTAAAGATACAACCCATAATGCAGAGCACGTAGACAAGCAAATTAACTCCCAGTCACATTAATGTTATCTAGACCTCAGTGATATCCACACTCCTACAAGCTACAAAACCAGCTGTCTGTTCTCTGTGAAACTGAAAAGTCAGAGCAGGAACTAGAAAAAAGTGAGAAAATAAGATTGATCAAGTTCATTTCAATAAAGCTGTTTTGCATAAAATTAATATTTTGGTAAGAAACTCAAGAAGAAATTCCATTCCTCACTAGAAGAAGAAATCAGAAAACAAACAAAGCAGGATATAATAGGAAGGTCTATTATATGGCATATTAAACTGCATTATCATGACCACGGGTATAAAAACTCTACAGACGTAGCAAACTGACATTCAACATCCTTTAGGCTATTTATGAGCAAAGGTTTTAGTAATCCTGGGTGAACTCTTCACCTTCAGAACTGACAGAAATACAACAGTGTAACCTGACTTCAGTCACAGAACCCGAGAATTATTAAGTTTGGAAAAGTCCACTGAGATCTAGTCCAACCACTGACCCACCACCACCATGCCCACTAAACATCTCTCAGTACCACATCTACTATCTTCTTGAAAACCTCCAGGGACAGAGACTCCACCACCTCCCTGGTCAGCCTGTTCAAATACCAGCTTTTCTGAGAATAAACTTTTCAAATACACAACCTGAACCTCCCCTGGCAAAACTTAAAGCCATTACTTTTTGTCCTATCACTGTTACCTGGAAAAAGAGGCCAACCCCCACCTTGTCACAACCTCCTTTGAGGCAGTTGTAGAGAGTGATAAAGTTTCCCCTGAACCTCCTCTTCTCCAGACTGAACAATCCCAGCTCCCTCAGCCGCTCCCCATAAGGCCTCCAGACCCCTCACCAGCTTCAATGCTCTTCTCTGAACACGCTCGAGGGCCTTGATGTCTTTCTAGTAGCAAAGGGCTCAAAACTGAACACAGTACTTAAAGGTGCAGCTTCACCAGTTACAAGTACAGAGGAAAAATGATGTCTCTAGTTCTTACTGCACTGTTTCTGATACAAGCCAGGATACCACTGGCCTTCTTGGCCACCTGGGCACATTCTTGGCTCATGTTCAGCTGAGCATCAACAAACACCCCCAGATCCATTTTGCCTTCCTGCTGACTAGGCCTGATCCCCTGGTTGTCTCTCACATATTATGTGATCATGGTGAAGATAATATGCTCCATGACTTTTAACAATGCTGAAGTCAGGCTGACAGACCTATAGTCCCCTGGATATGAACTAGGTATCTCCAGCTTTGTGGTTCAATAACTTCTGAGTGGCATCAGTAACAGCTTGCCCTGTATTAGTGTACTAGTGATGACCTCCTATAAGTAAACATTGAAACAAAACTAAATTAAGATCACAGAACAGCAGACATTGTAAACTCCAGTGGATAACCTGAAAGAGACGGATTGACCTCTACTAAGTATACGGGACATTAATATAAAGATAATTTTGTGGCTTAAGTTAAATAATTAAGTCTGTCCCTGTGAAATATATGCCAGGTATTAACATGTGTCTGTATTTTAGAAAGTTAACCACATATGTAAATAACTAATTATTTCTGCAAGCAGACACCTTCATTTGCAAAACTGCATAATCCTTCAGCAGAGAACAATATTTGCTTGGCATTCCAGCACATGATTACACTGTGCTCACATGTGTTTTGTGAGCTTCTTTTATTAGTCATTTAGTTGTTTCACCTGAGTTTGCAAGATACACCACTGAACAATCATTCCACAGTATTTAGAAACTTAGTGCATCAGAAATCTCCACTGAAGTTAAAACGTACTTTTCACAAGTCCCCACTTAAATGAAGGGCCTATATTATTCCCCCGAACAAGTACCAGCAAGAGTCATGCTTGGCCACTCTCAGGCAGACAACAGCTCTTAAAGAATGTTTTATGATCTTTTGGCTATATATTTGTTTCCACTCCAACCAAATAGATTTGTAGGAGGTTGCCCAGGTAGGGAACAAAAGGATCCACTTTCTAAACCAGAGTAAGCCACCTAGATATCCCATGGGTAGAATTACTGTCTTTAATTAAAGACCTTTATTATACTCTGTAGGCCCTGTATTGGTCTACTTCATTTTTATCCAGCCTGCCACAAAACAGTTTGAAGACGTCTACAATTCCTTTTGCCTGATGCTTCAGTAACGTGCATTTTCCCTTCAAAATTGCACACAATTGTTTAGATACTAATCTTCTCACATCTCTTTCATTTTCAAAGAACAATTATAATTAAAAAAAAAAAAAAAAAAAAAAAAAAAAAGCCACACACACACACACAAAAAGAAAAAAACACCCTTTGGGGAAACAGTAAGAAAACCATACAATGTTTGTCAGTTTTCAAACACTGTCTGTCTTATAGCATAGGTCAAGCTTTTAACTTATTTTTGTTCTCTGCTAACTGTGATAAGGCAATAAGATAGGGGCCCAGAACCCTGCTGCAAAAACATAGCATGAGTTTTAGAAACCCACTCTTCTCACTGGTTCCCTCCACTGAAGGCAAGGGGCATGCCTATTTTGATATTGTTGTTGTGAAGTGCTCATTAAATTATTGCTCATAGCAGGGGGCAAGGATCCTTTTGACTAAATCTGTTAGCCAGACTCCTGCAGTGACTCTCCTCTGGATTCCCCAGCAGGCGACTCTTTGAAATGCTTATAATAAATGGAATACAACTGGGAGAAATCAGAAAGGGCAATGTTGACAACTGTCATAGCAGGTTACAGCTTGAATGGCAACTGAGCAGAAGGTCTCTCTCTCTGTCTCTCTCATACCTCAGATCTCCTTAGCATCATTTCTGGTAGGCATCCAACCTCCATTAGCAAGACTTTCTGGAAAATTGCATTTCTCCCTAAATTCTCTCTCTCTTCTGTAAATGTAATGCACTGTTCCAGGCCATCAGGTCTTCTAGATGAAATAGTTTTGCAACTGTAGCAGCATATCCACTATGATAGGCAAAGTTCCAAGATATAATTGGTGATACATAATAGAAATTACAAGCAACATTAATGGAGGATATAATTCAAGGAAAGACCTGTTTTCATTCCAGAAGCATTTTTAGGCCATCATATAAAGGGCAAAAAAATTAACTCTACTGAATATGGTATAATTTCTAATCTTTTGGTCTTATCTGATGAACGCTATATATTTATGCTATACCACAAATTGCCTCATCAATTATCTCATTTCATCAGCATCAGAAACTTCAAAATATAAAAGAACCTTAAAATACCAACTCAAAACTGATATCTTTACATACTACTTAATAAATGATGAAAGCATACATGTTTTTGAAATAAAACTTTTTAAAAATAGTAAATTATACAAACATACTACTTTAGTTGGTAATAATAACCAAAAATTCCCCTGGAGCTGTGGAAATTGTATGTCACAGAATCACAGAACTGTAGGAAAGGACCTCTGGAGATCATCTAGTTCAACCCCCCTGCTATAGCAGTTTCCCTAGAGTAGGTTGCACAAGAAAGCATCCAGGCAGGTTTTGAGTATCACCAGAGAAGGAGAAAAGGAGACTCCACAACCTCTCCAGGCAACTTGTTCCAGTGCTCTATCACTCCCAAAGCAAAGAAGTCATACTTCGTATACAGACGGAACTTAGTATGCTTCAGATTATGAATGTTGTTCCTTGTTCCATCACTGGGCACCAGTGAAAAGAGACTGGCCCCATTCACTTGACTTCTGCCCATCAGATACTTATAAGCATTGATAATGTCTCCTCTCAGTCTTCTCTTCTCCAGGTTGAATAGTCCTAGGTCTCTCAGCCTTTCCTCATAAGAAACAGAGATGCTCCAGGTCCCTAATAATCTTTGTAGCCCTCTACTGGACTCTCTCCAGTGGTTCCCTGTCTTTCCTGAACTGGGGAGCCCAGAACTGGACACAGCACTCCAAATGTGGCCTCACCAGTGCAGAGCAGAGGGGAAGGAGAATCTCCCTCAACCCTCTGTCCACGCTCTTTTTAATACAACCCGGGATACCACTGGCCTTCTTGTCCGCAATGGCACACAGCTGGTTCACGGTCCACCTGCTGTCCACCAGGACCCCCTGGTCCTTCTCGGGAGAACTCCTTTCCAGAAAGTCATCCCCTAAGCTGTACTGATGCATGTGGTTATTCTTGCTGAATGGCAGCACAGCCTTCTCATGTGTCAGCCACTCCTTCCAGCGTCATATCATCAGCAAACTGGCTGTGTGTGCATTCTATCACTTCATCCAGGTCACTGAAGATGTTGGACAGGACCTATTATTGATCCCTGGGGAACACTTCTAGCTAGAGACCTATAACTAGTCTGCGCCACTGATCACAACTCTGAGCTCTGCAAGTCATCCAGCTCTCAATCCTCCTCACTGTCCAGTTCCCACACTTTCTAAGAAGGTTACCTCCAAGGATGTTATGGGAGACAGTATCAAAAGCCTTGCTAAAGTAAAAGCAAACAACATTCACTGCTCTCCTCTCATCTACCCAGCAGGTCAAGTGTGATTTCCCATTAGTGAATCTTTGTTGACGACTCCTGATCTTATCCCTGTTCCAAGTGTTCCAATCAATATTAATGTTTTCAGCTCTTGCTAATACTTTCTTTGCATACCAGTCTCTAAGATGAGGTCATAAAGCCCAAGAAAAAGTTGAAATACCTAACAAAAGTGGTTTGAAAGCTAAACAGGGAAAACAACAAATGAAAGTGAAAAGAAAGCACAACCAGATTACACACACACACACACACACACAGATGTGGTCTAGTAAAGCAAAAGGCGACAGCTGAATGATTTGGAGATTTCACTGTTTTGAATCAGTTTAGCATTACAGCAGAGGTTGATGCAACACAATTTAATACGCTTTCACAGATTGTAATTTCTATAATTCTTCAAAAAATGTCTACTAACGCGACCAGAATTAAAATACCTCTAACTGAAGGATGCTGAAATATAAGCTAACACTGAAGTCATTGTGTTCGTATTTTGAATGATAATTTGGTGCACATGTGAGACAAGCCTGAAGCCTAACCAGGACTTCCTACAAAGAGAGGAGGAACAGACAGCATGGCAGGAGCTCCAAAGCATCATGTTCAAGTTCCATATTTCAAAAATAAGTCTACAAGGTAGAGAGGACACAGGGACAAACGCATTAATTAATCCTCCAAATAAGAACTTTAACTTTTCACTTTTCAAAAACTTTCTGAAATCTATCATTTATAAATTCACCGGATATAAGAATAAAATTGACCAGTTAAAAAAATAAATACAGAGTATTGTGAATGCAGAGCATTGCTTAAAGATTGTGCCAAATTTGAACAAAAATTGCAGTCTCAATAGTTTCCATGAGATTTAATAATGAGGAATTGTCTGGAGATTCAGATTTCACCCAACATATGCATACACAGAGAAGATGATCTCTGACACTAAGGAAATTATTTGAAACAAGATGCCACATATTCCTTGAAATTATTCCCCCCTAATACAACACTGAGTTAACGTCACTGGCCCTGAAGTTAGCTTTCATACTATTGTTTAATTGCAAATTCCAAGTTAACCTAAATTTTCCTATCGTGCTCCTATCCATCAAACCAGCATGATAGCTATTTTAAGGTTGGCACTGTGTGGGAGATCACTGATGTTGAAAAAATGCTATCACTGAAATATTTGACTAATTAGTTCTCAAAACAGATTGAAACTTAACACAAAACAAAAAGTACAACTATACAGTTATAAAACAATGTCACTTCTAATCTTGGCTAGGAACCAGGGATACTATAACTTGTAAGCTTGTATGGCTTCTCAGTAAGCATGAAGACCTCTTTCCTCCATGTCACTACTTCATTCTCCAGTCACCCATACTAACCTATGCACTTGGCTGACCTAGACGTGGAGGCAGATTCCACAATTTCCCACTTGCTTTTGACTTAATGCTATGCTATTTCAAACACTGTCAAAGATAAAAGTCTCAATACTCAAATACATATAAATTACTAAAAAAGAGAGAACTTGAAAGTCAGAAGGATTTTGGATTTGGCTGTAGGTGATACTGGACTCATATAAAATGATCTGAGTCAACAAAATTGCCTTCAGCTTTCCTTAAAACAACAAAGACATACCATTTCTCTACCTACACAACAAAATCTGTAAACGTCTCTGAGATGAATGGTTGAAAAAAGGCTTAGATGACTTACTCCATCAAGATGCTAGTCAGACTAAACTTTGACCATCAAAACTTCTTCAGTGTCTGGTCATGCAAAGTTCTGTAGATAAACAGTAGGCTATGAAATCTGTTGGCCAAATTGATACTTATTTTCTAAACAGTTCCTCAATATTCTTATTTCATTCCAGAATGTTCACCCAAAGAAAACAAGGTATTCCTTCTAATTTTATTCACCATAAAAAGTAACATCATACTAAGACTTATTTCCAAGTCGTACAGTTCAGATGACTGTAGTCTTTCATGTTATTATTTTACTGTGGAACAAAACAAGCACCACATATTTTGACTCCTTAAGAAGGTCATCATATAAAAGATAGGTTTCCCAAATTCAAAACTTCAGTGATTCTTTTTTACATCAAAAATGTTTACTATTGAAGTATAACCTAAAATCAGTGACTAGCAAAAACTTTTCTGAAGAATCATATTATGAATTATGATTGCTCTTTGAAATACGCATAAAGAAAATTAAAATCAGCTATATAAATAGCAACTATTGCTTATAAAAGACTCGTGTGATTATTTGTTTTCTTATATTGTAAGCTTTTTGCATTGCAAATGTGCAGACATATCCCCTTTAGTAACAACTTCAATGGCTTATCATTCCAGCACCCAACAGAAGTGCTAGATTAAGGGATTGCATAAGTACTCAATCTATTAAAAAAAAAAAAAAAGCCTTAAGAAAAATCTCATGTGATAATTTAAATTCAGTTGTCTGAAACATTAAGAATAACTGAAATTTCTATGAGTAGAAGTAGAAAATTTGAAGATGATGTACATGGTAACAGACAGCAGGAGAGAGTGAGATAAAGGAGAGTGTGAGAGGGAAAAAAGTAAGGTTACTTTTGCTGCAGGAATGATTTGAAATTCTATAATGTGCAAGAAAATCGAGATAGTTGCTCTAATGCAAGCTGAGAATTGATCTTCTATAACAAACAATAGAAATTTTGAGAAGCTGGCATTTACACGATTAAAACTCACCTAAATTTCAAGGTAAAAATAAATATAAATATATAAATATAGCACTACTTTTCAAAACTTTGTTGAATTTTAGAAAATATTCATATATAAATATGTGCCTGTCTCATCCCACTTAGCAGGTTGTGAGAAAGGTGAATCTTTGGCCATTTTAGCAAGGACCTCACATGGATTGACTGAAATGAGGGATCCTGGCAGAGAGGTAAATCAGAACCAATCCCCAAAACTGCAGATAGACCCACTGCACAGAGGTGTTTGGTCAGCATGGCAGCCCCAGCCCTCCCCTGAGCAAGCAGGAGCCGTGCTTGCGCTGATGCGGAGTCGGGAGTGACATAAGGGAGCACCATGAACAGGAC
Organism: Alectoris magna; assembly: GCA_030625065.1. Lineage (NCBI taxonomy): Eukaryota > Metazoa > Chordata > Aves > Galliformes > Phasianidae > Alectoris > Alectoris magna. Next base: position 37,541,419 of record CM060560.1, read on the forward strand.
GTGCTGGTTAGAAAGGTGTGCTCAGTAGTTAGCACAGGCAATTCACGTGGGGCGTGGAGGGCCCTCTTCTTCTCTCTCTCCTCTTCCTTTCAGAACTGTAGGGTGTTACTGCCTCTTTATCTGTCACAGTGGGCACCCATCACAGTGGCTGGGCTGAGTCAATGACCCAGACTGAGGGGACGTAGCCTCTCTGGGCTCCTGTGTGCACCCAGGTGGACAATCCAAGGAGTGAAGCAGTAGTCCAAACCGCTGACTGTGGGGAGCTCCGTAATCTGGAGGTCCCCCTTGGTCCTGAGGGAGGAAAAGGCTGTCATGGCTGCAGGTGTGTCCTGCTCAAGAAGCTGCTTGAGCAGATGGGCAGCGAGAGATCAGCTGCCTGAGGGACTCCTAGGAATCTCTGAGGGAGACAGACAGAAGGAGATGTGAATCTACTCCCACTGCAGACACGCAGCCTCCTCCTAAATCCCTGCAAATGGAAGTAGCCAATCCAGTGCTCACCTGCAGGGCTAGACAACTCGTGAGAGGAAAGGGGCTGGACCCCCATTTGTTGAGAATACACGGAGTAACAAGCATAGGGAGCAAGGCCAATCAGGGCACTGTATCAATACCAGTACCACCAAAAAAAGGGCAGAGTCTCTTATTAACTAACTGGGAACTCCTTACTGGGGCACACTGAGGTTCCCATTTGCTGCCTGGATAATCTCTCCAGAGAGGTGTGCTGTCTTCCAGGGGCATGTGTTAGAGACATTAGGAAGGCTCTACCACAGCTTATTAAACTGGAAGACTACTATCTTTTTATTGTCGTTCAGACTGAGTCCTAGCATGTTGCAATGAGAAAACTAAAAAAAAAAATTAAAAAGGACTTTGCATCCTTTGGAAAGATGTTGAAGGGATCAGGGGTGCAGGTGGTGTTCTCATCTGTCCTTCTGAAGGGTAGCTGGGATCCAGGAAGTTGGAGAACATGTCAGGTTAATGACTGGCTGAGGGGGTGGTGTATTGTTGATCTTGATATTTTGACCTTGGGCAGGCCTCTGAGAAACAGTGTGTGGACTCCTGATGGACCCTGACTGAGCAAGTGAGGCACAAGTGTTCTGAGGAGCAAACTCTCTAGATTGATTACCAGGGGTTAAACTAGATCCAAAGGGGGAAGGAAGGGGAGTTGAATGTGACAGAGAAGGGCTAAGGGATGTTGTTATTGTCAAAGACTGCAGGGAAAAACCTCTGAGTTGTCCCACAGGATTGTGTGAGGACTCCTCAGAGAAGGTCATGTTGCTGGTGCCCTGTCCAAAACCTTCTTGTGTCCCTCTAGTAGGAACTGCACCTTCTGCTTCCCTTAAGTGCCTGCACACCAATGTGCATAGTGTGAGAAATAAACAGGATGAGCTGGAGATGTGTGTACAGTTGCAAAGCTGTGATTTCATTGCAATCACAGAGATGTGGTGGGACAGCTCGCATGACTGGAATGCTGTCATGGAGGGCTATGTCCTTTTTCAGAAAGACAGGCTGGGGAAGTGAGGTGGAGGAGTTGCCCTTTATGTGACAGATCAACTAGAATGCAATAAGCTCCACCTGGGAGAGGGTGAAGAATGTGTGGAGAGCTTGTGGGTGAAAATTAAGGGGGTGGTACGGCTGACGTTGTGGAGCTGTACAGGGCATTAATCGGGGAGATGAAGTTGATGAGGCCTTCTTTAAGCAGCTGGAAAGTACCCTTGCAATCTTGTGCACTGGTTCTTATGGGGGACTTTAATCATCCAGATGTCTGTTGGGTAAGCCAAATGGCCAGGCACATGCATTCCAGACAGTTCTTGCAATGTGTTGAAGATAATTTTCTGACACAGGTGGTGGAGGAGCCAAGAAGGCGGGGGGTGCTTCTGGACCTTGTTCTTTCCAACTGGGATGGACTTGTTAGGGATGTGAAGGTTGGGGACGTCTTGGGATGTAGTGATCATGAGATGCTGGAGTTCAGATTTTGTGTGGAAGAAGTAAGGCAAAAAGTAGGATTGCTACCCTGGACTTTAGGAGAGACAACTCTGACCTTTTCTGGGACCTATGTGGAGGTATCTTATGGGCTAGAGTGCTGGAAGGTAAGGGGGCCCATGAAAGCTGGGCAACATTTAAACAGCACTACTTCCAAGCTCAAGATTGGTGCATCCCTAAGAGTAGGAGATTGGGGAATGGAGGAAGGATGAGCAAGGAGCTCACAAATAAGATGAAAGGGAAGAAGGTGGTTTATGAAATGTGAAAAAAAAGGGCCTTTCCTCCTGGGATAAGTATAGGAGTGTTGCTGGGGCCTGCAGGGAAGCAGTGAGGAAGGCTAAAGCTCACCTGGAGCTGAAGCTGACAAAGGAGCTAAAGGATAATAAGGGCTTTTTAAAGTATGTTAAAAGTAAAAGGAAGACCAGTAATAATGTGTTCTGCTGAACAAGGGAGGTGTCCTGTTAAGAGGGTGCTAAGAAGGCAGAGACACTGAACACCTTCTTTGCTTCACTTCACTTCAAAGACTCCCCTCAAGACTCCTGAACCCTGGAGGAAAGAAAGTCTGGAAAATTGAGAGCTTCCCTCTGGTTGAGTAGAGGATAGTCTGGGAGCATCTAGGTGGGATCAGTATGCACAAATCCATGGGCCCCGATGGGATGCATCCATGTATGCAGAGGTGATTGCCAAACCGCTCTCTATCATCTTTGACAGGTATTGGAGAACAGGAGAGGTGCCTGTAGACTGGAGGATAGCCAATGTCACTCCTATCTTCAAACAGGGCAAAAAGGAGGATCTGGAAAACTATAGGCCTGTCGGTCTCACCTCTGTCTTTGGAAGGGTGATGGAACAGCTTGTTCTAGATGTCATCTCCAAGTATTTGGAAGAGAAGAAGGTTATCAGGAATAGTCAGCATGGATTCACCTGGGGAAAATTGTGCTCAACCAAATTTGTAGCCTTCTATGATGGCATCACCAGCTGTGTAGATTAGGGGAGAGCAGTAGATGTCATCTACCTTAACTTCAGCAAGGCTTTTGATGCTATCTCCCATGATGTTCTGATACTGAAGCTGAGAAAGTGTAGGATAGATGGGTGGACGGTGAGGTGGGTTGAGAACTGGCTGACTGGCAAAGCTCAAAGAGTTGTGATTGGTGGGACAGAGTCTGGTTGGAGGCTGTGACTAGCTGTGTTCCCCAGGGGCTGGTGCTGTATCCAGACTTGTTCAGTGTCTTTATCAAAGACCTTGAAGAGGGGATCGTGTCCATCCTCAGTAATGATACAGAGCTGGGAGGAGTGGCTGACACACCAGAAGGCTGTGCTGCCATTCAGCAAGACCTGGACAACTTGGAGAGCTGGGCAGTAATACACCAGATGAGGTTTGACAAAAACAAGTATAGAGTCTTGCACCTTGGAAGGAGTAACCACAAGTGTCAGTAGAGGCTGGGACATGACTTGCTGGAGTGGAGCTCTGTTGAAAAGGACCTGGGGGTCCTGGTGGATGATAGGTTGGCTGTGTGCCCTGGTGGCCAAGAAGGCCAGTAAGATCCTGGGGTGCATTAAAAGGAGTGTGGCCAGCAGGTCGAGGGAGGTGATCCTCCCCCACTACTCTGCCCTGGTCAGGCCTCACCCGAAGTACTGTATCCAGTTCTGGGCTCCCCATTACAAAAAAAAGACAGGGAACTCCCAGAGAAAATCCAGCAGAGGGCCACAAAGATAATAAACATCCTGGAACACCTCTCTTATGAGAAAAGGCTGAGTGACCTGCGTTTGTTCAGCCTTGAAAAACGAAGAGTCAGAGGTGATCTTACTAATATTTATAAGTATCTTAAGTGTGGGAGGCAAAGAAACATGGCCAACCACTTTTCAGTGGTCTGTGGGGACAGAGCAATTGTCCATATGGCAATTTCAGCCAGAAACTGGAGCATAGGAAGTTTTGCACCAATATGTGAAGGAACTTCTTCACGGTAAGGGTGACAGAGCACTGGAACAGGCTGCCCAGGGGGGTTGTGGATTCTCCTTCTTTGGAGATATTCAAGAGCCACGTGGCTGCCTACCTGTGTAGCCTGATACAGGGAGTCTGCTTTGCAGGAGATTTGGACTCAGTGATCTCTGGAGGTACTTTCCAGCCCCTACAATTCTGTCATTCTGTGAATCCGACCAAGTAGGGCACTCCGTGCTCTTCAGGGGTCGCCAGAGCAACAGTCAGACCACAACTCAGGGGAACAATGCAAGACAAAATATTGAGCTTTCTAAAAACAACTCATCAACTACTTTGAGGCAAAATTATGCAACTTTCCAACAACAATTAGTAAGCATCATGGATAAGGCTACTTGACTGAGGTGTTTTTCCTTATCAACTACTTTAAGATAAATTTAGAACACGGCTACTAAAAGCAAAACAAAAAGACCGGGAGGAAAGGAGAAAGAGAGATATTTAGAAGTAGGTATATTACACCACTCTTGGATCTAGCATTGTCTTGAGCATAGGGTCTTGATCTGTGGGTGGTAGGTTGACCAAAGTAAACTGTGTTCACTGTTAAATCATCTAGTTTGCCCGAGACCACCGTTTGCTGACAACCCACTTGTGTCTTGACAGTTTGAGAGTTTTTAAGTAGGAGCTTTTGTGGCTGTGCACCCCCTCCTCCCTTTTCTGATGTTAATCAACCATGAGTGGCTGTGAGAAGAATTGAAGATAAAAAAGTCTTTTGCTCTACCTCAGCAGAGTGAGGTTCCCTTAGATCTTACAGCTTCCAGTCATTAAAAGCTAATTGTTTATTTAAGTCAACAGGTTCCTTGTAGTGTCCTTAAGGCTCTATTCTGTCTACTTGTTTGAGTCAACAAGTTCCTTGTAAGGCTCAGACTACACCAAAAAAATATTTTACTGTCTTTAACTCGGTACTAAAATGATCCATGCAATGTAACCAGTTTGTTGCTGGATTTGCTTCCTTTTCAAATTAATCTGAAGCTGTTTGTGTAATCAGTTCAGCAAGGGGAAGTGCAAAGTAAGTCCTGCACCTGAGGAGGAATAACTCCATGCACCAGGGTATGTTGGAGTCACGCATATGAAAAGCAGCCTGACAAAAAAGAATGTGGAGGTATTGTTGACAAGATGAGCATGTGCCAGAATGTACCCATTGCTGCAAGGAAGGTTAATGGTATACTGTCTTTTATTAGCCAGCAGATCGAGGAAGGTGATTCTTCTCCTCCACTGAGCACTTACAAAGCCTCACCTGAAGTACTGTTTCCAATTCTGAGTTCCCCATTTCAAGAGTGAGCGGAGAGAGTCCAACACAGGGCCATAGAGATGGTGTAGGGATTATGAGTAAAGGCTGAGAGAGCTGAGACTGTTCAGCCTGGAGGAGGCTCAGGGGGGGGATCTTATTGTGAAGGAAGGTTTCAAAGAGGATGGAGACAGACTGTTTTCGGTGGTGATCAGTGCCAGGAGAAGAGGTAAAACTTAAACACAGGAGATTCCATCTGAACATCAGGAAGCACTTTGGTATGTGAGGGTGATCCAGTTCCTTCAGCACCATCTTGAATTATATCAGGGAGATAATGCTTATTTTAAAATAACAGTAGCATTAATGATAATTATTGCAGTCATAGCAGTAATTTCTATGTAATAGTTGACTGCTGAGCGTACAGAATAGGTGCTTATCATAGAAGATTATCAACTCCAATTCTGCAGCAAGAGTTAGTTATTGAAGCATATGGATATGATACTAACAAACAGGATGAAATATCTCAGAAAGTTTTGCTCTTGTATTTTTATTTGGTTTTCAGGCTAACATCCAGAAATTATATAATAACCCAAATTCTGCTTTTGGTTTGTTCAATATTTAAAGTAATTGAGAGCACATTTGTTCAGACGCTTTGCATATTCAAGGATAAAAGGAAGAGCACATCAGAAAGAAAATATTTATTTGCCCACTATGCTGCAGGCTGAATTATTTTTTATACCTTAATAGGTAAAGACAGTGCATTCCTATTGTAAAAGTTAGATGTCTTGGTACAAAATTGCAATTTAAAAATATCTTTCCAGATGCTGTCAGGCCCTGGAAGTGACCAAATTATGTAACTGTGGCAGAACATTTATTATAGACATCTGTTGTTTCTCCCAGCTCTTATCCCAACATTTGATTATTTATGGACTTGCTAAGTTTGAGGAAAACACAGAAAATACTGCTTTTCTCCTACTCTTTACTAAACTGACTGAATTCTTATCCAAGTAAGAACCTGAGATTGAAGTACAGTGCATTATTTTATCCTGTCAAGACAAATCTGAGTTTAAAAATAATCCTACTGTTCTACATCATTGATGATTAGATGTTAGATGTTTATTTTCCTTACCGCACAGAGACCGAACCATACACTGGATGAAACAGCTCATGAGTTTCATAGTAAGAGAGCTACAAGAATTGTCTAAGCTAGAATTTGAATGCAAAGTATTAAAAATGTATATGTTGTTCTATATAATACACATTAATCTTAGTCAGCACTATCTTTTTATATGTAAAACTGAACTGATCAATGAGATACAAATGGAAAAGTATGTTTGAATTTGGAAAAGAAAAAAATAAGAAGTAAGCAGGATTTGTCCTCATTGATGAAAGAAAAGAAATTCTCTATGTTAAAAAAAAAATATCTTTTTTTTTCTTTCCCTACTTTTTTTACACTTTAAAGACTATATTTCTCTGTTCAGATTTCACAACAGTTAAAAAGGACTCTTATTTTTAAGATTATCATTTGACTAAATTACAGGATTATCTGAAGAAAAATATACAGCTTCAGTAGAAACGTGCTTAAAAAACCTTTCTCTCATAAATCTTAATAGCAAAATATATAAAATAGAGGAAAAAAAAAAAAAAAGCAGGAAGCATTTTTACTCTGTAGATGCAAAATTAATTACAGAGATAAGTGAGTTACGATGGGTTATTCAGAATCTTTAAAGACGTTAGAGACTGAACTCCACATCTCAGGACAGTGCTTTATCATCATATCGTTTTTATGACTTGTGGCACGTCAGATCTGTTATACTATTAAAAATTCACATACTTACAAGCCTGCTTTAAATACACAACCTGTTCTACTGGAAAGCAAAACAGAACAAAACAAAACAAAAAATAAATACTAGAAAAAGGAAGAATCATGTTTTGTCTAAAGCATGAATGTAATCTTTCCTGTCTCTTCAGAGGATGCTATCAAAATAATTTGAACCACAGAACCAGACATGGACATTCTTACATCTGAAGTACTACTCAAGAAATCCTACTTGCTTATTCAGAATACTGCATGTAAGCTCTCACAGAGCTTATGGGATATATTTTAAACACACAGATAGAATGCCAGGGATTAAATACAAAACTTAACTGGAATTTGTGATAGATACAGCAAGGAACTGCTATGCTGGGCAACAGCATATCTATTCATAAGACCTAACTGATAGCAAGGCTTCCTTGTCACTGAAATGTAAGGGAGATGGAAGCATATTCAACGCCTTAACATATTAGAAAGATGAAGGTCTCTTACTGATCCCCATTACAGGACACAGGTTCCTTTGGTTGTCTGTGACAAGCCTCCTACATTCAGCACTACTCAGTATTTCATCTCAGTTCCAGAATGGATAACAAAATACTGTGATAAAACAAGGACACAATGTCTGCAATGACTTTCTGTATATGCACTCCCTAAGCCCACCAGTTGCGTAGCGGCAGGATTTGCTTCCAGGCAGATCAAGAGCTAAAGTATGAGTTGCGTTCTGAGATCCCTGTCAATTGAGTTCAAATCTATAGGTCAAGAAAAAGTAATTTTGGCTGCTCAGAAGCATCCTAGGGGAGTGTGAGGAAAATACATCTAGCAGCCTATAGCAAGAAAATCCCAGTGAAGTATTATAGTTCATCTACAGTTAAGTTGTCTTTCAAGTGAAAATATGTTTAAAATAAACAAACCCCAACATAAATATGCCACACATAGCTAAAATTGGACTTGTGTTCAGTGTCCAGAAATAACATCACCCTATACTCCTATAGTTTTTCTATTAGCATGATTCCTTGCCGTGTGGTAACATGTTTGGTGCTGGCACCACTGGGCAGATTTCATCTTTTGAATAGAGTTTCTGTACCCATTTACAATTACAAAAATTCAGTATATGAGAAAGGGAATATAATTAATAATTAAACTAAGTTACAGTAAGAAAGGGTCCACTTATTATCAGATACTTCAAAACATGAAGAACAAACTGTAAACTTCAGCTTAATTCTTTAATGTGGAATCATGCTACTTTATCACCAATTTATATTCCCTTCTGATGAATTTAATTCTGAGACTCACAGAATTAAGATACACATATTTAATACACTGTTCACTTTTTGAGACAACAACTTTATTCTGCCTTAATTATGTCTTCCTGAAACAGCAAAATAAATAACACAAACCAGAGCAAGTCTAAGTCTTCTTTAGCCCACAGATTAAGAGTTCAAAATCCAGAGGGAGAAAAAAAAAAAAGTAGTGTAGAATAGTGATCTACTGCAACAGCAACTACAAACTGCCTTCACAAAGACTCAGCAAATAGATATATAAGAAATAATATCTAAAATACTCTCAAAGGATACTGAACTAAATGAAAATAAAGGGTTGGGGAAAAACAAAACAAAACAAAACAAAAAAACATTATTTGTTTATCTATCTCAGGTCATTTTAAAATAAACTTGTCCTTGTTATGAAGAGGAATGCTTTCTAATATAAATCCATTCTGTGCTTTCATTAGTACAGTAGTACAAGTAATGAGTAAAGCATTAGAAATGAGTAAGAAATACTCTCAGAAATAAAATTCTGAAGATAAAACAAGTAGGAGAGAGCTTTGCATCACAAGAATGGGATCATCTTTGTTCCGACAGAGAAGATTGCTGAAGGAAAAAAACAAAACCCTGCACATATCTCAGCTCTCTTTAAAGTGAAAATCCTCAGGAGGCATATTACCTCAGTGGTGTAAACTATACCAGAGTTGCTAACTGTCACATTTCTACATAATAGTATATCCATTATATCAGTCCATTACAGACTGCTCCATCTAGCAGGTGCTGAGTAAGCACTCAGCAAGGATTTCCCATTGTGCTGCTCTTGGCTGCATTGTTAGGAAAAGCAGTTAGCTCACTTCAAACTGATTGAGGATGTCTACTTAAGCTGGAGTATCACCAAGGAAGAGGCCCACAATAGTACGTAGTCACTAGACAAGCATCAGTCAAATGGGCATACCTGAGATCTGATCTGGTTACAAAAGAAAAAAAAAAAAAAAAAAGAAAAAAAAAAAAGGAGTAAATAACACATTGGCTAGATAGGGACAGTCACAGCAGTCTCATTTCCCAAGTAATCCCAAAGCCACACGTTTTTGTCATGAACATATTCCACCAATTACCTGTGTGGAAGATGCTAATAAATGGAAAACATATTCTTGAAAAATCCTACGTTGAATTTCCATGAGTATTTGAAGCATCCTCTGCCTCCTCCCACTCTCACCTGCTTCTGTGAAAGGCACTGAAAAGGAGTGGAGGACTACAGTCTTTTCACCGAAAGGGTGAATGATAGATTCTTCAAGTTACATAGCATGAACTTATCTGACCATAAGCAGTTGCTTTTATCAGTTCAGATATGAAGAGATTATTCTCTGCTTATCTGAAGGAGCATGTACTTCAAAGATCCTGCCTGCCTACATAGCACTGTAAAAATGAATGAAATTTCATTGAAGCCAATGAACATCCCACTTAGCAGAAACTTCAGTTTCTGCCACCTTCCTGGAACATACTCATCTTGAGATGCCAAAGTGTGGAGAACCCAGACCCACCACTGACTCAGTGAGGGATGACAGACAGTGTCAGGACACATGCTGTAACAGATGGCTTCTGACTGCTTAAAAAAAGTTAAAAAAATCAAGTAGGCACTTTGATAGCTATTTGTCTTCTTTTCTTAGTCTGCATGGATGTAAGAGCATCAGAAGAAAATGGAAAGATGTCATCAGTGCTTCAATACCAAGAAGGGGGAAGGCAGAAAATACAACTTTTTGGTATACTCATCAGTTTGAATGAAATGCTGCACATTATTTATGAGACATGTGAGAAACAATCCATTGTACAGAACAACGATAGCCAATCCTAGATATAAATTCTCTGCTGGTCGATAACCACTATACCCATTCCCTTAGCCATGAAAATGACCTGACAGAGTCATAAATTCACACATTGTCCATTTTTCACAGACAAGCTCCCCCACAGACAGTCTGCAGTGCACCAGCCATGACATTGGTGTAAACATTTACTCATTTATTATGTTTTGCTGTCTGCTTTTCAGCTGCCTGACAAAGGACAAGCAAGTAGCCATGGTGATGTAACCTGGGCCAGGTTCAAGTCCCAAGCGCAGACTAAATACGCGTTTCAGAGACAGCAGACTGTACTTGCTACCCCAGCAGTACACTGGATCTCACCAAACTTGGATTTTCTTTTAATGCAAAAAAACTTCCATAAATCCACAGGGTTTTGGCTTATGCATGGGTAGGATTGAATCTCTACCTGCTAGTTTCTTTCAGAGAACCAAACAGAAAACTCTGTCTAAACTTACTGAAAATTTTCATAATGCTTGGCAGTGACCCAAAATCTTCCCAAAGAGCCTGACTGATAATTAGTGCATTTTCAATGATTTGGTCCTTTTGGGGCCAGTGTTCTAATGGGTTTTAGTGCTAGCAAATTGGTGCTAAGATTTGTTCTGTGCATTAACGTGCACAGAGTGTTAAGCTACTTATTTGTAATGATACTGTTCTTGTTCTTGTAGGAAAGCTTGTGTTGATTGCTAATGATACTTGAGGCTCTTAATCTTAAAACGGGGAGAGAAACTGCAGGGTGTGGCATAGTCTACTACACAGTTAGTCACTTACTGAAAATAAAATCCTCATTTAATTCCATTAATAGCACTCAGAATATTGTAATAACCATTTTATTTCCTAAACAAATTGCACTTTAAGAAGGTCGAGTAATGTCTTAAATTACAATATTCTAATTGTTTATGTTTGTTTGTTTGTTTTTTAATGTAGGACCTGTTCAAAAGTGATTTGACAACAGTAATTTGAAGAAACTTACTCTTCCCTTACTCTCACATCAAATGCATATTTAAAATCATCAGCACAAGAAAAAAAATACCATCTCTGAAAATTCAAAATAAGATCCATATGTACTCAATGTCTGACTTCTGAGCATCACAAACTATGCTAAAAGGAAACTGCAAGAATAAGATATGTAATGATTATCCGTATGTAGTTATGGCATCCAGGAAAAAATATATGAAATATAGAGTGATTTGTAAAATACCACAGAATATTTTTATGCGAGATTTTCCTGATCCTATCAACTTCTAAACAAATTCATTCTTCCCCAAATATTTTGTAAATATAAACTGAAGGAAAAGTTTTAACTGCGGGAAACCGCCCAGCATCATCCAGCCATTCATTCACTCTCCCCAGGTGGGATGGGGGAGAGAATTGGAGAAGTGCAAGAACTTGCAGTTTGAGATAAAGTTTCCTGGGGAAAGCAAAAGCCACACTCACAAGCAAAGCAAAACAAGGAATTAATTCACTGCCTCCTAATGGCAAGCAGATGTTCATTCACTTTAGCAAAAGTGGGGTTCCAACACAAACAACAGTTTCTTGGCAGGCAAACATTATAACTCCTAATGTCTCCCCTCTTTCTTCCTCCAGCTTTTATTGCTGAGAATAATGCCACATGATATGGAATATCCCTTTGATCAGTTTGAATCAGCTGTCCTGGCTGTGCCCCCTCCCAGCTCCCAGTGTACGCCCAGCCTCCTTGCTAGCAGGACAGCCTGTGAAGTACTGTGTACACACTGCTCTACTACAACTAAAACACCAGTGCATAATAAACACCTTTTTTTTTTTTTTTTTTTTTTTGTCATAGATTCAAGACACAGCACCACACCAGGTAGTAGTAGGAAAATTAACTTTATCATAGAGAAAATTCAAACAGAAATTCAAATTGACAAATTCTCCTTATAACACAAATTTCAAGTTTGTTACAATTCTATGGTAAAGTTGAGGCTGCACAGAGATTGCAACAAAGGTTCTGTATCCCTCGTAAGTATCAAGTAATTTTGTATAAACACATCATAAAAGACATTCGTGCAACCTGAGCTTGGCTTTTCCATAGGAAGCACAATCTTTAGCCTCAATAGACAAAATGTTAGTTAACATACAAAACATTCTCTATCAAGGGAAGTAATTTGACATTTATGAATAGTCATGTATATTCGTATACACAAAATGAGGTCATGTTGACTAAACAAAACCAAAAAGTAGTGTGAAAGCTTCTAATCATAACAAAAAGATGTAAACTCAAATAATGGCACAAAGTTCAGGATAGAATTCAGTACTGAAATAAGACATTTAAAGGAGGTCAAGTGACTGAATGAATCAGCTGCTGATTTCATATCAAACTTAGTTTTAATCATAGCGAATGAAAATTGATGTTTTGTTGAGGCTCTAAAAGGCTTTAAGCCACAAACCCAATTCTGACCTAATATACTGTGCACAAGAACTGGGGAACATTCATCTACCCAACTCCCTGAATTGTCTAACTGCAAACTACGTAATATCACCCTGTATTTTCATGCCCATTGCCATCCTACATCTAAATGAAGGTGTAATTACCTTTGTAACAAAATACAAAAAATCTATCTTTAATTTGATGCTTTTGAAATCACATAAATAACTAGGGTAAATAAGCTTGCTACTTCAAATAAATCAAGGAGTAGACTGTCCTTATGAACTTGCTGGAGTGCACAAGGGAGATACAAATAGCTTGGTATTTTTTTATTTTTTTATTTTTTTATTTTTTCTCTGTTTTGCCTTAAAAAGGTCAGCTCCAGCGAGAGAATAATGTTGAGGAAATTTCTCTAAATCCAGCATTTATAAAAAAGATAAAGACAGATATCAACATGCATGTAGACCCCATGGTGCTATTCTTAGAATATTCATGTTTGCACACGGGAATATATTTACTTACGTTTATTCAGAAGCACTCTGGGACCTAGTAACTCATGTACTCGCGTCATTACACTAAATATTTCCTTTCCTAATGAGTGGCTATGCAGTCACTCTTTCCAAACTGCTTTACTTATACTATTAATGACATATAAGTTACTTTAAAACTGCTGCATGAATGTTGCATGCTGAAAGATAAAAACCCAAGTTAGAACACTTGTTATAGTTATTGTAGTTGTTGCTTGCTGTCCCTAATTTCCTCATGCACTGCACATAGCACCAAACTAACATGAGATTTCAGTTTTCAAGGATAAATGCCAAGATAAATACCTTGAATTAATCACAATCCACCACCCCAAGTGTTAGGTGCAAACTTAGTTGTCAAAGAAAGATTTCTTTGACAGACATTTTGGTCCTGTTCTCCACTTATGCCTCTTAATGCTGCAGCACACCCATTTGGTGCTATCAAAGGAAGAAAGTCACAAGATGTGATGGTTGGCGTCTTAGTAACTTTCAGAGTTAACTATGCTTACTGATAGTAATTAGGCTAAAAGTTCCTCAGGTTTCACCATCTGTGTTTTTTCCTATCTTTTTGTTGTATAACACCTTTAACAAGTTATTTTCTACTTATTTTTTCTTCGTGACTGTGACCTAGAATGCAGCAGAAACAATAAAAGACTGTAGACTAATTTTTCTCTCGTCTACTGTGTTTCTTTGTCACACTTTTAAAAAGAGGAGAGAGGAGGAGAAAGGATAAGAGAAAACAAGAGAGAAACGTTTCCCTCCAACCCTCCTACAACCTGGCAGCGCCTCTATTTCCTACACTACTCAGCAAGCTCCAGGTCTCTGTTACATAGTAAGTCCTATCCTTCATCTTCCTTTCCCTCCTCCCTATCTATTCCTGCACAACTTTGGCTGCTACAAACAAAAGGGCAAACATTTTTTCCCTGCAGATATTCCACCCAAGCCACAGTACAAAGGCCAATCAATGTAAAATAAGTCTTTTTTTCTCAACTGCCAGTTCCTATCTTTTTAGAGAATAATACTATGGAAATTTGCAAAAAAAACTCTCATGAGGACTGTTTCATTGAAATTTAGACAGCCTAAGGATGCTTGCATTTTCTTTATGGTAATTTTTATGTCATTGTCTGCTGTAGTGATGACATCACATAAGTTGTTCAAAATATCTTAATAAACATAGTATTGAATTCACAGATTAGCAAGATCAAGCAATTACATTATGTTTTGTTGTGGAGTTGATAATGAATTTCTTGTTGTTTGGGTTAATAAAATTTAATTCTTTAGGATTTTTTTTTACTTTTTAGATTACTTAGGTCGCTCCAAAAATAATTCCTCCTATTTATTTCCATGAGCAAATCCTCAGCTATGAAGCACTCTTTTTCAACACAGTCTCTACCACTAGCTATACATTTTTACCAGCAATGAACAAGAGCCTGATGCCACACTTGTAAAAATCTGCACCAGCAGAAGTGACCCACTCATTGCCACTGCTGAAACACACCACCCACCGCCTGGCTGTTCTCATATCCACTGTTTGGTCTCTATATCAGCACTTCCATGTCAGACTCCGTTGTATCACACTGCCCCTCTGCTGCCATCTGTTTCACAGGAACAAAATGTAACTGTTCAAGCCCTAGTGCCATACAATCAGCATCCGCCTCTGATGTTGTGGGCCAAAATAATAAAATAGGAAGCATTACTTTTAGAACATTCTTTGATGTTTTTTTTCAGATCTTCTTAATTGCATTTGTAGCACACATTTTTTAAAGGCTAATTAGATTTCTTTTAATCAATTGGACCAAATCAATTGGACCGTCTTAAGATTTTCTGTATCTGATCCAAATAAATGGTTGGTAACTACAGTGTGAAAGAAAGACTGTACACAAAGTATAGCTATCAGTTTCAGTTCTCTTGCACAGTATAAGCCACAGATAGGACTGTGACCTCTGACAGAATCTCACTGCTTGGTACTAGTCATTGTAATTGAATAAAATTTGTATATCATCCTGAAGATGAGGACACCCGCACATTAGTGCATCTTGCAATGGATAGGAAAACTCAGCCTAGCATAGTAAGTATATCAGCATACCTAAGCAATAGGTACATTTAGCAATTAAATTTAACTTTCTTTTGAGTAATTAATACAGTTCAATTAACCACTTTAATTTCATAGTGTATGTCTGAAAAGTACCATTTATTCAGCAATAGGCTGAAATAACTGTTGGTTGTTGCTGATGTCACTGCTTTGGCAGGTAATCTTCTCCAACCCTTTGTTCAAGAAGGGATACTCAGAACAGGTTGATCAGGACTATGCCCAGGAAAATTTGTCTTGGGCAACCAGAAAGCTTTGTCTTGGGCAATTTTCACATAGTAAAATACTACAGCAAGAAAACAGATGCAAGTAAACAGATTCCAAAGTTTAGATTTAACTGTCCAAGCTTGTTTTTTTGTTTTTGTTTTACGTGAGCTCTTCAAGAAATTATTGAACTAATTTTTCTAGTAGTGAATGCAACTTTCTGATAATAGAAATATAAAACAAACCTATAGCCCTTCCACAATGATATTTTACAAAATGAACATATGCCCTATTACTTAGACCCTATATTTGGCTTGAATGTACTTTTCCCTACATATGACTCTGTCCTAATCTCTTTATGTAGAAATTATGGCTATGAATTTACGCCTGACACAGATTCCTTGGCCTGCTGATAGACAGACAGACAGACATACAGATAGATAGATAAATAGATAGATAGAAAAATAGACAGACGGATAAATGAGTTATCTGTGAAATCTTTTTAGCCCATTTGTTCTACGGATACTGTCTTTATTGTTACTACAACTCAGCTAAAACTTGGAACAGCTGAAATCTATTACTCTGCAGATAATGTTTTCCTAGGGAAAAAAAAAAAAAAATATATATATATATATATATACATATATAGTTTTTCAGCAAAAGATCTCACATGAATTGTTCTGTTTCAAAATTATTTATTTCAATAAATATAGTGCCTTTCATTAGTGCCTTTCATTCACTGTATTTGATGGGGAAAATAGGAACATGAGGTTTTGGAAAGACAACAGTCTGATATATTTTATTGGTCTCTCCTAACAGTCAACTTCTGTATCTACTGCCTTACAAAGCTTTGATGGTACCTGAATCAAATTTGCTACGCATCTGAAAAAGACCCTAGGGGCTTTCAAAGCTAGACAGAAAACAAAAACAAAACAATAACAAAAGAACAACAAAAACAAAAACAGCATCAACAACAACAAAAAACAACATCTAGAAATATCATAAAACATTTCTCAGCAAAATGTTCATTTTATTCTTCCCTGGAGATAGGGAAAACTGATGAATTCATATAAATCAGCCTGAGCTTAGGGAATGAACACCAAATGCTTAACCGTGCTATCTTCTCTATCAATTATCAGGAACTGCATTTTGGAAGATTAAAAAAGCCTTCCTTTTTCTCTTTCAGATCTCAGACACACATACATGACATCGTTATGTTTGTGTTCCTTCAGTAACTGTCTGAAGCAAGTTAAAATCTCTAGCTAAAAGCAGTAACACAGAATTTCAAATGTTTTTGGAGCTGAACTTAGCTGAACTTACATTTCAGTGCTCTTCAAAGATTTTCAGAGTTTACTGAGAACTTCTGTATGGGAAGCTGATGTTCACTGACAGTTTAATCCTATTCTGTAAATGACGCTCATAAACAGAATAAAACTATTATTTTGCATTTTCAGTATACCAAAGGGTTTACTATCAAATTTTCTGAATTTACAAGTCAATAGACAGTCTTTCAATCTATCTGGTCCTTGCAGACTCAGCATGCTATTTGTAAGCCAAGCTGTTGTCCTTCTGGCTTTGTACATTGCTGTCAGCATTAAAGCTTTGGCAGACAACACTCTTTACTCAATAGCAGACTGGGGTGCTCTGGACACTCTCAGGTTAACTGATACTTCAGCAAGTAATTCATTGCAGTTCCATGCTGCAGTACAATGCAGCATCAACTCAACCTACTGGCTGTAGTGGATCATATTTTGTTACTCAATACTACTGATTCTTGCTGCATAGGCAGTGTCCCATGGCCTTTAGAAAAATATGTTTTGAAAAGAGAACATTAGCATCCACTTTCTCAGCTTTACAAGGTTAACAGTAGTATTAAGGAAGGAGGGGGAAAAAAAAAAAAAAAAAGCAACCACCTAAAAAACTAAAAAAATCCCAACAAGAACAAAAACCTGTGAAACAAACAAACAAAACACAATGTACAGTTCTTGCAAATGAAAGATGCATAAGAAATCACAGAATCATAGAATCATAGAATCACTCAGGTTAGAAAAGACCTCCAAAATCATTAAGTCCAACCACAACCTAACCAGACGACCCTAACAACCCTCCGCTAAATCATGTCCCTGAGCACCACATCCAAATGGTTTTTAAACACATCCAGGGATGGTGACTCAACCACCTCCCTGGGGAGCCTATTCCAGTGCTTAACAACTCTTTCTGTAAAGAAGATTTTCCTGATATCCAACCTAAACTTACCCTGGTGCAACTTCAGGCCATTTCCCCTCATCCTGTCACCTGTCACCTGTCACTTAACATGAGCCAGCAGTGCGCTCTGGCAGCTCGGAAAGCAAATGGGATCCTGGGCTCCATCAGGAGAGGGGTGGTCAGCAGGGATAGGGAGGTGATTGTCCCTCTCTACTCGGCTCTTGTGAGGCCCCATCTGGAGTACTGTGTCCAGGTGTGGAGCCCTCTGTACAAGAAGGACATGGAGATTTTGGAAAGGGTCCAGAGGAGGGCCACGAAGATGATCAGGGGGCTGGAGCACCTCCCCTATGAGGACAGGCTGAGGGAGTTAGGCTTGTTCAGCCTGGAGAAGAGAAGGCTGCGGGGTGACCTCATTGCAGCCTTTCAATACCTGAAGAGAACCTACACCCAGGAGGGGAGTAAACTCTTTGAAAGGGCTGACAATAGCAGGACTAGGGGAAATGGATCCAAGTTGAAGGAGGGAAGATTTAGGTTGGATGTTAGGGGGAAGTTCTTTACTAGGAGAGCGGTTAGGCCCTGGAACAGGCTGCTCAGGGAGGTTGTGGATGCTCCGTCCTTGGAGGTGTTCAAGGCCAGGTTGGACGGGGCCCTGGGCAACCTGATCTAGTAAGTGTATGTTTGGTGGCCCTGCTAGGCAGGGGGGTTGGAACTACATGATCCTTGAGGTCCCTTCCAACCCGGGTCATTCTGTGATTCTGTGTGATTCTGTCACCAGTGAGAAGAAACCAACACCGCTCTCACTGTAAGCACTTGTCAGATATTGGAAGAGAGCAATAAGGTCTCCCCTCAGCCTCCTTTTCCCCAGACTAAACAGCCCCAGTTCCCTCAGCCTCTCCTCATAGGGCATATTCTCCAAGCCCTTCACCAGCCTTGTTGCCCTTCTTTGGACGTGCTCCAGCACCTCAAAGTCCCTTCTGTACTGAGGTGCCCAAAACTGAACAGAGTACTCGAGGTGAGGCCTCACCAGTGCCGAATAGAGGGGCAGGATGACTTCCCTAGTCCTGCACACCACACCATTCCTGATACAAATCATAAAGGAAACCAGAGGGCAGCATGTGATAAAACTTCCATCAATCTGTTTTCAGAGAAAAACTGTGCTTAAAATATCATTCTCCCTTAAATAACCACTTTGTGTCTAAGAAAAAAATTGAATGGGATTATATGATGTCATTGCCTGTAACAGCAAGGAACAGAACACAGAAACTCCAGAAGGTCTTCTTCTCCAGCCTTAAGTTCTCCACACACTGTAAATATGCATGTTGTCTTTTCTCTGTATTCTATTGCAAACTTTCCCCACGAACCAACTGTCATTCCTGATGCCTGTCTCTCTGTTACCAAGAGAAAATACCAACATTGTCACTAAGGATACTGGATCAGTTCTGTAGGTGTTGTAAATCAACTTCAGTTAAGGAATGTTGATTTACAGAGCTCTGAGGATCTAACCCTCTATTCTTATTACTTCATTAATCTGCATAATCTGCAACATATAATCTTTATATACTATACGAATCTGGTTTTTTTCTAATTTAATGTTACTTCAACACACCTGTTATAAGTCCTATATGGATTTATACAGAGTTCTTCATACCACACTTTCTTACTTATTTTTTGAAGAAGCATGGCCCTGACTCTCTCCATGGTCCATAAATGATCTATGTGGCTGACTGCATCAAGCCTGAGCTGGTAGCTGTCAGCAGGTATGAATTCAATTTTGCAAGACCAATCCATTAGTACCTAAACACTATTAATAGAGAGGAGAGAGAGAACATTTTCTCAGTCCTGGGGAATAAGAGGCTTCTGGTAGGGAGTTATTTGATCAAGTCTGTTGGAGCCAGAAGACCATGGTGAAAAACCTCTCATAATAATGAGTAGCTCATTCCCAGGAGAAGAGAAAGTTGGTGTCAAGAAACATGTTTTATTATATTCCTTCACGATATCACTGAAGCTAAGAGCTCAGCAGGATTCAAAGGAGGTTTAAATATTTATATGGATAACAAGACCATCAAAAGCTACACTGGACAGTAAACCTTGGTTTTTTTTTCTAAGAAAATAAACTCATGCTTCGGTGCTTAACTCTGCTACAGGAAATGTGGGAAAGAAACAGGCTCAGTGTAAAAACTGCCAAATTTCCATTTAGGAGCTTTCTGAAGTTCCCTTGTTTTACCTTTTATACTGCCCATGGTTAAAAACGCACCCAGAGGGAATATCATTCTGATGCCCCATGGCATGGCCTGAAAATCAAGGAACCCATTCAGTGAACAAAAACTTAGCTGCTACATTTTATTTGCAAAATTACTTTTTGAAAAATAATGTGTTCTGTTGATCCTAAGTTTAAAGTGAGTCACAAATAACTCACATCAAATTTATTATGTGGGCATTTAAACACCTCCAGAGTTCTCTTTGTAGCACGAACATTGAAGAAATAACTTAGATGGAAATAGAAGAAGCAACTCGTCCGCCTAAATTCTGAAGTTTTTTAAAAAAATAATTATTCTCAAAGCATTCTCTCCAGAAATTTGCCATGGTTATCTTTAACAAGTCATCATTTTTTGTACATTACAAAGCCATAGATCTGAAATGGCATTTTTCATAAACTTAAAATAAAATGAACTGAGACCTCGAATGCTGTAAGTTATTAACAGGCACAGGCTTTCAAGTAGAATGTCCAAAAATTGGAGATACTTAAGGAGGGAAATAAGATCACAGAATCATAGAATCATCAAAGTTGGAAAAGACCTCCAAGATGATCCAGTCCAACCATCCACCTATCACCAATGTTTCCCCACTAAACTTATGTGTCTTAATGTCACATCTAAACATTGCTTGAACACCTCCAGGGATGGTGATTCTACCACATTTGTGGGCAGCCTATTTCAGAGAAGTTTTTCCTAGTATCCAACCTGAACCTCTCCTGGCAAAACTTAAAGCCATTACCTCTTGTCCTATCACTGTTACCTGGAAAAAGAGACCGACATCCACCTTGCCACAACCTCATTTCAGGCAGCTGTAGAGAGTGATAAAGTCTCCCCTGAGCTTACTCAGTATGGTATTACTTTCAGTGATTTTTCCTTGTGGTTTTTGTTTGTTTGTTTGTTTTTGTTTTTGTTATTTGTGCACGTGTGTGTTTGGTGGTGGTGGTGGTGATGGTGGTGATGGTGTTTTTGTTGTTGTTGTTTTTGTTTGTTTGTTTGTTTGAGGAGACAATTGTAATTCTGTGTTCATATTTTCCTCTAAATATTTCCAACTTGATGTGTCTGCTTTTGCATTCCTTTCTATGCACTTACTCTTCATTAAATAGAAACCTTGCTGTTGTGTCTATTCCTAATGCTTATCTTCAGGTAAGCTGCCCCCTATTGCTCTTTCCATCCTTAAGAAAATAACACTTTTCAGGTATTTAATGACTTCTGTATGCACACATATACTGAGTTTAAATATCCTGCTTTGTTTCAGGAATGACTTCACTGAAATTTCATGGGTCTTCACAACATGAATATGATGTGGATTGCAGTAACAGCAATAGCAAGACATTTGTTAGACTAAGTGAGAGTGCATGAGGCAAATGAATGGCTGAGCCACTTCAGATTTCAACATAATACTTCATGCTGTAATTTCTCTTCCAGCCTCTTTTCTTCCCTCCCCTTATTTCAAAATCTTAATGAGGCCATTTGTTACATCCTTGGTCTTACAAATATACACATATTTGTATACAGTATACAGATATATGTATTCATCAATACCCAATTCCCTTCTAACTACAAGAATCCCATTTTCCTACTGCTTTTCTTATCTTCTCAGCCCCAGGCTTCTCACCTGACATCAGTACATACTCCAGTAGTAAGCTATCACTGCTCATCACCTACTGTGAATCAGAAAGTCACTGGCAGAAACTTCTTGCTCCAAGATAAGCCTACTTAGAGAATGTCCCACAAGTGAGCTGCTATGCAATAGTGCAATTTGCATTCAGTGCAATTTGCATTCTCTGCTGCTTGCTTCTCAGAGATAACCAGTCACCACTGGGAGAAAAAGATCACTGTCTGCTACTGAGTGGCAACTACTATGCCACTGAGTGGCAACTGCTACTTGTTGAAATGGATCAGCAACAATCTCTTACCACAGGATAAGCAGTCATTTTGAGTCCAAATATGAACATTGCAAACACTACAGTAAGTACCCTGATAACAATACTGATGTCGTGCAGCATGATAAATACAGTTTGCAGCACCTGATCAGCTTATCACAATGAAATACCTATTTTTATCAGTATAAATATAATTACTGACAGTATTAATCCACTTCTGCCAGCACCAGAAACAGGACAGCACCTGTTATTGATAAATAGTACCTGCACTCAGTATATAAAGTCCTCCCAAACCAAGGCATGATTCACTTCTCCAGCAAGAGAGGAAGTTTATCGGCCCTTCACCACTTCTATCATCTTATGAAACCCCCACGCCCAATTTTTTTTCTCTTACATTTACTACAATATCCTCCCACTCTACACTCAGCAACAGTGCAACATAATTTTCCACCTGCATATCTTTCTATCTGTGATAACCACAAAAGCTATATTTCCCAAGCTCTTCACTTCTTTTCTCCTACATATAGGTACCCTGAAAACAATCCTTCTGGAAGTTATTCATCACATAAACAGGAGCAGCAGCTACAGGTAACTACTGCCTGAACAATAATTACTTGATAACTCACAGTCTTTTCCTTGCCTGCAAGCTTAAGAGGCAGTAGCCTGGGTTTATAGCAGAAATGGGGGAGGCTTAAGAAATGCCTTGAAACATCACATGCAGTATAGGTTGCCAGGGACTAGTTCAGGTACATAGTCCTTCCTAGGGTTGATTTCTTTAAAATCCAGATAATAAAAGAAATTGCATTTTTTCCTCCCTGAATTTCAGGATATATCACAGAGCTTTTGCTAGGTCCTGTCTCAACAGGCTTACATTAAAAAATAAAATAAAATAAAATAAAAAAAAAGAACTATTACAAACTCTTAAGTCAGATGCTGAAGTTCTAGAAAAATGAATGCCCCAATTTTCTGCTGCTTTGCATCTCATATAATATGCTATTATCCAGCATTTTTAATCCAAACATTTTACTAAGGTCATTAGGTTGATTTATGTTTTACAGATGTAGAAAATGGATAAATAGTGGAGTGAATGCATGCTCAGTACAATAGTTGCAGAGCCAAGAATGAATAAAAGTCCTTTGAATCCCTTACCAGCATACTGTGTGTGCAGTAATAAAGAGCTGTGGAAACAGCTATGAAGCCACAAAATCACCTTGTTTGCACCAGTTCAAGTGATTATACGGAGAATTTTGAAAAGAAGTGGAAAATGAGACCTTGAACAAGACATAAGGCAAGAATACAAACCAAATGTACCTTCCTCTTTTATTAACTTTCTTAACAAGGTTATCCCTGACTATCAGCAACTCTAACGAGACCACAACCATCTATTTTAAATGCCAAGCAAACGCCTGTTAAGCAACAGACTCCCTCTTTGTAGGGCTGATTCTCTTGAATCCTAATAGTAACTGACAAGTCTTCCCTATCTGGACTTTTTTTTTTTTCCTTTCCTTTTTTTTTAAAAAAAAAAAACTTCACATTTTGAGTATGTGACAAAGCTCTGTGCAAGGGGTTGCCTTTACAAGGAGAGCTGTATGTTTTTTTTGTTTGGTTTTTTTTTAATGGGTGAGCAGCATTATAATAACATGTGGAAAGATCAAAATGCAATTTCTTTTTATTATTCCTATTATTGCATTCCCCTTCATAAATGGCAACCTCTTCAGAGACATCATCTGCAACATCATATTGATTTAATGTACCACTTTATATGCCTGCCCTGTCCTCAGATTAAAGACTTAAATTAATATGGCAAGTGAAACACTAAGAAATTCTACAATTCACCAGATAGATAGGCTTATACACACAAGGTATGCACATTTATAGTTAAAAATAAACAATAAAACAACCAACCCCCCCCCCCCCCCCCCCCCCCCCCAACAAAACAGACACATTTTAGGCCTAATTTGCTTGATCTTAAGATCTCCAAACACAAATTCATTATTCTTTTATTAACTGTTATCATTATTAGAATTTATAAGGAACTTGTAAACCTATTAAACTGGCCTTAAATGATGTGAGCTATTTATTGAATATACTAGCAGTGAAAAATTAATTATTAAACAATCTCCACAGGAAAACACCAGTGGCCTTGTCACCTCAGAGCCAGATTGATAGCATGTTACCTTCTAGAGAGTGGGGCCCTGCAACTCTCCAATATAAACCTTGGAAGGGTAATGTTAAGCATGTCACAGCATAAGTCACATTTTTAATTTAATGTTTTATTAAATGTTAGATAGAATAAATTTATCCAGGCCTCACAGACTCTGTCTTAATAAATGAGTTGGCACTCTTTCAGATGTAAAAAATGGTCACAGCTTCTCAAGGGCATCAGAAACCCTGAAGCAAAAGACACCAGTAAATACAAAAAGCAAAGGCAGCATGGACAGTGATATATTTGCAAGCACTGCGGGTGAGCCAACACTTTCAAAATGCTGAGGCTAACAAAACAAGGGCAGTGAACTCCCAAAATGGGAAAAGCACCTGCAGTAAGAAGCTATGCTTGAGTGCTGTTGCATGAATGTGTCCACTACTGAAATAATTAAATAAATAAATACAATAGAAAGGGTGTGGGCTTATCACTCTCCTGCTACTATATTTCAGGATATGTTTGTATCTTTAAAATTTCATGAGTACTATTAATAATTTATTTTTCTCCTGTCCTTTAATTTTTTAAGGCCAGACTTTGGAAACAAAAGGCAGGCAGTCAGATGATATATTCTCTCATTCTGCTGCAGTATCTACGGCACCTTCACTTGTGCTTCCTTATATAACTGCTGTCCTCAGTAATATATATAATTTGGCTAGGAAAAATGGTTACAAGTTCCTTAGTCAAAATCAATATGCCCCTGCCCTGCTGTATCACTTCAGAGACAGTCTTAATATTTCCACAAGCAATTCTAATTCAAAAACATTTGGCTTACATAAGGCACGACAGCTCAACACTACAACTCAATCAAGCTGCTCTATATATTTCTACCATCATAAACTGAACGATTGTAAATGACACTGTTAAAACTGCCAGAAAATCCCTCTCCCCCCACTAGTGGATATAAAAAAGTAAATACTTGGCACATTTTTTCCAGAACTCTAAAATGTTAGTGTTCAACAGCTATCCCTCTCACATTGCCACACGTTACGCTGTTAGCCATCATGAGAACAACAGGTTTTGATAAGCAACATGCAAAACCAGAGTGCAATGTGATTCACTGAAAACTTCTCTTGCAGTCTATGCTTCTGGAATTCACGCAGCTGTCATCCTCCTGAATGCACAAGAATGGTTAAACCATAATATAAAAGGGATCCTAAGGGATCCTAAAACTTCCATTGAAATTTACATATTTTCAGGAAATCAGGAAATAGATTGTTTTACATACAATCTAAAAGAAAGCACATAAGACAAAGCACACATTTGTGCTGAAGTTCTAAGAGTATGAAATCCTCAGTCTAACTAGGTAACACCTGCCACCTCACTTACAAGTCCTAAAGCTGATGTGAGAGGAAATTAGAAGGTCTTTATTCATCAAACAATGAGATGTTACTACATTTAGACACTAGGGTTGCATGAAAACATAAGCAATGAAATGAAATTTTTACCTGTAGGAATGGCGAAAACAAAATATTGTTAACCTAAATTATATTTAATCCTATATATATTTTTTAGATGACCTGAGGAAATATAGAATAATCTCAGATGAGAAGACACACTTTATGATAGAAACTGCATATTTACATGGAATATTTAGTCTTGTATTCAAAAAGTGAGGAAAAAGTATGATATAAAATATATATATATTTTTTTCTCCTTTATTCCTTATGAATAACGTTTTTTGATATTTCTGATTTTTCCATAACAGTGCAGAGCTGGACACCAGAACAGAAGTTGATCCAAACATTTTGAAGCTATCAAGCAGTATATATTCTATACAATGAATACACAAGGTTCAGTAAATGACACTAACAGAATCTTGAAGTTTAGTTTTTAATTACTGGTAACAGGAGAAACACAGATTTTTTTTACAATGGTTGCTTTCTTTTCACAAGTGGTTTTCTTCTCTCTACTTCATTACCAAATCACTTTTCTTTGGTGGAGGGAAGGATAATAGACTCAGCTTTAACACCAGGGGTTTTTTTTATTATTATTATTTTTATTATTATTATTTAAACAGAATTCTTTAAGCCTGTTTAAACTACAAAGAGAAACCAGCTGTTTTGGTATTTTTTAAGAAAATACTGCATATCGTCTTCATTTTGAGGTACACTTTTGTTACTCAGGCATACAAAAATGATAAGACTTTTAAGTTAGAGTAAGTCTGTACATAGGCAAGTATATAAATATTCTTATTATGCATATTATGAGAAAGTAGAGAACCACACGCAGTATATGTGGCTCAAAATGTTCCAGCTGCATCTAACTTACCCTCTTGGAACACAAATGCATCTGCTGCCCAGTCTGCATGTCCTGGTTTTTCTATCCAGGATTAGCAGGACTCTGAGAAGAGGATATGGCTGATGTCCTCCTATTGCCAAAACATGGAATTTCGATCCTTTTGGGAATGTGCTCCCTGACTTGGACATTTACAGGGCTATTATGTCCAGTAACACAGATATACTCATAGCTCCTGCTCGAGAGCAAAGAGAAATCTGATAACGGTGAACTGAAAGGGCTTATCTCTTTACTTCAGAACAAAAGAAAACAATGAGCTATTTCTGCAGTTGTTACCCAAGAATACACTCTCAATCCAATGTGCTCTAATGTATCTGAATACTCTCTCCATTAAAATGACTTAGTACATATGGAAGTTCGGCCAGGGAAGGACTGTAAACTTATTAAGAAAAGTTACCATAAGTAAATCTTAATCCTCTACTGCTTAAGCAGTTAGCCTTTTTTTCCTTTTTTTTTTTTCCTAGAACCATAAAAAATATGTAATCGTTATCAAGCTCACTTTGCTAAATGTGTGACAGTATAATGTGCTCTTAATTTTCTCTCTTTTAGAGGCAAAATTTATGAGCCTGTCTAAAGAAAACTAAAGCAATCAAATATCACGTATAGCCTGTGCCCCTCCTGTAGCAATTCAAAAGATCAATTCTTCTTGTTGAACAAGAGAAGTGTCCATATAAATTTATTTCAGTATTTTCAGGTGAAAGATAATTTGCGTAATGTTTTCCTCGCCTGTTTCCAAATGAAAGAATGCAAGTTGAAATTTCCCTTTTCCTCCTAATTAACAGGCATCCAGATGAAGTATTCTATCCAGTAAAATCCAACAGAGTTATAATGTCATAGGATGCTCAATATTTTCTCCACAATACAATATATACAGTACCATTATGTCTACAGCAATTGGCCTAGGCCAAACCTAAAGCCAAATAATGATGCAATTTACAAAATTCTATCAAGAGAACATTGCTTTATTCCAATATGGTATACTTCTGCAAAGCAATCTCTGGACACAGATTGATATCAGGGTATCCCGAAGTTGCCAATATCTCATCTCTCGAAGTGTTCTAGGCAGGATGCTTAAGGATTTGCACAGTCTTGTGCAGTAGAAGGTGCCCATGGCAGGAGAGTTTGAACTAGATGATCTTTAAGGTCCCTTCCAATCCAAACCATTTTATGGTTCTGTGATTCAATTCACAAGTGGAAAATACTGAAACTATGACCTATGACTCACATATTAGTTTTAACAAAAACTAAGGATATGAACTTTCCAAACTTTCTAAACTGAGTCAAATTACAGTGAGTCGAGAAAATGAAAGTCCATTAAAGCAAATAGCAAATGAAATAATGTTTCCACCAATTCTGACAGAATTTTCTTTTGCATCCCATTTCATCTCAGTGTTTGACCCCCTAATCCATAATATTTTTAAAAAGGGGCACAATGATGACAATATCTAATGAAAAATTGCTCAGAGATATAGGAATCACAATAGATAGTCGCATGCTGGTTTTTTGTTGTTGTTGTTTTGTTTTGTTTTTCAATTCTGTAGAATATGAGATAACAGATGGTAGGAAGGTAAATGAATAAATACACAGTACTACTATGTGTTCATGTAAGTCCATGCATGCCAGAAAGCTCCTTGGCACTCCTATTAAATACCAGGAAGAGTTCTGAATAGATGCTAAACACAAATTAAAAAATTGCAAGTCTGTGACACATACAATGTCTATCCTTAGTAACCTTTGGTTTTGAGGATGAAAGATTAAGATTTGCCATCCACTTTTACAGTGACTAATGAGCTAATAATTTACAGACAGATTAATACAGATATTTTTAATTCTCTCTAAAATGGTGCCTACAATCCAAATGAATTATTTTAATCAAGAATAGAAGAGTCATAAATACTCTGAAAGGACTACCTTTTCAAGAGCTCTATCCAATCATGAATACAAATGAGATTGTTCACTGTGGTGCCACTACTTGTGGGTATAAATATTTGCTCTTTTACTAAAGGCAAAGCTCTTTTAAACAAATGAATTCCCAAAAGTTGTGTGTATTAGAAATGCTTTCACACATGCAAATCATGGGTATTATAGCTTACAGTTCCTGATATACTAAGAAAGAGTTACTACCCTTGATGATTTGGGGCAGATCATTACATTCTTCTTTCTTTTGTTTGCCTTCCTATCTTCTCTTATTTTTGTTTCTCTTATAAGCTCTTTCAAGCAGTAATTATTTATATATAAATGCTAATCCTTGAGTATTGACTGGAACTCAGGGAACAGTTGTAGTGCAGATGTAATAAATGCAGTATAGTAGTTCACAGTTGAAGGTGATAGACCTTCATAGGTCTATCATAGGTTTGGTTACCTATAAAGATGCTACTAGGTTTGGGGCATGCATTATATCAAACTTAATGATCTTACTTTTAGCAAATACCAAAAAAACAAATAACCAAAAAAAAAAAAAAAAAAAAAAAAAAAAAAAAAAAAAAAACAAAAAAAAGCCACCACACAGCCCTTCACTTATTTGAAACAGATTCTAAACTTTGTTCTAGAGTTATTTCATTTATAGTCCTTATCACTCTGTGTTCCTCTCCCTTCACTTGCCTCCTTTTTGTCCCTCTGCAACATATTGGTACTGTGGGAGGCATTCACACTGTCTAACTTTAGTCAACTAATTTAGGGCTCTGAATCACCCTCTAGGAGTGCCTGCCTCATAGAATTTGACTACATATGGAACAGAGATTTTTAAATGTAGGTGTTCTAATATCTACTTTTTTTTTTTCTTCTTCTTTTTTTTTTTCTTTTTTCCCCCAAATACTAAAGTATCTCAGTCTAGGTAGTGGTTATGCTTCCTTGTATCCCTTCCTATACTTGAGTAAAACATTTTTTGTCAACAGTGATTGAGTTTATTAAATGTAGAAGTTGCAGATTTTTTTTTTTTTTTCACCATCTTAGCACCTCCATTTCACTTTCTCTCACCTAGTCTTAACACAACAAGCACACTGCCTGCAGCATTAAAACAAGCATAAAAGAAGAAAAAGGAAAAGAAAAAAAAATAAACGTATAAGGTATTTACCCATAGAAATTTTCTAAAAAGTATATCTGTCAATAAATTGCACCATTCAGCCAAGGAGGCTGCATCTGCAAGCAAGACAGTACATTGGTCTCATGTCTAGCCATGCCATGACCTTTCTTCTGAGACTATCAACAAAGATGCCAATTAGAGCCATGACTAGAGCAACACATTCCATGTTGTGCTAAATGCAACTGTTAGCAAGAGGACAAAGATCATCCATTTGCTTAATAATGGATTCCTGTTTGGCTCAACAACGGAAAAATTAGGGTACTCTTCATATACTTTTTTTTTTTTTTTTTTTTTTTTTTTTTTTAATCTCTTGTGTCACAGAAAGGCTTGCACTGTCTATGTAAGAATGATTTCCTAGTATATCACTGATTTTGTTTACTTTATCATCTCTTACACAAGTTATCTAAGACTTCAAGTTCTTTACTACCCGAATTTAATGTTAAAACTATCTGTTTCCACATTTCACAAGTAATTCAACATATTGAGAGTTGCAAGCCATTCAAGAATAGCAAGTAAATCAAGGTCAGCTTCTGAAAGTATGCCTTTCAACAAAGCCATAAGAAAAGGGTTGGTCAGTATATGTATCAAGTATGAATGAAATTAGTTTAAGAACATTAAGTGTGATAATGTGATGAGAGGAGAAAAGGAAGGCACATTATTTATTTTTTTCTATCTATCTCACTTGCAAAATGCGCATGTAATTTACAGAAAATTTATACGGGCAAGATGAAAAGGATGTGTAGTTGAATGTGGACTGTCCACTGCATGAAAATGCATAATGCTTTGTATTAATGGTAGGGTTATATATAATATAGGGGTTAATATAAAGGTTATGGGATTATATCCTAATATTAGCATTATCTTGGAATTCCATTAATAGGAGTCATGTTGATAAACTCATAGACAATACAATACTCTGCAAAGATTTTAAAAGGAATAAGACTCTCCAAGTTTCTTTAAACTTCAAAGAAATGTACATCTGGTGATGACTATTAATTTCTATTTGTAAAATAAATAAAAATAATTTTAATCAAAATAACATTAATTTTTGTTCCCAAACAAATATAATTTCTGCCACACTAATTATTCGAAATTGATTATTTAGGCAGAACCACAAGGAGATGGAAAGAGGCAATGTATCTTGAAGCAGGCTTTAAGCAAAAAGAATAGCTTTTTTAACCGGATCTATCTAAAGACATATAGACTGCCAATCATGATAGAGCTACTTACTTGGATTTATCAAATCCACTGGGAGGTGGAAAGATGTTATATAATATACCCTATTTAAATCTCACGTTTCTCAGTTAATATTATGGACAAATTTCAAAAAGCAACTCAAATAATCTGAGATTATTTTCAAGCCAATTTAGAGATTTTTGCGTTTAAACTATTTCTTCATTAAAATCTTATTTTACACCTGATTAGAATGTTTCCCTTGTAAGATTGTTTTTATTTTTTTTAACTAATAGTATTTTGCCATATATCATTAATATATGTTATCAATAGTAATATATTATCAATACATCTTATCAATAGTTAGACATGAGCAATATTGATAGTAGTATTATTATCAAATTTCTGGTTATACACTGCATTTCTAATTTGCTTTCTTAAAATAATTTTCAGCCAGGAATTTCCAGTAGCTTGTATGTGCACATACCTTTGAATCACAAAATCACAGAATCACAGAATGACCTGGGTTGGAAGGGACCTCAAGGATCATGTAGTTCCAACCCCCCTGCCTAGCAGGGCCATCAACATACACATTTACTAGATCAGGTTGCCCAGGCCCCCGTCCAACCTGGCCTTGAACACCTCCACGGACGGAGCATCCACAACCTCCCTGGGCAGCCTGTTCCAGGGCCTAACCACTCTCCTAGTAAAGAACTTAAGTTCTTTAAGTTAAACAACTTAACTCTTTCCATAACTTCAAAGTTAAGAACCTTAACTTTCCATAACTTTGAAGTTATGGAAAGAAATTACTTGATGTGATGCAGTTTTACATTTTAAGTATAAAGTCAGTTTTGTATTCATATGTCAGGTTTTTGTTGTGTTTTGTTTTTTTCTGTTTTTTGCTCTGTAGCCGTATGTTAACACTGCAAGAATGGTACTGTGTTGTACCTGCTCGATGCAATGTGAAATGAAAATGAGAAGTTAAAGGCCAGTCCAATTTAATTGTTCAAAATCAGTGAGATCTGAAATTAAGCAAAAACAGATGAAGGATGAAAAACAAATTAGAGAATGAAGATATGACAGTTACCACTGCTATTAAGTGATAAGGTAATTAAATTCTATTAAGATACACCCTAAAACCTCTCTATGATAGCATACATGAGAAAAATCACCAGTAATTGCAGTAGCAATACATTGTCCCAGCTCTGGATTAAATGTGGGATAGCAAAGCAAGAAACTTACTCAGAAACTTTTTATAGTTCTGAATTTCAGGGCATAATAATAATAATAATAATAGTAATTGTAATAATAATAATAATAAAACCAATTCATTTAAAATTCAGAAGGGTTATTTTTTATGTCTCCTATTTGTTTGCTAAGACTAAAAAAACCCACAAACAACAACAAACAACAAACACCACTCAAGCCTGCTCCAAATACTCATAGAAACTCTCATGAACTGAAACTAACAGGTTTCTTTTCACAGATTTAAGGATATGAAGCAGGACCAACTAAACACCAAGGTGTGTTAGCCAATGTAGTCTTCAAAGCTTATTTATACTGTGTTGCTTCACTTAATATTTGCACACTAAAAATATAAACATTGGCACCATTTTCAAGAAGTAAGTTATTAGCAGACAGTAACAAGATAGAGGAATGGAAGGAAGGCATTAAAACTATATTTGAAAAATGAAGCATCTCTCATGAGTTTCATTATCCTACTGAGGTTTGGGGAACACAGAGGAATATTCATCCTTCTAAGGAAAGCAGAAAGCCAAGAAGGCTGACAGAAAAGAACCGATAAAACTTTTCTATGTTCATATTATTTTGTACATGCTGTAGAGAATAAATTAAAAATAAAAATAAAAATAAAAATAAAAAAAATCCCGTGAAAAATGCATCGACTCTTCAATAAAATATTATCAAGATATGGATTTATTTCAGTTACAGTTTTAATGCTTATTTCTTCATATATTTTATCTGGGCTTACAACAAAAATAGTGGTATACATGTTCCATTTAATGAGTGACAGCATCTTAGTGATGTCGAAAAACATTTTGTGATACTCTCCAAAATGGTGGTGTACCATTAGAAAGGCATATATTAATCTCTTACACTACCTGGATACACACACATTTCAGGAGTTATATTAGTCCACAGCAAATGTAAAGTATGGATATTTTCAAAGCCAGCAGTAGGCACAGTATTCACACTGTTTTCCATATGCATTGCTTCAGTAAAACTCATCCTTTGATCATTTAACATTAAGCCATTTTCTTATGTTTGACTGATAAACTGTAAAGACATAATTTTTTCTTAAGTTGCTGCTAATTTTGCAAGTACATTGTGAAAAGTATTTAGCTTTCTTTTGTTCATTGCAGTGAGCTCATATATTTGATACATATTTTTTTTCCTAAATTAACTAAATACTACACAGTACAATTTCTTATATTTGATCAATAATATATTATGTTCATTAATAGGTATGACAGTGCAATTTGTGTTCTATCATCTCTATCAGTTTCTTATGCTGCACAAACACTGTGGTATTTTAGAATCTTCTAAAAATTAAGTGAAGAGCACCATTATGTTACTATTCTTATTCTTCAAATAAAAAACTCTAATTATATTTCTGATTGTGTTATACTGATTTTTTGTGTGTTGCTGTGCAGAAGAATAAATGTCAAAGTGGTTATTTTTTACTGTTGCACTCTTATAATTCAGCATCTTATATTTGACTATATCAAAACAGCTTGCTCAACAACAGATTATACGTATATATATGTATGTATAATTGGTCCACTGATAGCCATAGGTTATATTCCATATTCTATCTTAAAATCACATTAAACTCCAATACTAGCTGTAGAGATATTGCTAGCATTTTAATAAGCTTGTTCAGAAAACAAGAGATATGATACCTGTTCTCAAGCTCCATTCCAGCCAAAATAGTTTGTTTTAGGGCTGGGTAGACTAGGGTATGGAAAATACTTCATTTCCTTCAGATAAAGCTCTGGAAATATCACAAGAAGTTCTAATTGTCCTTATTTCCTTTACCAAACAGGTAAGGTCTGAGTTGCAAGTGACTGACCACATTTCCACCAATATGTTCAGGATCTCTTTTTCTGAGTTCAAGGCAGTGGCATGCATCTGTGCAAGGTGTCCAAAGTATCTGAGAAGCCTTCTTCTGTACAAGCAATCTTCCTTGTGAAGAAAAGTGGCGGAGTCTGTTGCATGCAGTAGGCAGCCAGGGTTGATGAAGCAGACATTGACTCTCTCAGGGAGAGGATGGAGAACGCTTGAGAGAAAGAGAGAGAGATACCAGGAAATAAGCAGGCCTAGGGGATGTTAGGACATATAAAGCCTAAAAAAAGGTTTGTTTTTCCCCTTTTCCACAAGAATTCTGGGGATTAGAAATCTGAAAATACCCTGGTTTATATCAGATTTTGGAATAAATTCTGGACAAGTAACAGCTGCCTAGAGCTTTACCTTGGAATTTCCTTTTTATTTTTTGTAGTCTTTATACCCTTGCCTATTTAGATTGATTATATTCTGGTTTGCTGGGATTATCACCAAGACAAGGTTAAGAACTGCTATGTTAAAAGCTTGCTCCCTTCTTAATTTTGCATGCATCTGTCTAGCATACTAACTACTTTTCATTCTCTATCCTGAATTTCCATACTTCTGGCCACAAAGAGCATAGCTAACTCCAGAACGTTTAGCTTTAATTGTGAAGATAGCCAGTCTTCAACTTTGTTAGATTCAATGAATAAATGTGGCAAGAACAAGGCTCCTATCAAGAGACTAACTCCCTCTCTATCTCAATCAGAGATTAAATCATTCTGAGATAGGATGAAAATGAAGTAGAAATTTTCCCAAAGATTAAAAAAACACACACACACACAAAAAAAAACCCCACATAGATTGACAATTTTCATTACAGGAAAAAAAAAAAGAAAAAAAAGTAACAACAGGGTGCTTCGAGGGCCATACAAGGACCAGGTGTTCTAAATGTATTAACGTGAAAGAAAAAAATCAATTATCTGTAATGTGGCAAAATTTGCAAATAGCACAAAATAAATAGATAGACAGACAGACAGACAGATAGGTAGATAGATAGATAGATAATCTGGTAACCAGGCCTGAAGAAGACAAGAAACTTCAGATATAACTGACCAAGCTAGATGGATAAACAACCTTGAAAGTGACAATCATTTATTTAGATGCAAAGTAAAGCACATTGGTGAGAAAAAGTGCAACAAATCGTTCACTTCACCTGACATCTCAATTAATAGCTCCAACTCAGAAAAAAACATCTGGGCCCCACTACAGACTGTTCAATGAAAAGCCCTGTTCAAAAAAGCAAGTAGAATGTTACGATGCATAAGAAATGAACTAGGAATAGGAAAGAAAATATAATGTCATTATATGAATCAATAATTTTCCCTCCTTAGGAATAGTGTGAAGTACTGGTCACCCCATCACAAAAAGGATATTACTGAATTAGAAGGTATTCAGAGAAGAGTGATTGCGATAATTAGGCATACAGAGAAGCCTTCATATGAAAAGACTGAAAAAAAAAATGGAATTGTTAACCTTAGAAAAAAGATGAATAAGAAGGGATATGATGAAAGTATAAAAATGGTAAGTGGCAGAGAAAATAGATCCGGAGCTTCAGTAGTCCTGCATCTCATAATTCAAGAACAAAAGGACACTAAGTGAAAGTGAAAAGCAGCAGCTCCAAATGTGATAAAAGGACATACTTTTTAATGCAACACATAATTAGATTATGGAACTCAATGCCACAGGATGTCACTGATGTCAAGAGCTTACCAAGATTCAAAGAAGGACGAGGCACTTACAACTCTTGATATTCTTGGGAGTCTTACACAGACTAACCATTAAAAGTTTTGAAAGAGAGGTTATGTCCTGTGTTTCATATTTTAAAAGACAATACTTCTAAAAGGAATTTGGAGAAAAGATGTCTAGAGTTGGTTTCTTCCTGCTCTGGCTATTTGATTATTTTTTTCTTTGATGTGTTCTGTTTGTTTTTTCTCTGGAAACATCTGGGCAGTCTTGGAGAAAGACATTGTCCTTTAGCATAATTGTTGCTCTAAGCAATGTGCCATGGCATGTATTTGGAGCAATGGTGTAATTTCTAGCTGCAGAACCAAATACAGTTTCACTGTGGCAGCTTTGCAATTGATTCCATGTGTTCCAATTGTCTTCAAGCCCAACCTTAATCTCCAGCTATTCTACTGACATCTTTTTTTTCACTTTCTGCAGCTGTAAGACATATGCAATATCTCCAAACAAGAGATACTTTGCCTTTTATGCCTCTTATTCTCCACGGTTTCCTTACCATATTTTTTTCTCCTTTTTGCCTCTTTTGCTGCTCAGAGAGATAAGGTATTATTCTCCTACCTTTTGTTCTTAAACCGTTTATTTTCCCATTCATCAACTCTTTTTTCCTGAGCTTTTCCTACAGGAAGACTTTCAGTGCAAGTACATAATGGTAGACACAAGTATAAAAGAGCTTTTTTTTTTTTTTTCCCCAAATCAGATATGTTAACTGAAAAGTGAATCAAAAATAGAGTGTGAAATATACTTGGTACAAACAAGCTTATTGACTTTGAACAGTATTCCAAAATAATTCCTCCTTCTCTTATTATTAATTTCACTACATTTTCAAATAGAAAAGGGACAGAAAACCTTTAAGTATTATAAAAATAGAGGTTTCAGAGGCAAATGGTAGTAGTCTTTTTATTATTATTGATATTGTACTAAAAGCCAATTTAATTACATAGAATTAAAACCACCTACAATTTTCAAAGATTCAGATTCAACTAACTTGTCACAGGCCTCATTCAACAGAAGCTATTAAACTAGATAGCTGGGAGATAAACCCTACAAGCAAATTTATACGTGTTCTATTTACTGCTACTATAGCTTTCATTTGACACCTAGCGGGCACAAAACCTACCAAGTTCTGTGAGGAGTTTGAGGGTTGCTACAAAGTAAGCAAAAATACTGGGGGTGGAAGAATGAGCAGCTGAGTTTGTAGGGCTAGTAGGCCAAACAGAGTGCTGGAGGGCTGTAACTGCCCTAGAGAGAAGCCAAATTTGGACAATGCTCAGGAAATACATACTGTATGGATACCCTGAAGATATCTAGCCATGCTTGAGAGAATGTGGCAGCCCGAACAGAGCTGAGGTGTGACTAGCTACTTCAAAGAAAGCTGTGGTGTGCCTTGGCTCATCTCCGCCCCAGTGATTGCCTCTGCTTTGCTACAGTTAATTTTTCTCTACTTCTAGATGCATGCCTCAGTAATTAGTTATGTTCTTGTGATTGTTTTGTTTGCCAAGAAAAATATATATATATATTAAAGTGGCATAAAGAAGTTTATGTTCTACCCTTCCCAGCTTAAGCCAGCTTAACCAGAACAACTCTGCAATGAACTACTCAAATCAATGACTTGTGTCAATGCTGTCTTTTGAGACATCCACATTATTCTTACTAGTTTAGATACGTCTGAAGATTTACAGGTAGTCTGCAAGATGTTTTAGTCTGAATCCAGTCCATGGGACATGCACTTAGCACAATCTGGTCTAAATATGTTACTGCTGTACAATGTTCA
Source organism: Alectoris magna (assembly GCA_030625065.1). Taxonomy (NCBI): domain Eukaryota; kingdom Metazoa; phylum Chordata; class Aves; order Galliformes; family Phasianidae; genus Alectoris; species Alectoris magna. The sequence continues at coordinate 37,578,481 of CM060560.1, forward strand.
CCTTCAGAAGAGAAGGAGCTGGTTTGCAACAATACAGAATTAAATTTTAAAAGTCTGAAAAAAAAAAAAAAAAAAAAAAAAAGAAAAAAAAAGAAAAGAACCTATATTATGTGATATAATAAAAAGTATGAACACTGCTGGTATCATAGGAATTTGAGAGGTGTTTCCAGCCTATGAATATTTACCAACATGAGCTAAAGATAATTGGTATGTGTATTGCTCTTTACATTTAAATTTTGTTAAGACTTAATTCTCATTGTTAACGATCCCACAATCATGAAACAGTGAAATACCTTTCATTTGAAAGCCACCTACTGGGAACAGGGTGAACTGCATTTATCTTTTTCTCGTTAAGTGCCATACAAATGCAAAAAGTAGATTCTAATTCTGCCGAAATACAGAATTATGAGTTGTAATTCTGGATGCTTTACTCTTACTGATAACCACTTAAGTTAGTTTATATCTCTGTATTTCATATGGTGAAAGTAGTAGCAAAATAGCTAAATTATCACTATTTGGGATTGTTATTATTATTATTATTATTATTATTATTATTATTATTATTATTATTTAATTTTACCTCTTCAAGTCCTCCAGCCTACCTTTACAAGTCAAGTCCTCTGATCTACATTTTGTCATCAGTTAAAAACATGGCCTGAAGTAAAATATTATTTTCAGATGAAAATGTGTACAATTACTGAAAAATATTTCCACTAATTCACTTTCTTAGTAAATAAACATAAATGGTGACGAGTAGCATTCCTTGGGAATCAGTGTTGGGACTGGTGTTTTTTAATATCTTTATAGGACAGTGGGATCGAGTGCACCCTCAGCAAGTTTGCAGATGACACCAAGCCGAGTAGTGCAGTAAACACAGTAGAGAGAAGGGATGCAACCAGAGGGACCTGGACAGGCTTGAGAGGTGGGCCCATGAAGTTCAACAAGGCCAAGCACAAGGTCCTGCACCTGGATAGGAGCAATCCCAAGCACAGATATAGGTTGGGGAGAAATGGCTTGAGAGCAGTCCTAAGGAGAAGGATTTTGGGGTGCTGGCTGATGAAAGACTCCACATGAGGCAGCAGTGTGTGCTTGCAGGCCAGAACACCAACCATATCCTAGGTTGCATCAAGGAAAGTGTGACCAGGAGGTTGAGGGATGTGATTCTATGAAATGGCAGATAACTATTAAAATAATTGATAGAATATTTCATTATGGTTGTACAAAATTGTAGCTTTCCCACAATAACATTGTCACATCCATTTCACCCAAATGCATGCTGTCTTCTTGTTTTGCACATTAAATCACAGGGGTTTTTGTTTGCTTGTTTTTGTTTCCCTCCATTACCTTGTATTTGTTATGTCAAACATTCTGCTTGGAATGGACAAACAAATAATGGATGTTCCCTAACCATGAATTAAAATATTTCATGTTAGAAATCTAGATCTCATTAGATTAGGTAGAAGTGTGTGTGGAATTAACTAGTGATGCAAAAGACTTCAGCATCAAAGCTGAACAAAGGGTACACTTTTGTTTGGCATCACTGTGTACTCAAAATAAGTTTTGGAAGAAATACCAATGAGAAGTATATCACATCTGCTTCCATTGTGGCAAAAATGTTTTTTGAAAACAGAAAAGAGAATTAATACATACTTTAAATGATAAAAGAATCAATGTGCAGTATGTTACAATATAGAACTAAACACTTCTTAAAAGTAAATTTTCCAAATCTAGAAATGTTACTTGCTCAGTGACAAATTAAGCTTCAGTGCCCAAGGTGAAATTTCAAGATGCACTTAAATGTATTGAAACAAAGGCCTACTGAATTTTATGTTCTCCAGACCATTTCAACTTTATATATTACACAATCATATTCAAATCTATGCAGAAATCTTTCAATTTGCTCATAGCTTTTTTTTTTTTTTTTTTTTTTTTTTTTAATTTATTTTTACATATTATTTGGCATATACTGTGCTTTAGCTTCAATACATCAGCGAAAGATACTGAACTATGCATAGTGGCTCTGAATTGTTTTTTTCTAAAGATGAAAAACTTTTTCTCAGATGTGTCAATTGGGAATAGTATGATTGGAAGACAAAGCTGGTAAAGGACAGCTTTTTTTGTTCTGTAAATCTCATCAACACATAAGCCACACTTCCATGAAACTGGTGGAGCAATTCAAAAACCTTAACCATATTTAATATAAGTGTAAACATAACTAAACTTTAAGTATAGTTATAAATATAACTTCTGTTTAACTTCATAAATATATACTTTACGTATTTAAGATTCTCATTTGTCATTTTTTAAATGTTAAAATAAACCATCATGTTAGCAATAACAAATTATTTCTCTGCTCAAACTGCCTCAATATAAACCTAATTCTGTATATTACTCCATAAAATATAATCTGGTATTAATTCCTTTGTACGGACATTCTGCGTAATATGGAATTAACATTAAATGTTTCCAATAATAAAACACAAGTAATGTGAGACAAAATTTGCAATGACTGCGGCTATAGTGTCTTAGATTTAGTCTCTGCTCTACAAATTTATAACTCCAACTCATATAATTAGTCTAATGATATTCACTAATTACATGTGTAAGGTATCTGTAGAATAAGGCTTGAAATCATGACTTTCCTCTTAGCCATACTTTTAGCCAGTAGTTATTTTCACCAATAAGGTAAATTTCATGGCTTTAAGTTTACAAGGGGCATAACAAGGCTATGCAGCAAATAGTTACCACATATAGTGTATTTTGTCCATTTGCTTGCTTGCTTGCTTTTCCTTGACATAATCTTTGATAGTAAGATAAATGATGAAAAAGCAAATCTCTTGAGCAATAAGATTTAGTCTGTAGAATCACTGCTGAGATATACATTTAGGACCATATGATTTATGATATTAACCGAGTTTTCAGTTTATGGTAACTAGAGGTCTCTCTTGAACTGTTCTCCATTTCTCTTTGCCTCATCTACAAAATATTCAGTATTCAAACATAAGAACATTATTTTTAGCTTATTCATTTCTTCCAAAAGGTCTCTGAGTAGAAAGCAGTTACCTCAGAAGATGAGAGTGCTCGTGGATAACATTATCAGAAGAGGTTTCTGTTACTTTCCATCATAATCCTGGACATGAGATAAAGGAGTATAAATGGGGAAAGTACTAAGCACATTACAATCTGAGGTTTTTAACAACTAGATGAGACCACGCACCTAAGGGCTATGGACATTCTGTTCTCTACCCAGGCTGATAAAGGACTGATATGCACTATCCCATAGTCATAAACTCTTCAAGAGAATTAGATTTTTGCAATTGTAGTTACTTGCATGAAATTCTAACTAGTTATTAAGTTCTGAAATGTCCGTATAACAAGGGTTAGTGCTAGCACAAGCTGCAGTTGCAATATAACATGTCAAAAACCAATGGATAAACTCTTAGTTGTAGAAGAAGATGCTGAAGAACTGAAAGTAGATCTTTGGCCAAATCAGAAGATTTGTATGAACTAGTAAGATGAAGAAATGATCTTTATCAGTAAATGATTGATTTTGAAAAAGATAAAGATTCTGTTCTTTTCAACTTTAACATTATCTTTCACTGTTCTTAAGAAAATTTCCTAAGCAGCGTCTGTCCCTGAACTCTTCATGCCTTCCAGATTCCAACAGTTAACTCTGAATAATGAATAATCTATAAAGTAAGTATTACATTACGAGTTTGGATGTTTCAGTACACTTTTTCTAGAGCAGCACTTATTACTGTAACTCTTTGTGTCTGTTTAGATTGGAGTGAATGTGACTGCAATATGCAAGATGGACAAAAAGGAATTATTCCAGAGAATTTGGGGCCTGGCAGCCTGACAGTGATCTAAGGTAAGGTTATGGAGCAGATCATCGTAAGTGCCACCACTCAGAACATACTGGACAATTGGTGGGCAGAAGCAGCCAGCATGGGTTTAGGAAAGCCAGGTCCTGCCTGAATAATTAGATCTCCTTTTATAACCAGATAAGTAGATATTGGAAATACTGTGGATGTTTGCGTGGAATTTAGTGAATTATTTGACACCATTTCCCACAGTATTCTCTAAAAACTTGTAGCTTGGACAAGCATACAGTAAGCTGGGTGAAGAACTGGCCCAGCTCAAAGCATCACGGTGAATGGAGTTCAATCCAGTTGGTGGCCAGTCTTCAGTGGTATAACCTAGGTCTCAGGTTTGGGGCCAGTTTTAATTTTTTTATCAGATGGGATGAAGTACCTCCTCAGTAAGTCATAGATGTTACCAAATTAGGAGGGCCTGTCAATCTGCTTGAGGGTAGGAAGGCTTTATAGAAGGATCTGGATAAGCTGGGTCAATGGGCCGAGTACAACTGCAGGACACCCAACAAGGTTAAGTTGTGGGCCCTGCACTTGGGGGATGACAACCTCCTGCAATCATGCAGGCATGGGGAAAAGTGGCTGGAACGTTTCACAGCAGAATAGGACCTGGGGCTGCTGCTCTACAGAGGTGAATATGAGCCAGCAGTGTGCTCAGGTAATCAAGAAGGCCAATGGCTTCCCCTCCTGCATCAGAAGTACGACTAGGTCATACACTAGGTCAGCACGACTAGGAAAGTGTTTGTCCTTTATGTATGCAGCACTAGTGAGATCTCACCTGAAGTACTGTGTTCAGTTATCGGTACCTTGCCACAAGAGCGGCATTGAGTTGCCACAGAGTGTGCAGGGAAGATCAACAGAACTGGTGAAGGAAACAGAAAACAAGCATTATGATGAACAATTGAGCGAATTGGTTTTGTTGAGCCTAGAGAAGAGGAGGCAAGGGTGGGGGTTCATTACTCTCTACAACGACCTACTAGAAGATTGCCACAAGGTGGTATGGGTCTCTTTTCCCAGGTGACAAATGATACGACACAAGGAACCTGCCTCAAATTTTGCTTTGGAGGTTTAGATTGGACTTTAAAAAGGATGTATTCACAGAAAGGTAGTCAAGCATTCTAAAGGGAAGCACTGCCCAGGGAAGTAGCCATCTCTAGAGATGTGTAGATATGGCACTTAGGGACATGATTTAGTGATAGGACTCTGTAAGTCAGGTTAATGGCCAAACTTGATCTTGAAGGTTTTATTCAACCTAGATGATACTAAGATTTTATTACTTTTTGCCTTAAGAGAAATCAGTAGTGGGCCTACAGTGTCTGAAAAAAAAACCCTAATATTTAGTTGTTTTTTTTTTTTTTACTTTACTTCAGGGTACCTCTTGGTGCCATGTCTTGGGCAATTCACAGATTTTGTCTTCAAGAAACAGAGATATTTGAAATAGTAGGTTGGTCTCAACATTCCTCAAAGTACTTTATGTCAGCATCTTCCTGTAGCTCTTGCAAGCTACTTCTCGCATGTCCTAATGTTTAGTAGTTTGAGCTTTACAACAGCAATTGGCCTGTTTAGACTACAGTTAGTAATCATCTGACAAATATAAGGCTTCATTAAGAATCATTTTCATTCCCAGTGAGGCACTTACTTAGAACTACTTTTTGTTCAGTAAGACTAAATACATTATAAAGTTTTCTTTTGGAAAAACCTTTCATCATAGTTAACTCTGAGTTTCTCTTTTTTGCACATTTTCTCTAACAACTCCTAATTTGGAAAATTCTGTCATCTTGTAATGCTGAGAATCACATTTAAAGTAAAGAGAAATTAACTAGTGTCAATTTCCTATGGATCTGAAGCAGAAAGAACAAGTCTCTAAGTAAAAGCACACAGAGACTACATATATCATAGATGGCAGAGTGCAAGGCAAATGCTATTAGTAATTCACCGTGTAGTTTGGAAAAAAAATGAATGTTTTTTTCTCTGACTTATAAACAAGATATTACTGTTACAGAAACCCTCTGATACAACATTAAGAAACTTAACTACAAGGAAAGGTTCCTTTTGCGTCAGAACTACAATTTGGATATTGTTTGGGAAGATGATTATTTGCCATTTTTAAGAGCAGTTTTACTACACCCAAATATCCATGACATTATATTAAAATCCCCCAAGTGACACCATGTGCACTCAATCTGTCATTTTCAAGGTACTCTGCTGCCCTCAAAGGAAGTAATAGATAGCATTTTTAATAAATGAGCAAGTTATAAAATCACATTTCACTTTGAGGAGTCTTCTCTTCTATTTCACTCTCAACACAGAAGTGGTGAGTATCTTCACCTGAGAATGATGTTTATGATGTATGTGCTCATAGACCAAAAGGTTGTATTTGAAATCTCAGCAAGAGTTCTCCCTCTGCCCCTTCTCATTTAACAGAAAGTTTGTACGATATAACCTTCCACAAGCTAGAGCAGAGAGAATCCTCTCAGCTTAAGCATGTAAAACTCTATATTATAACCATGACAGAAATCTCATTTTCCAAGCATACTCTGTCTCCTGCAGAATATACAAAGTTTAAATGCAGATGCAGTCAAAATCTCATTAATGACTCAGATCAACAGCTGCCATTGATCGTTAAAACGTAAATGCAGTGACTTCTAAATCTTAAAATGACACAGCAGCTGTGCATTTTGGGAAATGAGAACAACTGAATATAATGTAACAATGTATGAATATTATCTTCCTGCAACATAGATATTGTTAAAAATTTTCTAGTTAAAATGAAAAGAACAACATAGCCTTTATCTGACATTTTCAAATTATCTGATAAACAAAAAGAAATATATATATATATATATATATTTCTTGATGTCTATCATACTACTTCCTTGATGCTTATATAATTTGCTTTCAAACTGCAAACAGATGCCTGAAAAACAGCTTGGAAAGATTCTCCATTTATTTTTAAAGCATAAAATTCTGTAAATACTTATATACTTGAAAGTAGTGTATCTCATTAGACTACACATTTTGAAATAGAATGTCATTGTAATATAAATGAACCAAAAACATCGCTTTCTGATAATGGATTAGAATGTAAACTGGGTATGAGTTGCAGATAATTGCATCTTGTGGGAAACACTGCCTTCAGTAGTTACATATTGTTGAAAATAAAGTTATCTGGCAATTAAACAAAAATAGAGTAAAATAAAAAGTAAAACTGTATAACATTAAAAAAAATAATAATAATAATTAAAAAATAGGTGACTCATCTCTGATTCCTAACATTCATTAACAAGTATCTCATCTCCATTTCTCAGTTTGTTTTTAAAGTCTAAGTATTTAATAGGAACTAAGAAATAACCCAACAAAGCAATTTTTCTTGTTTTAAAGCCCTGTTCACCAGAGAGAGAGAGCGAGAGAGAGAGAGAGAGAGAGAGAGAGAGAGAAAGGAATAACAAAATACATGGCTAAAAATATTTTAGATATAAATTTATCTCATATAAGATGTAAGTTTTTTGAAACACGTGTTTGTGAACTTTTTTTGGTTTGAAGCTAAATGCAATGTGTGTTCGGATTGAAACAAAATAATAACTAATCAAATCATTGTCAAGTACCTAAAATGACTATCTGTTGCAAATGAGTTCTCAGTGAATTCAATGAGAAGTAGTGAGCAACTGCATCCCAGAACATCTATAACAAAGAACATGCAACTGCAGTTTTACTTCAAGTCAAAGAGGCCAGAAATTAAAGGAAGCCCAGCAGCTCCTGCCATTCCATGCCCCCATGAAAATAAGCCAGTAAATAAATGGGAGAAAGCAATCAACACATCTTCACACAGGTCTATGTCATCCATTTAGAAAGCTCACTAACTTATCTCTCACCTGTGTTGCAATGGTAAACCTTCTCAAGTGCCACAAATCTTTGGAAAAAGTGGTGCAGCTCATCATTCAGGAGGGTCATTGAGCAAACTCATAACAAATCACTGTTTTGCATCTACTTTTGTGCACTTTGGATATGTAATATTATTGCTATTTTGATCTCTCTGTATTTTGGTATAACTTTGATAAAGAACATGTATACAAAAAGCCAGTAGCAAATCTGGCCTCAAGCATTCTTCCTTGTAAATTTCCTGTGACATACATGGCTCTATCTGGTTTAAAGTAAAAAGCAACACGTGTAATGTTATACGTTGGGAAATAAAAAACATCCTTGTGAAGAGCAAGTAAATGCAGGTTCGTAAGAAACACTAATTCAGTCACTACAAATTAGAACTTCCTCCTTCTTCCATTCACCTCTGCCTGAATCAGAGATATTATTTCAACACACTTCCAAGAACAACGAATGTGGGTATGCTCCAGGGCTCTGTACAGGAAGACTAAGAAAAACACTGACAACAAGCTGCAGAGTTACAAGGCATGAATGAAGCAAATAATTGTCACATGGCAGAAAAAGCAGCTCATCTCTTACTGCTAGACTTGTTTTGCTGTTATTCATTATTTATCTTTCTGTCTCAAGGAAGAAAAAGAGGAACAGCCTTGAACATCTTCTCCATTTCTTCTCAACTTGTAGGTCTTTACCGACATATCAAGAAGTCACAGCCTCAGGAAGCTGTCTGTCTGGCAGTGGAATATTTGCATGACTAGCATAGTAATTCCGTTTCAGGTATTTGGCTTTTATGGTTCAACTGTCTCTATCACAAACATAGTTCTTAATGGAACTGTTTAACCAACATACAGAGCTCTGTCAGTTGATCAAGAAATAGCTGAATAGGTATGACCTGTGATCACATTTATTGACATTTCATCTAAAAACTCTTCTGAATCATCATTTAGCTCATTGTTTAAGTCTGATCTCTTTTGTTAAATAAGTCAAAGCTTCTTGTCTTCTTGTTCTAAAAATAAAGAGAAATCAAAATTCAGGATTTCATTCCTCCACTGAAAGGCCTGAGAGTCAGTAAGGATGGGTAGAAAGAAACTCCTCACCTTCATTAGCAGCATGATTGAAAGGAACAAAGCCCTCAAAAAAATGGGCTGTTGCCCATCCACCAAGAACACAGGTACAGCAAACCAATAAATCTGTCGCTTGCAAACCAAATCCCTTTTGGCCAAAGTGCCTTATAGATTTCTATAAATGAACAGATTTGACAGGAATGCAGGCAAACCTCTCCATTTGTGGCAACTGCTGCATACATACGGCATTTCTGACAAAATGATGTATTAAAAATGGTGTAAGAAAAGACCATGCTTTTGAAGCATGACACAAGTACAGCAATCCATCTAGATTTTAATATACTGCAATAATTAATGTTGTTGTGCATATTTTACCTTGAATGTTTTGCCATTACCAGAGAACGTGCTTGCTGTCTCTGCTAGTAGAAAATAAGGAGTCATCAAATATTTCCTTCGCACAATCCTGTTTACTTACTGTAAATGTCAGGACACCTGACTTTGTCTTAAAACTGGAAACAAAATGCAGCTTTAGTAGCCAGAAATAAACATTATCAGCAAAACATCCTCTGAGGTCAGAAAGAGAGAGGTTTTGTGTTTGTTTGTTTTTGTTTTTGTTTTTGTTTTCCCCATTACAGAGTCTTCTTGGTTTTTGTTTTTGTTTCTTTGTTTTTTCTTTTAATTGTCATCCTTATGGCTGAATAGCCTTGACTCTGCTCTTACTTTTAGCCACTCACCTTCACAGCTGTAGCCAATAAATCCACTGGCCTTTGAACTCCCATTTCAGGAAACACCTTTCATTTTTTCAGGTAGGTAGGCACAAGTACTACCATTCATCTAAGCACATTATGGCACTGCTTCTGACTTTTCCAGCAGCGGCTATATAAAAGTGTTTAATTGTTCCTTTTGTGTAGCCTGAAGGTAGTGAGTCAGCCTACCCACCAGTTTAACTATTGAACAAAGTTAAAGATCTAGGTTAAAGAGTTTAATTTAACTTGGCTTAATGGACTGATCAGAGGCCTGCTGTCAAAGATCTTCCAAAATAACATTCTGTTTTTGGACTGTCTTCTGTATTTCATCAGCGACATTCATAGAACCATGGAATCCAGAGTTGGAAGGGACCCACACGGATCATAGAATCATTGACTGGCCTAGCTTTGATGGGATTTTGAAGGACATCTAGTTCAAAATCACCTACCATGGGCAGGGTTGGGTTGCCAACCAATAAATCAGGTTGTCCAGTGCCCCTCATCCAACCTAGCCTTGTGTGCTTCCATTCATGGGGCATCGACAACCTCTATGGACAACCTGTTCCAGCATCTTACCACCCTCTGAGTAAAAAGTTTTCCTAACATCTCAACTGAAATCAACACTCTTAATTTAAAAGCCAGTCCCCCTTGTCCTATCAATATCACTGAGGCTAACTCCTGGCTCCACACCTGCAATTCAAATCATATTTCTGAGAGTGTTGTCCAAACACCTCTTGAACTCTGGCAGTTTGGTGCCATGACCACTGCCCTGGCCCTACTGTGATGCAACTCCATGCTGTTTCCTTGGGTTATATCACTGTCACCTGAGAGAAGAGATCAGTAGATCCCTTCCACTCCCCTCAGGAGAAGCCTATAGGTTGCCATGAGGTCTCCTCTTGGTCTTCTCTGGACTGAACAAACCAAGTGACATCAGGTTCACCTCATACACATTGCCCTGGGTGCTCTCTAATAGTTTTATGTCTTTCTTATATTGTGGCTCCCAACTGTGCTCGAGGTGAAGCTGCATCAGCACAGGGCAGGGCGGGACAATCCTTTCCCCTGACCAGCTAGCAGTGCCGAGATGTACCCAAGGGTACATCTCACAATCATTCATCACTAAAAACAAAGCTTTTATTTCTTCTTGATTAGTTTGTTGTTTTTGTTCAACAGATGCAAAGCAATAAATCCAAGCGATTAGGTACGTCCTTTAAAATATAATGCTTCACATGAGAGTGCAAATTTAAAACAATTTTTTTTTCCAAACATCCTGGGTATGTGTGAGTCTATTAGCCCACAACGTGAACTTCTCACACTATGTGTAGGGCAAAATGACAGTTTTTATTTATTTGTTTATTTATTTAAAATTAATTTAAAATACTCAATGATATATATTCAAAATTTATAATATATTTCTGACACTGTACTGTCATTCCTACCTACTTTAGGAAGGAAACTTTCTTACTGTCAGCCATCAAAAACTGAGTGTCAAGAAGACAGATAGTATAAGGGAACTATGCACTGAAGAATGTTATAGCAACACAACATATTTTAAACTCAAATTGTAAAGATACATGTCATCAAGAACAAAAAGAAGTACATGACTTCCTTTGGATCTATAATTCCAGTCCTGGAATTTGACTGGAATCATTAACAGTTATTAAACAAGATGCTCATGTTCACTCTGTTTTAATATTAGTTTAAGTGTCCAGAGGAAAATGGCAATGTTTAATATTTAATTATCAAACAATTTGATTAAACATTCAAGTGCTCAACTAATGTTAAAGAAGGCTGAAAAGGAGTTTACGGAACCTTCCATAGGTCTTCTGGGTTCCAACGACAAAAATGCTTTTTGAAGTTTATCAAATGGACAGTTTTCATTTAAAAGTGATCTGTCCCTAAGTTCACAAATGTCAGTTTTAATTAATAAGCAACATTATAAAGTTTTTATTTAGTGCTGGGCAGAGCAACCTTTACCACAACAACAGAATTTACCAAAACAACAGAAACAACAAAAGCAAGATATGGACTAAAATCAGGTATGAGTACAACTCTGTGGTAGGGCAGAAGTTACTCACCCCATATGCAGAAAAAGGTAAAATAATGCACTAAGCCTTACTTCCTCCTTCAAACAAATAATCTACAGTTTTTCCATTCTATAAGAAATAAATGGAACTCCATAACAGAATATGCTGATAGGCCTCTCAGTCAGGTCCACAACTTTATAAAATCCTAAAGAATTCCCCTAATATCTACTAGGGTTTCTCCAAGTAAGCTTCCACACATCAGACATTACACTTTGTCTTAAGATTTGTTCCCCTTTCTCCTGAATTATTATTTTACATCAATCATTTATAAGTTCAGCCCAGTTTTTTTTTTTTGTTTTTTTTTTTTTTTTGTTTTTTTGTTTTTTGTTTTTTTTTTCCTGGGAACTCCTATCAGAGCAGTTTGAACTCATACTTCTAAAGGAAAAAAAAAAAGAAAGAAAGAAAGAAAAAAAAAAAAAAAAAAAAAAAAAAACACCACTCCCTAGAAACTATTCTCAATCACAAAAAACTACAGGGATTACAAATAAACATCAGTTGCCTGGGTGCAAATGTAGAAGCCTACACTTTTATCCATTTTACATCATAGGTGCAAATTATCAAAGTGCAATTTCTACTGTATTAAGAAGACAGTACATTATGCTTCTAGCTTTCAGTCACATTTAATAAAGAGAAATCCTTCCACTGAATGAACAGTACCCCTTGGCTACTTTTAAAGTAATCCACTGAGAATAGCACTACATTTTAAAAGTATCATGTGTATTTTTTAAGGAAAGATCCCAAAGAATTGTTGCTTTCGTTTTTCCTTATATATGGAATAAATTTGCAAATACTGCTAATCTAGAGTTTGGGTTTGTTGTTTCTTTGTTTTAATTACGGACAACAGTGAAAAGATTGTTTAAGACTTGCTGTATCAGAGTTTCGGATACCAAGTGTGACAGACTCTGCAGGTGTACAGTGCTTTTCCTATTGATACAAATTGAATTTGAACACTGCAATTTATTCAGCAAATCAAACCAATCACTGCACTGCAGTTTTCTCTTTCAGCTTTCATTTCCCAACCAACTACTCTTAACTACTTTTCTACTTCTGTTTTACAGCAAAGTGCTATTAGGTGGTCTTTAATGGTGAGGGTAAGGGGATTTACAAAATTTTAAAGATTATTTCAACCTTCCACATCCACCATTAGGTACCATCATTCACAGCTCTTTCATACTATCTGCCCATCTCCAAAAACTCTAGTATTATATGTATTTATCTTTACCTTATTAAAAAAGTAATCATTACCTCATCCAAAATGTTTAAACATATCAAAGATCAGAAGAGCATGCAAGAGAAATTTGCTCTAATAAACTGTGAACACTTGCCCAAGGATTACTTCAAATCCTTCTTTTTCATTAAAAAACAAACTGAAAAAAAGAAGTTTCCTTAAGTTTTCTTAAAACAATTGTGTTTTAAGTTATTTTGTTAAAGGTATTTAATGTAACCAGTGCTCCAAAATAACCAATGTGAAAAGATCAAAGAATGAAAGTTAATGCCAGATTGCTCAATAGATAAGCACAGAAAGAAGTGACCAACTCAAGAAAATCAGATTGGCAGCAAGCTAAAGGGGAAAAAAATAGAGCAATCTTACGGTGCTGAGCCAATATATAACCCTGGATTAATAGCTAGCCTTGGCAAGGCTCAAATGTGAAGATGCTTGCATCGGGCATCCTAGACTTGCTGCTACCAGAGGTTGTTGCTATGGTAACCAGTGACAGTCAGCCAACAGTAAAATGAATTTAGAAAAGATAGTTAGGAAGTATTGAAAGGAAGAAAGGAAAAGAAAAGGAGGGAAGAAGTTTGATGTCTGTAAGAATATGCATAGTTCCATTATCTGCTACTTGTTCTATGGCAGCAGAGAAATCAGTCATTGAAATGGAGCGGAATTTCCATTTTATCTCCGTGATATCTGAGTGATATTCCTGCCTGTATGAGCTTCTAATTGAAAGAAATTATTGTTTCGTTCATGCGACAGCTTGTCAATGACTCAGCAATCCAGCAAATTCAGCAGCCTCTGAAAACTGCATGAAACTGTTAGTGCATTGTTCTCATCTAAACTGTTTACAGGAAGCATGGAGTGGCCCATTTCTGTCTTTTGCCTTTAAATCAGCCTGGGGAAGGTTCCACCCTGACATGTAAAAGGACTCAATGGAAGAAGTATTTGTCATTGAAACAAAAGGATTTGGGATTTTACAAATCTGGTGGAAAACTCAGTTGATTTTTTCAAAGAAAGAACAAAGCACAGACTGGTTATTTTAGAAGCAAAAATTTTGTTCAAAGTAGGGTAGCTGAAACAGCAGTCACTGGACCGTAAATCACGGTGCCCATGCCCAGCTGTGCAGCACAGCATGGAAGAAAAGGTTTTGGATGGCGGTGTCCCTCAGCGATAGCTGTGGATGTGTATGCCAGAGAAGTAGTTATTGTTGTTTACTTGCTGTGCTATCAACATGGTATGCTAGAAAGCACACTTTTTAGGAATCAGTGTGTGTACACTATATTATCTTATCTGCTGAAAAACACTGTCCCAAGTCCCCCAGAAAACTCCTGCTGGAGTACTGGAAGAAAGAGATAAAAATGAAGTACTACTTCTGGTAAAACTATAGTGCTAAACTAGACTACAAGCACCTTTTCTAAGATAGACTGTATGCCGTGATCAGAAGAATGAACAAGAAAACCTCATACTCAGCCCTACAAATACACCATGGTTGATTTTTTTGCATCCATTCTTCAAGCCTGGAAACAGCATAAGCAGAGACTAAACAACTGTGAGAAACAGCAAGTGCAGAAGAAGTTGTTATTTTCAGAGAATTAATGTCTAGAGAGACACAAAAAATATGTTCTGTTAGAAAAAAACAGACATGATCACAGTTACAGAAATTGGCCAGTTTGCCTTCCCTTCCATCTCCGGGAGCACAAGGGCCTACATCACTTCAGTTGCCCTTGTAAGATCGTGACTCAGGGAAGTCTCCAAGTCACATTCTGCTTCTTTTCCTCTGTAAGGAAAATGAAAAAGTACAGACTAACTCAGCCTTTTAGAAGTGCATTCATGTTTAAAGAAATGAAAAATGCTAAGCAAGTGGTAAGTACTGTTTGAGTAGATTAATACTTGGGTTATCAATATACATTATGAGATTGCTCTTACTCATCATGTTTCCCACAGCTAAGGGAATGCAAGAAATGATAACAGTGATGATTATAGCTGGTGCAAATGCCCCAAGTGAAGGCTGCCAAGTCTCCTAGAACGTAAAGCCATGTTCTCACTTACACTTTTGTGAAGCTTCTACACTATATGAAGCCAAAATTACACCTGCAGTCCACATCAGAGGAAGTCAGGATTTCTACTAATTGATGTTTTGCATTCACTTGATTTTATCAAATATTGCACTGAAATAGATTTTATTTGGTTTGGAAATGGAACAAATTAAAATCAGGTCATTCAGCTAACACTGAAAATGGCAATTTTTCTAGTACATTCTTCAAAGATATTTATGAAAGCGTATCACTACAGTAATATTAAGCAAAGTAAGAATACTGAGATCACAGAGTTCTCCTTTGCTAGATCCACGAAAACAAGTCCAAATAGATTTCATCAAGTTACAACTTTCAAAAGGTTATATGCATTAAAAATAAATAATTAATTAATTAAAAATTGTGTGTATCTTCTCTGGCAAGGAAGCAGACTACAGCTCTAAGCACATGAAATATTCCCACAAGCACAAGCAAGAAAAACAATAATCTAAGTATCTGGGAAGGAGCCTTCACTTTGCTGAAGAACTTTCAAGTTTTCAATTTAAAACACGATAGCAACCCTGACAACAAAAACTAATCAGAGATCAGAAGTACAATTATCTAGCCAATTTTAATAGAAAATAGACATGTGGTAATTTATTTTATTTTATTTTTTGTATCTTCATATTCGTAAAAGGCAGCAGATCTTTTGTTTAAGCAGATAAGAGAAGCGTGTTCTTTTCCAGTAGGTGACCCATAATATTCACCTTGATGATTATTATCCTTATGAAAAGCTAGATCATCCAGAGGATAGTAAATGAAAAAGAGCAAACAGAAATCCATGTAGAACTCCTTGCTCATTTCTTCCTATTGTGTTTGAACCCATGGCAGGCAACTCACTGGTCTCTAAGAAAGACATACAAAGCTTTTCAAATGCACTGTTCTACCTGCCATCTTTCTTTTACAGAGGGTCTGCACTGCAGATGGTAAAGGTGGAATTTGATGAAGGTACAGAGATTGTCACACTGGAAAATGCAGTTCCTCTTTTCTGAACAATTATTTTGCCATTCTCAGGCAAGTAAATCTCATGCATGCAAAATAGTTCACTTGTAAAAATTTAGTAAATTTTTAAAAATTGTAAAAAAAAAAAAAAAAAAAAAAAAAAAAGCATATACCTGAGAATAGAAAGTTGTTCTGTGAGGACAGGTAGTTTTCTGAACATCAGAGTATTTTTGTATCTAGTTTCAGAAGATTCTCTCACCATAACGTATGACCCTTTTTGAGTGAAATTTGTGCTTACATTATTAGAAAACTTGGGGCAAGCCAACATAACAAAGTTACTCCATTTAAACAATTCTAACCTAATGCTGATATGAACAAGGGTGCACTCAGCTGCAGAAAAAGAGAAGCCCAAAATGAAAAAATGCCGCACTTGTAACTCCTAAGTGAAATAAATTCACTGGGATGATACATGCCTTTACAAAGGTAAGAACTTTCCAGTTAAGCATCTGATCTAAAGTCGATGTCATATTGAAAAGCAAAAAGAGATCCAGAAGAAACATTCATGAATGACACACTATTGTTAAATCCAGGGGTGAACATTACAACTCAATGAGAAGACACAATATTTTTTGCTCAGAAAGCACTTGTGATTTTTTTAAGCACCTTCAAAATGTTAAGCGCTAGTCCTAATTCTTTATGGAAAAAGTCCCTCTTTTCAGGTTTTAAACAGTCAGTCTTCTGCCCACAGGAAAACTGAAGTTTGCCTTTCCTGCATTCATTAATCACTGAAGTCCACTCAACACTGAAATAGTTTGTCTTCATAAAACATGAAAATGGAAATACCTTTAACCTGCAATAGATCTGCTTTTTCTTCATATTTATTCACTTAAGGAAGAAGCATGTTTTATGTAGGCGGCTCCAAAATAATGCTATCATCTGTGTATTTCCGTGGAAACTACAACAAAGAGTACAATAACTATTCAATAGAGCAAATTCTCATCTACAAAATACTGTTTTTCAACACAGTCTCTACAATTAGCTGTGTATTTTCACCAGTGATGTACAGAGCCTGCATGCCATGCTCTTAAAAATCTGCAGCATTGGAGGTGACTCACTATCACCGTCATCACTGCAGAAATGTACCACCCACTGCCTCACTGTGCTCACATCCACTGTTTGGTCTCCATAAACATTCATCAAACATCAGTGAATGTCAGTGGGTACCATTTTTTTCTGTATGGAAGAATTCAATTACACACATTTGTTTCATATGCACTTCCAGACTTCATTTTGTCATACCTCCCCCCAGCTGCCATGTGCCACATGGCAACAAAATGTCATGGAATACTGGTGGGAAGATTCAGCCTCTAATGTCATACCACCAACATCTGCCCCTGATGTTGCAGGCTGACATCATAAAATAGGAGGCATTACTTTTGGAGTATATCTTATATTTATCTACATACATGTCAGATATTTTTTGGCTACAGACCTTAACCTTTTTATGGTTAAAGCAGTAAGCCTAAAGTTTGCAAATGGGCTGTTAATTTGAAGTATTATAATCTAACT
The DNA here is from genome assembly GCA_030625065.1 of Alectoris magna. Taxonomy (NCBI): domain Eukaryota; kingdom Metazoa; phylum Chordata; class Aves; order Galliformes; family Phasianidae; genus Alectoris; species Alectoris magna. The sequence continues at coordinate 37,595,922 of CM060560.1, forward strand.
ACTTTTTTTTTTTTTTCTTGAGAAATAGGTTTTGATATAAAAAGTGAAACTCTCATCTTCAGGGTGAGACAGGGGTAATTTCTGTACATCAAGTTATCTCACATACACAGTCAAGTAGCAAGGCACAGAGAAGGGCGTATCACTTTGAAAAACTTATGTCAAATGCACCTTCTTCATATATTTTCTACTTATTTCAGAATAATCATTTCCTAAATATTTATTTGATATTTAACAGGCAATTAATATTACAATATTCTATTTCTAATCTATTTTTAATTGTAACTGAAAAGGAAACACTTCACACACAAGCAAGTTATTAAGTATAAAGAAAACCAATTTTGGTAAAACCACAAGCAGTCCAAACTCAATTCATTTGATCCTTTTCTAACAACAAATTAAAGAGTTTAGCCAATAAATGGCTTAGCTGCTTTATTTTTATTTTTTCCTTTTTTTTGCATTTTCTTTTTCCAGGTGAAACTTCTTAATTCTCTTACCGACAGAATGCTCTGCTTAATTAGCTCTCTGACAGTTTCTAGCTGCATCTGTGCTAGGAAACACCACCAGTAGACAAGTCTCTAAACCTACTAATCTGACAGATTGACCTCTGATAAATCAACGTTATTATAATCCATAGCTTGCTGCCTTCTGCTTTAGCTGTCTGTGGCATGCTTTGATTAATATCTGCCTTGCAGGAGAAGCACATGAAAATTATGTGCAACTGGTTTGAACTGTTGTGCAACCATGGGACACTGCGCCACTCTTGGGTAAAACTTAAAATGAGGTGTAATAGAAAAATGCCAGTTTCAGGGATTTTGACATGGAATTATATTCAAATTAAAGAGAATGTTATTCTGGTTACTTCTTACTCTTTCTTGGCTTTTTTTCCCTTTCAGAAGACTCTGATAAAATATGTGATCGTCTGCTGCCAAGGTTCTCAATTCCTCCTCGGTGCAGACGGCAGGGTTTATATGATAAAATTTTAATGACCATGGACCTGCATAACAATGTGAGTCACCAGCACATTTTCAATAATGCTACACATCTGTGAGGACTGGCACTGGGTGATATTCCTACTGCTAAATTCTACACAACCTAAGAGGCAGGCTTAGCGGAGATAGAGGCAGCACCCGAGAAAGCTCCATTATCATGCAGCCGTTGTACAGATGAAATGGAGATTTATGAATCTCTGCCAAAGAAACTATATTATGGACTGTAAATTAAAATAGGGGCTTAACACATAGTGAACTACATGCTAGAGAGGCTGATTTCCAGATTACCCTATCTATTCAGACCCAGGCATCTGTAGAGACCACCCCTTGTGAAGCAGTCCTGAGCTCTCCATGAAACACAAATGTGCTAGACTTTGAAAAGCAACTGCCAAAGCTTTTGTAGTCAAAGGAAAAAAAAGTCCTCAGGTACTTCAGCAGGCATTTTACTTGCAGCATACTTTTGTAGTATGGTGCCTGGGACCCAGTGGCTTCATTCTCAGAAGTAGTTCCATTGCCTTTAGGGAGAGACTTCTATTTTATTCTCCTGTAAGTAATAGAGCATTGCAAGCTCAAAGGACAAGAATTTGGTTTTTGAATTACTGCCTGCTGTTCATGAATCACAGTCTTATCAGAACTATCACTGCCTATCTACACCCGAATTGCTAAATCCAAAAAATGCAAACTATTGACTATATTTTAGATTGGTAAGCATCTTCTAGAAAAGTCCTCGAGGAAAACAAAATCTGGAATGAAAATAACTGGATAGTAAAATAGTGAAAAAGTTAAAAAAAAAAAAATAAAAAATCTCAGGAGCAGCAAACTTGGATAGTAAAGGGACTATTTCTATACTGAACTACCTCTTTGCATATGCTAATGTTTGAAGTAGAATGCTCGTGACACAAGCCGGAAGATTAATCTTGGAATGTACTGAAATATGCAGCCACTGATATGTCCAATGACTAGGGGTTTCCTAGGAAAAGAGAAACGCATATCACCTTTTCTGATTTTTATTTTTTTTTTCATCTCAGACAAAGATCATAACACAGCCGTTTCTTTTTCCACCTTTTACCCATCTGAACAAAAAGCTCCCCGTAATCAAACACAAAGCAAATTTACTCATTAAACACTTTCCCATATTCTTTATTACATTCTATGTTTCTGTGGAAATTGGGTTACACCTTTGAGAAAAGTTTTATCTTAGCCTTTCTCCACATCCTGGGGAAAAGAAAAAAAAAAAAAAAAAAAAAAAAAGTGGGGGGAGGAGGGGGGAGTGGAAGGAAAAAAACAGAGAAAAAGGGCAAACTTCCCTTCTGCCCTGGAAACAGAAAAAGAATACAAATTAAGTTTCCTTCTGTCTTTCTTTTCTGCTTATTTGCACAATTAAAAAAAAAAAAATCATTTCTGACTTCTACAAGGAGACTTTGCCTCAAGTGAAAGTAGTTCCACATGGACCATTTTGTGCTTGTCTAATGTGTAAATGTGCTGTTTTATGTTGAGGTAAGTATGAGCAACTATACAGTGCATATACAGTAACTTAGCTATCACTTTAGCCCCACAAGTGCCATGCCCTAAGGCATGCTACAGGCCATGCTTCATAAGGCAAGCAATGTATTTTCAATGGACTATCTGAAGTGGCATAGCATATAATAGAACATATTCTAGACTTGGTGAAGCAATGCATTCCAAAAAATATATATTTTTTAAAAATATGCATATATTTTATTATTTTTTATTTTTATTTTTTTTTCTGGAAGGCGCTCGGGTAGTAAAGTGCATAAGGTCTAACCCAAATAGCAAAGTGCACAAAGCATTTTCTCCACATCCATCCTATGAACAAATTTTCATGGGAAGAGAGGACTCATTGTCGTTCACAAATATTTGTACTCACTGTTACATGGATAATCCTCAGAATTAAAAAGGAAGAGACTGCATTAAACAACCTGTTTGATCTCTGATGTCCCTGGCTCAACTGTTGCTCTAAACAGGCTGAGTAGCTGTTGGGTAGATGTCACCAACTTGTTGGCCATGCATCTCAATGGTTACTACCTCATTATGTTTTGGACACATTCATAGCACAAAACTGGCCTCTGTAGAGCTCAGAACTGCTGAAATATGGCTAGGATAAGACAGATTTCAGACTTTTCAAATGTTATTGAGTAGAAATCTGATCTTTTATTTATTTTCACATTATCATGAACACATTTCAGTTGACTTTCCTGGAATAGAAATAATAAAACTAACCAGAATACCATCATCTTCTCACCAGTGGTTACGTAATGTTGTCAAAGAATGTATGAGAATGACTCTGTGAATAAGGGTCTTTGTAGTAACAAACTTCCCAGCTCTGCAATGAGTAGTACCAGGCAGTGTACAGCACTGTTAATATGCAGTGTGACAGATAATGACAGTCTGAGCTTCATCTCATCAAGTAAAAGCATCAAAATAGCAACTTTCCAACTTCAAGAGGTTGCAAAATGAAAAACTGGCACCTGGAGCCCAACATCCCAATGTTTCTTTTGATTTAGTAACATGTGACTGCAAGTTCAAATGGCTAATAGCAATGTGTGCATTTCTGCACATCCAGGAAAGGATATAACAGTGGAATACGTCATGAAGAGCAGGTATTACCACTTGCATCAAAATCCCTACCTGTGGTTTGCCCTCATCTGGTGGGTTTAGGTCTGAGCCTGACACCCAACTTAGCCTTCATCCAAAGGCCATGTCTCAATCTATGCCTGGGGAGGTTCCCAATACCTGGGTCTGGGGCTGCACCAGTGACCCCAGCAACCCTTCTCCAGGCTGTGACAGTGTGATCAAACCCTCGAACCCTTATGTGGGAATTCCCAGTCCCCAGCCCACAGGGAGCTGCTGGCCCTTATAGCACCTGCCTTGGCAGCCACCAATTTCAGATTCCTGGAGATGAGGTGACCACAAATCCCTATTTAACGAAGCAAAAAGACTGTCATGGTTTTGTCAATAGACTCAAAAGTTATTTTTTGTCTATGCAAGATTTTCTTTATCTGGTTGTGCTAGCCAAATGCCCAGAGTCACACTAAGTAAATCCAAGTGTGATTCTCTCTCTCTCTTTTTTTTTTTTTTTTTTTCTTATTTAATTGCTCTGGATGATTTACTTGGCACAGCAAGGCTCCTCACTGAGATGAAGGCTCCTTGTACACACGCACCTACACCATGCATCTGTAATCATACCCTGTAAATGGCATCAGCAAAAGAAAGGAGTGACATTTTTTCCTCTTGATCACAACAGAACAAACAACATTTTAAAGGTTAAATTATTCAAATTCTATAGTTACCTGTAAGAAACTCGACATCTCTGCTGTATGTTCAGATTTCTTAGATCCAATTATTTTGACTTTTTTTTATCCTATCCCACATTTCCTGACTATTGCTGCTTAAGGGGCAAAAAAAAAGTGTTGTAACTAGTGGCAACTCATTTACTTCCACTGATAGCTACAGCTCCTAATACAAGGCTTTCAGCTGAACTCAGAGAAGTTAGATGAACTACAGAGCAAGTTAGTAAAACAGAAACAGACAACACTTAAAAGCATATCACAATGCCTTGTGCACTAAAATCTGGTGTCATCTTAATATTTTTAAGGTCAGACAAGTGCAACAAGTGGTCATGGGGAAGAAATAAGCAATAACGGTCTTTGAACAGATTAAGACAAAATAAACAAAACTAGGGAGTTAAATCTGAAACCTAATTTTAATATACATAAATATCACAATCCCATTTTTGCCAGCAGTATCAGTCACTAAATGACGTTGATTGAACCATATTGTCTCACACCAGCAGAAAATCCGGCTTTCAATGACAGAAGAGACCACAAAACATTCAGGAAACATCATATTTTTTCTAAGAGTTTACTGATTTTTCAGTAAGCTCTTAGTTTTCTGATCCTGAGGTTATCTCTAAAAATAAAGCAGAATGAAACAAGGGTTTCTGGTATTTATCTATACGGATTTAACCCAAAGATTCCTGTCCTTCAATGCCTTTCCTGTCAGTCTTCTAGCACCCTTCCTGCTCACATCTCTAACTTTGATTATGCACAGGCTATCTAAATGCAGGTTTATGCACAAAGATCCACTGTTCTTTAACTTAAAAACTGCAACCACTTTAGAATTGAAAAGCAATGGAGTATTACAATCCCAAACATTTTGTCTCTTTCTTATAAATCCATAAAAGCTATACCTTTACATTCAGATCTTACGATCCACACCAGACCCTCTACCCTAAAGCCTGATTCTGTTCCATTCCTCAGAGTGTAACACTAATAATTTTTTTTTTTTTTTTTTTTTCCACGTGGTTACAAAAAAATAACTAAAAGGAATAAGGGAAAACAGCCATACTTCTCTGTGTAAAGTAACATTTTGACTGAGCTCATAAAAAACAGATGCTGACTGAGGAATTTAAAGTTTTACAAAACTTTTGATCTTGTTTATACATGTGAGGGTTTGATGTGAAAGCTTGATGTCAACTGCAAAGAGAAACATCTCTCAAGAAAACAAACAAACAAAAAACAAAACAAAAAACAGACCTCCTGTTGAAATGTACCCAATGATAACCAACAAGTTTCTGATCTTGAAGAGAACATCATGCAAGTGTCTTGCATTTAATATTATTTTATGCCAAGCAGCCCTACTTTTCTTCTCATTATATTTTCTTCATGGATAAGTGTTTGGTTTCACATATCTGATAAAAAGAATGTTGCTGGAATAGATGTTCAGTATGCATTATTAGAATAAGGCAACACAGTTGCCAGATATAATGTGCCATTTTATGTGAGGACTCATGTACAAGTAAATATAATGATTATTCTATTCATTTGTGATAATGACAATTATTAACAAGCAAATTCATAGTAACCTCTTTGTATTTAACCCTGAGCTCTAAGCCAGCTGAAGAAAAACTGAGCATTTCATTTGAAATGCTTCTAGATTTTTTTAATATTTATTTTCTATTATATTGAGATTTATTTTATAGCAAATCTAGAATTTACTTTCTGTATTTATTACTTTTAACTTTGGTTGCAAAATATCAGTAGAAATAAATCATTTAATATTTAAGTATTATTTGCACAAAAGAGCTTAGTGGAAATAGAAGAGTTTCTTGCTTCTTCTGATAGTATCACAGACTATAAACCAACATTAAAAAAAAAAAAAAAAAACCTAACTAAATTTATTAAAGCCTGAACAAATTTGATTGATGTTATAATTCTGCTGAAAATAGAAAAGTGGCATTTGAAACATTTTGCATGGATAGGATGCTGTAGCATTCGATTCTAAAAAAAATAATCATTATTTGTATGCAAAATTCTTAAAAATACAAGATTTGATTCTCTACAAAAGAATGAGTTGTATGATTGTTTCTTTCAAAACGGCATAGCTATGGAACTGCTGTGGTTTTATGTTTTCCATATACATATATATAATTCTTTTTGTGAGGGGGCAGGAGGAGAAGTTGCTCCTGTTTTTTTAAGAAAAATCCAGAGACAGCCTAGATATGCCACATGTGAACAAAAATTGCTGTTCAAATGTCACTTGTGACCTGACACAGACAGGGAAAGGTTGACAGATATTTTAAAGCATACAGAAAGGATAGAAGAAATATTTTACCTCCAACTAGTTTATTCATCTTTTCAATATTCAGGAAGGTTTAAAATACATTCCTATCCACCTGTCACTGTTTTCCTAATGAACCCTTCAGCAATATCCATAGAAGGTAATGGCAAAGGTTCATTATACTTATATGGGGAAACATAAAATGAATGCCCAAAAATCAGAAAAAAAAAATCACAGGACAATTTATTAGTGTATGCAGTGTTAACACGTTTTATTTCTGACCTCAGATGTTCAGGGAAATTTGTACATGTTTTAAAGATTGCTTGGTAGCAGCAAAGCAGCATGGTACATCAGCAGCAGAGAATCTGTAAGCACAACACACAATGCATTTCTATATATGCAGCGGTATTAACCCCATGTGTGAATATAAGGAAATAAAGAAAATGGGAAAAAAAGAAAAAAAGAAAAAAAAAAAAAGTTGAAATCATCAGTGGAAACAAATCAAGTGCAGAAGCTCATTAATAACAATAAACAGAAAAAGCGAGGAATGCAAAGAAAATGGCATATGGGAAAAACACATGCAAAATAAGAATATACCGAGTATGCTGGAAAACCACAGTTTTCCAAAGAAAGTGATTAAACATATTGTATATTTGCCAAGTATATTATTTGCATTTCAAATTTATTTAAGTCAAAGGGTTCTCCCTAAAGGCACAATAAAAAGAATGAGTTTTGAAGAGTTATTTGAATGAAGACAAAAGACAGTGATTTAAGTCATTAATAGAAGCCTACAACCGTTAATAGTAAGATAAAAATAAAAGCCCAGAAAGAGAAAGGTATTAAGGAAAAAAAAACAAAAAACAGAGAACAAAAGAGCAGTAAGAGACACTCAGTAGTAAAGAGAATTAGAGAAAAAAGTAATCTCTAAAAATAAGGAGTTGCAGAGCTGGGAAGAGCTCTGAAGAAGGTTTTCAGTCTAATAAAGTCTATTTGCATCAACGTGAGTCTTTTCATTGACTACAGAGAATTTCTGATGCAATCATATACATTTCAGCTTGATGATCTCAAGGTATCTTGAATAACAGCATAAAAAGGCTTTTTTCTTCTTTTTATTTAATGGTACAGGCCAAGTTTGCAAGAATACAGTATTGGCCAAAATATCATCATAACTCTAAATAATGTTTTTATATCTGTGATATTTTTGCCCAACCTACATTCCAGACCTTCCATCAGAGGTCATAAAAAGTGCTAAATGAATGTCCTAATAACCATAAAATGAGTGTATACCAAAGTACAGTGCCACTCTAGTGAACAGACCAGTAAACAGTGTTTGCTTCAAATTCCTTAGGATGTCGCTATTGCAATCTGCTGATTTTGTCTCATTGGAGTTCAGCAGATCACGATTTAATGGAAAAAACAAGGAATCTGCATATAATGCAGTGTGTATTTTCTGCATATATGTGCGGTTAGATCCCACACAAACTGTCATTATTACTACAGTTAAGATGCCCAGCATCTTCCTGTCAAATAAAATGACCATATACCGAAAAGCAAATGCAATTCTTTCTGAAATTGACAGCCGTGTAGACAGTATCCTATCCAAATTTAGTTTAGGTGTACTAGAATTCTAACAACAGGTAATCTGAAGTGCTCGTTAGAGATATGCAAGTAATTCATTACATAAGTGTGTCTAATTTAACCATATTTTCCTCTTCAATGAAGCCTGTCCTAGTGGAAAGTAGTGATCCAGCCCACACACTTCCAATTCTGTCAGTACTTTCAGTTTACGTTTGCCATCCTTTTTTCCAGAATTCTAAAAATGACTTGTTTTCTTCTCTCTGATCTCCACTGGATATTTAGACAGAGCAAGTATAATTGCTCTGTTGTCAGGCTAGTGAAAATTAAACTCTCACAAGCAAAGAGGAAACAGAAAGGAGGGTGAGGAAGTAGAGAAGGGAAAGAAAACTCAGTTTAAAGTGAAGTTATCACAGAATATCATTGCATATAAACAGAAAGCAGCTACATATTGTAATCTTACAGCATGCTTCTAGGAGATGATGACATTTGGTTGATACTTAATGAGAGCTTAAGAGTGAGTGCTTTACTGAAGTGAGGGAGTCCATCTACTGGAAGATACTAACGCAATGCAATTGGCAAGTTGTTGTAAGAACAGAAGAGAACTGGAAGCAATTTAAGAACATCTTTCTGAGAGTACAAGAGCTCTCTACCCCCAGTACAAGAAATCAAGCAGAAGAGGCAAGAAATGAGCATAGCTGAACAAAGATCTGTTAGTCAAACTGAGAGAAAAGAAAGAAAGTACAAGTAGGGGAAGCAGGGATGGATGGTCTGGGAAGAATACAGAGATGCCATCCAGACATGCAGAGATCTGGAAAGCCAAGGTACATGCGGAACTAAACTAGGTGAGGAGTGTGAAAAACAGCAAGAAGGGATTCTATGGGTACATTGATCAGAAGAGACAGGTAAAGGAGAGGCATGTCTAACTCATGGCCCACTCCCTGCTCCGTGACATCACGGTGGTGGCTCTTCCCCATTTAGTGGCCCAGCCTGACCCCAGACACACACCCATCATTTAGGAACAACCATTGAGTGTACTCTTAGCAGGTCTGTTAATGACACCAAGATGAGTGGTGCAGTTGACACAGTAGAAGGAAGGGATGAGCAAGGAGCTCATGCGCCAGCTCCAAGGAAAGAAGAAAGTTCATGAAATGTGGAAAAAGGGTCTGACCACTTGGGAAGAATATAAGAATGTAGTCAGGGCCTGTAGGGACACGACGAGGAAGGCCAAAGCCAACCTGGAGTCGAATCTAGCTAAAGGGATAAAGGATAATAAAAAAGGCTTTTTTAAGTACGTTAACAGCAGAAGGAAGGTCAGGGAGAATGTGGGCCCCATATTAAGTGAGGGGGGAGTTCTGGTAACGGGATGTTGAGAAGGTGGAAATACTGAACGCCTTCTTTGCTTCTGTATTTAGTGAAAAGGCTCTCCCTCAGGAATCCCAAACCTTGGAGGTTAATGAGAGAGTCTGGGGAATGGGAGACTTCCCTTTAGTCAGGGAAGAGTGAGTGCCTCCATAAATCCATGGGACCTGATGGGGTGCATCCACGGGTGCTGAGAGAGCTGGCGGAGGTCATTGCTGAGCCGCTCTCTGTAATCTTTCACAGGTCTTGGAGAACTGGGGAGGTGCCTGATGACTGGAGGACAGCCAATGTCACTCCGATCTTCAAAAAGGGCAAGAAGGAGGACCCAGGTAATTATAGGCCGGTCAGCCTCACCTCTGTCCCAGGGAAGGTGATGGAACAGCTTGTGCTGGATGCCATCTCCAGACAATTGGGAGAAAAGGAGGTTATCAGGAATACCCAGCATGGGTTCACCAAGGGGAGGTCGTGCTCGACCAACCTGGTGGCCTTCTATGAAGTTGTCACAGGCTGGGTGGATGGGGGGAGAGCGGTAGATGTAGCCTACCTTGATTTCAGTAAGGCTTTTGATACTGTCCCCCATGACCTCCTTATAACAAAGCTGAGGAAGTATGGGATAGATGAGTGGACAGTGAGGTGGGTTGAGAACTGGCTGACTGGCAGAGTGCAGAGGGTCGTCGTTGGCGGTGCAGTGTCTGGCTGTAACTAGTGGCATCCCCCAGGGGTCTGTGCTGGGTCCGGTCTTGTTCAACATCTTCATCAATGACCTTGATGAGGGGATAGTGGCCACCCTCAGCAAGTTTGCTGATGATACAAAGTTGGGTGGACTGTCTGACACATCTGAAGGCTATGCTGCTGGACAGGCTGGAGAGCTGGGCAGTAAGAAACAGGATGACGTTTAACAAAAGCAAGTGTAGAGTCTTGCACCTAGGGAGGAATAATTGCATGCACCAGTACAGGCTGGGGGATGACCTGCTGGAGAGGAGCTCTGCAGAGAGGGACCTGGGCGTCCTGGTGGATGACAGGTTTGCCATGAGCCAGCAGTGTGCCCTCGTGGCCAAAAGGGCCAATGGCATACTGGAGTGTATAAAAAAGAGCATTGCCAGCAGGTCAAGGGAGGTGATCCTCCCTCTCTACTCTGCCCTGGTGAGGCCTCATCTGGAGTACTGTGTCCAGTTCTGGGCTCCCCAGTATAAAAAAGACAGGGATCTCTTGGAAAGAGTCCAGCAGAGGGCCACAAAGATGGTGAAGGGCCTGGAGCATCTCCCCTATGAGGAACGACTAAGTGAACTGGGTCTGTTTAGCCTTGAGAAAAGAAGGCTGAGAGGGGATCTGATCCAGGTTTATAAATACCTGAGGTGTGGGGGCCATAGTGGTGAGGCTGGACTCTTTTCAGTAGTGTGTGGGGACAGGACAAGGGGGAATGGGATGAAGCTAGGGCATAGGAAGTTCCGCACTAATGTGCGCAAGAACTTCTTTACGGTGAGGGTGACAGAGCACTGGAACAGGCTGCCCAGGGGGGTTGTGGAGTCTCCTTCTCTGGAGATATTCAAGACCCACCTGGACGCCTACCTGTGCGACCTGCTGTAGAGAACCTGCTTTGGCAGGGGGGTTGGACTCGATGATCTCGAGAGGTCCCTTCCAACCCCTGCAATTCTGTGATTCTGTGTGATTCTGTGATGTCATCAAGAGGGCCCATGAGAACCTAGTGAGGTTCAACAAGGCCAAGTGAAAGGTGTTGCACTTGAGTTGGGCAATTACAGGTATGTGTACAGACTGGGAGAAGAAATCCTTGAGAGCAGCCCTGCAGTGAATGACTTGGGGATCCTGGTGGACAAAAAACTGGACAAGAGTCAACAATGTGCACTTGCCACTCAGAAGGCCAACTGTTTCTTGGGCTGCATCAAAGAAGGCGTGGCCAGCAGAGTGAGAGTGGTGTCTGTCTCTTATACTCTGCCCTTGTAAGGCCCCATGTGGAGCACTATGTCCAGGTCTGGAGCCCCTAGAACAAGAGGGATGTGAAGCTGTTGGAGCTGATCCAGAGGAGGGCCATGAAAATAACCAAAGGATTAGTGCACCTCTCTTCAGAAGAAAGACTGAGGGAGCTTGTTTTGTTTAACTTACAGAAGAGGAGGCTTTAGGGGGACCTCACTGAAGCCTTTTAGTACTTGAAGAGAGCTTTTAAATAGGAAGGACTGACTTTTTACAAAGGCAGATAGGAGAAAGGGGGAAAGTGATAGGAGAAGGGGGAATTACTTTAAACTAAAAGAGGGAAGATTTAGATTAGATGTGAGGTAGAATTTATTCACTCAGAGGGTGATGATGCACTGGAACAGGTTGCCCAGAGAGGTTGTGGAATGCCTCCCTAGAGGCATTCAAGACCAGGTTGGATGGGGCCCTGGGCAGCCTGTTCTAGTGAGTGGCAACTCTGCCCACAGCAGGGGAGTTGGAACTAGATGATCTTTAAGATCCCATACAACCTAGTCCATTCTATGATTCTATTTTGGGGAATTCAGCAGTGTAACACTTTCCGCCCTTCTTCATGCAGTCTAGCATTTTCAATATGCCCTGAAATCTGAGAGTTAGCAAATCCTGCCATATGTTGTACAGAGGCACTAGTTTGAAGAAGGAAGATAACTTTTCACTCAAAACTCAGAAAAAGCACTGAAAATGAGTCTGTTCCATATAATGACTAACCACAGTATGTAGAGTAGATCCTGATAGCCATCATGAAAGTCTCCACAGGGCAGCCAACAGTAGTTCTGACTGTTATGCTCACAGAGAAACAAAACTAAGATATATACAACTTGATGTTGTAGTAGGTGCACAGCAACAACTTGTTTTTGATGAAGATTTCATGGATCTATCCTGCATGTGCGTCTGAGCAGAGCTAAGCCAATTGTCCATCCTGTGCCAGTGTGTCTGAGCAGCAATCACAGAACTGTTAAGGCTGGAAATAATCTCTGGGTTCACCTCATTGTTCAAGCAGCGATATCCAGAGTAAGATGTTCAGGACCATGTCCAGATAGCTTTTGGAAATCTCCAAACTGTAACTTCTCTGGGCAACCTGTGTCAGTGCTCCATTACCCACACAGTACAGAAGTATTTCCTGTTTTCAGAGAGAGACTCCTGTGTTCCACTAGGTACCCACTGCTTCTTGCCCTGGCACGGGACACCACTGAGAAGAGCCTGGTTCTGTCCTCTCTGCACTGTCCCTTCAGGTACTTACAGACATTCATGAAATCTTCCATGCCTTCTCTCCCAGCTTTTCCTCGAAGGAGGGAGAGGTGATCCAGCCCTTTGATCACCTTAGCGGCTGCATGTTGGACTTTCTCCAATATGTTCGTATCTGTTTTATACTGAGGAGCTCAGAACTGGACACAGTACTCTATGTGTGAGTTCACCAGTCATCACACTGTCAGACACAACCAGAACCACTCACGTAGCAGCAAGTTTTTCTATTCAGATGTGTCTGTCAGAGTTAATTCTTCCTGAAGAAGGAACCACCATAAATATCATATAAATTTCTCTCTGCAGAAAAAGCTGACAGTCTCAGCTGCCTAATTAGAGCAAAGAAAGGCCACTTTCAATGGCTGAAATGTCAGCAGTACAATACCACAACAGTTCTGGCAGACAAAACTATTCTGTATGAGGGAAGCCATCTGAATCTAGTTTGTAGTTTGTATGAGCTATCAGTTTGTTCAGCACAATGTATATTAAAATGTGTACACAATAGATTAGAAAAATCACAACTACAAACAGTTAATGGATTCCTTTGTATATCAGTACTCTTTTGTCATTGTAGTTTATTTCTGCATACAATAGCGGTCAAAGATAATTTGCAACCTGCTATAGAAGAAACTACAAAGAGGGACAGATATCATGGTACTTCTCTTCAAATTCATTTGCCCCTGAAATGGCACAAACAAAATCTGGATCACTGCAAGCGTGTGTGTTTTGCATGCAGACACCATAAAAAAAGTAGCATTACTGCAAGCCTGCTGGGAAAGTACAATAAAAATAAATCAGAATGAAAGAAAGCTGTGTGGTTAATACATAAAGATGGAAAGACAGAATGAATGGTTAAGAAGTGGGTGCTAAATGGTTATTGTCCCGTTATATTTTAGGAACCTGATCTTTATTTTGCCAAGGTAAATGCAGTGTCAAGTAAAAGCAAGTTTAAATTTCTAACTTTAATATTTATTTAGAATGGTACTGGGTATTATTCACACTGCAGAATAGCAACAGTTATTTTGTAAAAATATCATGTTAAGTAAAGGTTAATCTGAGTTATTTATTTAGAAGGCTCTCCGTTGTCAACAGGTCATGCAACACAGATCTAAGCGGATGGAGGGTGGGGAACTGTTAAGCAGAGGTGACCGTGACTTGTGATAAGGAATGGATAAACCACGTAATTGTTTACTGAGGGAGGAGAATATGACCTTTCAGCAGTAAATCAGTATCTGAGTTGTGAGTCTTTAATTATCATTTTGAGAAGCATGGAAATTTGCAGCGAAAGAAGCTGTCCTGCCAAGAGGATAAAAGGGGAAAAAAATAAAAATAAAAAGGGGAGGGGGGTGGGGGGGAGGGGGAGGGTAGAAGAGACAAAACATCATAGCCAGAGTTTTTTATTTTTTGTTTTTTAACTGAATAAACTTTCAATTTGGTAGTTAAAAAAGGTTTCATTTTAAATTAAACCTTGAAAAGTCTAGGGTTTGATGGTAAGCTTTGTCGAGGCAAGTTAAGAAGACACTACATTAAAAAAAAAAAAGAACACAAATGACAGAAAAGTGACTTTTTCCTTATTACTGCAAGTTCTATTCAATTTCCCTAAGAAGTTCCTCTGACTGTGTGTTCACTGACACTAAAAAATATTTGGGTTCATGCTTGCTGCAGTTGATGAACTGCTGATAAATCTGAAAGAGGGTTTTAAGCACTCCCATCAGGGCTGTTAGTCATGCCAGGGGTGCTCTGTGAGGGTGCCTGGAGACCAAAAGCGCTGAGAGGTCCAATTCTCTCTGTATTTATCTCTCATTCTGCAAGGAGGATAACCTCAAAAATTGCAATTCCTACCAGAGCCACAGATCCTGAAACCCAAAGCAGCTGATTGCTAAACAGAAGTTGCTGGATTGTCAAGAATACGAGCTTCACTGAGCAACTTCAGGGAACCTGTTTAAATCCAAAACACTACGCACCAACACACTTCAACTTTTTAGTTAGTTAGTTAATTAGTTAGTTAGTTTTGCTTCAGCAAATTGCAAAAGAATCACAGAATCACAGAATGGCCTGGGTTGGAAGGGACCTCAAGAATCATGAATCTCCAACTTCCCTGCCAGGCAGGGCCACCAACCTCCCCATTTACTAGACTAGGTTGCCCAGGGCCCCATCCAACCTGGCCTTGAACACCTCCAGGGACGGGTCATCCACAACCTCTCTGGGCAGCCTGTTCCAACAGCTCTCATAGTAAAAAGGTTTGTTTTTCACTTGATTTAAACTGATTTTTATTTTCATATCATTAGGTTCTCAAATCTGATGTTCTTTCCCTATTAGTTCACAGTGGTAAAGACTGTAAAGATTTAAGACAAATGCTAGAAGTTTTGACTCTACCTTTCGTAGCTCTGATGTTTTTCTTCAGATATTTAGTCAGTCTTTGCTGTACATTATTTTCACTATTTGTTCTAAGTTCTTCCCCATTTACCATAAACAAAACAAAACAAAACAAATCAAAAATCAGTCATTATTCAGAAGCAAAATTTAGAATACCAGTTGCTTGGTTTGTTAGTTTTTATACAGTGTATGGATGTCTGTGAGCAGCTTAATCTATGAAGCCCAGTTTAATATGGCTTTATGTCTGGCATTTCAATTATCCTGTGTGAGCTCTGTTTTTCAAAGCTTAGGGAATTGAACAGCTCTCCCTTGTGAGGACTCTCTGCTGTCTAAATGTATAGCTGAAAATACGTCTAATCTCTGACAATTTTGTCATATTTATTAGAGGAAGACAAAATGTATTAAATGTCTAGGAGATTACTACATTAGTAATTGCAAAATGTACAAAAATTTTATTTGAAGAATGAAAACTAAATGCTTTTATTTCTCATTAAAAAATTCTTTCCATGCATTGGAGTTTCTGAAGATTAAATCCTCGACAGGTTCCCAAATCTGTCTCTGTGACTATTTTCTTCTGTACAGTATCAAGTTTTGCCCTAAGTCCTTGAAACCAGGCTGATTTCTGCTTTCTATCTCAGCGAACCTTTCTTTCACGGCAAGAAACAATTACATCTGATTCTATTAAAATGCACTTTATGTACTTTTCAGGCAGGTTTATTGGCTGTAAGATTAATATGCACTCTAGTTCCAGAGGTCACAATGGCTTTTTGCAAAGAAGTGCTTTCTCTTTTGGTCCTTTGAATTTACCAGGGATTGTGCAAGCTAACATACCTAATGTGGAATACATAGGGAAATTAAAATCTGTGAGACTCCATCTATTTATTAATGAAGTCTTACCTTTGTAAACAATCTGTGTTTATTTTTCTGAATTTAAGTTTTTACTAACTTCGGTGGTCATGTAATGTTGAATGGGCAAAATGTTAAAAGATACACACCAACTCCAAACAACGTCTTAGGAAAGAAAACAAAACAAAACAACAACAACAACATAATCATCTTCACTCGTGAGCTTTGATATCCTGAGCAATTTAATCATATATCATAGGACACTCTGTATCTTTTGTCAAAATGTATATTAAAATCTATTTTGCACTTTGTTGAAAGCAACAACTCCAATAACAAAATAGCTGCAGTTAAGTACTTTTGTCTGGCCATAGAAAAGGGAAAAAAATCATGCAGATTTGTGGGTTTTTTTTGTTTTTTTTTTTTTGTTTGTTTGTTTTCAGCACGTTAGAAAGATAGGAATCTATTGGACAGTATACATACACCAGATAGTGAAAATCTGCAGTGAGGATTGGCAAACCGCTGTGTTTCTTACACAAGACACATGAATGTTCTCTGTCTTACTGCAGTGACCTTATGACCTCTGGTGCCAAGCGTTCAAGTCCCAGCTGTGGATTTAAACTCAATCTCGTTTTGAGTTTCCATTCTGTTGGCAGTGGAGTCATTCTTCACTGTGCTGCTCAAGCCAGAAAAGGCTTCCTGACTCAGAGGCAGACACTGATAAGCAATGGCTATAAGAGAAGTTGTAATTGCACAAGCTCTTTCTTTCCCCCAACAGGTATTACTACAAATGAGCGTCATTGAAAATTCTTCTGAGCTTTAACAGGGTAGATAACCTTGTAGGCAATTCTGAATCTAACACCGTGTCCAGATTAACAAAGTAGAAAAAAAAAGTCTTGTGTTATTTAACTCCTTCCCAGCAAGCATGCAGTTTTTGGTGGTTTTTTTGTTTTGTTTTGTTTTTTCCTCCAAGAAAGACTTCATAAATAAGGACGGTGAGTAGGTAACCTGAACAGTGAGGAAAGCTGCACTGCTGAAATAATACAACCGAACATTAACACCACAAAATCAGGTTACCAGAAATTAGGGAATGCCAGAACAACAACTGCTGTGTTTTCTTTTCTCTTATCTGTACTGTCAGATGACATTAGCTATTTCTTCTCATTGATTGCATAGATTAGGCATTGCTTGTAAAATAGCAGTTCTTCTTTACTTTATATTTAGTATTCAGTAAATGCACCGTACACTCTTTCCAGCATGTTGTTCATATCCTGACTAAATACCAAAACGTTAACTCCTGAAGGGTTCTTGGTTCTCCCATTATAGCTTTGTAGTTTCTCCTAAATATCAAGACAATTATCCATGCAACATCACTCTGAAGTAGAGTAGCATTGCTAGGCATGTTGTATGAAGGTAATTTGATGTGCACCTGCTGAAATCAAAATAAAGAAGTGTGAAATAAACTTCAGAGCTCCAGGTCCTGCCTTTTCTGTGGCTGGGGCTGTGAAGTCTTCCACATGCCCAGAACAGAATCCCAACTGATCTTGGTTGCAATAATGAGTGCAGGAATCCTGTAAGTCAGAATTTGTGCATTGCAGGCTGTCACAGAGATCAGAAGAATTGTGCAGTGAGAAAGCCTTCACATAAATGAAAACTTTGCTTAAGTCACTTGTCACTCTTTTCTAAATTCCCTTTCCAGATAACGAAGAGGGTGAATTCATACATCTAGCACAGAGAGTTGATTTGAATTTCTCACTGTAGGCATCTGACTGACCCTACAGAATTAAGTATCTAAACTTCCAGTAAGCCCTCATGAATATTCTCAAACTCTCTCCAACTCCATGCTTTCATTCCTCATCAATTCCCGACATTTTCCTCAGCTACTGTTCTCCAGTCTCTGCTATAGCTTTCCCAGTTTCATATGCCCTTTTTATCTAGCCAATATCATTTATCATCTTTGTTCTTACTTCCAGTGTTCACATCCCCACCTAGCTGCAGAAGCACTCATGTGCGACCCTGTGCCCCTCAGGTGGATCATTCCATCTCTAACTTCTGCCTCCTGTTTCATATTCCGTGCCTGCTCCTCACCTCACTGCAACCAAACTGCACTTTAATTCACAGTTCTGTTTAGACATCAAGTGGACAAATAAAGAAAACAAAAATGAGAACTTCCCTATGCAGACAAAGAGCGAGGACCATTGAAGAAGAAAAGGGCTGCTCACCCTGATACACACAGATATTTCCACTTATGGCTGATTCATCCGCAGTCAGATCACACCAGTGATTTCTGAGACACAAAGCAAGCTCAATTCAGACACAAATCACAGACCTTAGCTGCCAAACGCTCTATCCAAGACAGGGCAAATGGAGTTATTTTGCAGTGCTTGTGAGTGGACTAAATGTGGGTGCTTCACCCAAAGAATCAGCAAAAGATACATTCTTACCAATTCCAACCTCATTTTCTAAAACACAGAGAGACTACATTTCTTCCAACAAACAGAAATTTTCATTATTATTATTATTTTAATACAGAGAAGGGTATAACAGTATATTTTGTGTGTTTCACTGCTCTCCAGATATACTCCAAAATTTGCACCTTGGCAGATGCTGGCAAAGGGAAATGTCAGACAATTTGAATGTAGAGAAGTTATAAGGAACTCCTGGTGGAAGATTACTTATTCAAAAAATTGTGTTACCACTTCAGCTACAAGAGCTTGTTCATAGAGGTCAATTTTCTGGATATCCTGTGAATATCTATGCTGATACACTCACAAGTTCTTAAAAATTTCAAGCAATCTTTGCAGGCAAAATTATTGCACTTGATGGATCTCACTCAGGATTACTGATATACACACATTTCTGTTTTACTTCACTGTAGTGTAGCCAACTAAAGTGTAAACTCTTGTTCATTGTTCTGAGAGAGGATTAGTTAGATCTCCCAAGCTAACAGTCCATCTGCTCTGCCAGCTAAAGCTATTGTCCCGGAGACACCACCTCCTTTATTGTTCCACTGAACAATCCATGCCAATTCTTTTCTCAGCTGACACTGACAAGTACATGTCATGCCGTTTGCATTCTCCCGCATGCATCTGTGACATTGAATATAGCCTTTCATGGTTTCAGGCATTTTAAAGCCTAGCATGAGCGAGGAAATACAATACTATAAAAATAAGAATATACTCAAGCTTTTAATTACAATAGATTAGTTTATCTAATCAATGCAATGCCCAGATGTGTTTATTTTGCTCCCTTCTATGCTTCTCTTCTTAAAGAAATGCTGATTAGTGTTTCAACGTAAAATACATTGCTTTAAACCATTCAGCAAATTAGAAATACATTTCCATGTAAAGAAAATCTGATTCTCTAGCTTTAAAGTTCTAGTATTTTTGTTTAGGTTTTTTGTTTGTTTGTTTGTTTGTGTTTTTTTTTAATAAACGTAGGAGTGCAATCTTTTTTTACCGAAGACTGCTCAGTGAGTTGAAACCACAAAATGGAGGGACCAAAGTAAGGAAATCAATTCTTGCAGGTCCCTGAAAATCTCCAGCTAAATGAACAGATGTAATCTCAGTACAGGACTTACAGTCAGTAATGACAACAAAATTCTCATTACTCCCAGCATCACAAGGCAAAAGAAAGAGATGGAGTGAAACTATAGTTGTTGCAGGTGGTAGAAGTCCAAGATTACTGATAAGACATGAACCAAACTCCATGCTCTGTCCCTTACTGTATCTAGCAGTTTCACTCAGACATCACGTGAATGTCATGTGATCCAATACAATGTAGTCTTATTTGCCATGACAATTGGTGAACAACAGAAAGGAAGCAAACAAAAACAACAACAACAAAAAAAAAGTATGTACTTTCAATGCTTTAAAACAGCATGCAGTTACATTTACAGTTGTTGCTTAGAGCAAGCATGCATTTAAGGATAGAAAGAAACAATACACCTACTTGTTGGCACAGTACCTGTATAAGATATTAAAATACAAAACTTCTACTTGTGCTGATTCATCAGACTCACAGGGAGTGCTATTTACTGGATATTCAGAAAAAGCACCTAGCCTCCAAACCAGAAAGGGAAACTGTCTTTCTATCATGCCAGACCACACTGTCCTTCAAATGCCTCTTACAGTATCTTTCAGTCTCTGATAGTGAACCACAGTGACCACGGTGCTGGAATCACAGCAATAGCTAATAGGCGCTAGCTTAAAAACAGTGTAGTAAGGAGGGACATGCGATGCTTTCTCTACAGACCACATGCACTTCTTGAAAATCTTTCTAGAGATTTCTGCAGGGTGTATTATGCCTCTGAACAGGAGGCATTGGACAATTATCCACCAGTCCCCCAGTAATACAGAAGGGGAAGTTAAAGAAGGATGCAGTATAGCCTAAGATAGATATAATTAGATTTAAGCAGTGAAAGAGAAGGTCCCATCCTCTGGACAGTCTGTGAAATCCATACAGCTGCTTTCTGTTTTTCATTTTCTTCTTCCCCACCCCCCACCCCACTTTATTTATTTATTATTATTTTTTTTTTTGGGGGGGGGGGGTTTGCTTTTTTCAGTAAAGCACTTCAACAAATGAAAAATCTTAATCATATTTTTTTCTTGAAAGAGGGCAAAAGCACTTGTAATTTGTTTTAGGACAAGCAAGTGCAGCTAGGTGACATATAATCAAGCGTTTCCAGACTGATGTATTAAAATGCTTTTCCGCCAACTCCTGCCCTGCATCTATGATGTAAGATTTCCCCTTCATTATTCATGTTCCTTATTTCCCCATGCAGATCACCGTGACCCAGGCAGATCTTTGTGAATCTGGATGATAATCAAAAGTCCCTTCCACTACAGCTAATCTTTTCTTCGAGCACATAAAAGGTTTGTTCATTAGACACCTAAACAGAAAACATTTCTCAATGAGAAAACTCTGATTCATCTGTAATAAACTAAAGAAAAGTGCTAAGAAGATGCAAGGAAGACAGAATCAACAGTATTTCCTTCTTTCCCTACAAGAGGCCTCTGAACTAGATGCCAGATAAGAAAGTAAGAAGGAAAAAAAAAAAAAAAAACACAAATTATTGCATAAGAAAAAGAAACTTGGGTTTCTTTTTCAGATACACTATATGAACTTTTCTTTGTCTGCATTCTCTGCACGGATGGCTATCAGAAACTCTGGTGCTAAGCTAAGAAAACAGATCCATCTGGCACTGACTGCTGAAGTGTAGGAGACCTCTCTTCAACAGCAACCAACTTCCAAATTGCAAAGCATTCCAACTCCCCTAGATTAGAAAACAGTAGACTGGAAAATTGCAGGAGATTGGTTTCCACAGACTTTCTGTTTACAACTGCAGTCTGTAACAAGACAGCTATGACTCGTTCTGCAAAGGAGTTTGCCTGCAGCAAGTACCCAGGAGGCAAGTGAGGATCTTCTGTTTGTTCCAACAGCAGATCTCTAGCAAAAATCAGTGTGATAAGTCTGGAATTCTGTCTTCTTCCCTTTCCTCCTCCAATTTTTTTTTTTATTATTATTGTTTTAGCTCAGGCAATCAGACGAAATATCATTAAGGAGACTAGAATCTTGGCTGGATTTAATAAAAATATTATGCAGAGAAAAAATAAATAAATTCAAGAAGTACTGAAATAACAAGGAATTATTATTAAAAAAGCCTCTCATAATCAGATACTGCTTTTATCACATCATATGCATTAAACTTCTCTGAACTGATGTCCTTTTCATCCTAATGTACTAAATTAAATATCTGTTCCTTGTAGAATTTGATTCATCTAAACTAGATTAAAATCAAATCATGAACAAAATCAATTTCACTTAAAGTACAATAATCCCAGCCCACTGAGGGCCCCTTCTAGTAATCACAATAAATGCTGTCTCTACCACCATTGCCATCCCTTATTTTTCCCCCTAGCCTTTCGCTGGATGCATAATTTTCATATCATATTATAAATTAGGACCTTGCATATCTTATTCATGTCTTATTACAGCAAGTTGGCCAAGAAGCCAGAGGCAAGACAACCTCATTCAAACATTCCTCTAGGGTTTTCAGGTCAAGTCATTTTTTAAATTGGGATTGGTATAAACCTCAAGGGATTTCTTGATTTAAGAAAGAACTACAAATATTTAAGCTGTCTTGGGGGGATTATGCTGACATTGGATCGTGGGATTACTTCCTGCATAAGACTCAAGGGATTTGGACTGGTTTGGCATCTCGTCAGAAAACTGGGCAAAAACGCTTCTTACGTGATGTTAATCAGATATTCAATCATTCCTCACTGTAAGCATGTCAAAAGGTAGCAAACAAAGGGAGAGAGAAGCAGTTGCTTCTAGATGTGTAGGAAACAAAACCAATCCTCTGGCATGTGGTAGTGTTCTGGCTTTTTCTAAGGCAGGAAAAAAAAAAAAAATCCTGGTAAAAATGGGCCAAAAATCCTGAAAAAAAAAAAAAAAAAAAAAAAAAAAAAAAAAAGCTTATATTGCAACCACTTCAGAGCTTCCACCGCTCACTATGAACAAGGTGGTATCTAATTAAACTCTTTTGCTAGTAACATTCGTCACTTCCACAATAAAATCCTGTTTGTCTCAGAATGTTTTAATAACCAAAACCAGCAGCAATCTTCCAAAAGAGGAAACTAATGCCATACCTTATGTGAGAAGATTTTAAACAAAGCCACCGCTGTCCTAGACAGATGTAAGCTCTTTCTCAAATCTGAAACAAGTCTTGAATTGCAATTGAAACCATCCTGTCAAGGAGAGCACTCTAATAAATTCTCTGACCATCAAAAAAAGTGTGCAAAATGTCATTCTCCTTCAGTAATTTCCTTCTCTTTTCTCTTTTTTTTTTTCTTCTTCTACAGCAGAAGTTAGAGGGGGAAAATGACAGGAGTTAAAGTCATTCACCACTGGAACAATAAAAGGAACAATAGCAAGCAACAACAAGAAATAAAATGGCTACTTGAAAACTGTATCTGCTTGGTTCTATCAAAAGTAAAGGGTCAATGCCAGACCATCATACTGAGAAAAATATTGCCAAAGAAAATGGACTTTTTTACAGAAGAAATGTTGAAAGGAAATTAGAAGTCACTCCTGGAGAGGGGTAATGATGTCTTGTCAAACGTGGATCCAATCCCCTCAACAAAACTATTGTGGTTTTTTTTTTTTTTTTTTAATTAAAAACAAACAAAACACACAAAATCATATATTTACTGTTATTAATCATAAAGTAAATAAATGTCCAGCATGGAAAACAGCACTCTTTTTCTTTTCTTTTCTTTTTTTCCCTTGTGATATTACACTTAAGAATCAAAAAAAAAAAAATCCTTCAAAGGCATGTTCTGTACTCCTTCATCCAACCGCCATCATCAGACACATCACTACTCTCCCTTTCACCTTTGCAGCCGCAGATATCATCTGTACAACATATTGTGCAAAGACACAATCACAGTTAGCTTCAAGCTGCAAAGGCAGAAGATAAAGGAGCCTGGACTGTGATGGGAAACTCAATCATAACTCTGTACTTTTTAAAGGTCCCTGACAGGACTCACTGTTGGAGAAATCTGTCCTCACGATGCATAGAAAGCTCTTACATGACAACTCAATTGAACCAAAATTTAGCTACAATGGTCTCCCTATTGAGAAATAGACTTTCTTCTTTGTATCTTTAAGCAGCACAGGACTCACACTGCACACTGTACATAACAACAAAGACCTTGGATTAAAATTTTTAAAAAAATAAAATAAAAAGAAAGAAAGAAAAAAAAAAAGAAAAAAGAAAGAAAAAAAACAAAGAAAGAAGTAGAAAAGGAAAAAAAAAAAAAAAATCCTAACTAAACTTGACAGGAAACTACTTTCCACTCACTCGTGAACAGATTCCAGCATCACTGACAAGCCCTGCTGATTGGGGTCAGTCACTTTTCAAGCCCAAGGGGACCATCTTTACCAACTTCAATCACAGTCTCATAACTCCTCTATAAATAAACATATAAAGGAACAAAAATAGCAAGGAGAACCAGCAGTCACAATCCACATACAACAGTGGCATCCAATAAATTGTAATAATAACTTTTGTCTTCGAGGAAGCCTGGAGAAGAAAGCATCAGTCTCCTTTACACAGATAAAACCACCTTTATTTGAACTATGTTAATAACTTAGAGTGGTTTGGTAATTTTACAAGCACATCCGTCCAAACAAATGCAATCTAAACACTAAACGCCACCTGTTAAGCTTCTAACTTTTCATGCTCACTAAAGAAAAACTGCAAGAAAACGTGTCAGATGCTTAAATAACACAAAAATGAATGTTCATGATTTTAGATATGGTTTTGATATGTAGGATTCCAAGTGTTCTTTGTTTTTATCTAAATCTGAAAGAACAACTGAGTTTTCAAATGATGCTTCCATAAGACATAATTCATGATAGCTCTTATTTTTAACAAAGAAATGTACTAATTGTATGTACTAATTGTAAATGCATTTCATATTATTGATTGCCTGAAATACTATTTTACTGGAGAGAGCAACACTTCTTCAATTCTTAGCATTGTGTATCCTGAGACAATCCTGTGTGAATGCTCTTGGGGGAAAGGGACTACAAGAAATGAGGAGAAGAGATTAACATCAAGGGATTTCCATGTATAGATCAGAAATTTTTATATTTAGTACATAGGAAATCAAATGTTTATATGGCTTTTTCTTTTAACATTATATGATTTTTGAGAAAACAATAAATATGTCTCTGAGTACTCTTAAGCCATCAAAGAAAAACTGTGCACATGTATTTCTAATTTTATTTTTTGCTACTTAAAATGTACTCTACATCCATGACTATAGATGAGTTTCTAGATATAGAGCAAATCTCAGTATCAAAGTGCCCAAAGGAATCTTTTGTAACATCAATATTTCTGAGATGAAAAAAATTGTTTTTCACTATTGTGTAAGTCCATGTAAATGAATGCATGCACACTGAGGAACTGTTTACTTAATACAAGAGAGATTTGTAATTTATTTGCCATAACTTTCATCAAAGAAGCATTATAAAATCATAGTATTATACCAAGCTGATTAGGTTGCAAGAGATCAACTTGGCCATCTCCCCAGCGTGAGGCATGATGAAGTATTCTTTATAGATACCTGCCTAACATATACCTAAACATTTGCAGAAAATGGTTTTTCAAACCTCCTAAGTAACCCATCACGATGCTCGGACAGTCTTTTTAGCTAAAAATATTGTATGACGCTATTTATGTATGTAGATGACTAGTAATTAAGTTCTGTCTTCAGCACAGGTACTTAGCTATTCCTTCAGCATGAGCCCTGCGTACCAGTTGTATGGCATTTGCAACAGGCTCTCTCTACAATTATAATACAAAACACAAGGGCTCAAACACTGGCACACAATTATGTGTTCAGTACTTGGAATATACCAAAACTGTTTAATTGCTAGCTCACTCACTCCTATAGTTTTTAACCATGCCAAATAGCATCTGCCAGGTAGTGTCTGAGTATTGCATGTGAAACAGAAGAAACTGGTAGTGTTTTCCAACTGGCAGCACAAATCAGGACTTCCTTCTTTAGACGAGGGCTAAAGAACAGGACAGACTGTAGTCGTAAAGACGCAAACTGCATTGCATTATCAGAGGACCAGAGATGGGCCTGGCTGTTTTCTTTACTAACATAGTCCTAGCCAAAGGGAGAAAACATGTTTCTGACAGAAAATAATTCTGACTAATTAATGCTATTCTACTTTTCTGCCAACATATAAGCATAAAATTATCATTCTGTAAATATTTGAGATTGCTGCTTCACTATTCTGTTTCAAACAAAAGTATAAGCAAACTCCTTGAAAAAAAGAAAAACTTTGACCTTACTGAGCACCTGACTTATCAATAAAAAGAGAAACTCCAAATTAATCAGAGAATCATAGAATCACCAAGGAAAAGACATCCCAGATCATCTAGTCCAACTGCCCAGCAGTATTTTACCATTAAATCATGTCCCTTAGGACCACATCTAAACATTTCTTGAACATCTCCAGGGAAGGTTACTCAACCAGCTCCCTGGACAGCCATTCCAGCACCAGACCACTCTTTCAGAGAAAAAAAGATTTCCCAATATCCAACCTGAACCTCCACTGGCACAACTTGAGGCTATTCTCTCTAGTCCTATCACTAAATGCTACTCCATATGAAGCTTATGCTTTTTTCCTAGTGCTGGTTGCTTCTAGGAATTCCATGTTCCAACCTTGTGAGGTTTTACAGATTCCCTTTTACCTGGGTAGCAGTATGAGACAGCTGCCCCAACAAATCCCATTCAGTGCTTCTCAGCAAGTTCACTATCTGATCTAGCAATGCCAGAACAATAGGGAAGGTTGTTCCATGAAAAAGGACACTGCTTTTTTATCACATGCCAGTAAAAGCTGCCTTTTCATAGGAGTCTTAATGGTAAAGTATACAGTTTCTCAGGTTACTTTGGTTTAACTCCACCACTGGCAAAGGCAGTACAAGTCATGGCCTGCAGCCACTCTTCTAATCATAGTGCTAATTAGCTCAGGATGAAAGAAAGAGGAACTAAGCATTTGCAATACTCAGTGATGACATGTCTGTCTGGCACAAAGTTGCAAAGAAGGATTGGGTAGATCCCTAATACGTTGTCAGGCTCTCCTTGCATTTTAAGTGCTTAAGAATAGCTTTGCAAAAGCCAGCAGCCTGAGCAAGGAGATGCAGAAAATAGTCAGAAGCAAGGAGAAGAGACTGGGATGTGTAGAACCCAAAGCTCAGATAGTTCAGGCTGTAGTGTCATGATTATCCTTAAAACACTTTCTCCCACTTCTGGAGTCAAGTACTCCAAATGGAGTAGGAGTCAGGTCGTACTGTCATGTCATGTCTTAAATTCTTTCAGGAGAGTTAAGGAACAGGGAATGTCATCTGTCCTTGCTAATTCTCCCTCTCTTCAGGCACACAAACCATGGGGCTTTAACAATAAGCTCTTTCAGCAGGTGAGTTGAGTAGAGAAAGGTTGAGTCCATCCTCTTAACATGAGAAAGGCAGTAGGAAGGGGGTTCAAGAGCAAGAATATCTGCTTTGAAAACGTGCAGAAGACAGGGTTTTTCAGAACCCAGAAGCCTCACTACATGAACAGCTGTATGCATATATTGACACAGGAGAACTGGAGGTTTTATCAGCAGATGTTTTGGCACACAAGACTTCAGTACAGCAGCTTAACAAAAGGGTTTCATTCCCATCAAAGTACTGAGCATGCAAACACAATCTGTGATATAAGTGATTAAAGTCATCTAGCCCAAACTGATCAATGGGTTTGTGAGGTTATTTAAACTCTGGCTTAGAGAATTGTCAAAGCGAGAGGAACTCAGTTGTTGGAAAATCTTGCAAGAATATTCAGAAATTCACTTGTGTATGGCATGATTCAAACTACTCTGGTGACATTTGGAAATACAGCAATCACTTCCCAGCTCTGGCAAAGTAACAAATTAGAAGCTACTCTGAAATGCTGCTGGGTGTTTGAAAGGTGATATTTTCTATCATGTCAAAGTATCTGACATTTCATGTTTTCTTACCAACTCATCCCAATTTGTTAAAGTCACCAAAGCAAGTGTTTTCATTTAAATCCAGTTAGAGCATCGCTTTAAAAGAATTTTCAAATAAATTCTAATCACCTACGGGCCAACCTTCAGTTAATTTTCCAAATATTTTGTTAGCGTTTTACAGTTGCGTGTTTCTTTGATGTCTCCTTTTTATGAACTTACATCATACGAAGCTGTTGGTTTCACACTTTATAGTCACTTTTTAATGCACATAATCATGTTAACTGGTAGTTAATTTGGTTTTGATTGTTAGAATTACATTTTCAAAGACCTTTTAATCATTTTGACAATGTTTTCCCCAGCCTATTTACAAGCCAAAGGGTTTGATCTCTGCAGTAGTAGATTTTTTTTTTAATGAAATCGTTATCCTATTTAAAGGTGGTGACTTTTCCTGTTACAATTTGTAGCACAAGAACACAAATCAGAAACAAGTTGAACATCATGCATAAGGAAAAACATAACTGTATTAAAGATAAATTTGTAAACAGAAATCAAAATAGATTTTCTGACAGTAACAATGTTGTGGAATTAAAATAATATAATCCAATCGTCTGCTTGCAGTTCCTTGCAAAATGCAGTTATGTTAATTGTTGTTTTTTTTAAAGTAGAAAATTCAATTTTGAAGATCCACTTTCAGTTTAGAAGACCATTCAGTATTGAGCAAGAATGCAGGCAGATGCAACTCAAGCCTCTTTCATCTACCCCCACTAGGTAAAGGCTGAGCCATTAGCATTAGGTCAGTCATTACCAAACAGTATACCTCTTCTTCCTGCCTGTTCCTTGGACAGAGGTTCTTTATCACATCAAATAACATGTGTTTGATTCTTCTGCAACCCACCTAGCTTGACACTGCAGAAAGGACACAATGACCTGTTTTTAATCTGCAATGTTAAGATATGATTTTAACATGACATTTTTAAGCACACCAACAAACATCCAGAAGCATCTGCTTTTGCTGCTCTTACTGCCTGAGTCCTCTGCCCCAGCTGCCCTCCTCCAACCAGGCACAGCTGCCATATGAGCGATGGCAGCAACTTTAATAAACAGGAGAAAGGAAAGCAGAAGCAAGCAGGCAAAGAAACATCAGATTCCCTTTTGCTTTTCTCATACTGGAGGATACTAGTAACAAATCGAGCCTGCAGGGAAAAGAAGAGTACTAAGAAAGGACAGCACAATGGTCACTGAGGCCACTAAATTCTGCTTTATTAAAACAAACAAGCAAAACTAAAAAACAAACAAACAAACAAACAAAAAAACAGCATTAATGTTAAAATGGATCATAACTCATAAGTTAAATCCCCAAATTAACTGCTTTTCTGATATCTACAGTACTGTGTGAGCCATCAAAACTGAAGCAATTATGTGCTCAAAGGAAATAAGATACAAGCTGTACCTTTAATGCTAACTCACATTTATTCCTACCCTCGGACTGTCAGATCTGAAATTAAGACACTCCTCAAATTCCCTGTAAAGTCTAGAGAATAACCCCGTATCTGACCTCAAGAATGTCTCCCCAGAAAAAGAACTGGCTCTAAAACACAAGGCTGTCCATAGGCTGCCATTAAATATAAGGTAGTGTCTTTACTTGGTTTCATGCATCAGCAGTTAACTCATTATTCTATACAGCTTTTGAGAAATTCCTCATTTGGAGGGAGAAAAAAACAAAAAAAAAAAAACAGCAAAAAGTGTAAATCCATCTCAGCATGCAGCTGTGCTAGCAGTTCCCTGTCGCTTAAAAAGAAGCATCATTGACAGGCTTTTAGAGGCAGCTGCATCCTGTTCTCTTAGTCTTAGCATGTTGCTCTGGTTAAGGCTAACTTCTGGGAAGCTAAAAGAAAGAAGGGGACAGATTCTTTAGCAGGGTCTGTTGTGATAGGACAAGGGGAAATGGTTTCAAACTAAAAGATGAGAGATTTAGGCTGAATATAAGGAAGAAATTTTTTTACAGTGAGGGTGGTGAAGCACTGGAACAAGTTGCCCAGTGATGTGGAGGAAGTCTCTTCCTTGGAAACATTCAAGGTCAGGCTGGACAGGGCGCTGAGCAACCTGATCTAGCTGTGTGTGTCCCTCTTTATTGCAGGGAGTTGCACTAGATGACTTTTAAAGGTTCTTTCCAACTCACATAATTCTATGATATGAAAATGCAGGCACCTAGAGATTTACTGAGCAAATAAAATCCTTCAATATATGAAAGCAGCCGTACTCCATGGGGTGGGGGGGGAAGAATTGGAAAAATAATTTTGGAGTGTTAAGTGTTGAAATTGGGCTTTCTAGGGGAACTTGCTTTGCCATCTAATGAAGCACCTGGTCATTTCAAATGGCAAAACAAATGATTCATTTTCAATTGTGGTTTAATTCATCTATCTTTTCTTTGAAAAATCCAGCCCTTTGTAGGAGTATCTGTAAATAGAAATAAAAGCCTACCAATTAATATACTTAACCTCTACCTGTGGCTGAGTGTTTCTTTGCATACTGTAACTTGTGATCATTTATGCCGAAATATAAATATCTATTTTTACCATCAGCTAAGAGTTGTCATTAAGCTTTTTAAATTGGTAACCTTGCTACTGATATACTCATACAGGATGACCTTTTATTTGTAGGTGTGCCTGGCTTCAAATCATTCAATGGTGGATAAAAGTGTCTTTGATGTTTCCAACATTTCTGCAATCCTTTTAGGCTAGATTTATTTCAGAGACTATTAAAATGTTGCATTCTTTGTTTAGAGTAATTGAACTAAGTAATCAGTTCAAAAACTTCTGTTACAATAGACATTTATTAAATTATACACAGATGTCACTGAGCTCCTTGAAAGGACTGCCCTTAGGTTCAAGCCTGGATTTCGAGTAGACATTGAAATTCTATTATGAATCTTGCAGTCCTTTTCATTTCCTCTTACAGTCTAAAAATGAATTTCCAGCTTTTCACATTTCAACAGAATGAATGTGGTCTTCTTTGGGGTGGGGATTGGGGTGGTGGAACTGAATCATAATTACAACACAAAGCATACTTCTAATTCAAAATCTATTGCGGAACTAGACAGCATAACCTCTTGGATTTTTTTTTAGTTTCTTCCTCTTGTTCTGTACCACTTCAGTCAGTATTACATGGCACAATTACAACACTAAATTTACTTTCTGACAGATGCAAGCATCTCATCCTAACAGTATTGCCTACCCAAGACAGGAACTAAACTTAGCATAGATGCTCAGACTGTAGTAACTTCAAAGCAGAAGTTAAGGAAATAAAAAAAAAAAAAAGACTTCACCTTTTTCAGCTACCAACAATCTGTGTCAGCGAATTTGCATACAATAAAAAGCAATCCAGTGAGTACTAAAAAGAACTGCTTACTCAGGAAGCTCCAGCACTGTGAAGAAACAGTTTTAGTAAAACCACGAGAATTTGCAAAAGCTTCTGGAATGATCCCTGCTGTGTTTTTCAAATTCACCAATGATCACACATGCAAATATAAGACTTCAGAGGTATTTCTTTTCCTTTCTGAGTTCTACTTACCTTGGAAGGTTCATTTTGTGACTGTTGTGGTTTTGTGATTTTTGTTGCCGGTATTCCACGTCAGAACATCATGCTGAACAGTGAGAGTTAAAGAGTTCGTGCTCTGGTTCCGTGTTACCGCCTTTTGGGGCATTTTGGGTTCCCGGAGGGGAGGGCGGCATCCCCGGAGGACTTGATGCAAAGATGAAGGTGGGGTGGGACTGCTGACCGGGCCCCAGCCGCTCTCTGCCTCTTGCCGTCTCACGTCGCCGCGGAGAAAAGCACGTGCTTCCCTCACGCTATCATGTATCGTGGTTTGACTCGTACTTTGAGTGCACGTGCTTCCCTCGCACTATCGTGGTTTGACTCCTACTTGGGCACTCTTGTCTCTCTTATTTGGTTTGACTTGGTTACATTTAGTAAATTACCGTTCCTCCTCAGATCGTTACCAGTGCGTTTTCTCTTTGTTAAAACTCTTTGCTAGCTCTCTGCCCTTCCCCCTCTCCTGGAGCTGTGGCCCGGGGCGGGCCGGTTCTCGGAGCGAACCTTTTTTTTTTTTTCCTTCGCTTCATTGCCTCTCTCTTTTTCTTTTTCCCGGGGCTGTGCCCCCCTGTCACAGACTTACATCTAGGGATAGCCCCGTGACAATGACAGAAATAACAGCCAATACCCAAAACCCGCCTAACCCTTTTTTAGACCAGTTATCTTAATTTACAACAACTTAGGCCAGTGGTAGAGTTTCTACAAAGAGACCAGACAAATGTGCCTTGCAATCACTTGTAATACTGGATAGGCAAACTGACTGACTATAAAACGACACTGCAGCTTTTAAGGGAGGATGTTCCTTCTGATAACTAGACGTAGCAAGATGACTGACATGGCCTAACAATACATAATAGGCCAACTGGAACATCAAATCAGACAACAGTAGAGGAGAGTTTTGAAAACCATAATGATTAGCTTTCTGCTGCCTGTAGAAATTAAGATTAAAAAATCTTCAAGAAAGTAAAAGATCAGCTTCACCTGTATGGAGTGAAAGATATTATTAGCATTCTTTGTCTCAGATATCAGTGGCTTCCAGGCCTCTGAAATGCTACATGTGGGACAGTGTTAGTCTCAGGAATTAAATCCATTGTGACTTTTAATGACTGAGAACATCAAATCATTGGAATGTATCCTGTTTTTCTTAAAGAAAGAAGGAAAAAAAAAAAAAAAGTTCTCCACTGTGTCCTCATACTCTGGCAGGTTATTTGTGCCAGGTTACTAGTCAACCACAGAAGGAAGAACATCTCACGTTTCCTAGGTATTGAGACCCCAGGAGTTTGTTTCTCCTTAGGTGGCAGCATCACTGCAGCCTCCCTGAGGATTAGTAAGCAGCCTGAGCTGCTGCGGGAGCATGCAAACACTTCTCAGAAGGGAAAGAGAAATCACCACCAGAGCATAAGGACCCCCCACTCACCCTGTAACACTATGTTTGTTCCAAGTTTAAGAAGTCAAAACGCCTTCAGCAACCATTGCTCAAGTAGAAAGTCCTTCACACTACCTCCCAGAAAGCTTTAAGATCCATTAATTGAATCATTTGCTTGTAAAACAAAGTGTATGGGTAGTATCCAAATAGGATGTATACTTAATGGCGGGTAAATGTCAAGACATATTCTCTGTAGGTAGATTAACTTATGTTGTTTTTCACTGTAGAAAGTTATGCAACTTTAGAGAAGAAATACCTGTTAGGGAAACTGCACAAGCTATCCAGCCATTAAAAATTAGTGTAACATTTCCAGTTTGCAGACCCAACATATGTTGGTGTAGCCCTCTGATTTAAAAGCCAGGAGTTAATAATTTTCTGGACATTACCCTTAGAATCCTTTTCTTTGTTACCCCCACTGACAGTTTATTTTTTTTGCTTCTTTAGGAACAGTGTCCTACTGCCTTAGGCAATAGCTTATTCAGAGCAGAGCTGATACGCTGGCAAACAAAACCACAAGTTGCAGCATATCAAAAAATGTTTCAAAAAGAAGAAAAATAGTATATTTATTTATATTACATTTTCCAATAGTGATAGAACTATGAACTCCTGACTTTAATTGGCTGCTCTGTGTCCTACACTGAGAGGTGTAAAAGGTACTAATCTAACTGGACAGAGCTGTCACATATATCATGAGTATTTGCCATAGAAGGTGGTGCCAAGTGGAGATGCTGTTATCATTCCAACCCCTTTAGGAAATCTATACCTGCACACAACCACTGCCTTGACATTAGGAAAATCGTTTTAAGGGAGACATGCCCCAAATTTACTCAGTTAGACTTCAGAGAAGACAGTAAGGCAGAACTATACTATCCTCTCTGGTTCTTGCATTTGAAGCATGCGTTGAATCTGCCCAGAGCATGTGGAAAGGAAGAACACTAGATTTCTGGTATTTCCCAACTTGCAAACCAGTATAATGTTTAAACCACTCTCTTCCTAAGTCTATGTATGCTGCACAGAGGGAGCATAAAGCTTAATTAATTTATGTTTATAGTGTGAGAGCTTCTCAAATGAAAGACATGGTGTAAATAGAAATTACTTCCATTAACTTAGGTATTGGGGGAAATTATCACATTGTGGACTGAAGCTTGATCCTCTGTTCTTTAAATAATGAGAATGCAGGCAGCAGCATCAGTGGAGACTGCATTACTCACCATACATTAGTACATTCACAAAGCTCAAACCAAAATAAATTCTTCTGGCACCTTTTCTGGCACTTCATGTAGCAAACCCGAGTTGTGGACAGGATCTACTTTTTGTAAGTGCAGACCTTCATACTATGTGTGGTCTCTGTAGGGGATAAATCAGTTATCATGGGTACTTTCTGATTACAGTCCCACTGACTGGAACGGGCAACTGCTACAAAAAGACAGTCTCTCATTGAGAGGAAAGAGCTTAGGAACAGCAGAATAAATAAGGAATAAAAAAGCTCTGAAGGGAAAAACATACAAACAAAAAACAGCAACAATAACAAAAAACAGACCAAAGAGAATGAAAAGAAGGAATCAGAAATCTCAATACTAGCAGAAGGAGAATTAAAGCTTTTGCACAGAGAAGTGATTTGCTAATGTCAATTAGTAAAACAAATTCTAAAATAAGTTATTAAAGCCTGGCAATTTTTCTTAATTGCAAAAATTTGAAGTGATTTTTCATGTTATGATGTTGTTTCAAGTAAACTGTGTTCAAAGACCAAGAATATGAATCCCTGATCGTAATCACTGACTTCTTGTTTGAGCTGAAGCAAGTCACTTAACCTTTCTTTCTCCACCAACACAATGAGATATAATAAGCTGTGTCTGTTCAGAATAACGTTATGAGAATTACCTGATATTTTGCAGTGCTTTAGCAAGAGCCATCACACTTCAAATACAACACTACCACAGAAAGCACAAAGGTGAGATCCTAAGTGCAAGTCTTATTAGTTACACCATTAATGGTGTGAAAGTACAGTGAGGATAAGCAGAGGACAATGACCACTTCGCGCTTTGTTACTTTGCGACTTCATGTATCATCACTTCCTTTATCAGAGCACATCTTATTCACGAAAAGGGGTTCCAAGCAGACATGGAAGATAACAAGCAAGAAATGAAAATGAAAGAGGAATGTTACACCATTGTTTCCTTTCACAGCTGCTAGCACCTCTCAGAATAACGCTCCGCTCACTTCAGCATTACATTGTTAGGCTGCTTTTTTCTTCCGTTTTCATTCCAGACTTCATTTGTATCTTGGGCCTGAGTTGTAATGCCTTGGCATATTGTCAAAGCACTAGTATGAAGAAATCACAAAGCAGTAGCTTCTCTTGCATAGCATATTTATTTTATCATTAGACAGACTTGACAACTCTTCTGTGGTTGCTAGGCAGAGAGACAGTGTATGCTTGTGCGCATGCACATGTATGTTTTTACATGTAATCATGTTGCTCAGCTAAAAATATCTGTGCCCTAACCAGCCACATAAAGCCTAGAAGCCACAAACACTACTAAGAATGCTGGATGCTAACTGGGGAGAGGGTGAAAGAATCACCCCAAATCCCAAGGGAAACACATTCCTTAAGTTCATAACCTATAATGACTGCCTCTACAAGTTTTAACTCCTAGAGCTTATATTATGTTGCTGCTGTGTATTATGAAACAAGTGTCACTTAATTGATACCAGTACCAAAGGTATGCATTTTGTCAAACTCCAGTTCTTCTTTCCCTAGCTTCACAAAGATATTTCAGTTAATCTATACAGACCCTACAATATTTGTCAGCATAGTTATCTTAGCAAATTTTAAAGAACTTCCTCTCAAAGTGGATTTTCAAAAGATTTATCAAAACTGTGCTGTCTTGAGACAAAACTGTAACAAAAATAGACAGAAGTTTCAATATTCATGTTTGAGACTTTTTTTCTTTTTTCTTTTTTTTTCTTTCTTTTTTTTTTTTTTTTTCCAATAATGTATATATCAAGAGCCATATATGTGCATGACAGTGCCAGGAAAGATGGTACAATTGAATGAAATTTACAGATTTCTGGAACCAAAAGGGTGTTATAAAGCTTCAGGGATATGGTTCCAACTTCCTTTCCCCCACAAATAAATACACTGTAAGTGTCAAGGTTTTTTGTTTTTTTGTTTTTTTTTTTTTTTCTTTCTATAGCTCATCAGCCTTGGTGGATGAGTGCAGTGTAATCAATAACTTACAGAAACACTGGGAGGTGCTGTAATTACAAATATAAACAGTACCAAAGTAAGCACAACTGAAGAGTTAGTTTAAACAAGGAAAGCATCTGTATAGTTGAGCAAGAATTATCTTCTGATATTGTTCGATTTTTTGTGCTCTGTCAGCTGCAACACCATTAGAGTGGTGACGTTAAGAAAATCTTATGTTTTATACAGAAGGATTTGCATGCCTTTATGAAAATAAAGAACTGCCAGAGTACTACTGCAAACTAATTGATCAAAGGCATTGTTGATATGTAGAGTTATACATTTAATGTTATACATATATGAGGTTAACAAGCAACAGGATATGGTTTTTATGGAAATGCTATGGCATCATCTTTTTTTGTAGTACAAGTACTTCTAACATTCCCTTTAGAAGAAAAGAAAAAAAAAGGAAAAGAATAAAGGAAAAAATAATAATCCATACAACAAATAAAAAACTACTTAGACTGAACTAAAGCAGCCAAAGCATGTTGAACTGCCTTAAAGCAGCCAAAGCATTAAGCCAGCCAGATCATTTCCTCTAAAAGAAATCACTCCAGGGTTTTTATAAAACAAACTAAACAGTGAATATGTAATTGTGCAACACTGCTTTGAAGTGAAAAAAAAAAAAATTGAACAATACAACAGTGAAATTGTTACAATGTTGCAATGGTTAATGGGTTTTTGTTTGTTTGTTTGTTTTTTTCCAGATTTTTATTTCTTTTTTCTTGTTTGTGACCTGGTGTTCAATATTATCCATCTGTGTTTATCTTCCTTACTAGAGGTCTATGCTGTAAAGAACAAAGTGTTTCTAGAAGGGAAAGAAGATGATAACTGCATTTTCAAAGAAAAATGGTAAAGATGCTTACTAAGTCTTAAATAAATTGATATAAGGTCTGCAAATAGTGGTGAAAGAAGGAATAGATTCATTTTTTGGTATATGCAGTAGTCAAGCTTTTCCACAATTAAGACCATTAATGGTTTTCAAGTATTTCAACAGTTGCTATAAAAGGGAAAGAAATGGACTTAGAGAACTGAATTTGAAGAGGACTGTGTGGACCTGAAGCAAAGGAAATGCAAATTAGACTCTGGGGGGGAGGGGAAGGGGGGGGATAATAAACAAACAAACTGTTTTCCAAGAGCAAGGATAATGATGGACTATAAAGATTAAATAAACAGAGATTTATTTCCACTGAAAGTTTTTTTTTTTTTAATGTGTATAAAGTGTTTATTAGGAAGGGTGTATATACAGGTGAATCTCCTTTTCAGCAGATAGTTTTCTTGACTGGGTGATCTACTGCATTCTTTCAGAGAAAATATAGAAGATATGAAAATACAAGAAACAAGAGACAGGAAGAGAGAAAGCAATTTTAGTCTAGTATAACTTCACATATTGCTCTGACCTCCTGATTTTAGGGATGTCATGTTCATGTTGCATGAATTTACAGTCACTGAGTCAAAGTTTTCTTTGGATAGAGAATTATCTAGGAATAAAATAAATCTGTATGCTCAACCACTAGTGCCATAATAGTGAATAGAGGCTTAATGTGGAGTTTGAGATATCTACATTCTATTGCTGACTCCCTGATGACCTAAAAGTCAATTCTGACCATGACACTGTACTTGACTCTTTCTCACTTTCACAGTACATAAAATATTATTTATTTTCTTTTTTATATCTTTTCAAGTCTCTTGGTGCAAATCCCAAGTCAGAGCTACGTATTAATAGTTGCAGTATTGTATTTTTGTTGCACTTTTATTGAAATTACTAATATTATTTTAACATTTTAGCTGACATAACTTTTAAATCAGTTTAATCGAACAACTTTTAAGACTCCACACCTATTCTGAAGTTTTTTATTTGTTCTGATTCAATAATAAGCCAATGAGAAAATACATCCATATGTAGCTGACAGTTGAAGGGTTTTATGTCTTAAGTTAGCCTTAGAATATCTAACTTCCCCTTTCATTCACACTGGTCTCAAAATTAGAATATATCTAACAACTCTAAGAAAAAGGGAAGCTATACATATGACATTTAAGGATGGAACTAAAATTTGGAACTTATCTCAAAAAATTAGATTTGGAAAATCTCTATCTCTGGACACTCACTCAACAAGATACCACTACTTGTAAAATAACAAGTGCTAGGGACTAAAAGTTAGACACTCATTAAATTACACAAACACTCCCTGGCCATCTAGGCCTCTCCCAGCTATCTCTTAGACAAGCTTTAGGAGTCAACAGTGTTCTCCACTGGCAGTTTGCCTGCATGAACCTTCTATAGTCAACTAGCAGGTTTTAATAATATGGACATAGGTCACTCCACGACAGCTGACCTCACTGGCATGAACATTCCCAGGCACATTTAATTTCCTACAGCAAATCTTGCCAAGCAGCTCTCATATTATATAAATTTATTTTTTATTCTAGCTTGAGCCAAAAAGAAAGTAAATGTTTTATTTTAATAAAAGTTTGCTTCAGCTAATCGGCTGTGGTTGCACTTCATAATCTATTGGCTCTGTTCTTTAACTAAATGATGCCTTGATGTGCTAAGATTTTGGAACCCATTGCATTACTCCTAAATAATTTCCTCACATGCTTTATCTACACACAGTCTTACGGTCTCCTCTTTAAGCAATCTAATCACATGACTCACTTTATAAGAACTTTTAAATATCTATTTCTACAATATATTTCACCAGTGCAGAAAAGCATATCTTGCTTTTCTTCAGTATAAAAGTCTGCCTTCCAGCAGTACAAGGAAACACAAAATAAAAATTCAGAATTGCATTTGTTTCAAGATGTCTCCTTTTTAATGTTCATAAATTGAAGCACTTACCTTGATGAAAAGTTGACTGCACATGGCCTAAGCCTAGTGTCCAATATGCTTTATGCTATGACCACATCTTAGCAAAAATTTTAGCCTGACAATAAAGCTGTGCTGGCTACTTAATCTCAAGAGTACTCATCTGCACCACAAGGTGACCTTTTGGAAAAGTTTCTCCTGCCATGGTAGTGAAATGTAAATGGTCTTCGAAGTTCATGAATGGTGATCTTCATGAACCGAAGATGTATCAGTTTGTATATCATTCAAATGACAAGTATACAATTTAATAACTAATATATTATTAATACGTATTTATTTTCTCTGCTGAATTCAGTTTTATAGCAAGATGCATAATTAATGTACTATTTTAATCATGTTATAATAACGAAAGTCTCACAAAGGCAATGCAGAACTTGGTTTCATGCAGTCAGCGATGTCTAGTGGGAAGCATTTTCATGTCAACTATAAATAAATAATTAGAAAGATAAAATGCACGTCACTGGTGTTATTAAGGCAAAAGGTCTTTCTATAGTTTTGTTAAACATCAACAGGAGACACAATAATGTTTTATTTCTGTTTTATCTTTTAAAATAAGCTACTTGAACGAGAATGGATTGAAAAACTCTGCCACTGAATTACTGACCTGGCCCTCTTATAAGGTTTGATGTGCCTCAGTGGTTTATTTCTCATAAACTGCTCACCCAGCAATAGGGAACACAATCTGACAAGAAAAATGGTGGGCAGTGAGAAATAAAGGGTGGGAGGGCAGGAAATATTGATCTCTCTAAATGGGAAATGCAAGTCTATGTGCACTCTAACAACAAAATGCACAGCTGAAAAGGAAAAAGCACTAGCCCTAGGACTGGAAGTTCACTATAACGTGTAATAAAATAAGTGCACATGATTTGGCATCTATCTGTGAAGACTGTCATGCTTATCTCTCATAGGTGGATACTTTTGTGAAGATCAGCACCAAAGTTTAGTTATGGGACCCTAAACTGAAATGCTGCACAGCTTTCAGGTATTACTTCTGTTCATCTACAGTTAATGCCTAGATAAATGCTGTAAGATAGTAGTGACCATGTTACATTAATAAATCTGCTTAGCATCATTTATGCAAATAGTGTATCATAAGAAACCTATCTAGTGGCTACAGAAGATTTCAATTTTTTAATCTTTTTAATTGAGAAGGCATTTATTGGGAAAAAAAAAAAAAATGTTATTGTCCTAAAACACTGAAGTTATTAAAATCCTTTAAAACCTAAAAAGAGTAGTAACAACTAGCATTACTTTTGTCCTTCGTAGATGTGATAACTGTTAGAATGATAAAATATTCTGTTCACTTTCCACATGAGACACAGAAGTTTTTGTTTCTTACTCTACTTTATCATCGCTATGGCTGCTCCTCTATTTACTGAAGTGTTATAATAAGCTTAACATTATATGACTGAAAAATGGAAATGTAACTGACTACCCTGAAGATGGTAACTGACATAGTTCTGCTTACTTCCATGAACTTTTAGATATAATGCTGGGAAAACAAACAAACAAACAAACAAAAAAGGATTGTAAATGTATTAATTGGAAGCCACAGAAATCAGTGAGTTATGAAAGCCAAAAGCAACAACGAAAGCATAATTATTAAACAAAATTGGTGATTCCAGTGAACAGAAGTATCAGCATTGATGTCCATGATGTGGCCTTATCAAAGCTGAAAAGTTTGCAGAATTCTTGTGTTAATGACAGAGAGGAAACTTATTGACTATAGAGTATAAGATATGGGTTGGTTTATCTGGCAGTTTTATATTTTTCTTTACATAGAGTAGATATTTATTGGAACAATAAAGTGACAACCAAGTAGCCAAGCTGAATCCCTCCAAAAATTAATAAAGCACCATAGATGTAAAGAAAATTATTCTTTTGGGTACTGTCTGCATGGAGTAATGGGATGCACAACAGCATTCACATAGCACAGCTTCCTATATCCTTTACCAAACGTTGTGTTACACAACCATTTGTACTTTCTTCAGCTGTAATCATCAAGTTTGAGCTCAGGCATCCAGTTTGAGTGGGCAGGCATGCGGTGCTTTATACTATCATGCTATTTTTTTATTTTTTTTTTACTTTGCTGTTCTCTGTGATTTTCCACTGTGTCCATCACAGGGTCTGATTCCAAAGATTTACTTTTGTGAAAAACTGATATCTCTTGGGACTGCCAGCTGTTAGGAAGGTTGTGACGAATCAACTGAAGCTATGAAGTTAACGTAGAGAAATTACATCACATGAAAGTCTGTGTAGATATTAAAAATGCCTTGTGATTTTCTTTTCTTTTTTTTTTTTTTAAATCTTCTTCTAAGCACTCTGCTTCTCAATAAGAGTTTCCATACAAGGGCTTAATGGTCCTTAATTTAGCTGCATTAACTTCATACTTTTAGCTCCCCAAAAGGGCTTGCAATAAGATATCTAACTACTGCATTTCTTGCTGATTGCATAGTTAGGGAAATACAAGGCATAAGTGGTGCCATTTATAACAGCATTTCTTTGCACCTCAAAACTATTAATACAGAACTATTAATGTAAAACTATGGATGCTTCAGAGCTTCTCTTAAAATTGTACATCTTTTTAAACAGCTCTCTTCAGCTGATCTCGAAACACTGCCCAAAATATGCAAATACTGATGTTCATATTCTTCCAGTGAAATGAAGCAACAATTCTGGGTAAAACTTGTAATGGAATTTAGCATCATTCAGGTCCTCCCAAATCTGTCACTTCCTGGGCAGACGTTCTGAAAGAAAGACAGCACTACTTTATATTCTGAACGTGTTTTGAATGTCAGTGTCTGTGGTCAAGACTACTTGCTGCTAAACTCTGTGCTGTCAGTGTGTGTTAAGCTCTCTCACAGAGCACCTAGCTCGACCAGATCCCCGTGGGATTTAGGCATAGGGATGCTCATGTTTTAAATCTAAATAAGGCAAAGTGCAAGTTGAACTGCTCTTCTAAGATATCAATGCTCCTTGGAAAATCCTAAAAAAGAACTTCTGGCTGATTGACAAATTTGAGAAATAAAAACCTAGACTGCCAAACATCTAATTAAGATGAAAATCATGAAGTATGCTAACAACTGTGGGTGAAATGAGCTAGAAGTTGATAGTGGCATAG
Organism: Alectoris magna; assembly: GCA_030625065.1. Taxonomy (NCBI): domain Eukaryota; kingdom Metazoa; phylum Chordata; class Aves; order Galliformes; family Phasianidae; genus Alectoris; species Alectoris magna. The sequence continues at coordinate 37,637,673 of CM060560.1, forward strand.
AAATGCTTTCTGGGCTTACTGAAAACCAGTCCAGGTTGGAAGAACAGTGCATTCTGGCATAATTAAAGATTTCTTAGATTGTCTGTTGGGAAACAGAGAAAAAAATGACTTCAGTTCTATAACCCAATGGGACAATGTCCACTTTATGACAAAAAAAAGTTGTTACAAGTGGAACTGGTGGTGTCACTTGGGATTTTAGCTCCATGGGCTGGCTGATATGGGAACTGTGAGACAGAAAGAAATGAGATATGAAAATGTTTACTTTGGAGGAAAGGAAAAAGAAGAAGAAGAAGAAGAAACAGGGCTTCTAGCAGTTAAAAAATAAAATAAAATAAAATAAAAAGGTTTGTGTGTGTGTATGTGACTGAAAAAAAAAAAAAATAAAATAAAAAAGGAGAAACAGTTTGTCTTAGATATGCAGAGGGAAGTAAGAAGAACAAAGATTACACTAAGGTTCTGGTCCCAGGAGGCAGGAGGGATAGTGAAGTTGTAAATGGAAACAGAAGGGAGGCAGAGAAGAGGGACTGAGGGAAGAGATAAGAAATGGTTTATGTTACAACAAGTCTAAATGTCATGCACTCCTCTTCCCCCCTTTCAGCTTAACAAGTGTTCTGAACCACAAGAAACATGGATGGTATCAGGAAGGTAAGGTCTTCCCGGGGGACTACTGTCACGGCAGGATTACTTCTTTTTACCTCCCCAACACTGACAAGTGCACTTTTATAAACAACGTTTTGCTCTTAAATCGCCTATTTTATGCCTTAATTATTCAGAGATTTCAGAAAATATTTAACAGAGCAATATCTGTCACGGATACTAAACTAAACAGAAAAGGAAAAAACATTTTCAGCTCCAAAATTACACATGTGATGTAAATGGATACATCACTTTCAATGTTTTGAATAACTCTGTAAGAATAATAAACACATGTACTTAAGCAAATAATAAACATATGTACTTGTAAACTAATATTTGATTTTTTTTGTTGTTTTTGGAGGTGTGTTTTTTGTTTGTTTTGTTTGTTTTGTTTGTTTCATATTTGTACCTGAACTACCTGAATTCAATGGTCAGATGTACTCAAAAGTAGTCTAAGCTGCCCTTCATTCAAGGAGCATTTTCAAACTTCTCCTTTCTTGTAGGTTTATCTGACTCACCTGGAAGAATATTTACTGTGTTCATCCAGAATAAAATAACTTGCTTTGTTTTGATAGGGCTTGTTTTCTTTGGACATGGTAAGTGGTAACAGCTCACAGAGGGGTGACAGCAAAAGACAGAGGCTTGTAAGTAGGCCTGAGGGAGGAGCTACCTCAACAGAGCTGGTTTTAATTGTTAAAAGTGCCATAGAGACTCTTTTTCTAAAAGGTCTAAACATTCTTTTTCTAAAAGGTCTAAACATTAAGTGTGCAATTCACCATTTACACAGTTTAACTGTGGTTTTCCCTGTGGTTAGAATTTTTTTTTCACTTACCAAGAGATGATGTATAGGTGTGGAGAAGGACAGTTATGCACCAGTGATGGTTTCATTATTGTTGTGTGGTTTGTTTCATATGAAGATAAAATCCAAAGGATATTATCAGGTAGTTCGCAAAATCATTCTGTTGTTCCATTCTCTTATTATTTTGTTTTTCCTTCCTCTTCCTTCAAAATCCAACAGCGTAATCAGTATGTAAAGTTAGTGCTCTTGCAATGTGTGTTTCTGTGACACTTCTCATTATAGTGATTGGAAATTTGCTGTCTACTGATGCTTGTTACTAAGTGAGCAAAGAGAAACAAAACCAGCTTTTAAACTGTACCACATAAAAATCAATTGAACAGAACAATACTGCTGAAATTTTGAAAATGAAATCACCTACATCAGAAATTGTTGTTTACTTCATATGCAGAACTATCAGTCTTCCTCTTAAGTATCAATACCTTGTTTCTGCATAGTTTTTTTCAGCTTACAGTGGTTCTTATATCATTCCCAATATTCTGGATTCTGGTGGAGTTAAGGATTTACAAATGTATAATTAATTCTACTGATTTAAGTAAAGGGACTTAATTTAACTCCAATAAAAACATTTTTGCCCCAAATTATGGTGGTTCCAAAGTCTCTTACTAAAAAAAAAAAAAAAATGCATTCCATTGCAACTGAACTGTCAATATTGGAATCATGAAACATATTGCACAACAGGTGGAGAAGACATAAGATGAGAAGAAGAATTTACCTACTATGCTCCAAAAGGGTCGATAAAATCACCAGTACAAAAGCTACTGTCATCATTTGCAATTGAAGTCTCCCCTGCCCATGAGGAACATTATTTTTAAACACTAAGAAGGTCATTCTTGGAAGAGGTGTTTTCAGAATTCATTGCGACTCTGCCTGTATGTTCCTCCAAGATTCCATATTAATTCAAGCACAGAACAGCTATAGGAAAAATGGGTGTTATTTTTCTTCAAGAATCTCTCTGGCCTTATGCCTGCTCAAATAATCTGTCACTCAGAACTATAGTACAAAACTGCACCCTGAAATTTTGAAAGAAATGCTATCCTTCTACAAAACACACCGTCAAAGAACCATATAAATACTGTAGTGGTTATACAGGATTATTACTGGTCTGTATTCAAACAGGAATCTCAGCGTAAAGAATGTATCGTGTTCTAAACAGATGACAGATATGATAACCAGTCATGTTTCATGTTCTTATAAACCTGTAGAAAATGAGTATTTCCAGTCATTCCTTCTCTTGGGAAGTCATGTTCACTCACCAAAAGTTAGCCTGAAAGCTGAAGATTAGACCTTCCCTGCAGTTTCTAGGCACCATTAGAAGATAGTCCTTCCCTCATATCATAAATTCCTACCTGTTAGACAACTTACTTGTCTGCATTCTGTCTCTTTTTTAAGAGAATACTTCAGAACTCAGAGTGATGAAATTCTATTAATGTCTACACCTGTATTAACATCTGGGAAAGGGTCAGACAGACAGATTTCTTCCAGTGACCTTGTCTACACAGAGACATGCAGGAAAATTATTCTACATTTAATTTTTAAAGTAGATTATTTAAACTACATTAAATCTCTGGTAGTCGTAATTCATTTGGAAGGGAGTTAAGTTAAACCAAATCAAAGCAATTTTTATTCTGAATGAACATCTATACAGGGACTTAATTAGGTTTAACTAATCCACTTTAAATTCGTTTTTACAGATTAATTTTCCTGAAAGTCTCCATATAAATAAGCTTTTAGAGAACTAAATTTAGTTTCAGTAAATTATTACCAAAAATTTATTCTGTTTCAAACACAGATTGTGTTTTGGCATGTATTTTCTTGTTAAACTTTGACTACCAGAATATATTTCAGAGACAACTTGGCACTAATCCACTTAAATGTCATGGGTAAACTGACGGCCTCTTTTTTTTCTTCTTCTTCTTTTTCTTTTTTCTTTTTTCTTTTTTTTTTTTTTTTTAATGAAATGATTTTGTTTTTAGAGGGCAAGTTATTAACAACATTTTAGAGGCACTGTCACATCAAAAGGGGCTTATATGTTTTTGTAGGTTATTTTAAAACATTCATTTATTATATTACTTTTTCATATGTTTCAAAATAATATTTAGAATGCATAAAAGACACATTCACAGATAGTACTGCTTATCTAAGGCCTTATTCAGGTTTGTCTTTATCATGTGGATGTAGCAAAATATACTAGACCTAAACAAACAAACAAAAAACCCTCACAAATTTTAAATCTGGTTATTTTCCAGTAGAGAGATATTAAACATAAGAACTTTATTTGAATTGACCCCATTTAATTTAAAGTGAGCATGTTAATATTCGGAGAAATGCATACAGGCGTCATCATGTCATATTTGTTCGATAAAATAGTCTGCGATTAATTTTATTAGAAATAGGCAAGGACACTGTATCTTACTGAGAAATGAGAACAAGGAATGGTGTGTGGTTCAAAAAGGCTCACGGGGACATAATAACCTCAGTTTTGAGGGGAATAGAAGACAGTAATGAGTATTAGGAATTGTGGTTTCTGTCCCCTCATCTGGCTTAGCTATCTTAGTTTAGTCATTTCCCTTCTTCCCAGTTATGTACCTCACTTTCCTGATATGTGGACTGGGGATAAAAATATTGAACTCCTCTGCAAAGTAATCTCAGATTTATGGTTGAAAAACACTGAAACGAGTACTGGATTACGGTTACTACTATTACTAATAAGAATGAAGAAGCACTGACACGGTGTAATGAACAGATATTAGATGTGTTCAAACTAAAGCAGGAAGTAAACTGGTATACTGTGATAGAAAGGGCAATCTGATATATTTACAATATAAGCCTAAAATCATAAAACTGGTGGATGAAAAACTTAACATGAGCCAGCAGTGTGCTGTTGCAGCTCGGAAAGCAAATGGTATCCTGGGCTCCATCAGAAGAGGGATGGCCAGCAGAGGCAGTGATGTGATTGTCCCTCTCTACTCTGCTTTTGTGAGGCACCATCTGGAGTGCTGTGTCCAGGTCTGGAGCCCCCAGTACAAGAAAGACAGAGAGCCATTGGAAAGGGTCCAGAGGAGGGCCACAAAGATGATCAGGGGACTGGAACACGTCCCCTACAAAGACAAACTGAGGGAGTTGGGCTAGTTCAGCCTGGAGAAAAGAAGGCTGCTAGGTGACCTTATTGCAGCCATCCAGTACCTAAAGAGCCTATAAACAAGGAGGGGAGTCAACTCTTTGAAAGGGTAGACAACAGCAGGACAAGGGGAAATGTTTTAAATTGAAGGAGGGAAGATTTAGGTTGGATGTCAGGGGGAGGTTCTTTACTATGAGAGTGGTGAGGTGCTGGAACAGGCTGCCCAGAGAGGTTGTGGATGCCCTGTTCCTGGAGGTATTCAAGGCCAGGTTGGATGGGGCCCTGGGCAACCTGGTCTAGTATTAAATGTGGAGGTTGGTGGCCCTGCCTGTGGCAGGGGTGTTGGAGATTCATGATCCATGAGGTCCCTTCCAACCTGGGCCATTCTGTGATTCTGTGATATCCATCTGAAAAGCAATGAACCTAATACTTTTCCTGGATTTCAGCAAAATGCATTAGAACAGATCTTAAAAGGGAAAGGGGTGGAGTAAGGTAGGGAATTATGTCCAGGTCACAAGAATTGTTTATAAATATATTAATACCACAGCATTCACCTTCAACTGACTGCTTGGAAACTGATGAAATGTTATAAACACAAAGGTCACTGCAGCAAAGAAATGAGGTGGATTCCCAAGATGGAGTCAATAAACACAGAGAACCCTCAGTAGTAAAATAAAGAGCTGTAACATAAGAGTTCTCTCAAAATAATTGTCTTTGCTGCTGAGCTAGCTTTACTCAAACAAAACCGTAGACAGAATTATGTGTATGGTGTAAATGCTAGGACACTTAATGACATCAGCTTCAGTGAAGAGAGAATTTGGCACCTTCCATCCTTCACCACTTCAAAACAGCTTTCAGACAGAGAAAATATAATAATTAATTTGAAAACTACAGTACAGATTTGAATGACGTAGTTAGGAGTAGTAGTAAAATGCTTGTTAGCACTTTGCTTAGCATTATTACTAAGTGTTTCCAATGTCAAAGTCATAGGAAGATATTAAGATTTTTTTTTTTTTTTTTTTTTTAACCCCAGATATAAGAAATCTCCTTCCCTTGATAACAATGGATTTTTTTGAGCTACTTCCTCAAAGATGCTAAAAGATGTTTTCACGCTATTTTTCTCCACAGTATTTTCTCAGCCTATTTTTGTAAGAAGCACCAGCATACTCACATTAATACCTCACTGTGAAACACAGATTCTCAGAGAAGAGAGGAAAGGCTATCAGCACTGTGGTCCCTGCTCTATCAGCCTTCATTATTACTTTTCACATTATTTGTTGGCTGGAGAATATGCGTGGCAGAGGATGCAGAGGTATAGGGGAAGAAAACACATAGTTCTCATTCCACTCCACATATACAGCAAAGCTAATTTCCCTGTTCTCCTGGCCCACAGTGTGAATGGCTTCGCTAAAGTAGAAGCACAATTTAGCCTGGTTTACCCTCTGTCTTACCTCTGCAAATGGTTGTTATCTGTTAATACCTATCATCTGAAACTGTCTTAGGAACAAGCTGTAGCAATGCTGCAAATGCTAACATACAGCCATAATAATGTCTTCGTAATAGAAGAATATTCTATCGTTTTCTATAGTTCTTTTTACCCTCTAGTATTTAGGAACAGCCCATTCCTTTTTCTAAGCACGAGTGTCACACTTCTCTGTCTGATCTATGACCTGTATATGTTTCAAAAAAAAATATGCCAGTCTTGTCCTTTTTTACCATCACTCAAAAGTGATTTTATATAATTTTTTTTAACATTTTTTTCCCCTAAGCAGGAATCATGTTGAAGTTATCTGACACAATCTATAGCATGTCACACAAAGCAGACGGAAAAGCATGACAGAACCTGTGGAGAAAACAACAGGTCTAAGTGGAACACTATGTAAGGGACTGACACTACAAACTGGATAACATTCATGTTCACTAGTTGCAAACAGAGAGGAAGTGAGATGACTGTGAGGATAATAACTTAAAATACACTTTGCACCCCTTGCCCAGCTTCCTCCAAGTCTGAAGGTTAAAAGTAAGTTTGATACCCTGTTCTGTTGTCTGTGCACACCCTCAGGTAGTAGAAGAACCAATTAAAAATAATAATGGGTCCCTCTGCTCCATGACATTGTACCACATTTATTACCTACCTCAGGAGTATCAAGCATACTCTGACAGGGAACACTGAGATGTGTTTTTAAAAAATGCAGTATCCACAACATTTTAAAATGCTTTTCTTCTTTCTTTCTTTCTTTCTTTCTTTCTCTCAAAGTGTTGTTGTTGTTGTTCTATAATGATTGATCAGATTATATCACAAAATATTTATTTTCATCGTAAAACATGTCCCTATGAAAATATCTACACAAAAATATCTAGTATCCTATTACACTTTTTTCATAAACTTCCTTGCTTTTCTAAGTAATCCCCATGGGATCTGATGTAACTTAAGGAGCTGGACATGACCATGTGATAAAGATATAAATAAAGCTATGAAAACTGATACAGATTGTTTTTCCTTTAAAATTTACTATGATCTATTGCAACGAAAAATTGAGTGTTGAAATAGATGCAAATAACAATTCCTATTAATGCTAATGAGAGAGTAATAGATCACAATTTGGTGACGAGTTTTGTTTGCCGTAGTGTATAAATACCTTGAACTGAGCTTCATAACCTTTATAGGAACTAAGCACTTTTATTTCCAGATTGGAACGGGAAAACAGGCACTTCCAGATTTGTTTGAGGAGTTTAACATGAACGTTACTTTTCAGAAAGGTGTTACTACAAACAATGAAATTAATAATGATCAAAAAATTTAGCACATCCTAACATCTTTCTTGATTCAGGCCTAGATGCCTCTCAGTTACAGAGCTCTAACATAAAACTTTTGCTGTCAGACTCATCTTCCTAGTCATTTGTGCAATGAAGGTTAAGAGTTGGCTAAATGTCTGCATATTCTAAGCAGATATATTGTTCAGCAGGCAGTAAAAAGCACGAAAGGATAAAGCATGGCTTATAAAGTAAGCACTGCAGCTTCTTCTTGGTTTTGAAAAATCGTAATTCAGATTTCTTCCAAAATCGTGTTCTCTCTCTGTTCTACATTCAACTCCCTATTCTTTCCTTTTTCTTTCAATCTCTTTAAAAGCTGCTAACATCAGCTGCTTCTTTGTGGATTTTTCTTTTTGCTTCGTTGCCTACAAATTGCTCTAAGCTCTTCATTCCCTATGAACCTGTTCAGCTGGAGCAGAACAGCTGTACAACAGGCTGTTCCTAGAACACCTCTGGAAAATGTATAGGAAAATGATAACAAGCCATGCAGACTAAAGGTTGGTGTGGTTTTTTTTTGTTTATTTTTTTAAAACCTTTTGAATATTTGAAAGGGAATATATATTTAAACATTTTTAAACCTACATATATCTAAGTAAATGAATGGTGAGGAAAGATAAATAATCGTTAAAATACTGTGTACATATCTCCAGAGACTAAAAAGTCTAAATTCCTCAGCCTCTGATTTACATCCCCCAGGGTGTCAGAGGATGTCTAACCATGTCAACTGGAGTGGAAAAACACTGCATGTCAGCACAAGAATGCCTGATTGCTATAAAACAAATGTCTTTTTAGTGCCTCACCTCCTTAAACCTCCCCCAAAAGGAAAAACTGTTCACTCCGCTGACTCTCATTCTTACACTTTTTACTTAAGTTCAAAAGATAATGAACTCCTGCAGTCATTCTACTTTGAATGAAAAATATATTTTCAGAAAAAAAGCATGGTTGTTTTTTTTTTGTTGTTTGTTTGTTTTCCCCTGACTTTAAAACCAGTAATCAAAACCAGTAGGATGACAAACTTGCATAAAGTCTCTAAATAAAAGATAGAATTTTGCAGGTTAGGAGAGGGAATGTGTGAAGAGGAGTAATTTTGAGTTTTGTTTGAAATTCTCCAGAAGAATATTCTAGCTGAAGAAAATCGACCCTGAGTTTCTGATCAAAAGCTCAAAGAGGAAGACAGAAGTATTGCTACTGACTTCTAAGTGTTATGTCTAAAGGATCTAGTTTAATCCAGGAGTGAACTTCAGTTTCTTCTGTCATAGACCTGCTAGATCAAACACACAACATGGTCAAGACAAATAATCATTTCTAATGCTGATGCTATTGCAATGCATGAGAAGATTGCATAAATCACCGGTGACCATAGTGGTGGTCTTTTAGTTAGTTTTAGATGGGGAGGGGTTACCTTTTGCTAGATGTGTAAATATTTTCTGATGTATTTCTTTACTAGAAGATTTTGTTGGAGAAGTATTCCGGCAGTCTTACAACATTTGGTACAAAGGAAACTTTCTTTTGATTTTTCTGACTTTCACAGAAAGAACAAACTAAACAGGTAAGTATGATCAGTGGCTGACTCCAAATGTTACAAACATTATTTGATTCTGATCCTTTGGTACAATCATAATACAAAGGGGGTTGAACTCTTTACATCCTCTTCTTCTTTTTCTCAATTTGTTTGTCTGGATTTGAGGCAGAGGACCCTGGCTGGCCTCTCCAATCAGCCAAATATGTGGGAAATGGAGGCAGCTAGTCATCCTTCCCATTGACTGTTTGCCCTTCATCTTGACAACAAAAAACCTCCAACAGAGCAGAGCTGAGACAATCATGGAACAGAAAATGCCCTATGGCTCTGAAGGGAAGGGAAGGGAAGGAGATGAAGCATTATTCATATTACGTGTACATAAGAGAGTATTTGAATCTTCCAGTATAACCAGTAGAACTTAGTGCTGCAGAATTCAGTTTGGCTAAAGTTTCCTTGAAACTCCAAAGAGCTCCATGAATCCTTATTGATTCTTGTCTGAAATGCTTAATGATGTTGGGATACTTGGGGAATCTTAAAAGACTCAAATAGCATTAAGAGTTTTGAATGGTGTAGCCCATCAGTGCTGGAATGCTGGAGAATACAGCTTTTCTAAACCTGATGTCATTCAGCAGACACACACAGGACATCACATTACAATCTGAAAATCAAATAAAAGCCTAGAGCGAAGTCTCATAAAACACAAAATAATAACTATGGGATGGCTCATTAACTTCCAAAATTCCTAAGAGGTTGAAGATCTCTGAAATGTCTGTACCTCTGTAGTGCCTGCAAGCCTGATATGAGATTTAATGAGTCCTCTGTATCAACAGAGAACGAAAGAAATGTTCTCTTGTTTCCAATTCAGCTAGTTGTCTTTTCACCTCTATAAAAATACAGTCTTGATAGAGATTTAACTGCAATTCCTTTTTCAGCACAGTGACCTGTTTAACTAATATGGATTAGAAGACCAGTGTCTTAACAGTTAAAAATGAATGTTTTTATGTAGCAGATAAAAAACCTGTAGATTTTATTTATTCTATAATCCATTTTTATTACTATTTTTCTCCAAGAAAAACAAAATCGATAAGAGGAAGGATTTCTCAGTAAAACTAGCAGGTCTTACTACTTCACCATTCAAAGTGTTCAGGTTTACCTTGCTAAATTCTATCCCATCACAATCACATCACCTCAAGATGATGACTTGTACACTGATAATTCCATACTTACTGTGTTTAATACCTACTGTAATTGCACATGCAGTCTGGTTTATTTTATTTCTTATTCAGAATTACCTTGGAAAGTTACAGTATTGAACAAAGACTGTAAAAATGTAAAAGCCTTCTGAAGCAGGCAAGAGAACAAACTGTGTGAAGTTAAAAAATGTCCATTGTAAAACAACTGCTGTGGAGATATGCATCAAGTAATCAGAATCTGGGAGTATAGGCAGAGAAAGATTAAATCTTTTCAGTCTTTTAAAAAAACCTGCACAAATGGTTGTGGACCAGGTTCTATGGCATAGATGGGTTCCTCCTGATTTCTAGTCTCCCTCTAAACTTCTAAGCCACCTCTCCAAATACGGCCAAAGAGCAATGGGACTTATTTCATCTTCCATGTAGTAATTAGGCCATAGAAATTGTCCTTTGGACTGAACTACCAAGAAAAAAGAATACTGTTTAAAGCCAATTGGTCTTGTTTTATCTTCTTTTTATTCTTTTATTTTTTAAACTTCAATCTTTTTCTTTTTTTTTTTTTTTAGAAGCAGAAAATTTCAAAATTTTATCTTGTTTGAGACCACTAAAAATTATTAGTGCATACAAAATTTTTATTGCTAATAGTAATGATACCTAGTGCTGAGTTTGATAAAATGAATAGATAGAGTAAAATAGGAAAAAAAATTGTTGTGGAAGGAAACAGGTAATTACAATTAATGTGTACCTGAATCAGAGAACAATGTTTACACACACGCTGTGCTATATACTGAATAGTTACTTACCCCTTGAAAACCTTAGTTTTTATTTTGATTGCCAAGTAATTTATTTTGATTGCCAATGCACACTGTCTGCAGCAGGTTCCAGCATTAGCTAAACTTTACTTAGCATTTGCACAAACCTGCAATTTAATCAACAGATGAATGAGAAAGAGTTTTACTGGTAATGCAACACAACCTAATAAAGACAAGAAGCAAGGTTTAAGAAACCTGGAGCATTTGTGAAAGGCCTTCTCATGCCATACCACCCTCAGATAAACAATGAAATCTGAGACATTGCATAGGTAGAGCAACCTTCTTCCAGTTATGAAAAGACCGATGGGACTCTTGCTTCCACTCATTTCTTAGATACAGTAGAAATATTAAAGTTTTACTGGAAGATGGTAAAAGAATATTATGATTACATCTACAACAGAGAAATGAATACAATATTTTTTCTGAAATACAAAGACATGAAGGGAAATAATTTTGTTGTTTGGTTGGTTGTTGTACAACTTAATTTGCTTTTTTCTTTTCCTGTAATGTGCAAATATTTTAAAGTATTCAAAACGGTATTTAGTAATCAGATTGATGAAAGCTACAGGATATGCACTCCAGCATACATTGCCTACTCTTTCAGTATTAGCTCAGAGAGACCAATTGCATCCTTGTGATATGTGGAACTGTGATAAATTAGTATCATGCACACTCAGAATTTCACGTATGATGCCAGCAAACAGAATGGATGTTTGGTGCTCAAGGCTGTAACCTCATTTCACTCATTTTGCTTGCTGTGCTGCTTACAGCGAGCTAGCACCTGACATACCTAGCCAAGCAACAGTAAGAAGTCCATAGGTTTCAAAAATAACAACAAGAAACCTCACTCTTGTGTCAATAACAAATTACATAATGCTATCTGCATAGGGATGAATTAAAAACATTTCTCCTCTCTGAAGTCTAAATTACTGTCAGTGTAAAATGCAATTTTATGTTTTCAATTCCTTAGAAAATATTGTAGCTACATTTTAGGCTGTTAAAATCTCACAAATAATTTAGACATCTTTGGCATGAAATTTAGTTATCGCAGCTTCAGTAAATTGCCTGTAAGTGCTTATGGTGCATTAGCAGCCCTGGCATCACTGACAACCTGTATTATAACAAAGGGCAAGTTTTTCTTCCAAGTTGTCTAGTTACAAGAAAACATCCTGAAATCTCCAAGGACCCGATAGCAGAGTATTTTAAATGGGTAACTGATGCTCCGTGTCCTAAAGATTCAGCTTTTAAGCACACTCTTCCACAGTAGTTTTCCTCATATTCACACCAAAAGATTCATCTCCTTTAGAACAGAGTCTCCCAGGGCAGATTTAATACATTCTCAGCATTGTAAATCCCAGTATTCCCTGGTCAGGAAGCTCTGCTTCCAGTGACTAATAGTAAATATGAATAGCTACCGTCTATGTATTCACATTCAATGCTCTTGTCCTATCAGAAGAAAAACGCATCCAGGAGTATATTCTTCTAGTTGTCAGTATTCCCAATTCTTCACTATACAGGCAGTCTACAAATTGGACTGCTGACTGCTATGCTAAACTCTCATTCTGCTTCAGGCAGGAGAGAAATTTTTGAAGGACTTACTTCAGGAAAATGGTCTAAGTAGCCTTATTTGACTGTTTTAAACTGACTTCAGTTACCTTGTTACCATGGCGTAGTGAACTCAGTTTATAAAGAGTTAAACGTATGCTAATGAATTGTTATAGAACTGTTGCCATAGGTATTATCAAAATGAAATTTTAATTTTATTCTATTTATTCTAATTCTTTTAGTGAGATTTCCATGTAATCTCAAAAATAATTCTGCTTGAGTGGCTGAGAAAGAGAAACATATTTTCAGAGACGTGTTGCTTGGAAAGCCCTGTCTCCATTATGGCCTGTACACCTGCTAAGTGGAGAGTGTGCTTGCTAACTATTTTTTAAGACAATATCACGTGTGAATCTAAAGAGATCATACTAACAAAATTTGAAATTTAAAATAAAAGGCAAAGAAAATTCAGGCTCTTTTTGTCTTTTTACTTTTGTTGTTGTTGTTGTTTCTTTCTAACATTTTCATGTTTCAAGTGATTGATAGCACCTTCATCTCTCCTGGTAGAACAGTTATGGTTAAAAATGTTTGGATCTGTTAAAAATAAATAAATAAATAAATAAAAAGCCAAGCATATATATAAAAGGTTTTCTGTAATAAAATAGAGAATCAGGTATGCTTACACCATCAAATCCTCTGATTGATCACACTTAACTGATTTCGAGTTGCGTAACTGTTCACTTTCATTGTGCTCAAATAATGAAGGTCTGAACGTATCAAACAACAGATTAAAAAATTGGAATTCAGCTTTTTCTAATTCTGGCTTGAGTATTTATTTATTTGTTTGTTTGTTTCATAATGTGTACTTATTTGTACAAAACCTTTCATAAATACAAGTTATTTTAAATTTAGAACAAATGCAAACATAGGAAGGTCAATTGCAAATTGCAAAGTGATAATTTAAACTACCTACTGGGAGGATAAAACGTAATTTAAAAAAAAAAAAAAAAATCATCCTGCACTGACCAAGCTGAGTCTATTCAAACTGACTAAGTGAGGGACAAAGGAAAGCATTATTCTGCTATCCTTAGAGAAGAAAAGTTACTGTCAGATGACACTATGAAGGTCCAAACATTTAACACCTTTTTGCATTAGTTTTAATTTAAGAGGTCAACAGTGCAGAGATGATTAGCATAATTAACACAAACAACAAAGGAATGACTTCAAAATATAGACAAAAATGTTGTAGAGTACTTAAGTAAATTAGTTTACAGAACAGATGTGCTTAATGAACTTTCTCCTGGAGTAGTTAGAGAACTGGTAAAGCCACCTCAGAATCATTTTACGATTAGAAAAACAGTCTGTGAAGGACACAGACACAATAAAATGGAAATATAAAGGCACAATATTCACCTTTAACAAAGTTTGGAAGCAGAAGTTTAGGACTTACAAAACCATCAGTTACTAAGTCACAGAAATCCTGGAACAAATGAAAAGCATGATTTGTAAGTTCCCAGAAATAATGAAAAGGATGAAAAGGATGTAAGAAATAGGCAAAATCAATTAGTTAAGTTTACCCAACTATTTAAGAACAAATTTTGTCATCTGATTTACTTTTTTCCAGAAAATGGTAATAGCCCCTGTAGTTAGGTATGTGAGAAGCAAGGTCATTTAGACAGCCTCAAAGTCCCACAGAAAATTCACAAACATTAAAAAAAAAAAAAAAAAAAAAAAAAAGAGTAAGTAACTAATGTTATGTGAATACAAAACTGTGTGAATGACTAGCCTATTAAGTAAAAGTCTTTATTTATTTTATTTATTTATTTTATTATTATTTTTTTTCCCCTAGTTGATCTATTTGAAATTTTCATAATATTGTAGATGATGGAGAAATGCACTTGCTGCATTTAAAGAAGGCACAAAACTGGGCTCGTCATTGTATTGTGAAGTAGATTAGAACGCAAAATTCTAAAAGGAACAAGTTGGTGCAAATGTGAAATAGAAAATAATTAGATGGGTAGAGGCTTTTCAAGAGAAGACATGGGAATCTGAATGGATCTAATCTGAAAATAAATCTAAAGTGTCTTTCTGTTACAGGAAATGTATCCTCAGATGTATAACCTAAAAAATATCTGTAGGATACAGAAGAAAAAAAATCTGTTTTGCTCTAGTTTTGGTAAAACTTGAGATGGATTGTTTCTGTCCTGTTTTGGGCAGCTCAAGAGATATGAACCAACACGATGAAGGCCGATGGAGAACTATCAGGAGTCCAGCCAACATGGAAAGATCTGAGATTGAACAATCTGAGATTCTTAAAGCTAAAGAATAGGAAGCTAAAGATAAAGATGATAGCAATCTTTTAATATATAAAAGGTAGGTCTAAAGAAGAATGTCTTGTCCATGATGAAGTAGTGATATTAAATTGTAACAAGATGCTGAAAACCCTATCCTTCTAAGGAAAGATATTGAAACACTAGAATAGATAGTTAAGTGACCTTTGGAGTTCCCAACTCATATATCATCTATATTCTCTTTTTGCGATTTGTTTTAATTTCTAATTGGAGGGGAAAATCAAAACAAAACAAAAAGACTTAGAGAAAATTCTGTATTCCGTTATGTACACAGCCTGTGAGAAAGACTACCTGTATGAACTACTATAAATCATTTCTGCAGTAAAGCCCTCAGCACTGTAATACCATAGGTAAGGCAAAGAACCATAGGTAGTTGTCCGTATCTGAAATTACAGAAAACTCTGGAATTCTTTTCTATGCCACTACTTGATCAAGACCATTTATTTTTAGACTGGAAAGTAAATCAGGTACAGAGAGGTTCAAATTTCACTGAAAAATTTAAAGGGACATTCAAATACAATGTTTTGAAGTTCATGCATTAGTTTGAATTCAAAACTCAAAAATGAGTAGAGGAAATTCAACCATGGATCTTGAAACAGTTACAAAAGCTGATGCTATAATAATGAACCATACATCAGAAAAAAAAAATTATAGCAGACAATATGAAGGAAAAGCATACTTAAATTCAAAAGGACACCTATGCCAGCACTAAAAATAATTTATTACATGAATTGCAGGTCAGAACAGACAATATATGCCTACAATAATAAGCCTAGAAAGGATCTCTCTCCATTCAAAATTGGACTATTAATTATATGCATTTCTAAATCTGTGTATCATCTAGTGTAGTAAAATTAACTCTAATTAGCATACTATAAACAGCACCATCAAGAAATTTAAAGGCTTTGACTAAATGAAGAAAAATTCAGCTAAAGTCATCACACAAATCTTAATTAAGGAAGTTGTCTTTGCAATACAAAAGGAAAACAAAACCACAGCCCTGTTGGACAAGTTGCTGCTATATCATGCTGGTCAGTAAAAAATGTAATGTAGCTCTCTTGGCAACTAGTGAGTTAACTCTTACATTACTCAGGTCAACTACAAAATAACTGTTTTTTTGCGTGTATTGTAACTTCTCTATCTTCATTTTTTCATCATAATTCCAGTATTATATTATACATATTTATCAATGCATTTTTATTTTTTAATTTAATCTAGGATGCAAATACAATATATTTATACAATTCCACTTCTAATAGACAATATTTTATGAATATACTACATAAAATTTATTTAAGTCTTCTCCTGGATAAGAAAGACTAAAAAAACACATTTTTTTTAAATTTTAATTTTCCATCTTCTTGTTTATATATAGGCAAATTTCACTGGAGAATATCATGGAAACCTTACATTTGTGTAAAATGTTGCGGTAAGATACGGACCGATAAAAATAGTACAGTCATGTGTACACACATTGCTTACGTATTAATGACCCTCAAATTAGCAAAGATGATTCAAGAAAATAACCATAAATCCTATAAATGGAAACTTCTGAAATATATAAGGATTCCAGATCTCTCATTCTTCTGAAATCCTCTATCCTATTCACTGTGCCATGAAGAGGAATAAATGTATAAGGGAGGGTGAAGAAAATCAGGTGATTTCCTGAGCTTGGGGAAAAGGACAGACTGAAGCCCGGGCACATGAGAGTTCTGTGCCACATTAAGGAATTTTTCACTCAAAATTAGTGAACCTGTAGTAGCGAAGGGTTTAACATGGCCCCTACTGCTCACGGAGTTGCATACCTGGTGAAATCAAAGTACCTAATATAGACCACAGGGACTGAAGTCTGCTAACCTATTCTCTCTGGTCACTCACAGATTCTTCTTCTGGGACTTTTGTTGAGACCAATTTCTTCATGGCTTTAAAAACTGAAGGGTCCCTGAAGAAGAAAACAAGTGAAGACTGTGCCTGTAAACATGAGTTGTGTTATATAGAACTACTCTTACTGAAACTAGATCACAGAACATGAAAAAATGCTCAAAAACGTATTCCTTTTTTTTTTTTTTTTTTTTAATATTCTGGCACAGGAAAAAAGGGGAAAAAAAAGCTCCTCTTGTAATCTTGACCCAATTTACATAAGAGAAGACAGGAAATTATGAGCAGTCCCTTTACACTATTCCTATGTATCTAAAATTATTCCTTAGATATAACTTTATAAATTACCATACTACTACGGAAAGATCTAATTCAACAGGTGGCAAATTCTAGCAAAGAAAATGCCTGGTATTTAAGATACAGAGATAATCAGCTCTGCTGTACAGGCAAGCCTATGAAATTCAACATATTTCATTCTGCACTGATTTACATCAATATGTTACACTGAGTTCCTTCTAGTCAAATATCTGATAAATGAATCAGTTACAAGAAGCAATTGAGTATAAAGCAAGTCTCAGAACAGGTTTCCATTGCATTTGTCACTACAGTAAGTGAATAAATCTTTCAAATCACTACTTCTGGTGCATTCCCACAAACCCTCATCATGAAACCTGAATTACAGCATTCTGAAATATAGAAGGATGCTTCTTGACAAACATCAAGCATTCTAATTGTCTTGCTTTTTCCTTTCATCCTTAGTAATTACTTTTGTTCCATATGGTAACAAGCTAAGTGCCTTCAATTTGTGTGTAAAAATGCAGACTGATTTGATACCAAAGCTGCCTCCATTTTGTGTCATTCAAGGAGCTGGATTCCCAAATCAAGTACAGTTATGTGGACTTGCTTGGCAACATCATAACTTCTGCTAAAATTTTCCTATGCCACTATTACAGTAGAGATAAAAAATAGTGGGAAGGACAGTTCTAAAGAAATGCTTGATATTTTTTTTACAGTATTGATGGGATTTTCAGCTCTCTGTTCTCTAGAGTAAGGGGTAACTGGCCACTTAGAAAATCAGGTCTGTTTGTCAACCAGTTCTGACTCTTGTCTGAGGAGATGGAAGAAGCACAGGCAAAAGGAAAAAGAGTAGGAATGTTTGGTTGTTCATCTCACAAACAATCCAGCGGGTCCAAGTGCAAGGTCTTGAGTTGGATCAGAGCAATCCCAAACACCAGTGCAGGCTGGAAAAAGAATGAACTGAGAGCATACTTGAGGAGAAGGATTTGGGGGTTGTTGACTGATGAAGTACTCAGCAGCGTACACTTGCAGCCCAAACCATATCATCATTTGCTTTAAAAAAGAGCTGGTCAGAAAGAGACTGAGAGAGCTTCTCTTGTTCATACTGGAAAAAGAGAAGTATCCAGGGAGATCTTGTGGCCTCTGGGTGCCTAAAGGAGGCCTACAGAAAAGATGGAAATGGAATTTTTTCACAGTGTAATGATAGGATAGGTGACAGTTTTAAAATAAAAGAGGGAAGACTCAGATTTGACATTAGGAAGAATTTCTTCACCATGAGGATGCTGAGGCACTGGAAAAGGACGTCCAGAGGAGCTGTGGATGTACCACTCCTGGAGAGGTTCAAGGCCAGCTTGGATGGGGCTTTGAGCAGCCCAATACAGTGGGAGGCAACCCTGCCCATGGCAGTTTTGGAAGTAGATGATCTTTAATGTCTCTTCCAACACCAACCATTCTATGATTCTATGACTCAGTAATAATGTTAGATAAGTCAGCTGATAATAAAGCAGCAGGGCCACCTACTCCCTCAGGCCTTCCAGCCTGTGTTTTGGGTACTTAAAAGTAGTGTTGCTGCAAATACAGCAACTACTTGTTGCTGTCAGCAACCATGAAGCTAAAATAGAGAAAAGAAAATCTAGAAAACAAGATCATACAGCATCCAGTAACCAATGAAAAGTGGATTTTTTTTAAATTTATTTTTATTTTTTTTCCTGGCTGTAATGATTCATAAACAAAGGGAGGAAATTCCTACACAGAGTGTGTCTGTCAGGGATTAAAAATGTTTAAAGCCTTAAACATTGTTTTCTTAAGAGCTAAACAATGATCAGTTATCAGTTGAGCTAATTCCTAGAGCAAGTAAATAAGTAAATTACAGACAAATTATTCACTGCAAGTCTGAAGTACAGACAGGTTGTCCCTAAGGTTGATTTAACTTTCCCAGATTTAACTTGCTGTCTAAAACCTACACAACTTTGATCAAGGATCTCAGGAAAGAAAAGTACAAAAAAGCTTTATTAATCCTTAGTAATCATGGCCAGCACATAGTTAGAGAAATAATTGAGGATTATATCAATGTCTTGCTGGTAAGGTTGGGTTAAACTAGTAAACTTGAAAAACAGTTCATATGTTTCCCTAAAAATAAAACAAAAACCTTTACTAATCTTATTTTTTCCAGGCTATTTTTGATTATTATTTTAAACAAAAAACTTACATATAAAGACATGCTTGTGAGATGAACAGCGAAAATGCTGTGAGATTGAGCTAAAGTGTGCATCTAGTGAATGAAAATAACTTGAATGTGTTTCTTGATATGCAAACGACTTAAGGAGTAAACATATGTGAAATATTGAAGATAAAGAGTAAATGTAGCACTTACGTTCTTTGTAATGTAACAACCTAGGGAGCAAAAATGGTGTGCAAGGAAGGTTACATTCTTTGGCAGGTACATCAATTTTAAATAATGGATTTCACGCTCACACTGTGCCTCAGTTTACAGATCACCATGTTAGTTTTGTTATATCAAATTTCTGTTAGCCCTGAGCACATTTTTCACCTTGCAGTGTAGATATAGCCTCTAATAACTGTTTTCTTTTACCTACTATCCACTACCACATTCAGGTGTGTAGCTCTAACACACATACAAAAAAACAAAACAAATAAAAAACATAACTTCTTCGGCATTGGAAATAATGCAACGATTAGATTTTTTCTCTGGTGTTTTGAAACCCTGAAAGCAAATTTCTAGTTGACTGAAAAGGCAACCAAAACATTCTCTGAACACAGCATCAGGGAATAAAAATAAAAAACAATTTTAAAAAAAAGATTATTTTCTGTTGGTTTGCTGCTTTTTTTTTTGCCCCACAGTCTTCATCTTCTAAAATTTCATTATTCAATTACAACTCCCATAAAAAGAGACCTTTATCTAGAATGAGACCCCTGACAGGGTTTAATAGGACTCTTGAAAATCATCCAGGAGTCTCTCAAATTCATTGTAGGCTTCTCCTAAACAAAGGGTGTAACTCAAGCTGCCATTTCTGAACTTAGTGCTAATGGTTTTCATCTTTTGCACTTCAGGGCTAAACTGAATATTTTATAGTGAATCAGAGTAGGAAGCTCTTGAGGGAAGGTAACCTAAGAAATTCTTATGAATCAACATTTTGTACATTTCCTTATGTATATTTATTTTTCTTCACAGTGCTATCAAAAATGACTTTTTTTTTTTTTTTTTTTTTTTAATTAAAGCTTCTCTTCTTTCCCTTAAATAAAAGGCCAAGGCAGGAACAGACTGTGAAGCCATTATATTCATGAAGAGGAAAAGAGAGGTTAATTCAAAATTCTATGGTCTGTTGAACCCAATATCCGCACGTTCCCCAAAGCAACAACAAACGCACCACGGAAACTCAATCAAGGCATCAAATCCACTCCAGCAAATGTGTTGTGCCAACCCATTATTAATGTTGCCTCTCAGGGAAATTCTATATCAGCATGAACTTGCTGAAAATATTGTTCACAAATTCACGTTATACTATTTCCTTGACATCAGATGCCAAAGAAGGCAAATTAGGAGATGCCTGAGAGAGAGAAAAGATTCAAAGATATAAAGAGGGAAGGGATGTTTTTCACAGAACTGGTCTCCCAAATAAGCTGTGTGAATACATTCAGAAACAGTTTAATATACTGACGTTAGCTGTTGGTGAGCTTGACAGGTTATAGATAAGTAAGTTGTCCCAGTGAAGAGAGCTTCTGTGGAGTCGTTTTCCTGTATTCCCCTCCATGCCAATCACAGCAACAGGAGTGAAATATTGGTGAACAAGCATAGATGAATTAAGCCATTCAGTGCAAGAGTATGGAGCTCAGTTGTGTTCCTCTGCATCTTTTCCTACTGCTAAATAAAAACACCATTGTCCTCGCTAAAGGATTCCCCTTCACGTCTCAAGGATCTCTGCCAACTTAATTGTGACAGTCACAATGCCTGGCCAAGTGAAAGCACGGAGATCTCACGTCTTAAAATTTATCCCTTCACCCTCTTTTTGGCAATAGAATTTGATTGCTGAATGCACTGTGAAACACCAAGAAAGTTCATTCAGTAGGTGTCTGCACAAAAAAATGTTTAGCAATTTGGATGTAAGTTACAGTGAAAGGTCTATATGAACATTGTCTAAGTACGAATGCTAAAGGCATGCTAACTGCATCACAGACTCACAACCTCAGAGAACAAATCTGATCTGAGATGGATGCAAATATCCACTTTCATAGATGAATGGCTGCAGTGTGTGAGCGGGAGAGAAGAAAGGAAATCTTTCCATAATATGACCTAATTAAAAATATAGATTTCAAAGGAAATTGATGGCATGAAATTTCTGCTTAAGAACATATTTTTAAAGACTCAAAATCATGTTGTGAGTATTCATTAGCAAGATAACAGAGACCAAGAAACACAAGAAGAAATTGCACAGGAATTTTCAAACTCCCGTATAGATGAATATATATCTATATATACATATACATATATATACATACTTTCATTTGGTAAAATGACAATGACAATGAAACAAGTCACATCTGAAGCTGTTAAAGGATTATTTATTAAAAGAAAAAGTGATGTGTAAAAACATTTTCACTGAGGTGAAAGTGAAATGTGACTGCTGAAATATTAAGTAGCTTATAGAAATACAAAAAAACACAGTAAGGATAATTCATTCAGAAAGAGAACAAATAGAATTTTGTATTCATTTCTTTGAATGCCAGCACTGAAAAATCAGCACTTGGCATGTGTCATGCAGCTGGGACAAAACCAGCCTGAAACTTCAGTTGGTGCTCCAGTTGGATTTGATTTCCTAACACCTCCTGCAGTAAGGACAAACTGTTGTTTTTTTGCAGAAGTCTGGGCAACTAACCCTATGGAAAACCTCTAAAAACACACTAGTTGTGAATGGAGGAAACTGTGAAATGCATAAGCCAACAGTTTTATTTTGTAATAAATTCAGTCTTTTGGTATAATTGCCATATGGCACACGATTTTATTTATTTATTTATTTATTTGTTTATTCTAATATATAGGAGTTGCTCATTAGGAATTGGTTTTCTTTTTGTTGTTTATATGTATATACTGTTATGCCATGTATACTTTTCTTAGTTTGCTATATGCAAGGGTGTGTCAAAGGTAAGAGCATATTCAAAATACCATGGCAGGTGAATGTATATTTTTTTCAAAATCCTTTTAAGAAGAAAGCAATATCCAAATGAAGATGGACCAGAACTGAGACTGTAAATTAAATCAAACACATAAAAATGAGATTTATAGCACATTTGCTCCTTCAGTCTCTAGCTCATTTATTCTAAATACCGTTTCCTAATGAGTAATTTTCTGGATGTCACCACAATTTACTAGGGTCAGCATCCAAGTGTAGTACAAGCAACATATTTAAATTAGTTTATTTGGTCAGGAAAGAGCAATATAACCTAGCATATATCAAGAAATTATTAATTTGGGGGTACTCAGGGACATCAACATTGCTGCTGCAATAGAAGAGCAGCAAGCTGCAAGTAAATTATTCTTGTTGATTGCATAAAAAAGATTCCTGAAAAACTGCTGAATAAATATAGAACTAGCTTAATTCTTCCAAGGAGGATATTAGTGTTCCAGCTGCTAACTGTGTTTGGATTCAGACTGTGAGAAGCATGAACCAAGATCCAGGCTAATTTGCATACATTGAGCAACTTGGGTTCCTGAATAGAAAATTCTCACAATTCTTACTCCTTCTTTGCACCCAGGGTGCTTAAGACTTTTAACAAAAGATTTCCATGTGGTCCTAGGAGGGAGAATAAAGACAATAGTGAGATGATAGCTTTATTTTCTGATTCTCCCCTCCTACAGACAAAAAACAGGAAAAAAAAAAAAAAAAAAAAAACAGAAAAAAAAAAAAAATATCCCAGGCTTAATATTATACTTTTTGTTGCTAGTTTTAGTCATCTATTATGAAAGTATCATTTATGTGTGGTCTGGGTTTTTCCTGTACTGGAGAGAAATGGAGATTAAAAATCTATTAATTAAAAAGCAAGATAGTCCATGCTAAAGAGGATGAATTCTTATAGCCTACTGAAGAAAAGCTTTATGTGATGACATGGGTCTGTATTTCCTCATTCATGACACCGTGCAATATATTAACAACAAGAAAGATATTTCTTTAAAAGAAAGCATGAGAATATTTTAGGTAAAATCATAAGTCCCCTAATTTCTCAATTCAGTGGGAGTTTTGGTATTTGCTAAACTTGCAGTAAAAATGAGTTATGAAAATAGCTATTATACAGGCCATTTTCAAAACATGAATAATTCAAACAGGTTCCTAATTTTTTTTCCTCAAAAAATATTGAACTCTGTAGCTTGTACAATTAATACAGATGAAACAGTAAGACTTTAAAAGCAAATACTTATTCTATACAATAACATTTCATTACAATTTTTATTGTTTATTCTCATGGATTCTAGTAGACAATATATCCTGTGCAATGAAAAAAAAAAAAACCATAATCCATTTTACTGACATTGCACAGTCAAAAGAGAGATGGAGAATTTGCACTTCACATGTTGTGAATGAAAATTGAGCATATATGTAATAACCATCTCTAAACCTTAATGAGTTATTGAGCTGTGTGTCTCCTAGTGTGTCAGTGATCCTTTTTAATTTATTTTCTAGTTTCTACAGAACTTTTCTCTTAGAAAATAAAGCCCAAATGAAATTAAAGTGAAAATATACAATGAAGTGAAACTAATAAGAAACACATGCCTTTGAAATTAAGACCATATTTGCCCCCAGGTATATGCATGGCTGGAACGACACCAGGAGAGACTCTCTTCCAGGAACACCCACAAGGATACCCTTCCCAGCTATTCTCTCCAAAGGCCTGTGTAAATAAAGAGGCAGGAATGATGCTGCTTATAATACTGAATATATACTCTCTTCTACATTTCTTAAACTTTGGAGTCAAATGATTTTACTTCCTTCAAGATTAAATGGACAAACTCAAACAAAATGCATACACTGTGTATCATGTTCTTCCTACAACCACATTTTTAGCAAAAACAGAATTTTCATGGGAAGAGTCTAAATAACAACCTGAATTCACAGAGAACTATATGTATGTAGGTCAGAAATATAAATACTGACAGATAGATTGAAAAAATAATGAAAATATCATAAACAATTCGCTCTTCCTTTAACATGTTCATGTCTTCCAGATCTGCAGTGACAGCAGTATCAGAAAACAGTTCTGCTGCTTAACTATCTGTGCCACAGAAGAGTTTTTCTAAACCATAACCTTTGCTTATCTAAGTTGTCTTAGACACATACTCAAATGACCTTGGTACAGAAACTAAGCTGATCTACATCAGTGGATCACATCTAATTACACTTTAATTACCACTTTAATTACTCTCACAGTCAGCTGTTGCAGTGCAGAGGATGTGTAGCAATGATAAAGCTTGTGAAACTCGGATGTATGTCTAATCTGAGTATTAGATCCATTCTTCTGCTGTCTCAGTACTGCACACCTCGTTCTCCATCAAAATCCATGAACAAGGCTTGACAGATGAGTTCTGGTAGTGAACAGACCTGGATCACATCTAACAAATCCAGCATTTCCTGCAAATAGTTGTTGTTCCATCTAACAACGTAGGACATGTGCTCTGTACTGGGCTGAACTAGGCAGAACCCACTTTGTTCAGTGGGAATCAAAACCAAGTGTTTTCCATTTTTTCAGGAAGATGTTCATGTACAATATGTGTGACTTACACGGTGAACTGGAATTAAACTACTCTGTCCCAGTTAAACCAGGACATGACAGCAAGTCTGTCAGACTATGAAGATCTCTCAGCAGGAATGGCAGAAACACACCCATTATATATGAGATAGATTCAGTCAGACTGGTAGAAAGCAGAGAGCTGCAAAGAACAAAAACTACTGGCTGCCTTCTAAAGCCTTGCTTCTTTTCATCCTGAAATTCATAAAATCTCCTGTTGAAATGATATAATTCTAAAAAGCTGGAGTCCTAGAAAATTCTGATTAGTAAAAAAAATGCAAATTTTTGTTCCCACTCAAAGATGAATATAAAAACCTAGCCACTCCCTTCATTTTTCTTTACTTTGTATTCACTACATATCTGACTGCACTAGTTAAATGTGATCTATGTACCCTCAGCAATCAGCCTGTCTAGCTTTACAACTTATTTACTCCTACATCATAATTATCTGGCAAATTAGCTATCAAAGAATCGTAGAATCATAAAATGGCTGAGATGGAAGAGACCTTAAAGACCACACCATTCCAACCCTCCTTGCCATGGGCAGGGTTGCCTCTCACTAGACCAGGCTGCCCAGGGCCCCATCCAACCCAGCCTTGAATGCCTCCAGGGATGGGGCATTCACAGCTTCTCTGGGCAGCCTGTGCCAGTGCCTCACTGCCCTCTGAGTAAATAATTTCTTCCTAACATCTAACTTAAATCTCCCCTCTTTTACTTTAGAGCTGTTCCCCCTCATTTAAGTTGCTTTTATGAACAATTTGACTTAGCAATGAAGAGAAGTTATGCACCTTCATAGACCTAAAGAAAGATCCTGCCTACTTAATTTTATGCACCTTAGACTTCTTCAGTAACCACATAAAAGTAGATCAGGAGAAACAGTACAGCAGGTATCTAATATTAAAGCACACATTAAGCTCATGTTAGAAAATTGTTGCTGAACACCTCTTTTAGATCTAAAAAGGCTTTCCACAGCCATTTATTGTGATAATACACAGAGCTCTTGAGTTAAACAATCACCCAATCACCCCCTAGAGTGATATCTCAAGTTAGTTGTGTTGCAGCTTTCTGTCTTTTTGCTCATGGCTGTCCATTGGGAAATACTTTTTTTTTTTTTTTTTTTTTCTTTTTTTTTTTTTTTTCCCTTCTTCTTTTTCTTCTTATGGCTCTGCTAGATTCCAAGACAGGTGTATGAAGAATGAAGTCAGTATCACATGGAGCTTCAGTGTGCTTTTAAAAAATCTCTTCCTTACTGTATTAATTTCTATTACTATAGTGGCTGTAATGTTGCAGCTGAAAGAATAATGGTATTATCTTAAACACATTATACTACAGGTATCATACACATACACATATGTTCACATACACACCTTTTAGCATTACTGTTATATGTAACATGTTATATACAAATACACTAATGAAAACAAAAGAAACAACTTCCAAGGTATTTAAAACCACTTTTGAGGAAAGACATGCTAACATTATTTTCAAAATCATTTGAAGAGACTGCAGAGTGTTAAGAAGTACGTGTAACTACTCACAAAAAGGAAATTGTCATGAATATAATTACTAACAAGGACATCTAGCTATTTACAAATGCATCTATCTGTTTTATATTTTAAAAACAAACAAACAAACAAAAAAAAAAAAAAAAAAAAAAACAACCTTTTCATTGTAGCTAATGGGCTAATGAATACATGTATTTATTAGAGATCAGCTTTCCTGTTCTTTGTATGTAAGTCAGAAGAAAAACACGGTAAGGTTAATATTAGTATCATTATGTGCTACATAATAAAACACATCTGCTTGCAATGTGCATACAAAGAAGGAATAGTTTCCAGTCCAAGCAGTAGTTTTTCCATAAATTTGAACAGATTGTTTTTGCTACAGCTCTTAAAACTTCTACAAGTGTTAATTAAAATTCACTAACATTGGGGTTGTTTGGAATTAGAGAAAATATAAATAGAAATGGAAGAGGAACTTTTGAATAGATTTGTTATATGATTAGTCCAACATCTTACACACAAGTTAATTAAAATAGTGCCTCCTTATTTCTTACAAATTCGCCCTGAGATTCTCCTGATACCTAAAAGGAAAGTGGACTATTTTTCATAGCTACCAAAAATAACATTCCAATCCTGGAAATCCAATTGCTACAGTATCTACGAACCTATCTCAATTTCTCAGGTGCACATCTTGGTGGGAATCCTGGGCCACCCTGCACTAGGCACAGCAGATTCCAGATGGCTACAATGACCCAACTGCAGTGCTTTGCTGGATCCAGTAGCCAAGATAGAGGCATCTCAGGATAAACAGATTTAAGGAAGAGAAAAGCACTAGACAAGAGAGAAGAAAAGTAGTGTGAGAAGCAAATTTGCAAACCCCAGAGTTGGAGAAAAGAAGAATGTGCTTTAGGTGCAGATGAACAGATTGCTCTGCAGCCTGTGGAAGAGGACCGCGTTGGAACAGGCATCCCTACTGCAGCCTATTATAGGCCCTCTGCTAGAACATGTTTGTTCTAAAGGACTGCATTCTGAGAGAAGGACTGACACTAGTGCAGGGGGAAAGTATGAAGGGAAGGAGTTGTTATGTACTGAGCCCAGCTCCCCATTCTTCATCCCCTCCTGCACTGCCTGAGGAGGAAGGGGTGATAGTGTCCTATTTTTTATTTTTTTTTTCCAGCATCCAATTTTTATTTATTTATTTATTTATTTTAATTGACAGCAAATTAAATTATTTTTCTGAGTCTGTTCTGCCCATGGCAATAATTAGGAAGTGATACCACTGCCTTCCTCTCAACCCACAAGCTTTTTCATCCTTTTTTTCTTTCCCCCTCACCTACTGAAAATGGGAATTGAGAGGCAGCTTGGATGGATGGGCATTTGGCAACTGGCCCACAGTTTGTACTCTACAGACTTTCAAAAATTTGAGGTCCTGCTTCTTCACACATAAGAAAGAGTCTGTGTTTCAGCAGAGATGAAGGGTTTCACAGCTAGAGTGGAATTAAGCTACATCAGGATCAATAAGCTAGATTTTCTTCTGCCTCTTTTTCTGGGGGCTTGACTTACTGGCTCTCTCAAGCACCTGTCGCAAATTGAGGTCTGTACAAAGTGTCACTGAAAGTACCACTTAAAAAAAAAAAAAAAAAAAAAAAAAAAAGTGGCTGCAGGAACTGGTCACACTTACACAGTAGTTCAAGCACTCGCAACTATTGAGAGGATTCAGTTCAATTGTCTTTCAAGGGTATTCCAACTCCCATTGCCGGCTTCTGTAGTCGCCAGATTATGAGCTATGATGGTGTTTTTTTTGTTTGTTTGTTTGTTTTTTGTTTTTGTTTTTGTTTTCTTTTGTTTTTGTTTCGTTTTAATAGTCACATACTGAAACTGTATGTGATGATCCACAACATACCCGTCTCCTTTCTACTAGCTTAAATAGCTCTCTCCTCATTTCAGTACATTTTGTTGATAGCACCCCAGATTCAGCACTCTCCCTGTGCACTCATTACATGAGTGGCCAAAGATCTAGTCAAGTTTCAGGATTCAGCTTTATGGGCGGACATGCGTGCAAAAGTTTGGCATGGCAGTGCTCAGGATAGAGCCTGTGGTTCTTTTTGTGCATCTCAGAATAACTGCTTCCTTCATAACTTGCATTAGAAAAATTAGTTCTGTTGTGAATATAATGATGTCCTTGCTTTTCACCGACTACAGGATATTATGTTATTAAAGAGTTTTTTGTTTGCTATTGTTTTGCAACTTCTTTCCAGCACTTGCTGTTTTCATATACTTCTTCATATATTTCTGTCCATTCTGCTGAGTGAAAAGCTATAGTAGTAGCTAAAGAAAAATAAAATGCTTCTTATTCACTTTTCTCCAATGCCTGGGAACCAGATTTATGAAACACCATGAAACAAATATGAACTATTTTATATTATGGCTTTCCTCTCCTCCTCCCTGCATTTTTTTGTTAGCACTGGAAGGGGGGTAAGTCTATTTATGTGAGCTAGGGCACTCCTGAAAACAAGATTATAAACCTCAAGTGGATACAGCAAAGAAATATTTATTTTGTTTAAAACAAATGGAGCAACACTTGGATTATAACTGGAGTCGTATGTTATAAATCAGCTTATTGAATAACACAGCCTTGGAACAATCACTGTTCTGGGACACAGCATTCTAGAATCATACCATCATACAATCATAGAATCAATCAGGAAAAGACCTCAAGATCATCGAGCCCAACCATGATCTAACCATACTACTCGAACTAACAACCCTCCGCTAAATCATGTCCCTGAGCACCACATCCAAATGGTTTTTAAACACATCCAGGGATGATGACTCAACCATCTCCCTGGGGAGCTTATTCCAGCCCTTAACAACCCTTTCTGTAAAGAAGTGTTCCCTAACGTCCAACCTAAACTTACCCTGGCGCAACTTGAGGCCATTTCTCCTTGTCCTGTCACCTGTCACCAGTGAGAAGAGACCAACCCTGCTCTCTCTGTAAGCACCTTTCAGATATTGGAAGAGAGCAATAATGTCTCCCCTCAGCCTCTTTTTCCCCGGACTAAACAACCCCAGTTCCCTCAGCCTCTCCTCATAGGGTATATTCTCCAAGCCCTTCACAAGCCTTGTTGCCCTTCTTTGGACCTGCTCTAGCACCTCAGTGTCCTTTCTGTACTGAGGTGCCCAAAACTGAACAGAGTACTCGAGGTAAGGCTTCACCAATGCCGACGACAGGGGCAGAATTATCTCCCTAGTCCTGCTCACCACACCATTCCTTATGCAAGCCAAGATGCCATCGGTCTTCTTGGCCACCTGGGCACATTTCTACTACATAGTGAAACTTCCACAAAAACAGCTACAGTCTGATAATAAACACTGAAAAACTAAAAATGTTTTTCTTTCCTTTTTGCTGGCTCTTTTTAAAGAGCTTTGGGCCTAGCCCTTAGGAATTACACAGGCCAGACATAAAATAAAACTATATACACTGAAGACTAAACCAATAGGAATTCCTTTTATGTCCTTTCCTGAATATGCACTTTCTCTCTTATCATTAACGTATTATCTTCCATTAGTAGAGCTTACAATTTTCATGCTGTGAAAACCTGTGCTAAGTTGCTACATCTGCAGGCTAGGACCCTCTTGTGCTTGTTAATAAAAAAAGAAAAAAAGAGAAAAAAATATCAGAACCAAATAGTGCTATTATGCAAATAGGGGGACAGCCTCAAGAACTAAAAAAATAAAATAAAAAAAAGTGGAGGGTCTTCACCGTCAAAACAGAGGAGGTTCGATACCCTGATTTTTTTCCACCACTTCAGACATGTCAATCAAAGGTAACACAATGCAAGAATATCTAAGTGACACTCCAAGCTGCATTCGCAAGCAACCTGTCTCATTCAAAGTCAATGAAGAGATAGGACTTACAAGCCCACACTGGAAAGTTATTGAAATGTGACTGACATCTCAAAGGAGAAGTGTCAACGGGATAGCATGACCCCGTGCTGAAACACTGCAAGGTAAATCAAAGTTATGGCAGTCAGGAAGTAGAAAGGCCCTACCTTAGGTTGAGTTTTTGTACTCATACCACTGAGCGGGCCACAGTCTCCTTTTTACTTCCTCTCCCACTGATGTTTGCATCTCAACTTTGCATCATTTTTCCACTTTTCTTTTGGTTTCCTTTTAGAAAGATACTGATAGGTGTTACTGTTAGAAGATTTTATGCATCTGAGTAATTATAGGTCTCCTTTCTTCTCCTATGGGACTCATTGAGCTGTTAACATATGATCTAAGATAGTAAATATATCTTTGTGCGATCAAAAGAAAGTGCTACAAATTGTAGAATTATTGCTCAAAAAAAAAGTAGGTAAAGTGTGAGCTAAAGGATTAGTAGTTATTTTACCTTCCAAGGAATAAAGGCAGTCTTGAAGTAGGTAAATGTTCAGGCTGTTCAATAAAGTATCCTCTACCTCCAAGTCCAGAGAATTCCTGACAATTCATTATTTACCAATATGTCATTAGGAAATATATTCATTGGAGATATATAAATATATCTAATATAAATGCATGTATACATCTTTTTCCCTCATTCTCCTCCCCCCACTCACCCAATTTTGTAGGTCTATAAAGACTATTTCTTTCTTCACATTGATTTTTTTTTTTTTTAAATGTTAGTAACTCCATTTAGCCTAAGCACATTCTATGACATAACAAAGCTAGTAATAGAGACAAATACTTTAAAAATACAGCACACAGTCAAGGCAAGAGTTATGTTCATAATCTCACGGTTACAAAATGAAATCCTTAAGTAATTTAAGCAAGCATGGCTTTTATTTAAAAAATAAAAATAAAAAAATGTAGTTCTCTGGTATTTGCTTTCTTTCTTGATCGCATATTTTTGCCTTGTTGAGTTTACTTCATATGTTTCTTGTTTTCTTATTCTGTCAGCCCATAGCAATATCCCACAGATACAAATAGCACCTTCTTGACACTGCATGTAATCAGCTAAAAATGCTAGTGGCCCTATTCTGTTGGCTTCATTCCCTGCTCCTCCTCCTTTTCTAGAAGGCAAACAGTCTAGAAAGTAAATATGCTTCTTCCTCAGAGCCTGAGGACCTAGAAACCTTTTTCCACAGACTCACTGTCTCATTTCTAAATCAGTAGCTGCAATGAATGTCACACAACATTTCCATTATGCAATCAGTTCTGCAGTCAATTATTTAATTAAAGGAAGATTTACCAAATAATATCCCTTTTTCCTCCACTAAAAGTATAAGAACAATATGAAAACAAAATATTTATTTCCTTATTATTGTTTTCAAAACAATGATGAGAAAAATTCAGATGGGGAAGAAGATCACCTTGGGAATGTATTATATCAGACATGACTAGTAAGGATTTTTCTTTTAGGAAGAATTATGGTTTAATGTTTAATTAATTCTACCCATTTCTGCATTTATGGGAAGGCAGAGAAGAAGAGTCTGTTTTATAATGTGGAAAATTAAATATTAAAAACTTTGTGCCTATTTGACTTTACATTTTCTTGTTATGAATGGATATTTTCACTTTATTTCACTTTCTTCAAACTATGAGAGACAGAAGCAATTACTGCAGCTCTGCTGAACAAAGGTATTCTCAGTGTACTTCTGATATTGCCTTGCCAATCCCAAAACAAAACAAAAAATTAAAAACCATTTAAAGTATTAATGGAACCTTTAAAACTCACATTCAAAGTGACGCAGGTTACTTGAGATTAGAGAAGGCAAGGAAGTACTTCAGAAATGCTGAACAAACTTATGTGTTTAAGAAACTCAACAGATAAAATTCAGTGTAGACGAAGAAATACACTCTGGATGAAATAATGTGAATTACCCGTATGTATAAATGGATTCTAAATTAAGTGCATGTATTCAGAGAAAAAGATGAAAAAAGGTACTTTGGACAGTTCAATAAAACCATTTGTGCAGTGTACAACAGTAGTCAAAAAGTCCAACAATATTATTAAGGTCTGAACTATTCAAAGTACTAAAAGAGAGAACAATTATAAAAATAGAGCCTTTAAATACACTAATTTTAAATACTCTATATTCTTGTCTTATCCCCAAAAAGCAGAAAAATAAGTCAGTCCAGAGGAACGCAGCAAAATAATAAAGATGCTTTAAACTACGACAGTTCCTGAGTTGGGAGAATGAATAACCACCTTGAGTCACTTACCCAGTAGCCTGTTGGTTCTGCTTTCCTCTAGGTGGTACCTCTGAGAAATGCCCCACCATCCTCCTGCCACAAGAGTCCTCACTCACTGCCACACCAGCCCAGAGCACACAACACTACATGGTTCATAGCCCTGCCAGAACTGCAGGCCCCCACTGCTATGACTGCAGCCTGAGGAAAACTAAAACCTAATGCAAGCAAAGAAGTTTACTTTAAGCAAAATATATTGCCTTTGTATCTGGTCTTGAGCCTGCCTTGCTACAATACTGTGGGGTAAGCAAAAGGCTGCACGGGGAAGAGATGGGAAGATGGGGAAGGGAGAGCAATTTACTTAGATGTAGCTGGATGGAAAACTTCTGAAAAGAGACTTCTTCCACATCTTCCCCAGCATAAAATGGCTCTCTCCCTTTTGCCATCTTTCCTCCTCTTCATCCTTTTGGATGTCCCAGTCATTTTCTTCTGTCTAGTACTTTTATCTAGTTACCCTTGCTTTCACATCTCTCTTTGCTCACTTCTTCCTTACTTTCTGTATCTCTTGTCTTCATAACAGTCCTGGAGGTTAAGCAGAGCCTAAACTGATACAGTTTTGAGACTTCCATAGCAAATTATCTCTTTCTCCCTTCATCTTCTGAGTATTTGAATTTCCCCTTGAGCAATCTGCTGCGTGCTGCACTGCACATGATACTCTGAATCTGACTCGTTCAATTAATGTTGAGACCCCAGTCTTACTGTAAGATTAACATCTTATCCCACCTGGTAGTGGTCACTTCTTTAGCAACTGGAAATATCCTGATGTGCACTTTTCATTCTCTGCACAGAAAAAAATGATGATGACTGAACTTAAATCAAACAGTAATTTTGTTAAAATCTGCATGGAAAATCTTGACTGTAGGTATCTACTCATTCATATTAACATTAGTCAGGAATGTCACATAGCCTTACTAGTACAGTCACTCTCAATTATATTTGAAAATTCATTACAGTCAGGTGAAGTTTCTGGTGACTGGAAAAAATGCAATGTTTGCACTCATTTTTAAAAAAGGTAGGAAGGACAAACCAAGGAACTAGCATCCTGTTAGCCTTATGTCTGTGACAGGGAATATTATGAAAGAGATCCTCCTGGAAGTTAAGCTAAGACACATGGAAGAGGGAGATGACACAAGACAACCAGCATGGCTTCACCAGGGGCAAGTCCTGTATGACCAACATAGTAGACTTCTATGAATGATGTAACTGTGTCAATGGACAAAGAAAGAGACACTGATGCCAACTATCTGGACTTCAGTAAGACCTTTGACATGGTCCTCCACAGAATCTTTCTGTACAAACTGGAAAGATACGGATTTAATGGGTGGACTGTTTGATGGATAAGGAACTGGTTCAAGATCATACCCAGAGTTAGATGGTTAATGGATCAATGTCTGGATGGAGATCAATAATGAGTGGTGCCCGTTATGAGTGCATACAAGGCCCGATGGTCTTAAATATCTTCATCAATGACATCAACAGTGGGGCTAAGTGCACCCTCAGCAAGTCTGCAAATAACACCAAGCTGTGTGATGTGGTCAACACACTTCAGGGATGGGTTGACACCCAGAGAGATCTAGATAGGCTTGAGCAGTGAGTCCAAGAGAACTTCATGATGGTCAGCGAAGCCAAGTGCAAGACTTGCACAACTGGTAAGTGGTCCTGCATCTCTACTTTGCAGTGGTGTGACCTCACCCGGAGTGCTATTCCAGTGTGGAGCCCACAGTCCATGAGAGACATGAACTTGCTGGAGCACATCCAGAAGAATGTCACAAAAATAATCCAAAAAGTGAAACACCTCTCCTAAAAGGACAGGCTGAAATACCTGGGGCTATTCAGCCTGGAGAAGAGAAGGCACCAGGGAGGCCTGATTGTGGCCTTTCAGTATCCAAAGGGAGGCTGTAAGAAGGCAAGGGATGAAGTCTTTAGCAGGATCTATGTTGGAAGGACAAGGAGAAATGGTTTCAAACCAAGAGAAGGGAGATTTACATTGAGCAAAAGGAAGAACAGTAAGGGTGATGAGGCACTGGGAACTGGTTTCCCAGAGATGTGGTGAATCCCTGTCCCTGGAGACATGCAAGACTCTGGGCAACCTAATTTAGCTGTATATGTTCCTGTTCATTGCAGAGGAGTTGGACTAGATTACCTTTAAAGATTATTTCCAACTCAAATGATTCTATGATTCTTAGTCACCACATTTTCTACCACAAGGTTTTTTAGTTCCTTCAGTAGTTAGCAAATCAAGAACAAGAGCCCAAATCTGCCACTGAAGTGTCCTTTCCATAATCATCATTAATTTCTAGCCATCTCCCATGTATTAGTATTACTGCTTCTGTATTATGCACCCAATACAAATTGTGAGGCCATGTGTACAAATCAAAAGATACAAACCTCTGTAAATACACAAATCTAATAATACCCCATACAGAACAGGCGCTGAGACTACCTTCATTTTGCATTATTGACTTTATAGGGGATCTAGATGGCCCTGACAGGAAGCCTGGAGGCCTGAATTTCTAATTGTAAGTTTACTATTAGTCTGTCCAGTGAAGTAAGGAAAGTTGCTTCCTTCTCCTCCCATCTGTAAAACAGAGTCAGTCAAGGTTACAGCCTTCAAAAACCTTTTAAATCTATTAAAAAAAAAAAAAAAAAAAAAAAAAGTCCAAGTGAAAGTAGGTATTTATTATTATTTAATCAGTGAGAAGTTTGAAACAAACCGCTCTAATAGAGCCAACCCCAAGATTATACTTGACCTCTTCCAATTAACTTCTATTTCATAGGTATATGTAGTAAGTATTTTGTGTAAATATATTGTGTTTACAATTCACAAGTCCTTCACAAGTGTTCTATCTAAGAAGTTAGACGTTTGGATAGCATCCAAGGCTCCCTAATTTTTCATGAACTCAGTATGAAATTTGCAAATGAGGTTGTCTGGAAAGAAAGTTATTGTTATAAAAATCTTGAAAGAAAATAAAGATTTCAGATACAAGACAGATATTGAGTCCAACAAACTGAAGATCAGAAACAGGCAAGAAGTTGGCCTCCTTTCTAATGAAAGACCATTAGGAATGCAGATAGACTGTGACTGCTTTTCTTACTGACTTTATTAATTAGGACCCTCAGGAAATTCAAAAGTAAAAAAAAAAAAAGAAAGAAAGGATGGTGAAAGGGAATGTTTGCCAGAATTGTTGCAGCATGTGTCAAACCTCCTCACTTTTAAAAAAATATACACAAACCAGTAATACTTTGTCCATTCCAGCACAATTGAACTCAGTGGGAAAATTCCACTCAGTTCAATTCACATATCAATTTACACTCAAGGGTGAAGTGGTTAACTGTCTCCTCTAATTGAACTGTTTCTATTATGGGTTCTGGTTTGCCTAAAGAGCATGGCGTTCAGTACATTAAAGATGCCACGTACTGATCTGGTAGCTCGGACTTAATTTTGTTGGAAGTTACGGACAAGAGAAAGTGATTCAATATTTCTTCATCTTCTTCCTTTTACTGCTTATTTTCACAGTTTCCAGAAGCAGATCAAGGTCTTTAAGACACCACTTCTAATAGAAAAAATATGTAATAGCTCATACGCATTTTGTTTGGTGTTTTTGTTGTTGTTGTTTTGTTTGTTTGTTTGTTTTTAAAGCGCCTAAATAGTTAAAAACAAAAGAGAGAGGGGGAAAGAAAATGAATAGAAATATCTAGGACAGAGTCTGTGCCATTCTTGAATTATGTTTGCCCAACCTGATAACTCAATGATTACGGAAATCTTTCTTTTCCCTCCCCACCCCCCACCCCCTTTTTTTTTTTTTTTTTTTTTTTTGGCATCAAGTAATTCAGAGAGGTTGTTTAACAAAATAAGTATGCTTTTCTGCTCTGAAAAATTCAATCTGTTGTGACAAGAGCCAAAGGCAGCCAGCCCTTTGAAATAAAGTACTCCCTTTTCTTATAATGAAAAGGTTCTCCCTTTCATTACATATTGTACCCAAAAATCTCCGGAAGATTTTTAAATGGTAAATCGAGATTGTATATAAACTGAAACTGGACCAAGTACTTTTTAACAGAGAAAGTAGAAATAACTAAGTAAAACAACAGAAATTAAGTGGGATTATGTGGAATGTTCCTTTCAGCTCTCATATATGTGAAAGCATCTCCTTCTTTCCAGGCTTGGCTTCAGAGCAACTGACTTGATTGGGGTTGCATCATACTCTGGGTAACCCTCTCTGGGTCCCTCAAAAGTTTTCTTTTCATTAGCCCTATTTCTGCAGTATGTCTGCCCCCTGCACGTTCCACCAGCTTCCTAACCTCTGCAGGTGCTGCAGCTTCCCGCTTAACTGAGCTGCACTCTACCTTCTGCTCTGAGATCTCTCCAAAATAAAAGAACTACCTCCCTCCTGTCCTCTCACTCCCTTTTTAGATGAACAAAGAAATCAAAACAAATGCCATCCATCACACACATATGTTCAGAAACCAATGCTGTTCTCTGTTCTCACAAAACATCAGAGCTGGCAGGAGACCTTCATGACGGTAATTGGGAGACATACTGGAACATACATCACTGTCTGCATCTGGTGCTATTTCATATCCTCAGTGCAAGGATCTGAAGGGATGACATACCAGTGGACAAACAGTGTTTCAAAATAATACTAATTTATTCTGCATTTTTGCACACTCTGTGCTGAGAGCTAGTGGAAACAGATTGAAGAATACTACAGATCTCTCCAGCACAGACTCTTTCCCTACAAATGCAGAATTAAGTATTTATGAAGAGATTTCAAAGGTCTAAAATGACTGTAGAGCTTTCAAGATGCGACACTCTGAACTAAGGCACACTGTCAAATAACAAGTCATAACTGGAAAGGCAAAATTTATCTCCTGAATATAACAGCTATTATAATTATTTTTCCCTATCTATCTTTGGTTTCACAAATTAGCTGAACTAAATTTCCAAAAAGGAACAGAAGTAAGTGACAAAAAAGGGAATTATGAAAAGGAAACATAAGAATAAATGATTGTCACTAAACAGAACAGTTTTTTCCCCTTCCAGACTTTTTGTTTTTCTCTAAGCATGTAACAAAATGGCTGCTAGTTACAGTTTTCTGATCAAGAGAACACAGGATCATCTTAAGAAACAAAACCAAAAACAAACAAACAACAAAACAACAAAAGAACAATCCTTCTGAAGCTTTTGAAGCTCAGATTGATCCTTCATAACAATCTTTGTAGAGAATACAATTTGTATTTCATATGTTTTTCAGCACTGTTGATGACTTAAAAAAAAAAAAAAAAGAAGAAGAAGAAGAAGAATTGAAAACAAGCAATGGTTTTTTTGTTTGTTTGTCTGTTTTTCAGTTTACATACACCAAATTCCACCAAAAGTTTCCTTAAAGTGAACTATATGGAAATGATATAACAGCAAATAGAAAGCACTCCAACACATCTGGACACATCCCCCAAAGCACACCTGAAGAGCCAGGTTGAATTCATACACAAATGTATTAGTTTGGTAAGTACTAATGGGCCTATTTTTGCAGGCATGAAACAGATGCGAATTTGATGTAGCTATACTGAGAAAGTCACAAACCAACTTTGATTAAATTCCTCCATGCCAGGAATAATAAAATGCCAGGAATAATAAAATCCAAGAGACAAATGTCCCAATATAGGTTAAGGGTGCTGTCAGAGCACCAAATTCAACAAAAGTCTCCACTATAGAGAAAACTAATCAGTTTTGGAATAGAAAGCTAATTTTGCAACTCTGATAGTAACTTGAATACTCTGCAATGAGTCCTGAATGGATGTGCTGTCCATCAGTAGGTGACTGTGCCCTGTTGTATGGCTTGTGCACTGGTACACACAGTTGCTACCCTTGTTCACAGATGAATCCAGACTCACTGTGCCTGATTTTTCATGGCTTTGCATGTAAAAACCAAATATATGTATCCACATAAAAAACACACTCGAAAATTCATCTCCACATACTTAAATTCAACCCTCCTAAATAGGGAAATGAAAGATTGTTTATAACTGTATCAAATTACAGGACACTGCTTTTAATTTGCAGGATTGCTGATAAAAAAAACAAAGAAGTAAGTTTGGATTCGTTTTTGCATATTATCTGGAGAGGGAGGGAGAAGGACAGAACTTATTTGTGTCTTTGCCTGGAAGGATATTTGATTACACATAAGGCAGCAAATGCATTGACGTCTTTATTTCCCAAGGGAAGTGACAAATCAGTATATACCAGGATAAGCTTTCTCACTTCTCCTAGAACAATCCCCTTTGTTGCTCTGGGTGGTTGCAAATGCTCTGCCAACTTTTGGTAGAGTTTTTATGATGTTTGCCATTAGGTTATAGATAAAACACCCAACACACAAAAACACAGATGCTTGGAAACACGAGAAACTTTGGAGCTCAACTTAGAGAAAAATCAAAGCAGCTTTATTTTTCTACTTCTGACATCTTCAGCATCTCTTTTTTTCTCAGAGCAATATGATCTATAAAGTGTTTTTCAAGTGCAGATTTATAAATAAATATTGGAAACAAAGAAGACTTAGTGTATTAGTTTAGAAACATCTTTTTCATATACACCTTCTTATATGTCCGTCATTACTGTACCATATGAGATTAATATGGTAGCCATGGATTCACATCTTTGCTAGCATGGGTAAGATTTTTTTTTTTTTTTTTTCAAAATAACTCAAAGGTGCTCTACAAAGCCTAAGCTTCAAATACATTTTTTGAAATACAACAGATAATTATCTGTATTTTCTTATTTAGGTAATTACACTTATTTTTCATTACCTGTATATTTGTATTAAATTATTATTCCCTAATTTGATACCTAGAAATGCTCTTTTGTTTTTCAATTCAGATTTAATTAAAGCACAAATTTCCCTAACTCTATACAATGCTTTAAATACTGTATTCAGAGTCACAGACTGCCCTGCAAGCAGGTGTCATTTTGATTCTAAGGAAATAAAGAAAATGTGTCAAGTCAGTCTCCTAAACTTAGGGCAAGTCCTGTCTGAACAGCTGAGTGGACTTCTATGAAGAGAAAAGCCACTGATGTCATCTATCAGGACTTCAGTAAGGCTTTTGACATGGTCCTGCACAATATCCTTCTCTCCAAAGGGAAAGATACGGATTTGATGGGTGGACTGGATGAGGAATTGATTGGAAGATCATACCTAGAGGGTAGTGGTCAATGGCTCAAAGCCTTGATGGACATAAGTGACAAGTGGCATCCCTCAGCATTCAGTACTGGTACCAATGCTTTTTAATATCTTCATCAGTGACATAGACAGTGGGATCAAGCGCACCCCCAGCAAGCTTGTTATGTCACTAAGCTGTGTGGTGCTGTCAACACAACTGAGGTACAGGATGCCATTCATGGAAGATCTAGACATGCTTGAGAAGAAGTGGGCCCAGATGAATCTTATGAGTCTCAACAGTGCCAATTGGAAGGTGTTGCACCTGGGACACAGCAAGCCCTGCTATCAATACAAGCCAGTGAATGAAAGGATAGAACACAGTCCTAGCAAAAAAGACTTGAGGGTACTGGTGGATGTCAAGCTGGACATGAGATAGCAATGTTCCCTTGCAGCCCAAAAAGCCCACTGTATCCTGGGCTGCAGCAAAAAAAGTGTGGTGAGCAAGGCAAGGGAGGTGATCTTCCCTTCCATGATTCCATGGTCCTGCCCTTTTACTCTGCGCTGATGTGAGCACACCTGGAGTACTGTGTCCAGATGTGGAGTCCTCAGTACAGAACAGCCATGGACCTGTTGGAGCGCATCCAGAGGAAGGTCACAAAAACAATCCAAGGGATGGAACACCTCCTCTAACAGGACAGGCTGAGAGAGCTGGGACTCTTCAAACTGGAGAAGAGAAGGTACAGGGGAAACCTGACAGCGGCTTTTCAGTATTTAAAGGGGGTCTATACAAAGGAAGGGGACAAACTCCTTATCAGGGTCTGGAGTGAAAAGACTAGAGGAAATGGTCTCAAACTAAAAGACAGGGGATTTAGGTTGGGCATAAAGAAGTTTTTTTTTTTTACAATAAAGGTGGTGAGGCATTGGAACAGATTACCCAGAGAGGTGGTAGATGCCCAGCTCCTGGGGAGATTTGAGGTCAGGCTGGACCAGGCTCTGAGCAACTTTATCCAGCTGTATGTGTCCCTGTTCATTGCAGAGGAGTTGGGCTAGATGATCTTTAAATGTCACTTTCAACTCAAATAATTTTATAATTCTATGAACTGCTTTACTGTTTTCACCTTACATAGGCTTTATGTAGCTAAAACTCCATATTCGATGGAGTTTTATTTATTTATTTATTTATGTTATTTATTTATTTAATGTTAGGTTTCCGTGTGTATGCAGGCACCTTTATGGAAATATTTTGCCTCAGAGATCTGTGAGTGATCTGTGAGAGAGTAGCTGGTGAAATAGAATGCACTAAATTAGATCAGTGGGCCAAATTCATATTGAAAATAGAAGAGCACAGTCCTATTACTTTCAATGAAATTCAAGAAAAAATTCAGGATTATAGCTAAATACCACAATATAAACAGATCTTATGTGATATATCTGGCAACTATGAACTGACAAAATAAATGACAAAATCTGTCTGCAGAAAGTATGCCTTCTTCAGTGAGCTGTGGGATTGATTATTAAAGCTGCTGGAACTTATCACTTGCTCCATATGAGCAACATACATGCAAAGCAGCTGATGTGTGAGTAATTTACTTGAATCAGGTCTCTCCACTGCTAGACTTCAGCTCATATTGTAAACGCTGAAGTTGTTTGGCACAGCGGAATGCATTGTCCACTGTAGAAAAGCTGCTGGGCTCACTATTCACAATATTTAAGCTCTAAAACACTAGAGGGCTGCACACCTTGAAATGTCCGTACATTTCCATATTGCTATGCAAGCTAGCTTTCTTAGTCTACTGGCAAAAGAGACCTAAATTTTTGCTTTTTAAGCCTCCTTTCTGCCCCTATTTTGGGAAAGCTGAAGTATCAGTACTATAACTCTCTTATTGTCTGTAGTAACTGTAATGGGATTACAAAAAGCCATTTTCCAGAAAATTTCCTCTATTTGAAATAAACATATTGTGATCCTCTCAAACAGTGTATTTACTTACATTGACTTTATGTATTTCAAGTTCAGTGCTGAAGTCACACAATTCCCCAATGAAATAGGAGTTATACAGTGAGAATAAATAGTATCTGCACATGGGAAGTGCTCTTTCTGTTACGTATACAACACTGATTGAACTAAGTTAAACTTCCTGTTGTAGTAACAGATTATTTGTTGTGATAAGCTGTCTTTTATCTCACCTTTGCTGGAGAAGAAGTGAGAATAAAATGACTGAATAAAAGATTGCAAATATGCTCCCTCTTTGTTTCTCTTTCCTAAGTAAAGGGAAGGAATATTCAAGCCAAGGGAAGTTGCACATTTCAAATTTACTCTGGATCATCTTTTAGGATTTATTTCTGTTAAGGCAATTTCTTTCTCTTATTCATAAGTATGAACCTCTTGTTGTAAGGCAGACCCTGAATTTATTCCAGGTGAACTTAAAATGATCCAAAGCCAAAAGGCCAATAAAATAAATATGAACTTAGTTATTTTTACACACTGAATGCTTTTTTGAGAAGTCTGGAGTGCTTAAGGTTGTCACTGTTTGTTT
Source organism: Alectoris magna (assembly GCA_030625065.1). NCBI lineage: Eukaryota > Metazoa > Chordata > Aves > Galliformes > Phasianidae > Alectoris > Alectoris magna. The sequence goes on from CM060560.1 coordinate 37,679,901, forward strand.
TTTCTTGCCAGCAGACTACTGAATTTTGATCTTTGCTTTGCCTGAGGAAGGTAAAGACAAATTAAAGTCACCAAGTCTGCCTGCAGTGGGTCACCTTGAAAGGGAAAACCCTTAAAGGAACTAGTTCTCAATGGGAGATCGTTTCTGAGAAAGAAAATATATATGTGGCTTAATCCTCAGGATAACATAATGAAGATATATTTGAGAAGATAAGCATGCATAAGTAAAAGGTATTTTTGGAATAAAGTGGTATGTACAATCTGATAAATATGAAGAAAGGCCCCAATACTTTATCTGCACTGAAGTGAAGGAATTTGCTTACTCATACACACTACAACAGGCCCATGAACACAGTTTAAAGATGAGAAAGGTGGGGAAAAAAAACAACAGATTTACAGCACTGAAATGTTTAATAATCTATGAAGGAGAAATGCAAACGAATACAACAAAACAAAACTTCCCCATAAAGCAAAGAGGCAAACCAACTATGTCTATTTCTGACATTATCTAAATGAAGTGTTCACAATAACATCATCTAGTTTTGGTATTTAAAATTATTTTTAAAAAAAGCAAAACAAACTCATAATCCAGACTGACACTGATTTTTAAAGTTGATTTTAAAATATTTATTTTTTGCACCTATCTTACCAGATTTTTTTAATTGCAGTCAAGTACAATTAGAAACAGACTCTTTAGCAGGGTCTGTAGTAATAGAACAAAGGGAAATGGTTTCAAGCTCAAAGAGGGAAGATTTAGGTTAGATGTAAAGAAAAAGTCTTTTACAGTGAGGGTGGTGAGGCACTGGAACAGGTTGCCCAGTGATGTGGTTGTTGCCCCATCCTTGGAGACTTTCCAGGCAAGGCTGGATAAAGCCCTGGGCAACCTGATCTAGCTGTGATGTCCCTGTTCATTGCAGGAGAGTTGGACTACATGGCCTTCAGAGGTCCCTTCCAACTCCAAGGATTCTATGGTTCTATGATTCTATGATGCCCAATGCACAACTTCTTCTTATTTTTTAAACTGTCAGCACTGCAAAAAGATAAGCTTTTCCATTCACCGTATCCATGATTGCACACACACACACACACACACACATATATATAGTGCCATTTTTTACCATTCTTGAATCTACGTAACGTGGCTTCTCTGCAGCCATTTAAAAGCAGCACAGTTGTCTCAATAAGTATGTGTTACACTATATTTTCTCTAATGCAATGCTTTGTGGGTTTTTTTTTTATTTTTTTTTTATTATTATTTTTTAAATTTTTTTTGTGTGTGTTTGTGTGTGCTGCTAAGTCTTTTGTATACCAATATATTCTACATTCTCACAGATGCTAACCAAGGGTAATATGTTGGTAGTCAGAAATCAAGGATTTATTTAGTGCAAGTTCTAAGTATTTTGACTTCATTCAAGTTAATAAATACTTTACAAAGCAATTTAGAAATTTCTGTCTCTCAGTTTTATTGTCAGACAGTATTCATCTATCCCTGATAACGAATGAATTACTTTAAGGATTCAAGTTTTGAAATGGAACTTATTGTCAACTATGTATGACCAATAGTTCCTGAATCTTGCAAGTACATATATTTAAATAATGAAAAGACAATTATAAGTCTCCTACTTTCAAGAATAATTACCCTAAAATCCACCTACTCTATTTCTGAGAGGCGGGACTGAGTTAATGTTACCCTCTGCACTTGGACAATGCAGATGGGTTTTGATAATAGCTATCCATATTTCTTTTGGGAACCTATAATTTTATCTCACTCATCTTTCAGCTGTGGGCCACAGTAGCCTCAACTATTCCAGAGCTCATCTTTTAAACAAGGATGTTTGGTGCTGCATTGCATATCTCAATTTGGAAGAATATATGGGTTTTTTTTTTTTGTTTGTTTGTTTTTTTAAGAGCAAACCTTTAACATTTTTTTTTCCCCTAAGAACACCAGAAACTCCACAGATAAGAGTTTATTGTGAAAGAATTACAATACTGAATATTCAAAACCTAATCCTGTACTGTTTCATTCACACATACCTACAGAAAGAATGAGTGGAGCAATTCCATGTCCCTAAAAATACCTCAACCTTTTTCCATGTCTGTCCCCATTTTTGTCATCCTTTTTATAAATGTAGGCCACATGGGGTTTCCAGACAATCCTTCTTTCTATTGCCAGCATGCATTCATCCTTAGAGTATTTCTGCCCTGCACAACAAAGACATACACATAAAGTCACATGAAGAGGAAGATGTATAGCTTCTAAGAAAAGGTGCAAGAGGCCTTTCATTCCTTCTTCATTCTAGTCACATAGAGGCTTGGCTGATCACAGTAAAATCTTAGGACAAACATGAAAAAAGAGTCATTCATGTACTTCTAAGGAAATAAAGTTGCTAGGATGACTGTTTGTGGGAATTCTGTGAATGGAAAAGATGTAGACTTCTGTGAAGGAATCTACGCCTATTCAAACACAGCTCTGAAAACTGTAATCCAGTTAGTAATTTCCACTGCAAATAATCAGTCCCTCAATTTCTTACATCTACTATAAATAAATAAATAAATAAATAAGACTTTAAACAAGATATACTGGTTAAGGAGCCAATTGCAAAAAATGATCATCATACTGACTGAAAGCATGACGTAGCCCAAAGAACCTTTAGAACTAGGGGTCATAGCAATTTCATTATCAATTCTGCTAATTCACTTACATCCTGACAGAGTTAAGAATTCTGGGGTTTAAAGACTAATTAAAAAAAGAAACAAATTTGCCAAAACTGGATGAAAGCAATAACCAACACAAATGGTAAATCACAGAGAGTTTCATTTTGTGATGTATAATGTAATGGGAAAACCGACAACTAAGAGCTGACCTATGTTTCTTTGCTTTCTGTACCATGCTCATTGAGGTGAAACACTCAGACATATTCCTTTAATTTTTCAAAAGAAAAAAAATGGATAAAATACCCTTTCAGTGAGCCTGGCGTTTAAACAAATGACATTTATAATAGGAATGCACATTTTGCCTCCACTTTAGAACCTCTTTTTCTACTTTCTGAACAGCAGTTGCCTATGACAAGAAATGACAGACCATTTCCACTTCTTTCTCCAACTCCTGTATTCAGGTCACACTGACACATGCAGAGGGAGAGGGTGGCTTAATGTGGCATCAAAATCTTCTCTGACCTGGCCAGTGAGCTGCTGGACTGGCACCCCAGATTGAGCATCCTAGTCTGCTTTGTCCATGTGTGAGGATCCTACAGCAGAGTATTCCCATTTGTTGCTGAGTCTTTTGTTTTCACATTTGCTTGAGGACAGAGCCCATGATTCTTTGCCCTACAAAGTTTCTAGTCAACCATGAACAAATTTGTCTGTTACTCAAGGAGAATGTGGGAAGAAGGCACCAGAAAAGTGTCAGCTTGAGTGACTTTACTTATTCATTTCCCACTGGCTGGTCAAGTTCTAAGCCAAGAGATGGCAATGTTTAGCAGACTGCCCTTCTCACCTTCAGATTAGATCTCTCAATCTAGAAGTATTTATTTAAAGAGAAATGCCCGTCAGATAAAGCTAACTTCAAAATTAACTGGGAAATGCGTACGTATTTTTCAATCTATTATGCAACTCTCATCACCATTTCAATGGGCTATTGATACCATTTGGATGAAGTTTAATAAGTGAATATCATATTTGGTCTAGTTTATACTTTGAGGCTCTTGGCAAATATACAAAAAAGAAAAAAATTCTTAGAACCAATTATATAATTCTTCAGCATTATGATACTGTATATCTAGGAACAGCTATTGTGAGTGGCAGTGGCTGTCTAAGAATATCTGCATGTTTATTGTTCCCCCCTGAGGCAACAAGCATTGTCTGAAAGAAAAGCTCTGTGCCTTCACTATCCCTTGAGAACAATAATTACTGCTATAGAGGAATATACTATACCTACTCTCAAGTAATTGAAAAAGACTGACGGGCAAATGATTTCTGTGTCCATTGCTCTGGGTTCAGATCCTCAGAAAGTTAAAATACATAGGCAGTGGGCCAATTTAGCCTCAAAGCTAGAGGGCTGAATGTACCTACATCAATGGAATTACAGCTTTACATATTGTTCCTGATTTTGGTCCTCCGCCTTAAAACAGAACTAAAATAAGTAGTGAAAAAAATAAGCACTGCATATTTAACATTGTTAATTCTAAATAATAACTGAAGCTTTTGGCATACAGATGAGTGTTTTGTTTGTTTGTTTGTTTGTTTGTTGTTGTTGTTGCTGTTTTAAGTAAACAGACCATATCTCCTGTTCATAGCTTTAGCAGAGACACCTAAGTCCATAGATTTGACAGAGAATCTAAGCTGAGAATATGACTGACTGAAATACACAGGCAAGGGTACATACATAGAATTAAAGGGGCTAAATCATGCTTGGAATTTTATAGTAAGTTCATAATAAAACTCTCTGAGATGGCAGAAAAATATCTCAAGCTAAAAAGATCCACTTCTAAAACCAAACATATTTAAAAGAAATGTAAAGAAAATATCTTTAGTGAGAAAAGAATAAGGTCACCATCATAATGTAAATAGATAAGAAGCATTTACATTCATGATACTCCGAAATTATGTTTGTGGGCAACCAGGGTAAAGTTGTGCTCACATCCAAAGCCAAAGCAGCCTTATTATTTATTTCAACTGATTAGGATTTTACCTTTGGTTCGGGTTTAATTATTTTTATGCCATAAGTGATTACTACATTTTCTAGTCAGAAGTAAGTGACTAGATGATCTACTCTATAATTTATCAATAACTGAGCACACAGCAACAGAACTCAAAAAAAATGCAAGGATAGAGCATAGTGGTCTTAGTAGCTGCTTTGCGTGTTTTTAAAAATACCAGAATTGAGAGTGACATGAAAAACTGAAGCTTAAAAATGATCTCAAACTGAAGTTATTCAAGATTTCAAAGGAACTAGAATTTCACTTTTTTAAAAAAATAAATTATTGCAATTCAAAGAATAATGCAAATGAGTTTCCTTCCATCTCTACTGTTCCAGTTTCAGAGCTCTTTATAGGAAGCCTTTCTCTATTTTAAACAAGCAACAAAACAAAAATAGCTGTACATAATGTAAAGGTGTTATCAGCTTTACTGACAAGATTTTTAAAGAACTGTTTAGTACATCATTTGATATTGCCAAAATGGAGCAAAAGAAGCTGCCTTGCTTCAGAATGCCCCAATAGCTTTTGCTCTTCTAAATGAACACTAGCCAACTCTTCTAAATATGACAGATCTACGAAATTAAAACAATGAATATTAGATCTAAATAATGAGCCAAGTCTACATGAAGAACAGCTACTTGAGCTTTACAAGGCTAGAATCAACCAAGAAAATGAATCTCAGCATCATGAAAGCCTTCATTGAAAATTAGGATAAGAAATGAGAGGGTGGCAAAGGACATGAGCAGGTATGAGTGTCAGGAATTCAGAAAAAGGACCACATAGGAAACTGTTCTTTCACTTGGGACCCTAAATCTATCCTAATCAATTTTCTCTGTACTACAAGGTGCCCAAACTTTTTTTACCTCCCAAAATCTGTATTTATTCTGTTCCCTGACTTAACTCAGTGCTTAGGTTACTAACAATGTCTGACTGGTTAATAGTCGCGATTTGCAAAACGGCACAGAGAAGAAATTGTCTTTTAAAAGGCAGCCTAATATATCTTTTGTTAAGTCTCTGAACATTAAAGTTTGTTCATGTTAAAAATTGTTTAGCATTGTGCTTGTGTAGGAAAATAAGCAAAAGGTTACATTTTATAAATGACTAGACGTTCTTAATTTGGATTTCTGTTAAAGATGTATTATTATTTACTGGGTTTCAGTGCTTTCAACATTTATTGTCCTAATAACAGCTGCATTATACTTTGACAGTAAGAAACCACAAGCTATATTGTGATATATTTATAATACTCCATAGGCATGCAGTATACCGAAGAGTAGCTGTAAAGAATATAATAGAAGGCAAAATACTTGAGCATCATTTTATCATGCAAAGCATCATCACTCTCATGAAGACAGGAAAAGCAAAGGTTTTATAGTGAAAGCTTGAATGGCTAATGATAGCACTCCTCAACTCCTTATCCCTACGTATGACATTCTAAAAGCTGACTGACCAACCAGTTCTTTTCAAAAAAATCCTTTTGAGAATTGGTCCTTTTGAAAAAGACTATTTCATACTGTTCCAACATGAGTCAAGCCCAATTTTAGTAAAACTGTGTCTGGTATTCTATTCGTTGGTGACCTTTTTTTCAGATGAACAGCTGCCCTTCCCTTCCATATTCACTCTCTTCAAGAGAAAGCTATGATGTCAGTGCTCACATATGCCTTTCTCTTTCTGATTGCTTTTCTTTTTCTTTTTCTTTTTTTTTTTTTCCTCCTATCCTACTCTCTTAATACTTTGAAATTTAATGGAAAATATGTTCTCACACATGACCAATGTTTCCCTAGACAAAATACTTTTATATCGTCTTTTTACCTCAAAATTATCTCATTGGCATCTATCTACTGGAAACAGACCTCTTAACTGAAGAGAAAGAACAAGGTTCAAACCAAGGCAATGGCTAGATGCAATTTCAGTCCTATTTCACACCATTTTTTAAAAACACTGGTTCCCCTCAGTCTTGCCATGCCTTTAATTCATGAGAAGCCCCTAATTTCAGATTTCATTTTCAACTGGTTTGTTATTTCTACCATAAGAGGAATTAGCATCTTACTTAGCATGGATGCATCCTTTGCACTTATATTTGCACAAGTATAATTTCCACTCCACACAAAATATTATGAGACTAATTCTTTCATTAGAATAAAGCAACCATTTCTTCTCTTTGGGTGTTGATGTCTCTAATAGATAAACCCAGGTGAATGGAGAAGATTACTTTTTTTTCCAGGAAGAATGCAAGCTCTGGAGAAATGCTCCATCCCCTTTATCATTTTTGCAGTCTTTTGTTGGACTCTTTCCATAGCTTCATGTCTTTCATGTACACGGGAGCCCCACATTAGACATAGTACTTCTCTTCTGGCTTTACCATGGCCTTTTCTGTACTTGGATAATATCTAAGTCAACAGAACCACTCCCGAGACTTAGACTCCTAAATGGCAATGCAGACCATTAAGGTTAGGATCCAAACACTGCAATGCCAAGATATTCCTATTTATTCAGTTTAGGAGAATACAATATTGCAGATGATATGTTATTTTTGTAGTTGGGCTCTCATTACCAACCATTAGACTACAACTATGTCAGCAGCATAATCTTAGTCTGTCAGGAAATATCTGTACCACCATCACAGAAGAGGACCACATGATCATCTAGTTTCAATCCCCCTGCTATGTGCAGCATCAAAATCATCACCTAGATTATAAGTATTTTTCTTGCTTCTTTTTTTTTTTTTTTTTTCTCTTTGTAGTGCCATTTTAGTCTCAGTAACAGTGAGCAGTTTCTTCAATGGCAGAGACTAGTTTTAGCAATAGTGCACTTCCACCAAAGATCTCCTCACAGCATATTATTTTGGACAGTCTGGAAGCCAATCTAAACAGTTATGAGTGGATTCCTAAAACTAATTTTCCTTCTATTTTACTATGAAATTTATAATGAAATATTTAACAGTCTTTATTTTCCCATTTCTAGGGCTGTATTTGACTATAAAAAAAATGGTATTGGTTTTGGGTATATTTGAACATTTTTCCTTTCTATGTCCATTAAAAATGCCCTCTATTAATATGAATGTCTTACCACAATGAAATGCATGCATGCTACTTACATATGTGCAAGTGTCTGTGTGTGTTTTCTAAACTATAATTAGATTACAAAATCAATGCCTCAAACAGTAGTTTATTTATATTAGTGTAACCATGATAATACACATCAACTAGAAATTTGGCCCCATCTTCCCAGACAAACTTTTATTCATTTAGAACTGCTTTTGGATGTGGTAGGATTGAATTTCATGAAAGCAACCAAATTTAGAACAGGCACAACATAGGAGCAATGAGCAAGCTTTCTTATTTGTCCTTGGTTGTTCCCTTCTTCGCAATATCCTTGACCCAAAGTAACCACTGCTAGTCATGAGATTGTAAAATAGTCTTTATGCTCATTCAGCCCTCCTTTAATTGTTGTCTGTAAGCTAATTAATCCATATAAATTTTCACCTATACAGTAGAAATTTACTTTTTCCAATACTATATTGATAATACACATATAGCAGAGACAGCTAAACAGGAATTTAAGAATCTTTTCAAAACAGTTTTCTGTACTAATTTATTCTGAGATACACGGTTACACACTCTATTCATACTCAACTATATTCACAATGAAATTCTAATTTGAATTAAGATTCTATGGGTTGTCTTCCATACATCTGCAAAAAAATTAAAGAAGGCAACGACAGGAAGACTGAAGTAGTTGGTTTCCATGTCATAATTTAAGTGATTTTTACATATATTATTTATCAACATGGAGAATGTAGGCAGCAAATATTAAAGGTTTCTTCTTTGGTAGCAATGGAAATGGGGAGATCCTTAAAACAGAGGGGAAAAAGCAATTATACAAAACTGAGAGCTGCACTGCAGAGGAAATAGCAAATCACTTTTTCAAACTACTTGAAGGTGCTTGCTAATATGGTAGCAATCTGCTGTGAAGTCAACTTCTCTTTTGTGTTAGATTTGCATGCACAAGATGTTAATCAATTCAGAGTCTCAGACATTTATGTTCCTCAGAGTTATGACTAAAAAGCTCTCTGACATCTCTATAGATGGAAATACTCTGAAAGAATTGCAGAGAGAACTCTATCTCCTTTTCATGTACAGAATGCTACCTATCACACCTATCATAACAGAAAAAAAGAAAAGTTTAAGTACCTGTCTAATTATATGCTAGTGCACAAAACATGTGGACATTGTTTTGTTACATTTCACTTACAGCTAAAATTCAGCAACTCTGATTTACCTTTATGCATTTGGATTACCAAGCACTGTACTTTTTGTTGCAGTGCCCCTGTTCAGCATTCATCAGGTATATAAATACTTTAGTGGACCCACAGGCATTGGAAAAAAAAGGGGAGGAGAATAAGGGTTTCCTTGACCACCATTCATTTTTAAAAGCCATTTCTTATGCCATTTATCATTGGATTATATGCAAATCTGTTACTGAGAATAGTTCCTATATCCCTGATGCCAAATTATAGTCTCAGATACATGGCATGCATCTCTGAATAGCTTAAACAATCAACTTTTATACTACTATTTTTAATACATGCAGATATTAAATGGCAACTGAACTAAAGTTCAGCCGTGACCCCCTCAACATGTTCAGTTCCTATTCCTGTTTTGTGTGGGAATATATCAGATCTTTTATACAGATATTATGAGATAACCATTTTTTTTTCCTTGAGGTCTGTACTTAGCATGTACATGCAACAGATTTTTTTTAGCACTCTCTTTGGTGTATCTGTCATTCTTATTCGCAGTTTGTACTTCAGAAGAAGTACATGTGTTCTTACTTCAGAAGGCAGCAAGAAGCATTTTGTTCATGAAGTCATGGTGATTGCCGCAGTTTTCATCTCTGTATTTTTGAGTATTGTAAGGGTGAATCCCTTTTTTAAAGAGCTTAACACCTAAGGAAAACTGCAGCATAACAGGATGCAGAAGGGATATTAAAAAAAAAAAAAAAAAAAAAAAAAAAAAAAGTGTCTTGGAATCTGCCCTCTATCTTTTCAATAACCATGAAAAGTGAGAAAAGAACTATGAGTTACCTCCTGCTAGATGGTATGTGCAGTACAAAGTACAAAGGCTGTCATAAAAATTCATTCTGGGAAAAATGTCTTTGTCTTCCATAGGTTGCAGACTATGGGGACCATGTCTGCAAATTGTCTCAGTTACTTCAGCTCAGCTAGAGGATAAATTATCTCACAGGTAAAATCCAGAGGATCTACAATTCTTCATCCAAATTTTCACAGAATTACATTGGTAAGGGATCCCTTTCATGTCCCTGTGTGCTCAGTGACTTCAGATTGTGCAAATAAAGCACTATTATTAAATAGCAGAAAATATCTCATATAAGTCCAGGTACTTTATTTATGCCCATGTCTGAACCCAGGATAGGCTAACATTCCTTTTTCACCAGAGTTATGTACGTGGATTTTTAACAGCTGTTTGTGCTGCTGCTGTATGTCACTTCATGCTAGCCTCTCACTCAGCCGCTGCAGGGAAATGAAAACATCACACCCTGCTCTGAGGGCTGTGCACATGGCTTCTTGGGGATGCTTGTGTCACCAAATTTCTGAATGGTATTCAGAAAGACCATGTCAAGATGAAAAAGGACTCCTCACTCCATGATAGTGGAAACACTACCTTTCCTTTACTTGTAGCTAAGGAAGTGAAGAAGGAAGAAGCTGGCATATTCCATGAGATATTCACTCAGGTAAATTCTCCTCTTGTCACCCCCTCATCAGTGTAAAATCTGTGTTACATCCTAAGACACGTCTGTTTTGATGAACTATGATACAAAGGGTAGAATCTAGATGAAGATGTCCAGGTTACCTAATGTAGGCATTCATTAACAATTAAATTGCAGCAGAGTGGATCAGGTGTCAGTTTGGAGAGGGGAAACAGGTTTATGCTTCTGCCCTGGTTCAGTGACCTTGCTGTAAGAACACTGGGATTCTGCCATAGCAGAAGATTAAGTATTAGAAGCAGGATAAAAGTATCTTATCCTTAAACAAATGTCCCTTTCAAAAGCTTAATACAAAGCAGGTCTAGAAAGTCTGCAGCAATAATGATTTCATGTTTTGCTGATCCTGGCCTTTCCCACTGAAAGACTATTTAGTGGTCCCTAGTGGAAAGTTGAGATCAGCATTTAAATGCAAGTCTATCTTTTTAACATAAGTCCTTAGCAGCCCAGCAGCTCTCAGTGATACTGAGAATTTATAAATAGTTATGCATAGATACAGACTGATATATATAAATCTGAAATGCATAGCACTCCTTTATGGTTGATGACTGTACATTCAGGCTATTTTATTTTCTGCAAAAGCATTGTAATTTCTAGTGCTTTTTTTTTTTTTTTTTTTCCTTTTCTTAATCTGTGAAAATGCAAAACCATTGCCTAACAAGGTATTCTTTTCTTGTTTGAAACACTTCTCTTTGCATACAGTCAGGGACCAATTATAGATATTTCCTATCTCCTTTGAATTTCTACACCTGAGGTATATGCCTTCCTCTCCTAGGTAACAGGGATGCTATGCATGGATTGCGGGGAATACCAGGCAAATATACTGTTTTCTTTCTAGCCTTGTACAAAAATCCTTGTCAGCTATTTTAAAGTGATAGACATAGTTTAGTGCCTAGTAAACTACAATGATCATAAAAGAAAAGCAGGAATCTGAAATCCTAGTAACATGTCAATTTTGCTTGAGCAATCTGTATTTCCTATTGCTGTTATTTTCTTCCTCTTCTCCCTTCTGCAAAAACTCCAGACAACAAAAGTCCTCTACCTAAAAGGTTAACAAACTCCTTTTCCATGTGTTGTGCGTCCTGTTGGTTACATCACCTAATAATACTAAAGACATTTTCTTTTTCAGTGGGAGATCTTTTGGAAAAGCCCATCAGTGCAAATAAATAAATAGATAGATAGATAGATAAATAAATAATAAAAATCATGTTGTAAGGTTAAAGCACGAGTAGCCAGCTCATTCAGCTCCTTTCTGACTTTGTTATCTAGAGAAACCTGGCTAAATCAGTCTCAGCCTACCTACATGCAGTATACCAGACAGGCAGGTTCACTTGGTGCTTCTGTGTCTGCACACTGCAATTTTACTTCCCACTGTGCTGGTGAAGGAATGCATGCACTCTGGTATGACCTTGTCAAACCTCATCAAGTAGAAAACATAAGGATCAGGATCCCCAACACGAGCTCTCACACCCTTTAAGTCCTGGCTCAGGGGGGATCCTCCTTGCCTTCATTAGTAATGGCACATACTGCATTTTGTGACTGGAAATGTTTCTTGGCCTGTTTTAACCCACGCTTCACCTAATTCACTATGAATATCTGTGCATTTCCCTGCCTCTTCAGTCAGTATGTGTCAGATAAGAGTTTCTTAGCTGCTGCCTGCTGTATCTGCCAAATTTCTGGAAGACTCAGTTTGGATTTGACTGTCAAGAGTTCCTGAGCCTCTTTGTTCTTTCCTGTTCTATACCTGTGGCCAAACACGAGGCATTTAACCCCTCAGTGTTGATTTTTGTCACTTGTAAAATGGGAAAAATAATATCTAGTAACTGCCATGAAAAAAAAGAAGTCAATATTTATCACTGATAACCAGAATGTACAATCTGAGATACTGCACTTCAGCCTTCATCTTCCTTCCCTCAAAATCAATGCAAAGTTCCCATTGACTCAAAGGGAGCATGCAGCCTTTGCAAAATAGCATGATCACTGAGATATTAAAGCCATGGTAGTCACTGGCTTTTAACCAGGCTTTTAGTAAGTCATGACTTATAACCATACTGTGTCAGAGAAGAACCAAGAGAATTAATTCAATTTTGGTTTTATCTTAGGGGTAAACTTTTTAAAACAAATAAATAAACACACAGTAGTAGTTGTTCCTTATAGCATGCATAAAAGCTGATCCTATTCACACTGCAGTCATTGAGAATATAAACCAGCTTCCATGCAAGGAAAATAAAACTTTTATTTAACCTACTGTTATCCCAGAAATTCCAGAAATTAAATGATAGGAAGGATTTCAATCAAACTTAAGAGCAGCCTGCCCAAATCTGGAATCACAGTTTTGTTTTGTTTTCCCAAATCAATGGATGTTATTATTTATCATTTCTCACTGTAAGCATCATATTTTTTACACACAACAACAGCAATAACAGAAACACATTTTTCATCCCAGGAGGTTCTAGTCTGGAAATAACAGTAGCAGAATAAGAAGGCAATAATGTACAATAGAAGTTGGACAAACACTACTAAGTCACACCGATTCCTTGACTTAATTTTAAAGGTTTCATAGGTATTTTTCAGAGGGACTTGATAGTAGATAAGAAAAGTATAGCACTTCAGCAAGAGTTCAAGCAGGAAAGAACACAGTCATCTAGAAGTCAATAATGGAACTATTTCTATGAACTATGTATTTGGACTGATTAGGTGACTTATGGTACTGCTCTGTCCCCTCTGTGGAAGCAGTTATGCCCTCTGGGTTTTCAATCAGGACTAAAAAATAACATGTTTGATGGATAAAATCAAGCATGCTTATGCAAACATAATTTTTGACAAATTTAACCACAACACAATGTCATAGAGCTTATAAAGCTCCTGCCTTGTTTTACTTATCACATTCAGAAGAAATGCGAGTACACCAGCTACACTGGAGGAATAAACATGCTGTGTTTCCTTTCAAATGAGAGTATAATCCCTCAGCTAATTTCAAACATGAAGTCCTGAGTGTTTTTAGGAGGCTTCAAGCAGACACAGAGGTCAGCCCCAGCCAAACTGCTGTTTCAGTACTAAGATGGAATAACATATGAGATTGAAAAATTAACAATAAATTTCTCGTAGCTACATTCGCTCAGTATCTGAGGCTGGAAAAAAAGAAAAGAAAAAGGCAAAGCAAAATTCATGTTAATACCTTCATCAATGGCACTGACAGTGGGTTCAAGTGTACCTTCAGCTAGTTTGCGGATGATGACAAGATGTGTGGTGTGGTCAACATGTGCAAGGGACAGGACGCCATCCAGAGGGACCTGGACAGGCTCTAGTAGTGAGCTGAAGAGAACCTAATGAGGTTCAATAAATCCAAGTGCAGTGCCTTGCACCTGGGTCATGACAACTCTTCCTATCAATACAAGCTGAGGGCTGTAAGGATAGAGTGCAGCCCTGCCAAAAAGGACTTGGGGATACTGGTGGATAGGAAGCTGGACATGAGCCAGCAGTGTGCTGGAGTACTGCATCCAGGTGTACAGTCCTCAGAACAGGAAAGACAGACCTGTTGGAGCACATTCAGAGGAAGGACACAAAAATGTTTCAAGGAACGGAGCACCTCCCCTATGAGGACAGGCTGAGAGAGCTGGGGCTGTTCAGCCTGGAGAAGAGAAGGCTGCAGGGAGAACAGCCTTTCAGTATCTAAAGAGGGGCTGTAACAAACACTCTTCATTATAATGGCAATACTTTATAATAATAAGACTCTTTAGCAAGGTTTGTTGTGGTAGGACAAGGAGAAATAATTTTACAGAAAAAGACAGGAGATTTAGACTGAGCATATGGAAGAAGTTTTTTTTACAAAAAGGGTAATAAAGCAGTGGAACAGGTTGTCCAGAGAGGTGGTGGATGCCCTGTCCATGGAGAAATTCAAGGTCACACTGGGTCAGGATGTGTGCAACCTGATCTAGCTGAAGGTGTTTCTGCTCACTGTTGGAGACTAGCTGACCTTTAAGAATCCCGTCCAACTCAAAAGAGTCTATGATTCTATCATTTTCTGTTGGTATAATTTTCATTCCATTTTATCAACAAAAAAGTGAAACAAAAGGAATGTCTTCTTCAAAATACGTACCTTTATTTTTATTTTTCAGTGGCAACATAAGAGTAGTCAAATTCAGAGACTCCACAGACAGGTAAAAGAAGTTTTCCAATCTCTGATTAAATCACGTTTCTTTCAATATGAAAAGACCTGAGCATTTTCCTGAAAATATCTTCAGCTTCAAAATGATTGATGTCCCTGCTGAATGCCAAGACAGGAGAACAATCTGAAAGCCATTATGTCTGATGGAAAAAAAGGAAGGAAGGAAGGCAGGAAGGAAAGATGGAAAAAAAGGAAGGAAGGCAGGCAGGAAGGAAAGAGGGAAGGAAATAGGAAGATTTATGGTACATTTTCATATCGACATACATGGGTGCTTATGTACAAAAAGTAACTTTTTTTTTTTTTTTTTTTAATAATAACAATGTTATTAGTCACTAATCTTTTTGAAGGAGCCATAGGAATATTGTGCAGCATGTGCTGCTAATGTTATCTCAGTTACAATACAGGAAAGGAAAAGAGAAACAGAGGATACTTCTGAAAAAGAAGAATCATTCAGATTAATACTATTAAGTAAGAGAAAACAACTCAATATCTGAAGTAGACCAATCTTTTTCTACTTTCACAACCAATATACCTGATTGCTATTCACTATTTTTTGCTTGTAGGTGCCTACTACCATGCTGTTGCACAAAAGATCACATGCACACTAAGTGCATGCACACTAAGTACATGTGCATTTTTTTAAAATATGACTATTGTAATTAGACCCATCTATACATATAGAATGATCAGACAGGCATATCAAGCATATTAGTTTTATTTATTTAGGTATGACCATGTATTCTCATAACAGCCTTTCAAATACATATGGTTTGCAAGAGTCAGCCATGCCTGCTTTATCCAGTAACCATATCTTTAGGGCCTGGTTCCTAGCTGAGATAGCATCCACAGCTCTCAGTACCTGAAGGAGACCTACAGGAAAGCTGGAGAGAGACTTTTTATACAGGCAGGTAGCAAAAGGACAAGGGGAAACAGCTTTAAACTGGAAGAAAGTAGGTTTAGACCAGATGTCAGGAAGAAATTCTTTACTGTGAGGGTGGTAAGGAACAGGTTGCCCAGAGGAGCTGAGGATGCCCCCTCCTTGAAGGCATTCAAGGCCAGGCTGGATGGGGCTCTGAGCAACCTGGTCTTGAGTGAGGCGTCACTGCCTGTTGCAGGGGGTTGGAACTAGATGATCTTAAATGTCCCTTCCAACACAAACCATTCTATGATTCTAACACAGTTCTTGTCAGTTTTAACACAGACAGCACTGTCACAGACAAGTGACATAGTTTCAGGACTAGACCAGGGCACAGTTTCAGGGGTGCCTTGGAAAAGGGACAGTTCCCAGGTTGCAGGGCAGTGCTCATCTTAATTTTAGGAAAGAGAGCCTAGCTGTGTGGATATGAGCTGTGTCATTCTAGTTGTCATCAGAGCTGAAGAACAGGTTCTTGAAATAGCCACTGATTACAGCTTTTTTTTTTTTTTTTTTTTTTTCATTCTTTGTGTCCCTTTAAATTTACATATGCATATAAATGTGTCAATCAAGATGATGCTGTCCTTAGTCTAAATTTACAAAATTCATGTTACTATATTCTTTATGAAATCTTCTAAAATAGGGCCGTTCTCTAAGAAGCAGTATTACTTCAAAGTGAAAAGTGATAACCATTTATATTGTCATGAGGAAATGAGGAAAGAAATATCACTACCTCGTTTAATTTTGAGAGCAAGATGGCTTGCACTGTCCCCCCTAAGTTGAAGAAGAGATGGAAGTGTAGTGGTGAGACTTGTTTAGAATTATGGTAAAGGCATATTTGCTGAAATTGGCTAAAGAAGTAAAAACTAACATAGGGGAAAAAAAGAAAAGCAGCTGACAGATACGCATGGACAAAGGTAGTGGCAAAGTAGAGAGAAGGGAAGGGAGGGAAAGGGAAGGGAACAGGAGGAAAGGGGACAATTGACCAACCACATTCTATTCTAGAAGTTTTCACCTTTTCTGCATTTCACATAAGCACAGGAAAAACAACAAAACTATATATAGTTTTATAACAAATAGCATATATTTTAATCGGAAAGGCAAATGACTGTCTTCTCTGTAAAGGTCATACATGATTGTGTCACAGGCTTGTGTCATATATCTTCCCAGATCACTAGTCTTAAAAGCCCATTGTCTCACAAAAAGCCTTCCTCAACATACGGTCTCATAGCTTTAATCTGTTTGCTGCAATAACACCAAGTCCTTAAATAGGGCTGGTGTACCCATTAGTTAAGGCTCCCAATTTTTATGTCTACTTTATTACAAGACTGTGGAATTTAACACTGTAACATTTTTTTCTCTGTAGCTCTACAGCTATCCATGGAGGCATGCCCATGTATATTTGTGTTGATGGGAAACTAATTAACAGGACAATATTTTTCTTGACCATATTTTCTCTTTGTGCCTGCCATCCATCACATTCAGAGCCACAGTAACACTGTACGCTACAGAGAGTGGTCACTCAGATGTATGTAACTGTACCTCTTCTATATACAGCAAACATAAGTACCATCCTTTTAAGCATAAGTAAAATAAAATATTTGAATAAAGGATGAAAAAATGCCTACTTAGATCTATTTTACCTGTACTCTGAATGCATGACACACCATGTCCTAAATATTTGTTCAGAGCATGCCTTCAATCTCTTGTATAAGCAGTCTTAGATATGTACTTCCCATAAAAATAATGCAGAAAAAAACCCCTACACTTATATCTAAAATTTAACCTGAACATATTTCAGAGCATAGTAGGGGGTAGGATTAATTTTCATTATTCTTCATTTCTTTACTGAACAACTTTCTAACATAAAATGTTTGAAAGATGCAACAAGCAGATCTCTAAGACAAATCCCAGGGGATTTGTTCAGCCAGTAGGATATACAAGCAAGCACCTCCGTGTTTGCTGTCCTAAATCCATGAATCTTGAATCCCTGGATGCACAACTGGCCCAGTTTCAATAAAATGAGAATGTATTTGTAGGCTTTTTTTTTTTTTTTTTTAAATGTTAATTCTTTCTCTCTGATTCTTATTCAGCATAAAGATTGATATATCATAGGCATTTTACCCTTTTTCACTTTTTGGTCTTTGATTACTAGAGAAGTGTCAGAGAGTAGCAACTGTTTGAGTGCTAAGGCACTGACTTGGAAGATTGAAACTCCTGTCCTTGCTCTGAAACATATTTCCATGTTTCCCTGAGAAAGTCATAGAAGCAGTATATGCCTCATTTCTTAACTGCAAAATGGAAAGATGAAAAATCTTTAAAATCATGCTGCATTATATGGTAAATTACATGGCATACACATTACAGGATATGAAAGGCGATCATATCCTATGGCAACAGCAGCCATATTCACATTGTAAATATAAATTAAGACTAGTTAATCCCAGAAAGAGGGGCATATTTTTCACAGAAGTGTCACAGATTCCAATCAGCTCTAATACCAATTGACTATAAGTCACTTGTGATCCTTGTATTGGCATCAGTTTGCTTTAGGCTAAGCTCTTTCACAACCTTGTGATATTTGAGCTTCCAATACTGAAGGTATTTCAATTAATTTTAAAGGATCAGTGACATATTTTCAACAATAAATAATTCTGTCTGCTTCTGGAAAAGCCTTTGTTTCCAACCATTTATTTTTTGGCATAAAACACCTGACAATCTCTATTCTCAGTACCAAATAAAATATAGAATGGAAGCTAAAGCGGAGCAGAAAAAAAAAATAAAAAATGGTGGTGCCAGTGAGAGTTGCAAGAATGCAGCATTGATAAAAACTGCTGGAATAAAAAGTCAGTGTGAAAGATGGGGGGGGGGGGGGGGGGGGGGGGGGAGGGGGAGAGGAGGGGGAAAGGATCGTTGCTACCTGGAGTGGAAGTTGGATAGTACCTGAGTAGCTACTGATCAAATATTCACTGTAAAGCAAAAGAAGGATACTAACTGTAAAGAGAAAAGTGAAGGCATATGGGAGAGAGAGTGAGCATGTTTGAAAGAGCAAAAAGAACCAAAGTAGAAGAACACAGTACATGCTAAAAGTCTTTGGGATTTGCTACATGACACATGGGCTCCTGTTGAATGAGACATTACTTTAATGCTCAGCCCCAGCAGTTTTCACTGACTTCCACAAACCTCCACGTCATACAATTTCACAGCCTGTCATAAGATTCCTAGCTGCATCCCCCATTATTTTTCCCCTCTCTCAACTCAACAAACCCATTCAAAGTTTTCTAGCTGCCTTGCACCTTTGTCCATGTTTGTTTCCTTACAGTCATGTCAGTTATAATTCACTGTAAAGCTTAAAGTTTGTCAGAGTATTACAGAGTACACTTCTGAGCCGCACTAAGGCCACTAATCTTTTCTAAAGCATCCCTGTTTATCACAGGTAGAATAATACCTTGAGCTTCTCAAACAAAGTGGTTCAGCGCATTTGTGAGACATTAGTTTTTAGGGCATAGAAGGCATTAACTTGCCAGGAAGCAACATATGCTATAGAAAAATACAAGCATTCACTGTGTCACTAGGTCGCAAATGTTCATCTTTCTGAAAAGCCTGATGAATTCAGGCATACTGCTCAAGCCCTTCCTGCACTGTTCACAGCTCAGCACCAACTGGTCCTTAGAGTTCCCTGCACTGCCCTGCAGCAGAAACACTATCCTGCTCTTTTTTCACCTGCGATAAAAGCAGATGAAAATGTAAAATACAGCCCCTGGAGAGAGCCAGAGCTGGCAGGCTGCTTGGTACTGTGGTGCCAGTCTAGCATGATGCTTGGGCCCATGCTCACCACACCAGCCTTCTGCCCAACTCTAGGAGGCAGAGGACACACTCAATATGATGTGTATGTCATAAGTTTTTTTTTGTTTTTTTTTTTGTCAGATTTGTCCACACTGCTCCCTACCTCCCTACCTCATGGGAGCCTTCTCTGTGAAAACAACACTGTGTTTCATAATGAATGAGTATAATTGTTCGAAGACTAAAGGACCAAAGCCAAGACATATAAGAATTTGTGAATTTTGGCATTAAAAGTAGTTTAAAATTATAGAATAGAATTTTATATTTGAATTTTATATAGAATCATAGATTCTGAGAATGGAAGGGACGTGTAAGATTATCTAGTTCCATCCCCCCTTCTATAGGTTGAGACACCTTCCTCTAGACCAGGTTGCTCAAAGCCACATCCAGTCTGGCCTTGAATGCTTCCAGGGAGGGGGGCAACCACAACCTCTCTGGACAACATGTTCCAGCATCTCACCACCCTCACAGTAAAGAATTTCTTCCTGACATCTGGTCTAAACCTACCCTCTTCCAGTTTAAAGCCATTTCTCCTTGTCCTTTTGCTACCTGCCTGTATAAAAAGTCCCTCCCCAGCTTTCCTGTAGGTCCCCTTCAGGTACTGGAAAGATGCTATAAGGTCCCCCCAGAGCCTTCTCTTCTCTAGACTGAAGAGCCCCACTGGATATGAAATATGTGAATTTGTATTTGACCATATGAGTAAATAATGTTTTAATTACTTGTGCTGAATAATCAATGACGGCAAGTTTGTTCTTTATCTCGATATTTTTAAAAGGCTTTATAACACCACCTCTTGTCACCTGACCTAATTCCTCTTACAGCTCTGAAAATTGCCATCTCAGGATCTAGGAGGTTGAGAGACATGTTTTTCTGCAGATGGCATGAGAAAAAAAAAAAATAAGAAATGACGTAGAGAACGATGTTAAGTAGCAACAGACTAATGGAGAACATTTTGTCCTATTTTTGAGAAGCACATCAGGAACAGCTTGTTTTTATAGTGGCTCCAAAGTATAATCACTGGCACTATATGATTGCTGTAAGCATCGTACTGCACTAATCACCACCACATTATTGTGAGCTTTGCTGAGCATTTTGTAAAAGACGCATTGCATTCCACTTTTCCAGTACTTATCTTGAAAATGAATCAGACATACCAAAAGCTCTAGACAATAAATAATGATGAAGGTGTACATTTTAACATTCTTAATAAGTTTCAGAGATATAGTGCTTTTCATTTTCACTGGTTACCAACAATCAAAACACTGACTAAATCTATGTATGGATTTCTTCTAGGTAAGTCACAATAACTAAACTGTGGAAATAAGAGATTGCTTTGATGCAAAAAGCATCATTTGAAGCACCTATTTCTAAATCTGCAGCATTTATGTATTTTTGTCATAGCAAACTCAAAGCATTTTGAAGAATAATTTTGTAAAATTATATTTACAAATTTCTATTCATATATTGAGCAATCCATACAGAATCACTGCAAACACAAAACCACCAGAAATCTATTTAAAATTGTTTCTTCCAAGCCCAGAACTTTTCTTCAGTCTTGTCATCTCAGTTTTAGTAAGTAAGCCAAATATTAACCATCTAATTCCCCTCCCGGCAATAAAAGAAACAAAACAAAACAAACAAACAAACAAACAAAAACAATTAGAAACACATGTAATACATGCTTTTTGCATTATTGAATATTCTACTGAGCAGTGTTCATTTAGTATTTTAAGAGTTTAAAAAAAAAAAAAAAATCAAGCTGTGCAAAACCAGTTTGCATATGTAAAGTGGTAATATACTGTGTACCTGTGATTGATGGGCTGGGGAATCATCTAACCTCCTAAGCTTCTGAATCTGCTAATTGTGAGCTGGCTTTTCCAAAATCTGAGAAGAAGTAAATATTTATGAAACAAATGTTTATTAATCCATTCATGATTTTCCACCTGAGAAAGCTGGACATGAGGAGTGAGCCCTGACTCTTTTGAAACCATTGAGCAAGCAGCCATTTGCTTTGAGAGATCAGTATCTTACTGTGAATTAATCCTGGTATAAAATTAATTTTATTTCCATCAAGTGTATTTTCAAAATGGAGAGAGAAACCTGATTATTCTTTATATTCTTTAAATGATTCTTTCAGGGTCTCTCGTGTTTTGCCTATACTTTTTTTTTTTTTTTTTTTTTTTTTTGCTATTTATAGGTTTGGGCATGTAAGGAGGAGAGGTAAGGAAAGGGTTTTCTTCAGGATACAAGCTGTTTTTCTCTTTCAATCTCCAGAGCTGTTAAGGATTTGGCACAGGATCCCCTACATGCTCAGCATTTGACAGAAAGGTTGCCACAGCCTCTTGGGATTTTCTCAATACTGTTTCTAGACAATCTATATTTTGTAACAATGTCTTTTTCATTTTAACTAGATTTCCTTTAAACAACAACAGCAGGAACAAAAATCAGAAGAAAAATGTATATATATTTCTGGTTTATTTCTTCCTTGCCCCTCTCCTTAACCAAGGAAAACATCCTTCACTTTTCAGAAAGAATTCTAAAAACATACTTCTCACAGTGTGCCAGTATAAATCTAAAAGCTTACATAATGGCACTTATCTAATTCTGTATATACAGCTGTATATCCATATAACTATGCCTATATGTATAATGTATAATATATGTAGAGAGAGAGATCTATATGTACGCCTATGGATAGATTTGTTTTCAAGAACGTAAGGGCCAGAGTTTCATTTTATTGTTAAAATAACATGTACTAGCTGCAACAGCCATCAAGTTCTTCTGGCCTTTAGCCAAATAGAGGCAAAAGTTTATTTGTATCAGCAACTGCAGCAGTCTAAGAAAAGGGCACCCTTGGGGTTTGGCTTGTGTAAGTGGGGCTGTCTGTGATCTCGGCTGCATCGGGGCTGGCTGTCCTGGCAGAAGTTGCTTCTGGCCCCTTTCCTATGCATTCCCATAGTGCTGCAGGGTGCCACAGCTGTACAATAAGGGAGCCACTTTCCCTGTTGTCTCATGGTAAAGACAAAGCTGCTTGTACCCCCCTAAGAAATGTTCTTTATCACTTTGGAAACACTATTTGTGTTCCTGAAGATTGTTACTGAAGTCAGCTCTCCCTCCCCAAAACAGGACCACTGAGGATAAATGCTTTGTGTGTGTGTGTGTGTGTTTGTGAGGAAAACACTTAGCCTCTGAAATTTTAATAGAGCTCATACATAAGTTTCTCTGCTGATGGTGTAAGTGTCGGAAATACAAAGCATGCACACACACCTCCCAGCAAATGAAACGTGTCAGCAAGTGCTGCAATCAATAACAATATAATATTCTTTCCTAAATAATGGTACAGCAGCAGAAGTGTGTAAGACAGTGATGAATTATTCAGTGGGTCTGCTTTGCTGCTACATTGCTCCTTCCATGCTTTAAGCTTTCCTTCGACTGAAACACCTGGCACAGCACTCTTTGACTTCATCTTCTTCTGAATACCTAAATCTCTTTCTTCCCTTGTACAAAAATTAAGTTACCTAAGTGCCTAAAGCTTTAAACTGTCTTCAATTGCAAAATTGTATGATGTCTGAAAGTTTTTAAGTAAGTGCCTTATTTTTACCTGATGGCTTCAAATGGAGATGTGCTATATATGTGAGCAGGCAGCTGCATATTAAATATTTTTTTAAAGTAAATGCTACAGACTATGGAGCACCAGAGGCTGAGTGACATTTTGGACAGAGTGTTCATTAAAACACAAATGGCAGATGCAATCAACTAGTTAGAATGAAAACCCTGGTTATGAAATGCCTATTTAGATGTTCTATCTAAATAATGTTACTCCCACATAGCTAGATACTACTTGACATTAGCTACAATAATAATTTAGTATTTGGAAAAGAAAATGGTGGAAGATATTTTCAGTAATCTAGTTCTCTAAATTGCATATGTGTTTCAAGTATATATCCTGCAGCATGTAATTAAATAAAGATTATGCGACCCTCATACATTGAACAAGTGTTGTAAAAGTTAAGACATACATGCAAAACCAGGTGAACAGTTAAAAAAAAAAAAAAAGAAAAAGAAAAAAAGCCTTTTTTGACAGTCTCAAATTAAAAATAATGTTTTTTTTTTTTCTTTTATTCAAGCAATTTTGGAAATATTTCAATCCTTTTCTGAGTAGCAATACACTCATATCCAGAAATGTTCATCTACTGCTTCATTCAGCTAGAGGAGGCTGAGTATCTCTTAACGTATTTCTTGTGCTCTGCCCAACTCACCTTTAAATGCCACAAGCAATACAAATCCGTCATCTCTCTTTGGGAAGCTGCCTGATTCTGTAATACAGCTTACCACTAAGTAGTTTCTCTGGTACTCAAGCTGTATTTCTCCTGCTTGATTCATGTTCTACTCCCATCACTTTGAGTTAACTCCCTCTGCCCCTACTGTCTAAATGAAGGAGGTCTGATTTCTACCTGTGCCTAGATAACTGCTCTGAATGGAACAATGAGAAATAAATACCCCTGCTCTTCAGAAGGTCACTTCAGAGATCTCCCTTCCATCATGCTATTCTTTAGCCACTTGCTGCTGTCCACTGTCAGAAGCAGGACCTTTTCTGTGACCTGAGATAGCTATTTTCCTCTTCTGGAAAAACCACTGAATGTTTCTTAACAGGCAGCACATAGACTCCTGAGCCTTTGCATAAGAAAGGCTTGCAAAAACAGTTTAATGCAACAGTAAAGCGCCATGTGTATCTCAGTGGCTGATCTACAAACCTGCATTGCAGCCATCAAACATTACTGCTTGCCAAGGAGTTGAAAGAATGTGCACTGAATAAGGTCACAAGGTTTTGACCTAGATTTCAGTCAGCAGGAGACTGTATTGGAAAATAAAAATTTAAAGTACAACAGTGCCCTTGATGAAAAGGCTACAGCCTTGAGTGAATGAAGAAAATAAGGTGTAACCTAGACCTTGCAACACTCTATGTATAACAGGAGAATGAGAAGTGACTGTGTATTTGTTTGTCTGCAGCATTCTTTGTGGTAATGTATTCAGAAATAAAAAATATCAATGTGAAACAAACTGCTGCTTGGAGTGGGGAAAGCAGCTACCTGACTCATGACCACAGAAACAGAAAATCTTTGCTGAACAAACCATTAAATTTTATAAGTAAAGTTTGGAAAAGTTGACTGGGAAACCTACGCAAAAATACTTATTAACAAACTATACTTTTCTACCAAAATACTTTCTTGATTTCCTCTGATTCCAGCAGCTCAGAAACATGACCTGTCTAGTCACCATAATTAATATAACAGGTTGACTAAGAAACAGTTTTCTTTAAAACAGTTTCATTAAATTTGGCAAGCGGAAATTAAATGCAAATTTTCAGAAATATAGTTACTCTAGCAGCTCCAGAAAATGAATGAAAAAGAAAATGCATGAAATATAAATAAGAACATGAAGATCATAGCCATCCTTCTCTGTATCAAAGTAAATAATATCAGTTCTTCTACCTAGAGAATAACTATTTTCCATAAATCTTATATGTCCTCAGGACAAAATAAAACTACTGTTTCTGTTGTATAGAAGAATATAATTTATTAAGGGGGAAAAAAAATGACAAGGCCACATATGAAAATATATTGTAAACTGTTATGTGCAATTGTTCAGTGAAAAAATAAATCAGTTTATATAATCTCACATGACAATTCAGATCTGTTAAAATTATCATTTGTTTTTATCCAAACACTTGTAATCTTAAATTATCACAATCATTCCTTCACTCCTTCATGTTCCAGTGAAAATTATGTATTAAATTGGCCTCATAAAACTGAATTACAGTTCTCCAACTGAAAATGATACAACTATGAAATGATTCAATCTCATTTTAAAGGGCTTTTGGGTTTGGTCATGCTAGCTCACTGTAAGAGTTCTGTTTCATAGAATCATAAAAACATGGAATGGCTTGGGTTGAAAGGAGCCTTAAAGATCACCTAGTTCCACCCTCCTTGCAAGGTCAAAGTTGCCAGCCGCTGGATCCAGTTGCCATCCAACCTGGCCTTGAATACGTGCAGGGATGGGGCATCCACAGCTACTCTGGGCAGCCTGTCTCAGTGCCTCATCATCCTCTAAGCAAGACATTTTTACCTAACCTCTAAGCCAAATCGTCCCTCTTTTAGTTTAAAACCATTCTCCCTTGTCCTATCACTATCAGACCATGTAAAAAGTTGGCCTGTCTCCTGTTTATAAGCTCTCTTTAAGTACTGGAAGGCCACAATGAGGTCTCCCCAAAGCATTTTCTTCTCTGGGATGAACAGGCCCAGATCCCTCAGCCTTTCTTCATAGGTGGCCAGACTTTCTTCATAGAAGCATTTTGACCATATTATCTTTTCAGAAAAGGCTAAATTTATTTTAATTTCTTATATTATTGAATTTATTAGAAGTACTGATTTGAAAGCTTCCCTTTTACAAATTTATCAGTGATAGTTCTTCCTATGAAACATCTACAGGAAATTTTATTACTACAGATGTAAATAAGACAAAAGGTTTAATGTCCAAAATAGTTCTTGAATACCAACTGATGGCAAGTACTGCTGATGAACCGAATCCAAACTTCAAACAGCATTCTTCAAATTGACATCCAGTGTCAAATTTCATTCTGACTCTTGTTGTAGTAGGCGACAGCGAGGATTCGGGATATGATGTGGTAGGACTCTCCCCTTGCTTGGTGTCGAAGGGTTAATGTATGCATAAGGGGCGTAGACGAAGTAGGATAGGTATATAGGTAAATCGCACGACGCAATAGATGAGTGGACAGTGAGGTGGGTTGAGAACTGGCTGACTGGCAGAGTGCAGAGGGTCGTTGGTGGTGGTGTAGTGTCTGGCTGGAGGCCTGCAACTAGTGGCGTCCCCCAGGGGTCTGTGCTAGGTCCGGTCTTGTTCAACATCTTCATCAATAACCTTGATGAGGGGATAGTGGCCACCCTCAGCAAGTTTGCTGATGATACGAAGTTGGGAGGATTGGCTGACACGCCTGAAGGCTGTGCTGCCATTCAGCAAGACCTGGACAAGCTGGAGAGCTGGGCAGTAAGAAACAGGATGAGGTTTAACAAAAGCAAGTGTAGAGTCTTGCACCTAGGGAGGAATAATTGCAAGCACCAGTACAGGCTGGGGGATGACCTGCTGGAGAGGAGCTCTGCAGAGAGGGACCTGGGCGTCCTGGTGGATGACAGGTTTGCCATGAGCCAGCAGTGTGCCCTCGTGGCCAAAAGGGCCAATGGCATGCTGGGGTGTATAAAAAAGAGCATTGCCAGCAGGTCAAGGGAGGCGATCCTCCCCCTCTTCTCTGCCCTGATAAGGCCTCATCTGGAGTACTGTGTCCAGTTCTGGGCTCCCCAGTATAAAAAAGACAGAGATCTCTTGGAAAGAGTCCAGCAGAGGGCCACAAAGATGGTAAAGGGCCTGGAGCATCTCCCCTATGAGGAACGACTAAGTGAACTGGGTCTGTTTAGCCTTGAGAAGAGAAGGCTGAGAGGGGATTTGATCCAGGTTTATAAATACCTGAGGTGTGGGGGCCATAGTGGTGAGGCCAGACTCTTTTCAGTAGTGCATGGGGACAGGACAAGGGGAAATGGGACGAAGCTAGAGCATAGGAAGTTCCGCACGAATGTGCGCAAGAACTTCTTTACGGTGAGGGTGACGGAGCACTGGAACAGGCTGCCCAGGGGGGTTGTGGAGTCACCTTCTCTGGAGATATTCAAGACCTGCCTGGACGCCTACCTGTGCGACCTGGTGTAGGGAACTTGCTTTGGCAGGGGGGTTGGTCTTGATGATCTCTGGAGGTCCCTTCCAACCCCTACAATTCTGTGATTCTGTGATTTTTCTGCTCACCATATTGGTATTCATGTGCAGTTCTTTGGCCCGAGTAGGTTTTACCCAATAGTCCAGCAAAGGCACAGAGCTAAAAGAACATGGGTTGCCAGGTGCACAGCAACAGACTCTTGACACAGGCAGATTCAGTTCACATGAACAAGAATTTGCGTAAATAACTAACTCTTTGCGGGAAAAGAAGCCCTTATGTATGTGGAAGAACAGGTAATTTGCATTGCATCCTCCCACATATAAGAGACCTTGTAACGGGTGCCTAGGAAGAGAGTATTTTAAAAGCGTATCAGCTGTGAAGCTTATTAGCCATACAGGATTTGAAACTGTATTTTTAAAATGGTGCATAAAAAAAAGCCGAAAGCATTAAATAGGGGGGGAAAAAAATCACGACAAACAATTTAAAGGAATATTCTCCAAAATAAGGAGTCTGCTCCCTTGATGCTAGAGATTTTCTGTAGGAGTTTTCAGTATGGAGTTCCTGTACATTATACCCATCTTTCTGGTTTCTCAGTAATTAGCAAGATGTCATCTGCGTAGATATCACACCAAGTTGATACATTAATGCTAATGTACCAGTCTCGTAAAATTATAAGTTTGCTACCAGGCTTTAGGAATGATGTCATATGTAACTCAACCTTCAGCAGAGTTCAAAGCTTTTCTCTATGGATGCTGCTGAGACACCATATCTGTCCTAATACAAAAAATGTAAAATGTTTTCCTGTGTGTGATTTTTAATGATCCTATTTCATAGATAACGGAATAGTTATAAGGCGACACATTCATTTTCTGCTATTGCCAAATATTTTTTATGTCATCTTGGCCAAATCACTTTTAGCCACTTAAGCATGTTTGCCAGCTCAGAGGAAAGGACAATTTCACAATTCACCAAAAATTGTGACAATAGGTAAATATAAACTATAATGATGAGATAGATAGTATAGGGATAAGGGCAACAACATCTTCTAACTAGATTTCTAATGCCACAGACACAGCTCATCCATTTGGCACCACAATGCTCAGCCACCGGAGAATACTTTCTACAGTTACAGATTTTAGCGATACAGTTCCTTTCCTACACTTTAATAAGTGATCCCATCAATCCAGTGCTGCATAAAGTCACATTTTGCCCCTAGGTTAATTAAAAAAAGTAAAGAAATAGAAAAATTGAAAGTTCCCCAAGCAAATATTTTTGCCTTGAAGCAGGCAAGAGTAAAATCTGAAATTCTCTGCAAAACCAGTGGTTTGTCCCTGTGTTCACCTCTTCTCTTCATCGTTCTTCATCACCACTCCCAGATTGTTTAGAGTATGTTTTTTAAAGGGACTGTTGTAGATATTGTGCACACCAGTTCTAAACTGGCTGTTCTCATTAAAAATAAAAAATAAAAAAAGATACAAAAGAAAAAGGAAAAAAAAAAAGTTAAATATGTTTTAAATAGAATTTTTCTGCTTAAATACTATGTTTTTTATGACAAATATGTAAATACAATTGTGTATTTTATCTGATACTTTATACAAATATATTTAAGGTCATCTATTTTGCAGCAGCTCACATTACCTATACCATTCCTAAACACAAGCATAGTTCCTGAAATTTATGCCATTAAACTGAGAAAAGACAAGGTCTATGAACATAGCTGGACACAATTCAACCCACTTATAAACATATAAAAAGCTCTTTGTGGTTCACCTCATATAGCTTCTGTCTCTGATTCACAAGACTCCTTCTTCAGAAGTCTCCAAATAAGCTGTGTGATGCGTGAACAGAAATAAGCAAGACTTTGTATAAACAACTTCATTTTACAGAACTTGCACACCAAGATTTTAATATACTGTGGAGAATTTTGGTAGTACTGCAATAAAAATCTTAATTCACCATCCAACTATGGGCAAGATTCCCATATATGCAAACAGACTGGGAGAAGAACTCACTGAGACTAGTCCTCTAAGTGACAAGGACCTACAGGTCTGGGCAGATGACAAACTTAAAAGGAGCCAGCAGTGTGCTGCAGCCTGGAAGGCCAATGGTATCCTGGGCTGCATCAAAAGAGAGGGGACAACATGGTGAGGGAGGTAATGTCTCCATCTACTCTGCCCTCGTGAGGCACCAGCTAGAGTACTGCATCCAAATCTGAGGCCCCCAACATAGGAAAGATGTGGAGCTTTGGAGAGGGTCCAGTGGAGGGCCACAAAGATAATTCAAGAACTGGAGCACCTCTTCTATGAAGGCATGCTGAGGGATCAGAGCTTGTGAAGTCTGGAAAAGAGAAAACTCTGGGGAGACTGCTTTACAGCCTTCCAGTATTTAAAGGGAGATTATAAACAGTAGGGAAATCAATGTTTTATATGAGTAAATAGTAATATGGCAAGAGAGAAGGGTTTTAAACTAAAGGAGTGGAGATTTATATTAGATGTCAAGAGGAAGTTTTTCACTGAGAGCTGGAACAGGTTGCCCACATTGGTTATAGATGCCCCTACAATGGAGATGTTCAAGACCAGGCTGGATTGGGCTTCAGGTAATCTAACTTGGTGCTTGAACCCTGCCCAAGTTGGGCTGGTTGGAACCTGATGATCTTTGAGGTCTCATTCAACCCAAACCATTCTATGATCTTGTGATTCTATGACTCTAAGATTCACTTTGTGACAAAATATTTTTGAGGCTGTCAGTAAACTTTCCTGTAGAGTGAGACAAACAAACAAACAACAACAAAAAACCCTGAAAAGAAACAAGAATCTCCCCAAACTGATTCATCTTGTTTATTTTGCCTGCCTGCTTGCCTTCCTGATGAAATTGTCAATGTCCACTGTCTGTAATGGAAATTACTGGAGACAATTCCACGAGTTAGGATAGTTCTAGGCCATCATCTTTACATTGTGTCTCTTGAATCACATACGAAAAAATACAATTTTGCTTCCCTCCGTCATGCAACTTTATGATTGAATCACAGTCCTCCCTTGTCTCAACAACTGTGATTTTGACACACTAGCAAAATACTTCTAAAAAAAATAATTGTACTGATTTGATGTTTTATTCTTCTTCTAAAGACTGTCAGATTGTCTAATCTGCCATATATTTTTTTATATAAATATATATACATATATATTTATGTTCTGGAATTTTCACAGTTGACTTTCCACCTATCCATCAGTGTTTATTCCATACTATGAATTTGACCTCTGTTTCTGATAAAGTCACAAGCTTGCCTTCCATCTACTCACCTTCAAACAAATACCTCCCTCTGTATATCAAGTCTGGTGGCATGCTTTTTGACTACCCACCTGGGAAGCTAGTCCATTCTTTTTTCAATTTTTATTTTCTTTCACCATAAAACACCACCTTCCTTTTCTTTGTATTCCACTGTCCCTCTGACTTAACCCAGATTGTATTCATGTGTAAGATGTATGTGCTGGGGGCAAGATACAGCTTTCTGATCTCTGTACAGAGCCCAGTCAATGGATTGGTGGTTGTAGGTGTTAATAGTGTGTGGGCGGGTCAGGGGGCAAGGGAGAAGAAAACCAACAGTTTGAAAAATTAGCATTCTTTTCTAAGAGTCTCATGACTTCCTCTGCAAATGGAAAGCATACTGCTCTTTTTTCTAAAATTGCCTAGCCTTCCCTTTTTACCACAATTTAACACTGGAGAGCACTATGAATTGTTTTTGATAGGTACATAAATTTACTAAATTACACATAAAAAAAAAGCGTCCAGCTTTGTCAAATATAATTGAATAAAAGCATCCTAATTTTGGTACTTGCACTGGTGTCTCAGCAGAATGTTCTTCTTGTTCCCTGTTAGAACAATAAATATAGAACAAGAAGTTTAATGGTATTCTTTTTTAGACCAAACTGTTGGGGTGAAGTAATTGCTTTTGGTACTCACGATATCTGTAGCTAGATAAATTTACAAGGAAAGCACTTTAGCCTTACAGCAAGATTATGAATATGTATCAGGCTTCTGCATTACATTTATTGTCTCCAGTACACAGAAATCAACTTTGGCATAACATGAAGAGAGAATAACTAACAAACTATCTCCTGAAGTAGGAAACTATTATTTAAAGTGACAGTCTCACCCCTTTTTGACTCTAAATAAAGAGCAAGGTTCTAAAACAATCCTCTATCCTTTTTGCTCTTCTCTATAATCTGTTCACAAGGAGACTGCCATTATGTATAGTACTGCTGACACCATCATCTTTTATATTATACTTGTGATGACAGCTATTAATGCACCATCAATAGGAGACTTACAACTCTAACTATGCATTAAGGAGCTGTCTGGAATTTCTCTAAAACAATCAAGGAAACTGGCAGAAGTCCTAGTTTGCCATCACATACAAACCAAAACAATTTGCATTCATCTAAAGCAGCAAGTAATAACGTTTTCTTGATGTTAATGGTTGAAAAATACTCCATAATCTCCAGATTAATAAATTAAGACTATACACAGAGAAAGAAGATCATTCAAAATTAAATAAATGGATGGATGTACAGTGACTGATTCTACACCATCAAGTGAAAAAACACAACTGAATGGAATGCAAACACATAAACTGAATATGGTGGACTCTGAGCATGGATACCACTTACAGTTTGACGGTATCAGTATTTTACACATTACTTACAAGCCATGACAAAAATTTATTTCCACAGATTTTACTTAATGTGGAATATATGATTTAGGAATCATTTCAATGCATAATGCCTGTACTTAACTTCCAGATGCTATCACTTTATGTCACTACTTTAGTACAGTAGCAGATTCAGAGGCTGAAAAAAATTTCTTTTAACTACAGTGAAGGAAACAAAGAACAGGAAGATGCAGAGACAGATGAAAAGACTTGCATGTTCATTTTTTGGGGGGGAAATACACCAAAGAAAACAAAAAAAAACAAAACAAAACAAAAAACCAACAAAAAACACAATGGCAACAAGCAGAGAACTATGAAATATACAGGGAACCACAGAACAGACATCCAGAGCTATATCAAAGCTGTTTTTCTAAGCAGTGTACTCAGAAAGAGTACTATATTCAAACTGCATGCCAAAAATACTAAGCATAATGAGGCAATTCTTGTCGAAGTCTACTCCTGAAAATGTGAACTTGTAGTGTTCTAAAGAATATTATTTTCTGCATGAATTTCTTCTTTATTTTGCTTTGAATTTTCTAAAGTTTAAAGAACGGTTGTCTCCACATGTAGACTCTTTGCTTGTGCTCACATCTGGATGCAGAATCTAATTAGAAAAATTAAAGGATGGTAATTTTCATGTGTGGAAATACCTCTTTTAAAATCCCGTCTGTGTTTTATTTTCATTTGAAAAGGTAAGATTGTTGCTGGGAAATTAATCCTTGCTTTCAGTCCTTGTTTTGGCCTCTTGAACAGAATCTTAACTTCTGAAAGGTTAATTTTTACTATAATTGCTGTAAAGAGGCTGCCCTGTAAAAGAGACTTGTTTCCTACTCAGACAATAGATTTATCAGAGAGCTTACTGTCTTGCTATTGAAATGTTCATGTCAATGTCAAGTTGAAATACTATCATACTCATGCCAAGTTAAGAAGAAAGAGTGTTCAGGCACTTACTGGAGCTAAGTGTCTTACTTTTCTCTCTTTTACATGCTGCTTGTGAGCCAGATTCGCATTTTGTGCAAGCCAACATTGTTGAGAGACAAAATGTGTGACAGCTTTGTTACTGTATAAGGAAAAGCACGGCAAGTAACCATTTCTAATTCCTGCAAGAGAGCAAGAAAATCTGCAGAGAAGGATCTTTTAGAGCTGGAACTTTCATAACCACCATCAGTCATATCATACTGTACATTCTCTTCTCTTTACCAGCCAGTAAGGCTGGCAGTTTCTGTCAGACTTCTTAAAGAAAGTCAGCTTTGGTGCTGTTGCACTCCCTTCTTTCTGAGTTGGAGAGGGTACAGAGAGAATTGTAGCATTCTGTAGTGCAGTCTTTCCTGGTTTAGAAGTGGAGACTTCACAGTGGCAGTCCAGAGCAGTAGATCTTGCCTCACAATCATCAAGATGCAATAGCAATATGTGACTAAGTCTGTTTTCAAAATACAGCTATTGCCTTACTGGCAAGGTGCTGTTTTTGTAGCCTCAGGTGTTTTAGGGGAGCACTGGGGGATGGATGTCCTTTTGACAGCTCTGGAATGAGAAACATTCTAAATCACTATGCATGAGCCCCTGCTTGTATTTGCACATACTGCAATAATTTTGATTTTGCATGTGACAAACCATGCCGTCTTACAGAATCAGTCCAGGGAAAGATAAATTACCTGCTGCCATGCTGAACTGGATCCAGAATGGACCAGACTGCAAAGGAAAGTATCATCCTTTTTAAAAAATTCAGTCTGAAGTACATCTTTAAGATTATGTCAGCTACAAAATATTACATTATCAGAAGAAGATCTCAGGGAGACAGCAGGACTTGAACTACTTTTTAGCAAGGAGCTCTGGCCAAAGAATTCTCAGTGCTAAAGACTCTTATGGTGGTAGATGGGCACAGGTATGGCACTATGAATAACACATTAAGCTATTTCTTCTATATGTTCTCCTCTTCCTAAGTAATCAAGAAACTATTACGCCACTGGTCATCTAATCTTAAAGAGGGATAAAATAATAATAATAATAATAATAATAATCTATGATATTTGTATTTTTTCTGGTTTCATTTCAAACTTTGGCAACATTTGTTACAAAGGACTATAGTGCCCAGGAGCAAAATACTCAGAACAGAGAATCTAACCACTTGTATTTCAGATATGATGCTTAGCTCTGTCATCTTTCTCAGTGAGGCATCCCTAGAGAGATCTGGAGAAGGGATTTCTGTAACTCAATTGCCCTAGACAAAGTACGGGACATTGAACTCATATGTTTCTAACATATTCATTATTAATAGGTAAGAAATTTCATCCACAATTGAAGGAAAGTGACCCTGAAATGCTTAGATGAATGTAGAATGAACAGTAAACTATTTTCCATA
This sequence comes from Alectoris magna, assembly GCA_030625065.1. Lineage (NCBI taxonomy): Eukaryota > Metazoa > Chordata > Aves > Galliformes > Phasianidae > Alectoris > Alectoris magna. The sequence continues at coordinate 37,714,152 of CM060560.1, forward strand.
TTGTCTGTTTTAAAAGATGAAATTGTTTTTGTTTTTGTCTTTGTTTTAATAAAGGGGTGTTTACTTTTTCAATCTGAAATAAAAGTTCAGTTCAAGAGAAGTTACTCTGCTGTGGTGGAAAAGATCAAATGAAGAATGACTTTTCTTATACTTTTTCTTTAGAAAAAGTCTTTTCTGTTAAATAACAAGTCAAGTCTTTATGGAATAAAAGTGGGCAGAACAAACAACTTGCGTGTAATTTGCACAATAAAGACTTGCTCTACTAAGCTAAATAAATAAAGCAATCAGTTTTAAGACAGAAATCTTTCTTACCAATTAGACAGATAATTTTCAACCCCAGAGAATTAATTGGCCCAAAACTGCGTTGTATGCCTGTCATCAGCCAACACCACTTTTCACTAAAGTCAGAGGAGTTTCATCGTATTTAAAATAGATATTTTTCTGTATTCTTCTACAAATGTGCCAGGTGCTTCTAAGTCTACAATTTGTATGAAGTGATGACTCTTTCATTATCCATAGCTAATTACTGTTCCTTGTTAAAGCATAGCAAAATTATTTATTTCTTTGGAAATGTATGTATGCATACAAATATACACTCAGCTTACATGTTGATAAAATTAGTACCTGTTTGCACATGTATTTTGGGTATCAAAAGTAAGGGATGTTTTGCTGTCAAATGACTCGGCTAAAAGGACACTGAACATGATGCTGGCTGAGATGCACATACAGTTCACTCTTCCAGATCACACCTTTATAAAAGCCGCTGTATGAAAGATGATGTAGAGTTGGTGATCCACTGGTAGAACAAATTCTGATATGAATTAAGAGAAGACTGGCTATTTCATAGGAATCAGAGTCTCCAAGGTGCTGTGATTCACTTAGACTGCTGTGTCCATGGTACAGTGTACTGGAAGTAACAAGGAAAGAAGAGAGATGCACTTGTTCTGACACTCCATGTACTAAACATGACCTGTATGTCCTTTAGTTTAAAGTTCAGATTTCAGGTAAACTCTGAATGTCAGATTACTATGTGCATTTGTGATCACATACATTCCTTTTGCTCCAGGGATCCTACTTCCCCTGAGGACCTAATAAAAATATTTGCCCTGTCTCAACCTTTCATTTCGTTCAGCAAAGATCCATTGAAAAGGTATTTGTATCACAGCTGCAGTCCAATGTCAGCCAAAAAAAAATGTACAAAAAGTTCTGCTGAGCTGCAACTCACTGCACTGCACGGAACAAAAGCTTCCTTCCTGAAGAACTGCAAACGCTCTACTTCTGACAAAAGCTTGCTTTCTTTCCCAGCTCTTTAGGATTCAGCATCATGACTTCAGGGATAGCTGCAGATATGTGGAGGTTATGTGAAGATTTCTGAGCTCTGAGATTCAGTTCCTGATACATTTCATAAATCACTGTGCTACCTTCTTATGATACTTTTATTTTCAAGTATAGAAGTCAGTATCTCAGTCTGCTGAGATTAACCTTTCTGGTGACTGTAGCAACTAGCATGTTGCTGTAGGACTGTGTTCATCAAGACCACTATCACTTCCATTAGACCGTCATAAATTCATTTCAGTGTTTAAATAGATGCAAATTTAAACATGGGTTTATCATGGACCATCATTTGATCTCGCCTATGCAAATGCTATGTGTCCATTCCTGATAAATGCTGCTGTGGGATCTTGAGCCTCAGTCTTAACAAGGTTTAAATGAAAATAGCTGCTGATGTACACCAACCCTTTTCTTAAAGATGAATGGACAGTTTCTCACTTACCACCCAGAAAAAAAACTGTTACTTCCAGCAATATAAGTTCTTTCCTTGATCTTTGCAGTAAACATAGTAGGAGGAATCTTCTAGTATTTTCAACACCACTAAGTGCTAGTTAGAGAGGATTTATTTTGCTTCAGTTTTAACACTGGGAATATTCCTCACAGTAATATTGATTTACACAAAAGAATAAACCAAGCATGTCTGCTTGTTTTCCAGCACCTTAAGTAATAGAAAGCAAAATAATTTGAAAAAACTTGTTCATTTTAAATTTGTGTCAAGAGGCTAAACTATACTAGCTGCAATTTTAATCACAGAATATACTCTCATTTGTCTGACTTTATGAGAAACCTGAAGTATAGGGTCTATTTGAAATAATAAAGTTCATAAAAATGCATCATAAGAAACTGAATGTTGTCCAAATGTAGCAAGCTGGCTCAGGTTTTCACAGAATTATTTGGAGAGAAAAATACTGAACTCTTTTGGTAGAAAAGAAATACACAAGGTAGAAATAGAGTTTTGGTGTAAAGATCAATGCAATGCAAATAAAAGATCATTAAGTTAAACTAATATATCTTAGCCTCCTCTCATAAAGAGCCTCACATTTGCACTTAGCATCCAATTTTTAATCCCACTGTAACAATTTCAAAGTTTAAAAATGCAGTTCAGAATTTGCAGCACAAAAGACAGAGCTGTTATTCTTCAAACCCGTTAGAGCAGAATCAGACTTCAAGCAGCTCACATTTAGTATGTATTGTATTTTTTTCCCCACTGAGTTCATAACATTAGGTCAATTTATTTTCTTAAGTGCACATGATCTGTTGAAGTGTCCTGCTAGTACTTCCACTGCATTAAAAAATTTGCCAAGGAAAGCATTTCTGTGTGTAACTGAAGTCTCACATACTAGATTTTTTTATTTTTTTTTTCCCCTTCTGAATCCTAACAACTACCAAGGGAAAGCGTAACCCATTCCTTATCTTGCGAGAATGCCAGTGAAGTGGGATTACAGATGGTGAATCACTGGTAACAACCCTGACATGGAACCTCTAGGGAAAGGATGAACATGCAGATTTAGCTCTAGTTGATCTAGGGTTATACAGCTTTACCTAACAGCATAACACTGCCCATAATTCATATGGCCCACAGGTGTTAAAATCTTTTCTGAGATGTTTAAAGTATTTAAATTCTTGCTTACAAGGCTTTGTGCTTTCATTACGTACACTGATTCAATGTCAAACACATAAAACAAGTTGTCATACTCATATAAAATGTTGGAAATTTTATTTACCATTCAAGTTTTGAGCTTGAAAATTACAGGATTAATTTAAGCACGCTCGTTTTGAAGAATTAAAGGTTGTTTAAAGTACTACAAGTAATTTATTTCTATGAGATAAAAGAGGTGGGTTTTTGGTTGTTGTTGTATTGTTTTGTTTTGTTTTTGTTTTTAAATCTTTAAATAACACCAAACATAAAAGGAAACAAAATATTCTGGAAGACTGCTTTTTAAAATTCTCTGTCTTCATTTGGACCTATTCCCCATATTCCCCATGAAAAGTTCCAAAAGAAGAACAAAATGTACATAATTCACAGTTGACACTAGAGATCTTTATTTTTAAGATTTATTTTTGGTCTCCAAAAAAATCCATATTCTTCCCATGTCAAATATAATGAGCATTCAGTAAAGATTTACAAAAACACGTACAGTGATTTTCTCCATCTCCAAATTGTTCACTTAGCTAAAATGTTCTGTATTTGGGAAAGTTATACGTGATTTATGGGAGGGCAATGTCTAATTAGTACCTGAAGTTGTACTGTGTTGCTGATTCTAATTAATAACACTTCCTAAGTGTGTTCAAAGTCATTTAACTAAAATAAAAGCCTTCAGAAAGGCACTGGAGCATTTAATGCCTAGATACTGTAGTGATAAACCAGCTATAGAAGCCAAAAATAGGTTAGACAGATTAGACTGGCAGATAAAACAGACAGAAAGAAAACCGTAGGCAAATAAAATAGTCAAGTGTGAAAGACAGACAAATATGCGTGAAAAGAATTAAATATGAGACAAAAAGGTGACTTAGTTTGAGGAAAAGCTTGTAGCTAGTTATTGAGACACTATATGCTGTAGTATAGTTTTTAGTATCGTGTGTTCTCTAAAGGGTAATTTATCCATACTGCATAGCTACTATTTCTTGGTTGTTGTTGTTGTTTGATTGTTTGTTTGCTTGCTTGTTTTGTTGTTGTTGTTTACTTTTTAATAAAAACGCAACATCTGGTAGGTCCCTTCCAAGTCAGCATATTTGTGGACTGGAAGCTGGACATGAGCCAGCAATGTGCCCTCACAGCCCGGAAAGCGAACCATGTCCTGGACTTCATCAAAAGATGTGTGACCAGCAGGTGCAGGAGGTGATCCTGACACTCTACTCTGTGCTGGTGAGGCCTCAGCTGGAGTACTGTGTCCAGATGTGGAGTCCTCAGTACAGGAGAGACAGACCTGCTGGAATGCAACCAGAGGACAGCCACAAAAATGATCCATGGAATGGAACACCTCTCCTATGAGGACAGGCTGAGAGCTGGGGCTCTTCAGCCTGGAGAAGGCTGCAAGGTGACCTGATAGTGGCCTGTCAGTACCTAAAGGGGAACTACAGGAAAGAAGAGGACAGACTCTTTGGCAGGATCTGTGGTGCTAGGACAAGGGGAAACGGTTTCAAGCTCAAAGAGGGTAGGTTTAGGTTAGATATAATGAAACAGTCTTTTACAGTGAGGGTGGTGAGGCACTGGAACAGGTTGCCCAGTGATGTGGTTGATTGCTCTGTCCCTGAAGACTTTTCAGGCAAGGCTAGATAGGGCCCTGAGCAAGCTGATCTAGCTGTGGTGTCCCTGCTCATAGCAGAGAAGTTGGACTAGATGACCATTAAATGTCCCTTCCAACTCTAAGGATTCTATGATTCTATATTTTATGATTCTATGATTCTCTGTTACATATACATGTTATACTGAACCAACTTCTCCTCCAGTCAAACACATAAAAACCTACAGAAAATATTATTACCCCATGTCATTAGTATCTCTAGTCAGTGGAGAATAGTAAGGAACTGTACATCATTTTATGCTGCTAAGAACACCAAATCACTTGTGATACCCTACTCCCTGTGTCTTTACAACTACATATTTACACCTGAGCTCTGTTTGTAACTGTAGATAATTAGGATTAGATAAGAAGAATTCCATACTAAATGTTGTTCTTGTCTTTCAGATGGTACGATGGTACAATCTCCAAGTAGAATTTCTCATGCTTTGTAAATAACATAATAGAGAACACACAGATATATTGGATACACAATGCCTGGCAATGTAAAGCAACCAAAGGCCAAGCTGAATCTGCAGTTCATGAGATCACACAAAACATTTTTTTCCTCTGCCTTTACAGACTTACTGCAATGATCAAGGTATCATAGGGGAGCAAGTAGATTGCTGTTTATTTAACCTGCTGGGCATCCAAGGGGAATGATAAGAGCCCACTGAAGTTGCTGAGTGACTAAAGAGAAGTGAATTACACCTTTCTTAAGAGCAACACAGCATGTGTGACCCAGCCTTCTGGAGTACTCAAGGCGTGCCACTCCCAGGGAACGTGCCTGAAGACCACACACCAGCAGTCACTGCTACATCAGCAGTGTTCTTCAGGTATTAAGGAAGGGGAGCTCCAGAAAAGCTTGTGGATTTTATTTTATTTCTTTGCGTCTGTGAACACAGATAGATAGAGAAACGCTTATGAGGTGACACTGCTGAGTGGAGTGGGTGATGGGAATGGAGTTGCAATAAGTCTTGACTGTCCACAGGGCCACAGTGGCCTGCTTTAATCCTTAACAAGATTCCCGTGGGGCCAGTCACCTGATAAGCTCAGCAAAAACCAACAAGAATTTGGTGGAATTTGATGTGGGTGGAAAATCCCTCTCTCTGCCAGGCATAACAGCAGTGAGGGAAAGGTGAGGAATGTTCCTGCTCAATGACAGGCAGACCTCACATTTAAGAATTTAGTGTGTCTCTAAAACCTATCCCTCCCACATGAACTCCAACTGGAGTGGATCTGTGTAAACATCCTTCCTCCCCTCCCCTCCGCTGCACTGGGCCTTTTGCTGATCCCCCGCCGGCAGCTGTGGCTTGGGAGGCAAACAGTGGTCATGCTGTTTCGTGCACAGTGACAGGCAAATAAAAGAACAAATAAGCTCAGGAGATTTAAAATCCAGAGCTCAGGGACTTCTCTGAGTTTCATTGTGCTGCTGTGATCCTCCCACTAAATATAAGAGCTGTTTTCTTCAATAAATGAAGACGATAATAAACATCTCTCATTTCTCTCCAGAGCCCTTGGGGAACTCCACAGTGGCAGACTGTATAAATTTGCAGAAAGGTGTCCTCTGATAGATTTTACTTACACGGCATCAGCTGTTACAAACAGCTAAGAAACAGGAAATGGGACGTCTCATGACACTCGTGAATTTTGGCTATTCCAAATCATTTTATCAAACACATATGCGAGCTTTATTTCAAAGAAGTGCTTGATTCCATGAAACTATTTTTGAACCATAAAGCTTTATTTACAAGACCTTTTTGCCTTTCATACCTCTCTTTCAGTTGACACTGACACAGTACTCTCAATTCAAAGTTCCTCTCCCTGAACATATGGGAAAAAAAAAAAAACCCAACAAAAAAACAAACACCCTTGTATATTAATTAGTAAATTTAGATTTCAAAAAGCATTTTCTCACACAATAAAGAAATTGAAATACATTAAATTGCAAAAATAAAGACTTTTCTGAAGTTGAAAAAGCCAAGGCCAGATACTAACTGGAAAAGCAAGTAAATCCAGTAAGATGGAGGATAAGTCCTGAGTGTCTGGTCTCAGCAGGGTATTACCATGGTATGTATTATGTATACAGAACCATACAAACTTTCATAAATGTACTTACAAGTACCAAGAAGTAAGTGCTTTATAATCTGCAAGCAGCCCAACATTCAAAGCCTTCTGAAGTTAAGAGGGGATCTACATTTCATTAGGCTTAAGGTCATGTCTTTTACATTCAGTAAAAGCAAAATCAGGAAAGTAATAATTTCACTAATTTTAGCCCTTCCCGTCCTAAGGATCGATCTGTCCAGGCAGTTTAAAAATCATGAAAACCATCTTTAACAACAAGTTTTTACTATTATTTGAATTACACGTCATTTAAAAGTGAGCTGAATTTCTGTTCTGTCTTATGCCTCATCAGCAAAATCATTTATCTAAATATGAACTGCAGAATTCTTATTAGGAAAATAAATGTGAAAGTTAAACATGGATTTTCTGTTTGTATTCACAGAGCTGGCAATTAAAAAAGCTATTTTTGATTTCCTACCTACTAAGATAGAAAAGTCATTGTGAGCAGGATAGAATGTTACAGGCATTTCAGAGATATTTTCTTCTGATCAGATTTCCAGTAAACTTTTCTTTCTAAAATACTTGCAAGCAACTTGGAGTGAAGGGAAGGGAAACCAATATCAAGAAGGAAGTAACATATCGCCAAAACAGTAATTCTAATGCTTATTCTCAAATATAGAAAGATTAGGTCTTTGTATACTTATCAGATAGACACTCTATGAAGTTAGTGATTCTCATGTAGCTAGTAATTTCTGATTGCAATGTGTGATTTAGATGGAGCCAATAAACGCTGAATGGGTATTACACTCCCACAATGATCATTCACAAAATCACTATTGTTATAACTGGGAGCTTGATAGTTGGCCTTGCATTCCACACACACACACACACACACAAAAGTTTTAGAATTTCCAATATTTATATTATAGAGATAAGGCATGCATGCACATCAAAAACCGAGATGCCATTGAAATGAACTGGAACTACAAGATTGGAAGTTGGGGCCCTCAATACAGGAAAGTTGTGCAGGTGTTGGAGCAGCTCTGAAAGAGATGAAGATGATCAATGGGCTGGAGCACCTCTCCTATGAAGAAAGGTTGAGGGAGATGGACTTGTTTAGCCTGGAGAAGGCTTCAGAGAGACCGCATTGCAGCCTTCCAGTACTCAGCAGGAGGTAAACCAACTTTTTACACAGGTGAATAGTGCTAGGGCAAGTGGGAATTGTTTTAAACTAAAAGAGGGGAGGTTAATTTAGATGTTAGAAGGAATTTTTTACTCAAAGGGGGATAAGGCACTGTCATACGTTGCCCAGAGAAGTTGTGGATGCCTCATCCCTGGAAACATTCAAGACCACGTTGGATGAGGCCATGGGCAGCCTGCTCTAGTAGTGCTTGGCTACCCTGTTCAAGTTAGGGGTAAGGCCCCTTCCAATCTAAGCCATTCTATGATTCTGTGTAGTCACACAAAACTATACAATGGCTTTCCAAAGCAAACATGTAGGAAAATCACTTATCTGATGAAGGAGAATGCAAGCAAAACCAAATCTATCATCCCATTTAAATCATAAAATACATGTACACCTCTACACAGATTTTAAAAATGTACTCTATACTAGATTACTGTATGCAAGGATAGATACAATGAGAATAAAATAGGAATTATGGATATTCTACATATTCAGTCGCATTTCCAGTAATGTAACCATAAAACCTTGTAAATAAATGGATTATTACATGAATAAAAAGGGTAAAAAGACTTTTCAAAACTCTGTCAAAATGGGTAAAAATATAAGGAGTAAAAGGAGGGGAAATCCCATACAAGCTTCTGAATGATTCCTAATCTGTTTATTCAGTATTAAAGGAATAATTAAAATATACCAAACTTTAACTAAAAGAAATCCTGCACTCCAGTTCAAACACAGCAATCCTAGTGATCTGAAAATTATCTTTGGCAGAATTTTATGCTCAGGATCCTGTAACAACTCAATATGTATCCTGTGTTTGTATACTGTGAAAGGACCAGAACAGTCTAATGTAGCTTGGTACAGTTTTATTAACTGCAGTTTTCAGTGATGGAAAAAATAGGTCTTATGTCTTTCATTAACGCTGATTCTATTATGGTATTATATGTAATATCACTTCATTAATCATTGGCAGTGTGTTTAACATTTTAGACAAGGAAGAGTTGTATCTTCTAAGAGAATGCTAAGACTGTCCAATAACAAATTACTTTGAAATGCATGCAGATTTCTGCTTTACATGCATGTTAATATTTGACTCCAATCTTTGGCCAGCATGATATATCAGAGGAGAATCTGCCTAGTATCAGTAACTGCATACACTACCAAAGAATCACTATGGCTTTGCTAATTCCCTGTACCTTAGGAGGATATGGGAGGTGATGAGAAACAAGTTCCCAGCTTCTTCTCCTCAACCTCCATCCCTACTCAGTTCTAACCAGGTGACTCAAATTTCTGTCACAGAGAGGACTTTTCATGAGCCCAGAATAAATGAATGCCTTTACTGTTTGTTTCTTCCCATTTTTGATCTTCAGCACCCAGCATACCCTAAGGAGACCAGTGTCATACTCTGAATGGTAGCGTATTGCTTGAGTCTTCTCCTTTTTTGAATAGGATATCAGATATCACACCTGTTAATCTTAAGATACATCCCATCTACATTATGATTAACAACTTTTATATTAATAACTGTTAAGTTACATCAAATTTGAATAAGTGGGGCTAGATTTTAGTGATGTTGGCATGATTGTTTTTTGTTCATATTACACTTTCGATAACCTTCTGTGTCTCAAGGACAATCTTCTCTTGTTTCCACTTCAATTAAAGCACTTTTGAGATTCATATGACATTATATGGAGTGCAGATAACTTAAAATTTACAATTTTCTAGCAGCTGCATCGTTTTAGTTTTGCTTAACACCTGACATACTCAAAATTATTTCTTCTGTTTCATAGAATCATAGAATCACAAGGTTAGAAATGAACTACAAGATCATCTAGTCCAACCGTCCTCCCTTTACCATTGCTACCACAAGCCACTAAACCAGATCTCATAGCTCCTCATCCAGATGCCTCTTGAACACTACCAGGGACGGTGACTCCACCACCTCCCTGGGCAGGCTGTTCCAGTGCTTGACCACTCTCTGAGAGAATAAGCTTTTCCTTACGTCTAATCTAAATCTCCTCTGGTACAACTTGTGGCCATTTCCTCAGGTCCTGTTTGCTGCCTGGGAGAAACAGGGTTCATGTTCAGGTAACACGAGTTACTTCTCATCAGGGAACTTGAACTTGAAACACATGCACACAGTTTACTTTTATTTGTTAAATGTGGCTGTCTGTAGAATTGGTACCAATTCTGTAAAATATTCTGCAAATGCAGAGAGCAAGACACATGGGATCTGACTTTGACAGTAAGCTCTTGAAGGTGTTGTGTAGATAAACAATGTTTGTAATCAAAGAAAATCCAGGCAATAACAAAAATGGATGATGATGCACTTCATCTCATAATGATAAATTAAGTGATAACTAAAATGAAATTCTTTTGACATTTCAGTATATATACTCTGTTAAAAAATGATGGGTACTTTCTGTTTTAATGCTTCTTATTAAGCTTACACTCCTTGTATCTCTTTCTACAATCTTTATCATCCCTCTCTTCATATAATGTTCAAAAATGTCATCTCAAGATAATCTTTTGTTTGACCTTTCAACATATAAATATCCTCTAAAGAAATTAAGCTTATATTTTCCAGTTACCCATTGTCAAATTTTCAAAAGCGGGTAATATACAAAGAAATACTGTTCTGGTTTTGTACTTGAGCTTGAAACACCAAATTACCATTTGACCCATTTTAATAATTTAAAACTATTTTTCTTTTAATTTCAAAAATGTCAATTAAACACTGTTAGTTATAATAATGGCAAATGGCATATCCTAGTTCCTTCGACGACAATGATTAGTTTATAAATGCAGACCCATTTTATGCATTATTTATCAATATTCTTTTAAAAATAAATTTAAAAAGGAAAACATCTAGTACTTCTGAATATCAAAAATGAAGTTATATCCTGGTACCAATGTTGTCACTGAGAAAAACTGCAAAACATTTGTATTGGGCCCATAAGGCTAGACCAAACAGGTCTAGTCCTGCTTCTTACCTTATTTTAGTGGCTGGAAAATACAGACAAATGCTACCTAAATTAGTATCTTAAATTAGTACCAGTGAAAGTATTAAAAGTGTGCAGAGGTTTTTAGTCTTCTAAAAACATAGGGGTTTTTTTTGCAAGAAGGAGGGAAAAGGTTAAAAGAATTATTCTCAACTTACACAAAATAAGAAAGTAATCGACATACCTAAAAGCTTGCTCTTAGAAGAACACAAAGGGAATCCTATAGTAAAGCTCACTGGTGTGGCACTTCTCATCCCCTCCATTCCAAATGACTTCCAAACTAATCTTCATATACAACATCTCTGAACTGAAATTCTGAAACCTCAATATTTTCATTAGGATTAACAGTTTTCATGTCAGTGGAAAACCTTATAAATATCACTCTGTGATATTTCTACCCGTATAAAAATGAAACAAGTTTCATTCAGAATTTCCCTTGACATTGCTTTAGATCTGACCAAACATGAAGAAAAAAAGACAAATATAGGGAGTTGCTTGGTAACAGTAGAAGGTTAAATAAATAAATAAATAGATAGATAGATAAAGAAAGAAAGAAAGAAAGAAAGAAAAGAAGGAAGAAAGAAAGAAAGTACAGGTGTACTTTCTGTTGAGTGTAGTTCAGTACTTTCCTGCAAAAAGCAAATACATATTTATATATAAAACAGAACATATAACTTCCCAGTGGGAATATTTCAGGAGTGAGACTTGGGACAAAAGTTATGGGGGGAGGTAGGGGAGGGAAGGGGGAGAATAAGCAAACAAAGAGATTTTTATTTGCTACTGACCTAATTATTAGTATATTGTGTCTTGATTTCCAGAAAACCTGTAGATCAGAACACTTCCTGACCAATGTCATAGCATCTTAGCGACTCCTCAAATGGTTTAAAAAATGAAAGAGGACTTCTTTAACACATGTGAAACTAAGACAAGGGAGCAAAGGCTGCATATGAGCAGGACTTTTTGAAAGACTCCAACCTAAATGTCAGAGATCATGGTGTTCTCATGTCAGAAGAAACTTCTGCTATCAAGATTTGTGTTTTGGCTTAGCAAAGGGGATTAGCAGCAGTGAGGAATACTAAGAAGAAAAGACAAGGAAAGAAAAGGAAAATAAATGGAAAAGAAAAAGAAATCCAAACAAAAATCTACAGTTTCAATGTTTATTTATCTCCTTCAATCAATCAAAGAGCATAAGTGGACTTTCTGCATAGCAGTATCCACATGTCTGCATTTGGCCAATCTCAGACAGTATCACTGAACTAATGTCAGTGAAATGGAACACTCTGAATGAGTCCAAGTATCTATTATCCCAGATGGAAAGAGTTACTAACGACACCAGCTGGATCTTTGCACGACCTTGCACTGCTATTTCCTCACTGAATATTGCTTAATTATTTTTTTTTAAATGTTTTGATTGAAAACATCACTGATTTCAAAGTCTGAAGTGACAGACTGTATGATAAGTCCAGTCAAGACTGTCCACTGCACATGATTACTAATACACTAAAAATCACAATGTTTTCATTTCTCCCTTTCAGTTTGTTGTTGCCTTGTAAGTCAGGATGCCAAACCAGGAAAAGCTTATTCACAGTGGGCTGTACATTATGTCAGTACATCACTTCCTACTTGTAGACTGTTAAATCTTCTGATAAACAATTTATACAAGTTTTCAGTTAATGCAGATGCTAGCAGATACTATTCTCAGCAAGCAATCTTTGTCCTGGACCCTGACTGTACAGTTTTTTTAAATTGAGTACTGATAAAATCTCATTGAACTCATGAAAACTTCAGAAATGCTGGCCTTAACACTTTTGATCTCAAAGTCCCTCAAATGTAAGTTCAATATTTGGAAAGCATTTCAAAATTCTGACACGAAAGGAAGTACGGAGAATAGAGTATCTGGATCTTTTTATTTATTTATTTATTTATTAAAGAAGTGCAGCTACAGACCTATAGCTACTGTTATTTCTAAGGGTGATTCAGATGGTCCTCCCAAGCTGTAACACCGAGCTTCCTGTGTAATCAAAGAACTGCATTGTCAGGCTTGGAAAGACATTTCAGAGACTGCACTCCAATGATTTTAATGGGGCATAGACTCCTAAATACTTCTGTGGGAAGGACCTGTAGTGCACAGTCTGCCTAACCTTGGATATCACTGACTCTTCCCATTGACTTTATAGGCAGCCCTGGGGAGTAGGATGTCTGAAAGCTTCTTGCTGTTTTAAAAATAAAGCAGGTATGTAAAAGTGAATGCTCTCACTTTTGCTTCAGTGATCCCGATAAGAGAAAAAGAAAGTAGTCTGGCTCCAACCTTCATTATGATTTTATGTAAATTATCTTAAGTAAGGATTCTTCCCCTTTGATGCTCAAGTATTCTGAAGTTGAATTATTTGCTAAAGCTAGCTTAGCAGACTTCTAAAGATTTCACAAGCAAACTTCATATTTATTTGTACATCCACACTGAAAGCAGGTGCATGCATGTTCCAATTTCTGAAATTCATCTTTAATTAAGCTATAGCGTTCTTCTCTTCCCATCTACCTACCCATGGAGGCATCACAGAAATAGTAAATTCTCTCTCATTATGGAAAAAAAAGAAAAAAAAAGAAAAAAGAAAGAAAGAAAGAAAAGCCTTGCTGCAGAATTACTTATTTAGAGTAGATTTCTACATCACCTGCAGACTGATTGATTCTTTAGTTGATCTGACATCCTATTCAAAACTCTCTAAAAAGCACTACCTATAGAACTGTCTCAAGAAAAATCTAAAGAGATTGTGGTGATGGATGATAAGGAACAAAAAATTAGACTGAATTAACTTGTATAGGATTTCACAGTCATTTCTTAAAAAAAAAAAAAAAAAAAAAAAAAAACAACCCTGCTCTGCACAAATACTACATTTTATAGAAATTCTTTGTAAAGGTAGATTCTTGCTTCACCACTATGCCTGAATGAGCTCTCTAATTACAAATGTATGTATATACTAGAAAGCATTCTCTTGAGGTCAATGTATTTGGCATCAGGTTTAGACAGTAAGGGAAACCATAGAAAACAGAAACCTCAGTCTTGAATCCTGAAAGGTTACTGCTCTCAGTGAAAAAGCTCAGCAATTTGCAACATGAGGAAAGGCACAAAAAGATACCAAACAGCCTCTCCATAGCCAAAATGAATAATACATCTGGCTTTGATATTCATGCGTTTTCCAGCAAATGGCTTTACTAAGTCAAAATTTTTGAAATGTCTATTGCTTTACCTACATAGATTTAATTTTAAACAAGTCTTATTGTATAAATGCATTGTAGCTTCAAAGACAGGCTTTTTCAAAATTATGGTATGAGAGCTTCCCATGGTTTCCATGGAAATGACCTTTCACTATTTCCATGGTAATGGATCTAGTTTTATATATTTCTCTTTTATGAGACTTTATTATACCAACAAAGCTAACATCCATAACACAGTCCTTAACTTAGAGATGCGAGCTCGCTGAGAGAAATAATCTGACTCTCAAGCCCCATGGGCATGCTAAGCTTTTGTATGTCTTTTTAATGCTGTGTGAGTAACAGAGTTTTGAAAAAGATCACCTACTGAATATCATCAGTAGAGAAATGCTGATATATATTGCTCATTGCTATGTTCCTAAAGGAGTTTCTGGATTCATCTGTTGCAGTCTTTTCTGGACTGCTCCACTGCTCCCAAGGGCTGAATAGCTGGGAAACAGAATGGATAGAGAGCTCAGTGTCTTCTATAAATTCCAGGCTGTTGATCATATCCTGCCGTGAAATAAATATTTTGCTAGTGCATTTATTGAAAATCTATAGATCTTTGAAATTACATATCCATGGGCTTGCTATTCTTTCTTTCAGAATTTAAGCTTGAAATTGTTTTTCTTTTCCCTTTTATATTGTGTTATCATTGTGATTATTGCTGTTGTCATCAAAAGCTAAAATCCTCTTTTTTACTCTGGTGAGAAAAGCAATGGAAGAAAAAGGAATCAAAGCAGTTATACTGAAAGAAACAGAACAACCAAGGTAGCCCTGTCCCCAGCATCCTTGACATCTAAAGAAACCCAGCTAGGCCTAAGGTGTTAAGTGCCTTAAGGTGTTATGGAGATGAGGCTGGAAATGGACTGCACCACCACTGAGATTCACAGATAAAAATGTATACCCTTCAGAATTGCACTCTGGTAGATGAAATTTGGAAAAATATTCCAGAAATATTTCAATAAACCTTAAAGCTGATATCCTGCATCTTCAGTCTCATTAAACCCACATTAGGGTTTAATGTTAAAGCAAATCCTACCCATTCAGGAAAGTAAACAAAAGAAATCTATGAAAGAAGTTCAAATTCCTTAGAGCAAAGCAGTAAGACAGATCTTCATAAAAGTGATTGAGCAAAATAAGAGGTTTGAAAAAGTGATTTCATCTACTCTTCTTTACTCGATCTTTACAGGTGCGTGTCTACAAATGAACTATTTAACTCATCTTCCCTTTTAAATCAATATTTAGGGTTAAATACGCAGGACTGATTTGGAACACCTACCTTAGGATGGAATTAAACAAATCATGCTCCAGAACAGTTAATTTTCCTCTTCTAACTTTAAAGGGTGTCTAGATGACTAGATCACTCAGTCAGATGAATTTAATCCAAGAATACAGCAGAAGCTGGCAGCTGTTTATACTAGATGAAAGCATTTATTTCTCAGAAACTACTCTTCTACTTACATAGCATTGTGTCAACATTTCTTTAGAAAGGTTCTTTAAACTATTTAAAAAGTCTTTGTAGATTTTTCTTAATGAAGTTCATATTTTTATCATTTTTAAAATTATTTTTATTTTAAATCTTAATTGCTGGCTTAAAATGCATAACATAGATCTCTTTAAAGAAAGTTTGAGGCCTTTACTTAAGTGAAATATTTGCTTTTGATAGCCAGCTATTTTTGGATTTGAGTGACTTATTTTTTCTCTTAAATAATGTTGATTTCCCATTCATTTCTACTGTAGCTGGCATTCCTGTCACCTTTAGAAAGACAGACTATCTTGTTTCTTGTCATGGTCTATAGGAAAGATGTTTACAATGGTATTTGTATAGTGATTCAGATCAGAACAGTAATATATTATTGTCATATTAAAACTTATAAATCCAGATGAAGTCAACATTTGCTTCCAACACTGCAATATCCCACAAAAAAAAGCTATATCAGTGCACAGGACTATTTAAAAAATAATATTAATTAGAATTACTAATGCTACTTAAAACAAAGTAAAATGAACTCAAACAATATTTTTGCATGCCTGGAAAGAACAGAAGAACATAAGAGAAATAAACAACATATACTTGACGGTATTGAAGCTTTCTTACTGCACCCCCATGGTACACAGGTATGAGTCACCAGAGAGCTGTAAGTCTCCTATCAGAGATCTCTAAGAAATTAAGCATGTCAACTGAAAAAATGAAAACAAACAAACAAACAAACAAACCCAAAACCCACTCACAAAAACTTAACAACCACGAAGATAAATACCAAGTGTTCTCTTTGTAAAATGGATTTCTGCTAATCTTGTCACTGAACTGCATGTAACTCCATCTCCTTCTCCCGCTGTATCCCATTAAGGAAGGTGTTTGCAAAGTGAAAACATTCTAACACAGGTTCTGTACCTGGTCACTGTGATCACTCTCTTACTAAGGAATGTATGACTTTCTCATATAAGATAGGACTTGTCTCTGATCTCTGAACATGCTTTCAGAAAGGCGAGTTTGGAGAATCTGGAGCAAAGAAAACATTCCAAACCACAGAGAATGCTACTATCAAACACAGTACTGTGTACTTTCAGACTAAAAAAGTAATGCTTCTGACAGAAAAAACTGTGGTCTTGCATTATTTTGTAATTAACACATGCTCCAAATGATAGATTGTGTTTCAAGTATTTAACATTAAAATAAGAAACTAAAAGCCAAAGAAGGATGATGTGACACATATGGAACTCGATTCACTGGTATAATCTTTCTCCACTGTATTTTCTGATCCATCTAAATAGCTTTGTAACTGGTTAAAGCATGTCCCATGCCTCCCAACTCTACAAACTGTCATAGCCATTTGGATTCAGAAAAGGATTATGTTCTCCTATGTTTTTAATTAGCATATTTTCTGGCCAGTCAAAACAGTATTGAGCAATTTCCACATAACATTTCTCATGTCCCTGAATTCTAATCCACCCACTCCTTTTCCTAAGGCATTGAGTAGTGACCTGAAAATTGTGCTGCAAAGCAGTTTAAGAAAGAACATGGAGAAAAAGAAATGTCCTGCTGAGATCTGTTAACCATTGGTCACTAATTTAAACTGCTAATGACCTAAAAGATTTGGAGCTTAGACTACTATTGTTCAGTTAAGGTTTGCAAAACATTTACTCTCAGTTATAACTCACTGTATAGTTACATTTACAAAGGAAACAAGCTATAAAAAGAAGAAAGAACAACTTTGCCACATACTAGTGGCAATGAATGCAATAGCTGTGAAACTCTATGATGGGATATGACATGCATTTCTCCATACATTTACATTTTAAAGTTGCAATGAAAGCATATTGTCAGGGAATGCCAAGCCCACTATGTATTTTCTCTTTGCTGTGCTCTGACAAGATTCTGCTTCATGTTGCAAGCAAGAAAACATTTTGTATTAAATGCAAAGTGAATATGCAAGAATGAAATTGAACAAGTTCTTCCAGCATATCTGCTCTCCATCATAAACCTAGGGGAAGCCTTTTTCAAAGACAAAAACCGTTTGACTTCATTTCTTATGAAGCAGGCTTTTATCAGATATTCAGACTAAGGCAGATGGAAACTTCCCTCTTTTTTCAAGAAAGCTGCAAAGTTAAGACACTAAACCACTTCCCTCAAACTTTATCAGCAAAATGTTTTCTTCTATAAGGAAACCAAAAAAAGAAAAAAAAAAAAAAAAAGGAAAGAAAGAAATGCATGTATACAGAAATAACTGAGTCTGAATGTTAAATCCTTTTTTAAATCTAACTTTATGCATTGATCATATCACTTGAAATAGAAACATCTACAACTAAAAATAGTGTAATGTGCTTAAGATCAAAATAAAAATGAATTTAGAGTTCTTTCTGTAGGGTGTTTTTATTTAGTTTATCTACGTTTGAAAACTAAATTAAATTGTTCCCCTGGGTTCACAGTAAATTCTTTTTCTCTTCCCTTTGATGATGGCTATCAGTGAAGATATTTTAGTTCATCCTACTCCACCTCTTTTTATAGCTGGCTCTAGTCTCTCTGCTTCTCGGTCTCTTTTTTTTTTTTTCTTTTTCCCCCCCCCAGAATCTGTCTGTCTCTGAAGCTAGAAGTGGTTAATGTTGATGTATTCAGTATAATTAAATGACATGGAAATGGTACTCATCAGTCTCACACGTGACTCTTAAAGAAAGATCCTGATACAGAAGACTGTCCTACCTGAGGAAAGTACAATACCCCATTTCGACTGCACCTTTGTTTTTACCACCATTATACCACAATAATGGCAGTACTATAACGCTTGGTAAAAACCTCAGGATGGGATTTCTGCTGCTGGACAATAGGAATCACTGAGAGCAAGTTATTTGAAAATGAATATAGGGGCCTTCAAGCTTGGCTGAATTCAGCATAGTTCTGTGTAAGGGAGTCAAGATGTTTAGTACTTAATCACACAACCCCTGGCACACCGGTATGCATTTACAAGTTCGCTGTGCTTTATTAGAACTTAGCAGTGCCACTCACAGACTTAACTGCCAGCTAATGTGAACCCAGGTTACACAATCAGGGTCTAAATTAGGCTAATCACTTAGCTTTGGCAGTAGTATCCCAATGAAAAGATTCATAATTCTTAATGAAGATGGCAGAGATGCGAACCTTAGCAAAAAAAAATACAAAGTCATACATCAAGAGACAATTATGGGTCTCAAATACAAAAAAAGCCTGAAACAAAAAAAAGCGTTGATTTTTATTCCTAAAGACAATGAGTGTTTTGTTTATTCTGCTGCACAATAATGCTGAAGTACTGTTTCTAGTCTCTGGCTGTATTTGAGAGAAAAATACATAATCCTACCTCCTTTTGGTCGTCAGTGTTTCCTCACATGAGACTACTCCAGCATCCATTCCCATTTCAAGAAATAAATATGAAAATGGTTCTGTAGTTTGGAGTATCAGTGCTATAATGTAATTGAGCATTGAATTAGCCACATAGCACATCTTTAATGAGATAAACGTTATTAAGACTAAAAAAAAGCAAACAACTGAGTATGGTGAAACTATCTATCTCTAAAGAGATTGAGAGGATATTTTAAGAGACTGAATCTCAGATTATTTTTTTTTGTGCCAACTCAACACCGCTCTTCAATCTTTTTTGAAGAAGACACTTGAAAAGAAAGATCTGATTTTCTGTAGGAACAGCATCATTTCTTAAGTATATAGCTGAGTATTATCCAACATTAAGACAATTAAGTCTAATTTTGCCATGGACTTTAACTGTAGTTTGACATAGTGAAATAATTTTTTTTGAAAAGGTTTTAACTATGTAAACAGGCAAGCTAAACTGGGGAATTTTGAAAGAGATATAGATTTCTACCTCATTCTCAAATCAAATTTACCTGACATCAGAATCACATTTTTAATATGTAAAAATCTATCTTAGTGCAGTTAAGGATCTATATTTGGATTTCTAAATGGGAATTATCGAGCTGTATACATCTTCATATATGTAGACGTACGGTGCTAATGAAAAGCTAAAATCTCGTGATCATACAGGCTTGTGATACGTTGTGAAAAAGCTAAAAGCCTAATCCTCTCTTATTATAGCAAACAGCTAAATATTTGTAAATTTAAAGGAACTAACGTATGTCCTCCACAAATGAAAAAAATGTATATATCATCCTCTTACCCAACATTTTCAGTCATTGTAAAACATATATCTACAATAGAGCAATAGAAACATCTATATCTGAGCAATTGTCTTTTTTTTTTTTTTTTTTTTTTTCTCCCAGATAGGAAAAGGACAGAAAGGAAAAATAATCATTATTCCAAGCTCTACAGAGCCTAATCACCTCTTTACTCAGGCATATTCCCCACTGAGGCCACTAACATTTTTATCTCAATAAGTACTGAATCAGCTAATAAAAAAGCATTAAAAAAAGACAGAGAATAAAAATGAAAGCTTGCAATATATTTGACTGCATATTGTACCACTGCATCTTTTTCCAATATTGTCGTATTTACTTTTTTTTCCTCCTTCCCTACTGGGAGCTATAAACCAGATTTTTAGATATTTTAAAGTTAACAAGTTTTTCTCTGTGTTTACTCAACTATTTCATACAACTCATTCTCTGTTGTCTCCTGGATGAAGCTGTTACACAAAACAGAGAACTCATTTTATCTCACCCTTCAATACAGAGTTGCTTGAATACTGACTGAATCTCCAGAAGAAATTACAGAAGTGCCAGTAGTTGCTCTGTTCAACAGAGCAGTAATACATACTTTTATGAAGACAGAACTTAGGTAAATGGAGATACTGTATTTTGTAATATTACACATATGTTTTTAACCACGCTGATGACAGATTTACACATGCTCAAGGAACACAGAACTCAGTCAAGGTACCAGTTTAAAACATTTCAAGAAGAAAATTCAACACAAAGCCTCAACATTGTACAAAACAACTTTTGAAACTTTATTGTGAATTTTAAAGTACATTTAGAAAGGATCTTATCCTTAATATCATTAATTAAAAATAAATTTGAAAGAAATCCACATACTAGTAGTTTAAGCAAAGTTCAGTACAGATTTTTTTTTGAAGTCACAATATATACATTTATGAGAGTGCAATAAGCTTCCAATTACATTAGGTATATATTTTTTTTTAAATAAAGAGTTTCAATTTGACATGTGTGAGAGGCATACTGTTTACAATGGAAATGTTTTACAAAATATAGCAAAGCAAAAATGGAATTTAATACATTTTGAATGTACAACTACTTTATATCCTTTTTATGTAGTTCTTTACTCAAAGTGTACAAAGGTCCATTTTTAAGAGGATACCTGTTTATTTCCACTGTCCAACACTGATTAGAAATGATAGTTTTAAAGATTCATTACTATACATACCAGTGAATTCTTATTTAACTCAATGGCCACTACAATGAAGAAAATATTACAGAATCATTAACAGCATCTTCTTCTCCCCTAAACTATGCATAGGTAAATACATAGCAATGGTACCTATTACTACAGTAAGTGAAACACTTCACCTGATTTTTGCAGGTTTTTTTTTTTTTTTTTTTTTGCATAAATATAATGCATTATATATATATTAGTTTATTAACAATCAGTTGATTGTTTATTTAACACTCAGTAACACATAGAAGTACATACACTGCTATCCTTAAATATTTTCCACTCTGTAGTGGCTCATAAGATTCAAAAAATCAACACTGTAAATTCATAATTCTCAAGCTAGGGGAAAGAGTATCCCTCAGATGAACTGCTACTACTTATACAAGTTAAACCATGTTATGAATCCATAGCGTCCACCTCCAAAATACATAACAGGAGTAATATAGTATATTGTGGCTACTAACTACTGCATAATCATTATATAGAAAATTGTCACATCAAGTGTTTTACATTTATGATTACTCATTACATTACATCACACATAGAGGGAAAATTTACCCAATAGATGGACCTCCTTTTCTGTTTTTGATATTTTAGAGAAAAATCATCACACTGTGACAAAGTTACATCTTAAGAAGTATGTAAAATGAGTTTCCTCTTTCAGGACCTAAGAGTGAGCAGCAACCTACTAATTATTTTATAGTCATGATACAAAATTAGATCATTAAAGAGAAAGTGAAGTTTTCAACACCAAAACGAAACAAACCATGTATAGGGAATGCGGGATTGCCATTTAAACTGTGGAAAAAGCATACCATTAAATTAGTTAGTAGATAATAAATTTAAAAATTGACTGTCCTTTCAACTAGAGAATGACGGGGTTATGCAAGTTATGTTTAACCACTCTGTAATGTGCTATCTGAACAGCTCAAAGCATTGCAGAGGTCAAGGCAGCTATGCATTCCTTATTGCTAACATAAAAGCAATATACTGAAACCTGTAATTACAAATTGAGGATTTTAAAACACCATCAAAGAATTTTGGGACATTAAGATCTCCAGAAAAGAGCATGCTAGGTTTTTTTTAAGCTCATGGGAAAATGGAATGCTCATGTACTTTTCCCGGACTTCACCTAATAAAGCCTCTTGCACCCAACAGCCTTACATATAACTGTCTGTTCTATGGAAAGAAGTTTATTCTCTCTGTGCAAAACCACTATTCAATAGCAGTGATCACTTAGAGACAGACACTCCAATTCAGACGTAATCTAGATTTGGCTGAGTTCCTAATTCTTGAATTCTGCTCTTTCATGCTAAATGCGGTATACTAGATTGTGGTGGTTATCCCTCTTAAAAGGAAGAAATGCATGTAATGAAATGCCATTTTTCACTTTTTCTGTATGCTAAACTACCAGATAGTTCATTAAAAAAATGCACCCTGATTACGCCTAACATGCATGCAAGAAGAGTGCAACATCCCTTTTAACATGTCAGGCTGCACCCATCTGTCTACAACATGCAGCAGTATGTAGTATGAGACATTATGGATTGACTTAGGAACCCAAAGTGAACAGAAATGAGAATTCCCTGGCATGGCTCCTAGAAACAAGACAGGTTTAGGGAAAACACTAATGGCACACTGACAGGCTGTACTTATAAGATGTCTTAAAATAAATAAATAAATAAATAAATAAATCTGTGCGGAAGCTTTAGGAGTCAGAATCCTGCTTTTGTATTAAAATGTCACTTTTGGTTAAAAATAAATCTTTCAGCTTACATTATGTAGCACTTTTTTTTTTTTTTTCTTTTTCCCCATTTCTGTTTCAAAGACTCAAAATAGCCCACCCCTTCCTAACCGATATCTTCAAAGAGGATAACTGAAGCCTTCCAGCATTTCTGACAGCTTAAGTATACAGTAGGAATACTTGACAATTACATTCACATTTCCCAGAGTGCAGAAAAGATGGCTAATAGAATTAACGAATCATTTGCTGTTCTTCTAGTAACAAGTCTAAATAACGACAAGATCTTCAGCCAGTGCTGCTGAAGAAGAGCTTCCTTAAACAGTTCACAATGCATAAGAGATGACTTCAGACAGCAACTGATGAATGCTTGCAATTTTTATTTCTTTAAATTTCTAGTGTTGATCTGCATAGACAAAACTTTAACACTCTGCACAACTTGTTATTTTTTCTAATAATTAAATGTTTATACCAAACTGTGAAAAAGAAACATTTTATTTCTTGAAGGTTTAAGTTCATCTGTTAATATAAACCATCACACTTAAGTCAAAAACTTCTCATTTTTTTCTTTTCTTTTTTCTTACAGAAATAAACAGTATGTAATAGATATTTTTCAAAGAAAAGTTAGAATTCAAAGAATTCTTTAAAACAGCTGCATAGCTCTGTTCTTGCTTCTCCTTGTTTACATATAATGTAAATCTACTACTGCTAGTGGTGGCAACCTTGATTTAAGCCAGTGAAAAAAGAAAACAAGTATCAGTTTACAAACTTTTTATGTTTCAAAGGGCTAAATGGTTTATTAAAAATACATCAATATCTCATAATAACTTTCAGCTCAGATTGTTATTGTTGTTTTTAATAGGTATAAATTAGAGGGATAGAAGGGGTTTTATTTAACATTGGGTTAAAATGTAAATGAAGACTACAAAACAACTTATATAAGTATACATATAGATATATATGTACGTATATCTAAGTAAGTATACATATCTATAAAGTTCTAAAGCTGAAAACCTTCTTCCTAAACAGAACTGTATTACTTAATTATCCTTGAGAAGAAGGGTTAGACTAACTCAGTATTTTTAATCTTTTTTTTATGATTTAGTTTAGCGAGAAAAGAGGTTAGAGCAGAGTGAAAAATGATTTAGAACAGTGCCTACAATCTACTGATGCTTAATGTAGTTGATCATGGAAATACTTAAAACGATAGTATTAAGTGATTTATGCAGTTGATGACATAAATGTTTATGACAGCCTTAGCCACATAGCTGGATTCCATTTGACTTTCACACACTTTCTTTGAAGACATGCATGTGTAAAGATCAGTAGCAGTTGCCAATTTGCCTGATCTACCACATCACCATACAAAAACTGCTACAGATTTTCCCCCTCAGGTGCAATTTTGTCATACTCCATTAATCCTTTCAATCCTCCCCCAATCCTGTGGACTTGTTATTTAGTAATCCCTGATTGTTGTTGTGAAGGAACACTGGAACATCTCTGCACTCTGCAAGGCAGGAAATTACAACTATAGTCTATTAAATTTGGCTCTTGGATCAAGCAATATTCATAATGTCAGGACAAATTATCAGCAACATCCAAAATGTCAATTTAATACTTATTTTCTGTCTCACAAAGTGTTCCCTCTTCCGTACCCAGACAAAGGCAGAAGCCCAGCTGTATTTTTAAGGAGGGGGGAAAATCTTAAATCAACACATCATGTAGGGTAGCCTCATTCACTTATGCATGTCAGGTTTTCAGTTTTCAACTCCCAACTGGGAACTCTCCCACATGATTGCAACCTATTGTGCAACTGAACAACTTGGCTTTCCTCCACTTGAATCTGTTAAAGAGAGATTACTGGGAGTGTTGCTTTCCAGGGCTGCTCGAGTTAAATATGAGATGCTCTATAAACACCACTGTTTTTCTTTTTAATTCAATATTTTTACACTGCAAAGTAATTTGTTTGTATATTCTGTCTGTCTCATGTGCATTCACAAACACAGACAAGGCACACATACAGCAAGCCACCCAGTTTCTATCCCAATACAAATGAGTACTCCTATCTTTGCATATAGTCAGAAGTTCCTTTCTTTTTCTTACTTAAGGAAAACCAACCAATCAACCAACAACAATCAGCATTACATCTGCTTGACTACACTGAAGTTGTAAACCTTGGTGTAATTCTACTGACATGAAAAAGTAAGAGCTACAAGCTCCTATCCAGGATTTGTGATCAATTAGCTACTGATCTTTCTACAGAAAAGCTCATTCATTTATTTATTGCACTATGGTTTGTGCTGAGAGATATAACCAAATGTAATCTTTAAATAAGAAGAAACGGTCTACATATTTGGAGATTATAATTCTGAAAGAATATGAAAAGGCAAATAAATTAGCAAATCACAAAAACAAACAAAAAAGAAACAGACAAATCTTCAGAATCGTCTGTGAAATAGAGGAAGCTTTTAAATAAAGCTCTTCTTAGTTATTACAGACATTTAACATTGCAACATTTTATTTCTAAGATCTGACTTTTGGAAATGTCTGACTTTCACTGGTATTTTGTCCTTTAAGACTCTAGGATGATGTTACTCTCTGTTCTAGAGTAGTCGTCATGAATGTGATGATACTATCTACCTGCCCTGCACACATCAGTCAAGGTTCTTAGCATCCTGTTGGAAGAATGAGACTTACTGACCCATGAGTAGAGTGTGCACTATCACCATATCACGAGCTAGTTTTATTCATTTGCTTTGATGGGCATAGAGCACAACGTGGAAAATTCCGTGCAGAAGAATCATGTTAGTTTGATGGGGCTACTGAAGCCTATCCCAGATTTAACACATTCTTTACTGAAAGGAAAACTGGAATCATTTTCTATGAGTACCTTTAAAAATAGTTGAGATTTCACTGCTGAATTTAATAAAAAAAAATGATCTTCCAGTAATACCAGCCACACGGCTTTGTATGCTTTCCAACACTTCAAAACAGCAGGATACTCTTATGGTAAAACACTTAGCCAAATGCAGTTTCTTATATGAAAATAAAAGGCTCAAATGCAATTAGTTTAAATGATCCTAATGCATTCTGAACAACAGTACACAGTCAATATCCAAAAGAGAAATCTGACTGCAAAAGAAAGCTTATGTGTCTAATTCTGACCTTAGGAGTTCTCTAAAATTAGTATCAGTGCCATGCACTTCAAAACAAGCCACAGTAGTCTGTACACTGCTTGCATTAGCCCAAACTACGTTTACACATAGACTTTGTCTAAGAAGATGCGCAGGACAGGCCTTCTTATCTGCACATACAGTGCCCAACCATGCCATGCCATGATCCTGACAAGGATTTTATTTTCTAACACAGTGCAATAGTCCTATAAACCTGACGTGGAAATCCTGGTATCTGACAGCTCAGCTCAGTACGAGAGTCTGAAAATATTTCCCAGGTTTGAAAATATCTGCAAAGCTCCTACAGGAACAAGATTGTGGGTGGTTCTGATCCTGAAGATTTTAACACCAAGAAACAAATAATAAAATGAAAGTAAACCCAAGTAGAATAATAAATACTCACATGGACACACCTCATGTTTTCTTACAGTCAGAAACTCTTTACCTTTGTATGCTAACCAATGTCTTAGTGACATCCCTAGCAGGTTCAATTCTCATATAGTTTGTGAATTGCCAACTAAGGAGCTTGGCAGTTACAAACTGACCATCTCTTCTGCCTTCTATGATGACTCTGTCTACAGGCATTCCTGCAGCACATACTCACCCTGGCTGCATATGCACAACAGGTCTGTATGGGACTACTCTCATGTTGATTTGGACTGCAGTTTCACAACATTTTCAGACTAACTTCTGGCATCTATTTTTATCCTGTAAAGGAAATCTTCAAATGTCATAAAATTAGACCCTCAGTTGTTTTCATAAGAACAGAGAATGTCCAGTACTATCTGAGGAACTAGTTCTTAACTTGAACATGTAAACCAGTGTTGGGTAAGTGAAAAGAGAAGTAACAGTCTTTCTGAAAGTGATGAACTTGATTGTGAGTTTTCTATGACACTTTTACCATTAATTAAACATCAGTACATGTTCTCTAAGAATAATGTACCTTTGGACAGCACTGTATCTTTTTTTTTTTTTTTTTTTTTTTTTTAAGGTTTGTAACCTTTTCAATATTTCAGTAAGTATATATAATCCTGTATATGCATGCACGTGTAAATATCTATAATATGTCTGCACATGCATATGCATGATGGTAAGGCAATACGCTGAGCAACAACACATTCCCCTTGCCTGAACTATTTTTCTGCTCAAATAAAATAACTAGAACTGTAAACTTATACTAAATTAACAAAACTAATGTGGTTAAAAAATCTGAGGTATAGTAACGATTACACGCTAAAAGATACACAACTTTGAGATGATGATGTAATATGAAACTCGATCAAAATTCACTGATTTTCTCCTTGAACAGTATAGAATCATCTGTTATGCTTTTTTAAGACTGTGGCTGAAATCTTGCTTTTTTTCTTTCTTTTTCTTTTCAGATTGTCATCACTAAAGTTTCCACTGAAAATATTCTAACCTCCAGATCAGATGAGCGTTCAGGTGAAGCAGCAGCCAACACCCATAGGATTTAGTTCTGTGATCCTCCTGAGTCTAATATGAGATGAGAAGGCAGGCTTTTCAAAAGTATTTAATAGCAATTGTACAATTCCCACAGATTTTAATGGATGCCTTTTGCTTTCCCTAGATTGTTCTGATAAAAATTTCTCTCCTGTGAACTTAGGATTCTGTTATCTTGTGCACAGTAGTCCGTACAGCTAGTGCTACCTCAAATAACAGTTTTCGAAAAACAAGCCCAACCAGGTAATGCTATCACTGTTACTTCAGCAAGTAAGAGAATAATTGAAAAATAATTATAATCATATTAAAAAAAAAAAAATCAAATCAGGGAGTACTTTAATTTTCACCTTTGACAAGAGGAAGATATTCATTTCCAGCTGTTTCTATTTTTAATTGATCGTTTTTTATGTAGCAAGTAAAAGCCAGCCAATTTTCTTCAGAGAAGTGCTCCTATTCTCTTAACTCGGTAAGAACTATATACTTCTTACTGGTCTATTGCACCGTGGGGATCGGATAAAATATGAAAGCAAGGATTTCTTTATTCTAGCCTGGAAAATTAACTGTTAAGCTCAGTGGGGGCAGGAACGAAGGTGGCATTTAGATATAACTAATTTAGTATCAAACCAAAGCAGATAGCCTTCTCAGAAAAGAAAGAGACCAAAGGGAACACAAAATTGTACCTGAATTATTTCTGAGTCAATTCCTATGAAAGCTGAAGAACTTTCCTTTATGCTCAAATGGATTACACATTTCCTTTTATAATAAGCACACTGTTCACAGTTTTGCAAGATTAAATGTAAAGAACAACAACTGCTAAAAAGGAAAAATTGATATATTTTTAACAATTTCTTTTACTTAATAATAGTGCAAGAGTCATTTGAAGATGTGGCCTGGACTACTTTTTAAAAAGCAGATTGTAAGATAGATCCTCACTGATATGAAATAATATATCTCTGTTATCCTTCTATCTGCTATCCTTCAATTAGAATGAAATGAAACCATGATTACA
Organism: Alectoris magna; assembly: GCA_030625065.1. Classification (NCBI taxonomy): domain Eukaryota; kingdom Metazoa; phylum Chordata; class Aves; order Galliformes; family Phasianidae; genus Alectoris; species Alectoris magna. The sequence goes on from CM060560.1 coordinate 37,742,542, forward strand.
ATTTGCTTAATCACCTTATGTTAATAAAATAACAAACACAGCTTGTAAATTTTGTTCTTTGCTTTATTTTGTCTGCTTTTAATTGCTTAGATTTTCCTTAATTGTAAAGAGTGCATGTTTGAAGGGATAAATGTGCTGTCAGACCCAGCTAATCATTCCCTACTTACCCACATTTCTAAAGACCAAGAATTTTGCTTGAAAAGGGGCTTAGAAGCAATTTTCTTGTGTTCATTAATCCATAAACATCTGATTTCAAATCAGACTGCCAGCAGACATAACCTCTTTGCATTGCTACAACAGAGACTTGATTTGATTAATCAAACAGCTCTGATTCACTGAATTGTCTCCAGAATAGTTGTCCCTGACAATACTATGCAAATAACTGCTGATGTTGTGTTGGCATTCTCATCTTTCTAAAACCATTCAGTTTTCTCTTGTGGAAATTTCAGTTTTTTATATCTAATTCACAGGCCTATACAGAAGGCCCACCGTATCTGATGTTTATAGACTTTAGTTCACATGCTAGTCTTGGATTTGAAAATATGTGCAATCTTTACAATGCTGTTTTTCTATACCTCAGTTTACCCTTTACTAAAACAGTAATAATTATATTTCTGTATCATAAGATACTTCAGAATTTATTCAATTTTTATACACAGATTTTTTTTTTTTTTTTTTTTTTTTTTTAATTCATTTTCAGGGGCAATTCAATACTATATCCCATATAAGTAATTGCCTGCCTTTGTTCAAAATAGCTCTCAACTAAACTGAATGCAATTGATTTGTTTGAGGAACAGGGAGGTTTTGAAGTTTAAAATTTCAAAGGCAAATAAATTAGGGTATACATAGGTAATATTAAGTGTTTCTAAAGTAGCACAAGCCAGTAACACGCAACAGACTTAGGTACGTCCCAAAGCGATTAACCACGTAACAAGCAAGAATTACTCCTTGTGAGTAGTTCCATGTTCTACCACCATGAAATAAACAAAGGTGGTATCAGTAAGCTTGCAGTTGGGACTAGAGAGGAAAAATAAAATAAATAAATAAATAAATAAAATTAAGAATACGTAGAATAGTCTTTGGTTAGACAATAGGAAGATAAACCAAGGCACTTTAAAGAGACTGAAAAGTTAAGCCTCAGTAAAAAGAGCAGGAGTGACAAAACTTTCAACAGCTTTCTAAAAAGTCACAATTCCCAGAAACATGAGGAAAAAAAAGCCTCCAGAGAGTTCAAAAATCAAGAGGAATCATGGACAGAAGGCTTCGGGGGAAGCAATAAAATCTGTGAAGGAAGAAAATACCTTTTTTTTTTTTTTTCCCCCCCCCTGTGCTTTCTTAAGTACTCCAATTCCCAACAAAGCCTTGTTGCAAGCACTGATACAGCCAACCGTATATTCTTCCTGCTGGTTCACTCTGAGCAGCACGGTGTAACTAACCTGCTGATGAAGACCTCTCTGAACCTGCCTATACTTCTGCTTTCCAGGAAAAGACATGAACAATCATAATGGTCAGTTCTTCAGTATTGTGCCAAATACACACATGAACTGAGAACAGGATAGAACTCTCAGCCAGCCTACAATGACTTTGCCAAAGTGTAGATTGGTTAGATTACATTATTTCTCACTTTCCATTTGACACAATCTGTTTCTTCTTATGATTCAGAAAACAAATCAAGAATCATCTTATGGTATGATCTTAGTCTGAGCCCACCATATTGTTTTGATAAGCTTCTTAACAAATATTTCTGTATATTAAATTGAGTATCTTTAGTACTCCTGGGAAATAAAGTAGGTTACAGTCATTCAGCATAGATTCAGCCTCACATCATTCACCACAGGAGAAGAAGATATTCTAAGTCATTCCTAAGATTACTGACAATGTATTTATATTTTATAATTGATATGAATTAACATAAAAATTATGTATGTTGGTATTTGCATCAGTTACTTGTTTATGATTTGTGCTAGATTTTCTTTTTGAAGTTTTATGTGTTTATTTATTCATTACATTCTGAAACATAGTATTCAGTGATAATTGCTTAAAGAGTTACAGAACATTTGGTGATTTCCTTTCATATTGTTGGCAGAGAGTACAGTCTCAGCACAAATGGAAGAAAAAAAAAAAAAACATACATTTGCTTTAAAATTAAAAGCCCAACTCTTTCTTATTCCACCAGCATAAAATACGAGTAATTTCCCTGGTGAAAGGCAAAATGAGAGGAAAAACAGATGCCAGAATTTTAGGGAAGAGGTGCACGGCCTAACACAGGCTTCTAGATGCAGCAAGCCTTTCTGCTTTAGCTGTTGCAGTTCAAAACTAGGATGTGGTGAAAAGTGAAACTTCTTTTAGACTTTCAGCTGTTCACAACTGGGCTTTTGCCCAGCATGCAGATTAGCATAATTTGCTGTCTGCGTTGAAAGAAAGGTCTGTGACTCAAAACAGCAGGAGTGCTGCAAGTCAGAGCTGAGTTGCTTCAAAGAACTGAATACGGAAGTCTGAATGTTGCATTTATTTATTTTTGTTTTTATTATCAGGAAAGCTGTGTCCCATCATATCTTTGTATTCAGTCCAAGCATCTATCACCTAATTTTGTAAATGATGTTACATAGCTCGGAGATTATTATCACAGCCTAAGCTTAAAATAATAAGTTTCAACTCAATTGAAATGCAAAGACAAAATGCTGCATTCCTTTCCCAGCTGAGCTTTTATTTAACATGCCAGATTAAGAAGCTTGCTCTACTTTACTGGATCAGAGTCAACACAGTTTGTACAAGAAACTCACAGATAAGGGGAAAACAGGTCTTAAGCAAACAAAAATCTCAATAAAACAAGGGGGCATTTCGCCCAACTGTGTTCTACAGAATTTATCATTAAATCTGTGCCTCTGCTAAGTCTGAAAAGGAAGGCTGCTGTCATATTTTGGGATAGCTACCCTGACACACATAGTAAAACCAAACTTCTCTTTCTTTTTTTCTTTGGTTTGGTTTTGGTGTTTTTTGTTTTGTTTCTATGAAGCTTTAATCATCTGAGAAACACCTAAAATAAATTCACACAGCAATTTAGAACAGCATAATCTGAAGCTCCAATGGTTTTGGATTTAGCATAATGCATCTCGCTATTGTGCTAAACTACCTCAAACTGCCACGGATCCATGGACTTAAAAAACGATTCTTTTGTCTCCCCTGGTTAGAAAATAAATACATCTAGTTAAAGCTCTTGCAAGGGGCGCAGGCAATCCTAACACATCTACACTCAGAAGTGTGTTATTTCTTAAAATGGTGGTTATACTCTGATTTGCATATACAGTTGTTTTCATCAGTTACTCCTCAACACTTTTCCTATAAATTTCATGCTGTTCTGCTCTTCTTAAGATGTTAAAGTGTCACAAATGATAAAAACTGAAACACAGTGAACCTAGTTTGGAAACTGCATTCTGAATATGTTTATCTTTAGACAATACACAAAGAATGCTGTCTATATACGTAAGTGGCTCAAAAGTGGGCCGTGACAGAAAGTATCCAGGTAATATCAGAAATTATTATAATGTGTTTAATACAGCCGGTCGCCCTATGAATAAACTAAACCAAGAAGTCAGAATTGTGTATTAGCTGAAAACCTAGACTATAGCTTTGCTTATAAACGCATCATGTAGTCTTGATGGTTAAATTCATAAATGTTGTGAGGGATTGAGACCTGGTTTCCCTAATTCCTGCTATTTAAAGTAAATTAATACTTCATATTAAAAAGCAGGGATTACTCAAGAAACCACAAGGGAAGGATGGGTGCTGCAGGAAAGAAAAGAGTCTTAGAGATCTTTCGGTTTCCTGGAAGAAAGGGGGATTAACACACAGACGTGAGGAGACAGATTCTGCTCTTGATTACAAGCAAAACCACCAGTGGAATTGCTCTAATTTCATAAATACAGCATTTATGGATGTGCAATCAGAATTGGGCTCAGATAGCTTTAACACAAAGGTTATTACACACAAGCTCTAACCTTAGCAAAAAAAACCCTTAACTTGGGAGTAAATGGTATTAACATCTTCTTGGCCTTTTTCCATGACTATATACACTAATGGCATTAGTGTAAATGTGACTCAGACTTGGGATCCCTGGTCACTGTCGCAGCCAAGAGCCTAAGTATATGAAATCTCCTTGGCTCTGGTAAAACACTAGTGCTAAATTCTGGGAAATGATAACACTGATTCATCTCAGAACAGTCTATATATAACAGCAAGACTAGGCACACATAAAATTATGCACTATCTTGCCTCAAGGTTAGCAACATATTCTAGTAGAAGGAAAAATGTTATTTTCATTCCCTGCAATCATGTGATAAATAGCTGCAGGGCAGATTCAGCAAGATCTCGAAGGTTGTGATTTTACAATATAATGAATGTATGTCTAGCTTTTTGCCACCTGAAAAAGCAGCAAAACAAAGCAGGACTTGTCAGTATTTCGCTTATGGCAGAAATCAGACAATGTCCAGAACCCTTCATGAGATACTGCTAGCATCGTAAATAGTTTGATTATAACATTGACTCCAATACTTCAACAGCTCGGCTTTCCAGTATATGGTGTAATTGGAAGCAGCAACCAGCATGTATCACGTGTGAATGGGAAATGTCTCCAGCTGAGTAACCACCAACGGTGAACCAAATATGTTGTCTTGTAGGTGCTTTTTTTGGGGGGGGAAATAATAGGGAAAAAAAAGATACTGAAAAGGAGAGGATCCTTAGACGAGTCTAATATTTGTACAGCACATGAGGCAAGCAAATCACCTACAAAGTTCAGAAGCAGAAAGAACAAAAGAGTCACTGAATTTAAATTAAAAAAGTAAGAGAGGAGACGATGGTAAAGGATTATTTTAAGAGATATAAGGGAGATTTTTTAAAAGTTAAATATGAAACACAACATATAAAACATCTGTTTATCCAGATAGCTTACTAGGAATAGCAACAAATCTTAAGAGGCAGTTTTAATGGAATAGAAACCCTTCAGTTGACATTAATTCAAGCCTTTGGGCAAATTCAGAAGACATTTTAACAAAGGTGGGAGACATATACTGAGCAGTGCGTTCTTAGGAGAAGGCAGATTCAAACCAAATTACAGAAAAATTGAAGATGACAACTCAAGCTGAGGACTGTTTACCTACCCTGCTATGGATGTACCATTGTTTGAATTCTACTCATTTATTGTCAAAACTGAGTAGACAGTGGATGGAACGTTTTATTCTGATCATACTCCCTATAAAATACTGTGGTTTACTGATGTACAAATTGAATACAGGCTGATCTATACCATCACCATCACAACTTAATGGCCTGCATTAAATTACTGTTTGATTTTTATGCTTCATACCACTCCCGTTTTGGGGGATGGCTGAGTTATAATCACTGTGTGAACCTGTAATCATTGATGCAATTATGCATAGTTTGCAAAACAGTAGCATAAAATTGAAGAAGTCATAAAAATGCACTGCAGTTACACCAGATAGTATTGCAAGCCTGGTAGGAACTTTTAGGTGTATGCCTCCTAATATCACCTGCGATGAATCTGAAAGCTCAACATGGACTTTACTTTATGTTTCAACCACAGAACTAAACTGTATGGTTTTGCCAGACAGCAGGGCAGAGATTCACTTTGCCTCACTTCAAGAGCATGAAAGAGCCTAAAATAAGTACACATGTAATTCATATCCTCAAAGGCACCTTTACATTGCAAGATAGTATAAAATGATTTTGCACTGAAGTAGGTAGTGCAGAATAAAATCCTGCTAATGATAAAGTATTATAGTTTCACCTGTACATAGCCAGCTGACATCAACCCCAAGTGTATTGTTCAGAGCTGACCTCGACCAGCTACATCAAGGTACAAAATATCTGCTGCTTCTCTCCACATGGATTTTACATTTAGACAGCTACCTCACAATAGCAATCTTGATGTAAAGTACACTTATTTTGCAGTGAAGATAGAACCTTAAAAAAAATGAGTAAAAGGCACATATGTTCAAAGAGTAATGAGTGTAGAGCACAGTCCAAATGTAAATGAGACCAATTCTATCTCAGTAAACTGAGTTATGCAGACTAACACAAAAACTAAATTCCTCCCTTTGTATTCTTAATATTTCTGAGAGCAGCAAAATTTACTGGAGAAAATGTCAAACAAATTGGCTATATAGATACAAAAATTCATGTGATTTTTTTTTTGTTTTGCTTGTTTTTTGTTTGTTTTTGTTTTTGTATTTAAAAGACTATCTTCTCCTGCAAGAGTTAATGTAGTTTGTGAAAGTTATTATGATTTGGCTTATAAGCTTCAGCTGGTTGTGGTAGCTGTTCAAATTTCATGACAGAATGCTAACTTATCTATGCTATTGAAAAAACTAATGAGGTGGTAAATAGTTGGAAAGCAATGTTACATTCAGTGATATGCAGGTTTTGCAGGTTTCTCATTATCTATGTAACCGTATACATGTAAAAGTAATGAAAACCCAATACAGGCAACCAAAACTTAAGGCTTTAAAACTGGAGTAGAATTATGCTGCTGCTTTCAAAAGGAAATGAGATAAATTTAAGCAAGGTCAAAAAAAGCCCCTCAACATTTTAGCTGGGGTTTTACGCTAGATCTGAGGTCTCATGGGCAGTGTTTAGGTGAAGATCACAATTAAGCTAACACAGTCAATTTATTCTCATGCTAGTTTTACTCCAGTTGACAAAATGGCAAAATGCTAAGTAGTCTGAAGGCTTCCCTTTGTTATGCTTGTTGCCTATGGCTTTTAATTGAAGATACTACCACAGCACCCCTACCAAAGTCCAAATGTCACAAATAGTAGCAAACAACAGTACAAAGTGCAGAGGATCCTCCTGAACCCAAGCTATCTTTACTGAGTACTGCAGGAAGTAAGATATAATGTTCTTCAGTGGCTAGAGGCTTGCTGAAATGAACTTCAACAACAGTGAAAACAGGCTAAGCTTATAGCTTTAGAAAGCTATAAATGTTTAAAAATACCAATTATGAGATCGTGAATGCATAGTATTTTTCAATGTGGTCACCACTGATCCAGAAAATGTTAGTTCTGAAACCAGGAATAATTTCTTTGACATACTTAGGACACATAGAAATCCTAACTGGCAACAAGAAGTACTTGGTCTGCAGTCGATCTGTACCATCTATAAATTGTCTTAGAAGGCATTGCACAAAACCACTCCGTTGAACAGTGCTCAGCATGCTGCTTTAAACAAGCAGACTCAAGGATCAGTGGCATTCTTTATATTTTACTAGCACTGCCAGGTTTCTTATTAAAAGGCTAAGTTTTCCTGCAAGTCCAGACACCCACACAGAGCTTTTAATCATTTTAAAATGTAAAGATACATAAATGTTTTCATCACTCACCCCAATCTCCCTTTCAAATTGCTGAATTCAAGTAGCACTATTCAGTTACCAAATTGTGAACTCCAGTGTTCTGCTTTGTGAGTTACATTTTTCGTAGCTGCTTTTAAAATCAATTTTCTTATCTAAGTCTCAGTGAGATACCACACCTATTACAAATTGTGAATGCATTATACCACCTGTGAGAAAAGTATGAAGAATCTTCTGAAAAACAAACAAACAAACAAACAAACAAACAAAAAACCCAAGCAAAAAAAAAAAAAAACCCAAAAACAAAAAACAAGCAAAATACAAAATAAAGAGTTATTTTGTCTGCTGGTTTTAACTATGACAGATGCAGGATGGCCACAAAAATAACTGGTAATATCCTAATATCTGGAAGGAAAACCTGTACTATAGTAGTGCACGTACTTCAACAGTTGTAGGTAAAGATGGATAGAGGGGATTTTGGTTATGTATTTTTATAATACAGACATTACCTGCTCTGAATGAATACAACTAATACAAGTCATTACACCACACAAAGCTAGCTTCAACCCTCTGTTACTCACATGTAACATGCCTATACAATATCAATCACAACTGAATCATATTTTGTCAGTATTAAAATGCATGTGCATAACACTACAACACTAGCCATCTCTGTTCATCCCATACATTAGGATGTAGCCCGTAGTACTACAAGTACACCAAGTTAAAGCCACTTCAGATTCTGACATGCAACTTAGTGTTACATTTGTTTACTCCCACTGTTTCTGTTTTAACCAGAAGACACTATGCCAGTTATCACAGTTGCAAATCCACAGTTATGAAGTCAGGGCCTAGTTTTCCTGCTGCCAAATTTTTCAACACAAATTTAGTAAGTCACCAAGCTAAAGATAGAAAATGTGTGTTACCTATTGCAGGATTTCATTTCGTTTTCAAATGTGTTTTAATAACTATAACTTGCCCTAATTAAATTCTCTTAAATGTACTGAAGCAAGACAAACCAAGTATCTAGCTAGTTAAAAAGGTATTTTACTTTCCATATTATGCTTCTATCCAGATATGGTTCCAAATGATTCAGTTCTTCATATCTTAAAGAAGCCAGTTGGTTCATCAGTCCTTATCTACTGCAATGTGTGGTCACAAACTGAACTAGCAACAACACATCATATACAAATGTGTCACTTCTCTGCTGCGATAGTATTTGAGAGGAAGTATCAAATTTCTAATGTGTGCATACATATGTTTTACAAAAAGCAAAACAAAACAAAAAATACTCAAAGAATGAAAGAAGAGATTAAAAAGAGGAACAAGAAAAGGCAGTGACAGTATATAGTAAAAGAAAGAGATGTATTTAAGCATCAGCCAAATGACACCATTTTTCATATCATTTACAGTAGATCTTAAAGACTAAAATACTTCACATGCTATTAGTTTCTTCATACTCTGTGACGGATTAGAATATTTCTTAATCAACTGCTAAAGTACAGGAAAAGACCAAAGCCTACATTTTAACAAAACTGAGGAATAGTGAAATCCAGTGATGTCCAGCAGGGCTGCTATCAATAGACAATAACAGAATCAGGGAAATACATATATCTTTTAAATACTCTTCAAAAATGCCTATTTTTGACAGTTTCTTAGTCCAGAGATTGAAAATTTACATTAAGAAACAAAAGTTCTGATTTGTAATCAAGGAAGCAGATTAAAAACTAAAACTGTTATGAGATTTAAATTACTTACTCCAAATTCTGGACTGCCCCTCTACCTGGAGGCACTGTGAAAGCCCATACAACTCATTCACATGCAGCCTTGCTCTACCAGGTAAATACTATGGGCTGCATACAATTTGTTGCAATTAATTAATTCTATAGTAAAAATGAAGAAAAAGTAAGTCTTTAAATCTCAATCATTTAAAATATTTAAATCTCAATCACTTGTGATTGCCATTCACACAATTCATAGCAATACTGAATTGCGGTTCCTGTAGTCCACCTGAACTGTTCTAACACTTGAAAAGATGGCTATCAGAAGCGAAGAGAAACAGCATCAAAGTGAATCAAAGCTCACTTCCCTTTGCTACATCCATGTTTTTCATCTATTTTCACAGTATAGACAAGTGTTGCCATTTTTCAGTCATCACAGTTGGAAGAAGAAAAAAGGGCTTGTAAAATAAAAATAAAATGCCAATCACAGTAGCGGATCATCTATCTTGACTCGTTTTGTATTTCTACTGATTGACAACCAGGTGCTCTCATAGCACACAAAGGCAAAAAAAAAAAATAAATCAGGTGTTCATTTCAAACTGAAATGTTTGACAGATGTAGCAGCTTTCTGAGATGAATTTGATGAAATCTCAAATAGGAAAGTCCATCTCCTGTACACAGGAGAGATTACATTTTAACAGACAAGTTTTACTGTCCTTATGCAAATGCAGATTTCATTTATTTATTTATATTTATCTGGCAGATGTTAAAAACATGGGAGACGACTACAACTTTTCTCTTGGTGCACAGTCTACCTCCTGCTGCTCTGGATTCTGCAGGCTTCAGAGCGATCCAAGTTTCAGGGTACTGTTGTCACAAACTGAAGGTAATTTCAAATTCTCTTACTGGCAACACTTGCACTTCAACGATATTTTGACCTCTATTTCTGAAATGGCAAAAGTGAACTATCTGACAAGTGACTGAAAATTCATTCTGCTATGGACACATACCTAAAACAGAGAGGTAAAAGAAGCATTTTTACGCTGTGATGCAAGTGGCCAGACATAACAGAGAATAGACATCAAAAGTTTACAGCTTCCTTTTTCTCCACTCACACTCACAGAATGAGGTATCAGGGAACATGTAGCATTTGGGAAAAACAGAAATAAACAAAATAACTGGGGTTTCAGTGTACTGTCTTCCTACAACGGTCAGCTGTGCAAATGGCCTAATAACAACTTAAGAAAAAGAATGTTTCTGTTGATCTAGGAGCCCTTGTATTCAATCCACGTTGTAAAGAAGATTTTCCCAAAGGTAACTGAGCATACTGTTTGTCTTCTGTGGGCATGTATACTATTCAAATGATATTTTTCCCTACAGATATACCTACCCTTAAAATCCTTCTCTCACTGTATTCAGTCTTCACTAGTGTGGGATGCATCTCACCCTACTATATCCATCAGCTTCTGCAACTAGTTTTAAAAGAGTGTTTTTTTTCGGAAGGGGGTAAACTGTGAAACCAGTGAAGCATCTAAGATTTGACATACAATGTGAAGTTACACCATACCAATCCAACCACAGTATTAACAGAAGCAAAATCAGGTACTGTGTACGCAGGTGTTACCAGCTAAATATACTGTTGAAAATAATACAAAGGAAGATGTTCACTATTTGTGAACATCATTTGCAGAAATTAGGCTAGATTCACAGTTGGAAGTTGGGCACGTCTTCAGATATATTCACTACATGCTGCAAGAACAGGGACAGACAATAACACTAACTGGGGAAAAGCACTAAAGCCAGGGGTTTAATATCACTCTTCTCCAGAAGACACCTTAGTTTACATATCAAGGAGGTATTCACTGTAATTAAAATTCACAGTTCTGCACCTTTTTCTGCAGCTCCAAGACCAATTTCTGTTAAGCCAAGGTGTCTAAACTTTCTTCCAAAAAAATTCTGGTAGGGGGAAAAGGAGACTCACAAAAGACTCAGTGCTTAAAGTATTCCACCATGAAGATCGGTATCAAATCGTTAATTTCTTTTCATTATAATAACTCGATAAATAGGTCATATATAGAAGCATGTATGGTAGAAACACCTTTCCATGATAAACCCAGTTGTCTTCCTGACTTGCATGCTTTGAAGAAGCGTGGATTTCGAGGCAGAAATTTGCATCTGCCAGGTTTAGCCATTTAAAAGATATTGCTGCCAGATACCAATCTACAAGAGATGGTAAGAGAAGGAATTATCATTACCAACTGAAGCATGAATTTCCTTTCAGATTTTTAAGAGTAATGAAGGCTATATGACCAAACAAGGATAAATAAGGCTACTAAAGTAGCTCACCTGATAGAAAGTATCAAATTGTCAGTTTTTAAAGACTTTGTAACGATTAAGAAAAACAATCGCAGACTTAGTAACACATGAAAGCCTAGGACATAGTAAGAATGAATATACTGCAAAATTTTAAATACAAGCAGTATCTCACGGTTAATTTGGTTAGAAGGAATGGAGAAGAAGGAAAGAATATCAATTTGTGTCTACAAAGCATTTTACAAATCAATATTGATATTTTTTTTCTTACAGCTATCAGCCAAAGAGAGTATCTAATTAAATTTTTTTTGGAGCAGGGAGATGTTGCTGTTTTAAAGTGCTACCCAGATTTCATTCCCGTGATTATGGGCAAGGAATAAAAGAAAGAAGAAAAATTAGATAGCTGATCTTCCACATTTTATCAAATTCTGCTCAAAATAAAATGATTTTTAGTTCATATGAGACCCAACTCATCTTACATGTTTTTTAGATTTTGAAAATATTCTCTTGGTGTTATCTTACATTTTTTATAAAGCAGTTAACATCAGGAAGAGCTACAGGTGGCATAAATCAGCAGATTTATCTCCATTTGGACATAACATCAAATACTGAACAGCTACTCTAAGAAAAGACTCCTTATATTTTTACTGTAGCAAGAACTGTGCATATTCAAGAACAACTTTCAAGTAGAAATATTAATACATATACTCTCTCTCTCACACACACACACACACACACAAAGTGTGGCATTTCACAAAAGAAATGGCAAAAGTACATCATCGTCTCATAGGAAACTAAAGAAGCTACACATCAACTGCAGTTACTTCTTGATCATTTCCTGAAAACTGCTGAATTACTCAATTGTCCCTCGTAGTGCAATCGGAGATGCAAAAAAAAAAAACCCCACGTCAACTTTAAAACAAATCTCTCACTTTTACTCACTTGCAGAAAAGAAATAACAGGTAAGAAAAAGAGATAGCAACACTTCTGAGGCTATAATTTGAACACTTCAGTGTGACTACCAATTAGATTTTTAAACTACCTTACCGAGAAAGTTAGAGAAAAACTGAGAAAAAAATCACAATTTTTTCTATTAAGATCAACATGAAATTAATAACAAAATTATATTGGGCCAAATGCTTTGCTGACTCCTCTCATCCTAGGAATAATCTACATGTGGCTTTGTACAGGTACAAAAACGGTGCTAAACAAAACAATTTACTTGAAGTTTTTGTAACCGTACAACCAACGTAAGAGTGTAGTAATATGTTTACAGTGTCCTATATCAGTAATACCTGCTTTTCATAGTTCACTATAACACTACCTATTAGGAAAAAAATAAAATAAAATAAAATAAAAATATTGCAGCTACATTAGAAGGAACTATTTTATATGATATTTTTGTTATAAAAGAACTGTTATGATGATATTCGCTTTGTGTCAAGCACTTAAAATCTCAGTTAAGTAAGACGCTAAAGCCCTTTATGCAGCAAACAACTTGCTAAAAGACACCAATGGAAATAAAGATGTTCCCACTCTCAGCTTCAGTAAAATATGATAGCTGATAGCATCCACTCATTTCTCATCTACAGCCTGGGAAATCATTTTCCAGTCAATGGAATGCTATTTGATGTAAACCAGAAATGAACAGATTAAATGCACACATCGGTCTACTGGGATAAATCATTTTGCATACATTCCAACACAGGCCATAAAGTCAAACCAGTAATAAAAGAAGAAAGTAATATGTGATTTTGTTTTTCTTTTCCTCTGGCAAAGATATGGACATTAAAGAATGCATGTCAGATAACTCTACTTTATAATCAAGTAAGGAAACTTCTGAGTATATGTTGTAAAGCCAATTTGCTGTTTTGCAGGGTGACACCAAAACTCGAGTATCACCTATAATAGGCAGGTCCACTTGGTCAGTTATATTCTGTATATTGGGTACAATTCAATCCTAGAGTGAGAAGATACAGCATATCCTGCAATAAATGAAACTTGAACTCGGCTGCTCTTGAACTGAATTCACCTAGATGAGGACTAGTCCATTAGGTTTCACATACTTGCCCTTGAACAGAATTTGTGCAGATGAAAAGTCGTAGTGCAAAAATAAGAATCCTTGAGCTGATGAAGGAAATCTTAGGGTTTGAAACCTGTACTTCAGACAGGTAGGCTGTGCCTGTAAAGAGTTGCCTCATGTAAATGGGTCACAGTTTTCATATCTTTAACATCTGTTGTTTATACCCAAGAAAGCACATCAGGGGCAAGAAAATTAATTCCCCAATTGCTGTCAACTGAGTTAGGGAACAGCAATAAACAGCTTACTGTAAGCCTCTAGCTACAATAAAATTGCTGTCAATAAAATGTGGCTGATATGGTTTCGCTGTGCTAGAAGAATAGACTCTTTGGAAGTGAAAATCTGAAGTGGAAACAAGAAGGATCCTTCCTTGTTCCTATACACAAAAGAACATTATCACAGAATTCCAATAGTATTAAACTCTCAGGATCCAATTCACTCTCCCATGTGTGCCACAAATTTATTAGCATTTATGAAATTTGGGCTTTGCACATTCAGTACAGATGAGACCCCAGTGAATCCGATAAAAGTCTTTTGCATGGGAAACATTTAAAGAGCAAGGAAGCTTGCTAAGCTTTTCCTGTCTGTATCTGTACACACAAAATGTTCCCTACCCTAGTTTAGCATTTCTACTGTCACTATTGAAAATGGTATTATAGCTTAAGGTTATGTTCAGATTTCCATTATAACCCCCCAGTTTTCACATGCTCTTAACTTTCTGAAAAATTCTTCTTTTCAGCTGAAATTTTCCATGCTTGGTCTCAGCTGAAAGATGAATTTCTTTAGACAGTTGAGCAAAATCCGTTAACCTATTTTTCAGTTATACAAGGATAAAAAGAAAATACATTGTGCATTTTCAACATTTCTAATATTTTAGTATATAGATATATAAACATATGGAACTCAGAAACAAATGAATTTTACATGCAGACATTTTTCCAGGTGAGTATCTTCACCCAAGACTAACATCCATGCTAACTTATAAAACAAGTTAAACATGGAAAGGAAAAGAAACAGTGGAATTGTGGGTTTTTTTGTTTTGCTTTTTTTTTTTTTTTTTTTTTCCTATTGAGTAGTAAAACAGGACCACTAAAAATAATATTATGTACAGAATTATGGAATGCTATCATTTCAAAATGTAAATATTTGCAGGTGACACAAATTCTGTACTGCTGTTCCAATGCAGATTTCCTTCACATATACCTTGAAATTGCCTCTCTCGGCATATCAAATTAGAGTCATTAACATTTTCAGCTTTTTTTTTTTTTTTCTTTTTTCTTTTTTTCCTATCTTATATAAACCCCAAAGTTACAAATTTAAACATTCCAGTATAAGACAGTATCAGTTGCATTTGCCAACAGAAAGCTCACGTGATAAGCTTAAGTAATCTGCATTGATCAGCAGGAGCCTGGCTACTCATTCCTTGGTCAGGCAAAAAGTCCACTGACTGAAAAAGGAGTAAAGGAAGCTCCACAGTTATTGACTGTGTTATTAAAAACAAAATAAAAGAAAAGAAACAACCAAAAAACAAACAACAACAACAAAAAAAAACAGCCAACTAACCAACCAACCAAACAAACAAACAAAACTTAAGTGTGGAATGCATTCAGCCCCAAATCCTTTATTTCTGCCATCAGAGCACAGAAGTAAAAGGACAGTGACAACATATTTTCAGCTTTCCTGAAAGTACTAGAACTGTACACATTTCCAGAATTTACAAATCATCATCTTGACTCATAAGATTTACGATGCGCTGTCTTTCTTGAAGACAACATCTGAAGTCATTTGGACTTCAAGGATGTGCTTCATTCCCATCACTTTAAATGAAAGTTAAACACATTTCTAAATGCTATTTGCTTAGGAGTGCAGACTGAAGGTTTTGCTCAAAACCTCCACTGAAACTTATTTTACAAACTGTTTTATTTGCCAGGGCTGTGCTTCAAATCTGATTAAATGAAGTTATAATTTAAAACTGGGATAACCACAGCAAATTGGCCATAATTTCTTTTATTATTTAATCTGTTGTTAACCTAATGATACTGAGTAGGAGGCTTTTGTCTGTTTATTTGCTTTTTATAAAAGGTCTTTCACTCTGAAGAATACACGTCGTCTTCTACCATATTTCTATGCAGTTGTTTGGTGTACTGACTTACTAATTTCAAGTGCATTTTAAAGTTCAATCAAATTCTGAAAAGAACACTGATTGAGAAGCCTGCATAGATTTCAGCATTCTTTATGAGTCATAACACTGATTTTGGAAGCTTAGCTATATGAGCTGGTGGTGTGTAACATCCTTTCCATACTCCTAATTATGTGAATTAGCATTTAGAACAATCCCAAGTTCAAGTATTCAAAAATGCTCTTTTCAGAGCATCCACCAGGTTTACTGCAAGATAGGCACTTGAAGAAGGCTTTGGTTTTTATACTGGGTACTTCTGAAACATCAACCTGTGCAGTTCAAAAAGACATGTGAAGAAAAGACTTAACCACAAAATTTCCTCTAAAATTATCAACAATAACACAGAATTTTCCCAGTAAAAAATACTAATAAATTTGTATTGAACAATGGATTTCTGAATTCTAAAGGCTTTCTGACACAGGTCCCAGTTCTAACAGATTTCTAGGGCCCAGCTCCCATTAGAAATAATAGAATTTCGTTTGAAAAAAAGTCAAAGTGGGGACTTGGGTCTCACCTCTACACCAGATTTAATTCAGTCATCTGTAAGATACACTTAATGTATACTTTGCTTGAACTGAAAGAAATTTGAAGTAGAAACATAGGATGCTAGCATTTCTTAAATTAATCCTATATTTCTTCCTTCCCTATTTCAAAACCCTCCATAATTCCCACACCCTTTGCAAACCACACACAGAAAACTTATACAAAATACAAGTAATTTACTACAACTTCCAGCAGAAGACACAGAAAAAAATATTTTAAACTTCAAGAAAACAGAAATATCTCTTCATGAAGGAATTAAAAAAGAAATAATAAAAAAAAAAGATGTGTGTCCAAAACTGTGACATTAGTTTTAACAAGTAAGCAGTAAGATTTCTATTTTAAGTCTGAATATTTTGCCTAAAGGACATACTCTATAAAAAATCTATTTAAAAGACCTATGAAAGACCTATGAAAGCGTATTTAACTGCAGTGCCAGTGAATGTTAGCCAAGATGCATCCTAATCCCAGGAATTACAGAAGGAATAGTACAAAGACTGCTAATGATTACTGCCATTGTTGGCTGCACTCCTCCAGCCAAAAGTGTTAAGGGGACATAAGGTTACTTCCTGTAACATGCATCACTGGGAAAAAAACAACAAAACCTCAGCACCACCTCCCCCTTCCCCACAGAATAAAAGTACATAAACTCAGTTTAGATAACTGTCTGCCTAAGGAATAGTTATACTTGCAGTTAGACATAATATTGCAGTTTTTGCAGGGATTGATTCAAATCACATGATATGAATATTTGCTGACTTCAGAGAGGATTTAATAAGACTTCAGTGAAACCTGAATCACATCCATACAGAGGAATATAGATGATTATTAAAATGAAACCAATATATTTAATGCAATGAACACAAGTAATTGAAAATACTGCCTGTAGGGTGTTTTTCTGTTTGTTTGGGGTTTTTTTTTCCTACTTTTTTTTTTTTGCTTATATTCAATTTCACTGTGCAGAACATATACATTCTGTCAGGTAGATCATATTCCAGACCTTAACTTCCCCAGTATACTGAGGGGGATTAAGTCTTGAGTTTCTTAATAGAGTTTGGAGAGCTAATTTAAGATAATTTAACAACATCTCTGAACAGAAAAGGAATACGTGGGCTGGGGGTGTTACATATTGTAACTAAACCAGGGGGAAAAAAAATCGCATGAAAACTTCAGCCAAGTAACCGCTGATTATGCAGAGCTCTTCTACAGATTATTTTTGTTTGTTTTAAATGAGATCTTTTCTTAAACTTATGCAGACAGTATGTATATGGTGCTGTACAGCAGCTTAAAAACTGCTCCCGGAGTTCAACACAATTTCAATTTCTTAGAAAGGCGACGGTTTTGTGAGAACCTTCTTAGATGTTTTCAGTATCTCACTATATCAGTTGTCTCAGAGTAGTTACTTTAGCAGAACTGCCTCAAAAGTGCTTGTTTTATTCTTAGTATCTTGTTAGCGTGACACCTTACAGACACCCAAAGTCAAGACACAGTTCTAGATACATCACATTCATCTCAGATAAGGCTAATGCAACAGCAAGAGAATGACTTTATCCTAAACTTGGCTACTGTCAAAATCTTTTTGCAAAGACAAGCCTAAATGTGTCTTGCTTGATTCTGTAAGATTCGTATCTCTAATAAATTCTGAGAAATCACCATAACTTGGAGGGCACAGTGCCAACAGGCATACAAAAGTGATTCCTAACACCTAAGAAGTTAGTGCAGTGGAAGCTAAGCACTTGGATAGCTGCTTTGTAAACACACGAACTTAACTACTGACCAGTCCAGTGCAACTACCATTAAGCAAAAGGTTCTTTGGCTGGAATATCAGCTTGGTCCTTCCCTCCCCCCTTTTTCTACCTACTGCAGGACTGGCACCCGGCCAGCGTAAGCGACATAGTACCTTAGTGCCATCTACAGGCTATATTGACATTCTAATTTAGTGGCAAAAGACAAGCACCAATAAAATAAATTAGACAGCGCTGCATTTAAATCTTTATTAGCAAGGAATTATTAGACCTAAGAAAAACTAATGCTGGATTTGGTTGAAATATGAGTTTCTCAGCCTCCTAATCCCTCTTCATATGGCGTATTTCACAGTTTAAAACGAGTTATGACAGATCACTTATGCATTACTAAGATGAGAAAATATTTACAATGGGCTGACTTCTTTCTGCATAATTCAGATGTATTCAGAGAACGTGTTCCTTTTGAAAGTATGCTTTGGCCATTTTTTTCAAAATATGCAACAAACTGTCTATGCAATACCAACTTCAATCTATTACAACAAAATCATTTAAACTCAAAACAGAGGAAGACTTCCGTATGGCTTAGTTATATTCTATAAACAAACCACATGCTTCACAGATGAAATAGCTTGGAAATTCAGCTGTCTTTGTTAGGGAAAAAAAAACAAAAAACACCCAAAAAGTAATAACTCCTTTAGTAGCACTAACTTAACAAAGTTCCATATCAGCTTGAACTGTAAAAGAAACTCAAGCCAACTCACTTTGAAATTTGACATTGAATGTACACATCCCTTCAATCTCGAAACAGTCATGTTTTTCTGACTGAAGTTTGGCATAAAAGAAGTTTTTTCTTCAGTAACATTTACATTTGGATAGTCAAATACTGGGGAGGAAAAAAAACCAACAAAACATATCTGTTTATGCATATGCATGTGCATATGCAGGGACACATACAGTCCTTCAACAATCAGTAATCTTCAGAATCCAAACTACTAGAGGCATTTTGAAAATGTGTGGGTAAGCCCCACATAAGTGATAATGGAGTTAAGTTTTTTTTCTTTGTTTGGTTTTGTTTCTTGTGGCTTTTTTTTGTTTGTTTGTTTGTTTTTGTTCCCCCCCGTAAGATAACTAAGCTAAATTAGACTGAATAAAAAAAAAAACAAAAAAAAAAACCAAAAAAAAAAACGTACTGGCACTTTTAATACTGGTTGATTGGGCACTTGTATGCAGTACTTATAGACCAGTAAAAGTGCTCGTTTACCTGTCTGGTGTGTAAGGGGCCCTTTGTCTTGAAGCCTCCTTGGGAACTGCACTCTGAGGCACTGAAGTGATCTGAACTAGTGGAAGAGCGTTTGGAAAGGGTGTCACAGCCACCAACAAAGGTGTTGTCCAAAGGGAGTTCCTGAATCACGTGGTGCTTTTTCACTGAAACGGGAGTGTCAGGTTTGAGATGAAAAGCAGACTGTGGAGAGGCAGATTTGTAATGCTTGGCAAGATCAGGACTGTTAGGCTTAAAGGTTGTTGGTGGTGCTGTGCCCCAATCAAATCTTCCTATACTTTGCTCCTCCAGCTCTGCTGGAAGGCTTATTGTCCCATTGATGGGTTCGTGAACTGCATCATCAGGTTTGGACTCCTCAATGGTCACAAAGTTCAAAAGAGAACTCTTCGGAGATTTCCTTTTCTTCCTTTTCTTTTTCTTGTTTTGCTTGTTCTCCTGATTGGGAGACATCCATTCAGCACCTTGCTTGCTCCTCTGGGCAGCTTTGAATCTGGATGCATGCCGGCAGCGAACGAGAACAGTGACAAATATCACCACTATGACAACCATGGCACCTGCCACAATAGCAATCATGATTGTGAGATAGTCCTCGTTTTGGTAGGGTTGGCTACTGTCTCCTATGTTCCGGTCCAGAGGCGTTTCCATAGTCCTGCGTATCAAGTCATAAATATAAGAGGCATTTCCAGCAGTATCATTTACATACAAAAAAACAAGCACAAGAGTATGCAAAGATTTGGGATAACCCAAATCACTTATATTGACAACTAAGCGATGCAGCCCCACATCATTAGGAGTCGGTTTTTCTTCCAGAGTGATGTTACCTGTCACTGGATCAATCCGAAACAAACCTTTGTTATTTCCACTCACTATTGTGTACTTCAGTTCAGCGTTCATTCCGGTGTCAATATCTACAGCAAACACTTCTGCTACCACTGATCCTGGAATTGCTGAGAGTGGCACCAGCTTAAAAGAAGTATTAGAAGGCGGGTAGATGACAACAGGGCTGTTATCATTAACATCCATGACATTTATGGTCACTTTTGCTGTAGAAGAGCGAGGGGGTTGTCCTCCATCAACTGCCTTAACGTCAAAGGTGTAGGAGCTCTGCTGCTCTCGATCAAAAGAAACATTGGACTTTATAACTCCAGAGAAGGGATCCAGCACAAAGTTGTCATTGTCATTGAGGATGGAAAGGGTCACCGCTTTGTTTTCTCCAGCATCTGCATCAGTCACCGTGATCACCCCCACAGTGCTATACTTTGGTAGGTTCTCTGATACAAAAAACTGGAAATGATTATGAGTAAATTTGGGACTGTTGTCATTTTCATCCAACACAGTAACAATTACAGCTGCTTGACTCTGCAAAGGAGGGGTGCCATTGTCTCGGGCTGTAACAGTGAAAATGAAACGCTCCTGTTCTTCTCTGTCAAAAACTCTGGAGGCTGTCAAAACTCCCGTCTTTCGATCCAGATCGAAAAAGGAGGCATTAGGGCCAAGCTGATAAACAATGTCTGCATTTTTCCCACTGTCTTCATCTGTGGCACTAATAGTTGTTAAGTATAGACCACGACGGTTGTTTTCAGAAACTGACAGCTCAATTACAGGCTGGCTGAAAATCGGAGGGTTGTCATTTTCATCCTCCAGCTTAACTCTTACCAGGGCAGTCTGGTTCAAACTGGGCTTGCCAGAATCAGAAGCAACAATTTTAAAGCTGAATTCTTTGGTGCCCTCATAGTCCAACAAGGAAGAAGTCTCTAACAAATACTGGTTGTCGTAAACTGCCTTCAGGTGGAAGGGGACCTCTCTCTCAATGAAACAGATCACTTTGCCATTCACATCAGTGTCCTTATCTGAAACTGTAATTAGGGCAATCTTTGTATTGACAGGATCTTTCTCAGATAAGTACACTGTGCCATTGATGGGACTTATTATGTACCTGAGGTCTATGTTCGGAGGGTTATCATTTACATCAGTGACATTGATGGTCACAGTTGCCCGAGCTGGTGTAGAGCTGCCATCACTAGCCAGCACTGTCACTTTGTGAATAGCAGTCTCTTCCCGATCTAAGGACCTCTGAACCGTGATCAGCCCTGTGGTGTTGTTTAAAGCAAAAAATCTTTTGGTTGCAGGGGCAACTTGGGCACCAAAAATATATCTGATTTCTGCATTGCTTCCTATATCTGCATCTGTAGCATGAAGCTGAATTACAGAAGTGCCTACAGGCGCATTCTCTGGTATATGAACCTCTACTTGACTCTCTTTAAAAACTGGCCTGTTATCATTGACATCACTTACTGTGACTTGCAGGATAGCTGTGCTGGATTTCTGCGGGGTACCTCCATCCTCCACTTTGATTTTCATCACGTAGGTGTCCTTTTGCTCTCTATCCAAGTTCTGCTGCACAATCAGTTGAGGCCATTTCTCTCCTTCTGGAGTTTCTACGATATCCAGGCCAAAGACACTCTGCCCGTTCAACAACTCATAGTGCTGCACACCGTTGAAACCTGTATCAGGATCTGTTGCTGATGGGATCGGAAAGCGACTGTTGATCAGAGTGTTTTCTGGTATGGAGATATTGATGACAGGGGATGGAAACATAGGTGCATTGTCATTAGTATCCTTCACAATTATTTTTATCTTGATCAGCCTAAAAAAGTCATTGGGGAGAATCACCACTTCAAGTTCAAAGAAGCACTCGTTTTCTTCTGCATAGGAAGCGCCAGCACAGAGTTTCTCTCTGTCTATTCTGTTCGATGTTGTAAAGATCTCCCCGGTAGTAGTGGACACTTTGACCAGAGGGGCATCCCCTGCTTTGGACACCAGTCTGTAGACAAGGCTGGCACTGGTCCCTGTGGCAGCATTGATGTGAGAAATGTTCAGATCCTTTGGTATGTTTCCTATGGGGACATTTTCAGGCAGCTCCTCTCTAATAGTGTAAATAAGTTCTTGAGCTACAGCAGAATCCAGCCTTAAACAGGCAATCAAAGCGGCCAACAAGTAAAATTCCCTCAGGTCCATGATAATGTTTTTATTCTCTTTTCCTGGATTTTAGGACTTAAATGTTTCCACACAGAAATGATGCGTGATTTGCAAGAGGAGGCATGCATGGACTGCAGGATGCATTACATCTCATTTCTTATTTGGAGACAGCACTGTCAACACAACCACACAGAACAGCATTATTGGTTTTTAAGGTATGACAAATCCACAATTTCCAACTACTACTTGTTTTTGCAAGGCACGCTTGCAGCAGTATGCTCTCCTACTGCTCCCCTTTACAAGCAATCCCTCTGGACAAATGCACTAATATCCCATTGGCTGCGTTTGCAGACAGCAAGAACAGAAATAACTACTTGCAGGATTAAGGGTAGCTGCAGTTTCAACACGTACTTTCTGAATAATTTCTTGGCACACCGTGTAATCCGTAACGTGCGTTTCCCCTCTACCCTCCTCCACCCAGTCATTTGGTGCAAGTAAAAATCTTCCTGTACTTCTGCTGGATTCTAACTGCTATGGCAGCTGCCAAATGCCATTTGCTGTTTGCTTCCATACGTATTTTTCAGCTCTTGCTAACCAGATTTCTCTCTGCTCCCTGTGCCTTGCATCCCCCACTACGGTGATCGTACTGGGAAATAACCACCCGGACATGCTGCTGCAGCAGCAGTCGTCACTGGCGACTTCACATCCCTGTTAACTGACAAGACAATAACAGGACTTACAGTTTCTTACACTCTCAACCCAGTGTATCCTCTCCAGATGTTGGATACTTCCCCTTCTGTTTAATAACCTTAAACTTTATTTGTTTGTTTTAAAACATGGTCTAAAACGAGGGGGGCTGGAAATTCCGAATGCAACTTAGGAGCAGTCAGTATGTTTACAGACCCTGGGGGTGAATATATTTTCTGAATATGAGGGGAGAAAAAAAGGTACACCCCTTCAGCCTTTCTCCATTGACACTGATCTCCCTTTAGGATGTTATTAGCAGCTGCCACACATAAATACTGCAGACTAATAATGCAGGTTAAGAAAAAAAAAAAAAAAAAGCGACAGAAGGACTTGTGTTTGCATGCTCTGCTAGCTGCAAATTACCCGGGTGCAAGGCTCCAGCACCTGCAGTTTGGGGAAACTGGGCACCCTCAGCACCAACCTTATCTGCATTAAGCAGCACCGGAGCTGCTGCCCGTGATTACTTCCAGCAGAGTGATGCAGGTAGGGATGCAGAGACAGGGAGTAGGTGAGCCTTTGCCACCAGCACCAACTGAATCCGAAATACTGATCTTTTCCCTAGATAAACACACTACGTGTTGGCTCCAATTATTATTATTATTATTTTAATGAAATGCATCACGGTGTATGGGTAACTTTGCACTTACGTTGGTTGTCTACCTTTGACGATCTGCTGCAGCTAAGCAATGATCTGTTCCAGCAGATACAGCACAATGCATCTGGTAAACCACCAGTTTTGGAGAAATCAGCAGCAGCCAAACGCTTCTTCCTTGAGATATGTGTTGCTTCAGGGTGGCAAATTAGCAACTCCAGGGAACAAATTCACAGTTCCGTCGTTAGTCATCCTCTCCACGTTTCATTTCTATTAAGCGGCGATCCTCCGGGTGCTTAACGCGCACGCAACAGCGCAAACTAGCAGCAAGCAAAAATCCGGTGCACTTCTTTAGACGGGGAGTATTTTCCACTCTGCACTGCACACAATTTCCATCCCTCTCTCACCACAGCAGAGGCAGCTACATCAAGTCTGCAACTTCTTACTGGAAATGACAGAGTTGGTCTGGCGGTGCTTCTCTCCCCCTTCTTACCTCTGGGGTGATAGTTGCACACATTGAAAAGAGGAGGGGGGGTGGAGGGGGGTGGGTTAAGAAAAGAAAAAAGAAAAAAAAAAAAAGGTAAAAAAAAAAAAGAAATCTAATAGATTATTGCTTTAGTGATGGGAGGAAGCGACAGCGCTTTCCCTCCTCCCTCCCAGCCTCCCTCTCACGCACACTCTCTCCTTCTCTCTCTCTCTCTCTCTCTGAACTGAAATTCTTGATATAACTCTCAATAAGCCCAGAGGGAGGGTGTGCGCGGCGCTAAGCCCCCCCTCCCGCCGCACCGCATTGGCCCTCGCCGGCGGGGGAGGTGGCTGCCGGAGCGCGGCTCTGGCATTGGCCGCCGGGCACGTCGTTCCGTGGGTCGGCCGGGCGGCGGGGGCGGCCGGCGGGCGGCCGGCGGGCGGCGCGGGGAGGGAGGGGGCGAGCAGGCGCGGAGCCCCGCGGAGAGGGGGCGGGAAGAGGAGTGCGTGGCGGGTCGCTGCTCTCCGGGGGCGGGCGGGAGCGCGACGGGGGTTGGGGCCGCCCTGGCGGGTGTGGGGTGCCCCGCCACCGACTGAAGCGGTGACAGAGGGTTTGCGGCTGGTCTGGGGAGGATAGGGATGTTATGGCTTTTTTTTTTTTTTTTTTTTTTTTTCGTTTAATGTGGGGGAGTTCAGCGAACGCGCCGTCTGTGCTTCACGGAAGAAAACGCTCGGGGCGGCGGTGGCCGCGCATTCTCCGCGGCCTGCCAGAGCGCCGCCCGCAGCAAGCAGACTGCCCCGGCCCGCTGCTGCGTGGTTCGGCTTTATATTTAATACATGCCTTTTCATCTATAATTCACGCTGCTCAGACTCCAGCCACGTCTCGGCTCCCATTTACGCCTGCACACCTTTCTCCTTCCCCTTCCCGAAGGGTCAGCCGAGATACTCGCTGAAGGAAGGGGAGAGCTGTTTCGCTGGTTGTGTTTTTGTCTGCTTAAACATCGAGCTGGAAAACACTTGTGGTCTGATAAATAATAAAAGTGCTCATTTCTCTTTCCCTGTAAATGACACAGGTAAATTATCCAGCTAGCCACAAAGCAGCATCACATGCCTGGAAGACAGTGTAATAAAATGCCGATGTGTTATGATATGACTGACCTCAAAAGTGTGACAAGAGGATGATCATAGTGTATTATATATAGTGTGTTATATGTAGTGCATTTTTAAACGTTTTCTGAAGCATGAATGAATCTTCATTTGACTGTGCTTTTATTGCTTGCTTTTCTCAGCTTGAACTTGCAAGCTGTATCACGCAGTACCTATCCAATTTAGTATGCCCAGATACATGGCCACGGTGGCTGCTGTTTCTGGTTCAGCCTTTCAAATATATGTGCATACAGAAAGAAAAGATAACATCTGTATTTATCTTCTTCCATGTGCGTTATTGTAACTAAAAAGTGTCTGCTGTTTCAGTTGATAGCATTGGCCAGCAAGAGATTCAAGTTACTGCCTCACAGATTTTAGAAGATTTTACATTTTCAGATGCAGGCTCCTGCCTTCAGATTCCTATATACATACACACATATGGTGCAGTTAGGCAGTGGTGGAAGCTCCTCATATCTGTTAGAGGTCAGTAATTTGCATGGCTTGGGTTTGTGTGGCACATAGTGATATTACTGCGGTACGTTCACTTGGAAGTGATACAGACTGATAACACACTCTGTATGTGAACACTGCAATCCTGTTGTTGCATGATGTGTAAAGATTAAGCAGTCTTAGTTTTGCAGTGCTTTGTATTTGTGTCTGAAACACTCCTATTACAGACAGAGAGAAAAAAAATTGATCCTGGTTTTGATGACATCAAGTAATGGTAGCAAACGGAACTGAATCTAATAATAGTTTAAGAAAAATGTTCATTATGTAATACAGGAAGGATGGCTAGAGCCCCAGCATTGAAAGTCAAGTAAGTGACACAAAGGAGCAACCTCACTGCCAAACCACTTAGAAAAAAAGAATTCTGTGAATGAATTAAGTATGTGATCCTTTCGTCTTCTAAAATACAAAGCAGAACAGCCATTAATAAAGAAGATAATTAGGACTGCGAGCTTTCTGTGTAATGCAGTCTGCTTCTGAAATATGGCGTGTTTATGTATGCATTAATAATGCACACATTTTTTCTGACACTAGTCATATCACAGCAGTATGGCATCACAGACGTTTTATAGCCTCATTCTAGTAACATCACAGACATATAACATTCTTATTCTAATCACACCATAGCTATTTCAATGTCACATTGTAGTCACATCACATAGCCTGGTAATAATTATTTAACTTTATTGCTAAGCTGAATAGTTTTCTGTTTGCTCAAGGATGACTTTAACTTGTAGTCAGAACTGATTACCACATGCTCATAAATGAGCTCTTCTCATGTATTGCAGGGTTAGCCTGTGTTAGAAAGGGAAAAAAACAGTGAAATTTCAGAGAACTGATCATGGTTGGATTTGAGCTACAAATGGTCACAAATCAGAATAGTACAACACATCTGCTGTTTTCTGAAGGTAACATTAGGAAGCCAGAGGTGTTTACTTGAAGTTCTGCCATGTTAATGTTTATGTGCTTGCTTTAAAATGCTGTAGTTCTTTAACTAATCATGCATTGTTAACCTCTTGGAAAAGGCAGCGCTTCAGACTACAGTGTTTGCACAGCAGATTGTAAAATTGTGTCTCAGAGCACCAAGGGGGCTAGAACTGTCATGACTACTTCTAATAATATTGGAAGAAAATTAATAGAAGCTCAAGTCCTTGAGCAGGAATCAGAATCACACAGCACAGCATTATGCAGCCTCTGAAATTTGAGGAACTGCTGTACAACATTTCCCATGTTCACTTGAGTAGCCATGTTTTATCCTCCAGTAAATGTTTATTTGGCTGATCTTACATTTGGGAAAACTACGGTATGTGGTGTTTGGTCAAATGGCAGCTATGTACTGTTATTTATACTGTTCCTTAATAGCCTTCTTTCTTTACCATGATGTATTAGGCCTTTGTCTGCATTTAAGAACACTGGTCTCCTAATCACATCATAACCTATTAGAATGACTTTCGTATTACAGTGTATTAACTATTCATCCACATCATTGCATGTTATCTTCGCCTCCATATTATTATGTATCAAATTCTTTTCCATATCATATTTGAGTCGAATTCTTGCATGCTAGAAACTGACTCCAATTATTCTGTACTAGCTATAGTCAAATTGCAGTAAATGGAATTGCTTACATTGTATCATACTGGCTACAGGCTCACACAATACATTATAAATGAAACTGATTCACATTATGCTTAGCTAACTGAAGACTTTAATCTTGAAGTGTTGAGCATAAAATGCTATCATTCTTCACTGAACTGGCTCTGGTCACTTGATCATTTTGTACCTGGGATTACCTCTTACAGTCTGTTATTATTAAAGCAAAATGGCTTTTTTCCTCTCCTGCAGTTCTACCACTTTCTGTGGAGAGCTGATTCATATTCTAATGAACGAGCTCTTAGCATCATGCCATCACACTGCAACACTGGAACCTGACCTACAGCACACCTATAGCATGTTCCCTTCAGTCCAGCATAATGAGAAAATACATTATAAACAATTTTGTGTGTGTGTTCAAATAGCAGGTTACGCGCTAGCTATTTAGCAGTCCTTACTATTATCCCAGGAAGCTGTGTTTTTTAAACGTTGCTTAAATCACACGCAAGTACAGCTTTGGTCCTGTCTTGAATAGGAATTATTCAAGGCCAAATTGCTGGTCCTGCCGTGATCATTCAGAGTGCTCCTGACGTGGTTGTTCCTTGAACTGTCTGCTGAAAGTCTAGAGGATTGGAGTTTGGTGTGGCAGGTAAGATGTGAGGTTTCCCCATGTTGCAGACAATATTTAAACCATGAAGTAGTTCACATTCATAGGGCAGGCGTTTGCTTTTTTCTGCACTGATATTTCTCTGTCCTTGACTCAGGCTTCTGCCACAATCTGGTCTTGTGGTATCCTCAGGAAATCCAGTTCTTACATGATCTACCAATACCAAAAAGTGATGCTTATCTTCTTCTTTACTCCTAACCGCTAAAACTTCAGGAATTTTATACATGCCAAAGAGGAGAATGCCGCCAAGTTTCACGAGAGCATACAGAGAGGATTGTTGAGCCTGTTTTCTTCATGTTCATGCAGGCACGTTTCTCCTTACAGGTATGTATCTTTTGTCCAGATGTTGTACATCTGAATGTATTTTTGGAGCTTTCTTCAGAGTTTCCTCCTCTTCCTGGGCATAGGGATTGAACATAGAGTCTTTCCTTATGTGAGTAGTTCAAATGAAGTCAGTAAAAATGTTTTGCGTAATGTAAACCATATGTAAGTGCAGCCTTTCAGAGGGCCAGTTAATTGAACTTGCATGATACTTATTTAATGTACTAATTTCTGTCATTTAAAAATGTGTTTTAATTGTTTTGCAGAATGATTGTTAGAGCTCTAGGAAAAGAAAAACACTTAAGTAAACAATTTATGACTGTATAATTTGTACTCTTAAACAATAGCAAAGTCAGTTAATAATGAATAATTGAAACTACTTGAGCTTCTGTGATGTTGGAAATAGTTGCAGAATTGGGCCTTTTAATGGACCATCTTTCTGGAAAATAAACTCGGTTCCCGGATAATCAAATCACAAAAGGGGCAGGTGACGACCTTTATTCCATTTGAATGGCAGAACTAAATTTAACTGAATTTGCCATTTTTTTTTTAGACTGACAAAGATTGCAAATGTCATTTCATGGCTCTGAAGGGTCTACAAACGCACAAGCAGAAAACTGGCATTTTGCAGTGCCAGTGTTTAATCCCTGTCACTGTACAATACAGCAAGGTGCCGAACTCCCATTAATTATTGCTGCTTATTTAAAGGTACAGATTAACATACAGAGTTGAATTGTTTCCTTGAAAGTGTGTTGATTTTTTTTTCCCTTCTCACAAAGCTTTAGTAACTATTTAGTGAAACAATAAAAATCAATTTGGAAATGGCAAAAAGAGAATAATAAACAAGTGCCATTTAAAATGCAATTATTGGGCCACTTAAACAAGATGTAATTGCATGTGGCACATAAAGAAAAAAATGTTTTATTCTTTGTTACTCTCATATTTTTTTTTACGATGAAAGAAGCTGATGAATCAGAATACAGAAGCTGATTCAAACCAGTGTGTGCTTTTGTGTAATGTGAAAGTATTCCAAGACCTGTAAATAACCTGATGTCTTATTGATGTTTTAGTATTTGGAAATGGGGAAGGAAAAAGACAGGAAAAGAAAAGGAGTCTAATGGTTTTTTTCAGACAAAACAATGGCTGAAGAAAGCTTTACTAAATTGTTTTCATTTCCACCAAGAGGGTAATGTAAGTCTGACCGATGGAGTAATGCTGATGCAACACAGAAAGGATCAGTATGAGACCCAAAATGTGGAATGAGACTTCCTTCAAGCATTTGCTTTGTTTTTCTGCTTTCAACTTCTGACCTGTTTCTTGCTTGTATCAACTGCAAATAGAATATGTTCAATTTAAATCAATATACCTACTCACACTATCTTGCATTACTGGGATTGGCATCTTTGCGTCTAAATTTGAACCTAAGCACCTTCTGTTTTTTGGTTATGCCTCACCATTTACACAAGGTGACTAAGGTAGTGAATCTCTTGATGAAGCTCTGTCTCCTCTGGGGAAATACTGTGACACAGTCACAACTTCATTCTTTTGATTTCAGTTGGGCAAGCAGAAATATGATATATTTCTGTTAAATGCGCTGTACTGTTATGATATATTCTTGATTCTGACACTTCTGCTTCTCTTAACAATCCGGTTAAAACAAGGAATCTATGATGTTGAGGTTTTGTCTCGTGTTGTGTTCCACTGGTGGAAATACTGCAACAGCTGCAGATTATGCCCATTTATTTTCCATATATGCATGGAAGGGAAGAGAGCAGATTCTTGAACTGCATCCTTTCTGTGTCCCAGTGGCATTGCTGTGATTCTCAAAGAATGTTTGTTCTTCAGGGCTTGAGACTCATGAAAGAGAAGGTGTGTTTCTTCCTCCTTTTGGCAGCACTGCCCTCTCTCTGTACGTGCCACCATGTTCTGGGGAAGCACTTTGATGTAGTTTTGGCCTTCTGGAGGCTAATTCCTTTCAGAGCTTCTCTTGATGTGGAAGCCAGAATTGAACAGAGTGCCCATGCAGTGCTGAGCCTGAATGAAAGGATTAATATTAGTGGAATTACTCTCATTAAAACAGGGGGGAAATTACAGGTCTGTGCTTAACGTACTTTCAGGGAATAGGTTAGGCATCACCATATATCTTCCTGTTTATTTCCATACTCTTCAATGTCCTAAAAATACTCTGATTTTGGACAAGAGAAAACAAATCTAAGAGACTGAAATTCACCTTAAATCCACAATTTGTTTTCTCTGTATTCATTGTTGCACTGAGGTTTCATAGTAGTAGTAGTTTCTCAAAGCCTTCAAGTAAATTATGTTTTATCAGGTATGTGGCAAGTTACAATATGTAAAGTAAAAATATGAAGATAATGGGGCACTACTTTCTCCTGATGGGAACTTAGTGAGTGGTCACAGTCAGAAAATGGTTTGGGAGAATACAAGAATTCCATTGTGTTTAATTTCTTACTACTAATAAATCACTTCTCCTCCCTCCCATGTTGACAAGCAGCAGATATTTCAACACAAACCCCATCAAAGTTAGTCATTTTGTCCTCTTCCTTATCAATGTTTCTGTCTCTCTAAGGACGACATGCCTCAGGAAATAAGTAAGCAGCTATCTATAGGGGCATCGCACAGCAATGCTTAGGCAATTATCACAGCAAAACACACCTCAGACTGATCAATAATTGCTTTCCTTGTCAAATTTCTGGATGTCACAAGCAACACCAAAGAGGAGGATCAGACCAGAGAAAAGCCTTGTCTAGACAGGTAGATTAGATTTGCTTTCAGTCATAGCAAAGGTAGGCAGGTGCCACAGTGGTCCTGATCAAAGCCTAACAGATCTCACTCTGCCCAGCTACTGGCAGAGCAAGCAATATGCACCCTCCTGGGGAAGAACCTTAGAATCAGAAAAAAAAAAAAAAAATCCCCCAAAATACAGTATTATGAGTTGCTTGGAATTGTCGTTATTTGTTTTGTTTGGTTGGTTGGTTGTATGTTTTTCCTGGCAAAGCTTGATCTGACATATGCCAGAAAGTTGTTGTTTTCAGATGTATTTACAGGGATCAGTGTTTAGATTCCTTTTTCATATCTCTGTCTTTCCCCCTTATCTTTCTAAATCTTGGATAGACTGAAGGTCTTCTGCCTGACTAGTTTATATTCATGTTTGAAACCTCGGTCCTGTGATGAGGAGAGGATACTTGTTTCCAGGACAGGACATTTTGCAAATAAGTAACTGAAGTTTACTCAGAGTCCTATTTAAACATTCTTTTTCTGTCCAGCATATATTTATTTCACTATTTGTCATCAAAGACGGTGCATGTATATTACAAAAAATAAACCTACACATTCTGTTGGAGTAAAAACCCTAATGAAATATACGTGATGCTAGAAAAAAGGACAAGTGTGTAATTAAAAAAAAAAAAAAAAAAAAAAAAAAGTTTATCTCATATCTGTAATTGAGAAGGTGTGTTTTACTTTCAGTCATTGCAGGATATGTCAGTCACTGCAAGTTCCAGATCCACCCTGCCTATACTATTGTGACACTAGTGAGAAATAATTATTACCAAGCCCTTCTTTTTTTTTTTTTTTTTTTTTCCCCAACTGTGCAATTTAGTAAACTTCATATGCACCTGGATATTCACCAGGTCATTTCAAGGCAGAAGTCCAGCTATTGTTTAACTTACATTACTGCTCACCAGATTCTTCTCTTAGAAATGTAGGGAATCTTACTGAGGAGAATTTTTTCTCTTATAGCACAAGTGCCAGAGGACTTTAGTGAGGGTAATTGGTTGTATTCAGTACAATAACATTTTGCTCATTATTGACAGAATTACTATTTTGAGCTATGGAAATATTATTAACATGATTACATTTAAGTGAATGAAGAGACTGTCTTTGCAGTCGTAAAAATAGATTTTTTTTTTTCCGCTGTACACATACTTATGCTACTGTGAGGGAACCAGAGGAGTTGCAGGGCTTCAGTTCTCTTCCCCAGGAAGGATTAGGCTTTGAATCTAAGTCTTTGAATATGAATGAAATGTTCCATTCCATTGGTAAAAGTGTTTGTTATCCACTTTGGTCTGACGTTGTGCATGTTGTTATCAGTTGATGTCCTCTGCTTCTTCTGTTGAACAACCACCCAGGTATTCCTCAGTCTCATCAGTCACTTGGAAGCAATTAGTGTAAAATGCCATAAAGGGAAAGCCAAAGCTTTTGCCGAAGCTCAGCACTGTTTTCAAGTGACAGACTGTGAATGATGAGTAATCTCTCTCTCTTTTTATTTTTTATTAGATGGAGATTAAGCTTCTGATCAGACTAGAGAAGCTGAACTTCTTTGGTTCTCTTTCAGAAGATGTATTTCAGTTTTCCTAAAAAAAGGGGGGGAAGATCTGAAATGTCAAATGTCCTTTGCTTAAATATGGGCCTCCAAACTCCTGGAAATCATCTCAGGAACAGAACCTGCATTTCTTAGCTGTATTAAGATGAAGTAATGCTGAAAACTAAGGTCCTCCTCAAAAACATGACATGAGGCTGATTTTCACAAATCTTCCCTAACATTACAGGTGATATATCTGTGATACCATGTAGCTTAAGACAGCTCTGATATAAACTATCATGCCACAAATTCATTTTTCTCATTTACACTGAATTTGCTTATCCTAGAGAGAAGTAGATCTTACCTAAATCTGTAAAACCACTTATAAGTTATGTAGTTAAAACAGAACAAAACAGAACACAACAAAACAAAACAAACAAACAAAAACAAAACAAAACAAAACAAAACAAAAAAAAAAAAAAAAAAAAAAAAAACCCCACACAATCAAACCCCAAAGCTTCATCTAAAGTTATCTTGATTGCCTAAAGTTAAGATAGAAGCATCTGGCTTAGAATGCAGTCCTGTAAGCCTGACCTCATCAAACAGTGGAGGAAGTTTCTCAACAGCTTGTTTCAATTCATGTTGTTAAAATTCTTTAGAAACTGACCTTCTACTGCTCAAAAGCCTCTTAGTCATGGCCTGTCTAACTAGTATGTATCTTAAGCCCTATCAGAATTTACAAATAAGGTGGTATTTTTTCTTCTTCTCACTGGATTCTCTATTCCATGAGCTGTTTATGTCCTGTTTATATGCATATAAAACAGACACTGAAGAAAATCTTGAGGAGTGTCAGTAAACATAACCCTCCATGAATACTCTGGTAATGGGAGAGTGGTGTATGCTTGATTCATGTCAGACAGAGGAAAAAAAAACCTCTCATCTTTCCTCCTTCCTTAGAAAACTGTCAGGGATTTCCAGCTTGTGGTTCACGTCTTCTTGGTAGTTCATTTATCACTTCTATGAGGTCTGTAACAGGTAATTGAAAAACATGCCTACTAACAATTTCAGTTTCTATACAGGTCTTTCACATTCTTTAACAAAGTGTTAAGGTGCAAATTGAAAAGGTGTTCTAAACATTGCTCCATCACATACAACTACATGCTCTACATGTGATTGTTTCTTTCTTCTCCTTCTTCTCCACCTGGCTTAAAGAGTAGTCTGTAATTCATTTTTAAAGGAGACCACTCTGAAATGTTTAACTCTTCCCATTGGTTCTAGAGGCAACCTCCTCTGTAGGGGAGAAGCATCTTGAGCTTAAACTTTTCAGCCACTAAATCACTTCCTCAAATGTATTCTAACCTAATTTACTAACTCAAGATCAGGCACCTTCCAAGTTTTAGCTACTATGAACTGTTTTGTACGGAGGCACAAGGGGAGTTTCTAGGTTTTGTGTTTTTTTTTTTTTTCGTTTGTTTTTTTTTTTTTCCCAATCAGAGAAATGTCAGAAAATGTCTTCATTATCTTGACTTAAAAAAATCAGAATTAGAGAGTAATTTATCCTCCTCAAAGACATTTACATCTAAATAGCAGCAGCTGATCTAATGAACTCAAATTTACTGTGCTACATTGAATGTAGATTGCAGAACAAAGAATAGTTGGAAAAAAAAGATTAATATTTATACAGCGTCATTGTTAAACAAAGTCATCCAGAATAATTAAGAGTGTGTGTGTGTGTGAAGGGGTTTCAGCAATTAGAAAGCATTCCTATGGTATATTTTATAGCTCAGAATGCAATGAAAATTATTTTAATTGTATTTTAAACTAGTCTTTTCTGTTGAAAATACAGAACTGTTGTTTAGTTTTATAGATAAAAATAGGATCTCTTCTTATTTTCACTAAAACTGCTGAAATCTTGTCCACTGACGTCAAGGGAACAGGCTTAGGCTCAAACAATGGTTGTCAAATGTAATTGGTTCAATTTGCAGCTATTTCTCATAAACGCCTGCATATTTTCTAAATGCAGTAAACAGTGTCATCTAGAGGATATTTTTAAGTACTGCATGTCATCTAGAATCTCCTACAAAGATTTTGACAGGCAAAGTGAAAACGTGAAGATAAATAGTTGCCATAGTAATTGTCTTTTAAAACAAAAATAATTATTAAAAAAATATTTATGAATATACTCTGCTTTTGGGACACTAGGAAGCCTAATACACTGTCACAACAAAATGCTTGGCTGCCCTAAGGCTGTTAATTTAATTGTAAACGTTTAAAAAAATTAAACTAACATGCATTATTGTTGTGAATCTTTGGTTAAGTTCAATTAAGGTGACAAACTATTATGTAAAATTGACGTAAAGAAAATAAGGGAATCATTTGCATGTTGTTATGACCTGTGAATATTTAAATAACCACCTTAAGTTGTTTGTGCTTAATATAACGTAATCTAAATTATACCAAGTAATTTATAAATAATATTTCAGAAACCCGGCTGAACCCAGCAAATGGGAATTGTTGAAATTTCATCCTCTAGTGTCTTATTGACAAATGTTGGAAGCATGCAATAGCATATGCCATTATCAAATATATTTTTGTTTAGAAAAAGCAGTGATATTATTGCCTACTTACTGGCATTCATTTCTCTTGGAAAGATTAACTTTACTTTGCTGTCTCAGATTTTCATTAGCTTGTACTGCCTGTTACTCCCTAAGTGATGTATTCTTTGGAATAACTCATCAAACAATGGTGGGAGACATATGCTACAAAGCAGTATCTTTAAAAGGACTCTTTAAAGAGAATCATGTTAGGACTACTTTCTTATACTGACAATTTGTCATTACAAGGTGGTTTTTGTTACCAGCCTCAGATGCAGGGAGTGGTAACAATTAACAAACCCTCTTTCCATCAGTAGATAACAGATTGCACAGGTTCCTCATGAGGCTTTTTTAAAAATTATTATTATTATTTTTAAGAGTCTGAAGTATAGATAACAAATTGCTACAAAAAGTGTTATTACTTGCCTTAACTGAAGCTGTTGTTCTGTGTTTTTTTGTTGTTGCTGGGTTTTTTTTTTTTGTTTGTTTGTTTGTTTAATCTAGACCAGAAACAGCTTCACATCTTAAAACTCCCTACCTACTTTGCCAAGAAGGACTTTAAGATGTTGTGTGTCATCACACTCCTGCTCCTCGTAGTTTCATGTTATTTTGCAAGAATTTAAACATCTAAGGCTGTGTTTAATTTCAGTCATGGGTCAGGCAAGAGTGTAATTTTTACAGAACTTGAGTGCAATGGGTCCATTAGGATGTAACTTAATATCTGTTCTATAAATGAGCTGCATTAAAAACATACCATTGGTTAATGAGGTTATAATGTTAATTAAAAGAATTAAAAACTGTAATATGAAATAAAATCAAACAAGACAGTTAACATGATACAGAAATTTAATTATAACAAAGTTACAGTAAAGCTGTCAAGTTAACTAGCTGCAGATAAAGTCTTTCACAAGATAATACTAGCTAAAAAGAAGTTTTCCTTTTTTATCTCTTATAATTAAAGTAACCATCCATTATGAATGTTGACATCACTTGCATTCAACAGTAAGCTTACTTTTACATTAATACATGTTATGGGAATAGGGATAGTATTAGAATGGTGACTGAGGTAATTAAAAATAATACTGCATCCAGTGCATTACTGCCTGGCAAGAAAAGTTGCAAGCAGCTGCAGGAATGAAGCTAAGGGAAAGAGGATGCCAGTCAGATGAGGCATTTTCTATTTCAGTGACTTACACTTACCAATGAAGTGTTTAAACAGCACTTCTTTTTACCTTTTAGTTGTCTTATTTATTTAAACTGTACACTGTCAGGACTGACGGCCCTTCCTAAACTTTGGTGACAAGGTTGACGGATCTGTGGTCTTGTTTGAGGCTGGTGAGTACAAATCTCAGAGTAATAGCAGCAATTAAAATAGTAAATTAATACTAGCATGTTTATTTCAAACGCATCCATAAAATCAAGAGACTTTGCTTTCTTAGGTAAGGAAGGGACAGATTATGTATCTAGTTATGAGAGACAAAGATGGAGAGAGTAGGAAAAAAACAAATCCTATGGGGCTTCTTAGCAAAGAAACAGTAACGATGGCCCCACAGGAACTGGTGCTTCATCAGCAAAACTCTGCTGGAATTGGATGTTTGCCTGGTAAGTGTGGCAAATGTGTTTATAAGGAAGAAACAAATGCATTCCCACAGTTGTACAGAACTTTTCTTAATTCATCCACTCTTTTATTTTCAGACTGAGGAGCACTGTGAGACTGACTGCTCTTTGTGCTGAACTCAAGAGACAGCGAATGCAATACTGGGTAAGTTTCTGCACATTAGTACTTCTAACATGATCACTAATGTTTCTACATCTCCAGAGGGTTTTGGTGTAGGAAGACAGTTGCTCTAGTAGGGTATCTGGAGGGAAAGTGTGAACTCTAATGAAAGAAGTGAAAAAAGCAAACAGCTGGGCTTCCAGTCGTTAGAGAGCTGGGGAAATGGAAATGGTCCATGAGAGCATCAAACAGTGATCACTAGCAATAGGCTTCTTTTGTAGCAAAGTAATGCTTTGTGCAACATAGCTGTAGAGATAGATGTTTATTTAGGAAGGACTAGGTAGCTGGGGGAGTATACTGAGAAAAAAGGGCTGTAGTCAGAATGCCAAGAATGAAGCAGAGACAAAGGTAGCAGCAAGAGAAGAGGATTTGAACTGGGAAACAAGAAGAAAGAAAGCAGCATCTATTCAGGTTTGGTGTAATTAAAACCAAGATTTGTGATTAGTGATTATACAATCATACTTTCAAGTCTACTTGCTAGTTCAATAACAGTATTGACATTTAATATGTGCAGATACTTGTCGATACTTGCAGTGAAGTTTTGCCACTGTCAAGTTGTCAGTGACTTAGGACTTGACTTATGGTGTGTTTTCAGTGCTAAACACACTGCCAGGATATCTCAGACTATCTCCACCAGCTTCAGTGCTTGCAAAAATGGTTTCTGTACTCAATGCAAAAGACCAAACAAATACAGAAGCCCTGACTGTAAAACCTCAGAGTATGAGGTTTTGATGTAAACACTTCCCAAAATCTAATTTTTGCCCAAAAGGAATTTCGTTAACTCATAACAAACAAATATTTGTGTCAAGAACATGTCCTTGAATTATCCATGCATCACATTTGGAAGTGTCCTGTAAACATCTGCAGTGTTGCCTTGCTATATGTAGTGTAGAGGGGGTTATTTTTCTGGAGGTGAGCCAGGCATTTCCATTCCCATAAGCAGAGATCACTAGGAAAAACACTGTAGTCTTTCATGAGCTCATTTGTGGGAGAGACATGGTACAATTTAAAAACTGTAGGAAGGAAGAACCCTGACGAATCACGCTTTTCTCTGTTACACTTCTACAACACTTCTTACTCCTGTTTTTAGTTCCTCAGTAACAGTTAATTACATGCTATATTGAAAATCCTCCATTGCACTGATAAACAGCTGAGGAACAGCAGGAGTTTATGAAGCAAATGCCTGCCCTTACACACCGGTTTATGGAACTGGAAAACTCTTGCAGGCAGCATTAAAGATGAGGGTAAAGAAGATAGTGAGAACAAGCTTTAGCTGATTGTGTCAGAGGATTGCTATTGGAACCATCTATTAAATGTGGATTCCTGGTATTGGACTAGATAATCACACTGAATTGATAGGATAGCACAGCCAGTAATGGCAGGAATATGTTTGCTGAAAATTTATGTCAGGGTTGCCTCGGAGCTGCAGGTTTCATACCAATATAGGATTTCCTTGTCTGTAGAGACGCATTTTGTCATAACATCTGGAATGTTATCATTTCTGACTGCTGCTGGTCAGTTGTAAACCAATTTAAAACTGCTGCTGTATCGTACGTAACATTGGCGTCAATCCCAAATGCAGGTCTCAATGGAAGAGCAAGGCAGGAAGATGTGTTATGATTTGAGGAGCTGGTAAGCTTCATATTCTGAAATTACAGCTTGAAAATCAGCCTGTACTTTTTAAATTAAATAATTTTTTTATTTGTTGAGGAAAATGCCACGGATTTGGTTTTTTTAGATTTTGGTAGGGGTGTTGTTGTTGTTTGGTTGGTTGGTTGGTTGGTTTGGTTTGGTTTGGATTGGATTGGTTCGTTTGGCAAAAAAAATCACAAGCTTATAGAACATACGTGTTGTTGCTTGGTGTGGTAATTTTAGGGCACCCATCTACTCTATGTGCTCAGATTTCTTTTACAAAGAGCTGGAACTACAGAGGAACGGAAAAAACAGTGGAAAAATTCATCTTTTTCTGATGTGTACTAGGGAGTCTGGACTTTGCTTATGATTTCTCAGTCTTCAGCCTCACCGTTTGTGAGGGAAATAATGAAGTTTTATGATCACTGCTTCCTGCAATTAATGCTTCCTTTCATGAAGAAATACAGACAAGTGTAGCTTCCGGTTTTATAGATTATCCCTGAGATTAGGAATCATGGACCTGTAAGTGGTAACCTGGGATGTAAATAGTCTGGACTTGCATACAGGGTTTCCAGATGAAATTCTGCTTCTGAACATCAGACTCAAAGTTATTTAACAAATGTTATGATCTTCTGCATGGGCTACCTGAAGTCTGAAGTCTTTTTATAGCTGCATGCCCATTGCAGAAAGAGGCCCTTAGTGGCACTTTCTTCTGTGTTCATAAAGACAGAAAGGAAAGGAAATGACGGTAAGAACTCTGAGAACAAAAACAAAGTAAACTCAGAAAATGTTCCTTAGCAGTGCTTCTTGTATCACTCCAGGGAAATGGTCTTTGCCACAGATATTTACATGTTAAGTGTTTATTGAAAAATATAGAAACATTTGCCCATAGCCAAAATGTTTATAAGTGATATGTTACAGGTTTTCTGTGAAATCAAACAAGAAAAGAAGATGTGTGCAAAAAATACATGTATTTCTTAAACAGTTGATTTGGAAGAAGTCTGTTTTATTTATTTATTCATTTTCTTATTTGGTTCAATACATTGAGTGATAGTCCCCTCTGTTGTTGATAGCGTTTGTTTAAAATATTTTTATTCTGTCATTTGTAACTTTGTACCTATGAAAGCTTCAGAATGGTGAAAAGAAAAATTCGGAAAGATTTTAAATAATTGGTCTTGGAAGAGTGAAAGAGGGGGAGGTTATATGCATTACTATTTATTTTGGGCTTCTCATGGCTGTCTAAGAAACAGAGGAACTAGAAAAAAGGAAAAAGGTGAAAAAAAATCCTTCAACATATTTAATTGCTAGGGGCAATAATTAATTTATGTGATTGCTAGGAGAAAGAAAATATGAAGGTAAATTGGGAACGTCTCAAAATTTAAATTATTACTGTGTAAAAACTTTTCAGGATTACAATTGAAAATATCATTGGTGAAAAAATCTATAGCTGTTTTCTGGATTCTTCCAGTTGTTCTCTGCAGAAAGCTGAACCTATTTGGATATCTTCCTTTCTCCCATTTACTGGCTGCTTCCTTTCCGGCAGACTGCTACAGACCTCTGTCCAAATTGGTGACAGTGTACTTTTTTTCCTTTCCCTTCTGGTGCAGCACATTCAAATGATAAAGAGCCTTATCATGTGAATATGCTCACTGAAACTTAGGCATCATACATACTATTTTCTGCATAGATGGAGTGGTGCCATGCTTTAGGCTACAGATTTCATAGATTCCTGTGAGGTACACCTCCTAGCTCAGCACCGCTAACTGTCCAAGGTTTATTTCACAGCTTTTCATAATTCCATTTTATCTCAGTTTTTTATCAGATACAATGCATAGCGTTTCAACAGCAAACTCTTGCTGGGTACATTTTACAGCATAAACTTGCATATGTATGAAAATATATAGAGGTGGCAGGGCACTGACGAGGCAAGAGGTAAAGAATATTTTTAACCTCTTGCATTCTCAATTCTGGGTGCAAAGATCTATTTATTTTATAGTAGAATTTGTGCACGTCTTCAAAGGATAACAAAATGGAATTTAAGTCACAGGAAGTGTCATATTTTGCCTCTAATATTACAAGGCAGAGACACCTTGCTGTTTGTTCCAGTATAGATAACTATGTTCTTTTATCACCTTAGAAGGAATCCTTCTGAGTAATAATAATCCTCTGTATCTTCCCAGTCTGTTCTTCTGAAAGAAGAGCAAGTTGTCTGCTTCCTTGAGACATAAATGAATGACATTTTACAAAGTCAGAAATGTGGGAGAAATACACATACGACTAGCTGCTTGTCTTCCAATAATCTCTTACATTCCTTCAGCCTTTCCTACCGTTCACCACCCTGTCACTCTGACATGATAAACAGCCTGAGTTATTTGTTTGTTCGCAGTTTCTGTGCACAGCATGGTGTGGTGAAAGGCTGAGCTGGACAGCAAGGTCAAAAGCTGCTTCTTTGTTTTGTCCTGTATTTTGCACCCTCTAAAGGGAGAGGGAGATTGTGTTTTCTGAGAACAAGCTTAAAAGCTTTGCCGGAAAACCTTTGGCAAGTGCAGGGTGGAGCAGGCAGGGAGCCTGCAGCTGGAGTGTGAAGCAGTGAGAAAGCAGAGCACACAGACACGGAGGTGACAGAAAGGAGACTTTCTGAGAGCCAGAGAGAGTTTGCTGCAATCCACAGTGAAAGCTGCTGGACTGAGAGCAAGGTCAGAAGGAAGGACAGACACATTAGATTTTAGAGAGATTTGTTTTTCAAATGTTTAAAGCTGTTCCACAGACAAACCTTATGTTTATTGTAATAGCTACCTTGTTCTACTCTGTGTTCTAATGAGTAATTATTTTTAACACTCAAAGCCTTATTCTGTGGTCTGACAGAAGGAAATAAAGGTAGGCTCATCTACGTAATAGCTCTATCTGACTCAGTGTCACATCACACTGACCAGCAGTTTGCACAAGGAACAGCCTGCATGGCCTGCATGGGTACTGCATGTATCCAAATGAACTGAGGTGGAAGAAGACTTACTGTCAGTACAATTTCCCAAAATAGGGAAGGGGATATGAAGGTAACATTTCTGAACTGGATGGAGGGTAGAGTATTTCTTCTTGAGTGCAAAGTCAGCTGATGCTGGGAGCTTATTAACCTCTGTGTATGACCACTAAGGAATGAATTCCTATCAGTTTACAAGGCACAGAAAATGTTATAAGGCAGAAGATGGAAAAAGACATGATAGGACACTGAAAGCAGTCTGAAGGGCACATCTTTTTTAAAAGACCATATAACATTGCCTCCACAGCAGCTGCAGAACTTTTCAGGTTTTCTAAATAGCTCAGTGTTTCCCCCATTGCTGTAAATATGCAGCATGTACTGAAGGTTGGGCCTTAGCTTTTAAGAATCTTCTACCCATTCCATTTTCCTGTAAATGCACACTCTGAAGTCAAAATAATCTTTACTAGTTTTACAATAGTAGCCAAAGTTTGTCAACATTTTTTTTTTTTTTTTAAAGCAGAAGTAAAAATAAGTGCAAATGTTGTTGTAAAAGCAATAGGAAATTAGTTGCTGATCACAAAATTGAGGCTGATAGCAAAGAAAAATGCTATCTTTCAGTAACTCTTCTCCATCTAAGTCTAACCAATTAGAGAATTACTACACTAATATTACTCTAATTTGAATGTATTTGTTTATTTATTTATTTATTTATTTATTACTGTGAAAGGAAAGCATATGGGTAATAAATGCAGAAACTCAGACAAAAGGGAATCAGGACTATTGGATACAGTCTTCTGAAATGTCCACCATGGATTGGTGATATAACAGAATCATGGAATCATAGGGGTTGTAAGGGATCTTTGCAGGAGAAAAAGAGGCTGTGGAAGGAGGGAAGAGCAACTCAGAATGACTACAAAGAGGCTGTTAAGACGTGTAGAAGGAAAATCAGAGAGGCAAAAGCCCAGTTTGAATCTAAGCTGGCCGCTGGGGTAAAAGCAAACAAGAAACTCTTTTATAAATACATCAACTGTAAGAGGAGGGCAAAGGGGAATCTCCCGTCTTTACTGGACAAGGCTGGGAATGTGATCCCAGACGATAAGGAAAAGGCAGAGGTTCTGAATGCCTTCTTTAGGTCTGCCTTTAAAAGTCATCTCGGTTATTCCCAGGGCTCCCCACGCTCTGGCTTGGTAGTCTCAGCTGGGGAGCAGACTGAACCCCCTGTGATTCTTGAAGAAGCGGTCAGGGAATTACTACTCCAACTGGACTGCCACAGGTCCATGGGTCCGGATGAGATTCACCCGAGAGTGCTGAAGGAACTGGTGGAGGTGATCGCTGAGCTGCTTTCCGTTATCTTTCAGCGCTCCTTGTTAACGGGTGAGGTCCCAAAAGACTGGAGGCTTACCAACGTGACTCCCATTTACAAGAAAGGTTGTAAGGAGAATCCGGGGAACTACAGGCCTGTTAGCCTGACCTCGGTGCCAGGGAAGGTAATGGAACGGATTGTCTTGAGGGAGATCACGCGGCAGGTGTGGGATGACCAGGAGATCGGACCTAGCCAG
Organism: Alectoris magna; assembly: GCA_030625065.1. Classification (NCBI taxonomy): domain Eukaryota; kingdom Metazoa; phylum Chordata; class Aves; order Galliformes; family Phasianidae; genus Alectoris; species Alectoris magna. Next base: position 37,785,636 of record CM060560.1, read on the forward strand.
CAGGGGTTCGTGAAGGGCAGGTCCTGCTTGACCAATCTGATCTCCTTCTATGATCCTGTGACCCGTCTGATGGATGAAGGAAAGGCGGTCGATGTGGTCTACTTAGACTTCAGCAAAGCTTTTGACACTGTCTCCCATGCTATTCTCCTGCAAAAGCTGGCAGCCCGTGGCTTGGACGGGTACACTCTTGGCTGGTTAAGGAGCTGGCTGGAAGGCCGGGCCCAGAGAGTGGTGGTAAATGGAGTCAAATCCAGTTGGAGACCAGTCATGAGTGGTGTTCCCCAGGGGTCGGTGCTGGGGCCTGTCCTCTTCAACATCTTTATTGATGACTTGGATGAGGGCATTGAGTGCACCCTCAGTAAGTTCGCGGATGACACCAAACTGGCTGGGAGTGTGGATCTGCCTGGGGGTAGCGAGGCCCTGCAGAGGGATCTGGATAGACTGGTGAGCTGGGTCGAAGCCAATGGGATGAGGTTCAACAGGACCAAATGCCGGGTCCTGCACTTTGGCCACAACAACCCCAGGCAGCGCTATAGGCTTGGGGCGGAGTGGCTGGAGGACTGTGTTGAGGAAACAGACCTGGGGGTACTGATTGATGCTCGGCTGAACATGAGCCGACAGTGTGCCCAGGTGGCCAAGAAGGCCAACGGCATCCTGGCTTGCATCAAAAACAGTGTTACTAGCAGGAACAGGGAGGTAATTGTCCCCCTGTACTCGGCATTGGTGCGGCCGCACCTCGAGTACTGTGTTCAGTTTTGGGCCCCTCACTGCAAGAAAGACATCGAGGCCCTGGAACGTGTTCAGAGGAGGGCTACGAAGCTGGTGAGGGGTCTGGAGCACAGGCCTTATGAGGCGCAGTTGAGGGAGCTGGGATTGTTCAGCCTGGAGAAGAGGAGGCTCAGGGGCGACCTTATAGCTCTCTATAACTTACTGAAGGGAGGTTGTGGTGAGCTGGGGGTCGTCCTCTTCTCTCGTGTAATCAGTGATAGAACTAGAGGGAATGGTTTCAAGCTGCACCAGGGGAGGTTCAGGCTGGACATTAGGAAGTATTACTACACGGAAAGGGTAGTCAGGCATTGGAATGCACTGCCCAGGGAGGTGGTGGAGTCACCGACCATGGGAGTGTTCAAGAAACGTTTGGATGTTGCGTTGAGGGGTATGATTTAGCTGGGAAGTATTGGTAATGGTTGGACTGGATGATCTTCTAGGTCTTTTCCAACCTCGATAATTCTGTGATTCTGTGATTCTGTGATCTCTGGAGATCATCGAGTCCGTGTCACCTGCTAAAACAGGTTCCCTAGAGCTGTTTGCACAGGAAAACAGGAAAGGCGGGTTTTGAATAACTCCAGAGAAAGAGACTCTACAGTCCCGCTGGGCAGCTTGTTCTGTTGCTGTCACCCTCAAAGTAAAGACACTTTTTGTCATGTTCATATGGAACTTCTTGTGTTCCAGTTCATGCCCATTGCCCTTTGTTCTGTTTCTGGACACCACCAAAAAGAGCCTGGTGGTTCTTGAGTCTCCACTTGACACTCATCCATTAGATCTTTGTAAGTGATGATAAGATTCCCTTTCAGTCTTCTCCATGCTGAACAGTCCCAGATCTCTCAGCCTTTCCTCATAAGGGAGATGATCCAGGCCCTTAATCATCTTGATCGCCTTCCACTGGACTCCGTCCAGAAGTTTCTTCTCTTTCTTGAACTGAGGAGCCCTGAACTAGACACAATAATATATTACAGTGCAATTATAAGGACATCAACTATGCATCAACTTACTATACAAATGGAGTAATGATGCCATCCCTCCTGACAACATTTTTTTTTTTTTTTTTCATTTCACTCTTTACCACTCTTATCTTGGAGATGTGTGGATTTTTAATGTGTTCCTCAAGGAAAAAAGCATGGAGGATTTCTTCTTCTTGGGTATGGTAGACGACGGTCTCAAGAAGTTTCTGCTACCAGTGGTCTGAATATATCTTTGCCATAATCTCAGAGACTGTAAAGAACACCTGTTGGTGACAGGCGCAGCTTCTGAAATTGTAAGAAAATTGCTGTGAGTGGCCTTAACGTAGCACTGCTCAGCTGTCTTAATTGGACTCCATACTGTGATTTATAGTTTTACCTTCCACCAAGTACAGCAAAAATAATACTGTCTTGTATGTAAGCTTTGAGACCTGAAATTCAAGAAGGAGCATATTAGTAAAGTGCACTTCAACAACTTGTGTGCATCCCACTCTTCATAATATTCATTCCTTTTTTTGCACAGAGTTTGACTTCTTTAATGTTACAATTATCTCAGTTTTGTTTTGTTTTGTTTTTGCTTTCCTTCCTTCCTTCCTTCCTTCCTTCCTTCCTTCCTTCCTTCCTTCCTTCCTTCCTTCCTTCCTTCCTTCCTTCCTTCCTTCCTTCCTTCCTTCCTTCCTTCCTTCCTTCCTTCCTTCCTTCCTTTATTTCTTTCTTGCTGTAAAGCCTGTTAAACACTTCTGGTTTTTTTTGTTGTTGTTGTTTTGTTTTGTTTTGTTTTTTGTACTTCAGGAAGACTGCTTTTTGAAAGGTTTTTCTGATACATCAAAAAGAAATCATTTCTTCACAAAATTAAATAAAATAGTTCAGGTTCAGTTTGATAAAATAAGAGAGAGAAGCTCCTTTTTCAATATTAAAACAAACAAAAACACACACACACACACACAAAGATAGCTTGTATGATTGTTTTTCAGTGTTTTGGAGAAGTCTCTCACCTCTGTCAACTGCACTATGGTGAAACTTTCAGAGATAACTGAAAAACGTGTTATCATTCAGTAATTCCTGACCTTATTCAAAGATGCTTCTTTCCTTACTTCAGTCATCAAAAAGCTCTATGCACTGTTATGCAACATCCTTGGTGCTGACAATACTTTGTTGCTGGTGAGCTGAATCTCCAGCACAACAGTTGGTAGCTACAGATCAATAGAGACTGAAGGTGACACGTTTCCAGAAGACGCCGGCTGTGAGCTTCTGAACTCTCCAGAGGACTCAGAGTTTGGCATGAGAGACACCCGGAATCTTAAACAGTCTTTTTTATCCCCTGATTCTTCAGTTATTACTGATCTATCTAGCTCTGAAACACTTTTTTTTTTTTTTTTCCCCCACCAAATAGTGCATGCTGTCTGAACATCAAAATGGCACATTAAAAGGTGAATATGATCCAAGCAGCAGTCACATTCACCTCCACAATTCTCAGCTCTTGTTGCCAAAACTATTGTTTCTATCATTAGCTTTATTAGCAGTTTAACTTAATTAGCTAAATGGTGTTATTTAGTGGAAGTTCTCCACTACATCTGCACTAACCTTAGCATACTTAATGTGGATTTTATTCATGTATATAGGCTGGCATGTGGGACAAAAATAGATGGAGAGAAAATTGAAAAAGCAAGTCCAACAAAGGGACCCTTCTTAGTCCAAATGAGGGTGCCTTCTGTGTATGACTACTAGATTTTTTTAATGTGTATCAGAAGAAAAAGAATAATGAACCTTTTATACTTTCCTAAGAAACTAACCCCCTCGCAGCTAAAAGGTACAAGAAATTTTTCTAAGTCCTGTTAAACAGAAACTGTGTTCAGATCATCTGTGGCATACTTGTAGGTCTGTGACAAAATGTATGTCAACCACTGCAAAGCTGGCTTTTTAACTACTGGGTCATATGGTGTAATCTATTTTGGTCAAAAACAGATTCACATCTGTAGAAGAAATTGAAGAAAAATGAGGAATTTTGGAAAAGGAAGTAGAAGGAAGTACACTTGAATATGGACCACCACGATCTGCTGTATAGCACACTGCAATTCCTTACATTCATGCTATCTACAGAAAATGAAGGGTCAGAAGTCACAATTCAGATAGCTGTTTTAGATGTCCGTGTTTTATGGCCTGGGCATCCTGTGAAAGGACTTGCAGTCTCACTGAATCAAAACTTTTACACACATGTAAGAATTCAATTTACAATATCCAGTCGAGGTCTCTCACATACCGAACACTTGGTCAATGTGATAAACCAATCAACTGCAGGTATAAAGATTGGCAGCTACTAAAACTACAAAAACACAAGTTTGAGCAGATAAGACTGAAGATGTTTCTGAAGTTCCTTTTGGTGGTACTCTGCTGGACTCAGATGAGGCAGTTTTAGCAGCAAAGCCTTAACGATCAGATCTCCAATGTTCTAATGCTTTGTCTCCAGGTTTTGTCTTCATACCTCATAAATAGTTGAAGAACTCTTCAATTTTGCAGCTGTTATTGTAATTAGCAAGCTAAATGACTTCTGCTTTTAAAGCTGTGAATCACAGTTAACTGCTTAATGTTACTGCCATAAACATGTGCTTTACTGACATCTTAAACCCTTTCATCATGAGGCTTCCTTTTTCTCTCGCATTTACCTCTGCTAACAAGTCCCATGCTCATACCTAAATGAGTGGCTCATCAAGCAGCTTTCTGTCTAGCTAGTGATCTGTAGTTTTGAAAGCCATTTTGCTTACAGATTAACTTCTGTATAAGGGTCCTAATTTAGCTTTCTTCTTTTCTAAAATTTGTTATAGTTCACTGTGAAACCATATGAAATACTTGCTGATGTTGATGGGTGTTTAAAAAAAAACGTATCAAAATAAGTTGCAGACTTTTTTTCTCATCTCATGTAATTTTGTTCTACTACTATTGCTGAACAGTTATGTACAATTAAAAAAAGAAACGAAGGAAAAAAAAAAAAGAAAATCTGCATTTCACCTATGAGTGGCTGCATTTCATTAATGGCTGAACTTATTCCTTTGTTAATAAAGGAGTTCACTTTCTTTGATATGAACAAAACATAGACAAAAGTTGTTACCAAATCAGATGCATTCTTGGTCAAAATTCACTGCTCTTATTACATTTCAACAGCTTAAATTGAATGTAATATTTTGAAAATAATTGCTCCCTAAAAAAGGGCTGGAAATAATATCTTTTAATGCCCACTTTGCATGCATTGCTGGTAAAATAAATAAATAAATAAAGCATGTTCTGTACAGCTATGACATTTTACTTCTCTGTATGAGTGAAAGGCCATCAGAAAAGTAAACCTTGAATCTTCTTGTCTGTGTACCTAAATATAATTATAGTGCAGTAATGATTGAAATTAAACACTGTACTGGATATAATTGTGGCAAGATGTTTTTTCTTTCCCAGGTCATAAGGGAAATTTATAGGGACACAGAGAAGATTTAAGTACAGCAATGCCTAACTTCTGAAAGCTCAAGAGCCAAATTATGTTTTGTCCTTTTTCAATGCATGGGGAAAGTGAGGTGTCAGAACTTGGAAGCTGAGCAGGAAGTCACATGAAATAGTGAATATACTCTTTGAAAATACTGAGGATAGAGGAGGCCAGGACCTCCACCCCTTCCTCAAGAAGGTATAATTGTTTCTCTGACACCATATTTCTCTTATGTTCTCAGGAGCCTGAGATACTTCTTTTACACACCACAACCAAAACCCTAACATCTGAAAACTGAACAGCGAGAAAGCCTACAGAAAAGTGCCAGCAACTCTCATTATAGTAATAGAGTACTTTTCTCTGAGGAGGCTGAGGTGAAAGGTGAGGATTTACTTCTCAAAGCCTCTGTCCTAAGGGACTACTAAGATATTGGATACAAGTGTTTTGTGTGATGCTCTTCAAAATAGGTATGAGAGTTGAACATACTGGAAGCCCCTCATGAGATCAGCCATTTAACAGCCTATCCAGAGCATTGAGAATGCCGTGCAATACTACTGCATCAGGACGTCTGCTATGAATATTGTGTTTGGGCAGGGAGTAGTAGATCTTCAGATGTTTACAGATGTGGGTGACAGTCCAGCTGGGCTTCTTAGCGATATGGTAAAAGCCACAATGTTTGTTCTCAGTATGCAAGTCACTTTGTAGCCTAGTATGACTGTAGCACAGTCGCAATACTGGCACCAGAATATGTACATGGCAGATCATTAACACAAAGTCTGAATTTGTCCTGAATTCTTCAACACTTCAGGCAATGTTTATTCTTAAAGTTACCGGATTCTACAAGCCTCCAATGTAAACCATAGTTCTGTCATTAATGTCACACATGAGGATATGAACAAGATTATTTTAATATTCTTTGTTTACTTAAAAAAGATGAAAAGATGCTTATCTTATCTCTAAGTAATTGACTCTTATTAAGCAGCATTGACAGTAACAACTTCTTATTCTCTTTCTGTTTTATCTGGGATTAAGCAGACTGTAGAAGAAATTTAAGGAGATAGTGTACCAGACTCAGAAGTCCACGTAGCTTGCTAAAAAATATGTACCAATATTTAGGAAATCAGTAATGCCTCAAGCTTTCCCTTTTTGTAAAAGCCATTTCTGTTTTTGTGTTGCTTTCCATGAATTGCCAGAAGCATTAATTAAAAGTATAAAAATATTTTAGAATAGAAGGCACATTCTTAGCAATGCTTATGCTGCTTTAAGTCCCATCTGTCTTCTCAAAGTGATTTATTTTTTTTTCCTTCAACTGAAAAATACAAGAATGAGCAACAACAACAAAAAATGATAAAAGAAGGAAGCAGACACATAACAAATTACGAGCAAGAAAGAATTACAATGCCTCTGTGGAGACAAGTCTTTCAATTAACTTATGATACCTTTTGGGATTGCTGTAAAAGTGTGCATTTCATAAAATCAAAAAATTATCATTAGTGTAAGTTGCAGTGTGTTTTTTAGATGCCTAAAGAAAATATATAATAGGGAAATTTCATTTAAGAATAAAACTGATTAAGTATTCAATCTGAACAAGTTGTCCCAGTTTATACTTTCATGGATTAAATTCTATGTGGAGGAAATGTCAGTGCTGAGGATGTCAAAGAATCTACATTTTGGCAGTTTTTTATTTATTACTACACAAGTATTGAGAAATTTGAAATGGCAAAGAGCTACAAGAAACAATGTACCAAATTTTTGCATCATAAAGTGGTGCTATTCAGCTCTGTGAAAATGCTAGGTATAAATAATGTCTGAATTATATTCCATACCTTAGTCTTTGGATGTCACCAGCAGGGAAATTGATTTCTTTTTTAATTCTTGGGGGACCCTTCCAGACGTTAGACAGAACTACTAGACAGATCAACAAGGAGCTGCAAATGGGATTTTTCTGTAGCCTTGGTGTTACTGAGAATACCACATAACTGCCAAAATTATTGCTTGTGTTGTAGAACAAATTCTCTGCTGATGTAAAAAGACACAATTCCACTGAATCCAATGACGTTACACCCAGTTTATGCCAGGAGAAAATGTAGCTCTTTATCCATTTATCTATAGGTTAGTAGCTGTGACTTAATTTCAAATGAATTATGTTACCGTTCTTCTTCTGTGTCCTTGCAGCACTTTATTACTTAGAAGGCTAGTTCAGCAGAAATAAATAAATATGTGATTTGCAGTCTCAGCAAACATCCTAGCCAGGAACAATGTCCTCTCTGCAGTGTTCCAGACTAATTGCCCCCAATTTTCTGCTCTAACCTTCATACCCAATTCATTCTCTTGCGCTAGTCTCCTTATTCTTTTTCCAACCAATCCTCATCTTCATATTTTCTCTAATGTCAGCAAATTTTTAACCACCAGCTTTTACGTATTCAAGTTCCTTCAGAGCCACTTCCTTCACAGTCATTATAAGAAATGTGTATTTATCTATAAAAGTATATTATCTGTTCTTGTAATCTTTTCTTGTTAAGCACTTGCTCTGAATTTTTGTGTTTGATAATATATTCTAGTGTAGTGTTTTTGTTAACAAATACTGTAATTACAAGTGTGTTCTTTATTTACTGGTACATCATCCAACATTTTTCTAATTTGATAGTCAAAACCTGGCATCAACTATTATAAGCAGTCTAACTGACATTCATACAAGTTGGAAGATTTTAAAGCTTATTTTAAGGCTGATTGGCAGCAACTTTCTCTTCAAAAACTGAATGCAGTAGCAATAAGTTAATCACAAGCATTAATAAAATTGTGCTTGAGGTCATTGCTTAGATACTAAAGACCTTTTGATGATTAGAGAATGTGCCTGAAAATTGTTCTGGGCACCTACTTAACAGCCTGTGACTTAGGAAGGCATTAATCCAGAACATTGGCTTCATTTTCTCATTAAGTCTTCTACATTATAGAATGTTGTTTGTGAGACCTGTTTGAATCAGTGGTGCACAGAAAGGATGAAATTAAAGAAACCAGTCTCAGTGAAGTAAGTGGCTCCTAGCTACTTACTTTGGGGGGCACCTGCTGAATTTAGCAGAATTGGTTTCCACAGTCCAGCTGCATTTCTGCTGAGTAGATCAGCCAGGTGTGGAATTTGCATCTATGACCTTTGCATGCTTACCCACTGTGAAAGACCATGGATCATTCTGTTGAATAAAGCACGTTGGTAAAAATTAAAAGAAACATTCATGAAAGCCATGAAATTTGTAATATGAAAATCTCATGTTTTCAGCTAAATAAATAACTATTTGTTTGCAGAGAAGAGCAGGGTAGCTGTTGGAAGGGACTGGAAAACAAGACTTCTGAGGAGTGGCTGGGGGAATTGGAGTTGTTTAATTTGGATAAGGGAAGGCTGAAGGGAGATCCTACCACTCTTTACAGCTACATGAAAGGAGATCACAATGAGGAGGGTGTCTGTCAGTCTCATGTCTAAGGCGGCAAGGGATAGGGTGTGAGGAAAAGGTCTCAAGTTGTACCATGAGAGGTTTAGTTGGCAAATTAAGAAGGTAATGGGCTGTACAGGAAAGTGGTGGAGTTATCATCCCTGGAGACATGGGTGTGGCAGTAGGGGACAAGGTTTATGATGGGACACAGTAGGTCAGGGTGGTGCTTGGACTTGGTGGTCTTGAAGGTCTTTTCCCTCTACATGATTCTATGATTCTGTGAAATATTCGTGACTGAACTTGTCTCTGCCTGTGCTATGTTCAAAGTTAAATTCCAAGCTATCTAACATTGACATGTTTGCCAAATACATCCTTTTTCTTCTTTCCCTACAGATTTCTCTGAATAACTTAATTTGTTCAGCTTCTGCAGCATCCTGGTCTGGGGGAATTCTATGCTCAGTTCCTACCTTTTGGATCATATCTCTAATGACTTCCTTATTGTATCATTAAAATAGCTGTACTGTTTCAGACTTGTGTCTTATCTGGATGGCATTCTCCTTCTAATGTCCCCAGTGGACACTTAAAAAGAACCATTATGAAACGAAATTATTGCTATGGAAAATTGTACTCCTAGGTTCATTTAGTTAGCACTGATATAACTTTTGATAAACTCTAGGTTAAAAAAATTAGAATCTTGCATCATCCATTATTAAATTTTCCTGTTTCCTCTTTCATATTGTAGATAGTTCCAGTGGCCCTGTGGTGTTTGCGAATATGGAGGCATAGTATAATGCTGGTTTTCCTTCAGGCTTTATATGCAAGATTTTAATAGCTTTTTCCTTCTGTCCTGTGCCAGTGTAACAGGCCATATCCACTGGGTAAAATTTTGTAGGCAAAGTTATGTTCATCAGAGTAAGAAAACATATCCGTTGATATCTTATTTAATTGAAAAAAAAATAAAAAAATAGTTATTGTTCCTATCTAATACAGTTTTAAAAAATGTTTTAATGACATTCCTGAGAACTTATTTGATTATTAAATTTCCACTATAAAAATATGTCTATAAAGTCAGATTGACTACAAAAATATTTTCAGTGCAGGTTGATGGTACTGAATTAATGTAATGATTAAAAATGTAGTGAAATCTCCACTCTTTACTGGATGAGGCTGGGAATGTGACCACTGAGGATAAGGAAAAGGTGGAGGTTCTGAATGCCTTCTTTACGTCTGTCTTTAAAAGTCAGACCAGTTATCTTCAGGGTACCCCGCGCTCTGACCTGGTGGTCTCGGCTGGGGAGCAGACTAAACCCCCTGTGATTCTGGAAGAAACGATCAGGACCTACTGCTCCAACTGGACTGCCACAAGTCCATGGGGCCGGATGAGATTCACCCAAGAGTGCTGAGGGAACTGGCGGAGGTGATAGCCGAGCCTCTTTCCATCATCTATCAGTGCTCGTTGTTGACTGGTGAGGTCCCACACGACTGGAGGCTCGCTAATGTGACTCCCATTTACAAGAAAGGTTGTAAGGAGGATCTGGGGAACTACAGGCCTGTTAGCCTGACCTCGGTGCCAGGGAAGGTTATGGAGCAGATTGTCTTGAGGCAGATCACACGGCATGTGCGGGATGACCAGGGGATCAGGCCTAGCCAGCATGGGTTCACGAAGGGCAGGTCCTGTTTGACCAATCTGATCTCCTTCTATGATCTAGTGACCCATCTGGTGGATGAGGGAAAGGCTGTTGATGTGGTCTACTTAGACTTCAGCAAAGCCTTTGACACTGTCTCCCACAGTATTCTGCAGAAGCTGGCAGCCTGTGGCTTGGACGGGTACACTCTTGGCTGGTTAAGGAGCTGGCTGGAGGGCTGGGCTCAGAGAGTGGTGGTGAATGGAGTTAAATCCAGCTGGCGACCAGTCATGAGTGGTGTTCCCCAGGGGTTGGCGCTGGGGCCTGTCCTCTTCAATATCTTTATTGATGACCTGGATGAGGGCATTGAGTGCATCCTCAGTAAGTTTGCAGATGACACCAAACTGGCTGGGAGTGTGGATCTGCCTGGGGGTAGCGAGGCCCTACAGAGGGATCTGGACTGGCTGGAGAGCGGGGCTGAAGCCAATGGGATGAGGTTCAGCAAGACCAAATGCCGGGTCCTGCACTTCAGCTACAACAACCCCAGGCAGCGCTACAGGCTTGGGGTGGAGTGGCTGGAAGACTGTGTAGAGGAGATGGACCTGGGGGTATTGATTCATGCTTGGCTGAACATGAGCCGACAGTGTGCCCAGGTGGCCAAGAAGGCCAAGGGCATCCTGGCTTGCATCAGAAACAGTGTTACCAGCAGGAGCAGAGAGGTGATTGTCCCCCTGTACTCAGCACTGGTGAGGCCGCACCTCGAGTACTGTGTCCAGTTTTGGGCCCCTCACTGCAAGAAAGGCATCGAGGCCCTGGAAAGTGTTCAAAGAAGGGCAACAAAGCTGGTGAGGGGTCTGGAGCACAGGCCATATGAGGAGAGGCTGAAGGAGCTGGGAATTTTAAGCCTGGAGAAGAGGAGGCTCAGGGGAGACCTTATTGCTCTCTACAACTTCCTGAAGGGAGGTTGTGGTGAGCTGGGGGTCGGCCTCTTCTCTTGTGTCATTAGTGATAGGACTAGAGGCAATGGTTTCAAGCTGCGGCGGGGGAGATTCAGGCTGGACATTAGGAAATATTACTTCTCAGAAAGGGTGGTCAGGCACTGGAATGGGCTGCCCAGGGAGGTGGTGGAGTCACCGATCTTGGGGGTGTTCAAGGAACGATTGGATGCTGTGTTGAGGGCCATGGTTTAGTGGGAGCTATTGGTGATAGGTGAACGGTTGGACTGGATGTTCTTGTAGGTCTTTTCCAACCTTGGTGGTTCTATGATTCTATGATTCTATGAAATATACTTTAAAACCAAATGATGTTGATGTTTTTGAGAAGTTGAGGTATTTTTGATACTAGTCTTGTACTTCATTTGATGTTACCTTGCACAGCGTTGTCTGTCTTGGTCTTTACTCCAATACTTTTCTACTCATTACTGTTCATGTAGCAATGTAGCATTATGCATGTCTCCATATCTACACTAAGGAATAGGGTGAAATGGTGGCACTTCCTTCCATTCTCATGCCCAACCTATTCAAGTACCATCTATTTCAAGTAAAATATCAGAGTTGCTATTTGTGTTGTACAAATGAGAGTCAGTATAATGAACAGAATGAATGAGGGAAGAGAGCTTGCTACTGACTTCCGGATAGCTGTTTTGTGTTTACAAAAAGACACATATATCTATGAAAATATGGACTTGAAAGATATCTAGCTGACAGATGTAAGTAATTTACTTATTTTTTTCCTCTAGACATTATTTTCCATTATGGACTTTTGAGTTATCACATGAGATGTTTTTGTTTGTTTTTATGGTAAAAAATACCTCCTAAAGTTTTTGTTTACTTTCCTTCTTGTATGATAGTCAGATGTTTAAATTTTAAGCTAACAGTATTTTAAAAAATGAACAAACAGAAACTGGTGAAACACTTCAACTCATTTCATGTCAAGTTTGATCAAGATAAACAGTATAATTTTATATAAGTAAAATTAAAAGTATTTTGCAAGTGATTGTCATATCTTAGGAATGTCAGTTACAGTTTTTTACTATACCTTTAATTGATATTGCATGAGATAGTTTTTGTAAATTCATTGAGGAAAAAAAAACAGTACTCATTTTATATTTCATGTAGTTTCTTTCAAACATACTGTTTAGCTATACTCTCATTTCCAAACATGTATTCACTGTAGGTCAGGTTCTGCATTTGCCCAGAAGCCTTTGGCACTTTATTGAAAGTCTATTGCATGCAGGAAGTGGGTTTTCTTTAGGCTATGAATACTAGACAGATATCAGAAGGGTTAATTTAAGTGTTAATCTGAAAACTATTACTCTAAAACTTTTAAACTCTTCTCCTTTTTTTTTTTTTTTTTTTTTTCTTCTTTTTTTTTGTGTGGGTCAGGGGGAGAGGCATGTTACTTGGACTCCTAAAATGACTCTTAGCAGTAAATCTGAAATATGTGGCTCCTTTAGGACAGATACCTTCTTTCTGTATTTGATTAGGGAATTCTTTTTGACATGCATTTTCTTGAGTTTTCTTAAGCGGCCAATTATTCTGAACATCTATTCAACATAGTGCAGTGTTAAGAAACCCACCAATTTCTGTTACGTTGTCATGTTTTGAGTAGATTTCTGTGTGGCCCCTATTATATTTTTACAGATTTTATCTACAAAGTAGCCTAACATTTTTCTTCTAGGGTAAAGATTAATCTGCCCTAGTTTAGGCATAAAAAATTAAATTTCTCTAACTCACTATTCTTTCATTATAGTCAATGAAGAAAGATGGGGTCCTCAAGGGAAAGATTCATCTCATCCTAAGATCAGTACCTAGGATAGGTCAGATGAATTGTCCTTTGGAGGTGCCAATTTCTTTCCAGTGACTATCAAGGGAACTTATGATGACTGTCTCAGTCTTACATCTCTAACTTTTAGCCGTCTGAAGTTAAGTGACATAAGCTGTTCTTCCTTAACATTACATTTTTTGAGGAGATGAATAATTAATTCCCTTCAGAAAATATTACCTTGAAGACAATAATATTTTGACTGAGACCCAAAATGTTAAAACAATTAAATGTGCATATATTTAGAATATTGTATGTTCCTCTGGCAAAATCATGGGAGACTTGATGGAGCAAGCTAGAGTAGTACTACTCAGAGGATCATTATCTGTTCTCATGGGTATGTTAACAGGATTTTATACATATGGAAAAATAAAGTTTTAAAAGTTGTTAGTGGGATTCATCTAACTTAACTTCAGAGATTTGTAGTGGTGACATCTACATTTGATTTAGCCATTGTAAGCTCCCTTTGTAATCAAGGGACAGAAATATGACCTTTCAAGGTGGAATACTTCTGACCCATTTTAGATGCTTGCTTTAAAATGAGATGAACAGTGCTTCTAGTGATTCCATTTTAAAGCATGGCTAGAAAGTGTGACTAACTCAGGTGCAGGTACCAAATGTATTTCTCTGTTACTCATCAAAGCATCATGTGGAAAAATAATATCAAATGGCTCCAAAAGTTCTGCTGAAAACTCTCAAAACTGTTTGATGACCCTCAGCTCTTCAGTACTGCATAATGCTAATGTGTTGTTGTGATATCATTTCACAGCTGTGACATCGTACAAGTATTTATGGCTCGAAGGTGGCACTGATTGATGATAAAATCAATTTCAGCTGTGTAGAAACAGTTGTTACACACACTGTTAAGTATGGGGTTTTTTTTGTTTGTTTTTTTAAGAGCTTGGAACTAATTTTCAGTGACTAGAAAATTAACAATGAGATGCTAAGAACATTTTCTTAATGTCTCAGGATTTTGAATATAGCCACAATTCATTGTGAATACTTTTATTTATAAACAGGTATCTGTATTTTTTATTATCTAGTCTATAATTTTTATGACTATGAATACTTCCTTTATGAAAGATTTTATCACTGCTACAGTCTTTGCCTCATTCTATTCGGGTTATATTTCTTCCTAACATTGAGAAACATATTTCTTCTATTGTTCTGAACTCCTCCATCAGCCTAAAATAAATGAGAACATTGCTACAGTGTTACCTTTTTGTTGTTTACATGGAACTCATGTAGGTGTATAAGTATATGAAGGAAAAAAACAGGGTTTTCTTGTTTGTTTGTTTGTTTTCTAACACAGATATTGCATTTTAACCTTCTAATTAATTTTACTTTCCATTTCCAAACATCTATCCATTTACTTCAGTTTACTTTTCCAGACACCGATTTCCCAGTCTTTTATGTCACCTAATAGTTTTCTTCCTCACAATGCTTTAATTTTTGCATTTTTTTAGTCATCAAAATTTTTAATCACCTCTGTATTTATATGTGTGCTAGGAAATCTGCATTCACTGCCAGGATAGAAAAATGTTATGAGAAAAATAAATAATTAACAGAGCAACAATTTATTTATCATTTTTATGCTCTTATGCATCTATTTTTTTGTTTGTTTGTTTGAATAATAATTTCTGTTTATGATACTGTTTTTGTTTAAATAAGCTGAAGAGTTCCAAGCACTCTTGCCTTTAGTAGTCTACAAGTTGTTACATACCAGTTCTAACTACACAGTACACTACAAAGTGATACTAAGAGAAAATGTGGTCTGGGATCACTTGCGAAATCCAGCATCATTCACTAAATGAAACTGAACAAGAGTCTGTTGGAGAGGCTGATATATAACAGCCCAGCCTTTCTCCATTTTACTAATTCTTAGCAAATAAATACTGAGACAATAAAATGTTTTAATTGTTAAAAAACAATGCAGAAAGGATTATGTCAACCACTATGTGTGTCATGTTTTTACTTTCTTCATGTTGTTTATATTAACCCACTTGTCATGAGTGTTTCCTGCTGCTACTGATGAACCTACACCAATGTGCAAAAAGACATGAGACCAGGTTGGAAGAATATATGAGTAGGAAACTGGACTTTGAAACTAGACTTATTTTTGAATCTTTATACCTTTTAATTTATGTATTTTAATGCTGCATAGCAGCCCAGCAGAAGCAGACCCTATTTTCTGCACATCCAGTGTGCGCTCAAAACCTGACTGATGAGTCATCTTTCTCTCTTATTTTCCACTTGCTACCAGAGATTTTGCTTTCCCGTTCCTATAGAGATCCAGCTGCACATGAAAGCTAAACACTGAACTGATCTGGACCCTAAAATGCAGATGTGAATTTCCTCAGCATGAGCTGCAAATGCAACACACGTCCCTCACTGTTTGGGTGAATCCACTTATCTGCTAGGTACTATAGATAGAAAACACTGCTGACATTAATTCTTTAAAGGAAATAAGCTTGTTCAGCAAAGCCTCCAGAGTTTCAGGAATTGGCCTAGCATACGGTCTAAGTTAATAGATGCCTCCTATCACTAATGAGGGAGGTCTGCATCCAGAAATATATATAGAATGTCTTCTATTGACAAACTTCACACAGACCCATATAAATACAAAAAGATTTTGTAGGTCATTCCTAAACTGTCTTTAGTCATTGAAGAACTATGTAGGAATGTGCTTTAGTCAAGATCTGTGAAATGCTCTGTTAGGGCCAAGTGTCTGTGTTTGGGATGAAGTGAGACCAGAAGGATCATGTTACCACGTTCAAGAGCTAACCAGCACTGCAGTGGTAAGTGCTTTAGGTTGCTCTATGCAACTCTATTCTTTTTGCATAACAGAGAACTGAGGGAAATAAGTACAATGGGGTCAATTCCCCTGCAGAGACTAAACAGAAATCATACTGTGATTAATTATCTTTATAATTATTTAATGACTGTATACATTATATATATGTGTGTATGTATGTTTCTGTGTTTCTTAGAGATGTAAATCCAGTCATTCCTGAATCTCCTGATTCTGATTGTAGTGCAGTTTTAGCACTCAGTATAATCTGTCTGCACAATCTATAAATGAGTTAGAGGAAAATAAGTCTTTTTTTTTTTTTTTCTTACTTTACCAGCTTTGTAATAGCACAGAGTTTAATTGATCTCTCTGCAACATAATTTCTAATTCTGAAATAAAATGTGAAAATTTGAATGTTATGTTGATAGACCTTAATGAATCATCCTTAAATAACTGGCTCAAACAAGTCAGAACACTTGCAGCCAGTTTAGTTTGCCAAGAATCCATTCCTTGTCTAAGAGATGGATGAAGTTTCCTATTGTGGAGAATAAAGAGTACTAGTGTTATGTCCTTCTTTTTTATAGATGATTTACAGTTTTGATGAAAGGTCACAAATTTCAGTGCTCCTTTTCTGCTTCTTTCAGTTCTTACAAATGAAACTCTCAGAATAGGGCTAATAAGATATCTGAGAAAACACTTTGTGTCAGTCAGTTCTCCTGCCATTATCTTTGTGATTCAAATGACCATGATTAAGATATATTATAATTTTGTCATTTGTAATGTCTGTGGTGTAAAGTTTAGAGACTAGTGATTTAACGTACCACTTTTGGATCACTACAGTGGATTTTGAATCAATCCCTGTATTATCTATCATCCTTAATCTTCTTCAACATTCCCCTTGTATGTTGACCTTGGCATGCCGACAGATTCTTACAGAAAAAAAAAAAAAAAAAAAAAAAGCCTACTATCCATCTATCTGCCAGATAAGAAATGTTGGCTAATGTGATACTATATTCTGCAAATGAAACTTTGTCTTGATTCAGAAACAAAACTGTTGTTCATTATTGAAACACTCATTGACATAAGTTTGGACACCACAGGGAGAACTTACTTGAAATACTAAATCCTGTTGTATTTATTACCCATTAGAACTGAATTATTATGAAGTTGTTATGATACGGGATATAAAACAATCTTCAGGACTATGATAGTTCTACTCAAAGGAGATCAAAAGGACTGATAATTATAATACAAATTTCTGTACTCAAGTTTAGTGTGAGTGCAAATATGTAAAAATGGTAGTCCTCGAAGTTATAGGCAAAAGAAGATGATGTAGGAAACAAAATATTGTTGAGTTTTCCACTTCCATCTTTAACAAATGTTTTCAAAAAAGCGTCTTAAAGAGATGGGGATGGTGTTATCTAAAGAACAGAATTCCATAATAGGCATTGGCTTCAGGTTACCTTGATTAATTCTTGTCTGCAATTTTCTAGGTATGCTGGGGTGAATCATTTCCTGAGCTTTTGTTCCAAAGTCATGGGTAAAACAAGGGTAATGGAAATGGTAATTACATTGTTTTTAAGCATTTCATTGTCAAGAAATCAGAAAAACAATAAAAAACTAGCAGCCAGAGAGATAAAAATGAGTGTTTTGCTATACAAACTGCAGGTCAGCTAATATTAAGAGAAATAATTAAATAACATAGATATCTTAAATACTTCAAAGAATGATTGGCTGAATTAATGCAAACAATCTGTCCACTACTTAAAATTTTGAATATTTGAAATAATAGTCAATCCTTTCATGCAGCTCTGGAGAAGAAACTAGGAAAGAATCCCAGGGCTGGAACTGTCTCCAGGAGTTGGATGAGCCATCATGGTGCTTCAGAATCAACTGCGCTCATGTAACACCTGACAGCTAGCTTCAAGGATTCCACTGATGGAATATTTGCAGTCCTTCCATGAAAATGACTGCATGGCTTAGCTATATTTATCATAAGATATGTGATGTAACGCCTCATCTCAACATATCTTGCTTCAGTTAATGTTGATTATTCATGTTCAGTTCACTAACTCAGTACAATTCTTGTTCAGTTCTACATAACTTTGTATTTGAAGGCTCATGTTCCTCCTCAGATTTTTCTTCATTATGCTAAATAAATACATTCCTTCCATTGGTTATATCTTTTTGGTTTTTTGGTTTGTCTTATTCTTCTCTTTTGGGTTATCACTAATTAGTCCACCTTCTTCTTGAAGGTGTTGAAATCTTACTGCTCCTACCCAAGACTTTGCCAATTCTGTGTATGTCCATGCATTTGTTTCATATGAAAAGACTTCTAGATGCTACACCAAATAGAGGAAAAATGGTAATAACATTCAGTTATATTACAATAGCTGAAACTTCTGCAATTCTTTCTAAAAGCAGATTTCTAGAAGCTTTATAGTATACATGTAACTTATTCATTTTCTTCACATTTCATTGTATTTGTAGCTCATTCATGCATTCCTTGAAGCCTCAGAATCTTAACATGAAGGTATTTTCTTCTAGAATTAAGAAGGCCTTACAACCACTTTTTATTTATAGCAAAGTCTGTTTGGTGCAAGTGAGTCAAAATTCAGCACTTTTAACTGCCACTGTGGGTTTACTGTGACATTTGTAGCTTTTTATTATTTTTAAATAGAATTCTTTTTGCTAGAATTTGGCTCAAAATGTTTTTGTTTTTTTTTTTTTTTTAAACAGATATAATTAGGTTGCTAAGCGTTAACAGTTAATTATCATATTAATAAACAGTTATTACTCTCATTTTATACTGAACCATGCTAAAGCAGCATTATTATGCATGCATTGCTCTTAGGCAACGTAATTGTCCTTAAAGGAAATCATTACAATTTAAATGAAATTGGGAGCTACTGGTTAGGGAAAGCTGTAGGGCATGCAGAATACATACTAGGCACAGAACTGTAATTTCCCCAAATCATGTCTTTTCAGTAATTTTACGTTACAGGGCTATCTCTGTTTAGTTAAGAGAAAAACAGTTTATTTTTTGCCTTGCAATTTAGTAAGGTCATAATTTAACCAAAGACAAGGCATTTTCTTCAGTGAAAGGCAATGTAGAGTCACTACACTGTGTTATTTAGTATAGGTTAAGAAAATATGATCAGCATTTAAAATTTATTTTATTTCACACTATAATCTAGGGAATGGATTTGCTGTGTCACTCACACATGCTGCCTAAGGAATGAGAATGATAGACTGAAAGCTACTGTACTCTGAGTGGTTTCTAATGTAACATATATTCCATTTGGAAACAACTATGGTTTTTTGCTGATTAGATTTTTCTTATTTTCTCATATTCTTTCTTTGTGTTTAACATATCCACTAAAGAACTGTTATTCTCTTTGACATTTTTTTTTCATATAAAGGTTAATTATTTGACTTGATCTCTTTGTCATCTGTTAAAATATAAGGATTATGAACACTTATTTCTGGCATTTTCTTAGATTTATAATTAATTAATGTTTTATCTTGCCATAAACATCTCCTTAGCTTAAGTGAATGACTCACATTTAAGAAAAGGTTATATCATCTGTGGGTGCTAGAGAATCATCAGATGAATTAGCCAATAGCTCAAAATTAACTTTATTAATAAGCATCATTTGGCAAATGTAACACATGGCAAATGATATTGCTCATACAGTACTGTAACAGACAAATCTACAACCTGTCTACTTTTCAGCAGCAATATATATATATATTTTTTTTTTCTTTTGTAAAAGAATGCAAAAAAATTCCTCTGACTCGCACTACTATCTGCCTTACATTTTCTTTTTCACACTGTTTGAATGTTTCTTCTCTCATACACACTAGGCTAAATTAAGAACAACTCATCAGTATGTGTTTGAATTGTGATGATAAAAGACCTCGGTAGTGATAGAGATCAAGCCTGGTGAACAAGTCCATCTAAAATCTATCATCTGTGCCTCTCTTCCCATACTGAAAAGAAAGAAAAGAAAAAAAAGAAAAGAAAAGAAAAGAAAACAAAAACCCAACACGTTAATTACATGTGGTTTGCAATCCAGATAAAGTACAACAGAAGAGCAGTATATTTACATACTACCACATTTATATAACTACCACAATACAGGCTGAACTACACACAAAGCAAAACCAGTTGTCTTTGACAAGAAGCTCATTCTTCCGACTTTAAGATAAGCTTTTCAGGGTCAAGTCCTTGTTCCCAGTGTTAACCGAGAGTACTGTTTTGAGTCCTTGACATAAACCAGAATAGAATCTGACCTCTTTGCTGCAGTGACTGCTACTATCTACATCACCAGAATATGCTTCTGTTACTTTCTAGTCATACTTGTTTTAAAAAATATGAAAGAAACTTCTTTCATATTGCGAGCTACAAAATGTGGCATCCATTATTTCTAGTTTTATTGGCATTTGAAGCCTATGATTTACTGCTAGTATCTGAACTTGTGACGTTATACAATGTTCTTGTCATCCTTCTTTTTAACCTTGTGTAGTTGGACTGTCTGAAAAGGAAAGTCATCAAGGCTGTCACTGAGGAGTTATGGCACTACCAGTTGTAGCTGGGGAGCAAGAACTTCTGATCTGGCAGTGTGCCGCTGCCAAAAGAGCCACCTGAACTTAGTTCAGATAACCACTCTGAAACAGATAATAGGCCTTTGACTGTAAAGCCGTAATTACTGCAACATTCATTGTGCTACCAAAATACTGTAACGTTAGGAATTTATGGAGAACATGCACTGTTCACAGCAAATGTTCTAAGATATTTTTGGTAAACAAAATCAGGCAATCACATTCAAATTTAATTTCAAAAATTAAGGCTTGGGAATAAATTCTAGAGTTGCTGCTTACATCAAACTGAAAGATAAATGGAAGAGTTGGACAACAGGACCATTAGAGATACTTGACAGGATTTGGTCCAAAGCTCTATTCCAGAAGGAAAGAGAAATATAACTCTTTTGTTAGATGTATGGCTGATATGTGTCTATTTACAGTAGCTCATTTGGTAGTAATGTCTTTAGACCTGAGTAACACTTTAGCTGAGGCAATCTAAGGTATATTAGATAAGTCTGGAATGCTTCATTTGAAGCCAGAAAACTCTCTATTCATGCCTAATGGAGAATAATAATAATTTTGATCCTGTGGAACCATGCATGTTGTAAGAGGTGGTCTTCCAAAATGCAGATTATTGATACTGAGCAATAAGATCTAGTAGATATAAGGAAGGAGAGTTGATAGATAATGGTTGAATAGTCTCATCTCTTAACAGTCATGTCATTAAAATATTGTAATTTGGGAACTTTTACAAATATCATTGTTAAGCCATTTTCCAGTCTTCCCAAGTTCATTATGGAACATCCTTTCCCTCTAATTATGTTAACTGCTAGACTCATTTTTTACATTCACTATTTTCTGTTCCTTCTAAAGCCAGAATTATTACTAAAGAATCAGGAAATATTTCATATCTAACACAGACAGAAAATCTATTTTTCGTTGCTTTTCTGGGTGAGGGATTGACCTAATATTTCTATTTGATGTACAGCAAACATGGTTAATGAAATGAACCTACTAGAACTATTTTACAAGTGACAATCTCTGGCAAGCTGTGATATCAGTAAAAGGGAAGTGTTTGTATGGGACAGCATATTCTTGTTTTGTCTGGGAGAATATGGCAGTTCTTCTTATTTCTTGTGATGGTGCACCACAGAAACAAGGACAGAATTACTAGTCTTGCACAGAAGCAGCTGCATAAAGACTGTACACAATCAATTATCCTTGGTTTTAATATTACTAAAATGCTCTTTTTTTTTTTTTTTTTGTTCTCTATTGCCTCAGTAGTCACTGTTAGCAGATCTTGGTGATTCCTGATGTTAGCCAGTAGTTCCCAAAGAACTTTGTGTGAATATACTTATTAATTGGTTTTTATGAGTCTCAGAGTGTAAGTTTAGACTAAGCTGTACTGATCAGCAATCTGCAATATATTTCATTTAGCTTTAAGATATAATTTTTTTATCCTGAAGAGTTACTGAAGAGAGACACTATTATCAATAAAACTATTTTACATTTTATGAAATAAATTCTGTGTCACTATACACACAAATCAATTCCTGTGATATTTTTGAAGAGATGTAAGGTAGTTTGTTCTCCAGTAATTGGATTTAACTAATGATGACTGACTGCAAATATTATAAATTTTATTTAATTTTTATCAGGAACACTTGATTACTTTGAGAAATACAAATTCTTAGTACGAAGTGGAAGAGATATTTATTTTCCTTTTTTTTCTGTATATGCATAATTTTCTTACATCATCTTTTATGTCAATGGTATTTCTTTAATCCTGATTGAATTTGTGATTGCTTTTGTTTTGGAAAGGAATGCTTTCTTTTGCATTTGAGATATATTTATATGTTTGTTTTCATAGAATCATAGAATCATAGAATCACAGAATGGCCTGGGTTGAAAAGGATCACAATGATCATCTAGTTTCAACTCCCCTGCCATGGGCAGGGTCACCAACCACTAGACCAGGCTGCCCAGACCCACATCCAGCCTGGCCTTGAATGCCTCCAGGGGTGTCCACAACCTCCTTGGGCAACACATTCCAGTGTGTCATCACCCTCTGTCTGAAAAACTTTCTCCTAATATCTAACCTAAACCTCCCCTGTCTCAGTTTAAAACCATTCCCCCTTGTCCTATCACTATCCACCCTCATAAACAGCCGTTCCCCCTCCTGTTTACATGCTCCTCTCAAGTATTGGAAGGCCACAAATAGGTCTCTCTGGAGGCTTCTCCAAGCTAAACAAGCCCAGTTTCTTAACCTTTCCTCATAGGAGAGGTGCTCCAGCCCTCTGATCATCTTAATGGCCCTCCTCTGGACCCACTTGAAGTGCTCCACGTCCTTCCTGTGCTGGGGGCCCCAGGCCTGGACACAGTACTTCAGATGGTGCCTCACAAGAACCAATCATCTGTAAGACCTATACTACACTACTTCATAGTTTCTGTTGCAACAAAATTTCCATGCAAACCTTGATTTTTCCATGTCTTGAATTTAAAAATTATAAAAGGTATCCTTTTTAGATAGTTGGATTTCTACCATATTTTTTATGAGCTCAAAATTGGGTTTGTGTTTCAATCATAGGCATCAAAATGCTTACTACTGAAAATGCCTTTCAATTTTTTTCTTTTAAGAGGTGAGAATGTAGGAAAAGAAGAGAGAAAATATTGTTATGTACCAATGCAGTTGATATCCATTCACAGGATCAGAGAGTAGCTGATTGAAATCCAGTTTCAAACACCACTAGTGATTAATCGTGAGAGACAGAATGATGCACCTGCTGAGGAAAAGGATGAACTTTTGGGCACTTTTTCCTGTTACCTGGTAGAAATAGTTTTCAGACAAAAACATTCTGCCAAAGAGGCTTTTCAGTGGAGAAATGATTATATACAATACAAAAATACATTAATTGTCATAATTAAAATATATCACACTGTGAATGAAAACAGAATAATTGAAAAATTGGATGCACTAGTTTAGGTAATAGTTACAGATGATGTTTTTGTTTTGTGCATCCCTAATTTCATTTTCAGCCAGTGAATACTGTATGATTCGTAACTCCTCTAGTGCACCTAGAGTCTTATCAGTCTTGGAGGATGTCAGGTGATGTTCTGGTAGAAGTGTAGACCATGAAAACAGAGGAGAAAAAAGTAAAAACAATGGAGTAAGGAGGAGGAGACAGGAGCAGGAGAACAAGTGGAACAATGGGAAATTAAGAAGGGAACCTGAGAAACAAGAAAGTGGAGGGGGTGTTATGGTATAAGAAATAGGAAGGAAAATGTTCAAAAAAATCTTAGATTTCAGCGGTTTTCTTTCTTTCCTTCCTTATGTCCTGTCCCTGGAGGTATTTAAGGCCAGGTTGGCTGGGGCCCTAAGCAATCTGATCTAGTATAGTACTTGATCTAGCAGCTGGCAGCCCTGTCTGTGGCAGTGGGGTTGGAAGTTGATGATCCTTGAGGTCACTTCCAACTCAAACCATTCTGTGATTCTATGATTCTAGAATTACTTCCTCCATTCTT
Organism: Alectoris magna; assembly: GCA_030625065.1. NCBI lineage: Eukaryota > Metazoa > Chordata > Aves > Galliformes > Phasianidae > Alectoris > Alectoris magna. Next base: position 37,809,617 of record CM060560.1, read on the forward strand.
TTGCTGCTTAGAGTCTAAACTTTTCAGAGCAGCTGGAGGAAATCAACCCTTTGTATGCTTGAATGAATCTCTGGGCAATAGAAATGAGTCATCAATGAGTTTAGCGTGCAGCAGGAGAAAGATGATACTGGAATAAAATGTTCCAGTGTGTATTTGTGTAGTGTCTAGCATAATGGGCCTCCGCTCCTGACTGAGGACTCTGAGCGTTCCAGTGATGTAAATATTAACTAATAATAATAAAAGGCCAAGCACTTTATTTGCATCCATGTTGCCATCTGTTGCATAGACTGCATCAATATTAAGTACGTTTAGCTTCATTTGCTTTTCTCTAAGCAGTACACTTTATTTGCTGCAAAGAACCTGACAATTTTAAAAACTTACAGTAAATTTAAAGCATTGAAAGATATTGGCAGTATTTTTTAAATTTTCTAGTTAGTAAGCAGTAGCAGCAGACTAGAATTAGTAGTAACATATGGCTACAGTAGATAATTTCACTGCAATTAAAAAAATACCTTATTATAATATTGGTGAAAAGAAGATGCTAGGTATTTATGCAGCAAAGAAAGTATATGTCTTGGATGATGTATCATAACTAACTTTTTTTTTTTTTTTTTTTGCTTTAATTTTCATGATATATCAGTAAAATACAGCCCCCAGTAGTTACTATCATGTTTGCAAGAAAGAACAGAAGAGACAACGAATTTGGATGTGGAAGTTGACTAAGCATGGCTGGTGTGACCTCATGACTCTGCTGAAACATTTGTGCAATGTTTCTTTAGTCCACAGGGTACACCTATTCTCTGCACCATCAGAGATAAAAATACCCAACAACACTTTCAAACTGGTTTAAGATATTAAGTGTATAAAAACAGAAGCTACCATGTGCAATTAAAAAGGCAAAGATCAAAAGTACAAATGTCCCAAGTTTCCTAAACTCCAAGAAATTCTAAAGTTTAATGTCCAGTTTATTTTGTGAATTTGGCCATACCTCTAGTTGCAGAGGAAGGCGGAGAAACTGCTTGTAAACACTAATGGCTCAAACATAGAGAAATTTTTGTGCAAATCTGGTGAGTGGTTTGACATGATTGTATAATAAAGACAGCGATGAAATTATGAACAGGAGCATCAGTGCATTATTTATACTTTTTCTTTACACACAGACACACAAGTAAACAATATTTCTGCTGAGTGATGAATGAATAAGTAATGTGGAATTTTGCCTGAAATAAACAAAGTCAAAATAAATGTTAGCAAAAATAAGACATCATATATAAGCCGTGATTTTATGTTTGACGGTTGTAGCTTAGTTTTAATTATTCATGGTACTACGTCAAAGAACACTAGCAAACACAGTGCCAGCATTTAAAAACTTTAGCAACCTCCAAACTATAGGTCTGCTGCCCTGATGTTCATTGTGAGAAACATCATTGCTGAACTTCTAAATATGGGATGCAAATACAAAATGAAATAAAAACCCAAACACCAACAATTAAAAAAAAAACACAAATACCATAAACAATAAGACAACGAGGACAACAGCAAAAACAAACAAACAAAAAAAAAAAACCCACAAAGAAACAAACAAAAAAATGTAACTGGAAATGCAATGCAATTAGTACCAATCAACATTGATTTAGAGTTAATACTTTGTCAGGCTAGCCTGTTGCCTGCACTTGGTGCTTTTGGAAGTACGTTTAATAAATGTAAGAGAGTTATATAATTTATTAAAGGTGTTTTTTTGTTGTTGTTGTGTGTTTGTTTTTTTAATGAAATATATTTCTCATTAGCAATTTTGTTTCGTTTTTTAGTTAATATATTGCTGGGGGATGAAATAATTGAGTGCAGTCCTTCCAAAAAGGACATGGAGGTACTGGTAGATGGTACGCTGGATGTGAGCCAACAGTGTGCCCTCTCAGCCTAGAAAGCCAACCATGTCCTGCACTGTATCAAAAGAAGTGTGGTCAACATGTCAAGAGAGGTGATCTTGCCCCTCTGCTCTGTGCTGGTGAGGCCTCATCTGGAGAACTGCATCCATCCATAGAGTCCTCAGTACAGCAGATACATAGACCTGTTGGAACACATCCAGAGGAGGGCCACAAAAATGATTCAGGGGATGGAACACCTTTCCTACAAGGACAGCCTGAGAAAGCTTGGGCTGTTAAGACTGGAGGAGAGAAGGCTGTGAGGTGATCTCATATTGGCCTGTCAGTATCTAAAGGGGAGCTACAGGAAAGAAGGGGACAGACTCTTTATCAGGGTCTGTGGTGACAGAACAAAGGGAAATGGTTTCAAACTTAAAGAGGGTAGATTTAGGTTGGATATAAAGAAGTCTTTTACAAAGAGGGTGGTGAGGCACTGGAACAGATTGATTGGAGATGTGGTTGATGCCCTGTCCCTGGAGACTTTCCATACAAGGCTGAATAAAGCCCTGGGCAACCTGATCTAGCTGTGATGTCCCTGTTCATTGCTGGGGTTTTGGACTAGATGACCTTTAAATGTCATTTCCAACTCTGAGGATTCTATGATTTTATGATATTGAAATGGGTAATTATACTGGTTTTGGCTGGAAAGGGGTTAATTTTCTTCACAGCATCTTGTATAATGCTATGTTTTGGATTCATGATGAAAACAGTTTCAGTAACACACTGATTGTTTAGTTGTTGCTAAGCAATATTTGCACAAAATTAAGGTCTTTTCTGATTTTCATGCTGCCCTGCTGATACAGAGTTTTGGATTGCACAAGAAGTTGGGAGGGAACACAGCAAGGACATCTTACTCAAAATGACCAAAGGAATATTTCCATACCATCTGACATCATGCTCAGCACTAAAAGATGGGAACAAATGGAGGAACGGGGGAGGATGTTCAAAGTGGTGGCATTTGTCTTCCCAAACAGCAGTTATATGTGATGGAGGCCTGCTTTAGTAGAAATGGCTGAACATCTGCCTGTTGATGGGAGGTAGTGTTTGCTTTGCTTGCAGCTTTCGTTTACTTACTAAACTGTCTTTCCCTGAACCCAAGAAATTCTCTCACTTTTGCCCTTCCAAATCAGAGAGGCAAAAGCCCAGCTTGAATCTAAGCTGGCCGCTGGGGTAAAAACAAACAAGAAACTCTTTTATAAATACATCAACTGTAAGAGGAGGGCAAAGGGGAATCTCCAGTCTTTACTGGACGAGGCTGGGAATGTGATCACAGACGATAAGGAAAAGGCAGAGGTTCTGAATGCCTTCTTTACGTCTGCCTTTAAAAGTCATCTCAGTTATTCCCGGGGCTCCCCACGCTCTGGCTTGGTGGTCTCGGCTGGGGAGCAGACTGAACCCCCTGTGATTCTTGAAGAAGCGGTCAGGGAATTACTACTCCAACTGGACTGCCACAAGTCCATGGGTCCGGATGAGATTCACCCGAGAGTGCTGAAGGAACTGGCGGAGGTGATCGCTGAGCCTCTTTCCGTTATCTTTCAGCGCTCCTTGTTAACGGGTGAGGTCCCAGAAGACTGGAGGCTTGCCAACGTGACTCCCATTTACAAGAAAGGTTGTAAGGAGGATCCGGGGAACTACAGGCCTGTTAGCCTGACCTCGGTGCCAGGGAAGGTAATGGAACGGATTGTCTTGAGGGAGATCACGCGGCAGGTGTGGGATGACCAGGAGATCGGACCTAGCCAGCATGGGTTTGTGAAGGGCAGGTCCTGCTTGACCAATCTGATCTCCTTCTATGATCCTGTGACTCGTCTGATGGATGAAGGAAAGGCGGTCGATGTGGTCTACTTAGACTTCAGCAAAGCCTTTGACACTGTCTCCCATGCTATTCTCCTTCAAAAGCTGGCAGCCCGTGGCTTGGATGGGTACACTCTCGGCTGGGTAAGGAGCTGGCTGGAAGGCCGGGCCCAGAGAGTGGTGGTAAATGGAGTCAAATCCAGTTGGAGACCAGTCAAGAGTGGTGTTCCCCAGGGGTCGGTGCTGGGGCCTGTCCTCTTCAACATCTTTATTGATGACTTGGATGAGGGCATTGAGTGCACCCTCAGTAAGTTCGCGGATGACACCAAATTGGCAGGGAGTGTCGATCTGCCTGAGGGTAGCGAGGCCCTGCAGAGGGATCTGGATAGACTGGTGAGCTGGGTTGAAGCCAATGGGATGAAGTTCAACAGGACCAAATGCCGGGTCCTGCACTTTGGCCACAACAACCCCAGGCAGCGCTATAGGCTTGGGGCGGAGTGGCTGGAGGACTGTGTTGAGGAAACAGACCTGGGGGTACTGATTGATGCTCGGCTGAACATGAGCCGACAGTGTGCCCGGGTGGCCAAGAAGGCCAACGGCATTCTGGCTTGCATCAAAAACAGTGTTACTAGCAGGAACAGGAAGGTAATTGTCCCCCTGTACTCGGCATTGGTGCGGCCGCACCTCGAGTACTGTGTTCAGTTTTGGGCCCCTCACTGCAAGAAAGACATTGAGGCCCTGGAACGTGTTCAGAGGAGGGCTACGAAGCTGGTGAGGGGTCTGGAGCACAGGCCTTATGAGGAACGGTTGAGGGAGCTGGGATTGTTCAGCCTGGAGAAGAGGAGGCTCAGGGGAGACCTTATAGCTCTCTATAACTTCCTGAAGGGAGGTTGTGGTGAGCTGGGGGTCGGCCTCTTCTCTCGTGTAATCAGTGATAGAACTAGAGGGAATGGTTTCAAGCTGCGCCAGGGGAGGTTCAGGCTGGACATTAGGAAGTATTACTACTCGGAAAGGGTAGTCAGGCATTGGAATGCACTGCCCAGGGAGGTGGTGGAGTCACCGACCATGGGAGTGTTCAAGAAACGTTTGGATGTTGCGTTGAGGGGTATGATTTAGCTGGGAAGTATTGGTAATGGTTGGACTGGATGATCTTCTAGGTCTTTTCCAACCTCGATAATTCTGTGATTCTGTGAATTCTCCTCTGTATACCCCTCTGAGGAAGTGAGTGACTGTGTGGAGATTAGCTACCTATCAGGTTTAAATTGCAAAACATAAAATGTTATGGATTATATGTAATAAAAATCTGTTGGAACTCAAAAATGAGTTTTACTAATGATTTTAAGTAATTAATGAGTTACCATCACCCAAACACAGTCCTCATCATCCACTGATTCTAGTTTAGACCACTTGGACTAGTCTTCTCTAAGACAGTTACTGGATATAGGGTGACACCTTCAGGAGCCCCCAAGGGTCCCTCCCAAGGCTCTCTTGAAGGATCAATTGTAAAAAGTCTACATAAGAATGGGACTGAATGGGTCTTGCTGTCCACATTCCTCCAACATCATCAGCTGGATTTGCACTTATTGTACATTCATCACCGACTACATAATGTTTAATGGTGTAACATCACTACTCTCACTGGCTGCAAAACAGTCTTTACATGATTTCAGACACTTAACCAGAATTTTTCCTAAGGGTAAACCTTAAAGGATAAGGATGGCTATGCTCTGGGGCCAGAGTGATACCACTGACTATGAATGTAGCCAATCTGCTGTACAAGTGGCTAGACTTACACAGTTTTGACGTTAATCAGGCCGAACTACTTGGCTTTGGGAACTAGCCTCCTGACTGTTTGTCCATAATAGGTATGGTCTTTGATTCTTGCATGTGTTCAATGTTTATTATTATTATCACAATATGGAACAAAGTGTGACTGATTAAGACTGGTAATGTTTAGTAATGTTCTGTTAGTAAAATCTCTGTTTCGCCAGGTTGTTAGAAAATTGGTGGAAGTCACTGAATTTTGTGTTCCAACTCTGATGTGAATGATACAGCAAAGTTAAATACATTAGAAGAGTTTCTGTTGCTTTATGTAATTTATTCCTGAATGGCAAGTTGCTTTTGAGTCATATATATAAATTATTCACTTGTGGTTTTTTTTGTTGTTTTTTTTTTTTTGTTGTTGTTTGTTTTTTTTCTCTCCTATGTGGCCAGAATCTTTGTCCAGATGTTTGTCCAAGTAGGTGCTTTCTAAGACAGCTTCTCTTTACTTTCTCATCTAAGATAGACCCAGATAAAACCACAGTAGATGTATTGTACTGCAAGGAGTGGAATAAGTGAATTAATAGATTGTCCACATCATTAATTTCTGTGGAGAAAGTCTAGAAATTATTCATAAGTTTGTGTAAACTAGAGCCTTCTGCATTAAAATCACTTGGAATCTTTTTTACTTTAATTGTGCTGAGGTATAAATGACTGTAAATTCATAGAATCATTATGCCAGGAGGCAAGAAGATATGAGTTTATGTTAATGTTAGCTGGGATCCTGTTTGACCTGCATTATCTTTGGGGTCCTTGGTCCATACAAATCACCTTTCTTCTTTCTGCTTTAAAAGAAATCCCAATTCCACACACATACAAAAAATGTTCATGTGTAGAAGAAACTCAGTGTGAAGGAAAAATTCTCAAGCTGGCGTAGCTTTCCAGTATATCACATATAGGTTTATAGCTTGTAAGGGCAGAGAAGATCATCTTAATCTTATAAGACTTAACACAAGCCATAGGATGCTTTGAAGTCATTTTTGTCTCAGTTATGATAGATACAGATTCAAGAAAAAAGTGGCATTCAAAGTTTTCATCCCTTTGCACACTTTCAGAATGAAAGTGCAAAGTTCGGAATTAAACTCTGTCACTTCAGCTTTCTTGCCTTTGGTAGCTTTCCTGAATTTTCAAAGGTCCATAAACTACGCGATGAAAGGTACATAAATGGAAAACAGATTTTATGATAAAACTTAAGTTGAGGAAAAAAAAAAAAAATCCAACATAAAGACTAGAAAAATTGATTATTAAAGTACCAGTGATTACCACAGTACCAGCAGGACCTAAGCACAAAGTAGTGTGATTAGAAGTAAGAGAATTATGTGTCTTCACATGTCCTTTTAAAACTTGACCTACAGTCACCAAATACAGCCTCTTGAATTTTTCTATTTAAAGACAGAAAAGCAGCTATTTTTTCTTCTGGATTATATTATTATTATTATTATTCATTATTATTATTTATATATTATTATTATTTTTTCTGTTCATGGCCCAAACAGTTCTGGATTGAATGGAGGAAAGTTAGCTCAATACTCAAAGTGTATATTCTGCTTTTTATTTTTCTTTCTTTTACATTGGTATGGGTATGATTCTTACCTGCTGGCTGCGTATATAATTGTTTACATTTATTTTTAGCATAATTCATAGCATGAAATCTTGTGCCAGAATTACAAGCGCTCTGGAAATCCTATTTCATTAAATCAAGGAAAAACCTGAAGAGCTAGGATCGTGTTCTCCTCTACGGCCGGAGGAGTTGAGACTGAAAAGCATGACCTATGGACCAAACTTTGGAATGGGGTATTTCATGGGTTGTTTTTTTTGTTGTTTTTTTTTTTTTTTTTTTTTTTTTGTTTTGTTTTGTTTTGCCAAGACAGTCTATTCTGATACTACATCTTGACAGGAATTGCTTAAATGGACAGGAGGCACAGAGCATCTGTTGTTTACATAATTCAGAAACTGCAAAGTAGGACGGCTTTGGGGACTCTTTGAGAAATAGAGTAATATCCTCTGACTATAGACACAGTAGAAGATGAGACCTTGCTTCAGAAAATGTATTCAGCAGAATAATGCCGAGGATACGTAGGGAAAAGAATACAGAAGACCGCTATTAATCAGGCAAAACACAGATCCAAAATAATTCCATACTGTTTGCCTTATAAATATATTATTGTAACTACCACAGGGTATAGTTAAGTATACAAAAAGAAGAAAAGAAATAGTCTGTTAGGTCAAACTCGGTTTGAACTTTGTACTTGATTAGCATCAGTGCTGTCGATTGTAATTGGAGGAAAAAAAAATGAGTGAAAAAAGGCTAAATATAGCATATTGCAGACTTGACTTTCTGGCTTGATCTTAGACCTGCCTCATCACTGTGTACCTCCCCAGCAGTTGCTGGGATATGTCTGATCCTACTTACTGTCTCCAGACCCAATACTGATCCTGGCTTACTGACAACTTCTGAGCTTGCCCTTGGGCATTCCCTGTTGCTGTGGTCTTGTCTGGGGATCTGGACTCTTGTCTGAACCTGTTTGTCATCACTAGACCTGTTCTGCTGGTCTAAATCCAGGCATTTCCAATTTTGGAGAGTATGATTATGATAACAATAAAAAGATGCTGAGAATTCTGACACTGTGATAACCCTCTTACTAGAAAAGACATTGAAGTGGTAAGGGCAAAATAAAAGGCAAGAAAGGAAAGGGAAAGTAAATTTTAGCAGCTTAAAGGTTATGAATATTAGCTAGAAAAAATAAACTGAACAGGTTTTGTTAGTGTATGAGGTGCAGGAGCAATAACTGCCTTCTGTCTGCACAATAGCTTTCGGTGTATAACATCTCCCTGTTTAAGTAACTTTGTTTCCAACTCCACATCCAGCTTCAAAGTTAATTTGTCATTTTGGACAAAATAATTTTTGGGTCCCCATTACATATGATATCAGAGAAAAAGGATGCATCACAGAAATTAAAATTACAAAAAGTTGTTTAGGCATGGGCTGTTTCCCTTTTATGATCAAGCACAGTGGTAACAGCTGGAGGAATTCAACACTTGAATGAGTCCATGTGCAATACAAATGAGTGATCAGTGTGTTTAGCATACTGAAAACAGAAGTAAGATTGAAAAACAGTAAATACTAGTAAGCCATGCAACATCTCAATAGTCTTCAATGAAAACCCTTGTTACCATCACAGAATATTGTGAGGTGGAAGGAGTACAGAACTGATACACTGCTGTAATATTTTTTATCATTCCTGTTAAACTGGCTTCTAAAGAGAGAGAATATGTGACATGTAATAAAGCACTTTGAAACGAGAGAGGGGAGAGTTTATGAGCGTGCTGCCAAAGAGCTGTCACGTTTGCTACTAAAAAAGGGCCAGATTAGACTTCTAAAACTACTTTTCCAAGGACTCTTGGCCAAAGGGTGAAACTGACCTCTATGCTGCTATAGATAGATTTTCACAGATAAGGTTGCTCAGTGCATGTCTGAGTGCTTTAGAGAAGGAGATAGGGAAAAAGGAGAAATCAGACCTTAAAGACCAAACATTTGAAATTGGTTTAAGAGTGAAAATAATAACAGATTTTTGATGTTTTTGTTGTTGTTGGTAATGGTGGAGGTTGGTTGGTTGATTTGGTTAGAAAGTTTGTTTTTCTGGATTGGGAAGAAATGGGTTTATCTTGTTCATTTTGTTTTCCATTCCAGGAGGCTACTTTAACAAATAGGATATAGCTCTAATACATTTTCTAAGTATGCTCACATTTTTTTAGCAGGAATTCTATTTAAAAAATGCTACTTGAAATACGTTTACTGTTCACATCACAAATATTTGAGAGGGTAAACTATGAATTTTTAATCTAAGATACTCCCATCAGATGCCTGACTTGCATCCATTCATTGACCAAAATTTACATGAACAAAAATAATACTGCATATTGAATAAACATTTCAGATGAACAATTTAAAATCTACTTTGAGAGAAAGTACCTGGTGAATATCTGCAGGTAATGAATATAGTTGAGCAAGTATTAAGCTACTTACAGGCACTTAACACATAGAAAAGGCTAAACGTTATTCACTTTGAAGCATTATCTTTTCTCTTTTCATTTTTTTCCACATTCTCCCAAGTCTCTCTTATTTTGATCTGATCATATGGTGCCAAGAAGGTGTGCAAGGCCAGAGGACTGCGTCATCTTTGAATGAGAATTTTTTATTATTATTACCTCATTTAGGTGATAAGTATTTAAGTAGTAGGGATATCTACTGACAAACAAGAATTCTGTATTGCTCAGGACATTGTCAATAAGAAGAGGTGCTCTCTATTTAGCTCTAGTACATAGAGACAGTGCATTATCAAAAGAAGAGCAAAAGACTTTTTAATTGTGAAGATCATCTTCTTCCTAAATGTTAAATGGGTGGAAGGAAGGAAAAGTTTTAGATAAATAATGTCAAGGCAGGGAGATAAAATATTGTTACTGTGCTTTGGAACTACAAGGTAAAAAAAAAAATAAGAATCCAGAAAGATCTTGTACATTGACATGAAACCTTATAAGAGTTGATAGTCGTTATTTCCTAGCATTCCTATTCCATTCTGAAGCTTGATACCTGTTCTGATGAGGTAAAACTTTGTCTCTGATTGTCACAGAAAAAAAAAAAAAAAATTTAAAAAAAAAAATCACTTACTGTCAAATAAAACTGAATTAAAAAGGAAAAAACACCTGTTCAAAGGATGATTAGCTATTACCTGTCCTAGGTACATTTTCCCCAGACACACACAAGAAAATGCTCCTAAAGTTCTCCTAGCTTGAGTATGTTCTTACACTTCCCATATCTGTGGTGTTAATCAGTTTCAATTACAAATTCCCTCCTGCACATAGGGCCCATGCTGCTCCAGATTGCATGAGTTGTAATTCATGCTGAAGCTCACAATGCATTAAGCAGCTAATCTCCAAATATAGTCTTGCAGTGGTCCAGAAACCCTTTTTGAAGGATGCAGTAAGCAAAATTGAAGCAAGTTTTTCTCTTTCCTTCATGCCCTATCTGCATACCCCTGGGAATGCAATACATGGCCTCACTTTCACACTGTAAAAAGATTGCTTTGGTACGCTGCAGAATATCCTTCGCATTTTTTACTTTTTCCTTGGGGGGGGGGGGGGGTAGGGGGCAAGACAATTATACCTTTCCTACATGAATCTCAGAGAAGATCCTATGTTAAATTTTTATCTATTGTGAATATAGCCAGACTGGTCTAGTAAGCTAGTGCTCAGCAGTATGCAGCAGTCTGTTCTGCCTCTTGCTCAATGGGCAGGGATTACTCCCTGGGGTGAATGCATTTAGCAGTATAGGTATAAACTCTGCTGTTGTTTCAGGACACAGGTCCTCTGTTGCTGCTTCACATAGATGAAATGCAACATTTCTTGGTGTCATTGCTCCAGTTCAGCCTTCACTTTCAAACAACTTTTTTCCACAAAAAATATAACAATACAATCTGAGTTTACAGCCTATCTTGGTGCATATATAAATGTATATTAATACTAGTCATGCTCTTCAAGTACAAGAAAAAAGTAATTGCATAAAATAAAAAAATGCCTGCATACACTTCTCAGTCTTGGATTTATCTTCACTGGTGGTGTCAACAGTTTACAGGCTGGTTTGGCCTGGTTCCATAACTAGTGGGGTAGAGGGATTTCGCAAAATCCACTCCTCCGGAAAAGGGAAACAGGGGACCCCAAAATAATTAAAGAAAAAAAACAGTGGCAACGATCTGAGGAGAAACAATTTAATTTACTAAATATGGTATCGGAATGCAAGATAACAAATTATAATACAATATAATTAGAATCGAAGCCAATACATCAAATATAATGAGAGAGTATCTGAAAGCTGTAGGCCTTACAGTAATACTGAAGTAGTACGTGCAGTTGGGATGGGCAGCAGCGAGGAGAGACAAAGAGAAAAGCTGAAGGAAAGTGAAAAAGCATCAGATGACCTGCCAATGCCTTATATTTCCTTGTGCAGGAATTATATCAGCACAGTGAACAGCCTTCTGGGTAACGTAGTTTCTTCTCTTTGGTATGTGGAACTGGGACATTAACACTTTAATTCCCAGTGCACTACATGATGTTATGATGTGGAATACCGATGACCATGAAACCATGACAGGTGGACATCCCTAGGCTTTGGAAAAAGCTTGTAAAGGACTCCAGGACCCTACTTTTCTTTTCTTTTGGTATACAAAATTTCTTCCAGGCCATAAAATAATCTCACATTTCTACAGTCAACCATCTGCTTACAATCTATCTCACTCCAGTCATACTAGACTTCACGTGAACAGACTAAACAGGGAGAAATTCTCATGTACATAATGGAAGGAGAGCTGGATGTACACACTTGCGTCAACAATGCATTAGTTGTAGATGAAAGTTAACTTCATGGCTAAGAATGCTCTTGCATTCTTAACCAGAAGCCCTGCTATTGGGCAAAGATTATAAGTTTTATTATGGACTGTACCTATCCCAGAGAGGAAAAAGAGATTAGTAAGACTTTATGTTATAACTGTCCACCCACTTTTTTCAGAATTCTTAGACAAGTCTATACCACATTATTTGTTACTATGTAATGATACCTTTCACAGTCCAAAGAAAAAATATTCTGGGATGCACACATCTCTTTGTTGAACATTATCCCATTCAAGTCATCAAAGTTTAATGACTCTTGTTGTCTGCTCTGTGATAAAAGCAAGAATTTCTCGTAACAACACCTGCGGGATTTAGTTCTATCCTGAGCTGAAAGTCAGCAGAAAGTACATGCAAAGTACAGGTTCAAAGAGATGTCTACAACCTGATACTTAGAGTTAGCAGTGTGCACTAGCACTACCTATGAAACATAGCCTGCTATCTGTAAATTTGCTGATTTCTTCACATCCTTGCATTGTCCCTGGTAAAGCTATCTAACATTCATGCAACGCTTTATGTTGGAGCATATATATCATTTATTTAGAAAATCAGCTGTATAAAATTAACATTTAAAGCTCAAGAATGGGTTACTCTTGAATATTTTCCATTTTCTGAATACTTGGATCTTCTTCCTTCCTTCCTTCCTTCCTTCCTTCCTTCCTTCCTTCCTTCCTTCCTTCCTTCCTTCCTTCCTTCCTTCCTTCCTTCCTTCCTTCCTTCCTTCCTTCCTTCCTTCCTTCCTTCCTTCCTTCCTTCCTTCCTTCCTTCCTTCCTTCCCTCCTTCCTTCCTTCCCTCCTTCCTTCCTTCCCTCCTTCCTTCCTTCCTTCCTTCCTTCCTTCCTTCCTTCCTTCCTTCCTTCCTTCCTTCCTTCCTTCCTTCCTTCCTTCCTTCCTTCCTTCCTTCCTGTGTTCCTTCCATTCTTTCTTTCTTTTTCTTTTATTTATGATTCTTATTAAAAAATATGCAACTAGGTATTCTGTCCTAATATTTGAAGTCTGGGGTTCTATCAGTACCCTGTTGAATTTGGCAAGTATATCTAGGGTTAAAAAACAAACAAACAAACAAACAAACAAACAAAACAAAACAAAAAAGGATTCTCATTAAGGAGATCAAATGAAAAGTTAGAAATAACTTTTAAAGCAAGAAAGATGTTAAATATTTTTCTTTCCCTCTGCTCCCCATGTCTATACATCACGTTAATCCCCTGAGGTACCAGTCAGTATTTCATGAAAAGTGCCTTGACAGATGGTAAGGTATCGTGTATCAGGTAGCCTTCGTATTCTTGGCATGGCACATCGTCTTCACCCACTCTCTGATATGTATTGCTCAACTGCCATTTATGAAAATAAATACAATCATGAGAAGGCAAACTAGAAACAGCTTTCAATCATAACTTCTATAAGGCATTATCGTCTGAAAACAGTAAGTGCAAGTGTGTGTTGCTGAGTAGATTTGCCCTGTATTTAAGGAGTGTGACAAAAGTTCTCTCAGGGCCTTAGTCTGGCAACCACTAAAATGAAGGAGAACATTATTTTTTATTTAACCAAGCAACAGTTCAGACTTCAGCAATGAAACATGGAGTAGTGTAAAGCTCTCTCTGACTGTAAAAATTCTTTCTTTTTTTTTTTTTTTTAATCAGCTCTAGTAATCTCTTTGGCCTTCTTCAGATATGAATTTCACATCCTTCAGTGTCATGTCAAATTATTTCCTCAGCTCTTATTCAAGAACTTCTAAGCTTTGACCCTTTGAATTTACAGTTTTCTTCTGACACATGGTACAGCTGAAATGATAGATCTGAAAACTTGGACAAAGGTATTTTCTGTGTATTAGAATTGAAACATAGAACCTTTAGAATTGGTCCCACATGGTATCATCTTGAGGTCAAATAGTAGGGTCATAGGTATGGAAACGACCTGGGAGGAATTCAGTTCATACCCTATGAATTGTAGGTAAGTGCCCAGTAGAGGATCTACAGAATATCTATATTACCTCACAGACCAAATAACACTTTCTATCTTCCTGTTGTAAATTGAAGATTTATAGCAAAAGAGCCATACTGTAGAAAAGAAAGCAGAACATCTATCCATACTCAAGATTTCTACAGTTAGAAGAAATTTGAATTACAGAATTTTCACCATGGGCTTTTGGTTCTATGTAACTCTCACATATAGCGCTTCTATTATGCAATATCATCAGCTTATACTTATCTTAAAATAGCTTGTTGTTTAGACTCTATGCACTTTCTGGATAGGGAAGGAAGTCCTCTTCATAGGAAACATTTCTGAATGTCTCCCAGGTGTGTAAGATAAGTGAAAAATGATAACTCATTTGAAGCAGAGCTTATGGCTTAGTGAGCTTATTAGTTCTCTGAATGAGGAGTTGTCAGTCCTGCATTTCTCAGTTTCATTTAAAAGTACACATAAAAAGTAAAGCAGATTGTATCATGTTTCTTGTGGTTTTTTCCGGGCAGGCAACTAACAAACACCACACAGCTCACTCTCCACCCCCCACCAGTGGGATTGGAGAGAAAATTATAAAGGAAAACTCAAGAATATGCCGGTTAGATAAAGACAGTTTAAGAAGAAATAGTAAAACAAAAGTAACAAACTAAAACTACCAAAAGAAGAAACAACAAAACCGGTGCACAAAGCAATTGCTCACCACCTGCTGACTGATGCTCTGTCAGTCTCCTAGCAATTGCAGCTTACTGGCCACCTACTCCCAGTTTTATTGTTATCAAAACATTGTATGGTATGGAACATCGCTTTGGCCAGTTTAGATCAGCTGTCCTAGTTCTGTCCCCTTCCAACTTTTTATGTCTTCTTATGACTTAGCATAAACACAGCTCAGCAACAACTAAGACATCAGTATGTTATCGACGTTATTCTCATCCTAAATCCAAAACAAAGCACCATACCAGCTACTAGGAGTAAAATTAACTCTATACCTGCCAAAAGCAGGATAGTGCTAATGCCAAATTGCAAAAGGAGAGGGATTTAATAACTTTTTAAATATCTATCAAGTTATATGTTATTTTAATGAATTCAAGTTTGTCTGGCTACATTTACTATTTTCCTACCTGATACTTAGTACTAGTTTTGTTTATGGGAGAGAATTTTAAAGAGCTAATTTTCTTTTTCAGGATGACAAAATCAGTACACTGGGGATAGCAGTTATTTAAAAATCGATCTGATGATGATTATTTTTGTTATTCTTTTGATTGGAGATATTAATTGGAATAGTTTGAAGAAAGATGAGCAATAATGTGGAACGAAGTATGCTGTATTGCTTTATGAAAACATTAAAGAATGCAGAAGCAATTTTTTGGTGTTTCTCACACAGAATCCCTTTAACTGAAAATATGATTGCTGTCATATGGTCACTGAGGAAACTTGCATATCACTTGGTGTTAAAATGACAAAGCTATGAGATTAGAATGGTTTGTTGAATCAGAAGGATAATTTTAAATAAGAGTTTGAATTTCTACACAAAGTTCTTTCATAATACAAAGAAGTTGCAGACTGGATCTTTATCTTCTGTTCTAACTATTCCTCCTTAGCAATGTTATGGCTTTCCATCAGGTTTAGGTTATTTTTGTGAGTGAATGCCAAGATGACCATTTTAGAGCGTGTTCATGACATACCTCGTACCAATTGTCTTGAGTCAATGTATGTATCATTCTTCTGATACACTATCAACAGACCACAGATGGCACTGTGTAATACATAGCCTCAAAAAGCAGTTGTTGAGTGCAGGAGGCTTTGAAGTGCATGTGGTATTGTTTCTGAATGCAAATGATATACAGACAGAACAATGTTTAAATATATTGACTCTACCAAAAAGCACATAGTATGAATTTGCTACAGTATACTTGTATTCCTTTTTTAATTTTTAAAAGGCAGCATAAAATCATGTAGTTTGCTTATTGAATGTGCTTAATACATCACTCCAAAAGCTGACTTCCTTTGAGTGAAAATGTAGATTTGGCTGACATACAAGGAAGCCCAGAGCTTGGATCTCAGCATTAACTCCAAAATTAACATTATGCAGTCAGCTGATTACTCCAGTTGTCCATTAAGTACAGATGCCTATAACTGTAATCAAATATTGAAATAACGTAACTTGCACAGGAAATGGAAGAGTAGGTCAGTACAATTTGCCCAAAGTACTTCAGACTTTCAAAAAATCTTCAATTATAGGAACAACCCTAAACGTCATGATTTGTATCGTAGCAAAAAAAAGTCTTAAATTCTTTCAAGGAATCCTTCCATGCAATGCATAATATCAGTTTTTGTTAGAATGCAAGTATAAATACTATGAAGAATTGAAGAATTGTGAAATGATCTGTGTAAGACAGGACTCGCACATTGGAACTATTAGATTGTCAAACATTAGAATCTTCATTAAAGTATCCTTGACTTAATTCCAGTAAAAAAAAATGAGAAGAAAAAAAGTCGCAGTTGACACGCTAATGTTTCCTTACTTCATCTATAATTTATTCATCATACATTGCCATTGCTAAATCATTTAAGAATAAATTTTCATTGTAAGAGGAGTATCACTGCAGCTAGATCATTATGTATTTCCAAGAAAATGTATTACTCTAGAGGGAAAATATTTTTAGCATTCTTATTTTATTTCCCTGTGATCTCCTTTTTTTTTTTTTTTTTTTTCCTGTTCTGTTATCCTTTCTCTTTTCAGCTCTCATTCAGAAAAAGCTTTTCAAGTGCCAAGTTTTATCACATAGTTAAAGTCAATGATGAGACTGAAAATTTTTTTTTTAGAGAATGGTTAATTATTTTGTTAAATTGTGATATTTTCACAAGCTATGTACTGTGCTTACTCTCCTGTGTAAAAGCCACTCATTATACCTTCATTTTATCTCTGTGGTAATATAACTATATTGCCACTGTAATGTACACTGGCAGATCTGTACTAACCATTCTCCAGGTAATGTATAAAAAAACACCAATAAGTACAAAGTCAGATGACTAACAAAGCTACACTTTCATAGAATCATAGAATGGCCTGGGTTGAAAAGGACCTCAAAGATCATCTATTTTCAACCCCTCCACTATGTGCAGGGTCACCAACCACCAGACCAGGCTGCCCAGAGCCATGTCCAGCCGGGCCTTAAATGCCTCCAGGGATGGGGCATCCACAACCTCCTTGGGCAACTCACTCCAGTGTGTCACCACCCTCTGTGTGAAAGACTTCCTCCTAATATCTAATCTAAACCTCCCCTGTCATAGTTTAAAACCATTCCCCCTTTAGACTTACGTTTATCTCCATGAGTGTTGATGGAAAAGCTTTTGTTGAATTTCAGTGAACAAAAGATCTGGGTCATTAGTCTAAATTTGACAGCAGCATGGAACTCTGTTCCTAGAACATTTAATTTAGAATCAAAAAGTCACAGAATGGCTTGGATTGGAAGGGACCTCAGGGGTCATTAAGTTTCAAACCCCTGCCATAGGCAGGGTTGCCAACCCCTAGATCAAGTAGTAGATCATGCTGACCAGGGTCCCATCCTACCTGGCCTGGAATGCCTCCAGAGATGGGACTTCCGCATCCTCTCTGGGTAACCTGTTCCAGCACCTCACCATCATCTCAGTGAAAAGCTTCCCCAATATCTAATCTAAATCTTCCCTCCTTTCATCTGCAACCAATCCCCACTGTCTTTCACTATCCTGTGTAAAAAGTTGATTTATCTCATGCTTATAATCATTCTTTAAATACGGGAAGGCCATAATTAGGTCTCTCCACAGCCTTCTCTTCTCCAGGCTGAATAAGCCCACCTGTTTCAGCTTGTCTTCATAGGAGAGGTGCTCCAGCCCTCTGGTCATCTCTGTGGCCCTGCTCTGGACCCTCTCCAAAAGCTCCACATCCTTCCCAAGTTGGAGGCCCCAGATATGGAACACAGTTACATTTTAAGTATCTTGGTTTGTCCTGCATCACTTTTCCAGCTCCAAAGCAATCTCCACAGGTGTTTTGTCATGTATGCCAATACCATCTTAATATTTCAGATATTCTAGAACTCTCTAAATCAAACAGAATTGAGGCAACTGAAGTTCATCGAGTGCACCAATAATAAAGAGAGAATGTAGTTTATTGCCAGAGGAAATTAATTCCATCCATGTTTGCCTTCAAGTGGGCTGAATTACCTTCTGGAATTGTTCTCACTTTTCATAGCACAAATAGAATTTAGGGTAATTACTTTGTATTTTGAAACTTAATTTTAGATCACTGAAGTCTATGCCTTCTATATTAGTTGGATGAACAGTCAGTCTCTGTTCTGTGACATAATTACATGTTCTATGAAAAAATAATGAAAAGTATATGCAATACAGTACATTAAATCTTTTAGTAAGGTATATAAAATATTAATTGAATAACAGTGTGTATAAGATAAAAGTAGACCTGTATTTCAAGTTTGTGAGTGATTATAGTCTCCAGCCTGTAATGTCTATTTCTACTTACCCATTTTACAGATATACATTTGAAATCATATCAATTACCTGTGAAAATAAAGAAAAATAAAGATAGGCCTATGTAGTTAATGTGTGTGTTGTAGTTCATATACGTGTTCTACAAAATTTTATATAGAATTCTTCCTAAGCTAGAAAAAGGAAAAAACAATAGAAAACAAGCGAGATTTCTTTTTGCTTGAATTAGAACATTAGAATCATAGAATCATAGAATTGCTCAGGTTGGAAAAGACTTTAAAGATCATCAAGTCCAACCATAACCTAACCATACTACCCTAACTCTAACAGCCCTCCACTAAATCGTGTCCCTGAGCACCACATCCAAACGGTTTTTAAACACATCCAGGGGTGGTGACTCAACCACCTCCCTGGGGAGCCTATTCCAGTGTTTAACAGCCCTTTCTGTAAAGAAATTTTTTCCTGATATCCAACGTAAACTTACCCTGGCACATTATTCCAATATTGTGTGGTATGTATAATTTTATGTATAGCATTATGTTTTTATTGTTGTATTTCATTACTTAATAGGTGATCATGGCCTACAAGTCTAGGTCAATACATGGTATTTGAACTATATCTGAAAGCTACATGATGGTGATCAACAACAGATAAAGAAATAAGTGAGATGTTGGTATTTTACAAATTTTTTAAGATTTTATTTCTAAAGTTTTATTAATATATCTTTAGAATATTACAGTTTCATGACTTTCAAATTGCTTATGTATTACCAAATATTCTAAAAAAGAAATATATCTGAATAAATATGTCAGGTAATATTTGGTAAGATAAAACTTAATTTAATATTTTTATTTATTCCTTATTCTGTGTTGGTTTTGTTGTTGTTGTTTTGTTTTGTTTTGTTTTGTTTTGTTTTTGTTTTTGTTTGTTTGTTTTAAAGTAGACTCAGGCAGGAAGATACTCCAAAGATCTGCTTTTGCTGACTATCTACTAAACAAAAGCTCTGACAGCAGGCCAATTCCTCGGAACCTTTTAAGCCTTGCTTCTTCCTAGCCCTGGTAGTTCTGTCTAGTCCTGTAAAGCTCATAAACTCCTCATTCTGCAGTAAAGATAGGAGAATAAACCACATTTGCCGTTTCTGCAACATGCTGTTTTGGGGATATGCTGTTCTGAAATACATTAGGATAATGTAACAAATGCAAATTACCACTGATTTTACAGCCTCTCAAATCTCACAGATGCCTTGTCCAATTACCCTCAAACTTTCTACGGGGAAAAAAAATAATCTTCTTTTAGAACACCACACAAGAGAAATTTCTAATAGAACAGTCTGATGTTAAAATTAGATGGAAGGGCCTAATTGAGCTTATAATGGAAGGTACTTCAACCTTAGCCATGGAATGACTACCACAGCTCCATAAAACAGTCCATTTCATAAAATCAGAAAGTTTTAGACAGGCTGCCTGACAGAAATAGGGGCAAAAATCCTAGCTGAAACAGGTCTGTTTTTATCAATGTGTTGATATTGTCAGTTATCAAGAAAAAAACACTATTGTGCTGAGTAAACATGTTCTGCATTTCTGTTTAAAATCTGTGAAAGCAAGGGCTTTGAGGACTGCATATAACTAAAGCCAGCTGAGTTTTTTCTGTATTTGTAATTATATAACGCATGATAAAATATGGTAAGAATCTATCCTCAACTTGAGTGTTATTTTTCAGCTTTCAGACACGGTATCACAATGTTACTTTGGTGAGTTCCACATTTACACGCACATATTTCTGTAACATGCATGAACACCTTGGGCAAAAACATCATCCACTGGAATAAATAGCTTCCCTCCTGTACATTCCTGCTTCAAATTTGGCCTTGGAAGAACATATCTATGTAGGTAATCTGTCTTGCATTAGTTTCACTTAATTTAGGCAACCAAACTAAGTGGCTAGGATAAGACCTGAATCTGCATAGGTAATTCAGATATCCATTCATTTGGTTAAGATCTGTTAGAAACAATGCTTGGTTAGGTACCTATACTGGCTGGGATAAATTTTATTCAGTGGGCGTAGTTCTCCCAAATCAGATGAGGTGTGAAGAAGACTTAAGCACAGAGTTGGCTCTACTCCTCGATGCAGTGTCAAAGACATCTCTGCGCCTCTTGCAAAGATACTGCCATTTATTACTGGGTTTGACTAATAGAAATTTGTTATACTATTGAACAAGCTATGGGGTGTAGGTTTGTATCTCAAAGCATCTCTTTCACACAGGATCTTTCAGAGCTACTAGCCAATGTACATACTGCTTGTTTCTCAGTTTCTCAGTTTTAAATCGAATCTTTAATATATATATATATATGTATTTGTGTAATTTTCTGTTCTGTTGTTGTTCGTTTTCTTTCCTTTTCCATATTTTCTAAGATAGATTGAGGAAAAATGCATCCCATGAAAGTTTAGGAGATTCTAGAATGCGTGTAGGGAGGCGTTGTGTTTAACCGTTCTATGCTGTAGTGACTGTGATCATCTCTTGCAGCTGGACAGGTCTACTGGGTTGAATGTGCTGCTTGTAGCTATGAACTACTGAGTAAAAGGAGGCTTTCTGTTAGCTATTAGCACAGTTTTGTTTATACAGGACACTGCTCCTGTAACAGAGTAATAGTTCACAGATTTCATACTTCTTCATTTTCATTAATTTTGTATTGGATATATCAAGATATTTTACTTTCTAGGCTAAATTCAAACCAAAATGGTGATGTCTGAGGGAAAGTGTATTTAAGAAAGGGCAGTGAGAAGTGAGGAAAAAACTGCGAGGAATGACCGTGTTGACATATATGCATATACCAAAGACAGAGAAGATGGAGGAGAAGGTGCTCCAGGCACCACAGCAGAGAGTCTCCTGAAGCCCATGGAGGGGTCAACACCAGAGCAGACTTTTTTCATTCACCAGAGTAGTTAGACTGAGCCTGGAAAAAGGTGGGAATAAAGGGTAAGTTGTGTTTTTTGTTTGTTTGTTTGTTTTTAAGTATTTCTTACTACTCAGATCTTTTTTCATTGTCACTATATTAAATTAATTTTACCCAGGTCAAGTCTGCTTGGTTGTGATGGTAACTGAAAAGTGAGTTATCATTATCTTGACCAATGAGCTTTTCCTCTTATTGTGTCCCATCATTGACATCAATACATCAAATTTCTATAGATAAAAAGGCAGATTCTTCTGTTCTTCTCAGTGTCAAAAAGGATTCTTTTATATACAAATATTACCTACAGTTTCACAGTTGGTATAAGGCAGTGTAGATATTTTATTACAACATAATTTTTGACATAATTTCTGTCCTTAAGGACACCTATAAAAACTGTATCAGATTTGAGGTGATGACAAAGATGTATGAAATAGGTTTGCTCTTAAATATAGCATACTTCTGTTTGATAACTAGATTAGATATCTCTCCTTGTAGGTATGCAAAGCACATGTCTGTTTTTATTAATGTAAAGAGAATGAACTGCTTATTAAAATTATTTCAAATAACTGGTACTTCCATTTGTCAGAAAATAGGAAAAGTCCAGAAATATAATGAAAGAGTTTTCATTTATACTGCTTGGATAGAAATTTTGGAGTCTTTTCAGCTGGAAATACAGCATTTATTTTTGTTATGCTGATTACATTGTACATCTATCCATGCCACGGTACTCCTAGCATAGTTCTGTTCTCAGTCTTCTAGTTCTGCTCTTAGGTAATTCATTCATCTTTTAATTTTGCTGACTTCCATCTCTGAACCCACCAGACTAATTTATCTCTCGATATAGCACTACATGTTTTGTTATGACAAAAAAGAATTACTGATCGTCACAGCTGGTAGATTTCTGTTGGAGGAAGACTGAGAGACTAATTGAAATCTAGAAAGCAGCAAATAATGCTTTGAAACGTATGGAAGACTGTGGACATGTACTAAATAAACAACAGTAGACATATTACTAATGCCTTTTCCATTTAGAATTTCACATAAAAGGGTTAAAGTTAAGGCCATTCTATGCACTGCTCAATAGAGCTTTAGTGTATTGTTTGCATAGCCATATAAAAATATCTGTGCCTAGAGACATTTTAAGACATCTTTATTTCTCTCTTGCACTCTCATATATTTTATTTCAGTTATATTCCGTACTTCATAGAGCCCTGTCTGCAAGCAGTGACAGGCCATGGCTATGTGAATAATCTTTTAAAATAAGATTTTGTTCCTGATGTTTGCAATTTAGGATCACTGAATATTGCTACTGTTAGAAAAATGTAGATTGATCATTTATGTGATGACTGTGGTTCTTTTAATGCAAAATAATTATTACTGTGTAATTTGTATGATACATAACCCTATGATATGTTTACATCATTGCATGATAATTTAAGCTGTAGTATAGGAAGTGTTCACATTCAGGATGTCAGTAAATTATGGGTTACCTGCAACACCCTGAATAAGAAAGGATAGAAGAAAGAATTCTGTCAGTATGGATCTGCTGCATGTACTATCCACCTTCTCCCTTGTCTACCATTAAGGCTTACCTAGAATAACTTGTACAATAGCTCAAAAGCCTACTCAGATAATTTACCTACACCCTGAAATACTCATGCAAGAAAGGGAATTGTCAGTAACTTACATGGCTAATACAACAAACTAATTAGCATGGTGTAAACGTGACTCATAGTGTCTTCAGTATAGCTCAATGTCTGTTTAACTCTTTCACAATCAACTATTTTTGTGGTCTAATTCCTCAAATTAACAGCACCACTAATATTAAAGACCTGTCTTAAGACAGATGCCTATTTCTCCCTATCAATCACACACCTGATAGTTAATAATGGATTCACTCCTTTCACTGGCTTAAAATTTGAGACTTGTTTTAGGATGATGCAGTTATTTTTAATGATGTATTTAAAAATATACACAAAAAAGACACAAAATTCTCAATAGCAAATGACTTGTGATAATACTTGTATCTTCTTCACCTGTTAAAATACAGTCTTGTAAGCTACTTCTAATCTCCTGTCTGCATCAGAATCATGCCAAAGACTATTTTTTTATTTCCTACCATTTCCTTTACCTCTGCCAAAAAATATGGTGTACGTACTCCCATACAAAGATGGTAACTAAGGAGGACTTGTGAATCCACATGCTGCAAACTGCAGAAATGCAGGCAAGAAGACAGTAAGAATCCTGTCCAGGAATTTGAACTCTGAATAATGTACTCTCATTGTCTACAATCACCTGTTCTCAGTTTGAATATATATTTATACATACACATATATCAGGCCAAGAATAAATGGACTTAGAGTGTAGGTAAATTATCTAAATAGGCTTTTGAGCTATTCTCTGAGTAGAAGCACTAAGAGCACTTATAACTTCAGTGAGAACAAATTAAATCTCAGAAATTGCAGTAGCATAAGAAGGGAAGTGTTTCTTCTGATTCATCCTTCTATTCCTTTTATTTTCCTAAGTAATCTTTGTAATACCCTAAATATGACAGTTCGGTTTCCACATTTTGGACCTGTGTTAGCACTGCAGTTCTTTAATGATTTATACTCACTATGCAATCAGTCACAGACAGGAGAGAGAAAACAGCTTTTAGAAATTCTTGGATAGATTACCGCAATAATTGTATCAGCAAGGACTTTGGATCACAGACAAAATATATGAAACAGGAACATTCACTATTTACTCAAAGAAACACAAAGGAAAAGATCAATGCTTGCTCAATGAGGAAGGTTAAAATAGGCAGAAGGCAGAGGGAATTTACTGTCAAGACTGGGGTGCAGAAAATGGAATTTTTTTACAATTGCTAGTTGATATGTCTGAAAATATTTTACAGATGCAAAATGCATATAGATAATAAACAGATGGCTACATAACAGATTTCAGCTAGAGAGTATCCATCAAGGGAGGGAAGAGTGGAGATGTGACCTTGTGTTCTGAGGCAGGAGTGGGAGAAAAAAAAGAACAGCAGCCTGTATCCATGCTAAGTGCCTAGCTGGAAGCCTGCAAAATCAACTTGATTCATTGTGCTTTAGAGAAGTAAAAGGTGGTCCCGAATACTTACCAGTTAACTAAATGTAGACGGTATCTTAATATCAACTGCAACAACAATTAAAAAAAAAAACAAAAAACACCCAAAAAACCCTGGGATTTAATCTAATTTTAACTATTTTTTAACATATAGTTCTTTGCTTCTTTAGCACAGCAAGCTAACTTGTTACGTTTCACAGCTGTCTGAGACTGACAGTAATATTGAAGCAAAATGAATATCAGTTTATATTTGGGCAGGCAGATACTTAAATCCCTGTAATTAGACTTTGATAAGGAAAGTAGTTAGTGGTAGCTGTTAGCAGCAACACTGTGCTAAGGGTCGTGCCTTTCTACACCAGAAGGGTCAGATGAAAACACTTTTAGTACTTTCAAAATGATAATTAAAAAGTCTATCAGCATCTTGAAATAGTGTTTCAGTAATTATGTCACATTAGGAAGACTGCATTCACTAACAGAATACAAGAAAATATTTCTGTAAATATAAATAATAGCAAAAAAAAAAACTAGCTAAAATCATCCTTATAAAATATTACTGCATATTACATTAACAAAAAGCAATTTATTTTATAAGATACTCTTTTATATTCTAACAACAGAGAGGAAGTTTTATGCTGCACTATTTCACAGACCTTTGTGTTTGTGGCTGATGATAACATAGAAATATGGCAGTTTAAAAGGTAAAAACGGCAACACTTGGTCAGATACGGAACTTAATAGTTCCTCTTTCTCCTCGACATCACTACTTTTCCCACTTTCCAATTCCTTCTGGGGAACTTCAAAGAAAATCAGGTGTATGTCATGATCGGGTAGAGATTTACAAGATTAATGCTTTGGTATTTGTCATCTTTCTGATGACACAATGACAAATTTACAACAACCTTCTTCCAACTTCACAGTCGCGGTAAAAAAAAAAAAAAAAAAAAAAAGTTTTGTAATGATGCTTTAGGTATTGATAGGAAAAAAAAAAAAGAAAAAGAAAAAGAAAAAAAAAGCTGTTTTAGGCTATTAAGCTAGGAGTGCTTACCATCTGGAAGAGCTGTATACCATACAACATCTGCTGACTTCACTCAGCAGAACATCACTAAAATACAATTAGGAAAAGCAGTAACTATGTACAAACATAGTTGACCATTACTGGAAGAAACACCCTACGACAGGCATAATTTTGATACTATGAAATTCAACAATACTTCATGTAATATTTATCATCCTTTGTAACTTCTTCTAATTTTAAAATTCATTACTAAATTATTCAGCAGCCTATAAAACAGATGTATAGTACTGCAGCACCCAAGTTGCTGTATCCATTATAGAATTATATTTTTATAATCTTTGGATAATTTGCTCTTTAAGTTTCATACGGAATCAATGATGTTTCCAGGTGCTATGACTCACACTCAGTTTCTTTATCCCCTGAAAGATTTCACTTGCATTCCCTTGTTATCTGTTTCAACATTAAATGTCAAGCTTTTATGGTTAGTTTAATTGGTACTGTTGCTCAGAGTGTGATAGACATACATTTTAGGAAAACAGAATGCAGAGAAAACGTAATATCTGATTCTTGTAATATTTGTTTGCATTTGCAAAGTAAGAGTAACTTTGTCCAAGCACATTTGATCTATTAGTCAAAAAATGTATGAATTAGGAATAAACCTTACACTTCTGAAAGACTAATTTGGTTTCTTCCAACAGGTGACAATATTAACTTGGATGCTCTTTATACCTTCATCTCCTATGAATGTTGCAGAAAACAATCCAGAGGAAATTATATGACCTGGGTTATAAGTCTGTGTGACAGTTCTGGTAAAGCAATGGAAAGAGAAGTGACTTTTTTTCCTCTGCTGGATTTGAATTGGTGACAAAATGGCACAATAGAAAGTTTCATTGAGTTGTTTGCCTTATCAGGTGGATAATTAATAACAAAATTTGGTGAGACTTGTCTAATTGTAGAAAGCTGGTGAAATATAAAGGCAACAGACTGAAGCAGAACAACGTATACCAACAAACAAGGGAAAAGAGAGTTGAGTTTAAAAATTCTACATCCAGTACACTTCTACATCCAGACCAAACTATGTATCATATCTGGTTACTCAAATAATTGTATGAAACTGTACTTAAATGGCTCTGAACAGGGCCAGGTTGCATCTTAGCTCAGATTGTCCAGTAAACATAAAGGATGTTTATGTTGATTTTTTGTCCGTCCGTCCTTCCTTCCTTCCTTCCTTCTTTCCTTCCTTCCTTCCTTCCTTCCTTCCTTCCTTCCTTCCTTCCTTCCTTCCTTCCTTCCTTCCTTCCTTCCTTCCTTCCTTCTTTCTTTCCTTCTTTTTTTCAGAGTCAGGGAGTAGTGAGCTTAGAGAATAAGTATGCCTCCTGCAATCACAACAGCAATTCACATCCATTTGCTGTTAAGATATCTGACTTAGGTTTGATCTCCAGATGTATTTATATGATTTAGCAGAGGGCTATTAGTTAGGGTAGTATGGTTAGGTTGTGGTTGGACTCGATAATCTTTAAAGTCTTTTCCAACCTGAGAAATTCTATGATTCTATATTACTAGTTAAATTTTACTGGGCTGGTATAGTACAGTTGCTAATGCTTCAAGGAGGCAGGATAATCTGCAACAGTTAGTCTGTTGTGAGCATCATTACTGAAGGTGTTTTCAAGCTTTGCACCTAGTCTGTTTTAAACTAATGTGAAGGTGGTATAGAAGACTTTTCTTCTTCATCTTCTTCTTCTTCTTCTTCTTTTTCTTCTTCTTTTTTTGCTTGTGTTAGAACAGTTTAAATAGTCTTTTAAAATTTTCCATAGTTATTTTCTGGAACAGGACCTAGAGTACATTGTAATATACAGAACTGTTGTATTAAGTACACTACAGCAAATGTTTGACCCACTTAACCGTCTTCACCTAGAGTGGATATATACCTAGTTCAGGATTCATCCTGCATAATGTCAGAGAACCACCAATTCTATGCCTAAATCTGAATGAATAATCCTATCTATCTATCTCCTCCCATAGTCATTAGGCAGAAAGGAGAAGGCAGAAAGGAGAAACACCAGGAGGGACTTTTTTTTTTTTTTTTTTTTTTTTTTTCCATCTAGTTTTTTAGAAGTCATATTTATCTTGAAAAGTAAACTTAACTTGTCCAAAACTTTGCAGGGAGAAAACAATATAACATAACAGCTGCAAAATTTGCCTCTTGTTTCTTATTCTTTATTAGACATTATAGGGAAAAATGCTCAGATAGACAGTTAACTAGGAGTAATCTCAAATGGCAGGAAAAAGGGCACTTCATAGTCACGTAATCAACTGAAACAGCATTTAGAAAGAACAGACATCTGGCCCAGTCCAAACATCAGCATCCAAGTGGGAGAGCTTGTCGTTCTGTAAATGGCAAAATAGCAAACACCTGACCTGAAGATAATAGGTTAATTGCTTTAATATTACATTTTGCATTGATGTTTGTTTTAATGTTGTGATGAGTGAAGAAAGGTCATTTTTTTCTTCCAAATACAGGCCTTCCAGAATTGCAAATGTCTGCCCAGTGGCCTGATGAAAAACATCTTTTGGGTGATAAAATGAGTTGCATGCAAATGACAAGTAGGCTTGATGTGCCCTGAAAACATTCAGCTTGGAGTGACCTGTGATCATAAATTACTGGCATGCTGCATCAGATCCTAGACTTGTAATTTCATCAAGATCAACAAGATGCAATCTTGAAAACGGTTTGCATGATGTGAGGACAAATTGATGCCCTTGTCCTTCCAGACTGTTGGATCTGATGCTCAGGAGTCTGACTACTTTGTGTCTCTAAGTAGTAGCATAGGGCCATTGTAAATAATTAAGTAGAAATTTGTTACCCTTTTGTCAAATGTATTTCTGATGTTTCTCTTCCTTAGCCTCCATTAAGAAATCCCTTGATTAAATTTTAAAGTCTTAAACAATTTGAAGGGCTGAGAGCACAGGACACAAACTACAGGCTGGATGTTTTGCACAGGAAAGTCATATTCTCTTTGGGAGCAAAGAAAATAATGTCAGGTATTTAATATGCAATCCCATGATTCTCTTTCAAGACATGATGTTACAGATTTGATTACCAGCTCAGTGGCTGGCACTTTTAGGTCCTTTTGCTTCTCTTCTGTTTGCCTTTAGAGATCCAGAATTTTTCTCTCAGTATATTTACAAATGTTTGTGTATAATGTACAGCCGAAAATTTAATCCTATGCAGTTACATAGAATAGTTGGTACAAAGGTGGAACCTTCAGAATAAGAAGTTGCCATGCATAACTTAAAAGCTACAATTTAACAGTAAAACTGTCATGAATTTTCTGAAATGTATAAAATAGCTTAGGAAAGAGGCATGATATTTTACATATAAATGAAAGTTGAAAAATGAATTAAAATTATCTTTATTTTTACATCTAGCTAAATAATTTTTTTAATCATTCTTTTTATCACAAACCTCTCTAAAATGTATGCATTTATAAAACACTCACTATTATGCACGTCTTGAAGCAAACATGCAATATTTATCGTGGCAAAAGTCATTTACTGCACATTGAACAAAGAATACAGTCTGTATACAAGGAAGAAAAAAACAACAACAAAAAACCAACATTATCAAGGAGGAGCCTAGTAAAGAGCTTAATTCTGGACCAGAGGATATATCATTCATGCTGACCTATTAATGCTAGTAAACTATTGCTGTGCAGGCCCAACTGCCCTCGCACAAATAGATCATTAAGCATTTTATTTTTACTCTGATTTCCTTAACGCTTGTACACTTGGTTACAAATAGGCTTCATCCCTTAAAGCTGTCTGTCATTCTTCACCTTGCTCTAGTGAAGCAGTAGAAAATAAAAGCATCCTAGTAGAGAATAGCATTTTAAAAACACTCCCATGAGTGACAGCTCCTCAGTCATCATACCACATTTACACTCCCTAAACAGAATACTGTGAAAAATGGCAGGTCCCTGTAACAGATTTATTTACTCCCCTAGAAATATCTGGACATCCATTGAGAATATTATAGTTATTAACGTATATTGCAGACAGTGTGTGTACTCCTCAGATTTTGTTTGAAATATATGCACACTAATTATTTGTTTACAGAGAATGAATACCCCTCCAGTTTTCACATCAAGTCTAATTGCATTTTCCCAGTTACATGTTTTCATTCCAAAATTTTATGATGTTGGGTTAGATGATTCCCCCTTAAAGTCTGTAAACCAAACTTTAAAATAAATCTTTTTTGCATCTCATATGCCACTATCCCTCCAGCTTGATCTGTACAGTCCCTCCAGCTGAGAAGTGCATATATATATATATATATTTTTTTTTTTTTTCTGAAACAAAGCTATGAAATTTCTAAGAAAATCTCAAGAAAACCTACATATGTAACACTACATCTTCGTCTGACTAAATGGGATGATTCAACAGACAGAATTTTCGATGTCTGTTGGGGCGCAAAAAAGGCTTGGATACCGAACTTCAAAAAATACATGTTTAGTAACTCTTAATGGCTGCAGGCTGTGTAATGAGCACCACTGTGAACATTACAAACTACAAGGAAACGTATGGGCACCATGGACTGCATTTTCCAACACATGGTGGGCATAACAGCACAGTAACAGAAAAAGTTCTTGTCAGAGTAATGGTCCAACAGCAGATGATTTTGTTTTGTTCCTTCACTTTAAATTCTGCTAATTGTCTGAGTTTCCATTGCTAAATATTACATATCTATTTAAATATTTTCAATAAATGTTATGATATATTTAGTCCAGTTCCCGCTCTAGATTATTGATCTTAATTTGTAGAGGTCAGTCAAAGGGAGTGATTATTTTCAACAAAAGAGCAGTAGAGGACCTGTATTATGGGATATTTCACTAGTTAACAGCTAGATGCTGCATAACAAGTGCTGATATCCAAAACTGAATTTTTCTTAGCATTTGATATGCTCTTTGTTTAGAATTTTTAACTGCTAGTAATTCATATTGTAACATCGAGTGTACATTTCCCAGAATAAATTTTAAGATAATCTTTTTGATCCATCTTCATAAAATTTTAATATACTGATTTTCAAGCTGTTTTTCAATTTACACATCAGAATTGTCTATAAAGTACCCACAAAAATTATAAGCAGATAATGTAATCCTAGTATAGGTCTGTGAATCATAAGACTATGTTTGCCTGTTTGTGGCTGCACAAGATCTATACTACTGTCATATAACTGGGGTGTGGCTGAACCAAATTACAGATCAAGTAATTGCATTCTTCTCCCTGAAGTCCATCTGCTAATTTTAAGTGAACAAATGTTGAGGTTTAACCTTGGCAGGCAGCTAAACAACACACAGCTGCTCACTTGTTCACTCTCCCCAGGTGGGATGGGGGAGAGAATCGGAAAGGTAGAAGTGCAAGAACTACAGGGTAGAGTAGGTATGGGAAAAACAATGTGCTCAAGCAAAGCAAAACAAGGAATTAATTCACTGATTCTTATCATAAGGCAGATGTTCAGCCACTTCCAGGAAAGCAGGGCCCATCATGAATAATGGTTTCTTTGGAAGACAAATGCCACCATGCTGAACATTCTCCTTCCTTTTTAGCACAGTTTCTATTGCTACGCATGACATTATATGGTATGGAATATGTCTCTTTTCAGTTTAGGCCAACTGTCCTAGTTCTGCCTGCTCCCAGCTTCTTGTGCACCCCCAGCCTCCTCTCTGGCAGGACAGCATGAGTAGAAAAGTCCTTAGCTCTTTGTATGCAATGCTCTATAACAAAGTTGTCAGTGTGTTTTCACCACTATTTTTCATCAAAAATACAAATAATGCCATCATACAAGAAGATATGAAGAAAATTAACTCTCTCCCAGCCCAAATCATAGCAAGGATATTAATCCTCTTTTGCTTTTTAAACAGCTGTTTTGCTGAGTTCTTAAAGTGTTTCTCAGGATTCATTTCAGAGGTAGCTGCAGCTTTTTTGTTTTGATTTGTTTACATAAGTGTTGTTCTGTCATGGCTAATTGTTTCTTAATATTTCTTCCAACTTTGTTCAAGTCACTGCAGTTATTAACCTATTTATAAAGGAAACTCCTCATTATTTTCCAGGTATTAGCACACACAATAATTTTATGTGAACTATTCAAGAATTACAGAATCATAGCCTCGCTGAGGTTAGAAGGGATCTCTGGAGGTCATCTTGTCCAACTCTTCCCCTCAACCAGGGCCACTCAGACTCTGTTGCCCAGGAGCATGTCCAGGTGGCTTTTGAATATCTCTAAGGAGAAAGACTCCAGCCCCTCTCTGGGGAACCTGTGCTAGTCACCCTCACAAGTGTGAAGTGTTTATTAATGTTCACATAGAAGCTTCTGCATTTGTGCTCATTGCCTCCTGTCATGTCATTAGGCACCACTGAAAAGAGCCTGGCTCTGTCTTTTTGCATCCTCCCTTCAGGGACATGTAGATTTTGAGGAGATCTGGCCAAACATTCTCTTCTCTAGGCTAAAAGTTCCATGTCTCTCAGCCTCTCCTAATAGGTGGGGTGTTTCTGCCCCTTAACCATCTTTGTGACTCTTCCTTAGACTATCTCCCATACATCAGTACATCCACTTATCTTTTGTACTGGTTGGCCCGGAACTGGACACAATGCCCCAAGTGTGGCCTTGCCAGTACAGGAGTACAGGAGAAGAATTGACCTTTACTTTCTGAAAACACTTATATTAATGCAGCCCAGGTTATTGTTAGTCTTCTTTGTGGCAAGGGCACGCTGCTGACTCTTTTCAACTTGGTGTCCATCAGGACCTCTGGGCTCTTTTCTGCCAAGCTGCCTTATAAATGGTTGACCCACCATATATACTGGTACCTGGGGTTGTTGCTCAACAGGTACAGGACTTCATAGTTCCCCTCGTTGAACTTCATGAGATTGTCTGCCTATTCCTCCAGCGTGCCCATGTCCTTCTGGATAACTTGGCCCTTAGCATATCAGTCACACCTCCCAGCACTGTCTCATCTTGCTGAGGGTATACTCTATACAGGTAATTTATGAAGATGTTAAATGGGACAGAACTCAGTATTTACACCTGGTAATTACTGGTCTCCAAGTTACCAGGGTACCCAGGTACCCTGGTAATTACTGGTCTCCAACTAGACTTTGCACCACTAATCACTAACTACCCCCTGGCCCTAGTCATTCAGCCAATTTTCAGTCCACCCAGTTTCAATCAATCCAGTGTAGTTTAATCAATAACTATTCAGCCTCTGTTGCCTAGTTACTCAAATGGAATGTTATTTGGGTAGAACATTTTGTCCAGTACTCATTTAAAAATGAAAGGACAATATAAAACACTTGTGACAATTGTGTTGTTTTTTTTCCCCAGCATGTATTGTTGTGGAATTTCCTGGATGGACTATGTGGTTCTTCATCCTGAGATACAGCATATTTGTGTGTGACTGTGCCTCCAGTTCCCGTTGATTTCTGTTACCTCTGTTGTTGGGACCATTCAGTGGCAGTGATTGTTGTTTTTCAAGGTGTTTCTCCTAGCAGCACAACTTCATCTGATGCTGTGCTGTGCAATTTTTTATGCAATTATTCAGTCCTTCTATCGGGATACTTTCTCACACTGTAGTACAGAGATTCTCTGCTAATCAGGTATTCATTCCAATGGCATTTCTTCATACCAGGAGAAAAAAGACACATTTATTTTACTCTTCCTACTGCCCATGACACTTGAAAA
The DNA here is from genome assembly GCA_030625065.1 of Alectoris magna. NCBI lineage: Eukaryota > Metazoa > Chordata > Aves > Galliformes > Phasianidae > Alectoris > Alectoris magna. The sequence continues at coordinate 37,842,827 of CM060560.1, forward strand.
TGCATTATCATAAATCTTCTTATATATATGTAAATAATATCTATCTTAAAAGCAAGGGGAAGAAAATTCTATCGAGGAGACAGCTTTCTATTAGACTCTGAGGAAGGCTTGGTCTTAGTGCAATCTTACTCTGTTGTATATATATATTTTTATATAACTATTTATAATTATAATTTTGTGATCTTGTTGTTGGTCTTAATATTATAAACACTTGTTTTGATTATTGACTTGGTTTTATCTCAGAATCATCCCATTAGTTTATAGCCCACTTTGGAGCCTTGTTTTTCATCTGAATAGAAGAGCTTCTTTTTCTTTAAAAAAGCAAAACCAGAAAATAATGTTTTGAAAGGCAGAATTAAATAAGATTGTCATGTTATTTGGTAGATGATTTAACATTTAAGCCTCTGTTATTTGCATATCAAAATGAGACATAAAAGCAGCTTGGAAACAACTGCAAAGCTGTAACAAGAAGCTACATAACAAAACACTCATATAAGACTGGGAGAGACTGGTCTATTGTATACATTCATGTCAGCCTTGAAAACACTGAGAAAAAAACACTGTATATGCAAATACCTGAGATTACAGCTCATTGTATCCGCAACTGCTTGTTACTGAAATACTTTTTCGCATTATTTTTTCTGCTCTGAATTTTAGTCCTTCTAGACTTTCCTGTGCTCTTTCTCCTCTATTTTATTTTATTTTTTCCCCACTTGTGTTTTTAATTCAATTGGAAGCTGCTCCTCCTTCTCATCAGGGAATAACTGTCCCATTCTGTATTTTGTTTGAAAATGTCATTCTTTTGACAAATATAAAAGCAACACTAGGCTGTACATTTTATTTTTAAACCAAAGCAACATATGCAGCTGACTCTAATTTTCTATCATTAAAGAAGAATCAAGTAAGTGGAACAAAGAACTCTGTATACAAATAACAAAATTTCACTTTCACCTAGGCATGTAGTCACATGGACCAGCTGGTATAAATTGACATTGCCTTTAATAGAACTATACTAGGTGACACCAGCTGAGCATCTGGCAACTATTTAGAGGATAACATATAAAATTTGTTTTCTGTATTGATATACATCTGTGCTTTCAATGAAGGGAGGGTTGTTTTAGTAAGAATATCAATCTGCAAATTATTAGTGAACAGATTATAGCTAATTTGAAAAACAATCATGATTACATGCATATTTGGAGTTTAATACGTCTCTGTTTTTGCAGAACTGTGAGTAATTATATGCCTGACTGAGTGAAATGGGACAAAATAAATCAATAATTTATTATGAGAATTTACTCATCGATTGAGTGTGCAAATCATCAGTAATCACATACACTGTGCTAAACAGTGAGTTGACTGAGTTCATTAAATAGTCTTATATACAACTTGACTTTTTACAGTGGCTTCTTATAGCTCTTCATTTAGCTCAGCCTTAGTAACTGATTTTCCTTTCTACTGTGAAGTCAGAGAGCTATTATCTATCCATTTGTTCAGAGATGCACTTCCCTGTCCCATTCTCATACTTGTACTCTTTCAAATTCTGTTCACTTTCTCTCTGTTAGATTGTAAAGTCTTTAATTGACAAAAAACTAATCTACATTCTTTTAACTGGCAAGAAAGATAGTGAGGATTTGGGGTTATGTAGCTGACAATGTATAACTTTTTAAAAAATTATTATTATTTTTATGAATACCCTGTTGTGTTTTCATTTCATTTTGAAGGTAACATTAAGTACAGTTTAGAGCATTCATTTTAAAGCAGGAGGTTGACACTTAGTGAAGAGGCTGTAGCTGGGAAGCTTTGATAGAGCAATCAAGGACCATCAACACTTAATGGTTCTACACCAGTGGATCAATGGGTTTGCTAGCAGCAGGGTCATTGACGTTGGACAACTCTGCCCAGAATTGGAAAGGGTGTATGTTCATGTCAGAGCTGAAAAAGTGCAGCATAAGCACAAGAGAGATGAAAGGAGTCACAGGCTGTTTTAAAAGGGGAAAATTCTCTGCAAGTGGAGTATTTCTTCTTCAGTAGCCAGGTGAGTAGTTCAACAAGGCCGGAGCATTGTTTTGTCTTGGAGACATAGTCTACATCTTGAATCCACACTGAAGTTAAAGAACGGAGATGCTTAGATTTTTAATGGATTTGTTTTGTGTTTTTTTAAATTATTATTTATTTTATTTTATTTTTATTTTTTATTTAATAGAAAACTGTCAGGTTGAGAAATTGGACAGTTGAATAAGTGCTGCTTCCCTTTCCTGTGTCATCGTGAAATCAGACTATGCCACCACACTGAAATTAAGTCAAATTTTTGTAGGCAGCTGGGTCTCAAGGAGGCTGATACAACAATTTTACAGCGTTGGCAGCAGCACCATATGGTGTTCTATTACATAAAGAGGCTCTAACTTGATTTTGTACTAAAGAAGGTTGTCAAAAAAGTTTCTTGGAACCTATGATCAGCCATTAACTAATATTAGGGGCTTGGAAATGCATGAGATCTACTGATTCAATCCAAACCTGATTCAGTGCAAGTAAATACTCTCAAACAAATCTATGTATCAATATGGAGGTTCTAGTTTTGTTTGTAGTATTTTATTCTGGCTGGCAAAATCCATCGCTGTGATAAGTAACTTTTTTTTTTTTTTTTTTTTTTTTTTAACTTAAGAGCTGAAGAAATATGTATTAAATGGATTTGAGGATGCAATTCAGTACTTTGTGAATGATGGCTGAGAAACTGAATGTATTCAGAGAAGTAATGGGTAAAAGGCAGACTAGATTCATGGACAGAACAATGTGCTTGAGGATAAAACAAGGTGGATAATGGAATGTGGTCACTTAGAATGGGAATGTTTCAGGGTTTAGAGATATTTTGAAAAGTGATATTCAAAGGATATATCAAAGAGAAGTACAGAAATTGACTTTTTGTTTCTCAGAAGAAGCCTTTACATAATATGGACAACACTACAGCTTGTAGGCACTGATACCACATCAACAAATCACAAGCTTTTTATTTAATAGAGTGTGATTTAGGGAAAAGCATTTAGAACACAGACTGCTCCATCACATCAAATCAATTTAAATTAACAGACCAAAATTTCAGCTGTAAACTGATGCTAGCTGAGGACAAGATGCTAGAATCTACTAAGCATTTCTTTTAGGCTTTAAAGAACTTTGATTTCAGTTTACTACATTGAGAACAAAGAGACTAAATATTTTTAAAAAACTGAGGGTCCTAGGATTTTTTTTCAGGTCATATGGAATTACTCTCAGTGTTGGGTCCAGATTTGCCACAATTGTAAGCAAATCTTTAGCCAGCTAGCCTGAATAGGTGATGTTAGATATAGAATGAAATCAAGCATATACTTAAATGAATGATAATTTTTGGTGCTTTTTGTCTCAGTATTTCTGAAACTGTTGTTGTTGTTGTTTTTTGTTTGAGACAATTAAAAATAGCTTAACAAATCAGTTAGTAATTAAACCCCCTTAAAATGTTTTTTTTTTTTTCCTGATGATACTTGAATAATTAAACCATAATGAAAATATCCAAATGATGAGTTAATACATATATTTTTTTCTTTTTTTCCTCCAAATAAAATCCAGAGAGACAAGCAGTTTGTTGAGTCAGCTTTAACAAATGGATGTGCAGTTCCTGTTACCAGGGCTGCAAATTGCGGCCATCTTCTTCAAAATCATCAAAACAAACATAAATTATCTTTAATTTTCTTATTGCAGTAATTCAAATTCACATTTTCGTTGCTGTGGATGAATAAAGGAAGGCATGATTCATACTGCTGTGAAAAGCTAATAAGATATGAGATTACTTCTACATTGAATGAAAGGTGCCTGTTACTGTAAGTGTGGAAAGCTAAAATAAACTCTTCAGTTAGATTAGAAGATCTGGAAATGTGTCACTCTTCAAGATTTTAGTCTCTCCAAATTTCCTACATTGGTATCAGTACACTGAAAACAATCTCATTTTCAATCAAATCTTAATACAGTTAAATGAGTTAAAATGAGTTAATTAGTTAAAAAACAAGCAAACAAACAAAAAGAAAACCAAACAAAAAAAAAAAAAAAAAACACACCCAAACAGTGACAGCGTGAGCAAAATCAAAGTAATTCTTCTACAGACCTTAACTGACTTTGTAGGTGTGAGCTAGAAATTACTTTAAACATGAGCCAAATTATTCACAAAAGGAATTCACTTTTCTTGTGGTAGAAGTATTCATTTCACAAGAACCTTATGGACCTTAGAATCATAGAATAACAAGTTGGAAAAAAATATTCAAGATCATCGAGTCCAACTACCAACTTGACTTACCTAGTCCCATCACTGAGCCATGTCCCTCAGTACCCACATTTCCCCAATACCTCCAGGAATGGAGATTCCACTACTTCCACATAGAGGTAAACGTATAAAAGATAGACTTTCTTTAGCAGTTACACATCTGAATGCTAACACTGGAAGAATCTGGGAAGCCATCCTCATTTAGGTGTTGTAGAAAACAGAAATCTGTCATTCTTCAGAGCTTCAGTGTATTCACTGCAAGGTGCTCACGCTGTACCTTTCTTTGTTCCTCTAGGTTATGTCACCATGTAATGAGTCAATGAAGGCCTATAGCATTTGTACAGCATTTTGCTTTTTTAATAGCTTGAATAAAGAAGGTGTACTGAGACTATCAGTCATCTGATAGTCTCAGTATAGTTTAATCTATAATATATTTATATATAATAAAATTAATATAGTTTAATCTCAGTATAGTCTCAACAAGGTTTATCTTTAAATAAAATTTAGACATCTAAGTCAGGAAGTGTCAGTGGACTGTAGGTAGAGAACATTTACAGTTTGAATCCTTAGGCAGAAATCACATTACTTAGAGTGATATGAATCACAGCTAATTTTTATTTTATTTTTTTCTTTATTTTTGTAGATTAAGAGGGGAGTCTGGAGTGATCAACTCAAAACAACTGAGTTGTAGGTGATGGAATCAATTTAAAAGATATCTATCTCAGTACATGATGGCACTGAATCAGTGGAAATATCCTGGTATTCATCAGGCCTTGAATTAAGACACTCACTTTTACAATCCTGTCCAATAGTTTTTAAAAATCAGTCTGGCTCAAATATTTTAAATGAAACTGACTTTTGCTGAAATGTGGTATGCAAATGTGGTACGCAAAAAAAACCAAAAAAACCTTCACAAAGCCATATCAGAATTAACAGAGAAGTATATAAGTTCAGAGTAGCTTGTACATTAAAATAAATATTTATGCTTCAGTAGAAGTATTTGCTGGTATTAATAAAAGAAGTATTTGCTGAAGTATTAATGTACACACATTTGTAATGTGTGTACATTAATACATGCACAGAACAGTATGATTAAAGTTAAAAAAATTAAAATATGCCATTTTGATGGCTCAGAGTGAATGTTTCTGAACTCTTTTGCACTTAAGTTCAGCGTCATCTCTTTAATCTTCATTGAAATAGTAGAACATATTTTTTCGTGAAATATTAAAAACATTTTTCTGTTCATATTCTACTGTTTCTTTATCAAACACGTTGGATAGCTAACATAAAATGTACTTACTTAAGTAATTTTTGTTTTGTTGAAATAAATAATACCATTAATTAAATAATAATATGAAAATTTCTGATTTTTCTGAGGGGAATGAATTAGTGTTTATGGTGCTAAGCATTGAAGAGTATTTTGTATACTAAACAAAAGGAAGAGATGTATTTCAGTGGAGGTTATTTTGTGCGTGTGTGTGTTATTGTGCTCAATGTGATACTATACAATAATACGTCTCTTTCACATACTCGCCATAAGCAAAACCAAGAGAATATTTGTAGCTGCATGTCCTCAGCCTGATCTGAAATTTATTAAATGTGTAGTAACACGTGAAAATGTCCCAGCTGCTTTTCCAGTAAGCAACTATAAAGGAATAGTAAACACAGTGATTTCATTTCACAAGTAAGTTCCCACAATTCTTTCTTTGCCAAACAAGGACTTTTAATTAAAGATTTTTTCCATCATAACTAAATTAAAAATAAAAGGTGTCATGAGATCAATCCTTTCAGTTCCTGAATGCTGATAAAAAGAAACGCAATAAGCTGAAGTGTAAGAACCCTGTTTTGCGAGGTTCACTGTAATCAATCAAAAGCTTTGTCACTGATTTCCACAGAGTCTAGATTTTTCCTGACACCATTTGCTAAGTACCTGTGCTAATAGGCTCTTAGATAGCAGGGGGGATATGTACTGTCATCAAGAGTATAAGAAAATCTGCAACAGTGCCACCAAAGAGAGCAGAGATGAATGGCAGTAGCCTGGAGTACAGTTAAAGCATCACAAGATCCAAACACAGATGCTTTATGTGCATCTGTTAAATGCACTAAGATGCAATGAAATAATGTTTAGATTTTCATTTTCTCCTACTGGCGACCACCATTTAATAATGCTTGCTGTGTGCTTTTAATCCCATGAGCAGGAGCAGTCATGAGATATTGCTGCAATGTGACAGGCATGGTCAGAATTAAACTTCATCTATCAAACATCTTCTGAATGCTGCATACCTTGTATCGGCCTCAGTTTTTCAAGCACAGTTTCTCTCTGTTTGTTGTTGTGGTTGTTGTTGTTTTGTTTTGTTTTTTTTTGTATCGTACACTATAAAGCATAATCTTTAACAGCCTTGTTGGTCATTTTATTATTATTCCCTTGTAACCCTGAGATGTACAAAGTGGAGCCCTTTAAAATCTTTTGTTTTTTTAGCTTGCAGCACACACTTGGGGAATGAATGTAAGCAGAACTAGCTCCAGTTTCAATTGTGCATATCCTACAATTCAAATTACTACAGCTATACTCTTGTTTTGTTTAAAGTGGCTTATGCTCCCTATTTCTCTGGGAAATAAAAGGTTTTCCATAATGGGATAAGGGAGAATACATTGTTAATTATTCATGTTCATTTTCAATAAACTTTGGTTCACCCAGGGCAAGGCCAACAAAAGAAAAAGGTACTTATTTTTGGCTTCAATTAACTATAGCATGGGCACTATTTAAAAGTCCTGCTTCAGGCAGGAGTGTATCTTTTAGACTGGCTTTTGGAAAGAAAAGAAACTTGAGTTACAAATAAAACATCAAGTGTTTCACCAACGCGTTCATACTCACAGTTTACTAATAGTTATGAATGAATCTTTACAAATATTTCAAGTTAGTGGCAGACTGGATATTCTTGAACTAGTGGCAGGTTCCCATTCCTAATTTCATCTTTTTATGATATGGGGATTGATGGGTTGTGACTCGTTCTTTGTTTTCATCATCACAGCTATATCATGCTGACTGAATTCCTGTGGAGGGGCTGATGCAGCTGAAGTTATTCTTCCCTAAAGGTCTAGGTGGAGCTGATTAAAGCTACTCTGTTCCCTCTGTATAGCCAAACTTTTCCCAGTTTAATCTACAGAATAAGAAAGAAGAGAGTGAAGAACACAGGAATATATGTAAAATCTAGAGCTGCTGTGGGTATGTGTAAAGAGGTATCAGTTAGGAGAACTCCCAAATTGTACAAATCCTTGAAAAAGAGCATGTGGAACATAAATAAGTAAATAGAGAGTTTCAGTATATAATGGTCCATGCTAGCTGTAGCTACCACTTCAGAGCAAGTGGTAAACAGGCTTCTGAAAGATTCGGACAGAGCTAGGACATTACAGAGAGGGACAAGAACTTTTCCTGCGCTGAAGAGCTGTATTATCCAACAGAGTAAGGAAAAGAGTGCTGGTGTGAGATATACTCATTAGCCTGCTCTGCTCAGCAGGTGTGCTACTGCCAGCTGTGCCAGGTGCAGCATAGTGTTGGCCATCAGAGTCAAGCCAAGGTACAGTCAAGAAACGGCACTGCACAATTACTTTTGTGATGGGAACACAGTCTTCCAGATTATCATCCATAAATTTTATCATATACAAACATTTGAAATGTTTTTACAGCAATACCACATCCAAAAATAACAAACAACAGCAAAGAAAAACCACCCTAAAGTAACTGGAAACAGGGATTCAATAGGAAGCAGTAAGTAGTCTTAAAATACTGGGAAAATTATTCTGGATAATTAGCAGCAAAAGTCTGCATATAGCATCACTAGCTGTCAAAGATATAAAAATTGTAATTCAGAATTTTTTGTAGTGCCAAAAATTTCAGCTGAAGAAATGGAACTGCAAATGACCTAAAATCACATTTACAAGAACTGGAAAGTGAATCTTCTTAGTGGCTTATTGCTATATATGTTGTTTCATCAGTCACTTTGTATTATTCCTCATTTCAAAGTGTTAGTGTCAAAAATTGCCTTTTACTCATATATCCTTTCAGTAGGTGAGAAAGCTGATTAACTTACTTAGGAGGTAATTACCTAGACAAGAATTAAGAGTTAGAGTCTGTCCCTGGATCTTTTGCATATACTCTAAGGAAAAAAAAGAAAAAGAAAGAAAAAAGAAAAAAGAAAAAAGAACATCTATTGCGTATCTGTTACTTAAAAGCAGAAGTTCAGTTCGGGATAAGACCCTTATGCATTCATGAGCAAAAGTGAATTATCAAATTATGTTATTACCAAGCAAGGTGGTTCCCCGTTTTTTATTTACTTTGAAACAAGGGAATAACTTAAAACTGATAGATTTGTTCTGATTTTTCTAGTTTGTGTAGATAAGCACAGAGCCATTTGTGTCTTCAAATACATTTTTTCTAGATTCTTGATAGAATCACAAGTATCTTCCATGGACAATTTGCAATCTGAACATGAACATTCATTTCCAATTACCATATTCTTTAAAAAGAGCAGGCGTAAGACTTTCTCAGGTAGAAGCATCCACTCTTTCACATGCTAAAAGCTGTGGTATTATACAGCATCAATTTCAGGATTCATTAGGCAAGAAAGAAACAGGCAATATATAAGATTGTTTCAGTATTTTATATTAAACAGCTATATGTTAAAATAAAGAAACAGCTTCGTGCACAGGAAATACAACTCTTTTCTCCTAAATGATTCCTTAACTGCTGTTAAGCAGTGCTTGCACAACTGCAAGGCCTGTTTCATTTTAACCCACTGCAAGTAGGCTAGGAATGGGCAAGAGGCTGGGAGGGGGCATAGCCAGGACAGCTGGCCCTAAGTGACCAAAGGGGTATTCTGTATCATCTGGTGCCATATTTAGCAACAAAACTGGGACACAGTCTTTCCAAAGCAGCTATAGTTTGTAGATTGTCTAGGTATCAGTTTTGAGTAAGAGCTGATGAATAATTGTTTTTCATCTCTTTCTCCTTTTCCTTCCATTCTCTTCCCTTGTCTCCCATTCCCCCTTACTTTTCTTTTTCCTTTTCCTTCTTCTTCTTCTTCTTCTTCTTTTTTTTTTTTTGAAAATTTTTAAACTTTTAAATTTAAAAAGTTTATTTGTTTTTATTAAACTATCTTTATATCAACTCATGAGTTTTTCTCATTTTTGCCATTCCAGTTCTCTCCCCTTTTCTGCTGAGGGAAGATTGAGCAAGTGACTGGATGTTGTTTCAGCTATTGGCCATGGCCAACATATAGCTTCCTTGTTTAGACTGTATGACTTTACTTGCTGGTTAGATTAGTCAGTTTGCTTATTGGTTTAGATTATGCTGCCATGCAGAGTAAAAATGGAAATGGAAATGTGAGGCAGACTTAGTGGTCCACATCCCAAGGAATTAGATACTAATATATCTAAAATTTATCTTTCTGAACCATAAAATCTCCACTTACTGTGAGGTAAGAAACTCAGATACAGAAGGAACTGAAAGTCTGCAGGTTGTAAATGGGATTTCTGAGTACATACAGATTTTAAGAACTATTGCACGGATGACTAGATGAAATCAGTGGTTTCAAAATCTAAATCTACTACAATGAAAGACAACTAAATATAGAAGTTATATTGATTTTCAACTTATTAGGATGTGTCTTGTTTACTTTGTCTCTGCTGAGTCTCTACTGAATAATCAGAATAAAGAGTCAAACTGACTTCAGTGAGACTTGGATCAGTTCCTGAAAGACTAAAAAAAAAAAAAAAAATTTTTTTTTTTTTTTAACTGAAATTGTAAAATGAATACTTCCTCCTAAATTCATTAGTTAATTTATTAACTAATAAACATTAATACCACACCTGCTTCTTTCACAAAGTTTGCCCTTGTTACATGGTTAAAACAAAGAGAAAACAAGCAAATAGCATCTTCATTCTTGGCATTGAAAGATGTTACTTTATAAAGGAAAAATATCACATAAGAGAACAATGCTGCCTTTCATACTGTTTACATTTATATTTTCAGAAATTAATATATCAAATGTTCAGTTTAGAAGAATATTTTTTTCTTTAATATAATGTTATCTACATTTTATGTATTAAGTAATTATCTTTATTCAGACATATGTACAAAATTTGGGGTAGGGAATAGAAACTAAACACTATTGTTCTTTTTTAACTACTTAGATACTATTGCCAGAATAGTGTGGATATATTTTTATGCTGTTTTTACTAGCATCTTCATTTGAGGAGTATAGTGAAGAACTACACTTAATTAAAACAATTAGTGTTCAATTTTTGTCTTGCTATGTTCTCTTTTCTTTCACTGAGATTGTTACCTGTAATTCACCTGTGGTGGAATGAAGCCTACAGCAAGTGTAAATATAACTGATTAATATAATTCTCAAAGATATATCATGGATTTTGAGGTCAGGCTCAATTATTAAGACACAAGTTTTGGATATTCATGTGTCATCGTGTTCTTTTTCTGTAATTATGGATATGCTGGCTAGGCCAAATACCAAGAAGTGTTCAGGTAAATAGCTCCCATTAAAATCAGTCAAAATCATGTGCTGAGATGATCTATGTTACAGAAGTCATTTTAGAGATGATCTAGATATCATACCACTTAGCTTAGATGTTATTTATGTTCTGTGATTCATTGCTGCATTTGAAATTGAATGGCATGGCTGAAAGAGCTTTTCTTTACCCCACAGAGGCATTGTTGAGTGCCCTGCAATCATTAGTGGTTTCCATTTAACTTACTGTTGATTATAGAGTAGGTGAGTAACAGATGTATTAAATTCACTACTTTATCATGAAATATATTAAATAATTAAGACAATTACAGGAAGATATAAAATATTTTTCAACACAGGACTAACATTTAAGCATTTTAGCAGAAGGAAAAACAGTATGAGGTGTAAGTGGTGATAGAGCACAATAAGCTTTTTTCCATCATCTTGTCAGGGTTGACAGATTTTAAAGACAGAAGTCTAATTATTGTTGAAGAATTGCTTACTTCTTGAGCCTCTTAGGACTCAGTTAAACTAACTGTCAGTCAAAGTAGTATTAGTTATGGACCATATATGTCTGAGAACAACCTTGGTCTTATAATACAAATACATCTTTTCTCTGGCTTGCGCTCTTTTCACTGCTACTTGGAACTGCTTAAGATTTTTTACTCATGAAGATATCTAAATTAACTTTTTCAACTTAAAAGGTGCAGAAGTCCATGAGAACATTGCATCTTTCTGCCTTCATTATAAACACCACAGAGACTTATGGAAACCACTGCCAAAGATGTGAAGCATTCTTTGGTTCATTAAAAGGTAGTCTATATTACTAGACAGTAAAATGACAACATAATGTTATTATCACAACATTTGTTATTGTGTAGTCAACCCAGTGAATATCACACATAATGAAAGGCTCTGAGTGCTTTCAGATTCAATGGGAACGATACCTTATGATCAATATTTACTGAATTTTCAAGTTTCTTAAACAATGATTTTGCTTTCTGTATAACTGACCAGGTTGTTCTCAGTCCTTTTCTAGGTCTAACTGTGACATAAAGAATGTCACCTTCCCGTTGACAGTTGAACTGCTGTGGTGGTTTTTTTTTTGTTTGTTTGCTTTTTCTTCTTGTCTGTCTCTAATATATTTCAGTCTAGATTATTCTAAGCGAATCATCAGAATCTATTTTATCTGCTGGTCAATTAAGCAAGTCTATGAAAGTTAATGGGCATAGAGACCAAAGTCATCTCAGTTAAATTCTCATATCAATGATTATTTCTTTTTGCATTTAAAATTCTGAATTCTGTATTGCTTCTGAACAGTGGTCGATCCTAGGCTTTGGATTAAAACCAGAAGCAGGCTGGAATTTTTAATCCTGAACTTGGGTGCCTAAAACAGGAGAGGACTGATTGATCAGATGTTCAATAATATACAGTTACCTCTTTGTTTGTTTGTTTAGTTGGTTTTTATTCTCTTACTCCCCTACATCCAAAGAATAAGAACATTTGGTTTCTCAAATACTACCTCAGATAAATGTTATTTCTGCAAGGAATATAACTCTTATGTTTATGCATCTGGAAAATAAACCTTACAGTACCAAATATGAAAATAAATATTTTATCTGTCTAGATGCATTTTTAGCCCAGGATCATTCTTTCCTTCCTTGTTTAGGAATGCTTTTCTTGCTGGTTTTTTTCCTTCACATATGTCTTTCTCATGTATACAATTAGTGTTAATAAACATGCCATTGGAAGTTTAGGGTTTTACGCCTTTCATTGCTTGCATTTCAGTATTGATTCTTCTACTGATGTATCAGTAGTGCACCTTTGTCTCATTCTAAATAACCAAACATTTTGGTTGTTTTACTGTGATAATATATAAATATTCTGTTTCCTGTGGATTCACCAAATAATCCATATGTGCTTAAAGAGCTGCTGTTGTCCTTATTTCTTCATAGTGCTTGCTGCAAATATTTGCAAAGTGATCCAATTAACAACCTTTTATTTTTTTTCCTTTATGCACATCACCTTGACCTGTGTAAAACTGGTGTAGTATTTGGGTTCCTGAACTCTGAACTATGTCTTTAGATGATTCTTAGATTAAATTAGAATTTTCAATTTTTATGCACATTTCATTGTTGATGATAATTTAATTTGCTCAATTAATTTCTAGTTACTTAGGGGTTAATTTTAATTCTCCCGGGCTCTCTTTCTGTACTTGATCAATTTTTACTACTTATCAGAGGTAAATTATAACATTTCTCAAGAGTCGTGACATTCAAAAATATTGCTACTTTTTTTTAATCATTATTTCACTATTTGAAATCAACTCTCATTTACTAAACTGAAAAAAAGAACAACCATCAAAGCAGCAAATGCAGTGGAACCAGGATCATAGGACAGAAGGTTGCTTTCTTTGTGTTCTGCACTTGTGATTGTTGCTCAGGAACCACGGGTGAGCTATATGTCTATCTGTTCAGCTGCATATCTTCTACTTTTTTTTGCATATTTATCAGCACAGACAGTTTTCAGTCACTTGTTTATCTGCTCCTGTCTACTTTAAAGGTGGTAATTTACTGTGGAATTTCAAATCTTTTTCAATTTTTACCCTTCCCCCACAAGCCAAAAATATTTATAGGAACAGTTTCCAGTGCTGCAAGTGATCAGTAGCTCTTAGAATTCACAATCTAGATTTACAGAGGATGGGAATATTGTGAAGGAAACTCTAATACTTTCATTAAAACATAAACTGATGCTCTTATTCAGGAAAAGGGTAGTGCTGTGCAGTGCTGAATGTATGTTTCACCTGAAGTAGCAATGAATGGCAATGAATTCCTATAACATAAAATACATTATTCTTAACTATGTGCAAAATAACAGCAGGAAAACTCCTCAGATATTATGGTGTCTAAATAGTTGGTAGACCAAGCAGGAAATATGAAATTTCAGCTGAAACTCGATCAAAGTCTTCGGCGTTACTCAACTCATATTTGTACGTGCAGATCACTGCACAAAACTGTGACTGCAGTCACAACTCCTGAGGGCCTATAATAACAAATGTAAAAGTTAAAAAGTCAGCAATTCTTAGATTACTCTATATTTGAATGATAGGAATAGAACAGTTTTTCCTTTCCTGTTTCTTATGTTCATGTCATTTCCATAGAAGATAATATTTCAGGCCAAGTTGTAAAGCAGTTCTTGCCTCCAGCTGTCACAGGTAAGGTAAAGTCCATCCTTTGATGGATTCTTATTACTTATTAAATATTTAATAAGCTGTGAGACTAGTTCAAGGCTGTATTTCACTTTTCCCAAGTAATTTTGGTGCTGCTTCTCGAGAAAATAATGCAAGATGAATGAAGGGCACATAGCACCAGTTAGCAGTTTGCATACATGTCAGTAATAATAACTTATAGATGTATAATCAGGCTTATTTTTCCATTTTAGCTTACACCAAATTGCATTTTAAAGTATTACCCCGAGGGGAAAAAAAAAATAAAAAAGTGCTGAAAACAGATGCAGGAAACAAAAACCTGGCAATATCCAACTGCTGTGTAGAAAAATTGAATTTAAAAGCCTTTTTTTCTTTTTTTTTTTTTTTTTTCCCTTGTTTTCTTTTTTCTCTTTCCTGTGATTGGCACATTTTTTAGCATGTTAAGAGCAGCAAGTAAGAACACTAAGCACAAGGAACAACTTCCTGTTGTTTCTCTTGTTCTTAGTTTCTTGCTTCCTTTTCCTTCTGTCATCTTTTTGTCTCATAAGCATTGAATTTCTTATGGCAGAGCTCTTATAATGTTTTAAACCATGAATGTCCGCCTTTTGGCTTGCCCGAGCCTCACAGAGCAAAGTGGAATTGTCTTCAGCTGCATATATAATATATAATATAATTAATATATATAAGTAAAAACAACAACAACAACAACAACAAACCCCTAATTTTCATGTCCTGGCACACATTTTCCATTTGATTCCATGACTGAACTGATTTCACTTCACAAATCATAAAAATTTTTTAGCATTCTACCCTGACTCAGCTTTATTACTTTGGAAAAGTAAATTATGTCCTCATAATTAGCATTCATACTTTTAAGGAACTCCTGGAATTAGCAATGATTAAATCCCTTGTACTTCATGAAATTCACAGGTTTGATGATGATTTATATGTCATTATCAATTTTAAAGCTTTTGTATATCGATTTTAGTGATATATGATACTGTGATGTTTCATCAAATGTGAGTTGCTGGCAGCAATAAGATATTCTAAATATTCTGTTTTTAGAAGTCCTGTTTTTTTTACCAACCATCACCAGAGCACCATCAGTACACCAGATACGTTGACAAAAGTTAAAGAAAATTGCTTTCATGTAATGTTTACTAGTTTGTATAAATCAAGAGATTTATTTGTGTCTTTTAATGGCACCAAAGAAGCCATTTCTTCAGTGACATTGTATTTGTTATAAGCACCTCTAATAAAAATGACAAGTAGAACTGTATATTCAGCATCAGTTCTTTCATACATTGTCAAAGTGTAAAATTTGAAATTAGCAGCTTTAATCTCCAAATGTATTTCTAGAGGTTTTCCGGTTTCTTCAGTTTACCTGGCTATAGTCTGGTGAGACAAACTGATTTTAGAAAAATCTGTATTCTGTTTTTGTTGTTG
Organism: Alectoris magna; assembly: GCA_030625065.1. Taxonomy (NCBI): domain Eukaryota; kingdom Metazoa; phylum Chordata; class Aves; order Galliformes; family Phasianidae; genus Alectoris; species Alectoris magna. The sequence goes on from CM060560.1 coordinate 37,858,293, forward strand.
TTGTTTTTCTCGAATTTGAACAAATTGTATCTTTAAAACTGCCAAGTTTTCCATACACTGCTTAATAAACTTGCCAGCAGCAAATGGTTTTGATTGTTTTTGTAGTCAGATTTCCTATTACATAACTAGCTTTTATAATAGAGCATGAGTTGTAACTTAAAAAAATAATTGAGATAACAGACTTTTTTCAGCTCTACCTTTTTTTCTTTACAAAACATTCCTTGACATCCTTGGCAGCATATTTTGCATATAACGTCTTTTCAAATTGTAATCTTTGAAAACTGACACAATTTCCTTACAAATTTAGCATAGTGCCATATTTTTTGTCTCAACAAAAAGTATTCTGTACATTTCTCCTAGAACGCTCTTCCTTCATCCACAAGTTATCTTTTGTTGGGAGTATTTTTTTTTTTTTCCACAGAATCACAGACAACACTGGGTAGACTGAAATGTTATTATTGTTAATCACTGTGTTTTACGCACCAAGTGGCACAAGAGCATGTAACGTAATACATACAGGTTTCAATTTGATTGAGTTTGAGAGGTAGGGTTATTTCTGCACTGTACCCACTTCCCCTCTTCTTGCTTTCAGCTGAGACAGTATTAATAAAAATAATTAATAAAAAAACACTGATGTTTAGTTGGTTACTGACTGATAAGTGCACGCCCATCTGGTGGGTCTGGCGGTGCACGACCACTTAATGAGAAAACTGCTGCCACTATGGTGTTGCATCAGTAGGCAGCAGGCCACATAACTAGATGTTCCAGGCCTCATGGTCTGTGGGTGGTGGGTTGAACTCGCCTGTTTGAAACCAAGAACTGTAATTCTGAAGATTTTCTTTTATCACCATGGCAAACTGATAAAAAATTATCCTGAAGTGCATTCAGTTTTGAAAACACAATGTATATTACATTTTATATTACATTATATTATATTATTGTATTATAAATACTATTCCTGGAAATTTAGAAAATATGATTTATTTTTCTTAATTTCATAAATTAGCTTCTATTTGTAGAACATCAACTAGAATGTTGCAGTGCCACTCCAAAGCTCAGTATCTTTGTGTAACCACAGCAAATGACCTGACCAACCTCATTAATACAGTGGGAAAATTCAGTTAGTCAGCAACTTTATTTTTTATTTTTTGAAGTGTAGTCATGATTAATAAAAAAATAATAGCATAATGTATTGAATAAAACATAATATATTTGTTGTTCACCTGCTGAACTTAAGGTTTTCTAAATAGAATTTGTGTATTAAAAACCACATCAGTTCATACGTTAGTAATTAAAGTGGCATTAACACACATGCAAGACGAGGTGATGTGAATCCAGTTCAGATTCACCAAGGGCAGATAGTCCCTGAGCAATCTGGTGGTGGTCTATGATGTGGTGGTGTTCTATGACAGCATCTGTGGCCAAAGGAAGGGCAACTGATGTCAACTACCTAGACTATTACAAAGCCTGTAATATGGTCCCACATCATATTCTTATCTCTAAGAGGAGCCATACGGATTTGGACAGTTTACTATTTATTTAGTGGATAACAAATTAGTTGAATGATTGCAGCCAAAGATTGTGGTCAACATATTGGTATTTAGGTAGTGGCTGATGCTGAATGGTGCCCACCAGGAGTCTGTCTTATGGATGTTGCTGTTTAGTATCTTTATCAATCATATAGACAGTGGGATTGAGTGTACCCTCACCAAAAAGTGCGGTTGATACAATAGAATGAAGGTATCGGGTCAAGCTTGGAAAATGGACGCATGTGATTCTAATGAGATTCAACAAGGCCAAATGCAAGGTGCTGAAACTGGTTGGGGCAAGCTCAGATGTGTGTTTGGGCTGGGAGAGGAACTTAGTGAGAGGAGCCCTGCAGAGAAGGACTTGGAAGTCCTGGTGTAGGAAACAGCAGGACATGAGTCAACAGTGTGCCCTTGCAACACGAAAGGCCATTTGTACCTGGGCTGCATTGAAAGAAGGGTGGCCAGCAGGGTGAGGGAGGTAATTGTCTCCCTCTACTGTAACCTCATGAGGCCCTATCTTGAGTACTGCACTCAGGTGTGGAATCTCCAGAACAAGAAATATGTGGAGCTGTTGGAGCAAGTCCAGAGGAGGTCCATCAAGATGATAAGAGGGCTGGAGCACCTCTTCTAGGAAGAAAGGCTAAAGAAACTGGACTTGCTTATTCTGGAGAAAAGAAGACTCCAGGGAGACCTCATCATTGTAACCTTTCAGTACTTAAGGGGAAGGGAGCTTAGGAACAGGAGGGAGATCAACTTTTTGCACATTCAGATAGTGATAGGACAAAGGAGAATGATTTGAATCTGTATGAGCAGAGATTTAGACTAGATATTAGTAGAAAATTTTCTACTCATCAGGTGATGAAGCACTGGATCAGGTTGCTCAGAGAAGTTGTGGATGCCCCATCCTTGGAGGCATTCGAGACCAGGTTGAGTGGGGATTTGGACAGCCTGATCTAGTGGCTGGCAAACTTGCCCATGTTCCAACACAAACTATTATTTGATGCTATAATTAATGCTAATTAAGAAAGAGGAACCATAGCAAATCAAATAGATCTTAGTAATTTTTTTAAGTAACTATATTTATCACAAGATATTTACAATTGTGACAGAGTAATTAATGTAATTAAAACTATTACTGTTATTGGGAAGTGAATATAAAACTCAGTTTTGGAAAGTCTATTTGAAAATCATATGAGATACCATTAACATAAATCCTTTTAAATCTCTATTAATGTGTTAAAATTGTCAATTAAATATTTTTGAGATAAAAGTCATGTAGATTAAAAAAACCCACAAAAAACAACTACTGAAATTGAACATGTTAATATATTATTTAATTGTTCAATGTCAAAACAACTTATTGTTTCCTTTTTTAGAAATCTGCACTATTTTTGCAGACAACAACATTCGTAGAATCATAGAATTATTTATGCTGGAAGGAACCCTAAAGACAGTCTACCACCTCTGTCACGAGCAAGGACACATTCCACTAGGTCAGTTTGCTCAATGCACCTTCCAACCTGACCTTGAACACTTCCAGGAAGGGGCATTCACAGCTCCTCTGGGCATCTGTTCCAGTGCCTCATCACTCTCATAATGAAGAATTTCTTCCTAATGTCCAGTGTTTCTGTAGAGCCTCCTGTCTGCCTCAACTCTCTCAAAGGGTCTTTGTAGGACGGGTACTCCAGCCCTGTAATCATCCTCATGGGACAGACACTGCACAGGTTTTGTGTATATTTCACTTGATAATTCTAAAAAAACAGTGCAACTGGAATAATAATTGTTTGTTATTTTTTTAAGGCTCTAATTGGGCAACTAATGCATTATTCTCTTTGCATGTGTGAGTTATTTCTTTTGTTCATAACAATATTTCAAGCATAACTTTTGGGAATTCAAGCATTCTGTAACCTGGACACAACCCACTGACGATGTAACCATCAAAGTATTATTATTTCATACCTTTTACACTTATCAAGTATGTACTTAGTAAATTTCCAGATTTTCTTAACATAAATATTTTTAGAAGGAAAAGTATGTTTTGATCCCCCTTCATATACTTCCCTTATGAAGGAAAGCATAAAGGCTGTTTCAAAAGTAATGTCCTCTATTATATTATGTTGGCCTGTGATGCCAGAGGTAGGTGCTGATTGTATGGCAGTACAGGTTGAACCGTCCCACCAATATTCCATTACATTTTGTTGCTATGTGACAGGTGTCAGCAAAGGGACAGTTTGACAAAATAGCATCTGACATCAATTTGTATATGAAACAGAAGTGTATCATTGAATTCCTTCATGCAGAAAAAATTACACCCACTGACATTCATTGATGCTTGCTGAATGTTTATGGAGACCAAACAGTGGATGTGAGCAAAGTGAGGTGGTGGGTGGTCCATATATACAGTGGAAACAGCAATAGCGGGTCACCTCTGCTGGTGCAGATTTCTAAAAGCATGGCATGCAGGCTCTGGTTCATTACCGGCAAAAAAGCACAGCTAATGGTGGTGACCATGTTGACAAATAGTGTTCTGTAGCTGAGAATTTGCTTTATCAAATAGTGCTATTATACTCTATTATACCTGTTTTAGCTTCCATGGAAATAAATAGGAAACATTAATTTTGGAGCAACCAATGTACATCTCTGGATCACTTGATTTTCATTTAAATTTTAATACTACTCCTTTTTAAGTGAGACACGTAACAGTTTGAACTATTGTAAGCTATTTCAATTAGGAGGAGATAATTTTGTCGGGATCCAGTGCATGTGATATCTCTATTTCCAAAGAAAATCTTTCAAAACATTGACTTATTGAACTGTATGAAATGGTGTAGAAATGAAATGACAGAAGACAGTTTCCTGTTTTACATTTTTCTTTTGCTCAATCTACAAAATATTTTTATAGCAGTTTCTCTGAATTATTATTAATCAGGTGTTTGGACTGTTCCTTTCATTCTCCTCCCTCCATTTTCATCTGTTTTCTTTTTTTGTTCCTTCTCACTTCATTTTGACCTCTGCAACTCAAACATTAGATTCTGGAGGTCTTCTGACCAAAAAGATCAAGTTCATAAGTTACTACTGCTATTTTTTTTTTTTTTTTTTTTTCCAATTTGGAAACTTCTCTAATAAGTTTAACAAATTCCACTATTTTTTGACAAAAGATGCAATTTATCCTACCCTATCGAGTTTGGTGCGGTTTATTCAAACCTCTAACCATGTTCTCTCCATATCTTTTTTGAAGAAGGTCAGATCCTTCTCCAATTACAGTTATGCGTAAAAATACAACACCCTTCTTTGGCCTTTACTATTAAATGTTCTGCTATTTCATCACTTCTCTTTTCTATTTTTTTTTTTAAATTATAAAACAGATTGGACAATGTCAGCCATGATAGGAATGACTAAATGCCTCCAGCTTCCAGGAGGTAACATATACATAGAATCTGGGCCTATATAAGCTAATTTCAATTTTCTGCATACTGCTGTTCCTTTAGGTTTAAGACCATTGAGGACACTGATCTCATGGAAAGTCTGAAGTGAAAGCATCTGCCCTGTGATTACAAGAAATCCAAAAGAATATTTTGTAAGGCAATTTCTGAGAAAGCCTATCTAAAGTAATTAACCTCAGTAGAAGTGGGGATACTTCTCCAAGATAAATTGTAATATACACATTGCAAGCAGAGCAGAGAGGTATTCACCTAGAGGCATCTGAGAAAAGCCACAGGACAGTGCAATTTTGGCTGATAATTAATTAAAAAGATGATGTACAATAACATAAAGAAAAAGATAATCTAAATTCTTAAGTTCTCTGTTTTCACATGCAAGGACTGATGAGCAGCCAACAGTACTGAAAATCAATAGACTAAAAAGCAAAGCAAAGAAAAAAGTCCTTTGTGTAAAGAGGAAGTATTGGTGAATAAAACTCACTATGAGAGGATGTTATTTGAATCGAGACAAGGACAATAAAAATATTTATGCATAATACATAACATTAAAAACTAAAGTGTATAAACTTCACACTTTCAAAAAACTTTAGTAAGAAGCTGGAGGTAAGGAAAATCTTTTTTGGTGTTCAAGAAGAACATGCTTTCACAAGAAAAACTCAACTAAAAGAAAAGGGAATATTTATGCTGAATTTGGGCTAGTAATATAGAAGTAAGAGCTCAGTTGCACTGATCTTTGAACAAGAAGATTAATTCTGTCACAATTTTAGCTCTCTTTTCTATTCTAATTTTTTGTTCAAGAAATATCCACAGATTTTAAACATTCCGCAGTATCAGCCATACGTATCACACATCCCAATCAGCTTTTCTTCACAAACTCTCAATATACAAATGATCTCTGCTCATACTAGAGATAGAACTTCACAGGTACATAGACTTGTTGGATTTACTATGCCTATGCAGTAAAGATATAATGCACATGAGAAATGAACGTGTGTTGACCAGGGGCTGCCCTGTGACAGATGAAGTTGATTCCAGATGGTTCCAACTGCAGGATATGGCTGGACACAGCAGCCAAAGGAGAAACGTCTTTGAGAAAAAGAAGAAAATGTCACACACTCAATGAATAGTGAGGAAAAAATGTGAGAAACAGTCCTGCAGACACCAAGGCTAGAGAAGGAGATAAAAATGTGCTCCTGGCCCTGGAGCAGAAATTTCCCTCCAACCCATGGAGAAGCCAATTTTGACACAGGTTGTCCCACCAAGGCCCATAGTATACATGTCAGAGAAGGTATCTATTCTGCAGCTCCTGGAGGGCAGGTGATTATGCTCTGTAGGAAACTGCAGCTAATGAAAAGCCCACCCTGGAGCAGTTTTATCTTGAAGGACTGCAGCCTTTGAAGGATCCATGCTGGAGCAGGAGGAAAGAGGGAAAAAGAATGAGTAGCAGACGGACTGTTACAGACTGACCACAACCACACATTCACCATCACCCTGTGTGGGGATGGGAATTGAAACAGTTGAGAATGAAGGGGTGAAGCCAACTCTGTTTTAGTCGGAAATAGATTAAATTAGTTTTCCATAAGTCAAGTGTGTTTTGAACATGACAACTATTGGTAACTGATTTCTTCTTCTTTATCTCTACCAATGAGCTCTTCCATCTTATTTTTTTCCTCCTGTCTAGTTGAGGAGGGGGAGTGAGAAAACAGCGGAGTGGGCATCTGGTAGCCAGCCAAGGTAAACACATTGCAACATGTATGTGATTTTAATGGCGTGTAAGATTTTCAGTGAATGAACAGGACAGAATATTTGTAGGCAACAGATTGAATGCTATCATGGCTGGGTGAGAGACACTGTGCATGAGCTTCATAGCATGTGGAGACATATTTTTGTGTGACAAATTGGCAGACATCTATAAAGATTGTAGACAATCTTTATCTTACATTTAGTATTTACTTGGGCTGGAGAACTGAAGCAAACTTAGCAGGCTTTCTTTGAATATATGTATGAATATGTATGTGTGCAAAACTATATTGAGATTATAAAACCAACTTGATTTAGTTAATTCCAGGAGAGTTATGGTGGAGAGCCCTGCAGTGGGAAGAAAAAAGTTTTCAAGTGTGAGAAAAGATACAAAAATCACCAAAATTTGGATATTTCAGAAATATATTTCTACCTCAAATTAGGAATGCCACAGCTCTTACTATCTCCAAATCTCTAATCTGAATAAAACTCTAAAGAAAGCAAAAGATAAATATATTGTGTTGTCCTGAAAGACCTGTAAAGATTCCTACCCTCGTTTTATTTACATTTGAACATGTGAATTTATCAGCTTCTTTTGCATTTGAGAAATGCACAAAAATGAATGCAAATAAATAAATAAATAAAAACTTCTTTAGAGCAAACATTTTTAAAGGCCCATAGACATTGACATAATTGTATTGATAGCTCTTTATAGCTCTTTTCAGAGCTATAAACTAACGGACTGACATCAGAGCACACTGATGGATTTTCACTCAGGAGAAGAAATTCAGTGACGTAACATATTCTCATCTCTCCTCTGCCCCATGGCAGAACCTTGGGGACAACACTAGTGAACACGTGAATGGTACAGGTCATGAGAAAGTGAGTGGGAAAGTGAATGTATGAAGCAAGTGTGGAGACAATAACTTTTCATAGTCATAATCCTAGTCATAAACTTGGACTGCCTAATGTACTTGCTAGCACCCCGTGGGCAGCAGTGATCCTGTGCCACACAAGTTATCACAGAATCATAGAATGATTTGGGTTGGAAGGGACCTTTAAATTCATCTTGTTGCAACCCTCCGGCTATAGACAGGAACACCTTCTACTAGACCAGATTCAAAGCCCCATCCAGCTTGGCTGTGAATGCCTTCAGGGAAAGGACATCCACAACTTCTCTGGGCCACCTGTTCCAGTGTCTCACCACCCTTGCAGTAAAGAATTTCTTTCTAATATCTAGCCTAAGTCTACCCTCTTCCAGTTTAAAACCATTTCCCCTTGTCTTGTCACTACATACCCTTACAAACAGTCCCTCTCCAGCTTTCATGTAGGCCCCCTTCAATACTGGAAGGCCACTATTAGGTCCCCATGGGGCCTTCTCTCCTCCAGGCTGAAGAGCCCTAACTCTCTCAGCCTGTCCTCATAGGAGAGGTGCTCCAGCCCTCTGATCATCTTTGTGGCCTTCCTCTGGACCTGCTGCAACAACTCCATGTCCTTCTTGTGTTCGTGGCCGCAGAACAGGGCATAGTACTCCAGATTAGATCTCACAAGAGCAGAGGGGCAAAGTCATCTCCCTTGATCTAATGGTCATGATTCTCTTGATGCAGCCTGGGATGTGGTTGGCCTTCTGGGCTGCAAGCACACCTTGCCAGCTTATGTTTAGTTTTTCATCAACCAACACCCCCAAATCCTTCTCCTCAGGTCTGCTCTCAAGCCATTCTCCACTCAAAATGTATCTATGCTTGGGATTGTCCCAACTCAAGTTGGGACCTTGCACTTGGCCTTGGTGAACTTCATGAGGCTGGCATGGGCCCACATCTCAAGCCTGTCCAGGTTCCTCTGAATAGCATCCCATCCCTCTAACGCATTGATTGAACAACTCAGCTTGGTGTTGTCTGCAAACCTGCCAAGGGTGCACTCCATCCCACTGTCCATGTCACCTATAGAGGTGTTAAATAGCCCCTGTCTCAATACCAGTCCCTGAGGAACACCACTCATCACTGGTTTCCACTTGACATTGAGCTGCTGACTGCAACACTCTGAGTGCAGAAAAAATAAAATTACTGAGTGTGGTAAAAATTATCCCTGATAAAATGTGGTCATGCTTCATGAAGAAGAGGTACCTCAGATCCTCCCACACTTTATCCTCTGTAAGAAGCTACAGCTCACCTCTCCTCTCAATGTGTCTTCTTTGCATTTCTGAGCAGTTACTGAGGTGTTGTTACTTACTTCATGCATTCTTCAGATATTAACACTTTCAGACTTGAACACTGACCCACATAAAACCACAGTAATTTACTTTTTTCCAAAACATAATCACTAGTCTATTTTTTAACCAGTTCTTTATCCTTTTTGTGCGTCTTAATATGGATCTTTCAAATTTTTAGCTTTAAGCTGTGTCCTGTCATGTAAAACTTGATCAAAGGCTTGCAGGAAATCCAAATAAAATATATTATATTCACAATCATTATCAACCTTGCATGTAAAATGAAGATATAGGTACAAAAATCTTAGGCTGTAGCAATGTAATGCAGGCATTACAATATGATCTGCTACAGAGGTCTATTTCTCTGATGTTTCATTTGTAGCATATTGTTCCATGGATAAGGTAATCCTTATTAATTTTTCTTTACCATGTAGAAAAAGAACATCACAGAGAGTATAGTGTAGCTAAAAAAGCGTGGTTTTTGAACTGTATATTTCAGATATAGTTGTGTTTGTTTTCTTTGTTTTTCATTTGTTAGTGAACATTGCAATTAGAACTCTTATGTACATTTATATATATTTTTAATTTTCTCTGGGTAATGATGGCAAAAATTTGGGTGGAGCACAATAGCATATTGTTCTATGAATCAGGAGCTCATATTCTTACTAGTGAGAGAGTGTTCTTGTGCAGTTGGAGTCTTTGCATTAATTCTAAATTCTCTCTGCTTTTCTTTTTTTCTTTTTCTTTTATTTATTTATTTATTTATTTATTTTTAATGTGCCCATCTTGCTAGAGAGAATTGGAAGGAGTTGCAGAACAGCACGAGGAGAAATTCATAGTTGTTTTTAAGATTCTTATTGCTGCTGTCCTCCTTGGTCTATTGTTCTGCAAACTGGCTCAAAGCAAAGCTTTTTGTCTGTAGCTGAAAACGAGCATTGATTTTGGCAGTTGCTATTCACACAGCAGGGACAAGTGTACTGCTTGAGGTAGTACTAGCCAAGAAATTACTATTCCTGTTACTGTACAGTTGCAACTTTAGAGTCATTCAGTTCCTTTAAAGTATAGACCATTGGAAAAAGTCTTATTCCTCTCCATTCCTCCCTGGGTAGCTCTATACGATTCCAGTACTCATAGACTGGATCTCTGCATTGAGCCCCATATATTCTGATAAAATTATCATAACAGGCATAGCAGAGCTTAGCATCTGTGAACTCTTTACACTGATGTTAGTAGTTGATGGTGAATTGGCAAAGCTTTCTATAGCAAAAAATAGACCTAATTCCTGATTCACTCAAGGTTCATAGAATATTAAACAAATTATTAAACAAAAAAATACAATATAAACTTCTTAATATCTATGATACTAGGTACAGTTTGTTTTTTTTCTCAGATGTCTAAAAGATTTTTTTTTCCTTAAATGTCTAAAATTTCCCCAACCTTATTAACACTTCAACTAACCAGAAAATATCAGAAGCTTCTAGTTTGGGGGTGGTTGGTTCACCTTTGAGTGGGAGATTTTTCCCTTCAAACATTACTCACGATTACACTATTGACCCTTTCTCACTTTTCTTGTTAGCATTGAATATGATAGAACCTTATCACTTCCTACTTGGATTATTTGCAGCTTCTTTGTAATAGTTAATTTGTTTAATTCAGCACATGCAAGCAGTTGTGATGAAAAATCTTTTTCTTTTTTTTTTTTTCTTTTTTTTTAAAAATCAAGATTAAAGCAAACAAATTTCTGAGGCGGTGTATTGTGATAACTGATCTGCCACACAGAAAAGAAACTGGAATTTTATTGTCTTAAATGTGTAAGATAGCATATAGTGTAAAAATAATTTAAAATTAAAATGTGTAGGAAAAGCTATAAAAATTGGCAAGGAAGAAAATGAGAAAGAAGAAAAAGAAAATCATTAAATACAAAACATTACTGTAGCAGCCTGGACAGATAGCGGATGATAGTGAAGGATAACATTGCAACTATCATCTTTGTCTTCTGAATCTTGAGGCAAAGAAAAACCATAACATTGCAGATACTGCAATCCTTTCTTGTAGGAAAAAGGAAGAGAATAAAACATTATTATTCCACTAGAACTGATAATTAGGAAATTGTAGCTATTATGAGCTGATGAAGTACCAGAATTCTGAAGCATATCTGACTGTCAACCTTCAACTTAAAACTTCAGCTAGGTATTTGAAACATTGCACATACTTTTTACCCTTTTTTTACTTCCTTCTCTCTCCATGTTTACTTGTTGGTTAGGGATGCTTTATCTTGCTAAAGGAATTATGAACAAAATAGTCATGAAAAAGACAGATGGAAAGTAATGCAGTCAAAAGATAGGATGAGAAAAGTAAAAAATGATACTAGTAAACATACTGAGGTTTATGAATGAAAGCATCCTACCATGTGGTTTTGCTTTCCCAAGGACATGAATACCTTGAAAAAATATGATTTAAAGAAATTGATAAGATTTTAAAGAAAATATTGTTTTCTTTTTAATTATCAGTTAATCAGGTGAGGAACCCGTGGTAAGGATCCAGTACTGGTCTTATTGTCAACAGTGCAGTTACATCATGGGGTTCTTTCAAAGTCATAAACTTATGTGCTGAGAAAATTTGTCATAGTAACACAAGGACTCAGTTCCAAAGATGATAAATACATAAATAACATTTAGCTTACAACTGGAAGATAGTTTTCTATCTGTAATTGTGTTTGGTTTCTTCTACAGAGAATGTCCGTAAACTTGGATTTTTGATTAGTTACACAGACATAATTGTGTATTGAATTGTTCTGTACTGGCGTATTTCTTAAAAGTACATGCTGACACATACTAGTACGCTGTCACATGGGATCTTATGTCAGGGTGGCTGCAAGAAAAATTCATACCACTCAATGACATGAAATCTAAAATTTATTTTAAATAAAGATAGTTATACCGGATTTTTAAAAAAATTTATTGTAGGCTTTATGGGACCCATCTGTACAAAAGTACTCATGACAGACAAGGCTTCTGCTTCTCGTGTCCATTTGTGCACGGCACTAATTTTCAAATTTTAAGGGATGTTAAAAAGTTATGCCTTATCTTAGTGGTTAAATCCCAAATGAGTTCAAAATTCCAGTGGGAATATGAAATAGTTCATCAGGTCTACAAAGAATTATTTTTTTCAGGGAAGAATCTTGATGATTTATTTATAATGCTCAAAACCAATTAAAAAGTTCTCTAATTATTAGGAATTTTTAATCTTCTCTAAGGCAACAAAAAGTGAAAATAATTAAAAGAACAGCAGTGGAATTGATTATAAAGAATAACTATACTGATTGTAAGGCATTATTAAAAAAAAAAAACTTCAGGGAAATTTACCCATGGTTTTGATAATGTGCCCTGTTTGCTAAAATTATCTGAACCTTCTATTTGAAAATATACAGGAAAAGGGAAATAAATGTATATTCCTATAAGCTTTCCCAATGTAATAAAGACAAAAGAACTTAGTAGAGAAAAAAAAATTCTATTGTATTTATATAAACTCCATAATAAGTGCCATCTACACTGAGGTTACACTGCAACATAGTTTATAACTGTTGTGTGTAAGAACCTAGTTATTTAAATGAAAAAATAGTAGTTACGAATTTCTACATTGTAATGATTTTGCCTGTTTTATGAAAGTCTGGCAATTCATGTTGTCGCCTGGAATCAATTTATTAATTAAAAAATTAGGTCAGCTCCACTGACCTAATTAAGTCTAATAAAACCAACTAGATCACAATTAAGATTCTCTTTTCACATAGGTATTTTTTGTCTCTTTAGTGTCGCTTGTAATTTAAGTCTGGAGGGCTAGTACAGTTATATTATGCTTTTTGTATTTTAGTCTGTTACCTGATCTGCTTATTGAAAACAATACAAGAGCAACAGAGCAAACAAAAGCCAGACTCAGACTACATTTAATATTGAATTTACTATCCGTATGATTCGTATTGAATGTGGTTTCTGTGAAAATATAAGGGAGAACAAAATCTGTTCTAAGATTTCAAGAAGTCTTCTAATCTTCAATGTATTCTCATTGCATCTTCCAATGACTAATTCAGATTACTGGTTTACACATGTTGAGCTTCATGCATTTGGAAATTAAGAAGCACCAAATACATTACTGGGTTAAGTTTGTTCCACTTATGAATTATATTGCTAAAAAAAACACTGCCTGCACTGCAGAAAGCAAATATCAAGTTACTTCATAATTAAATTAACAATATCTCTATCCATTCATAACGTGGAAATCAGAATGATACCAAGTTCATTTTTTGCTTCAGGTTTATGTTTACAAGAAGTTTATTGGAACAGGATGCTGAGGTGTATAAATAAAACACTATAGAAAGTTTCAAAGTCTAGGCTAGGCTATTTTCATGATTTTCATTGCAGTTGGTTAATGGGGAAAGGTAGGCAACCTGAAGGGTGTGTTATCCAGCTTCAGTACCTATTTTAAGCAGATATGTGTCACTTTCTTTCCATGTTGATTTCTCTCTGCTTCCATAGAGACCTAAAATAGCTTACATTAGAAGTCTAATGTTTCAGATAGTTATAGTAAGTTAAAATTAATCATACTTGTTACCATACAGCCATAGGCCAAACTGTCTAATAATTATTTGCCCAGAAGCAATGTGTGATAAGAGAAGTGAGTAACACAGCAAGACCCTTATGTAGACCTAGGAAGGACTGCCATAGAAGCAAATGAAAGATCCTGAAAGACTACTCTAAGAAATTTCTTAGTTGTAGGAAGAAATTTTAACAGTGAGAAACTCCTGCAGTTGCCAGTTTATAAATGCGTTAAAAGCCTGTCAAGTAGTTAGATGACTCAGTTAATTCAAACTAGCAAAGCAGTGATCATCTACAGATAATATCTGGTGCGGAATTCAAAATATCAGCTGAAAGATAAACTCACGTCCCCATAACACATAGGCCCTACATGTTGCTGGTTCCAGAAGTTTTACTATAAGAAATGTAGAAAGTAACGTAAATTGATTTCACTCAAAAGTTTTTGGTGGTGAAAATACATTTCACAAAGCTCCATGTATGGCCAAAGATTACTGCAACATTGCATCAACCACAATTATTTTTTTACATAATGCACGCTGTACCTGCTTGCCTCTTCTAAGATTCACAAAGAGGACTGTGGTGTAAACTCAGTTTACGTAATTTAACATAAATTTAATAATAATAATAATAATAATTTTACATAAATTCTGTTTCTTATGAGGATACCCAATATAATTAAAACCTCCAGTGTGTATGATTTCAGTGTAATGTTATCACACTCTGCTTCAAATTGTCCTACTGTTTTTATCTATTTATCTATATTTTATCAGATTTTGCTTCAGAAAATGATATACTCAAGTCCAAGCTGATGTATGACATAACAGCAGTAGATCACCAAATGGTAAATAACTATAAACACAACTGGAATAATAGAATGAACTTTCCATTTTGGATTTTCAATAGAGTATCAATAATTCACAATTTCACAATGAAATGCAGTTATTTGGATACTACCTTAGACAGTTACCTTACCACTTTGTCACCTAATATAGGATAGGTAGAGTGTGGTCGCAATAATTTAGGTGGAAATGTATATTCTGCATATGTAATATGACTAACCTTTCTCCTATTTACCCATCAGTACACTGGTGTATTACAGTTCAGCTACAGCAAGTTGCAAGTGATCATCCATTAATCATTATAAGATATGTCACACAATATCTACATTTTTGTGTAGTATCTCGGTTATCTAATGAGAATATCTGGACATTTAAATTGTATGTGGATTTCCATTATCCAAAAATATAGCCTAGTTCCCCAGAAAGAAACTGGGATATACTTGTAAACACACACACACACACACACACAAACACTGGGGAAGAAATTGTTGTCTTACAAAATTATTTCCTTTTGAGAAATGGAAGTAGAGCATTTTCTGACCATAACACTTTCTAAAGGGCAGGAAAGTAGGAAGAATGGCATAATAATCTTAAGCGAAATAACACAAGTTATATAAAATATAGTCTACCTATATATCTCTGTTTTTTAAAAATGTTATTCTTGTTGCTATGGAATTTAAATGACCTTTATTTTAGCACTTCTGTGTGTGACCTTACCTCTGTAGAATGAGAACTTGTTGTACTGGATTAAATCTAGCATGATTGTACTTGATGTACTTAATATAGCATCCTTTATAGGTTTAGTAAACAAAGGAAAACAAAACACTGATAGAAGTTACTGGAATTTTAGTCAACAAACAGAACTTGCTTTTCTTCTCTCTTTGGTATATATTTTTCTTTATTTTCTTTATCATGAGAGAAACTTTCTCTCCTATACAAAATAGTAAAAAATGCAATAGCACTTGGAGAAAGGTAAAAAAAATTGCAGAATCAGCCAATACAGTTTCAATGTTAGTGTATTTTAACTTCTGTTTCTATCTTATTAAAACAAAACTGTTAAGAATGAGGTCAGCATTCATGAACAAAGCATTTTTAAAAATCTGGAGAGAAAATTGCCTAAGATAGTTGGTGGAATATACTGGCGATGATGAATGTAATAACAGTGTTCTCATCCCAGGCAAAAAGCACAGCTTGGAAATTTGATGGATCTATAAATACTCTGAAACCTAGCTTTTAATGAGATGGATAGATTGCAAGCCTTTATATGCTAAAAACTCAAAGATTCTGGGTGGTAAACCCTTATAGAAAATCTGCAGAGATGAGTAATTGCATATCCAAATGACTAAAAAGTTTCTTAATTAAGACATAAAGAGCTGGTGTTACCACAGTTCGTCAGCAATGTTGATGAAAATTGCATTTTCATCACAGGTAGCCTGGGAGATATACAGAAAAACAGTCTGAACACCTGGGATTAGATTAGGAAAGCTGAAGTTTTTATACAGTTAAGTCTGTCCAGGGACATCAAGATCAACAAGAAGAGCTTCTATATATATGCTGGTAATAAAAGGATGAGATGCATCTGTGGGTCCAGAAGCAAATGGCAGATGAAAAAGCTAAGCCACTAGCTGTCATATTTGAAAAATTATGGCAGTCTGGTGAAGTTCCCAGGGACTGGAAAAGGGAAAACTTTTTAAAACCATTATTGAAACAAGGAAAAAAAAAAAAAAAAAAAAAAGAACCAAGGAACTACAGTCCAGGCAGTCACACCTTTGTGCCTGGCAAGATCATGGTGAAGATCCTTATTGAAACTATGCTAAGGTACATGGAAAGCAAAAAGGTAATTGGTGACAGTCAGTGTTGCTTCATCTAAGGGCAAAATGTGCCTGACAATTTTTGTGGCCTTCTAAAATGTGTTTCAACACTGGTAGTTAAAGGAAGAAACCAATGCCATCTGCTTGGACCTATGCAAAGCATTTGACACTGCCCTGCACAACATCCTTGTCTCCAAATTGGAAAGAGATGGATTTGACAGGTGGAACAATCAGTGGATATAGAATTGACTGGATGATTGCACTTGAAGAGTTGCGTTCAACAGTTCAGTGTTCAGGTGAAGACCAGTGATGAGCAATGTTCCACTGAGTTTGGAATGAGGACTGGCTAATCTCTCTGTTGGTAACATGGACAGTGGGACTGAGTATACCCTCAGCAAATTTGCAAATGATAGCAAGATAAGTGGTATGGTTGACATTTTATAGGGAAGAGACACTATCCAGAAAGATCTTCATAGATTTGAGTGGTGAGCCCATGCAAGTTCAACAATGTCAAGATGAAGTCTTCCACTTGGGTCAGGGCAATTCCAAACACAGATACAGAATTGTGACCAGTAGACTGAGGGAGGTGAATCTCCCCCTCTACTCTGCTCTCATGAGAACCCACCTGGAATACTGTGTTGAGGTCTGGTGTCCCCAGGATAAGAAAGGCAGAGACATTTTGGAATAAGTCAGGTGGAGGGCCATGAGAGTAATTAGAGGACTGGAGCACCGCTCCTACCAAGACTATCTGAGAGTTGAGGCAGACAAGAGGAGGCTCTACAGAGACCTTGTAGCAGCCTTTCAGTACTTAGAGAAATCCTAAAATAGTGATGGAGAGAGACTTTATCAGGCAGTGTAGGACAAAGAGAAGGACTAATGTTGTTAAACTAAAAGAGGGAAGATTTCATTGGGAATTAGGAAAAAAAAAAAAAAAAAAAAGTGTTATGTGAGTGGTGAGGCACTGGAACAGTTTCCCAGAGAAGTTGTGAATGCCTCATCCCTGGTTGTGTTCAAGGTCAGGTTGGAAGGTGCATTGAGCAAAGTGATCTAGTGGAACATGTCCCTGCCCATGATAGATGGGGTAGAACTAGATTGTCTTTAAGGTCCATTCCAAACCAAACCATTTTATGATTTTATTAATTTGAAACATCCACATTATTTTATTATTTTATATTTGTTTTTGGTTTTGTTTCTAATATTTCATGAAAGGTAGATTAAGTCTTTGAAAGAGGACAGCATGTCATAGTACTCCTGCTTGAGTGTGTTGATTCAGTATTTTATCATTATATAGTTCCTACAGATGTGTGAAACATGGGCAGAAACATTGCTGCACAGAAAGGGTCTCTCTTTATTTAGTTATTTTTTTTTCCTCGTCTCTTGCTACTATTGCTTCTGCTGCTAGTTTCATCATACAGCTAATTCTAGGAGAGTTTGCTTCTGGGTTTACTAGACTCCTAGGCTCATTGTCTAGGTACTGTATACTAGTGAGTCTCCCTTATTCTGGAAAGAGATTTGCTGTCATTGAAAGCCCTGATTCTCAGGTTATGATATACAAGGGCAGCTCTGAAAGTAATATCTCCTATTTTATTATGTCAGCCTATGATGTCAGAAGCAGATGTTTGTGGTATTGCAGTAGAGGCTGAACTTTTCCCTCAATATTCTGTTACATTGTTGCTGTGTGATAAATGTCAGCAAAGGTGAAGTCTGACAGAATGACATCTGTCATGGAAGTATGTAAAGGTGCACAACAGAATTCCTGCATGCAGAAAAAATTGTACGCACTGGCATTCATTGACATTTGCTGAACTTTTATGGAGACCGAACAGTGGATGTTATCATAGTGAGGTGATGAGTGGTGTGTTTCAGCAGTGGAGACAGTGACGTGAAAACCACATTCCAGACAGCCATGTACAGCTGCCATACCACAAAATGAAGAGTGTCTTGATCAGGTTCTCTCTGTGAATCTGCTAATGGTGTCGCAGAATCACAGAATCACAGAATTGTAGGGGTTGGAAGGGACCTCCAGAGATCATCGAGTCCAACCCCCCTGCCAAAGCAGGTTCCCTACACCAGGTCGCACAGGTAGGTGTCCAGGCGGGTCTTGAATATCTCCAGAGAAGGAGACTCCACAACCCCCCTGGGCAGCCTGTTCCAGTGCTCCGTCACCCTCACCGTAAAGAAGTTCTTGCACACATTCGTGCGGAACTTCCTATGCCCTAGCTTCATCCCATTTCCCCTTGTCCTGTCCCCACGCACTACTGAAAAGAGTCCAGCTTCACCACTATGACCACCACACCTCAGGTATTTATAAACCTGGATCAAATCCCCTCTCAGCCTTCTTTTCTCAAGGCTAAACGGACTCAGTTCACTCAGTCGTTCCTCATAGGGGAGATGCTCCAGGCCCTTCACCATCTTTGTGGCCCTCCGCTGGACTCTTTCCAAGAGATCCCTGTCTTTTTTATACTGGGGAGCCCAGAACTGGACACAATACTCCAGATGAGGCCTTACCAGGGCAGGGTAGAGGGGGAGGATCACCTCCCTTGACCTGCTGGCAACGCTCTTTTTTATACACTCCAGTATGCCATTGGCCCTTTTGGCCACGAGGGCACACTGCTGGCTCATGGCCAACCTGTCATCCACCAGGACGCCCAGGTCCCTCTCTGCAGAGCTCCTCTCCAGCGGGTCATCCCCCAGCCTGTACTGGTGCATGCAATTATTCCTCCCTAGGTGCAAGACTCTACACTTGCTTTTGTTAAACCTCATCTGGTTTCTTACTGCCCAGCTCTCCAGCCTGTCCAGGTCTTGCTGAATGGCAGCACAGCCTTCAGGTGTGTCAGCCAGGCCACCCAACTTCGTATCATCAGCAAACTTGCTGAGGGTGGCCACTATCCCCTCATCAAGGTCATTGATGAAGATGTTGAACAAGACCGGACCCAGCACAGACCCCTGGGGGACGCCACTAGTTACAGGCCTCCATCCAGACACTGCATGTTGAAAAATAAAATAGTGTTTTGTAGCTGAGAATTTGCTCTATCAAAGTGTGATTGTGCTCTTTTTATCTGTTGTAGTTTCCATGGAAATAAATAGGAGGCATTAGTTTCAGAGTAGCGTACAGCTCTCTATAACTACCTGAAGGGTGGTTGTGGTGAGGTGGAGGTCAGCCTCTTCTCCCACGAAACTAGAAACAGGACTACAGGAAATGGCCTCATGTTGTGCCAGAGGAGATTCAGGTTGAACGTTAAGAAATAATTCTCTGAGAGAGGGGTCAGGTGCTGCAACAGACTGCCCACGGAGGTGGTGGAGCCACCATCCCTAGAGATGTTGAAGAGGTGTTTAGATGTACTGAGGGTTGCGGTTTATTGGTAAATATTGGCAATAGGTGGATGGTTGGACTGGATGATCTTAGAGGTTTTTTTGCAGTCTTGGTGATTCAATGATTCTGTATGTAAATAATAGCATGAAGTCAATACTAAAGCTTAATTTGTTTCAGTGTGATTTCCTTTTATAATGCATTTGACATTTTGTTGTTTTTTTTCCCCCAAACGCTAAATATTAATTTCATTTTACATTTGCAGTAGGAATCCAGTTCTCAGAGGGTTTCCTGGGAGAATGTCCAGCCCATAATCACCAGACAATGGATATAATTTAACTTGCATATATGGTTGCACTCATTTTTCTCTCTCTTTCTTTTTTTTTAATTTTTTTTTTTATTTTTTATTTTTTATTATAACAGATGCTATCTACAAGGAGAAAATTCATTTAAAAACTGATAAGAAGTATCAGCCCTTTAGTATGATTCTGTTCTATCACATCAACACGATAATTATTTAGTTGAAAATATTCTGCTGATCCTTCTGTTTCTTCTGATCCACTGGGCTTAACAGTGACTGTTTTCGTTTCCAGTAAGAATAGTGAACTGAGTAGATGATTACTGTAGCTAGATGACTTGTAGTGTGCTAAGGAATTAGACCTCACTAGAATATTCGAGCTGATGTTTTTCTAGCACTACTCCGAGTTATTGATCTAAATCTAAGGAAGAACATTTCAGATTGTTGATTAACTGGGGAAATATGTATTTTTAAAAATTAAATTTGGACCGTCTGTGTAAGCATAGCACTCTTCTAGAATGGATTTCATTGATTTCAGCTGTCTACTTCCCAAACAAAGCACTTGTTCTTCTTCATTCTGTATTAAATAATACAATTCCTCAAGTGGAAGTCATTATCAGACTACATGTAAACTGCATATAGGCTATCTCAATGAAGACTGAGATAGCATATACTCTCCTTGCAGTCAATGAAGAGGAATAGGTACTTGTAGGATGTGGATGTAGCGTCCTGAGGTATATTATCAGATTGACAGAAGGTCTCATTAATCTTCATTGACATTAAATAAATATCTTTTTTGTGTGTGTTTTTAAATAATTAGCATGATGTGTAAACTTAATTTGGAGGTTCAAAGGAGATAGAACTTCAACAGAAATTAGTTGTTCTTGACAATAGAATGATTTTCCTCTTGAAAAATACAGATTTTAAGAGATGCAGATTTATTTTCTTAAAAAGACATGGATGATCCCTAAGAAGTTTTTAACCTGAAATAGTATTGACAAAATAGCAATACATTTCTGGGAATACTGTGATTCTCAAAGATTTTTGAAAAAGAAATCCATCTTAGAAGAGTCATATGTCATTTCTTTTTCTTCAAAACCTTGCTCTTTATCAACCTATCATGTAAATTTAAAATCTTATTTGAAGAAAAGATCTTGCACTCACTTTCATTTCAAAAACATAGTAACTACCATTGTTTTACTGCTTCTCAGATGAGATAGCAGCAGATTGGTTCCTGCAAGTTGATGTGACAGTAGAACACTGCAGTTGTGAAACAATGTAAATTCAGATCCAGACAATAGGACCATAAAATTTCATGTTTTGTTGATAGTAAACAGTAGATACTTTAGCTCTTATAATGCTGTTGAATATGAAGCCTGAAACAGTATTTTCATTAACACAGATTGTTAACTTTCAGAACAGTAATTCACAGACTTCCAAACTACAAGTTGTAATTTTTTATCTTGATGCACATTTTTTTCTGAACTTTTTATAATTTATTTTTTATTTTTATGTATTCATCTAAGATTTTTATAATTCATATAAGTTTTGCCATCTATGACATTCTTTAGCAATTGGTTCCAAAATTTACCAAAGTGTGATCTGATAAGAATGTCTCCCCTTTTTAGCTGTTTTGAACAACTGTCTGTAAATATTAATTCTGGATAAAAGAAAAACTACAAGTTCCACTATTACTAAATGTTCCTGTTACAGTTTCAGGTATTTCTCAATTAACATAAAATATTACCATAAACTTTGGAGGGTAGGTGCATTTGCATAAAATTCCCGTGAAAATATTTTTGAATTCATATTAAAACAAAACAAAACAAAACAAAACAAAACACCTTTAAAAATTAGGTAGATAATAGAACAATTTATGTATGGTTGATGAAAGAAAAATAGAAAGAAAGACTGATGACAGAAAATATAATAATTTTCTATAAGGAATACATAAAGAAATCACATCCAAAGTAATCTGAATGCCCAAATGTGGCTGTGTAGAAGTAACACTCTTCAGACTCACTTAAAGCTTTTTTAATGTATGCAGTGCATGATGAATGCAGCTCAGTTATAGGTTCAATATTTTTTTTTTCCCCACACACCAAAAAGATTAACATCAGTACAAAAGAAGAAAACATATTGGGTTGGTATATAGCAATTTATACCAAGGCATTGCCTAAAAGCTTTGTTATAGAAATTGCTTTTAATCATTTATTCTCTTTATTATAGAGAAGTGAGAACAATGTGCATGCTTTTATCCCGTTCATCCACCTTAACATACAGAAGCTGTAATTTTTTCTTCTTGCGTTCATGTAGTTTTCCCGATAGAAGAACCCTAAATCTTTGCTGTCCCATAAATATCTGAACATAAACAGTGATTTACTGCATTTTAGCTCTTGTGTTGGTGGAGGAGGTTTATGGTGCTGAGAGAACTCATTAATCTAATTCACAACCCATAGTATAAACATAACCTTTACAATATATAACAGCAGAAATTATGCTTGGTTATGATTTACTGTTTGAGTTTTGGAAGGAGAAAGAAGTGTGAACTTGTTTTGTCATATCCAGTTTTAATGCTTATTAAGTTGAAAAAATAATATTAAACTGCTATAAATAACAATCTATATATACTTATTTCTGACGCAAGATATGGGAAAAAAAAAAAAAAAAAAAAAAAAAAAAGATGCTGTGGGAACAGTGTGCTATGAGTTAGTCAAGCAGCTTTAAAAGGCATATTCCAAACAGAGTTGCTAGAGTTGCTATCAACCCAAGCAATTACCACAGCAATAAATCTGTATATATAAAAAAAAAAATTATTCCCAAAGCTTTCTCTTAAAAAACAAACAAACAAACAAACAAAAACTTAAATAATCCAGAAAAGCAGAACTGTTAAGTTGTGGAAGCGTTAAATTGCTCTTTAGGCCTTACATCCTTAAGTATGGGTATTTTATTAAGATTCATATTCTCACTGAAGTGGAACATTCCATTTTGATATGAATGACTGTTAATATAATAATTGTAATATATTTGTACCTTGTAAAAAGTTTACTTCTACTGAATTTTAAGAGAAATCTGAGATGCTTGAAAAAAACTGACGACATAATTTTTGTTAAGTAATCAAAAGAATTATCAGCTTTTGGTGTTTGCATTTTCAGTCTCTGCATGGCAAATTCAAAATATTTAAAGAGAAACACTTTAAAAATGTCAGTATTTTAGAGACATTTTAAGAACATTCTATAAAGTTGTCTTGAACTTGAACATAATGTTTTCCAGAGTATTTTGCAAAAGATATATCAATGAAGTCAGTGGAATATTCATGGTTAAATACACTTAGCCGATTCTATTTTTTACTATTTTTTTCTCTATAAAAGTCAATATTTTAGTAGAGAACATTCAATCTAGAGAAGTAAATCTTAAATAATATTTTCATTTTAAAAAATAGCATTGGTACACTACTGTTGTAGTCTAACCTGGCAGGCAGTTAAGTACCATACTGCTGTTCACTCACTCCCTGCCCCGTGGGATGAGGGAGAGAGTAGGAAACAAAATAGAGCTCATAAGTTTAGATAAAATGATTTACTAAGAAAGAAAAGGAAAAGGGAAACAAAAATGCAATGATAACTATATATACTTTTTTTTTTGTGTGTGTGTGTGTGTGTGTGTATGTATGTACATACATCCACAGTACAATTACTATCTGCCAGCCAACATGCAGCTAACAACACAACTGCTTGCTGGCTGATGCTGTACTAGCAACCGTCTGTCTCATCACCTGCCAACCAATGCCTAAGCAGCAGCCTACTCTTAGCTAACTCCCATAGCTTTATAGCTTTCCACAAGATGTCATACGGTATGAAATAACTCTTAGCCTCATTCAGGCCAGCTGTCCTGGCTCCACCCCACCCCTTACTGCCACGTAATGGTGGTGGTGGTTCTTCCCTGCTAGGTGGCCCTGCCTAGCTTTGGGCAGACATTCATTGCTCAGTAACAGCCAAAATCTTGGTGTTCTATTTACACTGTGTCAGCTGGAACCAGGACAACTGTTGGCAATAATAACAAGAAAAAATAACAGTGAAAATAATGCAAACTTTTGTTCAGGAATTATTACAGCATTTGTATTGCAAAATGTTGCTCTCATACTACAAGGAAATCTACAACTTATGTTCACTAAAATTCACTAAAATTACGATTTAAAAATCTACTGAAAAGTTTTTATTATTGAAAGTCTTGAATTTATAAACATTATAATTTCTCCAAACATAACAATTTCTTCAAACCACAATTGAATAATATAAAGTGTATAGTGAGAACCCTGCGCTTCAGGAGAGCAAACTTGCATCTATTTAAGGAATTATCAAATAAGGTCCTCCAGGAGGCTGTCTTTAGAGACAAAGGAGTGGAGTAGAGCTGGCAGCTGTTTAAGGATGCCCTTCTGAAAGAACAAAAGCTCTCTGTTCCCCAGCATAAGAAATCAAGCAGACGAGGCAGGAAACTGGAATGGCTGAACAAGGACTTGCTGGTCAAGCTGAGGGAAAAGAGGGACATGTACAGGCAGTGGAAGTAGGGATGTGTGCCTTTGGGGGGGATTCAGGCATGCTGTCTGAACATGCAGAGATAGGATCAGGAAAGCCAAGATATAGATGGAACTAAACTTGTCAAGGGATGTGAAAAGTAACAAGAAGGTGTTCTATAGGTATATTAGAAGAAGAGACAGACCAAGGAGAGTGTATCCCATCTGATACATGGCAAGAGTGAACTGGCTACAACAGACATGGAGAAGGCTGAGGTACTCAACAAGTTCTTTACTTCAGTCTTCACCATCAGTCAGACTTACCACATCTTTCAAATCCTTAAACTCTTGGGCAGTGATCAGGGGAATAGAGTCCCTCTCACTGTAAGAGAAAAGCAAGTCCAAGACTGCCACATGAGACTGAATGTGTTTACAGGCTGGACAACTTACATCCCAGGGTTCTGAAGGAACTGGCTGATGTGGTTGCCAAGCCACACTCCATCGTACTAGAAAAGACATGGTAGTCAGATGGAATCCTCAGTGATTGGGAAAGTGGAACCAACTTTGATTTCTAAGAAAGGGATAAACAGGAACAGGGAATCCGCATGCCCACGAGCCTTACCTATATGTGAAATTCAAGGTACAGATCCTCCCAGAAGCTACACGAACACGTATGTACAAGTAAGACAGCCAGCCTTCACCAAGGGTAGAACATGCCTCACCAAACTGGTGGCCTTCTGAAATGGAATGCCAGAATTGGTGAATAAAGGAAAGGCAAATGAAGTCATCTCTGTGGACTTGTACAAGGTCTTTGATGCAACCCCATGCCACATCTTTATGTGGATATGGACTATTCAATGAATAAACAATTGGTTGGAGGATGATGGAGGTTATGGTCAGAAGCTCTGTGTACAGATGGAGGCTAGTGAGGAGTGGTGCTCTCCAGGGATCTGTCTTGTGAGTAGTGCTCTTTAACATCCTTATTACTGATATCAGAAGTGTGATCAAGTGTACCTTCCACAAGTTTGTGTACAAGCTGAGTGGTATGGTTGACTCAGTAGAAGAAAAGAATGCCATCCAGAGGGACATAGCCTCGAGAAGTGCACCTGTTGGAATGTAATGAGATTCAACAAGGCCAAGTGCAAGGAGTTGTATTTGGATCTGGGCAATCCCAGATATGTATACAATCTAGGAGAACTGTTTAAGAAAAACTCTGCAGAGAAAGACTTGAGGGTCCTGAAAAAAAGCTGGACATGAAAGATAGGGCACCCCTCTGAGCAACTTGTTAAAGAGCTTCACTACCATTATTATAAAAAACCTTTTTCCTTATATCCAATCTAAATCTCCCTCCTTTAGTTAGAAACCACTTACCCTTGTCTTGTCACAACGGACCCTGGTAAAGGATCTGTCCCCTTTTTTCTTATAACCCCCTTTCAGATAGTGAAAGGCCACTATCAGGCTGCCCCAGAACCTTCGCTTCTCCAGGCTGAACAGCCTGAGCTCTCTCAGTCTGTCCGCATAGAGGAGGTGTTCTATCCCTTGGATCATTTCTGTGTCCCTACCATGGACATGCTCCAGCAGGTCCACATCTCTCATCTACTGAGAACTCCATATATGAACACAGTACTATATGTGAGGTCTCATCAGCACAAAATAGACAGGATCACATCCCTAGACCTGCTGATCAAGTTTCTGTCGATGGCTTTCTGTGCTGTGAGGTCACACTGTTGGCTCATGTCCAGATTATTACCTTCAAGTCTTATTACCTTCACGTCTTCTTCAGTAAGACTGTGATCAGTCCTTATATCCCCCAGCTTGTGTTGATAGTGGAGGTTGCCACAACTCAGGTGTAAGCCCTTGCACTTTATGCTCTTGAACTTCATGAGGTGCATGAGGTTCTTCTGGGCCCATTACTTGAGCCTGTCTAGGTCTCTCTGAATGGAATACCATTCCTCCGATGTTCCAACTGCACCACAAATCTTGGTGTTATTCACAAGCTTACTGAGGATGCACTCAATCCCACTTTCAGTGTTGCTGATAAGTATATGAAAGAGCATTGGTTCCAGTACAGAACCCTGAGAGACGCTACTTCACTAATCTTCATCTGGGCACTGAGCCATTGAGCACTGCTCCCTGGGTATGACCTTGAAAGCAGATCCTCGTTCATCAGTCTACCCATCAGATCTATATCTTTCCAATTTGGAGAGAAGGATGTTCTGAAGGATCATGTCAAAGGTCTTACTAAAGTCCAGATAAATGACATCAGTGGCTCTTCCCTTGTCCATTGATGCAGTGATGCCATCATAGCAGGCCAACATGCTGGTCAGGCAGGACTTGCCCTTGGTGAAGCCGTGTCGGTTGTCTCGTATCTCCTTTCAGTCTTCCATTTGCCTTAGTATAGCTTTCAAGAGGATCAGTTCCCTGACTTTTTCCAGCACTAAAGTGAATTTGGCAGGTCATTAGTTCCCTGGGTCTTCCTTTTTACCCCTCTTAAAAGACAGTTGTGACATTGCCCTTTTTCCCAGTCACCATGGACTTTTCAAATATCACTGAGAGTAGTTTGGCGACTACATCAGCTAATTCCCTCAGAACTTCAAGATACATCACTGTTTGCAGTGTGACAGATTCTGTACATCTAAGAAGCTCATTTTCAAGGTTCTACCACTCTAATGCGTATTACAGCAATGTAACTCTATGAATGCTATATGACTTTAAAATAAATATATTAATTTTCAAAGTTAACTGTTACTAATGATTCATCTTTACTTCCAAACTATGAAAGGAAGAAAGAAATAAGATCCATCTCTTCAACAGTTATTAAGAAAATATAATGATAGCTGTATCAATATTGAAAGAAAACAGATCTTTAAAGACTAGTTGCTAAAAAAAAAAAACCCAAAACAACAAAAACAACAACAACAAAACAGCCAACAAACAACAGAAAACATTTTAAATAAGTGACTTAGTAACTTAGACAGTTAAAACACCCTAGCAAACTTCCATGTCTTTACATATATTGAGTAATACATTATTTCAAAAGTAAAATAGAATATGTTTGGATGGCTCTGGATGAATCTTCTATAAAATGCAAGGACACAAGAGTGCTTGCAAAGAGTTTTAAATAACAGGATGATTTAACCTGAAATTCACTAGAATTTGGCAGATAATTTCCTTAGAATCTGTTTTATATTTCCATATTAAAGGTGAACTGTAAAATACATAAACTATTTTCTTTTTATTACTTTTCTGGACAATGTACTTTCCTATCTTTCACATATGATTAAATATTAAAGCAAACCTTTAGCAACATAGTGACAGATGTTTTCAGCTATAAAATATTGTAGAATCTATTTATTGAGTTAATAATTTTCCATCTCCTCTAACAATGGGAGAAAAACCCATTATGATTTCTGAAGAAAAATGTATTGAGATCTATTGGACCCAAGCACTACAGAGCTTTATAATCAATAATAAAGTATGAACTCTAATGTTGTAGTATTGAGAGTTGGGCTAGAGAATTACAATGTACTAAATGAAGTGATCTAACTGATAAAAAGATATTTTCTTAAATTCTAACTCTACTAAGTAGACAATCAAAACTGACAGCGACATAGAAAAGGGTGTTGTTATACAGAGCAAGCTGAACTAAATCTAAAAATCTTAAGAATTCATTTAAATATTTTAACGTCCATAAATCCATAAATAAATCCCTATTGTGTTATACAGATCTGCAGATATATTTCACAGATACAAAAAAAAAAAAAAAAAAAAAGAAGACAACTGGCTTATGTCTTTGGTAAATCAAGTTTAATCATTCAAACCTGAAGATAAATGATTTTGATCAGATGACAGACATTTTTATGACAGGGTTGTTTCCTATCTAGAGTTAATCATAGCAAGTATGATTTCCTGTAATACTACACTAGTCTATTCTTATCATTCACTAATTCACACCGAAAATGCTCAAACCAAAGAAAGAACAAATATTCCTAACATACATTTCAAAGTTATATATATCAGTGTCACGTGTACATTTTCCTACTATCTAAATAATTTAGCTGATAGAAATTATAATATGCTATTTTGCATTCTATTAATGTGTATTTGCAATTGTTCTTTGTGTTGTCTTGTAAGAAGAATAATATATACTTTCAAAATAAAGATCAAATTAGTAGGAAGTAAAAACAATTATACTGATTCTTCAGAACAACATTTTGAAAACTTTTTTTTGCTGCAAGCAAACTGTATTACTAACTTCCCCATAGGAGAAGTAAACACTCATTAAGCATACAGTGCCAATTTACTTGTTTTTAGTATTCTACTGATTATCACATAGAATCTGTCCTTAGAAATACTTCCTATAGATAACAACATTATGGATATGTGACATATACTATTTCTACCTTTTTAAAAAATTAACTTACTTGACAATAATTTTTGATTGACTCAGAATTCCTTCAAAGAAACATATAATCAGCATGCTTTTTTACATTCTGACCTTCATGTATCCTAAGAAAGGCATACTGTGGGCTTAAATGAACAGATCTAGCAGTAATTCTGAGACATCACCAACTGTGCTTCACAACTCTAGCTCTAGGTGGGAATATTATGTAGGAGTGCCCAAGTTCCTTCACTAAAAAAAAGATCCTCGCTATCTCAGGCTCTAAGTATTCCATGAGATACAGATACACCTAGGGAGTTAAGGCGCTTATTTCAGGCCAATGTGGGTTTTCAGATTATTTAATTCAGAACTTCATTGAAAGGCTGAGATAAGAATCAATACTGGATCTATATGGTTGCATTTCTGGTCTTTCAGTATCTGAAGGCCAGATTTTGTTCATTTTTCTCCCAGAGATTAATTCTTATCTTTCAGTAGCATGCCTGGAGTTGCATTCATTTCATATACTCCTAGACAGGTAAACATCAGTTTAAGATAGTTGTATAAACCTCCCCAAGGAAAGGGATAAATATCCCCAAAGGAGCAGTCATCCTAACTGAAGACAAATGTATAAGCCAAAGCAGATGAGTATTTCTGTTTTTACATTCCTAGTGCAATCCCAACTTCTGGATATATGTCTCATGCTGTTTCAGTGATCCAACCCCTGTATGCTTCAAATTAAATACTTCAAACCTCCGGAGGTCCCTCATTAT
This sequence comes from Alectoris magna, assembly GCA_030625065.1. Classification (NCBI taxonomy): domain Eukaryota; kingdom Metazoa; phylum Chordata; class Aves; order Galliformes; family Phasianidae; genus Alectoris; species Alectoris magna. The sequence goes on from CM060560.1 coordinate 37,887,719, forward strand.
GTCCTCATGCTCTTTCAGAGCTCTCCCAAGCTGATTACTTCTTAAAGTCTTCAAAGACAATTTGGCAGGAAGAAACACAAATGTAGGAGAATTTTTTTATTTTTTTTTTTTAATATTTCTACTTTATTATTAAAGCTACTGAGAATTTATAGGCAAGCTGTCAACTTTCTCTCCTTTTACGATTCAGAGATTCACTGGTATTTAAGACTGAACTAAATTCTTTCTCCTCCCTCTTGCCAAAGAGTCCTTGACTGCAGTGGAAGATTCTACAAAGGATATGCCCTGCTTTGAAATAGAGCAATCCTCATCTTCCCATGCCATATATTCACACAGAGAAGGAACAAATCCAGCAGCCCACATCTACAAATACCTTGGGAAGTTACTATAGAGGGGATTTTTTTCCATGTCCACAGACCAGTAATTGGCAATGCTCAAGTGGCTCTTAAGCAGTCTTCCACAAGGTGTGAGAGGCCTTCCTTGTACTGGACAGCAGAGTTAAAATATAGAACAAGAGGATGTGCTTGTGCAGTCATTATTTCCACAGATCCACTGATTGTTTCAAAGAGCTTACTAAATGAATTCTAAACCTATTTATAATACTGTGAAAAAGATAATCCTGCATAAAGATTTTTCTACTTTAAGTAAAATCCAAGTACCACCTTGTTCATCTTTCCACTACGAGTCCAAAAGCAGACACAGCCTTGATCTAGATACTGACTGGGTACAACAATGAGGACTGCAACATCAACTCATGCTGCAAAATTTTGTATCACATATGCAGGTGGTAATTTGTTAGGGATGGCAATGATGAGGCACTTACGTTATCTACACTTCTGCAAATTCTTGAATGCATAGCACTCCTTTGCCTACTAGAAAAGAGAGCAGTCTGCTTGTTAAGAAGCTGTTACTATAGTGGAATCATAGGAGTTTCCATACTATACAACTACATCTCTGGAGTGTAAAAATAGTTTTGTAGCTTGGCTCCTGCTGTTGTTTTTTGATTAAGATAAGACTGTATCACTGTCTTTTTAATAGAGATAAAGAATCTGTAACAGACAATAGTCTGTTGCTAACATTACTGATGTCACCCTTGAAGAGAAAGTTGGGGTTCAAAAATGAACTCCCAGTTCTATCTCAAATTCATTTTCTACTAGAAGAAAAGCTGGCAGCACTACTGGAATATATATAACTAGTTGTTTACTCTTGACATTATAGCCCTATATATTGTTCATGGTAGCAAACTGTTCGTTCAATGTCAACATTTTTCTTTACCTGCCTACCTTGTTCCCTCTCTCATCCATTATCTTTGCTTCTCCTCTTTTCACCCTTGGATAGCAGATTTCCACAAAGAGAGAAGCCCATATACCTCATTATTTCACACTTTCCTCTTCACAGATGGTAACCCCACCTGCAGATCTGCCCTTTTCATGCCGTTACTAACTTCATGCCCTGTTTAAACTCTGTTATGTTTACAACCAGGTCACCTGCTGAGGAAATGGCTACTTCTGACAAGACTAAATCTCCTACTGAGCAAATGAGCTACAGACACAGAGGCCCAATTATTATTAAGTGTTAGCATAATTGTAATTATAAGTAGAGTGTTTCATTATAATACATCTGTTGAGGCTTTAATGCATCCTAGCAATGTGCTTTATTAATAAGCTGTACAGAAATGCTGACTTTACAGTTTTCTGGATCACATTTATGATAACAAACGAGGTTATGAAAATGAATTCACTACAGGAGTCCTACTGTGTTAGTTACTATGATTCACAAGTTTATTATGGTAATAAAGCAACATGAGACAATAATGTTGGAAACTGGAATACACTAATGATGCTTCATATTGTTCCAAAAACATTATGCAGAAGTGGTAAAAAATGTTATGACTTGCAGATAGTCAAATGTAGCAGATGTCACACTACTGAATAAAATGTGCGAGAGACACTGTTAGTTTGCACATCAATTGCTGTTTCCTACCGCAGTCTTCTTAAGGGAAGAAAATACGTCAGTTGATTGAAAGAAAAAGACTTTGTTATCTCTTATCGATTTCTAAATTATTATTTGAGTAAGGAACAGTGTGAAATCTTCACTTGATGTTTTGTACTTAAATTTATTGATACTTGGTAAACAGATCTCTGAAGTAAAAGTGTTCGAAGGCAATGCTCCAGCTAGTCTTAAAGGTGTGTTTGAGTTAACTGTTGGCTAGTTAAAATTCTTCAGGACAAGCCTGTCTCCAATGGAAATATGGAATAAGATTGAGGAAATAAGAACTAGGTAGATAAGAACAAGGGAGATTTACGATGCTCCTCCCTGTTTATTAATAATGGCAAAACCACATATCCCAGATAAACACTTCTGTATGACACTATAACACATTGTGCTTAATTTACTAGAAACAGTGTTCCAGCAAGATTCACTCAAGATATGACTCTTTAGAAATGAAAGGTATGTTTTAAATGTGAATTTTGAATAATTGCACTGCAAAGAAATACCCTCATTGTCCATGCTGCCTAATCATTAACTATGACTTTTGCTTTCAACCTTTTCAAATAGTTTATTCCAAGAAAATTCTTCTCTAAGAGATATTATTCTTAAGGATTGTGGATGCTAATTAATATGCTATACTTAGATTGAGGACTAAGTTTTGGTCTCTTGTTCTCTTTTGTTTAACAATGTAGAACTATGCAGATAAATTATAGAATATTATTGTGATAAACTCTTCATTAAAACTGAGATAGATAGAAAACTTAACAAATAATTTAAATACCTGAAACGCTTCTTTTTATTCATTTCTAATGTTTCTGGAGTATTGCATGATACTACATAATTGTTAAAAAAAATATGTAACCTTAGTCCTTTGGAATTGTCATGATAAAAAGAAAATTAAGGATGTCACAGAATCACAGAACTGTAGAGAGTGGAAAGGACCTCCAGAGATCATTGAGTTCAGCCCTTCTGCCAAAGCAAGCTTCCTACTTCAGGTTGCATAAGTAGGTGTCCAGATGGGTCTTGATTATCTCCAGAGGAGACTCCACAGCCTCTCTGGAAAGCCCATTCCAGTGCTCCACCATCCTCACCACGAGAAAGTTCTTTCGCATATTGGTGCAGAACTTTCTATGCTTTAGTTTATGGCCATTTCCCCTTGTCCTGTCCCCACCGCTGAAAAGAGGTTGGCCATATCCCTTTGTCTCGCACATGTAAGATACTTATAAACATTAATCAGATCCTTTCTGAGTCTTCTTTTCTCAAGGCTCAACAGACCTGGTTTACTCAGCCTTTCCTCATAGGGTTGATGCTCCAGGCCCTTTATTATTTTTGTTGCCAATCTGCTGGACTCTTTCCAGGAGATCCCTGTCTTTTTCTGTTCTGGGGAGCCCAGAACTGGATACAGTACTTCAGGTGAGTCTTGAACAAGACAAAGTAGAGGGGGAGGATCACCTGCTCCTTTCAATGCACCCCAGAATCCCATTGGCCCTCATGGCCACCATGGCACACTGCTGGCTCATCACCAACCTGTTGTCCACTAGAACACCCAGGTCCTTCTCTGCAGAGCTCCTTTCCATCAAGTCATCCCCCAACCTGTGCTGATACATGCGGTTATTCTTTCCCAGGTGCAAGACTCTACACTAGTTTTTGTTAAACCTAGTTTTGTTAAACCTAGCTTTTGTTAAACTTTGTTAAATAAAGAGAAAACTAAGGATATGTGTTGACTGTAAAGCAGAAAATGTAGCTCCACAGGCTTGCTAAGTTAGGTGCCTGAGAATATTTTATAAAACACTTAACTTCCTGCTCTGTCTGTATTGTAGTCAAACTTATTCATAAGAATTAAAAAACATTTCATAGTAACTGCTTCTAGATGTCATGGACTGTTTAAGCAGTTATATTATATAATGTCTCAAAAAAGAGAGAAGAAATCTGTTCTTAGGGTTCAGGTATGAAAAAATTCCCTTTATTTCTAGAGGGGAATTAGTAGTTCAAACCATCCATAAGCTGCTTACTACATTTTTTTTTTTTTTTTTTTTTGCTATCAGTAGCATTTAAGTCCAATTTAAGATCATGCTCAATCATAGTAGCTAAGATGTATCAAGATTCTTTGCCATTAAGGGTATCACTGCCAGTATGGTGTAGAACATAATGTCCTACAATTTTAGCCTTTCAAAAATTATTTCAAAGATTGTAGTTACTAATTTTCTCAGCTATTCATCACACTAAAATCTGGAAATATAGAACAAAGGGTTTCTACAGATTTTTCTGTTTGTGACTCACCTAAACAAACCTCCAAACCTCTTCTGCTTATGATTATAGAACACTAGAGAAGTGGCGCAGAGTGACTTTGGTATTTAGCTAATTAGAGACACCAGGAAAACTTTCATCCACTTGGATTTCTAAAAATCGCATTAATTTGCATTGTTTTGTTATAAAAACTTGTTTTGGAGTACTGGTCATGTCCAAAAAGTTCCTTCCAAAGCATTATGAAAGTGATTCTATTCATTATCTCAGTTAATAGTATTAAAATTTCATAGTGGGAACAGACAGTTCAACAATTTCTACAGATCTTTGAGTGTTTCTCTAAATTGTCACTATCAAAAACACAAACGGATTAAATGTGTGTTTAGTCACTCTCATTTAAACAACAATGTGATTTGAAAATAACAGTAACATGCAGCTGGAATCTTTGGTCCACAGGAGAAAACCTCTTCAAGACTAAACCTTCAATTAATTATAGAATTTGTGATACGCTTATTCACTGCTATTAACTTAAGGTTCGTTTTCACATGATTGGCAAGATACAAAGAGAGAATAAGGAGTTATCTGATACTTTTTCCTAGAATTTCTGTTAACTATCTCAAAATACCTGGAATTCTGCAAAGAATTTGACATGACCCCACACCACATTCTTATGTCTAAGATGGAGAGATACGGATTTGAAGAGCTGACTATTTGGTGGAGAAATAAATGTTTGGATGGTCACGGTAAGAGTGTTGTTGTCAACAGTTTTGTGTACAGAAGGCAGCTGGTGATGAACGGTGTTCCCCATGATTCAATTTTTGGATCAATGCTCTTTAAAAACTTTATCATTGACATGGACAGTGGAATTGAGAGGACTCTCAGCAAGTTTGTGGATGATACTAGATTGAGCAGTGCAGTTGACATGATAGAAGGAAGGGATGCAATCCAAAGGGACCTGGGCAATCTTGAGAAGTGGGCTCCTGAGAACCCAATGAGGTTCAACAAGGTCAAGTGCAAGGAGTTGCACTTTGGTTGCAGCAATCCCAGGTAAGTGTACAGTCTGGGAGAGGAACTGTTTGAGAGAAGCCCTGTAGAGAAGAACTTTGGGGTCCTGGTGGATGATAAGCTTGATGTGAGCCAGCAGGATGTATTTACAACCAGGAAGGCCAACAGTTTCTTAGACTGTATTGAAAGAGGAGTGGTCATCAGGGAAAGGATGATGATTGGCCCTTTCTCCTCCGACCTTGTGAAGTTCACTTGAGTACTGCATTCTGGTCTGGGGCCCTAAGCAGAAGAAGTGGAGATCCTGAAGTGTGTCCAAAGTAGGATCGTGAAGATTATCAGAGGGCTGGAGAACATCCCCTATGAAGAAAGTCTGAGGGAGATGGGCTAGTTCAGTCTGGAGAAGAGAAAGCACTGGGGAGACCTAATTCTGGCCTTACTGTACTAAAACAAGCTTACAATCAGGAAGAAAGTAGACTTTTTACATGATATGATAGTGACAGGACAAAGGGGGTGGGGGTGGGTTTCAAGCCTAAAGAGGTGATATTTAGATGATTAGATTTCAGAGGGACATTTTTTACTGAGAGAGTGGTGAGGTGCTGGAACAGATTACCCAGAGAGGTTGCGGGTGCCGCATCCCTGGAAGCATTCAAGGCTGGATTAGATGGGGCCCTGGGTAGCCTGATCTTGTGGCTGGCAAGCATGCTTGTGGCAGGGGGTTGGAACTAGATGGTCTTAACTGTCTCTTCCAATGCAAGGCATTCTATGATTCCACAATACTTGAGGAGGTGCAGGGGTTCACGATTTCAAATTTATTGTCCAGCTGCAGAATACTCATAGCATTTGTTTATGAGACATGAGCATGCAGAAATAGGTCACACATTTCTCTGTAATATATCACTCTCTATTTGCCTCCATATGCTTTGTAAGTCCTTTATTATATCTAACTTAGATTGTAATATACCCATCTTTTAAAATTTATTTGCATATAAATGTTTGTTTTTTTTTTCCAAGAATCAAAGAATCAGATCGTTAATCAAATTTCATTGTATTGCAGCAATTTAGTCTTGTTACTTAGCCAAATTATATTCAATTGATTGGCCAGATTATCACTGTCTTCAAAACCAATAATAATTCTCTTAGACTTCCATTCCCACGGGAACACTTAAAAATGAGCTTTGGTTTACTTTGTGATAACTGTACTAACCTTTTGGCATTGTCAAAGACCATGAGCTAGGAATATTCTGCTCTAGGGAATTGATGAGTACTCCCCTGTGCCCCATTTCTATTTAATCTAGCATAAAATTAGTAAAACTGTCAAATTTCTGAGAGATTCTTTTTCAGACTTCTGCTATTTACTTTGCACCTTTTCATCTGTCTGCAAAATAAATACCCCTGATTTATTCCACTTTAACTTTGGTGTTTCAATTCTAAAGTCTTCATTATTGGTACCTTGGCAAGTACAATGTACAATGTAGCTTTCATTTTGATGTAGCTTCAAGGTGTGTAAAAGGGAAACTGAGAAACTGCCTCTCCACCAGTATAATTAAAAGTAGAAATGAGTTCCAATCAGTCATTTTTTTTTCTTTTTTTTTTTTTTCCCCCTAATTGTTTGTACTCATGTAGTTCAGCAAACAGAGCTGCAAAAGCTATGCTAATACAAAATCAGACCATCGTGAATTTGTGAGTGACTTCTCTATGGATCTCAAGGATATACTCTAACATTAATCAGGCCAAGCGTCATACAAAGAAGGCTCAAGCTTTCCTTACTCCTACCTGTCTTTTTCACTCTTTAGTCACCTCTGAGACTTAAAACTCACTTTGTAGGAGAGGGCTTGGCTGTCGGAAGTGTCATCCTCATGAATCAGAAACTATTCAAGGTCTGCGTGTTGAACATTCTGAGATCATCTCAAGCTGCCTCTACTGGTCTCAAGAGGGCTATTAGTGTTAAAGCTATCAGTGTTACAATGCCAGACTTGATCTAGGGAGGGACAGTGAGGTCAGAACACCAGAGTAGTGGCATGAGTCATTTCTTAAATGATGCCTGCATAACTGCTGTGGTATTCATATCTCATTATTATTATTATTATTATTATTATTATTATTATTATTTACCAATGTGTAGTGATTACCAACAGTGCAAAATCCCACTCACATAAATAATAAATTTAATAAATAGTGAATTTGCTATTTTTTTTAGAGAAAAGATGTTTTGCAGCAATAAATTAGATGACAAAGATTTTCTTACAATACGCTGTATAAGTTTACTGTATAAATCTAAGGCCGATTATTTAGACATTATATTGAAGTCTAGAAATAAGATATGTAGTTTTAGCTTTTCGTAGTACACCCTATATAAGTGTTTTTGTCACAGCTGTTTTTGTTTCTAAATTTGTTGGTAATATATATTTTTTATCTCATTCAGAAATATTTATGAATATTATGTTATATGTACACATGTAGAAAAATGTTCACAGATCTGTTTATTTATGTTAGAGAAAACAAGACGTTACATATATCTTGTACTTTGAGGATGCATGAAATTATTCTCAGTTCCTGGGAGATAGACTTTGTCTTCCTAAACCCATCTGCAAACTGTTTTTTAAAGATGCAACTTTTTATCTATTCCTAGCTATGGTATGTTCATGGACATACTAGAGAGAGTTCAGTGGAGGGCACCATTCTCAAAGGACTGGAGCACACCTCTTATGAGGAGAAGCTGAGAATTGGAACTGTTCAGCCTAGCAAAGTGGAAGCTCCTAGGGAAATTTTATCAGTGTGGGTAAATTCCTGAAGGAAGAGTGCAGGCAAGATGGAGCTACACTCTTTTTAGTGGTGCCCACTGCAAGGAAAAAAAACTCGAAAACAGGAGATTCCGTCTAAATATCGGGGAGCACAAAACTTTGCTTGTGACAACATAGACAAAGACTGCACACAGAGGTTGTGGAGTCTCTTTCCTTGGAGATCTTCAATAGCAACGATGAGATTCAACGAGATCATGATTCAATGAGAGTTGGATCAAATCATTTCCAGAGGTCCCTTTCAACTTCAATCATTCTCTGATTTTGTGATCTTGTACTTTCTTTATGGCATAAGTATTAGTTCTGGAAAACATTCTTGCATGAGTTCTTGGGCTCTGTTGTTATTAGAATCAGGCAGTTAGTTTAATTACCATGTACTTTCTTGTACAAAGATCACAAAAAATATCAAGAGAGGAGACAAATGATAGATCAGTATTATCTTGTGCTATTTGTTGCTGTTGTTTAGTGCTAGAAATCAGACATCTCAAGCACACTTATTGTCCTTTTAAAGCACCTTAAACTTTGCTTGGTAAAAATTTCAGGTTTTGAAAGACCTGAAAGATAAAATAAAATGTCATCCAATTTTCCACCCCAATACCCATACATAAGTTCAGCTAACTGTATGGAGGATGAAGAGGAAAATGGAAACTATCAGCCAATAATGACAAGATACTAAACATGAACTCTGTTTTACATTGTGATTAATTAAGAAATGAGCGTGTCTATACGGTCAGTTTATTTCCCAGTTTTGCTCCAGGGGGTTAGTCCATTGACTTTGCAAATTGCACTCATGATAGTTCGTTCCTGTTCTCTTTTAGTTCTGAAAAAGCCAGCCACCTAATCTTACAGTAAAATTCAGATTTGTACCAGCTTCTTATAGACATCAGATGTGTCTAGATATATATCATATATAGTGGATATGCACTGTGTTAACTTTGGCCTGGTAAAACTTCAAAAACAGTTTCAGGAGACCACAAAAACTCTATAGATGTACCTAATAACTCACTATTTTTTACCTGCTAACTGGGATTATAACAAAGTGGCTTACTCATCTTTGTGCTTTAAAGTACACTAAAAAGAACAAACTAAGAATTATTATTATTAATGTATTGATTATTATTAATCCTGTGGCTGAGATGAGATATGATGGACTGAAAAGAGCAGCAAAGTGCATACTGTTAAAAGCAGGAAGACAAATGTGGTATCAAGAGGAGAAAAAGAATCCAAGTGTAGATAAATGTTTTGACTACGTGAGAGGCCATAAAAAGTGTGTATAGTAAATATAGTGAAGCAAATGCTTCAGATACTGAACTCAAACACTCTTCTTTTCATGGACTTAAAACACCTGAATGGTGAAGAGTAATTTTTATTTAAATTAAAAAAATAATAATAATAATAAAAAAGAAGACAAGAATAGATGTGTATAACACTAAAGTAATCCAAGACAATTGGAAGATGATGAACAATTGCATTCTGTAGAGGTTTTTTTTTCCTACTTCTGCAACAGATTTATTTGTAAGAGAAAACAGCTGGAGAGAGAAATTTATAACTGAAGAATTTTTTCAAGACCATTTAATCTGTATTAATGTGACCCCTTGCTGCTATCATGGCCAGTGAGACCTATGATGACATGCTGAGTAAAAGCTACTTGTTAATCTTGCAACTACCTGGGGGCAGCATTAATTATAGCTAGCAGCTTAACTCCAGAAAAGATAACAATCAGTTGGTGAAGCCTCAAGAAGCCGCTTTGCTTCTTTTTGATTCATATTAGCAACATTTCAAATAATCATATAATGGTTTCTATTGGAAGGGATCTTTATGATCATCCAGTTCAACCCTCCTGCCACATGTTGCGACACATTCCACTAGATCAGGTTACTCAAAGCCCCACCCAAACTGGCCTTGGACACTTCATAGGAATGGGGCACCCACAACATCTCTGGGCAGCCTATTCCAGTTTCTCACTGTCTCATCACCATCAGAGTAAACAATTTCTTCCAAATGTCTAATATAATTAATTTATTATTATTATTATTATTATTATTATTATTATTATTATTATTAATTTCCAAATTATTACCCTTTGTCTTATCAATATACTTCCTTGTTAATGGTCTCTCCCCATCTTTTCTTCAAAGTTATCCTGGCTTCTCGATGCTTACCTGTTAGATTTAAGTTGTATGGCCTAATCTTTTGTAAAATATCATCACCACAACTTCTAGATATTGATACAAAACTACAGACAAAAAACAACGACAACAACAACAACAAAAACAACAAAACTCTTCACCAGTCTTGAGAACCTTAAAATGGTTTTGTTTGCTGTTATCTAAGACACTATTTTGCATTGCCCTTCATCTGATTATCAGACCTTATCAGCTGTTGCACAGCTGACATTAGAAATGTAATATCTTTTATTTACCTCCTTTTGCATCAATGCGTTAAGCTTCATAAGGATAACTTATCACTTATCACGAGTATAGTAACATATAACTTCCTTTTTTTTTAGAGTTATTACTGTGATTATTTCAAATATGAGATCTGCTTTGAAAGTATTATCTCCTATTTTATTATGTTGGCCCACAACATCAGAGACGGATGTTGGTGGTATGACAGTATAGGTTGAACCTTCTCACCAGTATTCAGTGATGTTTTGTAACCGTGCAACAGCTGACAGCAGAGAGGCAGTCTGACCAAATGGCATCTGACATGAAAGTGCAGATGAAGCAAAGGTGTGTCACTGAATTCTTCCATGTGGGGAAAAAAAATAATATATATATATAATATATATATATATATATATATATATTGCAAACATTGTCATTTACTGATGCTTGCTGGATGTTTATGGAAACCAAACAGTGGATGTAAGCACAGTGAGACAGTGGGTGGTACATTTCAGCAGTGACAACAGTAACACGAAAGTCAAGCCGTGCTCCAGACAGTTAGCTCACCCATACAAATAGGAGTATTATGACGAGGAAACTGTGTATGAAGCTGAATATCAGCTTCAATGCATTAGAAACAATGATGACTATACTGGGATATCACAAAGCTTGTGATACCTTGATCTCTTTCTCTTGCAACATGAAAATGCCAGAATCCATACTGGTTTGAAGACTGTGGAGCACACTGTCAGTCTTGGTTGGATTGTCCTACCACACCCACCATACAGCCTGGATTTGGCATCTTCTGACATCCATCTCTTTGAGTCAATGAAAGATGGACTGCATGGGTGACATTTTCCTGCCACAATGGCATCAGAGAAGCTGTGAAACAGTGGTCCACCTCTGCTGCTGTAAATTTTTGTGATCATGGCACACAAACTCTTGTTCATTGCTGGTAAAAATGCATGGCTAATGGTGGTGACTATGCTGAAAAAAAAAATAAATAAATAAAATTGTTTTGTAGTTGTGAATTTGTTCTATCAAACAGTGTTATTGTGCTCTTTGCTTCCACTGAAATAAAAAGGAGGCATTACTTTGGGAGTGATCTATGTTGACAATGATGGGTTCTTAGTATTCCTCACTGAAATGAAACTGTATGTCACAGATATATATTTGCTCCTGACAGCAGTAAGGTTTTCTTCAAATATTCCAGAATGAACAGTCTCTGATAACCCTACTGTGAAGTTATAGAAAGAGCAGGCCAGATATTGAGCTTGATTTTACATCTCATCCTTTCTTGTTGAAAAGAAATCTGAACAGCATGGCATTTATCATATCCTAAATTAAACAGCTGGAGAGCTGCTATAATTTTTCAGTGGACTGCGTGTTGTCACTTGCAAGGTTATTCAGAAATCCTTTGGTAAAGGAACCACATATGAATATGCTGCAATTTTACTTCTCTATGGAAATAAATATTGTCCAAATGCTGCCTTTTGTAGCTCATCTAGCCCACATATGTTGTACAAGTCATGCAAAACGCACATAATCCCCAGAAATAACTGATCACTATTACTACCCTGGCCCAATCATACAATATTTGTGTGTATTTTAGGGCCAAATCCATCACAGTTTGTACTTATTTTTGCTCAGTTTTATGGAGTACTTCATGGGTAGCTTGCCATTTAAACTCAGTATGAGATTATATTTGTCTGATAATTTTATTAATTCAGCTACATTCTTTTACATACTTTTCTGTCTTCATCTGTTTACAAATCTAGAAACATTCTGCACATTCCAGTGGTTGTAAAGATGGAAAATTTTGCAGGATTTCTACTAAAATTCCTATATACCTATGAATTTAGTGAGAGGTGGTGAGTCTATAAAAGAAAAAAAATTAAACATAGAAAAGACACCATTTTATTGTCATTTTGTTCTATGAATATTTTCCTTCAACTAGATTGAATTACCAATGAACTTATTTTCCTCTAACACTGGGAACTTCACCAGACAGCCATAATTTTTCAGATATGATGGAGAGCAGCTCAGCAACCACATCAGCCATTTCTCTCAGAACCCTAGGATGGATATCATCTGGCCCCATGGACTTTCACACACTCTGTTTCATGAGGAGGACTCAGACTTGTTCCATCATTACAGTGGGACAGAATCCACTCCCAAAACCCTCACCTGGAGGCTCCTGGTCCTGGCAGACATGGGAAGCCTGACCAACCATGAAGACTGAGGTAAAGCACTCACTGAGTACCTCAGCTTTTTCTATGTCTGAAGAAGCCAGCTCCCCACTACCTTTCATCAGAGGAGGGACACTCTCCTTAGCCTGTCTCCACCTGACTATGTACCTGTAGAACCCCTTGTTGTTATCTTTCACATCCATCACAGACTTCAGCTCCATCTGTGCCTTGGCCTTCCTATCTCTAAATACATGGACAACAGCCCTGTATTCCTCCCAGGCTACACAACGCTGCTTTCACTTCCTGAACATCTCCCTCTTTTCCCTCAGTTTAAGCTTCAGGTCCTTGCACAGCCACGGCGGTTGCCTGCCTCCCCTGCTTGACTTTTGCTGGGGGATGGAGAGCCGTTGCGCTCTCAGAAGGGTGTCCTTAAAGAGCTGCCAGCTCTGTTCTGTACCCACACACTTAAGGACAGTTTCCCAGGGAATCCCACTCAGCAGTTCCTTGAGCAGTTGATCCCCTGTTGCTTGAGGAGCATCATCTCCCTTGCACTCTTCCTGTAGGGATGGTAGAGTATGACTCCACCAGTCAATCCCCTTCCCACAATCCTGGATGCTCCTCAGCCTACTTCCTCCTTTAGCTCTACCACCAGGCTGAGAAGATCACCCACCTGCTCACACCGCACACAGGTGGTATCCTGGCTGCCCTCCTTTAGCAGTGACAGGGCCAGGCATTCTCTGCAGCCTGAGACCTGAACTGCGGCATGGACATTCATGCTTTCAGTCTGAGTCTCCACGTCCCTTTTAGCAGCAGCTCGCTGCCCTGTGGTGACCATGGTTTCACCTCCGTGTGTCCAGAGAGCAACAACCTGATAAGTGACTTGTTAAGTGCCAAGTGCTAAGTGTTAAGCCCCCTCCTATATGGCAAGGTGCCCTGCCCTGCCTGCTCGCTTATCCCCTAGGATTTTGCCCTGAAAATCACTTGCTTCACAGCAAGATAACAACCCTCTTCCCTGTGTAGTAGTGCAAATAGGTGGCTTACCCTGTCTCCATCTCTGAACAGCCCACATGCTTCACACACCCTGACCTCTCCTCCCTGTCCTTGGTGGCTGCCCTCGCTCCGCCTCTGGCGATCAAGCAACAAAGATAGAACAAAGGGAAATGGTTTGAAACTTAAAGAGGGTAGATTTAGGTTGGAAATAAGGAGGAAGTCTTTTACAGTGAGGGTGATGACACACTGGAACAAGTAGCTGATTTCCTGTCTCTGGTGACTTTCAAGACCAGGCTGGATCAGGCTCTGGGCAACCTGATCTAACCACGGATGTCCCTGTTCATTGCAGGGGAGTTGGGCTAGATAATCTTTAAAGGTTTCTTCCAATTCTAAGAAGTCTTTGATTCTATGATTACAAAAGGAGACTGAAAACATCTTCCCTTTCGTCTACTCTCCTCTGTCTCCTCCCCTAAGCAATGCAGGGAAAAGGGGAATGATCAGGGTTATGGCTGGTTCTTAACACTTCATCGTCTACCACTCTTTCATGTTTACTCTCTTTGCCTATTCCATCATGAGATCCCTTCATGGGATGTCATACTTTCCAGACTGATCCTGTTTGGGCTTTCCACAGTCTGCAATTCTTCAAGCACTGCTCCAGCAAGAGTGCACACCATGGGAATCATCCTTCAGAAGTGCACAGCTCCAGCACAGTGCCCCTGCATAGGGCAGCTCCCTCAGACCTCCTGCTTCACTGCAGATTCCTCTCCATGGGCTGCAGCCGTGGCCTCCTTCAGGCCTCATTCTTCTGCCCCTTTGTGGGCTACCCAATGGGTTGTGTGTGGAGATCTGCTCCTTATGATGGCCTGTGTGCTGCAAGGGGACGGTTTTCTCCTCCATGGGCTTCTCCTGGGCTGCAGAAAACTTCTGCTCCATGCCTATTGGAGCTTTCTACTCCCTTTCTTCACTGGCCTAGTGTCTTTAGGATTATTTTCAAATACATTTTGTCACTCCTTCCTCCTAACTACTACAGAACAGCAGTTTCTATTCTTTCTTGAATTTTCTCTCACAGAAGCACAACCAGCATTGGTCATTTGCTCAGCTTTGGCCACAAGTGTGCCCCTTTTTGGGACATCTAGAGCTGGATCTTACCTAAAATGGGGCACTTTCTAGACTGTTTTCACATAGGCTACCTCATATCTTTCCTCTCTTCCCCCACCATCCCACCCAAACTTTGCCACATAAACTGAATAAAACTTGGAGAAATTCCATGTTTCTTTGGACATTTTCTTGGGCAACCTGTTGTGGGTATCCCACTTGAGTAGGGATGATAGACCAGATGACCTTCAAAGGTCCTTTCCAACCTGAATTATTCTGTGATTCTGAGTTAGCTGAGTCTTGATGTAGTTGTCCTTATGATGAACTCTGTATGGGTATCTTTTAGGTCTGGTACATAATTTCATTAGTGACTTGGGGATAGAGTTGAACATATACATCATGATTCTGTACGTAGAATTAAGGGGAAATCGTGGTGATATTGTTTTTACAACCTGTGACAGAAGAAAATACAATAGACTGCAACAGAATATAACTAGGTTATTGTGGATCAAATTTTGATCTATGAATTCTCTAGGTTTTATTTAATAAGTGGCTACTCTACTGGTAGTAGGGTACTTATTACCCTACTGGTAAGACTGGAAAGATTTCAACATGGTATTTTGTCTTATTCTAGTTACGATAGATCTGGAGTATTATGTACCAGATATAGTCAATCTAGAAAACAGTAAAAAGCTAGAAAATGCCTAGTAGTTTTTGCTGGAAAAAGAAAACAGCGACAGAGAAATGTAATTATAGATTTGCTGAAAACTTTCAAGAATGTAAAAAAATTCAGAAATGTATTTAATTAAAAAAAATAATTAAGAATTACCTGCATTAGTATATTGCAGCAATGAATAACTGTAATTTTACTTGAAGAAAAAGTCATTAGTAGTTTCTTTGATTAAATGATAATTTTTAATTTTACAAATACACACACACACACAAAAAAAATACCAATTTGCTAATTAGCGGAAATAAGGTCAAAAACTGACAAAAATAGAACAACCACCTGAAAAATGAAGGCATCAAGTACATGAGATATATCATATATTTTTAGTTCACTTTAGACATAGCTGGAAACTTGTGGTTTTTGGTCACATGTAGCTGTTATATGCATATGTGTCCTAGAATAGTTCAGCTCTCTATAGTAGGCAGTGTCAGTATTAAGTGTGCTGTAAAGAAATCTGCTAAGAAATATACTAATATATGAAATCTAGATTCTATTCAAATGATCTGTATCTGTGTTCCCTTGAAGCATGTCTGACTTGAGTGGAGTTACATTTAATTACAGACATTTAATGAGAACCTGCTAAAAATTAAATGTAACTTTGTCAGTATTTGGTGGTCAAAGCCTTAGAACAATATAAATACTTGGGATTCTATGAATTCATTGCAACAGATAGGAGCAAAATCTTTCATATATATTATTCCATATATAATGAGATTCAAAAATCCAAACTCATTTAATGAAATAATATAATATACCATATTTGATTTCCAATCAAATATTTGTTTTTCAGTCACCCATAAACATTTGTAGAAAGGTACAATAAAAATGAACAAAACAAGGATCAGGGAAGTCATCAACGTTCTAGTATTACAACAATAAATCTTTTGCATGTGTGATAGTCTTTGTGGAGTTTTGTAATATATTTGCTTGGAAAGTATTACTTCATATTCTGTTTGTTGTTGCTCTTATGAGTTTGTTGATTTTTATTTTTTGCTTTTGTTTTTGTATTTTTGTTGTTGTTTGTTTTGTTCCTTCCCCCTTTCCTCCACCTCCCTCCAAAAAAAACAATTATTTGATTTGCTTGTGCTTACTTCAGTTATACCATTAATAACTTTGGTTTATATGTCCCATTTGGTCACAGATTCAAGCTCTGTAAGGGTTGACTTGTATAGCAGATGAACTGTGGACAAACAACTTGTCATTGAAATTTCATAGGAGGTATTGGAAATCCTGTTCATCTTGCCTTGACATCAAGGTTCTATTCCAGTCATCATGAAAGCTGCACTTATGTATAACTCCAGTACTGAAGCCTAGAAAATGCTAGACTGAATTTATGTGATTTTGATACTAATGCAATTTTCTGTTCTGTTTGTTTCCTCTTTCTCAAGATACTCCTTCCAAATTGTCTGTTCCATATTTCTTTTGGGAGAAACCCAAACAGCTCCCCAGGTTTATTAAAATTATTGAATGCTGATCCAGTTGTAAGAGGCTCACTTTATGTACAGTAAAGGCTATTCATTCGTACAGTATCTTTATACTACCACTGTCTCTCAGATCATGCTCTCATCTGGATGCTGTGCAAAGTACTACAGTTTAAAGTGGAAACCTTAAATTTCAACACTGAGTTTCATTTATGAAGCCTATGTTTTCCTAGAAATGCTTTCTTATTGAGTGAGATCACTTATTAAGTGAGAATTAATTCACTCTTAGAATTTTATCTATTTTTGCCAATAGCATTGAACTTGGAAAATCTTCTAGTTATAGATGCCTTACAGAAGTGACATTTCATGGTTGTTACAGCATAAAAGCTGAAAACACAGACATGTTGCTTAAGAGGTCTGATTTAGTCTGTAAAAATTGGAAATGGATCCTCAAGTAAATGTGTTAGATACAAGGCCTTTTCTGATCCTACTGAAGAAACTTGTCCAAAATCCTTTGGTATTACTTTCTCATTCATATTCAGTTGCACCCCATTATTTACAAATCCATTATTTAAATTTTCCTCTCAAGAAGAGCAATTACAAATGTATGTTCTAGATGTCTCTTGCTAGCCTTTCTGAAACTCATGAATAGTTGGTGTTATCAGTCAGTTATACTTTCATGATAAAGCCAGTCAGTCTGAAAATATCAGGACAGAAGACCTGAAACTTTATGGAACAAAATCATGCAAAATCTTTCCAGGGAGTTTTTGAGTCTTACTGTTATAAATGAGAATTTCAGTAAAGAAATCGTGCTTCTGTCAATATCTTCTAGATGAGTCTAATATGTGCTTATTTATTTTTATAAATTTTATTTTTAATTTCACAGTGCAAACTTTTTCTTCATCCAACTAGCTGAATACCTGGTAAACACTGACCTTACATAATACTCCTATTCCTGGTAACACCAAACTAAAGAGCATAATACCTTTTCTTCCCCAGTGTTATAACTTATGTTTGAACAAGAATAAATGTTTGATACAAAGAGTTCTCTTGTGATGACTAAACCCATCAAAATAATTTACTGAAGAGGCTTATGAGCTAGGAGATTTATGCAAGAATTAGTGAAACTTTGCTTGGAATGACAGCTCAGCATCCACTTTGAAGTAAGTTCAATTAAATTAATATTCATGATGGGATATTAGTTTCATTATGCATAGAGGAGCTATAGGCAGATATTTGCATGTGTTGAAATCCACTTAATGAAGCATATAGAAATAGGAATCAGGAATAATAATCAAATTTAATTTGTTAGAAGAACAATATAGAAAATATAATGCAAACTATAATAATTTCTTACAAATGTTTCCAGTAAAAAATTATTAATGCATTAATGAAAAATCAAACATTGAATTCCAATGCCATCTTCTCTCCTTTGCCTTAGTTTTTCTTAAGCCATTAATTTTGGGATAAAAAATGAAAACAAGAACAATAACAACAGCAAAATAATAAAACATTCCAAACAGAAAATATAAACAATAAAGAAATAAAGCCAAATAAATCTTTCAGAGAAACAAGGCACTTTTTACAATGACGTTCATTCACTTTATTAGTAAAGGGGAGTGAAGCTAGAAAGTGCTTAATGTGTAAAATAATCATATGATAGAATCATAGAATAACTTGAGTTATAAGGGACCTTATAGATCACCTAATTTGAATCCCTCTGCCATGGGCAGGGTTGCCACCTTCTGGATCAGGCTGCCTAGGGCCCCATCCAGCTTGGCCTTGTAGACCTCCAGGGATCCACAGCTTTTTAGGACGATATGCTTCAATGCCTCACCACCCTCTGAGTAAAAAAAATTCTTTTTAACGTCTAATCTGAATTTCCCATCTTTTAGTTTAAAGACATTCACCCTTGTCCCATCACTATTATCCTGTGTAAAAAGTCTTCCACCTTCCTGTTCATAAGCTCCTTGTAAGTATTGGAAGGCTGTTATGATGTCTTCCTGGAGCTTTCTCCAGGCTGAACAAGACCAGCTCTCTCAATCTTTATTTGTAGGATAAGTGTTCCAGCATTCTGATCATCTTCATGGACCTCCTTTAGACCTGTACCAAAAGCTCCACATCTTTGCTGTGCTGGGGTGTACTCCAGATGGGGCCTTATGAGGGCGGAGTAGAGGGAGACAATCACCTCCCTTGCCCTGCTGGCTGCCCCTCTTTTGATGCAGCCCAGAGTACAGTTGGCCTTGTGGGCCATGAGTACACACTACTGGCTAATGTTCAGCCTTCATTAGCCAGGATACCCAATCCTCTGCAGGGCTGTACTCAATGAGTTCTTCTTCCAGCCTGTTCTTATGTCTGGGACTGCCCCAACCAAAATGAAACACATTGTGCTTGGCCTTGCTGAATCTCATTATGTTCTCATAGGCCCCCTATTCAAGCTTGTCCAGACTTCATTGCATGGCATCCCTTCCTTCTGTCATATCAGCTGCACCACTCAGCTTGGTGTCATCAGCAGACTCACTGAGGGAGCACTAAATCCCACTTCCTAAGTAACTGATAAAGATACTGAAGAGCACAGGCTTCCAAGACGGACCCGTGAGGGGCATATTCTAAGACACCATCTCAAATCCAGTCTTCATTAAATATAAACAAATAAATAAATATTTGGAAACAGAATGGTCTAAATTATGAACTAGTCAAATTTCGTATTTTTACAGGAAACAGAAATGGAAAACTGCTGATGCTTGCATTTTGGTATTTGCAGCATGAGAAGATAGTATACTTAGAATTGCTCAGATATAGACAATAGTTTTCTATGGTGTGAAAATCTTGTAGTACTTTTTCTACTCGTTTATGATTATTGAAAATCTTGGGCTGATTTTCATCATTCTTGAAAAATTATATCCTATTTTTAAGTTGAAAACTGGAAGCGAGACCTTATTCCTATCTTCACATGATTTGTACTATATTTAACCCAAAGATGAAGGAATTGAAGGGAGAAACAGAACCTAACATTCTAAAAACTAACAATAAACCCATGTGAGTTGAACATGAGGTCACAAAATATTTAATTGAACTAATACTAATACTATAACATACAAATATAACAAAGAGAAGAACACAAACATATAGACAAATCCTGAACTGTATTTGTGATCCATTTGCCTATTTCTAAAAACACCAGTTAAGTGTCAAAGCAACTGAAGGAGCCTCTGAGAGGCAAAAATAATGCATCTCTTGGTGAGCTGTGAAAGCTGGCATCAGGGAGGCCTGACAAATCCTTTCTTGTGCCGTTTCCATTGTCTTTGGGGGATCTATACCACTAGGTTGCTGCTGTGAATTCCAGATCTCATTCAGTATAAATGGAAAAGCAGTATAATTCAATTGGGAATTTCGTTACCAGATCAACATGTAATATTTTAACTGTTATATTGCTAGAGTTTTAGTGTTCGTAATAGTCTACAGTTCAATGCCTGTTCAAGCTACTTAGACATCAGTAAAGAAAACTTACTAGAGAAAATATTGCACGTCACGTTAGAAGAACTTTTATTGAGGTGCTGACAAAATTTATTTCCACATATGAGGATACAACAATGAACCATTGTAATTACATTTATAAGCATGCAGAAATTTTGTTAAACCAAAGGTCTTGGTTAACCACAGAGCCAGCTATCTTTGATTTTGGAAAGATTAGGAGTTCATGAATGGTAAGAGAAAGATGCACCCGCTTTTCAAATCATCCAGACTGGAATGCATTGTAGTTCTTCATCTGTCTTCCAATGTCCTTCCAAAGGAAGCCTTAGTGTACAGACATGCAATGTACATCCAGATTTCTTTCTGGTATGTGACTGGGATGCTTTGAAATTACATACTTGTGGATCCAAGACTGCAGAGTACACCTGCCCTGTGGTGTTGGTGTGGCCACTATTTATTCATTTAAAGCAGTTTGGATCATGTTAGTGTTTAACTCCCATTTGATTTTTACTCTTGAATATTTGTATGAATTTCAGATGCAGTGGATAATAAAGGTCATTGCTTGTTTTTTTTTTTTTTTTTTTTTTTTTAATTTATTTTCAATGCTGAACTGCTTAGAGATACTTTTCTTCTCTCCTATTCCCTCTGAATTCCAGCACTGGGCGAGATTTAGCATATTCCTGAAGAGCCAAGAAAGTACAGCAGTCTCTAAAAAAAGATTTTTAAAAAAGTAAAAATAGAAACACTGAAAGTGCATCAGGGAAAACAAACTAAAGCAATCACATCAGAATTATCATGTCCGTGAATGTAGATGGAGCAACACTTTCCATGTATTAATATTCTACGATTCATTAATAGAGATCTATTGTTAGTCACATATATCTCAGATGTAGTGAAGTAGCATTATGATTATGCCTCAGTCTTTACCTATTTTGACGACTGGCTTAATTAAAAAGAAAAATGAGGGGAAATAATGATTTTTGGGTTGTTTATTATAATGCTTACCATGAAATTGCTAGATAAGATTTATATGGTAGAAGTTTTAGATTTGTCCCTTTATTACACAGTAAACCTGCCAGTGAAAATCAAGAAGGGATAAGAGATCAATCTAATTTATGTGACAGAATCTGGGCAGTGTCCAAAGTGTGGGAATGCAAAGGCTCTGCAAGTAGGAGCAACAAAAAGAACAAACAAGATAAATTCTAAGTGGATCTCAAATTGTTAATACTCGTTTCTGAGATCCTATACTTTAACTTAGACATCAGCATTGGTCTTTTTAGACCAGCAGATTAAGGGCAACAGGTAAAGGCATAATGTGCCAGCTTTAATAGTAGCACAGAAATAGTGGCAATGAACTAGGAAAATGACTTTAGATGATCACCAATAATTTTAATTGATGGAGAAAACTCATCCAGCGGAAAAACATAATTGGCAAACTAGTGAGTAAAAGTGATTTAATGTGTTCTATGGATCAGAAAATAAGACCTGGCATGGAGTATTGGCTATTAGTGCAGCTGTTGTGAAGACAGTCTGCATTGGAAAATTGAACTGAAAAAAGCCACCAGCGAGCAGAAGTTTTGGGAAAATAACTGACATTTAGCAGTATTTTTGGCAAAAGTTTTAAGATTTTATTTATTTATTTATTTATTTATTTATTTTCTGAAGAAACTACTAATTCATCAGAAAGGCAGCATAAGAGTCAAGAGCAACATATAGGAATTTGTGAGAATTGAAACTACTTAATCACAAGTACAGGAAGGGATAAACCATGCAGCCTGATACTCAGTAAAGACACAAATGTCCTCCTGCTATTTTAAGGCAGTAACCAGATCAAATGAAATTGAAAATGAATATTTGTATAGATAAATTAACATGAGTGATTTAGAAATGAAATTAATAGTTTATTTCATAGAAATCAATATCTAGCTGAAAAATAAAATGTATATACCACAAAGATCATGTGTTTATACTAGACTTGTAATACACTAAGAGGAGAATCTGAAGCAGCTCTTTGAGAGGTGACTGGAGATGAGGTCTTCCAGTGAACTGGATGTAGATGCCCTCTAAATTGGCATAAATCAGTAGAAGATGAAATTTTTTTATCTTTTCGAACTGTGCAATGAACATATTGCAGAAAGAGGAACAGTATTTTTCTTACCTGCCTTATGTTAAATGAAAATAAGATGTTTAAATCTAAGCCCTCTTTCTTCACTGTCAAAGAAGAGTACCAAGCACATAGTGGATGACTAGCTCAAAATTAGATGCATATCCTCTATGCTATTAAAGATGTGAGGTAAATCTTGCCTCCCTTATTAAAATTTTATATGAATAAAGGCATATGGATTAGTTTTGTTGTTTGATGACATCTAGGAAGGCCGGTAAATTCATCAGTACAGTACTACTACAGTGTCTGTAGTAGTAAGTAAATGTAACTGAAATGTGGTCTTGTCTCATTTTCTCCCTCAAGTTAAACTCTGATCATGATTATTTAAAAAAATCAGACAACTTATATCAGATAGTAAACTGCGAACTATCATCAGAAAGTTGGCTGGCCCTTAATACTTTGTTATGTTGTTAGTTATCTGCTAATAATGTTGGAGGTAGCTTAGACAGAACGTTTTTGTCTTTCAGCTATAATAATTACTTTTATTTTATCACTGAATTTATGATACGGATGTGCTGTGGTTGTGGAGAACTTGCCAGGCCTATTTGGCAACTAATTCAAAGACTGTGCATGTATGCAGAATGTCGGCATGCTATCTAATGTTTCAAGCTCTACACTAGACAGTACACTTGGATGAAAGGGAAATGAATGGCTAATTACTAGCTTGGCATTTTAGCTGAGATTTAGAGAGCACAGAACAAGAGTCAGTTTATAAATGCCAAATAGGAATGAATGTGCAACTTCACGTCAAATAGTTTTCTTCCTGCTGCTGACTATATGCTATAAACCTTTCCCCATGCTAGGACTGATGAATGGATATAGTCTTTAATGAGTCATACTATTTTAAAGAATTCTCTAGCTTGTATTTTGTGCAAAAGAAAGTAGTTAAGGCAGTCAAGACTTGCATATTTTTAAACAACTTACTGAATCTCAATTTAGAAATTTTAACATTTAATTGAGATATTAAATATATTTATTGATTTCCAGTATTTGACTGTTAATCAAACTGATATATCTGATTGACAAAAAAAGCCAAATTCTGCCACTAGACTTATTTTAAGTCTAGTGTCACACTGAATTCAGAAGGATGTCCTGTGAAATAAGTAACTTAAAGATGTCAGAAACCAACTCAGTGTCTTTTTATTTGTTTTTAATATCTGACTGGAAAGGACACAACCATTTATTACTGGCTTTATTTTCATCTGATTTGGTGTACCTATGGTTTACTGCCAGGTAAGTTAAGTCACTGTTTGGCTTTAAAATTCTCTGTTAAAACTGGCTTGATTTGATTTAATCTTAGTTTATTTGAAAGATCACTGATTTTTTGTTACAGTGGAACTTTTGTTTTGTTTCCAGATTTGGCAGTACTTTGAAGTGGATTTGCTGCTGAAAAGCCCTTTAGTAAACTGAAGTTGTGGTAAAAAAAAAAGCACATTACACGGAGGTTACCTGGAGACATCACAATGTGACATTTTCTCTTTAAAAGCTATATGTGAGAAATAAACAGGAATACCAAGAATAAAAATGTCCTTTTAAAAAGACCAAGTCTGGTACACAAGATAAGCAGAGGGGATAGTGAATGTTATAAAGCCTGAAAATTACTGCTTATTTTAGAAAAGTTTATATGTTTGAGGGGAAAATAGTATATTAAAAGAACAAAGTAATTTGTGTACATGAAACCATAATTCTTACCTCTAAAGGGCTATGGAATTTGGCCTGAGAGATGTAAGTGCTGGTCAAGTTAATCAGTATAAATATATTTTTTAAACTATTCATTAAAAAAAAAAAAAAAAGAAAAAGAAAAAAAAGAAAAAGAAAAAAAAAACACCCTCTTTTTTGTGGTGCACTATTAACACTGAACTGTGATCCCACCAGTTCTATTCAGTATCCGTACAAGTGTATGTATAATTTCAAAGACACAGAAGCACATGAACATATCCTGAAAAGCTCTGATTTTGTGGGCACAGATGATGTAAAATTGAGCTATTTTCCCAAAGGTGTACTTGTTTAAAAGCTTCTTCTGGAGTTGCAGTTTTTTCCTGAAGTCAGAGAGAGACATTGCTGCTCTCTGTCACCAGTACAGAAAAGGAGAGACACATCTACGTGGACATTCATTCACCCCATCTCTGATTACATGGTGAGATAGTTGAGTAAGTTGGAAGTGCCAGTTCTTCTCTGTTAACTGTTCAAACTATGCATGGATAGATTAGATGTTTAACCTGAAGGCAGTTAAAATCAGGTCAGGTGAATTCTACTATTAATCAAATACACAGGTCAAAGAAAAAGCATTATGAAACACTCCTCATGTTTTACATTTCTCCTTAAAGACAGAGCTTTTAAAGAGTGCATTTTTTTATTATTATTATTATTTTTTTTTTTTTTCCCGTGTTTGGACATTTTCCTCAGATATATGAACCTAGATTAAGATGGCAGATACCTCTATGGCAGAAGCGTCAGACCTGCAGAAACACTAAACTCCTTCCACAAGCATATACACTGAACAAGGGAGTGGAGCATGAAGACATATGATAGGCAGCTGTGACACTTAAAGGTCATCCCTAAGTATGAATTACATTTACTTTTTTAGTTATAGTGTTATATCATTGTTCTGGCAGCAAACCCTTGAGATTTAACTGTTATCCATCTATGCTGAGATACTTTGCTAATTTGAATGCCTAGTAATTATGCTGTGTTATGATATCAACTGAAAGGTCAATGAATTCAGGAAATTACTTTCTTATGGCTTATATGACAGTCTTTTTTTTTTTATCTTCAGCAAAAATTGGATAGTTGATTACTTTCAATATAACATAAGACAACAGGGAATATAATGATAACACTCACAACTATATGATGTATTTACTATGGGTTTTAAAAACATAAGAATAATAAGTGAAGAAAAAACAAACAAATAAAGCCAAGGAAAGATCCCTAACAGAAAGCATTATCTCTGATTTCATACAAAAATAAAAAAGATAATGTAAAGTTTGGTTTAAAAACAGTGTTTTATTTTCTCTGCATTTAAAAAGTATAAGTGAAAATATGTAAATAGATATGGAGAAATATATTGAAATAACATTTATAAATATCGTTTTTAAATTCTAACTGGATGTTTGCTTTAATTGAAATTAAACTGCTTTTACTTTCAAATGGCAAATATTTACAGGAGCAAGCTCTTGCTTTTAAGGATGCTTGGGGGAATACCATTTTTTAAAAAAAGTAGATACTTCCTCACTTAAAGAAAGATATTTGCATATTGACATATGTACTTATTACTTTCTCTTTGCTATCCTCTGCTGTTCTCTTTTCAGTCAATTACACCAGAAACAGAAACAGTGCCATGTGATGTTGATGACTAATCTTGTACAGAAAATACTGAATACTTAAGGGAAGCAATTCACATGCTACAGTTGTTCATGTATTGCCCGCTGAACAGCTAAAAATAGTATGTATAGAAATCTGAATATTGAAAAATCCATTAACAATCAATGGCAAACTTGAACTGTGCTTTACAATGTTGTATTACTTATAAGAAGCTCACTGCAACCTTTTTCTTTAGTACAGATCTTTTCTGATTTGTACCTCTTAAGAGAGCTGCTTTTGACAACACTCTAAAAAAAATGTTCAAATTATGTGTTGAATGAAAGTCTAGTGTGAAATGAATTGTACATAAAAGGTGAATAATCTTTAATTTACTTTTCTAGCTCATTTTTGGACATTAAAATATGCTTGCTTGTAAACAACTCTACTCTTTCCATTTTTGCACAGAATTCCCACGAGATAATTTGTGTCATTTAGGGATTCAAACTTAAAAGAAGTTAAGCTTTCAAGATCAGATCTAACTAATTTTGAAGTATGTTCTTAATATAAGTATGTACAATCACTCATCATCATGTTGCCAAATGAACGTATGAAACCTCCTTTTTTTTTTTTTTTTTTTTGGTTTCCTGGAAACACAATTTTTGAATTGTTAAAGTTTTTCTATGTGATGGTATTCAAGTTTGTGATTCTGCTTTTTGACCACTGTTGTCAGTACAGCCTTGCCTAATGTTTTCAGTTGATATTGTTATTTGTAATATGAATACTATTGCCCTGAAATTAAATTATTAAAGCTTTTGTTTGTGTTTTCTTCTGCTTTTTTTTTTTTTTTTTCTTCTCATGCAATATCCTTCCAACAGGATAAATAAACATAAAAATGAATGTTCCTTCCGCAAGGGCCAAAAAAACTTACTCAGAAAACAAGGAATCATTAAAAAAAAAATAATAAAAAAGTGTATAAAATTATGACCTAATTTTATTCAATCAAATTATTGTTTTGGTTTCGTTCAGCTGTGACTCTCTTACTTTCTTTGATGCACTCACTTATCTACTAAAACTATTTGAGTTGAAATCTATTCAAATCCACAGTTTTATGTTCTGCCTTCAAAACTGACAGGATTTGACAAGGCTGATTGTATCATCCAATAAATTTCACCTTTTAGATCTTAAAATTCAATAGCAGAACAATCAAGAACTAGCAAGATGATCAAACTCTCAGGAAAGTATTCATTTTTATATATTTTGTCAACAAATAGATCTTGAAAACTGCAGTGTAAAACTGTAGCAAGAATGAGATGTGAATGAGTTATATATTCAGTCAAATAAATGAACACGTGTGACTAGTACTCCCTGCTTCTGACCCTTGGAAAATATATTTAACATAGATCATGCTATTTTATAGGGCAGACACCCATTCTCTGTGTCCAAGCTAGCTGGTCACTTATCAGTCCCCTTTCTCCTCCTCATCAGGAACTGAAAGTACTACACACGAGGTAAACCTCCTCCCTTCTTCTCTGTCAGACTCAAGGTCCTTGGACACCAGGCTGACTTCTTTCCTCTTTTCTGGCTAAACTGTACTAACAATTTTGTGCTACATTACTGTTAAAATTTTGTTAAATGTATTCTGATTATGAAAATACCATGCTACTCTGATGATAAAAATCTTTGTTACACCGATCAAACAATTATGTTAAAAAAAGATTGTAACTACAGTCTACCAAGACCAGGGCAGCCTGGTCTGGTGGTTGTTGACCCTGCACATGGCAGAAGATTTGAAACTAGATTATGGTCCTTTTCAATCCAGGCCATTCTATGATTCTATGACTCTGTACAATATAGTGCTATCATCACTCTGCCCATTATCCCCAAAAGAACCTATTTGTTCCCATAGCATGGAATAACAACACTCCAAGGTCTTGGAGAGCTGGGAAGGTGCCTGATGACTGGAGGACAGCCAGTGTCACTCGTTCTTCAAAAAGGGCAAGAAGGAGGACCCAGGTAATTATAGGCCAGTCAGCCTCACCTCTGTCCCAGGGAAGGTGATGGAACAGATTGTGCTGGATGCCACCTCCAGACAATTGGGAGAAAAGGAGGTTATCAGGAGTACCCAGCATGGGTTCACCAAGGGGAGGTTGTGCTCAACCAACCTGGTGGCCTTCTATGAAGTTGTCACTGGCTGGGTGGATGGGGGGAGAGCGGTAGACGTAGTCTACCTTGATTTCAGTAAGGCTTTTGATACTGTCCCCCATGACCTCTTTATAACAAAGCTGAGGAAGTATGGGATAGATGAGTGGACAGTGAGGTGGGCTGAGAACTGGCTGACTGGCAGAGTGCAGAGGGTCATCATTGGCGGTGCAGAGTCCGGCTGGAGGCCTGTAACTAGTGGCACCCCCCAGGGGTCTGTGCTGGGTCTGGTCTTGTTGAACATCTTCATCAATGACCTTGATGAGGGAATAGTGGCCACTCTCAGCAAGTTTGCTGATGATACGAAGTTGGGAGGATTGGCTGACACACCTGAAGGCTGTGCTGCCATTCAGTGAGACCTGGACAGGCTGGAGAGCTGGGCGGTAAGAAACTCGATGAGGTTTAACAAAAGCAAGCATAAGGTCTTGCACCTAGGGAGGAATAATTGCATACACCAGTACAGGCTGGGGGATGACCTGCTGGAGAGGAGCTCTGCAGAGAGGGACCTGGGTGTCCTGGTGGACGGCAGGTTGGCCATGAGCCAGCAGTGTGCCCTCATGGCCAAAAAGGCCAGTGGCATTCTGGGGTGCATTAAAAAGAGCGTGGCCAGCAGGGAGGTGATCCTCCCCCTCTGCCCTGGTAAGGCCTCATCTGGAGTACTGTGTCCAGTTCTGGGCTCCCCAGTACAAAAAAGACAGGGATCTCTTGGAAAGAGTCCAGCAGAGGGCCACAAAGATGGTGAAGGGCCTGGAGCATCTCCCCTATGAGGAATGACTAAGTGAACTGGGTCTGTTTAGCCTTGAGAAAAGAAGACTGAGAGGGGATTTGATCCAGGTTTATAAATACCTGAGGTGTGGCGGCCATAGTGGTGAGGCCGGACTCTTTTCAGTAGTGCGTGGGGACAGGACAAGGGGAAATGGGACGAAGCTAGAGCATAGGAAGTTCCACACAAATGTGCGCAAGAGCTTCTTTACGGTGAGGGTGACGGAACACTGGAACAGGCTGCCCAGGGGGGTTGTGGAGTCTCCTTCTTTGGAGATATTCAAGACCCGCCTGGACACCTACCTGTGCAACCTGCTGTAGGGAACCTGCTTTGGCAGGGGGGTTGGACTTGATGATCTCTGGAGGTCCCTTCCAACCCCTACAATTCTGTGATTCTGTGATTCTGTGACTCCAACACAAAGATCTAAGTCTTTTTATCTCACTGTCAGCCTTCATTGAAGACTTTAATTTCCCTGTAGAAAATCATGAACTTCTAGATAAAAATATAACACTAGAAGAACTAGCAATTCTGACTGCCAAGTATGAAACATTTCCAAACTATTTTTTCTGACTTATACTAGCAATAATCAGTATTCATGATAGCAATCCACTGAAAATGCCCATCATTTGAAAGTGTGAATATTTGTGACATATGTTTAGCAAGTCAATATCAATTTGCTTTACAGTGTTAATCTATTTCTGTTGAAATATGTCAGGTAAACTACTTGTTGAAAAGTGCAATTTGAATTGAAAACAAGTGCTGCAATAGTACAATGCTTATATATTTTTTTCTATAAGGAGAAACATTTCAAGTACCTAAAGTGTGCTTTCCTCCATTCATTTAGCATGATGATACTTTTTGCGTTGTCAGTGCCAAACTTAATGGTCAATACAAAAAGGAATAAACAGCATACTATTCAAAAGCATATCTGTCATTTTTGATGGGCCAGACTCAAAGTTCTCAAAAATTTTGGAAGAAGAGAAGGATGTTTTAAATACAGCTACTGGTGTATCTGGAAGTTAAACTAAGCATTTATTTACAATTCTGCAAGTTGAAATGATACAGCAGGGTTATGGAAGAAATGTGTGATTGCCTAACACATTAAATGTGACTAATAAAGCAAAAATACCGTTTTCTGTGATTATGCAAGGTAGAACACACAGAAGCAAAGTCCTTTCCCTGAACTTTCTTAATGTGGTCTAGATAGTTTGGAATTAAGTTCATCCTACTCATTTCCAATAAATGATGATCATGAGATAGAGACAGAACATTTTTCTAAGCTGATCAATACAAATTCTCAGGCAGCCCCCTTTTGGAAGATAAAAAGAAAGAGATGCCTGTCTGCTTCAGAGAAAGTATGATCACGGGATACACACAAACCTATTAGACCTGCAATGAGCCAAATCCAAAGAGAGAGTCTCCAAATCCAAAGAGAGAGTCTCCAAACTGAGGCGGAGAATCTCCAGGTCCAGAAAAAGAGTCTTCTAGTCGAGAGAAAAGACCTCCAATCCGAGCGAGACACACTCCGGTCTGAGAGAGATGCCCTCCAAAATGAGAAAGACTCCCTGCAATCCAAACTTGACAACCTCCAACTTCAACAAGACACCCTCTGAACTGAGCGAGACACCCTCCAAAATGAACTAAATATCCTCATAGTTGAGAGAAATGGACTTCGAGCCAAATTGGAGAGGGAGAGCATCAGAACTGACCAACCTGTGTCACGGGGTTATCAAGATCAATCTGGGTCCGTGACAGGGGAGGGGGCAGTAGGCCCGTAGCCCCCCCGGCCCCCTCGGAAAAAAAGGGAAAAAAGGGAAAAGGGGTAGGGAGATGGGAGTTCAAGGGAACAAACGGAACAGCGGCAACAATCTGAGGAGTAAAACTTATTTACTAACTATGATATCGGAATGCAAGATAACACGCTATAATACAATATAATTAGAATTGAAGCTAATAAATCAAATATAATGAGAGAGAGAGGTTTCCGAACACCGAGAGGCCTACTTTGAAGTTGAAGGCGCCGCGGCTTGGAAGCACACCCACACCCGCTGCCAGGCAGTGAGAGAGAGAGAGCGAGCGTCGCTTCCGTGACATATTTTCCCTCTCTGGCCGCGAGGTCCCCTGGGACGTGTAGTACTTCTTCTCTGTGCTCCACATGATGTTGTGATGTGGAATACCAATAGCAAAAAATTACAAAACACAAAACCATAACATTCCACCCCTTATTCTACATCACTACATCATGCTTAAAAATACATATACAAATAAACAATATATGAAAAAGCATTACACATACAGGTCTATATACATATATATATGGAATTACTGACTGCACTCCCCCAACATCAAATTCCCTTGTGGTACACACTGAACATCCCCATCTTTCTGCATCACCCACCAAGTGCACCCAGGTCCCTGGGCAAAAACAGTTCCACAGAGAGGTTTGCCCTTTCCAGAGGCTGGAAGGACCCACACTGCTTTTCCCAACATGTTCTTTACATGTACAACAGGGACCTTATCTCCCTCTACAGTATGTAGGGGGCTGGATTGGGTAGGACCATCACGATTGACAGATCCTCTGGTATTGACCAACCAGGTGGCTTCTGCCAAATGCTTCTCCCAGTGCTTAAATGTTCCACCACCCATTGCTTTCAACATGGTTTTCAACAACCCATTGTATTGTTCAATTTTACCAGAAGCTGGTGCATGATAGGGGATATGATAAATCCACTCAATGCCATGATCTTTGGCCCAAGTATTTACAAGGGAATTTTTGAAATGTGTCCCATTATCAGACTCAATTCTTTCTGGAGTGCCATGTCACCACAGGACTTGTTTCTCAAGACCCAATACGGTGTTTTGGGCAGTAGCATGGGGTACTGCATATGTTTCAAGACACCCAGTGGTTGCCTCCACCATGGTAAGCACATAACGCTTACCATTGCGAGATCGTGGTAAGGTGATATAATCAACCTGCCACGCCTCCCCATATTTGTACTTTTGCCATCGCCCTTCCCCCCAGAGAGGTTTCATCCTCCTGGCTTGTTTAATTATGGCACATGTCTCACAGTCATGAATAACCTGTGCAATAGCGTCCATAGTTAAGTCCACCCCTCGGTCTCTGGCCCACTTATATGTTGCGTCTCTTCCTTTATGGCCCGAGGTCTCATGGGCCCATCGAGCTAGAAATAATTCACCCTTGTTCTGCCAGTCCAAGTCTATTAGAGCCACCTCAATTCTGGCAGCTCGATCTACCTGATGGTTGTTTTGTTGTTCTTCAGTAGCCCGACTCTTGGGCACATGAGCATCTACATGACGCACCTTTATAACCATATCTTTTGTTCGGGTAGCAATGTCTTTCCACAGTTCAGCAGCCCAAATAGGTTTACCTCTCTGCTGCCAGTTGTTTTGCTCCCACTGCTGTAACCATCCCCACAAGGCATTCGCCACCATCCATGAGTCAGTATAAAGATAAAGCATTGGCCACCTCTCCCGTTCAGCAACATCTAAGGCCAGCTGGACAGCCTTTACCTCTGCGAACTGACTTGATTCTCCTTTTCCTTCAGTGGCCTCTGCAACCTGTCGTGTGGGGCTCCACACAGCAGCTTTCCATCTGCGATGCTTCCCCACAATACGACACGATCCATCAGTGAACAGGGCATATTCCTTCTCATTTTCTGGTAGTTCATTGTATGGTGGGGCCTCTTTAGCACGTGACACTTCTTCTGCTGGTGATGTTCCAAACTTTTTACCTTCAGGCCAGTCCATGATCACCTCTAAAATTCCTGGACGGCTGAGGTTCCCCATCCGCGCTCGTTGTGTAATCAGCGCAATCCACTTGCTCCAAGTGGCATCAGTAGCATGATGGGTGGAGGGAACCTTTCCTTTAAACATCCAGTTCAGCACTGGCAGTCGAGGTGCCAGAAGGAGCTGCGTTTCAGTACCGACTACTTCGGAAGCAGCCCGAACCCCCTCATATGCGGCTAAGATCTCCTTCTCAGTTGGAGTGTAGCCCTCTTCAGACCCCTTGTACGCTCGACTCCAAAATCCCAGGGGTCGGCCTCGAGTCTCTCCTGAGGCTCTTTGCCACAAACTCCAAGTGGGACCTTTCTCACCAGCAGCAGTGTAGAGGATGTTCTTTACATCCTGTCCCGTCCGTACTGGCCCCAGGGCCACGGCACGGGCTATCTCCTGTTTAATCTGTTCAAAAGCCTGCTGCTGCTCTGGGCCCCACGTAAAATTATTATTCTTCCGCGTCACCTGATAAAGGGGGCTTACAATAAGGCTGTAGTTTGGAACATGCATCCTCCAAAAGCCCACTACACCCAGAAAAGACTGTGTGTCTTTCTTGCTAGTGGGTGGAGACATAGCAGCAATCTTGTCGATCACATCTGCTGGGATGTGACGACGCCCATCTTGCCACTTTATTCCCAGGAATTGAATTTCCTGAGCAGGTCCTTTCACTTTGCTTCGCTTAATTGCGAAGCCAGCACGTAGACGGATCTGGATTATTTGTTCTCCTTTCTCAAAAACTTCCCTTGCTGTATTGCCCCACACAATGATGTCATCAATGTACTGTAAGTGCTCAGGAGCACCACCCTGTTCCAGTGCAGATATCGGAATGCAAGATAACACGCTATAATACAATATAATTAGAATTGAAGCTAATAAATCAAATATAATGAGAGAGAGAGGTTTCCGAACACCGAGAGGCCTACTTTGAAGTTGAAGGCGCCGCGGCTTGGAAGCACACCCACACCCGCTGCCAGGCAGTGAGAGAGAGAGAGCGAGCGTCGCTTCCATGACGTATTTTCCCTCTCTGGCCGCGAGGTCCCCTGGGACGTGTAGTACTTCTCTGTGCTCCACATGATGTTGTGATGTGGAATACCAATAGCAAAAAATTACAAAACACAAAACCATAACATTCTGCCATCGTCCTTCAACCACAGGAGGTACCGGAATTGATGTCAGTTGCCCCTGTAAGAGGACGGAAAATGAAACGAGTCTCAACTCAGCTAGAGAAGAAGGAAGAGGAGGAAGGAAAAGTAGAGGAGGAGGAGAAAGTAGAGGAAGCAGATGCTGTAAGAGAAGAGGAGGAAAGAGGTCCGGAGTGGCTCGATCCATGGAAAGCGGCCCTGAGTCTAGGGGAGGGGCCTTCAATAAGATCACGGTCACCAACTCCCAGAAGGGTAACAAGAAGTCCTGAAAGAGCAGGAGGTGGAGGTGAGCAAGACATTGTTACTGTTGTTGATCGATCTCTAAAAATGAGTGAAATTAGAGGTCTGAGAAAAGACTTTTCACGACACCCAAAAGAGCCTATCGTCATCTGGTTACTCCGCTGCTGGGACAGTGGGGCCAACAGTGTGTGGCTAGATGGTAGAGAAGCTCGCCAACTGGGTAGCATTACTAGAGACTCAGCCATTGACAGGGGTATTGGTACATGCCAGGATGGATCCTTCACCCTCTGGAAGCGAATGCTGTTAGCCGTAAAAGAAAGATACCCCTTCAAAGATGATCTGATGCCTGAGAAAAAGAAATGGACTGATATGGAAAAAGGTATCAGTTATTTGAGAGAACATGCCGTAGTGGAAATGTTATACAGTTCCGACTTCATCCCTGACTAGCCAGACCAAAATCATGATCCTGAGAAAGTCAGGTGTACACCAAATATGTGGCGTACATTCACGAAGACTGCACCGGAAAGGTATGCCAGTACACTTGCAGCAATGTATGGCAAAGGGGTAAGAAGACCCCTTGTAAATGAACTGGTTAATAGACTTCAAGACTTTGAGTTACATTTAGCCCCTCTACGGGCTTGTGTTTCGGCCATCACAAAGGTAGTTGAAAAGCTAAACAGAATGGAGAGCAAACAAGAAGATATAATGGACGAACTGTCTACCATGATTAATGCAGATGGATCCATGGTGGTACCAGATACATCTGATGGGAACCAGAATTCCCAAAACTGTCTACTGGAAGAGCTGATCAACTTGGTTTCCTCCCAACCTGCATCATCCAATATCTCAGCCATCAGAAGGAGACTTCCTCGTGCTCAGGCAAATGACAACAGTAAGACTACATCGCGTCTTGCCTTGTGGTGCTACCTGCGTGACCGTGGGGAGAATATGAAGAAGTGGGATAATCAGCCCACTCCTGCACTTCAAGCACGAGTGAAAGAATTACGAGACAGATCGACCACCAAGGTGAACTTCTCCAAACGGGTGACTGCTCCAGTCGTTGCGAACAATCGAGGTAACAAATAGGGGGGCCCTGCCCCCAGCCAGGGGGGAGAAAGGGACAATAGAGTATACTGGACTGTGTGGATTAGGTGGCCTGGCACATCACGACCACAGAAATATAAGGCCCTGGTGGACACTGGTGCACAGTGCACCCTAATGCCCTCGAGTCACCAAGGGACAAAATTGATTTATATTCATGGAGTGACTGGGGGTTCCCAAGAGTTGACTATGTTGGAGGCTGAGATAAGCCTCACTGGTAAAGACTGGCAGAAACACCCTATTGTGACTGGCCCAGGGGCTCCCTGTATACTTGGTATCGATTACCTCAGAATGGGATATTTCAAGGATCCTAAGGGGTATCGATGGGCCTTTGGAATAGCTGCTGTAGACACAGAAGGTGTTAAGCAGTTGTCTGTTTTGCCTGGCCTGTCGGAAGACCCATCTGTTGTGGGGCTGCTACGAGTAAAAGAGCAGCAGGTACCGATTGCTACAAAAACGGTGCACAGACGTCAGTATCACACCAATAGGGATTCCTTGCTCCCCATTCATGAGTTAATTCGTCAACTGGAGAGTCAGAGAGTGATTAGTAAAACTGACTCACCTTTTAACAGCCCCATATGGCCGGTGCGTAAAGCCAGTGGAGAATGGCGGCTAACG
The DNA here is from genome assembly GCA_030625065.1 of Alectoris magna. Taxonomy (NCBI): domain Eukaryota; kingdom Metazoa; phylum Chordata; class Aves; order Galliformes; family Phasianidae; genus Alectoris; species Alectoris magna. The sequence continues at coordinate 37,923,366 of CM060560.1, forward strand.
GTAGACTACCGTGGCGTGAATGAAGTAACACCCCCACTGAGTGCTGCTGTGCCGGACATGTTAGAACTCCAATATGAGCTGGAGTCAAAATCAGCCAAATGTTATGCCACCATTGACATTGCGAATGCCTTCTTTTCCATTCCTTTGGTCACAGAATGTAGGCCACAGTTTGCCTTCACCTGGAGGGGCATTCAGTATACCTGGAACCGTTTGCCCCAGGGGTGGAAACATAGTCCCACCATTTGCCATGGGTTGATCCAGACTGCACTGGAACAGGGTGGTGCTCCCGAGCACTTACAGTATATTGATGACATCATTGTGTGGGGCAATATCATAGTTAGTAAATAAGTTTTACTCCTCAGATCGTTGCCGCTGCTCCGTTTGTTCCCTTGAACTCCCATCTCCCTACCCCTTTTCCCTTTTTCCCTTTTTTTTCTGAGGGGGCCGGGGGGCTACGGGCCTACTGCCCCCTCCCCTGTCACGGACACAGATTGATCTTGATAACCCCGTGACACTCATCAAACAAATTAACCATTCATTTGTCATTCTCTTCTGACCCTTGTTTTCATGGAAAACCTATGTTTTCTGCAGATAGAATTTTATATATCAGCTATGTGATGACTTGTGTTTTCAGAGCTTTAGGCATTCAGAAAAATAAGGGTGCTAAGAAGTGATGAAATAAAAATACTATGAATTCCTTATGAGATAAAAATGATACTGTATTCTGTCTAGAATATGGAATATTCTAGTTTATTAGCATAGAATTTTGTAAAATTATTTAAAAAAAAATTAAATTGTAAAATTTGTAAAATTGCAGTGCCTTGTGAATTTTTCATAATGACATTTAATTTTATAAATAGAGCTTTATTTGGTTTTATTTTATTTATTTATTTTATGGTATTTATTTTACCATGGATAATTTGCATATAACTCCCAAATCTAAGCACACAGGTTGGATCATATAGCTTTAAGTACATAAGATCCTTCATGACTATTGTCAGTATAGTACCTTGCAGATCTCTTCTGAAAATGTTAAGCACTTCAGCACGAGTTATACCCTCAGTCTTGACTTCCAGTTATAACCATTTTATTAAAACCGTCTTTTTTTTTTTTAATTTTTACTGCTGCTTTGCTTAGTCAATTTTTATATGGCGATTAAATATTGAAATGAAGTAATGGTTTTCACTTTGATGAATTATCTCATTATGAGTATATAGCTGCATCATCTGGAATAGCCACAAAGTGATGGTGAGCAATGTGAGTAGTCAAAAAGTACTTGTTTTGTGAAATCCATATTGTGGAAAGTAATACCTATTCTGCCAGAGAGTTTCAGAAACAAAGCAAAAATTTAGAAGACTTATTATGAACATAAAGAATAATCTCTGAGTATTGACATCTCTTCCGGAACTCCTTATATTGTATTATGAATTGATACTATGAAAACTCTAATATTTCTTGCATGATCCTATCAGAAGTGGGAGAAAAAAAGAAGAAGAAGAAAAAAAAAAAGCTTAAAATATGAATGATAACATGTGATCATGCATGTGTGTGGTAACATCGATAAAACTTGGATTGAACAAAAGTGACATGTCCTGAAACATGATACTGAACTGCCAGTGAGGAGTCTGATCATATATTAGGCTTCTGCATGTTGAATATTTAGATACTGGAAGAGATGTTCTCTGAAAGAAGGTAAAGGAAATTTTTCAGGAGTAGGGGAAGATCCCAGAGATGAGATAGCTGTGTGGAGGCAAATGCTAGGGTAAGTACCAAGACTTTCTCTATTAATACCTGATATTGTTGACTGTGGGTAGCAGTATGGCAAGAGCCAATATGATTTTTTATGCAGTTCTCCTGAACCAACAGTGATGTCTCTGCAGAAAAGAAATGTCAGGATCTGGTATACATAATGCTGGAGAGTGAGTGAATAAAAGTGGAGTAGAAGTTCTAATCTGCTTGGCTCCTAAATAAACTCTAGAGTCTATATCCACTATGATCCACCACTTGGTATGTCCTAACTCATGACATTCCTTAGACTGTAGCTCATCTAACCTAAGTAGGTATCTGTCTTATATTTATCATCAATATGTAAGGCTGCTGAGTCTCCAAAATTTCCCTGTTTATCCCTTTTCAGAAAAAAAGATTCAGTTGTATCTATTTAAAGACAAATTAGTGGCGCCCTTGGTGATATCATTATTCATTTAAATATATTATATTGCTGAGCTTTCTAGTATTGAAATGCTAACAAGCTTGAAAGTTGGGTGAAATTTATTAATTTTTAGTTGAGGAGAAAACCAAGAACTTTTTAGATATTTACTGTAAATAAGAGTTTTCTGAAAAACTACATCCCTACAGCCTATGTAAAACAAGATGTTCATTGTAATTTCAGAAATGAAATCCATGATCCAGCAATGTACCCTTGTATCAAAGAATTCCATAAACATCCTGGGCCATAGTTGTAGATGTGTAGTCAGCAGGTCCAGAATAGTGATCCTTCTCAGATTTAATACCTCTATCATGTTTCATTATAGCCAGTTATTCAGGTTTGCCAAAAGTAAAATTGCTCACTACTGAAAAGATCTTGGAAAACTCAAAGAAAAAAAAAAAAATCTATCATGTTGACAAGAAATATTGCTGTTAATTTAGTAAGTGGTGTTCAGATCTGAAAGAAACTCATATATAACATTGCATTTCTTCAGGGATTTTTGCTCTTTATTGCAATGAAATAAGACGGTAATAATTTACAATATTCTAAATGCAAATAGAAGGAATAATTAAGAGTTTGAAACTAATTATACATGGCATATTTCAGAGGACTATCCTGTAAATGCTGAATAAGTAAGAGTGAATTATACACAATATTCCCTTACTCTAATTCTGGTAGTAATCCCACCTGATCAATGGTGCTTTCTCTAGAGTAAGCTCCCTATGATTTTATCACAAAGCCAGTTAGGTTCTAAAGATCGTATGTAACACCAACTTAATTAGGACACAAAGTATGTTACCTGACCTTTTCTGGGATGAGTATGGTTCCTATTGCCTTAATTGTAGTGATACTGCATGCTGTAAAAGTTCCTACATCTTATGTCAAGCAATCTGCAATTCAGTGTAAGTTAATACCTCCTAATACTATATGTTTGTAATGTCATACAGATATTACACATAGTATACCTACCTCTTACACTCTTGGTTACCTTGGCAAAGTGACTTCCATATGAATTTTTAGAAATGGAAAAAGATCTTCTCTTTCTATTGTAGTTTATTTAGGGGATCAATTGTAACAACACGCATTCTGTATGCTCCTTCTTCATCTGTGGATGAAAGGGTTGCCAGGCAGCACTAAAAATCATTAAAAAAAAAACAAAAACAGTTAGAGACTTTATTTAGCTTTTTAGATAAATAAATAAATAAATAAATGAAGCTGAAATATTTGTACAGTTGCACGTAGCTTGATAATTGAGAACTGTACATGGTGAGTGTAATGTGCAATGTAGTAATAAAATGGTGCATAAAGTAGATGACTTTGGTCTTAAATTTGGAGCATGGTACAAAGATTTTTTTATTCTTTTATTTTTTTAATGAATCCATGGTGTTTGATTTCATGTTTTTAAATAATTAGATCTGTTAGCCTTCAGAAGTGCTCTTAGTTTGCAGACACTTTGAAATAAATCACGAATATCTCTGACATTTCTTCATATCATTTTTATGAAAAGAAACTCTTTTTATAAGCAGATGACATAAATGCTATACTTCCTAGATTCCAACGTGATACTTACAACTTTTCTGCATGTCAACTGTCCTGAATAGTTGAAAATTTTTTGACATTGAAATAATCTTTTTTTTTTTTTTTTCCTGAACTCTAGTTTTCTAATCAATTATTGCACTTTATATCAAAGTACAAACTGGTCCTTTACATACAGTAGAGCCCTTTATAAGAAATCAGAGTATCTGTTTGACAGGCCCAGTAAAACATATATAGATGAAATAATTTACATATTTAGAAATATTACTTACTTACTTACTTACTTACTTTAGAAAATTAAAGGAGAGAAAAAAGCAAATACTTGTAATAAATTAGGCTGATACAATACCACTGTTTGTTCTTCTCAGTTGAGCTACAATTTTCCTCTGCTACCTTTAAAGGTAGGTTGTCTTACTGTGCTAAGATGTCTTGTTGTTTATTTTGTTTCTCTACCACAACCTTTAAAGAGAGAAAGAACACAGAGAAAATCTTATGTTTTCACTTTCCTTAGCTTTTCCTACCATAAAATCACAAGGGATTCCTTCATGTTTCTTATAACTGACTTGTGAAGAATCACACAGTACAGTGTGAAATGTTCACTTTTCCTTTCATGAACATGTATAATACATATACTCTATGCTGGATTCTTTTCTACTGTGAGACTAATTTCATTTGTTATTTTGAAAAACACCGTGTACTATTCCCAACTGTAATGGGAAGCATTGCATTTATGTGTGACATAAATGTTGCGAGATTCATTGCTACTCATTTCTGTATTATTTAAATACAAGTGAGAGTGCACAGAGTTTAAAATGAAGAACTGAAGAACTGAAGAACTAAATGAAGAACATTAACATACATAACATCACTAAGATTTCTTTCTATGACATTTGTGAAATTTATGGAGAATCCATCAGTGATACCTTCCTGTCATATAATATTTTATTGATAATTATTATTGAGCCCCACGCATGCAATGTGATCAGACATGCTAGCAGAATTTTAGCGTGTAAGGGGGCTAATATTCTAGAAGTTCAATGGAATGTATATTGTTCACCGGAATATAAATGCAGTAATATTGGTAATTGCTAATATCAGCAATAAGTTAAAGCTATTTATATCTATATATTTATTTATATCTATTTATTTAGTTAGATATTTACACAGCTCTAGTATGTTGTATAAATTGGTGCAGATCCAAGGTAGATCTAACAAAAGTATTTTTGCCAAAAAGGATGGCAAAAAGGTATTAAGATAACACTTTTGCAGTCCTCAGCAGTTTTTCATTGGAGAGTGTTTTCTTCTTGGGTAGATTTTTCCCCAAATCTTCCAGATTGCAAGAACTTTCATAAAAGAGGCTGATTACAGGTTGATGTCCTCCTTACACTGAATAATACAGTACATAAGAAACAGTCTAGAGAGATCATATTAGACAGCTGAGTAGATAACTAGCATATCAAAGAGATTTGTAGTCTTTCAGAATGAAATTCAGAGCCAATTAACTTCTTCCCATGAAGCCACCGCTTGCATTCTTTTCTTGTCCTCTAACAGATGAAAAATCATTCTGTTGTGAAACTGCATTACTTGAAATAGTTATCTCTCTTTCTCATATCTCAGATGTGTGCTAAATTAATAGAACATTCAAATATATATGTTATGTGAGTTAAATCACTTCCATCAAACTTGTAGATCTTTAAGTAATAAGTACTTCAGTATGAAACAAAACCCAATATTATAGAAATGAATAAAATACTTCTTTAGCTGATACAAGAATTGCTGATCCACTCAGGACAAACAAACATCACACATTGTAAGACTGATCAAATAAATAGAAGAAAGTATAATATCCACTCTTTAAAAGATTGGGTCCTTTTGTGCAAAGATATTTTAATTAAAACCTTCTGGTTTTGTTTTTGTAAAATTTCACTGCATAACTTATAAATTTACAAAATAAATTATGAGTATGATTCAGAAGCAAAATAATATTAAAAAAAATCATAAAAGGAACTCAAAAGAGCTCCTGTTTCATTGCTGTTTAGGTTTTATTAAAGAAGAAGCAATGTCAAAAATGTAGTGAATATGTAATACTACTCACTGCAAAGAGTGGAGTGGGAAAAAAAAAAAAAAAAGAGGAACCCTTAGCAGGTTGTATGCCAGCTAACTTCAGACATTTATTTTGTATCATCTGTGGCTGCAGTAGTCATCTAGCTTCCTTTTAAACTCAGTAGGAAGATACAGTTATGCCAAAGATGCTATTAATCTCAACCTAACACAGCTGTTTAAGGAGTCAAAATAATTGTCATATTTCTGCTTGTTTCTTTCTTTTATAATGGTAAGATTAATCAACTAGTCAGCTGTAGATAGCTACATGATAAACACCTCAACATAGATGAAATGAACCTCAAAACTTGTTTTAAAAGAAAACCTTCTTATATACTCTCCACTTGAAACTATAAGAGATTCTAATCCTGTGATATCTGTTGCTTGTGATAATATGAGACTATTTTAGGTTTTATTTTGAAGGAATTGTACTTATAGAGGATACACACTACATAGGACAGTGTATATTTAAAATGTTTTAACATATGTACCTAACTCTCCAGAAAAATTATTTACAGTGGTTAGAAATCTCTAGGAACCTATTATATAATTCATTCAAGTAAAACAAACGTCTTACTCTACTGACTGGGAAAAATGAGCTGAAAATGCATAGAATCTATATTCATGAGTGAAAATTTAGTCTACCTAAATTAGGTATACAGCTTTCTTAACTGGGGCCAAAATAAATCTCTAGATAGCTATGTAACCTGAGATCAATTTTACATAGCCTCATTCTGAAGTTTAGTACTAAACAGAGGAAATCGATTTTCATCAAAGTGATGACAGGAATGTTTAATAACCTCACAGTTAGAAATAAATGGAAGTTTCTATGTACAGGGGCAGGATTTAGTTGTACAAAAAAAAAAAAAACCTCACAGCTAAGGAAATCCAAATCTACATAGAGGTGACAGAAGATGTTCTAATGTAGCTTCAGTTGCAGTTGTTGCCAGTAAATATAGTATATTTGTTAAACGTAATATGTTTGTTAAATACAAATTGATCTTAGGCATTTTCATTTGGACAGTTCTACCCTCTGTGTGAATGTGTCACCACTGGTTAATAAAAAAAAAAACAAAAAACAAAAAAACCCAAAAAACTGAAGGCACTGGCTGCCTACTATAGGTGTCTAGTGTCATTTTAGGTACTGCTGATCATCCTACTGAACCTACAGATGCTGCTACTATAAAATGAATAGTTTCTGTAAGTCACTTACGAAATCTACCAGTATCAGATGAATGCGATACATGACATGAAATGTCTATAGTTTGCCAACAAAAAAGCAACAACAATATAGAATAATATCTGAAGTTCCCACTGAATTGGTCTTTACTCCATACATACATTTCTAGAGCTGCTGGACATACCCTTGAGTACTCTACCTCTGCAGAAAAGTATTGATCTTTTTCAAGCTGTGCTTCACATCTGCTAGAACCTTGTGTAGCTGCCTTGGGTATCCTGAGTAATATTGAAGTGCCTCAAATCAGTACACACAGCAGCTGAGTGTGAGCAGGGGATTCAAGCTCTGAGGAGTTGCATTAATAACTTTCTATATTTCCATCACCCTTCATTTATCTAGTAGCACATTTGAAGCTACTGAAATAACTAATAGAAATTGTGAAGCAAAAAATTGAATACGGTATAGATCTGGTGTATTGTGAGCGGGACAAAGATTTTGGCAGGTCCTTTAAGTCACCTTTCTAAATGGAGGTCATGTAGAAAAGACCTAATACTTCCTGAAACCAAAGAAAATATGGTCAGACATTAATTTCATATTTAGGATTTTGCCATTGACAACAGTAGGAAAAAAATTAGCCCAGATATAAAAAAGTATTATGTAGTCGCCTTTCTTCTCATTGATAAGCCACTTCTAAACAGTTCTAAAAAGAGGGGGAAAAAAAAAAAAGAAGCTTAAAGGAACTAGTAGGCAGTCTTTCAACATTTCGAGGTCAAAATGTGTTGTTTCATCTAAACAATGTTTTAAGATTTTTGGTTGTATCTTTGAAATGAAATGAATTAACAACAAGCCAAAGCATGCTTGCCACAAGAAAATATATATATATATATATATATATATATATATATATATATATATATTTAGTGGTTTGCTGTAGTCTCTCTTTAGCTTGTTGGGATAATTCTCAAGAGACAAACAATTCTGAATGCTAAGTAAGTGACTAATGTTGAAAGCGTTACTATAGTGATCTCAACTTCTGCTGTTTATTGGCTAGTGTTTGTTCCCTCACAACTGAATGGACACACATAATATGAACAATGAACTTGAGTGCCTATCTTTAATCTAGTGCATGACTCATATAGTCTGGTGGTTTAAGACCCTACACACCACACCTTATGCAAAACAAAAAGTCATTAATCTTGTTTTTGACAGTGTTTTTATCTTAGTGTCATATTTACCTGATGTGTTTGAAGGCTAAGAAATTTAACTCACAAAATCCTCAATGATTTGGGATAATCTGATGCAAGGTGAAGAGTAAGAGGTAATGATGGGCAAGATGGAGAATTTGGGACCATAGAGTTTTCAAACATAAAAGATGCATGATAAACATGATGTATGTTATAGGTTTGTATATACATATTTTTGTATTTTGTTATTCTACCTGAACAATGAAAGCTGTAGCTGAGGTAGTTGGAGAAGGAAAAAGCGGATATGTGGAAATTTGCACATTCACCAGTTTGCAGCACATTTTCAAAAGTGGAGGTGTGGAAGAGGAGACTGACTGTATTCATTTCAGATGCCTACAGAGTTCAGTTATTTGAGAGTCTGCAGAAGACATGAGACTGACTGCCAGCAGCTGCTGTAGGAGGGCGTAAGTCCTGTGACACATCTGCTAGATCTGTATAGATCTCTGTATAGCTACAGATGATTGTTAGTTGCTGAGCTGAGACAATTTACAGAGAAACGCGCAGGATAAGATATTTCTTTTTTTAAATATATGACAAAAACAACACTGTAGGTACATACATCTGTGCTAACCACCTTAAATTTTATAATTTGATGTACATTGCTCCATTAACAGAGCTCTGAAAAAGATGAGATGAGTAGGTCTTTTAAGTGACTATTTCCCTCCACTGTTTATAAAGCAAAAATAGGCTGAGGCAGACATCAACACTAATGAAGTCAGGATTCATCTGAAGCATCAAGTTCAAGATGGTTCAAGACTGCTGCAAGGGCCATAAGAAAGGGGTTGGCATATCAGTTTAGATGTCTAAAGAGAGGAATTTGGCATGAAGAATCAGATTTAACAGCAGAGCTGGAAAGGATAGATTCTGAAGAGGCAATGAAGAATCAAATGATTAAAAAAAAACAAACAACAAACAGAGACAGACATCTCAATCTCATGAGTTAAGAAATTTTGCCACTCACAAAGAAAACTTTAATCACATACTGAAGACAACGGAGTCCTCATTTTGTCTCTGCCATGAACATTGTGCTTGGAAAATATTCCTGCTTTAGATGTTAAATGCCTCAGTTTCCTCAGTTCACAGCAGGAAATGATAATGCTTTAAATAATTTTACAACATGTTAATGTGAAATATCCAAAAAAAAAAAAAAAAAAAAAAAAAAAAGCTTCTAATTCTACTGATTTCTTCTTGTAGAATATTTGTCAGATAAATTCAGAAAGAGGACAGTCTCAGCAATATACAAAAATATAGAAAATTACAATTTGTATTACTAAGAGGAGTATGAAATATAGTAATAATAAAGCAGTTCCAGTAAGTGACAAAGGTTTTATAAAAATGATTTAAAATTGAGTTTCAGGAAATAATCACACATACACAGCTTGCTGTTGTGGCTTTTTAATCCAGTAGGTGTAAAATTGAAATCCTTGCATTACTATGGGAGAACTATTTTAAGTAATTAGGGCAAAGCCTGTGTAAGATGTGCTAGACATAAAATATCCAGGATAAAGAATTAAACTGTGATCAAAATAGGATGTTATAAACTTTTCAAAGTATAAGATGATTTTAAGTAGTGAACTGCATTAGCTCTGAGCAGTTTTACATTACAATTTTTATGATTTTCTGTAGCACTACTTAATTAGCATTTATAACCTCCACTTTCTCCCCTTCTCACTGTTCTTTTGCACTAACTGGGCCAGCAGTGCTGAATCCCGGCTTTTCAGATTCTTGAATCTAAACTTTACTGCAAGTTATTCACAAGATATATTACTTGAATTGAATCCCATTTTCAAGTGTTTTTTTCTCAACCTGAAACAGGATTCAGGACCTCAGTCATAGATTGCAGATGCTGACTGCAGATACTAATTGCAGACAGTTAGATTTTGTTTTCTGTGTGCAATTCTTTATTTATCAAAGTATTTATGTTACCATTAAAGTTAATGAGGATACAGTAATAACTAGTGAATGAAATTTAGCAAGCAGTGCAGTTCATTGTAAAATGACTAGTTTGTTTTTTTTTTTTTCTGAATTTCTCCAGACTCCATTAACTAAAATTGACCCAAATGCCAAAACTTCAACACCCATCTACATATGATCTTCTTTAGGTCCGCAGAGGCAACTGCTTATTTTTGTTTCTGTAGTAAAGTACTAGTTCTTTTCTGTGTGTGTGTGGGGGGGGGGGGGGGGGAGAAATAAAGGAAAAAAAAAGAAAAAAGAGGAAAAAAAAGGATTTTTAACAAATGTTCTCATGTAGATAAGATGTCATAAAAAGAAAATCTTTTTTTTTTAAATTATTATTATTTTTTTCCCCAACACAGAAGACAGTGAAAAGTTACTCCTGATCTAAAACTAATCATTCTTTGCTTTTGAGAGTCTGGTTTCTGTTAAGATTTCATACAGCCAGCAACTTGTGAAAAGGAGAACTTGAGTAACTTGTTCTAAAGGCAAAGTGTTTTTTTGGTTGGTTTTTTTTTTTGTTTTTTGTTTTTTCTTAAAGGTATTGGTAACATCTATGTTTAAATTAAGTTGCTAGATTGATTATGATATGTTTTAGGAATAACGCAGTAACAAGCTGACTCCATTTTGATGAAGTGTTCTGAGAATATATTGAGGGCTCAGTAGTCATAAGGATATGTTGGTCGAAAGATGCAATTTAGGGAGAGCTAGAATAGAAACAAACATACAAGAGTTAAATGACAGAAAGGTCAATAGTTGTCCAGTACTAGAAATGTATATCAAAGATTCTCTGGTACCACTGGATCAGACATTCAGGCCTAGGTTTTTTGAAGAAATTGTTCAGATGATATTCAAGGATAAATGTTGGTAGACACCTCTGGGTATCTGATCATTCCAACTAGGAAAAAGTGGCAATTTCAAAGTGTCATAAGCTTAAGTTTGCTAATGTAAAAATTCTCAGTGTTGACATACATAGAATATTTTACAATTTCCATTGGAGTACTCAGAATTTAGAATCATAAGCATTTTCTAATTAGAACTAGTAAAATAATTCTTCCAAAACACAGTTTTAAACACATAAGTGCATCACATTTTACAACTACGATACTTGTGTATGCTATACTTCAGAACTAACTTAGGCTACATGAAATACTCAAATTGAAACATGTCCAGTTTTGTTTAAGAGTGAGAATGCTTACCGTTTACTGAAATTCTAGGTGCAAGATAACCTCTCTGTTTTACAGATTACTGAGTTCCTAGTTTATTAGCTACAGAGGCAGAGACAAATTAGTAGAAGATAATAAGTAACCAGTATCAAAATGACTGTATGAACACAAATAGTTTCAGGCACTCAAGAGAGTCATTTAGTTAACAGAAATGTAGAAAAAGTAAAGTTTAAAAAGAATAAATGTACTTGCAAAGTGAGTATTTGCCATATAGAGTACCTCGGTGCCAAGGTACTCAGAACTGTCTGACGCTACTTTAGTGACCGTAAGCAAATCCTTTTAGAAGACTTGCAGATTTGCTTATAGTCTAGGAATGCTGTAATCTCTTGAGATTCAAATATTCCAAAGGATGAACAAAATAGGAATAACACATTTTAAGTAGTATTTCCATTTGTTTGATATTAGAGACTGGAAGCTGTTTTTCTTAGCTGAGATAATCAAGTTGAGATGGTTAAAATGGGAATAAATAAAATAGTTTGAAAGACAGTACCATACTAATAACTAAGAAGGCTTTCTAATGTTTCTTTGATTCATACAAGGGCATGTAGACTATTATAAATACAAAGTAAACACCTTCTCCCACATCACAAATATTAGTTAAAAAAAAAAAAAAAAAAAAACACAGACCTCGATCAGCTAAAATTTGGCTTTAGAAACACTAACAAAAAACTGAAACCAGTTGCCCAGAGATTTGTGAATGCCCCATCCCTGGACGTGTTCAAGACCACGTTGTACGGTCAGCCTGATTCAGTGGTTTGCAACCTTGCAGCAGCAGGGATTTGGAACTACGTGACCTTTAAGATCCCTTCCATCCTGATCCAGTGTATGATACTATGATTCTATGAAACTAAAATGAGAACAGGAATAGTAACTTCATATGAGAAGGGAAGTTGTGTAGGAGTTCAAATGTGATGCCTTATTTGATGCCTTATTGTCCTGCAGGATGAGAGGATGAGTCACACATCAACAGGTTTTCATACCAAATTAAAATAAAATAAAATAAAATAAAATAAATAAATAAAAATAAATAAATAAGTAAAAAGGAGAGAGAGAGAAGGAGAAGTAGTGAGAGAAGTAGTGATGGACATAGTGATCATAGTAAAAGAGATTCCTCAAACTTCTTTAAAAATATACCAGCTCCTACAGGCTTTCATGAGCTAAAAGATCATACACAGGTGCCTGTTGAAAAGGCATGGCATAATGTTAGCATATAGAATGCTTTTTAAAGCACTGTGATCGGTGGGAAATTCTCTCTTAATACATAAATGGAAAAGAAGAAAAAGCAGAGGTAGAAACATTTCAAAGTTTAATGGAGGAGGAAAAAAATCTCAAAATTCTGAAGATTTCTGAAATGATTAAAAAGTGAAAGAATTAAAAATTGTAGGCAATATTTAAAGCAAAGACCATTACAATGATTCTGGAAGGGTATTAAAAGTAACATAATCTGAATTTGGAAATTTACACTCTGAACCTTTGTTCCTGCTAGCTTTTCTACTCTGGTGAAAAAAATCTTTTTTTAATTTTTATTATTATTATTATTTTTTAAATGCCAGCTCAGTGTTTACTTTTTACTAGGAAAACAGAATTCTGAGCTGAGTATGGGAAAAGAAAGACCTGGACAAATTACATCTCAAGATACTGGCTGAAGTGCATCTACACCAATGCATGCAGCATGGGCAACTGGGCAACAAGCAGGAGGAGCTGGAAGTAATTGTGAGACAGGTGAACTATGATCTAGTTGCTATTACTGAAACATGGTGGGACCACTGCCATGACTGGAGTGCTGTGATGGATGGCTACAAGCTCTTCAGAAAGGATAGACAAAGAAGGAAGGGTGGTCGCGTGGCCCTTACTATTAAAGACTGTTTTGATGTTGAAGAGCTTGGGGTTGAGAATGATAAAGTTGAGTGCCTGTGGGTAAGGATGAGGGAGAATGCCTGTAGGGGCAACATCTTGGTGGGGGTCTGTTATAGACCGCCTAATCAGGATGAAGAGATGGATGAGGCATTCTACGAACAGCTTGCGGAAGTTGCATGATCGCTAGCACTTGTTCTCATGGGATACTTCAAATTCTCTGGTATACGTTGGAAATATAATACGGCATAGAGGAAGCAGTCCAAGAGGTTTCTAGAGTGTGTGGAAGATAGCTTCCTTATGCAGCTGGTACGAGAGCCTACCAGGGGTGGTACCCTGCTAGAACCTGCTCTTCACTAACAGTGAAGGACTGGTGGGTGATATGAAGGCTGGGGACTGTCTTGGGCAGAGCTACCATGAAATTGTAGAATTCTCTGTTCTTGGAGATGTCAGAAGGGTGACTAGCAAAACTGCTATCTTAAACTTCTAGAGGGTGGACTTTGACCTGTTCATGACGCTCGTTGCAGGGGTCTCTTGGGAGTTGCTCCTTAAGAGTAAAGGGGTCCAGGAAGTCTGGACGCTCCTCAAGATGGAAATCTTAAAGGCACAAGAACAGGCTGTCCCTGAATGCCATAAGGCTAGCCGTAGGGGAAGAAGACTGGTGTGGATGAACCTGGAACTATCGTTAGACTTCAGAAGAAAAAGAGAGTCTTTGTCTTCTGGAAGAAGGGACAGGCTACTTGTGGAGATTACAAGGAAGTTGCTAAGGTCTGCAGGGAGGTAGTTAGGAAGGCAAAAGCCCAACCTGAACTCAGATTGGCCACTGCAATAAAAGAGAATAAGAAATGCTTTTACAAATATATCAGTGGTAAGAGAAGAACCAAGGAAAATGTCCATCCTTTAGTTGATGCAGTGGGGAATATGACCACTGAGGATAAGGAGAAGGCTGAGGTCCTCAACGCCCTCTTTACATCTGCCATTAATAGGCAGATCAGTTATCCTCAGGGTACTTTATGCCTTGATCTGCAAGTCTGGGATGAAACGCAGAATACACCCCCGGTAATTCAGGTGGAGACAGTTAGGGAGCTCCTCCTCCATCTGGACTGTCACAAGTCTATGGGACCAGACAGACTCCACCCTCAGATACTGAGGGAGCTGGCAGGGGTGATTACCGAGCTGCTCTCTGCCATCTACTAGTGCTCCTGGTTATCTGGAGAGGTCCCAGAGGATTGGAGGCTTGCTGATGTGACTCCCATCTACAAGAAGGGCCGTAAGGAGGATCTGGAGAACTATAGGCCCATCCGCCTGACCTTGGTACTGGGGAAAGTTATGGAGGAAATAATCTTGGGTGAGATCACACGGCATGTGCATGACATCCAGGGGATCAGGCCAACCCAGCATGGGTTCATGAAAGGCAGGTCATGCTTGACCAACCTCATCTCCTTCTATCACTGTGTGACCAGACTGGTAGATGAGGGAAGGCTGTTGATGTAGTCTACCTAGACTTCAGCAAAGCCTTTGACATGGTCTCTCAGAGTACTCTCCTGGGGAAACTGGCTACCCCTGGCCTGGACAGGTATACCCTGCTTTGGGTAAGGAACTGGCTAGGGAGCTGTGCCCAACGGGTAGTGGTTAATGGAATTAAGTCCAGCTGGCAACCTGTTACAAGTGGTGTCCCCCAGGGGTCAGTACTGGGGCCCATCTTGTTTAATATCTTTATTGATGACCTAGATGAAGGGATTGAGTGTACCCTCAGTAAGTTTTCAGATGATACCAAGTTGGGAGGTGGTGTAGATCTGCCTGATGGTGGGGAGACCCTTCAGAGGGATCTAGGTAAGTTGGATCACTGGGCTGAGGTGAATGGGATGAGGTTCAACAAGGCCAAGAAAGACATTGAAGCTCTGGAACGTGTCCAGAGAAGGGCAACGAAACTGGTGAGGGGTCTGGAGCACAAGTCTCATGAGGAGTGGATGAGGGAGCTGGGATTGTTTAGTCTGGAGGAGGCTCAGGGGAGACCTCTTTGCACTCTACAACTTCCTGAAGGGAGGTTGTGATGAGGAGAACTTTGGCCTCTTCTCCCAGGCAACAAAGAGGACCCAAGGAAATGGCCACAAGTTGTACCAGAAGAGGTTTAGATTAGACATAAGAAAAATCTTTTTCTCTCAGAGAGTAGTCAGGCACTGGAATGGCCTGCTCAGGGAGGTTGTGGAGTCGCCGTCACTGGCGGTGTTCAAGAGGCCTCTGGATGAGCTGCTACCTCATCCATATAGAGAAGATATAGTTTAGTGATTTGTGGTAGCAATGATAATGGGAGAAAGGTTGGACTAAATGATCTTGTAGGTTCTTTCCAACCATGTGATTCTATGATTCTGCAATTCTATGATTCTATATCGGAACTTGAGATATAAGAAATTAAAACATTATAGTATCTGTTGACTACAAGTCCTTGTCATTGGATAACTATTTCCTTCTTTTATGTGAAACGAAGTGGTGACACTATTTCAGTATCAGGTTCTTCTTTATAGGTTATATCACAAGGAACATTTGGTTTTGGCAGTACTTTCAGAGGGCACAAAGATTCATTAAGCACAATTGTCATCCTTAAATGTGTTTCCTTTAGGCAGTGATAAGACATATGATCGATGTGGAAATTGCAGTGCTACTGCTACTATTTTGTCTTTGGCATCTAGTGCAGGTACAGACTTAGAGGAGGTTTAATGTGTACCTGAAGGCAGATATAGACCCTCTGAGTTCAGTTCAACAGTTGCTTAAGAAGTGTAATTATTCATTCAGCTCCTCCCTATTTTTGAGAGACATATTCTGCTTGTGTTAGTGCTTGTTAGAGCCTTGGTATACTGAAGTGCTCACTGTCTTCAATGAAGTGATGGGCACAGAATAATTTATGATTTATGACACCAAGTTGGGAGGTGGTGTTGATCTGCTTGAGGGTAGGGAGACCCTTCAGAGGGATCTAGATAAGTTGGATTGCTGGGCTGAGGTGAATGGGATGAGGTTCAACAAGGCCAAGTGCCGGGTCCTGCACTTTGGCCACAATAACCCAATGCAGTGCTATAGGCTTGGGGCTGAGTGGCTGGATGACTGTGAAGAGGAAAGGGTCCTGGGGGTGTTGGCTGATGGTCAGCTGAATGTGAGCCAACAGCATTCCCAGGTGGCCAAGAAGGCCAATGGCATTCTGGCCTATATTAGAAATAGTGTGGCCAGTAGGAGCAGAGGGGTGTTCAAGAGGCATCCGGATGAGGAGCTATGAGACATGGTTTAGTAGTTCGTGGTAGCAATGGTAATGGGAGGACAGTTGGACTAGATGATCTTGTAGGTCCTTTCCAACCTTGTGATTCTATGATTCTGTGATTTTATGATTTGCAGAAAAAAATGAAAGTGTTTTGGATTCTATAAACCTTAGAAGTGCTCAGTAATACTATGCATCTGCCACATACATAGGAAATATTTAGTAGCTGGCAGATAATAGAAAAAACAAAAGTACTTAATATTACTAGCTAAATCTGAAAGTTAATGACAATTATTCCTAATTTGATGTTAAACTGTGATCCAGGAGAGATTCTCAGGTCAACACACCCTTTCAGGCCTGTTTATTTACTAACTAATTATTTTCTGAGCTCATATTCTATTCTTTCAGAACTTTTACAAAAGCTTCTAATGAAAGGTGTTCCAGCAACTTAACTTTGAGTGCCCATGGAGTCCAAGCTGTATATAGCAGCCTCTTAAAAAGTTTGAACAATGACACATTCCTCATGTATCTGCTTATACCTCTTGAATTATTCCTTCTTTTATTTGAGCTTAATCAAGCACTTGTTCATTTATGCAGGTTCCTGTGCCTTTCTGTCACTTCCTGCTCATTGGCATGGACCAGTCTTCATTATGGTTTAGTGGGACATAGTTAAGTTGACATGCTGGTGATGGGTTGATAGTTGGACTAGATGATCTTAATGTTCTTTTCCAACCTTAATAATTTTATGATTCTGGAAAGGAGGCAGTCCTTGAAACTCTCTCAGGACAGGTGAGGGGGAGATGTGAAGCTATGCATGAGGGATGGGCTTTTTCTTGAAGTTGTTGATGGCAGAGTTGAGACCTCCTGGTTAAGGATTAAATGACAAAGAAATGTAGGAGTCTACTATTGACCATGAATTCTGTAAGGAATTGAGATATATCTCTACATTAGCTGCCCTTGTCTTTACAAGCGACTTTAACATCCCAGAGAATATCATACTAGACAATAGAAACAAGTCCAAGAAATTCTGTAGGCACATTGATCCTGGTATAGGTACTAAGGGAAACAAATTTAGCATTTGTTGTTTGCAAACAGAGAGGGTGTTGTCAGTGACATGATGATTGGCTGTCATCTTTGCCACAAAAAACATTAATTAATTGAGTTTAAAAACTTTGGTGATCGGAAGAAAACTTCCACTGAAGCTTCAACCCTGAATGTATGCAGAGAAGAATTCGGGAAGTTCAAGGAACTAGCTCTACCAGTTCCATTCAAGATCAGTGCTGTGTATCTACCTAATCAACTTACGATCTCTCTGTAAACATTTTCCTGTTATGAGGCTCTCCCTTTTTTTTTTTTTTTTTTCCCAACCAATTTTCCTTGATTATGGCATTACTTTGCTGGCTTAACACTAGTTCTTATTTTTGTGATTTCATCTTAGCATTTGCAAGATTTCAGTGTTTGGTTTTTTTTAATGTCCTAAAAGATAAGATAAAATATAAATTCAAATTGAGAGAATTCTGAATCAGTGAAAATGGTGTTAAAAAGAATCAAGTTTTTCTACCTAGGAGATCTATCACAAATGCCCTTAAACTGTCATAATTTTCTAGCTTTGCTCATTAAGTTAGAGGAATATTTAAATAAACAAATAATATTCATAGGTGTAAGAGGCCATGTTGTTGTACTTTTGTCTCAAAAATTTGCTGAAGATGGACTATTCCATGCCAGTCCTGTCCAGGGATTGAGCAATCCCTTGCTCTAAAGATATGCTAACTGGAGGCAGCGAGAGAAGGATAAGCACCTTGATGGCCAGGAGGAAACCTTTTGTCTGGACTTATCACCAAGAAAGATGAGCCACACCTTGATGGTCAGGGCTTATCAAGAGAAGGATAAGCACCTTGATGGCCAGGAGGAAACCTTTTGTCTGGACTCATCATCTCGAGGAAGAGAGCCATCTCGAGAGGTGGAGGGGGGGGATACTCATATGACCCTTACCCAAGCTTCCAGGAATGTCACGTAGGCAGGAAAAAACAGGATAAAAGGGCGCAGGAAAAATCATGAAGGATCATAATTATCATCATCGTCATCGTCGTCTTCTTGAGGGAGAAGGCAAGAGAGAGAGAGACAGAGAGAGGGTTTACTGCCTTCTGATCCCTCGTTGATGCTTTGCTGCTTTGCTGCCCTACTGTCTACGGAGCTGCCCTACTGTCTACGGACTCTCCCGGCCTTGCTGCACGAGACGCTGCTGCTTCCACCACCACCTCCCGTACTGCTTGGCACCAGCCCGCTGCTCTTCGTTGCCTGCTTGGACCCCGGACCAACGGATAACGGGACACTGCTGCATCGAGTTGGTGACTATCCCCGCTTACCGCAACTCTTGCTTTTCTTCTTACCTTTTCTATCGCCCGTTTTCCCTTCCCCATCTCCCTAAAAGTCTAGGATTTGTAATAAACTGGTTGGACCAACATTTGAACCGTTGTTTCTTAATCTCACGCCGGGTATATTAAAAGAATCTCCTCTCACTCCTATTAATTGGAGCGAGACAATAGGCCATTTCCAAAG
The DNA here is from genome assembly GCA_030625065.1 of Alectoris magna. Lineage (NCBI taxonomy): Eukaryota > Metazoa > Chordata > Aves > Galliformes > Phasianidae > Alectoris > Alectoris magna. Next base: position 37,942,468 of record CM060560.1, read on the forward strand.
TAATGCTTCCTATTTATTTCCATGGAAGCTACAACAGATTCAAACAATAGCACTATTTAATAGAGCAAAAACAGCTACAAAACACTGTTTTTCAACATAACCACTACCATTATCTAAGCATTTTCACCAACAATGAATAAGATTCTGGATACTGTGGTCATACAAATCTGCACCAACAGAGGTGACCCACTGTATTATAGCTGGCATGATGGCATTATATCATTATATGATATGATGGCATTGCGCTAGGAAAATGTTTCCCATGCTGTCAGTCTTTCAGTGTCTCGAACAGATGGAAGTCAGAAAGTGACTGGCTGTAGATGTCCCTATTCATTGCAAAGGACTTGGATTAGATGACCTTTAAGGGTCCCTTCCAACTCAAATGATTTTATCATCATGATTCTATGGTGATGAAATTCAGAACATGCATCTGAACATTCAGAACATTCAGAACATTCAAACTGGTATGGGTCCTGATGTAGTCACGCTGCAAGAGAAGGGATGTCTTCTCTGACCTGACCATGGAAGTTTGATCCTTATTCTTAGTCAGAATATGATGTAGCAGTTAGAGCTGATGGTTTTTCTTGGTTCCAGGAAATCCAGAAGGAGCAACCCTTTCTTTTCCAGTTCATATCCTTTAACTTCTGAGACTCACATCACAAACTTTTATTCAATGGGCAATTCACGTGTTGCCACCCCATGGACTGATATTTTGACTCCAGATCATAAGGGTGACACCATGTCTCATAATTGGTAATATAATCCAGGGCACCACCACCCTCAGGCTCTTATTTGTTCTCGTGTGAACATCTGTGGGACTCACCTGATGAAAACTTTGTGTTATTTCAAGATTGCCACTACCAATTCTAATGCACTGAAGCCAGTATCCAGCTCCATACACAATTCCCTGGTCATAATCTGCCAATTTGCACAGATGATCTGGTTGAGATGTTCTTCGTTTTGTGACAGCTGTGTATGCCTGTCCAGAATGTGGTTTGTCTTTCACATTGTTGTCACCACTACTGAAATGCAGCACTCACTGCCTCACGGTGCTCACTGTTTGGTCTCCATACACTTTCAGCAAGTATCAGTGACTGTCAGTGTGCGTCATTTTTCTGCATGGGTGAATTCAGTGACACACCTTTGCTTCATATGCACTTCCATGTCAAACACCATTTGGGCAGGCTGCCCTTCTGATGCCTCCTATCACATGGCTACCGGCACACCACCAACATCTGCTTTTGACACTGTGGGTGAACATAATAAATACAGGAGACATTACTCTCAGAGCAGGCTTCGTAATGAGTCTTAACATGCTTGTTTGATCATGAAGAAAAGTTGAATTTTACAAAACCTATGTGGTTTCTGAAAAATTAGTGAAGAAATCAGACAGTGCCAATTATAATGAACTAATTTTTAAATACTAACTTGATAAAACATTAAAAAAAAAAAAACACAAAAAACCACTTCAGCTTACCTTTTCCCAACAACAAAAAATGTTGAAATGTTTTCAGTTTTATGTCATTCTTTTTAGTTATTCAGTGATTAGAGAAGAAAAAGAATACAGAACTGTATAACAGTGGCAATACAATATGCATACCTTTCTAGCTCCACGCTTTATATAATTCTGTGTACTAGTGTTACTTAGTAAAAGAATTAATCCATGAAATAAGTAGTATCTAAATAGCATTAAAGAATTATTACTATTAAAACAATATAAAAAGTAATTAAATTGACCAGAAACTCAGTTTGTTAGCAGCTTCCCATCCAAATTATTTTAAAGGTCAACAGGAGAATCTGAAATATGTTTTCTTTCTTCCCATCGTCTAGGCATTAGATGGCTTATGTTTCCTCCTTCCAGACTTAGATGTTCTCTGGTCTCTTGTTCTTGTCTCTTTTCCGCTTTTGCATACTTACCAAATTTCTTTGTGAATAAGATCTCTTAGACTGAACCCCAGTTTCTTTGTAAGCTAGGCAAAATATATCTGTATCAAAGGATGAATTGTGTATATAGATAATCAGACAGCATACCTAATACACCTTAATATGATTGAGTCTTTCATTATTGGTAGCATTAGAAGACACCAGTTAAGAACATGACAAAATGTAAGAAATGCATAATAAAGAGAAATAAATAAACAGGAAGACCTTTTCAGCTTCAAATAAATTATATTGGTTGGACTTGATGATCTCTAGAGGTCCATTCCAACCACTACAATTCTGTGTGATATTGTCAACTGACACTAAGGAAAAATGACTAGGATCCTCCCTGCCTCTGGATCTTCCAGTTATGCATCCACAAATCTAATAGATACATGTTGGGAATATGCAAGCTATAGCCTGATTCCACAACTTAATTGGGGTACTTTTCTAGGAAAGGGCAACTGTACATTGCAATCCTTTTATGCATGCTGTGTGCATGCTATGTTATACACTCACTCGATGAAAAAGAGAATAAAATTTTATTCACAGTTCTACAATTTAGTTCTTAGGCAGCATAGTATTTCTCAAGTGAAATGCAATAAAGCTACATAAAGCCACAGAAGTATTTTGTAAGAGATAAATTAATAACTTATTTCTGTAAAACAGTTTTTACCATTGAAAATATTTCAGAAAATATTTAGTTACTAAGTTATATTCTGCATAATCATTTTCATTTATCTTTGTATAACTGCTCTGATAGATGGGCCAAAAGTCCTCTTTTTTTTTTTTTTTTTTTTTTAACTCCATCCTCTGAATAATGTGCAAATATGAAAAAGGGAAAAAGAATTTTTCTTATGCCAGAAAATTGTTCTTGGGACTTAAAATAGGCTTTAGAAATGTCATTTTCAGAACATGAGTTGAAATGAGATTGCAATGCCAGATATCACTATGCATAAAAGCATATTATGTAACATTTATAGCTCTCTTTTGAGCAATGGCTTTCTATGATGGTTAACTGAAAAATTCTGTCATTGTCATTTTGTGACTCAGAGTACAATCTGATGTTATTTAATAAGATGCATAACCTTCCTGCCTGCCTATTCTTGTTGGCATTGTTAAATGGATGTACATACATCCTCATGACTGTGTGAATGTTTTTTTGTTGATCTCATTATGGTTTCCAAAATACTTCCTTGCAAGACATATTGACATTACTTAAAAAAATTTCCAACAGAGACAAGAGAAATGTATTTCACATTAGTTTCATAACCTCACTTTCCATAAATTTACACTACATTTAACTATGTCAGCTGAGGAAAGGATAGCTTTCTAAATTCCCTGAGAAATAAATCCTAGGAAGTTAAGTTCTCCATTAAATTTCAGGAAAAAAAAGTCCTTGTTTTATGGTCATTTGTAAAAACAAACATTTGCAATGAGGAAATAACTGCCAATTTAGACTAACTAAGACAAATGAGATAATGAGGCCAGTGGCAGCTTTGAGTTGACAAGCCCAGCTGAGTGCCCAGCTCCAAGGAGGAAGCTTCCTTTTCCTACCAGAAGGTCTATATGCTAATACTAACTAATTTCCCAATCTTGGCCTTATTGTGTTTGATGGTAGGAGGGCATACCACTTTGTTACAGATGTGACATTAATTAGGATGTGGGGAATAGATAATCTATGCAATCTTCTTACACAGTCACCAAAAATGTAAAACCTTGCTTGGTAAAAATAAATACAGAAATATGTGAGTTTGAAGGTCAGATTATTTAAATGAAAATGACAGTAAAAGAATGAAAAAATCTGTAGTGTATAGTGGATGAAATTAAGCCAGCAGTTTGCAGCTACTCAGACTTCTCCATTTTAATGTCCTTAGCATTAAAAGAAGAATTAAAGGATTTGCTCAAATACCAGATTTAACACAAAAAGACCACTTTATACCTGCTAATTGTTTGAAAAGTCATACATAGAGAAAACCTGTCAGAGTATTTTGAAACACCTATTTAAAGGCATTTTTATCACTATTATTTTTGACAGGTTTTTTTTTTCATAAAGGAACTGTTATTTTCATTTCTTTTGTTCTCATTTTCAGAGTTTCATAAAGATGTGTGAACATAAGGAGACTTCTTAGGAATGTGTTTTTTAAATATATAAAAGTCTTATTTGTCAAAACTGCATTTATTTGTTCATAACAGATTTAAGTTTTCAATATGATGAAAAACATATTTCATTGATAACTGATACATTAAATTACAAAATCCAAAACAACAAGAGCAATAACCACAGCAAAACATAGTTGATATATTTTTACCCTTGGGAAACGTGAGAAGAATCTGTAATTTTACAAGAATATTATCAACATATTACCAACACTTTTTTTTTTCCTGTGGAGTGCAGCATAATTGATATGCAAAATTACTTACAGTATTGCAAACAAATTTATGTATTGCCTTTGAGTAATTTAGAGTTGCTGATGATTTCAATGAGAGTTGCAAAAAATAACTAGGTATGTTATTTTACATTACACTAAGACCATTCACTGAAAAAATATTATTTACGTAAACACTCAGACTTCATCTTAAAAATACTTGGATAATTGAAATACCTAAAAATATGGAACATCACTTTTTTTTGTTTGTTTGTTTTTTTGTTTCTATTTATATTGCAGACATGCAGCCTTTATAAAATTCTTCTAATATGAATCAGTGGAATTAATCATTATCTATAACTAATGCACTTGAAAAATATATATGGGTTTATGCTGATTCGTTAAATGACCCAAGAATAGAATATAGACTTCTTTATGAAAAGGAAATAAAAATTATAACAAGTAATTATTTATCTGACCATATATTAAAGAGTACTTAATATTTAGAGTTTTACAATTTTGCTTAATCTTCCATTGTTTTACCCTAATTAAAAGCTATGTGAAATTAAGAATAAATATTGATGGAGGTCCCAGTGAACAAAAATAATGTATTCTAAATTTACAATATGCATGTTTACTAATGTATGGTAGTTTCTGAGGTATTTTCTATAATCTCTTCTGAAATTTTGAAATTATTATTGTTAAGTATTATAGATTGGGAATATGCATCCCTTATTCATTTTTTTAAGCTAGATGGATGCATTATCCTTCCATTAGCCTTTCAGTACTCCTGCTTTTCTCCCTTTACAAATAGTGGCAATTCAGTTTTTTACTGTAGGAGAACTGGCATACTGCACAACCACAATTTAAAAACAGGTTTGGTTCCAACACTGGTACTTATGGCAGTAATTGTGAACTACTGATTTTGTATTTGTTGTTATTCTTCTGTACATTATCAATACAGCAAATTATTGATTCAAGACAATTATTGGCTATTCAGTTTGTTTATATTCAAAATTTATTTTACATTCAAAATTTGTCTACCTTGAAAGAATGCAGCAGAAAGCCTGGTAGCAAAAATGCAGTAGTAAGCCAAACAAAAACCAAGCTTGCAGATCCCTGTTGATATTGTTCACTGGATCAGTAAATGATTCAGACTCACTGTCATGTATGGATTCAGAAGATGCCTCAGCACCACACAGTTGTTTGCTTGCTCCTCCTCTTCCCAGTGGGATGGGGGAGAGATTGTGGGGGGGGGAGGGGGGAAGAAGGAAAAATAAAAAGTAGAACTTTTATAGAGACAAAACTATTTACTAAGACAGAGAAAAGGAAAATAGTGATGACTGTATGTGTATTTATATATACATATAAATACACATGAATGTATCTAACAAGTGGTGCAGTTTTTTTATGTATAATAATGTATAAAATGTATATTAAAATTTACTAAACTCAGCTAACCACTGAAGATGTATATATTGAGTCTTTTTTCTACACATCTGATGTGAAGACTTTTAAGAAAACAATCATGTGAACAGTTATAGATAAAGGAATGAAATTGATTAATAATTCTTCTAGTGTTCAGAAAAGAAAACATCACCAGTTAAATAACACAGGCAGATTGAAAGAGAGCCATTAACATTATGTTGTGTTCTTTGATCTAGTAGTCAGTAGCAGATTATTCGAGAGTGACTACACAACATAAAACAATGACATGGGCAGTCCAGTGATTTTTAATTCAGTGTGATGATTTGTAAACGTCATTATCCAACTTTCAAAAGATTGACACTATTTAACAGTGTAGATGTTTTATAGTTTTTGGTCTTCTAACTCAATGGATCTTCTGTCAGTTACACATCTCTTGCAAAAACTTCGTGCATTTTCTCAGTAAAATATTTAAAAACTGAGCTAACACTGGGAAAACCACAAACTACTTTGTGATTGAAACAGAAATTGCTGACTTGATGAAAATTTTCTAGTTGGCTATATTTTAACAAAAGAAAATTTAGGAAAATTCAGCTTGGAAATTTTAATCAATTTAAAATACAGTACGTGCATTTTGTGTATCATTTCAATGACAGTAGCATGATCATTTAAGTCAAGCATTTTCACAGATTAAGTATATATTAGATTTCAGTTTACTCATAATCACATGTCATAGAATCATAGAATGGCTTGGATTTTAAAGGACCTTAAAGATCGTCTTGTTCCAACTCTCTCTCCATTGGCAGTGTTGCCAACCACTTAATCAGGCACTGCATAGAAAAATCAAGCTAAATGAGGATTTTTCTAGCACTTTGTTTTCCCCCATTTATTATAGTAAACTTAGTTAAGTCTTTAATGAAGAACTAATATATTTGTTTTATGTTCTACATGTGGACAATGCTGTATTATTTGATATGTTCCTGTTTCTTACCAGGAAAAGACAAGTGGAATAAATAGTCCTAAAATGGTGACATGTTTCTAACTTGATAAACTTTTTAAAGATCTAAACCTTTGGATTCCTCTAAACCAAAACGAACAAAAAGAGTCATATCTTTAGCCAAGTAATGCTTTGTGACAGATATATCTCTTTCCCATTTTCTTGAAAGAAGTACAGAGGACAGAAGACAGAAAGAATCTTTTACCTTCCCTGTAGCATTGCTATTTTTTACAGACAGTGAAAAAAGGAGATAATAGTTGTGAAATCCTAAGATATTTCTGCACGAAAGCACAGATTAGCATTCAGTTTGGACTAATTTATTCCTACGCTGCTTTTTGTGGTAAAGAGTAGTAGATACGCATAAGATTTAGAAACTGTGTAACTAAATTTAGATTGTTCTATTTGGCTGATTAGTTGACAAACATCAGATTATTTTAAGTTTCTGCATTTGGATGAATAATCATTTAATTGCAAAGCCATCTTCAACTCAGTCTACTTGAAGAAACAGTAAATTTGAGTAAATGTCATAATAAAAAAAGAGCAGAAGAGATCCTCAAAGAGATTAAAGCATCACATAATGTTGTATGACAATGAAGCTGGGAAAGAAACTTAAAATGTGACAGTGTCTTTGGAATGGGTAGTATTTTATTAAAAATAAAATAAAATAAAAATTAAAGAAACTTACATTTGGACAGTTTTGAACTAAGAGAGGAGAGTAGTGTCTGTTTTCCAGTGAAGGACAGCTTGTCATTTTCCTAGTGGAGCAATGGAGTAGGACAGTCTCAATTTCACAGAATCACAGAATCGCAGAATGGCCCAGGTTGGAAGGGGACACAAGGGTTATGAATCTCCAAACCACCCCCCCCCCCCCGCCACTACCACAGAGAGGGCCACCAACCTCCACATTTAATACTAGACCAGGCTGCCCAGGGCCCTATCCAACCTGACCTTGAACATATGCAGGGACAGGGCACCTGCAGCCTCTCTGGGCAGCCTGTTTCAGCACCTTACCACTCTCATAGTAAAGAAATTCCCCCTGACATCCAACCTAAATCTACCCTCCTTCAACTTAAAGCCATTTCCTCTTGCCCTGCTGTTATCTACCCCTTCAAAGAGTTGATTCCCCTCTGTTTATAGGCTCCCTTTATGTACTGGAAGGCTGCAATTAGGTCACCCCACAGCCTTTTTTTCTCCAGGCTGAACAAGCCCAGCTCCCTCAGCCTGTCTTCATATGGGAGGTGTTCCAGCCCTCTGATCATCTTAGTGGCCCTCCTCTGGATCTTCTCCAATAGCTCCATGTCTTCTTCCCAGATCTGAATGCAGTACTCTGGATGAGGCCTCACAAGGGCAGAGTAGAGAGGGACAATCACCTCCCTGTGCCTGCTGGCCACCCCTCCTCTGATAAAATTTAGAATGTGACTCATTAAAAATTATTTTATATTCGTTGTATGTGGATAATGTCATTTATGCAAATAAACTGAGCTCTCTTTATAATTTGTGAAGAGAAACACAATTCTCCAGGGGTCAGTTGAGAGATTTTAGATCCAGATTTAAAATTAAATATGATAGTACCTCTAGCTGGGCCATTCCTTTACTAACCACCAGTCTATACTGACCTCAAGTCCAGACAATCAGCTCGAAAGTATGCATTAAATAGAGATATAATCTGTAGACTAGTTGTCTGAGCACAAGACATGCAATTTTCCTAGTTCATATTACTCATTTGAAGTATCAGAAGTGATTCAGTTCTGCTCCTGGGATCAGCAAAATTATTTGATGGTAGGAACTGATTCCAATTTCAAACTTCATTTACCTTAGGGAATTAGCAGATTCCACTGGAAATATGCATGTGCAGAACTGGACAAAAATGGCAGAATCAAAACCTTCTTTTTTTTTTTTTTTCTTTAAACAACAACCACCAAAAAAACAAACAAACAAAAACCTTTATTAAAAGAATATGGCATAAAATTCTTTTGAAACAGAAAATTTAGGATCCATATATGCTGGTGAACCTGTGGATCATGTGTGTGGATGGTTGCTCTACCATTTTTTCAGCCACTGTTCTCAGTTTATTTATATCTCTGCCAAATGCTTGCTTTTCAGTTGAAATTTTTCAAGATGGGTGAAAGTCTAGGTGGTGTTAGTGGCCTCAGAAGAAGGATATCTTTGATAATTTACCAGATGTTTATCTGTGGAAGAATCCACAGGGGGGATCACCGTCCACAGATTGCTGTTAGGGTTTGATTTAAGCTCCTGCTGCTCCCATGATTGCCACTGTTATTGTTTGATGGCTTCTGACCAGGAGATGGTACCATGCCAGACATGAACTCTTCTGTTTCCTCTGACTTACTGGCTGACCATGCCTACAAAAACTCAATCTCCAGTCAGTGATCTATTGAAGCTAACCAACAAACCTGCAAAACTGGTGTTTTCTTTCCTCATTTTATAAGTGTACATCCATACTTACAGGTAATATAGAAATGACAGCCTCTTTTTTTTTTTTTTTTTTTTCCTTTTAATTTTTTAAATTTTCATGAATAGAGGGATGCCTTTACTCTGTATTCTATTCAGTAAACTCTTAATTCTAGCAATCTGTAGATATTCATCTTGAAGGTTTTCAGAAGCAGGTAGCAGTTACCTGAGAGTGATAACCACAGAATGATTTCTTCAACAGAATAGACATATTAAAAAGCTCAATCTGAAGTTGTTTTTACTGCTAATTGTACATTTAATCTTCAAAAATTACACTTGAACCTTTTCTTTGTATTTTAAAATGAAATAAATTATACTATCTCTCAAAACTGTCTGAGGTTTCATGCTGGAGTGAAGGTGTGGATAAGCTGTTACAGTACCATTCATAATTTGGCCAGGCTGCCTTTGGTATTGTCTTCGCATTAACTTTATATTCACTTCAGCTGAAAAATGAGAACTGATGTAGACTACAATATGAATGCACTAAATGATTGACATTAAATTTGATCTCTTCCTTTTCAACGATTAACTACAACTATATCTCTCTTTAATGGTTATATAAAATCTTTTTTTTTTTTTTTTTTTTTGCATAATACAAGTAATTTGATAATCAGATTATCATTTTAGCATATATCTTTTATTTGGTTAACAAGCTATTTTTATAATTGTAGCAAAAATTGAAAATGAGTGTCTAACACACATTTAGTACTTGGTACTGACACAGCCTTGTCACTGTTGTTTGTATTAAAGACTGATTTTATTTTGTTCATGTTAATGCATTTTCTTATACTTGAGCACAGAGCTATGAAAAGAATTTTAACAGTAGCAATACCAAGCAAATTCTAAACCAACAACTGGAGGATAACGGAGGTCTTAATGCTTAAAGCCAATGACTCATGAGATCTGGCTTTTCATATATTTTTGCCTAAAACTTAGAGTTAATGTTTTGATTGATATTACAAAACAGACGCGACTTTGCTATGAAAAGTAATATTTAGTCTTTTTTATTAATTTGTAGTAAAATGAGATTTTCAGAATTTCCTTTGTATGCTGTGTTCAGAAACGTTTAATACAATCTTGTCTCTAACAAATCATGCCTAGACATTACTGTAGTGATGTAATGAATTTTCTCTATAGTCCCTAAGGAGAGTTGTATGTAAACAGTGACTTTCATTAAAAATATAAAGATCTATTAGTGACGTGAATTACCCTCTGAAGCAGTCAGATGCATTGGCTCCCTGAACAAAATATTTCATTTCTCATTAGATGCCAATATTCTATCTGCAGTTCAGGAAAATAATTCAATACTTTTAGTAAGATTTTTAGTAGGCAGCACAATAAGCAGGGAGACACAAAAATTAGCCAGCAGAAACAGTAGGAGAACTCATGTATTTCCTTCACTGCCCCAAATTCACCAGTTCTTTCAGATGGGGATTCATAGGGTGAAAAATTCTCCCATTTAGGCTGACAACCTTTCTCTGTGTGGAGATTTGGATCATTTCATCCTCTGCTCCCTTTTAAACATACCTAGAAGTGCCAGTGTTGTCCACCTTGTACAGAATAGCCTAGAGCACACGTTCAAGATGTAACAGATCTTAATTCTGTGAATTCCTCAGCCTTAGGCAGTTCAAACACTCAGGAGAGTGAGTTAAGCAATGAAAAGGGAAAGAGCTCTCTCTCCAGCTTTTCCGACAGACCTTTGACACTGCAGCTAAGAATTTAAGATAGATATGATAAGAGAGAATAAGTACAAGATGTTCCCTGACTATTAGTCCTCAATTTCATTTAAGAAATGTCGTTACAAAAAATAATAAATATATATATATATATAATATATATAATGAAATGGAAAGCAAGCAAATAGTCGTAGGAGCAGAAATCAGAATTAAGGATTTCCTTGCTTCCAAATTAGTAGCCCAATTATCATGCTTCCTTGTCATGTCCCCTGTTCTGCTTTCCCTGTACCTTTTCAGAGAATCATAGAACCATAGAATCACTCAGGTTGGAAAAGACCTTAAAGATCATCGAGTCCAACCATGACCTAAACATACATCCTAACTAACAACCCCCTGCTAAATCATGTCCCTGAGCACCACATCCAAATCGTTTTTAAACACATCCAGGGAAGGTGACTCAACCACCTCCCTGGGGAGCCTATTCCAGTGCTTAACAACCCTTTCTGTAAAAAAGTTTTTCCTGATATCCAACCTAAACTTACCCTGGCACAACTTGAGGCCATTTCCCCTCATCCTTTCACCTTCCACCAGTGGGAAGAGACCAACCCCACTCTTGCTGTAAGCACCTTTCAGATATTGAAAGAGAGCAATGAGGTCTCCCCTCAGCCTCCTTTTCCCCAGACTAAACAGCCCCAGTTCCCTCAGCCTCTCCTCATAGGCCATATTCTCCAAGCCCTTCACCAGCCTTGTTGCCCTTCTTTGGACCTGCTCCAGCACCTCAATGTCCCTTCCGTACTGAGGTGCCCAAAACTGAACACAGTACTTGAGGTGAGGCCTCACCAATGCCGGGTACAGGGGCAGGATGACTTCCCTAGTCCTGCTCAGCACACCATTCCTGATACAAGCCATGACGCCATTGGCCTTCTTGGCCACCTGGGCACACTGCTGGCTTGTATTCAGCTGACTGTCTATCAGGACACCAAGGTCCCTCTCCAACAGGAAGCTTTCCAGCCACTCCTCCTGAGCTGGTAGGGTTGCTTGGGGTAGTTGTGACCAAAATTCAGGACCTGACACTCGGCCCTATTGAAACTCATACAGATAACCTTGGCCCATTGATCTAGTCTGTCCAGGTCTCTCTGTAGTTCCTTTCTACCCTCAGGCAGATCAACACTCCCTCCCAACTTGGTGTTGTTTACAAACTTACTAAGGGTGCACTCAATCCCCTCATCAAGATCATTAATAAATATGTTAAATAGAAGCAGCCCCAGTACTGAGCCCTGGGAGACACCACTTGTGACCGGCTGCCACTGAATTTAACTCCATTGGCCACAACCCTTTGGGCCTGGCCATCCAGCCAGTGTTTCACCCAGCAGAGCATAAGCCCATCCAAACCGTGGGCAGGCAGCTTCTTCATGAGGATTTTGTGGGGGACAGTGTCAAAGGCCTTACTGAAGTTCAGGTAGACCACATCGACAGTCTTACCCTCATCCACTAAGCAGTTCACCTTGTCATAGAATGAAATCAGGTTTGTCAGACAAAGATATACCATTTCGTAAACCCCTGGTGACTGGGCCTGATCTCCTGGTTGATCTTTAACTGGTCCATGATGGCTCCCGAGATTATCTGTTCCGTAACCTTCCTGGGCACTGCGGTGAGACTCATAGGTCTGTAGCTACCAGGATCATCTTTCTGGACCTTTTTGAAGATGGGTGTCACATTTGCCAGTCTCCAGTCCACCGGGACATCCCGGTTAGCCAGGACTGCCAAAGAATGATGGAGAGTGGCTTGACAACCACATCCACCAACTCTCTTTTATATCATTCTGCATGGTTCCACAAATATCACAAATGTGAAGAAGATATGCTCTTTACCCCCCCCCCCCCCCCCCCCAGCCTGGTGCTTGCATCCTCTCCCAAAGAAAGGAAGAACTGAATCCAGAGGAAAGATTCAGACACTTAAGAATATGTAAAAGTTAGCTTGTTTTCGTTTTTAGACATAAACTCTAGCCACATATCTGTTGTGCAAAAATGAGCAAAAACAATAACTAAATCTCAGTCACTATTTCCATTCACTGTGAGATGTCATTCCACATGGGAATTTGATGCAAAAATGGATGTGATTGTGATCTGAGTTTAATCGACTCTTGCAGTGTCCATTAGCCATTGTCAAAAACTGTTTCAAACAGTTCTCAAGACAGACACAAAATCAACCACTTTGACTGAGGTTGTTATAATCAGAAGAGAGTCTTGACAATTCTGGGTGAAGAACTCTGGGTATGTAGTAGATTTTATTAGTTAAGAAAGGAACACATATTGTTCAAATATCTAGAGAATTAGTTTGGCAGGGTTTTAATTCACCTTGAACTGGGCCTTTAAGCTGTTATTCTAGGTTCAATTTATTATCAATGCCAACATTTTAAGAAGAAAATAATAATATAAAGTCATACAGCAATTGAATGAAAGTCATAATTTGGGAAGATTTGATTTTGGTTTTTATTTTTTCACTATCCAGTATTTCATATATATCAGAGTACTATACTGTAGGATTTTTTTTTTTTTTTGCTAAAGGAAAAAATGTGTCTATTTTTTTTTTTTCTTAGTATTTGCATTTCTATCATTGATTATAACACACCAAATATGTAAACCAGTGTTGTATCAGGAAGAAATGCGAGAAAAAAAAATGATATTCCAACAAAACAAAAAAACAAATTATTGTTACATTAATGTTTAATGAAGTTAAATCAAACTAATTATTTGACTGAAGGAGAAATATGTTAATTTTGTTCCAATATTTCTTTTTCTAAATTAAAATGTATTTCATAATGATACAATCCCAATTAATAGATTTGTTTTTCCAAGCACCATATTATGAACACTGGCCAAACTAACACCTCTTTATACTGTAGAAACTTCTAACAAAACAAAACAAAACAAAGAAAGAAAAAAAGAGAAAAAACCCCAAAGAATAACATCTACTTAATCTATTTTCGTTTGACTTAACATTTTAAGGAAAGTTTTAATTGAGATAAAGACCTGTTCTGGAACTGTAGTTAGGAATCTGCTATGTGCTATCCTTTTTAAAGTTAAATCAAAACCTTGGTTTCCTACAGTATTGGGACTCCTAGGGCAGACCATGTAGAGCTAAAAACTGACTCGATGATGAAGGAGAATGATTTACACAGTTAACAACTTTCATTCCTTGTTTGCCACATGGCCATCAAGTGAGAGTTAAAAAATATCAACTATAAATTGAGAAAGAGGCCTATACATTCATTATTTCTTTAAAGTGATGTTTATTATTCTAACAGTGAGCATTCAGAAAGCTGTAATAGAGCCAATAAACCTGAAGCCAAGAATATACTATTCAAGGCATACAATAGAACTGTTAATCTTCTTTATGGAGAACTAACAGGAAAAACAAAAACAAACAAACAAAACCACAAAAACGCACCAACGTCTTTTAGAAAGAGTATATAAGTAGAAATAGCAGAAAGGATATGGTAGAAAGGTGTAGAGCGTTGTGTCCTTCCTGCCAATGTTATAAGAATCAGCATATGCCAGAAAACAGCTTTTTCGGAAGTTTTCTTTGCCCTATCAAGGACTAATTTTTGAATTGCAAGTGAAAGTTGTACACTGACTTTTATGGGCTCCTGCTTTTAAAGTAGTGTTCAGTTTCCTTTCTGTTTTGCCTATTGGTGATATATGAACTATGGATACTAAAGATTAGAAAAAGAATTTTTGCAGACTGTTTTTTGTTCATACGAATTCACAAAATGGTAACAGGTGTAAAGCTTTTTTTTTTTTTTTTTTTTTGAGAATTAAACAAAGAGCAAGATTACACGTTCATATAATTTGTAGGTCATCTTTTCAACTAAAGTTGATTAGAATAAAAAACATGGGGAGATGGTGAAGGGATGTGGAAAGAAGATTGACTAGTAACTTGAGGTAGATTTACTTGAAAACCCAGCAGCAACAGAAAATAAGTCAACAAACTCATAAAAATAACATGACTGTCCAATTAAAGGACTGAAGGAATCCTAGAAATCCACACTTTACCTAGGCTTTGAGAAATACAAGATAAGTAAGCATTTTCAGTTCAGTCAAAAATACTGTGTAGACCATGAGATAATGGAATTATAGATGTTCATTTGAAATGTGTTAAATATTTTTCATGAATATAATAAAAAAAATATTCTTTAGAAGTGGTTGCACCAATAATAGTCACACTCCATTGTTTCACACACCCTCTGTTCCAAAGACTATACTGGAATATAAAAAGAACTCTTGCTCTCCCAGTTTTGCTATCTGTGGTAACACTTTGATTCCTTATATAGTGCATTGCTTAAATCTTATACAGAGACCGTGTAATATTTCTTACAATAAAATTGGATAAAATTATACAAGTGTATCTGCAGAAAACTCTCTTAGAGAAAAATACTGGAGCAAACAATGTGTTATTTAAAATCTTTTCATGAAAATGATAAAGCAAAAAGTTTATAATGAAGAAAGAAAAGAGGTGATCTCCTCCAGTACCACGAATCCAACTATGGAAAATGATACTCAAAAGGACAAAGCAAGAAAAACTTCTGCAGTTCCCATCACTGAGTCATAGAATCCCTCAGGCATGATAGTCATCCAGATTAAGGTTGTCTGTATTTTGCATCCCTAATGACAGAGTGATCATGCTGAAAATGCTCCTGAGAAGTCACAGCTTCTTTGTTACAACTAACAGATATTCTTAAAAGGGAAATGTTGTAAATTGGGTGATAATCTATTAGCTTATTTATGTGATCTGCATTATGAACACCTTTTATTTATATCCTCCCATACAAACACATGAATTTATCTCGAATAACAGAATGCCTATTTTTTTTAATCAATTAATTATTTAATTCTTGCATATTACCATAGTTTTCTTATTTATAGGCCTAGCAAAAGAAATACCCTATGGCGGTCTAACAGTTAAATTTAAATATTTTAAGACAGCTTATACCGTGTACATTTTCTGATTGGCTGTTCATATTCTTAAAGCATAAATTAATTTCAATATCTATCTTCCCTAAAGCACTGTAAACTGCCAGCTCATGGTTATCCAAGTTATTTGCTTTAAATATTTTATCTCCACGTAAAGCTAACATAAAATTTGCTCCAGCAATTAGCATGACGGTTGTTGTTGTCAGATATTCCTACTATAGGCTGAGCCTGATCTACTCGCTAAGGATGTGATGGCCTGTGTAATGACAAGTGTATCTGCCACTGACAGAAGGCTGCTTTGGTACTGTTCTGTGAATTATATAGGTCAATGACTTGTACAGCTTTGTTAATACCTAAAAGACTGTCTTTATGTACTTGCTTAAATAAGATATGGAAGTGTGCTTAAGCTGAGTTTTACATCCTCTTTTGCAAACTGTCTGTAAATATTTCAGTGAATAAGCTTATTGACAGGCTGTCTGTGAAAGAAAATTTTAAGCCTTCACTAAGGAATACAAATGTTGAATTTTAAAATTTGGTTATTTGTCCCATACTTTTTTTTTTTTTTTTTTTTTTTAACATGTAATTAAGAAATAAATGCCATGCAACTAGACATAAAAATGAGAAAATTACTTTATGGAAGCCTGTATCTTTTCTTTTTTTTCCAAAATTTCTATATTTAGGCATCTTTGTCAGTGCTCTTAATCAAGCCAAACAGCAATCAAAGTGCATTAGAGTAAAAAATACAGTTTTTACAATGTTAGCAAACACTACAAAACATATTTATTTTAATATTATGTACAGACTCCTGAGATAAAAGAAAAACTTCAGGTCACACTTGCAAATAAATACATCATGTGGCAAAAGTTAAAATACTAGAATCTTTGAGTATTATTTATGCTTTCAAAAGTGAAAAAAATAAATATGTGGGGTTTTTTTTTATTATTTTAGATTTTATTTTGGGGGTCACTTGTAACTGCATATTACTAGTATCCTTGAGCATGTTCTAACTAGAAAATGTTATAACACCAGTTCCTTTTAAGAACCATAATACAGAAAATTATGGTGAGTAAGAATTCTTTTATGCCACTGAAATTCTACAGATTGATACATTTCCAAAAAAAATTAAGAAAAATAAGTGATGCTTTTAAAGATCTGCTAATGTCATCATGAATATTCACTTAGTTTCCATGTATACTTCAGAAGCTGTATCTATGCTAGCGAAAACATCATAGTAAAGACATGACCAAGGAGCACCAGTCTGTGATGGCTGGTTTTACACTTTTAAAGACAATGCTTCCACAGAGATGATCTGAGGAGCAGAATGGGTGAGAAATCTCACTCAGTACTGTTGTGTGTAAGGCCAAGCTTCTCAAGGAGTTGGAGATATTTTATCATATGGAAAAGAGATGAGGTTCTCCATCAAAGGTCAGAGAGTGTCTCATGACACCCTTTTACTATTTATTTGCATGGACATTACTAAAGACTTATTTTCCCAATACGTTGGGGAAAATCTAATGTTATAATTCAATGAAAAAAAAAGTTATTCTAATTTTCTTCCTCAAAAGCAAAACAAAACCACAAAACTGCTTAAGGACATTTAAGGAAGCTTAAGGAAGAACAAAGAAACAAAATAATTCTTGGATAGATCTGGATATAACTGATCACCACTAAGGTATTTGGAGATTATCCATCTACCTGTATCTAAGTCACAGCTGTAATAAAATGAAGAAAATAGGCAGTTTAAAGACAGTAATTCATGCAATGTATGAATAGTTATATTCTGTTACAATTTTAAGTATTATAAAATGTATTCTCTTAAGTTTATGTGCAGCTACTGGTATTGTGCAAATACCTAAGTGTGTTATGAGAATTTTTCAGTCTTCTAGAATAATGCCATATATGCAACTAGAAAAAAAGAATGTAATTAAGAAATGAGTACCCTGTGTCTTAACAGCTGGCTCTGCATATTTCTTCTGATTACAGCAGGGATTTCCATGAGGAAAGCTGAGCAGAATGGATTTGAAAATTTTAGTTTGAAGACAACACATTGCCTTTATGAGTCAGACTACTTTTATTACCATGTCTGAAAGTTGTCATTAGAGCTTTGATTAAGTTCCCATTTCTCAGAGAACAAGAAGACTGTAGAATGACAGTAACTGAAGATTTCTAGAATCATTAGCTATTTTTTTTCCACTTCAGCTGGTAAGGTTGCATACCAAGATATGAAGTACATAATGCACTGACTGCTTTTGTTACTGAACTTTTTTTTTTTTTTTGCAAAGAAAACAGACAAAAAAAACCTCACCTCCTGATATATAACTTCATTAATCAAAACAAAAATATGCAGCCCATGTTTTAGAACTTTTGCAAAACTTTCATACTCATATTTGTAAGCTTGGGTTGTTTTCTGTGGTCATCTTAAGAAATAGCAAACGCGTGTTGCTGTGATCCTAATCACATCAGTGCCATTATGAAGAATTTCCTACAAGCTTCTGAAAAACAAGACAATTTCATTTACATCATTAAATTTACATTCATGATGAGATTTTGGACAATGTATATCTCAATTTAGTTACTTTTTATCTACAATTTTATTGCACAACTTATTTTGAAAGAATCACTAATATTTATTACACATTTTGATAAAAATAAAAGGCATCATTATTACATTCCGAATGTTAAGAATGTGGAGTAGTCCTTCATGCTTTAACTGATTCATATGTAAATTGCACATTCTTTGTAATTTGAAGATTATAGATTATACTATAAAAAGTAAAAGCTTGGTTTAAATTTTCCATACCACAAGAGTTTTGATATGAATGTTTTGCTAATACAATTAAGTCTAATAGAAGGAATTAGAGATTAGAAATGAAGACATTTTGTCTATCCACTTTCGTGGAGTTAAAAATAACAGTATGCTTGATTCATACTGGTTGAACATTAACCTTATATAAGTTACAGAAAGATCATGATTCTTTTTGAACAATTATTGTTTGAGTTCTCAAAATCTTCTGGGAGGTAGATAAGCATATATTGATATCAAGGACCACAAAAAGAAACCTCCAAAAGTAAAAGTTAAATTGAATGCAGATCCTAACTTATTCAAAGCTTATAACAAAACCTCCTAGTGGAATTCATCAGGTATCTCAAGTTGTCTGTTCAAGAATAGACTTGAAAATCCTGTATAGCTCAGTGCTGTTTTGTAACCTAAATGCAAAGAGGATCTTGGAGAAGGTATTTCATTTATCTAGATCTCCTAAATATATTGTCTGTCAGGAAGGCTTTTATTGTTCTCAACATACAATGATAAGTATATGGAACAGAACAATAAAAAACTTCAATGAAAACAAAATTGCTATATATATTGTCAACTGTTTATGGGCTGGTTCAGCCCGGTTCCATGGCTAGCGGGGCAGAGGGACCTGTGGATCCTTGCCCCAGCAATGGGAAACAGGGAAAAGGGTAGAGAGATGGGCCCAAAAACAAAAAAGAGACAATGATCTGAGGAGAAACAAACTAATCTACCGAATATAATACTGGAATGTAAGATAACACTGTAAGGATGATCACACGGCTGGAGCAACTCTCCTATGAAGAAAGGTTGAGGGAACTGGGCTTGTTTAGCTTGGAGAAGAGAAGGCTCCAGGGAGACCTCGTTGCAGCAGCCTTACAGTACTTGAAGGGAACATATAAACAGGAGGGTGAATGGCTGTTTACAAGGTTGGATAGTGATAGGACAAGGGGAAATGGCTTTAAACTGAGACAGGGAAGGTTTAGGTTAGATATCAGGAGGAATTTTTTCACACAGAGAGTGGTGATGCACTGGAACAGGTTGCCCTGTTCCAAGGAGGTTGTGGATGCCCCATCCCTGGAGGCTTTCAAGGCCAGGCTGGATGTGGCTCTGGGCAGCCTAGTCTAATGGTTGGCAACACTGCCAATGGCAAGGGGGTTGAAACTACATGATCATTACGGTCCTTTTCAATACAGGCCATTCTATGATTCTATGATTCTATGATTCTATGATTCTATGATATAATATAATACAATATAATTCAAATTGAAGCTAATAAGTCAAGTAAAATGAGAGAGTGTCTGAAAACTGGTGGACTTACTCTAATGCTGAGGAGAGATGTGCAGTTGGGACGAGAAGAAGAGAAGAGAACGAGGTCTTGTGACATTGCCAGGTGTTTTATCTCACCTCAATGCAAAGTTGTCTGGGGTATGTAGTTCTTCTTCTCTTCTGGGACAGGTACCTGGAACTGGAGTCTTGACTTTTTAACTCCCAGAGCACCACATGATGTTATGGTGTGGAATACTGATAAACAAAAATCACAAAACCGCGACTATATATATATATATATCTATGTATGTATGTATAATATTTATTATATTTGTAGAGAAAATTTAAGGTGTGCCTGTACTCATTAAAATTCCTTGGATGATTTTATGTCCATCAAACAGAGAAAGGACACTTTATTATGCAGCTCAGCAACTACTGATAAAGGATTCATTTCCTCTTCAAAATCTGTTCAGCTGTTTAGCCAATGATATTTTAAAGAAAAGTGCATGGTATTTCTAAGAGAAAAATTCAGATCTCTCTTCCTGATTTTTTTTTTCTTTATTTGTTTGTGATTCCAAGTGTACTGTAAAAGACATTTTATGGCACCTGCTGAACTACAGTACTGCAACAAGGAGAAAACACAAACTCCAAGAAAGGCTGATTAATCTCACAAGATAGTCTCAGAAGACCTTTAACTGTAAGCTCGTCTGGAAAATAAAAATGACAGACATGGAATATGAGTGGTTATCAATTAAAAGCAAACTACAAACTGAAACATTGATTTTTTAAATTTCATTTATTTTTCATTTTACGATCAAATGTCATGCTGAAAGGAATCTTTCACCAAAGTTATATGACCTGTTTCTTTAATAAATTATGTTTGTGGTCAGTTATTTTGGTCACATCCCTAAAATACTCTATGTAACAGAATTTACTAGTGCTTACTGAAACTGGAACCTACTCAAATGATTTTCCTTACAGATTGGATATATATATATATAAATTTTAGCTTATTAGAAGGAATTTCTTATTACCTGGAGAATGCATAAATCTCTTTAGTATTTGGGTTACAATAATCTTTTTACTCCTCAAATCGTATAACTCTCGTTTTACCAGTGCATCCCGTTGACCTGAAAGACAGCAGTGTGCTTATTCTAGATTATAATAGTAAAAATTATACCTTAAACATACTCAGATCAGACATGTATGCCATTATTTTGATGTTTCAAATGTTACTGGTGCTTGAGAATAGCCAAATTCCAAAGCTCAAGTGTGCGCCATAAACACATACTGCCCATCCAACAGAAAGTAAAATCCCAGATATGCACCAACTGTATTTCACTTGTGCCCAGGTTTCTGTATACCCCAGTTAATGGAACAGACTGAAGAAAACACGTAACCTAATACAGTGTATTTGTCATTTGTTCACAGACATGTACTTGACATGATTGCAGGTTCAAAGTGGTAACAATTTTATCATGTATACAAATATTAAACAGTTCAGCATTACTATACTGATATATACATATATACATACATTAAGCCAGGAAAGACAATGATCCAGGAAAGCCTTACTGTTACCTTTAATTGCTCAGTGCAGGTTTATAAGAAAGATGAAGAAAGACTTTTTACCAGGGCTGAAGTGATGAAGAAGGGGCAAAGGCTTTAAAGTGAAAGAAGGTAGATTTACTTCAAATATAGGGAAGAAAATTTTCACTATAAAAATACTTAGTTGCTTAAGATGGTTTCCCACAGAAAATGTGGTTGTGGAAGTTGTAAATTTTCAGTATCAGACTGGATGTGGCTTTGAGCAAACTGATCCAGTGAAAGTTGTTCATGCCAGGGGTGCTGGGCTAGACGATCTTTAACAGCCCCTTCTAAATGAAAACATTATATGATTCTCTGATTCTGTCTTGTTTTCTCACAATAGCTCTACTTTGAAATCTTGTTGTGAAGGATCAAAGATAATAGCCTATATTTCTCTTAGGAGCTGCCTTGTTTTTTGCTACATTATAACATGGATTTAATATTGTGAATAGCTTCCTTCTGAGGAGTAGGCCCTAAATGTCCATGTGGACAACAGATTGAATGAGAGCCCTTGTGGCCAAGAAGGCCAATGGTATCCTGCAATGCATTAAGAAGAGCATAGACAGCAGATTGAGGAAGGTTATACTCTCCCTTTACTCTGCCCTGGTGAGACCACATCTGGAATACTGCTTCCAGGTCTGTATTCCTGTCATGGTTTTATGGTCATCAGTATTCCACATCATAATATCATGTAGTGCACTGGGAATTAAAGTGTTAATGTCCCAGTTCAACATACTAAAGAGAAGACACTGCATTCCCCAGAAGACTGTTCTCAGTGCTGATATCGTTCTTGCACAGGGGGGAATACATATAAGGTGCTGCCGGGTCATCTGAACTTCCTTTCGCTTGCCTTCATCACTCTTCTGTTTCACCTCTCCTTGCTGCTGCCCAACTGTGCGTGTTGCTTCAGCATTACTGTAAGGCTTGCAGTTGTTTTTTTTTTTCCATATACTCTCTCTCACTATATTTAGTAAACTAGTTTGTTCCTCCTCAGATCGTTGCTGCTGTTCTTTTCTTTAATTATTTTGGGGTCCCCTGTTTCCCTTTTCCAGAGGTGTGGACTTCACGAAGTCCCTCCACCCCACTAGTCACGGAACCGGGCTGAACCAGCCCGTAAACCATTGACAGCTCCCCAGTTCAAGAAAAATGGGAAACTACTGGAGAAAGTCCAGCAAATGACTACAAAGATGATTAGAGGCCTGAAGCATCTCCTGTATTAGGAAAGGTTGAGAGATCTGGGACTGTGTAGCCTGGAGAAGACTGGGAGAAGATCTTGAAGGCAGTCAACCATTAGATATTTGTAAGCGTTCAGTGGATGGGGCCAGGCTCTTTTCAGTGATGACCAGCAACAGAACAAGGGGCAATGACCACAGAATGGAACACAGGAAGTTACTATGAGAATGATGAGGTGCTGGAACTGGCTTCCCAGAGAGGTTGTGGATGCCCCATCCCTGGAGGTGTTCAAGGCCATATTGGATGGGACCTTAGGCAGCCTTGTCTACTATTAAATGGGGAGGTTGGTGGCCCTGCCTGTGGCAGAGGGATTGGAGATTCATGATCCTTGAGGTCCCTTCCAACCTAGGCCATTCTGTGATTCTGTGATGAGGAAAAATTTCTTTATTTTGAGGGCGATAACACTGAACAAACTGCCCAGAGAGATTGTAGTCTCCTTCTCTGGTGACATTCAAAATGTGCCTGGATAATTTCCTGTGCAACCTACTCCAGGGAATCTTCTTTAGAAACTGGCTTTGATTAGATGATCTCCAAAGATCCCTTACAACAGCTACAACTCTTTGATTCATGGAGTTTGTTTTGTTTTCAGAGAGATCTCTGTTGTTACAGACCAACCTGATCTCCTTCTATGATCAAACGACCTGACTGGTGGATGAGGAAAAGGCTGCTAACATAGTATACGTAGATTTCAGCAGTCTTCAACACTGTCTCCCACGGTATTCCCCTGGAGAAATTGGCAGCCCATGGCTTGGACATGTGTACCCCTTGCAGAGTAAGGATTTGGCTGGAGGACTGGGCCCAGAGGGTGGTTGTAAATGGAATTAAATCCAGCTGGCAACCGGTCATGAGTGATGTTTCCCAGGGGTTGGTGCTGGGGCCTGTTCTCTTCAATATCTTTATTGATGACCTGGATGAAGGTATTGAGGGCACCCTCAGTATGTTTGCAGATGACACCAAGTTGGGAGGATGTGCTGATCAGCCTAGGGGTAGGAAGGCCCTACAGAGGCATTTGGATAGGCTGAAGCCAATGGGATGAAGTTCAACAAGACCAAGTGCTGGGTCCTGCACTTTGGCCACAACAACCCCAGGCAATGCTGCAGACTTGGGGCAGAATGGCCTGAAGACTGTGGAGAGGAAACAGACTGAGCGTAATGGTCAGCACTCCTCTGAACATGAGCAAGCAGTGTGCCAAGGTGGCCAAGAAGGCCAATGGCATCCTGGCTTGTATCAGACATAGTGCTGCCAGCAGGAGCATGGAAATGATTGTTCCTCTGTACTCAGCCCTGGTGAGGCCACATCTTGAGTACTGTGTTCAGTTTTTGGGCCCCTCGCTGCAAGAAAGACATCAAGACCCCAGAGCATATCCAGGGAAGGGCAACAAAGCTGTTGAGTTGTCTAAAGTGCAAGCCTTATGAAGAGTGTCTGAGGGAGCTGGGATTATTCAGCCTGGAGAAGTGGAGGCTTAGGGGTAACCTTACTTCTGTCTGCAATCACCTGAAAGGAGACTGTGGTGAGCTGAGTGTCAGCCTCTTCTCTCGTGTAACAGTGATAGGACTAGAGGGAATAGCCTCAGGTTGCACCAGAGGAGATCCAGGCTGGATGTTAGGAAAAACAACTTATCTGAGAGAGTTGTCAAGCACTGGAACAGGCTGTCCAGGGAGTCTGTGGAATCACTGACCCTGGAGGTGTTCAAGAAATGTTCAGATGTTGTACTGAGGGACAGGGTTAATGGGAAATATTGGTGATAGCTGGAAGGTCGGACTGGATGATTCTAGATGTCTTTTCCAACATTGGTGATTCTGTGATTCTATGATTCCATGACCTTCACCAATAATGATTCTTTCATGTAAAGCCAATTATTGCCTAAAAAAACAAAACAAAACAAAACAAAACAAACAAAAAAAAACAACAAAACAAAACAAACAAACATGCCATTAGTTCACTTTTTAAACTATTGAAAGATTCCATTGATTTTGTTTTCTGCTACATTTCAGAATTTTTATTCCAGTACAGACATGAAGGCCAGGGGAAGGTAAGTCCAGTAGTACCAGAGAAAAAAATTCACTTATGATGCAGATTTTATTTAGAGTTCCTTTCTAAACAGAATTAAATTTATTACAATGTTTTTGGTCATCCATCTCATCATATGAAGTACAAGACTGATTTGACTACATTTATAACTGACTTCTACTAAGCTTAAATAGGTTTTCTCAATAAGCACTTATATCAAAACACTGATCTTAAAATTGTCAAGTGAACTGGAAGTTCACTCTATCTCTACTAGCTGCAAAAATACAACAGACTGCCAGTTTAAATACAGGTGTCAATAATACTAGATGTCTAAATTCTTTCTTAACCAGAGGGCATAAGTTCAAAATTTGAGAATCTTATCAATCTTTTAAACAACAAACAAAAATGCTCATGAAAGAAATAACTGCACATTCTAAGTCCCTGAGTGGTAAGATTTACTATATTAAAGGACATACTAAAGCAGATCAAAAATCTCTAGTTAGAGGCTGAGTGCACTCTTCACTTTTTTTTTTTTTTTCCTCTAGATAAGGTATGTTTTCAAGAAAACAAGTTACCTAAGACTGTAGTGTATTCTTTCAATTCTTTAAATTAATTGAATATACTTTAACATATTAAAAAGATAAAATAAGCACAAAGAATGAACATCTCCATATTGCGTGTGAGATCAGCTAATGCTAGAAGTGCAATGTGTTTTTAAAAACTAGGAATCTGTAACTAGCATTAATACATGGCCACTGCTGGACAATAATCCCTTGGAATGTATTTGTCTCTGTACTTCGATCCTTCAAGCCATTGGGCTTTGTGTGCTCTATGCTTTCTAACCTAACACAATTTCTAGACTTCAAAATAATTTCCTGTTTAAAAATTTTCTTTAAAGCCATCCATTGTGTTTTGCTGCTATTAATTGTATTGTACCGTAATTGTATTGTAAAAGATAAAGATAAGATAAATTTATCTGAAGAATTTAATCTTTGAATTAGCCACTTTTGATAGAAGGTGCTTTGCATATGTGGGTGGATAGGAGCTCATTAATAATGAAAAGATTCTTAATTGCATAAACTGTATGGCTAAATATCACATAAGAAATTTGTTCTACCATATAGGATGGCAGAGATACATGATATTAAGAAGTAACTTTTCCTTTTGGTATGTTTTCTATTTGCAAATTTTAATTGCAGTCCTGTGTGTGTGTACATTTATACTTTCTATTTATTATCTTTTAACATAAGTCTTTGAAAACTTTGGCTACTTTGATCATGCATTTTTGACAAGTAGCTTTTTTGGTTCTCTCTTCAGGCCTGCATTTTCTCTGCTATGATATGTCACTATTGGTTATGTCAATCATGCAGCTCCACAAGAAGTGAAGAAGAGCAGAGAGTGATAGTGTCTAACCAATTTTAAAACATATTATTATACCATATCACTAAACAATGCATAGTTTTTAAAGCAGTATAGATTTGTTTAAGACTTTTGTGTGCATTCCAATCAAATTACAGAGAATGGAGATTTATATGAATGGCAAATATTCTGAAGGATTTTAGAAAGGTGCTATGGAAGGAAATCATACACTTCACTTGTAAGAGAGAAGCAGAAATACTTCTGCTGATAGCAAGTAATGATTTAACAAAACAATCATAAATAAGAAAGATTTGAAATGACAAAGTACGCTTAACTATTTACTGCAGAGAGGATAAACACATTCATCGAGGCGACTTTCCCATTGAGTGACAAGGTTCAGAGTGGATCCCCTTTCTTTCTAAAATCCTTGAATCAATGAGATAAAGAGCCTAGGTGTGGCTGAATGTCTAAAGGATTATATATATACAATATAAGATATAATCCTAGCAAAGCTAAAAAAAAAGCTTAAACAAACTACTAGTACTTGCCAAGGAACAGTAGTACTCCTGGAATGCTCAGTATTTGTGTCGTAACATGGTTGACTCATAATTGTATTTATATCAGCTATACCTTGCTGACACGTTTGGTTAGTCCTCAGCTGTTGAGTAAAATAACTTGGGTTATTGTGCAATATAAACCTTGACTGTTAGCTTGTTATCTGTATTCTCGGAGTTCAAGAATGTAGCCAACATGACTGTTCCCAATAGTTATTTCTTTATGTCAGATGTGCCCATCACACTGGTTATGATTACTTCAGAAGAGTTACAGGAAATAAAGATTATGTGTGCGTGTGTTCGAGTAGTTAGGGAGAGGGGAGAGGAGGATCACAAAAAACCTGCCTATTCTTTTTCGGTAAATTTTGAAATTGGAATGCGGAAAATTTTCTAAAACTCCATAGCTGTCAGTAGCATGATGAAAAGAGGAAAAATAATTTGATTCAGACAAATAGAGAAGGATAAAAGAGACCACATTCACATATGGAGTGCCAGTATGGATTGTTACATAACTTATTGTGAGAGAATTAGGTTAGAATTAGAAATACTATTACCCTCCTATGGATTAAAAGAAACTGCTTGTCCCTCACATTTCAGAACAGGCAAGCTTCTGTAGGTGCTCAGAAATTCCTAATATCACTAGAAATGCATATTAAGTTGAATTGCTGTAAAACACTGCAAGGTAACACTAAACTTTTGAGTGGTCTCAGCTGTATATTTTCTTGTTTGGGGTGAATGGAAGGCATAAAGTGACTATTGTAGTATATCACTAGAATTATATCCTGGGATTAACATAATGCTATTCTATGAATTCTACTTTCTGTTTTACTGTTTCTGTGTGGCTCTTTGTCTATAGAAAATCCTATCAGTCTCAGTAAAAGATTCAGTAAAAGTCTGCCTAAACAACATAGTTCCATCTTTTTTTTTTTTTTTTTTTAAACATTATGTTTAGAGTTCTGCATGAGAAACCAGGATCTATGCAATTCTTTATTCAGTAGAACACTCTCCTTTGAGAGGTAGACTAGATTTACATCAAGGCTGATTATGCCAAGATATGATCAAGGTGCTATGAAAGTATGAAAAACATCTACACTCTTCATTAAAAAGGATTATTTTGATACAGAAGGTTGTTTGGTCTGGGAAATGTTTTGCAAGAAAAATGTTTTGCAAATGCTGTTCCAGAATAGTGATATTCAGGCACTGCCTAACAACCCATTTCAATATAAAGGTTTGGAAGCACTCTAGAGAAACCTCCTTCTGTCGATACAAATTTAAAAACAGCTTTGAAGCTTTTTTTTCATCAAAGACAGATCTTCTGTAAGGAAAGCTTGTCTTTCTTTCACCTTCCTTTCTTTCCTCTACCCTTCATCCAAGCAACAGTATTTAGCTGTGTATAACTCCAGTTGGCAATGCTCTATTTCTTTTAGTAACTTGCATTGAAAGTTACAAAGTTGTAGGAATTTAGATCAAGTAAAAGAGTATTTGAGTATTAGTACTTTTTTTTTTTTTTTTTTTTTTTTATCAGGAAATGCATACTCTCTGTGACTGTTTGGGAAAGATTCTGAGAAATTTTAAATTGATATTAAGGGAATACAATAGAAAACTTGGTAAAATGGGGACAAAATTACATAGTGACTCTTTCACAGAATCATATAATGGCTCCTTTGAATAATCGTACTGAAAGCTACTTAATTTTCATAACCAGATATGAGTTATTTGTATTTACCTTGGCAACATATTTATGCAGTTTACACACATCTTCCTTTCATTTCTGTCTTTCCCACATTACTTAAATAGATATGATGTCTGGGTATGACATTTTTTCTTACTTTCCTATGTACTATAAAAATAAAGTCATTGAAGGTATACATGCATTTCTTCTGCACTGTGCATATTTATGACATGATATGTGGTATTATTTAATTCCTGTCCTGTCTAAAGCCTCACTAAAAATTCATCTCTGTGAACAAAACTCAGAGGTTTCCTATAAAAAGGATAAAACAAACTATTATTATTACTAATAATAATACATATGGTTACTGAAACCAAATGAGAACTAGAAGAAATTCATTATATGGTGTGAAGTGGAAATAAGTAGCTAAGGATGAGATATACATACTCATAAGTTCTTTTTGTCATGGAGTAAAAGCAAAATGCCTGTCAGAAATATAGTCTGAATGGAGAAATACAGCTTCTAATTTTGTTTTCTTGTTTTAGTGAACTCGGTATATTTTAGTTTTTTAATTTTTATTTTTATGTTTTTAACACAATCGTTGGTTTGTATAACGTAGAATGGCAAGCTTGTAGAATACTGGGGTATTTTGGTTCATCCCCTTTTAACCTGCAGATGGCATCACTACCACATTTACAAATGAAATAGTATCTACTGGGTAATAGTAATCAGGAGTAATATCTACTGAAATGATGAAGTTTCTTAAAGCACTTCAATACTGATCATAATGGATGAAATAGATTAGAAACTGTAATTTCCATCAGCATTTTGTTAGCTTTTAGGTCATTTTGTGCACACTTTGTGAGCCATATACTGAGATATCTTCTGAAGAAATTTCATTAGATGAAGGATATGATGTTAAATAAATCACATAATACTTTGTTTTCTTGACTCTTGAGTACACTGCCCCAGTTTCATTGCCTTTCTTATCACTCATTACTCATACTGAGATAACATCTCTGAGGCATAAGTACACTTTTATGTGTTGTAAAAGCATATGAAAAAGAAGTTTCCTCCTGCTTTGCTTTTATTCTTTGGGAAGTACTGAAGTGGAGACTGAGGAAAAAATTCAGAAAGGGTTTTGACCCCTTCTGCTTTGGCTCATGCTTCCTCTGTGCTTCAATTCCTAATGTCCACAAGTTTTTCACACTGAAATCAAATGAAATCACATGGACCATGCGTAGTACTTGGTGCTTGCTCTTCTGACTTCTTAGTCAAAACAACTTATTGGAATGGCAAAGAAATACATACTGGATCTTAAGGCTTTAGATCATAACTATACTTAATGTCATAGGACAGTTTCAGAATATGCTGTGTTGAATAGAACTGCAGTCAGAACAGAAAAACCGTTAACAATTCTACCAGAATCCTAGAAAAATGTATTGTTTCTGCCAAACTCTGAAATGTAAATTTGAAGGAAGAATTTACAGTCAACAAGTTTCAAATGTTTCCTACATTCAATACAATTATTTGCTTTTTTCAGATTCAAGAACAGCTAAGAGACCTGAGACAACAAAAAGGGTCAGAGATTCCATCAGTAACTCCTACAAAGATTTGTTCAGTTTCTATCAATAATATATATATACATATATATATATGTATATATGTTTTCCTTACATATACATATATGTAAGGAAAAAACACTAAAATTTTGAATAACTCAGCGGTATTAATTCCTGCTGTTGTGATTAATAATATTATCCACATTGGGTCAAGTATCTAGTCCACATGCTTTTGTAAATAGCATGTTACTGAATAGTTACTGAAATTTCTTTGCCAAATTAGAAACAGTTTAATTTGGCTTTGGATGAAGAGAAAATAACTGGAAGAAATGATAGAAAAGCAGAAAGAGTGTTTTTGAATATCAGTTATCCACATAATTTGTTTGAATTCATTGTGCAGGAAGCAAAAAATAGATGAATATTTGTTAGATGAATAATAGATGAATAATGAGTTATTGCAAATCCTTTCCTCTTTTTACCTCGTTTTTTTTGTTTTTTTTTTTTTTTTTTTTTTTCCCTCCTCCTCTTTCAGTCCCCCATTCATTTCTTTTTTCTCATTCTACAAACTCATTCCTAGATAGGCATTTTTTTTGGAACACTATTTCTGGATAACGGAAAGGATTAAGAGGTGAATGTGAGCTGTTTCCTGGTTTATTGATTGCAATGAAAAATTCAAATGACTATTCAGATGCCAGAAAACCCCTGCATTTATTCATTTATTTCCTGAATTTTATTTTTCTAACACAATAAACTATGAATAATGTGAGCTTGAAAACACCAACAAAGTGTTATATGCTACTGAAAATGAGAAGAATTTAGTGTGAAGACACACTACCTTTATAATTTCAGAAAATATACTTTTGAAATGAAGCTGTAAGTAAGAAATTGTGAAGTGAGATAACTGTAGTTTCCAGTGGTTGATTTTTCTGCAAGAGGACATGCACTTAAATTGGAAACAACTTTATCTAATTACCTGGAAGCCACTTGGCAAAAAATATTCTGTAGGTTACTCCTTCTACCTAGCAAATGGCTGTTAGCACATTTTGTGACCCATCACAGCGTGTACCTGGCTTTGTTTGCACCTCACTGCATTTTCCTCCTGTCAGGGTTAAAAGTTCATTGAAGCAGGTAGTCACTTTGCTGTATTAAACATTAATACTAAATTGTCAGATTCTCTGGTGAGGAAATAATGTTCCTCTCACCGGTATTCCTATCACTTAGAAGGACCGCATCTGCCGCAGTTTAGCACTAGTGACTAGTTTCACTGGTTCACCTTGCATGTCCACCTATGTAGAAAACAATTATCTTACTAACATAAGTTTTAATTGTTGTATCAACTCTCAAGTTGGAAAGGGTCCATCTTCCCTAAATTATGATACCATAATTTTGATGACCAACAGCCTACATTTCTTCTGTTATTACTCTTTTGGCTTTCTACAGTCTTCAATCACAGCCAGATCTTCTTCAACATAATTTCAAGTAGCTCACAGTCATCTTCAGTGAACTAAAGCCCATGCCTAATAATCTATTTTTTTTCTTTTCTGAAACTCCACAGTGACGTTTTTCTTTCTTTCTTGTCATGCCAACCCACGTGCAACTTGTTAACAACCACTAATTCCAGTCTCTCATCGTGTCCTGCACACAATTCTGATTCATGAAGACTCTCTAGCAAGAGCTTGACCTGCTCCTTGCCTGTGTTCAAATAGCAATGACTGCAAACCCCCAGTCTAAGGAGGTTTTTAATACTCAGTCTTTCCTGCTCTTTTAATTCAGAAATACACAACTTTACTTCTTCTATAGGTGTGTCCAGCAGAAAGGGCTTTGTAGTTTCCTTGATGATTATTCCACTTTATGTCTTTACTCTTTTAAGCTGTACCCAAAGTAAAACACTTAGGAGCACCTTGAGATGAGCATGTAATGTTTGAACTTCATGAGAGTAGTAACATTTTCAAACTTGACTTTGCTTATACTGAGATCACATGTATTTACATTAAGGAAACAAATTTATTTCCCTGAAATATGTGTCTATGCGTAAATAAGAGTCTGAGAAATAGATATTGTTTTGGATAAGATCAGGTGCTATTGAAAATGACATCAGTATATTCTAAGTGAGTTATCTACAGACCACTTTAAACTGTAAAGGATTGTAAGCTTCTGACATGTAGGTTTTATTTTATGGTAAGATATTATACACTAAGTGTGAGAAATAACGTGATATAATTTTAAAGACTAATCGTTGAGATCCTTAGCATTCAGAATACTAGCCATGAAAGCAGCAGAACAAGTATTTTGCTACAGAATACTTTTGTTGATAAATTGTTTTCATTTTATTACAAATATGCATACAAACATACTCATGTACAGTTTTGAAAATTCATACATTCAAACTTAGACCAATTGAATTACAGGGTAAACTGGTAAATACATATTTTTAAAATATTTTTTCAGATGAATGACAGCAACAGCCTTGAAAGACACAGAACCCCGAACCTTTTTTATTTGACGCAGAACTAAAATGTTTCAAGCACTGAATTAATTCTAAGCATATGTCATTTTATCAGAATACAGCAAATATAAAAATGTTGTGCACATGTAGATGAACTATAATGTATTGATTTGCAGTTATTTCTGCATATTGCAAGAAATTTGACATAGGAATAAGGGTTATATTATAGACTCTCCTATCCAGAATGAAAACAAAAACAAAAACAAAAACAAAAACAAAAATTAATTTCATTAAAATCTAGAGGGTATCATATATGAGGGCTGCTCCAAAAGTTATGCCTTCTTTTCTATTATGTTCGCTCACAAAATCAGAAGTGAATGCTGGTGGTATGGTTCCTGCCTATATTCTGTTACATTTTCATGCTGTGCAACAGATGACAGCAGAGGGACAGCCTGACAATATGTCATCTGAAGCAGAAGTGCATATGAAGCAAAGGTGTGTTGTTGAATTTTTCCATAAAGAAAAAATTACATCAACAGACATTAAGTGACACTTGCTGAACACCAGCCAAACAGTGGATGTGATGAGTGATGTATTTTAGCAGTGGAGACAGCGATAGTGGGTCAGCTCTGTTGGTGCAGATTTGTATGAATCATGCATGCAGACTCTTGTTCATCACTGGTGAAAATTCACAGCTAATGGTGGTGACTTTTGAAAAATACAGTTTTGTAGCTGAGAATTTTATCTACCAAATATTACTATTGTGCTCGTAGTATCTGTTATAGTTTCCATGGAAATAAATAGGAGGCATTACTTTTGCTGTGACCAACATATACACCTTTGAGAACATACTAATGCATGTATTATATATCTAAACTAATTATGAAGTATCCTAGACATCAAAGCAGGTAGTTTACCTGCTTCCAGCTGGGAAAGAGTTGATTTTCTACCATTTATTTATTTATTTTCTGTCTTATAGTAAAATACTTTTTTTCCAGTTGTCTTTGACACTAGAGATTTTTCAAAATGTCATATAAAAGCAACAGATATTACCCTTTGGCAAAGCAAACAGTGCTGAATAGTTGTGGGTATCTTTAAGTGTTTCAGACACATAATACACAAATATATTTAGGTGAGGAAAGTTATGTAAGAAGCTTTATGAATTTTTATTCATCTCCAGCACTCTGTCAAAATAATTTTACTCATCCCAAATACTTATAGTAAATTAAGCAACAGAACCAGCATGCCTACATTTCTGTCATAGTCATATTTTATCAGGTAACAACCCAGAGAGAGTGGTAACAACTCATGGTAACAACCATGAGTTTAAATTTAATTCATTCTACAGAGTATATGCATCAAATGAACAATAGCTCAGTTAGATGATTAACTGGTTCATTTAGAAGATTAAACTGATTTAAATGCTTTATCATTTATTGAGTAGATTAAAAGTAGGAAGAAAAGAATTTAGAATGTTTTGTGCTTTTAAGTGACACGACAAGACAGTACAGTTTGCACAAAAGAAAGCACAGATCTTGTTATAATTTGAAAGAATAATTTCCTTAAAATGTTGTACCCAAGGAGCATAGCTAAATAAAACTAAAAAAGTTATGGTGGTACTTTTCAAAATTCTTCTATAAAGAATTAAGTCTTCAAGGAGAAAATTGTGTCTCTTGAAGAACATCACTAAAAATGAGATGATGACTCAGTTAGATAGGTCTCTTTTGACTGTTCCATAGTAGCTTCTAATTTCTTTATCTTCAGGAAAAATAACCAATTAACGTTTAATTGTTTAGATGAACTAATGTATAATAATTAACAATTTGTTCATCGATCAAAGAAGAAAGGCCAGTAAAGAAGATAAAAGGAAGAAGATGAGATAAATAATCTGAGAGATCAAAATATATTTAAAAAATGTTATACTTTTTTGTTTAGTTTACTTTGAGAACATGATCAAAATAGATATTTTTAAAAATAAAAAAACACAGGTTTCAAAGGCATTAATGGAATTTTAGAGGCAGAGCATGGCAGAAGAAATGTCTTCCATTAGATCCTTATTAACTAAAAAAAATGCACAAGCTTTTTATTAGAAATCACTTCATCAATCAGTGCAATATAACTCTTTTAGGAAAAAAAAAAAAAATGCTTAAAAAAGCCACCAGCACCAAAACAAGCAAACAGCCAAATAAAAACACAGGAAAAAAAAAATCAAGAAATTTAATCCAGCTCTGCTGTACAAATTATTCATAGATTAACACAGGCTGTAAAACTATTCTTGCAAATGTTACAGAATCCTTGACCCTCAACCCCCCTCCACCCCCTCATTTTTTTTTTTGGTCTGCTCTAGATCAGAGGAACTTCCTTCTCAAAGATCAGAGTAATATGAGATGTGTGAGTACACCTGGGGAACAGTTTGCAGTCAAGCTTTAGCAAACTCGTTTGACAAAAATAAGACCAAACTCTCTTCAGAATGACAGACAAAGTAAATAAGGCAAGAAGTGTGGACCAAGCATTTGAGTAGTATGAAGAAAGGATAGAAACAAGGACAAGATGCAGATGAGGTTGATTATTTTATTATTTTTAAAGTAATCTTGCAGTGTTAGAGAGTGATTAAGATAAGATATAAAGCTGAAGTACAGTTGGGGATTATTGATTAAATGGAAGATACTGTATGGACAAAACATCAAAAGAAAACTTATAGTACTGTAACATTTAATGTTTCTAAAAGTTCAATAAAATGAGCCAAACATTTCTCAAGGATATGTAGACAATATTCCAGGTACATGTAAAGTAAAAAGGCAATTTTGTCTTTTCCAGAGAAAAATTCTGAAAATGAGTCAGTGCCCTTCTTAAGACTGTGAGGTTCTAAGGAAAGTCCCAAAGTAATATAAACAGCACATTTTAAAATTATTTTTCCCCTGAAACTCATAAATTACTAGCTTTTAATTCTCTACCAGTTCTGTACATTTCTCTAGAATAAACATATATCACCAGAAAGTCACATCTATAGCCAGAATAATTGAAAATGTAACTTAGATGAAGTGGCAAATGTATCACATTTTTTCCAAGCTTCCACTAGGAGTAAAGAACAGAGAACCTCCATAACTCTCTCTGTAGAAGTCTGAGTTAGAGGGATTGAAATAGCAGCTTCTGAGAATGACACATTGACATTTCATTCTTTCTTTGTGTGTATTTTGTTGTTGTTCTTTTTTTTCCCCAAAATTATCTTTTGCCTGTTTAGGTGAAAGCCTTATATTATATGAGAACCAAACTCTTTAGAACTTTTATTGATGTTACTGATGATGCTTTTTGAAATGATGAGAGTGCACAGATCCCATTGTCCTATTCATCTTAAAAAAATGTCTGGGAATATTCACCATGGTTCCTCAGGATCTGTATGTTTTGCCAAATGCTTGACTTCAAAAGCAAATATTATCTGAATATGGACTGAGTAAGAGCTGCAGCATTTGGCATATAATCAAAGCTTAATGAGGCATCTAAAATGAAGAATATATCAAATCCATTTTGACTGGAATTTCTGCCTGAAGTATAAAACCGTGAAATTTTCAGATATGCTTCATTTGGGTCATACTAGCAGCAAATCTGACAGACTATAGACCAAGTGCAAAAGAAAGAAGGTAGGAGATGATGAACAAGCCTTTTATTTCTGATAGTGCCCATGCTTGCTATTATTGCAAATTCCAAATGTCAACCATATCCATAATTAAGTTAGTCTTTTTTCTTACTCCTGTCATTCATCCAAGGTTGGCTACATGCCCATTTCCTATTAAAATCTTGTGTTGCTAGCAGACTTTTTGCAAGAGAATTAGATATTTCTATTATGGCTATCCTGTTCTCTAAAATTTTCAGTATATCATTTTGAGTCTTTGGCCTTGCTCTCACTTAGAAAGAGGTTGAAAATATTTCTAACTTAACTTCCCTTTTCAAACTTCATCTATTAAAAAAAACACAAAGGCCCATTCTTAGGCTGCAGTTCTCAGCTCTAGCTTTATCTTAAAACTTAGTTGTTGAAGGCTCAATAGTAATTCTAATGTCTTTCAAGACAGTAAGAAGCTCCAGTTCTCTCAGGATTTAATGTAAGTCATCAATTCTCTCAGCCTCCTCAACTACTTCTGTTACCTTTCTGCTCTAAATTGAAGTATGTAAGACTTTTTGAGGTACCAGATTGAAACAAGCTAAGGATGATTTACTGGTATGTTGTAAAATATTAAGAGGGGATAATCTGGCTCCATAAATACTGATTGTTCTGCACAGGCTATAAAAAAGCCTGGAATTATTAGCTTAAACATACATCACTAGAGAAAAAGCTGAGGTAGATTAATCCCACCCTTATTTGCTGCCAGATGCCAGAAGTCTCAACATCTGTATAGATCAGTGAATAATTTCTGATAGGAAATGCATTCATTTAGCTTTGTCTTTGTTTATTTGTGGTCTCGAATGTATTTATTTATTTTTAAATTTATTTTTAAGAGCAATTTATGATGTCTTCCTTATGTTTTTTTTAATATATACAGATTTTCAATGTATAAACTTGAGATACATGAGTTAATTTTCACTGAACATTAAGATCGCACAGTAACTTATTCTTTCCTACAAAGGCAAACACAACTGTTAAAGTCAGTTTGTGATAGTGTTTTACTCATTTCCTCTGATAGTCTTCTTTTTTTTTTTTTTTTTTCATTTCTTTTCTTACTTAATTTTCTGGATGTCTAATTCTCCGTAAAACAAACAAACATTAGCAAAACTACTCTGAAACACGTACAGATGTTTTGACTGTTTATGGGCATACGCAGTATTCTTTCACTTGCACTAGAAGGATATTATTTATTTATTTATTTATTTATTTATTTATTTATTTATTTAGTGGGACGAAATCTTGCTTTCTCACACTTCTTTATGTTTTACTCATCTTTGCTACCTGACAAAATATTAAAGGAAAAGTTCAAAATTTTATTATTTTTAACTCATCGTCATTATACCGAGGTGAGTACTTTGAAACACACCAGCTAGTGAATGAACTCCTCCCAGTATTTCCACAGGTTGATTGAGCTCATTTTCTTGAAAAAGCCTTTTACACCAGTGAAGAATTTTGCCGCTTCTGAGGTAATTTAATCTAACAATTTTGATTTATGTCTGTTTTAGGTCTTGCTCCAAAAATTTTCTTGTACATATTTTTTTTGGTATCTGAATCATCTTTTTTGGAGTAATGAAATATATTTAAGAACAATATTGAGTAAATGAACTAATGCTGCGCAGCTTGAAGTCACGTAAGTGCTGCTGTTTAGTCTGGAAAAAGAAGTATCAGTCTCAAAAGTAAATTATTATTTGGGAATATTTCCTGTAGAAATTACAATTTGTGTCATACTACTTAGTATTCCTCTTCTTCTTTTCCTTCAAAGGAAGCATTTTCTTGACCAAAATCATTTGCATAGAATCTTTCTCAAGCATCTAAATGACTGCTTTTGTTTGCTAAAGAAATATTAGCATTGAAAGCTACATGATTATGTAAGTTACAGATTTGTATAGATGTTATCTCTTTTTGTAAAAACCCTTCTGTATTTTAAGTGAGATATGTGTTTGTTGTTGGCAGCATCATCTTTATTCCCAAGGGCTGATGCTCTGATACAGCGTTTCCTATCTCCTCTGGTGTTTTAATAAAGTTAAGGGAGTACTGCAGAAAGAAAGTGCAATTACAGCTCAAGAAGAAAAAGTGACTATGTAGATGGTCAATATATTTGCACTGTACTCTACATCAGCACTATCTGTGGGGCAAAGGTCAACAGTGACATACCTGTAAAAAACTCCTTGAAAGCCTCAGCAATTATACTTCACTTCATTTAAGGCTTTTACCATTTGAACGTTTTGAAGGCTACTTACATTATGCATTTTTATATTATTATTATTTATACTATTATTGATAGCTTTCTTCGACAGAGATGGCTTCATCTAAGGTATTTCTAAAAAATTTCTAATCAGTTCTAAAGGTTGGAATCAGATAAATGTAGGGCCTGGAGAGACATGTGGAATCACTTTACAGACTATTTCTGTATTAAAACATGATCATTGAGCTGATATTTTCTCTGACAAGAGTCTGACTGACTTGTTCTGAAAAACCACCATAGATGTAGGGATTCTATGAGGTCTCTAAGAACATTGTTCTAGTGCTTTACAATAACCCATTAAGGCAGAAGAAATTATACTGGAAAAATGTTGTCACTGAAAAGCATATAGAAATGAAAGCTTGTACAAGGGGCAAAGTAACTTCGTACAATGGATATCCAATAGTTTAAGCTATAAATTGAAAAGAAAACACACAGGAAAAAAAAATCAACCAAAAAAAACAAAAAACACAAAAAAAATCCTTACCTTACTAAAATAAAATATAAACAGAAGTATAAAATAAAACACTGTGAGAGAATATTTGGCAAGGAAAACAAAGGTAAATACATGCAATTGTACTTTACTTGACCAGAAATAGTCAAATTCTTAGGAATAATTTTTCATCTGAAATATCATACTTAAGACTGTAGATTGCCCTTTAAAAGTAGAGTTACTAATTTAGTGTTGAATCAGAGGAGAAAATACTGCCTACTAAATCACTATTGTTATTTCTTGTTCCAACTATATTTTCTTGGAAGCTTTCCATTTGAGCTGACCTCAACCCCCACCAAGCAACTCAGAGTCAGAATCACAGTCAAAGCCAATGTAAGTAGAGGCCTTATGAGTACAAATTTACAGAAATTGGAGTAATTAACTGCAATTAACAATTTGTAAAAAAATTACCAATTCTATATTCTGTTAACAGCAAAAATATTTGGAGATGATTGTGGTTACTTATTGCTGGGAATTTGATGTAAAATTCAAAGTAAATGTAAATCAACGTCTTTTTTGAACAAGTGTGATACATACATAAGAAAATAATTAAAGATGACTTGCTAGCAGACCTGTAAGTTATGGAACAGATTCAGAAAAACTGGTGGTGTCTGAAATAAGCGAGGTTCAAATTTTGATGTCTAAACTTAAGGATGCCATCCAAACCAACCATAAGCAACAATATCTACCAAACATTATAGACAAATAACATAATTTACTTTGAAGAATTCCTCAGATATGTAATTTTAGGAACTGTGAAGCCAAAAACTAGAACTGTCTTTGGGTGCAATTCTAAGTGGATTGAAAGGAATAGAAAGTCCATAGTCACTCTATAAACTAAAACTTACTGACCTACAACCCCTGCCTATTTTCATATACCCATACCCAAAAGCAAGCTATTATTTTTTCCAGATCTACAGTAATACCACACCGATGCAAAAATAAGCCTTCCCCTTTCCCTTCCTTCCCCCCCCCTCCTCTCCCTCCCCCACTTCTTATAATATTCATGCATCTACTTAACTATGAACATACTTTATAAGAACTGAATAGTGATGCAAGTTGCTTCTGGGACTTATATTTTGATGAACACTTAAGGATAGCATTCAAAATATTGAATCAAATACTTTAAAATGTGCAATGTGTTTGTATATTAATATCTTCAAACCTTTTCCTAACTTCGAGATATTGAAATCTTCAAAACTGAGGAAGACTACAAATTTACTGTAAAGATTGTATTACTGTGTGTACTGCAAAAAACCATAAATATCCAGAGCATTCTTCACTTTCCTTGACATTACACAGCTCGTAGGCCTTTTTAACAGACACAGAAGTGTAAATAAGCGTATTGCAGATTTGAATGTATCTTGGCTGGAAATGTTGTTACATTTAAACATAAATTTCAGATCTGTCACATTTTCAGTTCATATATTTGACATCCTATGTCATACTAAAACTGATCTACTGATGTAATAACAAAGCATGGACAACATTTAGTATAGAGTTCTAAAGGAGATTAAAATTCTCTTTGACACAAGACAAAAACAGTTTTCAGGTTCACAATGTTTAAACAAGAAAAATAATTTTAGTTTTCTTACTGTTATATAGTACAAAGGCTCTGAAGGCTCAAAAATATGCAAGAAAAGCATGAGTCAAATTTCTTATCTTAAAGATTAGCACCCACATTGAAGTTTGTAAAAGCAAGGAGAGCCAGTGGATGTCCAAAAAGCTGTTTTATTTAAGATCTCAAGCACTAAATCTCTTATCTGTTTGGAGTTTTTTGTTGGTTTTTTTTTTTGGTTGGTTGGCTGGTTGTTTCCCCCCACCCCCTCCCCCTTATCTATCCACTTATTTATTTATTTATTAGCAGAATGGACCTCAGTTCTTTCTTCCCCTCAAATTCTTTTGCTGTTATCCTTTCATGTGTAGAAGTTTGTTGTTTGAGATCCCTCAACGTCCAACTCTCAATTGCCACAGATAGCCCCACGGCTGAACAATATTTATCCTTTCCAAGAGATTCCATTTCTAAGCGCTATATTATTTGCCTGTTCAGGATCTTGCAGAATACAACAGAATCTGTTCTGCTGGTCTAATCATGCATCATTTAAAAGGAATAGAGTACTCCAGTGTTATGAAAGCGTGCCTCAGAACCACATAGGCCATCTGCCTTTGTGTGTGTCTGACAGTGTAGAAATAATGAAGCCTTCTTATGTCCTCTTATCATCAAAAATCTGATACACAATTAACTCAGGAGAGGACTTCCTCAGAAGACAGAGATGAGCTGTTTTCTCTGTCTGTCCTTTGATTCTGTGTCCATCTTTCTCCTGCCTTCTGAAAGTATCAGAGCACACCTCATAGAATCATAGAATCTTAGGGGATTCCAGTTAGTGCACATTGCCCCTTATTATGTTGCTGGGCACCACTGAAAAGAGCCAGGCTCCATCCACTTGACTCCCATCCATTAGTTAGTTGTAAGCATTG
The DNA here is from genome assembly GCA_030625065.1 of Alectoris magna. Lineage (NCBI taxonomy): Eukaryota > Metazoa > Chordata > Aves > Galliformes > Phasianidae > Alectoris > Alectoris magna. Next base: position 37,983,654 of record CM060560.1, read on the forward strand.
ATATGATCCCCCCCACTCAATCTTCTCTTTTCCAGGTTGAATAGCCCCAGGTCTCTCAGTCTTTCTTCATACAGGAGATGCTCCATCCCCCTAATAATCTTTGTGGCCCTCCACTGGACTCTCCTCTAGAAGTTCCCTGTCTTTCTTGAACTGGGGTTTCCAGAGTTGGACACAGTAGTTCACATGTGACCTCACCAAGGCAGAGTAGAGTGGGAGGATAAACTCCCTCGACCTGCTGGCCACTGTCTTTTTAATGAACCCCAGGATACCATTGACTTTCTTGGCCACAAGGGCACACTTTTGGCTCATGGTCAATCTGTTATTCAGTAGGACACCAGGTCCTTTTCTGCAGAACTCCTTTCCAGCAGGTCAGCTAATTGGTACAGAAGCACATGGTTACTCTTTCCCAGATGTAGGACTCTATACTTGCCCTTGTTGAACTTCATAAAGTTCTTCTCAAACCAACTCTCCAGCTTGTACAGGTATCACTGAACAGTAGCACAGACTTCCAGTGAGTCAGTCACTCTTCCCAGTGTTGTATCATCAGCAAACATACCGAGGGTGCATTCTATGCATTCATCAAAGTCATAGATAAGGATGCTGAACAAGACTGAGCCCAATACCTACCACTGAGGGTAGGTATCACTAGCTACTAGCCCCAGCTAGACTGTGCCACTGATCATAAAGCTCTCAGCTCTGCCATTCAGTCAGTTCTCATTCCACCTTACTGCTGAGGTGAGTTTACATTACAAAGATGTTGTGGGAGGAAATGTCAAATGACTTGCTGAAGTCAAGTTACTCAACATCCACTGCTCTTCTACCTCGCTGGTCATGACATTATAGAAGGTTACCAAATTTGTCAAGTATGATTTTCCCTTGATTAATCCATGTTGTCTACTCCTGATATCATTCTTTTCTTCCACTTGCTAATGTATAACATCCGGAATAATTTGTTACATCACCAATGGATCATTTTGAGTGAGATCACATGGCACATGCAGGGCAATCAGGGAATCAGGCCCAGACAGCATGGGTTCATGAAAGGCAGGTCCTGCATGATCAATCTCTTCTTCTTCTTTGAAAAGATGGTCCACCTGTTGGATGAGGGAAAGGCTGTTGATGTAGTCTACTTAGACTTCAGCAAAGTCTTTGACACTATATCTCCCACAGTATTGTCCTGGAGAAACTGTCAGCTCATGGCTTGGACAGGTACAATCTTCACTGAGTAATGAACTCTTCTCTTGGGTACCTAGCAATAGGACCAGAGGGAATGACGTCACATTGCAACAGGGGATGTTCAGAATTGATATTAGTAAAAAATTCTTCTCCAAAAGACTGGCCAGGTACTGGAATGGGCTGCCCAGTGAGGGGTGGATTAGTCACTGTCCCTGGGGATTTTTGAGAATCTTGTAGACATACTAAGGAACATGGTTTACTGGGCAATATTTATGGTAGGTAGATGGTTGGACTAGATGATCTTAACATTTTGTTGTTGTTGTTGCTGTTGTTGTTGTTTTTTGGTGATTTTTTTTTTAATCCTTAATGATTCTATCATTCATCTTGGGGACAGGTGGGGCTGACTGGCCTGTAGTTTCCTGTCTCCTCCTTCTTGTACTTTTTGAAGACTGGATTGACATTGGCTATCCTCCAGTTCTCAAGCACCTTTCCCATTTGTTTAGAACCTTTCAAAGATGACAGAGAACAGCTTGGCAATTGCTTCTGTCAGCTCCCTCAGTACTCACAGGTGCATCCTGTTGGGGCTCAAAGATCCATGTGCATTGATTTTGCCTAGATGATCTCTGGACAGACCCTCTTCAGTCAAGGTGAAGTCTTCCTTTCTCCAGATTCTCATTTCCCAGGGTCTGGAATTCCCAAGGGGTGTACTTACCAATAAAATCTTCAGTAACTTCATCTTCTCATTGTCCTTTGTTACTACTTAGTTCTTTCCCACTGGCAGAAATGTAGTACAGTCAGGTACATTTGCTCACACCATTATCCCCGCTTTTTTTTTTGCCTTTCCTCGCATAAGCACCCTTATTTTTTATAGTCTTTGCTGGGTTTGTGTCTTCTTTTCCGTGATCCACCCACACCATATTTTCTTTTCTAGAAAAGGGAAAGGTTTCTCCACAAAGAAGTGTCACATTTCAGAACAAGAATTATAAGATTGTAGAAAAAGTTGCTATGACTTGAGGCTGTATTGACAGTTGTACTCCATCTAAATCAGACCGACTTTATCCAAAATTGTAATGCCTTATTAATAGATTCTGATTTAAGACCTTCTCCATCTGAAAGATGGGGCTATGCCATCCCTCATTCTCCTTTCTGTTTATTAGGTGTTTCACAAGATACATATAAGCCAACTTGTGTAGTCAAAGACTTTTCTACTCCAGTCTCCTGCAGTTGGAAAAGTACTATATCAAAATCAATGTGATCCTCACAGTTTGTGTCACTTTTCATCACAGAATTTATCAGAGCTATAAATTCACATTCTCTACTTGAGACCTTTCACTGTCAGGGACAGAAGGGTTGATTTTAAGAAAGTTTTAGTACTTTAGTTTATGTCCTGTCTAGGACTCCAAGATGTAAGAGAAAAGATGCTTTCAGAACATGATTACTTTGATAAAATATGGATGTCTTATCTAGGATGAAATCAGCAGTTATCTAAAAGTTACTTCTCCTCTCATTGACTGAAGGTGACTAGTTCAGATGTAGATGTCTGTCGTGTATAAGTCCACATTTAGTCAACTAAATTTGCAAGAGCAGAGACAGTATACATTGAGAAAGTGATTTTGTTTTTGTTCTGTCAAATGTCATTTGACTCTTACAGGTACCTACAATCAATAAGCATTTCCATTTGGGAATGTTGTGGCTCTTGAGTTATTTCTTTACTGTAAATAATTCATAAATTTTAGCAGAAATTCCAGGGATAAAAATGGGAAACCCTTGCCTTTCTTTGCCAAAATGACTGTTAATTATGAAGAGTGGAATCAGCCACCTTCCTGCTGCATGTGTTGCCATCTCCATGAATCTTATATTTATTTCAACTCTGACTCATCTAGCTATGATATAGTCCAGCTTCAAGGTGATGTTCAGCTAACTTTAAAACAGAAACAAGAATAAAACTAAGAAAAAGAACTACTTTTTCACCCAACACATAATTAAACTGTCAGACTTGTTTCCACAGAGTATTGTAGAGGCCAAAAATACAAATGAGTTAAAAAAGATTAGATGAATTCACAGAAGAAAATTTTATCATATGTTCTTAGACATGGTGATGTGGACATAACTTTTGACTCAGAAAGCCCTGTGCAGTAGTTTGTTAAAGCTAAGGGAATTTTCAATTACACTTGCCCTGTTTTAACTTTAATTTTACTCTGACCACTGTTTCTACCCAATGTCTCAGGACAACATTTCACCTGAAGATATTGTCAAACACATACATTCCCCAGATATGTGATATCCTGTAAATCCAAGCATAATAAATAAAATAAACAATAAATTAATTAAAACATACACAAAACAAACAAAAACAAACAAACAAACAAAAAGCCCAATAAAGATCAAGATGAGGTCAGAGTTACAAAGGCCGTCAGGGACACTAAATAGATAATTCTGGCAGTTCACATGACTCCACAGAGAGAAACAAGGTAAGATGAATGGGATGCTCTCTTTCCCAAACAGGTCTAACTTGGACTTCCCACAGACTACAGCTCTTCAAGAACCAATCCAGTGTGGGTCCATATCAGAGGTCATATCATATCATCCTTCAGAAGCAGCACAGGCAGCAGCTCCCCCAGACCTCCTCCTCCATCTTGGGCTCCTTTCCACTGGCTGCACCTCCATCCCCACAGCCTGCTCTTGTGAGGACTCATCCATGGGATGCAGCCTCTCTGTGATCACATCTACCTTTTTACACCACGTACTCCTCCACTGGCTGCATGTAGATATATTCTCTATGTGGTACCCTAGAAGCTGCAGGAAGAAAGTTTGCTCCATCATGGATCTCTCCACAAGCATCAGGGGAACTTCTGCTCTGGAGCCACCTCTTCCTGCTACTTCTTCACTGACCTTGGTGCCTGCAGAACTGTTCTTCCCTACATTTTCTCACTCCTCTCTTCCAGCTTCTTTTTTTGAATAGTTTATCCTTTCTTAAATATGCTCTCACAAAGGCACAACAAGCATTACTCATTGGCTCACCTTTGGCCAGTGGCAGGTTCCTCTTGGAGGTTGTTGGAACTGTACCTTATCGAAGGAACAGCTTCTGGATTCTTCTCAGAGAGGCCATCTCTGCAACACCCTTGCTACTGATAATTCACAGTGTAAAACCCAATACAGTTCTCGAACTTTTGTTGACGATTACAAAGACAAAAATTAACACACCTGTGAAGTATCTGTTCATTTATGTAGTACTGCTAAGATTTCTTATAGATGCCTCGATTTCCACACTCAGAGAACATGTTATTGGTAAGAGATTTGCAATTTTTTTTTTTTTTTTCATACCACCTGAGAAATGTACCCTTCTCTAAGTATTGGAGAGCCTAATAGTGAAAGTGTTGCCAAATGCTGCTGGAGAAGTAAGTAGAGCAAATCTAATTTTCCACAAGGGTAATAAGATCTGATTAACAAAGTTGTAAAGCTGCCACTAGTAAGCCAATATACAAAATTCTGCAGAAATTGATTTAGTGCCTGTGTTCTTACCTGCTGTTGACTTGGTTAGACTGTCATCTTGTCATTGACTTTTGTGCCTTAAGTTAATTATGGAGGTTCATTCTTTCTCAATGGTGCCATCCTTAGGGCAACATACTAATTGATCATCAGATTCTGATGATCACTAAGGATGAATCATACTAATATATCATTATCACTGTCACACAGGTGACTTTGCAGATTAATTTCTTCAAAGACCTTAATTTCTAACAAAGACCTTTGATGATGACATATCATTCAAAGGATAGTTTTGATATGAATGGGTCTTAGCCATAATTATACGTTCAAATTTTATCTAATTTATCTGCAAATTTATTTATATACTTCTAGGTAATATATGTAAATGACCAAAGAAAGTTTGTTCCTGGAAAGTCTGGACAAAGGTAACTAGAACAGCACTGATAATCATTTAATCCAGAACTATTTTCATTGTCATATAATTATTAAGAAGTTTGTTGAAACTATGATTATCTATCTATCTCCAATCTGTATCTCATGCTATATTACTGATATTTTCCATCTCATATTGTTGTTCTGCTACCTCTAATTGTTGCTTACATTAATTCACACTAGAGGTGAAGAGGCAGCAAAACCATATGAAGAGGAATCCTTTCAAAATGCCTGTAGTGCAACTGCTAAGAAATTGCCAGGGTTCACAAACAGCACTTCCAGGATAAAAGCGAGGATGATTGCAAAGTCTAAATTATTAACTAACATCAAGAAGCTATGAAAATTTGCTTGTTCTTTGCCAGGATATGGCATGTTGGTGGAGGGATATGCAATAAAAGAATATGCTGAAGATTATTCCAAATTTTAGCAGGTGCTAATATTACATAAACTTGCTGCAACTTTCAAGTGTTGTGAAGTCGGACCAAAAATGTGATATACTAATTGCTTTAGATAACTTTCTGAGGATTTAAATTCAATACAATGAACAATTTCTTGAAAATTTTGAATAAAATCTAATGTTTTGGTTTCTGAACATTATTTGATTTCTTACTGTATTTACCTGAAACCAAGAGGTCTTCAAATTGTGACTAGGAATTGAGATTTTGGAATGGTTACTGAATTTACCTCAATACTTGTTAGCCTATCTTTTGGCCAACAGACTCTAGGTGAGCTGTATTACTACCCAGATTTGTAGCAGGATGATTTCTGAGAAGTCTACATTAGTTTTAAGGTAATGACCTTACTAGGAATCTCATGCTAGTCATTTCCATTAATTAATTAGAGTCCTGGATTGATCCTCAGTCGTTAATTTCCTAAATGATGGAAAAAAGTCATCTTTCTTCAGGTACAGAGCACATTTATTAAATCTGCTAGAGGCTAACATAAAGAAGAGATATTTCCTGCTGATATTTTCAGCTGCATTACCAGTCAAAATATGGGAGAGTTCATACAAGTGTCACGTTTCACCCACCTACCTCAGTTATGCCCACATGTAAAATTAATATTTATAAGACAAGTAAATATTATCATAAAAGGAAGCAGAAGAAGGAGAAAGACAGTTCTATTCAAAACTTTATATACGATGGGTACTATCCAACTTGATTTCTTAAACTTTCTAAGAGAAATAATGAATGAGTGAGCAGCAAATGGAATTTAGATTGTTAGTTTCAGAGAAAATTATATGTTATGTTTATTTTCCTGTAGAACTGGCACTAAAAACAAAACAGAACAGACAAACAAAAAAAACCACACAGCAAACAGCAACAAAAAAACCTGTCATCTTTCACTTACTATGGCACAACACTGTGATTTAACAGGAGAAAAATCAGAAAATAAGTAATATGTTGTTTATTGTCCCCATTGGAGTCACTTGGATAATAGAATAATAGTTGCTGTGGATAATAGAAATAGCTGGAAGCTATTCCAGCTGGACCTGGAAGCCATTGTGTGGCAGGCAAACTACGGCTTAGTTGTCGTTACAGAAACATGGTGGGATTGCTCCCATGACTGGAGTGCTTCAATGGATGGCTACAAGCTCTTCAGAAAGTATAGGCAAGGAAGGAGGGTTAGTGGCATGGCCCTCTGTATTAGAGAGTGTTTTGATGTTACTGAGCTTGTGTCTGAGGATAACAAGGTTGAATCTCTATGGATAAGGATCAAGAGAAAGGCTGACATCCTGGTGGGTGTCTTTTATAGACTACCTAACCAGGATGAAGAGATGGATGAGGTGTTCTATGAGCAGCTGGCAGAAGCTGTGTGATTGCCAGCGCTTGTCCTCATGGGGGACTTCAATTTCCCTTATATACGTTGGAAATACAGTGCAGAACAGAAGAAGCAGTCTAGGAGGTTTCTAGAAAGTATGGAAGATAACTTCCTTCTGCAGCTGGTGAGAGAGCCTACCATGGGAGGTGCCCTGCTTGACCTACTCTTCACAAACAGAGAAGATCTGGTGGGAGATGTGGAGGTCAGGAGCTGTCTTGGACAGAGTGATCATGGAATGGTAGAGTTCTCAATTCTTGGTGGAGCCAGGAGAGGAGATAGATAGATAGATAGATAGAAAACCGCTACCTCAGGTTTCCAGAGGGTGGACTTTGAGTTGTTCAGGAGACTAGTAGGGAGGGTCCCTTGTGATTCAGTCTTGGAGAGTAAAGGGGTCCAGGAAGGCTGGTCACTCCCCAGGAAAGAAGTCTTAAAGGTGCAAGAACAGGCTATCCCCCTATGCCACAAGATGTGCCAAAGGGGAAGAAGGCCAGCGTGGATGGACAGAGAGCTTTTCCTGAGACTCCAGGAGAAAAAGAGAATCTACCTCCTATGGAAGAAGGGAGAGGCAACTCAGGGAGAATACAAAGAGCTTATTAGGATGTGCAGGGAGAGAATTAGAAAGGCAAAAGCCCAGCTTGAACTCAACTTGGCCGCTGGAAGAAAACGGAACAAGAAACTCCTTTACAAATATTTTAACAGCAGGGGGAGGACCAGGGAGAATCTCCACCCTTTACTGGATGCTGCTGGGAACGTAACCACTGAGGATAAGGAAAAGGCTGAGGTTTTCAATGCTTTCATTATGTCTGTCTTCAAAAGTCAGGCGAGTTATCCTCAGGGTACTCTATCCTCTGACCTGGAAGTCTCAGATGGGGAGAGGAATAAACCCCTCCATGATTCAAAAGAAAAGAGTCAGAGACCTACTATTCCACCTGACCTGCCACGAGTCCATGGGGCCAGATGAAATCCATCCAGGAGCGCTGAAGGAACAGGCCTATGTGACAGTCAAGCCGCTTTCCATCATCTAACAGCATTCCTTGTCAACTGGAGAGGTCCCAGAGGACTGGAGACTTGCCATCTACAAGAATGGTCGTAAGGAGGACCTGTGAAACTACAGACGCGTCAGCCTGACCTCGGTGCCAGGGAAGGTTATGGGGCAGATCATCTTGTGGAAGATTGCACTGCATTTGCAGGACAACTGGGAGATCAGGCCCTGCCAGCATGGGCTCGTGAAGGGCAGATGCTGCCTGACCAACCTGATCTACTTCAATGATCGAATGACCTGCCTGGTGGATGAGAGAAAGGCTGTTGATGTGGTCAACCTAGACTTCAGCAAAGCCTTTGACACTGTCTACCACAGTATGGTCCTGGAGAAGCTGTCAGCCTGTGGCTTGGACAGATATACACTCTTTGCTGAGTAAGGAGCTGGCTGGAGGGCTGGGCCCCGAGGGTGGTAGTGAATGGAGTCACATCCAGTGGCAACCGGTCATGAGTGGTGTTCCCCAGGGGTCATTGCTGAGGCCTGTCCTCTTCAGTATTTTTATTCATGACCTGGATGAAGGCATAGAGCGTACCCTCAGGTTATTTGCAGATCACATCAAGTTGGCAGGAAATGCTGATGTGCCTGGGGGTAGGAAGGCCCTGCAGAGAGTTCTGGACAGGCTGGATTGCTGGGCTGAAGCCAGTGGGATGAGGTTCAACAAGACTGTGAGAAATATGCTCAAAATCAAAAATTTCTAATCAGGCAAAGATCTTCATAAAGCAGCAGTTTGTTCATTATTGCAATAATGGGCACACATTACCTACTGGCAAGGGAGAAATTGTGCACCTTGTCAGTGAAATACACCCATTATACACCCTGGGTCCAACGCAGGTAGTACTTCTCAATTGGTTGCACTCATTGGTTGAGCATCTCAGGCTCACAATCTTCCCAACACTGTTGCTACAATATGAGGTCTGTTACCAACCTATCGTTTTTAGGTGCGTTCTGTAATTTTCTATGGAGATAGGAGGACAGTGCTTCCAAAAGCTAGCACATTCATCCTGTCCTGTGCTAGGCTTTCCCCACCCTATGTATTTGCCTTACCTTGTGCCTGTGACAATCCTACCCAGGTTGGAACGTCCCAGTCTCAACTTTACTCCTTGTGAAAAACAACTTATCCTTCATCACATACAGAAATACTGAAAATTTACACTGCAAAAATACAATCTACCTCTCACAAGACCAAGTGCCGGGCCTTGCACTTAGGCAACAACCCCAGGCAATGCTATAGGTGGCCAGAAGAGAGTGTAGAGGAAATGGACGTGGGGTTATTGGTCATTGCTTGGCTGAACATGAGCCAGCAGTGTGTCTAGGTGGCCAAGAAGGTCAATGGTACTGTGGCTTGTATCAGAAATAGTGTTGTCAGCAGGAGCAGGAAAGTACTTGTCCCTCTGTATTCAGCACTGCTGAGGCTGCACCTCAAGTACTGTGTTCCATTTTGGGCCCCTCACTACAGGAAGGACATTGAGTCCCTGGAGCATGTACAGAGAAGGGCATTGAAGCTGATGAGGGATCTGGAGCACGAGCCTTATGAGGAGTGTCTGAGAGAGCTGGGATTATTCAGTCTGGAGAAGAGGAGGCTCAGGGGAGACCTTATCACTCTCTACAACTACCTGAAGGAAGGTTGTAGTGAGCTTGGGGTTGATCTCTTCTCTTGTGTAAAAGTGATAGGAATAGAAGGAATGGTCTCAAACTGCACCAGGGGAGATCTAGGCTGGAAGTTAGGAAATACTACTTTTCGGAGAGAGTTGTCAGGTGCTGGAAGGGAGGTGGTGGAGTCACTGACCCTGGAGGTGTTCAAAGAATATTTGGATGCTGTATTGAGAGACATGGTTTAGTGAGAGTTTAGTCCACCTTCAGCAAGTTTGCTGATGATACGAAGTTGGGAGGATTGGCTGACACACCTGAAGGCTGTGCTGCCATTCAGTGAGACCTGGACAGGCTGGAGAGCTGGGCGGTAAGAAACTCGATGAGGTTTAACAAAAGCAAGCATAAGGTCTTGCACCTAGGGAGGAATAATTGCATACACCAGTACAGGCTGGGGGATGACCTGCTGGAGAGGAGCTCTGCAGAGAGGGACCTGGGTGTCCTGGTGGACGGCAGGTTGGCCATGAGCCAGCAGTGTGCCCTCATGGCCAAAAAGGCCAGTGGCATTCTGGGGTGCATTAAAAAGAGCGTGGCCAGCAGGGAGGTGATCCTCCCCCTCTGCCCTGGTAAGGCCTCATCTGGAGTACTGTGTCCAGTTCTGGGCTCCCCAGTACAAAAAAGACAGGGATCTCTTGGAAAGAGTCCAGCAGAGGGCCACAAAGATGGTGAAGAGCCTGCAGCATATCCCCTATGAAGAAAGGCTAAGTGAACTGGGTCTGTTTAGCCTTGAGAAAAGAAGACTGAGAGGGGACCTGATCCAGGTCTATACATATCTAAGGTGTGGGGGGCAAAGTGGCGAGGCCAAACTCTTTTCAGCAGTGTGTGGAGACAGGACAAGGGGAAACGGCCAGAAACTGGAGCATAGGAAGTTCCACACAAACGTGCGCAAGAGCTTCTTTACGGTGAGGGTGACGGAGCACTGGAACAGGCTGCCCAGGGGGGTTGTGGACTCTCCTTCTCTGGAGATATTCAAGACCCGCGTGGATGCGTACCTATGTGACCTGGTGTAGGGAACCTGCTTTGGCAGGGGGGTTTGTCGCGGAGTTATCTAGATCAATCTGTGTCCGTGACGGGGGGGGCAGTAGGCCCATGGGCACCCGGCCCCTGACAAATGGGAAGGGAAAAAGGGAAAGGGGTAGGGAGATGGGAGCTGGGCTCAAGGAAACAAACAGAGCAGCGGCAACGATCTAAGGAGTTATTTTACTATAATACAATCTAATTGAAATTGAGGCTAATAAATCAAGTGAAATAAGAGAGAGAGAGAGGTTCAAAAAACCGAGAAGCCTACTTTGAAACTGAAGGTGCCACAGCTTGGAAGCACACCCACACCCGCTGCCAGGCAGTGAGAGAGAGAGAGCGAGCATCGCTTCCATGACGTATTTTCCCTCTTTGACCGCGAGGTCCCCTGGGACGTGTAGTTCTTCTCTGTGATCCACATGATGTTATGACGTGGAATACCAATAGCAAAAATTACAAAACCATGACATTCAACCTTTTATTCTACATCACTACGTCATGCTTTATATATATATATACATACAAATATGCATTACATGCATAGGTCTATATACATATATACACATGAAATTACTGACTGCACTCCCCCAACATCAAATTCCCTTGTGGTACACATTGAACATCCCCATCTTTCTGCATCACCACCATGTGCACCCAGGTCCCTGGATTGGGTAGGACCATCACGATTGACAGATCCTCTGGTATCAACCAACCAGGTGGCTTCTGCCAAATGCGTCTCCCAGTGCTTAAATGTTCCAGCACCCGTTGCCTTCAGCATAGTTTTCGACAACCCATTGTATCGTTCAATTTTACTGGAAGCTGTTCATGATAGGGGATATGATAAATCCACTCAATGCCATGATCTTTGGCCCAAGTATTTATAAGGGAATTTTTGAAATGTGTCCCATTATTAGACTCAATTCTTTCTGGGGTGCCATGTCACCACAGGACTTGTTTCTCAAGACCCAATATGGTGTTTCAGGTGGTAGCATGGGGCACTGCATATGTTTCAAGCCACCCAGTGGTTGCCTCCACCATGGTAAGCACGTAACGCTTACCATTGCAAGACTGTGGTAAGGTGATATAATCAACCTGACACGCCTCCCCATGTAAGACTTTTGTCTCAAAAATTTGCTGAAGATGGACTATTCCACGCCAGTCCTGTCCAGGGATTGAGCAATCCCTTGCTCTAAAGATATGCTAACTGGAGGCAGTGAAGAAGGATAAGCACCTTGATGGCCAGGAGGAAACCTTTTGTCTGGACTTATCACCAAGAAAGATGAACCACACCTTTGGTCAGGGCTTATCAAGAGAAGGATAAGCACCTTGATGGCCAGGAGGAAACCTTTTGTCTGGACTCATCATCTCGAGGAAGAGAGCAAGAGAGCCATCTCGAGAGGTGGGGGGGGGAGGGGGATACTCATGACCCTTACCCAAGCCCCCAGGAATGTCACGTAGGCAGGAAAAAAACAGGATAAAAGGGCGCAGGAAAAATCATGAAGCATCTTCTTCTTGAGGGAGAAGGCGAGAGAGAGAGACAGAGTTTACTGCCTTCTGATCCCTCGTTGCTGCTTTGCTGCCCTACTGTCTACGGACTCTCCCGGCCTTGCTGCACGAGACGCTGCTGCTTCCACCTCCACCACCACCCGTACTGCTTGGCACCAGCCCGCTGCTCTTCGTTGCCTGCTTGGACCCCGGACCAACGGATAACGGGACACTGCTGCATCGAGTTGGTGACTATCCCCGCTTACTGCAACTCTTGCTTTTCTTCTTACCTTTTCTATCGCCCGTTTCCCCTTCCCTGTCTCCTTAAAAGGCTAGGATTTGTAATAAACCGGTTGGACCAACATTTGAACCGTTGATTCTTAATCTCATGTTGGGTATATTAAAAGAATCTCCTCTCACTCCTATTAATTGGAGTGAGACACCCCATATTTATACTTTTGCCATCGCCCTTCCCCCCAGAGAGGTTTCATCCTCTTGGCTTGCTTAACTATGGCACACGTCTCACAGTCACGAATAACCTGTGCAATTGCGTCCATAGTTAAGTCCACCCCTCGGTCTCTAGCCCACTTATATGTTGCGTCTCTTCCTTGGTGGCCCGAGGTCTCATGGGCCCATCGAGCTAGAAATAATTCACCCTTGTTCTGCCAGTCCAAGTCTATTTGAGCCACCTCAATTCTGGCAGCTCGATCTACCTGATGGTTGTTTTGTTGTTCTTCAGTAGCCCAACTCTTAGGCACATGAGCATCTACATGACGCACCTTTATAACCACATCTTTTGTTTGGGCAGCAATGTCTTTCCACAGTTCAGCAGCCCAAATAGGTTTACCCCTCCGCTGCCGGTTATTTTGCTCCCACTGCTGTAACCACCCCCATAAGGCATTTGCCACCATCCATGAGTCGGTATAAAGATAAAGCATTGGCCACCTCTCCCGTTCAGCAACATCTAAGGCCAGCTGGACAGCCTTTACCTCTGCGAACTGACTAGATTCTCCTTTTCCTTCAGTGGCCTCTGCAACCTGTCGTGTGGGGCTCCACACAGCAGCTTTCCATCTGCGATGCTTCCCCACAATACAACATGATCCATCAGTGAACAGGGCATATTTCTTCTCATTTTCTGGTAGTTCATTGTATGGTGGCAAATGCCTTATGGGGGTGGTTACAGCAGTGGGAGCAAAATAACTGGCAGTGGAGGGGGACTCAATGATCTCTGGAGGTCCCTTCCAACCCCCATGATTCTGTGATTCTGTGAGAACATTGGTGATTAGTAGACTTAATGATCTTGTAGGTCTTTTCCAACCTTGGTGATTCTATGAATCTATGAAATAGTTGTCTTATTCAGATGTATCACTGGATATTGTTTTTCTCAGATTATGTTATGTTATTCTCAGATTTACATAATATAATATGTCATATACATAATATACAGAGATTTATCTATCTATTTATTTATTTATTTAATTTTACATTTGTATTAACAAATGAAGGGCTAAAGTACATTTTTAAGGTATAACACTTTAAAAAGTCTAAGCTTGTTTTAACTAATTTTAAAATTTCATAGTGCCATTGAACATACTATAATGAAGTTTCAACTGATTTAGATACAAAGGCAGTTAATGAAAGAATAAATATAAGAATTTATGATTTATCATTTTTTCTACATCCCAAATTGTGTAATATCTGAGAAATAAAATCTGTTACTATACAAATTGTACTAACTGAAGTTTCATAGGCATTTACAGAAGTTTTACTACTGAAAACATTGTAGTGTATTGTTTCAAGAGACTGGAATTTTTGTCATGTCAGGCAAAGTCTAAATCTCTCAAAAGGACAGCAAATAAGGCTGCCATTTCTAATGATTTTTGTCAGGAAACAAACTAACAAACAAACAAAAACTAACACAGTGATACTTTCTGCTTATTTTCTGAGATATTTCAAAGTGCTTCATGAAAGGAAAAATCTAATGCCGTTGAACCATGATGACCTCTGAAATGCAGGGAATCACCTGGAAATATACTCTTCTCTGCTCAGCGGTTGATTCTGGAAGATAAAACATTGTTCCAAGCAATAGGATATGACCTCTAATAATGTCATACTGTCAAAAGCAGACATGTTAGGCAGGTAGGCATGCATTTTATAAAAAATATGGTAAAAATAACATGCAAGAGGATTTACCTGTCTGTCTGGACTTCAAATGAACTTCATCCATATGTGTATGGGACTTAGAGGGCTTACCAAATATGGCTGGTAAAAAATGTCTTCTCCCCCCCCCTTCCCCCCCCCCCCCCCCCCCGAAGGAGAAAGGAATAAAAGAAATACTGAAGAAAGTTGACTGTTCAGATGAAATTCCCCATTTCACAGAATCACAGAATGGTCCAGGTTGAAAAGGACCTCAATGATCATCTAGTTTCAACCCCCATGCCATGGGCATGGTTGCCAACCACTAGACCAGGCTGCCCAGGGCCACATCTAGCCTGGCCTTGAAAGCCTCCAGGGATGGGACATCCACAACCTCCTTGGGCAACCTGTTCCAGTGCGTCATCACCCTCTGTGTGAAAAACGTCCTCCTAATATCTAACCTAAATCTCCCCTGCCTTAGTTTAAAACCATTCCTATGTAAACAGCCATTCCCCCTCTTGTTTATACACTCCCTTCAAGTACTGGAAGGCCACAGTGAGGTCTCCCCGGAGCCTTTTCTCCTCCAAAAGAGAAGAATTTTCTCATATTTATTAGGTTTTACTGATTCAAAGTAACTTTATTTATTTATTTATTTATTTATTTTACAATAAGTAGCTCTCTGATAGAAGAAAATGGAAGCTAATATTTTTTCCAGTGAAAAATAAATCTTTCTAGAATAGAAACAAATTGAGACAAAGTGTCAAAACAGAATAAATTT
This sequence comes from Alectoris magna, assembly GCA_030625065.1. Classification (NCBI taxonomy): domain Eukaryota; kingdom Metazoa; phylum Chordata; class Aves; order Galliformes; family Phasianidae; genus Alectoris; species Alectoris magna. The sequence continues at coordinate 37,998,674 of CM060560.1, forward strand.
GAGGTTAAATTTTACTGCAATGAGGTGCCCTGTATTTTAAAGGCATATACTACAACAAATGATTTCATATTTTTAACCAGATTTGAGAGTACTGTTTTATGAACAATAATGCAGACAACTTAAGGTGGAACAAAAAATGAACTGAAAACTTCAGTGATCAAACTTCTTTTTGTTCAGAAATAAAATATTTATTCCTTAAAAAAAAAAAAAAAAAAAAAAGTATTTTTTCCAGGCAACAATTCCAGTACAATCTTGAATTGCTAACAGGATAGTTTCTGTTTTTGACTTGAAGTAAAATTTTGAGGGAGAAAGGCCAGACTACTCACCTTCAAGCAATGTATTTGATTTTGATTTGTAATCTTCTCAAAAATAAGAAAATTTTTATTTCACTTTCACAAGGTGAAAACGATAGCTTCAATATTAATGTGAAAAATAAATTTTGAAGATTCTGAGTTTAGAAGACAAAGGTGTTAGGGCAAAGCTGCATGAGAGGTAAAACAGAACCATCTGTATTTTCAAAGTGTAAATGCCCCTTTTTATTGAGAAGTTGGATGAGGCCCCCAAAGGCCTCACACACCACACCACTAGCACAAACGGCCCATATCCTCCTCCAGTAAGACCGTCAGAGGCAGTAGGACCCTGGTGCAGGCACACACACACCTCGAGACTTACCAGCACATTCACACTTATGGGCTCCCCAAACACCTGAACAGCTCCTCTGCCTACCTGACATTCTGCCTGGGTCCGTGCCCTCCCACCCATCTCATGGGTACCCTACTCATTGAGTGCTCCAGTGTGGGGTTTGCTAACAAATGCACATCCACATCCCATGCACACTCAGTTTGGACAGTCACAAATTCTGCCCAAGGGGTGGGCACCAGGCACACAGGAAGTGACTCTCAGCTCTGCTCCAGCCACTGGTAAGGAGCCTTTGCTCATCTTAGTCACCCATCCCTTAACAGATGGCTTGGGGACATACAGCACTTCCTCCCTGTACCATGGGCTAGGGACTGAAAATCTCCAGCTTCTTCAAGAGCTCTCACTGAGACCTCAGTGTCTCTGGGACATCTACACCCTGGCTTGGCTCCAGTAGCTAGCACACTGTCCTTTCATGTATGCAGAGGTCCCACCAGGAGCTGGCACTGAGCTCTTGCAGAGCTGACACACACAGGATAGAGAGTGAGATTACAGAGAGATAAGAAAAAATTTGATGGGAAGATAGGCCAGACAGCAGAGACCACGTACAGCACTCAGGAATTTCTAGTATCCAGTCTCTCTCCTTCTCTCTCTCTCTGTGCCTCTCTCTTCTCTCACTCTCACTCTTTCTCTCAAATAACCAAAGCCTTGGAAGCCTTGGCTACAGAAACCATGAGATCATGGAATTCAGCATCCTGCGAGGAAGAAGCAAGGCAATAAATAAGATCAAAAACCTGGACCTCAGGAAATCTAACTTTGGCCCCTTCAGGTATCTTGGAAGTGTCCCGTGGGTGAAGAGCCTAGAGGGCAAAGGGGACAAAAAGAGCTGGTTAATATTCAAGGATCACTTTTTCCAGGCTCAAAGATGATGTATCTCTACTGCCAAGAATTCAAAGAAAATGGGGAGGAGATCTGCATTTATGAACAAATTCTGACAAATGCAAATATAAGCAGGAAGTGTACAGGAGGTGAAAGCAGGGACAGGACATCTGAAGTCAATGTAGGGATGTTGTCAGAGTACACAGAAATGTGACAAGGCCAAGGCCCACCTGAACTCCTGGAAAGGCGGTGGAATTGCTCATCCTGGAGGCCAGCTCTATGCATGTGGAAGACAAGAAGATGATTAGGAGTAATCAGCATATGTTCACCAAAGGGAAATCATGTTTAATCAGCCTGATTGCTTTCTATGCTGAGACAACTTGCTGAATAGTTGAGGGGAGAGTAGTGGATGTTTTCTACCCAGGCTTCAACAAAGCTCCTGATGGTGTCTTCCATGATATCCTCATAGGCAAGCTCAGGAAGTACAGGCTGTATGAGTGTTTAGTGTCTTGGATTGAGAACTGATTGAATGGCAGGTTTCAGAGGGTTATAATTAATGGCACAGAGACTAGTCGGAGGCCTTTATCTAGCAGTTTCCCCCACAGATCAACAGTAGGTGCAGTATCGTTTAATTAGTTCATCAGTGACTTGGATGAAGGAATGGACTGAAGTATGTTTTAGAGACTTAGGCTGACCGAATTTAGAGTCATATTCAAACTGGAAATGCAGAATGTGAAACTTTAACACACATTTCTAAATGCGGCAAAATCTTTTAAAATTGTGAGAACTCCAGAATGAGGAGGGAAAGGAGTTTGTTATAAGTGTTATATGGTTGGTGGAATTTGGCTGAAGATGAAGGAGTTTTCAACACAAGAAGGAACAATACAATCATATCAGTCTCATTTTGCATGTTGTAGAGGAGGAGTTTCACAGAATGTCAGACATCCAGTAAAATGCAATATGGTTGGTAATTTGTCACTGTTAATAACTCAGCTCCTTACCAGTCCCTGACAGTCTTACTGACCTCATTCTGTGTTTTCCAGAAGGAAATCTGATAACTCATGTTCACATTTTCTTATTTTTATTCTGAATAAAGTAGCAATATATATTTTCATTTTCATATATATTGAAAATATAGCAATATATTATTAAATACATGACCATAAAACAAAGGTTTTTTGTTTTTTTTTTTTTGCCTGTACTTTCAATCATTTCTGTATATATGTTCTGTGTATATGTTTTTCTCTTATGATTAAATGGAATTTTCTGTGTTTCAACTTTATCCTTGACATTGTGTCTGTTTTTCTCCCAGGTTACCCGTTTCTTCTTTTATTTCAGTACTTGAAGGGAGTGTATAAACAGTGGGGGGAATGACTGTTTACTTGGGGGGATAGTGATAAGACAAGAGGGAATGTTTATAAATTAAGACAGGGGAGATTTAGGTTAGATATTAGGAGGAAGTTTTTCACACAGAGGGTGGTGACACACTGGAATAGGTTGCTCAAGGATGTTGTGGATGCTCCGTCCCTGGAGGCTTTCAAGGCCAGGCTGGATGTGGCCCTGGGCAGCCTGGTCTAGTGGTTGGCAACCCTGCCCATGGCATGGGGGTTGAAACTAGATGATCACTGATGTCCTTTTCAACCCAGGCCATTCTGTGATTCTATAATTCTGTGTTGCTATGATTCTATGACTCTATGATTTCTTGTATACTTCCTTTTTATGTTTTAACTTAATCAGAATCAGCTCACCTATGCTGACCTCTTGCTACTTTTGCCTGATTATTTGCTCATCTAGATCACAGAATCATAGAATGGCTTGGGTTGGAAGGGACACCAAGGATCATCGAGTTCTAACCCCCCCTGCAACAGGCAGGGCCACCAACCTCCAGATCTGATATTAGACTGAGTTGTCCAGGGCCCCATCTAGCCTGGTCTTGAACACCTCCAGTGATTGAGCATCCACAGACTCTTCTGGGCAGCCTGTTCCAGCCTATCACCATTCCCTTTGTGAAGAACTTCCACCTGACATCCAATCTAAACCTTGGACCATTCTTGATCCCTAAAAATCACTGATCTGCTCTGTACACCTTTAGGACTGCCTTTGGAACTCTTCCATATTGCTCCTTTAAAAGGAAAAAGTCTGCTTTAATGAAATTCACGACCGAGATCCTGTTGTTTGCTTTGCTCTCTCCCTTTCAGAATACTTGTGAACATAATCTCATGGTAAACACAACCAAAGCTGTTTCAGACATTTTCATCTGTGACAAGTGCCTCCTTCATGGTAAGTATAAGGTCCAGCAGAATGACTCCTCTCATTATCTCTTTGATCATCTGTGTCAGGGGGTTGTCACCAGTGCACTCCAGAATCCTTCGGGTCTGCTCACTGACAATGCTGGCTGAAATACATAAGGCACAGTGTGTTTATGTATGGTCACAGACATACAAAAAATGAAACCAGAGCAATACTGTTTAATCTAGAAGAATTCTACTAAACCAGAGCTGACCTCAGAAAAGCAAAATTGTATGTAATCATAAATCATCTTGAATCCAGACGAACCACTATTAATAAATTCAAGTTAGTTAAACAAAATAGAAAACAGACTTTTCACGTTCGTAACTGAATGAAGAACAGGAAGAAATGTAATGGCTGAAAAAAATGCTGAAATAATAGGCATTTTTATCTCCTATGTAGAGAAAAAACAACAAACACAAATCTCAAACTTTGAGTCATCTGCTAATGTCAATAAAACATCGTTGTTATTGTGTGGAAACATAAACTCCAGATAACTAAGTTCCAGTTTTTCTGTTATCAGTGTTACCCTAACATGGAAGGACGACTACCATCCATCTTTCTCCCTCTCTTTTCTTGGGACACGGTACAGTGAAGCCTAAAGATTTGTCTGGTGCATCAAGAAGAGGACACTTTCAATGGCTCTCCTTAGAGGCTATAAAGGAGTTAAAGCACAATTAGCACGCATTCTTCAGCTAGTTGAGGAAAATATGATGCCTCAGAATTTTATGTATCAGCAGGGAAATCTTTTCCTTTGCAATGATAGACCTGTAGATACAGGAAAACTATGAGTCGCTCCAAAAATAATGCCTCCTATTTATTTTCATGGAAAATACAACAGCTGCAGAGAGGTCAGCACTGTTTGCTAAAGCAAATCAGCTACAAAATACTACTTTTCAACAGAATCACCAGCGATGAACAAGAACCTGCATATAGTGCTTATAAAATCTTCATGGCTGTCTGGAACACGGCTTATCTCTCACGTTGCTGTCACTACTACTCAAATGCATCACCTACCACCTCATTGTGCTCACATACACTATTTGGTCTCCATAAATGTTCGGCAAATGTTTATGATAGTCAGTGGGTGCAATCACAGAACCACACAGAATCACACAGAATCACACAGAGTCACAGAATGGCCCGGGATGGAAGGGACCTCAAGGATCATGAATCTCCAACACCCCTGCCACAGGCAGGGCCACCAACCTCCCCATCTAATACTACATCGGGTTGCCCAGGGCCCCATCCAACCTGGCCTTGAATCTTTTCCTCGTGGAGGAATTCAGTGATACATCTTTGCTTCATCTGAACTTCCGTTTCAGATGCTGTTTTGTCAGTGTTATGGTTTTGTGTTTTGTAATTTTTTGCTATTGGTATTCCACATCACAACATCATGGGGAGCACAGAGAAGAAGTACTACATGTCCCAGGGGACCTCGCGGCCAGAGAGGGAAAATACGTCACGGAAGCGACGCTCGCTCTCTCTCTCTCACTGCCTGGCAGCGGGTGTGGGTGTGCTTCCAAGCCGCGGCGCCTTCAACTTCAAAGTAGGCCTCTCGGTGTTCGGAAACCTCTCTCTCTCATTATATTTGATTTATTAGCTTCAATTCTAATTATATTGTATTATAGTGTGTTATCTTGCATTCCGATATCATAGTTAGTAAATAAGTTTTACTCCTCAGATCGTTGCTGCTGCTCTGTTTGTTCCCTTGAACTCCCATCTCCCTACCCCTTTTCCCTTTTTTCCCTTTTTTCCAAGGGGGCCGGGGGGCTACGGGCCTACTGCCCCCTCCCCTGTCACGGACCCAGATTGATCTTGATAACCCCGTGACAGTTCTTGGTGGAGAATGCGGGCATAGAGATAAGATATTAAGATAAGATATTGGGGCTCGTTTTCTGGTTTTTGAAATAAATCCCTCTCTGCTCTTAGAAAGCTGCTTTTTAGCTTGTTAGAACGAATCTCTGCTCTCGGAGAGTTTCGTTAGCTGTGTTGGGAAAGTTTATCTCTTTTGCAGGTGCTCACTGAGAGCTTGGCCTTGAAAGTCCAGGCGGACTGCCAATATTCTGGTGATATTTGTAAACTTTGAGCACTGATATTTTGCTTCTGTAAAAGGGAAAAAAAAAAAATGCTTTCTCTTGTAAAACTGCTTTTCAAGGGACTGCATGCCATTGGTGTTTCTTTTTTGATGCTCAAAACATACTGGGCCCTGATTAAGTTTGCCACTTTTCTCTATGGAGCTACAGGTATATATAGTCAATTGAAAACACTGTTAGAAATACCTACCTGGTACCTGCATACAATGTGGGATACAACTGCAGAGGGAGCTGCTAATTTTACAGAACTTGTGATTTTTAAGCAGGCTCCCAGTCTCCCCTTTGAATCCTTTATGCAGTTTTTGAATGCCCATTTGACCACAGTGTCAGTCGTGTCAGTCTCCCTGAATGTATTGCTCATTATTTTACTTATCTCACTCAGCATCTGGACTTGTAATGCTCTGAGGAAGTCTTCCCCAGAACCAGAGAGTACTGAGTGGCAGGGTGTGTGGAAAGGCTTGGGAGAGACTTTAAAGAGATGGCCATCCTCGGTGTCATGGAGCTTTACTCCTGAACACCTGGAAGACCCTGAGTGCTTAAACAATTATTTAAGACAGGAATGTTGTAGCTCAGGCAGATCTGAGGAGGCACAAATGGCACAAATGATCTGGGGCCTGGCTAATGCCTATCGGGCCTTATTCAATACTATCCCAGAAAGCGATAGAGTTTCTGAAATTGAGAGAGAGAGTCTCCAAGCTGAGAGAGAGTGTCTCAGAGCTGATAGGGAGAATCTCCAGTTCCAGAGAGAGAGTCTCCAAGCTGAAAGGGAGAGTCTCCAGAAGACAATACAAGCTGAAAGAGAGTGTCTCAGAGCTGATAGAGAGAATCTGCAGTTCCAGAAAGAGAGTTTTCAGGAGAGTCTCCAAGCTGAAAGGGAGAGTCTCCAGAAGACAATACAAAATGAGCGAGACAGTCTCCAAGCCGAAAAGGAGAGAGTCCAAGCTGAGAGGGACAACCTCCAGGCCCAGAAGGAGAGTCTCCTAGTCGAGAAACAGAGTCTCCAAATCCAAAGAGAGAGTCTCCAAACCGAGGCGGAGAATCTCCAGGTCCAGAAAGAAAGTCTTCTAGTCGAGAGAAAAGACCTCCAAGACACACTCCAGTCTGAGAGAGATGCCCTCCAAAATGAGAAAGACTCCCTGCAATCCAAACTTGACAACCTCCAACTACAGCAAGACACCCTCCAGTCTGAGCGAGATACCCTCTGGTCCGAGAGGGATGTACTCCAGTCTGAGCGAGATACCCTCCGGTCCGAGAGGGATGTACTCCGAACTGAGCGAGACACCCTCCAAAATGAACTAAGCAGAATTCAGTTTTCTCAGGCCATGCTTGAATCTGAACTAAAAATCCTCATAGTTGAAAGAAACGGACTTCGAGCCAAATTGGAGAGGGAGAGCATCAGAACCGACCAACCTGCCATCGTTCTTCAACCACAGGAGGTACCGGAATCGATGTCAGTCGCCCCTGTAAGAGGATGGAAAACGAAACGAGTCTCAACTCAGCTAGAGAAGAAAGAGGAGGAGGAGAAAGTAGAGGAAGAGGAGGAGGAGAAAGTAGAGGAAGCAGACGCTGTAAGAGAAGAGGAGGAAAGAGGTCCACGGTTGCTCGATCCATGGAAAGCGGCCCTGAGTCTAGGGGAGGGGCCTTCAGTAAGATCGCGGTCACCTACTCCCAGAAGGGTAACAAGAAGTCCTGAAAGAGCAGGAGGTGGAGGTGAGCAAGACATTGTTACTGTTGTTGAACGATCTCTAAAAATGAGTGAAATTAGAGGTCTGAGAAAAGACTTTTCACGACACCCTAAAGAGCCTATCGTCACCTGGTTACTCTGCTGTTGGGACAGTGGGGCCAACAGTGTGTGGCTAGATGGTAGAGAAGCTCGCCAACTGGGTAGCATTACTAGAGACTCAGCCATTGACAGGGGTATTGGCACATGCCAGGATGGATCCTTCACCCTCTGGAAGCAAATGCTGTTAGCCGTAAGAGAAAGATACCCCTTCAAAGATGATCTTGATAACCCCGTGACAGTCAGACTGTCCCTCTACTGACACCTGTCTCATGACAACAGAATTTAACAGCATGTTGGTGAGAATGTTAAGCCTGTCCTGCCATACTGTCAACATCCACTTCTAACACTGTGGGCATAGGAGGCATTACTTTTGGAGCTGTCCCTGTAACTTCAGGATTCTGATCACCACACGTCACACTGCTGAAAGCAAATCCGATATACGAATAATAAAAAATATACAATTTCATACTATTGAAAAAAATGTATATATATAACTTGACCCAACAAATAAAAAGCTAGGAAGAATTGCAAAGATCATGGAATCATAGCGTATCTTCAGCTGAAAGGGATCCCAAAAGATCATCAACTCCAACTCCAAACTTCATACAGGAACACCCAAAAATCAAACCATATTTCTGAGATCATTTTCGAAACTCTCCTGAACTTCTGCAGTCCTGGGGCTGTAACCACTGTCCTGAAGAGTACCAGAGAGCAGAGATCAGTGCTTCCACTCCACTCCTCTTGTGACTAAGCTGCAGGCCACCATGAGGCTTCTCCTCAGCCTCCTCTGCTCTGAGCTGAACAAACCAAGGGACTTCAGCTGCTCCTCAGACATCTTGCTATCTAAACCTTTCACCACCTTCTTATCCCTCCTCTGGATGCTCTCTGATAGCTTTATGTCCTTTTCATCTTGTAGCCCCCAAATCTGCACTCAATGTTCAAGGCAAGTCTGGACTAACATATTCTGTATCACGCCAGCTCTTCCTGGAGCTTTTCTTCAGCTGGTTTTGTTAGTTAGCTAGTTACTTTGCTTTTTCTTTTTGAAGGTTTTTTTAGTTTGCATCACAATACTGAAGAATGTAAAATATAATAATGTAAAGCATTCTGAACATTGTCTTTAGTGTGATAAATTAGAGTTAATAACTTTGTCAGCCTATGAATAATATATTTCAGAGTTTATATTGAAGGGAATTTTAGATTAGCTATGTTAATTTAGCATTCATTTTGAAGAAATGGAATTCATACATAAAATTTTAAGTACATAAAGTATGATGTCCAAATTTTAGGTAGTCACCCTAAACTCCCATTGTAATCAATCAATAAAGTAAAATGAACCTATACACTTTCTGATAAATAAGCATATATAGCTTCTGTATAATTATAAAATCTATGTCAAAATTGTTGGAATGTTCTGTTTTCGAAGGAATATATTCAACTGCTCATCCAGTGCCATATGAAATTTTCCAAGCATCCAAGTCATCCACAAAAATCTCACACGGATTGTGGAGGATTTGCATCTTCTATATCAACATCCAGAGGTTAGACATGATAATCAATGGCAGCTAAACAAATTTGAAAATTAAAAAAAAAAAAAAAGTTAAAGCTTTAATTATATGGACAAACGATCAAAATGCAAAACCCTGTCCTCTTAGGTAGGTGTCACGGCCAGCAACCAAAGCAAGGAACACATAGTGTTCATGTGTCTGTAACACATAGTAGCATGGAGATTTTGATAGTAGAATGATAATTGAGAAAAAAATTACAGATTGAAGCTAGAAAAACTAGAAAACTACAAAAATTTTTTGAAGAGATGGCCACATATGATTTCCTAGAAGCTTAATTTGCCTATTTTTAGAACACCCTCTCTAGGGAACATCTGTAAACAATAACCAGCCTCTGTACCATGCATGAATGAAAAAAATTGAAAACATCAACAGTTAATTGGATTTACTAAAGACTTTTTTTTTAACCTGCGATGGAATTATGTTATGATTAAGTGAAAGATGAAAATTTTGAAATCTTCACAGTATGACTACTGTGGCTAGATATATCTGAATTCTGCAGAAATTTTAGTGCAATTTTAAGCAATTGTAAGTTTATAATATTTTGACAAGTAGCAGATAAAAAGAAAAAATATGAAGAAAATTTAGAAAATATAATACTTTTCTTGTGTAAAATTTAATGAGACTCAAGTCTAATTTTGCAATAATAGTGTAGTGTTAAGTATGCAATTCTTAGTGAATGAGTCATTTCTAACAAAAAATTGCAATGAGCTGCACACTTTGATCAGTTTTGTTCATGTTTTTCAGGAGAAATTATGACTGAGAATTGCCTGTTCTCACTAGTCTAAAACTATCATAGTTACATCCATCCATGCTATAGAAAGACCTACAGATTACTCTTTAAATTTTGGGTGTAGATGTGCAGAGAGGGAATCACAAAATCACAGTATGACTAAGATCAGAATGGACCTCCAGAGGTCATTTGGTCCAACTCTGCTCCTTAAGAACAGTTGCTCAGGACAGTGTTCAGATGGGTTTTGAAGATCTCCGAAAAGGAATATACCAACACCACTCTGGGCAAGTTATTGCAGTGTTTCATCAGTCACACAGTAAAGAAGTACTTCTTTATATTTAGATTGAGCCTTTTGTATTCCAGTTTGTGACTGTTGATCTTATCTTGGCACTGAACATCACTGAATACAGCAAAGCAGTGTCTTCTGGCAACAAGTTGTACCAGAGGAGGTTTTTCCCTCAGAGAGTGGTCAGGCACTGGAATGGCCTGCCCAGGGAGGTGGTGGAGTCGCTGTTCCTGGCAGTGCTCAAGAGGCATCTGGATGAGGAGCTATGACATATGGTTTAGTTGCTTGTGTTAGCAATGGTAATGGGAGGGTGGTTGGACTAGATGATCTTGTAGGTCCTTTCCAACCTTGTGATTCTATGATTCTATGATTCTATGATTCTTTTCACTCTCCCTTCAAGTATTCACAGACATTCTCATTTCCAGCATCCAGGAAAATAAATTCAAATTAACTAAAAATGTGAATCTAAAGAAGATTATGTAAATTACGCAAAGAAGATTAAGCTCATATGAAAACACATTTGATTTCTCTAAATTTATGAAACGTCTTATTTAATCTACTATTAAAAAAATAACAAAATTATCCCGTGTTGTTTAGTTACTTTACTTTTAAATTTACTTCAAGATTTTTTTTTCTCTTTTTGTTTTGTTTTGTTCTGAGAAATCCTAATTGCTCAAGACTTCAAAGCTAAAGAAAAAATGGCATTTAATAAAGAATGCTTTAGAAGTCTCAGATAAACTGTCTGTGTGCATCGATCTGCAGAGATAGACACATATCTACAGAGATGTGAAATATTTGCATAAATATGACTATTTGTTATCAACCACCATTAAATTTTAAATATAAGGCAGCAAAATACTGATCCGAGAAAGCTTTACTTGATTCCCTGGAAAAATAATTACACAGTTTAAACAATGACTAGCTAGGAATTTCCTGCCAGGAATATTTTTTTACATTCTTTCTAGAGCACAGCAAGAGAATTACAGCACGTCTTGCTAAACTATATAGCATTTCACTTACATTTTGTGCCCTTTGATAGATTTAAAGAAATGCTTCATGGTAACCTGTAACACTGAATTTTTTTGCATAGCAAACAAGGATGAACAGTTCAAGATCAAAGAATAGCACTGATTCTGTATCAACAGGTAGGTTCAAAATATATTACAATCAAAACTATTTTCAATTATATTATCAAATCAAATTATATTAAAATAAAATCAGTTCCAGGCTTTTTGACCCTTATATTTTTCTCGTCTGCTCTTAAAACAGGTATTTTGAGTATTGAGGCCCTATTATCAGACTAGAGGTTGTTATAACATGCTAGGTTGTTGTCTCAAAATACTTACTGTGTTCTACATAGGAAACAAATACTATTTTTAATTGAGATACCTGAAATTGGCAACAATGGAGCCTGAGCTATTTTTGAATCTGTTTCTATCTACATGGGTCACTCCAAAAGTAATGCCTCCTATTTATTCCCATGGAAACTACTACTGCTACTACAAAAGAAGAGTACAATAACACTATTTGATAGAGCAAAGTCTCAGCATGACATGTTTCTAAAAAAAATGCATGGCTCTCCAGAATGTGGTTTGTCTTTCATTTTGCTGGCACCATGGCTGAAATGCGCTACCTACTGTTAGCACACAATATTAGAGGCAAATGGTGGTGGTACAGCAGCAGAGGTTGAACTTTCCCAGCAATATTCTGTTACGTTTTGTTGCTCTGCAACAGATGGCAGCAGAGAGGTAGTCTAACAAAATGGACGTGTGTATGAAGCAAAAGCATGTCATTGAACTCCTCCATGTGGAAGACATATACTCATTTACATTCTTTGACTCTTGCTGAACATTTATGGAGAACAAGCAGTGAATGGCAGCACAGTGAGGCAGTGGTGACAGAAATGTGAAAGACAAGCCACATTCCAGATGGCCATGCAGATTTTTACAAGAGCAACACACAGGCTCTTATGCATAATTGGCAAAAATGCACAGCCAATAGTGGTGGCTATGTTGAAAAACCGTTTTTAGCTGAGATTCTGCTCTATCATATGGTGTTGTCCTCTTTGCAGCTGTTGTACTTTCCATGGAAATGTATAGGAGGCATTAATTTCAAGCAACCTATGTAACAAATTCACTATATATAGCAATTTATAATTAATTATCATTTCTTCATACTCTGTAAATAATCTTTTAAAACAAATTCTGATTGGGATGTTCATATGTATTTTACTTGTATGTAATTAATTGTATAGGTATTTTATTTTTCATGAAAAGATCCTTACAATGTTTTAGGTCTTGCAATCCCTCCTTTTAAACAACCAGTTTGCATTCACTTTTAAATGCAGTCTGAATGGTATTTCATTTGGACAGGCACAGTTTGTTCCAAGTTTTAACTTACTTCAGATATTTAACTTCATTATATGGGAGCTCTTGGGGTGTTTTTTGTGTGTTTTTGTTGTCGTTGTTTGTTTGTTTGTTTGTTTTCCTGTTTCACTAAGAAGCTGTGTTAGCTTAAATTTTCTGTTCTGTTTAATGACTAATCAGTCATAACAGTGCAGGTTTAACATATTATTTTTATGTCTGAATACCCAATTCTGTAAGACTTTTCAATTACTTTTCTCATAATAAAAAAAAAAAAAAAGTTAATAGTTGCTTTTTGAAAATTGCAGATTTTAGCCAGTGTCATTGAGTATATATGTAAGTCTGTAAATATATACATAGTTATCTACCACAATAAATAAACACGTGGCAAAATCATGGTCTGACTTCAAGGAGTAGTGCCAGGAAGGCAGTTCTGCTGCAGTTCTGTTGGGCAAGTATAAAGAGCACAGAGAGATAAGATCCTCTCCAGAAGATTACAGTCAGTGTTCTGCAGAAGTTCAACCCCCTAATATTTTGAGTATTATACCAGGTTAAACGACAGATAATATATATATATATAGGAGGAATTTGTATAAATTTATATATATATATATTATTTATATTTATATTTATATTTTATATTTATATTTTTATATTTTATATATATATAATTTGATGAAATAGAAGGAATTTGTATGACTGAGTTGGCCATAGGATGGCTAACAATTTTGAAAGAAATAGCACTCAATTCAGTTATATAATAATATGTGTCTAATAGTATTTGAGATGTCCTGGCATATCTTTTCTGATTTCCAAGTGCTAGCCTACAGGGATGTGCCTTTTCCATAAGACTTGTGTCATATTTCCCAGACTTTCACAAATGTTATGTATACTCCTGTGAAATTAATACTAAAGAAAACATTAACTAAGAAAGTAAGTATATGGCTCATATATGCATATGTGTTTGATTTCTGTCAAAAGGCTCTGATTTGAGAAAAATGTGACCCTACACTTTGAATACTGGAGAGCAAGACACCCTAACTACTTGGAATAGGCAACTTTTTTTAAGTTGGAGCATCAGCCCTGAAAAATAAATGATATTTCTCATCAAATGTTTATTATTTGTTGTTTTTTTTTTAATGAAATGCGTCAGTGTAAGAAAAAAGAAACAATGTTATATTTAAATGGCATCTTAATCAGAAAGTATTTTGAACTGTGAGTATTACAAGTTAGTCAACTTCACAACTGAAAAGCAGATTCACTTGTTTGCCTAGAAAATTGACAGAAAGACACAGCATTTATTCTAGTGCAGTGAGCCATCAGATGATAGGGAGTATTTAATCTAATTCTTATAGTACAGTTAAACAACATAATCAGCAGAATTCATACATTCTGTTAAATTTATACATGGGAGAATTTTATTCCATGGAACAGTGTTCTACTATAGCTTAAGTGAAATTTGAAGGTGTTTCTAAGTTTCCTATTAACATTCTTTTTAAATTTAACTCAAATTTCCTCAAACAAAAATCTATCTAAAATGCTGCAAGAAACCCACTGGTTATATGTTTATGCTTAAAAGCTTAATAAAATATTAATAAAATAAATTAAAATAAATTAAATTAAAATAAAAATTTTAACTTCTCTTTCCACATTTTCAATTGTAAACCATCACATAATCTTTTCCTTCTTTTTCTATTTGCAGAATGATGGTTTCCTTAGTAATTCTTTTTCAGTATTTTATTTCCACTACCTCATAATTTCTCCAGCATCTTGATCTCTTCTTTAACTCATTTTTCCAGAAGTCAGGTTTCACAATTCTTTTATTCACTGAACAACAACAACAAAAAAAGCATGTCATGTTTGCATTTATTCATGATGATATTTATCATCAAAAACCTCGAAACAGTGCTCAAGAATTTGAAAATGATGTTAAGTATGTCATATCATTCAACAGCACAACGTCAGAATGAATTAATTAAAATATTAAGGGATAAAAACAGTTTGGTGGTTTTGTTTTTGTTGAATTTTGATTCATTCTTCTGAATTAAAAACAACAACACAAAAGGAAAATGGCAGACAGTCTTGTCTTTACAGGACTTATGACATGCACAGTAAAAATTTTATACTGACTATAAAAAAGACAATTCAATGTATTGTGTAACATAGAAACATCCTACACAGAGTTTGAACAAAAATATTCATACATCATTTATGTTTTGATTACACTCTAAATGCTGACAAGGTACTACATCTATGAATAATGTAAAGAAACTGAAACAGGCCTTTTGTATTCCATTCTGACTCTGTTTTTTTCCGTCAAAATGATTTAACAATGTGAAACACATGGAATATGATTAGAAATATATTGTGTTCTTGACAGTTAACAATTATTCCTCTGTGCATTAGTGATGCAGTCATAGCAGCTGTAAAAGATAGGTGTCAGGTATCTCCAAATCTCCAAAAGTATAAGAACACAGTCATTTCAGTAACACTTCGTGCTTCTGATTCTACCAGAATAAGACTTTGTCACTAATACAAATAATCAGACAGGAAAACTAGAACATAGAACTATCATGTTCCCACTGATCAATTCAGTAAGTTTTGAGGAAAAAATAAAAGCAATCACGTCAGAGGAAATGCAGTACTCTATACACAACTAATACAAAAAGAAAGAAAACAAACAAACAAACCTTAAGTACCCATGTATCCCCAATCTGAGCAGTGAAGCTTAAATATCTGAAGATTTGTTTTATTTTTAATTGAAATGCATTGCATGACTAATCTTAATTTATGAAGAATATAATGCCTATGCTATTTTCATTTCCATTTGCTGAAAATACTCTTAATCAACTTTTAAATCGATACTATGAAAAAAAAAAAAAACAACAACCAAAAAACAAAACCACAGCACAGTGCACTCCAATCCCACAGAGTGTAGGATCGGCTGAAGCAAATATCTCCAAGTAACAAATGTTTCATGTTGGATCGCACTAAACAATTATCCACTTTCAATTAAAAATAAATAAATAAATATATATTTTAAAATGGTTTGTTTCAAATGATTTAAATGGATATAGTATTTTTTATTATTTTTTATATCCACAAGTGAGACAACCCTTCTCACTAAGATTTAAAAAAGAACATTGTTTAATTTAGTGGCTAACTTCAAGGAGACTTCGGTTGCAGGATGTTCCTCAAGGATTTCTTTTCCCACCATTAAATTAGCTTAAAAGTCAATTCACAGCTATGTTGTATTGTTAGAATAACACCAAGATGTGACTATTATATTGTTGGTCACAGCTAGAATTTCCATTAAAAAATAATAGTAATATAACATGCCTTGTGTGGGATGTAAAGCTGCCATGCATAAACTATACCAGTACACTAAGACTTAAATAAGCATGTCAGTATGTCACTAGAAAGTTGACTGGGGAAAAAAAAAAAAAAGTCTGCATTCTAGATACCTAAAATTTGGTAGGCTTCCGCTAATTTCTTTCTGCCAAAGATGGTTTCACTCCTTTCAGTATCCTTAAGGAAAGGGAGACTGTATATTGCTAGGTTATGATCCTCGGGTACCACGGTGATATGTTAAAACACTAGGAAAATCTGCTTTCTATCAGGCATTATTTAAGTATTACCTTTGTAATACTCAGCAAAAGTGCTAGTATTTGTTTATTGCTTACAATAGCTGTGAGTCACTTGAACACTGAGCATCAAATGCCAGCCACTGGAAAAGAGAAGAGTGTATTTTACACAGCTGGAAAAAAAAGTTATTTGCTTTTTATTCTAATGGTGAAACTCAAAGGAGCACAAAATATGTTGTGTCAAAGGATTGATGAAATCAGAAGGGAGGATAGCGCCATCAATAACTGCTCTAATCAATGTTGTGTACTGTCAGAATTACATGGAATATGTTATCGATCGGTTGTGGATAGTAGACAGAGCTCTTATTAACAAAATTCACTGAGAATCCCAGAGATTTTTCTTCTCAGTAACCTCTCAAGTCTCTCTGCAAGGACAACATCTAACTTGGAAATAGGTTTAAATAGATTCTGATCTTCCAGATGAAATAGGCAGGTAAATGCCTAATCTTATTTCATGCCTCTTACTAACTTCAGGTTATATCTAACTCTTTTATCAATATAATTTCAATCATTGTTTATTTTCTATGCCCAACAGGATATTAGATTTCATCATGAATCTTTTGAGAATATGCTGCAGGACTAAAAGGGACCAAGCAAAAAATATCAATGTAATTTCAACAAAATTTGCTTTCAGATATGAAGGCTATGGAAAAGAAGCTAGTTTTCTCTTTATTCCAAAATATCACCTCAATAACTAAAGAGGATCTTAAGTATATGCCTACTGTAGGTTAATGTTTTAGACATCTATGTGATTTTATTTCCTGGGTAATGTTTTTGGAGATTATTCCAAAATTTTCTGCAGTTTTCCTTTAGCTTGTATTTATTTTAGCCAAAGTCATGCACTAGACCTACTGATATCCAGTCAGTAAGACTTTTCCTGATGCACAGTCAGTATTCCAGTTGAAGAGGTTTGGAAAATCATTTTCAAGACCTAATGTTTAATTTAATATCTGAATTTTCTAATTTCTTAGACTACAAACACACCAACAAGAACTGAAATTTATTTTGATACAGTTCATCTTGTATATATGTTTTTCACTCAGAATATACAGTTAGCAAGAAAAACAAAAGTATTTGAATAATGGAGATTCAAATACATGATTATAAAATGATTTTGTTTCACAGTTCTTTAGATGTCAGTCTGAAGTTTACAGCCAAAATGCAAATGCTATTAGAAAACTGCTAACATACTACTGACCATTTTTGTCCTGTGTCCTGAAGTCCACTGAATCTTAACGGATGTATTTAGGCCCAAGTATTACAGAACTTTATGCAAGTTTAATACATCAAATTAGAATATCTTTCTTAAGAATAATAATTGTAGACAATTATTCTGTACAAGATAATTTAAATCATGAATGGCCAGCCCAGAGTGTGGTGATCAGTAGAATACCACCTAGGTGGAAGTCTAACTAGCAGCATACCCCAATCCTGTTCAGCAAATTCATTAATGAATGATGACGGTGTAGAAGATGATGTAGATGTAGATGATGGTGTAGAATGTGCCCTCAGAAGTGTGCTTGTTCATAAGAGAAAACTGGGGGTAGTGGTTGATAGATCAAAGGATTGTGCTGCCATCTTGAGGGACCTTGACAGACTGGAGAAATGAGTTGACAAGAGACAAGAAGTGCAAACAGGGGAAGTGCAAGGTCCTGGACATGGGAAGGAACAATCTAGTACCCTCTGGTAGTCATGCAGCTGGAAAACGATTTGACAGAGGAGGACCTGTAAGTTCTGGTAGACACCAAATTGAACACAAGCCAAGAGTGTCTGTTGATGCAAAGTAGGCTAATGGTATTCTTGGTTGCACCAGGCAAACTATTACCTATTGGTCAAGAGAGGTGATCTTTCACCCATCCGCTTCACTAGTGAGGCCGCATTGCCTCACTGTTTGCAGTTCTGGGCCCTCCAGTACAAGACAGACCTGGATATGCTGAAAAGAGTCCAGCAGAAGGCCACAAAGATGACTAAGGGACTGGAGCATCTTTCCTATGAGGAGAGGCTGAGAGAGCTGGGACTGTTAGATGAGAGAAAGCTTAGCAGATTTATTAATGTATATAAATAATTGAAGACAGGATGCAAACAGGATGCTGAGCCAGGCTCTTTCTAATTGTGTTCAGTGAGAGGACAAGCGGTAACGGGCACATGCGAACATGGGAGGTTCCATATGAACATCAGAAAGCTACTATGTGAGTAGTGGAAAAAATGAAACAGATTGGCTGGAGAATTTGTGGAATCTCCCTCCTCAGAGATTTTCAAAAGCCATCTGAGAACAATCATGGGCAAACTGCTTTACGTGTCCCTACTTGAGCAGGGTTATTGGATCAAATAACCTCTAGGTTTCTTCCAACCTCAAACATTCTTTGAATATGTATTTCTGCGATTCTGTGACCATCATCAAATGTTTTTCTAAAAGACACAATAATTAGTTATGATTTTGATGATGAAAAAAAAAAAGTAATATTTGCATAGTTAACATATTTTGTTAGATTTCATGAAAGCATACCTTGGTTCTCTAAGTATCATGATTCAAAGAGGGATGAAGAGTACTGTCTGGTCTGCAGGCATGTATATATAGTGAACAAGATCACAACAGTGAGATTTATAGAATCAGAGAATCATTAAAGGAACAGACCTTTAAGATCATAAAGTTTAACCAACCATCAAACATTACAAGTCTACCACTAAACCGTATCCCTAAGTACCACATTCTTATATCTCTTAAACAGCTTCAGGGATGATTACTCTACCAGCACCCTGGGCAGCCTGTGGCAGTGCTTAATTATCCTTTCCACAAAGAAATCCTTCTTGATATCCAATCTAAACCTTCCTTGGCTAAAATTGAGGCTGTAGCCTCAGGTACTCTCACTTGTCACCGAGAAAAGTGACTGACACCTTCGTCACTGCAACTTTCAGGTAGTTGCAAAAAGATATACAGCCTCCCCTAAACCTCCTTTCCTCAAGACTAAATAACCACAGTTTCCTCAGCCAATTCTCATACATCTTGTTTTCTAGCCTTCTCACAGCTTTATTACACTTCTCTGGACATGCTTGAGCAATTCAGTATCCTTCTTGTCCCCTTTTTATCATAGAAGGGGATGAGGTTACTCAGGCAGGACCTGCCTGTCATGAACTTGTGCTGCCTGACTCTGATCACTTTGTTGTTCTGTATGTGAGGTGTGATGGCATTCAAGATGATAAACAATTCAAGGCACTCAAATTTTAAGGATTTTCTTCTTTCATTAATTATGGAAAGAGAATGAATGGAAATATAGATAGACATGCAATTAACAAACAATATTTTGAATTTTATGATTACCGTATATTTATCTCCACTAATATATCTATAACTGTCAGATTAGGGTTTAGTTTATTCTTGTTCTTTCTTCTTTTGTGACTAATAACATCTGTTTCTCATAGACACAGTATGTAGAAATAAAAACTCATATGCTTAAATTACTGCATATATAGTATACAGTATATACAGTATACAGTATATACATAATCAATAAAACACACAAAACCCCTAACCATCCCCAATCTTTGTCTTGTAAGACTAATCTAGTCTAAACTAATTCTCAAAAAAATGATAATTAATTCTAAGTTAAGAAACTGAATAACTGTTTCTCTTTAATTAAAAATATATATATATAGATAGATTACAAAGAAAAAATAGTGGAAGAGGTGACAGACTGAAAACCTGAGCTCTAAATCTGTAAGTATGATGTAAAAAACATAAATGCCACTGTTTCTTGATGATTCTTTTTTACCTAATTGTTCCTTAAAACACAAATCTTCAGACAACTGTTCACTAGCTAATTTTTTAGAATGATCTTTGGAGGATGAGTCTAGCATAGAAATTAACTTATAATTGGAAAGAACTAATTCTTTAAGGTTTCAGTTCCTTTATTTGAAATCAAGGAATAGGAACGTGACAAGTACAGAAAATTCTCCATATTGTTCAGATGTCCTGATTACTTCAGAGTAATCTTTGCTTGGACTAAATAAATTTTTTTTGTTGAAGATGTTGCTAAAGAAATTTTGTTCAGTAGTTCAATAGAAAAAATATTTCTGTTTGAGTGCATGTGTGTATGTATGTGTATATATATATATAATCTCCATATATGCTATAGTGTACTGCACTGTATAAAAATATGCACTTTATGTATACATTATGTATACACAGTTTTATACACATATATATCAATGACAGTGCAAATGACAGAACAAGAATCTTTATTATGCTGTTGCTCTCACAGAATCGCTTCATAGAATTAATGGAAGAAATCTTATAATATTTTTACTCATTGCAATATAAAATATCCTGTTTCATAAATTCACTCAAATGATCTACTTATCCATCCATCATAGCCTAACAACCATAATGATCAGAAAAACCATAACAGGTGGTTTGCTGTTTTTTTTGTTTTGTTTTGTTTTTTTTTTTGTTTTTTACTTGATTGATGTGCTTTTTATGGCAGTTTTCTTCAATGCCTCTAGGCAAGTAGACATCTATTTGAAAAAATGCTTTAGGGTAGACAGGCTGATGTAGCCGTCAACAAGCTGATCGTCCCAGAACCTCAACAATCCCAGGGAGAGAGACACAGCCATGGATGCCTTGAAGTCTTCTCTCAATTTAATGCTGCATCGCGCGGCTTATATACCAGCATGGCTTCCACGCATGCACGTCCCATACACCCGCTATGCAACACCACGCACAACCCTTCCCACTCCCAGAGTCCTCCCTTGCATGTATCATGTCATCACAGGGCATCCGGAAAAGTGCTTCTTCGTAACCCTGTTCCATGGTTCCGCTTCAGCTGCTTTGGCTGTTGTTATCTTAGCAGTTCTTTACTCAGGCCCATCACCTGGCTGACCTTATTCCCCAACACAGGCAGTGGAATGAAACCTAAATCTCAGATGGATTAATTTCTGTTTTGGGAGTCCCTGTTCACCTACTCAAGATTTCCAAAATCACAAAAAGTGAGTGCACTAATTATTACTTACTATTAATCTGGAAACAATGATCTAGCTCCTGATAAACCAGCTGTGTTAATTAACATGATCTCTGATGGCTATTTGCTTGTTTTTATATCTGTATAGGAAGTATCAGTTAGCATGACAAGATTTTAGATAAAAAAGTAAGTTCCATTCTGTCTCAAATTGATGATTAGGAAAGTCTTGTGGAAAGTTGCTTAAAGGCTTTAAATAAATATTTGGGAGACAAATGAACAATCATAACTCCCCTTTATGCAGAAGATATAGACAAAATATGTAAACGTACCACATGAAGAAACTCTGTCACATCTTTTTAAACAATCTTATTGGCAAATGTTTCTATCCCACAAAAAGAACATCTAACAAAATTGAAATAAACTTATCCAAACCAATGTTGTAAATACAAACTAAGTCTGTCAAAGGGCAACTGGTGTGAGGAATTCTTTTTGTTGAAGTTTGTGAAGATTGTGTGTTGAATGTGCATTTTAATGATAATTCTTAATGATGAATTAATATGTTGTCTTCTTTGTGAGAAAGAAATCCTTGTAAAACTATGTATTCATAATCACATGAAAGCTAACAAAGTTGGGAAGAAATTGTAGTCTCTCATATTTGGTGGCAATGGATATTTATCAGCATATTCTTTGATGCATTTGTAGAATATAATTTGAAACCAGTGTTTGTAATATTGGTATATTCTCTGATTGAATTTACTAAGGAAGGAAACGTAAGTGTTTTCTTTGGAAAGAGTGGGGGATACAACACATCCTTCAATCTCCAAATACAGGGAAAACAACAACAACAAAAACCCAGAAATAAAATAATAATAATAATTAAAAAACAAACAAAAAAAAAACCAAAACAACAGTAAGATTAAACTAAGATTAGTGGCAGCTTTAATGAAAAAAGTATATATATAAATCACTTCCATTAAGTCGCCCAGAGGTTAGCTGGATCGCCAACACTGGAATAAAATAACCAAAAGAAGAAAAGACATTCAACTGACTGTCATGAAGGAAATTAGGAATTTAATAAGTCATTCATTGTGTAGTGCTGATTATATAACTCAAAGAGTAAGGCCGCAGGGGCAAGCCTGCTAATTAGCTATCAGTTTGCCTGCAATACTTTAAGTGAATGTTATCTTTTATTCTTCCTTTTTTTTTTTTTTTTTTCGTCAGGAGCAGACATGAGATAGAGATGTTTAATTTTGATTAAGGGAAGATACTCAACCTCCTCTCTCAGGAAGCTTTTTTTATTCTTGATTGCTACAATGAACTATATTACTGAGGAAATGTTCTGTCCTTGCACATTTTTAAATAGATATTTTTTGATAACATCAAGCTATCTTGCGAAAAGCTAACAGAATTGTACTTTTTGTGCAAAAAGGCAATAAGACTCTCATTCACTTATTAAACAACTCAACAAGAAGTCTGCCTACAGAGATAAAGTCTCATCTGTCCTTTTAGGATTAGGAGAAATTTCAAGATGTTGTATTCTCAGGAAAAGTCTTATCCCTTTGGCTGACAAAAAAAACCCAAAAAACAAACCAAACAAAAATAAACAAACAAACAAAACATAATAAAACAAAAACAAAAAACAAACAAACCAAAATAAATTAAAAAAAAAACAAAGATAAAAAATTAAAGAAACCTGAAAAAAATATGAAAAATGTAATGTTTTTATTTATTTCTTTTTTGTTAAGGGAAGGTAGCAGACAATTTTCCCTGTTGCTGTCTTAAATTCGAAAAGGAGGAGAGATTATGACAACATTCATTTAAATATTTCTAGTAGAATTGATGGCAGATTTTTACCCAACAAAACTGACTAAAAATAAAGAAATACGGAAGAAAATTTGATTGAGAAAAAAAATAATAATAATAAATTCAGTCAAATAGTGAGCTTCATGAATACTTTTTGAGTGAAAAAAAAAATATATACATATATATCTTTTCTCCATGTTGGACAAATCCTGTTCCCTCAATCTTTCTTCATAGGAGAGGTGCTCCAGCCCTCTGATCATTCTCCTGAACCACTGAATGAGCTCCAAAAGCTCCTCATCTTTCTTGTGCTGCAGGCCCCAGGCCTGCATGCAGTACTCCAGATGGGGCCTCACAAGAGCAGAGTAGAAGGGGACAATCTTGCCCTGCTGACCACTCCTCCTTGTGGGCTGCAAGCACACACTGTTGTCTCCTGACAAGCCTGTCATTCACCAGAGTCTGAGAGTCCTTTTTTACAGGGCTGCTCTCAATGAGTTCTTCCCAAAGTCTGTACACATCTGGGATTGTCCTGGCCCAAGTGCAACATATTGCACTTGATCATGTTGAATCTCATTAGATTCACACAGGTCCACTTTTCAAGCTTGTCCAGTTCCCTTTGTATGGCATCCCTTCCTTCTATTATACGAACTGTACACCCAGTTCAGTGTCACCTACAAACTTGCTGAGGGTGCAGAAGATGACACTGTCAAGGTTGTTGACAAAGATTTTGAAGAACACTGGTCTGAAGACAGATCCCTGGGGGCACCACTCTTCTCCAGTTTCTACCCAAACATAGAACAATTGACCATTGACCACAACTCTGTGTCAGTGACCATCCAGGCAATTCCATATCCACCAAGTAGTCTGCCCTTCAAATTGTTTTCTCTGAAACTCAGAGATATGAATGTGGCACAGGATCATGCCACAGGCTTTGCAGAAGTTCATGTAAATGACGACAGTTGCACTTCCTTTGTCAACTGATGCTGTCACTATATACTAGAAGGCCACCAGATTGGTCCAGCATGATCTGCCCTTCGTGAAACTGTGCTAGCTGTCTCAGACCATCTCCTTGTCTTGCATATACCTTATCATATCTTCCAGGAGTGTCTGTTTTATGATCTTCCTAGGCACAGAGTTGAGGCTCATTGGCCTGTAATATCACAGGTCTTATTTTCTCTTTTTCTTAAAAAATGAGAGTTTTCCAGGCACCAGGACTTCTTCTGACAGCCACATTTTTTTTTTTTTATATAATAAATTGTGGCAGATAGATAGCTCTCCAGTTATCAGTTAATATCAAGGGAATCTATATAAATATATTCCAAAATATTTTTAAACAACTTTTTTTTTTGAAAGGGTTGCTGGGAAGCAAGAGATTAGAAAGGGATTTGAGGAATGGTTTTCCTAGTTGGACTACTTAGATATCTTGCAGAATATTTTCACCTTGATAGGAGACTGAATAAACTTCATCTTTTTTCTCTAAATAATCAGAAAGGGTACATATAGAGTGACAAAGGTTTTCCCCATCCTCTGTATTTCCAAGCTTAAAAAATTCTCTGAAGGACACTGAACTCAATTTTCTGTAGAAACACTGTGTACATTTTATTGCAATATTACTGAAATATTTGTAAAGAAATGTCAAGACATCATTAGCTTAGGTTAATATGGTGAATGTTACTAGGGGATATTTTAGTCCATTGATTTATTTTCCATTTGCACAGGACTTTCCCCTCTCCCCATTTCCAATGCATCTGTCCTTGCCTCCACTTAAGGAAAAATAAAGACATACTGTGCTACATTATATGCTTCTAGGGTGAATCAGTATGTTAAGTGTAAAAAGCCCTATAGAGTCATCTTTAAAAATTTTAAATGAGAAATGACCAATAGCTCATACAGAAAAATGTCTATATCAATGAATAAACAGAATCGCAGAGTCACAGAATTGTAGGGGCTGGAAGGGGAGCTCTAGAGGTCATCTAGTCCAATCCCCCTGCAAAACAGGCTCCCTAGACCAGGTTGCACAGGCAGGCATCTTGAATGTCTCCAGAGAGGGAGAATCCACAACCTCCCTGGGCAGCCTGTTCCAGTGCTCTGTCAACTTTACTGTGAAGACATTCCTTTGCATACTGGTGACGAGTTAAACCTCATCTGGTTTATTGCTGCCCAGCTCTCCAGTCTGTCCAGGTCTTGCTGAATGTCAGCACAGCCTTCTGGTGTGTCAGCCACTCCTCCCAGATTTGTATCATTGGTGTACTTACTGAGTGTGGACACTCAGTGTGCCATACCTCATCAAAGTTGTTGATGAAGATACCAAACAAGAACAGGCCCAGTACCAGCCCCTGGGGAACACTGCTAGTCACAGGTCTCCAGCCAGACTCTGCACTGCCAATCGCAACCCTATGAGCTCAGCCAGTCAGCCAGTTCTCAACCCACCTCACTGTCCACTCATCTATTCCACACTTTCTCAGCTTCATTATCAGGATGTTGTGGGAAACAGTATCAAAAACCTTGCTGAGGTCAAAAGTAGATGACATCCGCTGCTCTCCCCTCATCTACTCAGCTGGTGATGCCATTGTAGAAGGCTACAAGATTAATAGAGCATGATTTTCCCTTGGTGAATCCATGCTGACTATTCCTGATGACCTTCTTCTCTTCCAATTGCTTGGAGATGGCATCTGGAACAAGCTGTTCTATCACCTTTCCAGGGACAGAGGTGAGACTGACTGGTCTGTAGTTTCCTGAATCCTCCTTCTTGCCTTTTTTGAAGACCAGAGTGACATTGTCTGTCCTCTAGTCTTCAGGCACCAACCCCGTTCTCCAAGACCTGTCAAAGATGATAGAAAGTAGTTTGTCAAGATCTGCCAGCTCCCTCAGCACACATGGATGCATCCCATCAGGGCCCATGGATTTGTGCACATTGATCCCACCAAGATGCTCCCAGACCACCCTCTCCTTAACCAGATGGCAGCTTATGATTTCCTAGACTCTCTCTTCCCTTCAGGGTCCTGGCATCCCAAGGGGGAGGCTTTGAACCAAAGACTGAAGCAAAGAAGGCATTCAGCATCTCTGTCTTCTCAACACCCCCTGTTACCACGACAAATCATTTATCCCAAACTGAAATTAACCATTTACAATTGTTTAATTTTAATATTCTTTTAATACATTTGAAATAGCTTGGAAATATGACCTCTTGAAAGAATAAGAAGACAATTATTGGAATTACTGTTCTGATTAAGCTTTTATTCTGGTCTGACATTTCACTGGAGAGCCAAGTTTAACTTCTGACAGAAGCAGACAGATGGATAGACTAACATATATGACAACAGTGGCTGAAAACTGTAGACTGAGAGATGTTAGACCATTTAAAAATTCAAAGCAGACACATTGATCTATGGTCCTGGTTACATATGATGAAAACCTTAAGTAGGTTGACTCAGTTGAGGAAAAAGTGAAATTAAAATTGATTTCTTCCTGCAGATCAAGTTAGAGGAGAAAGTTATTATGCTTGTGTTTTTAGATATAGCTAATAATGAGGAAGGATATGAATGTACCAAGGAGTGATGTCTACATTCTCTGAATGTATTTAGTGAGGATGATGAATGAGCAGTGTATTCAGTGTTTCCATGTGAATGGGAAATTCATCTTAGATCACTGTTATTTACTCACTGGACACTCCAAAAATAGGTCAAAACAAAGTAATTCACTAACTTTCTCACTGGAAGTAAAGTATGTTATTTTTACTTCTGTAATGGCTTTGATCACTGCCTCAAACATTCTTGTGAAATAAATTCATGTTTTATTTTTAAATCATTATTAAAAAATTCTGGTTTTCCAACTTTATGTTCTTCTTTCCTCCAGTACAAGGTATACACTCAGACAAGATCAGCTATTCATAGATATGCAACCTTAAAACAGACTCTCATCTTTCCTGTTATGCAGATGTCACAGCCCATCAAGATTTCCTTCTTAATTTTGTTGCTTAAGCCAGCAGCACATTCCCAGCTGCAGCTACCATTATCATATATTTATGAGGCATACTAAAATCCCCTTGTAAGGAACTTGTAAATAACAGAGAAGCAATGTGAAGGTAAATAAAAGTTAAAAACCAAGCATAAGTGTAATAATATCACTATGATAATGCTTTCAAGAAGCTTTATCAGTGTCTTAGTCTATTTTCCTTCTTCCCACAGAGCCCAGTCCTATGCATGTGTGAAGTTTGTGGTAAAGATTTTTGATCTGAGGCTGTGAAAGTTAGTCATCCTCATTGCATCAGTCTCCAAAAGGAAAATGAACACCACGCACAGGGCTTCTATGGGTTTTATTCATCTACTTATTATCTGTAGCATCTATTCTTTCAGTTAGGATTTGCAAGATACAGACACCTCTGGGAAAATATGTTTCTGCTACAATGGGCAGAATCTTCTGAAAGGAATTATTTCTTTATCACTTGTGGGAGAAGAGGAACAGTGAAGGGAGACAGGCTGCTGAAAAAGCTTTACTCTTAAAGAGATCATGCAGAGGCATTGCCTATTTCGGGTTGGTTCCCTCCTGTACTTCATTTTCAGTAAAGAAGTGTGCAGACTACTGCCTTGAGGCATCTCAACTTAATTCTTTCTAGTTCAATAGAATGTGCAATGAAAACTAATGCTAAGTTTAGGCCTTCACAAACTGGAAATCCTCCCCAAGTGGGAGCTATGAAAGCTGAGATTTTTTTTAATCCTTTTCTCCTTTCTTCTTGTTGACTGGCACATACTTGAGTGTTTACCTTCATATCCCTTGCAAGTTTTTCCCTCATAGTCTATCCTAAATCTAGATAGCAGCCCCCTACAAAAGTCTCTAAAGTAATAATAACAACAATGAAAATCAGTTTTGGTGTCCGACAGTGAGTGACCTGTGAGTGTAGACAGTGCTGCAAACATTGACAATGACTAGTAAAAATAAATAAATAAATAATAAACACCAATGCAGCCAGGGAATAAATAAATAAATAAATAAAAAGAAAGAAAGAAAAAGAAAAAGGTGCTCACAGTCTTTTTCAATTTGCAAGAAAATCTATACAGTTTTAGGGGAATACAACTGTCACGGGGTTATCGAGATCAATCTGGGTCCGTGACAGGGGAGGGGGCAGTAGGCCCGTAGCCCCCCAGCCCCCTCAGAAAAAAAAGGGAAAAAGGGAAAAGGGGTAGGGAGATGGGAGTTCAAGGGAACAAACGGAGCAGCGGCAACGATCTGAGGAGTAAAACTTGTTTACTAACTATGATATCGGAATGCAAGATAACACACTATAATACAATATCATTAGAATTGAAGCTAATAAATCAAATATAATGAGAAAGAGAGGTTTCCGAAGACCGAGAAGCCTACTTTGAAGTTGAAGGCTCCGTGGCTTGGAAGCACACCCACACCCGCTGCCAGGCAGTGAGAGAGAGAGCGAGCGTCGCTTCTGTGACGTATTTTCCCTCTCTGGCTGCGAGGTCCCCTGGGACGTGTAGTACTTCTTCTCTGTGCTCCACATGATGTTGTGATGTGGAATACCAATAGCAAAAATTACAAAACACAAAACCATGACAACAACCAAGTGGTAATTAAACAAAAAAATAAGAATATAGTAAACCTGAGCAGCAGAGACTACAATAAATGACACCAATGTGGAGTTCTCTGACATGGCTTAAGGGACTTGCAAACCATTCTTTATCTTCAAACACAAAGAAAAACTTGATTTTTTTTTCACTGGAAATTTCTGGAAAAATTACAAATAGCTCACTTTTTTTTTTTTTTTTTTTTTTTTTTTTTCCCCTGGTAACTCAGTAATTTGTATTACTCCATGGAAGTGTCACTTGAACCAAAACCAAAATCACCTTCTACAATTAATATAAAATCAAAAATCAAATCTAAAATCAAACATATTTAAAACAAAATAAAATGAAATAAAACACCGTACAGAAATAGTTATTAAAAAACAAACAACACACACACTGAGCAACAACAACAAAAAATAAACAATAAAAAACCCCCAGAAAATCAACAGATTGTTTTATATAACCATATCACAGAATCATAGAATCACCGCAGTTGGTAAAAACCTCCGAGATCATTCAGTCCAATAATCCACCTAACACTAATATTTCCTCACTAAACCATGTCCCACAGTACAGCATCTAAATGTTTCTTGGACACCTCCAGTGTCAGTTATTCCACCACCTCTCTGGGTAGCCCATTCCAGCTCCAAAACACTTAGTTGCTCATTGATGGCGAAAATGCATAGCTCATGGTGATGATTACGTTTAAAAATAGTACTTTGTTGCTGAGAATTCACTCTATCAAATAGTGTAACTATGCCCTTTGTATCTGCAGTAGTTTCCTTGGAAATAAATAGGAGGCATTATTTTCAGAGTGACCTGCCCATACTGCCCATATTGCCAGAATGCAAAGGCCCACATTTCAATTAATAAATAACATAGAAAAAGACCATGACTGAGAATAAAATGTAAAACTTTCCAATGTACCTTTAGTAATTACAGAAAAATCGCCCTGCAAAAGAACAAACAAAACTCTTTGGATTCTACACACGAATTTTCCAAAATGTGACATACTTCATACAATGTACCATATCCCTTCACAGAAGATAAATATATAGCTACTGTTTTTGTTTGTTTGTTTGTTTGTTTGTTTGTTTTAATAGTAGTAATACTTTATATCATTGGCAAATGTTGAGTTTTAACCCCAGCATGCAGCTAGGCATCACACAACTGCATGTTCACTGGCATCAGGTGGGATGGAGGAGAGAATTGGAGAGGTAAAAGTGCAAGAATGTGTTGTTTGAGATAAACAAAGTTTATTAGGTAGAGGAAAAGCCATATACTTCAGTGAAATAAAATAAGAAATTAATTCTCTACTTCCCATCAACAGGCAGATGTTCAGCCACTTGTAGGAAAACAGGGCTCATCACATGTAATGGTTTTTGAGAAGACCAGAGTGCCATCACTCTAATAGTTCTCGCTTCCCTTCCTTAGATTTTATTGCTCAATATTGTATGATTTTCTATAACTCTTTGGTCATTTTGGGTCAGCTGTTCTGTCTGTGTCTCCTCTGTACTATTTGGCCACCCCCAATCTCATTGCTGGCAGGGCAGCCAGCATAAGAAACAAGGGAAGTCTTGGATCTGTGAAAAGAATACTCAGCAACAACTAAAACATCTGTGTTTTATCACCACTATTTAAATCTAGAATTCAAAGCAAAGGAGTGTAGAAGTCTCTGTGAAGAAAATTAACACTACCTAGGCTGATACCAGGACAACTCACAAATTACAGTGGATTGAAATTCCCATTTACCACTATGATAAGACTTTTTTACAAATTACTTGCAACTAATTTTGCAATTCTTTTTCTACACATTCATTTCATATTGGAAGTTTGGAGTTCATGTAATACTTCATCTGGTCAGTACAAACATTGCAAGTTTTGTTTCTACTTTAGATACAGCTACATTTTTTTTCTTACTGATCAATCTATAGTTGCTTTCATATTCCATATATTTTGAAAAATAAGATGGAGCACTTGATGGTATTGTCATATTTAGATAGTTCTTTCTCAACTTTCATCCTTCAGCTTTCTCCGTTTTCTTCTCTCATCCTTTTATTTTTTAACTTTAAAAAAAAAAAAAAAATACTTTGCAAACATTGACAATGTTTGACAAAATACTTTTTTTTTTTTTTTTTTAACATTTATTTCTGTGGTTGAAGATCTTCTACTGCTTATTTTAATTTTCTTCTCAACTTTAGCTCAGTGAGGCTTCTGTCTATTCTCATTTTATTTTTGCACTTTTTGACCTTTGAGGCATAGCTCTCCTTGCAGATCAATCCCCTTTTCTACTCCTTTTAGTTGCTGTATTTATTTCATAGTATTCTGAGAAAGGTGTTTCTCCCTCAAGGGACATCTGTAGCCCCTTTCTCATAAGATATTTTTTTCTTTCACTTACAATACAAGCTTCTGACAGTATTTACATTTTTGACTTAGAATAATTCCTTGCTTCTACTGTGTTAAAATCCTTAAGCTCTTGAGTTCAGTCAGCCCTGCTATTTTCTTAGTTTCTCAAAGTTCACTCATCTAAAATCCCAGACCTTAGATTATATTGAGTTCTTGCTTGTGTTGCAATTTGCTTGAACTTGAATCAGCTTGTCGTTACTCAATCTAAGCTTATTTTTCACAACCAGACCTCATACTACTTTTCCCCAATGCTCACATAAAGTAACACTAAAGTAGCATTTGTACCTTTTTAAATTCAGAGATTATTTTGTATATAAATTCGTCAACCCACACATTCAAGAATATTTATGACTTAATTATGCCTGTGGGAGCATTTCTTTTGAAATTAATGTCAGAAAGTTAAAGTCACCCATAATCATGCATTTTCTCTTCTCGCTTCTTTTTTATGTTTTTATCAAGATCAGTGCCAAAATTTGAGTCTAAATTATGATGTCTAGAGGAAGGAAGGTCCCATTAGTATTACTTTTAAACATACTTCTCCAGAGTGACTTCTGTTTCAGGGGATGCATTTTCTTAATCTATTTAATCATCAATCATTGTGTTGATCTTAGTTTGAATCTTTTCCCTCTCCTTTTATCTTCCTTTATTTTTGTCCTACAATAGAAATTCTTATTTCTTTTATTTATTATTTAACTGTGTTGTATTAATACTTAGACACTTTTGCAGTTTGGGTTTGATGTCAACAGTTCTCAATTGGGATCGATTTTTTAAAATATCGCTTTTAGTGTTCATTGCTTTTTTAAAAAATATCCTTAAATGTTTCTTTTCCTCTATTCTTAAATATCTGTTTTTCGTGTTTACACATATATCAAAATTTACAGAGCTTCACTACTTGTTTTGTAAAAATTCAATTTTTGATAGGGCTAGAATGAATCTTAAAATTTTCTTTGTGATATAAGCAGAGCCTTTTATTTGAGAAGAGTAATATCTCTATGTCTGGACTTTAAATATCCTGAAATGTTCTTGCTAGTACCAGTCCCTGAGGTAGATGTCAATCCTAAAAGATTTTGCCATGTTTCATCTCTTTTACAGAAATAATTTTCTGAAATTCCATTTCTCTGCAAGTCTTCTCTTTATACCTCAGGCATTATCAGCCTCAGTTCACATTAGTGAAAATTTGATGGTGTCATTTAATCTTCCAGTATGAAGAATAATATGTATCTTCCTTACCTCAAAAAGCAACAATCTGGTGCTTGCATTGTTTTTCAAAGCCAGATCCAGATTGTGTGATTCTTTGCAAATTAGGCAGTCTGGATGAACAAAGAAAGAATGAATGTTGCTGTTAACTTTTCTGTGTCTTAATGTTTCAAAGTAGTCGTTTCACAGACAGCATTTGATCTTATGTTTAAATAGACTAATAAGACCAGGTCTGTCATTTTTTTATATCAGGTTACAAATATGTTTCATAAAAGCATAATGCCTTCTAAAATTACTAACCCCAAAATAGTCTATAATTTTGAAGTACTTCAGCCCGTATGAAGATGTCTATATTATCCTGGAGAAATTATC
Organism: Alectoris magna; assembly: GCA_030625065.1. Taxonomy (NCBI): domain Eukaryota; kingdom Metazoa; phylum Chordata; class Aves; order Galliformes; family Phasianidae; genus Alectoris; species Alectoris magna. The sequence goes on from CM060560.1 coordinate 38,031,251, forward strand.
AAAATGATAAAATGTTATGTTGTATAAATTTTTTAGAATGTCATATCTGTTCTTCTGGCTCAGAACTGAGAGATCTCTATAAATTTAATGGAACATAGAGTTTGGAATTAAACATTGTCATTAGTTGGCCATTTTAAACAAAATTGAGTAATGCCTAAAGCCCTCAAAGTTCTCATGAAATCAATAATTTAGAGATAACTTGGAATTTTAAATGTTCCTTTTCCCTTGATGTAAACACTCCTGTGGAATCAAATTTAGTGTAAGTCATCAAGATATACAGATGTAACTGGTGAATGTAAATGCAAAATGATGGTAGGGAGGACACAGTTATATATCGTCTGTATTTAGCTGAAACCTGTTCTAAAGCCTTATTACCTCCAACTACATCAATTTTCACTATATAGTGTTTATTATAAATTCCATGAAACTATCTAAGCACATCTGACACTTTTGAATATTTGTATGTTTATGTTTGCTAATAGTTTAACCATTAATGCAAAAGCAGATAGAAAGGGAGGGGGGAGGGGGGGGGAGTGGAAAGCCCATGAAATTTCTGTTTGAAAAATTTGTTTAAAATTATTTCCTTAAAGGGAAGTCAAGTCACAGTAAAATAATTCATTTGACAACGCTTTTTAATCAGACACTGTATGTGTTTGATTTTCTACTGTTACACACTTTGTTTTTTATTCTTGGGAAGTGTTACTGATTGTGAGAATTTGAGAAAATAGTCCATTAGACCAAAACATTCTGTGCATGGAATATTTCACCGGGCAAATTTATAAAAAGTTGGTGAATATATTAGACCAAATGAAAGTCCAAATTATGCCGATATATGTGGATGTTGACTAAGTCTTCAAAAACCAACAGCCACAATGTTTTTTCTATTGATAATTAAAAAACAAACAAACAAAAAAACCCACCCAAAAATAGCAGTCAAACATAAAACCAAAAATCATTCAAGTCTTTTGTTTTCTTTTACAGACACATTCTTTGCTGCCTATGTCTTGATGCCATAATTTCTCAGAGTCCTAATTCAGACACAGTGATTATTTTTTCTTTATTGACTTCAGGATCATGTCCGAAAGGACCACATCTCCACATCTGATAGAACTCCCAAGTTTACAGTCTGTAGCCTTGGAGAAATGAGACTTTGAAACCGCCTTATTTCTCTAATTATTACTTAGAAGTTTATTCAGAGGGAAGACATTCAAGAACAGAAAGTGAAACACAGCAGAGTAAGAAGTAGAATCCCATGCAATGGGATGAAGAGCATGTAATGAAGAATCTTTAAATCAAGAATTGACAGTCAATATAGTTGTTCCGCTCCAATTAATAGGAGTGAGAGGAGATTCTTTTAATATACCCGGCGTGAGATTAAGAAACAACGGTTCAAATGTTGGTCCAACCAGTTTATTACAAATCCTAGCCTTTTAGGGAGATGGGGAAGGGGAAATGGGCGATAGAAAAGGTAAGAAGAAAAGCAAGAGTTGCGATAAGCGGGGATAGTCACCAACTCGATGCAGCAGTATCCTGTTATCCGTTGGTCCGGGGTCCAAGCAGGCAACGAAGAGCAGTGGGCTGGTGCCAACCAGTACGGGTGGTGGTGGTGGTGGAAGCAGCGTCTCGTGCAGCAAGGCCGGGAGAGTCCGTAGACAGTAGGGCAGCAAAGCAGCAACGAGGAATCTGAACTAAGTAAACCCTCTCTCTGTCTCTCTTTCTCGCCTTCTCCCTCGAGCCTTCTCCCTCGCGCTTTCTCCCTCGCGCTACTTCATGATTTTTCCTGCGCCCTTTTATCCTGTTTTTTCCTGCCTACATGACATTCCTGGGGGCTTGGGTAAGGGTCATATGAGTATCCACCCCTCCACCTCTCGAGATGGCTCTCTTCCTCGAGATGATGAGTCCAGACAAAAGGTTTCCTCCTGGCCATCAAGGTGCTTATCCTTCTTTTGCTGCCTCCAGTTAGCATATCTTTAGAGCAAGGGATTGCTCAATCCCTGGACAGGACTGGCGTGGAATAGTCCATCTTCAGCAAATTTTTGAGACAAAAGTACAACAAATGGCCTCTTACACCACTCCGTGACTCAAAAATTGCTGAAAAAAGGGGACACTGATGATCCAGGATGGTGAGAAAAAAGATAGCAAGCGGAAGGGTAAAGGAGGGGAAGGGTGGGGAATTCTATGCAATTATTACAAATGATCTCTCAGGTTTGGTTACAAATGTTGCCCTAATATGCTCGATTTCCCCCTCACTTGAGGGGGGTTACAAAGTACATAGAGGATACAACACGTTGTATAATTTGAATAAAACATGGACTCATACACAGAACAAGCATGAGAGTCGCAGACACACACAATAGATAAAATAATATTTCACCCATGGACCACCTGGGAACCAGGGAAAAAGGTCAAGGTCTGGGCCTTTCCAATTTTGTACAGGAACATGTGCAATTCCATATACCTTCAGCAATTTGTTTAACAACTTAACCATTATCAATCTTTAGACAACTGGTGGAGTCATTTAATTTGCCACAGACACCCCCCTGTGATTCTTCAGGAGTGGTGACACAAATATTACATAATGAATAAAAGGTAGAATGTGAAAAGAGACCACCATACATTTGACAATAACCATACATTTAACAATAACCAATAATAATAAATAAACAAGTAAAACAAATAGAGGTATTTGCGTTGGCTGCTTTCTCCACCCAGGAAGTCCCAGTGTAAGCCAGGATCCAGATGGGAATTCTTCAGTGGAAGTTGTGGTGTTTATGAATAGCCATATAATATTACACTTCAGTTAATTCACCAAAAGCATATCTAGTCCAGTTTGACAACATGTGGACTTGCCACGTAATGTTCTGAAAGATGATTTAGTGTCTTGAGAGTTTTCCACTTGAGCATTTCCAAAGCAATTCAAATGCTGAGGGATATAAATACTAGTTTGGCAAGTTCAAATACTGTTATAGTCTACCGAACTTTTCACAGGATAGTGTGTGTAGGATACCCCACAGTAGGATACCAGAAGCAGGGTAATCCCAGAAACATACGCATCTCTTATCAAAACTTATCCAACAACCATGTTTTGGATGGAACTCCTGGACTGATGTGACATTGAAAAGCATAAATGCTAAGGGCTTTATGATAAGATTTCTTTTGTGACCACATCTAACAGATTAGATGGGTCCATTGATGACCAGTAAAAACTCTGAACCCAATTGTGGAAGTTTAACAGATCCAAGGACTGGTATCAATCACAACCCGCAACAACCCAAAACATAATACTATTGCAACCAAAATATGTAATTAAAGAGGTATATTCAGTAATCTAGTATGATCACATCTTCAATTTTTCTGTCACAAAACACAAATGGTTAAAGTCAGCTATCAGCCATTCTGTGTTCAGTCAAGGTCCCTCGGAGATCTTCTGTAAAATAAAACAAGACACCGACTTGCCCTTTTTTGGGGGGGCTTTGTTAATATGGTTCCAGTGGATTGTGACTCACGGGTAAATGACAAGAGTGGTGAAGCCTTGGGACAGAAGGTGTTAAATCGAGGATCTTGTTTCCCTTTGTTGTGAGCTTTCTAATGTAGCTGCCCTTCGCGGCCCACCCCCCACCTCCCGCTCATCTGGGGGAAGGGGTGAAGGCATCAGCTTTCCTGGAGGTTCTTGAGCTTTTGTTCTGGCCACCAGTTAACTAATTTGTCTAACCTGACTGTGGGTAATCCATTCATCAAATCTCGTGGAACACCCTTTTGCCAGCCCAGTGTCCAGAGACAATTACATTTATGATCAATAATCTCAGGAAATCTCGGGAAATGAAATATTAAGACATATTAAATGCTTTATCTACCAAAGTTGCAGTTGTTGTGCTATTTAGGGTACTATGGTTAGGCTGCGGTTGGACTTGATGATCTTCGAGGTCCCTTCCAACCTGAGTGATTCTATGATTCTATGATTTACTTATTTTCAAAACAGTATGCTTAACTCACAGTCCACAAATCTTAATCACATCAATCAGGATGAAATGACTGCTTAGTTGCTAAGATCTGTAAACATGAAAGAATTCTGAACATATTTAGAAGTAGAATTAGATATTTGGTGTATACATGTGCCTGATGCATTGAAGTATATAAAAGTTTAATTGTATTTAAATCTACCCAGAGGTTGGTGGTCAATGACTCAATGTCCAGAAGGAAAACGGTGACAAGAGGTGTCCTTCACGGGGTCAGTACTGGGGCTCTTTAACACCTTCATCAGTGACATCAACAGTGGGATTGAGTGTGCTCTCTGCAGGCTGGCTGATGATGCCAAACTGTGTGGTGCAGTTCACACGCCTGTGGGATGGGATAACATTCAGAGAGACCTAGACAGATTTGAGCAGCGGGCCCAGGTAAAACTCATGAGGTTAAATAAATATAAGTGCAAAGTTTTGCACCAGTGTGATGTCAACCCCAACTATCAATACAAGCTGAGGGACACACAGATAGAGCACATCCTTGCTGAAAAAGACTTGGGGGTAATGGTGGATGGTAAACTGGACATGAGCCAGCAATGTACCCTCACAGTCCAGAAAGCCAAACATTTCCTGGACTGCATCAAAAAAATGTGATCAGCAGGTTGAAGGAGGTGATCCTGCCCCTCCACTCTGTGCTTGTGAGACCTCACCTGGAGTACTGTATCCAGATGTGGAGTCCTCAGTACAGGAGAGATGTGGACCTGTTAGAGCGGATCCAGAGGAGGGCCACAAAAATTATCCATGGAATGGAGCACCTTCCGTACAAGGACAGGCTGAGAGAACTGGGGCTGTTCAGTCTGTTGAAGAGAAGGCCCTGAGGGGAACTGGTGGTGACATTTCAGTATCTAAAGGAGGGCTGTAAGAAAGAAGAGGACAGACTCTTTAGCAGTGTCTGTTGTAATAGGACAAGGGGAAATTGTTTCAAAGTAAAAGAGGGGAGATTTGGATTAGACATGGGGCACTGGAACAGGTTGCCTGGAGATGTGATGGATGCCCTTGGAGACATTCAAGGTGAGGCTGGACCAAGCACTGACCAATATGATCAAGCTGTAGACGTCCCAGTTCGTTGCAGGGAAGTCAGACTAGGTGACCTTTAAGAGTCCCTTTCAACTCAAAAGATTGCATGATTCTATGATTCTATGATTAATTTATTTATTGTCTATAATATAATTATTATATTGCTTTATTGATTTCAAGTTAAAAGGATTGTTAAGGGTCAGGTAGGATGCTGGCATCAGAGCTAGCCAAAAGGACACTTATCCCTTAGGTTGAAGCTCAATGCACAAATTGCAATATTGCCTTCTTGCACTAGAAGTCAGGTGCATATACCGTTGTCTTGCAAATTACCTTAATTGCTACAATTGCTAAGATAAACATTTGAGTCTGGTGAGCACACTGATTATTGCATACAACATCTGCAGTTAATTTTCATATTCATTTAAAGGTCATCACATTTTGCAAGATTTGCTGATACAAAACAGCTTCCTTATAATTTCCTCAAACAAATAGGCCAGTCAAAATCCAGCCTTCACTATTTATGCTTGAATGATGTTAGAAGCCTTACGAAGTCATTAATGTTTACTTGATATCATCTGATAAATATTCATAAATGTTAACAAACAACTTTCCTTTTTTGATTATGTTTTGGAATACTGCCTATTTCACTGTCTTGAGTTAAGACAGTATCACAGAGTCACAGACTTATATAATTGCTTAGGTTGGAAGGGACTTTAAAGATCATCTAGTTCCAACCTTCTTGCCATGTGCAGGGTTGCCATCCTCTAGATCAGGCTGCCCAGAGCCTCATCAACCCTGGCCTAGAAAGTCTCCCAGGGATGGAACATCCACAACCTCCCAGGGCAACCTGTTCCAGAGCCTCACCATTCTCTGAGTAAAAAATTTCTTCCTTACTTCTAATCTAAATCTACACTCTTAGTTTAAAGCTACTTCCCCTTGTCCTATCACCGTCAGACCACATTAAAAGTCAGTTCCCCTTCTGCTTGTAAGCGCCCTTCAAGTACTAGAAGGCTGCAATGTTGTCTCCCCAGAGCCTTCTCTTTTACAGACTGACCAAGCCCATATCACTCAGACTTTCTTCATAGGAGGTATACTCCAGCCCTTTGATCATTTTCGTGGCCCTCATCTAAATACGCTCCAACGGCTCTGCATCATTCCTGCAGTAGAGGACTCAGGCGTGGATACAGTACTCCAAATGGGGCCTTACAATGGAAGAGTGGAGGTGCAAAATTATCTCCCTCACCTTGCTGGCCACAGCCCTTTTGATGCAGCCCAGGATACTGTTGGCCTTCTGGGCTACAGGAGCACACTGCTGTTATGTTTCCAGCTTTTCATTCATCAGGACCCCCAAGTCCTTCTCTGCATGGCTTCTCTCAGTATATTCTTATCCCAGTCTGTATTTGTATCTAGGATTGTGTTCACCCAGGTTCAACACCTTGCACTTGGTCTTGTTGAATCTCATTAGGTTCTCATGCGCGCACTTTTCAAGCATGTCCAGGTCTCTGTGGACATTTCCTTCTTTTGTATCAACTGTACCATTCATTTTGTTGTCATTAGTGAACTTGCTGAGAGTACACTCTATCCCACTGTCTGTTTCATTAGTAAAGATGTAGAAGAGCACTGGCCCCAAGATGGACCCCTGGATCAGCACTCATGACCAGATTCCAACTGGATGTTGAGCCACTGACAAAAATTCTCTGGCTGGGTCCATGCAGCCAGTTCTTTATCCATCTCATAATCCAGCTATCAAATTCATATATCTCTAATTTAGAGATAAGGGTGTGGTGCAAGATTACGTCAACAACCTTGTACAAGTCCAAGCAGACAATCCCGCCTTTGTCCACCAGTGCTGTCACGACATTATAGAAGGTCACTGGATTGATCAGTTGCAATCTTCCCTTGTTGAAGCTGTGCTGGCTGTCTCAGATCACCTCCACATCTCGCATGTGCCTTAACATCTCTTCCAGGAGGATTCACCTCATGATCTTCCCAGGCACAGATGTGAGGTGCACTGGCCTGTAGTTCACTGGGTATTTTCTCTGCAGGCAGACAGCTCTGGCGTGGTTGTGTTCTACATTGAAGCAAGGAATTGCCTACATGGTGCAACCAAATTTCTGTCAACGAAGAGCTGCCAGATACCACTGCCTTCCCTGTATCAGTGGTTCTGCCATGGTGGGGACAGGGCCAGGAGCAGCAGTATCACATCCTACAATTACAAGACCATCCACTAAGGAGTGCAGCTCCCAGGAGTGCTACAAACAGAGTAGGTAAGCAGAGCATGGTGTATCAATAAGAGTATGGCACGTCAGTTTCTGCAGCATTTTGCACAGGCAGGGCAAGCAAGGAGGGTGAGTAGGGAGGGCAGACTATCCCTACCAACTCAAGGGATTGGCTCACATATTGGCTGCCTTTTAGGCAACAAATCTAGCAACTCCCTGCCGTATCCATGAGAAAGGCACCAGGGTGATACATCCCAAATAGTAGTGGACCCACTGCCTTGTCTCCATTGGGCAGAGGGAATCCAAGAAGTAGGGACAAATGGAAACAGGTCCCTGCTCGGCACTGCAGGAAAACCTCTTCCCTACCTACCTTGATTCCCCAGATGTTCCTATGTAATAGTTTTGATGCTCTGGAACTTGAGGGACTGGTAAGTGAGGGTGTGGTGAAAGGCCCACCCAGGAGGTTGTCTAGGGCAAGAAGGTAATCTCCGTGACTCAAGATTGCCTCCAATAAAAACGAAAGAAGGGTAATTGTCATGGGCAACTCCTTTCTGAGAGGAATAGAGGGCTCCTTATGTCAGCTTGACCCTGCCCATAGGGAAGTACAGCTGTGAAGTCATTGAGAGTAGCTTGAGGGCTATCAAAAAGGACTTCAGGTGCAGTAAGTGGGCAGAGCAGGTGTACAGATGATGTTTTCCTCTCTATCTTCAGTGACAGGGAGGAATACCGAGAGGACCAGGAAAACACATCTGTTAAATACATGGATGAGAGGCAGGTGCAACCACAGGAATTTTGGTGCTTTCAACCATGGGGTGGTTTACTTGGTACGTGGCCTGATGGCTGTTGATAGATCATAAAAGGAAAAGAATTATGGCCCAGGAGTTTTCTGGGATCATTGACAGAGCTTTAAACTAGGTTTGGAGGAGGAAGGGGGTGATAGTGACCCTGTCCATGACAAGGTACAAGATAGCATAGCTAGATTAGAAGGACTAGATGCTAGTGGGGGACCTCAACCTGCTGCATCTTATGATAAATATACCATGAAGCAAGCTATTGAGACTCATCACCCAGGCTTTAAATGAGATTTGATGGGGGAAAGGGATGTACTGTGGAGGAACAGAGAGGAGTCAGGGAACACTGTTATTTTGGGAAGCAGCAAGGGGAAACCTCAGATTTGTCCCAGGTCTTTGGGAAGGCTCCTCTAAGAAGGTAATGCTGCTGAAAGCCTAGATGAAGTGCCTCTATACCAATGCATGCTGCATGGGAAATAAATATGAGGAACTGAGAAGTGCAGTGCTATTGGAAAACTACAATCTTATTGCTATCAGAGAAACATGATGGGATAACTCACATAACTGGAAGATCATGATTGAGGGCTATGAGCTTTTTAGAAGGGATAGGTAAGGTAGGAGGGCTGGAGGAGTTGCTCTCTATGTTAAGAAGTGGATAGACTGTGAAGAACTGGGCCTGATAAACAGTCATGTACAGGTTGAGAGCTTGTGGGTTAAAATCAGGGACTGGATCATTAAAGGGCATGTAGTGGCTGACGTCTACTATAGATCATCTGATCAAGCGGAGCCTGATGATGAGGCTTTCTTTTTTAAGCTAAAAGAAACATCTCTCTAACAGGCTCTAATCCTGTTAGAGGATTTCAGTTGTCCAGATAATGATGTCCTGCTGCAAGAAGGCCAGGAGACTCCTGGAGTCTATTGAAGAAAGCTTTCTGGTTCAGATATTGGACAGACCCACTAGAGGTGAAGTTTTGCTGGACTCGATGCTCTCTAATACAGGAGAGATCATTAAGAAGGTTAAGATCACAAGCAGCCTGGGATGCAGTGACCATGCCCTGGTTGAGTCTGTGATCTCAAGGAACACAGGCTCTGCAATATATTACTTTTGATTTTATATCAGTATGATTGGGGATAATTTTATGAGTGAAAATTAAATAATGAATATAAATAGACTTAATAGGACATTTGTCAATTTTAAATTTGCTGCAGCGTTACTAAAAATATAGATAATTTTAGTGATTAAATTCTGAAGCATTACATTGGGATTCAGCATCTTCATCCTACTTCTTTTCTTCAAATCCCTCCTACTCCCAATATGTTCAGAAATCATTTCACTGTCTTTCTTCATGTAATTTTGCTCTATTTTATAGCATCCTAGTCTTATGAATGTTCATGTTCTAGCTATTTTTACTGAAAACCCATGTTTAGTCACAAATTCATGGCTAGAAAACAACAGAGCAGGACTTTCTCATATATAGAACAGGATTTGAAAAAGATTTTTTCTTAAGATGTAATGTTCAGGAAATGCGTTGTTTTGCTTTTCTTGAACTGCAACGATGTATTTTCTCTTGTAAAAACACATGAACATAACCACACATTTATCACTTTTCTGTCATAACATACTTTAGACCATCAAAGTTTCAAACCTGATATGCTTATAGCAACCCTAGGGAGCTTCATCCTTAGGGCACCGCAGAAAAATTGCCCTAATCTTGAAAGCTGAGAGCCTTTAATGATACAGTAGCTAAGGAATTCATAAACTGTGTGTTCCAGAGGTTGAAACTAGTCACTCTCCATTTTGTATGTTTGACCTCACAGATCAGTTCAACTCCTGAATAGTGTGACTCTTACTATGAAACTGCTGATCTTTTATTTTTTCTTTCTCTACTAGATTCCTTTCACCCCAAAATAAGCTTCTTAGGTGGGGTGTGTGTGTGTGTGGGGGGGGGGGGGGGGGGGGGGGGAGAAGTCTTTGTGCATGCACAAGGTTTGACATTTAGATCTCACGGGGTGTGTGGAAATTTCTTCACTGTTTCTGAACAGTTCAGACAGGTCTTCACTGAATATTTGAAGACCTGGACTCAAACATGTTTATGAATGAGAAGTGTATCTTACTGAAGATAGTGAATAATGTAACAATGTATGAGGATATTTGTCACTGAGACCCTAGTTCAAGGGAATTTCAGGTAAATGCTAGATCACATTAAAATACAAGGGCTGCTCCAAAAATGCTTCCTGTTTTATTATATTGGCTCACAATGTCAGGCAAATATTGATGGTATGGTAACAGAGGTCCAACCTTCCCATCAATATTTCATTAAATTTTGTTGCTGCGCAGCACATGGTAACAGAGAGGCAGTCAAACAAAATGGCATCTGATATGGAAGTGCGTATGAAACAAAGACGTGTAATTGATTCAGAAAAAAGTTGCAACCATTGGCATTCAGTTTTGCTTGCTGGAGGGAGCACAGTGAGGTGATAGGTGGTATGTTTCAGGAGTGGCAACAGGGATGTGTAACGCAAGCCATGTTCTGGATGACCATGCTCAGCTGTTACAAAACAAAATGAAAAGCTTCTCAATTGGCTCATCCATGTAAATCTGTACATTGCAAATAGCTATGTGCAGAACTGAACATTGTCTTCAATGCATTGGAAACAATGGTAGCAATGTTGGAATATTGCAAAGTTTGTGCCTGGTGTGACCCATGAATTCTTACCTAGGAACAGAAAGAACATCCCCTGCAAGTTTGTCAGCATCAACTAAACAAGTATGAGGCTGAAGGTGACAGTTTCCTGGATTGCATCCTTACCAGTGATGAGACATCATGTCATCACTGTGAGCAGGAGTAAAAATATCAGTCCATGGAGTGGGGACATGAAAATTCCACCCTGAAGAAAAAGTTCATGACACAGACCTCAACAGGTAAAGAGATGTACACTGTCTTTTGGGATAAGAAAGGAGTGGTTCTTCCGGATTTCCTGGAACTTGGACACAACATGACTGCTACATCATGACAGGCCCCATGCCAGTTAGAAGATCGTGGAGCGCACTGACAATCTTGGTTGGACTGTTTTACAGCACCTACTGAATAGTTTGTATTTAGTGCCTTCTGACTTCTATGTTTCTGGGCTGATGAAAGATGAACTACATGGGCAACATTTTCCTAGCTGTCGCAGCAGCTGTGAAAGAGTGGGTCACATTCACTGGTGCAGATTTTTATGTGTGATATGCAGGAACTTGTTCATTGCCAGTGAAAATGCACAACTAATGGTTGTGAGTGCATTAAAAAGCAGTGTTTTGTAGCTAAGAATTTGTTCAATCAAATAGTCCTATTGTACTCCTTGTATCTGTTGTAGTTTCCATGGAAATAAATAGGAGGTGTTACTTTTGGGACAATGTAGATATAAGCCATCAGTTTCTACAAATAAAATCTAGTTATTCTTTCCAGTATTCATTTTACTTTTGAATAGAAGACTTTCCTTCGTGGATTACTTAGCAATCATACTGGGAAAACATTTTGTTACAAAGAATAGGATAGGATAGGATAGGATAGGATAGGATAGGATAGGATAGGATAGGATAGGATAGGATAGGATAGGATAGGATAGGATAGGATAGGATAGTTCTGTTGAAAGGGGCCTTCAAAGATCATCTATGTGCATGCTTTTTCTGGAAATACGTAGAACTATTTATTTACTCATTCAACATGAGATTCAGCACTAAGCCCAAACAGATTGGCAGTTTCTAGGACATTTTGTGTTTTATGACATCAGATGCAGTCGACAACTTCTCACTGATCACTTAGTGCAAATGGCATTCTGCCACAGCTACTAAACCTAGATAAAAATTTCTAACTCTAGAGTGCTCTGGGGATTAAATGAGGCTTTTAAAGCTGTAAGTAATTAGCTGAAATGTTTATAAAAGAAGAAAAGTAAGTGTGCTGAACTTTTTTTAACTGAAGTATTTACATTTTCTGACTGACAAAGCTCTTTAATGTATTTTTGTGTGGGTGTACCAGCTGTTCTATATGTAAAGTCGTACAAAGACTCTTCTGTGACTGTTAACCATTACACAAATGCTTCCTTGAAAGGAACTGTGCTTCATGGCATGAAGTCAGTCTATCAAAAGTTTTTTGTTTTTAATGTATAGTATAGTTTTCACAGTATCTTACTTCAGATACTTCATTTACATGCCTAAATTGAAAGTGGTCTCCTCCTGTGAATTCAGATCTCCTAAGCTCACTAGTACTCACTAGAGTCAGACACTGAATAGATAGTCAGACAGTAACTACAAGTGCCTGCAAGAGAAACAATGTAGACAGGCGAACGTATCAATCAACTTTATGTAAATCTTAATGTACCAAGTACACACGTGTCATAATAAGAAAAGATTATGAAGGTTTATAAGTAACCAGAGCATCCTGATTAAAAACAACAAAACAAAAGAAAACAAAACAAAAAACACCAAAAAAACAAACAACAACAAAAACAAAACAAAACAAAACAAAAAACCCTTGTGCTTACATAACACAACATTAAAAAAAAAAAAAAAAAAGAGTAAACTCAAGAAGAATCTTGTGTAGGCTGTGTTGACTCAAAGAACACTGAGTATATTTTGGTAAGATTAGAAATCTACATAAGAAGCTTGAAAAATTGAGTATATATAATCACGTTGCTTCTGAGGCATTATTGATTCTTTTAAATGAAAAGGGGCTAGGAATCAACTCTTTTTCCAGAGGCCACAAGAGCATCAGTTGATTGGGAAGAGTCCATGGAAGCAGAACAAAAGAGAGACAAGCAGACTGACACCTAACAATTAAGCATTGTGGGTGATCATGTCTTGATCAAGTGCCTATGCTTGTCTTTATTTCTTTTATTTAGCAATGTCACAGAATCACAGAATGGCCCAGGTTGGAAGGGACCTCAAGGATTATGAATATCCGATCCCCCCGCACCAGGCAGGGCCACCAACCTCCACATTTAATACTAGACTGGGGGGGGCAGACAGGGCCCCATCCAACCTGGCCTTGAACACCTGCAGGGACGGGGCATTCACACCTCCCCGGGCAACCTGTTCCAGTATTTCACCACTCTCATAGTAAAGAACTTCCCCCTAACATCCAGCCTAAATCTCTTCTCCTTCAGCTTAGAACCATTTCCCCTTGTCCTGCTGTTATCCACACTTTCAAAGAGTTGACTCACCTCCTGCTTATAGGCTCCGTTTAGGTACTGGAAGGCTGCAATTAGGTCACTCCACAGCCTTTTTTTTTTTTTTTTTTTTTTTTTTTTCCTCCAGGCTGAGCAAGGCCAGCTCCCTCAGCCTGTCTTCATAGGGGAGGTGCTCTAGCCCTCTGATCATCTTTGTGGCCCTTCTCCGGACCTTCTCCAACAGCTCCCTGTCTTCTTGTATTGGGGGCTCCAGACCTGGACACAGTACTCCAGATGGCGCCCCATGAGGGCGGAGAAGAGAGGGACAATCACCTCCCTCTCCCTGCTGGCCACCCCTCTTCTGGTGGAGCCCAGGATACCATTTCCTTGAACTGCAAGGCCACTCTGCTGGCTCATGTTCAGTTTTTCGTCCACCAGGTCCCCCAGGTCCTTCTTCACAGGGCTACTCTCAAGGGCTGCTCCTTCCAGTCTGTATATATGCCTGGGATTCCTCCAGCCCACGTTCAAATCCAGACAGGCTGTGAGATCTCCATTCTTGTAGGTGTTCAAAACTTGGCAGAACATGGTCCTGAGAAGCCTGATCTGATTAACCTTGTTTAGAGCAGGGAAGAACAGGAGCAGGAGTACCTCTGAAACATCCTCTGAATGTCCTTTTCAAATGACATTTTTTTCTACTGAGTATAAAATAAATGTTTCAGATAAATGATAAATTTTGTGTTCACAATGTTTACAAGAGAACTTATAATTTTTCTTTAACAAAATGCAATCTGTATTTTGATTGTCCAGTTTCAACACTAAAAAACTTGATTGCACCTCCAAGAAAACTGTAAATACTAATGCAAAAAACAATTATGTTGTAACCTTATTCACTTTTGAAAATAAAGGGGAATATATATATATATATATATATATATCAGTCCTTTAAAGGAGTGTGTGGTTTCTCAAAATTTCCTTCAGAGTTTATCTACTAAAATAAAAACCAAAAAATAAATTGTGCAGGAAGAATGGTCATGTAATTTATTATAGCAAACACTTCTGGCACATCTCAGTTACGTGATGATGCCAAATGCTGCATTCGTTTGACCTCCAGTATAATGTGACTAGGTATGCTATAAATATTAATAGTTCTTTTAGTTTCTTATGTGATTATTTGTATCCTGAATAGATGCATAGTAAAGGGCTAGAAGGATTGCTGATGAAAACAGTCAGAGAAGATAATGTTTTCAAATAATTTTAAAACAAATCTTACTTATTCTGAATTTATGAACTATAATTTAAGAGATTTTAACAATGCAGACCCAGATATTCTGCATCCTATCATATCTGCTGAAGTACTGGATTCGTCCAGAATGCTTAGAAAGCCAATAAAGTTGTGAGCAAGGGCAGATTAAAATTAGTGTATTTTTATTGAAGTTAAAAGTCTCACTGACAGAGCTACCAGTGAGATTCTCCTTTACCTCAGGATATCTGAGGATGGGGCTGAATGGCTGTACAACAACTTCATCTTCTTTCTACTCCAAGTGGAGAAAGATCAGAATGGCCTATTGAAGCTCCCTCAGTTCCCAACTAAAGGCTGTTTTCCCCACGGAGGAGCATTGTGGTTGAATGGTGTCTTCTCCTTGACTTCTGACCTCCTTTCTCTAGTCATATATTTAAATCTAGATGGAAAAGGAGGGCCTTGGAAACCAAAGATGGAGCTGGGAACTGCTATTCTAGAAGGAAGAAATTTAAGTATCATTTACTGTATTTGCTGCATGATGTTAGTTTGAAAGGATGAAAAACTATTTTGGGTTTTTATGCTGCTCTGAATCTACTGGCTTAATTGCTCATGTTTCATCTACAAAAGAATAGCACAAGGATCTTGCTACTTGCTAAACACAAAATTCTCATACTTGTCCCATTGTCTTTTTTAATATAACTATCAGTACATATATGCTATTTTGGAATGAAGCTGATGCCTATATTTCTTGAAATCTGTTTTTCTTTCAGCTCTACATCATCATCAAATTAACCATAGAAATGTGTTGTTCCATATTTAAAATAATATACTTGGAGATTAACTGTCCAAGTAAGGAAACCAAATCTCTCTCTTTCTTCCTCACCCTCTCTTTCTCTTTACTTTGATAAGACTTTCTTTGAAAACACTTTGAGTCATTCCTTCAAGGATGACAAGCTAAAAGAGAAAAGCCTAAAATATGCCAGAGTACTTTATTACTTTGGGAAAAGAAAAGAGAACAACAGCAAAAACCAAACACTAACAAAACAACCAAACTAACCACAATCCTGTATGTATCAGTCACAGGAAAAAAATAGAATATTTAATTTTAACTTGCTGGCAATTAATTCAGTTCTCTGAATATTGGGACTTACTTACATGGTGTATTACTAACAAGGATTTTAAATCATTAATGACTGAAACAGAGCTGTCATCCTGCTAATATTTAAGTATCATCACCAGGTTTATATTGCTTATATTACTCTACGGATTTCAGATTATATTTATTGATTTATGTCAGATATTAGAAATTGATCTAATGTTATTCTGAAGACTAAAATGCAAGACTTTCATCCAGCTTTTCTCTAATTCAGCCAAGTTTTTCCAAATCCTCTAGTTATGGAGGCACACTATGAAAACAGGTATACTCTGTTACAATTACATAACAGGAGCACAGAGAGATGGATAACATTTCTGTTTTTTGGTTTTTTTGTTTTTGTTTTTGTTCTTTCTTTGTTTGTTTCGTAACTATTACTTTCACATTATATCTGAAGGCAAAGTTGGAAATGCTTTTGCAGTTGAAACATCATGACTCAGCTGTTCCTACTACCTCCATAGTGCATCAATTCTGAAAAAGCTCAGAAATGAGTGAGCTATGTTCCCCGTCAGAGACCAGAATGAACAGAGCAAGTGGAAGAGGTAATATTAAAAGTCAATGCAAAAAAATAAGTCAGTAACCAGAGCAGTCAATAGCTATGCTGACAATTACATTGTTTCTTATAAATAAAAGGGGTTTTGGATCTACTCAAAACAGTGTCATGAACTGGCTCACTGTTAAAGGGCTGCCTCAGTTCCTCTCTTGTTATCAGGTTAATAATGGTGTACAGAACTCAAAGTGGAGAAGTGTGCAGTGTTTCAGCTCACTTTCTGACTTTTTATCACAGTAGTGTAGAGATCCTCACTGAGTTGGTAGCCAGAGTCAATACTGTAAGGAATATCCAGAGGTTCACATCCTGACTGGAAATTGATTCAAGGATCTGAAAAATAGCAAAACTAAGTGGAGCGAAATGCAATCATGACTTGGGTCTTGTATACAGTAAAGGAAGGCTTGTACTTTATCAGCACTGGTCAGAGATAGAGGCTTTTGGGAAGCAACCAGTGTGCAAGCCTTGTTACTGTACAATACCCTGACTGGCATACAGGACTTTCCTAATGTAATATTTGTATGAATATTTGTATGAATATAGATATTCATAGAATCAGAAAATCCTTAGAGTTGGAATGGACTTTTAAAGGTTATCTAGTCCAATTCCCCTGCAATGAACAGGGACATCTGCAGCTAGACCAGGTTGCTCAGAGCCTAGCCTAGTTTGACCCTGAATGTCTCCAGGAATGGGGCTTCCACCACATCTCATATTCAAGTATGTGAAAAGACTCACTGTTCTATGTGAAGTCTGCATAAGCTTATTTACACAGGATGACATCTGCACTCCGAAAAGAAAGAGGGAAATTAAATAGGAATTAGTCTTAAGTTTGGATTTATTATTAGCTTCCTACTACTTCAAATGGAAACTAGATGCTTAAATCATATCAGAGAAGCTAAATGTTTCTGCTGATCTAGTACTGGCTATTTGAAAAATATGAAAAAGAATCTGAACAGAATATGTCAAAAATCTCCAGTTTTCTAGATCTGATATATAATATCTTATAAGAAGTCTAATTTCACCACTTTAGACTCAAAAAAAAAACCACAAAAAACCCATGATCTACCAGAACTATAAAATTATAATCAAAGTAGAAGCCACTCTAAAAGACACAGCTGGAAAAACAAACAAGTAAACAACAACAACAACAACAAGAAACATATTTTTTCCCTCTTTGCTCAATCTAGTTAAGCATGAGATAATTTACCTCTCTAGCATACTTTATGGTGAGGTTGTGCCAGCTGGTTCCTTGTTTGGAGTGTCGTTTTGACTTTGTAGTTAATTTTCATGTCTCTGAACAAGAAGGCTTTGCTTCATATCCTATTAGCTGATAGCTATAACGATATTGAAGATTACTATTAATGAGGGTTCAGTGGCTAGACATCATGAAGGTACTATCTTTAAAGTGAGATATTACGCCATGTTTTCATTTGCAAGTTTCTGATTATTTTTTTCAGACGTTAAAAATCTCACAGCACTTTGGGATTTAGCCAACTTCTCTTATCTAAATTAATACCATCACGGCCTAATTAGACACAAAATAAATATTCACAGCTGTTTGTATGAAAGTTTAGAATGCAAACTGCTGTGTATGCATAAACTGGTGCATTACAGGCATACAATTTATTGGAAGACGCAAACCATAGGAAAAAACAAATGTAAAACAAAATGATGTAACCTGTACTTATTTTCACTGGCATTATTATTATTGTAACAGTTCTGTCATCTGCATTAGTTAGGCTTTTATGAATACAGAAATGAAATAAAGAGATGCACCATTTTATTTATCATGCATACATGAAGGAATATTTTTCCTATTATTTTAAATTTGGTTTATATATTACACCAAGGAAAAAAGTCATTTTAAGAAAACTCTTTTGGTGGGGAAAAAAAAAAAAAAGAAAAAAAAAGTAAATCTAGGTGTTTTTTGTATTCAGAGATTTCTTCTCTGAAATGAAGTAATAGATCTCTTTAAGGCAAAAGCAAAAACTGTGAAAAAAATACAACTACAATAACAAAGACAAACAAACAATAATATTTGCACTTTGGACTATACCTAAAAATATAAACAAGTGACATAGTTAATGTCACCCTTTCCATTATCTCAAGTTAAAAAATTCTAAAAAATCAGACATATTAATAGCAAATGCTTTCTTTTTATTTTTTGGTGTTTTTTTGGTTGTTGTTGCTTGGTTGATTGTTCTTTATTTACATCAGGTTCCTATGAGTCCTTCCAAAACTATATGAAGACAAAATATTTCAGACAAAGTATTACTCTTAAACACTGTTATTATTTTATGGTTTTTATTTTTTTATTTTTAAATTTTTTTCAAATAGAAGAAACGTTGAATCTATTTTATTCGAGTAATATTTTGCAACAACAAGAATACCAAGGACTTTGGGCAAAGAGGAACGAATAGTAAATTTAAAAGTAACAGAAAAAAAAAACCAAAAAAAAAAAAAAAAAACCTTTCAATCTGGAATGGCATTTGCTGGAAGTTGTACATATTGAAAAGCAAAATTAGGAGGATTAAACACAAACTATAATGAAAGAGTCATGTTGAGACTGAAAACTCAAGCTCTAAAAAGTCAAAATTGTCTGTTCAGTCATAACTGTATCCTTTTTGAGCATGATTGTACAGCTGTAATGATCATTTTATTAAATTATTTTTATTGTAGACACTTCATACAGCAAATGGATGGTATTTTAAAAATGGGCAGTAATTTAGTACTTTTTCTCTTAATTATTTAACATCTTAGTCAATTATTTACAGCACACTACTCCAACTTCCTTTTAAAGATAGACTTGGCATATTTAGTAATTATCTTCATGGGCTTTCCTATAATTTTGTCCCTCTACAATCTGAATGATTCAATACATTATCTATTTTTTTTTTTTTACACTTCGTACTGAAGAAGAGATTGTCTCAGAAATGGACCTTAGATGGAGCCTGAAAAGATTCACTGATATTTATGTGTCCAAACTGATTCATAGAAATCTTGATTTTTAAAGGAAATCGGCTTCCTGTAAGATTTTTTGTTCACAGCATGGATCCAGTGGTCTTAACCGCAGCTATGACTACTTAGTATTAGTGCAGATGGGACACCAGGGTGTCACTGTGTGCACCTATAGAATAAAATATGTGAAGTCTCCAGCTCTTTGTCAAAGTAATTGAGCATCTTAATGCTCAAATTTTCTTTTCCTCCCTTAAAATTTTTGCTTATACAACTTAAAATCCTTTACAGATACTTTTGTGGAAGACTGAGGTATCCTTTCATTACTTCATGACACCAGTTGTAACACAAGTGCATTCTGCACAAGTAGGATCAGGTCCTGGTTGGAAGCATGTCTGAACACCCCATATTATGGTGAATCTCAAATTGTGCTTTAAGGAATTTTATAATATATATATTTTAAAATTCGTATTTGCCATCTGATTGCTTTATTTGACTGTCAATAATCTTTGAACACAAATTTTTGATTTGTGAACGGATGAAGTATCCTTGCAAAAGAAAAATTGGGAAGAACAAAAGAAGGACAGGGGGGCCCTGCAAAACAAGATAAAGAAAAAGCTGAGAAGAGTTTGAGTCACAAGGATCTGGTTAAACAAACTTATCATGAAAGTATATATCGGGAGATGATAGCTTAGCACCTGCATGTAAATCTTTTTTGCTGTGCAGAACAAAGAGTGATAGACTTTACAGGATGCAAAGATATTTCTAGTTGGGCAAAACAACAAACTCCAAACCCAGATTAAAACACATTTATAAACAAAGGGAACCTAGGAGTACCTACTGGGGGATGGCTGACAAGAAAACTAGAAGAATGCGAACCACAAATACCACAGGGAATGGGGAAAGGGAGGAGGGCTCACTAGCATCAAGGTACTGGGACAAAAGAGGGACAGCATCCCCAGGTACTTGGAGAAACTCTCCCTTTATTCAAACAAACAAAGTTCTCCTCTTTCTCTTTTTGGAATAAAGATGACTGAGCAAGCTCATTGGAGCAGAATTTTTCCTAACGCTTTGTAACACCTTTCTCTAATAAACAGTTAATCCAAACCAGTACATGAGTTCAGCTGTGTACTTTGTTATCACAAACACTACATCCTTTGCAACTTCAGCTGACTGTATAACTAAGACCAATGCAGATATAAAAATCACAAGGGAAGACGCTAGCAGGAGATATCACAGTTATTTGCTGCTTTTAGCATTACCCTCCAGTATTGGAGGAAGTTATCCTTTATCAGGATGGATTCTATTTTCTCCAGCTATGCCCGTCTAAACCACCTATTTCTCAATTATTTGTCTTTATTACAAGAATTTTTATTTCTGTCTTATCCTAACATGGCCAGTACAACCATCCTCTCCATCTACACAGTGCCAGTCTCAATTTATTCCACAGAGATTAGTAGGCTCTATTTAATCTCTATTTCCCCACAACTCCCTATTTTATCTTCTGTGTTCAGATGAGATTTACAATCATCTGATTCTTCTCATTATCTGTCTCTTGCCCTCCTCCATTTGCCATATTTACTGATTTCTGGTCTTGTCCTTGTAACTTAGCTAAATAAATAAATGCTAAAAAAATGAATTACTGTTAATGAGGTGATGGTTATCTAGTTATGTCTTCTGTACTCTGATAAAGGACGACAGCATCAACTATAACAATTAGTTTGTGCTGTAATTATTTCACTACTGCAGTTAAACAAAGAAACAAAACACTTATTTATTTATTTATTTATCCAGAATAAGAATTTTCAGTTTATATTAATATGTCTAAGCTGTATGAACATAGGTATGAATGTCTGTCTCTCATTATTAAGACGTCTATCAGGAATTTCACTAGTTACTACAACTAGATTTCACAGATAAAATCTTTACATCTTATTCCCTGTGACCAAGGTTTCACATAAAAAAAAATGTGTAAATTATTTTCCATTCCTGTCTTTGCTAAATAGGGCAAGATCTCTATTGTTTTTGTTTGTTTGTTTGTTTTTGTATTGTTAAGTGTTCTGTTTATATTTGAAAAGAGTTATATGAAAATGTTACAACAACACTTGAGTTGCATTTTATAAGCTGTTCAGCAAGATATTTTGTATCACTTCATATGTTGACATATCTGGAATTTCTTAGAGTTAACAGATTCTCTTAATTATGTCCCTTTCAGTAGCTAAATTTTAGTAGCTGCTAATTCCTGAGTAAACAAACTTCAATCAACTATCAGACTTTCAGACCCCATTAAGGTAAAAGTTGGTAAAGTTTCATATGGAAGAAATTTTGTGCTCTTAGCACACTTACTTTTCTTAAAAGTCAAACCCACATCTTTATTTAACTGATAATTTGAAATCGGAAAGACTGAAGAGCATAGAGTTAGGATAAAGGAGGCTTAGGAATTTCTTTTAATCAAACAAGCAAAAAAGACATAAGAAACTTGCTAAAAGAAAAATAAATTAAAATGTAGATCTCAGCAATTCATTTACTCAAGAATAAAAATAAAGAAAGAGGGAAGGAAGGAAGGAAGGAAGGAAGGAAGGAAGGAAGGAAGGAAGGAAGGAAGGAAGGAAGGAAGGAAGGAAGGAAGGAAGGAAGGAAGGAAGGAAGGAACGAGGGAGGGAGGGAGGGAGGGAGGGAGGGAGGGAGGGAGGGATGGAGGAAAGAAAGAAAGAAAGAAAGAAAGAAAGAAAGAAAGAAAGAAAGAAAGAAAGAAAGAAAGAAAGAAAGAAAGAAAGAAAGAAAGAAAGAAAGAAAGAAAGAAAGAGAAATAGGAAGAGAAAGAGAAAGAGAGAAAAAGAAAGCAAGAAAGAAGGAAAGAAAGAAAGAAAAAAAAGGAAAGAAAAATAGGAAAAAGAGGAAAGGAAATGTAATGTACAAAGAAGTAATCGTCTTCTACCTATATTCACTGACTAAAATTTCAAGGGATAAACAATTCAAGGGATACATGGGATCTAAGACAGCAAGGCGGGATAAGAAAGGACTTGCTAAGCAAACACTGACACTTAGAGTTTGTGGTATATAATTTTCCAGAAAAACTAAATAACCTCATTTGCTTTCAGCAACAAAATGCATCAGTCTTAACAAATCAACATTTCTTTAGGATTAGTTCCTTTCAAACCTGAAAAGGTTTAATTTATTTAAAGAGAGGTTCTTGCTTTTCCAGGATATCTCCCTCCTCCTCTCTTACCTTTCAAGCATGCCATGCATCTGCAAACTCTACAGGAAACTTATCCAAAATTACTTCTGCTGCTGGGGCTAATACCACAAGACAGTAGTGAAAGCTTGTGATTGATGAAAGATATTTTTTCAATATATATTTTAACTTTTTTAAAGTAATTTCAATATATATTTTAACTTTTTTAAAGTAATTTACCATGAGAATTGTAATGAAGAATTGCTGACAATTCCTTCAACTTTTGATCTGCATTATGCTTACAGAAGGCAAAACCATACTTGAGGAAAAGAAAAAAAAAAAAAAAAGGGTTAGGATTTTACTCTAGTTTTTCTACTTGGAGAAATTACTTTTCCGCATAGAATTATTTGACTACTGGACTTTCAGTACTTGTTGGCTTGGATTTTTCAGTACAGAAGAAGACGTATGCACATATTTATGTTCCTCTACCCTCTGGATTAGTTGACTAATCCATTTCAGAGAAACAGAAACCAAACTACAAGTTTCTTGTATAATAAACATATTTATTTATTGATTGATTGATTGATTCTATGATTCAGGTAAAAATGGTTTCTGGTTATATGAACTAAGTTGATCTGTCTTCACTACTTCTTCAAACAACTACTGATATAACTGAATATATATATATATGAATTGAAATGATTTACAAGTGTCACCTAAGCACATTTTTGTATGGATACTAGAATGACATGCACTGAACTTCTCTTAAATAATAGTACTAACCTTTCTTTCCTAATAACATTTAAGCTATTTTTCTTTGGTTAAGGTTTACTGTCTGTTTTCTAGGCCAATAATCAGTCTCTACCACAAAGAGATAATACATTAGAATTATGAAACCTACAAGAGCAATCGAGTAATTGTTATAGTGGATGTGTTTCAGCATCAGATTGAAAGAGTTTCGAACAATATCACTTAACATAAACAGGATTTGCACTTATGAATAAGATATTAAATAGGAGTCACCAGATGGTGCTGTAACACCTAATTTTATAAAGTCCTTTGTCTGATCAAACAACAGTTTCTCTTTTCAGCCACAGAAAAAAAACTTATTTTCTTTCTAGTTCCATGACACAACTCATTTTCTGGGAGAACTCTTGCAATGAATTAGATGATGTCTTTTCCAAATCAGTTTCACCGACAAGTCATTTTGGTGGGGATAAACAGACCTTAGGTTTTTTGGGCTGAGATTTCTAAACAAAGTGCTATTTCTGCATACAATGTGTCTGTGGGGGAAGAAAAGTGGGTGGTGTAAAATTAACACCTTCAGCGCATAAGGTAGGCTGCTAATTTGATTCTCAAGATTAACTGCCCCTTAGCAAACAACTAACAACTTGTATATGGTATAGGAAAACAACAACAACAAAAACCTCACAATCAAACAAATAACAAACAATTTAAACAAACATATTTATGTTGATTTTCTTTCTGTTCATACAACAACAACAACAACAACAAAATCTTCCTAACAGAAGCACTTTGCCACCCCATTAACTGAAGGCTTGGACAGCTGTAAAAGGAATACGGAAATCTTTGATGAATTAGATAGGCTTCTGAATGTATAGTAGCTAGCACTTCTTGCATTTTAATCTCTGGAATTAATGTAATTCAACTGTAATTAAAAGTTGTGTATAAATATCCATTTTACATATAAGAGCTTTCCTATTGCAGACACCTATTGTCCACTGATATATTCTATTATGCCTGAGATTGTTTTGACCAGGAAGAAAAAGTATTTCTTTCAGTCCATGACCTTTAAAGAATTTATAGAATTGTAGTTAAAAAGGAGTGATGAAAATCTTGAAATGTGATCCAGTCATTGTTTCTAAAACTCTGTATAGTTGAACATCTTGTGGTTGGACTCGATGATCTTGAAGGTCTTTTCCAACCTGAGCAATTCTATGATTCTATGATCACTTCCCTCTAGAGTGTCAATTACACTACTCAGCTTGGTGTCTGCAAACTGTGCAGAGAATGCACTCAATCCCACTGTCCACGTTGCCTACAAAGATGTTAAATTGCACCTTTCCCAATACTGATCCCTGATAAATGTTATGGAAATGGATTCAATTCTAATGCAAAAGCTTCACAACAAATGTTAGTTTTTTTTTTTTTTTTTGTTTTTTTTTTTAATTTCTTAAGAAGTTAGTACTTAAAAATACATCTGTTATAGAATTTATATGTCATCAGTTGATATACAGTCTGGAGCTGTGACACTCAAATGGACGACTGACTACTGCAAACCATGATTTCTATTACTCTGTGTGTTAATAGACTGCAGAATATTTGAGGGGGGCGGGGGAGGGGGAATAAACACAAAAGAAAAAAAATATTTGAAAGCTATTCAGCTGACGCTTAAGTAAAACCCTTACTACATTAGCCTCAGTTACCTGCCAAAATTGAACAAATCATAGAATCAGAGAATCTAGGATCATAGAACGATTTGATTTGGAAGAGACCTTAAAGATCATCTAATTCCAATCCTCTGCCACCATCAAGCTGTACAGGGCCCATAGGGCAACCACAGCTTCTCGCAGGGAACTGGTGTAGTCACTGTCCCTGGAGGTGTTTAAGGGAAGTGTAGAAGTAGAACTTACGGATAGGATTTAGTGGGCAATATTGATAGTAGGTGGACGGTTGGACTAGATGATCTTAGAGGTGTTTTCCAACCTTAATTATTCTTTAGGTAACCTGTTCCAGTGTCTCACCACAATCTGAGTTAAAAAAATTCCTCCTAAAATCTAATCTAATTTTCCACTCTTTTAATTTAAAACCACTCCCCCTTGTCTTGTCACTACCTGCCCATGTAAAAGTTGACCTTCCTCCTGATTATAAATTCTCTTTAAGTGCTGGAAGGTTACAATGAGGTCTTGCCAGAGCATTCTCTTCCCCAGGCTGAACAAGCCTTTATCCCTCAACTTTTCTTCATAGGGGAGGTTCTTCAAATCCACTGATTACCTTTGTGGTCCTCCTCTGAACCCACTCCAACAGCTCCACATCCTTCCTGTACTGAGAACCTCAGGCTTGAATGCAGGATTCCAGGTGTGGCTTCACAAGGGCAGAGTAGAGAGGGGCAGTCACCTCCTTCGCACTGCTGGCCACCTCTCATTTGATGCAGCCCTGGAAACACTTGACCATCTGGGCTGCAAGTGCATGTTGCTGGCTGATGCCAAACTTTTCATTCACCAAGACCATCAAGTCCTTCTCTGCAGGACTGCTTTCAATGAATTCTTCTCCCCATCTATATTCATATCTGGGATTTCCTCAACCCAAGTGCAACACTTTACACTTGGCCTTGTTGAACCTCATTAGGTCCACGTAGGCCCATTTTTCAAGCTTGCACAGTCTCCTTTGGATGGTACCCCTTCCCTGGCCTCCACCTGGATGTAAAGCCATTGACCACAACCTTGTGGCTATGACCATCCAGCTAATTCCATATCAACCAAATACTTCAGCCTTCAAATCTGTATTTGTTTTAATTTAGAGATAGGAATGTGGTGTGGCACTATGCCAAAGGTTTTATAGAATTTCAATTAGATGACATCAGTTATACCAAGTTATACCAATATAGAACACAAAGTAATATTACTGTAGTTAAGCTGAATTATCTGGAGTATGCCTTACTCTTAATTAATACTAATTGGCTAAAAATTAATACTAATAATATGGAAATAAAAATATAGAAAACCTACTGCTGTGGTTACCTGAATTCAGCTTTGTAGATGTAAGGTCTAATACAGTCTAAAATTACCTGCAGAGTTTCAGAATTTCACAGAAGTTCTTTACAGTATTAATTATCCTAAGCAGTAATTCTTCTATCTTATAAAACAGCTATTCACCATTAACGAGTTTGAAGAAGGATGAGACAGTTCTTTATGTTTATCATTTTGGCACTGGATTGCTGCATTTATGGTGACAAGAACAGATGCTTTTTGTTGATCAGGAGTAAGGTTTAGTTTCATTAGAACTTGAACACCCACTTATCACATGAGGCATAGATGAAATAACCATCTGTATAATTCTGAAAAACTTGTTAGTGAGATACAAAATTACTAATTTGCACATTTACATCAGTCTGTTTTTATACATTGCCCAATTCATTCTGACCTAAATTTCAGTATATCAGTGCATTTACATTTTTACTAGTCAGGAAATAAAATATTTTGGTTACACACTTTTTTTTTTTTTCTTTTCTTTTTTTTTTTTTTTCCTGGATGAAGTTCTGTACTCTTGTTGTTTAACCCACCAAGTGGCTAGCTACCACACAGCTATTTGCTTTCTCCCTCTCAGTGATGCTGGGGAGAGAGTAAAAGCAAAAGGCAGGCTGAGATAAAGACAGCTTAGTAGGACAGAAAAGGGTAGAAATAATAATAATGACAATGATTAAAAAATATATGTACAGAACAAGTGATGCACAAAGAAATTGCTCATCACTCACTGACCAGTCCCAACCAATCTCCAAGCAGTGACAGTGCCCCCCCTGCCCAGCCAACTTCCCCCAGTCTTATAGTTCCTTGAGATGACTTATGGTATAGAATAGCCCTTTGGCAAGTCAGGTGTCATCAGTGTATTATCAGCTTTATCAGCCTCGGAAGTGATGCTTGCTCTCTCTCTCTCTCACTGCCTGACAGCAGGTGTGGGTGTGCTTCCAAGCCGTGTGCCTTCAATTTCCAAGTAGGCTTCTCTGTCTTTGGAAACCTCTCTTATTTTACTTGATTTATTAGCCTCAATTTCAATTAGATTGTATTATAGTACATTATCTTGCATTCCAATATCATAATTAGTAAAGAAATTGCTCCTCCTTAGATCGTTGCTGCTGCTCTGTTTGTTTCCTTGAGCTCAGCTCCCATCTCCCTACCCCTTTTCCCTTTTTCCCTTCCCATTTTTGGGGGCTGGGGGGCCCATGGGCCTACTGCCCCCCTTCCACGGACACAGATTCATCTAGATAACTCTGTGACATATGGACAGCTAATTTTTTATCGTTATGTAGGTACCTAAGCACCTAGCAGGCACATTTGAAAGCTTCCTTTATAGTAACTATCTGGTAAAAAGAGCCAGTTTTAGCTATCAGATTCAGACTAAAGCAAAAGAAAGGAATGAAGTTTTAAGCCAAATAATCTCAACACATGTTCATGTCGTTGGAAATACTCTGGAATACTGTTTCTTGTCCATAACTGCAGGATGGCAAAGGTCTCCTGTGAGTCCTTGTATCACATCTGTCAGTATTGTTTGAGTCATTTGATTATCTCAGTTGTATTTGTTTAAGAGAGCCAACCCCTACCTCTACTGTCCACATTGGTTAGATTTCCACAAACTACATGTAAACATATAGCTCACCTTTAAAGACTTAGGCATCGATTTTGTTTGTTTAAATATAAGTACTCAGTGTCATTTAAAATTACCTATAGTATCTGAGACTTCCATATTGGTAGTTAGAATATGGAGAAAAAAACTGTATACTTGTTCAGTTGAACTAGAAACAAATAAATTCATGTCAGAGCAGTTCAAATAATCACTTTATTTGGCTGTCACTGAGACCTTAATGTAGGTATTGATAATATTTTAAGCATATCCACTGAAAGATTTTCTTTATTTGATTCAATGAAACATTACTAAGACATTAAAATTGACAGATCTTTTGCTATAACTGCTTTCAAACTGTTGTTTCCTAGCCTATATTTGTGCAGATGATTATTTTTACCTAATTGCAAGACTTTGCAAATAGTCTTAAAAGGCAGCATCTTATTTTACCATGCTGCCAGTTTGTTAGGATTGGTTTCACTTGTAATCTTGGCTTTCTATTGCATTGTCCAAGTCATTATTAGTAAGTACCATTGGCTGCTAAGCAGAAACCTGATGTAATACAATCTAGCTGTTTGGCAAAGCTTATTAGCAGTTACATAAAAAGCCTTTGAAAAATGAAGATGCGAGTAATCTACAGATTTTACAACAGCTATCTACAGTATTTGCTACCTTGTCATATCATAAAGGAGAATTGTTTGACAGAACTTAGTTTTAACATGTTGATGTTATGTACCTCCTTGTTATCTTATGTGTAACTACAGATATTTTATTTGATTATTTGTTCTAATACTTTTCCGGAAAATAAAGTTAATTAGCTGGTCGACATTTATTCCCTTCTAACCTGTTTCTCTAGATTTTTTTTTTTTATTTCAAAGCTAGACATCTTGTGCTTTTTCATTTATTTATATTTCTAATTTTTTTTTTCTTCATTTTTTTTTCTTCTTTTTTTTTTTTTTCTTCATTTTTGGTTCCTTGGTCAGTTGTTTGGTCTTTTGAACCTCATCCATTATTCATGAGTTTTCAAAGACAAATATGAACAATGCATCTCTGAAGAGGACTTTCAATTACATGCCCATAAGTGTTGTGAGTTGTAAAGTTGCATTGCTAAAGACTTAAAAACATTCTTCCGAAAGTGGAATAGATGGTAATGATATAACAGTCTAAAGGCTGATATTTGTAGAAGAGAAAAAATGGGGGTCATAGCAGTTAACATCCTCTGTGTTGGGTGTATATACTGAAATAAAAAATAAATAAAAAAAAATAATAATAAAAAAATAATAATAATAAATTGCTATTGCAGGATCCTCAACCTCCCTGTGTAGAAATCCAAGCTAATCTGTATTCAAAAGCTGAATTGTACTCTAAAACTATTAATTAAAAATTTATTAAACAAAGAAGGTACCAGTAGCTTTATGTGTTGGTGTAAGCGGAGTGTAAACATGACTTGAAACTGATGCATTTCTGAGAACTTAAAGGAAAAAAAATCATAGAATTACCAAGGTTAGAAAAGACATCCAGAATCATCTAGTCCAACCATCTACCTATCACTAATATTTCTCCACCAAATCATGTCTCTTAGCACCACTTCTAAACATTTCTTGAGTACGTCCAGGGTACCCACTTCCCTGGGTAGCCCATTTCAACACCTGATCATTTATTCTCTTGGAGAATAAATTTTTCCTAATGTCCAATCTGAACTTCCCCTGGCACAATGTGAGGCTACTCCCTCTGATCCTATAAGTGCAGGGATACTTTCTCCCTGAATCTCAAAAGTTTTCTTATATATTACTTCTCAGCTTATTTTCTTGTTCTTACTTGACTATTAAACTCTTCAGAGCTAGAAGGATTTATGTTTGTCATTTGATTATCACTGACAATTTCAGTGAAACTCACTCTCTTCGGAATGGTACTCTTTTTTTTTTTTTTTTTTTTCCTTTTCTTTTTGTTCTCTTCTTTATTCGTATACAGTTAAGGTTTTCTCAGTATTTCATACAGTAGGCTTTTTGATATTCAACAAGTATGTGCTACTGCTTAATATTTGTCATCTGTCGCTTAGTTTTCATTTTTGGCACATCTCCTTAAGGCAATTTTATCAAAGCACTTGTGATTATATGCAATGATCTCCTTTATCTATTGTTCATTTCCCACACAGATCTGAATTTCCAGTTTGAAATTATCTGGCAATAAAACCAGTTATTGCATAAAATACAAAATATATGTTATAAAAGTTGGTTACGTGTACAGTAATACATCTTTTCAAATTGTATTTCTCTATCCAGTATATGTGTCATGCATTGATTTTTTAGAAGCTGTCAATGTATGAGACTTCAAGGACAGCTGAAAATCTTTCTGCCATCCATATGTTTAGATCACTATGAATTGCTAGATGGAAACAAACAAACAAACAAACCATAAACCTTTTCAGGTCTTCAGAATGAACTGTTTTGCTTTAGAGATATGTGAAACCATCCCTAGGAGTTTTTTTGTTGTTGTTTTTGTGTTTGTTTTTTGTTGTTCTTGTTTTTGTTTGTTTTTTAATTTTCCGTATATATGTATTTTTGGTTCTGGTAAGTTATAAAATCATTACCTATATTTTGCTGACTGGGATTCTGTAGTCGGTAGTATTTATCTCTATAGCAAAAATCATCTCTATTTAACAGGCAAGGAAAGCAAAATAAAGATATTTGCCAAAATTAAGTAACAAACAAACAAACATTCCTTTCAGTAACTGATGCTGTGTCTGGCAATGAACGTAATAATCATTTGTTGGATGCAAAATTCATGTGACTTTCAGGGTTGTTCCAGTTGTCTACTCAGTACACAATAATAAGAAGGATTTCCATCTTGCCAAAGCCTAATAATGTAGGATTTTATAAAAAACGGGATACATAGAACTGGGAAAAGCGTAGGTCTGTCAAAAAACTTCTGAAAGGACCTACATTAAATGTGTGCAGCTTTTAATTAAATTTTCTGAAGGCTTTAAGTGACGGACATTCTCATAATAACTAATTAGCTTACAATCAATTATCCATTTGAACTGGAGAAGTTAACTACTGGGAAACAAACAAGGAAAATCATGTATGATTAAACCTATTCTCACCAAAGTTTGGAGAGAGATAGAAAAATAAAATAAGTAAAGTAGATCAATATTAAATAAAATTAAATGCCATGGCATTGAAATTGTATGAGTTATGAACAGCAGCTCAATACAGTTGCATTGATATAAAAATATATATATAATCTGCTATAATAATATTTTAGAAATTGACATAAAATAGTAGTGATTGAGAAAAAAAAAACAAACCATAATTTGTCTTATATATATATATATATATATATATATATATATTATTTCTCTAAGAGTTAGTGATTTACCAGTAGTAGCTTCTACTACTACTGAGGTAGCTTCATATTTTGATGGCTTATAAGACATGAAATAATATATACGTGTATATATTTTTTTTTTATGTAAATAATGAAAGGCAGCTTCCAATCAGATAATTCTGAAACATAGTACCTTTGTGTCTACGTCAAACTGTGTTTGAATGTTAATATTTATTTTGGCTTCCAGTAAGAATTGAAATAAGCAGCACTTTGCTGATGTTACTTGCAACATGGTGTTTCTGTGTTTTCATAATTTCTTCAACAACAAACAACATGTGTAAAAACCACCAGGCATCACTCATCAGCAGCTTTTCAGTTCATTAGAATTAAAGCAATAATATCCCTCTTCTAATACAAGAGTGTCTGAAGTGGTTTGGAAATCTAGTAGCAGAGTAATGAGTGGAGGAAAGAGGATATAGAGAGTATAATAGAACATTTACTTGTGTCTAAAACAATAAATAAAATGGTCTAGGGACCATTCTTTCAACTTGAGACAAACAAACACATGTCTGTGTCTAGGTTATATTTGGATACCTGACCGTGTGCAGAAACAGAGAGGGGCAGGAAGGCAATTTGAGACAGACTGAAACTTAGAACTCTCAAATTCCCTGTAAGAGGGAGAAATTATTCAGTGGAAAAACTGAAAATTAATTATCTCAAAATTAAACACCATAAAGCGGGGTTCTGTAGGGAAAGTGGTGGAACACATACAGATGGAATTGATCATCCAGGCATTATAAGGACAAAGCCGTTATCTTTCCCTTCAGATCAGGACAAAGATACTAGCAGTGATGCTTCAGCTGGCTGTTCTCTTTATAGTAAGAGGAAGTAAGCATCGGATTGTTATAAAAGTCATCAGATGTTTTGGCTAGTTCAAAAATCTCAGTTAAAATGCTGGCTTACTCCCTGTTTCCATGTAGTCAGACTGGACATTTTTGTATTCGAGAAAATTCCTGTAAATCTGATCAGTCAATCTTTCTTTTCTAAGCCTAGTGCTTTTTTTTTTTTTCTTTTTTTTTTTTCCTCCTGATCTATATAAAAACTCTGGGAGCTCAGATGGCTCCTAGCATACCACAAAACACCTGCAATTGTTGTTGATCCAGATCAGTGAATTAAAAGAATGGTTGTGTGTATAATTAAAGGCTGACACAAATCAACAGATGAAAAAAAAAACATTTTTAACCAGTGTCTGTTTCTGAGAGCATATATAAACATTTTAAAATCTAAGGTAATAAAATGTACCATGAAGTGTAATTAAAAAGAATTTGTTATTTTGAAATATTTCCACTCCTCAGCATCTTTTAAGGAAGTGGGGCCACTGCCGTTGCTAATCATTTATATACTTGTTTAAATTGGCTTTGAACGTTCTGTGAGGCTGCGGTTTCTTTCTAGTTTTCAGTTTAGCCGTAAGCAAAAAAGTGAAAAACTGTCAGATAAAGACACAGTCATAGTGATAAAAAAAACGTAGGTTAATAAATAAATAAGAGTACGACAAGCTAGAGACTGATGGATTGAAGGATTGCTTACAGCTGGTCATAGTGAAGACAAGAAGGTGAATAGATGCAAAGCATACAGTACAGAAGCCTAAAACATATTCTCATTTCACTGTTCTAGCTTATTTCCCTTGAGAAATAAAATATTGTGGATGTTCATGGAAAGACAAGAAGCTCTTGTGTGATGCGCTGAGTTACTTCCAAGTTTCTGAATGAATCCTTTTGCTGACTGAAATGTAGTGAACCTCAGTTTCCTCTGCACTAGCAGTACTAGATCTGTTGCCAGTACAAAAATGGGATGATATGCAGCATCACCATTTGTTTTCAGGAATCCTTGCTGCATAGATCGAGTGATAAGTAAGAACAAAGGCTTCTCAGGTGGTATAAATACTGAAAGAATGATGTCATAAACACAAATAGTTTATCTATCTAAAATCGTCATAAGGTCCAAAATACAGAAAGAGAAAATAACTAAAAAGTACAAACAAAACTGTTTTCCCAGGAGAATACCGTGGGAGACTATGTCAAAGGCTTTGCTGAAGTCTGGGTAGACAACATCAACAGCCTTTCCGTCATCTACCAGTCTGGTTGCTTTCTATGATCCAAAGCTCACATTTCTACTATCCAAAGCCTAGTTTTAATACATCATTGTGGCATAATTATGCTTTGTGCAGCTGAGAAAATTCCCAACCTTTAAGAATGAGTTCTGACACACCTACACAGACTAGGACCTAGGCAAGATAGAAATGGTGAAACTGGAGAGACTGGCCTAAGTATACCATACTTAATATAATTTATAATACATTTATTTCCCCCCGTAAGATTATTCAAAAGAAGATAAGAATAATCTTACGGGGGGAAATAAATGTATTATAAAGTTTTCGCATAACTTTATTTATAATCTGTATCAATCTGTAGAATTACTACTGTTCTTTGTTGTATTTTTTCTGTTTCTCTTGCTTCCTAGTCTTTTCATTTTCTGCTCCAAATACAAGCCACCAGAGAAGGGTAAATATCTATCAAGATTTTATTCTACAGTAAATAATTAAAAAAATAATAATAAAAAAATATGTAAAAATAGATTGAAAACAATACAAAAACAAAACAAAACCAACAAGTCACACTAAAGGAGGCTACTTACGATGGTTGTTATTTCTTATTTTGCAACAAATTTCTGTTGTAAAACTGAAGCAGGAATGCTTTCTGCAGTATTTTACAATTAACCTGAACTTGTGTTTTCTGGACATCTTAAGTCCACTAAGTAGACAAAAGTTTTATCAAGGTATAAACAGGAGAGCAAAGAGACAACGGAGTGAAAGTAAAGTCAAGTTTATGATAAAGTTCAGCAATCATTTTTTATATGAGGAGGAAAGAATAGGTTATCTGGTCTTGAACTCCCTTCTCCATTTCTACCATGAAACTCAAACATGTGAACTTAATTTTATCACTTTTAAATATAGTTATAGAAGAATTTTTAAGTGGAGGAATATAGATAGAAATGGCCATCAGAAATTCAACCCAAAGAGTGTGTCAAATTACCTAAAAATATTCTACCCTCCTTCAAGACCTATTCTAAATAATTTGAGAACAGAGATGACATTTAAAAGCAGAAGGGAAGGTGGGCAGGAGGATCAGAGCTGAAAAGATGAATTTCTTGTGCTGGAGTATAACACCGTCATTTTTCTTAATTATTCTTGACATTTCACCTATTATTCTGTGAGCTCCCTCAGAGCAGAGAGAGGAAAAATGCCAGTTGCTTTTCAGAATAAATTGTGAAGAGATACAGTCGGCTTTTATGGCTGGAGTTTGCCCTTTGATATAAAGAATCATAGCACCATCTATCTGGTAAAATTAGCTATTCTGTTTGCAGATACGCAACTCTTGGCAGATTATGCAAAATGGCATGTTTAGTAGATAGAAAATAGTAGATAGTAGATGTAGAAGAAAACCACTAGAATAAAACTTGTTGCTATGTTAAAAGACGGATACTGGAAATATGATGAACAAAATAAATACCTTACTTCAGAATTAATTCTCTAATAACTTTTCTTGAAATATATAGTGCAAAACAAATAGCATGTACCTGTACGTGTTGCTGAAACTCAATATATCCTCTAAAACCCGTGACCACTGTTGTAGAATATCTATGTGTCACAACAAAAGGAACATTAAGGCCCTCTAACGTGTTGCTGTGAAACAAACATTAGATGATCATAGGAAATAAGTGAAAAGGACACAGAGGCTGTGCTAAAAAAAATCTTCATTTTCCATAGAAATATAGAAAATTAGAAAATTCGGTCAAACTGCTAGTAGTACAAAATATTATCTTCTAGTAAGGTAATTTTCGTTTAACTGGTTTGTTTGTTTGTTTGTTTGTTTGTTTGCCTTCCGTTCTTTAAGAAAGAAATCAGTAGCCCATGGAATAATACGAAGCAAGATAATCACTATTCTTAATAATGAGAGTCCTACCTAATGAGGATTAAACAATTATAAAACACATGCTTATGAATTAATACACAAATGTCAAAGCATATATATGTTAAAACCCCGTCATCTGTGTTATAATATATTTATCTATGTATTTATTTATTTGAGAGAATAATGATTATTCATGAAAGAACAAACTGAGAATTAGAATCCATTCTATTCGTATGAAACTTCTTGACAATTGGATTCATTTGGTGGATAAGCAGCTCTTTCTTCAGTCTTCCCATCTTTACTTATCAGCAGTTTATGGGCTGGTTCAGCCTGGTTCTGTGACTAGCGAGGAGGAGGGATCCGCAGATCCGTGCCTCCAGAAAAGGGAAACAGCGGACCCCTAATAATTAAAAACAGTGGCAACAATCTGGGGAGAAAAAAACTAATTTACTAAATATGGTAACAGAATGCAAGATAACATACTATAACACAATATAATTAGTATTGAAGCTAATAAATCAAATATAGAGTATCTGAAAGCTGAAGGCATTACACTAATGCTGAAGCCATGCATGTGGTCGAGACTTGAATTGAACTAGATCCCAGGAAAAATGAAGAATAAATGCTATCTGTCTAAATTTTTGACTGGGTTGTGGACCAAATAAGCTCTTGGAATTAGATGAAATTATGATAAAAATGTGATCATTGGTGATTATAAAAGTGATCATTGGTGGACATTTTTTGTCTATTAATACACTGTCTGCCGATATTAGATCAGGACTAAGGTCCCTTTAGACTACTATCTATAAACTGAGAATGTGGAAAAATTTATCACAGATTGGCATTAATGTGCTCTTAAATTCTGACAATTTGTAGCCTAGAGACTTCCTGAACAAGAAACTATTTCTTCATAATTTGCATAATAGTGTTTTGAGATGCTATTAATCATTAACACATGACCTTGCTGGAAGGAATCTTGTACCTATCACACCCTGTTAGATTACCTTTTTGTGAGTCTTTTGCAGTGCAAATAATTTTGAAAATGACTGAATAAAATTCAGCTGAGTAATATATATTTTAGGTATCAACTTTTAGATGAAAGGATGAAAGCTGACGAAAGCACAGTTGATGTACTCGCTCCTCTCCATTGATCTAGTGGTTAACTTAGATATCTACATTGCTACATTGGAGATGTAGAATTTGATCTTAAGATTCTAGTCGCTCGCTAAATTAGAGGCGTTAACAATAATACCCTGAGAAAAGATATTCCAAAGAGTTATTAAACCTCAAATGTTAGTAAGGTATTTAGAAAAGACTTTCTCAGGATCCACAGTATTCCATGTCTTCTGTTTCTGTTTTAATCAAGCCTGTCTGTTTCTGCTTCTGAAGCAAATGGTCTCTGGGATCCTATGTCAGCTCTTATTAACTGAGTATCTTCTGGTCACAGAAATTTCTCTCACAAGTTGTGAAAATGTGGTTTAATTTACTATCTTTTTATCTAATTTCTTGTCATGATTAAAGCAAAAGAGTGATATTCTGTGTTTTCAATAAATTTGAAATTTGATCAGCACATACAAAGTTCTGTTTTACTCAGGAGTGTGTTGCCTGGAGTTGCCTTCAAACTACAGCATTCTCAATATTAGAAAAAAGGGAGAAAAAAAAAGATTCCGTTTGTTTCATTATACTCCGTTAGACAGTTTTTGAGACACAACTGTATCTATGAAGAATAATCACAGGACTGAGAGATAGCAGGTTAATGGCTAACACAGACACGAAAAAGCCGACTTATCAAGTCTGCAACACTGTCAGACAGATTCCTCCCTCTTCTGTCAGAGCTGTTAGTTTATCTGGAATACAAAGAAAAATAACACAAAGTGGAATTATTTGTCATTTTCAAACAAGCTATTTCTTCACTGAAACAGTCACTCTATACTACAGACTCATATCATCTAAATAGATCAGATTCTGAATGTTTAAGACAGAAGGCTAATTCTTATTTTAGATCCATTGGTGCATATTGCTACTGGGCTTGAAAAACGACCTATTATGTTTTGACATATATGCATGGGCACACCTGTCAGAGGTCGGATTCAAGGCCTGCAGTGGCAGTTTCCCACCAGATTAAACAAGCTTTAAGACCTGAGAAAAAAGAAACCCTGTAATGTTGTATGTAGATGTGTACTGTATGCAATGAGAAAAGTGAGGTGATTTCAACAGCTTGCCCTTGATGTTCTTCAGCAGAAAATAATCTGACATAAATATTTAACAAAAGCATGATGTGAAAATTATTACTTTTCATTTAATATGGGTTTTATTTTTTATTAATTTTTAAATTATTGGATGCCTACAGTTTTTCATATTGAAACTTTATAATTTAGGAGGATTTTGCTTCAGGCAAAGCACTGCTTTTTGATTTATTTTC
The DNA here is from genome assembly GCA_030625065.1 of Alectoris magna. Classification (NCBI taxonomy): domain Eukaryota; kingdom Metazoa; phylum Chordata; class Aves; order Galliformes; family Phasianidae; genus Alectoris; species Alectoris magna. The sequence goes on from CM060560.1 coordinate 38,068,593, forward strand.
TACACTTATCTTGGTTTAACAATATGAACTTTCAGATAAGTGCAAAAATGTGTTTGACCCCACAGGGAAGAAGTTTTCTTTTTTAAGAAATGTGTACAAAGTACTTAATATGTTATGACACTCAGTTTTACTGCATATATTTTTTTTTCAGTGACTACAGTTAACTTTCTGAATCCCCAGATGCTAACATTTTAATAAAAACAAGACATTTTCAATAAAATGTCAGTAATAAAGTGATCAAAGTGCTATGGGAGCAGTTTAGCAACAGTTTGAGCTTTGAATTTCCTATTCATTTTCCAAAACATTCACTTAAAAAGCATTTATTGAAGCTGAACTGACTTTATCAGTCTGATCAGAGCTCCATAAAGAACATGCATGATTCAACGGACTTTCCAAGCTTTAAAAAAATATCACTTTGATATATGCCTCAGAAGTACAGGACAATAGATTTCATGCTCACGTTTGTTAAGATTTAGTGCAGCCATAAAAGAACAGAAGGACTCTTTGGTGGCAATTCTCAAACATACCAAATATCCCAAAGCACAACCTTCTACAAATGAGAGATTAAGGTACTGACAAAAACTTCCACTTGATTGCAGTTTCCCCCCTTAAACTTGTATCGGGGGTGACTTTTTTGTTGTTGTTGTTTTTTTGTTTTGTTTTATTTTTGTTTTGTTTTGTTTTTCAAACAAATATCTGATGGAAGTGGTTTTTGTGTTTTTTTTTTCTTTTTTACTTTTTCTTTTTTAACTCTCTGAGAAAAATAGCAACTGAGAAATTAAAAGTGACATTTTATGTGCCTTGTCCAGAAGTGAGTCAATTTATTAAAAAAGAAAAAAAAAAAAAAAAAAAAAAAAAAAAAAAAAAAAAAGAACTGTGTGAGTCTGATGTATACATGAAGTTAGTGACACGTCTCTTGGTAAGTATTGATCACTCAAGACTTTTCTGTTTGCTTATTGCAATGTAGCTAATGATCTTTTTTTATTTTGGCTCTGAATTCTTATCATGGCCCAGCTGCTTTCTCTGGAACGTATTAGATCTTGCTTCTGCTTTGTAAATGGGCTATGGAAATTAAGTTTGCTTTCCTGGGCAAATAGCATTTGTTTTCCATCAGTTCACATTACAAGCTGTTTGCATGCAGATAGATACATTTGGAAGAAGTAGCTGCCATCAATCTCTATGACTTTCTGATACACACCATTTCACCTCTACCCTTTTAAATGGGGGATTGTAAGGGATGGCTGAGCAATCATGCTATTTGCCTTGAATGATGTAGAACTTTCTTGTTCAGGTCACCTCCACAGTTTGTGATCACTGATGGACAGACGTGAAGGATCGTGCTTTCATTAAGTCCCAGCTTAGGGTGATTCAGATAGCATTCTACTTTGCCAAACCATCTTCTCTCTAAATATTTGTGTTATACTTGTTATATGTTGCTTCTCACTTCAGGATAAAGAAATTGATTGTATCTTCTTTATATACCTAAATTACTTTTCTTTATATACTTAAAATGGTATAAGATATGCTGTTCTTTTCTTGTTATGAACGCTGACAAATCTTGTTTCACAGTAAGATAAAACAGTATTTTGAGAAGAAAAACCTTATACTTCAGGAAATTTCTATATATTTCATCTGAGTAATAGGATGATCTTTAACAGGGGATTAAGATCTTGTCTCATTCGGAACTGGGAAGATAACCACTTTAGGATACTATATGATGGATTTTCTTAAGTTCCATTTATTCCACCCAAGTAATTTGCAATGCAGTGGTTCATTTTACATAGATTTTAAGGGTAATGAACTGAACAAAGATATTTCAGGCATCTAGTCAGCATTAATTATGCACAGGTGTCTGCAGCAGATCTTTGAACAAAGTCTTGGGATCTGCAGGTGCCTTTAAATGTCTGTTTAAGCCGAAGTAGGGAAAAATGTATCAGCTGTTGATTTAAAATTCATCAATCATTATAATTGTCTTTACTATGGTAACACCCTGCAGCATCAGGCTGTAATACAATCTCATTTGTCAGATCTCTAATCTACAATAAGAAGAGTGAAATCTACATGCTCAATATAAAACATATGAATCTAAAAATTCTTCTAACTCTCTGCTTGTGTATGCATTCCTCTCTTTATTTAAAATTTCTAAAATCTTTAGTTATTTTATTTTGCATGCCTAGAAGTGTGCCAGTTTTATTACAGCTGAGCATTTTAGACCTTACTTTTTAATTAAGCTCACTAAAAAATATAATCTTCCAAAATATTACTGTTTAATATGAAAATGTTTTTCACCATTTCCTTAACTTAATGACAAAAGTTGACAAAAAACCACTTTTCATTAAATGCAGATATAAGAATTTGCATTCTCTTGTTCTGTGAAAATGATGTAGTTAGAGTATTGCCCAAATGAATGAAGAGACAAATCTATTTCTCTCTTCCACCTAAAATTATTCAAACCCTCACTCCATATGGGAATAGGCTAACCATCTGGCTGACTATAACTGCTTTATCCGATTATGATTTTTTTTAGGAATTCCTACTGGAATGGAAAAGTCTTCAATTGTGATTGCTGATCTAAGTATTTTACTTGGACAAATTTAAGAAATTTACTTGTATGCACATTAACAAAATGCTTGAACGTTTCTTGAACAGACACCACAGTTCATATCTCTTCTGTTTCAAGTTACATCCTAGTCACTCCAACATATTATGTTCCTGCTTTCATTCTTGCATTCCTTTTTGCAAAGTTGTGAAGCCTGAACAGCATGGCTATTGAGTGAGAAGTAGGTTACCTTCCTTGCTTTTGGGAATAATTTCAAAGAAAGCACAAGTGACTAAAGCAGTCAACTGAGGAATTCTCTTTCTTCAGCAAGTGTTTTGGAATCTCTCAAAGGCTTTAGCAGCTGAGTATTGAGCTGTTCAAGCCTGAAAAGAAATTTAAGTCTCTAATTTTTGGGTTGTATCTATACTAGAAATCTAAGCAGTGCTAAGGACTTTTCTCATGTTCTACTTGGGTTATTGCTCTGACTCACTTCCTTTCAACCTTTTATCACACTGTGCTGCTCAAAAATCATACCTAAAGAAACGTCTGAAGAAATATTTCTAGTCAAAAGACTATGCAAGGGAGCAGGTAAATTAGATAATGAGACACAAGGGTAATTCTGATGAATTTACTAACATAACTCTGTCAACTTGATGATCTAGTTAAGTAAGTGCCAGTGTTGATAGAAAAGCATTCTAGTAGTTGCCTCATCTATAATTCTCCCTCTTGATCATTTTCTATATCTGTTTCAAGCCTTGTTGAACTCACATTTCAACTCTTTGCAATTGGGGCAACTAACAAGCCTTCATTACCTACTTGGCTACACTTCTTCATACCTTGTGGAACTCAGTATATCAGTAATTTCTGTCCTTCTGATAAATACAGTTGCAATTAGCCTCTAGTTTTCAGAAGCCTTTGAGAGCAACTGACAAACAGATGACAATTCACACATATAAACTTTGAAGATGCAATCCCAGTTTTACTAGAAAAAAAAGGACAAAAACATTAAAATCATGCCCAAATCAAGGTTCTTTTTTAAGGAGTAATTCTGTGTTGTCTTTAGATCTTCATATAAAACTGCACGCTGACTGACTCTGTCTGACATCTGGCTATTGCTTTCTTGATGAATTCTGGCTCCTGCTGCCTTCCAGTTGAGTTGAAATTTGATCTCTTGGCACCTGAAAATCCTGACTCTAAAAATGCTGATAAAGAGCATTCTATCTTAGCAGTAGGAAAGAGAAAAAGTGAAGAAGCTTGAAAGTATTTTGATTAGAAAGAAAACAATCAAATTAAAGTTTTAACTGATTCCTCATTGAAGAAATATAGATTGTACCTGGCAATTCCAAGAAATATGTTTAGAAACCTAATTTACACAACATTTTAGTACTATGAGGTTAAAGTCCAAGGTATTACACAATGTTTCTAACAGAAGCAAAACAAATAATAAAAAAAAATTAAACTTGGAGAGGACTGAGAATGAAAAGCAGAACTTTAGACTTAATTCTTATGATCAGGACAATTAGAATAGTAACACAGAAACAGATAAAAATCTTAATGATATAACTTTTTTTTTTTTCAGAAATAATTCACAATGTCAAATAATGTCAAATAACATGGTAGAAGAAAGCAGTCATTAATTTGTTGATTTTCCCCAGTAATCTTTTTTTTCTTTTTAATTCTAAAATTACAGAAACACAGATTTACATTTTCTTGATTGTGTACATGGAGGAAGCTGTTAGAGTAAGTGTTCTCAGATGTGTGGCACACATACTCAGAAAACATGAAGCAGTCTCCAAATTTATACAGATACTGGATTTCTGATTGAAACATAGGTGATGATAGTTCATTTCCATGGTTCTTCCTGAAAGTTAGAAGTTTGAATTTTAACTTCCCACTTCCACTCAAAAAGTGTTAACCTTGAGGCTATTTACTTCTGCTGTAGAAAAGCATTGCCTACCTTTGTTACTGAAGTCATGTTTTAGTTCAAAAGACTCACCGAGCAAGAAAGACATACACAGTTTACTTTGTAAGTAATTCCTTCTATTTGTTTCCATGGAAACTGCAGCAGATAGAAAGAGCACAATAACACTATTTGATAGAGCAAATTCTTAGCTACAAATAGTATTTCTCAAAGTAATCACCATCATTAGCTGTGCATTTTCACCAGCAATGAACAAGAACAATGCTTGCAAAATTCTGCGCCAGAGGAAGTGACCAACTGTTTCTGTTGCCACTGCTGAAACATACCATCCACTGCCTCACTGTGCTCACATCAACTGTTTGGTCTCCATAAATATTCAACAAATGTCAATGAATGTCAATGGGTGCCATTTTTCCATGTGCAGGGATTCAATTCCACACCTTTGCTTCAGACGCGCTTCCGCATCAGACACCATTTGGTCAGACTGCCCCTCAGCTGCCACCTGTCACACAGCAACAAAGTGTAATGGAACACTGGCAGGGAGGTTCAATGTTTACTGCCGTACCATTCATATCTGCCTCTGTAGTGGGTGACCAACATAACAAAATAAGAGGCATTACTTCCAGAGCTGCTCTTGTAGTATTTGAAGTGAAAGATACAAATCTGATGACCTACAAATGTTATCCATGGTAATACTCCCCTTTCTGCTGTAATGGCTTATTTAGGAACATTATTTCGTCTTCTTCAAGTAGGAATGTAGAATTGTGTCCCTCCCAGCAAAATATTTTCAAATTTATAAGTACAATTTGCAGTATTAAGCATGTTATTTAACTTCTATTTTTATTTTTATTTTTATTTTTATTTTTAAATAATGATCCCTAATTGCCCCCTCTTTAAAGGCTCTAACTATTTTATTTCATAAAAAGAGTGAAATGAGGCATTAAAGTATGCTTCAATGTACACCTCACTTAATATTTTCTTTGTACACAGTAGAGTGTTCCTTAGATGGGTCATATTCTGAGATACCTTTTTCCATGTTTATATTCATTAATTAAATAGTTCTAGAGAATATTCATACGCTTTGGAACTTCATTGTCTATTTTTTCATATATAACGATCCTTGACAGTTTGACTTGGGTTATTTAGGATCTACCATATGATTCCTGGGTATGGTGCAGAAGTTGTCACATGCTATGGACATTCTCATTCATCATTTTGAGTCTGCTCACCTGTTCTTGACAATGAAAAAATTTAATGGTATGGTCACATGCACAAGGTATCATTCAATTCCTGTCAGCCTCCGTGACAGATATTGTTTGTGGACATGTTTTATTTACTAGTATAGATGAAGGTTAAAGATGCTGATAGACAAATGTAGAACATATAGATTTTTATTCCCATTGCCTCATCACACCTCTGGAAAAATCCTTACCAGTGATCTTCTTTGGATCTGATTCTAGTTTGCCTAAATTTACCCAAGATGCCTAGTAGCGGAAGAAATAAGTAAAGACAGGTTTGGCTGAGGTGATAACCTACTTTTAATGAGATTTTTTTCTGTCTTTCTGTTTTGTAGAGGAAGGTATGAAGAGGAAGGAAGATTTGACTTAGTGGATGAGAAGTGAAAAATTGTTTCATACTGAAGAGACTAGTACAGGAATAAACTGTATAAATTGTCTGAAGGGAACAAAGAAAACATTCAAAAAACGTTCTGAACAGATGAAGGTTCAGTGCCAGTTTAAGAAAAAAAAAATATAAATAAGACATGAGGTAATTCTATGGATAATATGTAGAAATTATACGTTAATTTGATTAAGAACAAGGTGAAAAGCTTTGAGGACAGCAAGTTATGATGTCGGATATCGAGAACAAGTTCATGCATTTAGCTTTGATACTTTTAAAAAGATGGACAAAGGGAGGTGGAGAAATTGTACAGGAGGAGAATAAAGCTGTCAGGACAGAAGATAACAAATATACGTACCAGTGTAATGTCTGGAAGCACAGAAGAAGGGAAAGATTTTGCAAAGAAGAATGAATGGCAAGAGTATGACAGATATAGCTGGATACTGCAAGTATTGCAATGGCTATTATTGGAGCTCAAATATACAAGAGCTAATATCAGTGTTTTCCTTGAGACGAGAGTCTTTCATGCGTGGCTGTAGTGTCAATCAGTTCTATCAGCCTCTCTCAGTGTATGTCAATCAACTACTCAGCAAATGTAAATTTATCATTCTGAAAGAAAAGTATTGGATTTTAAATCTCTCTTACATATGTACACACAAGAAAGATATATAGACATAATGGAAAGCACTTTTACCACAGAAGTAATTTTTCTTGACATATGATTTGATTTTTTTTTTGTATAAGAAAGAAGTCTAAATGAAATTTTGGCAACCCAGTCTACAAAAACAGATTACTCAGTTTGTCTTCTCTTCCTAGTTTAGGCAAGAATCCATTTTCTTCGAAGTTCATTTTCATAATATCATGTTTATTGCAAAGCCTGAATTTTTGAGACAGCAGAAAAATTCTTTTTTCTTATTCCTCCTCTGATTTTGCTTCTTTATGTACAGAAAGTGATTATTTTTTCTTATAAAATTGAAGAAAATAAGAAAACAAACAAACAAACAAACAAACAAACAATAAGACCAAAATACAACAATAATGTATGATGGAAAAGTCTTTATGTAATTCTTTGCTGTTGAAATATATGCATTTTATGTTTGTTTGTAACAGTAGGCTGAACCAGTTATAGGTGGAAGATCTTATAATATCAGTGATTCTGTTCACAACATTTACCAAGAAACTCCACTCATGCCTCAGAGTCTTATTCTGCCACAAACTACACAAATAAACAACAGTCAATTCCTGCTTAAAAAAATGTACAACAGGAACATAGAGATGCCAGTAAGTAGATCACCAAAACAGAAGGAAAGGATCAGGATGTTAATGTTTAAAGCTGTAGTCATTGTCTCTCATTATATTGCTTCTATAGTGTTTCATCTAGATTTCACAGTAAAGTTCAATGAAACATGTAAAGAATGACAATAAGCTGGATTTATGTCTATTAGCTGGGAATTCCATATATAAATAGAGGTACACAGGATCCATCATGAAGCTATCTGTTTGAAAACACAATGTGTGGGAAGTGAAGAAAGGAAATAAAATTGTAATGCTTTATAACAGCCAGTGAATGGGAAGGAAGACATGGAGGACAAAGCTGGTCTAATAGAGAGCTGCTAAGAAAGCCATGACTGTAATTTCTGTTCAGTAGTATTATCATCAAATATCTGAATTCCATCTATTCATGGAGTCATGTCTTATGTCTTATTTGGGATAAAATAGTCTATTCTTAGGTTTCTTTCCTTTCCTTTCCTTTCCTTTCCTTTCCTTTCCTTTCCTTTCCTTTCCTTTCCTTTCCTTTCCTTTCCTTTCCTTTCCTTTCCTTTCCTTTCCTTTCCTTTCCTTTCCTTTCCTTTCCTTTCCTTTCCTTTCCTTTCCTTTCCTTTCCTTTCCTTTCCTTTCCTTTCCTTTCCTTTCCTTTCCTCTTTTCTTTTCTTTTCTTTTCTTTTCTTTTCTTTTCTTTTCTTTTCTTTTCTTTTCTTTTCTTTTCTTTTCTTTTCTTTTCTTTTCTTTTCTTTTCTTTTCTTTTCTTTTCTTTTCTTTTCTTTTCTTTTCTTTTCTTTTCTTTTCTTTTCTTTTCTTTCCTTTTCTTTTCTTTTCTTTTCTTTTCTTTTCTTTTCTTTTCTTTTCTTTTCTTTTCTTTTCTTTTCTTTTCTTTTCTTTTCTTTTCTTCTTTTCTTTTCTTTTCTTTTCTTTTCTTTTCTTTTCTTTTCTTTTCTTTTCTTTTTTGTTTTAGGCTTAAACTCTTATTTGTGGGCCTTGGAAAATTAGTTTCCTGGTGCACAATTCAGTTCTTTTTAATTCAGTTCTTTTTTTCTTCACTTACAAACATAAATTGATTGACTTGGATGGCAAGTTGGCCGTGAGCCAGTAGTGTGCCCTGGTGGCCAAGAATGCCTGTAGCATCCTGTGGTGTATTAAAAAGTGCATGACCACCAGGCCAAGCAAGCTGATCATCTGCCTCTGCTCTGCCCTGGTGAGGCCTCACCTGGAGTTTTGTTTCTAGTTCTGGGCTCCCTGGTAAAAAAAAAAAAAAAAAAAAAAAAAGGGATCTCCTGGAGAGAGTTCAGTGGAGGGCAACAAAGATGATAACACATGCTGGAGCACCTGTCCTAGAAGAAGAAAAGTCTCCTAGAAGAAAAGCTGAGAGAAATGGGCCTGTTTAGCTTGGAAAAGAGAAGGCTCCAGGGAGACCTCATTGTGGCCTTCCAATACTTGAAGGGAGTGTATCAACAGGAGGGGGTACGACTATCTACATGGGTGGATAGTGAGAGGACAAGTGGGAATGGTTATAAACTAAGACGGGGAGGTTTAGGTTAGATATTAGGAGGACATTTTTCACACAGAGGGTGGTGATGCACTGGAACAGGTTGCCCAAGGGGGTTGTGGATGCCCATCTCTGGAGGCATTGAAGGCCAGGCTGGATGTGGCTCTGGGTAGCCTGGTCTAGTTGTTGGCAACCCTGCACACAGCAGGAAGGTTGAAACTGGATGATCTTTGAGGTCCTTTCAACTCAGGCCATTCATTGATTCTGTGATATTATGACTATGATTCTATGATTCTGTGATTGAATAATGAGCCTGGAGCACCTCTCTTACAAGGAAAGGTTGAGTGGCCTACATCTATTCAGCCTTGAGAAAAGAAGAGTCAAAGGGGATCTGATTAATATTTATAAATATCTAAGGTGCAGGAGGCAAAGGGCCAGACTCTTTTCAATGTTGTGTGGTGATAGCACAAGGGGAAATGGCCACAGACTGAAGCATAAGAAGTTCTGCACAAATGTGCATAAGAACTTCTTCACAGTAAAGGTGACAGAGAACTGGAACAGGCTGCCCATAGAGGTTGTGGAGTCTACTTCTCTGGAGACATTCAAGACCCGCCTGGATGCCTACCCACGCAAACTGCTCTAGGGAGCCTGCTTTAAAGGGGGGCTGGACTCAATGATCTCTGGATGTCCCTTCCAGCCCCTACAGTTCTGTGATACTGTGACTTATCATAGAATCACTAAATCATAGAATGGCTTAAATTGGATGGGACCTTAAAGCCTTGTGTTGGATTGCCAACCACTAGATCTATTAGAATATATTATTTAAGGGAGAAAAGTAAAACATAAGAAGGTACATAAGCAGAACAATACAAAACTCCTTACTGTTGTTCCTTTTTAAGTCAGTTTTTTTTGTTGTTGTTTTTTTTTTGGTTGGTTGGTTGGTGTTTTTTGTTTGTTTGTTTGTTTTTGTTAGTTGCTGGATTAGTGTTGCTGCTGACATTATGGTGATACTGCCCTCTTTGTTCTTAATGACAATAACTCATTCCTCCTTGTTCTGCTACACAAGTACTATGTTCAGTTTTGAGCCCCTCACTACAAGAAAGGCATTGAGGGCCTGGAGCACGTTCAGAGAAGGGCAACAAAGCTGGTAAGGGGTCTGGAGCACAGATGGCAGAGGAAGCTGGGATTGTTCAGCCTGGAGAAGAGGAGGCTCAGGGGTGAGTTTATTGCTCTCTACAACTACCCGAACTACCTACAACTACCTGACTGTGGTGAGGTGGGGGCTGGTCTCTTCTCCTATGTAACTAGTAATAGGACTAGATGGAATGGCGTCAAGTTGCACCATGGGAGATTCAGGTTGGATGTTAGGAAATACTTCTCCTGAGAGTGTTCAGGTGCTGGAATGGACTGCCCAGAGAGGTGGTGGAATCAACGTCCCTGGAGGTGTTCAAGAAACATTTAAATGTTGTACTAAAGGACATGATTTAAGGAGAAATATTGGTGATAGGTGGAAGGTTGGACTCAGTGATCTTAGAGGCATTTTCCAACCATGATGTCATAGTTTTATGTTTTTTTGTTAGCGGTATTCCAGATCATAACATCATGTAGTGCACTAGGAGTTAAAGAGTTACTACTTCAGTTCCATGGATCATTGATTGTTCCTGATACCTGCTTCTTAGAAGAGAAGAACTACATACCTAAGAGGACTTTGCATTGCTCTGCTTCCATTTTCCATTCAGGTGGAAAAATAAAAACTCTCCACAAGTCACAAGACCCCACTCTCTTTTCCCTTTCTGTTTGGCAGCATGTGTGCTCCCTAGATATCTCGCCTTCAGCATTAGAGTAAGGCCTTTAGTTTTTTGGACACTCTCTCATTTTATTTGATTTATTAGCTTCAATTTCAATTATATTGTATTAGATTGTGTTAACTTGTATTTCAATATCTTTTTTAGTAAATTAGCTTTCATCCTCAGATCGCTGCTGCTGTTTTGTTTTAAGGCCCATCTCCATACCTTTTCCCCTTTTTGCCCTTTCCCCTTTCCTGGGGCATGGGACTATGGGTACCCCCGCCCCGACTATTCATGGAACCGGGCCAAACCAGCCCATATCCTGCTGTCATGTGGTGATTCTATGATTCTATAATTCTATTATTCTAATAAACTCTTACTATGAGTTCATGAAGCACTGAAAACTAACAGTTTTGTAATATAGAAGAGATTCATAAGTAGACTCTGTCAGTTTAAAGAGACCTCTTAATCTTGCTATCTTTTAGAAATCATTTTCCAACAGACTCATATTTTTTCTCTTCTTTTTGGAGGGAGGCTTTTTTGTACCTTGCTTCTGAAAGATATTGCTATTCCCAGTGTAAAGAATTAATATGTGAAAACAAACAAGCTGCATAATGCCATCAGAGCATTTCATGTCTCCATTCCATTAGATGTTAACAGAGTTCTCATATTTTTGGGTTTCCCTACTGTCTAGCTTTGCTGTAGCCCTTAGCCACAAAGTTTGTATCCCCATATATTCCTGAACAACTATTCCAAAGAGTACAAGGAATAATAGGTCAATCACTTAGGAAAATAATGATTTTTGTTTACCAAATCAAGAATAGGCTCTGTGGATGCTGAACTGAAATAAAATTTCTTTTAAGCGGGGCCCTGAGAAATCAATTGTAACCAGCAGTTAATGACCAGTTTGTGAACAGCTTGAGGGAATGCCAAGGGCAGTTTTAACTTCAGCAAATTTTTGTTAAATGTGCTAATGAATTATATTGAAGGGATTATTCCTATTACAAACTCTAATCAATCAGGTTTACCACTGTGTCTAAGAAAAAGTTTGCAAACTGCAGTACTCATGGATGCAGCCCAGCATTACTAATTTTAATTAATATGATAATCTGAGTATTCCATGATGCTGAATTCTACTTTCAGTTCTCAGGGAAATATATGTATGTATTGTACACATAGTAATTCACAATAAAACATGGTCATATGAATTAATAGGAGCATCAGCTGAAGCATCAGAAAACTTGTCATGGTTAATAGGAAGACAATACAAAGAAAGTGTATTAACTGTTACTGGATTTACTGTTGTATTCTTGGTTCATGCAAATTTATAAATTTGAGTAATTCATAGCTGTTTTCTTGAATCAGTTCTGAATATGTAACTCCTTTTTATACAGTGCTTTGCTGAATGCTGCATCTCCTGTTCTCAAATGCAGTATTTCTCTCCCAGTCTGAGGTGAGGCATTGGCTAGTTCATCCCATTAGGGAGATTTGTGAACTGTTGCTGTAGCAACTGGCTTGGCTGCGTGGTTTCTGAGGAAAGAAAATATAGCCTTCCATGTCTTTTTTTTTTTGTTTTTTTTTTTTGTTTGTTTGTTTTGTTTTTTTTGTTGTTTTTTGTGTGTGTGTGTGTGGTTTGTTTGTTTGTTTGTTTTGGTTTGTTGGTTGTTTTGTTTTTTTTTTAACATTAAAGGTAGGCTTTAACAAAAGGCTATCCTACAGGTGATTTTCAGTATCAATATCTGTGTGCAAGAAATAACGGACAGTAGTCTAAGTAAGTATAGGTTTACATAATGAAATATATTTTCTAGTAGGCTTGAGATGTCTTTTGCTCTTGAACGGATCTTATTCACCCTTGTTGGGTTTATGTTACTAATGCACATCTCCAGTGTTGCAATGCAGAAGAAAAATAGATGCATTCTACAGGAAAATCAGTGTAGTATACCAAGCCCTACACGTACCATGGAAGTGAGCTGATCTTCATTTTTTTGGTGTACCCTCTCACTCTGATAGCAAATGCATTTAATGTGTAGCTTTTGCTAGTGGTTCTGAAACTAAACAGTGGTTCTGTAGCTATGCAGAGGAGCAAAACAGTCAAGTCCTCAACTTTATGCAAATGCTGCTGGCAATAGCTAAAACACTACTATGAAAATAATGTTATCAACAGTGTTTTCATCACAAATCCAAAGCATAACACCACATGGGCTACTTTGAGGACAGTTAACTCTACCCAAGTCAAAAGCAATACAGGACCACATTTACAGAACAAAATGTGAGTGGTTTTTGGGGTTGTATTTCTTCAGTGTGACTTCTAGGACAGCTATTACTTGCCCAGGAATGTTACACAAGGGCATATTTGAGCGCAGAACCTTTTGAACATTATTGAAAGACTGTGTAGAACAGAAGAAAACATTTCTATGGTGATATCTGTAGTGCCTTTTGAGAATAATTTGAGAGTAATCAATGCCTTAAGCTGTTCCTGGTTATGCTCCTTGAGAAACTGAGATGGAGTATTCATAAATGAGAGACTTAAAACTTATTTAACTCAAGTAATACATATTTGATATTGCTACTTGACTTATTTATTTAGCAATATAGATGTAGCCATGTTCAATCGGGCCTTGAACATGTACCCAGTTGTAATGATTATATGGCTTGTTTCTGGTTTAAAATTAATATGAGTGATATGGATTAAAATCGAAAGGTTAACAAAGAGTGGAAAACGATAACATGATTATTATGCTGAAGTTTGCAATGATTTTCCTAATTGTATTTTAGACCAAAACTCATATTAAAGTGAAATAATCAGTACTGGCACATAAAACCTCCTACTACTTATAGTATTTTTGTGAATTATAAAGTGGATGGGACAATTCAGATCAGAATTAATATTGGTAAATACATGCTTACAAATTGTCATACAAACCTAAAATGAGCAATGGTAACTAAACCCCAAATATGTGGGTGTGTAAGATGGTTATGTAGATATTTTTATCTGACAGTATTTTTATTTTCTTAGCAGAAAAAAAAAACAACCCATGAGGCATGTTCACAACACTTACTCTTATGTAAAGAATATCATTTAGTTCAGGATTCAAAAGGATTTTGAATCAATTCAAAATCCTTTTGAATTCAAAAGGATTGAAATATTACCTCTTGTCACAAAATTATGTAATTTGTTTGTTTGTTTTGTTATATGTATTTTCCTTGTAATGAACTTAACTAGCTTTCAGTTCGATTAAATTAAATGCAGCATACAGAGTATTGTTAAAATATATCAATTGCTGTTGTAAAATAGTCAAAAGAATTATTTTTGTATATATTTCAATAAAACAGTTTTTATTTTTAGTTATCCCTTCAATAGAAATGTCCTTTGATAGACTTATCTTGCTATTTATTTGTCATCTCCACACTTTAACTTCCTATTTTAATTATAAGGCATATAATTTTAGAGCTAAGATTTCTGAAAAACTCCTTTGTATAGACAGCCTTACTGAAGACCATTCAGGAAAAACAAAACAAAACAAAAAAACCACTATGATGTGCTTGCACTGAAAAGATCATCTTCTGGATGGAGGAGTCATGCAAGTGTAGGTGCCTTACATGTGCCTGCTTTTTGTTCCAGCTGATACTGAGGAAGGGGCTGCAGGATTTGTCAAGACTGGGTTTGAGGGTGTCAGGGTTCACATAGGATATGTAAGTTCTGTGTTGATGTATTATTAGCTTTCAACACTTTCCAAGTGTACATTGTGAAAAATAAGAGTATCTGGTTCATTTAAGGTGTAGCATTATAATATTTAACATTTTAAAATTTTATCAGCATTTGATGATTAAATGAAATGTTAATAAATATGGCTATGAATTAGTCTGTACTGTTAATTCTATAGACTTCAACTAGATTTCTCATCTGAGTAAGGGTCGTTGAATTTTGAGCTTATATAAGGAAGGTTATCTTGCAAACACAAGGGCAAGAAATAATGTAGCTTTGTATCCACAGAAAACGTAATGGAAGCTTTTTTATGTGACCCTTGGATGCTGAGAACAACAATGTAAAATATTAACTATGCACTAGAAATAAGTTTGCATGCTTCAGGCTGAACAAGACCTAGATTAAATCTGTCGTGAGTATAGTAATTATTATGATTATTAACTGAGCCTCAACTGTGCTATATTTTATTCTATGGCATGTGACAGGAGACAGAAAACCATGGTTGTCAGAATTATATAAAAGTCTTTTCTTTTTACTCTTTTATATTTCAAAATAAGCAAGAAAGTAATTCTGCATATTCTAGGTTCAGATGATAAATTGGATATGAGAAGAAAGATGTGAACTCAGTGAGCTATGAAGATGTGTCTGTCTATAAATTTATTATGTATATCCTTAAGCATATGGTAGTTTGATCAAATGAATAATGTACGTGTAAATGAGATAACTGGATTATCTGTGTTCTCAAAGGAAATTTTAAATCTCATCTAAGGAATCATATTTTTTTCACCCAATCTGGGTCTTATTTCATTCAGAGATTTACTCTGAGAATAAATCTGAGATGAAAAGAATCAGGGATGCACATGCAGGGGTGTTTTCATATACTGTTTTTATTTGTATCTACTTTTCACAGCAAGGAAACTGCTTGTTCTGTGTGACTAGTAATTTGTTTTCACTCAGACGGGCATTTCTGTAAGCAGGAGCTGAAATTTGTTGTTCTCCCAGTCGGGAAGTTTCTGAGTATCAGCTGTCAGCTGCTGAATATTTTGAACTCTGACTGATGTTGTGGAATCTCAGAAGCGTGCAGGTACAACACATTGTCTCATAAAATCAGGCTTTAACCAGAGAAAATATAGCAACATGTTAGCTTGATAGTTAAAGCTGTCTCTGCAGTACTGAAATACTGATTGAATTTATCTCAGGAAAAAGAGCAAATTTACTGTGGACTTTTTGACTATTCTATAAAAGCTGTCCTGATACTACTTGCTATCTGTTTGGAAATTGATATGCTTTGCTATGTGGGAGCAGTACCTGTCCAAGTAAAGGGACATCTAGATTTTTGTTTCTAAGAACAACTCTTAAGTTAAAATGATTAGTTCAGCCTTGGTCAAAAGCAGAACACAGAACTATAGGCATGCAGAATATTTTCAGGTAAAAAAATAAATGTGTCTTATAAATCGAAGCAGTTCAAGAGTTACATCTTGTCTGCAGGGGAATTCTTAATGACCATAGTGAACTGTTTATCAAGCTTTAGTAAACCTATTTTAGAAAAAAAATCTGAACAAGTACGGAGATACAGATTTGTGGATCTTGAAGAGTCTGAAATGGAATTACAAGATATTGTGAAGCTATATCTCCTGTAGGCTTAGGGAGGAAGATGAGCGGGGATTTTCAACATTTATTGGTGTCAATATTTTCCATTTGAAACTAAATCTCAAGTTAGCAACTTAGATTCCTCACAGAAGTATAAGTCACTGAATTCTTTACAGTCTAAATTGACTAAGAATATAGCCAACAAAATAAATAAATAAGATTATAAAAAATCTCTTTTACCAATGTTACTTTTTGTTTAGCCAGTAATATTTCTAAATATAAATAAATCTGTAAATGTAGTAAGATATGCAATGGATATACTCACTCGTGCAAGTAGAGGCTACAGACCATTCATTCTAGTAGTTGTAGGAAACCCATTTATATAATAAAATTAAATTTCTTTCATTCAGTTTCTGTAGATGTCCAATTGCTGCAGTTACCATTTTAAAAACAAAAGGGTAACTTTGCTTTTCACTAGCTGAACATAATACTGTAATGTGTACGCTGTTTTCAATCTTACTGTTTCACAATAGCCTATGTTTACCTGTAAGCTTATTCCATCCATATACAAATGAATTGAGTCAGAGGTATTATTCAACTCATAAGACTCATTTAATTAATCACAAGTTTTCCTTTTACTTATGTGCAGAAAAGCATATGAAGTGCATAACTTCAGCCATTTGCAAGAAATTGTAGCATGAATCCTACGATGTTTGTGTGTGCTATACATTCTTCAATAACAGGATGTGCTATGGTTCTTCTGCTAAGGTCTGAAATTAATCCTTATAGTAGATGCAGAAAAGCTGAGATTGCATATGTACTTCATATTTCAGTAAGTGTGAAGTAATATTTTGCCAGGGGACCAATATTTGAAGTAAATGCTTAACCCTCCTAATACACTGTATTTATTATTCTTGTCATCAAATGTCAGTATTTCTTCAGTAGATTAGTAAGACAAAAGTGGTCTGGTTTAACTTTAGCTTATGTCGTACCAAATTTGGATAGCCTTATCTTTAATAATGTTTTGTGGAAAGTAATTATAATATTTTTTGATAGCTCACGATCAGTTATGACACAAAGACATATATCTTTTCTATGTAACATTTGGAATGTATTATTGTGTACTGTGAAGTTAGTGTACAAGAATGTATAAGTAAGTCAAATCTCATTTTAGTGGAGCAGAATTATTGCATAGCACTTCAGGTCATAGCTCGTTTTAGCAGTCTTAATTACAGTATACGTTGCACCTCACACAAGGATACATGCATAGAAAACTCTTACAAGATTTTCTTAATTGTATAGTACAGAATACTTCAGTATACTAAAGTTGGAGTCCAAGAAACATGAAAAAGGGGATAAAGGGATGCAGAATTTTTTATCACTAAATTATCTTAGATAATGATGGGTTTCATCATGTATTCAAAAAATAGGTAACATTTATAAACATATTTTTTTAAAAAATAATAACTTTGGATTTTTACTTTCAAATAATTAAAAAAAAAAAAAAAATGCATGGCAATGCTACTTGTATCCAAAGAATCCTCTCCTCACAGAAACAAGAAAGGTATATAATCTTCTAGAGCATTAGAAATTTTCCTAAACTGAATCTGCATGTCCTGGAATATCCTTTTCCCAATATGTTTTTGTTTTTTTGGTAGTCTTTTTTTTAATAATCAGAAGACATCATAAATCATTATTGTTATTTGCCTGGATGAAAGGTGGAAGATGAAACAATATTTGCATGTAACCTCAGTTATCTAAGCTTCTGTTTTAAATAAACATTATTTTTCCTAAATTGTTAGTTTTATTCTTGTTTTATATAGAAAGATAATAAAGAAAAATCATCCCAGTGTAAAACACCAAATTGTTCTTTTGTGAAAAGAATCAAAATTGTTCTTTGATGGCATCAGGTGATTTCTCTATAACTTTCTATTCCATTATAAATTTCTTTTAATTAAGTAAATTCTCCAACTTAATTGAAAGTTAATAAATTAGTGTTTCACTAGTTGTTTGCACCTACAACCTCTTATAATCACAACCTATTTCAAAGAAGGCAAACACTTCTTTAAAAGGGCTACAGCTTAATAATGGAATATGGCTGATGTTGTATCATGCACTGTGCTGCAATTTCAGTAGAAGAATAGGAGTTAGGACCCAACTAGCAAATTAGATTGATGTGTTGTCCTCGACATACTGGCATTTTCATTTCTGAGGCCTACCAAGAGCAAAACAAAACCATTTTTTATACTTGCTCAAAATCTCAAGAGAAATGAGTTCAGGTGGTCTCAGCCCAGTTTTTCTTGTACAAGAGGACGCATCAAAATGCTGTGTTGTGTTGATAATAATTCATCACTCTCATCTGTGAAAAGTCATGGGATTACAAGCATGGAGAAAAAAAAGTACTGTTCACCACATTTTTTCCACCAATTATATCTCTCTGGCGCATTTTGTATGAATATCTGAGCAGATATTGTCAAGGAAGGGAATTACGATCATGTCTTCATGGTTATGAAAGATTGTTTATTTAATTTACCTTTCCTGTTCCTTGCCTCTGATTGAACCTTAATATAATGAACAAAATCTCAAAGTATGGAAAACAATGGAAACTCAAAGGTCAAATAGTGAAAAATATAACTCAGTGGAGAACACTGATGTTAAAAATGTAATCAAGCACTGTGTCACTAAGTAATGCTTAATTCTTTCAATCTCTTAAAATGACCTTGAGAAAAATTAGAACTCCTGAAAATGTCGTATCTTCAGTAAGTTTTCTCCCCCAGGTTTATCTGAAGAGACAGAAGAGAGATTACTGATATGATCACGTTTAGGTTAAAAACTTTCTCTGAGGAATATCTATATTAAGAACACAATCTTTAAGAACACTCTGACACTGTTTTCAGCAGTGACAGAGACATGCTCTTGGTAATGATGCAATGTCACACCACAGTGTGCAAAATTGTCTGTAGCTGTTTTTGTCCTCTCTGTTATTTCAGGTTTTCAGCCCATAGCTCGTCCTGTGTAAGTGATACAAGGGGAGGGAGTTTCATCACCATCATGACTGGAAAAAAAGACTCGTGATGTTCATATTTTCCTAAAGCTCTGGTAGGTGAGTACAGAACACAACCTAATTTATTCAAAACATACATCTGTATGATGGCAGCAGATTACTGAAAATATATTTAACAATGTATGCATGTTTGAAGGTGGGAGGAGGGGGCTGCTCTTCTGCCACTGCCTTTGTTTTCCTTCTTTGGTAAAAACAAAAGAGAAGCATAGACTTGTGATAATGTGATAGATTTAAGAGATGGAGGATACATAATGTAGTAAAGGAAATATTTTTTCTCAAGAACACATTCCATTTTGTTGGCAATGTCATAATCTGTGTAGATGGTAAAACAATTAAGAATTCATTACTACATTTGTTGAAGAAAATGAGCTCAACTATCAATAATACAACAAGTGTTTAGGAAAAAAAGAGAACTCTACTGCAAATCCTTGACTGCCAGAGTCTATGATGTTTAGATACAGTACAGTATCATCTTCTGAAGTATTTGAGTACGTGTAAGATGAAGTAATTAATATCCTATTCAATTAAGATTGTTTTCAATAATAAATAATTAAATTGTAAAATTTAAATTGTAAAATTGTAAAATATTGCTCAAAACCTTATCAGCAAATATGCAGTTTTTGTATTAGACAAGAAATAGATTCACATGTTTAACCTGCAGGAAAGACTGGCGAAAAAAGAAGCTGCAATTTACACATCTGTAATTTGAATAACCTTATTATCAAATATATATATATATTATATTTGATATATTATATATATTATTATAATAAATATATATATAAATATATGTACAAAAGGAAAGAAAATTAAGACTCTAGTTTCTCAGTGGACTGGTTGTACTATGATAAAGAAATCCAGTTAAAGGACAAAATTTTAACAAAAATATATGGAAACCTTTACCTTTTTATGCTAGCATAGAGGTTTTTAATACATGCAGTGGTTTTACAAGCTTGGCACTTGGATTACTTAGGCAGATTCATAAACCTGACAGACTCAACAGCTGTTATGTTTGCCATTTATTTTTATTGACAAAATTCCCATAACGGTCACAATTTCTGAGCATTTTGACTATATTTGATTTTCAGAAGCTATGTGAAAAGGTTTTTCCTTGGGGTAAACCATCAGTCTAAGAGGTGCATTTAGACCACAAGATCTTGATAATACCAATGTAACTTTTGAAAACCTTTAACAGTCAGGCCTATATGTCAGTCTATAACCTTAGCTCATGGTAAGATAGGGTGTTGAAATGTTAAATTTTAGTTTGCTTTTTAAATTGTCATTAACATAATAGTTAAGGTAAATAATTATTAACTCTATTGAAAGTTACCTTCCATTTTCTCTCTCTCTTCTAATAGTCACTTGCATTTTACCTTTTCTGTGCTCCGGTTTACTTTGCAGCCTGTAGATAGAACAGTGTAACACTGTAACTGGATGAGCAAAGGACAGAGCACTTCCTGTGAGATTTAGTAGCCAGGAGGGGGAGGGAAAACCATGGGATGTAAATTAATTTGTCTTTGTTGCTGTAATCTAGGTGCATGTATAACTCATCCCAAAATCTATAAGAAAGAGGACAGGAATTGTGTGCTACTTGCATTTATTAAAGAAAGTACCTAGTCTTGCCCTAGGCTTTTTTGTTGTTATAGCTTGTAATAAAAGTGAGATTTCTCAATAAATAAATAAATAAATAAATAAATAAATAAATAAATAGATAGATAAATAAATAAATAAAAGTGATCATTTTATTAGTTTAAAAGATAAAACAATGATAAAAAAAAAAAAACACAGAAAAAAAAATACATGGATGAAGTTAATAATGCAACCATGATGTGACTAGGCCCACTGCAACACAATATACTGTTCTCAGTTGACACATTTCCATAAACTGATGTTATCCCATCTGTGATTGCTTAATTTAAGTAATGACTGGATATAGCTTTCTTTGCTCATTATCTGTATTTCATCACTGCAGGACAGTAAGAAAGGATTTTTAAACATTAGTTATGAAATGAAGGACATTGCATCCCCTGACATTCATTGATTCTTGCTGAATATTTATGGAGATGTGAGAACACTGAATCAGTGAGTGGTGTGTTTCAGCAATGGCAAAAGCTATATGAAGGACAAGCCATGTTCTGGATGGCCATGCACAGCTGTCACACCATGAAATGCAGAATGTCTCAATCAGTTCTTCTGTATGAATCATCAGATTAGCACCAGGGTACTGTGTACAGAGCTGAATATTGTCTTCAGTGTATTGGAATCTATCTTGGTAATGTTTGAAAATTACATAGTTTGCTCCAGTGGCTCCCATGAATGCTCACACAGGAACAGAAAGAAGACAATATGCAAGTTTGTAAGCAATAACTGAACCAATAAGAGTCTGAAAGTGACGTTTTCCTGGATCATGTCGTTACTGGTGACAAGATGTGGTGTCATCAGTATGAGCCAGAGTCAAAGCATCAGTTCACTATGGAGTGGAGACGTGAATTCCTCATTGAATAAGATGTTCAAGACACAGTCCTCAGCAGGTAAAGTGGTGTGCACTGTCTTTTGAGATGGGAAAGGAATGATCCTTCCGGATTTCCTGGAACTTGGACAAACCATCAACCCTAGCCTGTAGATTGCAACGCTGATCTGAAAGCTTAAACTTCCAGAGTCAGGCCAGAGAAAAGGACAAATATTCTCTTAAAACACAGTAACACTAGGTCTCACTCTGGCTTGAAGATCATGGAGCATATTGCCAACATGGGTTGTATTGTCCTACAATACCCACTATGTAGCCCAGATTTTTCACTTTCTGACTTCCATCTGTACAGTCCAATGACAGATAAACTGCATGGGCAACATTTTCCTAGTAACTATACTATCAAAGCAGCTGTGAAACAGTGGTTCACCTTCACTGCTGAATATTTTTATGAGTGCAGTGTACAGGCTCTAGTTCATTGCCAGTAAAAATGTATAGCTAATGGTGATGACTATGTTGATAAATAGTGTTTTTTAGATGAGAATTTACTCGATCAAATAGAGTAATTTTACTCTTTGTATCTTTTTATCTTTGTATCTTGTATCTTTTAGTTTCCATGGAAATAAATAAGAGATATTAATGTTGAAGAGGCATACATACAGTCTAGGAAAAAAAAAAAAAAAAAGTAAATTAATGATAAAAGTAATTTTATTGGGTATAGGTGGTAAAGTTTTTATATCAGTGTTGCAGGACTGCATGGGAAACCTCTGTGAGGAGTGCTATGCAAACATTTACAGAACACTTCTATATTATTCATCACACCGAGAGAAAGCTTTCATATAAGAAAAATCTCTTACTGCTTCTTGGGTGTAAAGGCCTGCATCTATTTAGTGCTGATATATTATGAAATAGTATCTGGAAATAAAAACAAAGAATGGAAATCTAACAACCAGCATGCATTCTATGAATTATTGCTCAAACAAGAAAATACTTTGTGCAATGCTGCCAGCAAAGAAGAAATTCTTACTAGCTCTCTTCGATGAACCTACAAAAGTTGTATCTGCCAAAAAGTCAACTGCTTTGTAAACACTAAATGTTAGACAATTTGTCTCTTCTTTTTTTCAATCCTTCTTCGTGTTCATATATTTCTGAGGCGTGGATATGTTTTCATAGATATCTTTGATTGTGCTTGATGAAAAACTGTTCTAAAAGTTAATTTTGTTTTCTGTTTCATTTAGGTCAGTCTTTGTTGTGGATCAAGACATCGTTCAACAGGTTCAGTTGACTGCAGCATTTTTATTTTTATTTTTCTTCAGGATTTTTCAGGATCCATTTGTATTTGAAGAACATTTTCTGAAGACAGAAGTTAGACAGATATTAACTTTGTGACTGAACAGGAGTAGTCAAAATAATTCATCTTGACTATCAAAAAAATGCTATTAATTGTTCAGCTATAAAATCTGAACGACAGAGGAGAACAGGGACATGAGTCATTTGACTAGTAACTCTCTTGAGACCTGTGGCCTCACATAGGATGGCCCCACAACTAACATCCAAGTGACCTGAAGCAAAATATTACACAGTCTCTTGATGGTTTTATTGATATACTAGCACTGCACATAGAAAATCAGACTACATATCATGAAATATAGTCTTGAAGGAGGGGTGGGGGGGGGAAGTGATGATTCTGCTTCATGCTACAATGTTTAAAACTTGACAGCATCATGATAACAGCTACACTCTGGAACTTCTATTAAATGTATTGCTAGAAAAATCAATCAATAAAAAAAAAAAAAAATCACTGACAATATGGGCTCACTGTTGAATGGAGCAGTGCTATTGTTGGCACAAGACATGGAAATTAAGAGGGACCATGACAGGCTGCAGAAATGGGATGATGGGAACCTTATGAAATTCAACGAGTGCAAAGTGTTGCCATAAAGAAGGCAAATGGTGTCCTGTGTTGCCTTAAGCATGTTGCCAGTAGTCTGAGGATCATTCTTCTCTACACAGCACTGATGAGATGATACCTACTGTGTCTAGTTCTGGTCTCCACTGTGTGAGGGACACATGAACAATACTGGACACTGTCCAGCAAAAGGACACAGAGATTATTCATATTCCTTATGAAGAGAAGCTGAGAGAACTGGAACTGTTTAGCCGAAAAAGTATCAAATATCAAGAAGTATCAAAAGGAGTATTATCAATTTATATAAGTACCCAAAGGCAGGATGCAATGAGGGTAGAGCCAGGCTCATTTCAGTGGTGCCCAGTGCCAGGACAAGAGGTGATGCACATAAACTGGAGCACAGGAGGTTCTTTCTGAACTCCAAGAAGCACTTCTGTACTCTGCAGCTGATGGAGCACTGACACAAGTTACCCAGAGAGGTAAATATATATCTCACGAGATTGGCTTTTGAATCCTCTAAGATCTCTACAAAAAACTTTCTTCCTGTATTTAACTTGGAGCTGTGAAATGCCTGAAAGCATTGTTTTATCAACATAAGTCCCTGTTGAATCTTGCAAATTTACTTTGTTCAAAAAATTTGAAAGTGAACAAGACCTCTTCAAAGATCATCAACCACTTCTCAGTGGCTGAGATTAAAGAATACATGGGCTGGCCACAATTTCTTCATCCTGTGAGCAAGTATGCTATTGCAGTCTGCAGAAGCTGGGAATGCTGAAACAAAGGAGCCGTACTGGGAGGCCTGATAAATGACAGTTGTGCTGGTGACAATTATAGAATCATAAAATCACAGAATCACAGAATCTTAGGGGTTGGAAGGGACCTCCAGAGATCATCGAGTCCAACCCTCCTGCCAAATCAGGTTCCCTACACCAGGTCGCACAGGTAGGCGTCCAGGTTGGTCTTGAATATCTCCAGAGAAGGAGACTCCACAACCCCCCGGGCAGCCTGTTCCAGTGTTCGGTCACCCTCACCGTAAAGAAGTTCTTGTACACATTCGTGTGCAACTTCCTATGCTCCAGTTTCTGGCCGCTTCCCCTTGTCCTGTCTCCAAAATCCTCCAAAATCATAGAGTGGCTTAGGTTACAAGGGTCCATAAAGAACATTAAGCTCTGACACTACACAATCCTAGAAGACAAATGAATATTCTAACTGTACACCTGGAAATATTATCAAAATATGACTAAATATGGTTTCCTGTGAAAACAGGAGTGTTGCTGAAAACACATCTCAGAATTTAGCCTCATACAATGTTTCAAGCCCAGGACTTTTGAAGAGGAGAGCATAAAGAAGAACAGGGAGCCTCCTTATAGTATTGACTTCTTTGTCTTCCTATAAAGCTATTGACATGTTTGACTGAAGCTGTGTACAAACATGGCTTCTGAACTGCTGATGCATATTTTGCAGTCATACCAGCCTAGGAACATTTCTATGCAGTAGTCAAATCGTCAGTATCACACCCTCATCATAATTTTTCTGCTCAGAGATGTTTTCTAGGAAGAGATTTTCATCTGTCAGATTAAAATCTAAAATTGAAACAAAATGATCTGATGTTTTCTCCTACAGTCTACGATCTTATCAAAAGGTCAGTAAAATCCGAAATTTTCTTACTGTTTTAAAAAATCAGATCAATTTCAAAAATCACACTGCTGTCAAGATTGGCTTTTATTCATGGGATAGATAAGGTTAATATGACTCACGATGTTTGTTCCCTTAAATCCCTTTCTTCTCATATGGGTGCAGTTTTTACACTAGAGTGGCAGAAAATAGAAAAAAAGTAGAGTGGAAATAAAAAATTGTTTTCAAATGTGTGAGACTGTCCAGTTTCAATTCACACTATTTCAAGTGATCACAAATACTGGTTTTATTATTATATGTTCATCCACTTTCAAATTTTAAACGTGTAATTGCGCTTGGTTTTCCTTACAACATATTCATTTTAATTTCTCAGCAAATGTGTTTATTAACAGAAATTTCTTGCTTGTTAGAAACAGGTGATAGCTCTAAAGAGCTTTCTAGTTTATGCAGACAGTCTTTATTGCAAACAATTTACTTCTGACCACCTATCCTCTCAAATGGGCCATCAATCAGGAGTATAAATCCTAAGTGTTTATTAGTTTGCTCGTGTATAAGACTTCATGGCGATTTTATTTACTTTTAAGTTTTTAAGTAATTATTTTTAAGTTCTATGCTTGGCTAATTGGTTATATATATGCATATTTTTTATCAGTTGTGTGAATTAAAAAAAAAATAAAAGTTTTTAATCTTTCACTTCACAATCAAACCTAAAAAAAACCAAAAGACCCAAATAAACAAATAAATAAATGTTGCAAGGTCTTGATTAGTTGTTAAGAGAAGACCTATTTACTACAGAGTGGTTAGTTAGCTCACAGCATTTAGTGTTCTGGTTGCTGTTCCTGAGATTTCCACTTCACATCCTTTCACTCTTTAAGCCAAGTTAGTTAAACAGGACCTTCTCCTCATGAAACCGTATTGTTGTGTCTGCATTGTCCTTCAGGTGTTTTTCCATAACTCCCAACATAATTTTCTCCATAATTTCACCAGGCACTGAAGTGAGGCTGACAGGCTTGTAATTACCAGGGCCTTCTTTCTTGACCTTCTTGAAAATTGGAACTTTTGCCAGCTTCAAGTCAACAGGAACCTCTCCAGATTCCCAAGACCACTGAATAATAGTTGGGAGAGACCTCACAATGACAGTGGCCAGCTCTCTGAGTATTCTGGGGTGAATCCCATTGGCTCCCAACAGCTTGTATGAATCCAGGTGGAGCAGTAAATTCCACACAAGTTCTCTCTACAAGACTTTGTACAAATTGGGCAACTGCTGTTGTAAAGAAATGCCATTATAAATTTGCTCATTACTAAAGTAATACACTTGGCTTCTCAGACATTACTGTTCTTGTTTCTATTGCAGTGCACTTTCTGCCTTATGCAGGTCTTAAGCAGGTCTACTTTCTCACAACAAACTACATTTTTAAGTTCTTTATCTGGTATGGGAAGTAGTGCAGTCACTGGGAGATTTTCCAGAGTTCTGACTTCTATATATCAATATTATATAACCTATTTATTTGTTTATGTATTATATTCAATTTTCCAATCAGTCACATTCATACAGATACTATAGAACTAGTATGTGGATATTGCTTATCTGACGTTATAATTTTATTCTCATAGCTGATTTACTTTTGAAGTCTGACAGTCCTCTGCTATAGAGTTAACATATTCTTAAATTCCTGTATGATTAGATGGATCTTTTTGAATCTTTTAAAATTCATCTAAGCAAGCAGGCTGTTATCACAACATCATTTCCAAGCTAACTTAAACTTTGCTTCATGTCTCTGTGTTTCAAGATATTGTTGGTTGCAGCAACAGGAAATTTTTTGCCAACAAGCTTTATGGAAGAACGTGAAACTGAACACACCTTAAGTGGAGACTTATGACCTCATTATACAAAGAGCATTAAGAAAAAATACTTGGCACTGTTTGTTTGTTTGTTTGATTGATTGATTTTTAAGACTGTGGAGGAGATTTAGATCGCTAACTTGATTACACAGACGAAAGAGAACAGAATTCTGCAAATGAGTACTGCCTATAAGAAATTATGTATGTGAGTCCTATGCCTATGTCTGAACAGATTATTAGATTGTTGTAGGAATTCTTACACAAAGTTACTGGGTAATAGGAGGGAAGGTTGCCTGTTTATGTTGTCCTGGGTATTGTCCAGGTGGCATCCTTAGGAAATTCTGTCTTTCTTGTGAGCAATTGTCTGCACTCTTATAAAAGATACTAAAATGAACAGGTATTAATTGAGACACCAATAGAGGAGGAATTTGTCAGTGCACTTATGAAGAAGCAAACAGGGAACATACGGGCAGGTTAGAAGGGACAAAAAAATATTGTTTAGAATTTGTTGCAGCTACATGGTAATCATTGAAAATTACTGAACTGGCAAATGACAATAGAGAAAAACCTCTCCACTGCAAGAATGCGTAGAGGAGGCAAAAATCAGTTTGCTAACCTGAGCTTTCAAAACTAATAGATTGAATTTTCTCTATATAAAGAGTTACTGCATTTCAGTTCTTTTTCTGTGTTCAGATAAAACTCAGAGATGGGTGTTTGGTATATTCCTTTGAAGGAAAATAGAGGCTGTTACTTAAATCTAACTGGTTTTTAAGGAATCTTACAGTTTTTTAAGATTTACTTTTTTTTTTTTTTTTTTTTTTTTTTTTAAGGAATCTGTATGTATGCAGATAAATTTACTGTGCCTAAAAAAAAAAAAAAAAAAAAAAAAAAAAAGGCAATATTTTTAGAAGGCTTTTAGACTTTAGAAAACTTTGTTTTATCATTGTTAATCTACAAGAAACCTATATTTTGCACCAAGATAAATTTAGGATCTCTATATCTTATGAAAGAAATGTGAAAGATAAAGCTGGACATAAAAAATATGTAACAAGAGTGCATGAAGGCCACAGAAGATAGTGAAATTGTACTTGAATATGAAAATCATGTAGAATGATAACAGGACTGATCAAAGATGGAAGATAGCTCTTCAACAACAACAACAACAAAAGAAAAAAAGAAAAAAATTAATTCAGCAGAATACTTTACCTTGGAATGCAGACAGATAAGAGGGATGTAAAAGTCACGAATGGAGATAGAGGCCATAAAATAGATAAAGAGTTTTAAAAAAATGATAAGTAAGTTCTTTCTTGCATAACAAGAATTTAAGTTGTCAAAATTAGGGTTACTGGAAGTTCTGGAAACAAATACCAGTGATTTAGAAACCATTTGTGATACACATGCTAATCAAAGACCTTTGAGGAACAAGGTGAAACTGTGTCTCTTGCCCAAGGATTACCCAAATGTAATCTGAAGCTTACAGCTGGACTGGGCTCTAAGCAATCTGATCTAGCTGAAAATGACCCTGTTCATTGTGGGGGAATTGGACTAGATGACATTTAAGGGTCCCTTCCAATTCATAACGTTCTATGGTTCTATGAAATTTAAGAGATTTATCTAGAGGCCAGCATTTAGATCAGTCCTTTGAAAGTAAAATCACTTGCCAGTGATGAAAACGTGAGAATAATCTCTTACCATTCCATTCAGGCAGAACATAAGCTCAATTTCCTTTACAGAGGTCACTGATGAATTAGATCTGGCCATTGACCAGAACTCTCTGGCTAAACCCATTCAGCCAATTCTTTATCTACAATAAGGGTCTTACAGAAATCCAGATAGATGATGCCTTTCCTTTGCCTACTGATGCCTTCATTCCATCTTAGATAGTCACCAGATTGATCAGGCGTGATTTGTCCTTGGTGAAGCTATGCTGGCTATCATGCATCACCTCTTTATCTCCCATGTGCCTTAATATGTTTTCCAGGAGGACCTGTTCCATGCTTCCCAGGCACAGATGTGAGGCTCACTGGCCTGTGGTTGCTTATGTGTTCCTTTTTCTCTTTCTTAAAAATTGCAGTGATGTTTCCCTCTTCCATTCATGGGGGACTTCACCTGACAGCCATGACTTCTCAGATATGTTGAAGTATCTTTATTTTGCATACTGTAGGTTAACCAGACCTAATTTTGACATGTAATATCAATGTTTATATGTGAAGTAGCATTTTAGATGTTCTTCATAATGAACGGAGAGTAATAAAGATGCAGAATACATGAATCAGTTCATTAGAAAGCAGATATCTAACATGGGTGTGAAAAAAATAATGTGTTGCTTTTTTTTTTTTTCATTAAAATAGTTTGATATTTGTTTAGTTGCTCTATGTTAAAATGCATACTTGATTTATTGACACAAGATAATATACACATGCTGGTGTGTTTTCAAAAGCTGAGACATGCTAACTGATTTGCCTTTTGTAAGCACTTGGAATGTTTCAAGAAAACAAATCAGTCTAAATCAACATCCCAGATCGAGCCTCAGCTGAAAGAAACAGTATCTTCCAGATAGGGTACAGTAAAACTACAGTAAATTATTTGCTTGCAAATGCATACTCATAGTTATTTTATTCTTATTACTCTTTTTTTTCCCCTGATATGTATAGCAAATATTATTTTTATAATTAAGTACTTCTTTTTCTGTGTATGAGTGATGGTACCACAAGACCCTACAGTAGCAGTTGGAAGTTTTTTAAATACCTGATGGATCAACCATCAGCCAAGAAAAAGGACACCTTCCCAAAATTTGTACCTAAACTGTTATCAAGAAACCTGCAGGGAAAAGGTTCCCTTTTTACACTTCATCATAATTCACTCTCCAGGAAAACTTCATGGATGCTGAGTTTTGAAGTGGTCTTGAATAGGGCACTGACCCAAATGGCCTGAAGGTAGCCCCTCTCAGAACAGACTTCTTCTGAAGGAAAACTTTACTTTCCTGCCTACTTTTCCTAAAAGCTGTAATGATGGGTAGAGTCATTGGCATCTTAACAAATTTCATGGTTTGCAAGAGCAGGTAACATTCCAAGCTTCTTATTGCTTATGGCTGCAGTGAGTTAGTAAGCACTGAACCTGTAATATTTCTGATAAAATATTACACCCTTAAAATCAAACGAAACAGATAAACAAAACAAAACAAACTGACATCTGATGAGAGAGAACAATGATGGCTGAGACTGAACCAGAAAAAAATAGTTCCCTAGCTGCCTGCTTATATGCATGGGTGTGAATCCTTAATTTACTGAGCATGTGAAATTTAAGTGTCATTCCTAAAGAAAAGAAGTGACCCAGGGAAAACAGATGCTTGTACATCTAAACATTATATGTCCAACTTCTAACACACTTTAAAGCATTTATTAGGAATGCACTGACAAAATGACAGATGAAATTTAGTGAATATAAATATAACATGAAGTACTTAGAAAATGTATATATATATATATATATTATTTCATATGAAAATTGTTGAGCTCTGAACCACATATGAGCATGACTGCAGGTCTATAAATAGTTCAGTGATATTTGCTGATGTCATGGTTTTGTAATTTTTGCTATTGGTACTCCACATCTTGACATCATGTGGAGCACAGAGAAGAAGAACTACACATCCTGGAGGACCTCATGGTCAGAGAGGAGGAAAATATGTCTCGGAAGTGATGCTCTCATGTTCTCTCTCTCACTGCCTGGCAGCAGGTATGGGTGTGCTTCCAAGCCATGCGCCTTCAATTTCAAAGTAGGCTTCTTGGATTTTGGAAACCTCTCTCTCTCTTATTTTACTTGTTTCGTTAGCCTCAATTTCAATCAGATTGTATTATATTGTGTTATCTTGCATTCTGATATCATAGTTAGTAAAATAAGTTTTCCTTCTTAGATCATCACCGCTGCTGTTTGTTTCCTTGAGCCCAGCTCCCATCTCCCTACCCCTTTCCCTTTTCCCTTCCCATTTTTGGGGGCCAGGAGGCCCATGGGCCTACTGCCCCCTGTCACGGACATAGATTGATCTAGAAAACTCTGTGATTGCTGACCAAAAAATGAGCTGAATATTAGAAACAGAAATCACTAGGAAAAAAAATAAATAAATAAAAGCATCATTGTGTTACTGTATGGATTTCGGATTCACTTGAACTTTGACTGCTGAGCAAGAACTACATCACAGACAAAACAGTAGAACTGAGAAAGTGTTCAAGAAAGGGTGAGGAGAACAGACAGCATTTGTAGCAACTCCAATGTGAGAGATATCTGAATATTCAAGGACTTGACAAACAGGCAAACAACCTGGAAGTGCTATAAAAGTCTGCAAAACCAGGTCATGAAGAGAAGACCTGCGGTAGCTGTTGTTTTATGAAATCAAAGCAGCTGCAGAAACAAGAACATTAGATTTTGTTTGTTTGTTTGTTTGCTTGCTTTTTATCTCAATTATTACCTGCTTCTGGTAGTTCAAGTTGGCAGCAATGAAGTCCAGATCAGAAGCCCTCAGGCTACAAGAAAGGATTTTAGGGCATTGCAGCTGATAGTTGAAGGAGCGGGAGCTCAGGTGGTGTTTTCCTCGGTCATTTCAGTATCAGGAGGAGGAGGAACAGGAAAATCCAATTGGCTGATTGGTCGGGATGAAGGGATTATAGTAAAAAGAATCACAACAGGCTGGTGGCCAGTCACTACCAGGGTTCCCCAGGGCTCCAATTTAGGGCCAGTTCTCTTTAGTGTTTTCATAAATGATATGAATGTAAGACTAAAAATGTTGTATTGAGCAAGTTTGCTGATTATACTAAACTGGGAAAAGCTATTGGGGCTGGGAAAAGCACTGAGGGTGGAGAGGCCTTTCAGAGAGATCTAGATAAATTGAAGAGTTCAGCAATCACCAACTGTACGAAGTTTAATAAAAGCATGTGTCAAAGCATGTGTCAGATAATGCACCTGAGAAGGAGCTAATCTGTCTATATATACAGACTGAGGGATGTGATGCTGAAGTGCAGACCTGCTGAAGGAGATCTGGGAATCTTGACTGACTGCAAGTTGAACATGAGTCAGCAGTGTGCCCAGGCAGCCTGGAAGGCCAACAGTATTCTGGGGTATATCAAGCAGAATGTTGCTATCAGGTCAAGGGAAGTCATTGTTCCACTTTATGTTGCACTCTTCTTCAGTACTGTGTGCAGTTTTGGGCACTGCAGTACAAAAAGAACATAAAACTATTAGAGAATGTCCAAAGGAGGGCTACAAAGATGGTTAAATGTTTAGAGAGGGAGACATATGAGGATTGGTTGAAGTCCCTTATTTTGTTCAACCTCAGGAGGAGACTGAGGAAAGACTTCATCATGGCCTTCATCTTCCTCTCAAAGGTCAGTGGAAAAGCAGGCTGAATTCAGATTAAAAAAAAAAAAAAAAAAAAGGAGTGAGTGATTTCAGATTATGGCTTTGGTTGACTGATGGAATTGAAATACAGTAATTAAATAGAAGACCTCTGAACACTCTGGGGAGTATCACTGGGTGTTTTTAGAATACGTGTTTTGGACTTAATATATTCAAAAAAGCATTTTTTTTCTTCCCATTAGACATTATCAGTATATACACATGGAATGCCATTGCTTAGAATCTTGGGTCTAACAGTTTGACTTTGACAAAATTATGCATTCTTGTTAGGTTTTTAATGAGTAGAGTTGATTGAGCAAAAGGTTATTGAAATTTATATATATATATTGGGATACTGGAATATGCATTTATAGACACATATGCCTCTGTCTATCTATTCATTTGCACAGTTACATACTTTCATGAATGAGCTTTTCTTGGTAGCATAAGGTATGTGGATAGGTCATTAAATGATAACAAGAGAACATAAAGAAACCTAAGAAACTTGTTGACTTATGAAAATTGCAGGCAGATAACCAGCTCTTACTTATTTGAGCTACAAAAACCTTTTTAATGTTTTGTTGGTTATGCTTGTCACTTACATTTGGGTCTTATTTTGACTATAATTTATTGTTCCTTTCTGGTTTATGGTGTTGCTACTTAGACTCGTAAGCAAAGAAACTTGTTGAAAACCAGAATAATCACTGGAATTATTAGGTTTCATAGATGTTAGCAATGCAAATAAAGCCAGTGAACCTGACAGCTTACCTTTGTTTTAATATTGCACTATAATTTATGTAATAATATTTTACTACTGTACAAAGAATAATTATTGTATCTATAAATGAAATCTGAAAGTAAACAAGTATTATTTTAAAACTTATTTAGTATTTAATTAAATCTTTTTCTTGTTTGCCTAGAATAAAATCTGTATACCATTATACATCAATATTTCATAAAATGCAATTACGCTGAGAACTGAAACTGTGCATTATTACTAAAATCTATCTGCAACAAAAAATACAAACACATCTAAATAATTTTACAAAAATATGCAAATGTTATTATCATCTTTCTGACTCAAAATTTTCATTTAGAACACCAGGGGAAAAGGGAGCATCTACATGACTTCTCCAATCAGTTTTATTAAGCTTTTGCTAGCCAAGGTGTAATTTTAAGTTTCAGACATCAATTAACATAAGAAATGCAAACAGGATATCTAAAATTCAGGATTTACTGTATACACTCAAGTCTTAATTATTTTGCTAAGTATTGACCTGTTGAAAACTTAAATGTTTCAGTATACTTGGTATAAAGGAATGGAACTTACATGGCTGTAAGCTAGTTTGCAACATGCATTCATAAATCCCCACAAAGTCATTATTAAGCTACGTGAAACACAGTGTTTTTCAATTATCTAGCACAAATTATACTTTATTATACAAATAAAGTATCTTATTTGACTTTAAATATTTTATGTTGTAATTAAGGGCATCTTAGTCACTCTTGGCTTCTGCAGCACATATCTATACTGAAAATGTCTAAAGTAAAAGTAATGAAGTGTATGTCATGTCAGAAACAAGAATGGACTAGAATTCCTTTATAAAAAGATACCTTGTCTTTACTTAAAGATTTCAAAGAACACAGAATTCAGCATATAC
This sequence comes from Alectoris magna, assembly GCA_030625065.1. Classification (NCBI taxonomy): domain Eukaryota; kingdom Metazoa; phylum Chordata; class Aves; order Galliformes; family Phasianidae; genus Alectoris; species Alectoris magna. The sequence goes on from CM060560.1 coordinate 38,102,489, forward strand.
CTTTAGCAGTTACATTACGGGTAACCACAGTACAAACAGTTTTAGTTCTCCTATGTTAATAGTCTTCATAATTTCACATGGTTGGGATTATGCTTAATTCTCAGCAGTTTACAAGCTGGTTCAGTCTGGTTCTGCAACTAATGGGGCGGGGGGACCCATGGACCCGTGCTCTGGTACCAGGGAAAGGCAAAGCGTAGGGAGATGGGCCTAAAAACAAAACAGCAGCAACAGTCTGAAGAGAAAAGCTAATTTTCTAGAAAACATATCAGAATGCAAGGTAACACAATATAATACAATATAATTGGAATTGAGGCTAATAAATCAAATAAAGAGAGAAAGTGTCCAAAAAAAACCTGAAGGCCTTACTCTAATTCTGAAGGAAAGACAAACACGCACGCTGCTGGGACAAGCAGAAAGGGAAAAAGAGGCATCTAGTTATCCATGAACAGTTTTATCTTTCTATCTGAATGGAAAATAGAAAATGGAAATGCAAAGTCCCCTGGGGTATGTAGTTCTTCTCATCTGAGAGCCAGGAACCCAGAAATATACACAGTCCATTGAACTGGAGCACTAATTCTTTAACTCACAGTTCACTGTATGATGTTATGATGTGGAATATTGATTAAAAAAATCATAAAACCATGACACTAATTAATAATAATTTCCTTCTTTAGCATTTTAAAAGTTTTTATCTAGAAAATATTTAATTATATCAAATTATATCAATGATTATCACATAGTTTTGCTGAATGCTTACTGCACTCATAAAAAAAACAGACTAGAGTTTTTGAGGCAAAATAGATTGTATTTTCAAAAAAAAACCCATACTGATTTAGTCTTGGTTTTGTGATTTATTTATTTACTTTTCCTAATCCATCACCTTGTGCAGGACCAGCCTTAATGGTCTTGGAAAAAGTTGTTCAGCCAAAGGTCTACTAATTTCTATACTGAAGACAATCTACACATTAAATTTCCAAACAGAGTTAGTATTCAAATTTTTGCCAAAACATGGGATGGGCTTCTATTTGGAAAGCTCTCCTTACAATTTCAATATAGATGTAGCTTTTATTTCTTAATCTGACTTAGTGTTTTTAATATCTCATAAATTAGAAGGTAGTATGAACAGGTCTTTGCCATGTCTAAGGTTAAGAAATTTTTTATTATTATTATTATTATTTTTTTACTTCCAGAGCATAGAACATGGCAAGATAACCAAATGATTTTTCTCCAGTTTTTCCAGAGAGAGAAAGTGATTTTACTGTTGACTGTTCCTTCCATGTAGTTGTTAATACAGCTTTAAGACTGGTGCAGAAACCTGCTCAACAAAAGCCTGAACAAAAGCTACTCATGTTGTTGAAGTGATTTGAGAATGCCATTTATAGGCTAGTGTCTATAAGTCAAGCCTGAAATTAAGTTTCTGGAAACTTAGACTGAGCTCCAAAACTGAACTTCTCCACAAAGAGATGCATGAACGTATATTTCTTATGAAACAAAACAAAACAAAACAAAACTTGAATTTCTTTTAATTTGGGACTATTAATATTATACATCAAAAATAAATAAATAATAAATTAAAAAATTGTTTGTTAGAGATTAATATTATAATAAAAATGAAGTAATTTAGTAGAACTTTTCTAGTTGTTATTTCTAGAAAAGCAGTTATTTCATAAAAAAAAAAAAAAATCTGTATGAAGAGTATGTAACTTTTACAAATATATTTTTCTTTCTGAAGCACTCACACACACACAAAGCCCTGTTTAGCTATTAACCTTTTTTAATTCAATACATGTGTACCAACATAAAACACAAGCCATTCTATGATTTATGAAAATATAAAAATCTTGGCATAGAAGCATGGAAGCACAGAATGGTTTGAGTTGGAAGGGAGCTTCAAGTTTCCACTCCACTGCCATGGGAAGTCCACTGTCAGTTTGCCCGAAGCATCATGCAACCTAGTCATGAACACTTTTGAACAGGGTATCCACAACTCTGTTCCAGTGCTGCAGAGAAAATAATTTCATTCTCATATCTAATGTAACTGTTTAAAACCAAAAGAGGAAAGATTTAGATTAGATGTTATGGGGAGAAATTTTACTGAAGGTGTTGAGGTTGTGGAATAGGATGCTCCATTCCTGGAGGTGGTCATGACCAGGACTGATGAGGCCCTAGACAACCTGATCTAGTGCCTGAGTTTGTGCTGGCAACCTTGCCCCTAATTGGAACTAGATGCTCTTCAAGGCTCCTTCCAACCCAAGCCAAACTATTATTCTATAACAATATAAATCTACCTTCCTAAATTTAATGCTGTTACCCCAAGTCCAATAACTACACACCCCATCTATCTTGTAGGTCCCCTTTAAGTACTGGGAGGCCACAGTGAGGTATCCCCAGAGCTTTTTCTTCTCTCAGCCGAACAACCATGACTGTCTCTCCCTTCACAGGGGAGCTGCTCTAACCTTACAGTCATCTTTGTAGTCCTCCTCTGGACCCACTCTAATAGGCACCTACATTTCTTTTGCTGTGGCCAGCAGAGTGGAGTGGAACACTCCAGGTGAGGTCTTTTGAGAGCAGAGGGGAAGAATGACTTCCCTCAATCTATTCGCCATGTTTCTTATGACTATCTTTCAGGGCTGTAATCATGAATTGTTAGATCAAGTTCAAATTTTCTTCCATGAATAGGCCCAAATCTTTCTCCTCAGGGCTGTTCTCAATCCATTCATCCCTTATTTTGTATTCATGTTTGGGATTTCTTCAACTCAGGTGCAGGAAATCATAGTTAATTAATAATGTTAATGTTAATTAATAACAGCTTAAATAGGATTGATTAATTAATTACAAACTTAAAAAGAAGTGGGTGGGAAAAATTGATATAAAAACTTACTTTGAAAGTACATGGAAAATGTAGTTTTTTGAACAGCTTCATTTTTCATCTTCATGGAAACCATCAAAAAGGAGTTACTGCTGTAGTGAAAGAGATTTGGTTTTCTCTTCTCATGCTCACACACAATAAATTACCTTCTAAAACATCTGCTTTGCCTTTGAAATTTTGACAGTAATACTCTGATAAGTTGTGATTTTATCTCATAAAGCAGACATGCTCTTTCTGTACAGTTTTTGGTTCATTGACTTTAGTTACTATGGAATTCAATTAGGTGTGGAAAAATTCAACAGATGCTGTGTATTTAAAACTACTGTGAGTCTGTATTTCAAAACACAGAGACTCAGGCAAATATTGTTTACTTTTTAGAGAAATTCCTTTGATATAAGTGAAAATCAGGATTATCTGCTCATACTGCCATATCATCATGTCTGTTACTGAAGCACTAAAAGATAATGAAAATACTTTTCCATTTGTGCTAAGTAATGTAAGGTGTTGCTTCAGTTAAGTTTTTCAATGCAATATAAATTACAATATTTAATCAGTTTAGAAATATGTCTGTATTTTTGTTCATAATTAATACAGTTCATTTTGCTTATAATCACTACATTGATATATTGGTCAGATTTGGATTATGTGATGTGTACACATTTCTTAGAGAGATGCTTAACAAAAACTGAATAAAGTAATAAAAAGCAGTGTTATGAGAAAAGTGTTTCTTAAAAATTTATATATAAAGGTTTCTTCCATACCACTGTCAACAGTAGAGAGATGTTCTTTTTGTCTGATAGTTTTTTCTATATTCCTTAGCTCTGAGATATCATACAGATATTTCCATATAGTGGAGAGTGTCATCAGAAGCTAATACAGAGTGTTTTCAAAATTGTGCTTCATTTCCAAGGCTGAGTCCTCACAGAAGGCACATGAAGCCCATCTACTGGCCTTCAAACACATACCCCCTTGTCTGGAAGCTTTCTAGATATCACAGTAGAGATTAAGTCTGTTCCACACTGATTACAGATCTGACAAGAAACTCTACTTCTGGTTAAACCTGATGATGTAAGCACAGACTCTTCTCAGCAATTTTAAACAGTCAAATAGTTAATTTAAACCCTTTGAAATGTAACATCAAATCTCCTCCAACAATCCAGCGACTAGTCTTAGGAGACAATAGATGTATCTAAAAAGATGAATTTAGTGGTTGCTGCTTAAATTTATACTGCTCTACTGTGACTCAGCTCTGTTATATGCAGGAGTGCTGAGCTCTCTGTGGGTGCAGATTAGGAAGCATAAACTGAAAATACGAAAGGTGAGAACTTTATTTTTACATTATAAGATAAATAAATGTGCTTAAATTCAGAGTCCTTATAAGCAAACAAGCAAGCAAGCAGAACTGTTTTCTGTTGGCTACATTTGGATAATCAAAGGCCTGCTGTAAACAGAATGTGTCTTAAAAATAATAGTCCAAAGAGATAAAATGATTAAAAATGTCAGGTTTCTTTTGTCAGGCAAATAATAAAATAAAATATGATTTTGAAAATAAAGCTTAAATCATCTCTATTGCACTTCCCTTAGTTTCATCTTGCTGACAACTGATTTGGTATATGAAAGAATATCCCAAAGACAGCTAATAGCACTGGTAAAAGGTCAGTGTTCTGAAATGCAAATAATGTGTGTCCGGTATCTGGTGCAACTAATAGAACTATTTAATTGCATGTCTTTCAGCTTTCCAATTGTTCAGATCTAGCCACCACTGCTTCACAACATTATGCTCTACTAAGACTGTAAATATGATGTCATTTTATTTTTGTCTTATAAACCCTGTGTTTTGTGTCGTTTTTTTTTTGTTTTGTTTGGTTTGGTTTTTTTTTTTTTTTTTAAATCTAATGAATAAAAGATAAAAATGTAAAGAAATTTACTTCAGTCAATCTTCATGTATTATTCAATAGTCTTCTGTTCAATTAAAGATAAAAATGGGATTAGGATACCTAGTGTGAGGTGACAAGCACCTGCTATGGTATCAGTTATAGACATTTACAGTATTTAAGCTGAGATAGAAAATAGTAAATACTCCAGAGTTGGACTGATTTCTTCAAATTCACTTTTACGGATATCTGTATATCTATAAAATATATCAGTAATTTCTATAGATATCACTTATATAGTTATCTATAAATATATCACATATTGTCTATTATATAAAATATATATTATATAATTATATATTTATGTATCTGATCATATACTATTACATATTAAATATATATACTATTACATATTAAATATATATATATATATATACAGATTTAAGTATTTTTTTTTAATTTAATGTTTTCTTGTTGAGAGAAATTAATCAAAAATGACTTTCCTTGATAAACTTGAATCTATATAGATGGATGTAAAGATACATATATAGAGATAGATAATATAGATAGATACATAGATAGAAGTATAGATGAAACAGTTAAAGATAGTAGTGACAGCGATCGTCTCCAACAGTTCACTGCTACTTTAAATACGCTGAAAACAGATTCAACTATTTTTATCATGATATGTTTTTACAAATATTTATAATTAACTTAATATATTGTATGCCTATATGTTCTAACTAATGGTATTGATGTATATCAGCTTTAACATCACTACTCTTACTAGCAAAATCAGGTTTAAATACTATCTGTATTCATTACTTTTTGTATATTTATTGCATTTCAAAGAAATGCATCTAAAAATGGTGAAGAAACATTGTCAAATTCCATCTAATAAGCATGCATTAAGTACATATTTAAACAGTTCTACAGATTTGGAATGCAGTGTTTTGTTTCTATGTATGTTTTGATAGATACTGGTTAATTTTGGTTTGTTTGCTTGTTTGTTTTTCTCCTCTCATAATGTAATATTTAAAGAAAAAAAAAAGTTACTTTGTTTTTGATGATACGGAACCTTTTTTGTTTCTCATAGACAAAATATCTAATTCTCAATTTGACTGATATATCTGATATCAATCCAGCAACTATTTTATCAGGTTTCTGAGAAGGCTGACAGCAACTTAATAGCTATGTAATGAGTACTCCTATGCTATTCTGAACAAAGAGAATTATAGCATGAAATTAATACTATGAGAATGAGGACAACATGTGTCTTAGAAGATAAAACTTATCATGCCTTGATGTTGGCTTCTACAGTCTTTTTATGAATGATTTTTCAGATTGTAAAAATTAATGAAATAATTTCCATAAAGTTAGAAAGTGTAAAAAAAATGTAATAATGTAAAAAATGTAAAGAAATGGAATAATGGAATAATATTAAACAGTGTGGCCAGCAGGAACAAGGAAGTGACCGTCACTCTGTACTCAACACTGGTGAGGCTGCACCTTGAGTACTGTTTGGGCCACTCAGTGTGTCCAGAAAACAACAATGAAACTGGTGAAGGGTCTGAAGCACAAATCTAATAAGGAGTGGCTGGGAGAGCTGGCATTGTTAAATCTGGAGAAGAGAAGGCTTAGTAGAGTCATTCTTGCTCTCTACAACTACATGAAGGAAGGTTCTGGAGAGGTGGGTGTTGGTCTCTTCTCCTAAGTAATTAGAGATAGGACTAGAAGGAATATCCTCAATTTATTTTCACCAGAGGAGAACCAGAGGTTGGACATTAGGAAAAAATTATTCTGAGAGAGTGGACAAGTGCTGGAATGGGCTTGCCAGGGAGGTGGTGGAGTCACTGTCCCTGGAGGTATTCTAATATTGGTGGTAGGTGGATGACTAGACTGGATGATTTTGAAGTCTTTTCCAACTTTGGTGGTACTATGATTCTATGATTGTTTTATTCCATTTAATTATCTCATGGTAAAATTGTAAGTATTACATTGTGTACAAATAAAAATGAGTCGTGTCAGCATAGTGCATAAACTTCAGTGCTTTTTGCTAAGCTCTTTGAAGCAGACCAAATAAATAATAAAATGCATGGATAAGTGCTCTGACTACTTCAAATGCTCATACTAGTGCAGGAAGGAAGCAGTTCCTTTTGTTTCTTAATATGAACCTAACACAAGAAATGATGTTTATTAATTTAATCACTTTTATTGAAACTAGAGCCTTTAAATTCATATAAAAAATGAAACAAAGTAATGACTACAATGAGGGGGAAAAGAAAACACAACAAAACAAAATGTTTTAAGAGTTTGTAGACTTGAGGAAAAATAATGTAAGGAAAGGTCATATAGATTATTTGTGACCGAAAGTGAAATAGCAATGCAGGCAAAACATACAGTATCAATATTTTTACAACTTGAAGTAAAGGGGCAGTATTGTTGGTTTTGGTTGGTATATATTTGTATGTATATATGTGCGTGTATATATATACATATACATGCATATATGTATATATACATATATACACACACCGAGAGATAGATTTGTAGTTTTGTTTAGCGTAACATGTTTGGATGTATGCTGTCTAATAATTCATACCTCTATCACTGACATACAAAATCTAATCCTCATAGTTTTAGTTGCATATTACTGATATTGTTTAAAACAGAAATATTCTACATAGTCAAATTTTGGGTGCTCTCATTAAGTACAGTTATTATTATTATCTGATCAAATTATGTAATGCAATTAAAAAAAAAAAGGAAAAAAAGACCGTTACCTAATGCTACCAAAATACAGCATATAATTGTAGCATTCTCTGTGTGGTGTATGCAATACAAACGCATGTGTACACGCAATACTTTAAAAAGTATGCCACGTTTAATGTTTTCCTACCACATTTTCTTCTCAACTCATGTCCTCAATTAAATACTTTCCTTTTCCTATCTAAATAACACTTATTAACCTTTTTACTTTTGTTAGCAATAAAATGCATTTTTGTTTAAATTACAGTGAAAAGTGATCAGAGAGAAATGCATAATTTTTCTCCTTGCCACCCTTCACCCCCAAAAAATCAACACCTCTCCCCCCCAGAAATTGGAAAGAAATTATATATTTCCTGGCAGCCAGTAAGATTCCTTATTATTAGTATGCAAGAAATAATGAAAAGCCTTCCCATTTCTGTAATTCAAATTCATTATAATAACTTTAGAGTAGAACATGGTGTAATTTATTGTGAATATTAAATGGAATGGAAGTTTCATGGGATGTAAATAAAACTGAGATAGTGGTAATTTGCCTAGAAAAATGAATGCTGTTAGCAGTGGGTGGCATTTCTTATGTATATATTCTTATACTTCACCATGTTGACAAGAATCAACAATTGGCTTTCTGCCTTTCTGAATAAATATCTGAAATTCTGTAAACCTGCAGAGCAAGATATTGTAAAATTGTGCAATGAACTGTGTAAAAGTTGTTGTATTAATTTGTTTCTGAGACTTTGTCTTTAAAAAACTCTTTGAAAACAAACGAACATAATCTTCTCTTGAAAAGGCTTTCTGGCTAATCACAGCACAAATGAAATAAGCGCTCAAAGAGAGCCCTTTTAAAAAAAAAATAAATAAAAAAATCACATATTAATTGGAGGAACGAAGGCCACTGCAGAAAAAAAAGAAGGAACAGTTCCAGTGAGCCACACAACTTTAAATAAATATCTATATCAGACAAGGCAACTACTCCTATTTCAAGTGCCAAAAATAAACAGCAAAGTTCATAAATTGATTTTATTAAGAAACAAGAAAACAAACAAACAAAAACCTGTCTGAACAATATGGATATCTCAGTGGCTAAAACATTTTAACAACTGAGACTATGGGTGTAGGTCCATAATGGGGTCTACTATAATGTGCATATTCAGTATGTCATAATGAACATTCTCTTTCTTAGAAGAAATTCCGGATGAAACATGCATGATATATGCGTACTTTTCAGCTCCAGTTGAGATATAATGTCTTGTGATTTTAACTACCCTTCTACAACTATGCACTCACTTTAAGACATGCCAAGTCTTTAATTGCATACCATCAAAAAGCTTTTCTTCTGAGGCCCATATAGTCTTCACTATAATTTCAACCGAAATTGCCAACTCTGAAGAAAATAAATTAATAGATAAATATGTACCTTAATTTGTATGTACTGAACCTTTGGATCTGCATTGTAGACCCAGTGGAAACCTGTACTAAGGTACGTACAAGGGTGAAAATGCAACCTGATGCAGAAGTTCCAATACCAGAATATATGATCATTGTTTAGAATTAGGGATTCTTTCCTGGGATCAATGGTGCATTTTTAATGAGTGTGATGAAAGGCAATGGCAATTAAAAAAGGTATTGAAATCAATGACTGAATTAACAACAGGTGAGAACTCTCATTCAGCTGACATAAGTACGTAGTTCTGTGTAAAAATGTATGCTGATTGGATCATTTATGTTAAGTGGAAACAACAGCAGAACTGATACTGCACAGGACCTCACTATTATTTATAAGTAAGTTGACCTTGGAACAAACTAAATGTCTTCCTTATGGAATCTTGTTTCACAGACATGAAATTAAAATAAAATATTGATAAAGCGTGTTAGAAAAAGGTCATGTTTCTATTGCAAAATGGGAAGGACTGATATTCGATAATCAATATGCTGTTTAGACAACAACATAAGCAAAGTTTTCAGAAAGGACAAAATAGGTTTGGAGTTTTTCATTTACAACAGAAACACAACAGGATTTTGTACCAGCTGGAGTGTATGCAGCATCAGGAGGGAATTGCAATAATCTGATCTTGAAATAACAAAAAATGATTGACATTGCTGCAACACTGCAGAAGTTCTTTAGGTACCAGGACAATAACATACCCTGACATTTTTATGTTTTTTAAATTATGAGAACAAAGCTATCTTCTGTAATAGCTTCCCAACTCTTTACTGTTTTAACAAAACAAACAAACAAACAAACAAACAAACAAATAAAAAGGTAGTTTCATTAAAGTAATTAAAAGATTAAAAGTAGTGTAAAGATGTCTATGTATAATATCTATGTATTAGACTGAGAAAATTATAATGAAGAAAAAAGAAAACTTAGTTATCTGCTCAGTATTTCATCAGTATTTATGTCTATAATACCACACTAATGCTACAGCCAGGTCAGGAAGATATATATATATATATATATATTTAAATAAAATAACAAACAAAACACTGTACATTCATATATAACGTATATAAGAACGAAGTAGTGACTATGGCAGTCTAACAATATGTCTTCCAGGAGTGCATGGAATTCCTGATATCTTCCAGTCCCAGATGGCTGCCTCTGACACTGTAGGTCTTCTCAAATGATCAAGATGTTAGCGTGTAAGCAACTGAATTGAAATATGAATATATTCAAGTTTGTAAATTTGAGAATGTTGCATGTAAATTGTCTGTATAGAATGTATCTTTACAAGGACTTCAGTAGACAGCTGAGTGCAATTACACTATTGATATGAAAATGTAGACAATTCTCCTATACTTTAGGAGATTTTCTTTCAGTCCATTCTTCTTCACCATTGGCTGAAGACATTTTGAAGGTTTCAGAGAACTTTTTTTTTTTTCCCCCCACAGCTTACATCATTTTTTAACATTGTTTTGTCCATTTTATACTTTTATACTTGTTTTCTATGTAAAGTAGTCCAAGTAAAAGTTCGTTCACCCTATTTACATTTTTACGTTTGAAAATTGCGAGACTAGGTGTACAACAGAATATATCCTTTCTTAAGAGAACATTTAAATTTAAAATAATGTATACAGAAGAAAAAGAAAGTATTTCTTGCATATTAGTTCATACATGGTATATTGAAGTCTATGAGTCTTGGTTTGGCTGATTTGTTTGTTTTGCTTTCTTGTCTGGTCAACATACATCTCCTGAAACAGTTGCCTTTTCAGGTGACATTTTACTTCTCTTTCTCATAGTGGTCTAGTAAAATTCATTTTACTATGAATAAAATGTATTTTAGCACTCCCCAGTTTCCCTTAGTATATTCATATTAGAATGGAAAATACTGAAGAGGAATAACTTTGAATTACTCTCTTGAAAAGTGGTTTAGATCATAGAATCATAGAATCACAGAATGGCCTGGGTTGAAAAGGACCATAATGATCATCTAGTTTCAACCCTCCTGCCATATGCAGGGCTGCCAACCACTAGACCAGGCTGCCCAGAGCCACATCCAGCCTGGCTTTCAATGCCTCCAGGGATGGGGCATCCACAACCTCCCTGGGCAACCTGTTCCAGTGTGCCGCCACCCTCCATGTGAAAAATGTTCTCCTAATCTCTAACCTAAACCTCCCCTGCCTCAGTTTAAAACCATTCCTTCTTGTCCTATCACTATCCACCCTCAGAAACAGGTGTTCCCCCTCCTGTTTATATGGTCCCTTCAAGTACTGGAAGACTGAAATGAGGTTTCCCTGGAGCCTTCTCTTCTCTAAGCTAAACAAACTCAGTTCCCTCAACCTTTCCTCACAAGAGTGGTGCTCCAGCCCTCTGATGATCTTAGTGGCCCTCCTCTGGACCTGCTCCAAGAGTTCCACATCCTTCCTGTATTGGGGGCCTCAGGCCTGGATGCAGTACTCCAAATGGGACCTCACAAGTGCCGAGTAGAGGGGGACAATCACCTCTCTCTCCCTGCTGGTCACCCCTTTTTTAATGCAGCCCAAAACACAGTTGGCCTTCTGGACTGCAAGTACACACTGCTGGCTCTTATCCAGATTCTTGTCCACCAGGACCCCCAGGTCCTTCTCTGCAGGGTTGCTCTCAAGGAGATCTTCCCCCAGTTTGTATAAATACCTGGGGTTGCCCCAACCCAAGTGCAGCACCCTGCACTTGGCCTTATTGAACCTCATTAGGTTAACATGGGCCCACTTCTCCAGCCTGTCCAGGTCCCTCTGGATAGCTTCCCTTCCTTCCAATGTATTGACGGCACCACTCAGCTTGGTATCATCCACAAACTTGCTGAGGGTGCACTTGATGCCATTGTCTATGGCACTGATGAAGATGTTGAAGAGCACCAGTCCCAAGACTGACCCCTGAGTGACACCGCTCGTGACTGGCCTCCACCCTGACACAGAACCATTAATCACAACCCTTTGGCTGCGTCCAGCCAGCCAATTCCTAATCCATTGTACAGTCCATCCTTCAAATCCACACCTCTCCAATTTAGAGAGAAGGATGTGGTGAGGGACCATGTCAAAGGCTTTGCACAAGTCCAGGTAGATGATATCCATCGCCCTTCCCCCATCCACTGAAGCCGTCACTCCATCATAGAAGGCCACCAGATTGGTCAGGCAAGATCTGCCCTTGGTGAATCCATCCTGGCTGTCTCAAATCACCTGTTTGTCTTGTATGTGCCTTAGCATACCTTCTAGGAGGATCCGCTCCATGATCTTCCCAAGCATAGAGGTGAGTCTCACTGGCCTGTAGTTCTCCAGGCCTTCCTTTCTCCCTTTCTTAAAAATGGCAATAATATTTCACTTTTTCCAGTCACCGGGGACTTCACCAGACAGCCATGATTTTTCAAATATGATGGAGAGTGGCTCAGCAACCACATCAGCCATCTCTTTCAGAACCCTAGGATGGATATCATCTGGTCCCATGGACTTATACATGTTCAGTTTCATGAGGAGGGCTCGGACTTGTTCCACTGTTACAGTGGGTCAGAAACCACTCCCCACACCTGCACCTAGAGGCTCAGGGTCCTGGCAGACATGAGAAGCCTGACCATCTGTGAAGACTGAGGCAAAGCACTCGTTGAGTACCTCAGCTTTTTCTATGTCTAAGGAAGCCAGCTCCCCATTACCATTCATCAGAGGGGGAACACTCTTCTTGGCCTGTCACCTCCTGCCTATGTACCTGTAGAACCCCTTCTTGTCATCTTTCCTATCTGTTGCAAAGTTCAGCTCCATCTGCGCCTTGGCTTTTCTAATCCTATCATCTCTGCACACACGGACAACAGCCCTGTATTCCTCCCAGACTACACAACCCTGCTTCCACCTCCTGTACATTTCCCTCTTTTCCCTCAGTTTAAGCTGCAGGTCCTTGCACACCCATGATGATCGCCTGCCTTACCTGCTCGTCTCCTTTTGCTGGGGGATGGAGAGCCAATGCGCTCTCAAAAGGATGTCCTTAAAGAGATGCCAGCACTGTTCTGCACCCATGCCCTTAAGGACAGTTTCCCAGGGGAAATAATACAGGTATATACCATTGATGCAGAGATATACCATTGCTAACAAATGTTTGTATGAAACTAACATTGGAATACTACAAAAATGATGAAAACTATGAAGAACTAAAACAGAAAGCTAAAGGAAAAGTTGTAACTATGATGTAACTATAGTATGTATTTTAAATATATTCTGTGAAATGTCTGTGATACAGATGAATATGCATAGTTTTTGTCTTAACAGCATGTCTTGGTAAAAGAACCTTTAGTCTAACATACACAGTTCTTCTAGAACAAGCATTAATAATAAAGTTCAAAGGCCTTGGCCAACAGTTTAAATCTTTCTTAATGTCCATTTAGGGAATATGCAGTCAATATCCAGTGCATGAATTTGAGTATGCGTGTTTCTTCTTAAAGTGGTCCACAATGGCACAGACAATTGCAGCTACTTTTACCACACTTTTTTTTTTTTTTTTTGCTTTTATGTGGATATGTAGAGAATAGAGAAAAGATCAAGTCCATTACTGGAATGCTCTTGCTAGAGGCATTATAAAAATAAATACCATAGTTTCATAGAAATCCTGTATCTACTATAATTATGAGAAATGTTTGAAAAATACAGAATATTCCCCATCATAAAAAGAAGAAAGTAAACCAGTGTATGAAGGAAGACAATTGAGTGTAATATCAAATCAGAATAACTGAAAGCCTAACATTGTGGTGAGGAGATAGATAAGGAATTATCTATCAGTACGTTCTTGGAATAAATAAATTTTAAACCACCAGATAAACAACATCAATGTAACAACTATATATGGCAGTAGTAAGACTCCTTCACAAGATTTCTGTAGACTACATCAGTATCTGTTATTTGACATTTTCTGTGCCTAGAACTATTTGCTGTTAAGTAGATGGCAACATCTAAATCTCAGTTTACTCCCCAACAATTATGACTAGTTTCTTGGTTTTGTCTTTCAACTATTTTCCTCTGGGGAAATATAAATATATATATCTCCTCAGAAATATTTTTCTTCCTATTAGTTTATCTGTTCTACATTAAATGGCTTTTAAATATTATAGCTGTTAATGTTTACATTCAGAATTTCATTCTTGAGAAGGTTATTAGGCCTAATATTACAATATCAGAGAACTAGATGAAAATACCTTATGGGGTGATGAGAATAATAGTTTGCACTTATCTTCTCAGATGAGCTTGCAAATGTTATTAAGTTTCACAATACTTCTGTGAAATGAAAGTTACACAGAGTAAGTGGTAGAACACAGATGACACAAAAATTTAATAATGAAATTAGAAATAACATACAAAGTAAAACTTGGTATAAAAGGCTTCATCTCCATTGACTTCCAGCATAGCTATTATAATTACAACAGCTACTCTGTTACTCACAGTTACTCTGTTAGATTTCGGCTCATTTGTCACAAGTCAATGTTACCACCCACCATGAACTCAGATTGTCAAGGCCCTGTAGGAAATTAAAATGAGTATTGTAATATATTTACAAAATAATATACTGATTATAAAAACATCCAGGTTATGAAACCTGAAATGGCCAAATAAGCCTATGAAACCTTGAAGTGAAGACTGCAAAACTTCTAAATCTTCATCTTCCTTCCACTGAAGGTAACAAAATTCTTCTTTCCTCAAAGAGAAGAAAACTGCTTCATTTGGTAGTAGTTTATCATGGCTGAAATTTAATGCCCAATTGAATTTACAGTAAGATACTATGGAAGAAACAAACAAAATAAAATAAAATAATAATAATAATAATAATAATAATAATAATGGAAGCTTTTTTATGCAGATAAATAAAACCTTGGACTTCAGTTCTGTTTATTCCACCTAGATGAGGAATGTATGCAATTAGTGACATTTTTAGCTGCATACCCTGTGTATTACAGTTACAAAGTATACCTTGATTCTCCGAATTCAATAGGACAAAATAATGGAAAGACGAGCATATGATAAGTTATTCTAGAGGAACTATGGATAGAAAGATGGCAAAGATAAGCATTGAACTCAGCTTTCCAAAATAAATCTGTGAAGTGAAGACATAAAGTGACAGCATTATTGGATGAATTTGGCATCATGCTAAATATTTAAGATACTCCTCCAGGGTCATCAGAAAACATATCAATGATATCCCTTTTGTATGCATTTCCAGGTAGGTGGATATGTTCTTATCTGAGTACAGTAAATTACAGAGAGATATTAGTTTATGTAGTTGTGTAATGGAAACTATTCCAGGCTGAGTTTGGAATTTAAATCAACAATAAGAAAGAAGCAGGTGTCAATTTAAGATTGATAGACTTCCCAGAAGCAGTAACAGAAGATTAAAATAACACCATGATGAACACGGTCTTCCAAACTGACTCTCACATGGCTCACTCATAGCTGAGAATAAATAAAGGGAGACAGTTTTCTCCTTATTTTAGGACTGTAAAATTCTCCAGGAATTGTGAAAAGATAAGAATTAATACATCAGAGGAAGCTGTAAACATGGTCTGGGTAATCTCTTCCTACAAAACTGAAAATTGTATCATCTATCTCCTATTATCTTATACCATGAAATAGTATTTTTTGTTTGTTTGTTTCTCAGACTATCAGAACACCTTGTTTGCTAGAGACAGTAAGTCTTTAATGAAGCAAGACAATGGCTTGCTAGGGAAAGTCATATTAATTCAAAACTGCAGAGAGGAAGTACTTCTATTTAGAGTATTCAAGGATAATAAGACCTCTTGGCTAAGACAGTGGTCCAAAGACAAAAAGACAAAGACATATTGAGATGGACATTGTAATGTTGTTCTAAGGCATTACTGTTTGTTAATTCAGATTTATTCCTAGTACATATCTGGGGCTCCGTTACGTACAAGTGTGTATAAAAGAATTTAAAATGTTAAAAAAAAACAAAAAAAAACAAAAAAAAAGAATTATCTTCTCATTTACTTTTCTATCCATTGCAGTATCTTTTCCATTGAAACAGTATGTCCTCAGTCCAAACATAGGTAACACTACCCAGCTTTCCAAACAGTCCTGGCAATTGAATGAAGGAAAGCTTCAACAAACAGATGAGCTTTGCAGCAAGTCTTAAAGGTCATCAAATATTGTCTATAATGAAAGTAAGATCCCTCATGAAGGACATCTTATTTCAAGTGGGAAGAAGTTTCAGTTCAAGTAATCCTGAATGTCATGGTAACAGGAGAATAAAGGGGAAGAGAAGTATTCTAAATTGAGAGTTGATTCTACAGCTGTCACTCACAACTGCATAAATTGTCCCCTGTGGCTTCTGGGAATTCAGTGGACTCTGAAAGAATGATATCAAAGAAAAAATAAAAAAGAAAGAAATTGAGACATCCTGTCATTAGCAAAAGTCACAGATTATGAAATCTGGCAATGGGTGTTCAGGTAAAATCTATATCAAACATCCATGAACAAGAGACAAATATTCAGATATTTTAGCTGCTAAATTTGACCATTCCAGTTTGCCTTGTAGGCCCAAGAATAGAGTCAGGGCAGACTGAACAATTCCTTGGACTATCACTGCATGATGATTGCTAGTATTGATTTAAATGATTACTTCATTCTCTTAATTCTTAATTTGTATGTGCTTTGTGCATTTCATTGTATTTGTTTGTTTGTTTGTTTGTTTGTTTTTAAATTGTTATTTGAACAGTTCCAGAAAATCCCATTTTGAAAAACTGGCAATATTGTATTTGGCTTCATAGCCAGGGGACTGTTGTCAACTGCTCTATACCCAGGTGGAGGCCAGTGATGAGTTGTGTTCCCAGGAGTCTGTCTTGGGACCAGTGTTCTTCAAAATCTTTACCAGTGACCTTGATAATAGGATTGAGTGTACACTCAGAAACTTTGCTAATGACACCAAGTTGAGTGATGCAGCTGATAAAGCAGAATGAAAGGCTGACATCCAAATGGTTATGGAGAAGCTTGAAAAGTGGGCCCACATGGACCTAATGAGGCTCAACATACCCCAAAATTGAATTTGGGTAGGGGTAATCCCAGACATGTGTACATACTTTGATAAGAACTCATTGAGAGCCTTCCTGCAGAGGAGATCTTGGGGGTTCTGGTGGATGAAAAGCTGGGCATGAGCCAGCAGTACACACTCACAGTTCAGAAGGCCAACAGTATTGCGGGCCGCAAAGAGGGATGATCAGCAGGGAGAGGAGACCCTCTCTGTTTTGCTCTCATAGGGCCCAGTCTGGAGTACTGAATCCCAAACTGGGTCCCCCAGCACAAGACAATTGTGGAGATTTTGAACTGGGTCTGGAGGAGGACCACAAAAATGATCAGAGGTTAGAGCACCTGTCCTACAACTAAAGGTTGAGGGAGGTGGGTTTGCTCAGCCTAGAGAAGGGGAGTCTCTGGAGTGACCTCGCTGTGGTCTTCAGTACTTGAAAGGAGCTTATGAACAGGAGGGAGACCAAATTTTTACACATTCTTATAGTGATCAGATAAGGGGGGATGGCAGATATTTAGATTAGATATTAGGAATAATTTTTTTACTCAGAAGGTAGTGAGGCACTGGAACTGGTTGCCCAGATAATTTGTAGGTGCCTCATCCCTGGAGATGTTCAAGGCCAGGCTGTATAGGATGGATCTAATGCTTGGCAACCCTGCTCATGCTAGGGGGCAGGGTGTGGAACTGGCTGCTAAAGTTCCTCCTAACCCAAGCCATTTTATGACTCTATGATTCTATGAACTACTGTCACTGTATTTGCCTCTGTTGAGTGATGATGACTACCATGTTGCAATAAACAGAATATTTCAGAGATGTGGAATGAAATTTATTCTATGGAACTACTGAGACTGGATGGCTGTGAGCAAAGAGTCTATCAACATACTAGTAAATAATTCCATATAATATATTGTCTTTTAACATTACAATATATATATACATATATATATATAGTTTCTTTCCTACTCATCTAGAATGAAATCAAGGTAAACTTCAGGAACAAATGAGGGTTGAAGAATAGCTCTAATGTTAATTTTAATATCTGCTTTGTATATACGTGCATACATATATGCACATACCTATACATGTAAAATAATCCTGACATAATGTAATTTCTGCTGAAAATTCAGCGAAATACTTGAGAATGAAAAATTGTGATATTCAAAGTATCCATTAATAAAAATCACTAAAATATTAATCAAAGACACTGAATAAAGAACAATATTAAAACACTGGCTTTTTGATATGATATGACCTATTCGTTTCTTTTGAAAACATTTTTATTTGAATTATACCTTTGCAAATGATTCTGGACAAAGCCAAAGAAAAGGAAAGAATGCTGAAGGATGTTAATTGAATTGATCTCAGCAGAACTGAGAAAGAATAAATAAGCATTTATAAAATTGTATATGCAAAATTTATTTTATACATTACAGTTCTTACTGACAATGAAGGAAGATTGCAGCTGTGGTGAATGCATTTTGTGGACTGTAATGCTTATATGTCCTGAAGATTTATATGCAGATTCTCCTGTCTACTGTAACTTTCTACCTGAATGTAAAATAAACGAGCAGAATTTGAGCTCTGCAGTATCATGGAAAGATAATTAGTTGATTGTCATTACATGAAAAAAACCTGGGCTACTTCTAAATTTTTTAGCAGTAGCTTTGCAGTCCTTAAAGATCAGTTCTAGCATAACATCTAAAAATATTCCCTACCTTTAAACACAAGAGTATTCTGTTGATTTCAGTGGAACATGCATGCTTTAAGTTAAGGACATGTGAAATATGCTGCTGAACAAAGGTTAATGCATCCTTAAGTTCTATGGTTAGTTTACTCCACCTCATAGACAACCCATCAAAATGTTTCTATGCATCCGCTGTAGTCCTTTTACTATTCCTGATGAAAAGAAAGGGGAATGTATTTGGAACTTTTAATGCTGTTTTGCTTTGTGTGCCTGTTATACATTCAGTAGTACTGAAACATTCAATTAGAGCTGTTCCCAGTGTGATCAATGTTTGCCTTCCTGTTTTAAGAAGCTGCAAAATACTGAGGGCAGACCCTCAGCTGACGGAAAATGTCAGTTACTTCAGCAAAGAAACAACGGTTTATGCTGTTTAAGGATCTGCCCTGTGGTGTCTTTGTTTTCTGTGTTCTAATCTTTAGACTGCATCTTGGCTTTAGTACAAAGGTTGCAGCCATATTGCTCTCAATATCATTGTATTTGCTAGTGAGAAGAATATGTTCTCTCAGACTGCACTTCTGTTTTATTTTGTAGTTGATGTTTTCTTAGTCCAATTTACAAACTTCTTTCTGGAAACATGACTTTGTATGCATTTATAATATAAACGCCTTAGGAAATAACTATTTATTTATTTGTGTTCATCCAGAGAAAAAAAAAAAATATCATAGAGACCTGACCTTAATCAAGATTTTCATGCACAAATGGAAATATTAAATGAAAGTACAAAGCAAAAGTGCATAAAAGCATATGATTATTTATTATGAATTAGCATTTAACTGTTTTTGCATTTCTGGATATGCAATAGGAGAAGCTCTTGTCTGTACAGAGAATGAAGGCCAAGTGTTGCTTTGTTTACATCTTTCTTATATAATATAGACCAGTTAACTTAATATATATGTAACTTTCGGTATTATTGTTTATAAGACTAGGTTGGAATATTTTCCTGTTCTTCAAACAGATCAAATTTATAAAGGAGAATGAAGTTAACTTGTCAAACAGACATAAAAATAATATTATTAAAAAAAAAAAAAATCAAGGAGAAATTAAGTTGGCAGAAGTTTTTAAATCAGAATATTTCTTGATTTCTATTGATCCTTTATTATGGATTCTTTATGAATGTATTTCTTGAAATAACATTAGAAGGAGGTTGGAAATAATGGATAATGGGAAATAATGGCTAACTGGAAATAATGGATTTAGGAGTACTTGTATGTAATTCTGGGAAGATTTTCTAGTTGCAGACTGCAATCTGTTTAAAAAATCTAAGTATAGCGTTCAAGTGAATCTTATTAATGAAAATAAACAGCCTTAAAATGAGCTGTTGTCCTAGCTGAACTAGTATAAATCTTTACTTGTACCTAAAAAACTGTAATTTTAAGAATTCATATTCAGACTGAAGTCAAGAGAATTTTCATCAAGCTAAACATATATATTATTTCCATTGTAAATGAAGATTTGAGTTGAGACAACCATATAATATCTTTAACTAAAACTCATTCAGTGAATACACAGAAACTTCAACTATTTTGTGCTGATTAACAATCTGAAAGTTATATACACATAGTTGTAATAAGTGTGTTTTTTTTTCCAAGTGGATAATAGAATATAGGTTTTCATGCCTCCACTTTTTCTAAACAGTATTTAACTCATATACTATGGGCCTGTATATAGCTTTCAATTCCTCTGTCTACACGTCAAAGTCTGGATCGTATCAGTAAGGTCAAACATCACTAACTTTAACAGAGTTGGCAAAAGTTCACTAAGGGAAGAAGTTCAAGGTTTTGCAATTCCTACACTAGATAAAAATAAAATGAAATAAAATAAAATAAAATAAAAGGAGCTTTGAAAAAGCAAAAAATAAAATATTAACCACCTAAAAGCAGTCTTTTATTAAGCCTTGGGTTATTCAACCCAAATACATGAACTGTACAATAGCCACTAATTTTGTGAAAATGTGGCCATGGACCAAGTTTTTCTCCTCTTTTTATTTTGTTTTGAACTTGCTATTCACTAAAATTCTTGACATTCAATTTTTTTAAAATGTATGACCTAAAACATAATTGTGCTTTTCCGTGAAAATATTTACTTTGTCCTTCCCCCACCCCCCCCCATCTATATCAACACAATTACCTTTAATGTTGAATTCAGAAAAGTCTTTCAAAGGTATGAGTTTGGGAAAAAATCATATTTCTAATTGTGATGGGTATGTATATTGTTCAGCCAATCTGAAGAAAACAGAGACTTCTCAGGAAATTATTGTGAAGTTAGTTTTCCTTTTAGTTTCTATCAGGAGGTAGAAGGTCTATTTAAAGCTCTTATCGAACAGAGAAACACAAACAAGCAAGCAAAGAAAAAACAACTATAACAAAAAAGAAATTACTAAAGAACTTATAAGGAAGAAAGACTTGCTGCAACTTTTATGTGTGTTAACATTCTCTCCATTTCATTAGCCTTCTTGCCTAATTTTTTTATTTTATTTTTTTCTCTCCAGAAAGGTCACAGAAATGATTGTTTCTCTGGCATGTGTGCTGTGGTTTGAGAAATAACAGTCCATTAAGATAGTCTTGATCCTCCCTGATTTTTATTGAATATTCTAAATGGTTGATAACATATCAATTTGAAAAAAAAAACAAAAAAAAACAATGGAATGGACTAGAGTGGTGATATAACAGTCAAAATATAAATTAATCCCACCTTACTTTATACGCTTATGAACAGCATGTAAGTTTGGGAGTATTAATATGTTAGTTTTCCTAGCAGTCAATGGAGTGAGCTTAAAACCTTGAGAAGTTAATCCATCCTGTAATTAGGTATTTTAATTTTAGGTAGGAAATTTAGGTGCTAAAGAATGTCAAGTAAGAAAGAGAGAATATAGTCATATTTCTAAACTCACTTATGACTAAGTTTCCTGAAGTTTAGGGACTGTTTATGTACAAAAAAACCCCATGAGGATATAAAAGAAAATCCAAAAAAATAACCATTAGTTTGCTAATGAAGTTAGCATGCATTCATTTCTGTCCTTTGACTGGTTATCAGATCTTAAAAGATCCCTGTTTGTTGATCAATATTCAGTTTATTTTATTTTAAAATATATTATTCCCAAAATGTAATCTGATTACATGTCATTGAATCTAATTTGGATATGAATCAAAAGAAAGGCAGTACAGACAACTACCACTGTGAATTTTTGGGGTTAATATTATATATTGAAAGTACTTAAACTGTTGACTTATACAAGTTTTTTCAGTATATCCTATGCTGTCAATACTATTTATAACATTAGAATTTAACATTAATTTTTTTATTTTAAAAGACTAATGAAAGAAAAGACAAATTTACATTCCATCTGCTAGAAAGCCTACCACAGAAGACATGATAAGTTCGTGCTTAATGTTATGCAAGCAAAGTCTTAACCCACTTGGAGTAACAGTTGCATACACAAGCAACTCTACTGAGATTAAGGGGATAGCTACATGTGTGTTCCTCGTACAAATGGAGGGAATTGCAGTATGTTTTTCAGATCATACATTTATTGAAGTGAGAACTTTGCCTTCATATTTGTTTTCAAAATATTAAGATTTCTGTATTAAAAATTTGCACACATATGCAAATTCACATGCAGTAATGCATACAGAATGTGCACATACATATATGTTAACATAGCAGAAGGATTGTGACATAAAAAAAGTAATTTGTCATTCTATAGTGGCAAATGATTCTGCACAAACTTTTTTTTTTTTTTGCATTTTGAATAAGACATCACACAAAATGCTCATGACACTCAGCAGGCACTGCCATGGGGGGTAGTGCAGCTTCATAGAATAAAGTCCAGAAATCGATAAACATTCTCTATTAAAATGTGTTTTCACTGTAGCATTCCATCAAAATGAAAGTTAACTTTTGCCACAATAATGCCATTTGTACAGTAACCCTTACTTTGTGGGTTTGATGTACGCAATAATTTTTACTTCAGTAATAAACTAGCTTATATTTTAAAATTATTTCATCCTTGTGTGGTTCCTTTGGTACCTTTTTTTGTTTTAAGACTGAAATACCTTCTTGGCATGCTTTTACTCTGATGTCTTCTTTACAAGACTTTTATAGCTAACACATTGCAATGAATAGCAGTATTTTCATACCTGCTGGATGGGTGTATCTAGCCCTGAGAAACAAATACAGAATCATTGTCTTCTACTCAGTCCTTTGGGCTTTAGACATACATATATAATTTGTATTCATATATTAAAATGATATTAAAGAAAAGTAATAATGTGAGTAAACAGAGGTGATTTACAGTACAAAAATATAAAGGGAAGGAAAAAAAAAACAACTACTTCAGTATTTTCTAAGTGGGAAGAAGGTAGTTCAATACTGAAAAATATTAGCATGTTAGTCAATTATCATTTAAATAGGAAATGTTATCTACTGTTGTGATTTACTCTTTAAAAAGAAAAAAAAAAAAAGAAAGAAATTGATAGTGATTCTTCACTGTATTTGTGATATTTTCTAGATTTCATGTCTCAATCCACTTTCCTATATAGAATAAGATTATTTTATTTATTTATTTATTTATTTATTTATTGGTGTATTATCATTCCATTCTATAAAGACTGCTATGAAAGTAATATCTATATCTCCTATTTTATTATTTGGCCTACAATGTCACAAGCAGTTGTTAGCAATATGGCAGTAGAGGTTGAACCTTCCTGCCTCTATTCCATTACATTTACTTGCCGTGTGGCAGATAGTAGCAGAGGGACAGTCTGACAGAATGGAGTCTGATACAGAAGTGTGTATGAAGCAAAAGTGTGTCATGGAATTCCTCAATACAGAAAAAAATTGTACCCATTGACATTCATTGATGCATGCTCAATGTTTATGGAGACCAAACAGTGGATGTGAGAACAGTGAGGTGGTGAGGAGCAGTGACAACAGTGACAGTGGGTCACCTCCACTTCTGCAGATTTTTATGAGTGTGGCATGCAGGCTCTTGCTCATCACTGTCAAATATGGTTAGCTAATAGCAGTGACTGTTTTGAAATATACTGTTCTGTAGCAGAACATTTGATCTATCGAATAGTGCTATTTTGCTCTTTCCATGGAAATAGAAGGCCTGACTTTCAGAGCAACCTACTTATATAGAATCAAGCCAGCAGCACCAAGCTAACAGATTTCCTACATGGCTACTTCACTACTGATATGGCTCTTATGCTTTATGTAAAAAATGCTTTATGTAATTGATGTACATCATCTGATACAAGTACCTCCAAAAGTGAGATTCTTCCCACTGGGATGCAGGACTTAATTAATTCCTAGATTGCTTTCTGTTTCCTTCTCATAAAAAGATGAGTAATTACAGATGTTAAACTTGAATAAGGATAATACCAAAATAAGAGGGCACTTACCTCATTCATCTGAGAAATGTAACAGATAATTCAATAAATAACATTAATGGTAGTTTAATACCTATTTACTGGGGTGAATCACATAAAATCATAGAATCATAGAACTGTAGGGATTGGAAGAGGTCTCCAGAGATCACCAAGTCCAATCTCCCTGCTAAAGCAGGTTCCCTACAGTAGGTTGAACAGGAAAGTGTCCATACAGGCTTCCAGAGAAGGAAATTCCACAAACTCTCTGGTTAGCTTGTTCCAATGCTCTGTCACTCTGACAGTGAAGAAGCAATTCCTCATGTTTTCATGGAAGTTCCTGTGTTCCAGTTTCTGCCCTTGTTCTATTGCTGCATGCCACTGTAAAGAGTTCACTCCTATCTACTTTGACTCCCACACTTCAGATATTTAAAAACAGTTATAAGATTCCCTCTTATCGTTCTCCAGACCTAGGAGTCCCAGGTCTTTCAGCCTTTCCTCATACAGAAGATGCTTTAGGCTCCTAATCATCTCTGTGTCCCTTCTTGGGACTCTCTCTATAATATCTGTCTTTTTTGAACTGAGGACCTCAGAACTGGTCACAGTATTTCAGCTACGGCCTAATCAGAGCAGAATCAGGGATCACTTCCCTCAAGAGCTGGACAAGCTCTTCTTAATGCACCCTAGTATATCATTGGCTTTCTGACTCACAAGAGCACACTGCTGGCTCATGATCAACCTGTTGTCCACCAGGACCACCAATTTCTCCTCAGATAACTTTTCCAATACAAGCAGGAATACAAGTAGGTACATGTGATGAGTAAGACTGTTTTTTTTTTGTTTTTTTTTCAGCTTGCTGTGCAGAAGTGATTTGCTAATAGCATTTCTGGAAAGGAAAGGGGACAAATTAAACTGTTGAAGAAAGACAAGTTTGATTGTGCCAGGTCAGCATGTGTGTTTGTGGCTGCAAAAGTTGGCAGAGTTAATGAAATCAAATATTGAAACAAACAATTTTAATGAAATTATTGTCATGGTATCGGGATGTTTATATACTTTATTTATTATTTGGAAACAAATATTTTTAAAAGGAGATTCAAAAGGTAAAAATACATGAATGATTATCTTTTGTAGAAATTATTTAAATCTTGTTGTCCCGTGCCTATGCTTTTTTTTCCAAATCATAATGTACGAGACCTTATAAGTGACTATTATATACATAACACTGCCAACAACATCTTTAGTAGCTTTGCACCTCATATTACTTTCATATATCATGTTAAGATAAAGGTAATTCTATAATTTAATTTCAGATACTTTAGAAATATATTTCCATCCTCAGTTTGTTAAGTATGCAGATTTGGTCCGAAGCCTTTTGACATCTGTAAAGATACTGAAAAACAAGATTGATTTTTTTTTTTTCCCTTTCTATTCAACAATGCAAGTATTTAAAACAAAAAGAAAAAAAAAAAAAACAATAGTACTGACTTTAAAGTCTTCATCTCTGCTTCAGATCTTCATCTCTGTCCAGAAATTAGTTTTAATGGAAATCCCATCAAAATCAATCAAACATTCCCAATGTTTTGAACTGACTTTAAGTCAGAATCTTAGTGAAGATATCTCAGATATACCATATAATAGTAATCCTACAAATTCTTATTTTTTTTTCCTCTTTTCGTTTCTTGTTATTTAACGAAGAAAAAAAAAAAAAAGTGACTCTTTCTAGTTTAAGATATATAAGGCAAGGAAAAAGAACAGTCATTAATCATCAGCGTTTTACTTCTTCCTTTTATGCTAAAAAATATACTGGGCACATCTGCTATGAAACTATATATCAAATTAAAACAACTTGACCTTCAAGTGCTTTCTTCTCAGTGTCCTTGTGACAAAGGGGAGCACTAACTTTTTGTCAGATACAGAGATATTTTTTTTATTTCTGTAGTCATGACTGTTAAACATGCTATGAAAAAAAGGAAAAAAACAATAATAACAGCCCCACCTCCAGCTTACCTTCAAGTCAAATTTAAATGTAAATGATTATCCAGTATGAGATTGTCATTGATCTAGCAAATACACTGTTGTGGAGTTAACATTATTGAAAGAATGCACAAAACTTTCCTTTCCTGAACCTGGGGGCACAAAAGGCTAGCATGTATGAGAAAAGAAAATGCCACTGCTCTTTCAGTTTTCCTTTGTCATAATTTGTAGCTTTTTCATCCATAGTTCTGACACTTAGTTCCAAGTGCTCTGTGTTAAAATGACCCTGAAAACAATACTTTGGTTGTTGTGTTTCTTGTATATTTCTTCCTTCTGTTTTTTTCTTAGCAACTTGATATTGCTTTCTCATGTACAGGACTTTAATACAGCTACTTCTGTATGCCTGGGTTTATCACTAGATCACAGCAATCCTCTCTTTTTAGCAACATACTGGAAAACAACAAATAATTCTTAATGCAAGACCTATGTGCATCCTTTTACAGGCAGAAGACCTTACTGTTTCAGCTGTCTATTCCATAAAGGATATAGACAGGCTTGGATGTTTTTTTCACACTTTATCTGGATGAGAGACATTACATCAATCAACTTCTCTAAGGTTAATCTAACTCAGAACAAAGTGTTGAAGTGGAAGATTTAACTGGGAATACAAGTTACTGAACAGACAGCTAAGGCAACTGGACTCTTAACTCACAAAAGTTAATTACTTCTCTAAACCTGGGTGATATGAACTAAGAGGTAAGTATTCTGAAAAATTCCAGTTGCTCTCTAAAACAAACAAAAACCAACAAATAAGCAAGCAAACAAACAATTTCCCCAGATATTAAAAACTTAGTACTCCATAGTGCTTTTTCACTAATTAGATAAAGAAATGTTTTTTATTTACCAGATTGCTAAGCAACCTCTATCAAGCTCTTGCCTTATTTTGTCTGCTATTCCACCAGCTACTGATTACTTGAATTTACATAGAAGTCCACAAACATGTGTGACACTGAGAACAAGAGGGAAAAAATGATAGAGGCATGGCCTACGCTGTTTTCTATCCACTCCTTTGTGGTTACCCCTGCAAAGATGTCCCACTTGACTCTGTTTGCAGTAGCCAAGACATGACAAAGGAATAATCTTGCACCCCTCTATGAAACATAACATGTCAAAAGAAAAACAACAACAACAACAAAACATAATATTGCTGGCAATAAAAAGATGTACGTTATGTTTCACAAAACTGCAATATATAAATTCACTTCCAAAATGAACTATCATCATACTAAAGATTTCATGGCAAGATGTTATATGGTTTTGTTGTTTTGTTAACACTTCATTACTTTTTCAAAATATACTATAGAACATTTACAAGTTATTATGAATAATCACAAAGCGATAAAACAAAATTATTCTTGCCAAATAAATGAGGAATGTAATGCAATGAAATCTTCTTCCATTCTCATTCTCAGAATTCCATGCTTCATAATAGATCAACAATCATTAGTATAATTAGTAAAGATATCACAGAATCATAGAAACCTTAGAATTAGAAAAGACCTTTAAAGGTCATCTAGTCCAACTCCCCTTTAATGAACAGGGACATGCAGAGCTACATCAGATTGCTCAGAGACTGGTCCAGCCTGGTCCTGAATGTCTTCAGGGAAGAGGTATTCACCACATCTCTGGGCAACCTGTTACAGTGCCTCATAGCCCTCACTGTAAAAGACTTATTTCTTATATCCTACCTAAATCTACTCTCTTTAAGTTTGAAGCCATTTCCCCTTGTCCTATCACCACAGACCCTTCTAAAGAGTCTGTCCCCTTCTTTCCTGTAACTCCTTGTCAGATAATGAAAGGCCACTATCAGGTCACCTTGGTGCCTTCTTTTCTCCAGGCTGAACAGCCCCAGCTCTTTCAGCTTATCCTTGTAGGAGAGGTGTTCCATCCCTTGAATCATTTTTGTGGCCCTCCTCTGGATGTGCTCCAACATGTCCATGACTCTTCTGCACTGAGGACTCCACATCTGGATGCAGTACTTCAGGTGAGGCCTCACCACTACAGAGTAGAGAGGCAGCATCGCCTCACTCACCCTGCTGGCCACACTTCTTTGTATGCAGCCCAGGGTACAGCTGGTTTTTGGGCAGTGGAGGCACATTATTGGCTTATGTGCAGCTTACTATTCACCTGTACCCCTGAGTCCTTTACAGCAGGGCTGTGCCCTATCCTTACGCTAGCTTGCACTGGTAGTGGATGTTGCCTCGACCCAGATGCAAGACCTTGTACTTGGATTTTTTGTTGTGGGGTAATGTGTCAAAGACCTTACTTAAGTCCAGAAAGGTAACACCAGTGACTTCTCCTTTGTCCACTGATGCAGTTACAGCATCATAGAAAGTCACAAGACTGGTCAAGCAGGATTTGACCTTGGTGAAGCCATGCTGGTTCTCTTGAATTAACCTTACTATCTTTCACGTGCCTTAGCATAGCTTCCAGAAGGATCTGCTCCATGATTTTTCCCAGTACAGAGATGAGACTGACAGGTCAGTAGTTCCCAGGGTGATCCTTTTTGCCCTTCTTGAAAATGGATGCAAGGTTGGCATTTTTCCAGTCACCAGGAACTTCACCTGGCTGCTGTGACATTTCAAATATCATAAACAGTGGCTTGGCATCTACATCAGCCAATTCTCTCTAGACTCAGAGATGCATCTTACCAGGACCCATAGACTTGTTGATATTCAGGTTCCTCAAATGGTCATGAATCTGATCTTCACTTACAGTGGGAAGGATATTGATTCCCCAAAATCCTTCTTCTGAACCAATCATTCAAGGGCTGTGTGATGAGTAGTTATCAGAGGAGACTGAGGCAAAAAAAAATTATTGAGAACCTTTTACCAGCTTGCCAGTGTCATCACTAGCAGGGGTATGACCTCCTAAACTTTCCTTTTCTGCCCCTTGACAAGTTTACTTCAAGTTGGGCCTTGGCTTTCCAGACCTCATCCCTCCACAGGTTAGCAGCTTCTTTGCTTGTTGCAGAATGGCCAAAGGACCAGAGGCCTCTGGGAGCACTGTACGAGCAAGACAGAGCAGGCAGCAGTGACTACATGACTGTGGGATAGTATGGCCTGCTGAAAAACACCAGCTGGCTAAGAAAAACAAGGTCAGCCTGGCCCTGTTCTGGTGGGAAACAACTAAGGAGGAAACTGAGATATGGGTGGAATGAGGGGGAAGAACAGACCCCTGAGAACGGTATCCTGATCGTAGCTATGGTGTGTTACCATGGAAGGTAAACAAAGGTGGTGGGTTTTACAACCAATCAATTAATGCCAAGAGTAATAAAACCAATCAGCTTGAACCAAGTGTGACTTGTAGACTATAAAAGCAGTTTGACCACAAGCAATAAATGGAGTTTGATGCACTCATATTGGGTCCTTGTCATCTCTCCCCCGCGCCGATCCACGAACAGCTCAGATTCCGGGAACCCAGCTTCAGTCCGCGGCATTTGCTCCCTTCCCATGGTAACTATCCCTGCTTCCGCTGCCTGTGCATCCCCTCCCCTCTTTCCTTACCTGTCCCTTCTGAACAGCTTGTAGTTGTTGATAGCTATTATCTAGTGTTGATAGATATAATCTAACAGTTTCTAATCTTTTAACATATGTCTCTGGGCCAGTGTTTCATACACTGTAGCTTCCTTGAATTCAGTGGAAATAAATTATTACTGAATGATAAATTAACCCCACGTAATTGCAACAGGACATTTCAAATGATTGGAACAAACACTAAAGAAACTTCTTTGGTCAGGGAAAGCTATGTGCCTTCTTAATGGTTCATTTTCTAAGCTATGTTCTACTCAGGGCTGTGATAGTTCATAGCTATTAATAATAATAATAACGTTGGTGGCACAATTCCATGTTACTACAAATGCAATTTTTCTACATTTAAAATAAATGTATGATGTTAAGAGGAACAGAAGATGAGGGAAAATACAAGAAAATAAGCATTGAGGAAGAAGGTGGAGCCTGAAGTCACTATTCATGTCTGAAGGTCATCTAATCTACACCCCCTGCACAAGCAGGGACACCCAGAGCAATGTCTTTTGAAGTTCTTTAAAGAGGAGACTCCACAACTTCTCTGGGAATCCTGTGCCAGTGCTGTTATTCACACAGTACAGAAGTTTTTCCTGATGTTCAGATGGAACATCCTGTATTCATTCCACTTTGTGCCTATTACTTCTGTTTTGGGACAGGATATCACTGAAAAGAGCCTGATCCTGTACTTCTCACACCTCCCCTTCAGGTATTTACTCACATACTTCTTTGAGATCTCCCTGAACCTTCTCTAGGCTAAATAGTTCCTCTCAGCGTTTCCTCACAGAAGAAACACTCCATGCTTGATTTTTTTTTTTTTTTTTAATAAAAATGCGTTGTTGTTGTTGTTGTTGTATTGTTTGTTTGCTTGTTTGTTTGTTTTTCATATGGTGGGCCCGAAAACCCTTCCAGTATCTATGAAGATCTTTGCATTCAGTGGCTGGTGTGTGACAGGTATGAGAGTACCCATCCCAACTCTTCACTCCCAAAGCCATTTTATTATTTCTGATATAGTGAAGGGAAATATAGTTGGCATTTAAAGAGCAAATAAATTTCAGGCACATGCAGTTTCATAAACTATAGCTGTAAAAACATAAAACAAACAAACAAAAAAACTCACAAATATGTAAAGAATCTGCAAAATAGCCACAACAAGTGAATAAAAAATTGAACTTTTTCACCAGATACAAACTCAACATCACTGACTACCGATGCAATCAAAATAAGGTCAGGAATACAGGGTAGAGAGAAAGACAACTTCTTCTCCAGTTTCATATTCACCAGGCACGTATCCCATAGGATTCTGTAGCTTGAATAAGAACACATTTTTCACGACTTTATTGCCTTTTTCTGTTGTTGTCATTTCCTGCCCTTGTTTCTTACTGAATGCACTGAATAAAAAAATCAAGATGATGTGACTGCAGGCTAGAAAGAAAAAGACCATTTGTGGTACAGTGGTAAACGTAACTGTAAACTGGATATTACTCAGTAAGATGAATCTACTTAGGAGAATCCCATCCTTTAGCACAGACATGCCAACAGGTTTTTATATTGTTGAATTTTAAAATCTCTGTTATTTTCAACAGTGATGAACAGCCCTGGAAGAAAATTAATCTCCGAAGAAATGAAATTATGACCCCCTTAATATGCTTGGGTCAACTCCTGGTTACAGTAGGGCATGTAGTACAGAATTGTTTTCTGCTGTTAAGAGACAGAATGATTGCATATTGCCACTGAGGGTGCTGACAGCTCATCAGTAGTTATTCTTGCACATTGGCATCATTCTCTCTTATCACACCACTCTTCTAGATACCCAGGTATCCAATTGCTAAACTGTGCCTACACTTCTTGAGTTATTTTAGAATTTAGTATGATGAAAACAGGCAGATATGTAGTATGATTAGACCTTGACAGAAACATCTTACAGACAATGAACCTTGGTCAGAAGCTCAAAAAATGCATTATTTCCCCAACAACTCTACCTTCTTTTTGCTCACATAAAAATGCTGCCTATTTTTTGAGTTAGTTTTATACTCCTCTCTTGTGTGATTTTAGAATATCCCCTTATCCAGTCCTTGGCAGGAAAGTACAGCAGTTTCTAATTTGGTTTGAAGTGGAAGCATCAGTCTTACATAGGAGGTTATTTTTCTTCTGCTATACACCACAGCAAGAACTACTGGCACAACTGCATCCAGTGGAATGTCATTTTGCTGTGGTCATTTTTTTTAAGGGCAGGAAGTAAGTATTGTAATTAATTTTCAACTCGATATTAAGAAAAAAATGAAACAAAACTTGTTGCTTTATTGAAAATTCTACAAACAAATGTATTTAAAAATCATGACCAAGGCAAAGCTAATCCTTTCGAATATAAGTACATTACCCACAATAAATAATAGTAGTACTAACTTTACTTGTGTGTCTCTAGGTTTTATTATCCCACTATCAGCTACTGACTTTGTAACTATTATTTCATCACTTTCATGTCCTTCTGGAAAAGTGAAGTGGTCATTCTCCAGTGCAATTATCTCTGCTCTAAACAGTCAAGATAAGAGGCCAAGCTAATTTAAATCTGTCTTTGGAGGTAATTTATGCTTTAACCTTGGTCTTGACATTTATTCTGTATTCTTCCTTTTTGTTCTCCCTAAACTACTCTAGCTGAGTCCATAAAACAAATACTTCATTGTATAAACCTCAGTTTTCCAGTCTTTTAATGGAATGCTAGACAGTTATGACTGTTAAATGTACATGCTTCTTTTGAGGATTACACATTTTACTAATGACTACAAGATGACCACTTCGCATTTTATTAATAACTATTTAAGAATGTAAATAATTATGCCAAATGTTTAACTATTTAATAATTATTTCAGAATTTTAATGACTTTGAATGTAGAAAAACTGACTACAATATCTAAAGATAAGAAAGAAATGAATGGATAAATTCCAGATTTTAAAATATTTTCTGAAACAATGATGCTTTCATAATTAAATAATTATCTCTTTCCATTTAATACAATTCCATAGAAGATGAAGAATGTTCTGAGCATATATAGTTCAAAATGCATTTAAAAAATGAATTTAAATAAGATTTTAACAGGAGAAAAAAACAAAACAAAACAAAACAAACAAACAAATTATTATTATCAACTGTCTTTCATGTCCAAAAGGATTTTTTTTTTTTGCAATCATTAATGTTTTTACTCCCATTGTATAGCGGTCAATATATAAAAGTCAGCAGGACTTTTCCTCCTGGCAATTTTGTGGCAAAATTAGTCACAAGTGGGATGGGGAGGAGAACTGGAAACAAAATAGTGCTAGTGAATTGATATAAAAACTATAGAATAACTTCTTGCCTAATCCAGGCCAGCTGTCCTGGTTATGCTTCCCTGGCTCATTGTTGCTGCGCCATAATTGTAGTGGCTACTCCCTACCAAGTGGCCTGGCCTGGCACACACCCGTTATTCAGCAATAACCAAAATGTCAGTTTGCTATTAACACTGTCTCAGCTGAAACCAGGATGCTACCAAATCAAGAGTATACATCTGAGCTTTACTCTCAATTTAGGGTGCAGATTATTACATGTTGACCCACAAGAAATGTATACCTGATCATTTTTTATAGGGAATGTATTGTCATCAGTTGGGACAGATTAAGTTTTCTTCACTGTAGCCCATATGGTGCTAAATTTTGGATTTGTAATGAAAAGAGTGTTTACGGCATACTAATGTTCTTGCTATTGTCAAGCAGTGCTTAAAAGCCAAGGTAATTTCTCCTTATGCTACCCTGCTACTGAGTAGGTTGGGGGTGCACAAGAAGTTGGAAGGAAACATAGCCAGGGCAGATAATTGAAATTGGTCAAAGGGGTGTGGAATCATAAAATATATTGAATTGAAATGGGACTTTAAAGGTCATCTAGTCCAACTCCCCTTCAACTAACAGAGACATCTTTAGGAAGATCATAATGGTCAGAGACCTGCCCAGCCTGGCCTTGAATGTCTCCAGGGAAAAGCATATTCCACATGATATGCATAGGAACAAAACTTTGGGGGAGTTTCTTAAGGACAGTCATCACTCAGTGACTGGCTGTCACTGGTCTGCTGCTGGTGAGTGATTACATTTGCACATTTGTTGTTGGGTTTTTTTGTTGTTGTTGTTCTGTGCTTTTTCTTTTGTATTTTTTTTTTCTTTTTCCTTCTCCCTCACTTTCCTTTTCAAATTTTTTTTTTTTGTAGTTTGTTTGTTTGTTTGTTTGTTTTACTTGACTCAGGATTTTTCTCGTACTTGCCCTTCCAATTCCCTTCTTCATTCTGCCAAGGTGATACACAAGCAACTGCATAGGGTCTTATTTATCAACTGTGTCAACAAACTGCAGAGAGTAGAAGATAATGTAATTATATCATTTTAATGTAAAATAATCCACATAAATTGCCCTGGATTAATTAAATTATATATCTGATTCACCAAGAGTTGGACAGAAGAGTTTATGAACACAGTAATAAGATGGTGCTATACTTAAAATTGAATATTGTTGGTAAGCTTTGAATAATCTATGCTTTTCAGTAAGGGAAAGTATTCCAAAGGAAATTGCTTTGCTAGTGTTTGGTACATAAGACATCATGTGAAAGCACTTTTTTTTTTTCTTTTTCTTTTTTTTTTCCTACAGAGCAAGTTTTGAAACCTCCACTTACTTACTGATCTTGCATTAAATGGTTTTGCTTTGATTAGCATTACTTTTTAGATGTTGGTAATAAACTGAATGTTGTTGTGTTTGTTGACAGCAAATGTCAGTAATAGTATTTTTTTATAAACTTGAAACTAATTATGTATTTGGAGTATTATGCTAGCCAGAGCAAGTAGGAGTATAAACACAAACTCATATTAAATATATTCATTTATTCATTTCCTTCTCCTGACAGGTTGTTTCTAATGACTAATTATACTTTTGAAGTCTTTAACCCGAACATTAAAGGAGTCATAAAAACATTAATATTTTCCTTGATTTTTTCTTTGTTGATTTTTTGTTTTAAGCTGGAAAATAACATCTCATACTGAGTTGAGTTCCACTGAAAATACTGAAATTAACTGTTAACATCTAAAGAGATAAGAAAGCCTTATGATGTTATGAGAGAATTAGTGCTAAAATTTGTTTTTACTCTCGTTAGTTGATGGTTCTTGCAGCCTGACAGAGTTATGCTTACTTTCTAACTTCAACCTTTTGTTAGACAGAATTTCTTATTTATATTTAAAGTAATTTAAGATTTAGTGATGCAAGCTTTCAGATGGAAATGTTTTAAAATACAGTTAAAAACACATAGTTAAATTATGCTTTCATTTGAAGTTTGTAGTATATAAATAACTCCAAGGAGCTACTTTTTTTTTTTTTTTTTTTTTTTTTTTTTTTTTTTTTTGGTGCATTTGAGCAGAATGACATACAGGGATGTTACTGATACCTTTCTTAAAAACAGCAGCCCTGATGTAAGTTTTGAACATATTTAATTTGGGGAAAACATAGTCTTGTATGAAATTAATAGCTTGATTAACCTACCTGTCATTTATCAAATATGTTTATCCTATGGTAACCTGGAAAGGAAAAATCTGCTGCCAGCGCTGAAGTTCATGGTGGAAACACTTGACTTTGGAAAAACTTACCTTCAGTTCCAGCTCTGAGCTGTGTTACTTTACATGGCAAGATATCTGTAACAAAAATGTCTACCTGCCTCATGTTAGGTAAAAACCGGTTTCAGCAGGATCAAAATGGACCTGTCACTGGCCAGAAGGTAAGCCAATGAATGAGTGCCTCTTTGATAATATAGTTATGCAAATAATAAATAAATAAATAAATAAATAAATAAATAAATAAATATATAAAGTGCAACCACAAATGAGAGATAACTAACAGGGAAAAGATGTGAGAGAAAAAGCCATGCAGACACCACATCCAGTGAAGAAGGATGGCAGGAGGATTTTCAGACACTTGAGCAGAAGCCCATGGTGTACCATGGTAGTGAAGATCTCCATTCTGCAGCCTGTGGAGAAGACTCCTGAAGCTTATGAAGTCTGAGGGATCTGTCTCCCATGGGGAGATAGATAATACTGTGGCAGACCATTCCTGAAGGACTGTAGGCCACGGCATAGATGCATGTTAGAACAGTTCTTCAAAAACTGCAGTCTGTGAGAAGCCCAAGCAGCATTAGTTTGGGAAGGCTGGTATCTGGGGAGGGAATTCACACTGGAGCAGGAATAGAGAGAGAGTGTGACCATGGAGGAGCAACAGAGACAAAGTGTTACGAACTGATGACAGCCTCTGTCCCCTGTTACCTTTTGCTGCTTGGGAGAAGGAGGCAGAATAGGGTGGATGAAGGAATTTTTAGTTTCCTTTCAGTTCTTACTGCCCTAATCCATTATAGGACACAAATTGTGTTAATCTTTCTACATTATGTCTGTATTTTCCATGATAGTAATTAATGGGTGATCTCACTCTCATCTCATCAAACCAGAAGCTTTGTTTATGTCCTACCCCTGTCCTCTACAGATGGGGAATGAGAGAGCAGTATGATAGAACCCAGATGTCCATCAGTGTTAAAGCAGCACAGCTGTAGAATGGAGTGAGATAAAAGAACTATAGTTCACAATGCACAGGTGGACGAGAAGGTATTTTCAGATAAATATGATTAATAACACTGAAGACCACCTTGTAAAAGAGTGGAGAAAGGATGTCTTTGGTATTACTATACAACACCTGCAGACTACAGTTAGGTGAAAGTACTTCAGTTGTTTTAAGACAAAATGCGCAACTCAGAGAAGGAAGGAAATGCAAATTAGGAGAAAAAAGGAAGGGAAGTTAGGGAAATAGGAAGGAAAGGCTCTGGAAATCAGTTTTCAATTTTATCAAATGGTGGCTTAAAAAAATTGCAAATGTATGTACATGTGAATTTATTCGTATAGGGATCTTAGGATAATGAAAAATCTGTGATTGTCATGTTGTGAAAACAAAACAAAACCACCAAAACCCTGCATAAATCTTGAAAAGCAGAAAAAAAGAAAAAAGAAAAAAAAAAGAAAAAAAAAAGTTTTGGTAAATTCCTTTTGTTTCAGGGACAAATGCAAAATTTGTTCCTTTGCTTAAGATCAGATTTATTCTATTTAAGAAAGTTAAGTCTCTTGCTGTCTTTTTGCCTATAATCGGTGATAGCCGAGCCGCTTTCCATCATCTATCAGTGCTCCTTGTTGACTGGTGAGGTCCCACAAGACTGGAGGCTTGCTAATATGACTCCCATTTACAAGAAAGGTTGTAAGGAGGATCCAGGGAACTACAGGCCTGTTAGCCTGACCTCGGTGCCAGGGAAGGTTATGGAGCAGATTGTCTTGAGGCAGATCACACGGCATGTGCGGGATGACCGGGGGATCAGGCCTAGCCAACATGGGTTCACGAAGGGCAGGTCCTGTTTGACCAACCTGATCTCCTTCTATGATCTAATGGCCCATCTGGTGGATGAGGGAAAGGCTGTTGATGTGGTCTACCTAGACTTAGCAAAGCCTTTGACACTGTCTCCCACAGTATTCTCCTGCAGAAGCTGACAGCCCGTGGCTTGGACGGGTACACTCTTGGCTGGGTAAGGAGCTGGCTGGAGGGCCGGGCTCAGAGAGTGGTGGTGAATGGAGTTAAATCCAGCTGGCGACCAGTCACGAGTGGTGTTCCCCAGGTCGGCGCTGGGGCCTGTCCTCTTCAATATCTTTATTGGTGACCTGGATGAGGGCATTGAGTGCACCCTCAGAAAGTTCGCGGATGACACCAAATTGGCTGGGAGTGTGGATCTGCCTGGGGGTAGCGAGGCCCTACAGAAGGATCTGGACAGGCTGGAGAGCTGGGCTGAAGCCAATGGGATGAGGTTCAACAAGACCAAATGCCGGGTCCTGCACTTCGGCTACAACAACTCCAGGCAGCGCTACAGGCTGGGGGTGGAGTGGCTGGAAGACTGTGTAGAGGAGATGGACCTGGGGGTATTGATTGATGCTCGGCTGAACGTGAGCCGACAGTGTGCCCAGGTGGCCAAGAAGGCCAACGGCATCCTGGCTTGCATCAGAAACAGTGTTATCAGCAGGAGCAGAGAGGTGATTGTCCCCCTGTACTCAGCACTGGTGAGGCCGCATCTCGAGTACTGTGTCCAGTTTTGGGCCCCTCACTGCAAGAAAGACATTGAGGCCCTGGAACGTGTTCAAAGAAGGGCAACAAAGCTGGTGAGGGGTCTGGAGCACAGGCCATATGAGGAGAGGCTGAAGGAGCCTGGAGAAGAGGAGGCTTGGGGGAGACCTTATTGCTCTCTATAACTTCCTGAAGGGAGGTTGTGGTGAGCTGGGGGTCGGCCTCTTCTCTCGTGTCATTAGTGATAGGACTAGAGGGAATGGTTTCAAGCTGAGGCAGGGGAGATTCAGGCTGGACATTAGGAAATATTACTTCTCAGAAAGGGTGGTCAGGCACTGGAATGGCCTGCCCGGGGAGGTGGTGGAGTCACCGACCTTGGGGGTGTTCAAGGAACGACTGGATGCTGTATTGAGGGACATGGTTTAGTGGGAGCTATTGGTGATAGGTGAACGGTTGGACTGGATGATCTTGTAGGTCTTTTCTAACCTTGGTGGTTCTATGATTCTATGATTCTAAGTAAATATTTCTGGGCTAATTCCAATAGAACTTGACAAAGATACTGTACTCCAGGGAAAATTGTATATAGTCAGACTCTCACACTTTATAAATAGCTTTAGCTCTGTTAAAATTTGATTACAATTGTTGAGAACATCTGAATATCATCCTGTGTTAATGTTAAATAATAGATAAATTACCTTTATGCAAAAATGAAAAATAAAGAGAATTTCTAAGAACAGGACAAGATATCCCGAATTTGCATCTAACAAGACTGATCTGGAAAAGGGATAATAATAAGGACAGTTAGAATCACTGACCACAAGTAATTCCATTTAAATCTAGTAAAAAATGTAAGGGTTCACTGAGCTCAGTGTTAAAAGGATCACTGGACAATGGTGCAGTAGCTCAGAACTGCAGTAGCCCTGGAACTTTCATAAACTTTGTGCAATTTACTCCCATTTAACATCTCTGGCAACATTCATAGGTTTATTGATGTTTCTATGTGTGATATTTACCTTCCTTGTTTTTCAGAAGGCAAAGCTGTAGAAATTTGGAATATTCTGTTCCAAGTTTTTCCAAGAATAAGCAATGAGCTCTCAAGAAGGGATCTAAAATAAATTTAAGATTGATAAGATTCTAGATGTTTTTTCTTAAAAACAACTCAGATTTTAACCTTGAAAACTGGACTTCTGGAGGTAATTTGGCAGCCATTATCAGTATGTTTTCTTTGATCCCTCCCTGCTCTGTGGTCTGCTACGAAGTCAATGACGTTGCTTATAAAAGCATTCCAGAACCAAGGCTTAAATAAGCTTCAATTTAAAAGCCATGTCAAAGGGACAATGGGCATAGAAGTATAATTTTTCTATATTTTGTAGGTATATACAAGTATATATATTAACACTTGCTGTTGATCCTGAACAAGGAAATATTAAAAATTGGAGGCACTGCTTTCAGAGCAGGCTTTGTTTAGAGGAATTTATTTTTATATTCTATTTTCTGCATATTTTTTTTTTAGACTTCAAATAATGACATTAAGCTGTTCTCAGGGTAGCTGGTCATACACTTTCACCTTACATGTATCTTCTATGTAGTACAGAGAGAGAAGAAAATGCTGGTATATAATTAGATGAACAGTATTCTCAGCAAAAGCTTCAAATTTTGAATATGAAATTTCAAACTACTATTAATGTGAAAGGAAGCATATTTGTCCTACCAAACACCACAGATCTCAATCAGTATTGCACATGATAAAGATGTCATTAAGGTATTAATTGGTTAATTAATTCCTACCTTATTTATCCAGAATCCAATGGAAATCTCTAAAAGATTTCCATTGTCTTTAGTCAGATTAGATCAAAATCCAAACAAAAAGACATTGAGTCAGTTAATGTTTACAAAAAAGAAGATCAGGAAAATAATAAAGTAGGGTTTAAATACTGTTTCTATCAAAATAAGGTATTATTTTTAGGAAAAGAACAAGTAAAAACTAAGAAAGTGAAAAAGTCATGAGTGATAAATGGACAAGGTACTGAGATTTAAGGAAAAAAAAGCAATCTAGAAACTAATTCTACCACTTGTGTGGTAGGAGAATCTGTTTTCTTCTTGGAGTCACCTGTACAAGCTGACAGATTTACCCTTCAGACAAATGTAGAGCTCCTTTTACACAGACCCTTTTCTTCTTGTAATGTTTCACAGACTTGCTAGACCTGTCAAAACCTGGCAACTTTGAGGAGTACCCCAACAGGACTGTGCACGTCAGGCTAAGAAGCTGCCCCTGTTAAAGATCCCTATTGCAACAGAAGCTACAGACAGACTGCACTGCAGTAATCAATCCTGGTGGACTTCATATTGCCAGCAGCACAGTAGCAATAAAGAATTAGTCAGGGAAATAAACTATCAAACTGAATGGAACAGAATAAGGAAATAAATAAAAAAAAAACAACACTTGAATACTTTTAACCATTTTTAATGATCAATATCTTTGTGATAGCCAACTGTCAGGACTATCACACTAATGTCAGACATTAGGTGTTACCAGTTTCTACCAGAATTCTCCATGTTGATTATACATCACATATTTCCTAAAATAGGAACAAATCTCAAAGGGAAATTGAAAATAAAATGAGAATTAATTTGCTAAAAGGAATATTTGAATCTGGATAAATGCATTGTCTCAGTCTCCCTTGCTACTTCTGTCTCAAGATGAGTGAAGAAAAAGACCTTGTGAAGAAAGAAAACCTACTGGAGACTTTTCCATTACTGTTTTCCTGTTTTAGAATACCTTGGCTTATTTTCTTGATATTCTGATATTGATACATGTGAGACTGACACTTCACAAATTTCTCTGATTACTAAAAATAACTCAATATAGTCATTATGCTCTGGAGACTGGCTGGCTGTCGCTTATCTGACCTGGTTGAATGCCAAGTATAATACTCCACTGCTCTCCCTATCCACTATCCCCAAATGTTTAATAATTTAAACTATTGACAATTTAATTCAGGCTGCTAATGAATGAGACGCTCGATTTTCAAGTAGCCACAAGGAAAACTGAATGACTTGAAACCAATACCGAATACCGAATGAAATCTTGCCACTTTAAAACAATTTCAAGAATGATTTAGTAAAGTATTTCCTTAGGGAAAATACTTTAATACCGATTTGCGTTTCCATTAAAATTAGCTTATACCATTTCCATAAGATAAACTTTTTACAAAATAGAAGACAAGTCATAGTGTTCCTCTTCATGGGGAATAAGCTATTGTTTGCTAATGACCCTTCTTCATCTCCTTCACATTCTTCAGAATTTAGAACCTCAACGACAAAATACCTTTTTAGTCTTTGTGAAAGAAATAGAGGATTTGGTCATATCCTGTGTCACCTATCATAAGACTATATCTGCTTTAAGGCCAAAATTTATTATCTATTAAAATTGTTTTCTGGTCAAATTTGAAGTTAGATTCTAACTATGTTAAATATAAATTTCAATTACTTTTCAGAAGAACTCTGCACAATTTTTATTTTTTTTTTTCTTTTCTGGAGTGCTTTTAAGATGTTGGATATGTTACCTATAGTATAAAGATGGACTGAAATAAAAAATAAAACTTGAAAAATATTTGCTCTCAAAGCTGCAAATTTTCATGGTCTTTGCTGTGTGTGACTTCTTAAGACGGCTTATTCAGAAATCAAACAAACAAAAGATTTGGTATCTTCATGGTTTTTTTTTTTTTTTCACTATATTTTTTTTCCATATATGTAAATATTTAAAATGAGTTCAGATATCTGCTTATTATTATTGCTTCAATTATGCTAACATAGAAGATTTCATAAACAAACCGGACAGAGGAAATTGTAATCTTCTAGAATTTCCATTGTCAGAAGAAGAAACAAAATGAAAAAAAATAAAAGAAAAAAAAAATAAAAGAAAAAAAAATGCTGTGGAGTCATGAAGAATTCTAAATCTTCAGAGAGAGATAAAAATGCAACACAATAACTTGCATATCAATTTATACTGCATCAAAACAGCAGTATATAATCCGGATTTTTCAGTTACTAGCTCATTATCCATCTGTAAAAACAGAAAAATTTTTATAAGACTTGACTGAAAATCTAATCTGCGGGATTTATTAGCAAAAATATTGATGACGAGAAAATTAAAACAAGAATTTAAAAAAGGATCAGGAATTAAGCTAATCTGGAAGTCTGTTAAAACCTAACCCCAAACCTATCTAAATCAATTTTACAGTTTTAGTTATTTTTTTTGGTTAGTCCTTTGAAATGGCATAGATATGACTGAGATATTGAAGACATCACAACAGGTTAAATCTGAAAGATTAGATTTGAAAACAAAATACCTTAAATTAGAGAAAACCCTCTTCGTATATATTACGCACATTATTTTCTGCACTTCATGATATATTTTGAATTTCAATTTAAGCAAGATTCCTGAAAATTGTATTTTGAAGGCATTTATGCTTGTCCAAAGACTTCAGGGTGATCTCAGAATGGAATCTTGTTTTCAAACAAATAGAACAGAAGTGAAGTCACTGAAAGGGCAGAAAGTACAAAATCTGCTTTTATATTTGTGCATGACGGTCAGCCCAAAGAAGCTTGTGTCAAAAGAGCAAATCCAACCTCAAGCATTGTGAATTTGATTATCTCATAATCTATTATTTCCTTAGAGAAGAAATTGTAACAGCTCTTTTGCCCACAGACAGGAATTTGTTGGTGTAAGGAACTTTTTATCCACGGTAATGTATCTGTTTCCACAAAACAGGTCACCATTTATACAGAATGTCACCAAGCAGACTTTATTCTTAGGAAAGTTTACTATTTGAGTGCATTAAAGTCTTTATGAATGAATAAATCACAGAAATACATTCAATTTTTAGCTGACAGAGCTACCCTTATGTCCCTAGAAACCCTCTACAACAATTTCTATCAAATATAGTGACATTTTAGATTAATTGCCAGTTTCTCCCCTGCTGAACTCAGCCAACAAACTACCTGTGACTCAAACGGATGTTTCTGCACTTCAGGAAAAACTACAGCATGTTTGTATTCCCTTTGCTCCCCCACCTCCATCAGCTGTGACAAATACTTTTAGCGGAGATATTGCAGGAATTTTACTCAAGAAAAGCAAGTTTATGTCTCACCAGTTATGCTGCAGCATAGCCTGAGTTTCCATCAGGAAGCATGTGGAGGAAAACAAGAGATGGAATATTACTAAAATAAAGGTTAGTTTCATTGAAATAAGCATACTGATAGTTACTGGTGCAAAAACAGGGAGACAGGTGAGAAGTGGAGGAGAAATGTGTTCTTAAAATTACTCTAGAAAATATATTTGTTCTGAGCTCATTTCCATTAAGATTTTTATAAAGATAGAGGGAGAAAAAAAGTAGCCATCCAAGGAAAAAAGGTCCCAAAGGGAGCTAATCAGAGGCAGAGTAGACACAACACACAACAGTACAACAGTACTGCGTGACAGTAAGAAAAAATGTTAGGACCAAAGCACTGTGTCAAGTCTCCCTTTGGATTTCATTACGGTCTTCAGGCACCCCCGGGAATTCTCTCATGGGTGGAAGATGAGAATGGTTTCCCTGCAGATGCTTTAGCAAATGTTACCATTCCCCAGCTGGAAATTCAGCATTGCTTGGAAAAGTGACTGGCACTCACAGCTGAATCTATACGTACTACCCCTGCTGTCCTTTTATCTCATTCTCTGAGCATCAGTACCCTCCTAATTCTCATACACATACTTTTGTAGTGTCCTTTTATTCTTCAGTTCCTGCTCTTCTTAGAGAGATGGGAAAATATGTCTAATAGTCTGCTTTAGCTGCATTTCATTTTCTATTTCAAAATACTTAATCATCCAAATAAAATTGGATTAACAAAAACTGCGGAGTTCTGCACAGTTATGCATAGACTCATCATAAATTATCATTTCTTCCTGAATACTTTATTTCTTCAGTGACATTCAATTTCCATTTCAATTTAATTTTATTTTTCCCCAAATCCACCATTTCTGGAGGAAGACATGGAAAAGTATTTTATATGGGAAATATTTTATCTATATGCAGAATTTGTAAGGCCTTATTTATTGTGTGTGCGTGCGTGTGTGTGTGTGTAGTTATAACTCATTTCCTTTCTCATGCAATAAATGCTGTTGATCGGTTCTTCTGGTTTTATTTGTTGGATTTTTTAAACTTACCCTAGTCTCACTCCAGCTTTCAACTGATTCATCCTCCACAGTCAGTCTCCATTTTAAAAACTATAAAGCTATGCAAACTTTTTGTCTCATTCCTTCTCATCTTCAAAAGAGATTATAAGTCAAGTCTTTGTCTTTTTGGTTTGGTGTCTTCCACTTCCATGCTATCTATGGATCAATAGCTTTGGGCCTTTGAAAGCAAGATCACTCTTGCTTTCTATGCATCTGTTTTGGAAGAATGGAGATGTGGAACCAGTCTCAAAGGCCTACCTGGAGGACAAATGCTATGGTGAAAGTCCATATATATCTGAAGTTTGAAGCAGCTTCAGAAGCTCTGGGAATAGCATTTATTTGTTCTTACTGGGACTATTTGAAGCTATTTCTTTAAGCATTAAAACTAAAAAGTTTGGATATAGTAAAATATATTAGCATAAAACTATCTCAAGATCCTGGGGAATATATCTATTACAAAGAAAATAGTGTATTCATATTAATTACTGCTACTATACAAATATTTCTAGGTAGAAAATACTTTTATATGGGTGCCATTTTTTTTTTTTTTCCTATTCTTAGTTAAAAATTTGAATTTGAATTTCAAAGTAATCTCCAGTGCCTAGGAAAAAGTCTTTGCTTCAGGCCTGTTGTGGAATGAATGCAATTTATAACTTATTTCTCATTTGCAGCCTCTGAATGTATAGACATAAAGCTAACGGTACATTGTATCTCCAGAACTTTATACTCAAGGATCACTGATAATGAATTCCTCAAATTTACAGAGAAAGTATCATGATTACAGTAGCTTCATAGGCACTTAAGATTCTTCATACAGCCTTTATAGAA
Organism: Alectoris magna; assembly: GCA_030625065.1. Classification (NCBI taxonomy): domain Eukaryota; kingdom Metazoa; phylum Chordata; class Aves; order Galliformes; family Phasianidae; genus Alectoris; species Alectoris magna. The sequence goes on from CM060560.1 coordinate 38,147,338, forward strand.
AGGATTTTAAGACATATATTTCCGTTCTTGTTAAGGTGTTTTTTTTTTGTTTGTTTTGTTTTGTTTTGTTTCCAAGAAAGCTAGCTACAACAAGCCTGTGTACACACCATATTTTTTTTAGTCACAGGCAATGCCTTCTTGCTTTCCTATTACACTGCATGATACTGCCATGATTGAATCAGTGTCATCCACTAGATATAGCCAGAATGTCAGCAACTGTGGTAAAGGAAAGGGAAAAGAAAGAACATGCCATACAAAGCCTTATGCTGCAATATTTTGTAAAGACACTACTGTCAGTCAATACCCATCAGTGTTGCTAATGCAAAGCATAACATTCATTATGGATTTAATTAATGTGAATTGAGATAAAGTTCAGTTATACAGTGCAATATTCCACAGGAAATTCATAGAAATTCATGGAATTTGTTGTGAAAAAGGGAAGATGGAGAAAAATGAATGGGAGACACTCCTTGTGCCCAGTAACTGACAGACTAACAGATCAATTCAGATATGTATTAAGCATCCAGGCATAATGTTCTGATGTCTGAGATGAAATATTTGTAAAATATATGCCAATGACTCAGTTGCAATTTTTCTTTCTGTTATAAGGTGATTGGAATTTGACTGGAGACAGGGACAACAAACATGGAATAAATCAGATCAGCATTTGCTGTTGTTTAGTTTTTAGAGAAACAAGATTTAATGTAATTAATTACTTTCAAATGCATATTATGTTTAATTAAAAAGATCACAATAAGTCATGCAAAAACACCTTTATTACGCTATTTAGGTAACTCACTTAGAATCATAATATTGTAGAAAGGTATAGTTTGGAAGGCAGTGTAAACATAATCTACTGCAAACTCTCCTACTATGGGCGGGTTGCAATCCACTAGATCAGGCTGCCCAGGACCCCTATGATTCTATGAAAAATAGGAGTCACACAAAAGTGTAAATATGCAGAAGAATGCAACGAATGTGTAAATATATAAAAAGATGTAAAAAGATCAAACACTTGATTCAAAATACAGTAAAAGAACAGAAGGGAACAATAATAGTCATATAAGAGGAGCTGAATAAAGAGTAGCAGACAGAAAATATTCATTTCTATCTGGAGAAAAAAAAAGTAATAACTATACAGGGAAACTGTAAAAGAATCATAAAGGAGAAACAAACAAACAAACAAACAAACAACAAGAAAACCTAATACGAATATTATGGGGAAAAAAAAAAAAAAAAAAAAAAAAAAAGAGATTTCAAAGAATGAAACTGCAATAGCATATTCTATGTTAAATTTTCTTTACTGTAATGCTTGTTGAACTCCTCTTTTTTTGGATTGAATGTGAAAATTGGTATCTTGTCTGCTAAACCACACATCCAGCATTATCACCTCAGCAATAACTTCAGTATTCTCCCATACTTATACAGTTTGCAATGTAACAGTATCACTCTAACTTCTCCAGGCTGATGTCTGCTATATCCTAAGGTTTTTAACCTCTGCAATTTTTTTAAATCCTAGCAGTACAAGCTGTAGAAATATCAATGTTACATACGTTATATATGCCTGTGTACCACAATACCTTGATCTGGCATAACTTCATCTTTGTCATGTAATGTGCTGAGCAGCTTCAAACATATGTTTCTAAGTAAATGATTAATGCCTTGTTTAATTGCTAGATAAATATTTTGCACTTTGACTTAAGGTATTAAATGTGAAAGGACCAACTCTCTAATCTACCCTATGAATTTTTATCTTTTAACACAAAAATTGTCTCTCTATATAAGAGCTCAGTGCAGATGCTGATTCAGAGGAGCTGAATATAGTACAAGATAGCAAAGTAGCTCATCACACTGAAAGCTTATGCTTTCAATCCATGAATTATAAACTGCACTTCAAAATAGGATCAATAGCAAATGGGTCCATAGGAGGGCCGTGAGGTTGATCAGAGGGCTGGAGTACCTTTTCTGTGAAGAAAGTCTGAGAGAGTTGGGATTGCTCAGTCTAGAGAAAAGAAGGCTCCATAGAAATGTTTTAGTTGCCTTACAGTACTTAAATGGAGTCTACTGGAAAGACAGGAGAGACTTAATCAGGGAATGTAGCGAAAGGAAAAGGGATAACAGCTTTAAACAAAAGTAGAGTAGTTTTAGACTAGGTAAGAAATTATTTACTCCGTGAGTGGGGAGGCACTTGCACGTTTCCCAGAGTAGCAGTGGATGCCCCATCCCTGGAGGTGTCCAATGCCAGGTTAGATGGGTCCCTGGGCAGCCTGATTTGGTGGGTGGTAGCCATTCCCATGGCTGTGGGATTGGAACTAAGTGATCTTTAATGTTCCTCCCAATCTAAACCATTCTATGCAGTCCATAGAATCGTTCTGTCTATTTTGCTAGAAAACATACCAAACTGTACATAGAAGGAGTCTGCATTAATTAGTTCAGTAATAGGTATCTAAAGAATAATTCTGCATTTAACTAATTAGATCACAGGTGCAAGAGATCTTTGTACTCACTAGCTCAAACGGAGAATAACTGGTTAATTTTTGTTTCTTTTGAAAATCTGACTCTCAATTAAATAATGAGAAGTTAACTGGTTAATTTTTGTTTCTTTTGAAAATCTGACTCTCAATTAAATAATGAGAAGTTGTAGTGGTTTGAGCAATTTTAGAAATTCAGTTTTTCAGTAAGAAAATTACATTTTTCAGCAGTTCTGTGAGTTAGCTTATCTGATGTAAATAATTTACAGTAATATATATGAGAACAGCAGGTCTGAGTGGGTTGGTGTGAGATTCAGGTCTAAAATGAGGGCTGTCTTTTCTAATGAGGGGCAGTTGAGAGCTACCGTATGCTCCTAACTTTCAAATTAGTAGTACCATCTGTTAAACAAGTTATTTCTTTTTTCTTTTTTTTTCATTTTAATTCTTTTCTTTTATAGTTAAGCTTAACTATTACTCAATGATCTTACTTCTAATCTCTTTGCCTGCAATTTTCAAAGCTTTTAAAATTAGATTCATCAGGTGTTTACAAAGATATTCATGTCCTTGAAAAGTGTAAAGATCATAATGTTCTCCCCCTACATAAAATTTAGTTCTTTCACATTACAGAAACCATGAAAACGTGCAGATCTCAGCTCCGCTGGAAGCCATGCTATTTTTATATTCACGTTTTAAGCCTATTAAGTGCCCAGAAAATTTGCTTTCATGGCAAAATTGGCAGGTGTCAGAGGACTGAAGAAGTATAGATGGGAAAAAACTATTAGCAAAACTATCATCTGTATTTAAATTGTCTCTATACAAAATAAGTTCATGTTAATAATTTTACAAACAAACAAACAGACAAAAAATCCTAGACACACACATATTATTTGTTTAGTAAATTGAATTCAATATTTCTAGAGTTTGTTGTGCTTTATTTTTGGTAACAGTTTATTTACTGTGCTATTTTAGTAGTGTGGAACTGCTTAGAAACTTTAGCTTTTGTATGTCAATGGAGTAATGTCTTTCCTTGGACATTTTAACAACTTTTCCAGATATGCAATTATTTGTTAAATGCAAATTAAGCTCAATATGCTGAGCCTACTCTGGTCTATATATCGCCGATGTCTTTCAAAACTTGGTTGTAAATATTTCAGGCATCTTTCTTTAAATTCCTTCCTCTACTTTTTTTTTTTTTTTTTTCCTTTTTCCAAAGGAGCTATATCATTTTAATATTATTTTTATCTTTCTCCAGTCATTATATCACAGAGTAAAATTGTATGAAATGCCTAAACTCCTGCACCTTACTCATCCCTTGTTCTTCTTCATTTCTGCCTCTTCCTCTCTCCCAGCTATATTGTTCTTCTGTTGCATAAAGGAGTTACAGGTAATAAATTAAACAAATAAGAGGAAGAAATGTTTTGACCGTGTTGCTCACTGCACTACCATAAATGGAAGCGAGATCCTCTCCCTCATTGCACTGCTATGGTTCCTCTTTTACCCAGAATTGGAAATCATGATGTGTGGAGTTCTGTAGACTTCTACTCTCAGTGTATCCTCTCAGAGTGCTGGAACTCATGGAAGCTGGCTCTTTACAAAGGAAATGTAGTTTTCCATCAATATGTTCTATCACTAAAAGAGCTTGCTGCATAATGTCATGATATGGAAAACTGACAAAACCAGGACACTAATGTAGCAGGAAAAATATTCCTCCCTCTCCCTTTTTGTTAAGTCAACTTAGTAGATTTTCCAATGTTTTAATGAATTGATTCATTCAGCACAAGTGAAAATAAGAGATGACTTTAGGGAGACACTGAATATAAACAATCAAGGGTAAGGGAAGGAGAAATAAAGAAGAACCTCTTAACTTTGCAAAGGTAATCTCAATAGATAGCTTTGAATTTCCTTTCAGCTGTTCCCAAAATACATTTTTTATCCTCCCTCCGTCCCTCCGACCCTCCCTCCTTTCCTTCCTTCCTTCCTTCCTTCCTTCCTTCCTTCCTTCCTTCCTTCCTTCCTTCCTTCCTTCCTTCCTTCCTTCCTTCCTTCCTTCCTTCCTTCCTTCTTATGAAATTTTCATTAAAATGTTCCTGTTACATTTGTAATACTTAGCCTTTTCCCTTGTGGAATGGGAGGAGTTAATGTGTTACATTTTCTCCTACTTATGAAACCTTCCCTTTCTTCCTCTAAGCAGCTATATTTAACTCCAATATTTTCTGAACAGTCAGCAAAAATATTTAAAATATCAACAAGAAAGAATGGTAAAATGAATGGTGAAGATGCTTTGATTGTTTTCTGCACTAGGTCAAATCATTAAAAAAAAAAAAAAAGTGTTAAAAATGAGGTTATAATTCTTGTTAAAATACAAGCATTGGAAACATAAAAAGGTATCCTTTCCTTTGATGTGTATTAGGAAAAAGGGGGTAAAGGCTTATCAGCTTCAGTGAATTGTATTTTCTCTGTGAAGAATTTAACATAACTGTAGATTTGGTTCACTTGAGTAGCATGTCCTCAAAAGCCAAGAATCAACCACGGAGTAAGTTATACACTTAAAGTAAATAAGCCAAAAGGCAGAAAAGATTAAGGTTCCTTCCTCAGATTCTCCCCAGAGAAGTTGTTGCGGTAATTTTCAAATTCCTGTGGAAGAAATGAGAATCAGCTGTTTTTTTTTATGTACACTAGTCCTTAACAATATAGTTGTTGTTGTTGTTGTTGGAGTGAAGTAAAACAAAATCAAATGCATTGGAAACTCAATTAAAAACAAACAAACAAAACAACAATGGATTGAGGAAATATCATGAACCACATTCAAATGACAAATCTACAAGAAATCTGATCCTCTTTGCAGCAATTAATTGTTTTCTTGTAAAAACAATATGAAATTGATTCATTTATTCTAAAAAAGAAAACAAGGATTAGGACCTTTGCTTTCTCCTGTGATTTTTAAAGAATTTGTATGAAAAACATTTTTTTTAATGAGATATTCTTTAAAAATGAAAAGACAAAAACTCACTCTTTCGCTTTCTTGAACATTCTTATAGAATTGATATTAATTATATTTTTACATCATTTTACCAAACAGATGAAGTCTTAACACACCTACAGCAGTGTCACTAGATGGACTTACTTAAGTTATGATTAGCTCTAGACAAAGCAGCTGTTGTTTTGGTGTGCACAGTGAGGGCTGCCACTCTTTAGAGACGACCAAAAGGAATAGGTGGCCCTCACCGCCACACTAAAATGCGAGCTGGCAGAGATCCCCTTTTCTTCTGTCGATGACACAAAGTCATTGCCAAAAACAAACAAACAAACAAACAAACAAAAACCACAACTGTCTGACTGAAAGAATAGTGAAAGATTCAGGGTAGTGGAGATCAGCACAAGATTTCCATTAAGAAAGAAGTAGCTAGTACTGTGAGATTAAATATAACTGATGTAACAGAAATTAGAAACTTAAGAATAACTGTTAGAAAAGGTTAGTATTAGAGACCAAGAAAATTAGATGTGTCTGAAAACTGAAATTTGAAATGCACGGAAGTAACAGCTTATTTGGTAGATGTTAATATGCATAATGTCTATTTTTTTTTCTGATTGATCCCACTGGCTTTTTGTTAATTTGAACTACAAAAAGTCAGCTGGCAGGTATGATAATTCAGCTGTAGCTGGAGGCCAAATCAGGATTAAACTATGAATCTACAGACAGTAAGGACACAGTGAGTTCTATTTGTTTTCAAGAATTCATTTCTAACATCTGTACAACTAAGGAAGGCGAAGCAGATACGCCTTGATAGAAGACTTCTAAATTGCTGCCTCAATCTAATGAAAGTTTTTCTGAGAAAACTAGTGAATTAAGCCAAACAACCTGTGTGGACTGAATCAAGCTGTTGTTACACAGTAAAAGTTCTAGAAATCTTTCCATATATATACATATATTTATATATATACACATATATGGAAGACAGCTATGAATATTGAAAACAAGTTCTTTTGAAAAAGAGGTATCCAGAAAATTTTCATGTTTCAAAGGAAAAATCAGAATATTTTCAGAAGTTTTTAAGACAGAGTCCCAAGTAACTTCAGAAATTCTATGACTATTACTTAAATTCTCAATTTTAGAATCAGACCAAAGGGATACAAAATTAACAGCAACTTCTTAAAGAGATGGTCTAGGGGCAAGAGAAAGATGAAAGCAGAGTGACCTTCTAGAAGACCTAGCTAGGGGAGATTTTTTGATTTTTCCCATGAAGTATATGATTAAAAGTTGCTCCCAGCTAACTCTTAGTCGTGTTTGAAAGCAGAGCTTAATTTGTCAGGAAAAAAAAAAACAAAAAAAAACAAAAACAAAAAAAAAAACCCAAAAAACATAAGCAAGAAACAGTTGAGAAGTTCAAAGAGAAATGATCCGAAACTTTTCTCTACCAGATTACTCTGTGGTAGCAGATATAGATTAGGACCTGAAAGAGCAAGTCAAAACTGTAAGTATGAAAAACATTATAAATGCTGTGTCCAGCAATTCTACATAGCCATATCTTGTTGAACTATAAAAATGCATAAATGGGAAGAACAAATGGAAAGCATCATAATGGACTCTTCATCTTCCTTTATGCATCACGTATGACACATCTCTAGTGACCCACACCAGCATCAAGAAGAAACAGACATCATTAGATTAGGTACTAAACTAAAATAATGCTATTATTATTATTATTACTAAATAATATTGAAAATTTATACCAATGGTTAAGTAATAAAACCCTCAATTTTCTCTGGGGCAGCATTTTTCTGGAGATACAATAGGACAGATGATATGAAGTATCTTATACAACAAGAGACTAAGAGAGCTAAGACTGCTTAGGCTGGAGAATAAAAGTTTAAAGGGATCTTATATAAACAAACAAACAACAACAAAACAAAAACAAAACAAAATAACAACAAAACAAAAACAACAACAACAAAACAAAGACAACAACAACAAAACAGGATTACATCAGAACACAAAAAAATCCACAATCTTGTTGTAAGGATTTTCTACCACTCAAGTAGAGTGCTCGTGGAGTGGCAGTCCTTGGAGATATTCAAAACATGACTGGACAATCTTTTTTAGCTGGATCTGTAAGAACAGGATAGTTGGACTAGATGTCTCAAGAAGTTCTTTTCAATCTCAACCATTCTGTGATTCTGTGATTTCTGTCAAGTTTTTAAATTTACACTAATAATGAGGTTTTTTTTTTATTTCAATGTTTTCAACGTATTTGGAGTCCTTTAATGAAATCTTTAAATATCATATGCATTAACATTCTTTGAGAAGCAACTATGCAGAATAAAGACAGACAGAAAGTCTGCCTCCTTGCCTTCCCTCCATGCTTTGAAGGGAGGAGATGAGGCATGTGATGTGGAAAACTTTAAATCCTTTAAATTTCAGATGTTAACATAAAATTGTTACTTTATATTTTACTACTTGTCTTCATCCATATTTGTCGTAGGTTAACTGACTGGTTCACCTCCTTAGTATTTTGGAGAGAATGGAAATACATTAAACCTTAACAGACATCTATGAAAGTGGAAGAAGTGGGGAGAAGAGATTAGATGAATCACAGATCTACCAATTCTAGAAATATCTTTTCATATATTAACAATATAACATGATCAGGAATCTTTGTGTAATAAAAACATAAAATAGGACACATTATTCCTTTTGCAGCAAATTATTTATTTGTAGCAACAAATATTTAGATTGATAAGTATCACGAGCAAATAATCCATGATTACTCACTGAAGGCATATGGAATGATTACACTTGTGTCTTTTTAAAAAGTTCACTTCAAAATACAAATTCTCCAAGAGCGTATGGGTCAGAAAACAACTTTTCTTGCAGATGTTTTGAACTATTTTGTACACAGAATCACAGAATCACAGAATTATCGAGGTTGGAAAAGACCTAGAAGATCATCCAGTCCAACCATTACCAATACTTCCCAGCTAAATCATACCCCTCAACGCAACATCCAAACGTTTCTTGAACACTCCCATGGTCGGTGATTCCACCACCTCCCTGGGCAGTGCATTCCAATGCCTGACTACCCTTTCTGAGTAGTAATACTTCCTAATGTCCAGCCTGAACCTCCCCTGGCACAGCTTGAAACCATTCCCTCTAGTTCTATCACTGATTATACGAGAGAAGAGGCCGACCCCCAGCTCACCACAACCTCCCTTCAGGAAGTTATAGAGAGCTATAAGGTCTCCCCTGAGCCTCCTCTTCTCCAGGCTGAACAATCCCAGCTCCCTCAACCGCTCCTCATAAGGCCTGTGCTCCAGACCCCTCACCAGCTTCGTAGCCCTCCTCTGAACACGTTCCAGGGCCTCAATGTCTTTCTTGCAGTGAGGGGCCCAAAACTGAACACAGTACTCGAGGTGCGGCCACACCAATGCCGAGTACAGGGGGACAATTACCTCCCTGTTCCTGCTAGTAACACTGTTTTTGATGCAAGCCAGGATGCCGTTGGCCTTCTTGGCCACCCGGGCACACTGTCGGCTCATGTTCAGCCGAGCATCAATCAGTACCCCCAAGTCTGTTTCCTCAACACGGTCCTCCAGCCACTCCGCCCCAAGCCTATAGCGCTGCCTGGGGTTGCTATAGCCAAAGTGCAGGACCCGGCATTTGGTCCTGTTGAACCCCATCCCATTGGCTTCAACCCAGCTCACCAGTCTATCCAGATCCCTCTGCAGGGCCTCGCTACCCTCAGGCAGATCGACACTACCTGCCATTCTTTCATTCTTGTACTGAAAAGTATGTTTTACAAAATCTCTCTAATAATCCTTATCAGGATCCATTGTCTCTGATTAGTATTAACAAGGAGAATAAATAATATTATTACATCTGTCAATGTATTAATTTCTAAGATAACTGAATTCCTTTATGCTAAAATGAGTTAGAGCATGTTAGCTAGTTCAACTGAAAGTTTCAACTGAAAGTCAACTTTCAGCTTTTTAGAAGTCAGATAAAAGAAGCAGTGTACCTCCTCTCCCCTCCTCTTCCCTCCTCACCCACTTTGAGGAGCAGTGGGAGAACATCCTCAGCATCATCAGGTTATATAAAAAGGTTTCTGAACAGAGCTCTGTATGAATCAAAATTCAAGTTTCGGTCAAGCTTAAATACGAAAATTATCCAAACCTCTTTCTATATGAAACATAGAATCATAGAATCACCAAGGTTGGAAAAGGCCCATAGGATCATCCAGTCCAACCATCCACCCAATAACTTGAATATGAATAACTCGACTTTTCCTCAAAGCCTTCCTGACAGGTATTTCAATGAAATAAGTACTTTACTAATGCTAATGGGTCCTGCTCTATCACCAAGTAATTCCTTATTCTCTGGGTTTGTTTGTTGTTGTTGTTGTTTCCAGTTAAAGGATACTCATTATTAGAGTAACAATGCCAGAATCCTGATAAAGAAAGGAAAAATTGAAATAATACTCAAGAGCTAACCAAATAAAATTAGTTTATGAAGAAGGTAGTAAGTTGTCATCTCTTTCTTTTGCTCTCATAATATGCCAAAGATATAAGATGCCACAATACTAGCAAGCAGGTTGAGTCAGAAGATTCAGAGATATTAGTTTTATTATTATTAATAATAATAATAACGATAAAGAACAATACTGTATCATCAAATAGAGATAATTATGAAGAAACATAAAGAAGCTATGAATAAGAACTTACTGTCTTTATTCTTCCTCTGCAGAGTTCATTTTACCTGTAAAAGAGGTTACTGTATCTGAGCTTTGTATATCTGTATACTGTATCTAACCTTTGCTTAAATGCGCTGGAAAGAATCGGTAACCAAGACTGCTATAAAACCAGCATAAGATCAGAAAAGATTATTATTATTATTTTTTTTTTAACAGAAAAAAAACAAGCAAACAACAACAACAATAACAACAAGAAAAAAACTTTACAAACTGGAGTATCATCTATTAAATTGTTTACTATAACTGTATATTATGTTGGATGATTTTTCAGTTCATAACAATATACACCAATATGGAGCTTTCATTAACTGCTTTTAAGATGCATAAATAACAGTATAATTTAGAAATCAAAGATATTATCTTATATATCTATAGCGTCTGTTGTATTCTATATGGCATTGACACCACTATATTAGTGTCAAAGCATTTGATTTTGGGGGTAATTAAAAGAAAAAAAAAAAAAAAGCTTAAAAAAAATTCAAATCAGCCATTTCAGAAGAGCAATAAAACTATCCCATCGATTCAGTTTTCAGGAAAAAATAATCCTCTGCAGGAGAACATCTCTCATGACGTCAGTCACAGCACCTACTGTGGAAAGATGTATTTGCTTGCTTGTGCATCAAAGTACAAATATGTACCTGAGATTTGTTGATACAGTAAAAATGAAATACTGCATGTTTGTGGGCAGTGTGCAGATCTGCACACATTTTCTAAATTAACAGACCTAAAATATTCCTATTCACTTTGTGTGTCCTTCTTGTTATTTATAGAACCTATTTCAGGAAGATTAAAAAAAAAAAAAAAACAAACAAAAAAAACCCACAAAAAAACTAGCAATTTAATTTTAAAGAACTTAAAATGTATTTTAAGAAATCTTAGGAAATAAATACTTTCAGAATTGATGCCTCAGAATTTGTTTCCCAGAATTCAGAATTTTAGGAAAATTGAAAATAAATTAAACATAAAGTAGAAGTAGATCAAGAGGAAATGTCTTTCATTACGGAAAATGTTATGTCGCTTACTGAAACACTACGCACAGTTTTGAGATTTTTTCAGTCCAGTCATATTTTCTATATTACAGCTCAAAAATACGAAAATAAAACAGAGAGGCTATTTCGTGGTAGTCATTCATAATATTATGCCCTAAAAACAATGCCTCAATGCTTTCCTGAATATCTAACACTGAGTTTTCTCTGACTCCATTCAAAGAGTTTCTCAGTTGTTAAAAAATATTTTTTATTCTTGAACTTGCTTATGATAATATATCTATATATATTGCAGCTAATTAAGCAATCATTTTAGATATCCGAAGAGTATCTGTGTCTCTATAACATAAAAATTGTATAAATCAAACAAATAATAAAAAAGAGCTTTCAGCTGATGCTCTAAAATTAACAGCTCAAAGCTGCTACTGGAGATTTTGAATTATGAAGAAAAATGAAAAAAAGATATTAAGACATTCTGGGGATCTTTACTTTTTATCCGACAACATATTTTTATAGAGATAGATTTAAACAGAAGCATGATAACAAGTTCTAGTAAAAGCATGTTTTGTTTGTTTGTTCGTTTGTTTTTTGTTTACTTTTTGTTTTGGTTTGTTTTTTTCCTAATCAAACTATTTTCAGTAATTCATTACATTTCATACCAGTACATATTTCCAAAGGGGAAAATGTGAAATTATTATTTCTATGACTGATTTGCTATTAATACAATTTTATGAAGAGTAGGTTATTTGACTATTGAAAGCTTTATGTTATCTGGTTATTTTATTTTATTTATTTTTATTTATTTTAAGGGGATTTTAAAATATATTTTTATAATTTATATATATTTATAATATATATATATACTTTTATATATATATATATATATATATTATATAATTAATTCAAGATTCTGAAGCAAAAAAGGCCTGGAAGAGTCAGATATGGACAGCTTAAAGGAAAGATAAAGGTGTTTTAACTTAAAAACAAACAAACAAACAAAAAACAAAGAAACAAAACAAAAACACACTGACACTTACAGCTTTGGTGTGGGACTGTCATTTTCTGTGACTCTGAAATTTATTGAGGATGGGTGTATAGTGTTTCTTTGAGAATTTCACTCAAAAAGACTTTTCAGACTGCAATTCATGGTCCAACAGAGAGCAGGTAGGAAATCACAAGGTTGCAAAAAAACTTACAGTCAGCTCTTTTTGGGATAGTGCACACATGCACAAATGACCAATCATCTGTGAGGCAGTGATCAGTCTCTTCTGTTCCAAGTAAATAACATCATATTCATACATATATATGTTTAATGAGTCCTTAGTATTTTTAAGTTTATCACGTGTGCATGATACAGCAGGATTATTGGCCCTGGGAATTCTAGATTACAGCATTTCTAGTTTTTTGTTTGTTTTCATTTCCTGAGGTAAGCCTCTGTTTCTGATTCTGGAAATACAATGTGTTTTGTCTGTTCATTTTGTGTTTTATTTTGTTTAGTTTTTATTTGTTTTGCTGTGATGTGTTTTCGAACACTAGTTGTTGTATTTCAGAAGGGAAGGGGAGAAAGTGTGGGAGTTTTGTAGATGTTTTTTTTTTTTTTTTTCAATTGTATTTTCCTATTGTCTTTTATCACAATAACTTAATGCATCCCAGGTACTTTAACTAATTTAACTCCAAAACAATTACGTCGTTATATCTCTATCTATGCGGAAGTCCCAGACGTATGGCTATCACTATAATATTTCTTTCAGAAGACCAGATCAAGAATCTAAGGGACAACATATGAAAATACTTTCAGGATGAATTACAAAATCAGCATATCTTAGCCTGCTGTTCAATATTTCATTAAAGTAAAAGCAGTCCGATTTTGCACAAGTTAGATTCCATTAAAACCTAAACAAAAGTGCTTCACACTGTTGGAGATATAACCTACATACAGTTTTGGAAGTTTAATCAGAAACATTACTTGAATTAAAACAATGAAGTGTCTAACTGGGAATCATCTGAAACTGATTTCTCTGTGCTTCCTGGAGAATGATCTGAATCTTACAGGAAAAAACAAACAAACAAACAAACAAACAAAAAAAAACAACCAAGAAACAGATCTGTACAGTGTTTTTGTGTTTACCTGTATTGAATTTCTAACTTTATTATTCCAAGTTTATTTAGAAGCAGGCAAATTCCATGGAAATGACCGTATACTTATGCATATCTCTTTCTTTCTCCTATTCTATACTATCCTTTCAATCTTACTGTATTTTGCCGCAATTCTCCTCCTTCAAATATCCCTGGTACTATACTTTTCCATCACACTGTGTATTTTAATATTCTTTTTTCTTATCATCTATCTTTACTTTTTCTTTCTCCGTTCATGTGAATGCAGGCCTGGGAAAAAGTAGGTGAAGCCTACTGGACCTGGTGCTCACCAATGCAGAGGAGAGCATTAGAGGGGTTAAGACTGGAGGCAGCCTGGGCTGCAGTGATCATGCCCTGGTGGAGTTTGTGATCTAGAGGAATGCAGGCCTGGCAAAAAGTAGAGTCAGGACAGCAAGCTTCTGGCTGCTTAAGGAACTCTGGGTGGGATCTCCTGGGACACTGTCCTTGAGGGCATAGGAACAGAACAGAGCTGGCAGCTCTTTAGGGTCATCTTTCTGAGAGTGCAACAGCCCTCCATCCCCCGGCAGAAGAAACTGAGCAGAGGAGGTGGGCGCTTGTCATGGCTGAGCAAGGACCTGCAGCTTAAACTGGGGAAAAGAGGGAAATGTACAGGAAATGGAATCAAGGTTGTGTAGTATGGAAAGAATACAGGGCCATTGTCTGCATGTATAGAGATAAGGTCAGGAAAGCCAAGGCACAGATGGAGCTGAACTTGGCAAGGGATATGAAAAATAACAAGAAGGGGTTCTACAGGTACATAGGCAGGAGGAGACAGACAAAGGAGAGTGTTCCCCTCTGATAAATGCGGATGGAGAAATTGTTTCCTCAGACATGGAAAAAGCTGAGGTGCTCAATAAGTGTTTTGCCTCAGTTGTCACAGGTCGCCAGGCTCCTCCCCATGTCTGCCAGGACCCTGAACCTCTAGGTGTGGGTGAGATGAGCAAATTCCATCCCACTGTAACAGTGGAACATGTCTGGGGCAGGATGATATCCAAAATAGGGTTCTGAGAGAGATGGCTGATGTGGTTGCCAAGCCACTCTCCATCTTATTTGAAAAATCATAGCTGTCTGGTGAAGTCCCCGGTGACTGGAAAAGGGAAACATTACTCCCATTTTTTAAGAAAGGGAGAAGGGAAGACATGAGGAACAACAGGCCGGTGAGCCTCACATCTGTGCCTGGGAAGATCATAGAGCAAATCCTCTGAGAACCCACGTTAAGGCACATATGGGATGAAGAGATGATCTGAGACAGCCAGCATGGCTTCACCAAGGACAGATCTTGCCTGACCAATCATCTGGTGGCCTTCTGTGATGGAGTGGTAGCATTGGTGGACAGGGGAAGGTGTAATCTACCTGGACTTCTGCAAAGCCTTTGACATGGTCCCTCACTACATCCTTCTCTTTAAATTGGAGAGGTATGGATTTGAAGGATGGACCATTTAATGGATTAAGAATTTGTTGGCTGGTCACAGCAAGAGAGTTGTGATCAATAGTTCTATGTCAGGGTGGAGGCCAGTCATAAGCAGTGTCCCCCAGAGCTTGGTCTTGGGACTGGCGTTTTTCAACATCTTTATCAATGACATAGGCAATGGAATCAAGTGCACCCTCAGCAAGTGTGTGGATGACACCAAGCTGAGAAGTACAGTTGATACACTGGAGGAAAGGGAAGCCATCCAGGGAGACCTGGACAGGCTGGAGAGGTGGACCCATGAGAACCTAATGAGGTTCAACAAGGCCAAGTGCAAGGTGCTGCATTTGGACCAGGGCGATTCCAGATATTTATACAAACTGGGGGAAGATCTCCTTGAGAAAAGCACTGCAGAGAAGGACTTGAGAGTCCTGGTGGACAAGAAGCTGTGTCTTTCTCCAATTTATAGGAGGGAGAGGAGGTTCTTTGACATATATATACCCGATGTGAGATTAAGAATCTATGGTTCAAATGTTGGTCCAATCAAGCAGTTTATTTCAAATCTTAATCAGGGAGATGAGGAAGGGGAGGACGATGACTACTGCAAATTAGAGTGATGGGGAAGGGAAGACAGGCAATGGAAAAGATAGGAAAGAAGCAAGAATTGCATAAAGCAGGGATAGTCACCACCAAGATCCAGCAGCAATCCCGTTGCATGCCGTTCCAATGTTCTGAGGCAAAAGTGCAGGGGGAGAGCAGCAGCAGCGTGGCCAGCCTTAGGCATTAAGCAGGTACAAGGAAGAAGCAGCAGGGTAAGTCCAGGAGGAAGCGGCAGGTCTCAGGTAGCAGGCCCAGAAGAGAGTCCATCAGGATGCAGGCATCAACTCGTGGGGCTTCTGATATCAGACACCTTGTGCTTCTTCCACATGCAGGCACCACGTCGTGAGGAATCTGTTGTCAGAAAACCTTCGGGGGAGAGCAGCATCAGAGTGGTAGACCAGCCTTAGACACAAGCAGGTAGAGTGAAGAACAAGTCCAGGAGGGAGAGACAGGTCCTGAGGCTCCTCATGTTCTTCATCAACATGCAGGTCTCAGGTCATTAGGAATCTGTTGTCAGAAAACCCAAACCACGGTTGTTGGTCCCTTTTTTTATCCTTCTGCCAACGTGGCATTCCTGGGCGCTTGGGTAAGAGTCATGTGCAGTCCCCCATGAGATGGCATTCTCCCTTGAGATAAGCCCACACAAAAGACTGCTTCCCGGCTATTATCTGCGGCTTGTCTCTCTCTTGTTACCCCTGGCCTTGTCCATCCCTGTTCCTCAGACAAAGGATTTCACAACCCTTGCCCAGGACTTATCCACCTGTGTTCTCCAGACAGGATTTCTCAACCCTTGACCAAGACTTGCTTGGACTTGTTCGTCTGTGTAATCAGCAAGCTTTGAGACAAGGATGAAAAAGAATAATCTCTTACAAGCTGGACATGTGCCAGCAATGTGTGCCTGCAGCCAGGAAGGCCAACTGTGTTCTGGGCTGCATTAAAAAAGGGGTGGCCAGCAGGGAGAGGGAGGTGATTGTCCCCCTCTATTCAGGTCTTGTGAGGCCCCATCTGGAGTACTGTGTCCAGGCCTGGGGCCCCCAGCACAAGAAAGACAGAGAGCTCTTGGAACGAATCCAGAGGAGAACCACTAAGATGATCAGAGGTCTGGAACACCTCTCCTATGAGAAAAGGTCGAGGGAACTGGGTTTGTTTAGCTTGGAGAAGAGAATGTTCTGCAGTGATAGGACAAAGGGGAATGGTTTTAAACTAAGACAGGGAAGATTTATGTTGGATATTAGGGGGAAGTTTTTCACTGAGAGGGTGGTGACACACTGGAACAGGTTGCCCAAGGAGGTTGTGGATGCCCCATCCCTGAAGGCATTGAAGGGCAGGCTGGATATGGCTCTGGGCACTAGACCATATCTGGTTTAGTGGTTGGCGACCCTGCATATGGCAGGGAGGTTGAAAATAGATGATCATTGTGGTTCTTTTCAACCCAGGCCATTCTATGATTCTATGACTGATATACATAGCTGTCTATGCTTCCTTCCATTCTTTAGCAGCCTTTTCAATTTAGCTTCCATTTCCTCCTTAAGATAAATCCAGTACTACTGAAGATTTCTCCTCTAACGCCATTTTAGTACTTCAGTGAAACTCTATTTCTGGTCATTGAGCTAGTGTAAAACGCAGATTACTTATAGTTTATGACAAAGTAACTGTGTCTGAGGCATTGTAATGAATCACCATTTTAATTTAAATATATTGGACACTTAACAAACCTCCCAAAGTGTTGTCAGGAATGCTTGAAAGAATATTCTAAAACCTTTGACAACTGAAATCCAAACTGTTCAAGTCCAGAGTCTTTCAGTACAGCATTCTGGGAGCTGATATTCATGCTGTTTTCATGACTGTGAGGAAGATTAAGGCTGTCATCCGTGTGTCGTATTTGTTTGATCTATTCAGTCAGTTTCAATATGTTATTTTGCAGAAATCAAATGAAATTTCAATCCTGAATCATGAATTTTCAATGGAATCAGGCAATAATTATTGCACATACAGTGTTATCTTGTTGTTGTATTTAGGTTTTATATTTTTGTCACTGGTGTCAGTCTGTTTCAGTTCTACATATGAGAAATAAATTTAGCTCAACAATTTAAACTGAGACATTTTCAGTTTAATTATATTAAATATACTATTCAAACCTGAATGTCTAAGTTCTGAAAGGTTTAGCAGTATCATGAAACTGAAAGAAAATAGAATCTTAATTGTTTGAAACCAGAAAAGGGGGAAATATGCAGGTGATCAGCAAAAGATCTTTCCCTGCCATTCTGTTGTGTCTCATTCGCAGGAACTGCACTGTCATAGTGGTCAGCCACAAATCACTGTTTAACTGCACTGATCATTTTGCTGAAGTTAGCTTGCTGCTTTTTATCTTGAGCAAGACAGTGGATATTTTATGTCAGCGCTGCCTCAATAAATCTACTTCATCCAGATTTGAAAATACTCAAATGTATTCTGAGATGTGCAGGTAATAAATCTGACCGTATGGACAGTGTAACCACACTGAAGTAAAATCAGCCCACCATTGCTGTTTTCCCCTTTTGTGCTTTTTCTCTTCTGGATTCAGTTCTAAGATCACGTTAAATAAAGGCAGGTTATAAATCATTAATACTAGAATTAATTGAGATCTGTTGTTAGGAGAGTAAGAAAATACACATACGCATATAAAATTGAGTTGATTTGCACTTAGAACGTTTCTCCCCCTGCCATTCCTATTTTTAATGTTTATTTTTTTACATGTCATCCATTCCTTTTTTGTGGGGGTTGGAGATGATGGGAGATATGCCTAAAAAGGTTTTTGTTTTGTTTTAACTTGGAAACGTAAAAGTTTTATATTTTCATAACTTACACTCAATGAGCATGCATTACATGCTGTTAGCGTTAGCAAGGTATTTTGGTCTAACAGTTCTGGATCATGTTCACATTAATATGCAAATAGAATAAGAATACAAAATTAAATGGAAATGAAAGTTGGAAGTTAATTGACATTTTTGTCACAAAAGCTCAGAGAAACAGTACTTGCAGTTTAATGACTAAAAGCTAATGTGTCATCCTGGGGAGGGCTACATCAATTTAGAACCAAGACAATTTTACTGGGGAAAAGTGCAAAAGTGCTGTTTGTATATGCAGGTTGTCTGCTCAGCCCCATGCAGGTGGTCCCATCACTGTAAACCTGGACTAAATTGCTGTCATCCATTAAACACTGTGACTGTCTGGATAGCTAGCACAGACTTACACAGGCCATCTATTCCTATCAGAAATATGATATGTCACTGACAAAAGCTTAATTACTCCATTAATTAATAGGACAATTTTCAACATGCCTTGCAATGCAGTTTGACACTCATTAGTGCCATTTACGAATATTTCCTCCCAGTGTATAATACTCTATAAAATGTAATTTGAAATGGAATAATACATGTTTAAAGCCTACATATCTGTGAAACCAAAATATAATATTTTCTGAACTAGTCAGCTTTACAAAAAGCTCAAACCCATCTGCTAAATGCTTGGAAAAATATTTATCTACATCAAAATGCTTTTGACATAGAACAGCAAGCTTGTTCTGTATTAAAATCATTCAGAAGTCCAGGAAGGTCTTCATTGCATGTAAGATGTCTTAAGTCTCCTCTAGCTGGATTCTTACTACCTTCAGTTCTGCATGAAGGCTAGGGGCACTGAAATGTTTGGACTTTAACTTTACTAGTACATCCATTTACATAGGTCACTCCAAAAGTAATGCCTCCTATTTATTTTCATGGAAACTACAAGAGAAACAATGAGCACAACAACACTGTATGATAAAGAAAATTCTTAGCTTCAATACTCTATTTTTTTTCCACATAGACACCACCATTAGCCATGCATTTTTACTTGTGATGAACAAGAGCCTGTGTGCCACACTCATAAAAATCTGCACTAATAGAGGAGATCCACTCCATCACAACCTCTATGATGGCATCGTTGCTAGGAAAATGTTGCCTGCACCATCTGTCTTTCATGAGCTTGAACAGACAGAAGTCAGAAGGTGCCATATCTTGACTATGCGGTAAGTATTGTATCAGCCAAGATAGGCAGTGCGGTCCACAGTCTTCCTGCTGGTATGAAGCTGATATTTTCTTGTTAAAAAGGAAAGGTTGTCTTCTTCTCTGTCCTGACCCTAGAAGTTCAAGCCTTCAGCTTAGTCAGCGTCATGATGCAGTGGTCAGAGCTAATGGTGTGTCCAGGTTTCAGAAAGTCCAGAAGGATTACCCTTTCTTATCCCAAAAGACAGTGCACATCACTTTACCTGTTCAGGTTTTTAAAATAATTGAAAGAATAACATAGGTGTTACAAGATGCTTACTTTCTATAGATGGTGCAGCATGATGGGCACCCTTATGCAGAGTTAAATCTGCAGTCTAAAATAAAAAATTGAAGAAGAGATCTTCCATATTCCTAAACTGATATTGTGTGACATATGATTTTTTATTACTATCCATAGACTTCACTGTCCAAACAGGATAATCCACAAGAGGTTAAGAATTTGACGAGTGTTCATCTTCAGAAAAGTCATCTCCACAGGGCATATTTCAGTTCATGCAGGAAGATTATGTAGGTTGGGAAGGCAAAAAAAAAGTTACCTCTCCCCTTTACCTGCCCTATTCTTCTGCACATTTTGCTCGTAAATCATCTTCCTGAAGAGACTGAGCTGAGGTGCAACTGCCACAGTTCAGGATATGGCTATAGAACAGCAGGCATGGGGGGGGACAGTAACCTTTTCAACCATCTCAGTCTTAGCCTTCTTGTCAATCAAAATCCTAAGAATACTCTAAGAAAACAGATTTTCTGAGGGTGGGCACTCACTAGTCTCTAAAAATCTAGCTATGAGGAAATTTCAACTAAATATCATAGTTTTGAGACCTTAAAACGGTCTCACAGTCCTTAACTAACAGATATATATATGTATATATATATTTCTACAGCTTGGTACAGTTTGGGCACTTGACATAAAGTGATGGCATTGGTGGATGAAGGGAGGACAACTGATGTTATCTACCTCAATCAAAAGAGCGGTGGCCAGCAGGGAGAGCGAGGTGATCATCCCTCTACTCTGCCCTCATGAGGCCCCTCTGGAGTACTGTGTCTAGGCCTGAGGCCCCCAGCACAGGAAAGATGTGCTGTTGGAGAGGGCCTAGAAGAGGGCAACAAAGATGATTAGAGGACTGGAGCACCTGTCCTATAACGATAGGCTGGAGTAGCTTGATTCCTTCAGCCTGAAAATGAGAAGGCTCCAAAGAGACCTCATTACGGCCTTCCAGTATTTAAAGGGAGATTATATAAACAGGAGGGAAAACAACCTTCTACATGGGTAGACAGCGATAAGACAAGGAGGAATGGTTTTAAACTAAAGGACAAAGATTTGGATTAGATGTCAGGAGGAAGAGTTTCACATAGATGGTGGTGAGGTGCTGGAACAGGCTGCTCAGAGAGCTTGCGGGTGTCCCATCCCTGGAGATATTCAAAATGAGACTGGATGGGGCCCTGGGCAGCCAGATCTAGTGCTTCATCTAGCAGTCAGTAACCCTGCCTAAGGCAGCAGAGCTGGAACCTGATGATCCTTTACCCAAAGCCATTCTATGATTCTATAACTTGCTGGGTACTGCAAACTTTTAAATGCCCTAGAATTGTAAATGGCTTGGGGTAAAAATAGGCCTTAAAGATCAGCCAGTTTCAAACCCCTTGCCATGGGCAGAGTTGTCAGCCACTAGATCAGTCTGTCCAGGGCCTCATCCAATGTGGTCTTGAATGCCTCCACAGATGGGTTAACCACAACTTCTCTGGGCAGAAAAAGTTCCTAAAAACTGACCTATGCCTACATTCCTTAAGTTTCAAGACACTCCCCCTCTGATCATCTTCTCATGATCAGATCATGTAAAAAGTTGGTCTCCTTCCTGTCTGTAAGCATTCTTAAAGTACAGAAATCACAGAATCATAGAATCACAGAATGGCCTGGGTTGAAAAGGATCACAATGATCATCTAGTTTCAACCCCCCTGCTGTGGGCATGGTTGCCAACCACTAGACCAGGCTGCTCAGAGCTACATCCAGCCTGGCCTTCAGTGCCTCCAGGGATGGGGCATCCACAGCCTCCTTGGGCCACCTGTTCCAGTATGCCACCACCCTGAAAAACTTCCTCCTAATATCTAACCTAATTCTCCCCTGTCTTAGTTTAAAACCATTCCCCCTTGTCCTGTCACTATCCACCCTCATAAACAGCTGCTCTCCCTCCTGTTTATATGCTCCCTTCAAGTATTGGAAGGCCACAATGAGGTCTCTCCAGAGCCTTCTCTTCTCCAAACAAGTCCAGCTTTGTCAACCTTTCTTCCTCGGTGAGGTTCTCCAGTCTTCTGATCGTCTTTGTGGCCCTCCTCTGGACTCTTTCCAAAAGCTCCACTTCCTTCCTGCACTGGGGCCCCCAGGCCTGCACACAGTACTCCAGATGGGGCTTTACAAGGGCAGAGTAGAGGGGAATAATCACCTCCCTCTCCCTGCTGGTCACCCCTTTCTTAATGCAGCCCAGGGTACAGTTGGCCTTCCAGGTAGCAAGTGCACACTGCTGGCTCACGTTCAGCTTTTCATCCACAAGGACTCTCAGGTCCTCCCCTTCAGAATCCTATTTATCTTAGAGGGAATGCAATTAGGATCTGTGGCTCAAAAATGTGTATGGATTCCTATTAGATATGAATAGTCAGATGTTGACAATATTAGGAACATTACAAAAGAACAGACAAACAAGAAATTCAAATAACAACAAAAAACAACCATCTTTGTTTATTCTTCAGATTTCTGATGAAAACTCTGCAATTGATTTGGTCAATACCGTATTATACGTTTGCCAGTGATTCAGTATAGTCAGATATGTTTCACATGAAAGAATTTGAAGAGAGGTATGTTAAACAGTGCTCTGCTCTAATATGTCTTGTGCACACTTTTATTCAAAGCATAGAGAAATTAATGCACTTGGAGAAAAAATAAATAAATTTTAAAAAGGAAAATTAGATACTAAGTATATCAGTGGTATTAATGAGAAACTTCTGTGTTCCTTTTCTCACCATTCAGCTCACTTTGTTTCTCACAGTTTGCCTTTACCACCCAATAGTTGCAGAAAGACTGGGAGTTATATTTGTTTATCTATTGCAGGTGATAGGAAGACACTACAAGGTTAATGCTTAAGGCATTTTTTTTTCTTTTTTTTTCTGAACTGAAACCTACTATTATAGATTAATTTTTAGTTATTTAGAGCATTTAAATTGTTTTTTCTCCCTGGTCCTGTTAAAGACTAATATCCTGAAATATTATAGAGGTAGTTGTCTAGCTTTTCTCAATTGTAACACAGATGTTTTCTCCCCTCTCTATAATCAGTGAATAGTGGACTGCTTTTATTTGAAATGCCATTTTATTTGGTCTTGGAAATACAATCTTCCCAACATGCACACCTAAGCACAAGGTAGATACTTCAGAAAATCGTAAGTACATCTTACAAATTCCCATTCACTTAGAAGTTAGTATAAACTAAGTAGCTATCTCTCTTCAATTTCTCTCCTGCACTGAAAAAATAATAAATCCTTTGTTGTCACATTGACTAAGGATTTCCAGAGAGCACCTGTGCAATGGAGGAAAAAGAGTTTCCCTTCTAGAAAGAAAACAATATTGTTTCTCCCTCAGGTTGCTGGTCAGAATGATCAATCATGATAATGGATACATAAGGTCTTAGCCTGATAGGCTGAGCTTCTCTCAACTTATATTACTCACATTACATTTCACAATACAAGACTGTAAGGACTGTAAGAAAGAAAGGGACAAACAGCCTTGGATATGAGTTTCTGTGTTGCCAAGAACACAAGATTCCAAGGGACAGAAGGAGTAACGAGAAGAGGAAATTTGAATCTAACTTAGGAGGAACCAGGCCACTGCTTATTGGAATAAGAATTCAAATAATGTACAAATAAGACAGGCTAGAAATTTGAAAACATCCTGAGGAAAAAACAACAACAAACAACAACAACAACAAACCCCCACACAGATATTTATTTCTTGTATTGTGTCATACCCACTCTCTCTCACAGCTCTCTTAATGGTCTGATAATTCTTGCATTCCTGGCTGAATGCTGACCCAGCTGCATTTGTAAGAGTAAAGAGGCTTCTCATCCAGAATATACCATAATAAGGTGTTATGATAGTAGCCAATAGTATCTGCAAACAGAGTTATTTCTATATTTTATTAAAACAAACTTATTATTCTCTCATTGGTGAGATGACTTGTACCTCTTTTCATTGTTACCACTGCTTTTACCATTATTCAATGTTCTCTAATAGGGAAGATGTGGGTACTAGTTCTGTTATCTGGGAAGGACTTAAATCCTCATCTGCTTTCCTATGCTTAAGGTTACTATCATCATCTGCTCCTGACAGTCATGGGAGATTAAGTGATTGCCTGTGTTAACCTGAATTGTGATTGTATTTCCCAGAACATGAGTTTGTATGTCTGAGTAAATAATTATAAACGTTCAAAGACACCTGTGTATCTATGGAGTTAGGTGATTCTGAGATTCTGAAAAGCAAGATAACCACTGGGTAGTTAGACTGTTGTGGGTTTTTTTGTTTGTTTGTTTTGGTTTTGTTTGTTTGTTTTATAAATTATTTTCATAAATAATTATTTTGTCAAGGTGTAGATGGACTACAACAATGCAGATGGTTTTTTTTGTTTGTTTGTTTTTTCTTAAAACGTGGACAGGAACACCATCATTACAATTATAATGCTAAGATGGCAAAGGAGAACCTGCTAAATACTTGTTCCCTTAAAAAAGGGCATCCTGTTTCTTAAGCTCTTTGGATTCAACTAAAATGATGTTCCTGATATAAACTTTCTTAGATCTTCTGCATGTAAAGCTACTATCCCTCTATAATAAAAAATAATTTCTGGGAATGAGAGAAAAATTAATGTATCCCAAAATAAAAGTTAGACAGGTTTGGGGTTGTTGTTTTTTTTAGCCTTTACAATGAATTATGATGCCCATTAACAGACAAATTCTTTTAAGTTTATCCTTACTGCTACATTGCTTAAATTCAGTATCATTAGCACTTACATGCTTATTATTCATAAGACTAAAATATTAAACATGCTTAGGTATCAAAATACAAGTTCAGCAAAGATGTATTTTGTTCTGTTAGTTAATTCCATTAACATGGAAGGCTTAAAAACTTTCATCTTTTGAAATATTTTGCAAAATTGCTCTAAAGCATCTCTGCGACCCTGTATATATTAGCTATCCCTAGTCTTCTGGCTAATAACTAGAGTATGTTCGTCTTTTAAAACAGGCTTCAGGAATTTTCTAAAGATAATAATATGGTTCTTGCTATACTTAGTGACAAACAGACAAGGCTGGAGAAACAATAAATGCCAAGGAGAGGAGAAGCAGCACAGATTGTGCAGTTACAGTAACTGAGAAAGACGGAGTATGTATCTAGTCAGGAGAGGAGACTCAGAGTTAGTCAAGCAGGGGTGTGTTTAGAGGTATGGCATAAAGGATATTTAATAATCTGAGATCACTTTCACTACAAGGTTAATTAAATTAGTACATATTTTTTCTCCAGTTATGGTTGATATACAAGGCAATGGAACATGAAGGTAAAATTTTAAAGTGACCACGCTTTTTGATTGCTTTGGAAATTTCATATTTTGGGGGACCTAACACTATAAAGAAAAATAGCAGCTCACAGGGCAGCTTTGAATAGCTTTAGCTGCAGTTGTTACTTCTTGCTACTTCCTTAAATCTGATTTTATGTTTCTAAAGGTATAGATCTAGAAAATAAAAGTGACTATGTTCGTTATGCACTGGTGTAGAGATCGGTTTAAGTGTTGTGACTAAGATCATGGGAGATCTTTGAAAGAAGGTAGGTTATAATTCTATATGACCTATGAACTGCATTAAAAATAAAACAATACCTTCTCAGTCTTTTCTTCATCTCTCTTCACTAAATGCTTCTTCACCAAGTATAGCCTAAGAGTTTTGCAAGAAAATTATTTTGCTATAACAAAACCAGATTTATCCCTTTAGAATTTTCTCTTGTCTGTCCAGGGCAGCTTCTAGTGGATAGAAAAACTGAATGATAAATTTCACTTAATACTCAAATAATTTTTAAAATTCTGAGTGTTTAAGCTTTAGAGTTGAAATGTTCTTTATTTTGATTTGCTATTTGTAAGTAAGAAGAGGGATACTTATATATTTATATTAGTATTTCCTGAAACCTATTTTCCAGGATGCTTCCCTTAACACAAGCATATCCAACCTGTGGCTCAGCCCAGCTCTCTGACCTTCATCATCATGGCGGTGGCTGCTTCCCAGGCGCGAACCCACTACAACAACCAAACATCAGTGAATGATTGGAATTGTTTAGGCAGAAACCAGGACATGAGAGGGTGAAATGCCGTGCTAACTTGAGGCAAATAATTTGATGCATTTTGATATACTGGCTAAATGGTTCTGTGAACAGCAAAGAATACAGACTTGTTTTTTGATTCGATGAAGAAATTTGAGAATAGGTTTCAAGGCTTCAAAAAAAAAAAATAATTTGTTTTGTAGTGTATATGTAACTCCACTTTCAGGTAATATAAATAATCTGAATACGTTCAAATGGAATGTATAGGGTTACAATCAGATATTCAACTCAAAAATCTGATAATATCTCTACCAAATTTTGTATGATCTGTTTTACCAGTGGAAAATTAAATTTATAAACAATTATTTTCAAGGATGAAGTACAGGAAGAGTGATTTTTTCCTTTTTTTTTTTTTTTTAAAGAATCAAATATTAGTTTTATGTTTTCTTTATTCTCTACTATTATTATTATTAAAAATAAGGAAAAGTGTTGGTATTTACATATATTAATTATATATTTTACAAGGGCTGCTCCAAAAGTAATGCTTCCTCCTATTTTGTTATGTTGGCTCATGATGTCATGGATGGATGTTGGTTGTATGGCAGTAAAGACTGAATCCTTCCAACAGCATTCTGTTACACTTTGTTGCTGTGTCACTGATGACAACAGAGGGGAAGACTGACAAAATGGCATCTGAAATGGAAGTGCACATGAAGCAAAGATGTGTTTTTGAATTTCTCTATGCAGAAAAAGTTGTACCCCATTGGCATTCATTGACACTTGTTGAAAGTTTATGGAGACCAAACCATGGATGATGGCAGAGTAAGCCAGTGGGCAGTGCATTTCAGCAGTGGTGGCACTGGTAACGGGTCCACTGTTGCAGATCTTTATGAGCATGCCATGCAGGTTCTTCTTGAAAAATAGTGCTTTGTAGCTGAGAATTTGCTCTATTAAATAGTGTTATTGTTCTCTTTTTACCTGTTGAAGCTTCCATGGAAATAAACAGGAAATATTACTTTCGGAACAACCTATTCTTGTATGACCCAAGACATTTCCTCTTCACTCCATGTGGCCCATGCAAGTCAAAAGGTTTGACACCCATGTCCAAGCACGTCCTAGAGTACTGGCTCCTGATCTAACTCATGTGAAGTACATATGTAGTAGGATCCAACATAAAAGGGAACAGTGGAGATGAAATCTCATGTCTGCCAACTTGAAGTTTAATTCCTTAACAAAAAAATTGAAATACAGTCTTGTCTTTGCCATCTCTTAGTCTCTCTTTCCCTTGGTCAGAAAATATTTCATTTTTCTGTTGAATACTCAGCAGGTGGGACTGTACCTGATCTTTGAATACACAGCTGCTTAATGACAGGTGTTGGAGATATGTGTTCACATCTACTCAGAAAGAAAAATGAATATGAAATTAGCTGACCTCTTGTATAGCTGTTATTATACAAGGTTGTAATAGATGGATAGCCAGAGGTTATAGAGGAACAACTCACCCACACTGAGGCTCACGGCTAGGATGGATGCTTGCCACAAGGAAATCCACACAGGAGCAGTCTCCAAAAGAGATGCTGCCTTAATGGTGGTCAGTCCTTAAATGGGATCTAGGAGAGGTGGAGTCAAGCTCCACCCCTTCTGGGAGCACAGCTGAATTACCTTCACCTGTGCTCCTGCAACTGACCCATCACTTGCCTCAGATGGTTAATCAGAGATTCAGACTGTGATTAACAGTTTCCCATACACCTCTGTTACAAATTAAGTGTTCTATTAGCGAATTACTGGAGAAAGGGAGTGTTATCATTAACTTATCCATTTCTTTCCACCTTATTTTTAAATATATTATGACTGGTCATATTCTGGACTCTGGGTATTTCTGCAGAGGCATACAAATATGAATCTCATATAGAATCTTGGAATCATAGAATCACCAAGGTTGGAAAAGACCTACAATGTGATACAGTGTAACCATATACCTAATAATTCCTACTAAACCATGTCCCTCAGTACAACATCTAAATGTTTATTGAACAGCTCTAGGAATGGTGACTCCACCACCTCTCCGGAAAGCCCAGGGAAGGACTTTCCTGTGCCTGACTACTCTCTTGGAGAAGCAGTATTGCCTAATGTCCAGCCTGAATCACCTCTGGCACAACTTAAGGTCATTCCCTCTAGTTTTATTACTACTTACACAGGAGAAGAGGTCAACCCCCACCTCACCACAACCTTACTTCAGGTAGTTGTAGAGAGCAATAACATCTCCCCTGAGCCTCCTCTTCTCCAGACTAAACAATCCCAGCTCCCTAGCCACTCTTCATAAGGTTTGTGATCCAAACCCCTCAGGCAGCTTCGTTGCCCTTCTCTGGACATGCTCCAGAGACTCAATGTCTTTTTTGTAGTGAGGACCCCAAAACTGAACATGGTACTTGTGGTGCGGCCTCACCAGAGCAGAGCATAGAAAGACAATTACTTCCCTGCTCCTGCTAACAGCACTAGCGACCATGATTATATTAGTATTCTTCTGTGTCACACACAGTAACTGTCCTGTATACCATTTAGTTATGGCATCATAACCTAGAAGTTTAATTCTCTGAAGTGCTCTGTGTAAGGTGCCAATGACCTTCAGCCCACCAATCCACTAGTCTGCTTGTAAGAGCTCTCCTAAACATACCAGCTCTTAATCATTGTCTAAACATGTGGAGTGGTAAAATAAATAAAAAATAAATTTTAAGCAAACAAACAAACAAAAGCCCACAGACAAACATCCAGCTACTTCAGTATTGTGTCTGCAGAAAAGAAAGAGATTTGTGTACAAAGTACATAGGAATTGGTTTAGGATGATTTTCCAGCAGTGTGGAGACAGACAGTATCATTTATGAAAATAGACCTGACTCTGCTTTTGTTGTACTGGAACTTCACTGTCATTCAAAAGCGTATTTTAACAATTGTTTACATGGGGGTCCTTTTCAACCCAGGCTATTCTGTGATTCTATGATTATTTTCTGGTTTTGTTAAATTAATGCATATTAAGGTTGCTAGCTAAAATCACAGGTAAAAATGATTTTTGAAAACAATATATTTGTATAAAAGATTATGTTTTACTAGAGAGAATTGTTACCTCTAATTTTTAAATGTTAGATTTAAGAGTTATATTGGAAACTAGCAGGAATATTTGCATATTTGTAACTGTATGAAAATAATTAGGATGAACTTTCATTATCATATATATTAGAATAACTGAGAAAATAAATACACAAGAAATATTTTACTACGTTTAGAGAAATACAGTGCATTAATAAGAGCAATAATGCAGGAACGAATATTAATATGTCCTTAGAAAAATAGTCAATGTCATCCGATTCTATCTGAGAGCATAACTTTGATCAAAAATACTGTGTGAATTCATGTAAAATGCACTCTTCTTTTAATGATAAAGCAACCTTTTGATCTTCATGCTGTTAAGCAGAATAAAGGGATTTGGTACCAAATTCAAATGATTGCTCAGTATTTTAAATAACAAAGTGCTTGTTATGTTTAGAAATTACAAACTTCACTCTATAATGAATTTTGCAATTGTCGTTCACAGCATGTATATGCAAGGAGTCTTCCGTTATTGAAAAGAATATATATATATTTTTAATAATTCTAGTTTTTAAACCCAAAAGCTACATTTACAGTATTCATAAAATTAAATATATATATAGATATAGATATATGTAGAATCATGAATGGCTTGGTTTGGACGGGACCTTAAAGATTATCCAGATTAAACTGCCTTGCTCTGGGCAGGGTTGCCAGTCACCAGATCAAGTTGCTCTGTACTCCATCCAGACTAACCTTGAGCACATCCCAGGTATGGAGAATCCACAACTTCTCTGGGTGTTTTATGATTTTTGTTATTGGTATTTCACATCATAGCATCAGGTAGTGCACTGGGAGTTAAAGAGTTAATGCTCCAATACTGGCTACCTGTCCCAGCCAAGGAGAAGAACTACATCTCCCAGAGGACTGATTGCTGTTCTGTTACCATTTCCTCTCAGAGGCAAAGATAAAAAACATCCACAAATCACTTGCTCTCCCCTTCTTCCATCATCTGGCTCATCTCTGTTGCAGATGCCGTATCACCCCAGCTTACTTAGAGTACGGCCTTTGGTTTTTCAAACACTCTCTCATTTTATTTGATTAATTAACTTAAATTCTAATTGTATTATATTGTATTATAGTGTGTTATCTTGCATTCCGGTATCTTATTTAGCAAATGGGTTTGTTTCTCTCCAGATTGTTGCTGCTGTTTTGTTTTTAGGCCCATCTCCCTACCCTTTTCCCTTTTTGCCTTTTCCTGGGGCATGGCTCTGTGGGTCCTCCCACCCCGCTACTCACAGAACCAGGATGAACCAGCCCACAAACCGTTGACACTGGGCAACTTTTACCAGTGCCTCATCACTCTCTGAATAAAGAATTTCTGCCCAATCATAGAATCACTGAATATCCTGAGTTGGAAGGGACCACAAGGATCATCGAGTCCAATTCCATACATCTAACCTAAATCACCCCTCTATTAGTTTAAAGCCATTTCGCTATGTCTTATCAAACCATGTAAAAAGACAGTCTCCCTCCTGTTTATATGCTCCCTATAAGTAATGGAAGACCACAATGACATCTCCCCGGGACCTTTTTTTCTTTAGGCTAAACAAGCCCAGCTCTCTCAACCTTTCTTCCTAGGAAAGGTGCTCCAGCCTTCTGAACATCTTTGTGGCCCACTTCTGGATCCACTAGAAAAGCTCCACTTCTTTTTGTGCTGGTGGCCCTAGGCCTGGATGCAGTAATCCAGTTGGGTTCTCAGAAGGGCAGAGTAGAGGGAGACAATCACCTCTCTCACCCCTCTAGCCTCCTGTTTTGATGCAGCCTACGATACTATTTGCCTTCCAGGCTGCAAGTGCACACTGTTTGCTTAAGTCAGACTTTTCGTCCACAAGGATGTCCAAGTCCTTCTCCACACAGCAGCTTTCAATGAGTTCTTCTCCTAGACTGTACTCACGATTGCCCAGTCCCAAATGCAACATGTTGCACTTGGCCTTGTTGAACCTTATTTGATTCATGAGGGCACAATTTTCAAGCTTGTCCAAGATGCTCTGGACAGCATCCCTTCCTTCTGTTATATCAACTGCACCACTCAGCCTTGTGTCATCAGCCAATTACCGAGAGCATACTTGATCCCACTGTCTATGTCATTGATAAAGATCTTGAGGAGTACTAGACTGAAAACAGACAATTAGAAGATACCACTCATGACAACTCTCCACCTGGACATAGAGCCACTGTCCTCTGGCTGTAACCTTCCAACCAATTCCTTATCCACCTAATCCACCCTTCAAATGCATATTGCTCCAATTTAGAGATAAGGATGTGGCACAGGACCACATCAAAGGCCTTGAAGAAGTTCATATAGATTACATCAATTGTTCTTCCTTTGTCTGCTGATGTCATCACTCCAAAGTAGAAGGCCACTGGACAGATCGGGCATGATTACCCTTGTTGAATCTGTGCTGATTCTTTCAGATCACCTGCTCATTTTCTATTTGCCATAA
This sequence comes from Alectoris magna, assembly GCA_030625065.1. NCBI lineage: Eukaryota > Metazoa > Chordata > Aves > Galliformes > Phasianidae > Alectoris > Alectoris magna. The sequence continues at coordinate 38,178,713 of CM060560.1, forward strand.
CATAACTTCCAGGAGTATCTGTTCCATGATCTTCACAGAGGTCAGTGTCAACAGCCTGTAGTTTCCTCAGTGTTCCTGCCTGTCTTATAAATGGGAGGGATGTTTCCCTTTTTACAATCACCAGGGACTTCCCCTGATGTCCATGACTTTTAGAATAACATGAAGTGTATCTTGGTAAGTATATCAGCAAGCTTGTTCAAGATTCTGGAGTGAATATCATTCAGCCCCACAGGCTTGTGCACATTCAGTCTCATCGGGTAGTCTCAGACTTGCTCTTTGTTTAAACTGGGAGGGATTTTGTTTCCCCAGTCCCCATCTAGACATTCAGGAATATGAAAAACATATTCCATTTATGGAAATAGCACATTTTCCAACAAATAAGTCTTTTAAAAACTAAACATGCTTCCAATTCTAAAGTGAAACTCTGTAACATCGATGTCTAATCCCATAATTAGTAAGCAATTATAGATCTAGGTGATTAGAATTTATGTTTAAAACTTTATAGCATGGAAGTGAAGGCATATTATAGGATCCATTTCTGGAGGTGACCATATATTTAGCATTAAATATTCTCACAAAATTTGAAGTGTTATTCTGACTTGTAAAGAGTTTTTACTGGAGTAACTCAAGTTATTTCAGTCATTATGCTCAAAGTAAATAAGTAAATAAATAATCTAAGGTTAATTGTCTAAAGCAGGGAGCAGTTAAATTAAATCAATATTTCTGACTACAAAATATTCTTAAAGAAGAAAAAATAATCCTTTTCATATATAAGTGCCCTTATGTTGACAGATGCCATTAGGCTTGGAGATGAGGGCTAGTCTAAGCATTCCAGTGCTTTACATCAGGCTCTTTCTAATATACTAATTCATAATTTAATAATCTGCTAATTCATAATTGTTTCTACTACTGTTACTACTATGAACTCCTAAGATCTTTAGGAGAGCTCCTGTCTCCATTAACACCAGTTATTTTCATGATGGTAACTATGCATAAGCCCTTAATCTCTTCATTTTTAAAGAAACTGACATTTTCTGATGTAGACCCCAATTTGGATCTTATTTGGATAAGATTCCTTATTTGGTGGTAACATATTATATGCAGCTAAATCTACTAAAATGGCTTCAAAGATACTAAAAGTAAAATTGGAAGTCCTTCATCAGAGAAACTGAGCTTTAAATTCTTATGTATTTAGAAATGAAATAATTTTCAATATGAAGTAATGTATTTAAATATTTAAGAATGCTGTTTTATATTCCCAGATGACAGTCATTTAGGAAGTGAGAAATAAAGACATAAAGACAGTCATTTTACTATTTAATAGAAAATGTGATGGGTAATGAAGCAAGATTACAATTAAATTCTAGCATGCTGTGTCCTACAGGAAAAATCAACTCTAATGTTTTTAACCTTTATCAGTTGGCAACACTACAGTTCTGATCTCATAAGAAGTTAGCTATTCTGTCTTCATGGCATTGACCAGGATTAATGCTGCAAGACACTAATGGAATTAATAATCTAGATAATCTTAAATGTGCAACGCTGCATGGTGATCATAAAACAGCAGAAATGCTCTATGGATTGCAAATTCACATGGTCAGAAATATTTACTGGAAACATTTGCCAAATGGTGATGTCTAAAATTAGGAACTTGAAGCTGTATTCTGTTAACTAACTAACTGTGCAATCTGACTTCTTCTTAAGTACTGAGCAATTTTGACCTTATTAATTTTAATGAGACCTCAAAAACCTCTGAAAATTTGGCAACTTAATTTGTATGGCTAATGTAATTATTATCCAAATGTAAGAATGTTTGGTTTTGTTTTTTGTTTTTTCCAGGTTTACTTATAAAGTAGAGAATGATAAGATCAGTTTCCTTTTGTATGAATGTTTTAATTTTTTTTTCTACAAAATGTAGCATTTCCACGGGAATGAAAATTTCTTAAATTTTCTTTATCTAAATTTCTTCATCTAAATTTGTGAGACTGAGATTGTATTTTATCATTTATCTTCATCTTCTTTTTCTTCTTCCATTTTTTCTTCTTCTTTTTAAAATATATTTCTTCACTTGTTCATTACGATAATTTAATCTTTTCCTTACAACATCTATATATTTATCCCTTTATTTCTTCCTTGTAATAGCATTAAATATCCATATTTTTGAATCTTGTTGTTATCCACAAAACTATGCACCAAAAAGAGAACGCAGAAAGTACCGGCAAAGTAAAACAAGTCTTATTTTTCACATTCTATATTTCTGAAAGGAATTAAGGATTGTTTCTCCTCTTCACATTGTATTGTAACCTGAGGTACAAACAAGATGCTTTTGCAGTGTCCCTGCATTGTACTGCTGTTAAGAAGCCGTGCCTGGTTCTGAATATTGTTCTTGGGCATCTGCATGATGAATCAATGTGTTATTGCTATCTTGCAACTTCTATAAGTAATTCTTTGCTTTTCAGATATTGTGGAAAGAAAAACCAGGGTTTAAGAAAAACAAATAGATTGCTTGTGGAGAAAATAAAAATGAAAACAGCAATAAAAAGCCATGGGAATTTTCCTTCTACAAAGACAGTTCAAACTGGCAGAAATCTCCGGGATCAGAATTCTCTAGGGGAAAAAGAAAACAAAACAACAACAAAACACACTTATATTACAAGAATATTTAAACTGACATATCAAATCAGAGTTAATGTTCATATTCAACAGTAATTAATATGAAGTATTCAACTGGGAAGAGGGTTCCTCTCCATTGATATCTTTCAGTTTCTGCCACTTAGATTGTTTCACTTGAAGCTGGCATTGAAGCTTAATGGCTATTTGTAGAAATTGCTGGAGGATTTTGTTTAAAACCCTTTTGCATACAAAACTGTTTCTTCTGAATTCTGGTCTGGTGTTGCTGTGTTTCCTCCAGTGTAAAGATCCACTGACATCTTTACAGCAGAACATACCCAGTTAAATTCTAACAGATTCTGTTTACCTCTATCAGGTGTATGTTTTAAGACATGAGAATTGCATGTTTTCCTGAAAATACCTTTTTTTTTTTTTTTTTTTTTCCTTTTTTTTTTCTTTTTTTCTTTTTTTGAGGAATGATTTAGTTTTTATTATGGGAAAGGCTGAGAGAATTAATGATAAAATTTCAGTTTTTGAAATTGTATACATTTTCTTTCTAAAAAGATTACTTTTGGAGCTTAAATTATCTTTTTGGAAGGAAAATATTCTATTTCATTTTAAAAATTTTGATGAATTGAATTCGCTTAAACAAATTTATTCTGTTTAATTAAAAATATTTTGTTGTTTTGAGAGAATATTTACAATATGTGAAATTTTTAAGTGGGAACAAGAAGTTAGAATTTCAAACAATGTTTAAAGCCTCCAGTTATGTGACATAAAAAACAGCTTATTTTTCTCCTTTTGCCACTGGGAACTGTGATCTCAGCCTCCCAGTGAGGCCCGGATGTAACTCCTCTGCTTAAACAGATTGGATTAATCCAGTAAAGAGTGGATATAATAATATAAATTATTTATTTATATATTTATCTGTTTATATTTTTATTTACATATTTATATAAAAATATGACTATCTTTTAGGGGAACATTGTTGGCCAAATCCAGAGGGCAAGGGAGGCAAGCTTAAGCACAGGCCAATGCTGATTGCTTGGGGCTAGCTGTTTAGTAATGTATTTGGCAGCTAATGTCAAGAAGTTAATGTAGCAAACTGTTAAACATTTTAGGGAGAGACTATAGGAGGACACCCAACAATATATGGAAGTTATAACATAAAGATTATTATTTTGTTATACATTTCTCTGACATATCAATGGAGAACAGCGATTGTCTTGTTTTTCTCAGTGGAACCCATGTTTGTCTAAAGTACACTGGTAAAGACTAACCTTTGTTCTGTAGGGATGCTTGTAGAAAAGGAATTGCTATCCTGCTGAAAAGGATTTGCTTAATCAATTTTGTGAGCCAAATAAGCTTAGAATAAGTCAGTGTAAGAGATTATTCTTTTGCATCTTTGTCTCAAAGCTTGCTGAGGACAAGTCCAGATGACTCGTGGTCAAAGTTGGTGAAGTCTTGTGTCTGAAGATTTGCAGGACAGGGGCAAGGAGAGAGAGAGAAGCCACAGCTTAATGGCCAGGAAGCAGTCTTCTGTGTGGGCTTATCTCCAGGGAGACAGCCATCTCAGTAGGCACTGACCAAGTGCCCAGGATGCCATGTTAGCAGAAGGAGGATAAAAAAGGGACCAACAAGGAGGGTAGGTGTCTGACATCAGATTCCTCATGAACTGATGCCTGCCTGCTGATGGACTCTCCTGGGCCTGCTACCTGAGACCTGCCGCTTTCTCTTGGAATTGCTGTCACTGTACCTGCTAGCTGCCTAAGGCCAGCCACACTGCTGCTGCTCTCCCCCTGCGCTTTTGCCTCAGACCATTGGAATGGCATGCAAAGGGATGCTGCTGGATCTTGGTGGTGACTATCATCTCCACTTTATGGAATTACTGTTTCTTTCCTGTCTTTCCTATCACCCACGTTCCCTTCTGCACCACCTTAATTCATAACAGTCACTGGCCTTGCATTCCCCATCCCCCTGATTGATTAGGACTTGTAATAAACTGGTTGGAACAACATTTGAGCTGTTGTTTCTTAATCTCACATCGTGTATACATATATCAGAGAACCTCCTCTTCCACCTATAAATCGGAGTCAGACAGTCAGTGAGCGTTGTGATTTTATTCCAGTGACCAAACCTCCCAGTTTTCCTCAGGTTATTTGCAGAAATATTTATCCTACTTTTGTATTTTTGTCTTCACCTTGCAGAATGGTTTGAAAAGAAAGCTGAGTCATCATTAGGAAATGGTAGAACTGCTTAAAACTCTCAAAGCTTTGAGCCAAAACTCATAGAAGAACTGTGTGTATCAGTAAAAATTGGTGAGATGCACAGAAATAGACCATTAATTTCTAACACTTTCCTAAATGGCACTCTGCTTATACATAAGTAGAAGAACTGAGTAAGGCAGCCAGACCTGCTCCCCATTGCATAACAACTACTGTAACTAAGAAAAAGTGACAGATGATAGTGGTGGGTGATTCTCTTCTGAGAGATAATCATCTGTTGCCCTGACCCGCTATCTAGAGAGGTTTGCTGCTTGCCAGGAGCCCACATCAAGGACATGACAGAGTCTGCCAGACCTTGTGTGTTCCACAGACTACTACCCACTGCAGATGCTTCATGTAGGCACTAGTGACACAGCTGTCAACAACCTGAAGAATTTCAAGAGGGACTACAAGGAGATGTGAGCAGCAGTGAAGAACTCAGGAGCACAGGTAGTCTTCTCATCAGTCCTCCAGGTTAGGGGAATGGGGAGGGAAAGGACTGACAGAAATAAGAAAATCAGTAAATGGCTAAAAGAGTGGTGTGATGACATGATAACGTCAAAGTAAATATACCTTTTTTTGTGTTTCTTTGATTATACAAACCAGACTTTCATAGAATCATAGAATAGAATCATAGAATGGCCTGGGTTGAAAAGGACATCAAAGATCATCTAGTTTCAACACCCCTGCCATGGGTAGGGTTACCAACCACCAGACCGGGCTGCCCAGAGACACATCCAGCCTGGCCTTGAATGCCTCCAGGGATGGGACATCCACAATATCCTTGGACAAACTGTTCCAGTGCATCATCACCCTCTGGGTGAAAAACTTCCTCCTAATATCCAATCTAAATCTCCCCCGTCTTAGCTTAAAACTATTCCCCTTGTCCTCTCACTATCAACCCATGTAAGCAGGAATTTCCCCACATCTTTCTTGTGAACTTTCTCCAGTTTTTTCAGTTTATTCCTGCATGTTACAAAACTTCATTCTTTTTATCCCTTGAGAATCATCACTGATAGTGATTTCAGTTGAACAGCAATATTTTTATTAAATATTAAGCACTAATTCAAATCTTCTTTTTCACGATTTTGTTCTGAGTTTACAGTTTAGTTATGGTTTTGTCAAATTATTGATGGTCACTTTGTTATAAAGCTTATTTTCAACAAGTTTTAACCAGATGTCATCATTTTCTTAATGATTTGATCTCAAGTCTGTGGTTAAAACAATGTTCTGTACCTTTTAACCCTTGTGTCATAACACCACAATCAGTTGAGAAGAAAAGCTGAGGAAGTCATCCAGTCCATGGTGTTACTAATGGTGAATTATTTGCTCTTTATAATCCATGTTATGTTGTTTTTCTCTGAATTTATTCCTGGATATAATAGGTGACATTTCAATTACTTTTAGTACAAATTAATTACAGAGCATAATATATCTGATTGCCTTTTATTTTTTTCTCTATAATCAGGTCTAATTATTTCTCTCTTGTCCAATTTTCTTGTTTCATCTGGATTTAGATATACAGTAACACTTTCAACTGTTTTTTTTTTCTGGAGTCCCCCCAGTATTTCTACTGTTACAACTGTTTATTTCTACAGTTACAACTGTTTATTTTTTTGAGCCTAGATGATCATTCATGTGAGAGCTATTCAAATGTTGTACTTTTGAAGGATTTGGAACATAGTCCCTTTAAACTTTGCATCTAAGTAAGCGAAAAAAAAAATGTGCCAACTAGGGCTGATTAAAGCATTTACATATTAGTGTTTGTTTCTGTCAGTGGTTTATGGGCTCATTCGACCTGATTCTCTGACTAGTGGTGGGGGACAACACACAGACCCATGGCCTGGGAAAGGGAAAAAAGGGAAAACGGAAAAAACGGTAGAGAGATGGGCCTAAAAACAGCAGTGACAACAATCTGAGAAGAAACAAACTAATTTACTTAATAAGATATTGGAATGCAAGATAACACACTATAATACAACATAATGCAATTGAAGTTAATAAATCAAATAAAATGACAGAGAGTGTCCGAAAGCCCAAGTCCTTACTCTAAGCTGAGATGATACAGCTGGAAGCAGAGGTGAGACAGAAAATCAAAAAGGAAGGTCAAGTGATCTACAAATGGTTTTTATATTTCCCTTTGAGTAGAAACAGTAACAGAACAGCAAACGGTCCTCTGGGAGATGCAGTTCTTCTCCTCGGCTGGGACAGGTACCCAGAATTGGAGCATGAAGTCTTTAACTTCCAGTGCACTACATGATATTATGATGTGGAATACCAATAACAAAAAATCATAAAACTGTGACAGGTTTTTGCTTTGTTTTGTTTTTCCCCTGAAACTGTTTGAAATCTTAACTCCTGAATATCAATACCACATGTACCTTGCTGGGCATTTTTATTTAAGGTCAGCTGTTGCTGATATCGTGTCATCTTTCCAAGGTGTTCAGTGGTTGAGGTTGTTTTTGCAACATTGAAATGGTGACATAAAAAACTATTAAAAGGCTTTTGCAAAACCATGTTCTCCAAAATCACAACTTTCATAGACTAAGTAAGAACTAGGAAGGATTTCTAGCACTAAACCTCTTTCCAAACAGAATGAGGCAGAATAGAAATATAATAGGTTTTTAGACAAATTTGTATTCTGTATACAGTGATCTTGCAGGTCAGATTGTTTACTTCAGACACACTCTCAGGAACACAATGATTTCCTGAGCCTTACAAATTCTACCCACTGTTCTATGATTCTCCAGGGAAAGAAATACCAGAATCGCAGAATTATAGGAAGGCTTACGTTGGAAAAATCTAGTTCCAACTCCCCTATCATAAAAAGGGAGACCTCCGACTAGATCAGCTTGCCAAAAGTTCTGTCCTACCTGGCATGAAAAATTCCAGGGATGGGGACAGTCACAACTCTGGGAAGTCTGTTCCAGTGCCTCACCACCCTCACAGAAAAGAGTTTATTGGTAATATCTAATGTAAATCTACTCTATTTTAGCCTAAAATCATTATCCCTTCTCCTGTCACTACATTTCCTCTCTGAAGCCTCCTCTTTCCCAGACTAAACAACCCCAGCTCCCACAACCTTTCTACCTAAGAGAGATCCTCCAGCCTTCTGACCAGGACTTCATGGCTTCTGGATCTGTCCATATCTTTATTATACTGGAAGCCCCAGAGCTGAAAATAGTACTCCAAGTGGGACCTCCTGAGATTGGAGAAGAGGGAGAGAATCATCTTTAATGTGTTGACTACACTTCTTTTGATGTAGCCCAGGATATGATAGGCTTTCTGGACTGCAAGAGAACATTGCCAACTTTTCATTCACAGGTATGCCCAAGTTCTTCTCTGGAGCACTGTTCTCTGTTTACTAGTTGTCAAGCCTGTATTCATGCTTGGGGTTGTCCAGGCCCAGGTGCAGGACCTTGCAATTGGTTTTGTTGAGCTTCGTGAATTTCACATGGGTCCACCTCTCAAGTCTGTCAAAGTCCTTTTGGATGTCATCCTTTCCTTCCAGTGAATGAGTCACACCACTCATCTTGGAGTGAACCACAAACTTGCTGAGGTTGCACTCAATCCTGCTGTCCGTGTCACTGACAAAGATCATGCCAGTCCCAATAGAGACTCCTGAGGGACACCACTTGTCGCTGGTCTCCACTCAGACATTCAGCTGACAAGTCTTTGACTGTGACTGTCTGGCAGATATCTTACTGAGTGGATCATCCATAAAATCCATGCCTCTTCATTTTAGGAACTATGATGTCACACAAAACAGTATCAAATACTATGCACAAATCCACATAGATTACTCAAGAGACATTTGACATTATTTCTTCTCATTTTCTCCCTGCCCTTGGTCCTTTGGCTTCATTCTTCCAGAGGTTTTCATGCATTAGCCCTGATAGCACTGAGAGACTGCCATTTAAAGAAACAATGAAATTGTGAACTAAACACAGAAACAGACATCAACTGTGACAGTATCAACTCGCCATAAACTTGTCTTCCCAGAATTTTTCTGAGTTCAGAAAATATGATGTGAGATGTCAAAAAAAAAGTGTTTGCCTTATCCTGATACAACACATAACTCTCAAGTTTTAATGATGAAGAATCAGAATACCCAGCAATATAAGTAATGGCTGCACAAAAAAGTGTTTTTTCCACATGGGAAAACAAACAAACAAACAAACAAACAAAAACAAAAAAACAACAGCAACAAAAAAACACTTCTCTGCATAAAGAGTCCAAAGATGGTTTCAAAGAAGCTGGACACAGAACAGTAGGAAATATTATTGTCTCAACATAGCATCCTTGCTGAAGAGCAGAATAAATGCTAACTTACATAAATCAGTGTGCTAATAGTATACTTGTACCAGGCTAGACTGATCATACTACCTTTTAATCTACGCTTCTATGTATGCATGTTACTGAGGAAATCTGTTCAGTAGCCATTAACGGAATTTGTTTAAAAAGGCATTACACTGTTTCATACAAACTGCAAACGCACATACCTTGAATACACCTGCACTGATATTTTGCAAAGACACCAAAACCCTTATTGAAAAAAATAGTTTGTCTTCACTGGACTTGGATTAGGTACAAACACAGTTAATTCAGGGTTTACTTGATGGTAACAGTAGACTTAAGCTAAAATAACTCCACTGTTGGATGGTTTTCATTTTATTCCTGCATCTGGTGTTCAGTTGTCAACGGTTTACGGGCTGGTTTGGCCTGGTTCCATGACTAATGGGGTGGAGGGACTTCGCAAAGTCCACGCCTCTGGAAAAGGGAAACAGGGGACCCCAAAATAATTAAAGAACAGCAGCAACGATCTGAGGAGGAACAAACTAGTTTACTAAATATAATGAGAGAGAGTATCTGAAAAAAAAAAGCTGTAGGCCTTACAGTAATGCTGAAGCAGCACACGCAGTTGGGCAGCAGCGAGGAGAGACGAAGAGCGATGAAGGAAAGCAAAATGAAAAGTCAGATGACCCTACAGCACCTTTTATGTGTTCCCCCCTGTGCAAGAATGATATCAGCACAGCAAACAGTCTTCGGGGGAATGTAGTTTCTTCTATTTAGTATGTTGAACTGGGACATTAACACTTTAATTCCCAGTGCACTACATGATGTTATGATGTGGAATACCCATGACCATAAAACCATGACATCAGTCCAGTTGGCAGCCTGTCACCAGTGGTACTCCCAAAGGCTGAGTCTTGAGGCCAATTTTAATTAACATTTTTATAAATGATCTTGATGAGGGGACTGACTGCACCTTCTGCAAGTTTGCAGATTATGTCAAGTTAGAATCATAGAATCACAAAACGGCCTGGGTTGAAAAGGAACACAATGATCATCTAGTTTCAGCCCCCCTGCTATGTGCAGGGTCCCCAACCACTAGACCAGGCTGCCCAGAGCTACAACCGGCCTGGCCTTCAATGCCTTCAGGGATGGGGCACTCACAACCTTCTCGGGCAGCCTGTTCCAGTGTGTCACCACCCTCCATGTGAAAAACTTCCTCCTAATTTCTAACCTAAACCTCCCCTGTCTCAGTTTAAAACTACTCCCCTTTGTCCTATCACTATCCACCTTTGTATACAGCTGTTCCTCCTCCTGTTTATATGCTTCCTTGAAGTACTGGAAGGCCACAATGAGGTCTCCCTGGAGCCTTCTCCTCTCCAAGCTAAACAAACCCAGTTCCCTCAACCTTTCCTCACAGGAGAGGTTCTCCAGCCCTCTGATCATCTTAGTGGCCCTCTTCTGGACCCGCTCCAAGAGCTCCATGTCTTTCTCATGCTGGGGGCCCCAGGTTTGGATGCAGTACTCCAGATGGGGCCTGACAAGAGCTGAGTAGAGGGGGACAATCACCTCGCCCTCCCTGCTGGCCACCCCTTTTTTAATGCAGCCCAGAACACAGTTGGCCTCCCAGGCTGCAAGCGCACACTGCTGACTCATATCCAGCTTCTTGTCCACCAGGACCCCAAGTCCTTTTCTGCAGGACTACTCTCAAGGAGATCTTCCCCAGTCCGTATAAATACCTGGGATCGCCCTGGCCCAAGTGCAGCATCCTGCACTTGGCCTTGTTGAACCTTATTAGGTTGTCCTGGGCCCACTTCTTCAGCCTGTCCAGGTCCCTCTGAATGGCTTCCCTTCCTTCCAGTGTATCAACTGCATTGCTCAGCTTGGTGTCATCTGCAAACTTGCTGAGGGTGCACTCAATGCCATCGTCTATGCCACTGATGAAGACATTGAAGGGCACTGGTCCCAAGACCAGTGTCTCGCTCCAATCTACAGGAGGGAGAGGACATCCTTTGATATATGTATACCCAACATGAGATTAAGAATCAGTGGTTCAAATGTTGGTCCGACCAGTTTATTACAAATCTTAATCAGGCAGATGGGGGAGACCAGGGACTATTATGAATAAGGGTGATGGGGAAGGGAAAGCAGGTGATAGAAAAGATAGGAAAGAAACAAGAATTGCGTAAAGCAGGGATAGTCACCAAGATCCAGCAGCGCCCTGTTGCATGCTGTTCCGATGGTCCAAGGCAAAAGTGCATGGGGAGAGCAGCAGCAGCGTGGCCAGCCTTAGGCAGCAAGCAGGTACGGCTACAGAGCAAGTCCAGGAGGAAGCGGCAGGTCTCGGGTAGCAGGCCCAGGAGAGTCCATCAGCATGCAGGCATCAGCTCATGAGGAATCTGATGTCAGAAACCTAATCTCATGGTCTTTGGTCCCTTTTTTATCCTTCTTCTGTCAAAGTGGCATTCCTGGGCACTTGTACAAGAGTCATGTGCAGTACCCCCTGAGATGGCTGTCTCCCTCAAGATAAGCCCACACAAAAGACTGCTTCCTGGCCACTAAGCTGCAACTTATCCCTCGTTGCCCCTGGCCTGCAAATTGTCAGACAAAAGATTTTGCCAACTTTAACCAGGACTTGCCTGGGCTTGTTCATGTGTGTCCTTCAGACAAGGGATTTCTCAACCCTTGACCAGGACTTGCCTGGACTTATCCATCTGTGTCCTCAGCAAGCTTTGAGATAACGGATGCAAAAGAATAATCTCTTACATCCAGCCAACCAATTCCTAATCCATCAAACAGTCCATCCTTCAAATCCATGCCTCTCCAATTTAGAGAGAAGGATGTGGTGAGGGACCATGTCAAAGGTTTTGCAGAAGTCCATGTAGATGGCATCCATCGCCCTTCCCCCATCCACTGAAGCTGTCCCTCCATCACAGAAGGCCACCAGATTGGTTAGGCAAGATCTGCCCTTGGTGAAGCCACTCTAGTTGTCTTGAATCACCTTAGATTCGTATGTGCCTTAACACGGCTTCTTAGAGGATCTGCTCCATGATCTTCCCAGGCACAGAGGTGAGGCTCACTGGCCTGTAGTTCCCCAAATCTTCCTTTCTCCCTTTCTTAAAAATGGGAGTAATGTTTCACATTTTCCAGTCACCGGGGACTTCACCAGACAGCCATGATTTTTCAAATACGATGGAGAGTGGCTCAGCAACCACATCAGCCATCTCTTTCAGAACCCTAGGATGGATATCATCCATCCCCTTGGACTTATACACATTCAGTTACATGAGGAGGACTCGGTTCTTGTTCCACCATTAGAGTGGGACAGAAACCACTCCCCACACCTGCACCTAGAGGCTCGTGGTCCTGGCAGACATGGGAAGCCTGACCATCCGTGAAGCCTGAGGCAAAGCACTCACTGAGTACCTCATCTTTTTCCATGTCTGATGAAGCCAGCTACCCATTACCCTTCATCAAAGGGGGAACACTCTCCTTGGCCTGTCACCTCCTGCCTATGTACCTGTAGAACCCCTTCTTCTTATCTTTCACATCCCTTTGACAAGTTCAGCTCCATCTGTGCCCTGGCTTTCCTAATCCTATTTCTACACACATGGAAAACAGCCCTGTATTCCTTCCAGGTGTCAACAGTTTATGGGCTGGTTTGGCCCAGTTCTGTGACTAGCATGGCAGAGGGATTTTGGAAAGTCCACACCTCTGGAAAGGGGAAACAGGGGACTCAAAAATAATTAAAAACAGTGGCAACGATCTGAGGAGAAACAAACTAATTTACTAAATATGGTATTGGATTGCAAGATAACACACTATAATACAATATAATTAGAATTGAAGCTAAAAAATCAAATATGATGAGAGAATATCTGAAAGCTGTAGGCCTTACAGTAGTGTTGCAGCAATGCATGTGGTTGGGATGAGCAACAGAGAGGAGAGCCAAAGGAAAAAGGGACATCAGATTACCTTGCCAGGGGTTCTATCATCTCCTTTCCAACCACAAAGACCCCTGGGTTGTGTAGCTCTTCTTCTTTTCTGGACAGGTACCCGGAACTGGAGCATTAACACTTTAACTCTCTGTGCACTACATGATGTTATAATGTGGAATACTGATAACCAAAAATCACAAAACCAAGACACCAGGCTATACGACCTTGATTCCATTTCCTGTACATTTCCCTCCTTTCCCTGGTTTAAGCTGCAGGTCCTTGCTCAGCCATGCCAGTCACCCACCTCCTCTGCTCAGTTTCTTCAGCTGGGGGATGGAGAGCTGTTACACTCTCAGAAGGGTGTCCCTAAAGAGCTGCCAGCTCTGTTCTGTTCCTATGCCCTCAAGGACAGTGTCCCAGGAGATCTCACCCAGAGTTCTTGAAGCAGCCGGAAGCTTGCTGTCCTGACTCTACTTTTTGCCAGGCCTGCATTCCTCTAGATCACAAACTCCACCAGGGCATGATCACTGCAGCCCAGGCCACCTCCAGTCTTAAACTCTCTAATGCTCTCCTCTGCAATGGTGAGCACCAGGTCCAGTAAGACTTCACCTCGTGTTGGTCCATATGTTACCTGGGTCAGAATGTTGTCCTCAACGGACTCCAGGAATCTCCTGGATTGACTGCCACCTGCCATGCTGCTATCCCAGCAGATATCCGGGTGGTTGAAATCCCCCATCAAGACAAGAGCCCATGGGTGCGACACCTCCTGCAGCAGAAGCAAGAAGGCCTCATCAACAGGCTCCCCCTGATCAGATGGCCTGCAGCAGACCCCAACCACTAGAAGGGAATACTTTTGAACTGTCTGAGGGTAGGAAAGCCTTGCAGCAGAATTTGTGTAGGCTAGATCAATAGGCTGTGTCCAGTGGCATAACATTCAACAAAGTCTGTGCTCATGCTGCCATTGCTCACAAACCTAATTTTCTGGGTCACTGCTTGAGTCACTGCTCTGTGCCAGTACTCAACAAGTGGTATTTCAGAGCAAGGGCAGAGTGGTGGTTTCAGCTTCTACTTTCAGGCCGTGGCCTTTAGTTCTTGCTTGCCTCCCTGTGGCTGGAAAATCATGCATTGACACTGTTGTCCAAAGATAGCATTCTTTTCCTTTCTTTGCCAAAGGAAATCTGAGCAAAGCAAGGGAGGCTGAGCATGTGAAAGAATAAACAAGCTGAACTCAGACAAGTTTCTAAAGCAAGTGTCTAAAGGTGAGAACTGTGTCCAGTCATAATAACCCAGTGCAGCAATAGAGGCCTAGAGAAGAGTGGTTGGAAAGAAGCAAGGCAGAAAAGTCCTGAGAGTGCTGGTCAGTAGTTGTTTGAACATGACTTAATAGAGTGTCGTTGTGGCCAAGAAGGCCAATGGCATTCTGGCCTACATTGGAAATAGAATGGCCAGCAGGACTACAGACATGATTGTCTCTTTGTTCTTGGCACTGGTGAGGCTGAATCTCAAGCATTGGGTTCAGTTTTGGGCACCTCACTACAAGGATATTGGACTACTAGTGCATGTGCAGAGAACAAAGCTGGTGAATAGATTAGAAGACAAGTTTTATGAAGGCAGGTAGCTGGAGCTTTATTAACAGTCTTGAGAAAAGGAATCTGAGAGAAGACTTCGTCATTGTCTACATCTACCCGTAAGAAGATTGTAGCATGGTGAGGGTCTCTTTTTCAGCTGATAAGTGATAGAATGTGAGGAAAAAGTCTCAGTTTGCATCAAGGGAAGATTAGACTGGACTTAAGGAATAATTTCTTCATGGGAAAGAGTGGTTACATATTGTAACAGGCCCAGAGAAGTCATAGGGTATTCATGCCTGTATGTGGGCAAGACACTAGAAGTGTCATGGTTTAGTGCTGGGACTCGGTAGGTCAGGGTGATAGTTGGTTTTGATGATCTTGAAGGTCTTTTTCAACCTGTGATTCCATGATTACACCTGAGCTTAGTATTAAGAGCTACAATACAGTTATGCAGTTTTTATTCATTTTCTGGGGAAGTATGTGTAGCATTTCATGCAATTTTGTCTTTTATGTGCATTGAAATGCTATAAAGTGCTAAAAGCTGAAGAAACTGACTTATGGCATAAAACTATAACATGGTCTAACAATTGCAGGAAAGTACTTTTCATAACAGACTCTCAACAAGAGCGTATATAAACAGTGAAAAATAGCACTTCTCTTCTTAGTACTTCACTACCAATCAATCAGCTTTAACTAAGTCTCAGATGACCTAAAAATCTCAAAATTTCAGCTAGAGCTCTGCCTTAGATTGTATGATTGAAAAAAGTATATATGCTATTTTAGCTTTCTCTCTACATGCGTAACACAGATAAACCAATCCAGCTGGGAGCTACCTTGTCTTCAATATTCAGTTGATAAAATGAAATTCCAATCTGAGTAAAACGAAGAAAGAGATTGCAATGGTAAACATGCATACAACATGAATAAAAGAGTATTAAACACCACAAGGGAGAATCAAATATACTTTCAATATTTGATAATCTTCTCAATGTTAAATTATACCTAAGAATCTTTGATGAAAGATATATATTTTTACCAATTGGAAAGTAAATTAAATTTATTTTCTAATTAAACTGCAGCAGTAATAAAAAGGATTATTTATTTATTTATTTTTCTTAATTCAATTTGAAGTTAACATCATAAACTGGAAAAAAAAAATAATAAAAAAAAAAATGAGTAGTGTTAACTGGGTAGTTAGTTAGAGCAAAATTTCATCTCAGCTCTTCCCATGTTTGACTGATAACAAATCCTTAAAAGAAATCTCACAGGAGATGGGCTCAGGGTGATGTGCTCAGGAATCTCAAAGAGGAATACAGAGAATAACCGTAGCTACTGAAAAGAAAGTAAAGTTCACCTCAATAAAAAGACAACAGAGTTACTTTTTTTCTTGATAAAATGTTGTATCAATCAACTGGATCAACTGGTTGTGTAAATGACCTTCCCTGATGTTGTAGTTTAACCCCAAGCAGCTAAGCATCACATAATCAATCTCCCTAAAGTGGGATGGAAGAGAGAATCAAGAAGGTACAGGTGTGAAAACTTGTGGTTTGAAATGAGGCCAGTTTAGTAGGTAAAGAAAAGCTGCACGTTCAACCAAAGACAAGCAAGGAATTTATTTGCTACTTCCCATTGGCAGGTAGATGTTCAGCCATTTCCAGGACAACAGGGCCAACCATGTATAATGATTTCTTGGGAAGACAGATGCCACCACGATGGAACATTGTCATGGATTTGTAATTTTTGCTATTGGTATTCCACATCATAACATCATGTGGAGCACAGAGAAGAGGAACTACACGTCCCAGGGGACCTCGCGGTCAGAGAGGGAAAATACGTCACGGAAGCGATGCTCTCTCTCTCTCTCTCTCACTGCCTGGCAGAGGGTGTGGGTGTGCTTCCAAGCCACGGCGCCTTCAACTTCAAAGTAGGCTTCTCGGTCTTCAGAAACCTCTCTCTCTCTTATTTCACTTGATTTATTAGCCTTTCAATTAGATTGTATTATAGTGTGTTATCTTGCATTCCAATATCAGAGTTAGTAAAATAAGTTTTACTCCTCAGATCATTGCCGCTGCTTCGTTTGTTTCCTTGAGCCCAGCTCCCATCTCCCTACCCCTTTCCCTTTTTTTCCTTCCCATTTGTCGAGGGGGCCAGGGGTCCACGGGCCTACTGCCCCCTCCCCTGTCATGGACACATAGATAACTCTGTGACAAACATCTTCTGTCTTTCCTCTAGTTTTCATTGCTTTTACTGGTATGGACTATCCTTTCATTCAGATTGGGCCAGTTGTCTTTGCTGTGTCCTATTCCAGTTTCGTGTGCACCTTCAGCCTACTCACAGTCAGCAAAGTCCTTGACTCTGTGTAAGCAATGCTCAGCACCAACTAAAGCATAATTATCACCATTATTTTGATTAAAAAAATAAAAATTGTGCCATTATATGTGGCTCTTTCAAGAAAAGTAACTCAATCACAACCAAAACCATTACATCCATGTTGATAGAGGGGCATTAATGGTTCCCCAAGATAGCCAACCCAGCATGTCAGAAATGGATATTAGTGTCTTAAGATAAAGGCCTTACTTACTTTAGATCTCTATTTTCTTTTCTAAACGTAGATATTTAGTACTATCTGAGATGGTCTTCTGCTAACAGTCCAGGAAAGTGTAAATGCCAAATCACCCTGCATAGTATCTGCTAGCCCCATGTAGATGACTCAGATAGTCTTGGGGTTTCAAAAGAGACGAAGCATCTAGGAAAATGAATTGAAAGCTTTAGGTGGGATTCAACTCCAGATTATTGACTTGTTAATGCAAGTGTCTAAATGTAAGTATCCACATGAATCATGTGACTAAACTCTCCTGTTATTTGATGGACTCCACTTTGTTATAATCAGTTGAGTTTAGAAAGATATCCAGTTCACCTAGGCATAGATTTTCCTACAGATTTTCTGACTGTAATTGTACATCTAGTCTACAACAATAGTTTATTCATGTTTTAAACCAATATAAGTCTCTTATGAATTGTTTTCATACATAGCTTTAACTGTGAACTGGTATATATATGTGATACTACTGGAAAGATTTGAATCATTTGATTTGAAAAAAATTATGATTGTATGAAAAAGTAACTTAATGCATAAACTATTGCAGCTTGAGTTTGCAACCACTGCAACCACACACTGACTCAAATAGTCAGCCCAGTCATATTCGCATTCATTCTGCACTGTCTACAGTAACACAAACATTTTTGTGTCTCTAAGGTAACAGTTCTTAATGTTTACAACACTAATTGTGTAAAAAGGAGCTGAATATCTTGAATAGTGTATTTTAAGTTACTGATTTCATGAATACAATCTTGAACAGGTGCTGAGATTTTACAGTCAAAATGTCCAAGATAGGGATTTTTTTTCCCCTCTGCTTACATTATTTCTCATAAGAAATCAAACAAAAAATTAAATGTAATCCACCATAAATCCACTATATCAATCATAAATCCACTATATCCATATATATCCACTATAAATATTACTAATTATAAGCTATAGAATGGGAAATGACAAAAGATTTCAGTTTACCAGTCTGATCCCTATCTATAACTACTAAGATGGAAAATAAGGGATACAACTGCATAAAACTGTTGTACCTACAGTAGCAGGACTATGAAATCAATTTCTCTGTTTCATGTTTATATATTTGTTCAGAAGTTTCTTTACACTTTCTCTGTAGTAAAATTCTATGGTTTGCATGTGTGGAGAAGTCTGTGAGAATATTTTCAGACACAAGACTTCAAACAATAGACTACAGAAGTACATACGAAAAAGAATGCACTAGAATACACTAGTTAATATAGTGCAGAAGAGAAGGTAACATATATCAACCTTATTTTTTTTCTCTGGGACATAATTAATTGCTATAAATCCAATGGCTCACACGTTTTTACAATGACAGATGTCTTAAAATAATTTTACATTTCTTTTAGTGAGTATAGCTTGAAGCATCCTGCATTTCCATAGTAATAAAGGAATCTGTAGTTCACAGTGAGATCACAAGATAATACTATATCTCAATAACCTGATTTCCTTGACATTTTGAGATATTTTATGTAGTGCATTTTAAAGCAAAGAGCTACTCTTTCAAATGCAACAGTGCTTCATATTTTAAATCTATTGGTTGGGTTTTCTGTATGCAGTGAGGAAAAAAAAAAGACATGGCTATAGCCATTAATAAGCAAACAGCAAGACTTAATCCTCTTTCTGTTTCACCAACATAAGTTTAAATTATCTGAAAATTTATATCCCCATCACATGGTCTCATGTTTCACCAACTAATTGTGTGTCCATCATAACATCATGTAGTGCACTGGGAGTCTCAGAAGAGAGGAAATGTATTACAGCTCCCAGAAAACTTTGTTGTTCCATTTCTGCTTTCTGTTTTCTGGTCAGTGGGAAAGATAAAAATGACTGGAAGCCACAAGACTATCATCTCTTTTTGCTCCCAGTACACTACATGATGTTATGATGTGGAATACCAATAATAAAAATCATAAAACCACAACACCTAAAAAGTTATGGATTTTATTTTCCACTAGTTTTAAGTGTAATTTGTCTCAATATGTCTTGTATAAAGACAGATACATACAAGTAGAAAAAAAATGGAAAATGTAGTATCTACCTCAACTCAGTATCTTCTTGGTTAAGGTTAAAACTGTATCTTTATTTAATCCTACTGTCTTTCCTGGAAAGTGGTCAATGGACAAATTATTTGCTTCAGTTCAGAACCCCTCTGAACTGAACATACTTCTGAGCTTGAAGAGTACAATTACTTACTAAGACAGTAGCAGCATATTTATCTATTCACAAGAATCTATTTTAAAATCATTAATCGTACATTATTATATCATCATTATTACCCAATTTCATATTGTAAATATATGTATACTATTATTAACAAGTGAATTCTGTTGTGTCTTGGTGAAATTACATCGTAAAATTACTAAGTATGGTGTGAAAAGAAATACAGTTTTAAATTGATTGAAACTGACTGACAGCATTAGCAGGTGTCTCTTATTTTCTCTTTTAAGATATGGCATTTGTATTTGAGAGACACTGGACTGAAAAGGCAGAACATGTGTGTTTACCTGTGCTAACAACAGATAGACATTTATTTGAGAAGTAAATGGAGAAATTGTCAAGATGTTATCTTGAGAGCTCTTCTGAGATCTTCTGATTGGAGTCTAAGATCTTTCAAATGCAACAGTACCTCACAAAGATTAGTGTCCTTTCTTTTAGAGTAATCAGTATCTGATGCATAGTAGGAAGACAAAGTATCTTCCTTTTTTTTAGATAAAAACAACCTAGAAAGGTAAATTTAATCTATTGCTTAGGTGTTCTGTATGCAGTAAGCAGAAAAGGTTTAGCTAGTCATTAAAGACAAAGGCTGCTCCGTGAAAAGAATTCTGAAGTCTGGAATTAGTCAGTTGTAGAGGTAGTGCTTGGGGTAATTGTCAAAATACAGGGTTATTTAAAGTAAGAGAAAATAGGAAAGGTGGGAGCCTGTATAGCATTTTTAAAATGCTGCTTCACATATTCAGCTAGACTCAAAATATTCTGCTTTCTCTTTGAAAGAATCAGCAGATCAAAAAGGCTGCGATGTGGCCTGTACATACAAACTCGCCAGCAGATCAAGCCTTGATCAAGACCTTGGCAGCCTTATGCAAAAGGCTGAGACCCAGGAATTAAAAACAGCCTTTTTCAAGAGAAGCTTTTGTAGAATACCAAACAGCTATATTTGTGACAATTTGGGGCTGTTTAGTCTGGGGAAATGGAGGATGAGGGGAGACCTTATTGCTCTCTTCCAATATCTGAAAGGTGCTTATAGCAAGCACTGGAATAGGCTCCCCAGGGAGGCGGTTGAGTCACCATCCCTGGATGTGTTTAAAAACCGTTTGGATGTTGTACTCAGGGACATGACTTAGTGGAGGGCTGTTAGGGTAGTATGGTTAGGTTGCGGTTGGACTTGATGATCTTTAAGGTCTTTTCCAACCTGAGCAATTCTCTGATTCTATTTTATGATATCCAACCTAAATCTTCCCTCCTTCAACTTAAAACCATTTCCCCTTGTCCTGACATTATCTACCCTTATAAAGTGTTGACTCCCCTCCTGTTTGTAGGCTCCCTTTTTGGTACTGGAAGGCTTCAATGAGGTCACCCTGCAGCCTTCTCTTCTCCAGGCTGAACAAGCCCAGCTCCCTCAGCCAGTCTTCATAGGGGAGGTGCTCCAACCCTCTGATCACCTTTGTAGCCCTCCTCTGGACCCTCTCCAACAGCTCCCTGTCTTTTTCGTATTGGAGGCCCGAGACCTGGACACAGTACTCCAGATGGTGCCCCATGAGGGCAGAGAAGAGAGGGACAATCACCTCCCTCTCCCTGCTGGCCACCTCTCTTCTGAGGGAGCCCAGGATACCGCTTGCTTTTTGAGCTGCAAGAGCACACTGCTGGCTCATGTTAAGTTTTTCATCCAACAGGATCCCCAGGTCCTTCTATGCAGGGCTGCTCTCAAGGATTGCTCCTCCAGTCTGTACCTATGCCTGGGATTCTTTTGGCCCAAGTGCCAGGGGAAAAAAAAAAAAAAAAAAAAAAAAAAAAAAAAAAAAAAAAAAAAAAAAAAAAAAAAAAAAAAAAAAAGTGAAAAGGGTTTTAAACTAAAATAAGATTGGTATAGATTATATCTAGGGAAGAATATCTTCTCATATCTTCTCAGTGACAATGATGAGGCACTGGAAAGGGTTGCCCAGAGAAGTGGATAGTCCATCCCTTGAAATGGTCAAGGCCAGGTTGGATGGGGCTTTGCGAAACTTAATGTAGTGGAAAGTGTTCCTGTGCTTGCCAGAGCAGTGGATCTAGGTGATATTTAAGTTCCTTATCAGTGATTATCAGTGATTCCACAGAGTTGTTTCACTGTATGAAACAGTAATATAGTTTCTGAATACTAGAATGTTTGTATTTCTTTTTCCATGACAACAGAAGCATCTCACTGTTATTCACAGATACCACGACTGTGATATTGAAGAATGTCTGACTTGAGAAAGAAGTTCTGTATGTTCTCTATTTCTTCTTCCTGTTCTCTAAAAAGACAAATACTATTCTGCTTTACGCATTATTCCTGAACAACATTCATGATAAGAGCTCTGTCTAATTTATCGTATTTCTGTACTGTAAATTTTGCTGGATGGTAAAATGAGTCTAGTTTCCAGTTTGGGGCCTTCTACGAAGGAGTGATCAGTAGACAAAGGAAGAGCAACTGATGTCATCTGTACCTCTGCAAGGCTTTTAACATGATCCCACATCACATCCTTATCTCTAAACTGGAAATATATGGATGTGAAGGATGGACTATTTAGCTGATATCGATTGGACTTTCATGTGTTCTTATTCTCAGACAAAATCTTTTACACAGTGCCTTCCTTCAGCCCTGATTCATTTTATATGTTCTCATCAATGTGCTTAAGCTAAATGACTTTGAGGAATACTAATTCATTCATGCAAGTACATGAATTAAAAAACAGTTAAATATGATATTATGATGAGTCCATCTACAAGTGTGAGGGAAGACCATGAAACATCCCCTGATTTTTCTTCTATTTTTTAAAGTGGAAGGAATCATTTTTTTCTTTCTGCGTATACTTGTAGTGTTTAATAATGCTTTCCTCCTCTTGTTCCTTTTATGACTATTGCATAGGTCACATGCCATTGAGAAATCAGATTCCTTAAAATTCAAAGCTTAAATATAAAAACTGAGTCTTTCATGTTCACACCTTGCAAAATTACAGAGGAATACTGCACTCATCTGTGTGGGAAATATATGCATATGGACACAAGTATTTGAAGTACAGACTCACAAGAACAGAGTCAATTGATTATTTCCAATAGAGAATTCGCAAAATACAGTTTGAGTTATGATACTAATATATATACACTTGCCTGCCTATTTCAGACAAACCAGAAAAGGATATAAAACTTTTTTTTTTTTTTTTTTTTTTTGAGTTATTTATAAATAACTGATTCAAGAATTTCAGGTTGACATCTGTTTTGATAATGTTTACTGCTCTCAGTAAAATATTTGTATATGAGCAGTTCAATGTTATGTTTATTAATAGTAGTGTATTTTCATGTTCACATTCTGTGATTCACCTCCCCCCTCCCCCTTCCCCCCTTCTGCCTTCCTCATAGCTGAACAATGATCTTGAGTCCTACCAGATAACTGAACTAATCTTATCAGATATGAGGACAGGAGTACTCACAACAGCAATATTATCAACTTTCCAGGGAATTTCTAAGAAAATTCTGAGTAGTTGAAGTCTTACTGTTGGAGAAAGTAGATGAATTTTTCACCAGTCCTACTCTAAATATGACTTCACTTGCCATATGTTAGCTCAAGCCTTGCTGTCACTAATTCCATTGCATTGCAAGTAATTACGAAGTTTCTCAAATACTTTAAGTACTTTACACCCACCTGTAAACATGCTGACTTATGGAATGATACATTCTGTTTTTCAAGCTTTGTAACTTAGTCTTTGATTCTTCAAGGGCATGCTAAGGAGTGCTACCACAAGCTGTTTCAAGTCTTCTTTCCAAAATACACACACATTTGCATTTGCCTCCTGGTTCAAGTTGTTCTATGTGAACATAAAATTTTAAATATGAAGACCAAGTCAGCTGATAAAGTCACGAAAGGATTTATTTTTAATGCTATGTTTTTCAAAGCTTCAGTCTGGAGCTGTGATAGTAAAATTACAGATTTATAAAGCAAAGACTATAACTATATAGCTCACATTAACTTTGATCAAAATGTGTCTAAAAAAACCTTCAACAGAACAAAATTAAACTGTAATTGCATTCACTGCTAGGAAGAAAATCTGCCACACATGCAAAGATGACAATTCCCTGTTTACCATAGTGAAAGTAAAGAATTTTCCAAGAATAGTACATATATGCTGAATCTGTATTAAAATCATATCCTTTCAGACCTACAATCTGGAATGTCTCATACAGTGTATACACACACACACACACACACACACACATATATATATATATAATTTTTTTCTACATACTTGGCACAAAAAAAAAAAAAAAAAGATGTATATATTTTTTTTCTTTTCTGGTTCAACTGTAATAAAAGGCATTGAGAGAACTGTATAGAGTTATATTATCAGAAAATATATAGAGATCTGTGCAAATATTCAAGGACTGCAGTATTTTCTGAAACTTTAGTATCATTACATTTTTAATGTTGACAAAGAATGAGAAAGAATTTAGATAAAATGAAAATGTTATACTTATCAATAGTTTTACAAATCTTCTTTTAATGCTTCCTGCTTGTGTTTGATTTGATATGTAAATACAATCAGCAGTATTCTTGGAATATGGAATATGTGCCTGTAACTTGCAGAGTGTATTCACTGTACAGTTTAAATTGGTAAGGATGTTTTCCTTCTAAATCTATTTACAACTCTCTTCAGAATGGATTTTCATAGTTCATTTGTCAACAGTAGTAAATTTCTTTCAAATCCATAGTTGCTGCTGAAAACAACCTTTTTAAGTCCTTAACAATAATTTTGAAACTGAGATATTGTGGTCATTATCAGGTATTATTATGCTAATCTGTGGTTACTTCTACCTGTTATAGACTAAGGCTGATCATGATGAAAAATGTTTTCTCAGAAATAAGGCAACTTAAAGTTATCAAAGGTGAAGATGAAAATATAAAAATAAGAAAAATAGTGCATATTATACAATTTGAAGATTTCCTGCTACAAGGACATAGGCAGGTGTCCCTACCTGGAAGAGTGTTGAAACTGGATGATTCTATGATTCTATGATTCATGCGAAGGGAAAGACAAACAATGTAGGAGAGCTTTTATTTGGAAAATATCTATATATATATATTTTACCTACAGTGAGGAATTTGGTATCCCATATTAATTCTTATTTCTCCACTTGACATAGTTGTGAGGGACCTTGCCAGGCTACGTGAAGCAGGTTTTCCTGGAAAACACCTCATGTACTTAAGTAGAAAAGATATTATGTGGATATCAAAGATAGGCTTCCATTTGTAAATTATTTAATTAGCTATCCTATGAAAGACTTCTGTTCTCCCTATTTCATGAAATTAAACTTTAATTTATACTAAGAATTCTAATTTTTCTTCAGATATTTTAGAAAAAACCCTGTCCTCTCATCCCAAATATTATATCTAAAATCAATCTATCAAACAAACAAACAAAGACTAAAGAGAGTTTTGGAATGCAGTATTTCATTTAAGAGAATATGCTGCATTTTTTTTTATGACAACAGATGAGGAACTACTCACATGTTTGTACTGAATATGTCACTTGTACATGGGTTGCTCTGAAAGTAATGCCTCCTGTGTATTTCCATAGAAACTACAACAAATACAAAAAGAGCAAAATTACACTATTTGATAGAGCAAATTCTCAGCTATAAAACACTATTCTTCAACATAGTCAGCACCATTAGCTATGCATTTTCAACAGTGATGAACAAGAACTTGTATGCCACACTAATAAAAATCTGCACCAGCAGAGGTGAACCACTGTCGATCTTATCACCGCTGAAACACATGAAATGCATCACCTACCACCTCACTGTACTAACATCCACTGTTTGGTTTCCGTAAATGTCCAGCAAATGTTAATGAATATAAATTGGTTCAATTTTTTCTTGTGCATGGAGGAGTTCAATTACACAGCTTTGCTTCATGCACACTTCCTTGTCAGATGCTGTTTTCATAGAAGCGTAGAATCATGAAAGTTGTTAGAAAAAATCTCTAGAACCATCTAGTCCAGTCATCAAACCATCACCACCATGCCTATTAAACCATGTCCCTAAGTTCCACATATCTGCTATTCTTGAAAATCTCCAGGGACAATGATTCCTCCATTTCCAATGGGTAACCTGTTCCAGCACATTACAACTCTTTTTGAGAAGAAATGTTTCCAAGTATGCAACCTGAACTTTCCCTGGTGCAATTTAAGGGCATTACCTCTAGTCCTATCACTAGTTATCTGGGAAAAGAGGCTGATTCCAACCCAGTACAACCTCCTTTCTTGTAGCTGTAGAAAGCAGTAAGGTCTCTCCCGAACCTTCTCTTCTCCAAAGATGACTGCCTCTTTGCTGCCATCTGTTGTATGGCAACACAATTTAATGGAATATTGGTGAGAAGGTTCAGTAACTACTGCCATACCACAGTATCCACTTCTGATATTGTGGGTTGACATAATAAAATAGGATGCATTGTTTTCAAAGCAGCCCTTGTGTTTTCTCTATACTATTTTGAGATCTACAGCAGATGTGTATTAAAACTACAATCTATTATTTTATATTTCACAGATGCAATTGCCCTTGTGATAGAATATCTGAGATTATGTTTTTAGTGATTTTTTAGGTGTTTGCACTTCTTTATTGTATACTCTGTATGTTATATGATTTTTGTAAATAATTGTGTTGCTGACTCATTAGAAACACAACTGGCAGGGTTGATATGGTCTATCCTTGATGTAGAAACATAAAGTATTTGAAATTACTTGTTAACATATATGGAAGTATATGGAAGTAACACAGAATTTTTGAAGTGTCTTTTTAATAGTAGAATATAATTTGGAATAAGTCAGAATCATATATGAAGTATGTTCTCTCTGATGCAAAGGCAGTCATGGCAATGTTCGTTAAAAATAAGAAAAAATAAGAATTTATGGAGATCTTGGAAGGGGTACTGCTTCTGTGATTCTATAAACTTCTTTACAGAAAGGGTTGTTAAGCAATGGAATAGGCTCTCCAGAGAGGTGGTTGAGTCACCATCCCTGAATGTGTTTAAAAACCGATTGGATGTGGTGCTCAGGGACATGATTTAGCGGAGGGTTATTAGGGTAGTATAGTTAGGTTGTGATTGGATTTGATGATCTTTATGGTCTTTTCCAACCTAAGTGATTCTATGATTCTATTCCACAGGAATTAAGCCCAAAGTAACAGTTCTAGTCACTGTTGTTGGAAATCCTTGTTTTGAACAGAGATGTGTTGCAAGGGTCTCTGAAACACTATCTTCAGCTGGGCAAGGAGACACTCTTCAAAACACTGTTTTGCACAGTTCTTGTAGTCTATCCAGACCCAGCACACGAATAATTCCTTGCTCTTGCTGGACCTTTACATATAAATTATCAATTAAATAAATGCATATGAAAGAATAATTCACCTCATTATTGCTCCATGAAATTTTTGTGACCTTTTATAGTTTAAATAAAATTTAATTACGTCTGTAGCATTAATTAACTCCGAAAGTCTTAGGGACTCATCACTCATGTTGTTAATCAACATTTTTAAGCATACAAATTGGACTAGATGCAGCAGGAGTTGCTTCAGACAATTTCTTGATCTGCCCAAAATCTTACCCGAAGTGCTACTCTGGTAATCAGTCAAAAACCTAATTCTAAAGGTTCAGTTAATTATCTAGATTCAAGTCATGACACTTTCTCTCATGAATCCATCATCTCATCTATGCAAGTGACTATCAAAGGAGTTCCTGGACCAAGCAGGGAACTAATGACTCAGGTGCAATATGTGTGTAAACATGAAAAGCCTAACTAGCTACCTGTACCACCCAGCATAGATAATTCTGTATTTACAGTTCATTTATAATAAGACCTATAGCTCTTGCTCTGCTGTAGACCATTGCTTAATAAATGCTGTTTTTTCTGATCTCTGTACTATAAGAAGTCCACTGAGTGATATGCTGTCTTTTCCCAGCAGAGTTCCTGTTTTGGTCCTGGTTTCAGTCAGTATTTCTGGTTCTTCCCCTCACACATCCTCCTCTCCCGTTTCAAGCTCCTCCACACCTGGAGAGGTACAGCTACAAATCTGGGAGTGCTGGAGAAAAGCAAAACTACCTGCAGGGCTTAGTCTGTGAGTAAGATATCAGGATGCCCATCTTTCCCATTCCTAGCACTGATGAGGGAGAAAAGCAGAGAGGAGAAAAAGAAGAAACATACACCTGAGACTAGTGATAAGAAAAAGCACCTGCAGCAGCCTGTAACTGTCAAAATCAAATTGCTCTTAGCACAGGCTTAACTGTACTGGTTTTCAATGGATAAGAAGGTGACAAGAACAGAGACAAATAGTGGACAAGAGACAAGAGTAACAAAAAGCAGAGAAATATTTCCATAAAAGCATGGGGATTTAAGAAGCCTTTTTATTTTTTTTTTTTCTTTTCCTAAAATAAATGCTTTTATTCAGAATTAATTTGTGCAGTGCTACTTAGACAAATACTATTTCTGATCAACAATACATTTCTAAAAGACCACAAAGAGAATAAGGTCTCTGACTACATTTGTTTTAAAATTATTTTATACTTCAGGAAATAATAGAAAGTTGAAAATTTTATTTTTGATTATGGATATAGGCAAAGATTTCATTATCTACAACTGGAAGACTTTGGTGTGATTAACAATATTTTTTTTTTTTTTTTTTCAAAACTGCTGTTATCTAAAAAATGTCTGTAACTGTAGTGGAATTCCAAGGTCACAGTCTGAACCAATGCATGATCATGTAACTGCCTGGAGCTGGGGGGGAGAGAGGTGGGGGATTAGCTCATGTGCAATCTGATTCTGAGCAGGTTGCCCTTCCCCCTGCCCTCTCTGTCTGTGCTCTAGTAGGAACTGGAGGCGGCTGTATTCCTCAGCTCCGCCCTTACTCCAAACTGTTATTGGGAGGGGTGAGTTAATTTCTCTTTAATATCTTCTGCTGTAGCACCTGTTTCTTAAATAAAAGCTCTGTCATCACCTTTGTTTGCACCACAGTAATCTACGTTTATTTGAAATTACTTGTTAACATATATGGTACATTGGAAGTAACACAGTAACAATCTAAGTTTACTTAGATTACTGCTTAATGAGGAACTGAGCTCCAAAACACATTCTGTAAGATGATTGTAGCTGTTATCTTTGCCTTAAAGTAAATTTGATAGCACACTCTGAATGTTTGTGCATATACAAATTCATTTACTGATGCAAACTTCATGCTTTCTGTTACTTAGAAAAAGATAAGAAAGATATATTTTTGTTTGTATAATTAAACAAAATTAAATTAATTGAAAACAAATTCACTATAAAATATCCTACCCTAAAAAAAAAACAAACAAAAAAACAACAACAACACAACTTCTATGTATTTATTGATTTTATTTGCAAATTATATTTGCGAATTAGTTACAGAACTGCCAAAAACAAATTGTGGCTTTAATGAATGATCCAAGCACTGAGCTGGGAAGTACAATGTTTATCTGAGCTTGAGGACTACAAGCTCCTCTCTTTAATCTCTAACACTTGGATTCACCAAAAATAAATTATTATTATTATATACACACAGTTTTTACACAGGAAACTGCATTTTATGAAATTCTCATACACTTTATCTTGTTATCACTCTAGGGCAACTGCTCCACAGAATGTGGCATGCAGGCAAAAACTTAGTGACAAATGCAAATCTCAAGGAATTTTTACTATTTATTTACTTCCAAGTCCCACAGGAATTTTACCAGAATCTACCTCTGAAATGCTGTGAGTAGTATGAATTAACCCCTTTGGCCTCTATCAAACTTACTCCAAAGAGAAAAACTCAACCCTCTTTCTGAAGTAGATCATTCTTTAGGCAAATAGATTATTCTTTCATCCTGTGCTGCCCTAAAAATTTCTACACTATGTTTATTCTGCAAGGAAAGGAGTGAGACAGTTATTGGGAGCATAAAGCTCTAAATGTTCAGATTCATCTTCAACTCTGACAGGTTCAACTGACAGAGAAGTCTACTGAAGATTCTACCAATTCCTGCTTGTCTGTGGCTGCCCAATAAATCTTCTGGTAGAGATAAATGAGCCACTTCTCTCTCTTTTTGTCATAGGGTAGATTCCAGAAAGTTTGATTGGAGATAGAAAACAATGTCACCTGCTATCTGACAATAAGCAGCTGGAGCTTAAAATGCAGAACGGATTTGCTAAAAAAAAAAAAAGTGTGAACATAACTGTTTAACATTTCAAGGTGTATTCTACTACAAGGATAGAAATGGAGATTATCTACTGTGGGCTACGTGCTTAGCTTTAATTTGTAACGCTTGTTTTAATCAACAATCAATTACTGAATGTGCTATGGAGGCTGGTTTATGTTAAATTAAACACAAAGAAGAGACATAATTCATATGGATATCCATCTGTATTAATCATCTTTCTGAGAGAAAGAAATTGGCTGAGTAGTGAAGGATCAGGAAAAAGCATGAATCAGGTATAGTTATTCGATGTCTAGGTCTGGAAGACGTTAAAATAAAACAACAATTATAATTATAAAAACCAATGCTTATCTCCATCAGAATTGCAAAGGATTAGAAACTTGTCAAGTTTTTGGTAAAAGTTCTTTGTTTGTCTGGAAGCCTTATATATTATTTCAGAAGGCAAGGATTAAAGGACAGCCTTTTTTTTTTTTTTTTCTTTCCTCCTCAATAACCCCTTTCATAGAATCACAGAACAGCTTGTTTGGAGGGGACCATAAAGATCAGACAGTCCCAACCTCCCTGCCATGGTCAGGGTTGCTTGCCAATAGATCATGTTGCACTGGGCACCATCCAGCCTGGCCTTAAACATCTCCAGTTATGAGGCATCCACAGCTTCTCTGAACCTCCTCCAGTGCCTTATCCCCCTCTGAATGAAATATTTCCTCCTAACATCTAATCTAAATCTTCTTTCCTTTAGTTTAAAACCGTTCCCTTTGTCCTATCACTATCTACACATGAAAAAAAAAAAAATGTTGATTTTCCTCTTGTTTGTAAGTTCACCTACAATACTGGAAGACTACTATGAGATGTTCCCCGTATCTTCTCTTCTCTGGATAGAATAAGACTGGCTCTCAGCCTGTCTTTATAGGAGAGATTCTTCAATCCTCTGATCATCTCAATTACCCTCCAACAGCCTCACATCTTTCTTGTGTTGAGGGCCCCAGACATGGATGCAGTACTCCAGATGGGCCCTCACAAGGGCTGAGCAAAGGAAGACAGTCACTTCCATGCTGGCCATCTCTCTTTTACTGCAGCCTAGGATGCTGTTGGCCTTCCAGACTGCAAGTGCACACTACTGGCTTCTGTTAAGTTTTTCACCAAACAGGACTCCCAGGTATTTCTCTGTAGGGCTGCTCTCAGTGAGTTCTCAGTGAGTGTACACATCTGGGATTGCCCTTACCTAAGGGCAACCCCTTACACTTGGCCTTGTTAAACCCCATTAGGTTCACTTCTGAAGGTTGTTCAGATCCTCTGGATGGTATCTCTTCTTCCCACCGTAGCAACTGCACCACTCCGCTTGGTGTTGTCCACAAAATTGCTGGGGGTGCACGTGATCTCATCAGCATTGTAATTGATAAAGATATTAAAGATTATCAGTCCCAGGACAAACACCTGGGGGAATACAGGCCTTCAACTGGATAAAGAGCTTCTTACCACAAACCTCTGGCTGTGATCATCCATAGAATTATTTATCCAACAAAGTGTTCACTCTTTGAATCAGTATATCTCCAATTTAAAGATAAGGATGTGGTGTGGGGTCACATCAAAATTCTTGCAGACGTCCAGGTAGACTATATCTGTTGCCTTTGCTTGGTCTCCTTAATGCTGCAAGTCCTTCATAAAGGGTTGCCATATTGGCCACGCATGATCTGCTGATTCGCCCTTGTTGAATCTGTGCTTACTGTCTCAGATTACCTGCTCATCCATCACGTACCTTAACATAGTTTCCAGGAGATTCTGTTCCACAATCTTTGGAGGCACAGACATGAAACTCACCTGTATGTTGTTCCCTGGGTCTTTATTTCTCTCTTAATGATGGGAGTGATTTTTCCCTTTTTCTATCTACCAGAGACTTCAGATGATGTCCATGACTTTCCAAATATGATGGAGAGCATCCTGGTAACTACATCAGCCAGTTTGTTCAGGACCCTGAGTTGCATGTCATTGGAACCCATAAACTTCTACACATTCAGTCTCATGAGGCAGTCTTGTGCTTGCTCTGCTCTTACAGTGGGGGGGTGGGGGGGGAGGATTTTGCTCCTCCAGCCCCTGCCTAAATGTTCAGGGATGCAAGGTATGGGGATGTTAGAGACATTCAAAGACTGGCTGCCAATGAAGACTGAGACAAATGACTTGTTAAGTACCTTAACCTTCTCCATGTCTGAGGTAGCCAGTTTTATCTTCTGATTTGTCAGTGGGGATATACTCACTTTGGCTTGTCTATTCTGACATATGCTCCTGTAGAATCCCTTGTTATTTTTCACATCCTTTTCCAATTTCAGTTTCATGTGCTTCTTGGCTTTCCTAATCTTATGTCTGCATGTCTGTGCAGCATCCCTCTGGTCTTCCCAGGTCACATGTCTGTTCCACAGGCTTCCATTGCCTGTATACGTCCTTCTTATTGCTCAGCTTGACCAGTAGGTCTTTGATCAGCCATGCCAGTTACCTGCCTCCTCCACTTGCTTTTCTACACTTAGGGACAGAGACCTCTCGTGCTCTCAGGCCTCCTTAAAGAATTTCTGCTCTGCTCCTTTGTCTCTAAGGACAGCTTTCCAAAGAACCTCATCCAGTAATTCCTTACATAGCCTGAAGTTTGCTTTCCTGAAATTCAGGAACTTGACTTTGCTTTTTACTAGGCCCATCTTCCTCAAGATCACTAACTCTACCAGGCTACAGAGACACTACAGCCCAGAGTGCCATGTTATTGTGGTTTGCCTCCTCAAGATGGGAAACTGTCTTAGTTTCTTCTCCTCACAGGGACTTAGGACAGGGCTGTCAGTACTTGTTGGTTCAGAATGTCTCTTATCACTCTTTCTCTCTGATTCCAAGATGTTTCTCAGCCTGGCAGTTTTGCCTCGCAGCCTGATCACTCTGTCTCAGTCTCTTTGGCCAGCTACATTTAGGAGGAGAAACCAGAAGGAAATAATTAAAGAATCATAAATGTAAAATTCTGCGCAAGAGAAAATAGAGGGAACATTACAGTACGTTGTTTTTTTTTTTTAAATTCACTTAATGTCTGTTTCTAGGAACTGAACTGTTCTCATAGCATGACTTGAAGTCAGAGATGTTTCAGCTTGTAAGGAGATGCAGCTGTTGAAAAGTCCTATTCCCTCAATAGCCTTTATGGGAATATTCTACTAAATTGCCCCGAAGCCTTTTCCTTCCTCAGTTTTTAAACTCCCTCTCAGTGACAGTAACATGCCGTCAATGGTTTGTGGGCTGGTTTGGTCCAGTTCCATGACTAGCGGGGCAGAGGGATTTCGCAAAATCCACACCTCCAGAAAAGAGAAACAAGGGACCCCAAAATAATTAAGAACAGCGGCAACGATCTGAGGAGAAACAAACTAATTTACTAACTATGGTATCAGAATGCAAGATAGCACACTATAATACAATACAATTAAAATTGATGCTAATAAATCAAATATGATGAGAGAATACCTGAAAGCTGTAGGCCTTACACTGATACTGAGGTGATGCACACAGTCAGGACGGGCAGCAGTGAGGAGAAGTGAAGGAGAAGAGCGCTGAGATGAAAAGCCCCCATCAGGTGACCTTGCCAGGAGTTATATCTATCTCCTCTCTGACCACGAAGGCCCCTGGGGAATTGTATAGTTGTTATTATACAAGGTTGTAACAGATAAATACTCAGGGGTCATAGGGGAACAACTCACCCACCCTGAGGCTCACAGCTAGGATGAATACTCACCACAAGGAACTCCATACAGGAGCAATCTCCAAAAGAGATGCTGCCTTACTGGTGGTCAGCCCTTAAATGGGATCTAGGAGAGGTGGAGTCAAGCTCCACCCCTTCTGGGAGCACAGCTGAATTACCTTCACCTGTTCTCCCACAGCTGACCCATCACTTGTCTCAGATGGTTAATCAGAGGTTCAGACTGTGATTAACAGTTTCCCATACAGGAATGTAGTTCTTCTTCTCTTCTGGACAGGTGTCCGGAACTGGAGCATTA
Source organism: Alectoris magna (assembly GCA_030625065.1). NCBI lineage: Eukaryota > Metazoa > Chordata > Aves > Galliformes > Phasianidae > Alectoris > Alectoris magna. The sequence goes on from CM060560.1 coordinate 38,212,464, forward strand.
ACACTTTAACTCCCAGTGCATTACATGATGTTATGATGTGGAATACCAGTGACCAAAAGTCATAAAACCATGACACATGCAAAAGGTAGTGGAATTGGCCATGGTGCACATCAACTCTCATCCAAATGTTCAGTAGTGAAGTGGCTAGAGTGCACATTTGAAAACACTCAAACTCTGCCATTTAGAGGAATCTGTGAGGAGTCTGTCTATCCTATTATGTTGTATGCCAAGGTGTTTGTAGTGCATGGGTTGCAGATGCTGCCTCAGTGAGGAGGCCAGACACAGCTGGTTTCATTAGGCTTCAGTGGTCTCACTGCAGGGTATGACTGAGCCCATCACTAGAGTTTGTGTTGCTTCTGTGAAAAAAAAAGTATTTAAGAAAAGAAAACTCTGGAGTGCACTGTAGATTAAGAAGCATTCTCCAGCTCTTTAGAAAGAAATGGTTCTTGTCTACACTTGGAAATTTTGAGATACACACATACAAGCTTCTAGGAAAGTACAATTAGGACATCAACTCTGTGCAATTATTGATACTGGTTTGTGTTCTAATAAGGCAAGTGTCTGTCTCGAAACGATTAAATAGTGAAATCAAATCTGCATGTTCTTAACTTCACAGTTTTTATTTTGCTGTGTTTGTTCTCATTTTCTAACATCTTATCTTCATGTTTCATTATAAGAAAAATCGAACGTGCAGGACCATTTTCCTTTTCATAGTTTGTTGCATAAAGAAAGATGAATCATATCTGTCTGAACTGAGTGTTTCTTTGAGATAAAGGTCATGATTTGCTCTATAGAAAAAGAACTCTCTTTTTCCCTGAAATTCAGTTTCTTAAACTTGATGACCATGAAAGACTGATTTATATTGCTATGGTAGAGTAGCTTAATGTCGTACTCTTGGATTTGAACAGCAGCAACAACAAAAAAAAACAAACCAAAACAAAACAAACAAACAAAAAAAACAAAAAACACCCGTTTTCAATATGCAGCAGAACAAATTAAGAAAAAAAAACCTTGAAGTTGAGATAGAAATAGTTCTGAAAAAGCTCATGATTTTAGTGAAAGAAATTCATCTGTATCTCAGTGGAATACAATGCAGTATAGCTTACTTTAAGTGACATCAGACAAAGTTGTTTGTCAGGCTGAATGAAGAAGAAAAATTTTGTTAAGACTAGTTTCTAGTTTACTAATCTTCATGCTGCAGCTATTCACATACGATTTTGGTGGCATTAGGAATTTACTCTTCTTTTAACATAACTGAAACTAGGGATGATTTCTGTTTCTGTCTTTAGAAGAGGTGTCTCAGAACCCAGCCATGAGAGTATGTAAATGCAATAACCACTGTGAATTCAGTCTTCGGAAAAAAAATAGAAGCTTTGTACTGAAATACTAAAATTCTGTAATAAGATCTACCTCATGTTGGATTTGTCAGGAAGACAAATAATGGAATAAAATAAAATAAATTTAAAAACAAAACAAAAAAAAACAAAACAAAACAAAAAAAAACAAATGAAGTCGAAGTCAAACTTGACCTCAGTCTAGAACAATGTAGGTCACTTGCTTATGAGTTCTGTGCTGGGTAATGAGAAGTTCTTGTACCACGTACTATATATGACCTAAAAAATATTCAGCCACAGAAGCATATGTGGTGGTTAAACAGCAGTAGATATCTGTGTACCATACAGCTGTTCTCAACCTCCCCATCCCCAAGTTAATAACTTAATCTAATCTATGATTAGATAATGGAGAACTAAAACACCTTTCCCACACCTGCCTTCTACCTCTTGCCTCCAGGTGGCACAGGGGAATGGATAATGGGGAAAAGTCAGTTCAAAATGCTTAATCTCTGCTTTTCTTTCATCATCAATCTCTTCTTCTGTTTCTCGTTCGTACTTCACATGTTGCTCCAAAGTGGAGCCAGACAATCAGACCCACTGCAGACTCTCCATGGGCTGCAGCCTTCCTCAGGCAATATCCATCTGCACCATAAGCTCCTCCACACTATTACTTCTCATTGATTCAGTATGGTATTAAATGGCAATAAATTGCATCAGTCTTCCCCAAGCTCAGTTTCTTTTGACTATGACAGTAATTGATTAGTGTTCTCCTGTCCTTATCTCAACCCACAAGCTTTGTCTTCATTGTATTTTCTCCCCATTCTGTCCTGATGAGAAGGGAGAGAGCAACTGTGTGATACTCAGCTGCTGATAAGTGTTAAACTACTACAAAATAAAATTTAAGATTAAGATATTCTAGTTTGTTGACTAACTGCTGAAATGACAAAAATTGCCATGGATGAGTAAAATGATTTTTTTTTTTTTTTCCTGTTTTATTTGATACCATTCAAATAAAATTCAGGTAAAACTGACTCAGACACTGAGTTAATCATATCTCTGAAGGGTTTTGATTAAAGAAATGGGAAGACGGTAGAGAAAATTTAAATAATAATAATATATTTATATATATTTTTAATGACCAAAGGAAGCAGAGTGAAAAACAACCACAGGGAGACTGAAAATAGGAATAAAGTATTGTGTTTTCATGAAAGAAAGAAAGAATATATATGTATATATATATATATATAGCCTATATATATTTAAAAAAGAAAAGAAAAAAATATAATGTAATAATGATTTGTTTTATAGAGCAAGCAAATGATATACAATATTAACTTACCTAAATGAGTAACATAGAGATGCCCTGGACTATGAAGAATTGTGTGTGTGTGTGTTAACCCCTAATAAATAGTTCATATATAGAATTCCTTCCTTTTTTAGAAGAATTTCTTTAAGAAACTTCTGTGTGATCTGATCAAGGAACAAAGATGGTATAACTTAACTCACACTATCTAGTACCTTATTCTCAGGAATACAGACATTTTTTAGAGAATTGTAAGATAGAAGCAAGATTAATGAGAACTGACATTTATGGTTTATGATTCTATTAAGTTCAACAATGCAGTTCCCCGTCTTTTCTTTGCTATGCCCTCCCTCCCCTCAACATGTAGCAAAGGTAATCAAAGCTCGTTGATCTGGAAATCAAATTGGGAAATGTGGGATGTTAAGGTGATTTATGTAATTTATTTTCTAGGGTTACCCCCCCCCCCCCCCCCCCCCCCCGCCCCAGGAAAGAAAAATGAACAAAGCCTTTTGGCTGTTCCATTTCCACTCGTGCCTTGAACTAGCGTGCACAGTTACGGAAATTCATTAACTGAGCATGTTGAACCTCAGAAGATGTTACAGTTCAGCAAAACTGTGGGATGAAAGTTAAGGTTGCTTCCTTTTTGTTTTTAGAAATGGTTCACCTATCCAAAGGTCTGATACAATGTATCTGGAAAAGGCAGGAGAAGATTTAACAGCCTCATTCCCACTTCATGAAAAGCAAACGAACAAACAAAAGAAAAGAAATCTAGAGCAATTAAGTGTTTCAAGATACGCTTCAAACAACAGGATACTTCACAGAATAATTAAAAATATAAGAATGGATTTAAGCTAAGCTAGAGACCCATTTAGCCTTGGATGTATGTTTATGGAAGTTCAGAATAGCACTTCCACCAGCATGTAAGTTTCTGGCAAGCTCCTACTGAAGACCTCTCTGAGCTATTTACATTCATATCATAGTGTTTAATACATCTTACTGGATATTTCTCCTATTAATTTGTTTAATGTAGTTTTCGATCCCGCTTGGACTCAGAACCATAGAATCACAGAATGGCTTGAATTGGAAGGGACCTCAAGGATCATGAATCTTCAACATCCCCCCACCCCCTTTCCTTCCCCCCCCACCGTAGGCAGGTCCACTAACCTCCATATCTAATATTAGACCATGCTGCCTAGGGCCCATCCAACCTGGCCTTAAAAACCTCCAGGGACAGGGCATCCAAGGACTCTCTGGGCAGCATGTTCCTGCACCTTATCATTCTCTGTAAATGCAAATTCTCTTGATTGCAAATAAACAGAAATGTTAGACCACATTTGAGATATAAGAATACCACAGATATATTGATATAATAACATTATTATTATTATTTTTGTTGCTGTTTTTCTCCATTCTGAATGACATCTAATGTCCAGTTTGCTTTTTCTGACCTCAGGTGAACACTGAGCTGGCTTTTCCAAAGTGTTATGCAGGTGTCTCTCTTGACTGATTAAAAGCAAAATCTAAGCCCATCAAAATGGGAAAATATAATTTTATCTGTATACACATGTGCCTTCATTTGCAATTTTCAACACTGAATTTTTTCCAGATTTTTTTTGAATTCAGTGAGATTTTTTTTTTTTCAGTTCTTTCAGCCAGATTATATTATATTCTTAAAAATGTAGTACCATCTTTGTCATGACACTACTCATCCATCAGTTCTATGTTATTCATTGATAACCTGAGCTGCAGAAATCCCAAAACACCACTTCTGATACCCAATCTGACAGTATGCTTAAGACCAATCATTTATCCCTATTCCTCTTTTAACAATAACTATTGTTGCACAATACAACATTTTCTTTCCACTGACAAAATCAAAAAAGACCTAATAAGTTTGTAAAAATAAACTAAATATTTCTACATTACATTTCATCCACCACATTTACTAATTAAAAAATTTTGATAAATTTTCTTGATGAAAATTCAAATCTATGTATATGTTAATGTAGAAATATTGTTCCTGTTCTTTTTAAAAATTATTTTTTTTAATTTATTTATTTATTTTAATCATCAAAAGGATATCAATTGCTTTTTGTGCTACCTTATATCTTTAGGAAAGTCTTATGTCTTTGGGAAACTCTTTCAAAATGGTTCTAAAAGGAAACAAAAAACACTCCCTGTGTCTGGTGAAACAAATACAATGTTCATTACAGATTATTATATATCTTGATTATTATATGATATATATTTTGATTTCAGTAAAACATTTGACACCATCTCCCACAGTATCCTCACAGCTAAATGGAGGAAGCGTGGTCTGGACAATTGGGTAGTGAGGTGGATTGTCAACTGATTGAAGAAAAGAAGCCAGAGAGTTGTGCTCAATAGGATGGAGTCTAGTTGGAGTCCTGTATCGAGTGGAGTCCCTCAGGGATCAGTACTGGGACCAGTGCTATTCAATATTAATCAATAACTTGGATGACAGAATAGAGTGCATTGTGAGCAAGCTTACTGACGACATAAAACTGGGAGGAATGGCTGACACACTAGAAGGATGTGCTGCCATCCAGCAAGACCTAGACAGGCTGGAGATCTGGGCAGAAATTTAATTAAATACAACAAGGGCACATGTAGAGTCTTGCACCTGGGCAAGAACAACTCCTGTTACCAGTATAGGTTGCAAATAGACCTGCTGGAGAGCAGTGTAGGGGAAAGGGACCTGGGGGTCCTGGAGGACATATGGATGACCATGAGCCAGCACTGTGCCCTTGTGGCCAAGAAAGCCACAGCAGCTAGTAGGTTGACCTGATCTAGGTGTTCCCACTATGGCAGGGGGATTGGACTTGATGATCTTTCAAGGTTTCTTCCAATCCCTGATACTCTGTGATTCTGTGATAGCAGCCATTCCAGTAAACTTTAAACTCTCTGCTACATGTTGGACTTAGAAAACTTTTCATTTAATGATGATTCAAACATGGTCTTTCTAAAGTAGTCTTTATTGACTTTAATTATTTTGTCTACCAATTAAATAGGTCTTTCCTACACCATCTTTCTAGTATTAGCAATTTCTGGAATCATCACAGTTAGTCAAAGAGAAACAAAGGACTTGGAGCAAATTTTGTAGATCTGAGGACCATAAAATATTAAGATTTATTTTTCTCAGAAATTGCATGTGAAGCTTTGACTTTTCAGGAGTGAGTACGTGTTACTTGTTGGATGGAACCGGTTCTTCCCAGAAAAAAAAAAAAAAAAAAAAAAAAGAAAAAGAAAAAGAAAAAGAAAAAAAAGCAATTTATTTAAATCAACATCAGTTTATGCTGTTTCAATTTTCCTTCTAAAATTCAGAAATATTAATTTTCAAATTATGTTTAATATCTCCAAATGCTTTGGCTTTTGCTTATGCTTATAGGTCATTGACTGAACTTTTGTTATTGTTTTGGGTTAAAAATTGCAGTCTACACAAATTTTGCTTTTGCATTAGTATAAACTAAATTTGCTCAGGCTCAATTAAAATCTTTAATGGTGCAGTTTGTAACAGCAAAGCTCACAACTATTTGACTACAGCAGGTCTTTGATATAGTATGCTAATTATTGAATAATATCAAATGATTTCAACATAAAACCCTCAAAGAAATAAAGTTGAGAATTTAGCAATTATATCTCCCTAATTGTACTTGACATCTAAAATTATATTTTCTCTGATAGGTAAATAAGGAGTTTCTCTTCATCAAGCTAAATTACAGGAAATGAAAGTGTTATTGAAAAGTGAAGCAGAATATTGTCTTTTAACAAGAGCACTATCGTGTAGATGTCTAAATCTGTCTAGTTACCATGATAAATAGTTTGGGGTACATACATACTCTAATAGCTAACAGTTAAATCTGTTGAAATTGAAGTATTGCTCTTGGAAAGAGCTATTACTGTTGAAATGACCCATTTAATAATGACCTGTGATATCAAAGTATGGATTTAAATTGGTAATTAGTGAAAGTCAATTTCCAAAAATGCTAACACTAGAGCTCAATAAAAATGCTAACTACGTCTCAAATACCACTGACAGCTTATTGACATTTTAATACATGTTACTTATGCTAAATACTTTTATACACTCAGAACTAAGGATGAGAGGATGACAATAGGCATATTCCCCAGCTAGCACTTAGGAGATCAGTGGTACATTTAGTGAACTAGTTCACTTTGTAGGTTTTAATCCTGCTTAATAATGGAGAAACATGGCATGATTTTTCATTTTTTTTTTAATTATTATTATTCTTTTTTTTTTTTTTTTTTTGGAAGTTGCAATTTCAAAATGAACAATTTTATCTCAAACTGCAGAGAATAAGAATCCTGCTTAAAAAAAAAAAAAAAAAAAGTAGTTTTCATCAGGCCATGTTTTTAAAATCCAGGAGATGTGTAAAGTGAGCTTTCTTCTTCATTATTCACTGCAAAACTGTTGACAATGGTATAAAGACACAAACTGATATACTATCTGTCTGGTTATTTTAATTTCTATATCTAGCAACTAATATTTCAAACGTAAAAACAACACATAAAATCCTGATTGCATGTGCCAGACAATGCAGAATTTTGTCCACTGTTCTGTAGAAGAGAAAGGATATTTCTTGAGAAAAATACAAACTTTTCAAATCAGTTTCAAATTAGAACCTCTTTTGCTTAGAGAAAATTAGTCCAATTCAGCAAAGTATTAGAATGCATGTTTAAATCCATAGGATTAGTAGGCTTTTTTGAATTACACCTTAAATTTATAGCTGTATTTATCTCTAGATAATCTGCTGTCACAGAATGTTCATCTGAATCCTGAAATAGGAACATAGCTGCTAATGTCTCCAGTAGGCAGGAAAATAATATTATTTTTCCCTTCTTGTAACTCAGTATATCTTTTCCCAACTTAAACATCAGTGTTAGGCTGGTGATTATATAAATAAATAAATAAATAATATCTATTTTTATTGTTAAAAATAATTCAATTTTAATAGTGTTTTTTTGTTATTGTTGTTGTTGCTGTTGTTTTTTAGGGAATGGTGTTCATTAAAGCTCTCTACATCTGTAACATAACATACATATATTTTAAAATAATTATTTATGCTGCTAATATCCTATCTGAAGATAGCAAAAATTCAGATGGATTTTCAAATTTAAGTGCTTGTACTTATCACTTATTCATGCAGAATACAGTTATGTGTATGTTGAATTGCTGCTGATGACAAAGATCTTGAAATGCAAAACCTGCACAGGAATAAGGACAAAAAAATAATATTTAAAAAATAGGAAGAAGCACTAAGTTTTAGTGGATAGTAGGGCGGCTATGGCTTTGGGTGATAAGAGTTTTTACAATGATCGGGTATTTATTAGATTACTCCTTGTCTCTGTATTGTTTGGAATACTGGAGTCTAATTTTTCGATACTTTATATATTTATAGAATGATACAATCAATATCCTGAGTCGGAAGGGATCCATAAGTAACACAGATTCTAACTCCTTGCTCCACACAGGACTACTCAAAATTCAAAACATATTTCTGAGAGCATTGTCCAAATGCTTCTTGAACTCCAGCAGACTGGTTGCCCCACTGTTCCCCCTTAGAATCATAGAATCATTGAATCACAAGGTTGGAAAGGACCTACAAGATCATTTAGTCAAACCACCCTCCCATTACCATTGCTGCCACAAGCCACTAAACCATAAGGAAGCCGCAGACTGTAATGAGGTCACCCTTCAATCTCCTTTGAAGAAGGCTGAATAAAACAAGTGATTTAAATGTTTTTCGTATATATTGCCCTCTAGACTCTTCTCTCTAATAGTTTTATGTCTTTCTTGTATTGTGGCATCCAAAACTACACACAACTTGAGGTGAGACTGCAGCAGCACAGAGTGGGACAATCCTTTCTCTCGGTCAGCTAGCAGAGCTGGGCAACCAGTTTATTGCTATCCTTTTTGTCTGTCAGGGCACACTCCTGCCTCAGATTTGTCTCACTGTCAGCCAGAAACCCAAGATCCCTTTCTACAGGGCTGCTCTCCAGCTTCTCATCTTCCCATCTGTATGCGTAGTCAGGGTTACCCTGTGCCACGTGCAGAATCCAGCACTTGTTTTTGTTAAATTTCACACCGTTGGTGATTGCTTCGCCCTCTAACTTGTCAATATATCTCTCTGTCCTGGTTTTAGCTGGGACAGAGTTGATTTTCTTCATAGTGCCTGGCACGATTATATGTTTTGACTTTAGAAGAAAAACAATATTGATAAAAGCAATGTTTTAGTTGTTGCTGAGGTGTTGCATTAGCTTGCTTCCCTTGATCACCTAAATAGGTAACATTGTCGTAAAAGGAGATTAAGTTTTTTAAACAGGACTCTTTCCCCATAAACTGTTAGCTGTGGCAAATGACTGTGTTGTCTTTCAGGTGTTTTTCAATAACCCTCAGAATAATAATTTTGTCCATAATTTTACCAGGCACTGGAGTGAGATAGACCTGAAATTACCAGTCTTCTTGACCTTACTGAAAACTGGGATAATATTTGCTATCTTCTCATTAACTAGGACTTCTCTGGATTCCCAAGTTCATTTGAAAATAATTAAGTGAGGTTTCACAATGACATCAACCAGTTGGGATGAATACCACTGAGTATCCTGGACTCCAGGAGGCAGAAGACTACTGTATAGATTGGGTCTGCTAAGCATACCAGGCCCTCTCTTCTACCTTTTCTAGAGAAAAAAGTCTCCCTTGTATATCACCGACAAAACAGTCTCAACTCAAATAATTTTTATATAACAAATGATACAGGAGTTTGAAGTTGTTTCTGTCACTCTTACTCATTTCATAACTGGCTTTCCTCTGCCCCATTGGTTGGTTTAGAGTGGCCTTTGTAATTTTCAATATGTTTACATTCCTGCAATGTGAATTATTTGTTCTTTCACTGTTCCATTTACTGTCTGACATCCTTGAATGAAAATTCATCATCCAGCTCTAAGCAAATATGTTCTATGTAAGAAGGTTGCTCCAGAAGTAATGCTTCCTATCTTGTGTTCCCCCATGATATCAGAAGTAGATGACTGTGGTATGGTAGTTGAGGCTGAACCTTCTCAGCAATATCTCATTAACATTTTATTGCCCTGTGATAGATGGCAGAAGAGAGGCAGTCTGACCAAATCTAGTCTGACATGAAAGTGCATGTAGATCAAAGGTATATAATTGAATTCCTCCATGCACTTCTTAACATTAGTTGATGCTTTCTGAATGTTTGTGGAGACCAGACAGTGGATGACTGTGGATGTGAGCACAGTGAGGTGGTGGGTGATGAGTTTCAGTGCTGGCAACAGTGATGTGAAAGGACAAGCCACGTTTTGAACAGCCATGCACAACTGCCCTACCATGAAATGAAGAACATCTGATCAACTCATCCAAGTGAATCAATTAATGGTGTTGACTTCATTGAAAAATAGCGTTCTGTGGCTAAGAATTTGCTCTATCAAATATTGTAAAATTGCACTCTTTCTATCTGCTGTAATTAACATGGAAATAAATAGAAAGCGTTAGTTGCAGAGCAACTTATTCTTTTCTTTACTGAGCTTCCTGTCAATAATTCTCACAGACAATAAATGACTATAATAGGTTAAATGTAACTATGAAATTTAACCAAATACTCAATTTCCATACACTTACCTTCATAAAAAAAAAAGCTACAGAAAATGGCAGCATTCATTCTAGGAATGCACACAGAACATCATATATCAGTCCTTTATGTCTTTTTTTTTTTTCTTTCTTTTTTTTTTTCCTGTTTGCTGTTCTGTCCTCATGGTTCATCTAAATATCTTGCACATCTTCTTCACCGACTCATCCATAAAAGGTTGATGGCTTTACTGATTCTAAATCTCCGACCTTAGAATGGTTACTATACAATAAATTCAATAAATATTTTGTATCTTCAAGTAGACAAGTTTGCTTTCTCAACTTTTTAATGGTAAAATCACAACACTTAAATATTTGCTTATCTGCTCTTGTGCACATTCAAAATCTCTGTTCTATGCTGCCTTAAAACTGGTTTTGTTAGTTGCTGTATTGATATCTGGTGAGTTGACCTTGGCCAGCTGCCATCCAGCCACCCTCTTAGACTTCACCCTCAACAGGACAGATGGAGATAATAAGACTAAACTCATGAGTAGACAGAAAGACAGGGATTAAAAATCTACTTAGGTAGATTTGGATACTGAAAAACAAGAGAAAATTAACACTTTCCTCCTACTGTCCCTCCAACCTCCTGCTTTCTCCCTGGCTCAGCTTGAATCATTCATTTGTCTAGGTAGGGTGGGGGTCCTGTTCCAGTGTGGACTCTCCATAAGCTGTGAAACATTTAGAAAATATCCACCTTCTCTATTGTGAGTTTCTTCATGGACTGAAATGAGGATAATGTATTATGATCCTTCTTACGGGTTGTAGGGAAATTTCTGCTCCAATGACGTGTCTCCATAGGTTGCAAGGGAATCTGCTTCAGCACTTGCAGAACCTCTTCCTCTTCTCTGGTTTTGGTGCACAAAGAGCTGTTTTTCACTCTTTTTTCCTTACTCTTCATTCTGCTACGTGGCATTTTTACCTTTTCTTAAATACATTTCTCCAGAGTGCCACCTTCTTGCGATAGTAACATTTTTATATATATATATATATATATACATACACACATATATATATGAAATATGATGAGTGATCTTAATACAGACCATTTGTACTCAAAAATTTAAAAAACGAATTTGCGTACAATTTTTGCATGTTTGTGTACTGTTTTTCAAATTTTGTATCCTACATATGCCACAAAATAATGGTATTACTACTCCAGTTATAATCCAAAAGCCACAGGGCTTGTTTTTAAGGCTCTTTTGTTCTATTATCATAGAATCATAGAACCACCAAGGTTGGAAAAGACCTACAAGATCATCCAGTCCAACCATTCACCTATCACCAATAGCTCCCACTAAACCATGGCCCTCAACACAACACCCAATCATTCCTTGAACACCCCCAGGGTCAGTCACTATACCACCTCCTTGGGCAGTCCATTCCAGTGCCTGACCACCCTTTCTGAGAAGTAATATTTCCTAATGTCCAGCCTGAATCTCCCCTGCCGCAGCCTGAAACCTTCTCTCTAGTCCTATCACTAGTGACACAAGAGAAGAGGCCGACCCCCAGCTCACTACAACCTCCCTTCAGGAAGTTATAGAGAGCAATAAGGTCTCTCTGTTCTCCAGGCTGAACATTCCCAGTTCCTTCAGCTTCCCCTCATATGGCCTGTGGTCCAGACCCCTCACCAGCTTTGTTGCCCTTCTTTGAACACGTTCCAGGGCCTCGATATCTTTCTTACAGTGAGGGGGGGATATCCATTACACGTATGGATAATTATATAATGTATGGTTCATTATACATATGGTCCATTACACATATGGATACAACAAGCATAAAGGAAGACCCATATTCTATATTTTTTTTTCAGGCTCAAATAATTATTTAAGTAACAAACAAAGGCCCATATTATAAAATATGTTTATTTTCCAAAACACTGCTGTGTATAATATTTACTCATTCTCAAATGTACCAATCAAAGGTAGGAATATTCAAAAGTTTTCAAGATTTATCTCGCTCTGCTTCTACCAGATTCTTCCTTCCATTCATGGTGTGTGAATGTTATGTCTACATGGCACAAAGAAAGCCACACAATTATAGTCATGTACTTCAGAATAGGCTAGCTTAAATTTTAGACATAGTCCAAGATTATCAAGGGCTTTTGTTTAAACTAATTAGCTCTACTGCAGTATAGTCTCAATAGAGCACCATGTTTCATTCTGAAAGCATCAGGTCATGGAGGCCTGAAAGCATCCAGCCTACAATTAAGCAAATGTGTAAGTCCTTTCAGTACTGGAGTTTGAATTTATTAACACTACTGCATAGATGCCCTTTGTCAGTCAACTAATAGGCAGCAAAAACTAATGTGCAGCCTTGAATAACATAGTATTTTAGCATGAGAGAAAGAATTGATAATAAGAGAATTAAACATTCCTTGCTCTAAACACATCATTATCTGCTGTTCATTTTGTTAAGTGAAATTGTTTTATCTGTATAGGAAGGTCAATTAAGGATTCTTCCATTATGCATAACAATGCTATACCTTAGCCAGCTATTTATTGTCCTGTAATGTTAGCTGGACAGTAGATCAACCTTTCACAGACCACATACATTTCTCAAAATCATATAATAAGGCATCATAACTTAATTTTCTCAGATTCTTGTATTTACATACATTATTCTGAATTTATTTTGTTGTATTGTAAGACAAGGAAATGCACAGTGGAATTGAAATTGTATAGAATAATTATTCAGGTGTGCCCAGAGCTAAAATCCAAACTTATTTGAACAGTTTGAAAACAAACAAACAAACAACAACAACAACAACAAAAAACAACCTGAAATACCCACCCCCACATAGCCACTCATTTTCTGAATAATATTCAGTCTGTTTTTAATTACTCACTCTTTTATAAATAGTGTCCCATGTTTGATGAGGATGACAAGGCATCTGGTATCTACTTCTAAATTACTCAGTTAAGAAGAACATGATGTATTTTGGAATCTGGACTAGGTATTTGGTCGTTTATGCTGTGTCTGCACTACTAAGTGTAAATGGCTAGCAACCATTCTTTAGTTTTGAGGTTAAGTAGCACACTATGATTTCTCTGCAAGTCTGAGCTCGTAATGTCCCACGGAATATGGTTTTCTAATGGAAATTTGTCCATACTAATATTATATGTTCACTCATGCCCAGGCATCATTATGTGATAGTTGGGGCTGAAAATGTACTATTATTCTTCATTGTGGTCATTTTTTTAAGTAATTTAGTATCTGACATTTTGCTAAGGTTAAAACCGATGTGTTGGTTTCATTTTGAGTAGTGTGAGACTTGTAGTGTAGTGTGGCAGATGGGTTAGAGGAATGTTTTGGAAAAATATGAAGAATGGAAGGAATTAAGCCTTTTCAGATAGCATCTTAATCCATAATGTCTTACTGGAGAGGGCCTAAACTACCCCTAGTTTTACACACAAATTTTCCTTCTAGGCAATTTGGTTACTACGAAAAAATGTCAAGAACTTAACATGTTTCTACAGTGTGTGAAGTCCTGCAAATAAGAATTAGGACTGCACTGCTAAATTATTTGATATTTGCACAGCTGAAACACCATCTACACATAAAAACAGGAAGGTTTTCTGTCTTGACTTATTCTCCAAGAATTCTATGAATAGTTCCACTGGGCAGCATCAGGATCTCCAGTGTTCTCTAAAAATATTGTAAGGTATTTTGCTCAGGTTATATATATATTATATACATATATATTCAAAACTTATGAATAAAACATGATGTCATGGAATCCACCTCCTCTCTTTAGAAGTAAAAGGTTTATATGTAACAGTGCCTGCAAAATGGAGATTGCAAGTACAAATTAGGAATAAATAAATTTTTCTTGTCTTATGTTGTTCTCCATTGAAGTACACACTAAAGGTAAAATGGGTTAACAAGAAACTTAAAAAGAGTGTTTAAAGACAAAAACTTATGAGGGGGAAAAAAAAAAAAAAGTATGGTTTCTATATTTTTTTTTTCTCTTCTTTATCCATGCAATTATTGCAGCCTTTGTTGATTAATCTTGGTAATGTTTTGTAGTTGTGCATTCGGTATTGTTGTGAACTTTTCAAACCTAGCCTTGCTGATTCATTTCTGCAGGCTCTAAAGTATTCCACTTGCTTCTGTGTAAAACTGAAAATAATAGTTTGGAGAGTACTTTAGTGGAAATAAATTTTTACTCTTCAAAAGGTCTTCCTTCATCCACTTTCTATGTATCCTTAGCCCTCTTTTGCTCTATAAATGAGCTGAATGTAAATGTTCCTTTATTCCATAAAATCAATCAAAATTTAAACATGAAATCACCTATACATGGAAAGTTCATTTAGTTGTACAGCATAAACAAATAGATATTTCATGCTTCAGATGAAAACTTACATTTTTCATGGCACATAGGAAGTAAAGTCCAGAATCACATCAACATTTTTTTTCTTGGAGAGAATGAGAAAATAATTTCATTTTGTACAAGTAGAGAAGCTTTTCAAATCTGTTGAAGTTGAAACAAACAAAAAAGTTTTATGGTATCTTAAACAAAGATCTGCATAATTACCTGGTACCTAGTTATCTTTAGAGGCAACAGAATTAGTAGCCAAACTATCTATCCCCAAGTTGTTTTTGTGACTTCTTTACATAATATACTTTGCTGCATTTACATTGTTGATGTGGCTATATTTTTTTCTGTTCCAGCCAAACCCACAAGTAGGCTTGTGAAAATCAGCCTAACATATTCTGTAACGTCAAAGGCAAGCCAAAAGCATGACAAACTGTCACTTAATTCAAATGATGTAGCATTCATTATAAATGTTAAGTAGATCCTGAAGACTTGGATCAGATTGTTGAGGAAATAATTTAGCAAGTGAATAAGTAAAAATAATAACAGTCTCGTGTTACAAGATGACACACAAGGACATTCACTCTGGTAGTTACAAACAGGTCTGCAGTTAGTATTCAATATTCTTCATATTTCGTTTTGCCAGGAAGCACAGATATGGAACAGTTACATCTGATGGTTTTAATTTATTAATCTATCACTAAACTCTACAAACGTTGCATGATTAGCACATTAGCACTTTACTTCTAGTAGATCGATTTTAATGGGGATGATATCAGGTTATTTAGGATAACAAGTCATTGTAAAGGTTCTTTCTACACTTGCATTTCTCTATTTGTACCACTCAGACAAAAAATGAAAACACATCAGTATGTTTCATTAGTCACTAACTATTGTAAACTCTTAAATAAAGTTTTACTGGGGTCCAATATAAAACTTGTTGTTTGAGGAGTCCTCCACAGTCAGTAACCTACTGTACAGTTGTTCAGGAAATGATTTAGAAGTTTAGTGTGAAGTTTGACAAGATAGTTGAGCTGGTCTAGTGCAACTGAAAAAAAAAAGATCCAATTTCTCCTTCCAGTCTTAGGTTCATAGTACTGTTGCATGCCCACCATGACTCCCAGATCCCTTTTTTCCAAACTGCTTTGTAGGCGGGTTGTTCCCAGCATGTACTGCTGCCTGAGATTGGTCTTTCTCACATGCAGGACATTCTACTTCTCTCCACTGAGCTTCTTGTGGTTCTCATCAACCCATTTCTCAATCTTGCCAAGGTCCCACTGAATGGGAGCAAAGCCCCCTGGAGTATCAGTTACTCCTCCCAGTTCTTTTTCATCTACACACTTGCTGAGGTTATGCTTTATCCCATCATCCAGATCATTAATGAAGATGTTAAATAGCATGAGACTCAGTATTGACTGCTTGAATAAGCTATTTACTTGCCTCCTACTACACTTTGTTCAACTGATTGCCACCCTCTGAGCTTGGCCATTTAACCAGAAAAAACAAAAAAACAAAAAAAAAACCAAAAAAAAACAGAATGAGAAGGAGACTTCAACTCACATTTTTTCAATGCATGTAACTTACTTATGTTCTCTAGGATAATATAATAAGTTTCTATTCTAACATCATCGCTTATGATTGTTACTGAAACAAGTTAAAAAACTATCTGTATTGCTATAAATCTGTATAAATCTGCTGTTCGGATTTCTGGAAAAGTGAAGGAGAACATTATGAAAACTATCATTATGACATAGCTCAAGACTAGTATATATTCTATAAATGAATGTTTATTCATATATACAAATGGTGCAGAGTCTATTAATACTGCATGCTGTTGCAAGATTTCACTCAAAAAAGTTTAGCCAGTGGAAAGATAAAGCTATTGCAATGCTGTTTATTCCCTGTGCACAGCTAAACTCCATCTTTAACGTAATTGTATCCTGTTGTTTCATCATCTGTCATTTGATAGAAGAAAATATTAGCTACATTCCAGTAGCAATGAGTAAAGGCAGCAATTTGTTGAGATTTTTCTAAGAATTATGATCATTTTCAGTGGATCACTAGCATTAAACTGAAGTCCTGAAGTTAGAATATTCAGGGTATACTGATGAAAGAGATACTATGCAAAATAATGTACAAGTCTTATAAATCTTTTCTTCCCCCATAGATTTTCAGAGTGCAGTTCCATGTACTCTTCAGTGAGAAAGATGTTTTAAAAGATCACTTTTCTAATACCATTTATTCATTCCTGCCCCAGCAATAGAATTAATCACTTCTTCAAAGTGACTGTGTAACTGCTTGTGATGCTGTGTTGTAAACTGAATCAATGATGTGAATACCAAACCTTGGAGACGTTGGTTTTTTTTTTTTGTTTTTTTTTATATAACACAGTATGTTTCAGTGATCTATTACATATCATGGCCTTACAAATGTTTCTGGTATCATAAAAGAGAGAGCAGTGAATGAGAACAAGCAGTGGGGGGGGGTCAAGTTGCATTCATTTGCAAAGGGAGCGAGGACCTCTTAAATTAAAGCTTCATGTCCAAAGAACTGCACTTTTAGTCTTCCACCTGCTCTCTTCTTTAATAGTACTTCTATTCACATTGTTCTTCTGTTCCTCCTTCCAGGGGGGTATTCACTGTTTAAAGCAAATATCTGGTATTTGAAGATTCAATTTTCTTCAGCAAAGAGTAATTTTTCAGTTAGAAATTACTATTCAATTCCTAAAAGCCTTGTATACAGTGAAATAGATACCTACATCCTCCCATCACAGAATAAAATGCTAATTATCTCTTTCCTTTTCACAGTTGTAGAGAGAAACTAAGGCAGGCATAACAATGACAAAAGTATTCTCATATTTTCTATGCAGTCAGTCCTGCTTATACCAAAATTAATGAATTTCCACTTTACCTCAAAAGAAGCTGATTGCTGTCATACTGCAGATAGACTAGAATAGTAATTTGGAACAATAAATCACATGAGCAGTATCAGCAATCTCCACTTGCACGGTAGATGTTACATTTTCTTGATAGAATTCCTACTCCTTTTAATAAAAATTAAGAAAATGAAAAAAAAAAGCAAACTGTCACAAGCATGAAAACCCAATAGACTCCTCAAAATCTGCTATCCAGTCAGCAATGCTTGCAGTTTGTGATACAAGCAGCATCAGTAATGCTGCTGACAGTTAACAGGAAAAATAATTCTGACCTGCTCTATAGCATATTAAATGTCTATATGGAGATTTCAATAAGTATTATAATTCCTATAAAGAAAAGAAAAATGATGATCCTTTTTCAACATAAATTGAGCTGAGTATAAATCAGGATATCTAAATTTGTGGGGTTTTGTTTGTTTGTTTGTTTGTTTTTAGTTTAGTTTAGTTTAGTTTGTATTTGTTTGTTTCTGATTAGTAAGATATCTAAATACCTTTCTGACATGAAATAATGGAATACTGATTCCTGCAAAATGGAGTTCTTTCTGCTTTTCATTTCCTGTCCAGTCCATTGCCCAGCTGAGGTAACAGTACCCTGCTGAAATATCCAGACACAACACATAAACAGCAATTTTTTTGGCAGCTGCTTAGAGTCTGTGCATAAACTCTGATTCTGGGATATCACCTGGACTCATCTGAAGCACATTTTCAACATTACATAATTTTTTAAACAGTGTTTCTCGTTCTGAATATCTAGGAGTTTTATACCTGCATTTTAGAATGCGTCAGCATTTCATTGTATGCTTTTTTTTGGTCTGATCAGGAGATTTTCAATGTAGTTTGGCCTGTCAGAAAATGACCATTAATTGAAATCACACATTTGCTCATTTCAGTAAAATCTGTCTGACAGTGAAAACTGATTTCATTTCCTTGACTTCTGGGCAGCCTGACTACTTGAACATGTTGGAGTCTGTCTGAGGCAGAAAGATTTCTGTGCTTACTGTGTAGCTTCTTCTCAGCAACAACACTGATTTGAATCAGAACTCCTGAAACTTCCAAATTCTTTGGATACTTCTTACTACAAACAATAAGTTTATGTATCACTCTCAAAGTTTTCTAAATGAAAGATGCAATGTTGAATATAAGATGGCCTGATCACTTGGTCTTTTTAAAGGCTCCCTCTTGCCTAGTTTGGAAACTTGCTTTTGTAAGACTCTCTGAAATATCTCACCCACCGTGACAATCTCCTCACCCCCACGTTAAAAAAAAAAAAAAAAAAAAAAAAAAAAAAAAAAAAAAAAAATTAGACTGGAATAAAGCTATTTTCTACCTAAACATTTCCTCACATGTTGACTTTTGTAAGCATATTTCTTCTGTTCTTTAACTTAGAAAAGGTACAATCTTTTGCACCATATCCTGTGTTGATTTTTGTAAGCAAACCTCAGATAGAAAATAGAAGAAAACACTTCATATTAAAATCTTAATACTTTAAATTGTTTGGATTTTTTAATACATCTCAAATGTAATGTATGTAGAAGAAAAATAATTGTCAATGTCTTTTTTTTTTTTTTCTTTTTCTTTTCCTTTCTTTTTTTTTTTTTTTTTTCCCTCCAAACAATGAGGTAAGTAATATGGATAAGCCATTTGACTAATCTGCACAATGGCTTATTATAAAGTTGAACAGACAACATAAGCTTATTTCTATTTAGGGTGCTATAAAGTAAAAAAAAAGTAAGTAGCAAAATTTTATGTTAACAGAAAAGTTTGGTATTACTGGGGAAAAAAAAAAAACAACAAAACAAAAAAAAACCAGATAAAATGGTTTGCTTTCACATTTTCTGCAGTAAAACAAAATCAAAAGAATGGTAAAATTCCTGTGAGGTCTGGAATTACATTTCTGCAAGTTCAGTCAAAGTAGGCAATTCACCTTGAAAGAAACAGAATTTGACATTTTCTTTATGTGCACATCATTGTCCCTGGTAGTAATGATTTCTTAGCAGATAGACTGTCAAAAGATTAATAGAATTATTGTAAAATAAGCCTGTTCTCACTGACAGCAAACTTACATTTTTCCCCTTCCTTTTGGAAGACAGTAAACAGAAACAAAGTCTGCAACAATACAAAGAAAGCAACAACATGAAAGAGAGATTATCTTCAGGAGGCTATGACAGATGTAAA
The DNA here is from genome assembly GCA_030625065.1 of Alectoris magna. Classification (NCBI taxonomy): domain Eukaryota; kingdom Metazoa; phylum Chordata; class Aves; order Galliformes; family Phasianidae; genus Alectoris; species Alectoris magna. The sequence continues at coordinate 38,232,213 of CM060560.1, forward strand.
GTGCTTTGCACACATTGCTATGTGATGTTCAACATATGTTGTCAATTAAAAATTGCTTAAGAAATATTTAACAAGGCAAGTCTAACACACTCCTGGTTTGTAAGAATATATTGAGCTTATGCATCGGTGCTCCTCATGTTATTTTTCCAGTGTTGCTGTAAGCTGAAGAGAACATTATATAGCATGACTCTAAACTAGTATATATGTAGTAATTTAATTCCATATATGAGAAAATAGTATGCGTTTCCTCTTTTAGTTAGAGGATGACTGGATAACTTAGCAAGCACAGGATCTGTTGAACTAGTTAAAATTAGCTTTCTGCAGTGGAGGATCATTTGCTATATTTGAAAAAACAGGCACCCAACTGCATTCAAGACATCAGATGCTGTTGAAGATTTTTTACCAGGACTTTACTAATGTCAGTCACCAGGAAATCTTCCTATGAATCACTACGGCTTCTGACAAAAATTCCTGTGTTTCATTTCTATTTTACCATTTCCCTTATCTAATACCTTTATATATTTCCTTTTGTAAATTTATCTAATCTTTCTTTTTCAGTTTTTGTTTTGTTTTGTTTTTGTGTTGGTTTTTTTTTTTCCCTAAAATGATAAGATCATGTGATTTACTCAACCCTCAAAAAGTCACCAAGTACAATAGGATCATAGAATCATAGAAACACAAGGTTGGAAAGGACTTACAAGATCATTTAGTTCATGTAGTGTCTGACCACTCTATGAGAGGAAAAAGTTTTTCCTTATATCTAATCTAAATCTCCTCTGGCACAACTTGCAGACATTTCCTCAGGTCATGTTTGTTGCCTGGGAGAAGAGGCCAAAGTTCTCCTCATCACAACCTCCCTTCAGGAAGTTGTAGAGTGCAATGAGGTCTCCCCTGAGCCTCCTCCAGACTAAACAGCCCCAGCTTCCTCAGCCACTCCTCGTGAGACTTGTGCTCCAGACCCCTCACCATCTTTGTTGCCCTTCTCAGGATATGTTCCAGAGCCTCAATGTCTTTCTTGTAGTGAGTGACCCAAAACTGAACACAGTACTCGAGATGCGGCCTCACCAGTGCTGAGTACAGGGGGATGATTACCTCTCTGCTCCTACTGGCCACACTATTTCTAATGCAGACCAGGATGACATTGGCCCTCTTGGCCACTGGGGCACCATCATGTTCAGCTCAGCATCAACCAACACCCCCAGGTCCGTTTCCTTTTCACAGTCATCCAGCCACTCAGCCCTAAGCCTACAGTGCTGCGTGGAGTTATTGTGGCCAAAGCGCAGGACCCAGCACTTGGCCTTGTTGAACATGATTCCATTCACCTCAGTCCAGCAATCCAGCTTATCTAGATCCCTCAGAAGGGTCTCCCTACCCTCAGGCAGATCGACACCTCCTCCCAACTTGGTGTCATCTGCAAACTTACTGAGGGTACACTCAATCCCCTCATCTAGGTCATCAATAAAGATAATAAACAAGATGGGCCCCAGTACCAAACCCTGGGGGACACCACTTGTAACAGGTTCCCAGCTGGACTTAACTCCATTAACCACTACCCTTTGGGCACAGCCCTCTAGCCAGTTCCTTATCCAAAGAAGGGTATACCTGTCCAGGCCACGGGCAGCCAGTTTCCCCAGGAGAATACTCTGAGAGACCATGTCAAAGGCTTTGCTGAAGTCTAGGTAGACTACATCAACAGCCCTCCCTCATCTACCAGTCTGGTCACCCAGTTGTAGAAGGAGATAAGGCTGCTGAAGAAGGAGATGAGGCATGACCTGCCTTTCATGAACCCATGCTGGCTGGGCCTGATCCCCTGCACGCCACACACATGCTGTGTGATCTCACCCAAGATGATTTGCTCCATGACTTTCCCTAATGCTGAGGTCAGGCTGACAGGCCTGTAGTTCCCCAGATCCTCCTTCTGGCCCTTCCTGTAGATGGGAGTCACATTGGCAAGCCTGCAATCCTCTGGGACCTCTCCAGATATAGCCAGGAATGCTGGTAGATAGAAGAGAGTGGCTTGGCAATCACCCCCGCCAACTCCCTCAGCACCCTAGGATGGAGCCCATCTCGTCCCATGGACTTGTGACAGACCAGGTGGAGGAGGAGTTCTTTAACTGTGTCCACCTGGATCACCAGGGGTGTATTCTGCATAGGATCCCAGACTTCCAGATCCGGGCATAAAATGCCCTGAGGATAATTGATCTGCCTATTAATGGCAGATGTAAAGAAGGCGTTGAGGACCTCAGCCTTTCTCTTTATCCTCAGTGATCGCATTCCCCGCTGCACCAAATAAAGGATGAAGATTTTCCTTGGTTCTTCTCTTACCGCTGATATATTTGTAAAAGGATTTCTTATTCTCTTTTACTGCAGTAAAGAATTTACTTTAATACAAAGGGCCGCACCACCACTCTTCCTTCCTCATCTATCCCTTCTGAAGAGCTTGTAACCATCCATCACAGCACTCCAGTCATGGGAGTGGTCCCACCATGTTTTGGTAATAGCAACTAGGTCACAGTTAGCCTAATGCACAATCGCTTCCAACTCCTCCTGCTTGTTGCCCATGCTGCGTTCATTGATGTAAACACACTTCAGCCGAGTCATCTGCCTCACCTGCAGCTCAAGCATTGTTCCCCTAGGCTCATCACTGGTGAGCCCTGTTTTGTCCCCTCCCCCTGTCGTAGCTAGTTTAAAGCTTTTTCAATAAGCCCCACTAGCTCCTGCACTAGGATTCGTTGCCCCCTTTGAGATGGGCGGGTTCCATTCATAGACAACAGGCCAGGGGTCGAGTAAACTGCCCCATGATCAAAGAACCCAAAGTTTCTGGCTTGACCCGAGCCTCTGAGCCAATTATTCATTGCTTGTGTTTTCCAAGCCTGCTCTGTGTCCCTCACTGCCCCTGAAGGTATAGAACAAAGAATCAGTCGTGCTCCCACTCCTTGAACCAAATGCCCTAAACCACTGAAATCTCTTTTCATAGTGTGTAGGCTTCTCTGAGCAGTTTCATCACCTGAACTATGAGTAGTGGAAAATAATCAGTGGACCTAACCAGCTTTGAGAGTTTCCTGGTTATGTCCCTGACCTTGGCCCCAGGAAGGCAGGACGCCTTCCAACAGCTTGGGTCTGGTCTACATACAGGGCCCTCCGTTCTTCTGAGCAGGGAGTTATCCTTATTCTCTTAAAAACACGTATCTTCCTACAAAAATCTACCACAAAGCCTCTATTTTAGTAAACAGCAATGCTATCATTGAATCCTGATGCTTCAAGATCTCGTCAAAAAATATGTTCTCCTTATGTTAGCAAAATACTGAAAGCACCACTGTTGCTCCTATTGCCATAAATGAGGAGCTTTTTTATCTCTAAGAGAACAGACGTTCATGGTCTTCTATGGCAAGCACTGTTTATTGCTTTGAAGTATATGGTAACACCCTGTGTGAATCAAGAGAGACTGAATGTGTTGAAGATGTCAGTAGGTCCACAGAGGTTTTGCAGAACATGGCCATCCTCACTGACTCCTGAAGATAACCTCACAATGAATGAACTTTTTTTAAAAGTCTTTACTTCCACTTATAATAATGCTACAGTTTTGAATCTTTTCTGATGGAGTTCTGTTTCCAATTGCAAAAGAAGATTTTAAAAATAAAAATTACAGTGTTTGTTACAAGAATCTTTGTAAATCTGAAACATATTGTTCCTGCATAAATCATCTGTCTATCAAATGTCAACTCCTACTTCCTTGTAAATATGATATAAAACTACTCAAGAGGTATTCAGAGAACTTGAACTGTATTTGATCTTTGAACATGTTGTTAATGTAGGAATTCACACTAAAGTGCTGTAGTGATAGACATTTACCTGTAAGCTGAACTATTAAGTTAAGAAAACTTCAAATGTATATGCAAATACAGCATTGTATGTTGATTGCTCTGAAAGTAATGCCTCCTGTTTATTTCCACAGAAACTACAACACATACAAAGAGCACAGTAATATTATTTGATAGAGTAAATTCTCAACTGCACAATGCTATTTTTCAGTAGTCACCACCATCAGATAGGCATTTTTGCCAGCTCTGAACAAGAGCCTGAATGCCATGATCATAAAATCTGTTCTGCAGGTGGTGACCCACTGTTTATTTACCACTGCTGAAACACACCATCCACCACCTCACTGTTCTCACATCCACTGTTTAGTCACCATTAATATTCAGCAAGCATCAACGAACTTCAGAAATCACTGACAAATAAGTGCAGGTTTTTTTTCTGCACAGAAGAATTCAGTGCTGTGCCTTTGTACCAGATGTACCTTCTTGTACCAGAAGAGGTTTAGATTAGTCATAAGAAAAAACTTTTTCTCTCAGAGAGTAGACAGGCACTGGAATGGCCTGTCCAGGAAGGTGGTGGAGTCACCATCCCTGGCAGTGTTCAAGAGGTGTCTGGATGAGGAGCTACAAGATAAGGTTTAGTGACTTGTGGTAGCAATAGTAATGGGAGGACAGTTGGACTAGATGATCTTGTAGGTCCTTTCTAACCTTGTGATTCTATGATTCTATGATTTGTTTCATACACAATTTCGTGTAGGATGCCAGTTTGTCACTCTTCTGCTAAATACCATATAGCAGCAAGATTTAACAGAATACTGGAAGAAAGATTCAGCTTCAACTACCATAACACCAAGAACTGCCTCTGATGTCAGGGGCAAAGATAATAAGATGGGAGGCATTATTTTCGGAGCAGCACTTACATGTTAATTTGTGGGAAGATTATAGAACCAGAGAGATTTCTTCCTCAGTGAAAGAAAGGAAAAGGCATCAATGAGGAAATTAAGACTGGTTTTCTACATATAATTGGAAATACCGGGTGATTACCTTTGTTATTGATTTTTGTTTTTCTTCCCTTTTTTAAGTACTACAGGATAATAAGCATAAATAAGTATTTTAAAAATACTGATACATGTATAAGAAGCTGGTAGAGCATAAAATCATAGAATGGCTTATATTGTATGACACCTCAAAAGTCATGTTGTTCCAATTCCCCTGCCATAGACAGGATTGCCAACCACTAAATCAGGCACTAGATCACATTGCTCAGAGCTCCATCCAACCTGACTTTGAACACTTTCAGGGATGAGAGAACTCTAGAGAAGGATAATCCAGCTAAAATCTAAATCAAAAGAAAATATACACAAAACATGCTGTCTATGGTTTTGATTGAAGTTAAATTTGATTAATTTAATTTGAGAACAGTGTAAACATCTTCAGATTATTCTCTTCAGTAAAGTAAGAGACAATTTTTTTTTTTTTCTGGTTGTTCTATATTTCCAGTTAGATAACTTCCGATACTTAAGGCTTGATATTGCAGATTAAATTTTTAACTGATAGTTTCTTCTATGCTCATTTCCGTATTTTTTGGTTTAGAATCATCTGTACTTTCACAAGCAATACTGAAAGCCATGAAGGCTTTGGAAGTCTCAAGGCACTGTAGCCTGTTAAAGGAAGAGACAAGAAAGCTTAGAAAATTGTTTTAATTATTTTAAACTTCTCATTATCCACACAGGCCTTACCTAAGAAATTTTTATTAGGAACGATGAGACATATCAACTATGTGCAGCGCTTGAGTGGCTATTCACACAGAGAAATTGAAAATGTGTGAGCTGGCCTTTTTGTGAGGAGTGAATTTACGTCCCTGTCCAACTAATTTAAACCTTTTTTTCATCAAAGCTTAATATGATAGTTTTTCTTTTATAAGGAGTACAAGCTCTTCAATATTCTTTAATAATAGAAAAGGATAACACAGGCTTCATGTTTGTACCTGGTTATTGTTTGTTTAAGTGCCTTTCAGTTTCTCTTAATGTATTAAATTCAGTCTGTGGCAAATTAAGGAATTCATATTCATAAGGAATAAGTCACACATAAATGATATGCCTTGTTTTTCAAGGCCTTTCACAAACTTTAGTTTCCTTTTTCTATCTCTTCTGTTTTACTTAAACATGATCTGTCTCAAAAATATGTACATACTTAGTCAAAGTAAGTTATTTACACTCTCTCTCTTGCTGGAGTGGAGACATAAGTATTAGACATAACTAAAACATAAAACACTAAGATAAATTGAATAATACTTGAGAATTCATGTAGAAAAACTAGCTTGGCATGTAGAACAAAGCTTTACCTAGATGTCTTGCTTTAGACAGCTAAAGATAAGTGAGTTTAAAGTTACTTTTACATTTTAAGTTGACTGAGACATGGATTTTTTTTTCTTTTTCTTTTATGCAGAATTTAATTCAATAAGATCTAGGTCCATGATCAAACTTAGATGACCAACATTTAACAGTTAGTAAGATACAACAGGAGAAAACAATGTATTAGAATATATAACTATATCTAAAGCAACAACAACAACAACAACAACAAAAAAGTGGAAAAAAAGTTTTTTTATGAATAATCCATCTTTAAGAGTTTTAGATCCCTTCATTGCACCCTTCCCTGTAATTTACTTTTTTTCAGGAATTAGTATTTTAATTCTACCAACCATTTCAATTGGAATGACCAAAAAGTCTCACTTGGCCCCTTCAGTACAACAATAATAGTAATAATTATAAACAAATTTAGGTTAGCAGTCAATAAACAACTAAGTTTCATTAGAAAAACTGACTCTTTACATATAAAATTAGCATTTGGAAAAATATGAATTACTGCATTTTAGTTTAAAACATTGTGACTGATTACAGCTCTCCTCATGCTGAATATTTCATGTTGGCAGGTAATGAGAGAGAAACAACATCTAATGTAGCTGATTACAGATACTACAATGTAATGTAATTTAACAAATGACACGTGCCATTACAGATTAATAAGTTTTTTAGACTAAACCTAATCACTTTCTTTGTTTTGCAAGACTTAGGAAGAATTCTAGTATTTTTATATAAAATTAACTCTATCAAAGAACAGCAACACTTTATATATTGACATTAGTAACTGTCTTCATGTTTTGTTTTGTTTTGTTTTTAATATATATAATGACATATAATTAAAACATAAAATATTATTTTTAAAAAATGTTTCAAAGCTATGCAATTTCAAAGCTGTCTTAAAGATCAGTTAAGTTTCTATTCTAGTAATATATACCAATTTTGTACAACTAGCATTTTTTGTAAAATTTGACTTGGTATTCTGAACAACATAACAAAAGAAAATTCAAGTAAATGGTTTTGATTTAAAACAAGAAGTACCTTTTCACATGAAAGGAACTATGATAGGACTGGATGAGACAGGAAACCTAATATTTCACTTCTGCATATTCTGTAAGCAGAGTTCTGCTGCTACCTGTCTATGTTGTTGTTGATTTTCTTTTGTTCCTCTGCAAACACTGTCATCCAGAGTAGCTTTTAAGTATTCTGCACAACCAGTCACTAAGCTGATGGCTACTGGTGGACCACAGTATATAGTCTTCAAGCACTTAAAATGGTCAAACTACAGCTGCGTCACTCTGTTTAGCCAGAATATGAACAATGGGGAAACATACTTCATAATGCTTCCATGCACAAAGCAGTTACCACTTTGTATCTTTTATGAGTGGTTTTCTTTTTTTGTTGTTTTTTTTTTGTTTGTTTGTTTTCTTTTTTCAATCACAGGTAGACCAGAATATCAGCATAAGTGCTATGTTTAGCTGTCTTAGCAAAGTCTGAGGATCATAGAGTTATTACCACATACTAATACCTCTCCCTGGTGAGTACTTGTTCCGCAGCAAGGGTCATTATGAAGTATTTTTACACTCTTGTTTTAAAAATAGTATCAATATTTTCTTGTTTATCAAAAAGAATGTATTCCCTTCACTTTGTTCCACTGATACAAGTAAGCTAAAGGAGTTTCCTACTTTTCCTATTTTTAACTATCAACCATCTTAGATATTAGAATTAACAACAAATACATTCAATAATATATTTTGCCAGATTTTGTTGTCTGTGTCATATAGTAATTTATTGATTGATGATGTAAAATTTCTGGAGATTTCGTTTCTTTACCTTTCTACAATTATATCAGAGATATTTTCCTAATGCAGATCGACTGCAATGAGGGATCCTGGGAGAGTGATAAATCAGAACCAAGCCCCAAAACTGTGGCTTGACCTACCGTGCAGAGCTGTTTGGTGAGCACGGCAGCCCCAGACCCCCAGTGAGCAGGCATGAGACTTGTGCTACTGCAGGTGCTGACATGGTACTGGTGGGGCTAGGAGTAATGGCAACCATCCTCTGCCTCTATAAAAGCAGCCCTAAGGGGGCAGACATGCAGCCTCCTCCTAAGTCCCTGCAAATGGAAATATCCAGTCCAGCTGCTCACCTGCAGGACAGAGGTCTAGACTGAGAGGAAAGGGGCTGGACTCATCCCTGCTAGAAGCAGAAGGAGGCGTCAGCCCCCAACATCCATGGTCCCACCAACACCTTCAGGGTCCTCTGCAGTGTCCCTGACTAATAGATTTGAGGCTCTCAGCCCGGACTGGGATGAAGGTCTGGAAAGTAGTCCAAACCCATGCCCTGAGAAGCACGTTGTGAATACAGAAAGTAACAAGTGGAGAGAGAGCAGGGCAGGCCAGGGCATTGCATCAATACCAGTGCCACCAAAAAAAGGGCAGAGAGTCTTAGTTATTGGGGGCTCCTTACTGGGGGTCACTGAACCTCTCATTTGCTGCCCATATAATCTCTCCAGAGAGGTGTGCTATCTTCCAGTGGAGTGTGTTAGAGACATAAGGAAGGCTCTACCACAGCTCATTAAACTGGAAGACTACTATCCTTTTATTGTCATACAGGCTGGGTCCCGGGATGCAGCAATGAGGAAACTAAAGAATGTTAAAAAGGACTTTACATCCCTTGGGAAGATGTTGAAGGGATCAGGGGTGCCAGTAGTGCTCTCCTCTGTCCTACCAAAGGGTAGCTGAGACCCAGGAAGATGGAGAAGAACATGTCAGGTTAATGACTGGCTGAGAGGGTGGTGTCTTGATCAAGGCTTTGCATATTTTGATCTTGGGCAGGCCTCTGAGAAACTGGGTATGTGGGCTCCTTATGGACTCTGACTGAGCAAGGGAGGCACAAGAGTTCTGGGGAGCAAACTCCCTGGATTGATTACCAGGGCTTCAAACTAGGTCTGAAAGGGGAAGGGAGGGGAGTTAGTTAGATGTGACAAAGAAGGGCTGAGGGATGTTGTCACTTTGGAGACTGAAGGGAAAAACCTCTGAATTGTCCCATAGGATCATGCAAGGACTCCTCAGAGAAGGTCACGTTGCTGATACCTTGTCCAAAATCTTCATGTGTTCCTCTAGGGGTAACTGCACCTTCTGCTTCCCTTAAGTGCCTGCATACCAATGCAACTAGCATGAGAAATAAACAGGACAAGCCGGAGATGTTTGTACGGTTGCAGGGCCATGATCTCACTGCAGTCACAGAGACATGGTAGGACAGCTCAGATGACTGGTATGCTGTCATGGAGGGCTATGTCCTTTTTTGGAAAGACAGGCTGGGGAAATGAGGTGGAGAAGTAGCCCTTCGTGTGTGAGACCAACTAGAATGTAATGAGCTTCACCTGGAAGAGGGTGAAGAATGTGTGGAGAGCTTGTGGGTGAGAATTAAGGGTGGGCTTGTATGGCTGACATAATTGTGGGGGTGTACTACAAGTCACAAGATCAGGAGAATGAAGTCAATGAGGCCTTCTACAAGCACCTGGAAGTAGCCTCACAATCCCATGCACTGGTTCTTACGGAGGACTTTAATCATCCAGATATCTGTTGACTTAGAAAGATGACCAGACATGCGCGGTCCAGATGATTCCTGCAAAGTGTTGAAGATAATTTTCTGACACAGGTGGCTGAGGAGCCAACAAGGTGGTAGGTGCTTCTGGACCTTGTTCTTTCCAACTGGGATGGACTTGTTAGCGATGTGAAGGTTGGGGACAGCGTTGGATGTAGCAATCATGAGATGGTGGAGTTCAAGATACTGTGTGGAAGAAGTAAGACAAAAATAGAGTATTGCTGTCCTGGACTTTTAGAGAGCAAACTTCGACCTTTTCCAGGACCTATGTGGAGATATCTCATGGGCTAGAGTGCTTGAAGCTGGGAAACATCTAAACAACACTTCTTCAAAGTTCGAAATTGGTGCATCCCTAAGAGTAGGAAATCACGGAAGGGAGGCAAGAGACCTGTGTGCATGAACAAGGAAATCATGCATAAGATCAAAGGGAAAAAGAAGGTTTATGAAATGTGGGGAAAGGGCCTGTCCTCTTGGGAGGAGTATAGGAGAGTTATCAGGACCTGCAGGGAAGTGTCAAGAAAGGCTAAAGCACACCTGAAGCTGAAGGAGCTTTTAATTTTTTTTTTTTTTATTTTTATTTTTTTTTTAAGTATGTTAACAGTAAATGGAAGACTAGGGATAATGTTGGTCCCCTGCTGAACAAGGGAAGTGTCCTGGTAACAAGGGATGCTGAGAATGTGGAAATGCTGAATGCCTTCTTTGCTTTGGTCTTCTCTTCAAAGACTCCCCCTTGAGTCTCCTGGACCTGGAAGAGAGAGAGCTTGGGAAATGGGGACCTTCCCTCTGGTTGAGGAGGGGGTGGTCCCAGAGTGTCTAGGTGGGGTCAGTGTGCACAAACCCATAGGCCCTGATGGGATGCATCCATGTATGCTGAGGGAGCTGGCAGAGGTGGCTGCAAAACTACTATCATCTTTGACAGGTCTTGGAGAACAGGAGAGGTGCCTGAAGACTGGAGGATAGCCAATGTAACTCTGGTCTTCAGAAAGGGCAAGAAGGAGGGTCTGGGAAACTACAGGCCAGCCAGTCTCACCTCTGTCCCTGGAAAGGTGATGGAACAGCTTGTTCCAGATGCCATCTCCAAGAAATTGGAAGAGAAGAAGGTCATCAGGAATAGTCAGCATGGATTCACCAAGGGAAAATCTTGCTCGACCACCTCATAGCCCTCTGTGATGGCATCTCCAGCTGGGTAGATAAGGGGACAGCAGTGGATGTCATCTACATAGACTTTAGCAAGGCTTTTGATACTGTCTCCCACAACATCCTGATAATGAAGCTGAGGAAGTGTGGGATAGATGAGTGGATGGTGAGGTGAGAGAGAGGTAGAGATGAGAACTGGCTGACTGGCTGAGCAAAGAGGGTTGTGATAGGTGGAGCAGGGTATGGTTGGAGATATGTGACAAGCGATGCTCCCCCAGGGTCGATGCTGGGTCTGGTCTTGTTCAAGGTCTTCACTGATGACCTTGTCCACCTTCAGTAAGAAGTATGCTGTTGATACAAAGCTGGGAAAAGTAGCTGACACACTGGAGGGCTGTGCTACCATTCAGCAAGACCTGGACAGACTGGAGAGCTGAGCAGCAATAAGCCAGATGAGGTTTAACAAAAGCAAGTGCGGAGTCTTGCACCTGGGAAGAAATAACCACGAGTATCAGTACATGTTTGGGCATGACCTGCTGGAGAAGAGCTCTGCGGAGAAGAATCTGGGGGTCCTGGTGGATGACAGGTTAGCAGTGAGCCTTGATGGCCAAGAAGGGATCCTGGGATCCTGGGATGTATTAAAAGGAGAGTGGCCAGCAGGCCAAAGGTGGTGATCCTCCCTCTCTACTCTGCCCTGGTCAGACCTCACCTGGAGTAATGTATCCAGTTGTGGGCTCCCCGGTGCAAAAGGACAAGGATCTCCTGGAGAGAGTCTAGTGGAGGGCCACAAGGATGATAAAGGGCCTGAAACATCTCCCCTATGAGGAAAGGCTGAATGACCTGGGTCTGTTCAGGCTTGAGAAAAGAAGACTCAGAGGGGATCTGATTAATGTTCTTAAATATCTTTAGTGTGGGAGTCATAGATAGATAGAAGATAGAATTCCTCAGGTTGGAAAAGACCTTAAAGACCATCAAGTCCAACCACAACATACTACCCTAACTCTAAAAACACTCCACGAAATCATGTCCCTGAGCACCACATCCAAACAGTTTTTAAACACATTCAGGGATGGTGAGTCAACCACCTCCCTGGGGAGCCTTTTCCAGTGCTTAAGAATCCTTTCTGTAAAGACGTTTCTCCTGATATCCAACCCAAACCTCCCCTGGCACAACTTAAGGCCATTTCCCCTCGTCCTGTCACGTGTCACCAGTGAGAAGAGGCCAACCCTGCTCTCGCTGTAAGCACCTTTCAGATATTGGACAAGAGCAATAACGTCTCCCCTCAGCCTCCTCTTCCCCAGACTAAACAGCTCCAATTCCTTCAGCCACTCCTTGTAGTGCATATTCTCCAAGCCCTTGACAAGCCTTGTTGCCCTTCTTTGGGCCTGCTCCAGCACCTCAGTGTCCTTTCTGAATTGAGGTGCCCAAAACTGAACACCCTACTCAAGGTGGGGTCTCACCAGTGCCGAGTACGGGGGCAGGATTACTTCCCTGCTCACGACACCATTCCTGATACAAGCCAGGATGCCGTTGGCCTTTTTGGCCACCTGGACGCACTGCTGGCTCATATTCAGCTGACTGTCCATCAGTACACCAAGGTCCTTTTCCATCAGGCAGCTTTCCAGCCACTCCTCCCCAAGCCGGTATGGTTGCCTGGGGTTGTGACCAAAATGCAGGACCTGACTCTTGGCCCTACTGAAACTCATACAGTTTACCTTGGCCCATCAATCCCGTCTATCAAGGTCCCTCTGTAGTGCCTCTGTAGTGCCTTTCTACCCTCAGGCAGATCAACACTCCTTCCCAACTTGGTGTCGTCTACAAACTTACCGAGGGTGCACTCAATCCCCTCATCAAGATCGTTAATAAAGATGTTAAATAGAAACGACCCCAGTACTGAGCCTTGGGGGACACTACTCATGACCAGCCACCAACTGGATTTAACTCCACTGACCACAACTCTTTGGGACTGGCCATCCAGACAGTGTTTCACCCAGCGGAGCATAAGCCCATCCAGACCATGGGCAGCCAGCTTCTCCACAAGAATGTTATGGGGGACAGTGTCAAAGGCTTTACTGAAGTCCAGGTAGTCAACATCAGAAGCCTTACCTTCATCCACTAAGTGAATCACATTGTCATAGAATGAAATCAGGTTTGTTACACAGGATCTACCATTCATAAACCCATGCTGACTGGGACTGATCCTCTGGTTGACCTTTAACTGGTCCATGATTACTCCCGAGATTATCCGTTCCATAACCTTCCCTGGCACTGAGGTGAGACTGATAGGTCTGTAGCTAACACAATCATCTTTCTGTCCTTTTTTTTTTTTTTAATGTGTTTTTTTGTTTGTTTGTTTGTTTGTTTGTTTGTTTGTTTGTTTGATTAACGTTTCTGGTTAGCAAGGACTGCTGAAAGATGATGGGAAGTGGCTTGGCAACCACATTTGCCAACTCCCTTAGCACTCTAGGGTGCTAAGTCTTACTACTAAAGACTGAGGCAAAGAAGGCATTAAGTACCTCAGCCTTATCCTGATCCTTGGTCACCAAGTTGCCCTTGGTGTCCAACAAGGGATCGAGGTTCTCCCTAGCCCCCCTGTTGCTGTTGATGTATTTATAGAAATACTTCTTGTTGTCCTTTACCTTAGTGGTCAAGTTCAGTTCTAGCTGGGCTTTGGCTTTTCTAAGTTTCTCCCTGCACAGCTTCACTACATACCTGTAATCATCATAAGTAGCTTGCCACTCTTCCAGAGACCATAAACTTTCCTTTTGTTCTTGAGATCCAGCCAAAGGTCTGTGTTCAGCCAGCATTGTTCACCTAGCACTGCAAAGGCTCTGGCACTCACTACAGACAGAGACCTGCACACTAGCATCTTGTTTCAGGACTGAAAGGTGAAAGAAGGGCCCCACAGTAAAGGAGAGAAGGGAACTTTACAGAAACTGGGACAGGGGTAGTGAAAAGTTAGTTTATGTAGAAGCTGTTAGAAGAATGGGGATTGCAGACACCGTGTCTGGAATAACAAGGGGGATGAAGGCCATAAAGACAAGGGTGCAACAGCCCGAGAACACTGAGGTGATTAGATGTCCACAGGGCAAGCTGGAACCAGTTTGGGGGGTGGCCCTCCCGCTGGGTCGAAAGTTTACAGCGAGGAAGACTACAAGCCTTCGCGAGGAAGACGATGAGCCTTCATCCCACGACCACCCCCACGACTCACTATGCACGTGCAAGGGGGGAGGGACCACATGCTAATGGGGTCTCAGGAATGTAATGAATATGTATCTGAATTCCTGCCAACTATTGATTATGTATTAGTTCAGCCTATATCTGTAGCACGCTTTCTCCTAACGGTGTGCAAGTGAGGTGGAGCTATCCGCCTTGCACCAGGATGTTTGTGCATCACTCATTAAACATACCTGCTTTATAACTACTTTGTGGTTATGTAGTTTGATTTCTGCAAGTCAGGACCTCAGTCTAAGTCTCCACATCTTTCTTAGCAGCAGCCTTCCTTTCATGTGTGCATGGGACCTCAGTCTGGGTCTCCATATTTTTCCTGGCAATAGCCTTTCACCGGGGTGCAGCCATGGCAAACCAGCAGACTCACCAGCACTATTAGGGTAGCCTTAATAAGGTGTGACTGCCCTGCTGCCGGTAATGCTGGCCCCACCCTTGAAAGCAGGCCATTAACAGTTGCCACCGCATGGACTACTCTCTTCATAGTAATAACAACCTGCCTCACTGTGAATGGGTGGCTTATGGTTTCTCCATGTTTGGGCAGCCCACGTGATTCACACACCCTGACCACTCCTCTCCATCCCTGTTTCCTGAAGCTTTTTCTAGGCAGGGGGCGTGGATGCAGAGCCGTTGCCCTGGCAATGCCCTCACCATGTCTGCTGCTCTCTCGAGAGCTGCTGGGCTGCTCTGTTATCTCTGTGTTCCCTGGATGAAGGAACCGACTGAAATCTCCTTGTACCTCGTGATCACTCGCTGTGGTTCTGGTCGGGGCAGCTCTGAAGCTGCTAACCTCGGCAATCAAGGGCTACTTCTGGGTTTGCGCCCATTTAAATCTCTTGCCATTGCCCTGGCAACACCCCCACCACATCAGCCGCTCTCATGAGAGCTGCCAGGCTGCTCTCTTATCTCGGGATTCCCTGGATGAAGGAATCGAGCAAAAATCCCTCTGTGCCTCATGATCAGTCGCTGTGGTTCTGGCCGGGACATCTCTGAAGTAGCAAACCTCAACAATCAACAGACATGGCCAACCTCTTTTCAGCAGTCTGTGGGGACAGGACAAGGGGAAATGGCCATGAACTTTAGCATAGGAAGTTCCACACCAATATGTGAAGGAACTTCTTCACAGTAGGGGTGAAGGAGCACTGGAACAGGCTGCCCAGTGAGGTTGTGGATTCTCTTTCTCTGGAGATATTCAAGACCCACCATGAAGTTGTGGATTCTCTTTCTCTGGAGATACTCAAGACTCACCTGGATGCCTACCTGTGTGGCCTGCTGTAGGGGGCCTGCTTTGCAGGGGGGTTGGACTTGATAATCTCTGGAGATCCCTTTCAGCCCCTACAATTCTGTGATTAGTTTAAGTTGTCAGTGAGATATTTTAAGTAACTGCAAGTCTGAAAGTAATGTTATGCATGACTTCCCCCACCAGTAGAAATCCTATCCTTACTATACCCTGCTCTAAATCACTTGGACATACTAATATTACTCTTTTGAATCAGGAGGCAATTTTTATCTCACATCTGTTTGTTTTTTTCTAATGTGAGAATGGGCCCAATTTATTTATTTATTCACAAATTATACTCATATATAAATATTCATCATATTCATAAATTATACTCGCATATTCATAAAACTTTAGTTTTTGTATCCACTGTTATTTGTGAAAGTACTGTTGTGCTCCTCCCCTGCTAGATTTTTGTTTTTAATGCATGTCTGAGTATTGTTCCCACAAGGAAAGTCTATGTCATGCTACCTGTGCAACTGATGGTGTGGGTAAATAGCTCTCCAAAATCTTTTAAAGTAGTTACAACGTGTGTTACCATAGACTGAATTTAGTGCTGGTCTCCAGTTATAATAGGAAGGTTATTACACTGTCAGCAATATGTACTTCCTTTAAGAGAAAATTTCTACTCATTGAACATACCCTGCATAATGGCTAAAATTGCTGTTTTCTGATTTCCAGTGCAGTATTCTGCTCTTAAGACCATGTGCAGGACACAATACAAATGAGAGCCTACAAATATGTGAGTTAACTATTTGTCTTGTTTAGAGTATCTTTCTATTTAACTGTTACTTTTGCTTTTCATAGTATAAATTAGTTTTCATCAACTCATTCATTTTAGTTTTTACAGCAAAGAAGGGATTCTAGAAGGAAGAAATTCAAGAAGTCATATCATATGAATGAATTAGAGTAAATGCAAGGCAACAAGGAAGAAGCACAGTAATGTTGACAAGTGTATTTATGAACAGTGCTACAGTCCAGAGGAATCATAGAATCGTGGAATTGTTAAGTTTGGAAAAGACCTCTGAGATCATCTAGTCCAGCTGTCAACCCCATGTGATTCTTTCTCCAGCCCGAACAGTCCCAGGGCTATCAGCCTGTCTTCTTAAAGCAGATGCTCTAGGATCGTAATCATCTTTCTGACTTCCTTGACTCTCTCCTGCAGTTCCATATTTCGTGAACTGGGGAGCCTTGAACTGGACACAGTACTCTAGATGTGGCCTCATTAGGACAGAGTAGAGGGAGAGAACATCTATTGCCACAGATTTCTTAATGCATTCCAAGATACCATTGGCCTTATTGTCCGTGATAGCTTACTTCCTGCTCATGGTCAACCTGTTTTCCACCAGGACACTGTTCAGATACAAAGAGGGCAGTGTGATACAGCTGGAGATTAGTAGAAAGAGATGTTAGTCTTGAAGTGTTCTGTACAGTTTTGAGAAGACCATTTTGTCAAAGTTATTAAGAAGGAAATTTAGTCTCTTCAGTAATGCATATCAATGTGAGTTTTAAGTCTGGGTGTAATGTGAAATCATTTTTAAAAAAGGAAGCCTCTTAAATTAAGGGAAGTGAATAGGAAATTCTCAGTTAAGAGTCTTTCATGTGCTTGATCATAATGAACAGATTCATTGCAGCAATATTTTTAATATATTGCAGGACTTCTGCAGAAGAACATATAGGTTTGGATGCTGCAGAGATGTGTGAGCTGAAGGAGGAAAAACTCGAGGATGTCCTATAGGAGTAAAAGGCAAGATGGAGTGTTGTGAGAAAAATGATTGTAGGGAGAAAGGGGAGAATGCTTAAGTGGATATCCAAGAAGCAGTGATTAATGGTGGTCAACATGTGAGCATAGCCTCAGCTTCTGAACTAGGCTGAACAAGAGGAATACATTTTTTCGGAGACAAACTAAGTCTACAAAATCAAAGAAAGAGGCTGCTGAAGACTAGAAAGCTATAATTCTGTAACTACTAGAATTTTCCATGTGGAAGAAATCTGCATTAGCAGGTCCATATCTGTATGTATCTATCTATGTATCTCCAGCAGGCATACGCTCTGTAGTTAGTTTATATATCAATAAACTGAGATGTTGTCGGGGTATTTGAATTACAGAGACACTGTTTATATTCTACTTTCATACATTCCATTAGTATTTATGAGATTTATTCAAATACAGAACAGTTTGTATGAAAGCACGTATAAAGTCCTTTAATATTAATTAAACCTTAACTAGACATGTGGTTGTCAAAATATTGATGTGACACTGATATATTTACACTTTTAATCTATTTCTGTTATCCAGCAATGGTAAGGAACCAGAGGCAAATTATTTTCATCTGGCACAGAACAAAAAATGTTAGTGTAGGATGAGAAGAGTATGACCCCAAATTGTCAGTCTCTCTAGTTCTGTTAATTTTCTGGAATTTTCCTCAAGTTTCCAAAACTCTAGCTCTTTTAAACTGAAGGGAGATGGAGAGACCAGAAAAAAAACACAAACCTAGGACACATTCTATGAAATTTTAAATAAATATGGTAAAGCAGGTTAAGGTAAAATATACCCCATTCCTGGAGGTGTTCAAGTTCAGGTTGCATGGGGCACTGGGCAGCCTGGACCATTTGTCTGGTATCCTTGCTTAATCTATATACAATGTGCACTGGAAAATTTAATCAGTGGCCTTATGACATTAACCTATCTATTTTTGTTTATTAATTATGGTAGCATCATTTTGGATTGGCAATTTTCTTTTGCCTTTCCTTTAAATGAGGCCATCTGGAAAGGTAACATTAAAGTGATGTTTCTGTTTTCCTTCTCCCAGTTAAATAATTGTTTAAGGAAAAATGTAACTTGTATTGTCATAAAATATTTACTAGAATAGGCAAGATTCACATGATTGAAAACAGTCTAGAAACTTAAAATGAGATTTTTAGATATTCTAGAAAAGGAGTCATAATCTCTTAATATATATTTTACTTATCTGCTATGTAGGAAAAACAGGATTGTAAGCCTGAGTAGTCCACTTGAATAAATGAATGAATGAAAGAACAAATAAATGATTAAACAAATAACTGAACTAAAGTAAGTAAGTGAATAAATAAAATGGAACAGGCAAAGAGATTTTCGGGAGTTTTGTATGTCTACCTACAAGGACTACAATTACTTGATGAGAGTTTGAGGTTTGAAGGAGTACCCAAATGATCTATTAATCAAACACTGTAAATCCAAAACTGACTTCTTTCTAGCAACTTGAAACTCCTCTTCCCTTATGTATGAGAAAGAACATATTGAGTACCCTTAATTCTGTATTACCATCAGACAGACTGATTAACTGCACATTCTATTTTAAGGGATTTTGTTTACCCAAGGAAAATCTACTTGTGATAAGAGAACTTGATTTCATCCTACATGATGTACCCTAACAGAGAACTATTACCATGTAGTTAAGAAGAGCTAAGCATTTGGAATGGATTTGCAGCAGTGCATGTGAAGTAGGAAGGCACAATTCTCCAGTAAATTTTCAGTGTTGAATACATCATGGAGGACTGCTAGTTAGGTCACTGAAAAAAAGTTTCTTCCATTTTGAACAAGCACCCAATCATCTCTATTTTTAAAGAATGTACAATTTTATTTTGAGTGCACAGATTCATTTTAATATATTTTCATGTTTTAAAACTGTGTTTAGAATCCTTCACTGGTATCTTCAATACATTTCTGAAAGGTCTACTATAAATTGACTTTAATTTCAAATAAAGAACTGTGAAATTGGATTTAAAAAAAAAAAAAAGTACCTTTTAATCTAGGAGATAATGTTTTGGGTACATTTGTTTAATAAATCAAAGCATTTTGCATTTACTCAATTACCTCTATAATGGTATGTTTCTATTATGCAGAACACACAAAGCTTGCTTTATAAACCATTTTTTTTTTTTTTATTAATAGTGAATGTGTTTTCTTATTCCTTTGAACTAAAAGCTTTTCTCCTTCCTTGCTGTTTACTTATGTATCTCTAGCACCAGCTTCTCAAAAGATGACTTGGAAGCTCCAGTAGCTATGGACATTAAGCTGCGCTGGCAGTACAATAGCAGGGATACCAAAAAAGAAACAGAGGATCTCAAGGTCCTCAAAAAAGGTTAAGACAAGGCTTTCCAATGACAAAGGAATTAAAACAACATGACAAGACAAGGGGAAATATATATATATATATATATATATATATATATATATATAGTCTTCAGTAAATATTGTTCTGGCTTCAATTTACTCCTGTGATCTGGGAGATCTAAGTGTGTCATCTACACAACATAAAATGGAAGAAGTTGAATGTTAGCCAGATTGGCTTTTAAAAGATTAATATCAAAATCACACATATATAACCTCATTTTAACAATGCCTACATCCTTTCCTCAAAAAGTTATTCTGTTGCTCCCTTCAGTTTGAAAACTGCTTGAGTTTAGATTTCCTCAACAACCCCGATAAAGGAGGATGACTTGAATGTAACACTTTAAAATGAACATCTCAAATGAATCTCCTGAACATTGCTGATGAAGCAGACAGTGACTAGGAACAAGAACAAAATACAGAAAGCAAATTTTAGCTTATTTTTGTCTTCCTCAGCTCTACTGCTTCAATGCTGTGTGTATTCTAAAAGTTACTTCATCCACAACATATCAAGAGAAATAGCCACAGATAAACTTTCTCTAAGAGATATAATTGCACAATAGTGTCATGAAGGCTAATCCTAATTACTGGCTATGTCTTCCTGAAGGCTGTGCTTAATGTCACCATTTAACCCTAGGATGGCATATAGACCTAGATGATAACTTCCTAATCTTTTCTTTTTCTTTTTTTTTTTTTTTTTGTTCTTCCCATCTCTGCAGTCCCATTCAGTGCACCAACTGCAGCATTAATTTAAACAATTAGCCATCTTTTGATAAGATCTCTCTAGGATATCAAGAAAATTAAAGCTGTCAAAACTACACAATTAAAATTTGCAGAATTAATGATCTGCAAAGTAGTAAAAGGTTTTCAGTAGGCAGCCCAGATGATCAGGTCAACAGGAGAAACTATTAAAATGATCATGATAAATGGTAACAAGTAAAGATTTTCATGCTGAAAAGTGTTTATTCAGAAAAGAGGAGCAGTCATAAAAGAGCTAAGTTTATGATAGTCATACGGTTGCATTTTATTTTATTATTTTTTTTAATCAATATTGTGATGGTTAATTTGAATATTCCTATATAGTTCCACAAAAAGCTATTAATTACTCATGATAGAAACATAGACTATGGCTGTCTACCAAAAAAACACTAAATTATAAAGAATGGACCATAAATAAAAATGAATTCAGTCATTCATTTAAAATTTCATGAAAGGAAATACATGCCACCATCAGAAAAGTGATAGATAATTTGTTTCTTCTCAGATGTTCATCTGTCTACAACACAAGAAATTAAAACAAAAATAAAAAAGCAAAAACAAAAACAACAAAGAACAGTTCCCATAGAAGAACTGTGAAAGAGCATTGATCTCAGTATCCCAAAGAGGCAGGCATGAGTAATAAGCACAGTGCAATTTTGAAGTACTTGTTAAACATGGAAAAGTAATTTATTTTAAGCAGAAATAAGCCATATGCTTCTCCTGCATAAAGGGATGACCTCTGGGGCCTGTTAGCTACCACTTACTGGCAAATTTAAAATGCAAATGCTAAACTCACAACATAGTCTATATTCTTTTTAAACTTGAAGCAGATGCTTTTTTTTTTTTTTTTTCTTTTTATTCTTTTTTTTTTCCCCCCCCTTTTTGTTTTTTCCTCCCAAGTATGGGAGAAAAACAGTCTGCAAAAATTTTGATTCAAATTTTAAATGAATTTACCGAGACTTTGTTCATGCCATTTTTATTGGTACGTGCTTTTTCCAAGTCCTAGAGAAAACACATTTACCATCTGGACTGTCTATGAAAGTAGCAGCAGCAGAATGTAAGAGATAAAAACTTTTGATGTAGCAAATGATGAAGAATATCAGACCATTTAACCTTCTAGGTAAAGAACAAAATTTTATGACATCTTTTTTTAATAAAACTTAAATTACTCAGTTCAGTAGTCTCATATTTACTCTTTTCTAAGTGGATGTCTTGAACAATAACAAACATTAATTGCTGATGAGAAAAAGCAATATAGCTTACTACAGATTTAAAACCATACAGCAATGCTTTTCGAAGGCTAGCATTAATACTAATTTTATGTTATCATCTCACTTCCTTTTCTGTTCCTCAATTTCTTTATCTCGTGAAGATGAAAAATGGCAATATGTTCTTCCTGATACCCTTAAAACACATACCTATATAAGAGCCTGGATTCTTATCCAGGATGAGACAAACACTGAATAGGTTAAAAGCATGCAGAATAAAATATTTTAGCTAATTCAGAGATAGATAGGTTTTAAACAGAAGCAGAAGCTGCTTGTGGTAGCTACCAGTGATCTTATTCATTAACTAATTTGATTATTGATCACTGTAGATTTCATGTGTACAAAACTTTCAAAATTTAAGATAATTAGCCCAAGATCCTAGTCTTTCTGAATTTTCAGGATAAATCAGGTAGTTCATTGTATTGTATTGTTGCCCTTAATTCCAAGTAAAGATGAGTTTTATTTTTTTAAATATATTTTTAAAATCCTTCTTTCTCCTTTCTCCAGGATGTAACCCTGAAAAAACATGCCCAAATTCATTCTTATGTTGATTGAAACTTCATTTATCTGCATGTGCATACCTGTTTTCAGGATTGGAGCTTAAGTTTAATACTTAAAGGTGAAATGATATGATACTCAGTAATCTCTTTTTGCATTAAAATAAATAATAATAATAATAAAAAAATAGAGTTTTTTCTAATAGATGTTGTGTACCTGAAGCTTTTCTAAGAGCTCCTTTTAAAATCTGACAGAACATGAAATTTCCAAATCTATACAGTTTTAAAGTTCTTGACTCATTTTGCATCTGCTTTTCCATACCATTTGAAAGTTTTGCTTTTTCCCTGAAGAACAGATGTTTGAATTCTTAAGCACATTTTATTCTGAAACATTTTACAAACAGATGTAGTAAAGATGAACCAGGCTGCTTCTCCCACAGTCTTTTTCACAGCATCCAGAAAATGCAGTTTAAAGTCCTTGCATTCCTATATGCACTCATCTGGATTTAAGAGAATTCACCTGTTCATATATCGTGAAAGAACAAATTACCAGGGGACTATGGGATTATATAGGATAATAACACCAATGATGGAATTCATATTAATGCACAGCTTCATGAAGTGTATACTAGGTAGCTGTTGTTTCCTCATAAGGTAAGTATGAGATCCTGCCATCATATTTCCAAGTTCAGTAACAGTTGGTAAAATAAAATTGACTTACTTGAATGTAACATTTGAACAGTCAAAGGACATGAAAAGAAGTAAAAGGACAGATGTAATCTTAGACTAGTATGCTTTATATATTTTACACATTTATTTTATGTTAGTTACTACTAACTTCCACAACATCAATTCAAAAGAAAGAAGAGCCCTTTTGTCTTCCGATTTCTTTATATTTCCTGAATATTTAGCGTGATAGTCCAGACTATAGGGCCAAGTTCATCTTAAAATTTTCAAGGAAAGTCAGTTCCCATGAGTAGGGGTAAACCTTAAATACAGTATGCTGAAGGATGGGATACAATACCAAAAGAAATATCACTTGTTTGTTAGATGCTGCTTGTATTCTTTTATACAGAAATCTTCAGTGAGTACTGGAGTTAAAAACAAGTGAACAAAAAAGCAAAAGCAACAACAACAATGAAAAATTTACTACATCAAATAGATTTGTTTCTCTACACAGTATGTTCTCATTTTGACAGTATTTCCATTTTGATAAGCAAACTACAGCTTCACTGAAGCTGTTACTTCAGTGTCACCATCTTCACTAATTTAAAGTAGATTCTGAAATTAGGGAAAAAATTCAGGGTATGCATTTTATTATTTTTTACATGCTATTAAACTCTTTACTGTTCCACAGGTTAAATGAAAGCCTACATGTAAGGAAGGAACAATATTAAATGACACACTTCCATACTTCCTATCTTAGTTAGGCAAAATGTTTGAGCTTATTCAAATATTTTCACTGTAATTAATGTGTATTTTTTTGGCATTCCAGTATTGAGGATTTTTATTATTATTATTATTATTGTTATATTTTAATCCTAATGAGGTTTATTGTCAATAACATATCTGGTATGGATGTTTACCTTAGACAGGAAACTGCAAACGTCAGTAGAAATTACTCCTTTGCTCCTTTATTCCATTCACCATCATATTCTGAAGGCAGCAGTAGAGAGATTATGTGCTGCCCAGAAGGAATAGGAAAGTATACTTCAACAGTAATGTAACATTTCAAAATGTGAATGCTGTTGTTTTTTTTTTTTTTTTTTTTCTTTCAATTTGATTACATTTGAATTAATTTGTAGACTATGTCTCCAATGAATACCTTAGACTTCACTCTGACTTTACATGAAAATCTTATTTTCTAATGATATTTTTATCTTCAGATTTGTATTTGGTTCACTTCTCTTTCAATTTAATTCAGCTAGTAGTGAAGAGTTGCTATAGATATCAATGCAAATGAAAATCTCTCTCTTTTTTTTTTTCCTTCCCATAATTTGTAGCCTGTTCATCATTGAGCAGAAGAACCTGGTTCTGTTTCCTTACATGCAACTTAGACACTCCAGGGTGTCTGAAATGGCACTGTACTCCTATTCACTTAGGTAATTGTATTTCTCTCCTTAATCTCCATAGACTCACATCTAGACACCCACACTGTAAATAACTGAAATATACATGCTGATATTTCTGTGTGGAGACAAAAACAGTAAAAACAAATTCAAACAACTAACAGACACAATTCTTTAAAATATTTCATTAACATTTCACTGAACAGTTCATTTTCTCCTGATTCCTATTAAGAAACACATATAATGTATAGCATATTTTAAAAACATATATATCTACATATATTTATAAATTGTCTTTTTCTTTCCACAGTGACAGAACTTATGCTGTGGGTGAGATCTCTGAGTCTACAAGAGCTATGTTCCAAAAAGAGGAATGGTGTTGGTCTCCCCTCACCTCTTGAACTTTTGTTGTTTTCCTCAGAGAATCAAAATGCATTGCAACCTCTTATGTGCTGATACGCTTTGGTTTTCTCTGGAAAAGTAAACACTGATTAGATATGGTGTCAGTAGAAATCTTCATCTCTCATTGAATCAGGGAGGAATTAAGAACACAGATTATACCACAGATTATAATCCATATTCAGAGAATAATGTATATCTTTCCTTAAAAATAGACAGAAAATGAGGACTTGGGTATGACTTTTTATGCTATTGCTTGAACAAATTTGGAAAAAAAAAAAAAATCTCAAAAACTGAGGTTAAATATAAAACATCATCCAAGTTACAACAATAAATTTGAGTCTTAAATAAATTCAAAACATAACAGTTTTCTCTATTTCCTTATGGATAAGCATGAGAAGTTCATGTCATTCCTACTTCTTAAAATACAAATGATATTAAACCACATACGTGATAAATATGTGTACAGCATTTTCTGTGTGGTCAATAGTTACAGAATAGTACATTAGGTACATTCATACCATTACCGTTCCATGTGCAAATAAGACAGTGATAAATAAGACCAAAATAAATAAATAAATAAATATCAGTATTAACAAAAATTCTCTCCCTTTCCACTCATTGGATCCTCAAGTTCTTGTAGAACTCCCTGGCTTTCCTTTAAATGTTTCATTCTGTCATAGAATACATTTTATGGAGAATTACATTAAAGAGAAGCAAATATACCAGATGCCTATTTCCTAGGTTCATATCTTTAGCTTCCTATGCTATATTTAATTAAGATAGGAGAGTGGAAAAAAGATAGCAGATATAAAATCAAAATAAAATATCTTAACAAAGCAAAGGAGAATAAAACTGGTGAAAGCTGAGAGAAAAAAACAAAAAAACAAAAAAACAAAAACTGCAATTTCTGAGAATTACAAGGAAAATAAACAGAGAAAGCAGAAATTTCAGGACACAAAAAGAAACTGAATTATTTCACAAATCTATAGATTAATAGAATATATTAAAAAGTTTATGAGTTATATTTCAATTATATGATGTCATCCATCCAGAAAGAAAATATTCTGTACCATCACACCAATTTATATAATTCTGACCACACTGCCCAGATGTCCTCTTTATATTATATTGGCAATATAAGGGTTTAAAATTCAAATATTAAAAAGTTTGAAAAGAATGAGTTAGTTGTTCTGGAGCAGGGCAATTGAAGTTTTAAATAAAATTAATCAGTTTGTTTTACAGTCACCACAGAACAGCTGTATTGATTTTCTTCACACCTTTTCCCTCTGGACAATTTTTCCACCAATTTGTTGTTCTCTATTATTTGGGCCCATTCGTTGATCTGTGGGTGGAAACCAGGGATGCATGATGTTAGCATTAAAGATTTCACATCTTCACATTAGAAGGAAATATGATGTGCTTGAGGCATCTGCAGTTTGACTCATGGTTCTTAAATCAGAGAATTGTAGACTCATAGAATGGCTTAGGTTGGAACAGACTTTAAAGATCATCAAGTCCAACCTCAGCCTAACCATAGTACCCTAACTCTAAAAACACTCCACGAAATCATGTCCCTGAGCACCACATCCAAACAGTTTTTAAACACATTCAGGGATGGTGAGTCAACCACCTCCCTGGGGAGCCTTTTCCAGTGCTTAAGAATCCTTTCTGTAAAGACGTTTCTCCTGATATCCAACCCAAACCTCCCCTGGCACAACTTAAGGCCATTTCCCCTCGTCCTGTCACATGTCACCAGTGAGAAGAGGCCGACCCTGCTCTCGCTGTAAGCACCTTTCAGATATTGGACGAGAGCAATAACGTCTCCCCTCAGCCTCCTCTTCCCAGACAAAACAGCCCCAATTCCTTCAGCCACTCCTTGTAGAGCATATTCTCCAAGCCCTTGACAAGCCTTGTTGCCCTTCTTTGGGCCTGCTCCAGCACCTCAGTGTCCTTTCTGAATTGAGGTGCCCAAAACTGAACACAGTACTCAAGGTGAGGCATCACCAGTGACAAGTACAGGGGCAGGATTACTTCCCTGCTCACGACACCATTCCTGATACAAGCCAGGATGCCATTGGTCTTCTTGGCCACCTGGGCACACTGCTGGCTCATATTCAGCTGACTGTCCATCAGTACACCAAGGTCCCTTTCCATCAGGCAGCTTTCCAGCCACTCCTCCCCAAGCCGGTATGGTTGCCTGGGGTTGTGACCAAAATGCAGGACCCAACAGTTGGCCCATTGATCCAGTCAATCCTGGTCCCTCTGTAGTGCCATTCTCCCCTCAGACAGATCAACACTCCCTCCCAACTTGGTGTCGTCTACAAACTTACTGAGGGTACACTCAATCCCCTCATCTAGATCATCAATAAAGATATTAAACAAGATGGGCCCCAGTACCAAACCCTGGGGGGCACCACTTGTAACAGGTTGACGGCTGGACTTAATTCCGTTAACCTCTATGCATTGGGCAACAGCCCTCTAGCCTGTTCCTTACCCAAAGAAGGGTATACCTGTCCAGGCCACGGGCAGCCAGTTTCCCCAGGAGAATACTGTGAGAGACCATGTCAAAGGCTTTGCTGAAGTCTAAGTAGACTGCATCAACAGCCTTTCCCTTATCTACCAGTCTGGTCACACAGTGATAGAAGGAGATGAGGTTGGTCAAGCATGACCTGCCTTTCAGGAACACATGCTGGCTGGACCTAATCACCTGCCATGTGATCTCACCTAAGATGATTTGCTCCATAACTATCCCTGGTACTGAGGTTAGGCTGGCAGGCCTGTAGTTCCCCAGATCCTCCTTATGGCCCTTCTTGTAGATGGGAGTCACACTGGCAAGCTTCCAATCCTCTGGGAACTCTCCAGATAATCAGGAACACTGGTAGATAGCGCTGACAGTGGCTCAGCAATCACCTCTGCCTGCTCCCTCAGCACCCTAGGGTGGAGCCTGTTTGGTCCCATGGACAGTCCAGGTGGAGGAGGAGCTCTCTAGCTGTCTCCACCTGAATCACCAGGGGTGTATTCTGCGAAGCATCCCAGACTTCCAGATCAGGGTGTAAAGTGCCCTGAGGATAACTGATCTACCTACTAAAGGCAGATGTAAAGAATGCATTGAGAATCTCACCCTTTTTGTTGTCCTCGGTGGTTATATTCCCTGCTGCATCAAATAAAGGATGGAACTGCAGAATCTAAATGGGAGCTACAGGAAAGCAGGGGACAGACCTTAGCAGGGTCTGTGGTGACAGAACAAGAGGAAGTATGTTAAAGCCCAAGGAAGGTATATTTAGGTTACGTATAAGGAAAAAATCTTTTACGGTGAGAGTGGCAACGCATTGGAACAGGTTCCTAGTGCTGTGGTTAATGTCCTGTCCCTGTAGACCTTCAAGGTGAGGTTGGGTAAGGCCATGGGCAACCTGATCTGTGGTATTCCTGTTCATTGCAGAGGAGGTAGACTAGATGGCCCTCAGAGGTCCTGTCCAACTCTAAGGTTTCTATGATTCTATGACACAGTCATTCCCTGATTATACTTGTTAGTGTTTGCAAATCAAGAATAATACCATCCTAGAATCTACTCAGTTTCAAATCTTCAATTAATGTTTTTTTAATGATAATTCCTGGTCTCTTAAAATTGGATCTAGGGAATGACATTTCTTCTTCAACGCAAACTTTTGAAAATATCTGGAAAGTAATTTGAAAAAGTTATTAGACTAAAAGATAAGCTTTTTTTAGAAGCTTTTGTAAACAAAACTCTAATCTCAAATGTACTTAAGCATCATAAAATCAAATACTAGAAAAGAAAATAAAAAGATATTTCCATCCTCTTGTCCTTCTTCCAATCTGCTATTCCTTACTCTTCCCTTTCTGTCTTTCCTTTAAATGGCTTTAAACTATTTAGTTTAAATAGTAAAACTATTTTAAAAAACATGCTTCTTTAGAAAAACATCAGTGTGTCTTGTGAATAATATTCTGTTCATAAAGGTATATGTAAATGCATATCCAAGAACATAGTACCCACCACAAATTATTTAAATACAAAGGTGAAAGGTTATATTGAAACAAAAATTTAAAAAAAGTTAGTCGAGTAGAAGCATGTTCAGCTAAAATGTTTAGGTGGGAGAAAATGATTTAATCCTTTAGTAAGTTTCCACAAACAAAAAAGAAAAGAAAAGAAAACAAACAAAACAAACTCTTACTGTTACTTTTTTTTTTCTTCCAAGAAAGTACTTTTTCAAATTTAGACTTAAATTAATAGTTGAAAGAATTAGAACTATTTGAGCAAACAATCCATTACAAAAGACTGACATGATGTGAGATGAATTCCAGTATTCGTGACAGTTCTCTAGTTATACTGAGAAATTATGTTAACTTTAAAAACCTGATGAGAGAAAAAAATCAATATGCAATGATTCATATATATGTTTGACTACCATTCTGAACACTGTCTAGCTGTTTCTTGGTGAAAACGAACAGATATCATCAGGATTCAAACTGACATACAAATCTATCCTCTTGCATCAACTTCCATTGCATTAATGATCCCACAGTCTACAATGTAATTCTACTTATATTCCAGTTATGCTTGCTTTTTACTCAAAAGCATAACTATAGCTTCACCGTGGTTTGTTATCCAAATGTGTCACTCAGCTTCTAATAGGATTTTCCTTGTAGTAGGCACTTTTCTTCTATGCTTAGTTTCCTGCTTAAAACATTAACTTCAAATATTTAAATCATTACATGAAGGATTTGTTTTGTTTTGTTTTGTTTTGTTGTTTTTTAGTAGAGCCACAGTTTCACAGAAGTTGACACTGTAAATGTAAAAAAAATGGAATCTGTTACACTGCCTATGTGAGGTTTCTACTTCAAATGACCATCAGTGAAAAGTGTTCAGGCATGTTCTAGGCATGAATGTGAACCATTATAAAAATCAATATATATTTACTGAATTGAAACAAGTTATTTGATTAATATACCCTTAGCATCGCTCCACTTTAAAGACTTTATTAAGATTCTTAATGCAGGGGGAAAAAAAAAAAAAAAAGATGTTTAAATCTTAAAAAATGCATTACTTAAAGGTTATTGCTATTTATACAGTTCCATTAAGAAGGAAAAGAGTGGAAATGCTTTCAATTGAAATGCTAATAAGAAGGAAAAAAAAACCAACAACAACAAAAAAAAGCACCTTAAATTTCCATGAAGGAAAAGTCACTTCTGCTTATATCAAGTGTCTTTATGAAACATAATATTTCACTTCATGATTTATATATGTATATTTAATTTAATAAATCCGTATTTGCGTCTTACTAATCAGTATGGCTTTCAGAGATAGTGTCAACTGTCATGAATACTTGTTACTTCTTTACATCTCTTCAAGAAAATCCTGTGTCTATGGTGCATAATGTAATATTGATTGAAATTAATGTTACTAAGAATAATGAAAAACTATTTTAATGTGGACTGAAAAGTTGACAGACAGTAGGATAAAGTTGTCAAAGATATTTGGGCAGTGAAATTTATGTCTTGCTTCAAAGCTAAAGCAATTTTGGACTCCTTCCATTGACTTCAAAGAGTTTCAGAAGAAGCCTTTGTTGAAAGATGAAAAGTCTTTTAATACAAAACAAAATCTGTTTTCAAATAGTCACCCAAAGTAAGCAATTCAATCTTTCCATACTTTCATAGAATCATAAAATCGTAGAATATCCTGAGTTGCAAGGGATCAGTGAGTCCAACTCCTTGCTCCACACAGGAACACCCAAAATCAGACCGTACATCTGAGAGCATTATTCAAACACATCTTGAACTCAGTCAAGTTTGGTGCTGTGAGTACTTCCCTGGCAGGCCCTTTCAGTGCCTGACCACCCTCTCAGAGAAGAAGAATTTCTTGATATCCAACCTGAACTTCCCCTGTCACAGCTTCATGCTGTTCCCTCAGATTCTTATTGACATACACATTGGACATAATTGTGTTTCAAGGTAATTGAACTCTAAGTATTATTTTCATTCATTATGATATACCAAATCTCACCTATCGTATTTATTCACCCAAATTCATGCCACTTGAAATACTCTAGAATACCCAGAAGATCTTTGTAAATTATACAGTATGACACAGAACTGAGAAAGATCATGTTCGCCTTAAATAGCTCCCAGAAGCCATATATATGTTTTGTTATATATTTTGCACAACTGTTGCCTGAGAAAAAAATGGCTCAGTCATGTAGAAGAAACAATCTACTGTTGGCCTTACTTCCTTTGGTCTGGGTTTATTATAGTGGAAAGATGAAAATGAATTCAGTGACATTCATAATGTCATACAATTCATGTTTTCTGAAAATCTTCACATAAATGTTATTCTAGAAGTATGCAGTTCATTTTTTAATGTGGAAAATCATAGAAATAGCTATTAGTAAAAAAAAAGTATTAAAAAAGATAAAAAATAAAAAATCCACCCAAGACTATATTTAGGGTTAAACTAAGGATTCATGCATCAGTAAATGGATAAATAATACATCTATAGGAATGGAAATTTAATTTTCTTAACTCAAATTGTGTATTCATTTAATAAACTGGAAGCTGCATCTCATATCAATCACATATCCACGATTTTTGCAAATAGAACTTAAAAGTTCTATTTTTATTTTTTTTTTTTTTAAATTTACAATTAGAAGTTTATGAATTCAAATTTTCAGTTGAGAAACGGGCAAGAAGATGGGAAAGGATGCATATCTGTATTTTACATCATGTGTATGGTAGCACCGTGAATGCATTTTTTCTTCCTTTGAATATATATCTCCAGTTATCTGGCCCATTACATATCTATGACAACTCTTTATCCAAGAGAAATAAGCTTCCTGCTGCTGGAACCTTAGAACATAGCTGCTTGAAGAGATGGAATTGTGGGCTTCAAAGTATACTGAATTAAATTTATCACTTGGTTACCTTGTGTTTAATTTCTTTACCTTAAAAATTCACTTTTGTTGTTGTTGTTGTTGTTGTTTTTTGTTTTTGGGTGGCGAGGAGCATTATAAAAAATGATAAATTACAAAGTGAATATTTGATAAATCATGCTTCTTTCTCTGGTTTATATTCCAGATTCTCCTGATAACTGAAAGATTTCTAAATTCTGAATCAACATTACCAGAAAGACAATTAAACATCATCTTACTAATTTCCTACAGAAGCACCTGAGAAGATATGGAAAATATTAAATCTTTGAATATTATTCCTAATGTGGACTATAGGCAATATTCCGATTGCTACCCTAGAAAGGCCAAATGTAGCTTTCCCAGCAACTACAAAAGGTCAAGATATCACCACCATATTGGACTTTCTCTAAATTACAAATAATACAGTGAGATTTGTACTTAATAAGTTCCGAATTGATTACACAATGAGTTTCCTTTTAGTGTCTGATTTTTAAATAATGAGCTTCTAATGATTTTATTAATTATAATAAGCATTAAAAAAAAAAAAAAGTCTAAAATAATTACATTTGCAAGAATAAATTTTACATACATTTACAGAACGTAAGCATCAAGACAATAATTTCTATGCTCAGCTTCTTAGTTACAGAGTCTGGAATTTTGAGTATTAATGACATTCAATTTCTGATTTCCATTATTATATCAGGCTTCCAAAAAAGTAGCATCAGAAACCAACTGTCTTTAAAGAGAATTGCTTTCTATCCTAGGTTTTAATCAGAAGCTTATGGACAATTTCTTCAGTATAATATATCATTTGTTTGATATATTTTGAATGAATTTTATTTTAAATTGTGCTTGTCTACTAACAAAATGTGGATAACTTTTACTCTTTTGTTTTACAGTGGAAATTTTTCTTGACAGTGTGGTACAATAAGGTTTAGAGAAATGAGGGAGGGAAATAATGAGTGCCACCTTGAGCAGTTGTGCTGTAGGCAGTTTGTTCTGATTCTCCACAGCCAAATGATACATTTATAAATGTTTCGTCAACAGTTTTTATGTTTTTTCTTTGTTCAGGAGAGTCTTGCAGTTATCACTCAGTCAGAATGGTCTGGTCTTTCTTTCCTTAACATGTTGTTATCCTTGTTGAACCACGGAGGGGAGTCAGCAGAACTGCTACTTTGGACTTCCAGAGGGCAAACTTCAACCTCTTTAGGAACATGGTTGAGAGGGTGCCTTGGGAGGTAACTTTGGAGAGCGTGGGAGCCCAGAAAGGCTGGGAATACTTTAAGGAAATTGTTTTAAAGGTGCAGGAGCTGACCATCCCCAAGTCATGGAAGACGAGCTAATGGGCAAGGAGATCGGACTGGCTGAACACAGACCTTTGGCTGGATCTAAAGAACAAAAGGAAAGTTTATGGTGTCTGGCAAGCTGCTTATGATTACAGGTTTGTAGTGAAGCTGTGCGGGGAGAAAATTAGAAAAGCCAAAGCGAAGATAGAACTGAGCTTGGCCACTAAGGTAAAGGAGAACAATAGATGTTTTTATAAACACATCAACAGCAAGAGGAAGGTGAGGGAGAATCTCCATCCCTTGTTAGATGCCAGGGGCAACTTGGTCACCAAGGATCAGGATAAGGCTGAGGTACTTCATGCCTTCTTTGCCTCAGTCTTTAACAGTAAGACTTGTTACTCTCTGGGAACACAGCCCCCTGCGCTGATAGATCGGGATGGGGAACAGAATAAGCCCTGCATGATCCATGATGAGATAGTTTTGGACCTGCTCTGAAAGCTGGATGCTTACAAGTCCATGGGGCCAGATGGATTGCACCCTAGAGTGCTGAGGGAGTTGGCAGATGTGGTTGCCAAACCACTCCCCATCATCCTTCGGCAGTCCTGGCTAACCGGGGATGTCCTGGTGGATTGAAGGCTGGCAAATGTGACGCCCATCTTCAAAAAGGGCTGGAGAGATGATCCTGGTAGCTACAGGCCTATCAGTCTCACCTCGGTGCCCAGGAAGGTTATGGAACAGATAATCTCGGGAACAATCATGGACCAATTAAAGGGGATCAGGCCCAGTCAGCATGGATTCATGAATGGTAGATCGTAAACCTGACAAACCTGATTTCATTCTATGGCAAGGTGACCCACTTAGTGGATGAGGGTAAGGCGGTCAATGTGGTCTACCTGGACTTCAGTAAGGCCTTTGACACTGTGCCCCATAACATTCTCGTGGAGAAGCTGGCTACCCATGGGCTGGATGGGCATACGCTCCGCTGGGTGAAACACTGTCTGGATGTCCGAGCCCAAAGAGTTGTGGCCAATGGAATTGAATCCAGCTGGCGGCCGGTCATGAGCGGTGTCTCCCAGGGCTCAGTGCTATTTTGAATTCTATTCCATTTATTAATATAACTCACTGATGCTACCATAAAGTAGGGCTTTATAGGTATCCACTGCTGAAATACTTTTACTAGAACTAAAAAGATGCACCTTGACCAAATATCTTGTATTTCATCTGTAGTTGATTCTTCATTTTTTTTTTTTTAAGTGTTGTTTTCTTCGTTAACAGAACAGTGGTAAGACCTGTCTGAGACTGGTAAGGAATGTATCAAATCAACATGAGGCAATCAACAACATTTTGTGGACAGTTCTACATTTGAAAGCATTTATTTGGAGTTGTTTGTTTTCAAATGGGAGGGCCCAGCAGTATTTATTAGGAGAAGATTTTTCCTAGGAGCCAACATTTCTAGCTTGATGCAGGAGACTGGGAGATGATACTACTGTATCCAGTGATGGCAAGATACAAGCTAGATTCTCCCTGCTTCCTCTTATCTGCTGATTAAAACTTGCAAGGCCTGGAAGATAGAGTTCCGGATGAGATCCTGGAAGCCAGAAGCTGTCACTTGAAAAGAGCAGGCTCAACCACTTTGGACTTTAAGTAAAAAAGCTTGCACTGTTGTCTTTAGCAGTCAGCTGACCAACACAACCTTGGATGGCCCTCCACTGCTGAAGATCAGCACATGGCACCTAGACATCGCTGGATCCAGGAGTGGTGAACCACTTTTCCGCGTTTGTATGTCTGTTGGTCTGTCTTTCTCCTTTTTCTAACTTTTCTTTTTATCTTCATTTATTCTTTTACTTTTCGTAGTAGCCATTGCCTAACATTGTCTTACATGTAATTCTTATTATTCATTATTAGCAAATTAACCAATTTTACCTACAAGCAGAGTATTAGTCTGAATATCAGGCTAGTTTAATTCAAGTGTATATATATACATATACATTTAATGCCAACCTTCTGCTATAATTGTCAGTCTCTTCCCTAAAAATGAATGCTTTTATTCACTGCTAGCATTTGTACAAAAACAGGCAAACAAACAAACAAACAAACCGAACACCAATATGTATGTAAATTATCTATCTGTTTTTCGCAGCAGAGGTGCATATTTCCAGTTGATAGCTACTAAATGACTTTGTACTCAGTGGCTAAAACTGTGGAGTTTAATGAAAAAAACAAACAAATGAGCAAACAAACGTACAGGTATTCAAATCATAATGGTGTGTTTTCTCCTGAAAATTCTATCCAATTGATTTTTGAGTATCTCCAAAAGAATATGGTCTAGAACTTCACTGGCTAAAGTTCGTTAGTGTTTGACCAGCTGCACAAGAAAATAAAAAAAAATTAAAAATACATATATTAAAAAATCCTTACATTTCATAGAATTCTCTGTATTTCAGTTTGTGTCCGTTACCTCTTGTCTAATCACTGGGGACCACTGAAAGGACTGTATTTATCATCTTTCATTCCAACCATTAGGCATTTACAAACATTGATATTGATTCAAAGAAATTGATGTGTAGAAAAACAACAAAGTTTGTAACTGTTAAGCAAAGTATTCTTTAATGGCAGTGCTGGGGTAGCATCAGGGTAACTCCCCAAGAGTGCTCCACCAGTTGATCATTTGTGAACAAGTTATATTTTCACGTATGTTACATATTCATTACTTTCCCAAATTCATTATCCAGTCTACTCACATTGTCTGCCCAACAGACATAGTCTTATATGGCAATTTCAGTTTCATCTTGTGTCATTCCAGCATCGTGATTGTCCATTGTTGATCCACTGTTAGTCCTTGGGGAGGGCGTCATTTACTTCCTTCCAACACTCTTTTTGTCCCAAATATTGCTGTGGAATGGAGGTACAATCGAGAAGTCTCTGCACATACAGATAAGGAAGACAAAGGGGAATGTCTTGATGCTGTATGTCACATTTTAGGTGAATTCCTACTGGTTTGTGTGAATCCTGGCTTCCTTTGACATTGATAAGTGATAATGACTCCACTAAATGGGTGCAGTTTTCCCGTTGTTGTTTCTTTTGCCTTGGTAAAGCAGAACAGTCTTACGCTATGCCTCCCCATCTCCAATGCTACATCATGATTGTCATCCAAAATATCTAAAGGCTACTGTGGTGCTTCAAACAAGTATTAACAGAATATTTTGTGTAATTACTTCTTCAAATCAATACAATATCTCTGAGATTACTCCAGGCTGAACAGTTCTAGTTATGTCATCTTCTCCTGATGTTACAAATGGTTTAGTCTTTTCAAAATAACATCTTTTTTAATGTTTATATTTAAATTACTTGTTCTAGTATGTCTATGTTTTCCATGTTCTGAGAAACCTGAAACTGGAACCAGTATGTATCTCACCACAGCTTATCAGAGGGGAAGTATCACCCCACTTGACCTGTTGGCAATTCCAGTGCAAACCAAAAGACATCTTTTCTACAAAAGACATTGCTAGCTCACGTACATCTTGTCCAAAAGGACAAACAGGATCTTTTCTGCAAAAATGCTGTCCAGTTGGTTGGCCTCCAGCCAGTACTGGTGCATGGAGTTGTTCCTCCCAAGACAGAGGACTTTGCTTTCCTTCTTTCAGCGTCATGAGATTCCTGTCAGCTCATTTCTTCAATCTACTGAGAAATACAACCAGCTGGTATATTAGACTCTTCTCACAGTGTTGTCTATAAATCTGCAGAGGATGACTGCTGTCATCAAGGTGTTCAATGGGAAAGTTAAAAAGTACTGGAGCCATTATTTATCCCTAGGATACACCACGGATGACTGGGCTTCAACTGAACTTTGTGCTGCTGATCACAATCCTCTTCATCCAGCAGTTCTGGAAATGTTTAACCTACTTCCACTTCCACTTATCTAAAACATACGTTACTTTCTCTGTTAAGATGTAAAGAACCTGTGTACCTACATTTAATCATGGCACTCTCATTGCGGTTAAAATTGCTTAGTGGAGTAATAACATTTTTAGAATCTTACATACTGATCTGAGTCATCCGAATTGATTCAACAACTTGGGCTATAGTAAACTTTTACATGTGCTCTGTGCTTAAATCCAATGAATCCAAAACACACACACAAACAAACATAGAGAAAAAAAAAAAAAAAAAAAGAAAAAAAAAAGAGAGAAAAAAGAAAAAAGATTTATTTAATTGAAGCTGAAAATGCCACTAACATTGCAGGAAATTTTGAACGTGATTCTTGCATCTTGAGGGAACCTTTTGTGAGAGAAGTAGGATTGTTAGAGCTGTGTCCCTTTGTACCTCTACAAAACAATCCTGTAGGATTTTCTGATGGATTAAAGGGATTTCTGGATGACTGTGAGGTAATCCTATAAGGCTTAATCACATGTAACATTGTCCTGTAGGATTTCTGAAGGGCTAAAATATTTTACTATAAGACCTGTAATGCTTGTTTCAGAAGCTATGTAGAAATGTATGTTTGACTCAGTAGATATTATGAGTACAAGTCACAAGGTAGGTGAATATATAGTTTATATATCTATATATATAAAGTAAAGCCTTAATCTTTATAACACCTGTGTTCCAGTACTTACTTTAAAAAAAACATAATTCTGGATTAAAGGGTAGTGTCATGCATTAACCCCTCAGCCAGTATTCTCTTGTTGTTGCTGTTGTAATTAAAGTAAGATATTTTTTTTCCAAATATTTCCTGAAATATCATTTTACTTGTTAAACAACAGTTTGTGGAACAAACTGGGAACACACTTATATTGATCTTCTAATCAGATGTAATCTTATTAAAAAATTATGAATCATCAAATTTTATTAAATATAACAAAATATGTGTTTATATTTGGTTAGACATACATTGGTTTAGTGGGAAAGATTTACCTGTGTGGTTTTTTATGCAAAGTGTTAAGCTTTAAGCAAGCTCTACATGATTTGAATTAGTAGCATAGATTAAAGTGCCATCCTGATAGCTCATAGTAATTCTTATACATCCACACATATATATGTATGCATGCACGTGGAAGTGTATTTAACAACAGCACCATAATATAATACAAGACAGCTTGTATAACATAGAGGTAATAATTCTTAAAGGATATAATGAAATAATGTAAAAATGAAATAATAAATGCATTGTTTAGTTTATCAATTTAAGACATTTTCTCCGATATTTAGATACCTAATTTAATAAAATTATGAGAGGTGTCTGTCTTTGGGTTATATACATAAACTGGTTTTATAATCAGTGGAGGTGTAGTCTGCACATGTAAAGGAATCTAGAGATTTATTTTGTACTAAGTGAGATAAGCTAGGCTTCAAAAATTTATTGACTGTGATTATTGTCTAGACACAAGAATCTAATGAGATTTGAAATATTCTAAAATATCTAAGAATAAGAATATCTCAGGACACTTCCAGTGGGACATCAAGTGCTTCTTTAGGCAACAATTGCTTTAATACCCTATGAGAATTTAAAAATCTAGCCTATTTTCAGATTCCTGAAGTGTATAATTGTAATCAATACAGTCATAATAATATAGACTATGGAATGTAGATGCTTAGTGTCTGAGAAATCTACATAAAGCTGAAAATACGATGCAGGTTCCATGGGCTGGCAGCAGGAGTTTGGGGTATTTCACATGACGTCTGTGCTGAATCAAGACCCAGATTGACTGAATTTAGGCTGGTAATCTTTCTCTGAATTCCAGTGGATACAACAGGGTGGTAAGAGAAGTTAAAATGGAACTCTAATTTAATCTGCAGAGAATGATAATTTAGACTCTTCAAAACAGAATTTATATAAAACTATATTAGTAATTAATTAGCCCTTGTTATCTTTTTGTTACATACAGCGCATTACACAGTTATACTGAAAATGATGTGAAAATTCATATTTCAAGCATTAGAATGAAATTATTTGCCAACAAACAGTAACAAAATATGTCATCCACGGGTTTAATTTTGGTCTAAGACCTAGGGGTGCAAAAGAAGCCGAGGGAGCTATAGCTAAGAGAGTTGACACAAACTGACTGAGGGTATATTCCATACCACATGATGACTTGCTCCACAGTGACAGCTAATGGAAAGAGGGAGCAAGGTGGGATATCTGGGGTCATGCATTTGTCTTCTCAAGTAACTATCATGTGTTACAGAGCCCTATGTTCTTGAAAATATCTGAAAATCTGCCTGCCAGGGGAGAATTTGTGAATGAATTCCTTATTTTTCTTTGCTTGTGCTCACAGCTATTAAACACCTATTAAACTGTCTTTATCTCAGCTCTAGACTTTTCTCAGTTTTGACCATCATCCTAAAGCAGGTAAGTGAGCAAATAGGTGTGTTGGGCTAAAGTCTTTACTAGTGCTAAACAACAACATCATGATATGATAAAAAAAGGAAAAAGAAAAAAATAAAAGTGAAATAAAAAAAGTGAAAAAAAAAAGTGAAAAAAAAAGTCTGGAAGTATAATCTGAACAGAAAATCAAGAATTTAGAAAAGACCTGGATTACTATGTAGAATCATAGAATCATGGGATCATTAGGGTTAAAAAAGGCTACTAAGATAATCAAGTCCAACCATCAAACTATCATCTCCATGCCCACTAAACCATGTCCTCCAGTGCCATATATACCCATTTCTTGAAAACTTCCAGGGACAGTGAATTCACCATCTCCCTGAGCAGCCTGTTCTAATACCTCACCACCCTTTCTGCTAAGATTTTTTTTTTTTCCCAATACCCAACCTGAACCTCCCCTGGCATAACTTAAGACTTTTGACCTATAACTACTTGCTGGGAGAAGAGGCCAAACCCACCTCACTACAACCTCCTTCCAGGTAGCTGTACAGGGTGATAAGGTCTCCGCCAAGCATCCTCTTCTTCAGAGTGAATAATCCCAGTTCCCTCAGCTGCTCTTCATAAGACTTGTGCTCCAGACCCTTCATGAGCTTCATTGTCCTTCTTTAGACGTGCTCCAGAGTCTCAGTGTCTTTCTTGTAGCACAGTACCCAAACTGAACACAGTACTTGAGATACAGACTCTGGTACTGTGTACAGAGGGTTGATAACCTCCTTAGTCCAGCTAACTACACTACTTCTGATACAAGCCAGGATGTCATTGGCCTTCTTGCCCACTTGAGCATACTGCTGGCTCATGTTCAGCCAGCTGTCAATTAGCACCTCCATATCCTTTTCCTTTGTGCAGCTTTCCAGCTTTAGTCCAGCCTGTAGCAATGTAGGGGAGCTGTAAGAAAGAAAGGGGCAGACTTTTTAGCAGGATCAGTTGTGATAGGACACAGAGAAACGTTTTCAAATTAAAAGAGGTGAGATTTAGACTGGGTATAAGGAAAACATTTTTTACAGTAAAGGTGGTGGGGCACTGGAACAGGTTGCCCAGAAACATAGTGGATGTCCCATTTCTAGAAACATTCAAGATTAGGCTGGAATAGGCCCTAAGCAATCTGATCTAGCTGTAGATGTCCCATTTCACTGCAGGGGAGTTGGACTGGATGACCTTTATGGTCCCTTCCAGTTCAAATGATTCTGTGATTCTGTGATGCATGGGGTAACTGTGACCATAGTTCAGGACCTAGAATTTGGCCTCTTTAGAACTCATACAATTGGGCTCAGTCCATTGATCTAACTTACCCAGATCCCTTTGAAGGGCTTTCCTACCCTCAGACAGATTGACACTTTCTCCCAGCTTGGTGTCATTTGTAAACTTATCAGTTCCCTCAAACAGGTCATCAATAAAGATATTAAACAGGGCTGGCCCCAGTATTGCCCCTTGAGGAACATCACTAGCGACTGGTCGCCAACTGGATGTAAATTGATTTACTACCACTCCCTGGTCCCAGACATCTGGACAGTTTTTTTACTTAGTGAAGTGTAATGTGAACGTGAGAACACAAGATAAGTATTATGACCATAAGATAATCTCACGGTAGGTAAAGAATGTTTGGAAATTCCATGTAAATTCCTTTTGTATTAAAAATTAGAAGTGTTTCATTAGCTTCAGTACAGAAATGCCAGTTTACATTAAATTTGTTCCTTCTTTGAACTGAGATAATTATATAAAGAGGCTATCTATCTCATCAGTCTTATTTGCTATGAAATGAACTGTACCACTTTTATAGTTTTATGTATATATGTATATGTGTTTCTCTTGGTACTTATTTCTCATTTAGGGTAAAAAAAAATTCCACTCTATAAACTGCTGGCAAATATGAACAGATTGTCTATGACCTTCTTTGCTCATGTAGCATGGTTAATTTTGTCAAGAGTTCTCATGTGGATGGATTGTTACACTCTACTTACTTATACATAATAAGAATATGATTTATAGTGTTGGTTTGAAAAAGATTTTGACATTTTTTTACACTGAAATTTTAGTTATAGTTTATATTCATTCTGAAGCTCTAGTAAATAGTTATGCAAAGCCTTTTTTATGTAGATGAAGGGATATTTTCCCTTTCTTACTGTGGAATGGATTAAGTCATATGGACTTCAATTTAAGACTGGCTGCAATCCTTTGCAATCTTAGTACTTTAGCAGCTAGGTTTGTTCTCTCTAATGACTAAGCCATTTCAGTGTGACTTTATACCCATTTACTTTCATTAGTTTTTGCTCACTTACTTTTGGATGTCTATATTAGAAGTTTCCAAATATGATATATGTAGTCTTTGCTCTATTAAAGACACTTGAAAAGAATGGCATGTTAGATATATTTGTGTGTATATAGTAACATGGGATAAATTATTCCTGAAATAAGGCATGTTTACATCTTCTAACTGCAAAGGGAATTTAGGAGGTTGGCATTATAGACGTTTATGTTTGGTTGAAAAACTGCTCTGATTTTTAATAGCATCATAAGAACCGTGTTATCCACAATGTCCTTGGAACATAAAATCAAGTATTTCTACAAGAATTTCTAATATAGATTTTTTTTTTTTTAAAACTAACTCTTATCACTTTATTTTTTGTTTTTAATTTGTGAATAGTTGCAAATAATACTGTGGTTTTATTTATTTTTTGTTTTGTTAAATGAGACCATTTTCATTTTAGCAGTTATCTTTTTTCCTTCAAGCAGAGTTAATGCCTTTAACAAATTGGCTTCTGTTAAATTTATAAAAAAATAGAAGGTAACAAAAATATGTTTCTTTTACCGGCACTGCTGTGGCAAATCAGTTGCTCAATAGTGTCATTGTCTTGACTGGAGTTTATCCAAGATAGTGACTATTCCCTGTTTGATACTAGCTTCTTCGTCACTACTTGATTAAAGATAATCAAGTAATTTATGAACGTCTATGCAGTTGAGGTGCACTTTTTTTTTTTTTTTTTCCTCTACATATTCTTCCTTAGTTTTCTGCTATGTTTCATCTTTGCTTGAAACCAATTGGTTCTTCTGCACGAAATATAATTTTGTGGCATTAGGTGATTTCAGTGAGAGTCCTTAGCAATTTTGCATAAAATATTAAGCTATAAAAAATTAAAACTTGCATGGATGTGTTATTTTGGCAAAGTAGGTTGATATCACAATGAATTTTTTTACCAAATCAACACTGATTGTTAATGTAGGCAGTGTTTGTGGTTATTAGGTCATATGTATATTAAGGTGTAAATCGGTTTGTGACAAAATACTACCTTTGGAAATCCACATTTATCAACTTATAGCTCTGTGATACATTTTCTTCTACTTGTTTTCCTCTTTCTTTCTGTTATGGACATCAAGGCATCAGTGAGTACATGTAGTCCATGTTTTCAGAATTACATTACACTAGGAATAAGTAGGGAAGCCTAACAAAGTCATACACAGCAGTACTTGGGTCCCTTGTCATGCGGATGCATCTGTGCTTGCTCCCACAACAGACTGAAATTGACTTACCTTCTGTTATAGTTACTAATTTTCTGTCTTCAGTTACAGATACTGCTTCTTACTGTTGACTTTCCAATTTCTTGGTTATGGTTCTTATTCTTTGGGGATTTTATTTTCTTCTGTACTTTCTTTCATTGTAGTTTCCCATGCAGTTTTCTCTTGCCTCACATACTTTTCATCAAATAATAATAATCTCTCTGAGACTCTGATTTTTCTTTCATGGCATTGAAAGAAAATATAACATTCTTCTTATATATATATATATATATATTAAAAAAAAAAAAAAGTGTAAATTCTCAAATATTCAAAGGATACACTATCCTGCATTTCTTTGTGATATTTACATCTTTTATACAAGATTCACTGTTCCAATTTTTTATGAAACAGCTGTTGCTGGATTTTCCTATCTGATAGTGAGAAATCTTTATTATATTTAATTATTATTTTCCACATGAAAGTTCTGTAAAGAGATGATAGTAATTTTCTATGTATTAAAGACTCACAAAAACTGCATTAAACAACAACAGGATTTTAAATAACCTCGATCATATTTCTCCTAACCTGCAGTTAGCTGAGATTAATTCTATCTGAAATACTGTTGTCAAAAAAACCCTATGATTTTTTACTGGTAGAAGATATAATTTATTTGTTAAAAAAAAAAAAAAAGGAACAAAACATCTGAGTCTTTCTCAGGTGAGTTTCTGTAATCTAAGGCACAAT
Organism: Alectoris magna; assembly: GCA_030625065.1. NCBI lineage: Eukaryota > Metazoa > Chordata > Aves > Galliformes > Phasianidae > Alectoris > Alectoris magna. The sequence continues at coordinate 38,275,619 of CM060560.1, forward strand.
GTTAAGTCTCTGTATAGTCTGTAAATGTTCTTCAATGAATGATTCTGTAGTCTGTTGCTTTAATCAACTGCACTCGCCTCGCCTCCCCTTCCCCTTCCCCTTCTCCTTCCCCTTCCCCTTCCCCTTCCCCTTCCCCTTCCCCTTCCCCTTCCCCTTCCCCTTCCCTCTTTCTGAATTAGAAAAAAAAAGTTAAGTAATAACTGAAGAGGGCCAGAGGGTAGTGGTCAGTTGTGCAAGTCTAGTTGGACCCCAGGGGTCAACAAGAAGGTCGAGATCTGTGCTCCCCAGTGCAAGAGAGATGGAGCAACTGAAGAGATTCCAATCAATTGTTGTTCCAATCAATTGTCACAAAGATTATAAATGGAGTAAAGCTTTTTTCCAGCAAGAAAAAGCTGGGAAAGCTGGGACTCTTCAGTCTGGAATAGAGGAGGATCAGGGATCTGTTATCAGTGTCTATAAAGATTTGAAGGAGGAGTACAAAGACGACAGAGTCAGGCTCTCTTCAGACTCACCCAGTAACAGAACAAGAGGAAATAATAGAATATAGTAGTTTCACTTTGAACATTAGGATACCCTTTTCCTTTGTACACTGGCACTAGTTGCCCAGAGAGGTTGTAGAGTCTCACTCCTTGGAGATCTTCAAAGAACATGGACTTCAATTATCTGCTCTTGGTAACCATATTTGAGCAGGGTGTTGGACCAAATTACCTCCAGTGGATCCTCTCAGTCTCAAACTTTCTGTGATTCTATGTACTATCTGACTCAAATACACAACACTGCTAATATTTATGTCTACAAAGATATGTAGCATAAATATTTTTTTAATTTAGTTTGCCCTTTGAGAAACTAATAAATTAATATCTCAGGTATATGCTTTGATTTTTGGGTTGCCCTATGTGGAGCCAGAAGCTGGTCTTAATGATCCTGATGATTCTATTATTCCAGTGCTGGATTGGGAAACTGAAATATCCATTCCTTTCATACTGCCTTTCCATTACAGACATGAAGAAGAGCCCATTTTCAGAATTTACTATTTCTTCTTCAAGTATGAAAAATAACGGTGTTTTTTTCTTTAAAACCTGAATAGTAAATCATTTAAGGTGATTTTCATTTATTAAAGCTTACGAGTTAAACCCATATAAAAACAAATTTATTACAAGAAATCAACTTACAATAACATGATTGTTTTCAGTATTTTACACACACAAGAAAGGAAGTTAAGAATTTAGCACTTAAAAGTTTTTTGACAAGGTTTTATAATTGCTCATGACTTATCTTAAATAGACCTGCCTAAAAATGTAATGCTCTTAATGGGAGTGCATAAAACATCTTGAGATATGGAATAATTACTAAAGATGACTTGGAAATTAAATGTATATTAAATGCACAGCATTATTCACACGTAAATGATACAAAAACAGAGTGCATCTGGGTGTGCAGGGAATCCACTCAACAGAAGTTCCCTAGGCAACCTTCCCTGTTGGTAGCATCAGGGGAGCTCATTGTACTGACTCCAAAAGAAATGACACAGAGGGTAGAGTGAAGTGAAGACACTGGTCAGGGTCTGTGAGACCACCAGTAAGATGGGAACTTGATGTTAATACAGAGCTGATAGGCTGAATAATGTCTACCCTGAGCCAACAGTATGTAAGACTGGAGTCATTCAAGCTCCATCTGAAAAATAAGTAGCAACAAAATGGCTTAAGAGAGGGGGGATGTCAGGGAAGTTACAATCACAGATGAGTTGAGAGGACAGCACTGGCTTCTGCAGCTAGGCAACTGGCTGAGATTCTCTTCCCTCTGCATAGGGATGCCTATTGGTTTAGATTTGCGCACTCATTTATGCTAAGTACTTTCCCTGGAAACTTAGAAATCTTTTTAGAGTTATTCCATGATTTAACAAATGTTAAATATATCTGTATTACTCATATTCTTGGTTAACTTCACATGCTGTACAGACAGTGTATTTATCACTGTCAATCTAAAAGATTCTGTAATCTGTTGTTTTAATAAACTGCACTATTCAAAGGATCATAGGATCACCAAGGTTGGAAAAGACTTCCAAGATCATCCACTCCAACCAGACTGAATGCAACCAGACTTATTGCTCCAAATTGAACATCCCTGAGAATTTAAGCTCAGATGCCCTCTGCCCTTTTGATATCTATCTATCTGAGAACAAGCTGTAATGCAAGGGGTTTTAGTTTCTTCCAGATTAAGTTGTCCATTCATACAGCAGAAGAAAAATGTTGAAAAACATTTCAACACAAAGTGAAAATCTGTATTTTTTTTCTGATCAACTCCCCAGAACACTTAAGAAAACAAAATACAAGTAGAGAAAAGGATAAACAAGTTAGCACATTTTTCTATTTCCAGTTACTTTTTTTCTTGTTTTTTTTTCCCCATGTACCTCTGCGCAGATGGTTTAAAAAGTAACCAGCGTAAAAATGGTAGTTGTTGCTGCAACATTTCCAGCTCTGTCAACAGACGGTTTTTCAGATTTCTCTATGTTTTTAAGATTCTGATTAATGAGAATAATTTTTTACAACTTCGGGAGATTCTTACAGTTCTCCAAACCAAGATTCAATTTGATGCTATTCATTATTTATACTACCCATCATATATTGAGTTTTTAACTCAACCTGGGTTAGAGGACAGGACTAGTGACTGCAGTTATTACTGAGGATCAAGTAACTTCTTGTTTGTTTGTTTGTTTTTATTTATTTTTATTTTATTTCATTATCTATTTATTTATTTACTTATTTTCAGCACTGTAGAGTCCTCCTAACTCACATGTCTTGATCTGATTCTGATTTCTGAATTCAGTTTTTATTTGAAAGAATTTTGCTAGCTAGGCCCATTTGTTACTCCTTAAAGGATTCTGTCATTAGAATAACTATGCAAAAATATCACTGTATTTGTACCTTTCCGTACTATTGTAAAACTCACTGAATATTTGTGTAGACTTAAACTGAAGAAAATGATTTTTCAAGCTTTCTTTTATTGATCGAATTAACCAACAACTGTGCTCCATCAATCTCTACATTTCTTACAGTACTATCATGCCCTTTCTTAATTTTACATGCCACTTTCAATTTTCTTTCCTCATGGTGCTAACCATTACAATATGTCTTGCTTTCAAATGTCTTTTTAACTCTCAAGCTTAAGTAATAAGTTTGTAACTGCTGAACTCAGAATGGCATTGGCGCCTGTTTTATATCTTTAAGAAGGGAGTGCTTTTAAATTATAAAAGTACCCAGAGACAAAGATACTGGCACACTTAAAATATATATGTACATAAAGAAAATAAAGAAATTTTTTTAAAAAATGTTAGGAACTTGACATTCTTCTTTTAGGTATAAAATGATCTATGAAAATAATATTCATGATAAAACAATTCTGAAATGCACTTCATTACTTTTCAGAGACTAAGTGGGCATCCCGTATAATTAAAAAAAAAAAAGAAACATAAAGGAATTTATGTCATAGGAATCATTCTTAATGTTATTTAATTCCTTTTTAGAAATCTGTATAGTCATTCTTTATTAGCTGGGGAGGGTTTTCTCTGCAAAGGTATTGATTTCCTCCTGAGAATTCTACCAGAATGCAGATATAGGTCCACATCTGGCCTCAGACTCACATGAGCAACTTTCTGTTACACCAACAGACAACTTTGAAGACAAAGGCCCAGATCAGACTTGGAGCCAGGGCCCTTGACCCGAATACCTGACAATCTGCTTAAAGAACTGGAAATGAATGATGAGAGGCAAAGAATACATTGGAAAGCAGTGAAGCTGAAAGCATGTGCTTGAGTTGGAATAGTTTTGTTTAAAGTGTGTTTTTCATCATAAATTTTCTTTTTCCAACTGTTTATACTGTCATGGAGATTGATGTTTTGCCGCCTTTTGGAAAAGTATATTACAGAATAATTTCTACTTAGGCATATTTTACTGGAAAGGTCTATTTTTAAGAGTCTTAAATTACAGAGTAGCTTAGAACCAAAGAGTAATGTCCCTGGGGATACACAAAGACAAAAAGGCATTAAAAATTAACTGAAGAAATAACAATGAAGAAATAACAATGAAAAACAGCACTGTAGATATAACTGAGTTAAATAAATAAATAAATAAATAAATAAATAAATAAATACAGATGAATACTACACTGATGATTCATCAGGTCTAGGAAAGCCTTAGTAAGTGAACTGGTGTTCTTTCTCTACTCTTCATAATATTTTCTAGTAAATAGATATAGTACTATGAGACTTAGCCACATTCAAATATTCTTTCATAGTTATAAATCAATATTTATTCTCGTTGCATGAGTACTAAATTTTTAAGTGGTTTATATAAAAGAATAATAATATTAGATTATGTCTTTGCAAATTATACTCAAACATAAAAACTGCTAGCACTTTCATAACATAAATTATGGTCAGCCCATGTGGGAATAGTTAACAAAAATCTTAACAATGTCCTACTGAATGAAATGAGCTTTCCCATGGACTAACCACTTCTAGGCTGTTATTCCACTAAGACTATTTATTTATATGGACGTACGAGAAATATAGTGCCACTGTAAGGCAGCATTATTACTTTATCAGCATGACTTCTGTGATTTATAGGACACTTTGTCCTACTGCATGGAGTGTGCACATGTCAGAGTGGAACCAAGAAAGCCCATAGTTTAAGAAAACTTTGGCATTGCCAGAACAAACCTTTCCAATAAACAACGAAGTTCTAGCTCAGAACACAACTAGAAAACTCTCAGATATTACCTACGGATTGTGGAACTGAGGATTATATAGCCTCCTATAGCGGAATCCTTGTGTTCCTCTAAGGTAGCAGCAGAATCAGGAAAATTACTGTACTAAAATTGCTTTTATTTTTGTTATTTCTTTGTCTGTTCTTGAAGAAATGTCACAATTTCAGTGGTGTTTAGTAAATGTGGGGCACATATATGTGTGCATACAAACACAAATACGATCATATATATCTATTCAGATATGTAAAAATGTTTTAATGCTAAAAATAGACAAGTTGTATATCTAGTGACTTGCATCACTTTGTTTAGGTAAGAAATAGTGTTTTCCTTCTTCTAATAAATCACTGAAGCATGAAGATATAATTTCCACTTTTTTTTTTTTTTTTTTTTTTTTTTTTTTTTGCTGTGCAGTGTATGTGAAAACTGTTGTATTAAACCAACAGGATGTCATTATAACATTGAAGCATGTTTCACAATGCATATATTTGACAACAAAGAGATGGAGTTACAACTGGTGACTGAGTGTTAGCATTATCTGACTTCTTGGAACTTAACTGTACAATTTATTTTCTATCAATGTGTTTTTTAGACTAGATTGTATTGCTTGGCACTTTTCCAATGATTCCACATGTTAATGATAAATATATAGCCAGAGCACTCTGAATGGTGGATGCTTGACTTCTATGACAAACAGTATTTAAAGCCGTTATAGTACAACTCTGCAGATCAGAACTGTGTATTTACAAAATGAATCGCTAAGGGAAAACTGACAGTAAAGACTGCACTGTTGGAAGAGCATGTTATATTTTTTTCTTTACAAAACTACGAATTAAATAAATACACACTATTTATTATTATTATTATTTTTAATCATGGTCATGCATATGCTATGATACACTTTGCTCAACAGCTTTGCTGATTATTAGTGAAGAGTAGGCAGTTTCTCTTCTCCGGAAACATCAGTGTCACAATCTGTGTGTTCCCTGTAAATTCTAGTACTGCCAGTTCTGCCTTTTCTAATGAAAGGCCTCTTTTTTACACTTTCAAACCGCAGTGTATGACATTTCTATACTCTAAAATGAGCTGCAGGAATTTCCTTCTAGTCTTGAAAGTCTTGTTCCAAAATAATCAGGTACAAAAGCAGTCTTTCCAAAAAGATCTCTAATACTGACTGAAAAGTGATATTCCTCTTACCAGGATGAAGCCTAGAAGTGAAAAGTAAGGGTCAATTTTAAAGCTTTCTTCCCTCATCAGTAACTTTTTGCAGAAAAATCTAATTTGACTAGGACCATCAGTAAAAATCACTATCTGCTAGCAGATATTGAAGATTTGAAGTCTGGATCTGCATTTCTAAGTATTAGCAATAAACTTTGAGGCTATACACTTAAGATTTTCATCATTTTGCACTTCTGTCCAATCCTGCTTTCCTTATACAGTTTGTAGTTTACTCTACTTGACAAAAGCCTAATTAACAATGTTCTTTTTTACTCCTAGGTGCTTTTCCCCATTGATCATGCTAAAAAGGACTTAGATAATCTGCCACTTTTGTTACTGTGAATTCCTCACACAAATGCATACACAAACACTGACAAGAGCACAGTAAAAGAAACATTTCAAAGATGAAATTCAACTGTTCTGTTTTCAGCAAAGATTAAAAAAAAAAAAAAAAAGTGCATAAAGGATTATTTTATTTCTGAAATAATTTATTTGACTTTACTTTCTGTTCATAAGGATACAAATATATAAACATTTTACCTTTATGTGAATGAAGCATGAACAATTTAACATGAGACTAATTTAATAACACTGAAAATCTACCAGATTTCTCATGAACCACCCCTGTACAGAGACTTTAAAAGATCATTCAGAATGTTCTCAAACTATGTAGCTGTGGTGATTTAAAAACATGCAATCAATAAAAGTGGGCATCCTTCTAACTTTTTTTCTCTCCTGCTCCTGTTAGTGCACTCTGTTCAGATAGATGCTTTACTTTATTAACCAGAAAAAATATTCTTTTTGTTTTTAAAAAGCATTATTTGACAAATTTTCTGCAAGACTGATGATCTGAATCAGCTCACCATGAACTTAAGCAAGAAAAAAAAGCTAACTTAACTATAACAAAACTATAACAAACTATAACTAACTATAACAAAAGAGAAGAAGAAAGCATGGTAGAAAGGAAGAAAAAAATTGACCTACCATTCTGGTGACCTTCTACATGAGCTCAATTTTGTTATCTACAACCACTTCTGGATAAGATAATACAAAAAAGAGTGGAAATGTGAGGTATTAGTGTAGAATCACTTATGTCTTATTTTATTCCTATATTAGGGCTTGGTGAACCCAGAAATCTCTTTAAATCATATCAGCACAACCAAATTACTAATTTAAAATGCATGTTTACTTCTGTTCTCTAAGACTAACTTCTTCACCTCCAGGGACACCACTTGTGATAGTCTCCACCTACGTATAGAGCCATTGACAACAACAGTCTGACAGTGACCTTCCAACCATTATTTATCCTCCAAATAGTCCATGTCATAGCACTCTACAACTTCCTGAAGGGAAGATGATGAAGAGGGGTTTGGCCTCTTCTCCCAGTCAACAAACAGGACCCGAGGAAATGGCCACAAGTTGTACCAGGGGAGATTTAGATTAGACATAAGGAGAAACCTTTCCTCTCAGACTGTGGTCAGGCATCCCTGGCAGTGTTCAAGAGGCATCTGGATGACGAGATATGAGATATGGTTTAGTGGCTTGTGGTAGCAGTGGTACTGGGGGGACGGTTGGACTAGATGATCTTGTAGGTCCTTTCCAACCCTGTGATTCTATGATTCTATGATTCACCTTTCAAATCCATATCACTCTAATTTAGAGATAAGGATGCAGTGCAGGACCTGTCAGAGGCCATTTCATTTTAAGGGGTCAAGGTGAGCCTCAAACTCAGTTATACTGAGAACGCTTGTGCTCAAATAATAACAGTAATTTCAATTTTAAAAAAGTAGGCAATATCCACTTAAATTTAACCTGACATAAATACTATTTACACCTTTAACATGCTTTATGCTTTAAAATGCTTTATGCCAATAGAACATTTGAAAGGCATTATGTCAATACAACATTTAAAGAATTCAGCTTTTTAGAGAAGACTACAAGAGCCAAAATTGTAAGATAAACTGTAGGGCAAGGTAATTTCTAATTTCTTTGATGCTAAGACATTAACAGTCTTTCTTTTTTTAGAAGAAAGTAGTTCTTCTCTTCCGAGAATCAGGTTTCCCAAAAATCTGCAGTCCACAGAACTGGTGCTTCAACTTTTTAACTCCCTGTGCTATACATGATGTTATGATGTGGAATAGCAATAACAAAAATCATGAAACTGTGATATTTCCTATCCCTGATGAAAATATCTATGTTTGTCACTGATTGTATAATACTGAGTTCACAAACAAACTGTAAACTAGTATATATTATCCAGCATATACAAGTAGATGATCTTGTCCAGGAATATTTTTACACATATTTTTGTGTAACCATAAGTATTTAGTAGAATTTAGTCAAAGAGAATAAACATTGATCTGTTGGATATATTGAGTATCAGTTCACACAATGGAGATAACGATATGTCAAGGAATTATCTAGGTCAATCTATGCCCTTGACAGGGGGGCAGTAAGCCTATGGGCCCCTGGCTCCCCAAAAATGTGAACGGAAAAGGGAAAGGGGTAGGGAGATGGGATGTGGGCTCAGAAAGAAAGTTAAAAAAGCAGAGCAGTGGCAACGATCACAGGAGGAAAACTTATTTTGCTAACTATGATATTGGAATGCAAGATAACACAATATAATAAAATCTAATTGAAATTGAGGCTAATAAATCAAATAAAATAAGAAAGAGAGTTTCCAAAACCAATGGGCCTACTTGAATGAAGGTGCACAGATTGGAAACACACCTAAGTCCACTGCGAGCCAGCGAGAGGGAGAACGAGCTCCCGTCCAAGAGTGAGTGAGCTCCAAGAACTCACAGAATCACAGAATCACTGAATCGTAGGGGTTGGAAGGGACCTCCAGAGATCATCGAGTCCAACCCCCTGCCAAAGCAGGTTCCCTACACCAGGTAGCACAGGTAGGCGTCCAGGCAGGTCTTGAATATCTCCAGAGAAGGAGATTCCACAACCCCCCTGGGCAGCCTGTTCCAGTGCTCCATCACCCTCACCGTAAAGTTCTTGCGCACATTCGTGCGGAACTTCCTATGCCCTAGCTTCATCCCATTTCCCCTTGTCCTGTCCCCATGCACTACTGAAAAGAGTCCAGCCTCACCACTATGACCCCCACACCTCAGGTATTTATAAACCTGAATCAAATCCCCTCTCAGCCTTCTTTTCTCAAGGCTAAACAGACCCAGTTCACTTAGTCGTTCCTCATAGGGGAAATGCTCCAGGCCCATCTTTGTGGCCCTCTGCTGGACTATTTCCAAGAGATCCCTGTCTTTTTTATACTGGGGGAGCCCAAAACTGGACACAGTACTCCAGATGAGGCCTTACCAGGGCAGAGTAGAGGGGGAGGATCACCTCCCTTGACGTGCTGGCAACGCTCTTTTTTATACACCCCAGCATGCCATTGGCCCTTTTGGCCACGAGGGCACACTGCTGGCTCATGGCCAACCTGTCATCCAGCAGGACGCCCAGGTCCCTCTCTGCAGAGCTCCTCTCCAGCAGGTCATCCCCCAGCCTGTACTGGTGCATGCAATTATTCCTCCCTAGGTGCAAGACTCTACACTTGCTTTTGTTAAACGTCTTCCTTCTCTGACCGTGAGGTCCCCTGGGATATGTAGTTCTTCTTCTCTTTTGAGAAGCAGGTATCTGGAAAGTTGTTAATCCACGGAACCGGAGTCTTAACTCTTTAATTACCTGTGCTGTACATGATGTCATGATGCAGAATACCAATAGTAAAATTACAAAACCATGACACGATAGTAAATATTACTGATAATTATTCCATTAATAAATAGTAGGCATTATACTTTCATGCATTCAAAAAAAAAAAAAAAAAAAAAAAAGACAAAATGCCTACCAATTGTATGGGACAGAATAAGTCTCTTCCAATAGTGCTGCTTATTGAGTTGATAATGTAGTTTTAATTTCAAACTAATTATTCAACAGAATTGCTTCATTCTATTAGTAGGTGCATATAAATTAACTTCAGGATTTGTTTTTTGTTTTTTTTTTGTTTGTTTGTTTGTTTAATATATATATATAAAAGAAATCAAGGTAACTAAGCTGACTACTGAAAGAATATTGACATCAACATGAAAAGCTCCTGTTTGATAAAAAAAAAAAATACTGTTCCTAATAACATAAAAACAATCTAAATTAAAATTCTGAATTTGGACTATGTATTTTACATTATACTGAATTAAACTTAATGTGTCTACGTATCTATCTCTGAGGGCTGCTCTGAAAGTAATGCTTCCTATATAATAATTTTGCCCAGGTGGTAGGGCAGTAGAGGCTGAACATTCCCACCAATATTCTGTTACATTTTGTTGCTACATGACAGTGCAGCAGAGGGGCAGACTAACAAAGTGACCTCTTTTCTGCAGTGGTGACTGTGACATGAAAGATAAAACTTGTTCTGAACAGATGTGCAGATTTTTACAAGTACAGCATGCAGGATTTGCTAATCACTAGAGAAAATGCATAGCTAATAGTGGGGATTGTGTTGAAAAACAATGTTTTGCAATTGGGAATTTGCTCAATCAAATAGTGTTATTGTGCTCTTAGTATCTGTTGTAGTTGCCATGAAAATAAATAGGAGGCATACCTTTTGGAGAGACCTACTGATACATCTAAATGCTGGTGTTTATATGTGTGTATAATCAATACCATAATAAAATAGTACTGAAATATCTTTTGCCTTTGTAGAATCCTGCTGCTTCTATAACATCAAAACAAATGATTCTGTGAATCTTTATTGTATTATATAACAATGCTGTATAATCACATTTAGAATCTGTCCTTCTAAAGTAAGCCATGCAATGTAATGCTGTCTTAATTTCTCTATCCAGTATTTTTTCTCTTTCACTATCTTTGTTGTAACTGACACACTTCTGAAATAATACTCTGCTCTTTTTAGTATCATTGTGATTTAAGAATAAGAATGTTAGATGATTACTGAAAAACATTGAGTTGTGTGTATATACTAACACTTATTTAAAGAATATAATGTGGATTTAAGCTTATGTGAAAAGTTAATAAGCATTATAATTCTATTAAAAAAAAAATCCTTAATCTAGCTTTTGATCTCTAATTTTACATTCTCAGTGGCAAACCTGTTAATTTATTCTCATTATCTTATTTATTTTAATATTATTATAAGCATTTTCTTTGTAATTTAACATTAGTGTTATTTTAATTTCAATCGTGACTTTTTCCTTATTATGTAGCTTTTATCCTAAATGAGAATAATTTTTCAGGTGGCAAAAATTCCTTTATGGTTTGCTTCACTAAATACCCATCTGTGTTTGCATATAATTAAAATTTCATTCTAATTTCTGCTTCGTAGAAAACAAATTCATTTCATACTCAATAGATAAATATACATGTTGTGTGGTCCAGTTTTTTGAATGGATTCTTCACTCCAAAGCAATGAAAGCCAAATGTATATTAGTGTATATAAATATCTTTGTGTGGGTGTGTACATACTGATAGACATTTTGAAATAGGTACCATATGTCAAACAACAACTTTTTCGAACCTTATTCAAAATCTGGAACACTAAGAAATATCAATCAAAGATTTTTTTAATATTCTACTTTTTCTCCTTCACTTAAAATGCTGTGAATGGACACATATATTTGTGTATACAAATAACTTTAATAAAAGTTATGTGAAGGGATTTAAATGGCACTGAGAATTGAAAATACTTGATCTTTAAAAACATTTAATGTAAGATATGTGAAGGTGCTTTTGAGCCTGTTGTCTCAAATACTGTTTGCAAAAGTTAACTGGGAGACAAAGCTCTTTATGGTGTGAAAGGAAACAGTTTTAACCTCACAGTTCACAACTGTCTTCTGCTTGCTCTTTTCTTCTACTCATCTTCTGCAAGTAGCCATGATGAAATCAGAGTACTTGTTGAATTGACCTTACACCTGAGCTAGTATGTATGTTCTTTTACTGAATGACTAATCAACAATAGATTTGAAACACTGAGATGTAAATACCACATGAGGCTGACATTCTTCCCAAGGAGTTATGCGTCTAAAGTTGAAACAGCTTGAAATGAAGTGAAAAAGTCGTAGAAAGACTTAGTATTCTAAAGTATTAACTTGATTTTATTGCATCACTATCAAATCATGTTCATCATAAATATCACATTAAAAACAAACAAACAAAACAAAACAAAAGGAACAAAAATAAAATTAAATTAAAAACACACACAGACAAAAACCACCAGTTCCAAATAGTTCCAACATGTGTTGGAAGAAAGCTTTTAAGTTTCTCTAACCTCCTCATAGCAATTGCTAGCAGTTAGTTATGCTCAGAGATTTCTTTACCTCCTACCATTTTGTACTGAATTTCAGAAGAGGTTACAAAAGTCTCTAATAACTGAATTTCCCACTTTAATTCAGCCACAGTATATACCATTTTACTGAACTGTCATGGAGCATCGTGGATGTCTTTTTTAAGGAACTGTGAGTTATATGGGGTAATTTTTTGTCTCTGACAGAGCTCTGTTTGTTCATGAACATAGTAAGGATGTTTTTGGAGGCCCTGTTTTCTTGGTCTGACTCCAAAATTCGTAAGGATCCCAAATTGAGATTGAGAGATCTAGAAAAGTCCCATAGTTGGAACTTGTATGGGACTAGTTCCAGTCTTTCAGGACATTTAAGAAATAGTTGGAACTGAAGACACGTGCTCTGAGGCAGTAGTGTACCTCTTCAGGGAAAGATTTTAAAGAAGAAGACCAAAAACTACAATTTAATGCACTCTCCTTTTTTAGAGACTTTACATAGATGTAGATAGATTTAACAGTTTATTATGCACTACTCTGGAGCATTACTGAGGCTCAGAAAAGTATCTGGTTATTTTGCTAGAATCCCTCAGCCATTGTATTGAATCAATTTCTCTTCCTTCAAGTCTGTGTGTATCTCCATTAATTCCCTCTGTATGAATTTATATTCTGTATTTATGTTCTGCTCAGATGTGTTTCTGTTCTCCTGCTCCATTTCCAGTAGGAGTATTATTTTGTCCCAAAGCACTTCTACTAGAAAATTGTCAATAGAGTAAGTCTGTAAGGGACACAGGAATCTCAAGGCAGGCTGTGGCATGTTCAACACTGGTATAGAAATATATCTACAATACAGTAATTTTATAACATTATTGATCAGATTATGGATTCAGCAGATTCCCCAAAATGTCATTGAGATGTTAGCCAGACAAGCCCTTTCTGCAAAGTATTTGTTGTAACAGAAAGAACTGTGTCAGAAAAAAATATGCTATTTAATATGTAACACAAAATGATATGCAATTGGTTTTTGAGACCAATAATAGTAGTTAGTGTAATGCAGCTTACAGATTAAGTGCTTTTCTCTAAAAAATAAAAAATAAAAATGTTCAAGATCAACAATACTGTCTGTGAATACAGAAAGCAATGAAGAAGAGAATACCTTAGAAACAGTTGATGTTATCAGAGAACAAATGCATAGGAGAGAAGTGTGTAGCAAGGCAGAATCCCCTTTGAGTTTGCTGATGAGAGAATATATTGTACATTCTGACTTCATAACAAATCCAAATTTGTGTCTAGGAATAAAAAGAGGAGGGGAATAAACAAGTGGAAACCATAGATGCCTCACAGAATCTTGGATAGTCAGAATAAAATAGAATGCTAAACAGACTAGATATGATGGAATGTCTTCACATCTTCTGCCGATGACACAAGAAGGGAAGGGTGGCAGGAAAAAAAAAAAAAAAGTGGAAAAAAAAAAAAAAAAGCAGAAAAAAAAAAAAAGCTGCCATATGCACATTTACTTTATTCCAGAGAAGTTAGATTCTTCAGCCCGTCTAGAAATGTTTGAAGTATCAAAACTTATTTAGAGAACCCAGTCTGGTCTTTATATCTGCACTAACTATGTGCTGAAGAACTAGTTGATCAACAAAACCAAACATGCTATCAGGAAATCGTATGATAAATAAGAGAAAGTATTGAGAAAGTGTCTCTGCCATAATGCTGTTCTAATGTTTTATTCATCTATAGGACTGTCTCTTTCTTTGTAAGAAGTGTTCTTTCCAGTAAAAAATCACAGGCAGATCTTTTAGAGAGCACTTAAACAAACTGAATTTTTATAAGACTGTATGTCCTGATGGGTTAGACCCACAGCTGCTGGTTGATAGATTGGCAAAGTCACTCTCAATTATGTTGGAACAGTCCTGATCACCAGGAGAGGTTCCTGAAGACTGGAAAAGACCAAATATCACTACTATCTTCAAGGGCAAAAAGGAAGATCAGGAGAACTACAAAAGTGTATATATTTTATCACAGGCCCTGGAAAGCTGATGGAGAAAATTATCCTGGAGACTGTTTCCAAACACATGGATAAAAAGGTAATCAGAATAGTTAGCAGTTAGGGAAGGGAAATCATGCTCAATGCATCTGATAAGTTTCTACAGTGCGGTGATTAACTTGGTGAATGAGCAGTGCATGTTGTTTCCCTCAATTTTATTATGACCTTTAACAATGACTGACATGATACCCTAATAGACATGTTGACAAAATAAGTTAGATAAGTAGGCAGTAAGGTGGACAGAAAACTGATTTAAAGTCCATATCCCTAAGTTAGCTTTAAATTTTAAAGTCAGATGCTAGTTTATGATCAGTGGCACAAAGTCCATTAGAAGACAAATCACCAGCTGTGTAATCCAAAGCTTATTACTGACATTCAGTAATACTGCTTGACATCTTAATTAGTGACCAGAATGTTGGAATTGACAGCACCCTCAGCAAGTTTGCAACTGATACAAAAGAAGGAGGAATGAACGATACACCAGATGATTGTGTGGCTATTTAGAGGTACCTTAAGAGGCTGGAGGAATGATATGACAGCAAAATTATGCAATTCAACAATGGGAAGTCCTGACAAGTACAAGTGTGAACACAAGCAGACAAAAAACAGCTCTATGGAGAAGAACCTGCAGTCCTGGTGGACAGAAAGCTAACTATGACCTAGCAACAATTTCCTGAGGCACAAAAGATAGGGGACTTGGACTAGATGGTCTGAAGATGTTGCTTTGAAACGAAACAGTTCTGTGATTTTTTCAGTGACTTGAAGAGACAGAGACCAAAATTCTAGGCTTGTCTCACTTTGGTTAGGTTTTTAAAGATGTAGAAGGAAGTATCTCAAAAACTCAAATGAGACATGAAGATACTCAGAAAAGAATGAAAAAAACTACCTAGACTCAGAGTAAAAATCATTTTGAGTAATAGTCCGAAACAGACATTAAAGTTCCAAATCATAGATTCTCTTGGTTAAAGAATTTCCAGATACAAGAAATTATAAGGAATTACAACTAGGGGATCAGGCCTAGCCAGTATGGGTTGACCAAATACTAAATACTTATGGTTACACAAAAATATGTGTAAAAATATTCCTGGAAAAAAATACATCTTCTTGTATATACTGGATAGCATATATTAGCTCACAGTTCATTTGGTTTTCTTCATTGAAACTCAGTATTATACAATCAGCGACTAATGTAGATATTTTCACTAGGGAAAAAAATTGCATCTGCTTGCATCAGAAACAATGTTACCAGCAGGAGCAGAGAGGTGATTGTCCCCCTGTACTCAGCACTGGTGAGGCCGCAACTCAAGTACTGTGTCCAGTTTTGGGCCCCTCACTGCAAGAAAGACATCGAGGCCCTGGAACGTGTTCAAAGAAAGACAACAAAGCTGGTGAGGGGTCTGGAGCACAGGCCATATGAGGAGAGGCTGAAGGAGCTGGGAATGTTCAGCCTGGAGAAGAGGAGGCTCAGGGGAGACCTTATTGCTCTCTATAACTTCCTGAAGGGAGGTTGTAGTGAGCTGGGGGTTGGCCTCTTCTCTCATGTCATTGGTGATAGGACTAGAGGCAATGGTTTCAAGCTGCGGCAGGGGAGATTCAGGCTGGACATTAGGAAATATTACTTCTCAGAAAGGGTGGTTAGGCACTGGAATGGGCTGCCCGGGGAGGTGGTGGAGTCACCGACCCTGGGGGTGTTCAAGGAACGATTGGATGTTGTGTTGAGGGACATGGTTTAGTGGGAGCTATTGGTGATAGGTGAACGGTTGGACTGAATGATCTTGTGGTCTTTTCCAACCTTGGTGATACTATGATTCTATGATTCTATGAATTGAGCATAAGTATTTTGTGAGCAAGGAGCCTCAAGAAGTAGAACTCAAATGTTGAGAGTCCTCTTCAGTATCTTTATTGATGACCTGAATGAGGGCATTGAATGCACACTCAGTAAGTTTGAAGATGATGCCAAGCTGACAGGAAGTGTTGATCTGTCTGGGTATAGCAAGGTCCTACAAAGGAATCTGGATAGGCTGGATCACTGGGCTGAAGACAGTGGGATGAGGTTTAACATGTCTTGTTGAAAGACACCATGTGCCATGTCCTGCACTTTAGCCAGAACAACCCAGGCAAAACTACAGGTTTGGGGCAGAGTGGCTGGAAGGCTGTGTAGAGGAAACAGACCTGGGGGTATTGCTTGATGCTTGGCTGAACATGAGCAGCAGTGTGCTCAGATGGCCAAGATGGCCAGTGGCATCCTGTCTTGTATCTGAAATAGTGTTACTGGCAGGAGCAGGGAAGTAATTGTACTCAGCTCTGTACTCAGTAATTGACTGCTCTGTACTCAGCACTGGTGAGGCCACACTTCAAATACTGTGCTCAGTTTTGGGCCCTTCACTTCAAGAAAGACATTGGGGCCCTGGAATGTGCCCAGAGGAGGGCAACAAAGCTTGTGAGGTATCTGGAGCACAGGCCATATGAGGAGCAGCTGAAGGAGCTGGGATTGTTTAGTCTGGAGAAAAGGAGACACGGGGAAGACCTTACTACTCTCTATAACTACCTGAAGGGAGGTTGTAGTGATCTGGGGGTCATCCTCTTCTCTTGTGTAACTAGTGATGGGACTAGAGGGAATGGCCTCAAGTTGTGACAGGGGAGATTCCGGTGGATGCTAGGAAATACTACTTCTCCAGAGGAGTGGTCGGGTGCTGAAACAGGCTGACCAGGGATGCGGTGGAGTCACCAACCCTGGAGGTGTTCAAGGAACATCTAGATGTTGTGTTGAGGGACATGGTTTAGTGAGAACTTTATTCCTTTCAGAATACTTTTTATAAGAGTCTAGAATAGAAAAGCTAGAAAAATAAAATTTGACAAACGAGCAAATAAAACCCTATCATTAGCCATCACAGTTTCCTTCCTACTCTCCTTACTCTCCTTTATTTCTTCCCAGTTAATTAATTGTGAAAAAAAAAAGCTAGATGATAACAGTATAATTGTTGTTAGAATCTTATCCTACAAGATTCAGACTGTACTGAAGTGTACAAGGTCAGATAAATATGTTTATCTCTTTGTAAGATATTTGAAACAGTGTTTGAAGAAAAAAAAAGAGAAATAAAAACACCTTGGTGTTATTATTTGAATAATAACCTTTGAACCCTTTGGTACCCTTTGAAACATAATTCCTAAAGGGTTGTAAGTGCAGAGATGGTTTTAAATGACAGTGCAAACTTTGAGACCTAACCTGCATATTCATAGTCAATAATTCAATGTCTTGTTCTAGCCTCTGACTAATAAATTAATATATTTGTTGATTATCTCTTGCCATTAATTCTTTTGTCTTCCATTCACCAAGTTTTCTTTTGGGAGGTCATAGCTGCAAATAATTTATTTTGATTGATTGATTTAAAAAAACTTAGTTATATGAATGACTATTAGTTTTCTCTTCTCTTGTCAGTGAAAGGTATTCTGAGAAGGTATGCCATACTTTCCTTTTGTGTGTTCTTTAATTTCTAATGTCAGAAGACAAAATCCTGCCAACTAGTATCAGAACTATACTTTCCTCTCCAATGCTCCTTTATCTATTGCCTTCTAAATTTCCATTGCAGCTATGTTAAATAACGCAGGTTGCTCGAGAAATAGAAATTGTCATTACAAACACGAGTACCTTCTTAATACAGTGGACAGTCTTAAATACATTATGCAACTTTATTTTAGATAAGTGTTGTAAAACAAAGAGCATAGAAGTCTTAATGGTCCAGTGTAAAGAGTTTTCATTTACTTATTTTATGCACACTTAGTCATTCGAAAGGCAGATCTTTATCCTCAGTTTGGGCATAATAAGGTGGCTCCAGGGAATAAAATCTATATGTCCTGAAAAATTATACTCTGCCATACTGTTTTTTTTCATTTACCCATGCTAAAAGGAAAATAAAGTCACATATTTAAGAATCATATAAAAATATTTGGATTTTTTTTTTCCCCCATGAGTTTGGAAAGAATCTCTACATAGTTGCCACGTTTGATAGAGAATCACAGTATAAACTTTAAGCCCAAGAACAGATGGATGTTTTGATTCTGAGGGAGGAGAGGGCTGTATTGAATGTTACCTTTTAATTAGTCTTTAAGCCCTGTATTTCAAAATGCTAGTTACACACACACACACACACATACACACACACACACACACACACACACACACACAAATAAAAAAAAAAATGCTGAGGAAGAAATTCTGCAGAGAATTTTCAATTACAATGAATTTGAGAATTCCTCTTTGCCTTTTAACTTCACTCCAACACTTCTTCATCCAAAGAAGGAAAAATTTTACTTGTTCTCATATTTTCTCTTTTGTATCACAGTATCTCAATCTGAAAATCTGAACAGGCTTTCTGGGGCACTGAAGAAGAAGGTTTTACAGAAATAGGAACCATAATGATGTCATATACAGTATCTTGGGCAAAATTACTGATTAGGCTCAACTGAGGAAGGCACAGTTACATCTTCTGCCATAACTTTTAACTATGACCATTATTGTTTGTGCTGGAGACAATAATCAGTAACTTTGGGGAAAACCAAACCAAACCAAACCAAACCAAACCAAACCAAACTAAACACTTAAGTAGGTGTTAAGTAGGTTAGATGTCTGGAGCACCAGTCTATGAGGAGCGGCTGAGGGAGCTGGGGTTGTTTAGTCTGGAGAAAAGGAGGCTCAGGGGAGACCTCGTTGCACTCTACAACTTCCTGAAGGGAGGTTGTGATGAGGAGGGGCTTGGCCTCTTCTCCCAGGCAACAAACAGGACCCGAGGAAATGGCTGCAAGTTGTACCAGAGGAGGTTTAGATTAGACATAAGGAAAAACCTTTTCTCTCAGAGTGTGGTCAGGAACTGGAATGGCCTGCCCAGGGAGGTGGTGGAATTATCATCCCTGGTGGTGTTCAGGAGGCAGCTGGATGAGAAGTTACAAGAGCTTCCTAATTTATTTTAAAACAATCATTGCCTTATTTAGGTATCCTTGATATAGCCTAAGTTTCATAACCCAGCCTCCTCAGAAGTAGTTTTTACACAGCTGTCATTTTACACAAAAATTCCTAAAATTCCTTTGCCATCTTAACTAGATTATAAACTTGAATAATTTTAATGAGGATGTTCAGACTTATGTATTTATTTATGTACTTATTTAATTGAAAATGGGGACTTCCATTACATTTATTGGTACAGAGAGATTTGTAGAACAAAATCAGAAACTCTATTAAGACTTTTTCAATATATTAATTTAATTGCAGTTTCAGGACAAAATCAATGCACTTTAAGAGTTTCCTGCTGCTCTCTGGAAACAGAAAATCCAGCAGAGAAAAGATACTCAAATGCACATTTGACAAAAATAGGAGCACATTCCCATTTTTCATATATAAACATTATCATCTTCAACAAAACAAGCATTAAATGACCAGTGATATAATTAATTAGATTTTTGTACTAACATAACTTGGTACATATGCATGATTTAGACAAAAACAAGCTTAATTCTTCATAGGTATAAAGATTCATTCTTACATTCTTAGATCTGCTGTGTATACTATCCTCCTACTTATATCACCATTCCATGTATGAAATAATAGTTTAATAAACAAGAAGCTCCTGTCACATGTTCTTATACAGGTATAACTTTACTCATGTTTTTGATGTATCAGTGTTTACCCCAGACAGAGATCCTTGTAAATCTTTAACGCAGTAAGATATCTAACTCTAATATATATATACACAAAGTAAATCTATTCTTCTATCTGACATACAAGGTAAATAGCAGATATGATGAAAATTTCACCATGTATGATGATAAAATAATAATTCTAAGGCAAGTATTGACATAGCCACATCTTTTTGCTAAAATTTGAAGCAGTCAGGTGTTTATTCCTGGCTATCTATAATATATCCACATATCAGAGGCAAATAATGAGATACTCAGAACTCTATTCTGAGAACTCTAGAACTCTGTATCATTTCTGACACAGCCAGAGCTTTAACCTCATCTCTGATAGGATCAGTTTTCCATAGCAACCATGTGACACAACCAAATCTCTGTTACCATCTTTGACATTACCAAAGGTTCATCATATCCCTTACATTTCTGGCTTCCGTGGCAACTACTGTCACAGACAGAGCTCTGGCCTTTTTTTCAACACTCTGTCCCACTGTCCTTCATGAAAAACACTATATTTATATCAACAATAAAACAGGACTTCATATTTTTGTTTGACATTGCCAATGTTCTGTCTATATAACCAATATGGTTGAAGGTTCAGTCTCAGCCTTGGTATTTTCAGAGCTGTGTGGCAACAGCTAATGTACACATATACATGTGTAGGAAAACATCCACATCTTCCAGTTCTCTTTGGAAAATGTAGATATAACCAATGAGCCATGCACTCCAACATCATACTCACGATGCCAACTCCATCTGCGAAAAGCAAGACTTCATGGAAGAATCTCTTAATGAGTACTCCACATTGTTACTTTTGCATCCAACATTCCACAACAAGTACTGACCATAGGAGCAGACTATTCAGATCATAGCTTTTCACAGTGAGGTTCGATTTCCAGTTACTTTTAATTTAATTAAATATGCTATTTGTTCTCACAAATTGTTTTCAAGTTTGAATAATATACTTTTTAAAAGTCATATATAAAATAAATATACTTTCTTAAAAAAAAATAAAAGAGAGAGAGAGAGAGAACAATTATTCAATATATTTGACTTAAAAATACTAAGAAATTTGATTCTTTTTACTGGTTAATTGTTTAAATACATAGAAGATGCACTTGGATTTCATTGTCAAGCATCTGTTGAAATCAGGTATTGTAAGTTTTACTAGGATGAAAGTTGGAATCTTGCAGCACCACATGACTACAGCTGCTGAGATTTAATCAATAAGTAAACATTACAAGACAAAGACTGAGCACTCTCATCTTTTCTGAAGATGACAAAAGGTCCATATGTATTTTCCAAGTAGGACAAAAACACAAAGTTTATCTGCAAATACAGAATGGAAATTCTGGAAACATTCTTATAAGTATTGAATTCTGCTAAACTGCACAGCTCTGAATTGGCATTCATACTAGTATGCTCAATCCTCCATTATTACCTGAATGGGAGGCAGTTAAGCCATATGAAGCTGCATGATAATATAGACTTACTTAGTAGCTGAATTGCTGAAAACAAGGGAGAAATATAATCATAACAGTGGAAAACTTGAATGTTGTCTCTCATTACATCATTTATCTCACTTGATAGTCAATAAGAGTTAACAGGTTTGCTTATGGCACTAGAAATTGGTATACCAAGTGTTTCTTTTCTGTATTTAATACTTCGCTGCTAGCATTCAGGCTGTGTTATAAATGTAAGAATAAACAATGATAGCTAAATTGGTGCATTGCTCATACTTCTTTCCTTCATTTTGTGTTCTTTCCTTTCTGTGAAGTATTTTCTGAAATGAATATATGTATTATTTTTGTAAAACCATATTGTCAACTTCTTATTACAACGGTATAGTAGAGAAGCAGGAAGAATAATTGTTTGACTGGAACAGTAAAAATGGAAGGTGGTGAACAAAATCATGGTCAGATAAAAATCAGAGTACCATACATAAGCAGGATACAGGACAGAGGCTGCAAGGTTAAAAGCAAGATAGAAAGGAAGAAGACCAGAGTAAAAAGCAGAATTTGCAAAATAAATAAATAAATAAATAAATGTCATGGGGTAATCTCAATCAATCTGTGTCCATGACAGGGGAGGGGGCAGTCGGCCCGTGGCCCCCCCCGGCCCCCTCGGAAAAAATGGGAAGGGAAAAAGGGAAAGGGGTAGGGAGATGGGAGTTCAAGGGAACAAACAGAGCAGCGGCAATGATCTGAGGAGTAAAACTTATTTACTAACTATGACATCGGAATGCAAGATAACACACTATAATACAATATAATTAGAATTGAAGCTAATAAATCAAATATAATGAGAGAGAGAGGTTTCCGAAGACCGTGAAGCCTACTTTGAAGTTGAAGGCACCACAGCTTGGAAGCACACCCACACCGCTGCCAGGCAATGAGAGAGAGAGAGCCAGCATCGCTTCCGTGATGTATTTTCCTTCTCTGACTGCGAGGTCCCCTGGGATGTGTATTACTTCTTCTCTGTGCTCCACATGATGTTATGATGTGGAATACCAATAGCAAAAATTACAAAACCATGACAATAAATAAAATAAAATACAAATGATAGACAAAATGTCTAGACAAGATAACAGAGACATTGAAGACAAAAGCAACAGGGCATGCTAATGTGGAGAAAAATTATTATCTATGAATCTTAAGCCAAGGATTCTAGATCTTGATCTTAGATATCTAGCAAATAGTTTTGGAACCCACTTGCAAAATTCTTTAAGCAGTAGAAAGTGTATTAAGACCAAGAAAACAGAAAATATGTCTTGTTCTCCCAGTTTAAATGTATACATTTTTTTTTGTTCTTCTTATTCAAGTGACAGCGCCCTGTGCCATGGAATTAGAGACACCATCCCTTTCCAGTAATCAAATTAGCAGCAATTCACTTCTCTGTGTTCCTTGCATTCAAAATAACATATTTAAAATACATAATAATATCTTCCCAAGTTGAAAACCAAAAAAAAAAAAAAAAAAAAAAAGGAAAAAATATTAGGTTAGGTAGTTAGGATTCAGTTAGGTAGGATTCAGGTGTCTCTAACTTAGTGTGTTAGTGGAAAGGTCTACATGTGAACTACATTTTTAAGTACCAGCTATGTTCAGTGGAGGTCTTATCAATACAATTGATGAAGTCTTGAGATACAGAGTCTAGACATCACATGGGAGTGCCTGCTTTAGGGTAAACTGAACAGTTCTCTAGACTCCACTGAAGTTATTGACTAATTCTCCAGTTACAAAAGTGGATGTGTTGGTATCCAGGTCACCCACAGACATCTAAATATAGGTCAGTTAAATCCCATATCACATAGTAGATTGCACACTATTTTTGGAAGTATACCTTCTTCATTTAATACACCTAACAGGTCTCCTAAGGGTACTTATTAGTAATACATACTGAAGAAGACTTCTTAGTAAGGCAGAAACTATTTTAAAACTTGAAACAAATATTTCCATTTTAACACTAGGAATAGATACACTGGGCAATCCTTTTTTTTTTTTTTTTTTTTTTTTTTAGCTGTGATCCACAGCTTCAATGTTTTAAGTACCAACTGTGGTTAATTTAGCATGCTAAGCTAGAATTTCATTTCCAACTTAAATCTGCCAATCTAGTCATATCAAGGCTTTATCTAAAACAGTAATATTAGGTCTAGTAAAATTCATTGTACTTATCAAAGATGGGACTGAGGCAAAGTTTCCATGACACCCCTAGTCATTATCATCATTCAAAATACTTAGTTTGATAATGCTTTACTCATAAGCAGTAAATAGTTGAATGATGAAAAAAGGATTTCAATAAAAATGAAGCAGTAGGCCAGAAAATACTCATGGAAAAAGGTAATAAAAAGCCCATTTGATTTGCAAGCCAACTAAAATATCTTGGAATATTTGTGTAAGGTTTAGTATAGAGTGATTTTATTTTTTTTTTTAAATAAAAGTTTGAGTTTATATGAATGTGCTTTTTATTTTTATTTTTATTTTTATTTTTATTTTCTTTCACCAGTTCTGGATTTTTGCAGGATTTTAAGGTTCTTTTTGTTGCTTCTACAAAAGATATATTTATATATGTATATATATTTAGCATATACATAGGGTAGTGTTTAAATTCCAGAACGTTTTATGATTCTTAGCCACTTTAACTCTGAAAACATGGCTTCTACACATGTAATGGTTACTTGTAAAGACAAGTGCAACAATCAAAATTGTCCCTACTTCTTCTTTCCCCAAGATTTCACTACTGGTTAGGATGTCTTGTGACACAGATAATATACTTGGACAATTTGGGTCAACTGTCCCAGGTTGTGTCTCCTTCTAGTTTCTCATGCACCTTGCATCTACACGCTGTAGGAACAGAGTGGTAAAAAGAAAATACCAGTGTACTGTTATCAGCACTGTTTTAGTTACAAATCGAAAACATGGCACCACACGGACAGCTACAAAAGCAATCAACTCCAATCAACCAGGTTCAGTATACTAACTCAGCTCTCATAAATTCAAAAACATCCAAGTGCAGTAAGAAGATGTTTTAACAACATACTACTACTTTATTCTTCCATAAATGATGTAATTAATATTATTTCCTGAAGTCATTGCCATACATATATGAAAGAACATAGCCATAGAAAATAAGTTCTTGAGTTCAGCCCTGTAAAAATTTGAGCAGCATAATTAAAATGTTTAGCATGGTGTAACAACATGAAAATGCTTTGTGAACTAAAGACTTGCATTTTAAAAAATATATAAAGCCAGAAAATAGTACAAAGAGAAAATGATTAAGAAATTCTAGCAACATATTTGAATAATAATGCGTATTTATTCAAGGAAAAATTGAAAAGTTTGTCAAAATTGAAAGGTAAGTTGATAAATCAATAGTTAAGAATAAATTTAAACCTTTTCTATAAAAAAATATATAAAAAACAGAAAAGCTCTATGAAGGACAGAATAAAGAAAAAAAATGAGTAGATTCAAAAAAGCTACTACCTTTGAAGTTATTTGTACCTGCAATATAGACAGTCCTTGGTGACAGATAATCTCATAAACTGAGGGATTCAAGTAGCACATCTGAAAATATATATATATATATTTTCTATTTATCAAACTGTCCTTAGAGTCTCTTTCTCTGGAGAGGGTCCAACACAGGCCTACAGTGATAATCAAGGGACTGGAAAAACTCTCATGAGTGAAGGTTGAGAGGTACAACTGTTGAGAGAAAAGACAAGGCTCATGGATTAGTTCATCAATGTATATAATGGGATAACGTATGGAAGAGCAAAGTCAGCTCTTTCAGGTGGTGCTCAGTGACAGAACAAGAGACAATAGGCACAAACTGAAATACAAGAAACATGTTTTTACTGTGAGGGTGACCAAACATTGGAAAAGGTTGTTCAAAGAGCTTCTGGAATCTCCATTATTGGAGACATTTCAAAGCTGTCTGAACATGGTCTTGGAAAATCTGCTTAGTGTGACTGCTTCAGGAGGACTGGATGATCTCCAAAAGTCCCTCCTCTCCTTTACTATTCTCTGACTCTGATTCATTTACTTCTGTTGGATGTATACAGCTGAAGAATTGACATCTTAATTTCAGTTAGTAACTCCTTTAGAGTCAATGGAGAGATGCAAGCTTATCTAGAATTCAGTTTAGTTTACTCTAAAAGGAATGATAAAACTTGCTTTAACTCACATATGCTGAGTTGAATAGAAAGAGAGCTTAATCTGACTACCTTTAACAGCAATTTCACCACTGAAGAAAATGACACATAATGAGGAACATCTTGTGCTATATACTCATTTTCTTTCTTTTTGCAATCTGTTAAATCTAATTCAGAGCAGATACAGGAGTAATATATATTTACATAGTCTACATAGGATGATTGAGTGGTTCAAATAAAAGTGTTGGGTTTTTTTTTGTTGCAGCAGAAATGTACAAGTGAAAATGACAATGGAGTGTAACAGCATCTACCAATTAAATTGCTTCCATTAAATATATATATATATTGCACTTAGTTGAGGTCAGAGGGAAAGCTTCACCTAGCTTTATGTTGTAATATTCAGCATTGGCTATTGTGGTCACACACTCACTCACACTCACAGTCTTCGAACACAAGCCAGTGGAATCTTTACCAAACAGAGTAAATTTCTTGGCTTATGAAGAAGTAGTATGAATTTTAGGGCATGTTTCAGTAACTGGCTGCAGAAGAGGGACTATATGCTTGTTTCTTTCTGAACACATGGCTCCGTGTAATAAAATAAGCAGGTAAATTTGCAACATGAAAATTTTCATTGAAGATTTCCACTACAGAGTGAGCTGAGTTATACTTTAGAAGTGTCATCATTGGCTATAAAAGAAACCTACAATGATTAGATCAATTTTAGTCATCTGATTTTTAATCAGATATATTTATCTCTTCATCTCTTCACTGAAAGCTGAGGTTTTCTATCACAAGTTTCCATTGTTAATTGGATTGTTCTTTCTCATTTGTCTGAAGGAAATGGTGAAAAGAAAAAAGTAAAACCCTATATATTAAATGTAAATTCTACTTTCAGAGTTCTTATCCTCTCTACATTGGTAAATACACTATTTTACATATACCTCTAGCCTCAGTTATAGTTGGAACTGCAATAATGGATAACCAAAGTATGAATACTGTGGACAGGCAGATCACTTACCAGTATATTTCAGCTGTTGTTCATCACTCCTGGTAAAAGACGTATGTAAGTTCTACAGGAATGACTGTCTTCTTAAAATCACTGAGGTTGCCTAGTTCAATCCTAAATGTTTTATATTATGCAAATCTAAGAAAAAAATGTGTTTCAGATTTAAGTACAAAAGCATGTAGAATTAACTTAAAAATTTATGATAATATATGTATTTAAAATCTTACCTGTCTTTAATTTGGTTTTGATTTGCTTGTTTTTGTTGTTCTTTTGTTGGGGGGGGGGGGGGGGGCATTTGTGTTGATCTTTTTTTTTCTCATTTTGTTTTCCTTAGCACATTGCATGATAACCTGAAAATTCCATTGACTTCAAAACAACGCAGATGAATCAGAAGTAAGAAGTAATGGATCACTGCATTGTCATGTATAGTCAAATAAAAGCACAACAAATTATACTGACAGGATCACTGTTTGAGTGGTAATGAATCACTCACTGAAGATCCATGACTAATACATAGATCAGTCTTACCTTCTTAGTCTTTACATATCTGAGAATTCTTACAATGTTACTGCATTGTCTGCAGAACTTCAGATAGTTGATTTGATTATTAAAGCTTTCCTTTCCTTAATCTGTTTCTTTAGTACACTAGTAGTATGCGTTGTTGTTGTTTTTTTTTTTTTTTGTTTGTTTGTTTGTTTGTTTCTTTTCTTATGCTTTTCAATTTGGTAAAGGCACAAAATGGCATTATATCCCAGGGGTCCGTCCTGGGATTGGTGCTGGGGCCTGTCCTCTTCCATATATTGATCGATGACCTGGATGAGGGTATTGAGTGCACCCTCAGTAAGTTTGCAGATGACGCCAAATGGGCTGGGAGTGTCGATCTGCCTGGGGGTAGCGAGGCCCTACAGAGGGATCTGGACAGGCTGGAGAGCTGGGCTGAAGCCAATGGGATGAGGTTCAACAAGACCAAATGCCAGGTCCTGCACTTTGTCTACAACAGCCCCAGGTGATGCTACAGGCTTGGGGCGGAGTGGCTGAAGACTGTATAGAGGAGATGGACCTGGGGGTATTGATTGATGCTAGGCTGAACATGAGCTGACAGTGTGCC
Organism: Alectoris magna; assembly: GCA_030625065.1. Lineage (NCBI taxonomy): Eukaryota > Metazoa > Chordata > Aves > Galliformes > Phasianidae > Alectoris > Alectoris magna. The sequence continues at coordinate 38,303,383 of CM060560.1, forward strand.
CAGATGGCCAAGAAAGCATTCTGCTTGCATCAGAAACAGTGTTGCCAGCAGGAGCAGAGAGGTGATTGTCCCCCTGTACTCAGCACTGGTGAGGCCGCACCTCGAGTACTGTGTCCAGTTTTGGGCCCCTCACTGCAAGAAAGACATCGAGGCCCTGGAACGTGTTCAAAGAAAGACAACAAAGCTGGTGAGGGGTCTGGAGCACAGGCCATATGAAGAGAGGCTGAATGAGCTGGAAATGTTCAGCCTGGAGGAGGCTCAGGGGAGACCTTATTGCTCTCTATAACTTCCTAAAGGGAGGTTGTGGTGGGCTGGGGTCGGCCTCTTCTCTCGTGTCATTAGTGATAGGACTAGAGGCAATAGTTTCAAGCTGCGGCAGGGGAGATTCAGGCACTGGAATGGGCTGTCCGGGGAGGTGGTGGAGTCACCGACCCTGGGGGTGTTCAAGGAACAATTGGATGTTGTGTTGAGGGACATGGTTTAGTGGGAGCTATTGGTGATAGGTGAACGGTTGGACTGGATGATCTTGTGGTCTTTTCCAACCTTGGTGATACTATGATTCTATGATCTTGTTTTTTTTCAGCGTTGTAACATAGTGTTCGTTATTTGCTGACAAACAATTTCCTTCATCTATTTGGAAGGAAAATCAAAACATAATTTAAAAATCTCCCAAATGCAGAAAATATAAAGAATTGCATGTACTCTGAAGACTGAAATTTTCTTCTGACTGACACCTGAGCAGAAACAATGTGCAGACTCCTACAACTCCCTCCTTAATGTAAAACTCAATTCTCCATTTTATTTGTTTCTAATTTAACCGTGTGAGTGATCACATACGTCAGACTAGGCAATTTATCCTATAAAACCACAGTTATTGTGTTGAAATTGTGTGGTACACAATGTTTTTGCACCTCTTTATCACTCCACTATCTTTTTTTTTTTTTTCTTTTTTTTTTTTTCCCTACCGAGTTTAAATCTCAAAGTTTTCAGTGAGGTTACTTAATTAATTACAAACCGTATTTTTCTTACATATATATTTATATAATAAACTAGTTAAGTATGTATTTACAGTGTGCATGTAAAGCTCCTCTTTAACCAATTTAGATATATGCAGTTTCTGTTTTCAATTGCTTATAGGGTTAAAAAAAAAAAAAAAAAGTTAAATAAATGTTTATGTATATATTTCTTATCACACTGCATTGCACTTACACTTCAGTGAATTTATATCAATTTCTGTTTTTCTCAGTTTATGAAAGTCAAGACTGTTCTCAAAGAGATCCTACATAATAGCATGTAAACAGATTTTGAGTCCTAGAAAAAATTATGACTTGTTTGCTCTATTTAATTAAAAAAAAAAAAGTTATTCAAAATATTTCAATATAAAAAAGAAATCTGAATAAAGTGATTTATTTCTTTGTTTGTTTGTTTTGCTTCTTTTTAACATACAAAATGTTGCATTTATGATCCATTCAATTACTGATACTTTGGGTGATCTAGCACAATTCCCTATTGCTGTGCAAAGACACAATGAGTTAGTCTGTCCTTGACCCATATCTTGTTTGTCTGCCTGAGGAGATTTAATGCTGCTTCCTTTCTTCCACAGGTGGTACTGAGAAACACTTTCCCTTGTGCTAAGAGCACTAGGGTAGAAAGCATTTTGCAGTGGTGGTGGTTGTTAGGTGAACTCATTCCCTCATATTAAAGCTGTTCCAATTTCATAATATATTAGATAAACTGGGATAAAAATGAACCATAGCTGCTCAACCTGGTGGTTAGGGTACTCACCTGTATACTTCAGTGAACAATTAAAATGAGAAATTCCAAGAACACTCAGTCTGGAGACATTAACTGCCACGTTTAGCAATCTATAGCTAAGCATGTTAATATTTGGATACTCAGGTTCCTTCTGGCTCAGTGAAGATTTGATTTAACAAAAAAATTGAACCATTTCTGAAAAAAAATCCTGACTTGTCCTCTAACCTTCAGTACTAACTCTTTTCATGTGCATGAAAGTAGGGTGACTTTTTAATTTTTAGCTAAGAACTGTCTTGCTCAATGAGAAGAAATCGGATTCCTCCAGCACAAAACAAGGCATGAAAACTGGTGAGAAAGAAGAGTGAAGTTCCATGCTCTTTAGTGCTTACATTAAAAACATTAGGTAATAGTTTATGCATACATTTAAATATTCGTATCTCATAGTTTCAAGTATTCAGTTTTCCTGAAGCAGTTTCAATATCTTCTTCTAAAGCAACAAATTTTGGTAGTCAAGCAGACATTTTTTTCTAAAAAAATTATGTTTTACAGATATTAAAAGTGAAAGTAATAGTCACTGTAGAAATACATTTTCAGCTGTGGAAATAAATGGTTTTTTATTTATGGTATTGTGTATGACACAATTCTGCTCTTTGAAAAACAGTAAGATTTATTAGATCATTTTTCCTCTACTGACATTGAAACTGCATACCAATACATGGCAAAATCTGATAAATAAAACAAAAGCTCCACCAAGAGTATGATTGCAGCAGTTTAAAAATTCAAAAGCAGACTATAATATCATATTGATAAAGATTCGTTAACAGTGCTTCATACTACACTAAGTTATAGACCAGTTGACAGGAATATAGGTGAAAACAAGACAGCTGTGAATTGTAACAAGGATTGTAGCTCAGTATAAAAGAGCTTTTTGAAACAAATTAAATTGCAAATAAAATACTGAAAAGTAAATACGAAATAACAGTAAATAACAATTCAGAACAAAGTTACAACCATAGAATGGCCTGAGAATGGCCTGTAATGTTGACCTGATTTACAAATCAAATACAGTCATGCATCACCTAAATACCATACGTGGCAATTTGCTTACAGAATGAGATCCACAGATAAGGTGGATCATGATTTGTCACACTGAAAGAAACAGTCTCTGTGATGAATGCAAAGGTAAACTTTAAGTATAATCTCATCTGCATTCATTACTGTTTCAGTAGTACATGAAATAGAAAATACTAACCAAAAGGGAAGATTATAAATAAAATGGGATATATGATCAAAAACATTTGGTTATCTTCTGAATAACAGGTTTTTTTGTTTGTTTGTTTTTTGTTTTTTGGTTTTTTTGTTTTTTAACATTCATGACAGGATATATATGTAGTATATAGAGAGAGTATATTTATATCTACTTTGTAGTCTAATTGTCCTACTCAGAAAAAAAGAAAGGGTCACCCTTAGGTCTAATTAGTTTATCACAGGAAAAGAAATCATTCTATCATATAAAAATGTAGTACATATAATACAGGTATTTAAATAAGTGAAGCAATATTATTCATGGTAATCAACAGTACAGCTCCTTTGAAGTGTAGCAAAGTTCAACCAAAATACATACAAAGCATACAAGAGATATTTTAATACACAATTTAAGATAAGCAATTGGAGGCAGGTATTGTATGTGTACGGATTCTAGTTCACGGTATATTTTAAGCAGCATATCTGTCAATAAATAACAAAATATTTGTTGAAGAAAAAGGAAAAAAAACCCACAACATTCTACATTAGAATTTATTTATTTATTTATTTTTCCTAGCAGCCCAGAAAAACAAGACAAACAAGGAAATTAAGCAATAAAACAGAACAAACTAAATTGGTCTGCTGGAGTCACTATGTGGAAAATAAGCAGCATTTCATCCAGAAATGCTACAGTAGTTTTATTGGTCTCTTCAGTATAATCTGCACTTGCAGAGGAACCAGGGAGATGTGAGCCCTTCATTAATTCTTTTTTTTTTTTTTTTTTCTCATAAATGTATTTGTGAAAATGCAAGATAACATATGCCTACTGAAAGTCAGGGAAAAAAATATATATATTCACAGTGATATATATATATATATATATATATATATTCACAGTGCCTTGATTCTTATTTAGCATTCACTTGATTTTAAACTCTCCTACAGAGCTGGGGGGGGGGGAATAAAAAAAAAGTTACATTGTACATCAAATTTTCATACATTTTCATTTGCCAAAGATAGGCTTCTCTGCTGCTGTAATCAAGAGGAAGTATTAAGCAATGCCGTAGAAAGCAAGAGTGATCTTTGGCATCCAACAATTTCAGCCATCTCTTTTTATATTTTAACTTTATTTCTGATTTTTATTTATTTATTTATTTATTTGTTTGTTTGTTTGTTTGTTTGTTTGTTTGTTTATTTATTTTCCCCAATCAGTTATACATACTATTTGTGTTTAGATAGTGTTATGATGTTGTTATCCTTGGGTTTTACTCTTTTTTTTTTTTTTTTCCTTCTTTCCTTCTTTCTTTCTTTCTTTCCTTCTTTCTTTCTTTCTTCCTTCCTTCCTTTCTTTCTTTCTTTCTTTCTTTCTTTCTTTCTTTCTTTCTTTCTTTCTTTCTTTCTTTCTTTCTTTCTTTCTTTCTTTCTTTCTTTCTTTCTTTTTCCTTCCTTCCTTTCTTCCTTCCTTCCTTTCTTCCTTCCTTCCTTTCTTCCTTCCTTCCTTCCTTCCTTCCTTCCTTCCTTCCTTCCTTCCTTCCTTCCTTCCTTCCTTCCTTCCTTCCTTCCTTCCTTCCTTCCTTCCTTCCTTCCTTCCTTCCTTCTTTTTTTTTTTGTCTGTTTTTCTGACATAAAAGTCTTCTGTTAAATCCTTTCATTTTCTTTGTTTTCCATTTAACTTGTTTTTGTAAGCACATTTTTTTTTTTTATTCCACTATTTCTGTTTAGCAAGATCTGTTTTGCAGTCGGCATCTTAGCATCCAAAAATTTCTTCTTCCATCTCAAGTCTACTTTTCAGTTGTTCTTTCTCTTATCTTCTCTATTCATGCTTTCACTTTCATCCACAGCTCTCTGAATAGCCTATTCCATTAAATCACTGTTTGCATACACAGATCATCTCGTTCAAATTTCCTATTTGGTAAATCATAGACACTAAGCTCCTCTCATGCTTCTGCTTGAATGCACACACCTTGAACACTCACACCAAGATTTCCTATGATGTGGACACATAGTAGTAAGTGAATGAAACTGTACAAAAGTGTTTTGCTTGTTTTCTTCATTAGTTTTTGCAGCATGAGGGTAAGATATGTAGTTGTTGTTACTGGCTTGCTTAAAGAACAGGAGCATGAATTCTGAATCAGAGAAAGGTGAAACACTAAACATTGATAGGCAATAACTTTTGGATAAAACTTTAGGTGTTTCATTATGCAAAAGTAACTATTCAGTTTTGCTATCCCATTTACTTCACAGTGTCCTATGTTTTCTTTGCCTATCTCATATATTCACATCTCATATATCATTCACTATCTCATATATTCACATTCACACAGAAGTTTCATCTTCTGTGCACTGAATCATCTAACTGCCAGGGAAAAAAATGGTAATTTTTTGGTTTTATTATTTTTGGTTACTGGTACTCCACATCATAACATAATGTAGTGAACTGTGAGTGATAGTGTTAATGCTCCAGTTCCGGGTACCTGTCCCAGAATAGAAGAACTACATACCCCATGGGGCTTTGTGGTCAGAGAGGAGATATAACCCCTAGTAAGGTCACCTGATGTCCCTTTTTCCTTCAGCTCTCCTCTCTATTGTTCGTCCCGACTTCACACATTGCCTCAGAACTACTGTAAGGCATACAGCTTTCAGGTATTCTCTCATCATATTTGATTTATTAGCTTCAGTTCTAATTATATTGTATTATAGTGTGTTATCTTGCATTCTGATACCATATTTAGTAAATTACTTTGTTTCTCCTCAGATTGTTGCCACTGTTTTTATTATTTTGGGGTCTCCTGTTTCCCTTTTCTGGAGGCGCGGATTTTGCGAAATCCCTCCGTCCCACTAGTCATGGAACTGGGCCAAACCAGCCCATAAACCGTTGACAGACTGTAAGAGGCCATGTTGTACTTTTGTCTCAAAAATTTGCTGAAGATGGACTATTCCATGCCAGTCCTGTCCAGGGATTGAGCAATCCTTTGCTCTAAAGATATGCTAACTGGAGGCTTATCAAGAGAAGGATAAGCACCTTGATGGCCAGGAGGAAACCTTTTGTCTGGACTTATCACCAAGAAAGATGAGCCACACCTTGATGGTCAGGGCTTATCAAGAGAAGGATAAGCACCTTGATGGCCAGGAGGAAACCTTTTGTCTGGACTTATCACCAAGAAAGATGAGCCACACCTTGATGGTCAGGGCTTATCAAGAGAAGGATAAGCACCTTGATGGCCAGGGGAAAACCTTTTGTAAGAAAAGGATAAGCACCTTGATGGCCAGGAGGAAACCTTTTGTCCGGACTCAGTCATCTCGAGGAAGAGAGCCATCTCGAGAGGTGGAGGGGGGGGGATACTCATATGACCCTTACCCAAGCCCCCAGGAATGTCACGTAGGCAGGAAAAAACAGGATAAAAGGGCGCAGGAAAAATCATCATGGTGGTCGTTTTCCTGAGGGAGAAGGCAAGAGAGAGAGACAGAGAGAGGGTTTACTGCCTTCTGATCCCTCGTTGCTGCTTTGCTGCTTTGCTGCCCTACTGTCTACGGAGCTGCCCTACTGTCTACGGACTCTCCCGGCCTTGCTGCACGAGACGCTGCTGCTTCCACCACCACCACCCGTACTGCTTGGCACCAGCCCGCTGCTCTTCGTTGCCTGCTTGGACCCCGGACCAACGGATAACGGGACACTGCTGCATCGAGTTGGTGACTATCCCCGCTTACCGCAACTCTTGCTTTTCTTACCTTTTCTATCGCCCGTTTCCCCTTCCCCGTCTCCCTAAAAGTCTAGGATTTGTAATAAACTGGTTGGACCAACATTTGAACCGTTGTTTCTTAATCTCACGCCGGGTATATTAAAAGAATCTCCTCTCACTCCTATTAATTGGAGCGAGACACAGACATAGATGATATCAGAAAGTGAAAAATTTCCTGGGTTTTTCTTGCCTCTGTTTAGTTCTGTAATGTTGCTTTTTCACTGTATTTCTCTTCTCAGTACCCATGCTTTTTTTAATTTAATACATGAAGTCCCATGTTAGTAACTTAAGTAGCACAGAATTCCCAATTATCATAATCAATGTCTTATAATGCCTTTCTTCAGAAGGAGCTCCAAGTCTGGGCCTGAACATAGCTGATCTTATTGTTAAGCCGGACCACTTTTATCTGCCATTTTATTCCTGTTCTTTGCTTAATATTTTTTAAACTCTCTCCTTTGCTTTTTTTGTAGTTGATACTTTAGTAATCTTGCCTCCGTGTTGCTCTGTCTTTTCAGCTTGCTGGCTGCTTGCTATATTTCGTCTTACTTCTTGCAGAAGTAGTTGACATACATATTGTCTTAATCAGTGTTAACCACCACATTTGCAAAATGTAAAGATTTCCCTAAACAGAACATTCTCCACCTCAAAAAACAGTGTTTTGATTTTGATTATTATTATTTTTTTTTAATCCATCAGTTTCCAGCCATGTTATTAATTTGAAAGCTCACCTTCTGCCAACCTCTTGTTTACCACTGGAAATTAGAGAATCTTTGTCCAAACTGTGGTCAATAAATGTTGTTGATATTCTCTACAGTCTCTGTGTGTGTACTATGTGGCATGCTGGAGCAAAATTCTAAATCAGGTGCTTGAAATTCTGCAGTGCTCCAATGTGAATGAAGAATATCCTTTGGTAGTTTTAAAACATTTCAAAACAGAGTATCTTACTGAATGAAGAACAGGAATTTGCAGCACAGTCCGCTTATCATGGTTTCATTTACTTATCCATTAATTCTTTTTTTAATTTCCATCTCATATTTTCAGGTTTTCATGGCTGTAATATTTTTATAGAAAATATTTATTTAATCACTCAACATATTAAAAGGGAAAACAAGAATAACGTTTTTTCTTTTCTTTCTGCAATTATCTGTCACACTTTTAATTTGGGGAAATAAATGAATATTTTGTGTTTATTTTGTTTAGTCTAGTAGTTCAGTGGCAACTAGGAAATCTTCTGTAACAAACAGTAATGATTGAAATCTAGCGTGACTTTCAACCCGAGTAACCTCAATTTTATCAGAGCTAAAAAGAATTTGCAATGTTGTACTCTTGGTTCTGGAAATCACTGTTTAATTCTGCAATATACTTCAAGTTTTCTGACATTGAAGGAATGATAGTAAGCTTTTTTTTTTACACTTATTTATTTAAAGGAAATTAAATTTCATTGATTTTGTATTATATGTGTTGTTATTGTAATTTAGAAGAGTTTATCTTGCTGTTGTTGTTGTTGTTTTTAATATAATTTCATGTCTGTCATCTAAATTTTCACTACCTTTCACTGTTTCTTGTCATCTATACTCTCATGTTATATAGCTATGAACGATAACCACATAGTGCAAAACTGCTGTGAATCCAACCTTTAATATTCATGACATGTTTAGTAATCATTGTGGACATTCATATATGAGATCAACGAGCATGAGAAGAGACCCTGGAAAAAGTAACAAAGACACTAGTAAGATTTAAAAACTATGAAAGATGTTACTTTCCTTTAGAGGTCAATATATTAAAAAGTTGAATGTAATATCCTCTCTGGAAAAATAAAACTATGCATGGAGGAATCTGGGACAGACTGTTTAGCTAGAAATGTGCAGAATGAACTGTTAGCACTGATACAGAACTTCTAATTGTGAGCATACGCATAAAAAATTGGTAAGTATTTTCAAGAGGAAGAAATGACAGGATACAAATGTTCAGTTGTCTTAGATGAGCCTCGAATTTGTCTTTACTGATGCAGTATTATTTTAACAATGGAAAATATTTTCTCACTCAAAATAATTTAACCCATGGGTATATAATTTTTTTCCAAGAAAGATTTTCAAAAGTAAAATGACTTAAGATCCTACTAGAGTTTATTTTACATTGTTACTAAAAAGCTAAATTGTTTTTACTCTTTTGTCATATTGAAAAATAATATTATCACTAGTTATTTTTTACTACTTTATAACCCTGCTCAAAACTCTGACAATCATTCTGACAAATTAAAAATTAGAATAAAAATGGTAATCATAACTTTTTGTAACAGACTCAAATGCAAGGAGTTAAACAAATAAACCCTCACAAATTTAATCCATACATTTCTCATTGTAATTACAGTGATTTCTAGCTAAATCACGAGGTGGGTGAGTGCTTTGTATTCATCTCTAGGAGAGTGATATTATGCAAGATGTATAAAAATAACATTTGCCTCATTCATGGCAGATCACTCTGCATTATCCCAAGAGCAGGACTACTCAAAAGGTTTTCATATAGCTCTATGAGGCTAACTCCGCACATATATCTTAACCTTCTATACAGATTTTTACCAGTGTTTCTCCTCCCTTCAGCCAACTTAATTATACGTCTGCTCTTCATAGTTTTTTTTCTTTTTTTCCCTCAAAAACTTTTCTCTCAGTTTCTTTGTGCATGGATAAAAATCTCAGTTCCCCCATACTCATGTTTCTTCCATTTTTTCTAGGCTTCCCATCACAAGAAGTCCTAGAATATGCTATTTCTTTATATACAAGACAAAACAATACAAAAACAAACAAACGAACAAAAAAAAAACAATAACAAAACTAAAACAAAGCAAACATTTTTTTTTTTTTTTTTTAAAACAACCCTCTTTTATACACATATTACTAATTGAAACTTTGGCTGAAAGTGCAATGATGTTATCCTAAATTGCATAAATAAATAAATAAATAAATAGTTCAGATAATTTGTCACCAGAGAAAAGATGTCCTATCTGAGGCTTGTATAGCAGCTATTTTCTGGGTAGGTGCAGCTTTTAGGAAGAAAAGAATAACAATGACTTTCTTGCAGTGGAGAAAAGTGGAAATATGAAGGAGGGAGGTGGTATATTTTCTTATGAAGAAATAAGAAATAACAAATATGTCTGACCCATGCCATGAGAAAAGTTGCCAATTATTTTCACAACCAGTTACTTATTTTTTTACCTTTTGTCAAGAAGTTTGGGATCCATTAGACTGAATTCTTCCTTCTCCACCTTCTATTGATGTGGGCCATTCCTCTTTCTACCGGGGCAGGAAGAAAGGACCTTGTGCTTGTGCACATTTCTCCTTCCTCACTTCATCCTCATCACTGTAGAAAACAAAGCAGAAAACTCTCTACCTTTTTCTTCTAGTTATCATTCCTTTTTGTGCCACTATTATACTAGAAACAGCTCTAATCCATCTTCCATGGGACTCACATAATTATTCATGGGCTGCTTCTGGCATGGAGAAAAACTTATTTATGGAGAGAAGAGAGTAGGCTGAAGAGAAAAAGTAATCTCTGCAGAAGTGATAGCAAGAATGTATGGAAAAGATGGTCACAGTCACCAACATTCCTTACTGTTGTGTATGCAAATCCAATCAAAATAATGTCTTAGACTCTTGTCATATCAGAATCATCTAAATGTCCTATTAAGCTTCTAAATACCTTCTGTTTGCTCAGAGCCTGATTCTTACTATTCCAGTGTCATGAACATTCACAATTATCTCATTTGTAAAGTAGCAAACTTTCAGTAAGTTTGGCTCTCAGTTCTATCAGCACAAATTTCTAATTAATTCAGTTCATGAAGAAAAATGTATTTCTGATAATTCTTTAGTAGTGACATATGTCCTACCTGCCCTTTGCAAAATTCCGTCTTTGATGTGCTCTGTCCTGTCCTTTTCTTTCCTCTTCAAGCTGATGATTTTCTCATCTAATGATTTTCAGCAGGAGACTTTACAAGAAAGAGAGTCTGACAAGTTCTCAGTGGAATAACTTAATGTTACCAACCTTTACACGTTTACATTAGTGGCTTGTTCTTCCTTGTCATTTAATGAAATAATCAAGCTTTCAATAACTGCATAGACAAAGGTTTTATAAGGAAAGCCAGCCATACTTACTATAAGCAGTCAAAACTACTCCTGCATTAATATTGATGCTACTGTGATAAAAATACCCAGTAGAATAAGTGTTTGTATAAGAACAGGCTTATTAACACACATCTTCAAAGTACGAGCTGGTCACATGCTGCACTTGAGCTGAAAATTCAGTGACAAGTCTTGACCAACGAGTACTGGCACAGCTAATCTTCATCTGACATGTGGTTAAACCTTGCTTCAGCTGTATCACTCAGGATCTCAGAGGTGACTATGTCTGGCTTCTGGGCTTGCAGGCTGCTCTACAAGGAACTCCCATTCCTCTCAAATCCATCACTGTCACATTGATTCTTCCTGTCTCTTTGAGAAGCCTGATGTTCTATGACATTTGGATCAAGAGCTTCCTGAGTGTGCTCAACCTATATGTCACTCAGACTTTACAGTCTGTGCACAATTTGAAAGCAAACTCATTTCCTGAGGAAGCTTTTTTCCCTCTGCAGTTTTGCACTTTTGTTGTTGTTGTTGTTGTTTTGTTTGTTTGTTTGTTTTTATTTTGTTTTTTTTGTTTGTTTGATTTTTTAAATGAAGCTAAAAAATTCAAAGCCCCATTTATTGCATAATTACTGATTTATGCATTTCCCTGGAAAAATTATAGAAGTGAATAACTTTTTAAAAAATAGGCAAATAAAAATTAGGCAAAAAAAAAAAAAAAAAAAAAAAGATCCTTGTTGAATATGCTATATTCCAGTTTGTATAAGTTACGTCTAATAAAATAAACTTATGTCATGGTTTTGTAATTTTTGCTATTGGTATTCCACATCATAATATCATGTAGAGCACTGAGAAGAAGAACTACACGTCCCAGAGGACCTCACGGTCAAACAGGAGAATACATTGCAGAAGCGACGCTCGCTCTCTCTCTCACTGTCTGGCAGCGGGTGTGGGTGTACTTCCAAGCCGTGAGCCTTCAATTTCAAAGTAGGCTTCTCGGTCTTTGGAAACCTCTCTCTCTCTCTCTTATTTTATGTAAGAGGCCATGTTGTTGTACTTTTGCCTCAAAAATTTGCTGAAGATGGACTATTCCATGCCAGTCCTGTCCAGGGATTGAGCAATCCCTTGCTCTAAAGATATGCTAACTGGAGGCAGCAAAAGAAGGATAAGCACCTTGATGGCCAGGAGGAAACCTTTTGTCTGGACTTATCACCAAGAAAGATGAACCACACCTTGATGATCAGGGCTTATCAAGAGAAGGATAAGCACCTTGATGGCCAGGAGGAAACCTTTTGTCTGGACTCATCATCTCGAGGAAGAGAGCCATCTCGAGAGGTGGAGGGGGGGATACTCATATGACCCTTACCCAAGCCCCCAGGAATGTCACATAGGCAGGAGAAAACAGGATAAAAGGGCGCAGGAAAAATCTTGAAGGATCATCGTCTTCTTGAGGGAGAAGGCAAGAGAGAGAGACAGAGAGAGGGTTTACTGCCTTCTGATCCCTCGTTGCTGCTTTGCTGCCCTACTGTCTACGGACTCTCCTGGCCTTGCTGCATGAGACGCTGCTGCTTCCACCACCACCACCCGTACTGCTTGGCACCAGCCCGCTGCTCTTTGTTGCCTGCTTGGACCCCGGACCAACGGATAACGGGACACTGCTGCATCGAGTTGGTGACTATCCCCACTTACCGCAACTCTTGCTTTTCTTCTTACCTTTTCTATTGCCCGTTTCCCCTTCCCCGTCTCCCTAAAAGGCTAGGATTTGTAATAAACTGGTCGGACCAACATTTGAACCGTTGTTTCTTAATCTCACGCCGTGTATATTAAAGAATCTCCTCTCACTCCTATTAATTGGAGCGAGACATTTTACTTGATTTATTAGCCTCAATTTTTAATTAGATTGAATTATATTGTGTTTTCTTGCATTATGATATCATAGTTAGTAAAATAAGTTTTCCTCCTTAGATCATTGCCACTGCTCTGTTTGTTGCCTTGAGTCCAGCTCCCATCTCCCTACCCCTTTCCCTTTTTCCTTCCCATTTTCAAGGTCAGGGGGCCCACGGGCTTACTGCCCCCGTCATGGACATTGATCTAGATATCTCCATGGCAATTTAAATCTTCACTGAAATATGGGCTAGAAGGTGAGACTAATTCTTCCTCGGGAAATAAAACAGGTGGGAGAAAATGTAACTAGCTTCCTAGATACTCAAACCTCACAGTCAATATCTATTACATTGTAAGTAGAGTCCTCTGCTGTCTGTCCTGAGCAGGTCAGTATTCCCAACTAAATTCCAGATTAATCCTGATGATCAACAGATAATCATTTTCAATGCATATTTGCATATGTCTTGATTCCAGTAGAGGATATCTTTCCATGGGGCTTATCACAAAACTCATGTTTTCTCCTATCCTATGTCACTACCCTCAGCATGTTCCACATCAGTGTGTACTTTCTACACTACCTTCAGGTTGAAATCCACCCACTGGGTAAGCTGAGTTTCTTGGAGCCCTTTCTTTGTTAATGACTGTCCGTCAAAACCACTAGAAGCTAGTTGACAATGGAGATGTGCAAGAGCTATTGGTAATGCAGAGTATGACTGGTGCCCTTTGCTCACAACTGCCCTGCTGTTGATTTGCTGAGATGCCAGGACAAGTTGGTGTGGGCATCAACAGACATCTATATGGGCAGATCCTACCACTGGTTGGGGTTATGTGAATATGTGGGAATTTCATGACCATTTCAAGATGGGGGCTAGAAGAGTGATGGGTGAAGAAGATAGAAGACCACATGGGGCATGGGTGGTGGAAAAACTAAATAGAAGCTGAACATTGTCCCAAAAAAAAAAAAAAAAAAAAAAAAAAAGTTATATATACATATATATAGGGTCCTGATGGATGAGAAACTTAACATGAGCCAGCAGTGTGCTCTTGCAGCTCGGAAAGAAAATGGTATCCTGGGCTCCATCAGGAGAGGGGTGGCCAGCAGGGAAAGGGAGGTGATTGTTCCTCTCTACTGTGCTCTTGTGAGGCCCCATCTGGAGTACTGTGTCCAGGTATGGAGCAAGTGAGTACAAGAAAGTACAAGAAAGACAGAGAGCTGTTGGAAAGGGTCCAGAGGAGGGCCACGAAGATGATCAGGGGGCTGGAGCACCTCCCCTATGAAGACAGGCTGAGGGAGCTGAGCTTGGGCAGAAAAGAAGGCTGTGCAGTGACCTCATTGCAGCCTTTCAGTACCTGAAGGGAACCTATAACCAGGAGGCAAGTAAACTCTTTGAAAGGACTGATAATAGCAGGACAAGGGGAAATGGTTTTAAGTTGAAAGAGGGAAGATTTAGGTTGGATGTTAGGGGGAAGTTCTTTATTAGGAGAGTGGTGAGGTCCTGGAACAGGCTGCCCAGGGAGGTTGCGGATGCCCTGTCCCTCGAGGTGTTCAAGTCCAGGTTGGATGGGGCCCTGGGCAACCTGTTTTAGTAAATGTGGAAGTTTGGTGGCCCTGCCAGGGAGGGGGGTTGGAACTTCATGATCCTTGAGGTCCCTTCCAACCCGGGTCAATCTGTGATTCTGTGATTCTGTGATTCTGTGATAGCATTCCTAGCACAGTCTCAGCAGTTTTTGATGAGAAATTCACAGAAGTCCATGGTGGGTGTCCTGGTTTTATCAGTATTCCATGTCATGGCATTATGTGGCAAGCTGTCTGATTCTCAAGCACCGTGCTGGGTGCCTTTCTTCTGTGCTGTGATTCTAGTAAGCTCAGCTGTTTCATGTGTTCCAGCTCTGGGAGATGTGATCTCCTGATTCTGGGTGAGGAGGCAGTTCTTCTGTCTTTTCTGGGAGGCTAGCCTGTGAAAGCCCGCCAAAGAAGACTTGGACTGACTCTCCCTCTCCTCCGGTTTATCTTGGGTTCATTTGATGTATTATTCTTAATTATTCTGCATTATCTCACATTCGTTTTAATAAATTAGTTTCTTCTATCTCAATCAAGTCTTTTCCTCTTCCTTCCCCTCCCTTCTTCTGAGTGGAGGGAAGGGTGTCATGTGATTAACCCTTCAAACAGCAACAGACATCATTATACTATTTACGGTGAAGTCCGACTTCATGGAAATGGCAAAACATCTATCTGCAGATGGAAAGTAGTGAATGAATTTATTTTGCTTAACTTGCACGTGAAACTTTTGCTGTACCCATTGACCTATCTTTACCTAAACCCGTAAGTGTTATCACTTATATCTTTTCAGTTTTCTTCCCTATCCAAGTCAGTAAGCAGCTGTATAGGACTGATCTGTCTACTGAAATTAACTCATAAGTAGTAGATTTTTGAGTAGATTCAAATACGAGGGCTACTCAAAAAGTAATGCCTCCTATTTTATTATGCTGACCTACAATATCTGGGGCAGATGTTGGTGGCATAACAGTAGAGGTTGAGTATTCCTGCTAATATTCCATTACATTTTGTTAACGTGTGCCAGCTGGCAGCAGAGGGGCAGTCTTAACAAATGGTGTATGACAAGGAAGTGCATCAAAGGTGTATAACTGAACTCCTCCATGCGGAAAAAAAATGCACCAATTGGCATTTATTTATGCCTGCTGAATGTTTATGGATTTGAGTACAGTGAAGAGGTGGGTAGTGTGTTTCAGCAACAAAATCATCATGCCATCTGTGAAACAGTGGGTCACCTCCACTGGTACAGTTTTTTACAAGCATGGATTGCCAGCTCTCGTTCATCACTGAAAATAAAATGCATAGCTAATGATGGTGACTATGCTGGAAAATAGTGTTTTGTAGCTGAGATTTTGCTTTTTCGAACAGTGACATTATGCTGTTTGTATCTGTTGCAGTGTCCACAAAACTCAATAGGAGGCATTACTTTCAGAGCAACCTTTGTATTTACTATCATAATCACCATTAAAATCATTAAGTTGCAGAATCAGTCCTCTTCATTAACTTACTCATTCCCATGGAGTATCTTCTTAGATCTTTAGCCTTCTCCATGCACTAAAGAATAGTTGTAAAGATTGCATAATTGAAGACACAATAACATTTATCATGTAAAACTAGCAGTAGTTTTAGTGCTTTCTGTGTTTGTCCCAGACATTTCCAAATCTGATTTATGATCAATGAATATGCACTATCTTCCAATCTTCAGTTCTGTTTCCTGAGAAGAAAGATAGCTGCCATCTGGACTTCCATTTCTTGTTTCCACTACAGTTACTATTAGGAAAAACTATTCTGACCATTTGTGCTACAAAGCAGACAGCTTCACAAGATTTAGGAGGTTTTCTCATTCAGGTTGCCCAGATCATCTTGAGAGAAGCTAGTCACAAAATGACAATCATAAGATTATGAATTAAATAAGAATGGAACTTAGTAAAATCTTTAACAGATATCCAAGCAATAAAACTCATTTGCATGTAATAATTTACATCTAATTATTTCTAATATTTTAATATAATAGTCTATCATGGGAAATGTAATCTTAGAGTAGATTAAAATTTAAATATAAAAGTTCAAAATTTCCACGGATATTTCTTTTTCTTTCCCAATTTTTATCATAACAGCAAGTGAAGATAAATTACAGCATAAGCCTGTGAGAAGCTACTTTAGCATGAAGAGATAATAGACTTTTTTTTTATTATTTTTATTTATTTATTTATTAAGATTGACCAAAAAAACATGGAAATATTTTACGGGTCAGTGAAAGATTAAAAAGTAGATATACTAAATGACGTTGCAGATAGACATTCTAGAAGAATCTGACTAGCAGACTCAAAGGCAAATATAGAATCATGTCCAGTTCATAATCAATTGAATTTAAATGGTCTGACTGTTGATTTACAGCCCTTCAAAGTACGTTAATTTACATTATTGCTCCACAGAAAAGCAGCTGGGACTGCAACTTTCTGTGTTATGATAAAGCACTCTCCCAAAGCCATGTATAAATCTCACAGAAAGCAACAATCACGTATGTGTATTTTGTACTTTACTGTGATATTTTATGCATCATGCTGTTAGGTTTTGCAACTCAGCAAGAAAAGGCATCACTTTCTTTGGAGGGAAAAACAAAAAAAAATTAAAGCAATGTTCAAGTACCTCGCACACAAAAGAAGAGAGTTTTCTTTAATCAGTTTGTTTGAAGATCAAAGCAAAAGAAAAAAAATAAATAAAGAGAGAGAAATAAAGAATCATAGAATGGCTTGGGTTGGAAGGGACCCGAAGTCAGGGCCACCAACCTCCAGATCTGATACTAGACTATTCTTCCCGGGGCCGCACCCAGCCTGGTCTTGAATACCTCCAGGGATGGGGCAGAAGAAGAAGCAATAGAGGCACTTAGTGGCACTTAGGTATCAAGACCTTGAGAGCTCCTATAGGCAGGCAGGACTTCCTCTCTGACTTGCCATCTCTTTTCTAATGTTCAGCATACTGCTGAAATCTTGGCCTGCTCTTTCCTCATTAAAACGTTGTGGGATACTGCTCTTGCTGGAGAGGGCACAATCTCTGCCTGTTTTGGCTTCTCTTGGATGGAGGCTCACCCTTTCTTGCAGGGCCTTCAGATGCCTACAGAGGGACTTTGCAACCCAGTGGGATCTATAGATCACAGATGAAATTACAGTGATCCCTTCTATCATAATCTATTGAGTTTAGTCCTGAAATTACGGTGATCCTTTTTATCATGATCAAGTGAGGGCGCAGGAGTTTCTACGTCTCAGGTGAGTAGGGTTTGCAAACTACATGAGGGCTGATTCAGAAGATACAGGGTACTCAGTGCTATGAATCTCATGACTCCCATGGGTGATCCTAGGTTAGTTCACTACTGGCACAGTGAATCTGCTGTAGTTCACTAACAGCTTCCAAAGTAACTTTATTGTAAGTCAGCCTAAATATTTTCTTTCTTGCAAGTGAGGCAAGAAATGTCTGAATTTTCAGTTAACAATAGTTTAAGCTTTCATTTCTCATCTTAAATCTTCTGTGTTAAAAGATGGTACACAAGCAAGATTTCCGACCTTATGTTTTATAAATCTGGCCTCATGTGAGTACTCCTAACTAACACAACTTTAAAAAGATTTAGTGTAAAAACAAAAACAAAAACAACAACAACAACAAAAACACTGCAGTGAAAAAAAAAAAAAAAGTTACCACACATTTTATTGTTAGGTTTTTTTTTTTGTGTATTTGTTTTGTATTATTACTGATGATACTTCATCTTGATTGGATTATATCATTTTGTTGCTTCTCTATCGATTTCAAAGAAATTACAGTTAAAGAGAATTTAAGAACTCTTAGTCTGACTAATTATATATTGAAACTATTTTTTTAGACTCTAGAATGCTAAACAAATAAAAAACCAAAGAAGTTTGGAGTGTCGTCAAGCCTTACAGACCTCAAGGTCAAGTGGCATATGTTATGTAATGCATATAAACATACTTTAAATTACTAAATAAAGCACAGACATATACAATGGAGAAATGGTGTTCTACCAAAACTTCACTAACCTTACCAAGGAAGTGATTTCTTCCTGATGGTCTATCTTGTAATACTTGCACTTTGTGGAAAAGACATGAGGCAGCAAGGTACCACTGACTCATCCTGAGTAATCTGCAGCTGTGTCTATTTGTGCTTTCAGAGAGGCAATAACAAATCAAAATCTCAATTTTTTTACTTGAATAACAAGAAAGAGTATTTCTTTATTATTTCAGGTTATCAAATAAAACCTTTAGCAATGAATTTTATTAGAAGAGTCAATTTGCCATTACATGATTATGTTTTTGAAGGTAATATGCCAAAAATGTATCTCAGGGTAAATAAGAGTCCACAGATTATACAGTATAGAAGGACCACTATTTCTTTAAGTAGCAATACACAAGTTAAAATCTTGATCCAAGTGGGAGCATGAAAAATGTTGTTAAATACCTCATCCAATTTGACTTTAAATATCTATTAAGCCCTATTCAAGCATACCTTTGGATGACTGCTCTGAAATTTAATCAGCTTCAGTCACAAAGTTAGTGGCTTGTCTCTCTAATTGTGCTTTCAAGGGCCAAAAAAACCTTTTGGAATGAACTATTATTTGTGGTTTAGGTATTCAAGTCTCCTCACAATTTCTTCCGTAGAACTAGTATGTCTTCCTATTTAAGCTTTTACAACAGCATCATGGTTTGTAATTTTTGCTATTGGTATTCCACATGATGACATCCTGTGGAGCACAGAGAAGAAGAACTACACATCCCAGAGGACCTCACAGTCAGAGGGGAAAATACATCACAGAAGTGACACCCACTCTTTTGCTCTCACTGCTGTTGCTGTGCACCTGGCAACCCATGTTTTTTTAGCTCTGTGCCTGTGCTGGACTATCGGGTAAAACCTACCCAGGCCAAAGAATGTGAATGGCACATGAATACCAATATGGTGAGCAGAAAAATGGCGTTTATTGCGTCATGCAATTTACCTATATACCTATCCTATTTTGCCTACACCCCTTATGCATACATTAACCCTTCGACACCGAGCAAGGGGAGAGTCCTACCACGTCACATCCCAAATCCTCGCTGTCCCCTACTACAACACACTGCCTAGCAGCGGGTGTGGGTGTGCTTCCAAGCCATCCATGCGCTTTCAATTTTCAATTTTATATTGAATTTTATAATGAATTAATTCAATTTTCAATATTATATATATAATATATATAGTAATATATATTATATATGTATAATAATAATATAATATAATATTATATATATATATAATATATTATACTATTTTATAATATATAAAATATATATTATATATTATATATATAATATTAGTATATTATATTTTTATAATATATAATATATAATATAATATATATATATTTTATATATATATTTTATATATTATAAAATAATATAATATATAATATATATTATATATATATATATAAAATATATATTATATATAATATATTATATATAATATATATATAATATTAGTATATTATATTATTATAATATATAATATAATATATATAATATATAATATATTACATATTAATATATAATATATATGTAAAAATAAGTTTTTATATATTATATATAATATAATATACATAATATAATATAATGTAATATAATATAATATATATTATATTATATATATTATATGTGTATATATATATATATATATATATATAAGTTTTATAATACAATCTAATTGAAACTGAGGCTAATAAATCAAGTTATATTATATATATAACGTAATATATATATAATATATATAATAATAATATAATATATAATATATAATATATATTATATGTGTATATATATATAAGTATTATAATATATTTATATATATATATAAAACTTGTTCAGTATGGTAATTATCTAGAACTGGGGACTGGGAATCACAGCATGTTGCCTTATTCCTTGCTGGAGAGGGTGCTGAGTGTCCATCAGACCCTGCTCTGTTGGACCAGAAAGGAGATTTCCATGGGCTTCATCATTCTCTTGTGTCATACACCTTCAACATTTACAGAATTCTTAAAGCATATTATTTTATAATACTGACAGTTATTAAGGAATACTGTATGTATAAAATAGTGTATACAAACAATTATTAACAGTACACAAACTGTCTCAAATGTCTGAATAATCAACATACACTATACCAAAACTGTTGTCATATCACTCATCATCTACTTGGTAAGCTACTGCAGAATCATAGAATGACAGAATAACCATTGGAAGGGACTATCTAAAGCCCATCTGAAGTCAAGGTACACTGCATCCACTTCTCTCCCTAATCTACCCAACCAGTCATTATATTATAGAAGGCTACCAGGTTGGTCAAGCATAATTTCCTCTTGGTAAACACATGTTGACTACTTCTGATAACCTTAATTTTTTCCACCTGCATGGAGATGACCTCTAGAATAAATTTCTCTATCACCTTCTCAGGGACAAAATTGAGGTTGACAGGCTGTTAGTTTCCCAGATCCTGTCTTGAAATTGGTTGTAAACAGTTTTACATCTAGACTGTTATTGACAATATAGACTCCATATGGTCTACTTGGAGGTGAGAAAATACATTTTTTGGTGGAGTTTTAAATTATGCAATATAGTTTCAATTAGACCTTGTATTCGTATCTCAATTGTTAAATATATTAAACATAACGTCATAAATAATGTTACAGAAAACATTTGTCAGGTAATACTTATTCCTTATCAGCAGTGTGTAGCTTGTTTTATCACTTCTTAGGCTCTTTTTCATTCTGCTTCTTACACCAGAAAATAGTGTGTGTGAGTACATGAAATGGTATCTTTTGTGGTAACCAGAGGTACATCTTTAAAAAAACCAACCTCTCACTGAAAATGTATGTTCCTGGGAATATACATAATATTTGATTTTATGGTTAAAAATAAGCCTGTTTTGAATTTCTAAATATGCAGTGGTTTTCCTTTTTTTTTTTTTTTTTTTTTTTTCCATGAAGTGGAACCAGATCATGATCTCTTTTAGATATGCAATAAATAATTTGTAGATCAACTTATCTGAACCATAAATTTTTAAACTGAATTACTACATCTTATTGAAGATGGTAATGAAAACACTGTGTTATTTTTTCCTGCACATTTACATGTACATATTTTTCTAGTAATATCAGATGATGCATTGCTGTTGACGTGGTTTGGGTAGTAAAGCAAAGGGAGCCACAGTATGAGTTAGAATATTAATGTGTTCAACTGGTATCATGTTTCCTTACTTTTTAACTTCATTTATTTATTTATTTGCTACAGAAGCTTATGCCATGCTAGACAATTCTCTCCAATCTAAGGGAAAGAAATATTCAAAATCTGTTGACAATAGGCTTATTTTGTGGGGAAAGACAACACTTTTGTATATATGCAAACATTTTTCCTCAACTTCAGAGAATAGGCTTTTGTTCATTTTAATGAGAGCTGCTCCAAAATAAATGCCTCTTATTTTATTTTGTTGGCTCACAATGTCAGACACGGATGTTGCTGACATGACAGTAGAGACTGAAACTTATCACCGGTCTTCCATTACATTTTATTTCCTTGTGACAGACTGCAACAGAGGAGCAGTCTGATCAAATGGTGTCTGATACAGAAATGCATACGAAGCAAAGTTGTGTAATTGAGCTCCTCCGTGAGGAAACAAATTGCATCCACTGACATTCATTGGTGCTTGTTGAATGTTGATGGAGATCAGAAAGTGGATATGAGCACAATGAGGTGGTGGTTAGTGCATTTCAACAGTGGCAACAGTGTCAGTGAGTCACCTCCACTGGTACAGATTTTTACAAGCATAGCAGGCTCATGTTCATCACTGGTAAAAATGCATAGCTGATGTTCAGTCAGCTGGCTGTGTTGAAAAATAGTGTCTTGTAGCTGAGATTCTGCTCAATCAAATAGGGTTATTGTGTGCTTTGTATGTGCTGTAGTTTCCACAAGACTAAAAAGGAGGTATTTCACAGAGTGACATACAGGTTTAGTAGTACAGATGTAAATGGAACAAATACATGAAAGTATCTATTTTCTTCTGTTTCAGTATTCGGATCATAAGTGACTTTCTGTTTAGTTTCAAAAAATGAAAATAAGAAGTCACAAAGATTCATAATTTAATAGTCTGTAATTCTCTTGCCTGTGATCTTAGCTTTTGCCATTAGTATGCAGACAGCTACAGTGTTTTCTTTCTGTAGTTTACTAATATTAACAAGCATTGTTTATTTGTAATTGTCCAATTTGTATTGGACATACAACAATACAGATGACAGTATCACATTTCTAGTACTGTAAGGACCCACTTCTGCTTCCACTGAACTCATGGGTGAAATACAGTTTCTCTGCAGTATGAGAGAAATCACATCTTCAGCACAGAGGAGGCCAAAAAATATAAAAGAAGGTATAACACAGTCTCATTGATCAATGACAGCCAAAACTGACCCACTTTTTAGAAATTATTTTTGATTGAATTCATGTCAAGGGCTAAAATACTACAAGCATTCTCATACAATTAATAGTGACAACTGTATTTTGACTACGTCATTTTTACTAATATATTAGTATATATATATATAATGAGAAATAGTGTGTGAATATTTTTAAAATACAGTTTTCTGATGTCTTTCTTACAGAAGTCATTTAACTGTGCTGTGATTCAGGCTCTGAAATCTAAAATATCTGTATCTAAAATAGAAACATATTCCATCCTTAGTCTCTAATCATCAATTGCTTTGATATTGTAACATATTAACAAAAAATCATATTGCCTGACTCAGTTAATAGAACAAATTTTGTTGCAGAAATAAATCATAGTATTTAGAGTACCAAACAATGATTTTTTCTGCTCCTTCACTGTTTCATTCTCCCACTATGTATACAGCCTGCCCGCAGATAGACACATGAAAAGGAGCCTCATTCTCACCTTAAATAGTTAACAGTATGAAAAATAATGAGGCTAGTAGTGAAAAATAATTAGATGTAAAAGATATTCTGAAGGCTATTGGTATCAGTAGGGGAAATCTCTTCTTGCCCCAAAGCAGCTGAGCCAATCAAGGTGCATCCTTGTATGATTAAAAATTCAAAGTTGTTTGAGTTTTATGAAATCAACACTAAGTTCACGGCTAGAAAATTCATCACATATGTTAAGTGAAGATACAAAGACAAAACATTGAAGTCCTGGGAATGCAGCTACGTGATTTTGTGGGAAAACAGCATAGGAATGCTGCTTTAGAACTAGTTTGTTGATGCTTCAAACAAAAAAAAAAAAAAATAGTTTTACTGTGTTTCTACAGGATTTAGGAACTTAATGTATTTGAGAATTATTGCAAAAGCTTTTTCTTTGTTGGTTTGTTTGAAGACACAGGATTTCTGAAGTATTTGGTATTTGACTATTTGGTTAACCTCAATCTTGCTCCACGTAAGTTTGAAAGTAAACTAAACAATGTAAGATATTAAAATGAGGTACAAAATGAGAAGTCTGTAGATAGAAATTTTATCTTACAAAATACTCAGATAATTTAAATAACAAATTCGGAAAGCTTATAATGAAACGGTGGACAATGACATCCCATTGAATTGAGATAATTTTTCCAAATAAAATTTAAACTATCAATTAAGCACCTTCTCAACTGAATTGCAGCTGTAAGCAGTTAATATATGAAAAGACATTAATCTAGTCCATGAAAAAGAATAAATTTTGTGGCTAAATTTGTCTCTTGCACATTTAAAGAGACAAATACTTTCGGCAATCAAGATAATTTTCCAAACACGTTGAGAATCAGTCCTGTATGTCTGCTAGCTTTTCACCAATTCAAGAATAACACATAGAAATAGACTTGCTCTATCCAATAAGAGCACAGAGTAACTGAACAGCCATTGATGTATACCTGTATAGATTTTTCCTTAGCTATGCGTTTCTCTGCACACTGGTTGGTTGAGTTTATCTGATTTGCATAATCAGCGTACAGTTATTTCTCAATAGTTCAAGCTGTTCAAGCTGTTTACCAGCAACAAAGATGCAGCCTCAGCTTCTCTTTCTCTCCAACTGATTTAGAAAAACTCTAAAATTTATATGAAAGAATAGAATAAAGTATTCCAGAAGTCAAAGAAAATTGAGCTGTCAAGAAGTTGAAGGAAAAATGGTATTAAAGAAGTTGATTTACTGGATTATTCCTATTTCCATAAACATACCCCTCCCCGTCCCAATCTTTATCTTGTGCAAGCAGGTCAACAAGGTTCTTGTCATTGTAAGAATTATTACATTTCTATGTATTTCTCCCCAGCCTTGTTGAGAGAATCCCATTCCATCCCTTCTGTCTAGCAACATTCGTAGTTATTTTGACAGAAGAAGAGCTTTGCAGATGAATGAAAACTGGAAGAAAGGGAGTAAGAAATAGAAAGAGGAAATTAGGGAGCATTTAGCAAAATGAAGGTTTGGACACACAAAAAAAAGGTGTACATATGTAAGACGGCTCTATATTTTTAACTACAGCTAAAGGTTTGTCAGTTTACATAATTTATCTTTGAATACATTTTCATCTATATTTCATTTAGTAACTTTCTGCTGTTTCCAACCTCACTACTACTCAAGTATTCTTCTATAATTTTTCTTGTTTAAATTTACATTGAGATTAATCTGTGAAAATTTGTGAAGTTTAAGGGTAGAAAACATCACTGGCTTCTTAGTATAATTTATCTTCTATGAAAGGCAATTTAATGTACCCAAGAAACCTGCATTTTCAAAAGATTTTGGCTATTAATAAAGTCTTTATTCTTTTCGGAGATAAAACTCTGAATTTAATTTTGTTCGGGCTGTGGGGGGAAGGGCACAATGGGAGCCTCCAATATTGCATGAATGGCAAGTTTTTATTCTCATAGACTGCACAGAATAGTCAGAGAATCAAAGGGTAGTAAAAGTTGATTATTTCTTTATTGCAAACACATGCAAAAACTGTCTAAAATACCAATGTTAGTGTTTGTTGATCCAAAGCAATTGGCCAATGAGAAGGCATTTCCGATTTAAAAACTGGTATCAGTATCTAAGTTTGGACAGAAGTTTATTTGTACCACTTATCACAAGTGTTTGCAATTCACCACAGAAGAGAATGCAAATAAGTTCATCCTGATTTAGCTTCTCACCAGCATTACAGAAAATTTGAATTAAATTGCCTCATTGCTGCTGCCCTAGGCCTTCTGTGCTCCAGAGAACACATTTGTTTCCTAAATTCAGTGGGGTTTAGACATTGATTGCCTAGGTCTCTAGTCTATTCTTCTTATAGTATTTATAGTAAGAAGGCTTTATAAATAAATAAATAAATAAAATAATGGTAACTGAATACATTACTTTCAGTTCATCTTTTGTAACTAGTTATTATCTCTAGCATTTCACACATATATTTCAGTGACAGAGGCTGCTATGAGAATTTAAAGAAAATTTCTAGCTTACAAATATGCCTCAGATTTCCCCACTTACACTGTTAAATATTTTCTTTAATCTTTATTATTCTTCAAAAATATTGAGGTACATTCTGAAGAGGATAGTTCTCTAGAACACTCAGACATATGACTTAATCCATAAAGATGATTGTCCATCTTGTCCAGAAGTAGCATTTCATTCTTGAAAATGCCAGACTGTTTTTTTTTCCTTTTAAGACAAGTTGCTGATTCTCTTACTTAGAAAAAAGGTGCTGCTAAATACTTAGGTCAATAGCTATCAAGTCATCATGAGGTGCTGCATCTTTTCTTTCCAGTGCAGCGGGTATTTATCATCTTTCTGATGTCCTGATAGCAGCAATTTCCTACTTATTTATTCTTAATCCTTTCCACACTATATTCTATCTAGTGTATTAATTATTTTATTTTTTTAATCTGTATTGGTCTTAGACTTCTTTCAGTTACTTTATTAGCATCTTGATCTTGCAGTACGTACTTAGTTCCCTTCATCTTCTGTCTTTTCAAGAAACCACATACATAGAATAATAAAATCATTAAGATTGGAAAAGACCACTAAGGTCATCTAGTCCAACCACCAAATCATAATAGATGTCATATCAAAATTCTTCAGTGAATTACTCAACCCTTGCTCACTCAAAGATGTCTACTGCCATTGAGTTATCATAGAATATCTTAAGAAACGTCAACCACTGCTACAGAAGGATACTCCTTATGTTTCTGTGTCAATACAGTAACTGCATAAGACATCTTCAATACTATGGAACATGTTGAACTCCATTAGCAAGTATGTTTTGACAAATTAATTCTGAGATCTATGCTAACTACTTTAGTAATGTAGATGTATTTAGCTACTTTTACAAAAGTACTTTCAATCTCAATTAGTTTGAATATAGATGATGTCCAGTACTATTTGAAATTTCTCAGTATATCTCACTGGGCTTCCAGCTACTTTTTAAGAAATGATATTCCCTAGACTCTGTTGTGTTTGTCACCACCATGAAGAAGCATTAGAAGTGTAGTCATCCCAGAAAGCAACATTTAGGTAAACAAGTCCAATGTTGTGTCTAAAATCTGTATCTTAATTCCTTAATTCCTTAGTTCCAGAAAAACAGAAAATTTTCATTTTGGTATAATCAAGGTCATATTATTACAGAATCACGGACTTGTAGGGATTGAAGATCACCTAGTCCAATCCCCTTCCAAAAGCCAGTTCTCTAGAATAGGTTGTCCAGGGTAGCTTCCAGATGGATTTTGAATGTCTCCAGAGGAGATTCCACATGATCTCTGAGCAGCTTGTTCCAGTATTCTATCACCCTCAAAGTAAGTACTTCTTTCTTGTGTTCTGATGGAACTTTCTGTGTTCCACTTTGTGCCATTGCCCCTTCTCCTGTCACTGGGCACCACAAAAAGAGCCTGGCCCAATCCGGTTGACACTCCCTTGAAATATTTATGAGTGTTGATAAGATTCTCAGCCTTTTCTAGAATGAACAGACCCATGTCTCTCAGCCTTTCCTCATAAGAGAGATTCTTCAGGCCAGAAGTTGATGCTCCAGAAGTTCCCCATCTTTCTTGAACTGGGGAGCCCAGAACTGGACAAGTACTCTAGATGGGGCCTCTTCTCCCAAGTAAATAGCAATAGGACTACAGGAGTGGCTTCAGGTTGCACCAGAGGAGATACAGGTTGGAAGTTAGGAAAAAAATTTCTCTTCTGAAAGAGTGGTTAGGTGCTGGAAAGGGCTTCTCAGGGAGGAAGTAGAGTCACTGTTCCTGGAGGTACTCAAGAAACAATTAGATAGTTTAGTGAGAAATATTGATGATAGGTGGATGGTTCAATTGGATAATCTTGCAGGTCTTTTCCAATCTGGTTGATTCTATGATTCTATGAAATTTTGAAAATGTGTTTAAACTGGCTGTCAAAAACTAAACCATTTTTTGACACTGAAGTCTTGTGAAAGAGTTCACAACAAAGTATTTATTATGTTCATGAAACAATTTGTCTAATTCTCTGTAATGATACTCTTCTTTAACTTATTATTCATTATTGTTTTATCCCATATTTTCTTTTTCTGCTCAATAACTGTAGCATTTCAAGTCATACTAGTCCATTTTAATATCCCACAGTGATTTAAAATATTCACTTCATAAAACATGGATATGCTCATGCTTTTATGCTTTTTTTTTTCTTCATTTGTATATTTAGATATTACTGCCTGAAAAGAATTCTTCATTTTCATGCAGCTTCAAAAGAATCTCTATTTATTAATTTGTTTTTCAATGAATTAACAGTCCCATATAAAGATTGTTCTCTTCTTGGCTCTTGATTATGAAGACTTTTAGTTGTATGCTTTTGTGTTGTGTTTTTGGGTTTTTTTTTTCCTTCTTTTCCTCTGTTTGCTTTTTATTAAAAAAAAAAAAAAAAGTATTTATTTAATTATTTATTATTTACTGAATTATTGAAAAGTGCTACCAATTTTTCAGGCATTTTGTAAATGAGGAATAATACTAAGACTTTTTTAATTAAATCACTTTGTTGAAGTAAGTATTTTGTTTTATTCACTGCATTTCTTCATACAGGTGTTCCTGGTTTATTTTGGTTTGGCTTTGTGAGAAAACAGATGCATCTAACTTGTAGGACAGACATATTCTCTGGCAAGTAGATCATGTTAATTGCCATCATATTACCTAATCATTTGGCTCAGGCTGCTTCATGCACTCTTCCTGCATGCTCCTTTGCACAATGGCATTCATGAAACAAAGGGAAGTATGTGCTTGCTCTCATGCTGCTCTGCAGTCAGGACACAGCAAGAGGACAAACCTCAGGTGAAGAAAAAGAAAATTGCTTCTACAGCATAACCCTTCAGGCACTGCTAATTAGCTTTTCTTCCATTACATTTAAAAAGAAATATTACCTACCTATTTCATGTCTTATACTCAACTATGTGTCATTCCATAGGAGATAAGGATAGCTAAAACAGTGACATGAATCTAGAAGACAGATAGTAAGCAGTCATGTTTTTGAAAAAGACTCTAATGTGGGTTATATGGTAATTGTTAAATGATAGAATAAATGCTACCTGGAATTTAACAACTGCATGAAACGTCATCCCAGTTCAAATTCCTGGAAACTTCTAACACCTCCTGAGTAATTTAGAACAGTTGACACAAGTATTAGCATTGCTGCTAGATTACATCATCTCATTATCTGAGACTTGTGACTTAGATATCTATACTTACAGGTTGAACCTAGTAACCCATGTATTACATTATACCCAATTTTAATGAAACTTCTACCTAAAACAGCAGGATTCTCTGTGGAATGGGAAAATAACTTTGATTCTGATTTATGTCTTCTGTGCAGTCGGAACTGGAAAGAAAAAAGAGCTGTTTCCTAATAGGTTGGACATTCTGATGTGGAAACCATAATTTGGCTAAGTGAACTAGATTTTAGTTCCTTGAAGTCTTTGATTTCCACATCTTCTGAAATATTTTAATAGGGAAAAAAATACCACCAACAAAAAAAATAGAGGCAGATATTAAATTACATAGACTAAACTAAGTAATACTCATTCTTAAAAAAAAAATAAAATTGAAAACTCCCTTTAAGTTTTCTATTTGTTTGCCTTTTGCCTTTTTTTTTTTTTTTTTTTTTAAACACACTAGCATAACTAAATAAAGTAGAGAAAAGGGGAAAACGAATAAATAAATAAATAAATAAATAAATAAAAGCAAAGAAATATGATATATTCCCTTCTCTCACTAAGCCCTTCCAGACCCTCAAAGAAAGAATATGGGAAAAAATAAACTAAGCTACAAGAAACACAAATATAAAAATATATCCCTTATAAGAAAAAACAGTGAAATCAAAATATCCATATTAAGTATTATTCTTTCCCTTACTGAGGCTTTGCCAATATGTTGTTAGAAAACTGGGTCATTTTCCTTAAAAAGTATAACTGGATATTGCAACTACGAAAAAACGTAGAAAACTATAGCCAGAAAATGCATCAGTTAAGATGAAAAAAGTAGGACAATAATACTTAAGCTGTACTTTTGCAAAAAGTGCTTACAAAAAATACAGGGCAAAAACTGAGTGAGAGAGAGACAATGTTAAGGTTCTCTGGTAGCAGGCACACATGCAGCTCTTTAGGTTTGCACCTTTTATAGTCTGGTTCACACATACCCAGTCCATTATTCTATGATTTTCTGGAAGGGAGGTGGGGAGGGAGTTGTTCCTTCATTATTTTCCTTCCATCATTTTAAGTTAGTTCCAGAAAAGCACCGTCTTTTACCAGATAACCGCAACACTTCAGTCTCTCACAGGTGCTCTTGCAGGTGAACACAACATATCTTTTCCCTGATGAGTATTTGAGATATTAACTCAGCTCAACCTCTTACACTGCCATTTCATTTAATTTGTTAGTCCATGTTTAACACTTTTTCTCTACTAGCTTGATTTGATGTATCTTCACTGCACATCACCATCTACATTTTATAAACACAAAGCATAATTAAATAATACAATCTGTATCTCGTTGTCAGATTATTCTCTGCACATTCACTTTAACCTCCAGTGATTTATGCTATTAATTGAACACAAGCATTCCCCACATAAGTTATGCTAAAACAAGCTTTTGGATGAATATTATATTTGAAAATGTTCTCCCCAACAAGCTATCATAAGACATAATCAAAAACAACAACAACAACAACAAAGCAGAAAGCAAACAAATATCTGTATCTGAATTTATCCTTAAAAAGCTATAAAATTAAAACAAAACTCTTAAAGGTTTGAATACAATTTTGAAGACTATTAGGACAGTGATTCAAATATCTATTCCACAAACTTAATTTCTTTCAAAAATAGCAATGAAATTAATTATTTAAAAGATTAAAACTTCTTGAAGAAATGTTGAGGGAGTTGAGTTTGCTTAGCCTGAAGAAGAGATGGCTCTGGCCTATCAGTACATGAGGAGCAGGAGGGAGATGGGCTTTATACATGGTCTGATAGTGACAGGGTAAGGGGGAATGTCTTTAAACCTTAGTTTTTAGAAGGGAGATTTAAGTTAGTTGTTAGGAGGAAAATATTTACTCAGAGGGTGGTGAGGCACTGAAACGGGTTTCTCAGAGAAGTTATGGATGCTTTGTCCCTGAAGGCATTCAAGGCCATGTTGGATGGATTCCTGGGCTGCCCAACATAGCAGCTGGCAACCCTGTACATGGCAGGCAGATGGAACTAGAATAAAGTCCCTTCCAACCTAAGTCATTCAATGATTCTATGATAATGTAAATAGAGTATGATAAAGAGAAACATAGTAACAAACCCCTGATTTCATACTGGAATGATAGGAGTAAATAAGGTACCAATATTGATGTCCTTGTTAGTGTAATCATATTATTTAATGACTTCATAATCTTCAAATAGTATTTTTAGTATGTAATTTTCCTTTCACCAAATTAAACAGAGATTCAAAGAGATAGAATAAATACAGATAAAATCCCCAGGGAGAAGGGGAGAATGTATGGAGAGAAGAGGAAAAAAAAAGTTAAAATGCTAAAAAATAATTTATATGTCTGGTGAACTATCTTCAAAGGAAAGATTCAGGAGGACTTAGAAGTAATGTTTTTTGCTGATTCTTAGTTACTTTAAGATAAAAATTTTAAAATACATCTGATGTAACCTAGAAATTCCTGAAAGTTTTCATACCTCCTCCATCCTTAGCGGAAGCCTGTATACCTACTGCAATATGCAAAGTTTCTGCCTTGCTAGTAAGATTAGGAAAATTAAGTTCTGAAATGGCACATTATTATTTTTGGCATCATGCATATAATGCATAATTTTGCAGAAATAAGAGGTTTCTACATGCTTAAGAATGCCTGGAAAGCAATCCAGCTCTGCTTAGTCGCTGCTCAAAGAATTTCTTATTGGCTGGACGGCAATTGTTTGTCTAGCAGGTCACGTGAGAAGACTTTTCTTTAAATATTTATAAAATACTATCATCCATATTTATAAACATATAAGGTACCAACCCTATGTTGGCAAATTAAAAATACTGGAAATAAATAATCTCAGTGTGACTAATCTGATTAAAAAAACATTAACCAATTCACTTTGCCTAAATAAAAAAAATAAAAATAAATATCTATACATACGTTGGTTTGGGTTTTTTTACTATGCAAGTTACAAAAGTTACAAAAATATATATTTATTAACAATAAATAAATAAGTAAATGTTTTATCATGACATCTAGATGAGGGCACTTAATGTTTACTGAGTTCTACTAAAAAAAATGCCATCTTGTTCCCTCCTCTACATCTTTCCAAATCCGCATTTGAATGGAAATCAAAATAAATCTACATTTGGTATGTTTGCAGCAACTCACTGTAATCGCTGTAATGGAAGGAACAGAAGTACTAGTTCTTTAGTGCATAAGCTCCCTAATTCAGAATTAAATACTTCTAAGCAACTCCAGGAACAGTGAAAGGAGTTAACATCTATAATAAAAAGCATTTATAATCTTTGTGAGAACTCATTTGGGAATATTGAAAGAAATATTTCAAAACAGTAATTAAACTCCTAAATCCTTGTCCAAGCAAATCTAAGTGCAGTGATAACTGTTTAGCAAACATGTCAGTCTCTAAACAATGAAAACTTGAGGAAAAATGAAAGACATTTCTGGACAATTTGTATATGTCATATATTCATTAGAAATTATGCTTAATCTGACAAAATTCAGTGAACTAACATGTAAAGCCTCCTAAGTTCAGGAATTTGTTTACTTATGTTGTCATGTTTACTATCAACAAATCCAAAAAATTGCAGAAGGCGGAGTAAGTTCTCATCTGTATTGTGTGAATGACCGTTTCTTCATGAATTTATGTATATTTTTCATACAATTATATACGTATATCTTACATATCTTTATCATGAAATTGAAAATTAGAAGAAGTTGAAGATGTAGAAAAAGTGATATAAAATACAAGAATGAAATGACCTTTAGAATCTACTGAGACAAAATTATTTGTCTCCTTGGTAAATAAATCAACATACAATCTCTAACATACAATTGCACCATGATTTAGGAAAACATCTTGCGTGGAAAATGGATTATTATCTTACATTGCGGAAGATAAATTAGTGTAATTTCTTTTTATTTAGAATTTAGAAAGATACTTACATATTTGGACAGGTCCAAAACAATCAGTGTAGATATCTTATTTTCTAATAATTTTAATCTAAATTTCTTATATCTTCAGTCTGTCTTCAAGCTGCTCAAATCTGGTCTCATCTGATTTTCTGTTCTGAGGCAGAAAAGAGATAAGGAAGTAGTAGAATGCTGACATAAAAACATAATTGGGAATATTTCAATTTTCTGAGATACTTTTATTGTTGGAATCTAAAAAAATATTATAATGCCAGATTATTCTGACAACAAAATTTCAGAATATCATTCACTGGTAAATAAAAATATTCATAAATACTGTTTGTGTTGGAGAGGGAATAATCATTGACTCCGAATGCCACCAATCAATAAATTACACTGGAAAGCTAAAGAAGAGATAGGAATTGGTGACCTGCAAAATTATTATTAGTGTTTTAATCATGAGATTACATATGTATATATTTTTGTTTATTAACAGATACGTTTTATTTATTGGATTTCAAATATGATGGACATGTCATTCACAGCTCATTCCTGCAATTACTGTTGACTTAAAGAAGCTTTGGTTCATGGATGATGTTGACTTAGTGTGTATATTTTTGACTGTTTTGTGCTTGAAACAAGTATAAACTTGGACTGTTTGAAAAGACATCATCATTCTGTGTGAAAAACATCTTCTTACTTTTCTATTAGAAAGTTGCACCTGAAAATTATTTGATTCATTTCTTTTCTCCTTAGAATATAAAATTTATCTTACTACATTAATATTACATAATTATTTATGAGTAAATAATAATAAAAGTCAACAGCTGAAAATAAGCCTCTACAATGACTATAAATAGGTATAAATAGACATATAATTAAATTCTGGTTTTCCAATTCAGAATCAGAAGATCATAGACTTATTGTGGAAAATAAAATAAAAGGGATCTCTGAAGGATAGTTATGCTTACATACATGGAAATCAGTTCTTGCCATCTAATAGTCTGAGGTTTACTCCATCTGAATTTGAATTATGGAGGCACAAAGACACAGATTCAGTAAGCCCATCTTCATGCATTTAGTGTGGGATTCTTTTGTCTTATCTTCAACTATTTACAACAGAGACATGTATATATGTCTTCCTGGATTCTCTTCATAGTGAAGAGAGAAAAATGGGCTTGTGAATAATCCGATAATGTAAAGTGTCTGCTTTATGGTAGAGTGAATTATTCCACTAGAGATGCCTAGTCCTGTCCTCTGATTATAAAGACAGTCTGAACATCTATATCAGATGTGTAGATCTGTACCACAGATGCAAATATTTAATCAGATGAATTCCCTTCCCAGGTGCTTCTTTCAGGGAGTCTGTTGTCTTTAATGCAGATAAATTTTGAACTCTTAGAATAGCTCCTGGCTTAGTATCAGCTCTGTCCAGGAAGCATTTTTTCAGGTGTGGTTGGGTATTAAATCCAAAGTAATGTTCATTTCTAACAGGCACTTTAATACGGTGAACAATTTTGGGAAGTATAAAATATCTTGTGCACCTTTCTTTAATGACTGACTTCCAATGCCAAGGAGTAGTCACAGGTATGTGTAATTTGAAGTATATAGACCCTATAGCTGTGGTCTCCCTACTTGGTAGCTACAAGCAGCAATTCTGAACAAGTTATTCAGACAGAAATCCTATTTCACTCTCCCTATTGGTCTAAATCTAAATAATTTAATTTCCCATAACCACGATCAGTGATGGCATATTCCATGATCATCAGTAACAATAAAAAAATGCCATTCTCTAACTTTTTTTCAGTCCCATTTAGATCAGTATCAATCTATCTATGTCTAGTAAGGGACACCTAAGGAAAAGTAGTATAAAACATAAAAATGTGTTTCATTTGTATACCTTTCCTCTCTCTTTAGAATAATTCCATATTATTTTTACATATACATTCATTAAAATTTCTTACATATTTACAAGGACAGTTAGGTAGTGCTGAAAACTCTCCAAATCTCCTTAATCCAGTCAAGTTCTCATTTACTTTGAGGATATTTTAGACAAGTTTTAGAATCCACCTGTGGGATCATTACACCCTTTACTAGAAATGTATTGACTGTACCTACAGTATTCAACATTGATTAAGGGAGCAAGCCACATTAGTTCAATAAATCACAATTGAAAACTATGTCTAGAAATGTTGTGCAAATAGTCTCTGTGCTATAGTGGATAAAAAGTAATGTATGTATATTTCAAATAAATGCAGGATGCCAAAAATATCACAGGAGAAAGTATATTTCTTATGACCCGGACTACAAGCCTCTCACTACTTTCTATTTATATGTACCCTGAATTTCAATCATATTATCATCTACCTGCTGAGTCTGGCAATGTACCTAATTTCATATTGTACCATCTGACTGCCTTTTCTCTGAAAAATACTTTCCCATTCTCATTGTCAATGACCTAGCAAAGGTTAGCCATAAATCTTTTTCTCAGCAAGAGTGCTGATAATTTAAGAGCTTCTCTAATAAGCAAGGCTGTATTTCCGAGCTCATAACCAAAACAGCATGAACTATCGTATCTTCTGAGAAGTATTAAGATAAAGCTGTGTAAATCCAACAGGTTAGTTAATGCATTTGCAGATATTTTTTCTTGTGTATTTGTGTATGTTTGATGGAGTATTTGTTTTATTTGTGTTTGTTTCATCATGTTTTGCTGTTACTGATGAATAATGATTCATGTTACCTAGTGGTAGTCTTTGCTTCAGTGTATTTTCTCTAAGTTAAATAGGACCAAATACCTCCTACATGCAGGCTGCTCATATTTGAGAAGATTGAAAATTGATTATTTTTCAACGCTGAATCTAACATAATCTTTTCCATTTTATTATAGAAGAGGCAAGTTACTCTCTGGGGTATAATGCAATTTCTTTAATCTAAATAACTAGAATTAATTTTCCTACACATAGCTTAACTTTTACCTAAACTGATCATGTCTATGATCCTATGATTTCATCACATCATTGAAACTTACTGAAATAGACATTAGGACAACTTTGTTTCCATTGTGCCTGCTAAGAATTCTGGTTTTTTATTCCACCAAACGAATTACAATTTCAGTGTTATCTTTCTTTTCTTTGTCAGGAGAGTATTCTTCCATACCTAGATGGTGATCATGATGAGCAATATGATGATAAAGTTATCACAACATTTCAGAGGTTTTATTTATTTATTTATTTACTTTAAATCACTTTTAGTCTTATGTGGAAGAGAAATATTGGATGTACACTGTATTTCAATAAATGTTCTTTCTAAAATAAAAGTAAAATAGCTCAGCCATACTGAGCATATACTACATAAAAAGACATTTAGAGTTTTCCTTTGCCAGCAGACAGCATCACATCTCTTCAGGTTCATAATCAAAGTAATATAAAACCAAATATCAAGCCCATTGCTTTTCCAGAGCATGACATAGTCATCTAATGTTTCAAAAGTATAGGTAAAATTAAAACACTATATATATATATATATGAAAAAGATATATAAATGTTAAAAAATCTAGAAATCGACTACTGTCAGATATACAGAAGCAATCTTGGAGCTCAGTGAACTGCCCACAATTTTTCTTGGAGAAGATAGCCTAAGATTCATATAATTATAAGGGAGACAACAACATGATCTGATTTTGTGTCTCTCACAAAGCCCAGAGGAAATATTAATTTTCAAAGAAACCGGAAAGACCGGCTGTTTTCAAAAGTATTGCTCCTGGAGAAAGACGAGTGCAAATATACAGGGCCTGAACTGGGCAACCTTATGGGTAAATAAAAAATGTGTGATTTTAGCATAATATTGGCAAACTTTCATTAAACTAATCACTAAGCATTTAGAATAAGTTTACTTGTTCAATTTACTGTCAGTGTGAGGATGTTAATGAATACTAGATATCATGCCGTTAATGTTTAAAATACAAGTGAAGTACACGCTGTCTGTTCCTTATAAGCCTCATCAATAAATGATACACAGACATCATGAAAGAGCATACACTCCTGTAGATCTTGGTCTACAATTTAGACTGTTCTCACAGTACAAAGGTAAATTTTCTATTTAGACTGTTTAAGTAGCATAAAGCCTTTTTTGATCATCAGTGGTCATCATTTCCATTATCTGTTCTGTTCAGAGACCAAGATAAAATTCTGAATAGTGTTATGGATCAAAATAGCTCTGGACACATGAAAAAAAAATAAAATAAAATAAAATAAAATGTAGGAGTCAAATGACATTCAATATTTTTTTTTTTTATTAATATTATTTTCAATTATTTTGAATACACCGTAGAAGGCTTATTTGCTAACTTTATTCACTTGCACTAACTTTCTGTGTTAGTTACAAACAGAATGCATCAAAAAGAGGAACCAGTGTTCCAGAATACTTTGTGATGTTTAAACATCAAGACTCATTTATGGAGCTGTTGTGCTATACAGCAATCTTGAAAGACATCTGAAACTTATGCAAACTTTTGGATTTTGTCTTAATACAACAGGTTCTTTTTCCATCCATTAACTTGACTTAGCAAACTGAAGATGTTTGGCTGTCTTGCTGTGGTTACTGCTCATATTCCCTTTTCATGGCAATTGCTGTTGTACTAAATGAAAATAGAATAAGATGCTTTAACATAATTGCCATTTTAGACAAGTTTGTTTTCCTTTTATGTTTAAAATTGAGACTGTTTTAATGTGGTGTTTCTCC
This sequence comes from Alectoris magna, assembly GCA_030625065.1. Lineage (NCBI taxonomy): Eukaryota > Metazoa > Chordata > Aves > Galliformes > Phasianidae > Alectoris > Alectoris magna. Next base: position 38,341,073 of record CM060560.1, read on the forward strand.
ATATTCATCATGCTGATATGTGATGTGTTTCTATGGAAACAGTAGAAAGTAATAGCTGAGTTCTAGGAACTCTTGTTCAACTCAATGACTAAATCTAACACAATTCTGCTTAGAGTAGACCGAGATCAATTTGAATCCTACCTGCAATGTGTAAGAAGTTTTTGCTCATGAATTATTTGAAGGGGATAGAGAACTACTTTCAACGTGAATCTCTGGAGAATTAATTATCTATACATTTTCAACCTGTACCATTCAAAATACATTATTGTATCTCATGTTTCTGTTTAGAATGCAATTTAAAAAAATAGAATGAATAAAAAAAGCATATCACATAGCTTGACATTATGATATGGTAAATTATATTTTAATTATCTTGCTTAAGGAAATCAATTAGATAGTTATACAAAAGCCGGCGAGTGAAACCAACATTCATCAGTGCCATACACTAAAAAGTTTTGAATATAAAACCAATATTCCCCAAATGTTTATCATTTTCAAAATTCACACAATACAAATCTAGTTTCAACTAAAATTAAATATATGTAAGAGATACAGGTTACCTTTGGTCTTTGGAGATAAAACAGTAGAACTTATTTGTTTGAAGAGTTTGCTTATTTAATTCTCTAAAATGATGATACATTTAGCAGGTTAAGGATACTTGAATCAAAACATATCACTGCGGTTTTGCTTTCTTTAAAAATTAATTTGAAGTGTCATTTCCTTGCTGTTCTCAAATACACAGAGACTATAATGATCAAAATCTTCCACGAATTTCAGAGAGATTCAGATGAACTTTTAACAAGTTCAGCTCCCTAATGTGCTGAAGAAAATGCACCTGTAAAGACTCCACATTTCACTGCTTCCCACTTGTATGCACGATTTAATAAATTAAGATACAAATCTTCATTTCTTTTAAAGAAAACCTTATGTAAAGAGAATAGTTTTTATACACATTTCATTAAAATATTTAAAAAATATATCAACTACACAGTAAATCTTATGAAAAGCTATATTTTTCAGACTTCTATTTTGCACAAAAATTGTCAACTGTCTTCTTAATAGTATGTAATATACATGAACATATGTAGTTATGTTATATGTAAAACAGCTCAGTGTGTTCTTATTGGCAGAAGAAATCCAAAGCAAATATACATGAGCCCATCTGTGTATCCTGTGAATGGGTTAGACAAGTGTATAATTACTTTTTTATTTTCCTGCAATTGGGTAACATTTTCATAGCAAAAAGGATTAATATTTCTCCATGTTGAGTAAATTAAATTTATAGTTTTTAGTACTTTTATGTTGGCAGGAACACAGAAAAGGAAAAGTTATATGTAATGGTAGAAACATGAATGAAATCAAGAGGTTAAATTGTGGCTCATAAAGCCAGTGGAATAACTTTCCTTGGTTTACCTAGGGACAGTATTTTACTCAAGGAATTTAAGGAAATATTCTTTTTCAGAAATTGCTGTTACTATTTATAATGAAACAACACTTTCACACTTTCTTTCTGAGCAGTTAAGCCTTACCCTCAGATTGTTATTCTAGTATACATCATATAAACGAGATTAATGAATAATTCAAGAAAGTTACTAATGCTTCTTATGATACTGCATACTATTTTTTCCTCTAGCTAATCCAGTAGGTGTTTAAAATCTACATCAGGAGATATTTTATAAAAGGGAACGCTATCAATTTGTTTGAGATATAGGGATATATTTTTTCCTTGGAGCTTAAAGCCAGCATAGTAGCCAGAAGAGACTGCACCATAATGACACAGATTAAGTTTAAGATAAGTGGTGATCCTCATCATGTTTCACTGGCAGTATTTAACTTGGTTGTTAATTGTTGTTTAATTGGTCATCTTATTCCTATTTTGTGTATAGAGACAAAGAAGTATAAAGAAAGCTAATCCCATTTTGTTATCATCATTTTTTTTGGCCTTCTATGATGGAGTGATGGCATTGGTGGATGGGAGAAGGGTGACAGATGTCATCTTTGACTTCTGCAGAGCCTTTGACATGGTCCCTCACCACATCTTTCTCTCTAAATTGGAGAGGTATGAATTTGAAGGATGGACTGTACGGTGGATGAAGAACTCATTGGCTGGATGCAGGCAAAGGGTTGTGATCAACAGTTCTATGCCAGGGTGGAGGCCAGTCACATGAGGTGTCCCCCAAGGCTCAATCTTGGCACCAGTGATCTTCAACATCTTCATCAGTGACATAGATGATGGCATCGAGTGCACCCTCAGCAATTTTGCTGACAACACTAAGCTGAGCGGTTCAGTCGACACATTGGAGGGAAGGGAAGCCATCTAGAGGAACCAGGACCGGTTGGAGAAGTGGGCCCAAGACAACCTAATGAGGTTCAACAAGGCCAAGTGCAAGGTGTTGTGTTTGGGCCAGGGAGATCCCAAGTATTTATACAGACTGGGGGAAGATCTCCTTGGAAGCAGTTCTGCAGAGAAGGTCTTGGGGGTTCTGGTGGACAAGAAGCTGGACATGAGCCAGCAGTGTGCACTTACAGCCCAGATGGCCAACTGTGTTCTGGGTTGCATTAAAAAAAGGGTGGCCAGCCGGGAGAGGGAGGTGATTGTCCCCCTCTACTCAGGTCTTGTAAGGCTACATCTGGAGTACTGCGTCCAGGCCTGGGGCCCCCAGCACATGAAAGACACAGAACACTTGGAATGGATCCAGAGGAGTGCCACCAAGATGATCAGAGGGCTGGTGCACCTCTCCTGTGAGGAAAGGTTGAGGTAACTGGGCTTGTTTAGCTTGGAGAAAAGAAGGCTCTGGGGAGACCTCATTGTGGCCTTCTAGTATTTCAAAGAAGCGTACAAACAGGTTGGAGAACAACTGTTTACAAGGGTGGATATTGATAGGACAAGGGGGAATGATTTTAAACTGAGACAGGGGAGGTTTAAGGTGGATATTAGAATGAAGTTTTTCACCAAGAGGGTGGTGACACACAGGAATGTGTTGCCCAAGAAGGTTGTGGATGCCGCATCCCTGGAGGAATTCAAGGACAGGCTGAATGTGGCTCATTAGGCAGCTTGGTCTAGCGGCTGGTGACCCTGAACGTAGCTGGGGGGGGCAGGGGGGATGGACATGAAACCAGGTTATCATTGTGGTCCTTTTCAATCTAAGCCATTCTATGATTCTATGAAATTAAAAATACCACTTTTTAAAAATATCTAAATAAATAAAGCCCCAAATGCATTATCCTTTAGAACTGTTTGCTCTTGAGGAAGACATTTACTCCATTGCATTCTAAGGAATTTCTGACACCCTCAATGCAACTAAAGAAACCTTTCTTACTGACCACACTAAGGCTGACAGACTGGATTTCAGTGTCTCAGTAAGTCAATGACTTCACTGATTGCAATTTACTTTTGCATTTACAATTCATGACTGAGATCCAGATGTACCAAATAATAAATAAATGTAATAATGATGTAATAAATAAATGTACCAAAAACAAATGTAAAATAGCTGAATACATTTAGTGAATACATTTTATATGGACTTTCTTATTTTGAACAACAGACAATATAAGCATAAAAACTTGGTCAAAAATTTCTTTTTTAAGAATATTATGGCATCTGGAGACTGTAAACAAAGCAATGACACTGAAAATTCAGTGCCAAAATTCAACAAAAATATCTTACATTTCTGAGTCTGTATTCTTTACTTCCTGCCAGGCCATGGGATTTTCATATTCCATCTTGTTGGCACTTTCTGGTGGCTTCAGTCACAAAACACACCTCAGTTTTATGTTCTTAGACATGACTCACAAATGGAAACCTTTTCTATTATTTTCTCAGATAGAGGCAATTAGAATTGGTCTGACTTGGAGATGTTCATGCCGTATTGTACCCATATTGTACCAAATTGGCACAGATATAGTTTTTGTCCATGGAAAGCAGTATTGTGTAAGATTTAATAATTTAGGTAGGCAGCCTCAACAATGGGTGGGCAGAGTTCTCAACTGACAAGGGTTGCTGTTTACCCTAATAACCTGAGCTTCATTCTGCCATGCTTACTAGCATAAGAGAAGATCAGAAATAGATATGTATTTAAACTGAGTATCACGGACAGTGATAGGTTCCTTCTGTGTTGAATACGTCCAAGAAATAATGATACCCCAAACTGGTCTTATTGATAGCACTCAATTTTCTATTTCTACTCTGAGTCTTCAAGAAATTTTCCCTCAGTTTTATGAATTTATTTTCGATTTCAGTTTCTTTCATGCTCTGACTCTGTTATAACTGACAGTGGCAGCTTTGTTTTAACAAAATATTTATTTTGCTTGTGTTCAGCTTTCCAGAGCTGAACAAGGAACTCATTTTCATCACTACATTTTAAGTAAAAAGATAAAATTTGACCAGTAAAAAGTCACCCTATGGTTCAGTGAACCTGTATAGATAAGGTGATTGATCTTAAAGGATCAGTTCCTTACAGATAAGGAGTTTGACCTTAAAAAGAATTTGGAACCAGGAGTAGAAGACATAACAAATATAACTTTTACCTCTGACCTTGCAGAAGTTAAAATTTTCACGAATGTACCACTCTAGTAGCTTTGCAGACTGCAGAAAACTTCAATACAGTTATGATTCCTGTGTGAAAAGCCTTCCAGACATACCGTGTGAAAGAATATAGATTCTTATTCTGAATAAATACAAGTCTATATATTTAATGTACACAAAAAGATTTTCTGCTGTTATCAACTACTTATTGAACTATACATTTCCCACTCCTTGCCTCCCAAGGTTTTTCTAAAACCTCTATTCTAAAAAGCATGCAAACTATTCCAAGTAACTGGTATAGTGCTTTTAATTTGTTTTGAGACTGAAAGCCATCACAAATCATAATCTCATCTTTTCCTGGAAGGTAAATTTTATTCTAGCATGTTTTCAGATAATTTGGGAAATACCTTATATCATACTATACATCTTTTTATTTCACTTCTCCTTTTTGAAAATTAACGGCTAACAAAAATGTATAATTAAATTTATATATATAGGGACATATATATGTATCGTTTAGAAACATAGTATTTTTGAAACTTACTTAGAAATTTTAGGAGCTTAAGCTACCTTAGCCTTTAAAAGCAGGAGGCATAAACTCTAAATCAGTTTGCATTCTCTGAACCAATCTTTGTCTGTTAGGAAAAAAAAAAAAAAAAAAAAAAATGAACAGAGGCACAAACTAGATAACAGCCTTTTTATGGGGTACAGAAATTAAAGTAACAGAATTACCTTTCAAAGATATCTTTAGGGCTTTAATGTAAAAATAGCTATTATTTCATTAGACATAGCTCTAATCCACAGCCTGCTCAGCTGTACTCCAGACTTCTGTAAGATAATCAATGCCTTTAGTGGAGAGTAGCTTGTTTTTTTGGTTTTTTTTTTTTTTTTTCCTTAAAAAGAAAAAAAAAAGGAAAGGGAAAAAAAAAAAAAAAAAAAAGGACATTTGGAGAAGCTGGAGAGCCATCTTGTGGTGATTCTATTTAATCCTCCAAAAAGGTAATATAGTTTGCATGAAATTGCTTCACTGATACTTTACTTGCAGGTTCTTACTGTAGATGATTTTTGGCTGGAAAAGTGTTTTATCTTTCTCTGCTTGTCTAGTCTGTTCAGATGTATGCATCAAAGTATGTCTAGGAAAAAGAGAAAAAGAAGAAAAAGAAATAACAGACTGTGCTGCCCAAAACATCTGTTTTTTCACAGAATAACTCATTCTCTGTTACTGAATGATTTTTCTTCAGAAATATATTATCATTAAGTAAAGGGGAAAAAAAAATAAGTAAACCTCCTCTTTGGAATTAGAAAATTATAGCTCCTGTTTTCATATCACGAGCCTTGGTGAAATTATACTTTTAGTCATGAAAATTCCTGCAAATTTTCTGCATGAAAAGATCTTAAGAGGAAGCTGAATTTGTGTTTATACTTTCACATTACATTGCTGAAAACTACACAAAAATTCAGAGTTAAGAGAATTGGATTCTGCTATGAAATGACCATCTTAGAACAGTACAGAGAAAATGTTTTAAAGTTTAATGGCAACTGGATATAAATGAAATTGTACATAAGCAAGGCATTTGAGGAACAAGTTCTGCCTCACCTAAAATCAAATAATTCAATATTAGTCCCTAGTAATATGCTCAGCTTGCTCCTTCTTTTGAGAAGACTTATTTAGTGATATCTAGTTTTGTGCTTACTAGTCTGGATAAGCAGCAGTAAACTTTATGAATCACCACTAATGTCAGCACTTTTGCTGAGAGCAGAGCTTTTTTTTTTTTTTTTTTTCCCATATATATATTTGTAAGTTCCACAAGGGTTATAGTTTCTCTTAAGTATCATTTCTTTATATCTCAAAAGCAAGGAAACCATTATTGCAGAGGACATAAAAACAGTTTTTACAAAACTGGATTACTAAGAAACAATAAGTTCCTGACAACATGGCCACCAAAAGGTATTTTGCATCCTAGGATGAATAAAGTACCCTTTTAGTGCTTCCTGTTTCCTCATTTTTTCATTCCTCGTTTTCTCCTGTACCTTACTTGTAGGCACCCCTATGTAAGGGAAATATTACCAGCAATTTTCAAAGGATCAAACCAGGTTCAGATGGTTTATAAGAAGCTGGAACCATTACTATTGGCATTTTTATCCTTTTCCCTTTCCTCCCACAGCACAGTTTATAGCGCTTCCTTATTTCACATAATTTCAACATTTGTCCCATCTGAAAGAATCATCCCTGGAGGTGGGATTCAAGGCCAGGTTGGATGGCATACTGGGTAGCCTCATCTAGCACCTGATATAGTGGTGGTTGGCAACACTGTTTATGGTAGTGGGGTTAGAACTAGATATTTTTTAAGTTCTGTTCCAAACGAAGCCATTGTATGATACTGTGATATGAAGCTGATGGATCAATTCTGAAATTAGAAAATAGAAAGAAGCTTAAAATCATGGGAAAGGACAGCATTAGAGAAAGGGGGAAAAGAAATAACTAAGTAGCACCTGAAAATATGGAGCTAAACCTTGTTAATGGATATCCAAAACAGTCTGGGAGAAAAGGATAAAAAAGCAAACACTGGAGAAAAGAATATATAAACTTATGGACTAAGGTGAACAATTAAGTCCATACACACACACACACACACACAATAAAATAAAACCAAAACCACATATAGTTAACGCAGAATGAACATTGTGTAGAAGTATCTAAAATACTAATGTCTGTAGACATATTGAGATGAGTATATAAGTCTTATTCTGCATTTTGGAATTGTTCCTTTATCTTAAGTCTCAGTTAAAATCTCTGTCTCTTCAAGTTTTATCTTATGCATTTATTTTTATTTTATAATTATAATTACAAATTCCTGGGAGATGGGGAGATATCTGTGTTATATATCAACACCACAATCTGTTACTATTTGGCACATTTGTCAGTCTTTTCTTAAGGGAAAGCCAGGAATGGAATATCAAGGGAGCTACAGGTCAAGATAGATGAAAAAATAGATGACTGTGGGGACTCCTGTACTTTCTTCCTTTCAGTACACCTAATTCTGACTAATACTACTAGGGTGTTTCACTTGAGATTTTAATCTTACATCAATTATTCATCGTGAACATTGAGATCACTCCAAATGTGGTTTAGATTTAGTGAAGCTGTAAAGCCTTAAAAAGCAAAAATAGAGGCAACTGTGTGCTTTAATTCTGGTCATGACAGGGTGACTGACTTCTTACACAAATGCATAGACCTTCAGAATGAGAAGGTATACCACATATTGATTAGACATGTCACTGAAACCGGTCGGATAATGTTATGGTCGGATAATGTTATGGTACAGATAATCACTGCTTAAACAAATATGATGACATTATAAATAAATACCTTTTGTATCTACGGCTTATATGGAAATAAAACAATCTTCTTTATCTTTTCAAAGATCTAGAACCAAAAGCCTCTCTGAGACTGCAGACACAAAAGTTCAAATGATGAGCATTGTGGTTTATCTCAGAAAATAGAGTTATTCATAACAACAGTATCATTCCAGATATCGACTTTACCATTTATTTCAGCATATAAGGCCTTCCATTAGTGAAGACTCAAACAAAAGCAGACATATTATGAGTTGTACTTATTTTATTCTGAGATTATTATTCATATTAAGAAATATGAATAAATAATGGCTTTTTTTCTTATTACAGGCATTTTCCATTTTTCTTGTTTACTTGATCTCTTAGAGAAAACATTTCTAGTGAATTCTAAATGTGGTTGATAAATCAATAATTTATCTCAGGAAATATAATGAAGGGTAATGAGAATTTTCAAAGTTAATGTGCTTTTGAGTATTCTAGCTGAAGTAACATGGAAAGTATTAATAAAAGTTCTCAATATTAAATGGTCATATAGAAATAAAAAAAATGTTTTCAATGAAATATAAAACAAAATAAAATTTAGATTTTTTTATGAGCTTTAATATTTTCTTTGATTCTTAGTGAACTGTTGTAACAAAACTGCTATTCTCTTAAAGGTGAAGACAAACCTGCAACAGTAGCAGTAAAGATCTGACTTGGAATATGTGTGCTTTGGTATTCTAGCACAAAAGATACGGCAGTTTTCACACCAGGAGGAAGTGACAGGTGCTAAAAACATTCAAAAGAAAGTTGAAACTGCTCTGTATTAAATGGAAAACAAGCAAACAAACAAACAAAAACAAACAAACAAACACCTTATGTTAATATCAACCTTAAAGCTATGACATGTTACATGTACGTGTACATGATACCTGTACTAGTGGATGGCAACCCTGCCCAGAGCAGGGGTGTTGAAACTAGATAATCATTAAGGTCCAACCCAAGCCATTCTGTGATTCTACGATGGTTTCTACTATGAAGAATACATTTGCTTTTTCTTTTTTGGTCAAATTGTAGTATGGGGTAGCAATCAGTATGGTAACCCTAAAGAGGATTCAGACTTTCTCAGCTAGTACTGGGGAACCACTCCTCTTGCCAAACCACACTGCTTATTTTGAGCCTTTCAAATGAGACACCTTCATGAATTCTAATATACATTAAGTCTAAGCAGGGCATATATATTTATTTGAAAACATAGTACAGGAGTTTCTTCAAAAAAGAATTTATTTCTTGCCTACTCTCTCTTGAGTGCCATGAAATTATTTCATGAAATAGGTAGCTCTTATCAAGTTTATTTGTAAGAAATTTAATCTGAACCACTACTAGAGTACGTGAACATTGTGGAATGCAATATTGAATGTTGCCATGGGAAGAAGTTAAACTGGTACCTGTTGATTGCTTTTCCATGATAAAGACTGTAGTGAAGAAATATCAAGAAAGATTATTTCTTGGTTTTCATACAACTGAACAATGTAGGGGAAAGCACTGTAATTTTCACATTTATGTAAATAATACATTTAATTAAAAAAATAAAAATCTAAATGAACAAATTGTTTTAAACAGGATTTATTCAAAGTACATTTTTGCTCAGTGAAAGTCAAAATGAAGAGAGAACAGAGAAGTAAGAACCTCAGAGTATTTTTAAACAAAAAATGTATCTCAAGGCTCACTGTGAGGAGGCAAACATGGAGTGGTGATACATAGGGAATAGGAGTGGGAGGTATATTCATGTGGTAATTAAGTATTCAACAGATGAAATGGCTGGTGAGGCTGGATGGATCACTGCTTGTTTGAGGGTGCTTTTTATTGTATGTTCAATAAATGTCTGACCTGCTACCCTCTACATTCGATGTTTATTCAGAGAGATAAACTGTGCCTAAAATCTTGGCCTTTACACGTGAGTAATTAGCACTTAACAACATACACAAGAATTTTCAGATTTGTCTCTTTTGTCAACAACAGAAAAACAATTCAAAACGTAATTGCTATTATAAGCTAATACAGTGAGCAAGATAGTGGAAGTTTACATAAGAATCATACATAAATCTTTACTATAACTATTACACTTTTCTCAAATGCAAACATTACCAATAACTTAAAATAAGCAAAAAATACGACATTAAATTGTACATGCAAACATGCTTTGTTTCCATACTACTACTGACAAAAATATACATACAACTCCTTAACCATTCAATAAAAAGTGTTTTCAAGGGCTTGCACACTTCCACAAACACTGAACTTTATAGTACTTAATTAAAGAGTGTTTATATTTTTCTGCATTGATTAATAAGGTCTAGTTGGTTCTTAGAAGAAGATATTAGCTGCATACACTCCCAGTGGAGACAGACACCTGCAGGGTGTGATTTTACCCAACTAAGACATGAATTAATCTATCTACTTCTCTCTCATCTTTGATTACACAAGAGTTGAGCACACACTCCAGACTCCCTCAGCTATTTGCCTTAAGATAGGTAGAATAAATTGGAGCTTCAAGTCAGTATTAGTGCTCTTCAGCAACTACTATATTTAATAAACTTCCTGTTTGCTCCTGTGTATTAATTTTCTTGTAACAATACACATGGCATGAAAGTCTTTCTATATACTACTACCAGTGCAACAGCCAGAACTTGTATAATATCTCTACTAGATTTTCCTGAATTAAACAACGACAAAACACCCAAAGCAAAACAAACCAAAAAACAAACCAAAACCAACCAACCAACAACAACAACAACACAAAACAAAACCACACACACACACACACACAAAACAAAACAAAACAACCCACCTCTTTCTTTCCTTCACATTCACGGGGAAATAGCTGGTTATGCTTAAGCATGCAAATTCTCCACAGACAGTTAGGTAATATCAGATATATATATAAATATAACAGATATTTTAATCTAACTTCACTACTGCGTACAGATTTCTCTTGTATGATTTCAGTACATGTAGAATATTCGCAGGAGCTGCTATCACTTAGAAGGGAGCATTACATGCATATATACATGTACTAATCTGCTTGTCCATTTCACTCTTTATTACACTGCGTGTCCTTGTCACGTTTTCTGTTATTCATCTTCCTTCTAAACTCCTTTAAATCCCTGCCTTTTTATTGTTACTCACTGTGAATATCATTTAATATTTCCAACTGCTTTTGTACCCAATTTGAAATCTAAGTCTTTATCCATAGCCTTCCGAAAACATTCTACCAGAAATGAATATGATATACATATACATATATTTGTAAGTGACTAAAATTGAGTTATATAATTCTTAGTTGTGTTTTCTGCCATTTTCTTTCCCATCCACATGCTTCTTTATTGGCAATATATATCAAGCGTTTATTTTGAATGTGCACATGGTGTTTTTTAAAATCTTCCTGATTTTATGAAGCTTATTTAGACTTTGCATAAAGCACAAAATGTTTGCTTATTTCTTTATCACATGTACTATTTTTCTTTCTCAGCCATATTTCTTGAGACCTTGAAATCTTTGCAGAAGTTAATGACCACAAGAGGAAAATATGTATATCTGCATTGTAGTCATATGCCTTTCAGATGGACTGTTTCACAGTTAAGGGATAATTATTATTAATTTAATCACAAAACAGATGTGTGAAAATATAAAATTATTTCTAGTAACAGAAAAAATATCCTTGATGTCTGTACAAACGGTAACACCAAAGCTACTGAAAATTGCAACTTGTGAATAAGCATTTGAGGACTCTTTAGCTTCTTTGAAATAATCTTTTATAGCTTTGACTAAATTAAAGTAGTGACGACCAGAAGAAAGAACAAATTCAGAAATATATGTTTATACAAACAGACCTACCGGCTTCAATTCCTTTGCTCATCAACTTTAGACTTGGCTAACAGTTGGCTGATGATCACGTAGTTGAGCCATATGCAGAAATAATTGAAATAACACAATCTGAATCCAGCAGATTCACTATATGCCACTGAACCTCACATTGAAATACAAAAAATAGTTCGTGCTTAACTGGCATGGCTGTAGCATGATGATGTTATTCTCTTAACAGCCTTACTTTGTGGAGTTTCTCTGAGTGCTTGTCTGCTCAGACAGTCTGCAACATTAGCAAGATAAGAGTACTTCAGTCCTAAGAAAAGATTGATTACTTCTAGCTCTTGTTTTCTGCCCTATGTTCTACATACCTGTAAGAAAGCTCATATTTTGACTAATGAGCAACTCTGTAATATCTATGGTATTATCTGAGTATAATCGTTAGTCCCTCAATATGAATAATGGAGACTAACATAAAGGATTCATATCATATCAAGATTTTACCTTTGGCATATCCCAGAAATTGTTACAACTTGAATATAACATGGAATATAACACAGAAATATTTACAGAATGACAGAAAAATAAAGAAAGAAAAAAAAAGAAAGGAAGAAAGAAATACAACAACCATGGGTACATACTCATACATGAGGTATTGATCATTTTTTGTGGGTTTTTTTCAGTCACTTAGTGACTGATCCCTCAGGGAGTCCTTGATGGAATGCAGACTATTTTGATTTATTTATTGTTTTTAATTCTTTTCCTTGTTTATCGCTTAACCAATTACATTCAGGAGAGTCCAGGTGGTAATCAAGCTGTATGAAACTGTTTTCATGGAACAATTTCAATGGAAGTTACATAGTTGTTGCCGTGCACCTGGCAACCCATGTTCTTTTAGCTCTGCTCCTGTGCTGAATATCGGGTGAAGCCCACCCGGGCCAAAGAACTGCACGTGCATACCAATTTGGCAAGCAGTAAAATGGCGTTTATTGCGTCGTGCGATTTACCTATATACCTATGCCCCTTCGTCTACGCCCCCCTTATGCATATATTAATCCTTCGTCATTAAGAGAGGGGGTCCTGCCACGTCACATCCCGAATCCTCGCTGTCGCCTACTACAACACATAGTAATTACCATTCTAACACGAGCCCCAGGGTAATTGACTGAAGTTGTTGGCCCTAGTCCAAGATGAGCCTGCCTACTTCCAACATGAAAAAATAGAATGATACATCTTTTGGCTCGACATTCATGCACATTTCTAATCTGAAGCACTTTAAAGGAGTAAAAAAAATCTGTTTCTGAGAGCAAGTCAAAGAAAATGTGAATGCTTTTAAAACACTAACTTTTGGTTTACAGAAATACGGTGTTAGCAAACTATTATTTTCCTCAGTTTCACACAGCAATTTAATTGTCTTCTGAGAGGCAGATTAATACACTTCAGTAAAAATGTTAATCTGGGCTTTGGCCTGCATCTCAGAAAAGAACGAAAATGTAAGATGCCTCTGCAATACTCCTGTCCTTCTTTTACATAGGAATGCTTCTGCAAATTTCAGCGAATCTTCTGACAGTCATCACTGGTGTAATAAAACTGCACAAATTAATTTATTATCCCTGGTCACATACCACACTCTGAGAAGAGGATTTCTTTAGGAAATCTTTAAATTCTTGATAGTTTGCCTTTTTTAATCAGGTTGTGATTTGTACCATAAATTTTTTTGATGAATAATACTAGCTTGAGCATGAAAACTTATTTACAGTATTTGTTCCTGCCCATAAACCAGATGCTGGTTGAGACATTGTTGTCATTTGACCCTGGCAGTTAAGCCAAATTTCAGCTCTTCAAGAAATTTCTTTGTCCAGTACGGATACATCTTCAGCTACTACATGACAGTGTTATCGGAAATGGTCTCAAAAGCCTTTCCAAAGTTTAGATAGACATATTGCTGTTACTTTCTTCCTGTAGCCAGCCATTTAACTGTAGAAAGCTTTTATTTTGGTCAAGGAAAGTTGCCCTTGGTAAATCGTGTTGCATTCTCATCCACCATGTATTGGAATACATCTTGGATTCAAAAAGGGCATGTTTAATGAATTTTCCAAATATTGAGGTGAAGATGATCTGCCTTTTGGTCCCTCGATCTGCTTTCTTGCCTTTCTTAGAGATGACTCTCATGAACCATTTTCCTAGCTCCCAGGGATGTCTTCCAATAACCATGATTTTTCAAACGATAACAATGCTGTGGTTTCTTCAGAAGATATTTCAACAGACTAAGCTTCCCACTTGTTGTCTCTTCCCACTGTTAGTCTCTATATACAGACTTTTAACTCAGATCCGGAATTGAGTTTTGCCTGGGATTATCCTGTATATGTAATCCTGTCCAACGGATTTGCTTCTTTCTGACATCTCTATGTTTTCTTTATAAATATAAAGTAAAAATATAGATCTGCCAGTCTACCTTCCTATTCATGACTAATTTTCAGGAGACACTGCTTAGGAATTCCATGCATAAGGGAATTTGTTGCACTAAAATGCAGTCCTAGCTCTATTGCTTACCTTCTATCAGATACTGAACATAATCTTGCTGTACTTCTGAAGATACTAGCTACAACCACATTTACCAAATATTTGCTCAAGATGAGCATTAATCCTCACTAGCCACTCATTGGCTTACTGGGCTAATTGCAAGGAATTTAATGTGAAAGCTTTCTGAATTATTTTCACAAGGCCATGTTAACCTACTGGCAAAAGTCTAGGCAGCTAAATTATATCATGAGGATGAGGGTCTTTCACAGAGAGACTTCTGCTGTTTATCTCTGGAAAGCCACATCTATTTTACTCTTTTGGTCATATGACGTGCAACATTGCTCACCACATCTTCAGTTATACTTTTTTCCTCTCAGATCTAATCATAGATATTTTACAAACATATAGAATGCCTTGGATTAGGAGGGACCTTAAATACCATCCAGTTCCAAATCTCCTGCCATTGGTAGGGTTGCCACCCCATTGATCAGGTTGCACAAGGCTCCATCCATCCTGACCTTGAACACCTCCAGGGGTGGAGCATCCACAACATCTCTGGGCAACTTGTTCCAGTGTCTCACCAACCTCTGAGAAAAAATAAATAAATAAATAAATAAAAATAAAAAATCCCCTAATATCTAATCCAAATTTCTCCATTTTTTTTAGTCTGAAACTATTTTCCCTTGGCCTATCATAGAACTGTAGAAATGTTTGTGTTGGAAGGGACCCTTAAGATCTTCTAGTTCTAACTCCCCTGCTATAGGCAGGGACACGTCCCTCAAAAACAGGTTGCTCAAAGCCCCATCCAGTCTGTCCTTGAATGCTACCAGGGAGGGGGCAACCTCACTGGACAATCTGTTCCAATGTCTCATCATCCTCATGGTAAAGAATTTCTTCTCTATATCTAGTGTAAATCTACCCTCTTCCAGTTTAAATCCATTTCCCCTTGTCCTGTCACTACATGCCCTTATAAAAATTCCCTCCCCCTGCTTTCCTGTAGGTCCCCTTCACATACTGGAAGGACACAGTAAGGTCTCCTTGGAGCCTCCTCTTCTCCTTGCTGAAAAGCCCCAGCTCTCTCAGCCTGTCCTCATAGGGGAAGTGCTTCAGCCCTCTGATCATCTTCTGGCCCTCCTCTGGAGCCACTCCAACGACTCCATGTCCTTCTTGTGCTGGGGGCTCCAGAACTGGACACAGTACTCCAGGTTGTGTCTCACAAGAGTAGAGTAGAGGTACAGAATCACCTCCCTTGACCTGCTGGTCCCACTTCTCTTGATGCAACCTGGGATATGGTTGGCCTTCTGGGCTGTAAGCACATATTGCTCGTTTGTGTTGAGTGTTTCATCAACCAGCATCCCCAAATCCTTCTCCTCAGGGCTGCTCTGAAGTCATTATCTGCCCAACTTGTATCTGTGCTTGGGACTGTCCTGACCCAGGTGCAGAACCTTGCACTTGACCTCGTTGAACTTCATGAGGTTAGGATGGGCCCACTTCTCAAGCCTGTCCAGGTCCCTCTGGATAATATCCCTTCCCCCTAGCGTGTCAACTGAAAACTTGCTGAGGGTGTACTCAATCCCACCGTCCGTGTCACCTACAAAGATGTTAGATAACACCGGTACCAACACCAGTCCCTGAGGAATGCCACTTGTCACCAGTCCCCACTTGAACATTGAGCAGTTGACTGCAACCATCCAACCAATTCCTTATCCAGGGAGTCATCCATCCATCAAATTTATTTTTCTCCAATTTGGCAACCAGGATGTAATGCAGAACAGTGTCAAACATTTTACACAAGTCCGGGTAACACTATCAGATGTAAAAAGTTGGTATAGCTGTTTATAAAAGCTATCTTTAATTACTGAAAGGCTGCAGTGATGCCTCCCTGGAGCTCTCTCATCTTCAGGTGGAAAAAGCCTAGACTCCACAGCTTGCCTTCATAGGAGAAGTGCTCCAGTCCTCTGATAATCTTCATTGCAATTTCTGGACGTGCTCCAAAAACTCCACATCTTTCTTATGCTGGGAATCCCAGGCCTGGTTGCAGAACCTCACTCTAAGTGAGGACTCATTAAGACAGAATAGAGGTAGACAATCACCTCCCTTGCTCTGCTGGCCATCCCTCTTTTGATGCAGTTCAGGACACAGTTGGCCTTCAGGGCTACAAGTGTGTATTTATAGCTCCAGCTCTATATTGGAGCTCTGTGCAGCCAAGGATCTCCTTTGCAGAAAGCATAAATACCCTTCCTCTTCTTTGTCCATCCTTTGAAGATATCCTGTACCAATCCATGAAAGCATATAGGTCCTCTGTCGTACCAAGTCACTGTGATTCCAGTGATTTACAGACCTCAGACTGTGCATGGCCTTCCAGTTGCTCTTGTCTGTTTCTCAAGTGCCTCAAGTGCTATGTATTAGCAAAAGAAAAAAAGAAAAAAGGAAACAGCTGAACTCTCTCCCTTTCTGAGTGGAACTATGAATATCTTCCTGTTACTTTTCTAAGAACCTATTTTGTCATGCATGAATCAATTATTTCAGGGCTTGGTGTTTACCCTCAGTGAGCAGGTAGAAATATTTCCACTAGGTTAGCATGTTTGTATGTTAATATGTTCTCTCCACTTTCTATTCTCTTTCTATTCTACCTCTTCCCAGTGATATTTCTTAACCATCAAATACAGTACAATCATCAAAAAAGTTTATATATATATAGTGGCAGAGAATATGCAGTCTCGCATTTGCCTACAATTATCTGTTCCTACAAGTCTCTTTAACTAGAGGTATTGTGAAGACCACTCATGGGAACCTGTTTCTCTAATCCTTGCCCCAGAGACCAGGTTATTTCTTCTGTACATTATTTATGCCCATATGGACAAGGAGGAACATCAGTATGTGACTGCATGAGCATTTCTACTTGCAAGATTGTGGATACTGATTTTCGAAATTGACAAACATCCTCAGAATGACAGATTACCCTGGGAAGCAGCTGCCTCTGTGCCACTCAGAATTAAATCTCAACCACTCATATTTCTTTTGTTCATGACATATGTTGCCATCCAGTGACCTGCATTACAAAACAAGAACCTTCTCAAAATGGAACTTATTCTTCCCACCCAATTCCAAGGGCTTTGAATCTGTCCTGTAGCCCATTAGGAGCTCATAAATCCCGTAGCCCAATAGACACAAGGCTATTGCATCTCCATGATCCTATGTTCTTATGTTCTGCCAGTACTGAAGCACATGTTCCCAGTGGGTGCACACACACACAATTGATACATCACAGAATTGTAGGGGTTGGAAGGGACCTCTAGAGATCATCAAGTCCAACCCCCCTGACAAAGCAGGTTCCCTACAGCAGGTAAAGTGCATACATTGATGTATGTACAGATGACCACACTGATAGAACACAGATAGAAAATACTTTACATATATACCCACAGGATATGTACAAACTCTAGTTTCTCCTCCTTTTGGTACTCCAGACATGCGAATCTATATAACCTATGAGTTCTATATTGTGTCTATCACTTATACCTCCACCATATACACACATAGATATGGAATAGAGTGCTATCACTAAGGGAAATAGTTAAAAATGGAGATTGGCAGAAGAAAAGACAGACTCCACTTAGCTGGTGCAAGGCATAGATGTAACTGGCACCTATCAGCATTTTTCCCATGCTGATCCCTCTCCAAGCTACTTTGTTCCATCCCTGTTCTTTCCTTTGGTCCTTTTCACTAAAAACAATCTGAATAACTCTTATACAGTTTGAACATTCTCTCCCCATTTACCTTTGTAATTAGTAACCTCTCTCAGTTCTCCCTCAGGTGAACGCTGTCACCTAATGCTTGTTAATGTCTTTCACAGATAGACAATGGGCTGATAGCTGGACAACACTAGAAGTCTTTGGGCCAGAGTGTTTAGTTGGCTCCAGTAAGCTTACAGGGGTTCCATCAATTGCCATTGTTCCTCTGTTCTTTATTATGTTTTTTAAGGTAAGCTTTTAATCACATAATCTAACACTGGCAAAAATAGTGAAATCCAGTAGAAGCCTTTTTTCTTACTACAAGAAATAGCATCTTGGTATCAATCATACCTTTCCTCCCAGTTGTACAGAGCTTAGGCTCTCTCTCATGCAATCCCTTCTGTATCCTGTTCATCATCCCAGATGTAATCAATCTTTATCATGGTGTCTCTAATACAATGCCAGGTGAAGGAACTGTATCTATATCAGAGGACATGGGCTACAGGTGAAATTGTCACTGTTGAGGCACCAGTCACTCCCTACAGTATGAGACTGGGATGACTAGTGGCCAGTACCAGGAGATAGTAATTAGTGTTGGCTAATCTGGCTACACCAAGTAGGGCTAGGGACAGTGTCCTTTGATACATAGTTGCTACTGCAGGCTTCATCTGTGACTATTACTCATCTCTGGATACTTTTTTTTTTTTTTCCTTTTTTCTTTTTTTTTTTTTAATTCTTAAATCAGTGTTCTGACTGCAGTATTAACTGTTTCCATTGCTTATACACACACTTTGCATCAGTCATGGTTGCTGGTACTCTCTGGTGCCAAATAAGTTAGAAGCCAGCTGTGAGATTACTCTGTAAGATTCTCCGCTTGGCAGGGAACTTCTCATACTGTCTGTTAGTTCCTGGCCTTGATTCATTTTTATTGTAATTGCTGATACTGCCAGACTCTGCTTCCTCCTACACTGCTAATCTAAAAATTTATGAGAGCATGAGAGAAGTAAATACTGAAAAAGAAAAAAAAAAAAAAGAAAAAAAAAAAGGGAGAAAGGAAAAAGAAAAAAAAAAAAAAGAAAAGGCATGTTTCCACTTACGATCTCTCCTGCGCAAGTGTTTTAGCTTTGTTTTTGCAGAGTGAGTTTTTCATGTGATTTCTTTGCTATTAGATATAACAAACTGCAGAACAAAAATTTCTCCCAGCATACCTAACATGAAAAAATAATCCTACAAAGGTATTCATGCATGCATATCACATTGTTTTGTTGGAGAAATGATTTGTAGAGGCACAAATGTTGTAACTGTGCATAAACAGCAAATTCTGCTCAGAACTGGAATGTAAGTAGGCACATTTCAGCCCTTGTCTAATGTATATTTATCCTACTACAACTAGCAAGCTTCTGTACAATTCCCAGGAATTCTCTGGCATTTAATATGTACAGGGACCATTTCCAGTAGGGCTTTGCATATAGTCATCATAGTTTGGAAGCAGAGTTTATTACTTCAGATGTAAATCCATGTGAAATATTTCACTTACTATAAATATTATTATTATTATTATTAATATTATCATTATTTTACTAATTTTCTCCAGTCCAGCAGAGAGAAAATATCTGTGATCAGAAGGAACCTTCGGTTTTCAGTTCTTCCTTTATTACAGAGTTAATCCTTATATTATTAACTAAAAAGAAATATTTGAAATAATACTAGAAAACTAGAAATAAAAGTCATACTAAATAGAATGTTATGCCATGAGAAGAGCAGAAGGTTACGTTACGTTAGAACTGCAGTGGATGTCCATCTTAGGAAAAAAATAGAGTGCAACAAAAAAACATTATTGGCAAAATACCAAATATTTCAAAAAGATGTGCAACAAGAGTGAAAGAAAATCCAAGGGGGAGTAATAAAAAACCACATAAAATAGCAATTATGCAAAGTATTCATTTTGAGGAAACAAACAAACTAACTAACTATCTAGCACACCACAAAAAAACACTGCAAAGGTTTGAGAATGTGGAATACTGGTATTGAAAGAGATTATAATTTATGCAACCTCTGAGACATAAGTCCAGACACTCATAAAAGAATTTCAAAGTTACTGATAACAAAAATAACTAAGGTAATGACCCTTTTTTTTTTCTTTTTTTCTTTTTTTGGTTCTTATTCTACTAGCAAAAATTATTTTACATAGCAAAAAATCAACAGTACATTTTCTTGCATTTATAAATAATGGGGAAAAAAAAAAAAAAAAAGATGCATTACAGACAGCACATTAAATTAGCCATAAAAATTGGATAATTTATACTGAACATTGCCTAACGTATTTTCAAAAATAAACATTAATCTTACCATGGTTTCTGATATAGTTCCTTGCTGAAATGGTGAATAAAATGGATCTGAAAAATAAAATGGATCAGGTAGAAAGATTCAGCTTACATTTATTATCGTATAAATCTCTAAATATTTCTTAATTTTGTTAAATGGTATTTTTTCCACTTCTAGAAAAATGTTAAAGGGCTTGTGTATTTCAGTGAAATACAATTCAAAACAATTCAGGAGTCATTATATATTTGTATTCAAACCCTTTTTTTTTTTCTCCTTTATACATATACTTTTAAAGGAATGTTGTTGTTGTTGTTGTTTGTTTCTTTTTACACTGACTATCCCTTATTTGGGGGAGGGGAAGGAGAGGAAGAGAGAAAACTTGTTGTGGTGTTACATGCAAAAATTGACAATGTTTTATTTGCGAAGTTTTAGCGAATATATATGGAGTTTAATTTCAAGTGCCTGTGATACTCCTTTCCACAGTGGGTCCCAGTGTCTCTCTGTGGACCAGAGAGCAGGTGCCAGAGGCCCCTCCACCATCTGTAATTGCAGGGCCTGACAGCCCAGCCCAGCCCAGCCCATCCTATCACCCGGCCAGAAGAAGGGGAGCCACAGCCCCAGGGCACTGAGCAGGCACCTCCTGGGGACAGATCTTGACTGAAGTCAGGCAAGCATATGGACTAGCAGGTGGGTCCAGCATTATAGGGCTCATGGCCAAGCAAGGGCAAGGCTGTGGGGAGCTGGAGAATGGCCCAGCTGCTGGCGTTGCTGATGCAGGGACTGATGGCCCTGAGGACTGGACATAGAATCTTGAGCTGCATACAGGGAGCCCTGGAGACCAAGCAAGGAAGTTAGGATCCACTGATGTATTCAGATTCCTAACAATTTTCACTTTTCAGACAAATTCTCGTGTTGCTTTCATTTCTGGAAACTGTCGTCATTCATAACTCTGATGTACACTATGACTCTCAGTTTTTTTCTTTTGCAGATGATACTAAATTAGGAGGGGCTACTTACTCTCTTGAGGGCAAATAGGCCTTGCACAGATTCCTTAACAGACTAGAAGTCTAGGCAATCACCAGCAGTATGAAACTAAACAAGTGTTGGATTCTTCACCTGGGAGGGAGTAAACATGGATATATATATAGACAGGTGGACAAGAGGCTGAAAGAGCAGCCCCACATAAAGGAATCTTGGTGAAAGTGGGGACAAGTTGTATACGAGTCAGTAGCACGTCCCAGCAGCCAAAAGGGCCAACCATACCCTGGGGTTCATCAGGCACAGTACTGCTAACTGGTCAAGGGAAGGGATTGTCTTGCTCTGTACTACACTGGTTCAGCTTCACCTCAAGTACTGTGTGTAGTTTTGAGCACCAAAACATAAGAAAGACATAAAACTACTAGAAAGCATCCAGAGGAAAGTAACAAAGATAATGCAGGGTCTATAGAGAAGGCTGAGGTGTGATATCATGGTGGTTTACAGCTTCTTCATGAAGGGGAAGTTGGAGGAGTCACTGATCTCCTCTCTCTGGTGTGAAGAAGCTATGTGTAGCTGTGTCAGGGGAAGTTCAGGTTAGATATTAGGAATAGGTTCTTCTGAGAAGACTAGCACTGAGGGGGTGGTTGGGCATTGGAATAGGCTCCCAGGGAAGTAGTCACATCAGCGAGCCTACCAGAATCCAATAAGTGTTTGGACAGCGCCCTCAAATATATGGTTTGATTTCTGAATAGTCCTGTATGAAGCCAGAGGTTGGACTTGATCTTCCTTGGTCCATTCCAACTTTGGATATTCTATACTATGAAAATTGCTGGTGTGCCAGTTCCTAAAATTGCATGGGTCTGATGGCTGTACTAAATGCAGCATGTTGCCTTTGTTTCCACTGAATCCAATCCAGCTCATTTTAGACCACCGACAGGTTTGGTTGGGATCCCTCTGAATCCAGTTTTTTTTTCCCCTGCAGAACTTGAAGTTTTCTTATCTGCATTATTCTAAAATGTAAGAGGCAGTCTTCATGTCAGTAATGAATAGAATTAGACCCATCTGTACCTTGGCATGCACTGATGGTACCTTATTATAGCTGAAGAATGAATTATTGATAACTACTTCATCAAAGATGAACTATTTTAACTAATTTATTCTAGTGTTTCCTTTCACTCATGAGCCTTTTCAGTTTCTGTATAGGCAGATTGTGCCTGTACTTACACATTCCTAAAAATGCAGTAGGCATATAGATGAAGGGTTGAATGACAGTGTTGATTAGGAAATGGTGGGAAGATTCGAGTGTTATATACATTGTAATTTTAAAGTGGAGCCTTAATTCTTTTAGGCTTCCTTAAATTTTCATCACTGTTATTAATAACATTTTACTTTCTGCATTGTTTTAACATCCTCAAAGAACAGTATCATTATTGTGTATACTTCTATTTTTTTATTTCCCATTTTGGTCCTAGCTGCAATGTAATCCCCAAAGCAGATTGGCAAGTCAGTGACTACATCTTTGCAAAATTTTGTGGATAGCCTATCCCTAGTTAAAATGAGAGTCTTAGAGAACAATGAACTATTCCACTATAAACAAAAGAAAGTTCTTTCTTGAATTTTGAGCTCATACTCAAGATGCGGATGTTAGTATTCACATTTTTATCTCAGTTGCAGAATTTTCTGATGTGCCTATTGTGTAAAGATGAGACTATAGAAGATGGTGTCAAATCTGAAGTTCAGAAGACTGGATCTCAAAAGCAAGAAGAACATCAGATTTTATGTACTATTTCACAAATGCTAGTTCCAGCAATATAAATCAATATAATACACAAACCTTTTAAAACTTTTAGTTCTAGGAGAGTGTAGGTTTGTGATTAGCCGCACAAATTTGGATTTCTTTCCATACATATGAGACAAAAGTCATTTTTGACACAACATTTTTATCTCATTTTATGCTATTTTCCTACCTCACCCTGTAAGTCTGGAAGGCAAGACTTCCACCTGACTTGGATTTTTGTACATTGATAAAAATGGGCACATTTCTGCTATAATTCTCAATATTTTATAGTCATTTCTATGTTCTCAAGACCTGTAATGGAAAAAGAACTATTTGCTGAATCATTTCTGAACTATTTTATTAGCTGACGTCACTACAAATTGTTATACAATAATCATATAGTTCGCTGAATGTTCAAATAAAAATTTGATTCAGCCTACAGAAGTACTGTTCCTTTATGTGAGAGGAAGAAATATAGACTATGATGACACTTTCAGGAAACATTAAGATCCTTTCACCTTTTTATCCCAGAATTTCTTTATAACCATAGTCTGCAGTGACAGAAGAAGCGGTGAGTGACTACCTTTGTAAAGTCTCATTCTTTTATGTGTCATGAAATGAGAATTAAAGGTTATTTTTTATTTCCTATATAAATTATTTTCTATAATTTGCAATGTTTGGTTTGGATTGTCTTCCTTGCAGGAAAAAAAAAAAAAAAAATAGGTATCAGAAAAAATTCCTTCAGTGTAAACATCTTTCAGGCAAAGACCTTTGTTTGATTCTGTATTGGCCAACTGATAGCAAGTTATTATAAGAGTGATACTGCCAAGATACTGAAGGGATAATACCTATATAAACCATGCACAGATTGGGATGTTATGCAGTTTACAATTGACTAAATTGACAGTTATTTCAGCTGTGTATATTTGTGACTTGAAAGAGCACCCTGTGTGGAAACTAATGAAAAAAAAATAAGGTAGACTGCTTGGCTGAATGCATATTAAAATCATTCTGTAATGTGTGCTTATAATTTGATGGTTTTTTTTTTTTTTTTTTTGTTGTTGTTGTTGTTTTTTTTTTTCCTGGTATTTATATCCCATACTAAGAATTAAATTTAGGATATTTTTAGATGTTGTCCCATTGAAGAACTTTCACAACTCATGAACTCCCATGAACTCCCAATTTTACTTCATTTTCTTTAACTTTCCACATTGTCAGATAGTAGTTAATGAAATCTTTGTGCAAAAACTTCCAATTATTCTTTCTAACACTAATATTGTAAGAGATATTTTCCATATCAAAAAATGCATAAATTATTGTCATAGATATTTCTTAGCCTAATGCTTAAATAAGTGCCAATGCTAGTAAAGGCTACAGTTGCGCTAACTTGACAAACCTTGGAGCTGAGGCTTTTCATGCTTTGAGCATGTTCTAGCATTTATTTTTGTTCATTTAGCTGTAAATAAATAAATAAACAAACAGAAAAGTAAAAAAAAAAAAAAAAAAACAGATGGTTATTGTCTAATTTCCTGTACTGTTGCTTAGGTTTGTATAATTGGATGGTGTAAATATACTTGTTAGACAACAGGAACAAGTAGCTGTTTCCAAAGTTATCTGTTCACCAAAGCTGCAGATCAATTGTCAATTATTCATGGGTACAGAAGAGCTGGAAGAAAAGCAGTTTAGTGGCAAAGAGAGCAAGAAACAACTGTCTAATATGTGCAAAATGAACCATACATACTGAATTTAGATATAGCAAGCAGTAGCAGTTCAATTAAATGCATTAGAAGATGTATAAAAGTATCTCTAAGTGGGTCCTGAAGCAAGGAGGAGGTAAACATCAATCTCGTCCCCCCAAAAAACGGACAAGAGAATACATGTATTAACACAACAGACTTCTTATGTGAGGATGACTGTTGAGTGTTTGAGCACCCTTGTCCCCTTTTCTGAAGATCTTTAGACTTGCATAGAGGCCTGGAGGTGCAGAGGAAGAGTCAGCATAACATGACAGAAAATAAGGTAGTTTGTGAAAAAATACAGATCACGGTTTGAATAAGTGAGAAGCCTGTGAGAAAGCGCTTGGGAACACAAACTGCCTATAGCTTCTGAATGTAGCTAGAAGAAACTCGTTTGTGAGAAATTGTTCTGTAGTTGTATTTAAGTATCCTTGCCTTCTGTGAATGACCTTGCCTATCTTGATGTGCAACACTTTATTGTCTCCCACTGTTATACATGTGGCCAAGGTGCAAAGGGTTGCATGGACACCTTGCCAGACTGCCACCACTGGGATGTGCTTAGGGAATCCCAATCTACCAGCCAGCTGCCACCAGTAGCGAGCACTTGGCAGAGACTCTACCGTCTGGCTGTTCTTGGTAACATGAGTACCTCTCTATTAAACCAATGAATGTTAACTTGCCTCCGTGTCCATTTCTGGGGATCAGTAAACCTTACGCAGATGTGCTGGTGACTTTTCATTGCAGGTAGATTCTAAAATATTACATTACGATGTTTGGTGTTTTGTTGTTGTTGTTGTTGTTTGTTTGTTTGTTTGTTTTGCTATTTGAGGGTTTTTTTTCCATGTATGTTGTTTTGTTTTAATTGACCTATTAACAAACTTTTTATTAATGAGATAATATGTGCTCTCAGTGCTACTACATCAAAATCATTGTGTTTGGATTATTAATAACCGCTAAGTATATCTTAGTTTGATTCCAGATTTAAAGTACACCAGTAATATTTTCTTGGCTTTATGTATCAGATGTGTTTCTCTTCATGCTCACAAATATGTTCTGAGTGGGGGGGGGGAAAAAAAAAAAAAAAGCCACAGGCAGTGTATCACAGAATTTTTCACTACAGACTTTGAGCCTGTGCTAAATGGTGTATATATTATGCTTAGTTTATATCAAGAAGGGACTAGATCACAGAATCATAGAATCATAGGGTGGCCTGGGTTGAAAAGGACCATAATGATAACTGAATTTCAACCTACCTGCTATGTGTAGGGTTGCCAACCATTAAACCAGACTGCCCAGACTCACATCCAGCCTAGCTTTGAATGCCTCCAGGGGTGGAGATTTCTCCATTCATTGAGAACTGTTTGTAAATAAGCTTTTTTAAAATTTTATTTTCACTGAAAACAAAACTGGTCAAGAACTGGTCAAAAGAAAGATTTGTTTTCTACAAAATGTCACTATCTATATTTATATTTAGATATTACAGATAATAACCAAAGTTAAATGTATGTATGGAAAAGGAGAAGGGGAAGGGGAAGGGGAAGGGGAAGGGAAAGGGGAAGGGGAAGGGGAAGGGGAAGGGGAAGGGGAAGGGGAAGGGGAAGGGGAAGGGAAAGGGAAGAGAAGGGGAAGGGGAAGGGAAGGGAAGGGAAGGGAAGGGAAGGGAAAAGGGGAAGGGAAATAAGAAGGGGAAGGTAAGGCAGGGGGGAGAGGGCAAAGGGAGAAGTTTACAAATGCATTACATTTACAAAGTCAAACACAAAGTCAAAGCACACTACATTTACAAGGTCAAAAATTAGAAAATTCTGTTTTTAGGACTCACTGCACAATCACAACTCTTTTCTCTCTCTGCTTATGCATGCAATTGTTAATATAATTATGCTGAGGGCTTTTATTCCCTCCACAGGAACTTGCCTTATACTTTCCACAGAATGATAAACAAGGCCAGAAGATTTTTAAAGAATTAAGCTAAGACAAGTTATAATGTCTTGTGGTATGCAGTTTATACACAGATAGGTAGCAAATATAATTTGGAGCCCTGATCAGAATGCCTAACTTTTTAATGTATAGAAGAGCTAAAATATACAACAGAGGTCAACAAAATTCAGCATTCAGGGTAGCAAGCACAAAAATCAGCCTAAAGCAACTGTGTTGGAGAAAAATATATACCTCAAATTCCACTTCTCACAGTCGTTTTACTCTATACTGGAGATGGATTTCCATGTCTGGCTCAGAGTCACAATCATAATGTCTACTTTTTCATTTAAAATGTCGGCAAATTCTCTCTCTTAATCTCAGCTAGAGCGAGAACAGTCATAGGGATACCTGCTGACCCAATTTATCTTAGTGTGTATTGGTCTGATCTTCAGTTCAGTTCATGCAAAGATTTCTGCACAATGAGAAGGCTCAAACGCTTATGGGAAAGGCTGTGGAAAAGAGCTGAATTGGTCATCTTATAAAGCCACAGCTGACACAGAAAAAAAAAAAAAGTAATTATAGCAATGTGTAATAGTTATTGGAGGTTACTTATTGAGATGTCCCCATCTAAAAAGAAGGTGCAGTGTTGAAGAAGCCTCTAGGGTGGGATAGAGTAAATGTGCAAATAATTTTTTCTATGATCATTCTTAAGTAGCATAACTAGCAGCCTTTGACTTGGCAGTACTGGAGAATCTCGGTGTGCTGACTCTACAAGAAACAGCAAAGAGGGTGGAATGAAATGTGAAGCTTCACAGATAGGATCTGTGATGGTATTACGGAACTGATCTGATGGACTACGTAGTTGTTACCTTGACAGAACTGACAATTTTATTATTATTATTATTATTATTAATTTTATTTTATTTTTTATTTTTTCCTTTCTAGTGAAAACATCCCTGGATTATCTTTGCTCATTATAACCTTATTATTAATGCCAAAACACACCTCTATCCCAAAGGCTACCCATCCCTAGGGTGCAACCTCATTGAGCATGCATTCTGAATTTTTACAACTTTTAAAAGCAAGGCAAGATTTTACACCAATGTCAACAGAAATTATGTATGACTAGAGTCATTCAAGCTCCACCTGAAATTAAGACAACAGTAAAAAAAGGACTTAAAAGAGAAGATTTTAGTTAGGATACCAGCATACACAAGTTGGGAGGACACTCCTGACTTCTGAGCTCAGCAAAATGGCTGATCCTATCTTTCTTCCACAGGGACACATCTTGAATGAGATTCGCAGTTTTACTGACTACTTCCCCTGGAAACTTTGAAATCTTTACATCTTTGTTTCATAATTTAATGTGCTTGTGGTCAGCTGTATATTCACATTCTTGTTACTTTCACATACTCTGCAGAAAATGTAACAACAGCAATCAAAAACCCCACAACAACCCCAGGCAACCCTACACTGCCTGATGGAAAGGGACCTTGGTGTCCTGATGGACAGTTGGCTGAATATGAGCCAGCAGTGTGCCCAGGTGCCCAAGAAGGCCAATGGCATCCTGGCTTGTATCAGGAATGGTGTCGTGAGAAGGACAAGGGAAGTAATCCCGCTTCCGTACTTGACACTGGTGAGGCCTCACCTCAAGTACTGTGTTCAGTTTTGGGCACCTCAGTACAGAAGGGACATCGAGGTGCTGGAGCAGGTCCAAAGAAGGGCAACAAGGTTGGTGAAGGGCTTGGAGAATATGCCCTACGAGGACCGACTAAAGGAACTGGGAGTGTTTAGTCTGGGGAAGAGGAGGCTAAGGGGAGACCTTATTGCTCTCTTCCAATATCTGAAAGCTGCTTACAGCGACAGTGGGGTTGGTCTCTTCTCAGTGGTGACAGGTGACAGGATGAGGGGAAATGGCCTTAAGTTGTACCAGGGTAAGTTGAGGATGGATATTGGGAAAAACTTCTTTACAGAAAGGGTTGTTAAGCACTGGAATAGGCTCCCCAGGGAGGCAGTTGAGTCACCATCCCTGGATGTGTTTAAAAACTGTTTGGATGCAGTACTCAGGGACATGATGTAGTGGAGGGTTGTTAGTTAGGGTAGCATGGTTAGGTCATGGTTAGACTCGATGTTCTTTAAGGTCTTTTCCAACCTGAGTGTGTCTATGATTCTATGATTCTATGATTCTGTGATTCTGTGATTCTGTGATTCTATGATTCTATGATTCTATGATTCTAATCTGTTGCTTTGATAAACAGTATTATTCACTAATCTAGCTGTGAATGTTCTCACTGAATGCTATCAAACTCCTTAAGGGGAAGGTCACGCTTGTTCATTTGAATGCAACTATGCTGAAAGTGCATCATGCTATCTATGCATCTGCAATCATAACATTTCAATATATTGAATACAACCAGATTCATAGTGCAGAACTGGGTATCACTCAGATTCTCCCAGCCTTTCTGGTATTTAAGGATAAGTTGGAATAAAAGGCTGTTTATTTCCTGCCAGTCTTTTACACTTTAATGCAACAACCAATAGTTTTGAGGATAAACTACAGTCTTTAGGTACTAATACCCTCAAGGTACAGAGAGTACAGAGAGTACCTTGAGGTACAGATCCTCTTAACAGTGAATTCAATAGCCTGACTTTTAATAACAGAGTGACTACCATATGCCAGACACTTAAATAAAACTCACATAACATGTAAGATCTAAGAAATTCATATTAGCATTCACTCATCTATGCTCATTGCTCCTTCTGCTATACTACATGTAGTCAATAAAATACCAGCATGTATTGTAGTTCTTTACAACATTTGTAGCAGTTTGTACTTTTCCCCATGTAACAGGTATTTCTGACTGCTGTGTGTACAGCTGAAGCAGGAAACATAAAGGGAGAAAATATTTTAATAGTTATGGCAACTACTGTGCAAAACCAAGAGTTGGATAAAGCATGTGTCATATAATAATAGATTTCCATTGTTTCCTAATCCTAGAAAACTCAGTTGTTGCAGCTGACTATTGATTTAACGTCTTCCTTCCATTTTTAAAAATTGATTTAGTATATACTATCATTTTGTTTACTAAAAAGAAATCTTAGATGTAGTGGGAGTAGCAGGGAGATATCACTGTCATATTTATAGACCAATGGGAATTTCCTTGGAGCATCAGAATCACCATTTAAGACACAAGTGGAAGAAATCTACCAGTTCTATAAAATGTCCACATCAGTCTTTTAAGAACCATGAGCACCAACTCATCAGGATCACAGAATCCTTGATTAAGAAGTCAGATCATCTAGTCAAGCCACTTAGAAGGAAGAATAAATATAACTGAATCTCCCTAGTTATCCTTATTGATTCTATCATTTAAAACATCCAGGAAATAAATTCTTAATAATATTTTTATATTTATTATTTGGAATAACTCAAGCAGAAATTAAAAATAGTTAATAAGTGACTGGATCCAACACTGCATGGAAAATGATAATTAATGTATAGAGTTTGATCTGTGTGTTTTTCTGATATGAGCATATTCTGTAAGAAAAGACATATGAATTTTTAATTTTCTATGTTTCATCAAAGGATGCTTGCAGAAAAAACCATTAGGAATATTTACATTTATTTCTGAGTTTCTAATGGTTTTACTGCTCTCTGACAAAGTCACATTAGATAGGATTTATCTGAGTAATGGTGGATTCATCCTAAAATAGTTTTATAATAGAGGTGGGATGAATCATATCTCTAACTGATTAACAGCCTCCTGTATAAAGAAAGCTTAGGATAACTACTTCAGATGTAGAAGCCTACACCATTATTGTCTGAATTTTGGTGAGAGAAATCCAGTCCTATGGCTTTTAATTATATGTCTCAAGCTCTGGTTTGATAACTGAATTCAAAAGATGCTTTTCATTGTGCAGCCAGCAGTTGGGTAAGGAAATGGGGAGACTATTGAACTTGTCTGGAGCAGAGATTACTGACATTATATTACATACCTGCTACGTCTGGTGCACGAACTGAGATGTGAACGATCCAAATCGTTTATTACAAGTTCTC
This sequence comes from Alectoris magna, assembly GCA_030625065.1. NCBI lineage: Eukaryota > Metazoa > Chordata > Aves > Galliformes > Phasianidae > Alectoris > Alectoris magna. The sequence continues at coordinate 38,371,848 of CM060560.1, forward strand.
GCATCACTTATATATCTTCACAAGTTTTCTTTTCCTAGCTTTCCCATTCGCCCCTACAGGTCAACAGAACATTCCACAAACACTTCTTCAACCGTTCACACGGGCGTTTATCCAATCAGAGCTGCGAGCTGTTCTTTCTTCTTCTAGAGGTGTCCTTGGTTCTCATGCTGTTTATCTTGCTCCACGGCTGCTGCTCCATACAGTACTTCTTGTATTCCCATACATACCATTATTTTTTTATTTTATTTTGTTTTATTTTCAGCAATCACTGATAACTCCTCTTTTTGCTGGCAGTCTTTTCTGGAATCAGTGAACTGATAATTCCCAAGAGGAGACATAACTATGAATAGGATAATTTTCAGTCTACAGAGACGTTCCCCCCACCCCACTCCCCCACTCCAAGTAGCCACTTGACAGGTTTGAAATGGGAACTAAGTACAGATCTGATAATTGTTGTCCAAGAAAGAACAAGTAGGAATCAGGAAGAATATGAGAAAATTGAAAATAAATTTGTCAGTCAGAAACAAAAATATTCAACATAAACTAGTCAGTATATTACAGTTGCATGTATATTAGACGTACACATAAATTAAAACTTAAAATTCTACAGTGATACTAGAGGTAGCAAGTGTGTTATGTGTGTTCCCTTGAACCCAGCTCCCATTTCCCTACCCCTTCTCCCCTTTTCCCTTCACATTTTTGGGGGCCGGGGGGCCCACGGGCCTATAGCCCCACTGTCACAGACACAGATTGATCTAGATAACTCTGTGACATATTTTTTTTTCCAGGTCTGAATTAGAAGTCTCAGCATTTTAACTTTCTGAACAAAATATAAATTCAAAACAGAGTGTAAATAGAACTTCCCAACTTAATAAAAATTAAAATACTGGCTATGTGAAGAGGCATGATGATCTTCCTCACTTGAACAGAATTTGTTCAGATATGTAGCTTCTTATTTTTCCATAAGATCAGGAGTGAGAACAGTCATTCGCATACCACAAACATTGTGTCCTTCCCACGTGAATTCAGTCAATGTAGAAAAATTATGTTGTATTCAAAGTTATTTATTTCCCCTCTCTCTGGTACTGTGGAAAACTCAATAGGTATGTTGTGTTGTTCTCAGAAGTTGGTTTTGGAGAAAGTGACAATGGAAAGATTGGAAGTGGTTCAGGGGCATCTTGTAAATTGCATGTGGCTTCTGGGCTCAAGTGTCAAGATCCCACTGTAAATAGCAGAAACAAAGTTTCTGATGCAAGTAAGTATTTCTTTCTGTTCCAAAAGGGTTCACAACTTGAAATCAGAGAGCTAGTATGGGCCTAAAATCTGAAAATCCTGTGTTTGAAACATGGTGAATGTTACTTTGGAAGTGAGCTGCTCAACTTGCTGCCTTTTAGCAAGACTGAAGTTCATTGTGGTTACTGGTGAAGCATGATGGTTTTGCTCTACTGTGCATCTGTCAAAACATCGTAAAAACTGTGGACTGCTATTTCCTAGATTTGAATAGATGGGAATAATGTGAGGCATCTCATGCCTTTCATGAGAGAGAATGTTTGCCTGAGAGGAGGTGTCAGGGACGATGGGCTCTCAGCAGATCCTATAGCAGGTGCTGAAGATGCAAATTATAAGCTGGATGAAGCTTTTGGACTTTAAAATGGCATAGCTTCCCGTAGAACTGATAATTTCTTTATACCAGGTTGTAAAACATGAGAATAATATGGATTGCTTCTACATGTTTATATATTGCATGGCTGACCATGCTGCATTTGACAGAGCGTGGGGAGTATGGGAAGTTTGTAAAACACATTGATTATATTTGAGGGGGGGAAAAAAAAAAGAAATAAAATACTTCTTTGGTTAAGAATACACAGCACCTCATCTTATAGTAAAAGGGAATATCTGTGTAACTTGTGCTTTTTTTTTTTTTTTTTTTTTTTTTTTTTTTCAGGAGAATGAGCTGCTGAAAGTATTCAGTCTCTCTGTATACACATAAACACCGTAATTCAGCATGCACTTGCTGAGTTGCAAACTCAGCTTTCTACCCTAGTTTTGTTAATGTGTGTGTACAACCTGTGCATATAGATTTAGATAGCCATGATACTTCTGCAAAAGTAATGTGCCATGTCCTCATCCTACATTAGAATTAGAGTGAAAATAGCACTACAGAATTTTAACAAACAGTGTATGCACATTTAACGTACTTGTCAAAAAGAAAGAAAACTTTCTGGCTACTGAAGTATTTCAGATCCTGGCAACTGTAACTCCACTGATACCTGTACTGTTATGCACACATAAAATAGTTTATTGCAGTTTAGAATAGTCTATTTCAAAACATTAAGAAGAGAAGCTTGGAATAACATTTACAATTCTGGATGTTTCCTGCATTTTTAAATTTGCTTATTCAGACAACACTCTCACGTATGGGGTTTGATTTTAGGGTGATCCTGTGTGGAGCCAGGAGTTGGACTTGACCTTGTCAGTCCCTTCCAATTCTGGATATTCTATGATTGTCTGTTAATACACATAGGATTTTAAATAAGAAAGTTTTGGTAGTTTGGTTTTGGCCTTGCTTCTTGCCTTGGCACAAAAACAAACAAACAAACAAACAAAACACGGGAGTCCAGTTAGAGCTTTTTCTGATTTTGATTTAATAATTTGAACTCGTTTCAGTACTAACTGGGAATTAAAAAAATATTTCTTCCATAAGCAGACAAAAAGTAATTTCCCATTAACATTAGAAGATATTTTTCTGATTGTTCCATATTGCTGTCCAGGAATTATTATTCAACTGCTCATTTACATTTCCGATTATTAAATTTTAAACAGTCTGACATTCTTAGACATAAGAATTAATGTAACTCTGTATCACAGGTGTGAAAGACTGAGATTTTTCTTCATTGTATTCAGAAAATTCAGAAATAAAAGGTTTGCTTATAGTTAAAATTGTACAGTCCACTCCAAGATTCTGTGTTGTGTGATTCCAAGTACTTAGCTGTTAAGAAACATTGTCTCTTTGCCATTGCACTACTTTTATAAAACAGCGCTCCTTCCAGCAATTCATATAAAAATTCAGAGAGGCATTATTTGACAGATAATTGTGACCAGTTGCCAAAGCAGTCAAGCTTCTTGTTTTCAGATAAAAAGCTTTGAAAAGTGAGTGGGGAGTCAGCTCCAGAAACACACTAATACTGTGTAAATTATGAAAACTTTTTGATCAAATTTATAAACGTGATATATAGGTGATATATAGGTGATATATGTGATATATAGGTGACAATTTTCATGCACATAATTCACATTAATAAAGAAGTTCCTACACTAGCGATCAGTCATACATAATTTTAAAATAGTTGATTCACCTCACAGATTTTGCATTTCATTCAGTCTTTAACCCACCTGCAAACTCTTTTGACAGAAAAAAACAACGGTATTTGTACATTCTGCATAGTGTGTTAATGTACCAATCTAACATCAGTGTGCAGTAGATGTGTGATGAATAATTAAACACCTCAACAGAAGAGGAGCTGATGTGCCTGTACACTGACAAAAGTCAACCTCTTTTTGCAGATGTAGACGTGATATTGATCAACAAAGACAGAATTAAATTCTATTACATTGAATCAATACCTTACATACGTATTTGCACCCATTGCTCAGAAGACAACAGAAACACCAGCCTTAAAACAATGAGCTGAAGAAAATTTGGATGTATGTGTTGCAAACCAAATGATGCTAATAAAAAATTGGTAGAGATGATTGTATACAACTATAATCAGATTAAAAAATAAACCTAAAGGGCAGCTTCGGTATGGTTTAGTGGTTTACTATGCTGCCAGATTATTGAATTAATTAGAATTTCCAGTCTCATTGACAAATGCAAGATACATGAATTCTCAGGCAAGAAAGGGTGAAGTGTGATAAGGAAAGATCAAAATATTAAGGTAAAAATCTGTCATTTGTTTCTTGAAATCTAGGATCTAACAATACAGTGATTATTCAGTCTGTAAAGACTGCACTTTTTTGCCACTTTCAGGATTCTCATGTTAGTAAATGCAAATTGTAATTCTGGTAATAAGCAGAAGAGAGAGAAATAGAAAAAGTAGTTAAAAGCTAACTAATATTAGTGAGAAATGTGTGCACATTTCATTAAAAGGTAATTACATTAAAAAGAGAGAACTTCAAAATGATTTTAATTAGTTCTGTAATAGAAACAATTATCATGAAAAAACATGTGTAAGAACAACAGGAATGAATATTTCCCAACTGTACTATACTTCACATAAAACTAATGAAAGACAATATAATTAATACAAATGATATAAAACTGAGTGTTTTTTTTTAAAATTCATGCTTAGACAAAGTTGTTCATAATAAAGAGATTAGAAGTGCTGATGTTGACTCTAATATTAAACATAAGTACTAGACACACTAAAAAAAAAAAATTACCCTTCACCTTTTAACACACAAATTCACACAAATTCTCTAAATTCTATCTGAATGGGCTACTATAGTGTTAAATGCATGCAGCTGGATAGCAATTTCTAGTTTTATGGTTTCCAACTATTCTATCTATTACAGAATTCAGAATGAGGTTTGAAGAGCACTGAAATAACACATTTCCCTTTCCAAGAGGTAGCCCTGAGCATTATTTTTAACTCTTCTGTGTTTTACACACTTAACTGTAACCTGTGTATTTCTGCAGTCACACAATTTAAGCTACATTTGTGATATAAGGATAAAATTTATGTTCACTGTATAGTTAAAACTGTGGTTCAGCTGGGTATGAACCCTGTTCCTGCATACATGCCTGTGCTCTTAGCCATAAGTTCCCTATGTTGTCTAGAAACTCCTCAGCTCATCTCCACTGATTTCATACAGCAGATTGACTTGAGTGAAAATGTTTGATCCAACTCTAGCCACTCTCAAGTAAAGTATTTGATTAAATGGTGCAGACATTCTCCCGACTCTGCCTCAGTGAGTATGTAGGTGCTATTTGTGAACTTAATTGTGCTGATAGACTTGTATAAATGTTTGTACTGTTGCAGGTTTGGTCAATTCAGTCTTTTGTGTATAATGAAGACAGTCAAGAGATATTTTGTACATCATACAAATTGTAGATCATACATTTGCTGAAGTGGTGTCGTAGAACCATTAGCTTCCTGTACTATATGAATTAATTAGAACAACTTGGAAAGTTTCACCTAATCCTTGGGAATATAGTGTTGAAAGTACATTGTGACAAGTGCTCCTATCACCATCAGGATAGCAAACAGCCAAGGAAGTTATTTCACGCTTCTTGGCCATGTTAGTAGTCTTCTTTAATTCTCTGAGTTATGTCTTCTCTTTCGACAGAAATTAAAAAACATGCTGAAGGATTGAGTTGAATAGATAGATAATTTGGTAAAATGATACATGGATAAATCTTTAATATTCCTGAAAAGATGTCAGGTCTCAGACTTTTATATTTTGACTGCATTTTTAATTGTTTTATTAGGAAGAAGTCTGGAATCCTTGATGTAATATTCCTAATTGTTGATAGAGTATGGTTTCTAAAAGGCCCCCCATGTATTACTTGAATAATTTATAATTCACTAATTATTTATATCCTGCTTATTTTAAAGAATGGAATTATCTACAGACTAATTAAAGCTGTCAAAAAAGTTAATATTATTTAGGAAGGCATAAAATGGCAGTGGCAAGACTGAATATAAGATATGACTATGTTCTTTCTTGGTATTATGGTGTCCTGGGCTTCAAATGCACTATAATTTTAGAAATCCAGGGTAAGATTCCTTGGAGTAAATGTAAATATCTGCATTACAGACAGTTTGACCTACTTATCTTTATGTCATTTTTAATAAATTGAGACAAATTAAAACACATAGAACATAATTTATTTCATTCTAAGGTAGAAATCTAAATGAGATAGAGAAATATTGTCCAGGAAGTATTTACTTTTCTTTCTTTATGACAAATGAAGGCCTAGGATGATTAACTCAGACATGACTGCCTTCTGGATAGCTGAAGTGATTATAATTGCTGTCCATGGTGTCATGTTCTAAGCCTCCAGCAGAAAGCGTGCATTTTCTCACAAGTTCTGTTTGTAGAATTGTATTATTTTATTTGAAGTAGCATAAACATCTACAGATCTCTTATTTGGAAGTATAAAACAAACTATTACAACTACAACAATAAAAACCACATCATGCTGCTGATGGTCAATGTGGCTATATATAACACTGAAAAAAAAAAAATAGAAAATCAGTAGTTGAATGAAATTTTGCATCATTAGCTACTAACATTATTAAAATCATTTAATTAATACGTCTACTGCAAATGAACTGAAGGCAAGGCTCTTTAAGTAAAGGCAGGCGGGAATTTTGAATAAATGAAGTATTAAGCCTGAAAATGCTCCAACTGAAATTGATGACACATTTCTCAGTGAAGTTTCTCGGTGCAAAATCAGGACAAATGCTGAGGGCCCTGAAAAGGTCTTGTTAGGTTAAAGATGGGGGTTATATATATAAAATCAAATTTGATTCTGTAAGGCTTGTCAAGGCTTTATGGGCTGGTTCAGCCTGGTTCTGTGACTAGCAGGGCAGAGGGGCCCATGGATTCATGCCCTGGAAAAGGGATAAGGGAAAAGGGTAGAGAGATAGTCCCCAAAACTAAACAGTGGCAACAATCTGAGGAGAAACAAAATGATTTACTAGATAAGATATTGGAATGCAAGATAGCATACTATAATACATTATAATACAATATAATTTGAATTGGAGCTAATAAATAAAACAAAATGAGAGTGTCCGAAAACTGAAGGCCTTACTCTAATGCTGAGGCTCGATGTGCAGTCAGAGCGAGCAGAAGGGAACAGAGAGAGGTCCTGTCACTTTGCCAGGGATTTTCTCTCTTCTCTGAATACCAAGTCCTCTGGGGTATGTAGTTCTCTTCTGGGACAGGTACCCTGAACTGTAGCATTAACTCTTTAACTCCCAGTGCATTACATGTTGTTATGATGTGGAATACCGATAACCAAAAATCATAAAGCCATGACAAAGGCTGAATATAGCAATATTCATCTTTTAAGCAGTTTGCAGCTTAGAAGAACTCATAATCCTAGCCAAAATGCTTGGACTATGCATATCCACTCAATAGTGGGAAGTCGTATTGTCATATTTACTGTGTTTAAAGATGAGAAAAGCTTTCCAGAAAGTCAGATAGTGTTCAGGTTGTAGTAAAATTCGGTTTTATCTGCTTGGAGTGCACAGCCAAAGTTAAGTATCTATGACTTGTGCTTTTTCTTTTGTTAAAGAGCAGTACATGTTTTGTTTCAAATGTCTTCACTGCCAAGGGGGAAAAAAAAAAAAAAAAAAAAAAAGTGCTGAAAATGCCATGCCCTTTGTGTCTGTGTTACCTTTTATCATCAGATGTATAATCTAGTGAATGCCAGAAAAAATTCCAGCATCTAAATCTACTCTACGGATTTGTTGAATTTCATGTCAGTAAGTGGAAATAGTCTGTCTTCTGTTTATTTGACTCTGCAAAGTTGGAAATATATCAAGGACTTCCTAACTGCACTAATAAGTTCAACACTACTCAATAGATCAATAGACCATGTTGTGGAATTGTTAGAAGGCACTTTGGTAATTCAGAAGCTGTGGCTGCTAGTTCCCTCAGAAACTGTCCGTGGTATTACTCAGAAACTAGAACAACTGTATCATACTCAGCAGACAGCTTGCATAGGGGCCATCCCATATTAGCTGTCTTCCATGTCCAAGAATGTTCTTAGTAACATTTGATTTGCTAGTATAGACAAGTACTGGTCCTAGATTTCCCAGTGATTATACTGCAACAGAATAATGGTGTTACTAACATTCTTCCTTATAAGCAGAAGGGAATCAGTGTTCTTCCAACAAAAGCATTCAGATAATAAGTCCAAATAATCTTCCAATAACCTTACTAATGATGCTAGCATTTAAGTGAAAGTGTTTGCATATGGAAATACACGTTCTCCTTAAGAAAAAGTGGAAGGTTGTCTTGGTTTTGTTTTTTGTTGTCAGTATTCCACATCATAACATCATGTAGTGCACTGAGAGTTAAAAAGTTAATGCTACAGTTCCATGGACTGCCAGTATTTACAGGTACCTGACTCTGAGAAGAGATGAAGAACTGCATACCCCAGGGGACTTTGCGTTTCTGTTTTCTGTTCAGAGGGAAAGATAAAACTGTTTGCAGATCACGAGACATTCTTTTCCCTTTCTGCTCATCCCAGCAGCATGTGTGCTTGTCTCACCTTCAGCATAAAAGTAAGGCCTTTGGTTTTTGGACTCTGTCTCTCATTTTATTTGATTTATTCACTTAAATTCCAATCATATTGTACTATATTGTGTTATCTTGTATTCCGCTATATCTTATTTAGTAAATTAGCTTTCCTCCTCAGATCATTGCCCCTGTCTTGTTTTTAGGCCCATCACCCATCTCCCTACCCTTTCCTTTTCCCCTTTCCCCTTTCCTAGAGTGTGGGTCCGTGGATCCCCCTGCCCCATTAGTCAAGGAACCAGGCCAAACAAGCCCGTAAACTGTTGACAAGGGTATAAAAAATTAATATACTACAATCTCTCAACAATGGCAAAGCAAAAGAACAACTTTATTTTTGTAATGTTTATGTAATCAACATTAAAGAAAATATAATGTCATATTGAGCTTTATTCGCCGTAGGTGTCTATACAAAAGGCATCACCTTGTTTAAAACTGACTGAAAAAGTTATTGGAACTACTAATTGCCACACCTGCACTGTCTTCTGCAGCAGCTGTCCTATGAATCTTTAATGAAATATCAGTCTAGGAAAGACATATTTACCCAAATCTTCCACTTTCCAAAGCAGAAGAAATAAACATAGATCTTGTTAACATAAGACTTAAGAATCCATTTTTCATAAAAATCTATGCAGATAAACAGAGTTATAAGCTAGCTGACGTTCACTCACCTCTAGAAGAAATACAACAGAACCATTCTTACTCATCATCACCATATGTTGCCATCAGCGACGACAATCAGGGTGAATGGATGAGGAGATAGCTCCCAAAGCGCCTACGGCTAGGTGGACAGAATAATGGGCTGACACCAATATAGTGATATCCATCTTCCAGCCTTATTACACAAAACAAAAGAAGAACAGAAAAAACCCCAACTGTCCCCCAAAGTGAACATTCTTATAGCGCTAAACAAACACTGCTGAGCCCCGATTGGTTCCCCTTGGCATCATGTCCAGTTTGGATTGGTTGTTGCCAGACTTCCTCATTAACTCCCGTCAGGGTCAGCTCAAGTAGCCTCTTGGTATACTGGGTTGCTCACCAGCTGCAGCAGATCATGGCCCGGCTTCATCAGAAGCATCTCCACAACCATATGCTTTAAATAGGAAGAAGGATCAAAGTTTACCCATTCAGAGTATGACAACATAGGACAAACATGAGCATGCTTTGCACATAAGCTTCAAACAAAGCTAAAACTCACCTGACCACAATAATATGGTGCCAGGTCTGAGTTATGAAACACTGAAGAGAATTAACATTTGTTTGCCTGGGGTCAGCATTATTCCATGCAGGTCAGAGACAGCAGACATTTTTAAAATGTAGTGTGTAAACATACCCTCTACAATAAAATACTGAAAGATACTTGGGAAATCAATTTCTACACAAATACTTGATTTCTGTTTGCTCACACACAAAGGTCAAAATGTTATTATTTACACAAATTGATTTTTATTTATTTATTTATTTTTTAATCTGGCTGTCTTGTTCTAGAAAGAATGAATGAATTATTCATATGTGTCATTTAGCTGTCACAATTAAAGTGGGTCTGTATGTTCTGTGTATGTAAACCCACAGTCCTCTCTTTGGTTAGCCGTGTAGAGAAGAAAATTCAAATCCAACATCAACTAACACATCAGTGCAATATTAAGAACTTTCTTCTTGTTGGATTGTTGTTGTTTTTTTTTGTTTGTTTGTTTGTTTGTTTGAGTTTGCTTGTTTATCTTAGTAGAATGGGGTAGAAGGCAGTATTCTACCAGCATCTTGTCAGCATGTTGCCTGCCACAAGGAAGTGACTCAGATATACCAATTATAAAGCAAAATTTTACTTTCAAATACATTTTATTCACACCAAGGAACACTTTCTGAGTTGGAGATATTGCTTACTGAGCAAAACAGATACAATTTTCTTTTAACTATTTGTTTGTAAATCTCCTTTGAGTAATAAATATACACATAAGGGTATGTCCATAAAGAAAACAAGTACAAACTTCATTCTGTGTCAGGAAAATTATTTGACAAATACATTTTATTCCCCTAGGCACTGAAACAGAGCAGAAGGCATGATGATTTGTGCTTGAAGAGCAGTTCAGATTTTATAGAGAAATGTGAATAATACTCTAAGTCTCTGCAGATTTTCTTACCTTTAAGTAAATTGCAACCATTTAATGTCTTTAGCAAAACAAAGGAACAACTACCTTATTTAAGGAGTACTCTTAAATTCTTTTACTATGAGCTCTTGGAAAATATCCTTTGGGGAAAAAATAAACAACAACAACAATAAAACACATGAATCTCTTATGTTTTAGAATTTACCACTTCGGCTCAAAAGAAAACGTAAGATTAAAATATAGTATTCCAGGAGATACAATGGCTCTTCAGGAAGCAGATTGAAAATAGACATCAGCCTTAGCTGAATTAGTGAACTGTAGTGTGTATACAGCTTTTGAATCATTATATGAAGTGTACTACAATTCACAACAAATCAGAGAGGCCACATATACTTAAACCTGGTGATTTTTTTAAAAGATTTTTACATATATTCTAGATTGTAGTATACTTATGAATAATATTAAGTGTATACAAAATCAAAATTCTACAAGTTTTTTTATGTCCAATTTTTTAACTATAATTAATTATATGATTATCAAATTTGTCTTTTTTTTTTTTTTTTCTATTAAGTTTGGCCTACTTTCAACCTATTGATAACAAAGATGCAGGATTTTCTTTTGCAATATGATAAAAAATATGTTAATGACATATTCACTTTGGTAGATGAATAAGCTTTGTTCATGATAAACAATAAAAATATTTTGTAGCATTGTACTGAAGTGAGCTGCACCTGGTCTGAAAGATTTTGCTGCAGTGATGCAGCAAAATCTCTATGAACATTCAAAAAAACTGAAGTCATTAGCCTAATTAGATTTTTATTTTTTTTCTGCTAGATATGAAATTATATCTTCAGCAGAATACAGTCTGTATGGATGTCATATGTATGTGTGTGTGCTGTTGCTTGAGCAAACACAAAAAATTATAGTATGCTGTATTGTATATTGTGTTCTTCTAATTGATAATTTAATGTTCTTACTATTAAAACTAGCAAATGAAGAAGACTCAGATTTGAGAAAAAAACAACAACAAAAAACTGAATTTAAATAAAGATTGTAACATAATTTTCTCACACAGAATCACACAGAATCACCGAACGGCCTGAGTTGGAAGGGACCTCAAGGATCAGCAAGCTGCAACTCCCCCCTTCCCCCCCCCCCCCCCCCACAGGTAGAGCCACCAACCTCCATATCTAATACTGGACCAGGCTGCCTAGGACCCCATCCAACCCAGCCTTGAACACCTCCAGGAATGGGGCATCCACAACGTCTCTGGGCAGCCTGTTCCAGCACCTGACCACTCTTTCTGTAAAGAACTTCCCCCTGACATCCAACCTAAATCTTCCCTCCTTCAACTTAAAACCATTTCCCCTTGTCCTGCTGTTATCTACCCTTTCGAAGATTTGACTTCCCTACAATGTTTGTGTAGAAGGTAGTGTAATTTTGTATTTCCATGAATATTACTTAAACAAACCTGAGCAGGCCCACATGAACTGAATGTGGTTTGACAAATCTTCCTAACATGTTTTAGCTTAAAGCCGTCCCCCTTGTCTTATAAAACTGTGTAAAAATTTGGTCTCGTGTTTATAAGCTCCCTTTAAATTTTGAAAGGCCGCAATGATGTCTCCCTGGAGCCTTCTTTACTCCTGGCTAAACAAGACCAGCTGTCTCAAACTTTCTTCATAAAGAAGGTGCTCCAGTCCTCTGATCATCTTTGCGGTCCTCCTCTAGACCACCTCCAAAAGCAACAAAAGCTTCTTATACTGGGGGCCGCAGACCAAAACACAATAGTTCATATGGGCCCTTACAAGGGCACAGTAGAGGGGAAACCGTCAGCTCCCTTGCTCTGCTGTCTGCTCCTCTTTTGTACAGCCCAAGATAATCTTGGTCTTCTAGGCTGCAAGAGTACACTGCTGACTCAGTGTCAAGCTTTTCATCCACCAGAACCACCAAACCATTCTCTTCAGAGCTGTTCTCAAGGAGTTCTTCTCCCGGTCTGTACTCCTTGTGTTTGGCCTATCTTAATCTCATTAGGTTCTCATGAGGCCACTTTTTGAGCCTGTCCAGGTCCCTTCGGATGGCATCCCTCTCTTCTATCAACTGCACCACTCAGCTTAGCGTCACCCGCAAACTTCCTGAGGGTACACAGGGATTCTGTCTGGACATGCAGAAATGCTATCAGAAAAGCCAAGGAGCAGATGGAATTGAAATTGTCAAAGCATGTCCGGACAGAATCCCTGTATTCTTCCCAGGCAACCCACATACCTCCTTCCACTGTCTGTACTTTTCCCTCTTTTCCCTCTGTTTGACCAGCAGACACTTGTTCATCCTTGCCAGTTTCCTGCCTCCTCTGCTTGATTTCTCTTGCTGGGGGATGGAGAGTTCTTGCGCTTTCACAAATGTGTCCTAAAGAACTGTGAGCTCTGCTTTACTCCTTTGTCCCTAAGGACACTTCCCCTGGAAATCTCATCCAATAATTCTTTAAACAACAAAAAGGACAAGGGGGGATGTTCTAAAAGTTAAAGAATGGAGATTTGGATTACATTTTAAGAGGAAATCTTTCACTTGGAGGTTGGTGAAGCAGTGGAATAGGATGCCCCCAGAAAATCTGGATACCCCATCCCTGGAGGGATTCAAGGCCCAGATGAATGGGGCCCTGGGTAATCTGATCTGGCGGGTAGCAGCCCTGCCCACAAAAGGGTGGTTGGAACTATTTGTTCTTTGATGTCCCTTCCATCCCAAGCCATTCTATGATTCTATGGTAATGGCAAAGAGTTAAACATCTCAAAAACATTTCAGACAGAACCTGATTTTACATCAACCAGTTTTAAATACTAAGCACATAAGCATTTTTAGAAATTTAACCTGTTACAAACATCACAGATCATGAGTTGAATCATTTGTTATTAGTTCACATTTCTGTCTTCAAGTGTACTGAGAGGCTAAGGAGACAAATTTGTTAAAAGAGGGATGAATCCTGAACAATATAGAACATTGGACATTTCTTGAAAATCTTGAAAAGCAGTTCACTGTTAACACAGTATAGAATCATAGAATCATAGAATCACAAGGTTGGAAAGGACCTACAAGATCATCTAGTCCAACCATCCTCCCACTACCATAGATACAGCAAACCACTAAGCCATATCTCAGAGCACCTCTTCCAGACACAGTAATTTCAGTAGAACGGTTTAAAAGAGTAAACAAAAATTATCCTTCCACTTGTAGTTCACTCAGAAGTTGCTCTCTTAACCTCTCCTGCTTAACTGAAATTATTCATTCTGAACTGCTCAACCACTGTAAATTATAAACAAATTATAATACACTTTTTATGTATGAGAAAAAATATCTAATAGGATTTCCATATTTTCTTTTACTATTCTTGGACTGTTCAGAAATCAAGTACACTCTTTTTGAAGTAAAGAGGACAGAATTGGACACTCATTTTCAGACAAATCATATGCGTGAAAGACTGAGCTCTTTTATTTGTGTTTCAGTAAGTTCAAAACTGTGTTCAGTATTCTTCTACACTTTGCCATGGTACATAATCATGAAATATTAGTCATTATAATGACTTCAATTTCAAGTCATTGCATTTGAAAGGGTCGGTGGTTGAAGAGTTGGTGTTTGTAATAGTTCTGTGTGCTCATTTGTGATTACTATTTCTGAAACATTGAGTGTACCTTTACCATAACAGACTTTTATAAATGCATTTTGCTGCCAAATAATTTTAACTATTTTCTCTGTGGGTGTATTTTCCTATCTTCACAAAATTTAATTTTCCTGTTAGCTGACAAATTATTCTGCTGCCAAGAGTAATAGCCATTTTTTGTAAAATTTCCAAGATGTGTGCTGGGCTAGGCTTCACAACAGATGTCCATTCCCTGTTTCAGGGAATAGGATCATAGAACCATAGAATGGCCTGTGTTGAAAAGGACCAAAATGATCATCCAGTTTCAACCCCCCCTGCTATGTGCAGGGTCACCAACCACCAGGCCAGGCTGCCCAGAGCCACATCCAGCCTGGCCTTGAATGCCTCTAGGGATGAGATATCCACAGCCTCTCTGGGCAACCTGTTCCAGTGTGTCACCACCCTCTGAGTGAAAAACTTCCTCCTAATGTCTAACCTAAATCTCTTCTGTCTTAGTTTATAATCATTCCCATTCCCCTTGCTCTATCACTATCCACCCTCATAAACAGCTCCCTCCTGTTTATACACTCTTTTCAAATACTGGAAGATCACTGTGGGGTCTCCCCAGAGCCGTCTCTTTCATCTAGAAAGATAGGACTGCCTGTGCAACTACTGAGTCTATGTGATAGGACATATCTGGTAAAAGAACAGCAGAGAGGGAAAGAAATGAAGTGGTCTGAATCTAAGCAATACTTTTTTTAATTCTGATGATAAAGAGACTCAGTGAGTGTAAAATAGCACAGAAGAGAGAAAATCCAGCTATCAGCAAAAAGCCAGCAGAACTGCTGGTGGTAAGGCATCACTTAATCAAATAAGTTGTTTCAAAAATTAAGCAGACCAGAACAGAAGCTTAAAAGCTAACACTGACAGAGTACCAATCAAAGTTATCAGCAAACATTAAATTGCTTTCCAAAACAAAATCCACTTCAAAGTTCACTATGCAGTAAAAGGCTACTTCACCATAACACAGCTAGACAGACGTATCCATCAACAAAAATGCTGAGCCCCAGGACAGAGATTTCAAGAGCAAGACATTTGGTTTTGATAAAAGTCCTGTCATCATTTTGTTATGCTAACGTTCATATTCAAAATCAAACCATTCACAACTAACATAGGAATCTTTGAAACATTTCAGAAGTACAGAAATACAGTCTTAAGGAAAATGACTTTTCTAAATGTTAATGATTCACAGGAGCACAGAGTAGTTATTCTTTTACTAAATAACTTTAATTTTTCTGTTTACATTGTAATTAGTTTATTTTATTGGGAAGATTTTCCACTACTAGTAGCTTAAAATAACAGAAAAAGGTACCAAAGTATGTAGTTTACCTTCTAGCCAGAAGCATATTAACTATGCTTATATCATTTCTGACTGTCAGAAATGCCTTTCTTACTTTTCTAACTTCCTTACAGACTTGACTGGACAAAGTTGTGTTTTTCTTTGTTGTTGTTGTTGTTGTTTTTGTTTTTGGTTTGGTTTATTTATTTATTTTGTTTTGCTTTCTATAATATGTACAGTTTGTTTAATATTGTATTTTAATTAACTTTATATAAAACTATAAATGTAAATTATTATTAATGACATCTAATTATTACATCTTCCCTCACTTTTAAGTTTCTTTAGCTAATGCATCAATAAAACTTAAAAAGGAATCTCTAGTCTATTTACATCAAATACCGAAGGTGGGAAATAATGTAATTATCAGTGTAAGAATTAAAAAAAATACTCCTTTGGATATCTATCTTAGTAAGTTTGAGAAGCTGCCAAGGCCGTAATATGAAGAAACAGCTAAAGACAATACCCCATTAAGGAAGGACTATTCTAACTGCAGCAGAACAATGAGAAATTAAATAAATAAGTCCATGTGCATTGTACATACTTTTCTCTTTTATTTGGCACCAGTATCTCTATTTGTAGTAGAATGTGGTGCATACAACTAACTCTCTAGGTATGTTCCTTACAGCTGTGAAAGAAACAGCTGCAATGACTGTTAGAATTTTGGAGAGGTTCCTTGCTATTGATGATCTATCTTAAACTTTTCTAAGAATCTGTGTGACCAAGGTTATTATGAAATTAATAAGAGTAAAAAGTGTTTTTCCTTCCCTTTTATACTGAATGGGCACTTATTTCAAAAAAAGAGAAATGATTTGGATTTGATTCAAAATTTGATTCAACTATGAGTGAAATTATGGCTACATTTATGTCACTTCACTTTTGTGTTAGTGAAGCATTTAAGACATTCAAGATTTCATGCAAAATGAATATGTCATGAGTCGTCAATACTCATAAAAAAGAAGACAGGTTAAGTGGCTAAAGCAAAAGCACAGCCAGTGAGGAAAAAGAAAATATAATTTCAAAATATCACTGATAGTAAAATTCCCATTAACCTTAAATAGTATTTTAAGCACAGTCTTAAAAATGTCATTCAATTTATGGCTGTTTTTGTTTCCAAATTTAAATGATTTGTAAAATTCTAACATTTTGACATGTCCTGAGGAAGAAGTCAGAAAATTAAGGGCACAAAAAAATAGGAAAATTAAATATTAAAATAAACTGTGTAAATTGGGGGGGGGGAGGGGGGGGAAATAATAATCCAAAATGGAGGACACAAAATTCAGTTAAAAGCATATATTTTATAAATAAACTTTACACAAACTATGGAAGGTATTGTTATTCAGAGAAGATTGCTGGTCCTCCAAACTATCAAGCCAAATAAACTAGCAAGAAAATGAGAAAAGCTGACCTTGTGACAAAAAAATATCCTACAGGCATTTAACCTAACTCATAAACAAAATTGAACCAGTTTGAAGACATGTAGAAGGCAATGCAAAGTGAAGGTCAGCAGACTGTGGTAGATGCAATAAAGACTGTGACTGGATGGAAGAAATTCATTCCACGTATACTTAGAAGCTTATAATGCATGACTGATAGACATTGCAGAGGAAAGAACAACACAACAGAAAGAGGGTCCTGACCTAATAATGTGAAGGAACAGAATCAAAATCTGAGAAACAACACAAGAATCTGGAACTGATAAAATCTTATTCAACTGCGGTTTTGCTTATTCACAGTAGCCATAAAATGAACTCACTGTATTCCAAGCGACAACACGCCTTAAATGACTAGCCAATCTGTTCATTTATTTGTGCTTTTAAGCATCACAGTGCACTGGAGCATAGATCCTTGCCCTCACTTCACCATCCTCTTCCCTTATTCTTTTTAGAGCCAGCTTCTGGATGGGGACTGAAAGTACTCCTTTAATGAGCCAGCCTGACAGAGGACTGGCATCAACCTTCAGCTGATATACTTTTTAAATTTAAGCTCAGCTTTCATAGATGAACATAGGGGATGTTTTGATTTCTCTCAAAGCTATGATCAACTAAGTGTATAGAGTTTATGAGCTCTCTTCAGTTTGAACTGAATAAAAGGATGCCAATTTTTGTTACTTTCTGAATGACTACTTTAACTACCTTTGACGTTGTCCCACACCATATCCTTGTCTCTGTGCTGGAAACATGCGGAGTTGAAGGCTGGACCTATTCAGTGAATGAAGAAGAATTGGTTGCATGTTTGTAGCCAGAGGGTTGTTGTCAATGGCCTTAGGCCCAGGCAGAGGCAAGTCATGAGTAGTGTCCCTGAGGAGTCCATGTTTGGACCAGTGTTTTTCAATGTCTTTCTCAGTGACTTTGTGGGTTGAGTGTACTCTCAGAAATTTTGGTGTTAACATCAAACTGAGTTGTGCAGTTGATAAAACAGAAGGAAGGGACACCATCCAGAGGGTCCTGGACAGGGTCAAAAAGCGGGCACGCAAGAACTTAAAGAGGTTTAAAAAGGCCAAATGAAAGTTGTTGCACTTGGGTTGAGGTAATTCCAGATATATGTGTAGACCAGGAGAAGAACTCCTTGAGAGCAGCCCTGCGGAGAAGGATTCAGGAATCCTGGTGAATGAAAGCTGGAAATGAGCCAGCAGTGTTCTCTTACACTTGAAAGGCCAACAGTATCTTGAGTTGCACCAATAGGGGTGGTGGCCAGCCACCAGGGTGAAGGAGGTGACTGTCTCCCTCCATACTGCTCTTGGGAGGCCCCATCTAGAATACTGTATCCAAGCCTGAGGCCCCTGGTACAGAAGGAATGTGAAGCTGTTGGAGCAGGTCTAGAGGAGGGCCACAAAGATCAATGAGCTGGAGTACCTCTCATATTTTGACATAATGGTAGGAAGGGATGCCATTCAGGGCGACCTCAGCAGACTCAAAAGGTTGGCCCAGGTGAATTTAATGAGGTTCAACACAACAAAGGGCAAGGTTTTGCACTTGGGCTGGTGGAATCCCAGGCATATGTACAGACTGGGAGAAGCAATCCTTGAGACTAGCACTGCACAGGACCTGTGGGTCCTGCTGGATGAAAACCATGAGCCAGCAGCGTGCTCTTGCAGCTCAGAAAGCAAATGGTATCCTGGGCTCCATCAGAAGAGGGATGGCCAGCAGGGACATGGAGGTGGTTGTCCCTGTCTACTCTGGGGGCCCTCTCATGAGACCCCATCTGGAGTACTACGTCCAGGTCTGGGGCCCCCAATACAAGACAGACAGGGAGCTGTTGGAGAGGTTCTGAAGGAGGGCCGTACAGATGGACTCACTGCAGTCTTCCAGTACTTAATAGGAGCCTACAAACACTGTAGAGGAGTCAATTCTTTACAAGGGTAGATAGTGGCAGGACAAGGGGAAATGGTTATAAGTGGAGGGAGGGAAGATGTAGTGGATACCAGGGGGAAGTTCTTTACAGAGAGAGCGGTGTGGTGCTGGAACAGGCTGCCCATAGAGATTGTGGATGTCCCGTCCCTGGAAGTGTTCAAGGTCGGGTTGGATGGGGCCCTGGGCAGCCTGGTCTAGTATTAGATATGGAGGTTTGGAGTTCACAATCATTTACAGTATTTAGGACAATGAATAGTGAATTCACTTTTCCTATCAGAAGAGAGAAAACAAACAAAACAAGCAAACAAACAAACAAAACAGCTTGATGTGCAGTAAAGAGGACATGCAAAGTAGTTGTTTAAAGCAGCTGGTAAATCAAGCTATCAACTGGGATGAGAGCTGCTGAAGATGTAGCTCAGGTATGCGGAACAGGAGTTTGTGCAGTTGTAAGCAAACTCTCTAACAGCAACACTAATAACTAACCTCAAAATACCCATAGGAACAACAAAATCCATTCTTCCAGACATAATTTTCATTCCTTTCCCCTGACTTGAGTATACTCAATCATCTTCTGTTCTTGTTGCAATAGCAGGCTATACCTAACACTTCATATTTTCTCATGTTTAGGATAGAAAAATACAGTTTGTCTACTTGGTTGCAAAGCCCCTGCGTCTACTCTGCTGAATGGATAAATCAAAATAAGTAACACAGAATAATCCTACTTACAAATGAAAGAAAACATTTGTCTTATTAACAAAGCAAAAAAACCAAACCAAAACAAAACAAAAAAACACAACAAAAAGAAACCTACATTTATTTCTTGCCAAGGTTACAACTATAGAAGCTTGTACCTACAGGACAGGAAAGAAGAACCAACCAACCAACCAACCAAACCTATTCCAATCTACAACAAAGACAGAGAGAAACGCTAAGATTATTAGGTACTTCCTGATAATTGCTTTCTGTTATGCTAGATCCAGCTCAGCTGTGATCTGTGATGGTCAGGTGTCAGAGGTACAGCTATCATCAATATGCAGAACAGGCTCTATGAATATTATTCTTTACTAATAATGTCCTGGAGAACTCTGAGATTTACTTCAAGCAAGAGTGCTAAAAAGGAAGAAGAAACAAAAAAAAGGTAATATAGAAGGATATATGAAACGTGATAGCAAAGTGGAAGTACCTAGAAGTGTTTTCCCCATCTTCCCAGTAGCAGTGTTTTCTGTCATTATTTTGAATGCTTTGTGCCAAAATAAATGGAAAGGTGTCATGGTTTTGTAATTTTTTGCTATTGGTATTCCACATTATAACATCATGCCAAGCACAGGTAATGAAACTAGTATTAACTCCAGAGAGGAAGATACATCACTGAAGTGATGGATCTGGTCTCACTCTCTCTCGCTGCTGCATGGCAGGGGTGGGTGCACTTCCAAGCCAAAAGCCTAAGTTAAATAGGTCTCAGTTTTGTGAAACTCTCTCTCTTTTATTTTGTTTGATTTATCAGCCTCAATTTCAATTAGATTGTATTACATTGTGTTATCTTGAATTCCGATATCATAGTTAGTAAAATAAGTTTTCCTCCTTAGATCATTGCTGGTGCTCTGCTTTTTTTCCTTTCTCCCTGAGCCCATCTCCCTACCCCTTTCCCTTTTTTCCTTCCCATTTTTGGGAGCCAGGGGACCCACAGGCCTACTGACTCCCCCCTTGTGACGGGCATAGATTGGTCTAGATAACTCCGTGACAGAAGGCAGCACAGCTTCCTAGACAGAGCAGTGCAGGGAGATTGTGTTTTTTAATTCAAAACAGTAATTGAGGATGTACTGATGTATTTATCTACCTTGTATTTTCTTCCATTTTGACTTTTTTTTTGGTTGGTTTTTTGTGTGTGTTTGTGTGTGTGTGTGTGTAAATTTTTGGGGATTTTGTTTGTTTGTTTCTTTCTTTTCCTGATCACGTAACATCCAGTCAGCAGAAATTCTGACACTTCTAACCGCCCTCATGAATTAGTGTGACTGACCAGATTTGGTTCTTGTCCTGGCATCCCTTACTTGTCAGCCAGGTTTGTGTTCCTGCACAAACTTCCTCATGTTTTCCTTCTTTTCCTGTTATTCCTGATTATATTAAAACGTTTCTTGACTAAATTCAAGGAGCAGACACTCTCCTGTCACACACCCTTGTAGTACTACTGTTCATTAAACCACGGTTTGAACTTTCTAGTATAAGGTAGGTTGAATCTAGGTTTACTTGTTTATTGTGATAACTGTTGGGCTGTATAGTTAGTTATTATATGCAGTTCTGGAATTGTCAACTTGTTTGAGAAGTAGCGGCAAAGAAAGGATATTTTCTTCTTCCCACACTGTTAATTATGAATCAATATCCAAAGAGGGTTTTATACATTTATTTGGCATAGCTGCTTTATTAAACTTCTGTAGAGGTTGATTAGTGTCATACTGTTTGTGACAGCTATATAATAAGAAATAATCCTCCATCAGACAGGTTTGTTGTTATAAAGCTTCTCTTAGAGTGTGTCTCCTAGGGATGATTCTAGTTTTTTCTTTTCTTTTTAAGTTTATTTTTTACAAAGGCTACTTATGTGTAAACACTTAAGTTAATCCCTTTTTTTTTTTTTCTTCCCCATCTGCAAATAAGGTTATTTATGTATGTATATGTTAATATGGCTATGTTAAAAATAATCACTGGGATTAGTTACGAGTATTCTACTCACACAAGAAAATGGTAAGAATAACAGTCTGCACACTCACTCCCCATTTTCTCTACAGCCTCATGAATGTTCAGAATGTATGTATGTATTTATACATATACATACACAGTTTTTGCTTCTTATCATAAATAAGAAATGCGGCAGATGCATGTAAGAAGGGTATTACAAAACTACTTCAGAATAGCTGGCACTCATGTCTTTCCTCTGTCTCTTAAATAATCTGCTTCTATGGCTGTTGTCAGTGTTATGGAATGCAGAAACAATCATTCAAAATGATAAGAAGTTAAGGTGTGGGTTAGTTTTCTGATCTATAAGCACTACTGCAAGCTTTCCTATGGAATGCACTCTATAGTCTTATCTGCAAGTTGAAAAATAATTGGGGTGGCCTGCTTTTCCTGATTTGAACATACTGCTGAAGGCTCTAGACACTTGCCATATTGTTAATATATATTTAGATGAAATCAAATTGTGGTTTCAAATACAGAAAAAGGCCACCTGACCTATGTTATAGAATAGAACCACCCTAAAAACAAACAAACAAAAACAAATAAACAAAAAACAGCCTTAATTTCCTTTGAAAAAATAAATGATGTTTACAATAAACTTGTGTAATTATGGCTGAATAATAGGAAATGATATTTGAGTAAACAGATTTTTTTCTGTCAAAATCTTATTTTTGCAGTATCATGAGTGACTGGTATAAACTGATAAAATACACATTAGTATGTACTCTAGCTCTACTTCAGGAAAAACAACAAGAACAAAAATCTCTCAAGCCATCAAAAATGTTTAGAAATCAGACATTGAAAAGTTAAGCAATGTGCAGGACATTTTCAGTTTTAAGGATTTCTTTTGTGTGTTTTGTTCTTTGTTGTGTAAATTTGATCATAGCATGTCTAATATGCTTTAACTGCATTAATTTCAGTCTACAAAAAAGCTAATCTACAGGTTTCATTCATTATTTACCACCAACACCCTCTATAATAGCACAGTCACATATAACTCACAGAGGATTTATAAGACATCCTGAATGAGACTTTAGTTAGTAGGAATTCATGGATATTATTTTTCTTGTTTCAGAAAACATTTTTTTTTTTCCTTTTACTTCCTAAAGAGAGGGGATTTCCACTCAATGCTGGAATAACTTGTAATGTCCTACATGACAAATTGGATTTTGTATTCAGCCCCAGCCCGCACACTATGTGCCCCCTCCTGGCTGCAGGGCCCCTCCACCTTTTGACAAAACCACAAAACCCCAGTCATTATGAAGCAGCCTGTAATGCTGAAATAGAAGTTTGTGTTGTTTCCAGGAATTGAGATGAGAGATTAATCATTGCGGAGTATGTGTGTTGCAGAAGGTGTTGCCATGCACCTGGCAACCTTTTCTTTTAGCTCTGCACCTGTGCTGGACTATCGGGTTAAACCTACCTGGGCCAAAGAACTGTACATGAGTACCAATATGGTGAGCAGAAAAATGGCGTTTATTGCGTTGTGCGATTTACCTATATACCTATCCTACTTCGTCTACGCCCCTCATGCATATATTAACCTTTTGACACCGAGCAAGGGGAGAGTCCTACCACATCACATCCCGAATCCTCGCTGTTGCCTACTACAACAAGCAGGTTTGCACAGGAAGATAAGGGTTCTTGATCAATCCCAGAATAAGCCGATATCACCTTTTTATTAATTCTCTAAACATGTAAATCAAATTTAAATGGGCATTAGTAAGGTAAAGAGAAGCCTTCTACTGTGTAACTGAGATGGAGAAATTTGGATGTGCTACGGAGTTATCTAGATCAATCAACGTTCATGACAGGGAAGCAGTAGGCCCGTGGGCCCCCCGGCCCCAAAAATGGGAAGGGAAAAGGGAAAAGGGGTAGGGAGATGGGAGCTGGACTCAAGGCAACAAACAGAGCAACGGCAACAATCTAAGGAGGAAAACTTATTTTACTATGATATTGGACTGCTAGAAAACACAACATGATACAATCTAATTGAAATTGAGGCTAATAAATCAAGATATAATAATTTCAATATAATTTTTATAAACTCCTCCTTCTTGCCCTTTTCAAAGACCAGAGTGACATTGGTTATCCTCCAGTTTTCAGGCACCACTCCTGTTCTCCAAGACCTGTCAAAGATGATAGAGAGCGGTTCGATAGTCACCTCTGCCAGCTCCCTCAGCACACATGGATGCATCCCATCAGGGCCCATGGGTTTGTGCACTGACTCCACCTAGATGCTCTGGGACCACCCCCTCCTCAACCAGAGCGAATCTCACCATTTCCCAGATTTTCTGTCTTCTCTCCAGGGTCCAGGAGTCCCGAGGGTGAGTCTTTGAAGTGACTTGTGAGTATCTGTTGCAGTTGGTCTGACGCACATCATGGTATACAGCAGTTTTTGTGTGTTTCGGAAGTAAAGCTTTTTCATAAATGCATCTGATGCCTAGTTTGAGTTCTCATACTTACAGGGTAGCCTCTTTTGCAATGAGAATTTAAGTTATTAAGATGTTAGTCACTGAGCAGCTTAAAACTAAACTCTCTCTGGGCTTCAAAATATGATAAAAATAAAATCTGTTATGATAAATAGACACAAAAATTACACTTGCTGCAGACTTGGGACAAAAATTATGTGTTTGTAGGTGTGCTTCCATGTATATAGATGCCGTGTATTTACAACAAAACATAGATATGAAAGGTGAATCTTGAATTAGTTCATCTTAGCTTCAGAACATTAAATTAGTGAACAGGGTAGAGCTGCAGACTAAAAAGACTCAGTGGCTCATACAACAGCAACTACCACAAATGTTTCATTAACAACGACCAAAGAAGACAGTGATGGTCACTGTGAGACACATGCAGTGTGGTCAAAATTTATTCTCTGTCTAGTACGGATAAACTGTGCAATTTTTGTAAAGAGTTTATATAATGTTTGATTGTACCTTTTTTTACTGGTACTTTGAACTTCACTGTGATAGTATTTTGCAAGCACTTTCTAGAGTGGAAATTCTGTTTATCTTACTAAATGTTTTGAACTTTATAATAACATGCAGTGTACTACTGGTCTGTATCAGTTTAAAAAAAATAATAAAAGAAAAAAATGAAATTGTGAAACTTCTTGTGCAGTAAATTGCAAGCAAGGACAAATTTTAAAGAATTGTCCTTGACTGGCTTATATCTGCTAGGCAAAAATAATCCTTCGTGATTTATGATAACAGAAATAATGACTTTATTAAAGACTTGTTCATGCTCATTTTTCAAAATATATAGTACATATGATCATATATTACTGAGTTTTATTTATGCTTCAGTTGTACTATGAAACACACATCATTTGCTTATCTCATTAATTTTGCTCTACAAAAATATTAGGTCATCAACTTAATATTACAAATTCTGTAAGCCAAATTGGAAGAGTGAAACTGAAAATACAGTGGCTTATTTGATTGGAAATATTTTCAATATTTAAAATACTTTTTGGTTGTTAACTGTTTAAATGCCCTTGTCAGTGCCACTTTGCTTTTACTAACTCTACAACTTGTGTAACTAGGAATAATGATGAGTCAAGAGATGGAGCCCACTGAAAAAATAATTTAATTATTTTTCCATTTGATGTAAGGACCTAAGTTAATATTAGCAATATTTTCTGTGAAATTCTGATTTTTACAAATGTTCTTGCACTGGCTCAATTTAACATTGTGATAAATCTCCATCTTTTCAAAAAACTTGCCAATATAGTTTATTATTTACCATTAATATTCTGAAATCTCTTTGAAAAGCAATTTATATTCTCACATGATTGAAGTCTGCTACACATAGCACTAACACATTCTGATATTCTTTTGAATTCATCTTTCTATGAATCGTCCAATGCTTTGCAGTATTAATGTCATTGATCTACATGGAGATGAGAATGCCCTAGAACACATATTTAAGCCTCTGTGTTAACAGAGGAAGGAAGTGTAGTGGACATGGAATTAGTATTATTGGTGTTGCCTTATTAGTGGCCTACCAGTACCTGAAAGGGGCCTAGGGGAAATCTGAGAAGGGACTTTCTGTAAGGGCATGTCGTGACAGGAAGAGGGGAAATGGCTTTAAAGTGGAAGTGGGTATATTTAGACTAGATATCAGGAGGAAATTCTTTACTGTGAGGGTGATGAGACCCTGGAACAAGTTGCCCAGTGAGGCTGTAGATGCCCCCTCCCTAGAGGCATTCAAGGCCAGACTGGAAGGGACTTTGAGTAACCTGGTCTACTGAGAGGTGTCCCTGCCAATAGCAGGGGAGTTAGAACTAGATCTAGAGAACTAGATCAAGGATCCCTTCTAACCCAAAGCATTCTATGCTGATTTTGTTATCAAATTTTATCCTACTGAAATAATTCCTGACATATGTATTTCTTGTATATCACAAATATGGAATATTTCATTGTTTCACTTCTCTTCAGATTTCTCCAACCTACTTACCATTCACTGTTTGTGATCATCTACAAATAGTGAAAAGTTTGTGTTAAGATTATCATAATAACCATCCAAGATGTGCTAAGATTTAAACTGAACAACAGCTTTCTCTATGTTTTGGTAAGAAAATGCCCATCTTGTCTTGGATATCCTGCATAGTATGTGGACTTCTTGAAGAGCTTCATGTAGACCTGGGCAAAAGCCAGGTAGCTATATTAACACTGGCACTATCAAAACATTTCTTATATTCAAGTAAGTTGGAATTGGTGGTTTTCCTTGGCAGATAATATTATTCCATTATAAACTGACTAATATAGGAAGAACTATAACTTCTGGACACTACATTTTTTTAAAATGGGTATGGGGTTCTAGTTTATATTAAGTGTGCCCTGGCAGCTAAAAGCTCCAACCGTACCCTGTGATGCATCAGGCACAGCATTGCTAACTTGCCAAGGGAAAGGCTCTGTCCTGCTGTACTGTATGATGACAAACAGCTGAAGTCACTTAGTTTGTTCAGCCTAGAGAAGAGACTGAGGGGAAATCCCATCTCATCCTACAGCTTTCTCAACATAGGAACAAAGAGGAAGTCACTGATCTCCTCTCTCTGTCACACCTAAAGACAGGACCTGATGGAAGTAGCATCAGGTTGGGTATCAGAAAAAGATTTATCTTTGAGAAGATGGTGAGGATCTGGAGCCGCCTCCCCAGGGAAGTCATCATGTCTGATGGAGTTCAAAAAGCTTTTGAAAAATGGTCTCAAGACATATGGTTTACTTTTTGAGTAGTTCTATATGAAGCCAGGAGTTGATAATACCATGCATCCCTTTTGATTGATTGATTCTAGTTTGCTGCTTATCTCATTTACAGTCTCCACATATTCTATTACTAACTGGTATATATGCTTATCCACATCAGAGATGCATCCAACTCCAACCAAAACTAGAATTTTGTATTTTTCATAGTGGATATTAACTCTTTTTTCCATGTTATGTATGTTCTTAATGGCCATAAATGTGCATTTTTGTAGGTGTTATCCTTATTTCATTGAAACTGATACAACATCTGGAAAGGCTGACAAATACTGGATAAAACTGATACTTTGTTTTCAATTGAGGGTCATATATACAGAGACTTTTTGCTCTTGATTGCTTTGAAAGTGGATTGCCTTAATAGCTACATCTTGTGCTTACTTGTATATACACAGCTTTCTATGGGAAACATACTTTCAATCTCCAGAGCCAGTGTATATGTATTAAGAGAGACATTTCAAATGCTTTCAGACATATTGAATATTCTATGTCAAAAAAGTTTTCACAGTGTCCTGGCTTTCATAGTAATGTTCCATTGCAAATACACATTTAAAAATGATCTGCAGCTCTCTCGTATCAGAATGCTAATGTGAATATTGGAGGCACATAAATGTATACCAACTTCACAAAAACACGTTTTTTGATGAACAAATATGAAGATGGAATTATGAACATCTACTATTGAAAAAATATGTTTTTTTTTTACATTTGAATTTTGATTAAAAATATATTATTCTCTTGTCTTAACTACCAAATAAGAAATCTTTAGTTAAGCGCTAAAATGTAAATGAGTTTCAAGTGCTCATTAAAAACCAGTGATTTGAAGTGAAGTAATGCATTCATCAGAGGGAGAAGATACACCATTTTCTTTTGCACTGTTGTTCCAACATTGTCATGGTTTTATTATTTTTGGTTACTGGTACTCCACATCATAACTTCATGTAGTGCACTGGGAGTTATAGTGTTAATGCTCCAGTTCCGGTTACCTGTCCAGAGAAGAGAAGAACTACATTCCCTGGGGGCCTTTGAGGTCAGAGAGGAGATATAACTCCTGGCAAGGTCACCTGATTGGGCCTTTGTCTCAGCTCTCTTCTCCTGCACTTCTCCTCGCTGCCGCCTGTCCTGACTGTGCGCATCACTTCATTATCAGTGTAAGGCCTTCAGCTTTTCGGACAGTCTCTCTCTCATTATATTTGATTTATTAGCTCAAATTCTAATTATATTGTGTTATAGTGTGTTATCTTACATTCCGATACCATATTCAGTAAATTAGTTTGTTTCTCCTCAGATCATTGCCGCTGTTTTTAATTATTTTGGGGTCCCCTGTTTCCTTTTTGTGAAGCGTGGATTTTGCAAAATCCCTCCGCCCCACTAGTCACAGAACTGGGCCGAACCAGCCCGTAAACCATTGACAAACATGTTTCAATTTTTTCATCTGAACATTTAATAAATGTTAATTTATTATTTAATAATGTTAATGAATAAAATTCAAATAGCCATAATACTACATCTTTTCAGTTGTTAGCTGTCAATAGATTTATGGGCTGGTTCGACCCAGTTCTGTGACTAGCAGGGCGAAGGGATCCACAGATCCGTGCCTCCAGAAAGGGGAAACAGGAGACTCCGCATAATTAAAAACAGCAGCAATGATCTGAGGAGAAACCAACTAATTTACTAAATATTGTATCGGAATGCAAGATAACACACTATAATACAATATAATTAGAATTGAAGCTAATAAATCAAATATAATGAGGGAGTGTCCAAAAGGTGGAAAGGCCTCACGATAAAGCTGAGGTGAGATGTGCAGTTGGGTTGAACAGCAGGGAGGGGAACAGAAGAAAAAAGGGACATCAGGTAACCTTGTCAAAAATTATATCTCGTCTCTGAATGGAAAGTGTTCTGGGAAATTTTGTTCTTCTTCTCTTCTGGACAGGTGCCTGAAACTGAGGCATTAACTCGTTAACTCCCAGTGCACTACATGATGTTATGATGAGGATTAAACATAATAACCAAAATCATAAAACCATAACATTAGCATTTCTGCATGAACTACCACCAACTGTGATAATTAAAGTTGGTAGTGATGGTGGTGATTCGTAGAAAAAAAATACTGTCTTCCATCACCTACAGCAACTAATTCAAGACAATAAGTTAATAATACATTCTAAAAAAAAAGCTATCCCACATATTCTGTGGCATTAAATGTTGACAATGCCAGTATTTTTATGTTAATAAGCAAATTACTAGTACATTTGTTTGAATAGAGGATTGAGGAAAAAATGAAAAGCAAGCATCTGCTACAGTGTCATGGTTTAATATCACTTGCTTCAGACCATATAAGATTATGGACAATTGCATTCAGGAATGACATCCATTTAGTTCTGCAGGTGTCCGATTGATTTGGTGCACTATTTCTGTTTAGGATATTGTTACCAATATAACTATAAAGAAGGGAGCAATGGTTAGAGTAATAAGGAAGTGGGACAGAGCTAACCATAGAAGAGAAATGAATCAAATCACTTAGAGGAAAAACGTAGAAAATGTGAAGTCCATAGCTGTTTTCTGAAAATGTATGCTAAGGCATAAGTGATCAAAATTATTTCTTTCGAGTGTTGATCAGCAACATGGTAGAGATGAAAAATCAAGATGTTTTCTTCCTGCTGCTCAAATAAAAAATGAATATAACTAAAAATGAGTTATCTGAAAAGAATGGGTCAAGGTTCTTTAAAGGTGTTTTTAAATATTTGCATTATTTTTAATGCAAGAGCAATATGACCAATGATTTAAAATATGGAGTCACAGAATAGTTTAGTGTGGAAGGTCCTTAAAGTTAATCTAGTTCCAAGCCTCTTACTGTGCACAGGACCAAGTTTCATTAGTCCACACTGCTCAAAACCTCATCCAGCCCGGCCTTAAACACTTGCAGGAATGGGGCATCCACGTTTATGGACAACCTGTTCCTGTGCCTCACCACTCTCATAGTAAAGATTTTCTTCCTTATATGTAATCTAGATCTACCACCTTTTAATGTAAGGCTGTTTAGTCCTGTCACTATATTCCCTCATAAAGAGTCCTTCTCCAGCTTTTCTGTAAGTCACTCTTAGGTACTAGAACGCCACTCTGAAGCCTACCCAGCACCTTCTCTTCTCTAGATTGAACACACAAACTCCTTTCAGCCTTTCTTCATAGGAGAGGTGCTCCAGCACTTTGATCATGATCATGGTCATCCTCTGTATTTGTTCCAACAGATTCCCATCTTTCTTATGCTGGAGAGTCCAGAAATGTGCTCTAGGTTCTCTAGGTGAGGTCTCACAGGAGCAGAGTAGGGGAGAATCACATCCTTTGTTCCACTAGCTGCACTTCTTTTGCCACATTGCCAGGTCACATTGAAATTCTCATCCACCAATTCCCTCAAGTCATTCTGTACAAGGCTGCTCTCAATCTATTCATCCCCCTAGTTTGTACTGATGTTTACTGTTGACCCAACTCAAGACCTTTCTCTTGGCTATGCTGAATTCCATGGTGTTTCCATGGGCTCACCACTCAAGCCTGTCAGGGGTCCTCTGGATGACATCCCTTCCCTCCAACATGTCAACTGCACCATTCAGCTTGGTGTCATTTGCTCTTATTCCCAGTACCAATTCCAATATCAGTGCCTGAGGAATACCACTTGCCAATGGTTTCCACCTGGACATCAAGATATTTATCATAACCCTGAGCATGACCATCCAGCCAATTCCTTAACCACTGAATGGTCCATCAATCAAATCCACATCTCTCTAATTTAGAGATAAGGATGGCATGCAGGACAGAGTCAAATGCTTTGTACAAAGAATCATAGAATCACAGAATCACAGAATCGTAGGGGTTGGAAGGGACCTCCAGCAATCATCGAGTCCAATCCCCCTGCCAAAGCAGGTTCCCTACACCAGGTCGCACAGGTAGGCATCCAGGCAGGTCTTGAATATCTCCAAAGAAGGAGACTCCACAACCCCCCTGGGCAGCCTGTTCCAGTGCTCCGTCATCCTCACCGTAAAGAAGTTCTCGTGCACATTCGTGCGGAACTTCCTATGCTCCAGTTTCTGTCCGTTTCCCCTTGTCCTGTCTCCACACACTGCTGAAAAGAATCTGGCCTCGCCACCTTCCCCCCCACACCTTAGATATTTATAGACCTGGATAAGGTCCCCTCTTAGTCTTCTTTTCTCAATTTTTCTCAATTCTCTTTTTAATGCACCCCAGAATGCCATTGGCCTTTTTGGCCATGAGGGCACACTGCTGGCTCATGGCCAACCTGTCGTCCACCAGGACACCCAGGTCCCTCTCTGCGGAGCTCCTCTCCAGCAGTTCATCCCCCAACCTGTACTGTACAAGTCCAGATAGATCACATCAATTACTCTTTCCCTTATTCACTTACACTGCAACCCCATTTCAGGTGGCCACCAGGTATTTCAGGCATGACATACCTTTTGTGAAGGCACATTGACTGTTAACAATCACCTCTCTCTTTTCCCATGTACCTTAGCATAGTTTTCAGGAGGATCTGCTCCTTTATACTGTCAGGCACAGAGGTGAGAGTAAGTAAGTGGCCTATAGTCTTATGTTTCCAATTCCCAAATTAGTGGGAATTTCAGTCATTTGCCACAGCTTTTCAATTATAATGGACAGTGTCTTAGCAATTGTGTCTGGCTTTGCCTTTCCTAACCTGATCCCTGGCTACTCATAATTTTTCTGTATTCCTCCCAGGTTATCTGTTTTTACTTTCATATACGTGTATGAAGACTATTTTATGAAGATAATACTGAGGATTGATTAGTGTGAATGATGATAAGTTCCGTGATTGCTAAATGCTGTCAGCAAATTAATTCAATGAAACTTTGTTCTATTTGATGTAAGCAATGCTTGTATCAGACATAACAGATCCATATAAAGTATGTTCAACATTTTCATTTTTACTCTCAAAACTTTCTTAAGGAGTAAAATACGTGCAAAGTTAGAACATCTAAATTAGTGAGCAATGATTTACAGTGGAAGTATGTTTCTCCAGGACTGCAAGGTAGTAGAAACTGGAGGTTTTTTTGAAGTATATAAAACACTACCAGAAAAAAAAAGAAGAAAAAACAAAATTTTTTGCATAGTAGCCACTGCTTCAGAATTAGGTGTTCAGAACTAAGTATTATTTTATTATCATTAAAGGGAATTGTTTACACTTGATTAAAGTTTTCCTTTTTTGCATCTCATTAGTTTGACTATCTGCCTTTGAGAAATGGCTGTTAACTCTGAATGCATCTGTGGCAGCACCATTACATTTTTCATCACTAAAACGTACTCTTGTTCCTTTTCTTGAGGGGCAAATATTCCATGCCCTCTGGAGAAGAGGGAGGAGACATGATATTACCTAATATGCTAGTTATCACAGTCTTCAAGTGGATCAACTCAGTTTCAGGGGAACGCCACCTCAAGTAAAGACACTGGGTTTTGAGAAGCTTGTATATTTCTTTGGTACTAATGGGCTTTTGAAATCTTTGAAATAACTGGAAAAAAAATTAAAAAAAATAAATAAATAAACTTAGGAACTGGACTTTTATTTAAAAGCAGACAGATCTATGGCCTTTCTCTGTGGAAGAGCAGTCCTAAGTCAGGAACTCCTCTGCTGTTATCTTTGTAGGCCTTCTTTGCTCCTAAGTGGAAAAGACTATAAAAGATATCATTCATGAAGAAAAGGTTGAATATTCCTATTGTATCCATTCCTGAAAGGACTTTTTTTTTTTTTTTTTTTTTTGGACTACAGAAATAGGTATAGAAATTGGGATCAAAATGTTATCAGATAATTCATTCCCAAATTGCAGCTCTGCATTTAGATTATATCAGTTTGTACCAAGACTAAAAGATGAATAAAATTTTGCCTTGTGATGTGGTTTTCATGCAATTATGTCCTGAAGGACAAACAGGACAAGGTTTTCAAATCCCTCAGCATGCATCAGGAACATGCTAACATAAAAAGATTCTAAAATGGAAATTCTTATTTGTGCAGGAAGCAGATATATAGAAAAAGCTGTATTTCATGAAAGTAGTCTGTTATGGTTTTATGGTTTTTGGTTATCAGTATTCCACATCATAACATCGTGTAGTGCACTAGGAGTTAAAGAGTTAGTGCTCCAGTTCTGGATACCTGTCCCAGAAGAGAAGAAGAACTACATACCCCAGAGGACTTTGTGTTCAGAGAGGAGATAAAGCCCCTGGCAAGGTCACAAGACCAGGCTCTCCTCCCTGCTGCTCATCTCAACTGCGTGTCTCGTCTGAGCATTAAAGTAAAGCCTTCGGTAAAATGTGTAATGGAAGGTCTTCAGTGGATTGTTGGCACGTGAAAAACTTAAGACTGAATGTTTACTGGAAGTAAAAATGTGACAAAAGAATGGTGGTGGAGGAATCAGTATTTTTTGGAACAAGTAAGAAAATGAGGAGATGATTGTGTATAAATGAGTTGATGGTCAGGACATTAGTCTGGTCAGTCCCAATGCCGCATCATTACAGACTGTCATAACTTCTTGCCCATTTGTTTTACTTTTGCCCATTTACTGTGTGTTGTTTTGTGCCATTTTCTGTAGTCTTGCCCTCTATTCTGTGGGCAGGAAGCAGGCAGAGAGAGGAATATGATTCACTACTGAACTCAAGCTGGATTAGCCAGTGAGTAACAGGAGACCAGAATATATAATAAAACCAAGTTGAAACTGAAGACTGTATATTGGAGCCTGAGGTCTGGGCATGAACTTTACACAGAATTCAAGTATGTTTAAGGGTCTGAGGGACTCATGGCTGTGTGTGGGCCTATGATCTCAAGCATGAGGTTATGTTCATGTTCAACTAGTGAATTCTAATTGGTCATAGAATCATAGAATCATAGAATCATCAAGGTTGGAAAAGAACTACAAGATCATCCAGTCCAACTGTTCACCTATCACCAATAACTCCCACTAAACCATGTCCCTCAACACAACATCCAATCGTTCCTTGAACACCCCCAGGGTTGGTGACTCCACCACCTCCCCGGGCAGTCCGTTCCAGTGCCTGACCACCCTTTCTGAGAAGTAATATTTCCTAATGTCCAGCCTGAATCACCCCTGCTGCAGCTTGAAACCATTCCTTCTAGTCCTATCACTAATGACACGAGAGAAGAGGCTGACCCCCAGCTTACTACAACCTCCCTTCAGGAAGTTATAGAGAGCAATAAGGTCTCCCCTGAGCCTCCTCTTCTCCAGGCTGAACATTCCCAGCTCCTTCAGCCTCTCCTCATATGGCCTGTGCTCCAGACCCCCTCACCAGCTTTGTTGACCTTCTTTGAACACGTTCCAGGGCCTTGATGTCTTTCTTGCAGTGAGGGGCCCAAAACTGGACACTGTACTCGAGGTGAGGCCTCACCAGTCCTGAATACAGGGGGACAATCACCTCTCTGCTCCTGCTGGCAACACTGTTTCTGATGCAAGCCAGGATGCCGTTGGCCTTCTTGGCCACCTGGACACACTGTCGGCTCATGTTCAGCTGAGCATCAATCAATACCCCCAGGTCCATTTCCTCTACACAGTCTTCCAGCCATTCTGCCCCAAGCCTGTAGCATCACCTGGGGTTGTTGTAGCCGAAGTGCAAGACCCAGCATTTGGTCTTGTTGAACCTCATCCCATTGGCTTCAGCCCAGCTCTCCAGCCTGTCCAGATCCCTCTGTAGGGCCTCACCACCCCCAGGCAGATCCACACTTCCAGCCAACTTGGTGTCATCTGCAAACTTACTGAGGGTGCGCTTGATGCCCTCATCCAGGTCATCAATAAAGATATTGAAGAGGACAGGGCCCAGCACCAACCCCTGGGGAACACAACTCTTCACCAGTTGCCAGCTGGATTTAACTCCATTCACCACCATTCTCTAAGCCCGGCCCTCCAGCCAGCTCCTTACCCAGCCAAGAGTGTACCTGTCCAAGCCATGGGCTTGGTCAGATGGAGTAAAGGAACAAGCTTGGTTCTGTTTGTCTTTTGTTTATCATTTTCAGAATAACATGTTCAGCATTGTTGAACCTGTCTGGACCTACCAGTGGGAAGAGTAGCAGTAAGGAGCAAATCATCTCTAAACGCATCATCAAATTTTGCTTTCCTTTACAGTCTAACATGGAATGGAGCAATCTGACCTATGTAACGGTACAGTCTTGGCAAGTTTGCAGGTAACAAAAGATGAAGAGCAGCTGGTGATACAACTAATGGTTGTTCAGCTTTATACCATTCCCTTGAGTCCTATCCCCGGGCAATAGATAGAGATCAGCGCCTCTTCCTTGTGAGGAGCAGTAAGACCACACCTCAATTACCTCTTCTCTAAGCTGAACAAACCAAGTTACCTTAGTTATTCCTCATACACTAGTAAGAAATTTAAAGTACATGGTAATGTGTAATTAAGCAATGAAATGATTATGCTGTGTAAACAAGTTCAGTAAGAAGTTAGACAAACTCAAAAAAACAAATCTTGGAGAGCTTTGCAATGCAAATATGTCAACAACAGTTCAGAAAAATTTTGATTCTCATGGGCCACTGAAGTTCATTAAATCTCAGGGAACACTACTGTCTGTCACTGTATACTTGGCATAGTGTTCCGTTTTTCCTGGGAAATAAGTTATTTGGTAATAATTAGTGGGACACTTGGATTAGGCAGATATTCATTAAGAATCAGTGTTTCTTAGGAACTTCTCCGGAGACTATATGTTACCAATACAAACCAATGTTTAAATACGCTGAGTAGAATCAAAAGCTGTTGTACATTTCATGTTATCTGTTTTTCTTTCAAGTTTCTTGATTAACTTCTCATCTCTTTTCTTGTTTCTTTTTTTTTTCTAACTATATCTGATGTATACCCGCAATTTTAAATATAATCTTTATTGCGCATTATAAAACTGTTTATCTCAAATATTCTCATTTGTAAGCTTGCTGATGCTCCCTGCTGTGAACAACAGAGAAAATAATTGTTTTTTCCTTTTTTTTTTTTCAATCATTAAACATACTTATTAGTTATTTAATCTCACTTATATGACCTGAATGTAAGATTGCTATTAGAAGTATTAAAATACTTCAAATTCTTTACCCTTAAAGTAAGATCAGACTGTACTCCATGATAGCTTTCTAATAATTCTATATGGTCTCTACACACCAGAGAATGACTCTTCTTGTGCATGTTAGACATTCAGGGTAAGGAAAAATGCCATCTGAATAGAATACAGATAATTAACCTAGAATGAGATTCTAGCCTTCACAATGTGTAGTGGGTTGTCACTGGCCAGGAACCAAACACCCACACAATCTTTCACTCCGTCTCCTGGTCAGCAGGTTGGGCAGAAAACAAAAGGAAAGCAGGAAGACTCATGGGTTGAGACAAAAATGATTCAACAGGTGGAAAAAAAAAAAAAACAAAAACACACACACAAAAAAAACAAACAAAAAACAAACAAGCAAACAAACAAAAAAAACACCTGCATGGGCAAGAACATTGAGGAAGGAATTTATTTGGTACTTCCCATAGGAACACAGACATTTAATTGCTTCCTGAAAAACAGATTCACAGCACACGTAACAGTTACTTGGGAAGAGAAGTGTCATAACCATAACCATTAATATTCTCCCTTCCTCCTTGTTTCTTTGAAAATTTATTTCTGATCTTATTTCTTATTTCTGATATTTGCATGTTATCCAGGGTAAAGCAAAAGCTGTGAATACAAGCAAAGTATCGAATTAATTCACTACTTCCCATCTGCAGGCAGATGTTCAGCTACTTCCAGAAAAGCAGACCTCCATCTTGTGTAATGGTTACTTGGAAGACAAATGCCATTAATCAGAACGTAACCCATTCCTCCTTCTATCTCTAATTCTTATTGTTGAGTGTGACATCTTATAGTCTGACTTTGTCCCCTCCCAGATCCTTGTGCACCCCCAGCTTCCTCACTGAAAGGACAGCATAAGAAGATTAGACCTTGACTCTATATAAGCCCTGTTTAACAATAATTAAAACATTCATGTGTTATTAATGTTTTGATATAAAATACAAAATATACCACTGCATGATAGGAAACACTTCTTTACAGAAAGGGTAGCTAAACACTGGAATGGGCTCCCCGGGGAGGTGGTTGAGTCACCATCCCTGGATGTGTTTAAGAGCCGTTTGGATAAAGTGCTCAGAGATATGATTTAGCAGAGGGTTGTTAGAGTTAGGGCACTATGGTTAGGCTGCGGTTGGTCTTGATGATTTTTGAGGTCTTTTCCAACCTGAGTAATTATATGATTCTATGATTCTGTGTCCTGCTATGAAGAGAATTAAATCTATCCTTGACAAAATATTTCATGGAATACAAATAGTATCACTGATATGCAAAAATATGTTATTTCAATATACTGAATAAAATCAGAAAGTATGCAACTTCTTGTATCTATGTGTATCTATGTAACTTCAAAGTTCTTTGTTTCTAGAGAGAAAACAAAATTAAACTCTGCACAGATTGAAATGCATTGATTATAAAAAGTGGCAAGGATAATAACAGCATTAAACTGTGCAGAGTACCTCATAACACTATCATATTTTTAGTCTTTTTTGATTTCAGCTTTGTAGCAATCCAATTTAAATGAAAGAAATCAACAATGACTGTTGCTCGTTTGGTTTCCATTTAATATCTGATCTGTATTTTTGCATATGTGTAAAAGGAGCAGTAACTGGGTCTTGCAAGAAAAAATAGATATCTAAGTACTCTAAACCAAAGATAAATACCAAATGGTAATTCTTAAGTATCACTCAGTGTCATTTATTCCTTAGCAACAGCATCACATCAAAAGTCACAGAAATTATTGCCCAGTTTTAGTTCAGTAGTTGGAAATAAATTACTTGTACATCTCTTGTGAATTGTTACCCACTTGAATGCACATAAATCAGATAGAAAAAAAAGAAATTACTCCTGAAATATTCATATGCCCATATTGTTCATTCAAAGTAACATTTAATCAATGGAAATTTAAATTTCCATACAGTTTCCATAAATTTCCGTACAGTTAATATCTCAAAGATAACCTTCCGGCACTCCGAATTACTAATTACACAGAATCTGACCTGCAATTCAAAGCTGTTTTTTGTTTTTTTTTTTTCCCTGTAAATTCTTGGTAAAGCATGATATATACATTTTACAAAGACAAAAAAAAAAAGAAAAAAGAAAAAAGTAAGCATATATCTCATATTATGTGGACACAAAGTTCTTTGTTTTTTTGTTTGTTTTTGTTTTTTTTGGTTTTTTTACTAAAATCACATAAATAAAGGTGGTTGCTTTAAGCTTGTTTATTTGTGTTCAAGTCCATGTTCAATGGGTCCTGGAGAACCCTGATCTAGGAGTTTGTCTCCCTATCGAAAGCCTGGGAGGCTTGAACTAGATAATATTTAAGTTCTCTTCCAACCCAAACTTTTCAAATTCTGTGTAAAACTTGGGTCTTATCAGCTTTAAATAGCAGCACTAACAAGAGTTAGTATCACCTGGAGAGAGAAAGTTAGGAATCTTTTGTTTTCACTTTGGAATGGAAATTTAAATGATTTTAGTTTGTTCTGTCCTCTAAGTAAGTCATCAGTTCTCTTTAAGAGGTTAGTGTTTTGACATTTTTGTCCCTGTTAATATAAAATGTATGTTTATAATGGCAAGCTTGAAAACATGTCAGGGATTCACAATTTCAACACTTTTAGATGTTTCAGTCCTACAGAAAACAGAGGAGAGACAGAGATACTTAAAAATGCATCAGCTTGAGATTTTTTTCAGTGATAAATATTTTTAGAACTCATCTAGGATGTATTTTTTTTATGTTCCTTTTATATTTTTTCGGAAGATCACATTTACTTGATTTCAGCATTAATTTTCAGATTATTTGAAGAAAATAAATGGTAAAACATACAGGGTGGGTTCTTTGTTATGCATGGAAAAAATGGTAGTTATAAAAGTTATCTTTTCTTTAATGTATATTGGAAACTGTTATAGCTTTAAGATATATAAGTAACATTTGTTTGTATTTCCTCCTGGAATTAAGTCCATTAAAGTTGTTCAGATGCGATTGGTGGATTTCTGTGATATCATTGGAATCATATCCTGTGTAATGGTTTTATGATGCTTGGTTATCAGTATTCCAGATCCTAACATCATGTAGTGCACTAGGAGTTAAAGAGTCAATGCTCCTAGCCCATAAACCATTAACATCCTGTCTGGCCATAATTCCAATATTCTTTTCCTGTCGTGATGAAGTTCTGAGAATGCATATGAGAATTACTGTGTATGAAAATTTATTTTCACGTTCTAGAAAACACCTAATGGAAACCTTTTTCTGCAAGTTGTATGCTTAGAGTAAGTTGCATTTTTTAAAGATGGGACCATTTTAGTGAGAGTTAGGAAATGAGTAGACATCTTCTCAAGGAACAATATGCATTGTATCTGACACTGTCTTTTTTCAACCATATAAACTTTCAAGGAATTTTACAGGAACACCTCTGCAAAAGCTAAAGATATTTTGATTATGAAAATGAAATATTGCAAAGTATTATAGTCTTAATTTCAGCTGAGATGGAATTAAGTTCTTTACGGTGTCTTGCATGATTATGGGTTTTTTGCTTTGTTTTGTTTTGTTTTCTAGGAGAAAAAACATGTTAATACTACACCTATGTTTATAGTTGCTGCTAAGCCATGTTGTACAGAGCTAACACCATTCTCAGTGCTGGACTGTTTTGTGGGGGGCAAAAGGCAGGAAGAGAACAGAGTCTGGACAGCTGACTTAAACTGGACAAAGGGGTATTCCATACTGTATGACATACAGAACAAGTTTTGTAGGGGGAGGGGATTTATCTCACTCTTCCACTGCTTGGAGGACTAGCTGGGCGTTGGTTGGGGGCTAGTGAACAATTGCTTGTGCATCACTTGTTATATACATTCATATATATATATATATTATCATAACTATTATCCTTTTCCTTTTCTCTATCTTAGTATATAGTTCTATCTCAACCCACTACTTTTATTTTATTTTATTCTGTTTGTTTGTTTGTTTGTTTGTTTCTTAGTTTTTCTGTTCTCTTCCAAGTCCCACTGGGAAGGGTATGGGGGGAGTGAGCAAACAACTGTATGGTGATTAGCCATCTTCCAGGTTAAACCACAACAATTATTGATGGTAATATGACTCAGAAATCACAACTGATAATAAAATATTTCATACTTTTAGATGTTAGATCTGTTCCCGTAATCACAGTTTTTCAGAGCTATCTGCAAGGAAGTATTCAAAGAGATTGACATTTAGATAATTATTTGTTAACGTGCATGGCTTCCTTTTTAGAATATCTACATCTCCTGCTTATTTAGCTGCAAAACAGTTGTGGTTAATAGTAGCAATTTTTTTCCCTTGTTTTCACTGGGACATCTCCAGAGCTAACTTCTTTGCAAAATGATTTCAAAAGAGATAATAATTTGTCTGGATTAGCACTAAAATATTTGATCACGTACTATCGTATTTCTCTAATTCTAAAGTATGAAAAGCTTTTAAAATCAGAGTTTCTTGGAAATTTCATTACTTAATTTTCATACATTGAAGCTGATAGGTAGGAAGTCCAAAATATTAATGGAAAATAAATACTAAGGAAAATGTTATAGACAAGGAAACACTCAACAACAGAAAGAAACAGAAAGCATCGAAAACAGAAAGAATCTAAGTTATTATTCGTATTTTCAACACACTTTGAAGTACACACTTAAATAATATATAGAAGAAATAATACTCTAAAAATCCAGCCATGACAGTGGAGGTAATCAATCAAAGGAGTTTTCCAACAAGAGGTAAATTAGATTCTATCCTAAGACGGTTAAGACCAGGAATTGAATCAGTATTAAAACAGTTCAGAAATTTCCTACTGAAACATAGACATTTGTAGAAATTATTTTGTTTTCACCCCGGACTTTTACCAAATTCTCTGAATATTTTTCATTAAGAAC
Organism: Alectoris magna; assembly: GCA_030625065.1. Taxonomy (NCBI): domain Eukaryota; kingdom Metazoa; phylum Chordata; class Aves; order Galliformes; family Phasianidae; genus Alectoris; species Alectoris magna. Next base: position 38,412,657 of record CM060560.1, read on the forward strand.
TGTTGCCTTTGTTTAGGAATAACTTACCCTTGTTTAGGAATAACTTACCCTTTAGGTATGTAATCTTAACATTCTTAACTACTCCCCAGACTCTCTGGTTGTATTGCTGCAGATTGCTGTAGATCACGGGAGTCAAACCTTTTGGCTTGCCCAGGCCATACTGAATGAACAAGAATTATCTTGGGTCACATACAGAAAGGTCCTTCCATAAGTGATGTCTCTTATTTATTTTCATGGAAATTACAACTGATACAAAGAGCACATTTGCACTGTATGATAGGACAAATTCTCATCTGGAAATAACTTTTTTTTGTATACAGTCACCGCCATTACCTATGCGTTTTCACCACTGATGAACAAAAGCCTACATGCCATGCTCATAAAATCTGCACCAACAAAGGTGACCCACTGTCATTGTCACCAATGCTGAAGTGCACCACCACTGCCTCACTGTGCTCACATGCACTGTTTGGTTGTCATAAACATTCAGCGTCAATGAGAGTCAATGGCTGCAGTTTTTTCAGCATGGATAAATTCAGTTCCACCCCTTTGTTTCATATGCATTTCTGTGTCAAATGCCATTTTGTCAGACTGCTCTTCTACTGCCCTTTGTTGCATGGCAATGAAATGTAATGTAGTACTGATGAGAAGGTTTATCCTCTACTGCCATACCACCAACATCTGCCTCTGATGTCATGGGTGAACATAATAAAACAGGCAACATTACTTTCAGAGAAACCCTCATAAATATACAATATCTTAAACATATAGCAACAACAACAACAACAACAACAACGAATATTTTTCTTAAAACAGTTAATTTGTTTGGTTGGTTGATTTTTATTTTTTTTTTTTCTTTTTTTAATGGAGCAAAAGCATAACACTGGGGGGATATTTGACTCATTCCTCTGGGTTACTGGGTTGCAGTGTCAGAGTCCCATATTCTCTGACCAACTACTTTTAGGTATTCTGTGTGTAGAGGGTGCAATGCGATGTTTAATATATGTATATATATATATATAAGGTGTATTAAATATTACGTAGGACTTCTGATTTGACTGAGTGACACAAAATATGATGAAATTACAAGTATGAACTACACTTAACAAAGTAGAGGAATTGCCATACAAAATTCCATCACAATACCAATGTGATTCCAATTGCTATCTTAATAATATGTTCTTTGTCATGATGCCAGGTGTCCCCAGCGTCTAGGAAGGAATATTTGGATAGAAACCAAGCTCACTGTTATCTTCAAAACCCTTTTGATAATTCTTTAATTTTTATACTCTGTGTCAGTACGAAGTGCAATAATTTGATGAAAAATAGAGGAACAATTAAGTAGTGATTTGTTTGAAGAGCTAATGAAAACATATTTATTATTTCACAATCTATGTCCATGTGAATTTATATATACATAGCAGTGCCTTCTATTTATTTCCATGGAAGCTATAACAGATACAAAAAGAACAATACTACAGTCTGATGGGGCAAATTCTCAGCTACAAAGCTTGATTTTTCAACAGTCACCTCACTTGTGAGCCAAATAATAAAAGAGGAGGCATTGCTTTTGGAGCAGCCTCATATGCTTACAATTTAGATGACATCATGGTGAAATGCAGGCCACATTTACAGCAGCGATTTTGTTAATATCACAGTCACAATATTAATTTCAGTAACATTGAATTACCTTCAGTCTTTCTGAACCAGCATTTGAAAGATTGGTTTGTGTAATGTGCTGTAAATCAGATATATGTTATTTCCATGAGTTCATGCAAATAACCTATCTGCTAATAATTAAAATATTAATTAAAATACTTAAATTAGGCTTGTGAAGATAGAGCCCTAGGTTTTATAAAGCTGAAGAAGAAATTTGTTTTCTGGCTCTGTTAGAGGAACTACAATTTTTTGCAATTCAAAAAGGAGTAAAAGTGAAAATGCTTAATTATCAGGCATTGCTGGAAGGCACCCATCATTTATAAGTGGAATTCAGAAAGCATTCAGGACCTAGGCTTCCAACATTGTATACAGAATAAGACATACAATGAGGATTTGATTTTATATTCAGACCTAAGAACTCATTTACATCTTTCTCAAAACTAAAAGCAAATAATGTCCAGATGTAAAATAGAATTAATCTGACCCTTGGCTTAATTTAATATATCAAATGTGTCAGAATTTGAGTCAGACCATGTAATTGTATCAGGCACTAAATGCCTTCCTTACTTTGCTATTAAAAATAGCTGGTTACTATATTTTCCTTCTTAGCCTAAAGAAATTGGATGCCATTTTGAGAATTTTGTAAATCTGACTTCACTATTGCCAATTATCATTATTTCTTTGTGGTATGTTTTATCAGAAATCCAGTGGAAACCTTCAAAAGTAAGGAGAAACTGAATTTCAAACTAGGTCTACTTTTCAATAAAGGGTGTAAATATCACCAGTACAAAATAATAGTAATGATAATAATAAAAAGAATAAAATAACATAAAAAAAAATAAAAATTAAAAAAAAAGGAAAAGGATATCCCATAGTCATGAAAGATTTGTTGTTGTTGTTAATTATTGGGGGGAAAAAAAAATGAAGGAGGAAAAACCTGGAGCTATTTAAAATATTTATAGGCAGAGATAAAGCAGACAGTGTTCATAAGGAGAATTTATATGGTCAGTGTTCAAGTGTCTACCAGAATACTTTGTCTGAAGTCATTCTACGTTTCCATAAATTTGTGCATTGTGCTTCTGGAAATAATGGTGGAAGGCACTAAGGAAAGAATTGCATTAAAAAGGTAATGGAATCAAAGGATGCTTATTGAAAAGAAAATGCATAAAGTGTGGGGGAAAAAAAAAAGAAGCGAACAACAAAGACAAAAATAAGCAAAAAACAAACCAATGAAGCACTCCCACACACAGTGGCAATTTTTGTTAACTTTTGTGTTATTTCATGTGTGTTACATGAATATTTTATAAAGAAAAGAGAATGTAAACAATTAAAATAATTTTAATTGAAATATTTTTTTTTCTTTATAAATAAACATAAGTGTGATGATAATAGCCAAACACAAATTACTTTATCAATATTATTAAGAAAATTGTGTAAAACTGACCCTATGATGGGAAAAAATATTTTTATTATTCTTTTAGATTTACTAACCAGACTACTTTTTAGTGTTATTTTCCTTCTGTTTTGGTTTCAAATATATGCTTCTCAAAAATACTCATCCAATTTCTTCACCAATTTCCTCTTTTGCCTGCAAAACTCCATCAATATAATTCCAAATTATGTGAAATCAAGATTAAAGGTAACATAATGGAAAGCAGCATATTTACTTATAACCTTGATATGCAATATTGTTTTTCTCTTCCTCTCACTACAATTTTCACCTTTCTAGGAATGGTGGAAACATTCACTTACTTGATATCATATGAAAATGTCCTTCTACGGCTCTCATATTTTTTCTCAGCTTCACTAAATTAACTTTGGGAACAACCAAACGTTCTAACATTCCCAACAGCTAACAGCCCGAGTAGTCTCTATTAAAAATATTTTTTGTTTTACATAGTCAAACAATGGAAATGATTGAATTAACCTCTTATATTTTTTAATGCTATATTAATTTTCTACATTTTTCTCAAAAAAAAAAAAAAATAACAACAAGCAAAAAAACCCACCTCATTCAACTTTGCAATTGCAATTAAAATTAGATTATTTTGCATTTAATTTTTACATGTAAAGTACTAAATTTTAAGATGGTCTATATGAGTTTTCATATTATTTAAATAGTGTTTTCAATAAATTTTCAGACCAAAATTGTCCTTTTTTATTTTCTTGATACAGCACACATCACTTGAATACATGAGAAAAGTGGAAGAAAAAGTCCTGAAGCTGGATGTTCTTGACCACATCTTCAGCTATAGTGTGCCTGCTGATCCTCCCTGGGATGAGACAAGGAACATGAGTAGGGACTGAGAAAACTGCAATAAAGTATTAGCATGCTTTTTTGTACCCAAGAGGATGACAGAAGAAGATAAACAGAATCTCCAAAAAGAGTTCAAAGAGACAGTGACCTATGTCCCATAACAGAGGATGGAAAGATAAAAATCTCCCTTAAATGGCTGGTTACTTTTGCTAGTGATAGAAAGGTTTGTTTTCTACTTGTAATTGACTAGAAAACACATACAATGATCTTGAAACTGAGAAAGGAGAACACATAATGGACTGATTTTATTTATTTATTTATTTATTTATTTGAACAAAATTTTCAGAGTAAGAAAATACTAAAGCAAGAGCAGCTCTCTCAGCAAATTACCCTCTGGTGTCAATGAACATGATTTTAGCCTAAACAACAATTATACATAGTTTACTGAAGGAGAAAGTCTAATGATTGCAAATGAAAATATATTTTATAAAGATATAGAACAATTATTTACTAACCTAGTGAGAAGAGTTTTAATATTGCCTGGAAGATGGTTGCATGGGTCGGGTAGGTAAGGAGGAAGCATGAAAGAAGAGGCTCTTGTGGACTAAGGGAAACTTTCACATACCTCTTTGAAAGATATTCGGAGCTTTCCTTAAACATCTGTATACTGATACAAAGTACATAGAGAATCAAAGAGAAAGAACTTGAAATTCTTGTGCTGACACAAGTCTGTGTGATGATGGGAATCACAGAGTTTAGGACTTTCAAGAAACTCTTGAAACACTTGCAGCCCAGAATGCCAACTATATCCTGGGCTGCATTAAAAATGGGATGGCCAGCAGGGAGAAGAAGGTGATTGTCCCCCTCTACACAGCTCTTTTGAGGCTCCATCTGGAGCACTGCGTGCAGGCCTGGGGCCTCCAGCACAAGAAACATGAGGAGCTCTTGGAACCAGTCCAGAGGAGGACCACTAAGATGATCAGAGTGCTGGTGCACCTCCCCTATGAAGAAAGGTTGAGGGAATGAGAAGGCTGCAGGGAGACCTCACTGCAGCCTTCCAGTATTTGAAGGGAACATGTAAACAGCAGGGGGAATGCCTGCTTGTGAGGGTGGCTAGTGATAGGATAAGGGGGGGGTTGTTTTTAAACTGACACAGGGGAGTTTTAGGTTAGACATTAGGAGAAAATTTTTAACTCAGAGACCATTGTTGCACTGGAACAGGTTACCCAGAAAGGTTGTGGATGCCCCATCCCTGGAGGCATTCAAGACAAGGCTGGATGTGTCTCTGGGTAGCCTGGTCTAGTGGTTGGCAGCCCTGCCTGTGGCAGGGGTGTTGAAACTAAATGGTCGTTGAGGTCCTTTTCAACCCAGGCCATTTTATGATTCTATGATTCTTTGACTTTAGACTGTTGAAGAAGCAGAGAAGAGGTGAGACAGTCACAGTCCATGTAAAACAGCTCTCTGGGTGTGTAGTGATACAGTATGAAATCAAAGGTATATTTCCTGTATATAGAGATTAAGATGAGAGGACACTGTGGTCAGAAGGTTGTTTTTCATCATCTAATGAAGGGCAAGCACTATCCTTTTTTTTTTTTTTTTTTTTTTTTTTAAGTGTTTTATTGAGCCTTAAAATCATTTGAAGTTATTTGGAAGAACTTCAACACTGCTATCATTTATTTGTGAAAATATATGCTATTCAGTAGTGGTCCCCAAAGATTGGGAAAAGGGATCGTGCTGTATCTGTTTTAAAGAAGGAAGGCTAAGGACTGAAATACATTTCAACCTCACTTCAGTACTTAGAAGAATCTTAGAATCCATTCCCAAATGCATAACAGAGAAGAAGGACACCGAATTTATCAAGAATAATCTTGACCGTTTAAATAACGAACTACAAGGAGGAAGAGACCATGGTAGTTTTGTTTCAATTTCAGAAAGGCTTTTGAAACCACTTCCCACATCAATTTCATGTAGAAACTGAGGAAGTATGGGCTGGCTAGACAGATAAGAGTTGACTGTGATATCTTCATGAGGCTATGAGTTACAGTACAGAAGACTGGTATTTCTGGAGAAGTAACTTAAGACTGAGTGAGATTCTCCAGATTAGGGATTATTTCAGTAATACTATGTTTACAACTGAATCGAGATGTAGTTAACTAGTTTGGATTCATAAATGGAAAAAAGCTAAGTGAGATGACTCCTGCTGTTCATCAGAGTTTCATACACTTTTTTAATAATCACAAGTATTAACAAAATGAGATAGTAAAGTTTTGTATGCAAGAACTAAAACAAAATGTACAACATAAATTTCCATAGCAAAAACGATCACATTTTTTATTCTATTTGTTAGAATTTATTTGTTGAAGTTCTGGGAAATGTCATTTTCCATTGCCTTGGAAAAGTAGAATATTCTCTTTATTCACATTAGAATATAATAAGAAAATAATGTGTGATATAGGAGAGGCACTAATAAAACAGTTCAAATGAGTCAGACTCAACTGAATTTGGTAGAAATTGTATCTCGGAAGTTCATATTTCTTTACTGATACTCAATTCCATGTTATTAAGTCTCGCTTTGGCTTCTTATTCCTATTCATTCACAGTGAAGATTTATGTTTCCACCTGGGAGTTGTTCCAAATTTGCAAAAATTGCAATTTTATGTTCTGAAAATCCCCAAAACCTTCATAAAGGTCAGGGAACTACCATTCTACAAATAATTCAAGAATAATGTAATGAATCCAAGCTAAATGATTATCATAACCACTCTCAGCCTTAAGGTCCTTCTGTTTAATCACGATGTAACCACCCTGATGCCTGAGGATTCAGAAGGACTACTTTTTCAGAATATTCCAGAATATCTACACAAGCTATACTCTGTTTTAATATCTCATAATTCTAAAGATTTCCAGGAAGCACTTCTGTGTTCTGTCATATGCACCAATATCCTGTTTAATAGCATTTATAGTTCTCTAATATGTTGACTGGTGAAGTTAAATGCTAGATCAATATCTTTCTTAGACGTGTTTCATGCAATTTTGTTTAAACAGTGTCAATTTTTTGTGTATGTTAAGATTCAGCTGAACATTATGTTGCTGGTTCATCAGAGATCTAAGCCAACTGTCTGTACTTACCTGGTGTTTATCTATTCGTTCTGATTAATAGTTACAAGTCTCTATGTGTTAACTGAAAAGTATATTAACATGTTTAATGTTTCTTGTTCTTAGGCATAAGAGTGGATATAAAAGTAAAAGAAATCATAATATTATTTCTTCAATTCTCACTGTGAAAAAAAAGAAAAAAGGGGGAAAAAGAAAAAAAAGAAAAAAAAAGTCTGAAAGAAACAATAAGATATCAGTTACTCTATTCCTCTGTCCCAAGGTAGTATCAACTATTCTGAGTCACCATGATGGTGGGAACTTTTGTCTACCATAATGTTACCTTCATAGCTTGGCTTGCTGTAATAAACTTCAGAAAATAAAGCCCTAAACTTAGGTTTCTCAGTTCTCTTGCAATGCTCTAAGGTCCAGTATTTTCCATGCTTCCAGATTAGTAGACAACAGGATGCCATTTCTGTTGCTTCCAACAGTTAGTTTGATAGCATCCTGCCTCTTTATGTACTAGGTTCTGAGCATATTTTAATTATTCATTACCTCAGCAGAAAGAACTCTCCTGCTGTCTATATCTACAGGCAAGCACAAGCACAAGCCTTACTATCCTTTGCTTCTGCACCACTTCCCTACTTAAATAGATGTTAAATGTTTTGCTTTTTGAATAAATTGATGTTGTGCTTCAGCTTTATCTTCGACTGAAGTAACAGTTCCACAATTTTCTTGGTCTTCAACAGACAGGCTGAGTTTCTGCTTCTTGTAGATGTTTTAGTTGGAGAAATTACTGTTCCTTTCAAATCTCAAAAGTTTTATTTGATGAAACTTCTGTAACTAAAGAAGAACTTGTTAGCTGAAAATGGAAATCCACTTACTTTTCTAAAAAAAAAAAAAAAAAAAAAAAAAAAAAGACTACATTTTCCTCTATGTTTTTGTGTTTATAGCACCCTTTGAAATTTCCCCATGGAAATAACCATCACTTTTCAATATCTATTCCCGTTTATTTGAATATGCCAACTTGGCCTGTAAGAAAAAATAAATCCCATTTTTTATCATTATTGAGCTTTACTGATTTGAGAATTCTTTGTATTTAGCTATAAGGATCAGTTTTAAATTAGAAGTACAATGCACAAAGCTGATGTTACCTGAAATGACAATATTATTTGAAATTTTGCGTATCTATGACTTCAGTGTAATATAGTCAATGTTATCTAAATAGTTCAGTATTTCTCCTATTACTAAGGAAACAAGCAAAAGCCCTTCTACTGGTAACTATAGAGAGGATGGCAAATGATGACCACAAATATCTCAGCTAAAGTTTGTTTTAGAGCTAGGTATTTGAGCTGAGTCAGAGTGAACTTCCCAAAGTAGAAGAAGCAATTTCTTAAAGGAAATAGGCTACCCTTACTCAGGTTTTTCATTGTCTACCTAGCAGTACAATCTATTGCCCTTCCTTTATTTCCTGTTTGGTAGCCTATACAAATCTAATATTCTGTCATGGAGTTATCTAGATCAATCTGTGTCTGTGACAGGGGAGGGGGCAGTAGGCCCGTGGGCCCCCCCCAGCCCCCCCGACAAATGGGAAGGAAAAAAGGGAAAGGGGTAGGGAGATCGGAGCTGGGCTCAAGGGAACAAACGGAGCAGCGGCAACAATCTGAGGAGTAAAACTTATTTTACTAACTATGATATCGGAATGCAAGATAATACACTATAATACAATATAATTGAAAATTGAGGCTAATAAATCAAGTGAAATAAGAGAGAGAGAGAGGTTTCCGAAGACCGAGAAGCCTACTTTGAAATTGAAGGCGCCGTGGCTTGGAAGCACACCCGCTGCCAGGCAGTGAGAGAGAGAGAGCGAGCGTCACTTTCGTGACGTATTTTCCTCTTTGACCTCGAGGTCCTCTGGGGCGTGTAGTTCTTTGTGCTCCACATGATGTTATGATGTGGAATACTAGTGGAATACTAATAGCAAAAATTACAAAACCATGACATATTCTTTTTTTTTTTTTTTTTTTTTTTTTTTTTTTTTTTTAATCCCTGTAAATTAAACATGATCCCTGCAATGTTTAGTTCATTTTTGTCCTTTTGACTAGTACTCTCTTAAGTGATTGCCAGGAGGAGTTCAGGTATTAAAATTTTCCAGTGACAATTCCTGGAAGAAAGTTTGATTACAGCTACCATGTTTTCTGATTTATATGTAGAAAAATGTACTGTTGTGAGTGAATTAGATTGGATACTGTCATGGTTTTATATATATATATTTAATCAATATTCCACATCATAACATCATGTAACACACTGGGAGTTAAAGAGTTAATGCTCCAGTTCTACGGACTGCTAATATTTATGGATACCTGGTTCTGAGTAGAACTACATACCCCAGGGGACTTTGCAATTCTGTTTTCCGTTCAGATGTAAAGATAAAAACTGTTCGCAGATCACGAGGTGCCTCTCTTTTTTCCCTTTCTGCTTGTCCCAGAAGCATGTGCGCTCACCTTCAGCATTGAGTAAAGCTTTCAGTTTTTGTACATTCTCTCTCATTTTATTTATTAGCTTCAATTCCAATTATATTGTATTATACTGTGTTATCTTGCATTCGTTATCTTATTTAGTAAATTACTTGTTCACATCAGATCATTGCTGCTGTTTTGTTTTTAGGCCCCATCTCCCTACCCTTTCCCCTTTTCCCCCTTTCCCCTTTTCCAGGGAGTGGGTCCATGGGTCCTCCCACCCCACTAATCATAGAACTGGGACAAACCAGCCCATAAAAAGTTGACAGATACTAAACATTCCACGCAATTTATTTTCATGTAGCTTTGTTACCTCAGATGATGATGGAACTGTGCACATAGTGACAACAAGTCAATAGAGTCTCCTTGCTGAGACTGCTAGGAATGTGCATTTAGTTTGTCATTAACCAAACAGGAATATTTTCATTTATGTGTTATTACTCTGGGATAAATATATAAGTATCACTGAAACTCCATGGGTTATGTTTTAACCACTTTTTCTGTGATTTTACACTCAGCACTAAAATAAAGAAATTTTAATCAGGCCAAAATTTTATTAAGTTTATCCTCATTTGTAATTCAACATTACAATTGTATTTAAGGTTGTTATTTTTTTTTCTTTCATTTAGAATCGGATTTGTTTGCAGTCATTGGTTATAGTCAAAATGGATTCACAAGGGGAAATTCCTGTCTAACTAATTTGATTTCCTTTTATAACGAGGTTATTCATCTAGTTAAACAAGTGAAGTCAGTCAATTTGATCATTTTGAATTTCAGGAAAACTTCTAATAATGTTTCTCACAGCATCATTCTGGAGAAAAAGTCCAGCGCATATATAGACAAAAGCATAAGGTGATGGGTGAACAATTGGTTAATGAGTCGGGCTCAAAGGGTTACAGTAAACGGTTACATCAGGAGAATGAAGGAGAATGACCTCATTGTGGCATTCCAGTAACATAAGGGATCCTACAAACAGGAGGGGAGTCAACTCTAGACAAGGGCAGATAATGGCGGGACAAGGGGAAATGGTTTTAAGTTGAAGGAGGGAAGAGTTAGGTTGGATATAGGGGGAAGTTCTTTATAGAGAGAGTGGTCAGGCGCTGGCACAGGCTGCCCAGAGATGTTGTGGATGCCCCATCCCTGGAGGTGTTCAAGGCCAGGTTGGATGGGGACCTGGGCAGCCTCATCTAGCATTAGATATGGAGGTTGGCGGCCCTGTATGCATCAGAGAGGTTAGGGCTTGAGCTCCCTTTCAACCCAAGCCATTCTATGATTCTATGATTCTATGATTCTATGATTCCATGATTCTATGATTCTATGATTCTACGATTCTATGATTCTATGATTCTATGAAAACTTCCTGGTCCAGGTACTGAACAGACTGAGCAGAGGTCAAGCTTTATTGTACCTGGTGCTCATCAGTGTGGGGGAGATAATTAAAAATGTTAAGAATGTAGGCAGTCTGGGCTGTGAAAACCATGTGTAAGAGACCATGTTGTCGTGCCTTTGTCTCAAAAACTTGCTGAAGATGGACTATTCCATGCCAGTCCTGGCCAGGGATTGAGCAATCCGTTTCTCTAAAGATTTTGCTAACTGGAGGCAGCGAAAGAAAGATGAGCACCTTGATGACGTCTTTTATCTGGACTTATCTTGAGAAAGATGAACCACACCTTGATGGTCAGGTCTTACCAAGAGAAGGATAAGCACCCTGATGGCCAGGAGGAAACCTTTTGTCTAAACTCATCATCTCGAGGAAGAGAGCCATCTCAAGGGGGGGGGGGGGGGGGGTACTCACATGACCCTTACCCAAGCCCCTGGGAATATCACGAAGGCAGGAAAAAAACAGGATAAAAGGACGCAGGAAAAATCATGAAGTGGTGCTGTCACGGGGTTATTGAGATCAATCTGTGTCCGTGACAGGGGAGAGGGCAGTAGGCCCGTAGCCCCCCCGGCCCCCTCGAAGAAAAAAAGGGAAAAAGGGAAAGGGGTAGGGAGATGGGAGTTCAAGGGAACAAACGGAGCAGCGGCAACAATCTGAGGAGTAAAACTTATTTACTAACTATGATATCGGAATGCAAGATAACATACTATAATATAATATAATTAGAATTGAAGCTAATAAATCAAATATAATGAGAGAGAGAGGTTTCTGAAGACTGAAAACCCTACTTTGAAGTTGAAGGCACCGCGGCTTGGAAGCACACTCACCTGGAACACTGTGTTCAGTTTCTCCCTACTCCCCTTCCCCCAGCACAAAAGAGAGACTGAGCTAGTAGAGACATTCAATGAAAGATGATGAAAGGACTGGAGCACCTCACCTCACAGGAGAGATAGAACTCAGGCCTCAAGAAGAAGCTCAATCATCCTGTGAAGAAACAGTAAAACCAGATACTACCAACTGTTCTAATGTTCAGATGGTGGGAAGCATTAACCACATTGGCAGAAGATGGAGGAATGAACACACTACAACTTCCACATCAGTAACTTAACACCTTGTTCTATGTCCAAGGACAGTGCCATTATAAGGACAAACTTCTCTTCTTATGGAAGAAATTTGTGAATAACTAATTTGTGAATGAAGGAAATTCTGACACAGTGTATGTTTTAGGATAGGGAAGGGCACAAATTTACAGAGAAAAGTTGTAGTATTTCTTTGCCTAGTGAAGTGGTGTGAGACCAGTGGCAAATCACAAGAATATGACTGGAAAGGGAAAGATAAGCATTTAGCACAGAAGAGCACAGTATGATGCTGAGATAAATTAGTCAGCGGATCACACCAAAAATTAAATATGAATATATTTCCAGTTTCACTGACTCACACTTTTCCTAATAATCTAGGGCTCCTCAGAACATAAATAGATACTTGTTTTTATTTTGCTTATAACTTTAATTATTAATTACACAATTACATATTTTCATACTATTCAGTATTTTTTTTAATATATATTTATACACATGCATACATTTGTCAAAATATGCATACATACAAATCATAGCCATTTGCCATAATCTTCTACTGTATAGACAGAAATATACATTTTCAGGAGGTGATTTATTCTAAAACACCTATGGGAACTCAGTTTTTTTGGAGCAGATTTCTTATCCAAAGGGAGTACATGTGAGATTTCAAAAAATATTTTTTATAATAAATAAGGACTGATGGAGCTAAAAGGTTTCTTATGAAACAACCATTTACTCTTCCAAGTAAGAAGTTGAAAAAACTTAAAATATAAAAGCTGAAAAAAGGAATTTGAAAAATCTGAAAAATATATAAATCATAATAGATGTCTTCCTAGGCCACATTCCTATTATTCTGAGTCCTTCTGTAATTCTAATTTGAAAAAGTTTAATTTTTCTCCTTATATGTTACTGGCCTATGTATCACTTCCACTGATGCCACTATTGCTTCTTCTGTCAGATGTGCAAGGAATTGCTAAACAGCATTAAGCATACACAATAGGTCTGTCATCTTTCCCCAGGAGTTTTCTTCTAATTATAAATCCATGTATTAAATGCAAAGATGGAATGAGAAGTGCAAATAGATTAAAATCCTTCCTGTCCCTTGGCTACATAGTCAATGGGGATTAAATGGGAGAATTTCCTACATTCATAGTTATTTTTTTTTCAGTCTTCTCATCAGTTTCTAAGTCAGCTTTCATTGTACAGTGGTTATACAAAGCAAAAATTAATAGCACAATCACAACGAACAAATTCCCAGGAGGTCTGTGATTTGTGTCTGTGCATAGGAAATGGTACATGCTAATGTGAATGAAATGTGAAATATTATTATAAATACATTAGCTTTCAGCTTTTTTTCTCTTTTACACTAGAATAATTTTATTTTTCTTTTTAATAAGCATTTCTAATGTGGAAGTCTTACACTATGAATGCTATAAGGATTCTCCAAGGATAATATTTCTCCAGCTAACCTTTAGAATCTCATGTTTTCATTCTAATTCCTACTCCAGTGGAAAAAAAAGGCTCTTCAGAGTAGCATCCATACAATCCACAGAAAATTCATGCATAGATTGCATTTGTTTAAATATCCCTTTTACACATTATCAATATGAGAAGATTATGCTCGTGCCAAACAGAAGAGTCCAAAACAAGTATTATTTTTATTCCCAAAATGTTAAGAGAAACGCAGAGTGAAGAATTTCAGAATAAAGTTTACTTTAAAACTATATACGTATATGTATAAACAAAATAACTCAGCATTTGTTAAGGCAAGAAATAAGTGTTAAAATATTTGAAAAATGAGTATTTCAGTTTCCTCAATGGAAAAAAAAAAAAAAAAAAAAAAAAAGTTGTACACCCCTGTTGCAGCATCAGTTGGGACAACTGCATTCATTTTTTCTTTTTTGTAACTATGTTGTTATTTGCTATTAGCTATAATTGACAAAGATTGTTACTGCTCTATGTTTCACATATATTGTTTCTGTGTTGTTGGTTTTTGTTTGTTTGTTAGTTTGTTTTTTGCTGTTATCATTGATTTTTCTTTTATGCATGTTTCTTTTCTTTCTATGCATGTTTGTTTTCTTTCTAATAAGATTTTTTTGTTGTTGTTGTTACTGAACTTTCAACAGATAGATAAATTCAAGAAATTGATATCATTTGGCAACACAGAGAATAAGAAATGTGACATTAATTCAAGATATTAATTTTAGTGGTAGAGTTTACAATGTACTGCAAAAACATGAAGTAAAGAATGGCTCTTGATGGACTCCGACTGAGCAGAAGGGGCACAAGTGTTCTGGGGAGCAAACTCTATGGACTGATTATCTTAAAACTAGATCCAAAGGGGGGAGGGAGAGGAGTTAGATGTGACAGAGAAGGGCTGAGGGATGTTGTCACCGTTGCCAATTCCAGGGAAAAACCTGAGTTTTCCCATAGGATTGTGCAAGGACTCCTCAGAGAAGCCTTTGCTGATGATACCCTGTCCAAAATCTTCTTGTGCCCCTCTAGGAGTAACCACACCCGCTGCTTCCCTTAAGTGTCTGCATACAAATTTCAGTAGCAGGGGAAATAAACAGGATGAGCTGGAGATCTGTGTGTGGTCACAGGGCCATGATCTCATTGCAATCACAGAGATGTGGTGGAACAGCTTGACAAACCAATTTCTATCATCTTTGACCAATGCTGGAGAACAGGAGAGGTGCCTGAAGACTGGAGGATAGACAATGTAACTCCAGTCTTCAAAAAGGGCAAGAAGGAGGGTCTGGGAAACTACAGGCCAGTCAGTCTCACCTCTGTCCCTGGAAAAGCGACGGAACTGCTTGTTCTAGATGCCATCTCCAAGCAATTGGAAGAGAAGGTAATGAGGATTAGCATGGATTCACCAAGGGAAAATCGTGTTTGACTAACCTCGTAGCCCTCTATGATGGCATCACCAGCTGGGTAGATGGGGGAAGAGCAGTGGCTGTCATCTACCTTGACTTCAGCAAGGCTTTTGATACTGCCTCCCACAAGATCCTGATAATGAAGCTGAGAAAGTGTGGGATAGATAAGTGGACAGTGAGGTGGTTTGAGAACCAGTTGACTGTCTGAGCTCAATAGATTTTGACTGGTGGAGCAGGGTATGGTTGGAGACCTTTGATAAGTGGTGTTCTCCCGGGGTAGGTGCTGGGTCTAGTCTTGTTCAATATCTTCACTGATGACCTTTATGGGGGGATAGTGTCCACCCTCAGTAACTACACTGATGATACAAAGCTAGGAGGAGTGGCTGATACACTGGAAGTCTGTACTGCCATTCAGCAAGAACTGGACAGACTGGAGAGCTGGGCAGCAATAAACCAGATGATGTTTAACAAAACCGCAAGTCTTGCACCTGGGAAGGAATAACCACAAGTATCAGTACAGGTTGGGGCGTAACCTGCTGGAGAGGAGTTTGGTGGAGAAGAACCTGGGGGTTCTGGTGGATGACAGGTTTGCCATGAGCAGTGTGCCCAGGTGGCCAAGAAGGGCAATGGGATTATGTATTAAAATGAAATAAATGCGTTAAAATGAAATAAATGCATTAAAAGAAGCATGGCCAGCAGATCAAGGGAGGTGATCCCCTACTCTGCCCTGGTCAGGCCTCACCTGCAGTACCATATCCAGTTCCAGGCTCCCTGGTACAAAAAAAGACAAGGGTCTTCAGATGAGAGTCCAGCAGTGGGCCACAAAGATGATACAAGGCCTGCAGCACCTCCCCTGTGAGGAAAGGCAGAGCGAACCGGGTCTGTTCAGCCTTGAGAAAAAAATACTCAGAGAGGATCTGATTAGTGTTTATGAATATCTTAAGTGTGGGAGTCAAAGAGACGTGGCCGACCTCTTTTCAGAAGTCTGTGGGGACAGGGCAAGGGAAATGGCCATAAACTTGAGCATAGGAAGTTCAGCACCAATATGCAGTAGAACTTCTTCATAGTGAGGGTGGAGGAGCACTGGAACAGGCTGCCGGGGGGCTGTGAATTCTCCTTCTCTGGAGATATTCAAGACCCATCTGGACACCTACCAGGGCATCCTGCTGTAGGGGGCCTGCTTTACAGGGAAATTGGACTTGATGATCTCTGGAGATCCCTTCCAGCCCCTACAATTCTTTGATTCTGTGATTCAAAACTAGTATCTAGACAGTGTTCTGTCACTGAATCACCAAGGTTAGCAGCTTCGGATCTGTCCCGACCAGAATGACAATGATTGATCACGAGGTACGGGGGGGGGGGGGTTCGGTCAGTTTCTTCATCCAGGGAACCTCGAGATAACAGAGCAGCCCAACAGCTCTTGCGAGAGCAGCTGGCATGATGTGGATGTTGCCAGGGCTCTGCTTCCATGCCTCCTGCCTTGAACAAGTCTCAGGGAGCAGGGACAGAGAGGAAGAGTCAGGGTGAGTGAATCACGTGGGCCGTTCAAACATGGAGAAACTGTAAGCCACCCATTCATGGGACTACACAGTGAGGAGGGTTGTTATTACTTTGAAAAGAATGATATGTTCGGGGGCACCTGTTAACAGCCTGGTAAAGGGGCGAGGGCAGTGCCAGCTCTACCAGCAGCAGGCCAGAGGTGATCAGTCACACCCCATTAAGGCTACCTGAACAGTGCTGGTGAGTCAGCTGGTTTGCCATGGCTGCACCCTGGTGGAAGACTATTGCCAGAAAAACTGTGGAGACCCAGACAGAGGTCTCATGCACACATGAAAGGAAGGCTGCAACCAAGAAAAATGTAGAAATTCAGACTGAGGTCCTGAAACAAGACGCTAGTGTGCAGGTCTCTGGCTGTAGTGAGTGCCAGAACCTGGCCTTTGCAGTGCTAGGTAAGGGAGATAGTACTTGCCTAAGATGCGACCAGCTCAGTGACTTACTCAGACTTGTGGTTGACCTGAAGGAGAAGGTGGAGAGGCTGAAGAACATAAGGGAATGTGAGAGGGAGATTGATTGGTAGTGCCAAACCCTATCGGCCACGAAATCTTGGCAACCAGCTGAAGATCTACATGGAGCACATCACCCCCTGCTGCTTTGCAAACAGGTGACAGAGGGGAACCAGCAAGCAGACCGTGTTCCTGCTGCCATGAGCCCCCTGTCCTCTCCTCCCCCTAGGAATAATAGAGAAAAATCGAGGGGTGTGGGGCAGTGGCAAAAGGCCCCTGCTCAGCAATGCAGGCGCGCCCTCCCAGAGATTTACCTGTCTCTCCAGCGGCCCCTGAGGGACAAGAACAGTGCTCTTCAGGGACAACTGGACAATGGTGATGACGATGGTTCTCCCCACTTGGTACTAAAGTCTAGCCAGACCTCACTTAGCATTAATACCTCATCTGCAAAGAAAAAAACAATGGGTCATTGTCATTGATGACTCTCTGATGAAGGGAGCAGAAGGGCCAATATGTAGACCAGACCCTCTACACAGGGAGGTCTGTTGCCTCCCGGGAGCCCAGGTTAAAGATGTAAGGAAGAAACTTCCTTCCCTAGTTTGGCCCTCAGATTACTATCCCTTGTTGTTGTTTCAGGTTGGCAGCAATGATATAGGAAGGAATTCCCTAAAGACTATGAAAAAGGACTTCAGAGCATTCGGGCAACAGGTAAAGGGTTTGGAAGTTCTCCTCTATCCCTCCATTCCCTATCATTAGGGAATGATGAAGGACTAAATATGATGGGCCAACAGATTAATACCTGGCTCTGAGCCTGGTGTGCCTGGCAGGGTTTTGGGTTTTTTGATCTCTACTCTGTTTGCATGAGACCAGGCCTTCTGGCAACTGACAAGAGTAGCTTCTCCCATTGGTGGAAAGGGGTCTTAAAACAGGAGTTGGGAAGGTTCATTGACAGAGATTTAAACTAGGTATGAAGGGGGTGGGGGTTGTATAAATCCTTTGTTTTCTGGCTCAGAGTTTGCTTCCTGAGGTATTTCTTGTGATAAGACTCCAACTGATTTACTGAGGAGGTAGCAATGGGTGATACTGTGTGACAATCAACATCACTTTGTGGACATTAGAAAGTACCTTCCTTCAGAGCTGTTTGCCTCTGGAAAAGAGTGCTCAAGAGTGTTTGCAGGCAGAAGATCTGGCCTGTGACTAAATAGCTCCAGCTTGGTATGGGAAAATTGGAGAATGATACCATCATGTCCTGTGAAAAACAGGATGCAGGTGGGCATCCCTGCTCCCTTTTATCAGTGTAAGTTCAGGTTGGATATCAGGAAAAACTTCTTTACAGAAAGGGTTGTTAAGCACTGGAATAGGCTCCCCAGGGAGGTGGTTGACTCACCATCCCTGCATGTGCTTAAAAACTGTTTGGATGTGGTGCTCAGGGATATGATGCAGCTAAGGGTTGTTAATTAGTTAGAATGGTTAGGTTGTGATTGGACTCAATGATCTTTTAGGTCTTTTCCAACCTGAGCAATTCTATTGTTCTATAATTCTATGATTCTATGATGTTTAAAAAGAAAGAAGCAGTCAAGCCAGTACTTTCACCTTCGAGAACAGAAATATTTCTAAATAGCTTTGCAGTATTGAGACTTGTTAACTTTCCACTCAAGTAGACACCCAAACAGCTTTTTTAAGCTGTCAACATATTCCAAAGAATTAAATATGAATCTTTCAAGCATATCATACACCATATATACATATAATATATTATATATTATATATTATGCTATATTTAACATATTATATAAGTAAATATATAGTTTCTTTTATTCTATTACTGATGCAAAATGAGTTAAAATGAATTGATTCTTCACACTTACTTAGAGATATTTACAGGAAGCTTCAGTGTGACTTCTTTTAGATGGAAGACAATGGAATCAAGAGAGAATGGAGTATTTCTCGAATTCGAGTCATGTTAGCCAAATGGAGAACTCTAAGAAACTAATAGACTAATTATTCTAAAATAGTACTAAAAATAAAAATCTATTTCCATCCATTAACTTAAATAAAATCTAAATGACTTGCCTAACTGTAGATATCCATTGTGAACCTATCCAAAAGTTGGTAAGAATCCCACCACAGATTAAAATCTAATTATCTTTCTCAACCAACCAAGAGATTTGCATGAATATTATCCTATATTTTATGCTGAACCAGAAAATGAAACTCTTTCTCTAAGCAGATAGAAAAAAAGTTACAAATCCAACTTAACGTGCAAAACAGAAATCCATTTTAACCCTGTTATGGGTTTTATGTTCCTTTAAGTACTTTAAGGACAGCATAGTGTCTTATTCCAGTTAAAAGCTGGGAATTTCACTATAACTGTTTTGTTGCCTTTGACATGGTACCTCACCACATCCTTCTCTCTAAACTGGAGAGGTGTGGATTTGAAGGATGGACTGTATGATGGATTAGGAGTTGGCTGGCTGGATGCAGCCAGAGGGTTGTGATTAATGGTTCTGTGTCAGGGTGGAGGCCAGTCATGAGTGGCATCCCTTAGGGGTCAGTCTTGGGACTGGTGCTCTTCAACATCTTCATCAGTGACATAGACGATGGCATCGAGTGCACCCTCAGCGAGTTTGCAGATGACACCAAGCTGAGTGGTGCCATCGATACACTGGAAGGAAGGGAAACCATCCAGAGGGACCTGGACAGGCTGAAGAAGTGGGCCTGTGTAAACCTAATGAGGTTCAATAAGGCGAAGTTCACGGTGCTGCACTCGGGTCTGGGCAACCCCAGGTATTTATACAAACTAGGGGAAGAACTCCTTGAGAGCAGCCCTGCAGAGAGGGACCTGGGGGTCTTGGTGGACAAGAAGCTGGACATGAGCCAGCAGTGTGTGCTTGCAGCCTGGAAGGCCAACTGTGTTTTAGGCTGCATTAAAAAAGGGGTGGCCAGCAGGGAGAGAGAGGTGATTGTCCCCCTCTACTTGGCACTTGTGAGGCCCCATCTGGAGTACTGCATCCAGGTCTGGGGCCCCCAGTACTGGAAGGATGTGGAGCTCTTGGAGTGGGTCCAGAGGAGGGCCACTGAGATGATCAAAGGGCTGGAGCACCTCTCCTGTGAGGAAAGGTTGAGGGAACTGGGCTTGTTTAGCTTAGAGAAGAGAAGGCTGTGGGGAGACCTCATTGCAGTCTTCCAGTACTTGAAAGGAGTATTTAAACAGGAGGGGGAACGCCTGTTTACAAGGGTGGGTAGTGACAGGACAAGGGGGAACAGTTTTAAACTAAGATAGGGGAGATTTAGATTAGAGATTAGGAGAATGTTTTTCACATGGAGGGTGGTGGCACACTGGACCACATTGCCCGGGGAGGTCGTGGATGCCCCATCCCTGGAGGCATTCAAGGCCAGGCTGGATGTGGCTCTGGGCAGCCTGGTCTAGTGGTTGGTTGCCCTGCATATGGCAGGGGGGGTGAAACTAGATGATCACTGAGGTCCTTTTCAACCCAGGGCATTCTATGATTCTATGATTCTATGAACTGTTGCAAATTTAAGATAACAATGAAAAAGCATTTATAGTATTCAGATTATATTCAAATTCTTAGCAATGACCAAATTGGATGAGCCAAATTAGCATAGCATAATAAGTAGTATTTGCCATATTTATCCAGTGTGGGTTTTTTTTAGGTAAATCATCTTCATACAGAAAGATGGAAATATTTAACTTTCTCTTACGTGTAGGCTTGAAATATGCACATGTATAAATAAATGCTGTAAATATATTAGTAGAAAACAAGCCAAAATGTGTAGGCTCTTAGGAAAGTTTCTGGCAGTTAGATAAGACATTTGGTCCCATTAAAATTTAGCAGTGTGATCTGGACAAAAATTTGTTGTTAGATATTTTAAACAACCATGAAAATACTGGTAAGAACTTAAAACTGTGCTATTATATTTGTTCAATAACTGACCTAAAAATCATATTGAGTCTTGTATTTCTCTTAGTTATATCACTATAGATTGGGATCACTCAAGTTTTTTATGTAGGAAAAGATGCAGAGAGGTGCAATGCATCTTCTGCATGTTTATTTAAAAAAAAAAAAAAAAAAAGTTTAATCCAAAACAGTTTTCCATCAGTAAATAAGTAAATATGACAGCCTATATCCCATACACCTGACCTATATCCAGGGAAACCATCCAATAGATTAAGAGAAAAGGGTTATTTTCATTAGGAATCATCAGTAGGAAGATAGAATATCAGAGTTTTCTATTATGTTGTAAAGAAGTTAGCTTCCATAATGGTGGCATCTCTTCACAGTTGAGAAGCCTTGTCTGGTCCTAGACATGTACCCATCATTCAGCAATAACCAAACCATTAATGTGTTATTAATATTGTCAGTGCTTAAGCCAAGAAAATTAATTGTAGTTTGTTATGTGGTATCTTACAACTTACCTCTTGACAAGTACCTCATACAATGCTACTATGAGCCTGTTATGAATAGTTAGTGCTGCTAAGCATTGAGCTAAAGTGAAGAAAACGATACTTCTTACTGATAATCAGACTGAATTTGCTGAAATGAAAAGCCTTTCCAAGGAAACAATTATAGCTATGAGTAAGAAGTGGAAAGGCAAAATGTATTTGAAAGAGATAATTATCTTATTTCATTGTGCTTTTTGTTTCATAGCATTCATTAATTTTATGACTACTTATGTTAATAACACTGCAAACACTTTGGGTAAAATAGTAAATGCAATTACAGCAGAATAATCTAAACTAACTCTGTAGACTGAACTTGATCTAGAGCAAAGTAGTGCTGATTATACAAATTTGTTGATTTGTAGAATGACAGGAAAAGTAGCGTGAATAACAGAAATGTCAAGAGATGACGGACAAACTATACATGTAAGATTTGCATACTCCAAATAAGAGATTACAGCTTTCTACTTTCATAGTTCTTTTCAAATAATTAAAAATATATTCAAACTTAACAGTTTATTAGATAATATTTTTTTTTCTGTACCTCTCTAAAATATGTGAAGGTACATACATTTTCATTTATACATATATGCCTTTCTGAAGTGTCCGAACTGAGTTTTCGTTCACCTTTTTCTTTAAAAAAATCATAAAATCTTAACTATTTCTTTATGAAGAAGTTAAAGTGAGATTTCTTTCCAAGTTTCAATTTTCTAGTTAAATGTCAGATTATTCATAAGAAAGCTATAAAAGTTGGTCAGAGCTGTGAGTCTCTAGAAATGGGAAGGCTCCTAGAGTTAGCCAGTAAAATTATTCAGCAGCTATATAGAGGAAGCTGTTTGTACTCCTGTTTTGTGACAATGTTGTAAAAGTGGAGCTTGCTATCACAGGGAAGTATGTATTTCCATACAGTTAGATCCAGGGATCTGGATGCTTTCAGAAGATCGGGGTTCATTATTATCCTTCAGAACTGAACAAAGGCAAAACTAACATCATGCTTTACATTATACATAACGTTTAAAACTTCTGCCTGAATGATACAAGTTTGTAAACCTTCTCTATTAATTAACATGAAGAAAAACGAACTGATAAATGTTTGATTTCTTTCAATCTGTGCAGTTAGCATAATTCCAATGATTTTCCAGTCCTGAAGTACATCTACCAAGCTTGATGAGACATCCCATAGCATAGCATACATACTCTCAGTTTGATGGTATCCAGTGTGATTTCAAGAGAGATATAGTGTTGCTTTTACATGATTTAAAGCACTTCGAACCAAGAAAAACACTCAAAATATAACTACTGTACCTTAATATTACAGGAGTTAGGGATTCTGTGAGAATATGAAAGGCCAAGTAGGCACAGGATAGGCTTGAGTAGGTTTCTCTTCTGATGTTGTCTGTGGATTTAGTGATTCTGTACCTTTTGGCTTGGACAGCAGAAAGTACTCTGCAAACTAGATTAATTTAGGTGTTAAATTTACTACTTTGGAATCCTATTTGAAGAACCTGGCTAATATCTGGAATTGTTAATACAAGGAATTTAGCATGCCATTCTTAAATTGTTATCTTGGCAAGGCTTTTTTTTTTTTTTTTTTTTTTTTTTTTCTTGTGTGTGTGTGTTTTGTACTTCAGTCTTTTACTAATGGAATTTGGGCTTTACATATTACATTTGAAAAATATGTCAGTATGAAAATTTGAGTCCCCTTAAGAAAAAGAAGGGCAAACAACCATAATTACCAATAACATTTTACCATTTGTTATAGGTCCATAATAGGAGAAAGGTGATTGTGAGTAAGCCAAGCCCTTTCTAGATTATAATCTTAGAATCTACATCACATATTTAGTTTCCTGGGCTCTTCAAGAGTTCATGAAACAATGGCAACTACTGTTAATGTTGTCAGCATCCAAGAAGCATGCTTTGGAGCTAAAACTGATATGAATTGCAGTGTAAAAATCTGGCTCCTTAATTAAAAACTGTATTCATTCTATACCTATTAGAGCCTTTTAGCATTCCTCCTAAATGACTGTCTCACAGGATTGGTCTCTTTGGTCCAGGTGAGGTGCTGGAACAGGCTGCCCAGAGAGGTTCTGCATGCTCCATTCCCAGAGGTGTTCAAGACCATGTTGGACAGGGCCCTGGGCAGACTGGTCTAGTGCCAGATGTGAAGGTTGGTGGCCCTGCCTGTGGCAGAGGTTCAGAACTTGATGATCCTTGAGGTCCTTTCCAACCCAAGCCATTCTATGATTCTATGTTTCTTACTGGACGCAATTCATATACTGAAACTAGGATACTATTTAAGATAATGCCATGAAAGATGTTTAAATTCCTTCCTAGGAGGAAGGTAGCACTTTCCAAAAGAGCAGAATTATGCCAATCATGCAGAAAAGCCCTAAAGCAAACTAGCCTTCTGCTATTCTCAGAATCTGACATTTAAGTGTGGATACATCAGAGATTGTGTCATGTGGGATAACATATCTCCTGATGTCTTGTTCTGTCTGACCACTGATAACATTCTCACAAAAAAAGTAAAATCATTGTCATGTGACAAAATCTTGCACACTAGAATTACTAATTTCAAAATGGTGGCCATATTTGTTAAAGAAATCATATATAAATATTCTGCAGATTAATCTGTACCAAGGTTATAGAATACATTCAACATATCAGAGTCAAACAGATGTCATATCTTTTGAATGTGTAAATATAATGAATAACAAGGTTGTATTATCTCAAAATTAGTCATATAAGAATGATTAGAATTCATACAATTTGCTTCCAGAATCATCAGGCAAAAGTAGATGACAAGAAGCCATCAGAGAAAATAAATCACCAAAGGGAAATGTAAACTTACCATTACATACAATGATTTATTTCAGTAGGGCTAGATAAATATTAGTGACAGCAGATGAAGGATAAGATTTCATTTGAAAATCTGTGAAGTCACAACCAAGAACAATGTGACATAGGTAAAGGAAAAATAGCAAAACTAATAATAAACATGGAGATTTAAACTTAATAAGAGTTTGGTTTATAATTTGATCATCAGTAATATTCAGTTAGAGTTTAAAGTGACATCTCTAGCCTCTTTAAAGGATGAGGACCTGTCACTCCAGTGGGATAGCGAGAGGTAATACTTTCTGAACTCGAACTGACCACTTGATTAGAAAAAAAAAAGCATATTTGATGTGGTTAGTGATTCTGAATTATTTGTTTATTACATAACAAGTTTTTGTTTTTGTTTTTTTAAGACTTTTCTCATTTAACATATAAGTGGAACTGTTTTCTATTCTGAAATAGAGTGACAGTGCCAAGACATATGTCACGTTGTCTTTGGTAGGATTTTTGTTTTAATTGGAATGCAAGACATAATATTCTAGTTTTTCACATCTATAAGTTCTTTCTTAGCATAATTTTTTTTTTTTTTCTTTTTTAAAGTATCAACACTCATTAAAATTGTTTGCTTCAGTATAAACACTAATCTTACTGTTTACTGCTTACATTCCATTGTCTATGGAAACTAATCACAAAATTTTTACCAACACTATACAGTTTTCTTGATTTAGAAACAGTATTATTCCTAAATCATTTGCTGTATATACACATAAACCATTTCTCTCATCTGCCATTTTAAAACTAGTAAGAAGCTAGCAAGCATATACTGTTAAATTTCTTATTCCTCTCCAACTCCATCTTGATAATTTTTTTCATTTGTTGTCTCCTCTGAAGACCATGGCTAAAGACCTTTCTTTAAGCCAAACTTCTCTTCATTAACCTGACTCTTTAAATTCATTAATTTTTTTGACACTGTTTCTTGAAATATTTCCATATACATTCAGACATTTTCTCTCTACTTACTCTTCCTGCCACTGATTATTTATGCTTTATCAGGGGAGTCTTCTCCTCTTTTCCTTTTTCTTCTGTGTTCCTAAAGAATCTCATCTTTCAATAAATTCTCATACTACAGATGGAACTGGGAAAAGGGCACTATATATTTAATAGCAATTTTGGCTTTTCATTGATACAGATACTATTCTAGAATTGAATACAGTATTGATTTCTTCAGTGATTTTACATCCCAGTATTTCTGTGACATTTCTGTCCATAAAACATAATGAACTATTCTTCCTCAGAACGGAATGAACATATAGCAGTTAACAGAATTTGCAACAACATAAAATGAAAATCAAATATTGATGAATCACCATAGAATGGTTTGGGTTGGACAGGACCTTTAAGATCATCCAATTCCAAGCACCCTGCTATAAGCAGGTACTCCTCCCTCTAGACCAGAATTACCTCCTTCACCATGCTGGTCACACTTCTCTTGATGCAACCCAGAATATGGTTGGCCTTCTAAACTACAAGAACACACTGCAGGATCATTTTGAGTCTTTCATCAGTCAGCTGTGTGCTCTTCTGTAACAATTTTCACCTAGAGCGAAAGATAAAAGCCACTAATAGGTCACTTGACCTTACTCCTTTTTCGATCTTCTGGCTCATCTCTGTTGTGGGTGCTGTCTCATCACAGCATTTAAGTAAGGCCTTTGGCTTTTGGACACTCTCTCATTTGATTTGATTTATTAGTTTCAATTCAAATTGCATTGTATTATATTGTATTGTAGTGTGCTATCTTGCATACTGATATCTTATTTAGTAAAATCGTTTCTCCTCAGATTGTTGCTGCTGTTTTGTTTTTAGGCCCATCTCTTTACCTTTTTCCTTTTTTTCCCCCCTTGTCCCTTACCGGGGCGTGGATCTGTGGGTTCCCCGCCCCACTAGTCATGGAACCAGGCTGAACCAGCCCGAACCAGCCCATAAACTGTTGACATTTTAATAAGAAATATTGCACATATTAGTGTAAATGATCAATAGCTCACTTATGATTGATTTAAAATTTGCTTTAAGACTGACTTAATAACCTCCAGGGTTCTGGATAGAAACTTGTGCTTAAATAATGAGGGTTATAACATTAACAAGGGGGTTAAAATGAGTCACTTCCTGAACATTTTTTCTTTTTAAAAAACCTCTCTTAAAGACAATGTAGAAGTGGAGGTTGCTGATGGAGTCTGCTGGGATCAAAACAAGATGCTGACAGATTGTTAAAATGAAAAAAGATTTTTGAATTGAGTTTAAACGCAAGAATTTGCATGTCAAGATAGTATTTGAGTTCAATTAGTTAATATCTGGAGGGAACTACTGGAAATTACATGTAATATTTGAGGGAAAATCCAGGATTAACTAATAAAGTATAGAGTGAGACGAGGGTGAGTACCTAAATGCCATAAAAATCATTAAAAACAAACAAACAAACAAACAAAACCAAAAACCAAACAATCAAAAAACTTGACAACTACTCTCCAACTCAAGTTTAGTGCTAAAATAATCCAAACTAGAAGTCCAATGTAAAAGTAAACAGATGAATTTTGTTGTACCTATAAGATTAACAGCCAAAAGCAAAAAAATAAATAAATAAAAAAATAAAAATAAATCTGTAGTCACTACATTCACAGTATAGAATGTTATTTCTACATGAATTTTTTTTTTTTTTTTTCTCATGTTTGTATGGAACTTGCTATGTTCCAGTTTGTGTCCATTGTCCCTTGTTCCGTTGCTGAAGAGAGACTGGCTCCACCTACTTGATTCCTGCCCACTAGCTTTTTATAAGCATTGATAAGAACCCCTCTGTCCTCTCTTCTCTGGGCTAAACAGTCCCAGGTCTCTCACCCTTTCTTCGTAAGAGATGCTGAAGGGCCTTTGTGGCCATTTGCTAGACTTTCTTAAGGAGATCCCTGTCTTTGTGGAACTGAGGAGCACAGAAACGGACACAGTATTCCAGATGTAGCCTCTCCAGGGCAGAGTAGAGAGGGACGATCACCTCTCTCAACCTGCTGGTACTTTAATGTACCCCAGGAAGCCATTGACCTTCTTTGCCACAAGGGTGCATTACCAGCTCATGGTCAATGTTTTGTCCGCCAGGATATATTCATAATGCTCATTATTCTTTTCTGTCAGTGGGTTTGAATTATACATCAGAAGAACAGTTATTCCAGCATTTGATACGTTAAAAATATACCCCTTTTTTTCTTTTTTTTTCTTTCTTTCTTTTTTTTTTTAAACAAAGGAAGTGTACAGCAAAATGTATTCATTTGCTTCTGTCATTTTAGCTAAATACACAGAGAAGTGTTTGAATAGTCATAATTTATTAAAGTTGGCTGTTTAGGTTTATGCTAGTCATTTAACCCTTCTTTCTGTTGTTTTTGACCCTGTAAGTTTGTCAGTCATTTTAGACACTAATATCTTATATGGTGAAAATGACTATTTTAATTGCTCTAAAACATCAAATATCCACTGCCACAATGGGTATTTATACAATTTCTGCATCTTCAGAAGACAAAACAATTGCTAATGTAACTTTTAGCTCATTGTTTCTGTTACTGCTAACAAAAGAATACAAAACTAATAAAAAAAAAAATGTGTTTTCTACAGGCTGGTTCTATGTGTCATGGAATAAAAAGAACACCACATTTCAGAGGTGGAATTGATAGTGTGTCAACTGCAAGAAGTACAGCAATTTGCTTTAATAGAGATGTTTGAAGTTGCTCCAAGTCACTTATCAGAGCACAGCAGCTTATTTCATTTGCATTTTCATATTTTCTTGTATATTTTAAATTAATCTGAGCAAACAGTAAAAAAATCATATTTGTAATTTATTCTAGTGTCTTTCATGAGATGTATTTTTAGAGAGAGCCAAAACTAATACTTTGGTTTGTTGCACTTAGAGTAAACTCATATGAAAAGTATATTAAAGTTCTAATGTCAGTATGTTTTAGCCATATTTTGGAATGCATATTTAAAATTACAGCTTCCAAAATCTATCAGCACTTTCAACAAAATGCCCTTCCACGCAAAACTGGAGAACACTGCAAACTCAGAAAAGTGGAAATATAACATAATACTCAAAGGTTGGTGAAGAATAGTAGAGATACTGATCTTTCGCTTCTCAGCTAAAATTATTTTTGAATTGTTAGAGGTTTAAAAGACAAAAGAAAAATAATGCAAGTAAGAACAAAACAACAATTTATTACTCATAAATAATATGCATTTTAGTTTGTATGAATAGCTACAGACAGGAATGACATGCGCTTGGTTCACTTTGACAAAAGAGATACTATCTCTTTTGAAGTTGCTAACTTGAAGTAATACTACCTTTCTTTGTATCCTGCCCTCAGATGTTAATCGACATTGATAAGATCACCCCTCTCAGCCTCCTGTTTCCTAGACTGCACAGGCCTAACTCTCTCAGTTTCTGTTTTAAGAGAGGCACTTGCCCTATGATACTTGAGAAAGTTTATTCTCTTGATCCCTATCATGATTTTGGTTGAGACAGAGTTAATTTTGTGTAAAAGGATAGGTTCGTACGACACTGTGCTTTGGATTTTTGACAAAAATTATGCTGTTAGCACACTAACACTTTAGTCAATACAGGGCAGTGCTTAAACCGAGCCAAGAACTTTTCATTGTAGGTCACTCTGAAAGTAATGATTCCTATTTATTTCCATGAAAACTACAACAGATACAAAGAACACAATAGCACTATTTGATAAAGCAAAATCTCAGCTTCAAGACACTGTTTCTCAACATAGTCACCACCATTAGCTGTGCATTTTCACCAGCAGTTTAGGAGCACAACTCTTGTTCGAATTTGTATCAGGGGAAATGACCAACTGTTGCAGTTGCCACTGCCAAAACGTACAACTCACTGCATTACTCTGCTCACATCCACTGTTTAGTATCTGCAAATGTTCAGCAGGTATAAATGAATGGCAATGGGCGCAGCTTTTTCTGCAAGGAGAAATTCAATTACACTTATTTGCTTCGCATGCACTTCCATGTTAGACATCAGTTTCTCAGACTTCCCCTCTGCTGCTATCCATAGTGCAGCAACAAAATTTAACAGCTAGTTGGCAGAAAGGTTCAATTTGTACTTCCATACCTCCAACATCCACCTCTGACATTGTGGGCCAGCATAAAAAAAAAAAAAAAAAAAAATCGGAAGCACTACTTTCCAGGCATCCCTGGTATTTCTCAGGTTCCCCTACCAGTGGTCTGCAAGGAGCTATGAGATAACACAGCCAGGACAGATAATTCAGACAGACCAAAGGGATATTCCATACCATATTGTATCATGCTCAATACAAGGCAAAATGTAGTTGAGAAAAATTGATAACCAGTACAGTAAAATGTTGACTCACTCAACTGTTGATAATGGTCTCTAGTTACAGAACACTCCTCCCCAGGAAGTAGCATTCATCCAAGAAACATTCTCCTTATGGAGGCAAGCCCTTAAATGATCCAGGGTCTGCCCCTTCCAATCATGTGGGAAGCACAGGTGAATTGCTTGCACCAGTGCTTCCTGGGCCAGCCATCCCATTCATGAGGTACTCAATCATCAGTTCAGGGTGTGACATAGCAGTTCCCTTACAAATGATAAAGAAGGGAGAAGGAGAGGGTGTTCAGAGTTGTGTTTGTCTTCCCAAGAGATTGCAACATGTAATGAATTCTACTTTTCTGGAAGTGGCTGAACATCTTTTGCAGAATCACAGTTGCAGAGGTTGGAAGGGACTTCAAGAGATCACTCAGTCTGACCACTCTGCTAAAGTAGGTTCCCTACATGCTTGTGTATTTTTCATTAGTAGTAGTTGTTGTTTTAAATAGGTGAAGAACAATAGCTGTTGTTTTCAAATTGTAATCATTACAATTTATTTTTTTTTCTGATTTTTCTAGTCATGCTTCTTAGCCAGCCCTTAAATGTAACAAACTTAAAAACACACATAAATTAGTACACTTTTCCATGAAGAGGGGATATTAATTTTGTTTTGATCTTGAAGAAATATGAAGGCAAATGACTTTTTCATGACAATATGATTATAAAATATTGGAAGTCCTCAAATAAAATGATCATTACATTCTTGAGAGTAAACAGGAATATTTCCAAACTATCATTAACTATCATAGAACCACAGAATCATAGAATCACAGAATCATAGAATGGCCTGAGTTGAAAAGGACTACAATGATCACCTAGTTTCAACCCCCCTGCTATGTGCAGAGTTACCAACCACAAGACCAGGCTGCCTAGAGCTACATCCAGCCTGGCCTTGTATGCCTCCAGGGATGGGGCATTCACAACCTCCTTGGGCAACCTGTTCCAGTGTGACACCACCCTCTGTGTGAAAAACTTCCTTCTAGTATCTAAACTAAACATCCTCTGCCTCAGTTTAAAACCATTCCCCCTGTCCTATTAGTATCCAACCTCACAAGCAGCCATTCCCCCTCCTGTTTATACACACTCTTTTTAAGTACTGGAATGCCACAATGATTATGAAATAGACTTGTATGAGATGTATGCATGTATGTTGCCTACTCTTTATGCTAAATTGAGGTTCTGTATAACAAAAGCATAACCTCTTCTTATGTTTGAATTCACAAGTCTAGCTCTTGAAGAATTCTAGCAGATGTACTTTTTGATTTTGTCTTCTTTTAAGTTGCCTGTTCTTACAGATGCATTTGTCAAGACCAAGTGACTGGTTTCAATTTTGTTTTTATAAATTCTGAAATATATTTTTGGTCACCTTGAGGATTTTGGTGTGGAGATCCTGAACATATCCTTGAACTTTAAATGCAGTTGCCACAACAATTATTTATGATCAAGCATTTAAAGTCGAACAAGATCTGACAAAATAGTGCTCCTGCAACTGCAAATATGCTGCATGTAGTGGGAAAGTGTAAGGGTATTTTATGAGGATAGAAAATGAAATGCATTGCCTGCAGAATACAGAGAAAAGAACACAACTGCTCTTACTTAGTTACTTAAAATATTGTCTTGTATTGCTTTCCAACAACCCTGATATTTCATTTTTTAAAAAGTATTTTTTTAAGTTCTATTTTACATATCTTGTAGAAATCTCTTAAAAGTCCGTGTGTCTTGTTCTTCAGGAAAGTAATAATGAATCTAGCCCTTATTTTCTGAATCAAATATTTATATGGCAATAAATTTCATATTGCAACAACAGTTGAGCATAAAAAAAAATAAAATAAAAATCTGATGTACAGAATGCATACCCTTTCTTAAAGTAAATGCATATGTAAAATATTTCTAATGGAGCAGTGAAATAGATTATGAAATTCATTTGGTACCTTGCTTGATTCATTTATTGCCACAAATTAGAATTTAGTACAGCGTAAAATCCATTCCACCATTTTCCTTAAACACATTTGCTGGTGATAAAAAAACTTTTCATTTCCTGCTGTTATTTTGTAACAGAGTAGTGTGACAGTGATTTAAGAACAAATCCTTTCACATTCTCTCTCTTACATTGATCACATACAAAATACAAACCTGTGGATAGAAACAATTTCCCCTATCTCAAAATAGGTTCAATAATACAGTGAAATAAAATGAAAAGCAACTAGAAAAGCTCCAGCTGGTTCAAGAAGTATTTTGTGTTGCAGCTCACAATACACATGCCACTTGCTCATTAAGATTAAAACAATTTTTTTTTTTTGTTTTTTTTGTTTTGGCTGTTGTTTTCCACACCTGAAAAATCAATCAGACAATGATATAATCAGTAATAGCAACAGTTAATGGAAATAACGGTAAACAAGGCTTAATTATTTCACTCTCCCTATAGGGGATGCACTCTAGGCAACTAGGCTATGAGGTAGATTAATGTTACCTTTTTTTTTTTTTTTTTTTTTTTAATTAATTATTTTTGTGTTCCTGTAGAGATCTCTATAGCAGCTGAATTAAATTGTATGTCATGTTAACAACTGTAATTTTTTTTTTTTTTTTAAAGAGAACGTGTTGCAAAATCAGTCTATGGTTTGCCTTGGAGATTGAACAGCCTTCCTCTCTACACAGAGGGAGTTTAAATAAGAATAGTAAGGTTATATAGATAGTACAAAATAAAACCAAAACAACAGCAAAAAGAAAAAAATAAATAAAATAAAAATTGGCTACTGCATTTATTTTCTAAACTAGTTCCAAACAGAAAGCTACATAAGCACTTTTACCACCACTCACTGCTGTTGCATGTACAGTTCTTTTAAAATTTAGCACATTAAATTCTACAGACATCATTAAGCTTGAGCTTGTTTTTGATACTGTTTCTTATGCTATGAAATTTATGAGAGGTTTGAATAAGAAGTTTAACTTAAAAAAAGAGACTTTCATTTGACCAACAGCTTGTAGTTCAATTGCGTATATCTCCTACTCCGAGCTAAAATAGTACTAGGTGTGTGCTACTCCCATCAGTTACAACAGTTAAAAAGATACTTATTTCCTTCACAGGAATTTGTAATTAGCTTTATTAACTTTTAAATGACTGTCTTGAGTATATTCTTCCCCAGAATGCACACTTGGCTTTGTTAGAATAAGAATGCTTCTACATACCTTCTCCTTCCTTTGAACAGACTAGCAGAATGCCAGCAGTATTTTAACATATGTACACACCATATACCTACTACTGACACTGTTATTTTTCACTGACTTCATTTATGCTATAGGGTGCCTTTAAGAAAAAAAAAAAAAAAAAGAAAAAAAAGAAAAAGAAAAAAAAAAAAAGTTATGAAATTTCAAAGATTTCCACAATGTGTTCACAGACAAGTTGAAAGAACAATTTAGACTTTCATCCTTGGATAGTAGAATAGGTTTTTAGAATTTTGATTAGATTTCTGTTGACTATCATGCAGCTAAAATGAATAGACATTCATTTAGACATCGCATTTAAATAACTTAGTGTAAGTATTTAACATTTGGAACTCAATTTATATCTTCAATCTGTTTTAATTCAAAAGAGATTATAGCAACTTAATTGTTACTGAAATTTATTCAGCACTGATATCATTAGTTCTTATTTCAACTTTTGACAAATTTCAAGTTAGCATAAAAGAGATCTGATGATGTTAATAAACTGTCCATTGCAGATTCCAGTTCTTTATTAGATTTTTGTTCATAACGTTGTTTGGGTTATATTACTGCACCGTTAATTTCACGGTGTTTTTTTCTGGTGTTTTTTCATTCTCCTACTCTCCAATTCTTGTTCCTAAAATGCAAGTCATATTTCATTAGGTAATCCTGCTAATAATAATGTTAATACTTTATCCATTTATGTAGACATCAAGAACAGAAACTGAAATGACAAAATTCTGATCAACTTAAAATCTTTAATCGCATTCACTTAGTAGTTTTCTTAAGAAGTTTGAATCCTTCTTGCAATATCATAAGAAAATGAAACAAGAAAAATGTAATACCACTTGTATTTCTTTTTTAAAAATCATTTCTGTTTTTTAATGCTGAATTAAACTTGCCCATCAAAAATGGAAATAATTAAGAAACTTGTAATCTTTGTGGTAGGTTTTGTACTTAAAAATAAATAAATAAATAAAATAATAAAACAAACAAAACCTTCAGAAACCTGTCACCATGTAAATGTTTTTGTTAAGACTAGACTTCAGTGTTATTAAGATGGTTAAATAACTGGAACATTTGATGTACAAGAATAAGCTGAGAGAGCTGGAATTATTCAGCCAGGAGAGGAGAAGGAGAATCCTAGTGATGTGTGCAAAAAATTGATGGAGATGACTGTATAAGATACAGACTGTATAAGATACTCAAGTGGCACTTGCTGTCAGGACAAGAAGCAAAGGACACGCAGAAAAAAAAAAAAAAGAAAGAAAAAGAAAAAAAAAAAAAAAAAAGAGGAAATGCTACAGAAATAAAAGGCACAAGGACCTGGACTCAAAGAAGCTTTCACAAATCATCCAAATGCCTTTTTTGGTTGTCACCAGAGGGGGTGGGAATTGGTGGCCTTGGAATAACTGTTGAGGGACCTTCAGAGTCTAAAATCAGCTGTAAAGACAACAAGGATGGGAGCTGCAGTGCCCAATATGTTCCTTATGTCTTAATTGAAGTTTGTGATTGGCAGGTAAGGGATTTTGTTCTGAATTCAGCCCAGCAGCCTTTGCTTGGGGGTCTGCTTCTTTTGTGTCACTGTCACTCTCATTCTCCCACACAGGCATGGAAATTGTGTAATGGAGGATAAGGGTCCATATCAGGGGGGGAATCAGCTTCAAGTTTCCATCAGCACTGGCTTTACTATTGATGGAGACCAGCTTGCTGCTCTCCTGTGTTACACACTACTGAGAAGAGCCTGGCCTCATTCAGTTGTTTCCTGCACTTCAGATATTTTTAAGCATTGATAAGATCCTCTCTCAGTCTTCTGTTGTCTAGGCTGAACATACTCAGGTGTCTCAGCCCTTCCTCGTATAGGAGATGCTCCAGGCACTTTATCATCTTTGTAGCCCCCCACTGGACTCCTAGGAGATAACTGTCCTTTTTGAACTGGGGAGTCCAGAACTGGACACAGTATTCCACATGTGGCGTCACCATGGTAGAATAGAGGAGGAGGCTCACCTCCCTGGACCCACAGTCCATGCTCTTTTTAATGCACCCCAGGAGATTACTGGCCTTCTTCACCACAAGGGTATACTGCTGACTCATGGCCAACCTGTTATGCACCAGAACCCCAAGGTCCTTCTCTGCAGAACTCCTCTCCAGCAGTTTGTTTCCTAACTTGTACTGATGCATGCAGTTACTTCTCCCCAAGTGCAGCACTCTACACTTGCTTTTGTTGAACCCTCATCAGGTTCCTCTGCACTCAACTCTCCAGTATGTCCAGGTCCCACTGAGCAGTTTGATATCATCAGGAAACATGCTGGTGGACTCTACCCTTCATCCAAGTCATTGATGTAGATGCTGAAGAAGAAAAGCCCCAGCATGGACCCCTGCGAAACAACACTAATTACAGGCCTCCAACTAGATTTTATCCCACTTATCACAACTCTCTGGGCTCTGCCAGTCGAACAGTTCTCAGGTTACTTCACCATTCACTCAACTATCCGGTACTTTCTAAGCTTCATTACAAGGACACTGTGGGAGATGGAGTCAGATGCCTTGCTGAAGTCAAGGTACACAACATTCACTTCTCTCCCCTCACCTACTCAGCTACTGATGAATCATAGAAGGCTACCAGTTTAGTCAAGATGATTTCCCCTTGGTGAATCCATGTTGAGTACTCCTGATAACCTTCTTATCTTCCAATTGCTTGGAAAACAAGTTGTTCCATCACTTTTCCAGGGACTGAGATGACTGGCTGACTGGCAAGTAGTATCCCAGAACATCATTCTTGCCCTTTTTGAACACTAGGCTGACATTGGCAGGAAGTCCTCAGGCAGCTCTCCTGTTCTTCAAGACCTATCAAAGATGACAGAGAATAGTTCAACAATCACCTCTGCCAGATCCCTCAGCACACGTGGGTGCAATCCCATAAAGGCCCATGGATTTATGCACACTGATTTTGGCTAGATGGTCTCAATCATATCCTGCTCGATCAAAGTGAAGTCCTCCGTTCCCAAGACTCTTTCTCTTACCTCCAGGGTCCAGGATTCCCAAAGGGAAGTCTTTGTAGTAAAGACAGAAGCAAAGAAAGCATTCAGAATCTCTGCCTTCTGTGAATGCCCTGTTACCAGGGCACCCACCTCACTTAGTAGCAGACTCACATTTTCTCTAATCTTCCTTTTACTGCTGATATAATTAAAAAAATAAAAAAATAAATAAAAAATAATAAAAAAAAAATTAACTAAACTAAACAAAACACTTTCTTGTTATCCTTTACCTTCTTTTCCAGACTAAATTCCAAATGGGCCTTAGCCTTCCTCAGTGCATCCCTACAGGCCCTGGCAAGATTTTCAGATTCTTCTCAAGTGGACAGGCCCTTTTTCCACATTTCATGGACCTTCTTCTTCTCTTTGAATTTATCCATGAGTTCCTTGCTCGTCCACACAGGTCTCCTGCCACTTCTCCCTGATTTCTTTCTCTCAGGGATGCATCAACCTTGAGCTTGAAAGAAGTGGTTTTTGAGTGTCAAGCAACTCTCATAGGCTTCCTTTCTTTCCAACACTCTAGCCCATGGGATACTTCCAAATAGGTCCTTGAACAGGTCAAAATTGATTGCAATCTTACTTCTTTGTTTCTTCCACACAAGATCCCAAACTCCACCATCTCATGATCTCTGCATCCCAAGCTGCCCCCAACTTTCACATCCTCAACCAGACCTTCCCTGCTTGTAGAGCAAGATCCAGCAACACAAATCTCCTCATTGGCTACTCCACAACCCGTATTAGAACATTACTTTCAACGTATTGCAGGAACCTCCTGGACTGTGCATGTCTGGCCATGTTGTTTATCCAATAAATATCAGGGTGGTTGAAGTCCCACATAATCCTAAAACCATAACGCAGTGCCCAGGACTGTAAGGCTGCTTCCAGCTGTTCGTAGAAGACGTCACCAGCTTTCTCCTCCTGATAACATGGCTTGTAGTACACATCCACAACGGTGTCACCAGTATTAGCCTGCCCCTTAATTCTTGCCCTCAAGCTTTCCTCTTGATCATCGCTCACCCCCAGCTGGAGCTTGATACATTTTAGTTGCCCTCTCACATACAGAAGGACTCCACCACCTCGCCCATG
Organism: Alectoris magna; assembly: GCA_030625065.1. Lineage (NCBI taxonomy): Eukaryota > Metazoa > Chordata > Aves > Galliformes > Phasianidae > Alectoris > Alectoris magna. The sequence goes on from CM060560.1 coordinate 38,449,580, forward strand.
TGGTCTGTCTTTCCTGAAAAGGCACAGTCATCCATGACAGAATTCCAGTCATGAGATTTGTCCCTCCATGCCTCTGAGATGGCAATGCCACCAGGGCCTTTTTTATTTTAATAGCCTTTTGTTTGTTATTTCACAGATGCCCCTGAAAAGCAATCCCTTTATATTTCAACTTGCATTACAATGAAGCATTACACTCCTCTGCCCTCCCATTTGAAGGCAAACAGCTCCAAAGAAATGCTTTCAGATGTAAAATGGTCCACAAAGTCTTCTTGGTTGCCACATGTTGATTTGGAACATTCCTTGCCAGTCTCAGACACATAATTATGGTGAAAATGGTACAAGAATTCTACAATTCATTTTTCCAATCATTGCGTTCTATTTAGCTCAGAAGTAACACTTGATATTGACATTAGTTATGTATGTTAAATCTTTGAAAACCAAATATAAATAACACTGTTTAAAATTTCAGTATCATTTCTAACTTCTTGTTGTTACTTGTTGTTACTAATACTGTTCCTATTGCTTGTAAGATTCTGATTATAGACAGTCAATGGTCTTGTTTAATTTCTTCATTATAATATTTAATAATAACATTAATATTTTTACAGAAACATTGATATTGATTATTTCCATTAACAAAATTTTAATAAAGTTATAGAATTCTGTAGCTAGATTGTAGATTTTTTTCTTCTCATTTAGTTATTTAGTTACGTTATTTAAAAGTTGAAATTTAATAGCATAAATAAATGTTCTTTTAATGTGTTTCAACTAGGGTCATTGTGGATAGTCCTTGGATAAAAAATGTAAGTGCTGAAGCAGGGGTATACTTGTCATAATATAAACATATTCCTAAGATTGTAAGTGATATGGGATTTAGCAGAATATCTGTAATTCCCAAAGGCGGTGATTATCTCCTGACAGCTACACACTAGATTCGCTTTGCTGCTTTTGTAAGAAGTCTGCATTGTGTGAGATAATGCAGCTTAATTTCCTAAAAGATTAAGTCAATTTGACAGCAGTTTCAGTATGTTTCACGTGAAATAATCTAACATCACAAAATAATATAACATTTAAAAAGTTCCCCAGACATGGAAAAAGTTCCCCTAATTCAGTGATCCAGTATTAATAAAGATGAGCAAAGTGATATGGTAAACAGTTAAAGGATATCAGGAACTAACAATCATACCAGAGAAATATTATGGAATTTGTGCTGTATGTAGAAAATCATAATATTTTTGTAATTATTTTTTCAGAATACTGTAATCTATATAGATTACTATAATATGCTCACGAGTATATACGTGAAACTGGGCTACCCTTGATCTAGTTTTTTTGCATAAGAAGGGTGAGTGACATAACACCTCTTTGCTTTGCAGAGTACTAATGTACTCTTGTTTCCTGGACAGATTTTAAAGTCCTTTCTAAGAAATCACTGCTATATATCTAGTTTAAGGTTAGCTTATTGTATCCCCATAACTCTGCTCTATAGCACATTCTGTTGATAAAGAATTGGAAAGAACAGTGGGTGAGACTCATCTAGTATAAGTAACCCACTAAGAGCTAGACATCAATTAAATGTCTAAGCTCAACCCTTCACTATTAATAGAGAAAAGTTCATGTCTACAAATTGTAAATCTTATTATTCTATCAAATTTAGTATATGGTTTTTTTTACAAGACTTCCCCCCCATTATACAGCACTCATAAGAAACACATTTTTGTTACAACCATCCTACTCTAAACTCCAAATTTTGCAGATTTCCTAATAAGTTTGTTTCTACCATTTGAATAAATATTCAAATAAAGGAATAAAATGATAGAACATCCTTTGTCACTGTTTTTTTCCTACACAGTAATTAAATAAGAAGTCAATGTAAATACCCAGTATTAGTGGCATACTTCAGTGGGCTATGTCTATGTCAGAAGAAGAAAAAAAAAAAAAAAAAAGGGGGGGGAAAAATAAAAAAGCACCACTGAGAGGTTGAATTCATCTCCAAATGATAAGTTCGTGAAAATAACAAATTCTATTGAAAAAAAATCTCATATCTGCAGAATTCTAAAGACTGGAAAATTTAAATGATAAAGAATGGAGTATTTCTTTCACAAATTGGTACTTTAAAAAGAAACATTCAAAAGAATGATGAATCCAAAAATTCATAGGAAAGAATTTGCTGACATATGGGAGGTTTTGTCTTTTTTCTGTCTTTTTGCTGAGTTTTTAGTCACAAACACAAAATGGCTTTATTCTTATTCATTGCATATTGCATTTATTGGCTGAATATCAAAGTTGTAAATTACTTTAAATGGTTTGAATTGGAACCACTGAAGGAACAAGTAGAATATTGGAATCTTGGCGATCTACAGTGAGAATAATGCTAAAAAGTTGTGAATACATATTGTCTCCTTTAAAATGCATTTGCCTTGGCTAGTTTCAAGCCCTGCCTGTCCTTGTTTTATGTTGACATTTGTAACAATAGAGTTTAAAGAAACTGAATTCAGTCTCATCTGCAAGTAATGTTGATGGAAGTACTTTTTGTTCAGTCAGAGAACACAAACTATAGTTAACAACTTCTTGAATCAATCAGATCTAAAAAAAAAACCATAGAGTATACTCCATTACAAAGAATGAATGACTGGTGGGGAATGAAGCAATACCCAATTTGAGTAATTTTAAGCAAATATAATAGTGGAAAAATGCTATGATGTCCTTGTCTTAAAAAAGGAGAAAATCAGAAGATGGAAGAGTAACTCCTAAAAAAAAAATTGCTAAAAATTGTCCATTTAATTATGTACAACAAAATAACCTTTTTCCTGGACAAAAGTTAGAATAGTTTATCTTCAATATTTAGTAAATAGAATAAGAGATTATTTAAGATAACTGAGTATATTAAGACAGTTTATACACCTCAAGAAACAGTAAGTTGAAAAAGAAATATGGGAGGAAAACTTTATATCCAAGGAGGTACTGGACACTTCATGGGCTCAAGAACTGGGTATTTTATACTGCATGTACTTGCAGTGGTTTAACAACAACAGATAGCTCGGCTCCTCCATATCGCTTTCTTACTTCCCTTCCTCAAAGGAAAAGGAGGAGAAAGAAAAAGACTTGCTGGCTGAGGTAAGGACAGGGGAGTCACTCACGAATTACTGTCTCTGGCAAAACAGTCTCAGTAATATAATTTGTTGTGTATTGATAATATACTAGAGCAGTTAGAACTAAAAGTAAACTAAAAACAAGCAAAACAAGCCCAGTTCCCTCAATCTTTTCTCATAGGAGAGCTGCTCCAGCCCTCTGATCGTCTTAGTGACCCTCCTCTGGACCCGTTCCAAGAGCTTCATGTCCTTCCTGTACTGGGGGCCCCAGGCCTGGATGCAGTACTCCAGATGAGGCCTCACAAAAGCTGACTAGGGGGGACAATCACCTCCCTATCCCTGCTGGCCACCCCTTTTTTAATGCAGCCCAGAACACAGTTGGCCTTCTGGGCTGCAAGCGCACACTGCTGACTCATGTCCAGCTTCTCGTCCACCAGGACCCCCAAGTCCTTCTCCTATGCAACTTAACATAGCTTTTTGGAGGATCTGCTCCATGATCTTCCCAGGCACAGACATGAAGTATTGATTCCTATTGCAAAATCAGCCTATATTAGTATGATTCTCAGACTAGCACAAGTCATGTCATTTGAAGTCATGGTAGAGATAAGTAGGATAGACTCATAGGATTCAAGAATGTAAGTCAGTAGTGCTCGGAATCCTGAAGGACTCTAGGCTAAGTCAAAGTCAAATTTATCTCTATTCCAGAAGAATTAAAAAATGGTGGATTTCAAAGAAGATATCATCTTCCAGCTTTCAGTTTTCTGCAAAACTAAAACTCAGTACATGGTTAATTAAAAAAAAAAAAAAATCACGTTAAGAAATTTGTTGTGTTATTAAAGTTAAGCTTTTCCAAAGACATAGCCCCAACCACAATGTGCTAAGGAAATTTTAGGCAATTTGTAATTCTGTTGGAGATTAAGTAGTAACTGCCTTCAATCCCTACAGTATCCCAGCTAATTAATGAAGTATTTATTTTACTTCTTTCTCTTCGTGCCTTTGGCACTGTTTGACAGAGTTTGTTAAATTAATTTCTTTCCCTAAACTATATTCAATCATGCAAGAGTAATTATACCTTCTTTATACAGCACTATACATGCACAGACAGAAACAATTGCTCACAGTTCAAAAATCTTGACTTTTACCTACTGTTGCTCTGAAAGAAGGGTTTGAAGTTTTGCATTGTAATAATGTACAGATAGATATCAGTGGCAAAACTAACAGTAAGAATAGACATTGTGGTAAAATGGGATTTAAAGAGCAGTTGAAGAGAATAAAGCTTGCTATCAGCAATGGGAGCGGGAGACGTTCTCTGTTAGCTACACATTCATAACCATTTTGGATGCCTAAGGATCAAACTACTCTGAAAATCAGTGTATCACAGAAACTGTGTTGATTTATTCTGAAGGAATGTTGACTTTTTTTTTGCAAAAATTCACAAAATTCTCAGCTCTTCAGTGAAGAAATATTTGAAATGCATATCTAGATCTATTTTTAAAAATGAGTTTTCAAAATTTCTCCTTTTTTATAGTAGATGAAGAGGCAAAATTAAATCTACATACCTGGTTCTGATTCTGTGATTATCTAGACACTAAGAAATTTCCAAACACAAAAAAAAAAAAAAAAAAAAAAAAACCAACAACAACAAAAACCCAAGCATTTAAACTTCATTATTTAGATGATCTAAAACTTTTCTTCGTCTCTTGTAAATGTATTGGTATCATAGCACCTACCTTTCTGAGTACTGCATCATCTCTAATGATTTGTGGATAAACTGTTGAAGAAATCTATCACTTAAAATGTAAATCCATCTAATAAGCAGCCTTAGCATTTATGCATGCAATGTACAAACACTGGCCTTTATTTGTTCACAAATCTGGGAATCTCATGTCTAGGACCATGCATATTGATCATAGAAGTTAGAAAAACAGCTTTATAAATATTTTAAGAGTGAAATTATAGAAACAGGATATGTTTAGTATCTGAATATGCATTCTTGTAAAGAAAAAGAAGGGAAAGAAGCCCAAAGCAGGGAAAGAAGCCCAAAGCCAGTGTACACTTTTTAATATACTGTCTAGAATATGCTAATTAACACACATGAATTTATGTGGTCCAGGCCTCACAATACACCCAACGACGTCAATGGGAATTAAGCCACTGTGTTCAAAGAGATTTGAACTGTGCGCAGCATTTAAGAAAATTAAAAATGAAAACATGTTTCTGATTTTTTTCTAAGTATCTGAATGCAGTTCACTGAATGTGACCCTGAAAAGCTTACAGGAATATCAAAACAGTTGTGTACTTAGATGCCAAATTAATCCACCTGGACCAATTAACCCAGAAAAGGCTCCCAGGCTTAGTAGTGCAATGTCAAGAGAAATAAAATCAGAAAGGAGAAAAAGGTTGAGTAAAGAAAACTTCTTAAGGAAAATCAGAAAAGAATTATAGATGATTATATAAAAGTCTGGGATCAAAGAGGTCTGGTAGAGAAGTTTGCATAAATGCAAGATAATAAAAATCATAATATGATACTTGTAATTCACTGGTGCTCTGAAAAAATAAAATTAAAAAAAAAAAAAAATCACTAACTCTAATAAAAGTTTGTTACCTGTTTCTCCCCAAAAAGTTTCTTGTTCCATTTTCGAGGGGCTTGATAGGGGACAGTGAAAAATGATTCCTGCTAATTTTCCTGATGTTTTAATTGCCTAACATTATTTGGAATTTTTAGCCTATTAAGAACTGCATTATTCTTGTACAAAAGCATGATCAAGAAAATATTTGATTATTAGAAGAACAAGAACTGTACATTTATGCAAGTGTAGGTTTCTGATACTTACTTGGATCCTATCTCCTCCCTTCATTTTTTAGCTACTGAAGTGACACATACAAAATTAGAATCTCACATATTTTCCTTGAATGAACTAAAGACTTGTTTACCTTCTGTAAACATAGCATCTGAAATATATTCAAAATTAGCCACGAGAGACCAAGTTTTGTGAAGGGAAGAACAATTGGCACCAGCCTCCTTACCTTGATCAGTTATGTTGGTAGTACATGCTGGCATGTATAGAAATGGGAGGTAATAGTTCTAGGTTAATGCTGTGTAACTGTTACTGCATAAATTAAATGGATGATAGCTTCAGATATATTTGTTCTTTTTTCCTGTTACCCTTTTTCTCTTTGCTTCCTTTTCTTTTGATTTTTACTATCAAATTCAGACTTTGTGTTATTCACACGGTTTACTGAAAATGTCCCTGCTCATATTAAGTGTAAACTGCGTAAATATTGGTTGGCTGTTTTTGTTGTTATTATTGTTGTTTTGTTTGTTTCTGTGTGGATTTTTTTTCTCCCTTTATATGAGCTAGAATAAGAACTGAAATTCAAGCAGTAGATTGTTAACATCTATATATTGGACAAGCAAAATTGTACAAGTAGTGTTTTTAAGAATATGCAGTGAAAATACATTCATGAATGTAAGGCAAAATAAAAAATACTATACATAACATCCATAGAAAGCACTTCTATGAGCCAGATCTACTTAACAAATTTGTTAATGTTTTCTGGAATGAATTAATGAATGTGAATTTTTTGAACTATATTAAAAGTATTAATAATCTGAATTAGGACTAGTATCAGAATTTTTGCATAGCTTTTTCTGATAAGGTAATTTCTGTGTATTTGAGTGTGCATTATATGTAATAGAATTGACAGAATTTCTTTTTTTTTATAGAAATAAAAAGTGTGAAAGGAAGAACTTTGTACAGTCTTTGAATAGGTTCATTACAATCCTGGTCATAGTGATATTATTCACACACATAATTAATATGGCTAAATTTTAATTTCATCAGGATTTTCAAGTGCACTAATTTACATGATGCGAGAATAGTAACTGTAATTTCCTTTCTCAGACAGATTCATCAATATTTGGGACTTCATAAGTGAAACCAAAAAAGAACGAGATGGAATAATGGGGGCCAAACAGTTTCAGTGCAATTTAAACTTAATAAAAAATTGTTAATTCTAAATAATCTATTTTCAGTTCTATACTGCATGTCTAGTAGAACATACTAGAAGTTAAAAATATTTTTTCAATAATTTGTTCCAGAATTTTCCTCTAATAGAAATCAAATAATTATTTAGCATCCAGTGTCCACAGCAAATATTCAGTGGCTGACATCTGATAAATAGGATAGGACAGAATAGGAAATAAAAGGATATGATAGAATCATAGTATCATAGAATCACTAAGGTTGAAAAAAAAAAAACACTAGGATCATTTAGTTTAACTGTCAACCTATCACCATCACATGCACTAAACCATCTTCCTCAGTGCCACATCTAACCTTCTCTTGAATACTTCCAGGGGCAGTGACTGCCACAGTCTGGGCAGTCTGTTCCAATGCATTACCACTCTTTCTGTGAACAACTTTTTCCTAATATCCAACCTGATCCTCCCCTGACACAACTTATGGCCATTACCTCTCATTCAGTCACTGGGAGAAGAGGCCTAACTCCAACTAACTACAACATTTCAGGTAGTTGTAGAGAGCGATAAATAGGATAGGATAGGATAGGATAGGATAGGATAGGATAGGATAGGATAGGATAGGATAGGATAGGATAGGATAAAAAAAAAATCTAATACATGAGGATAGGATTTAGAATATAAAAGGACATCATGGAATGGAATGGAATGGAATGGAATGGAACGGAAAGGAACAGGAGTCAGTGACACCAATCAGATGTAGCTTCATTCACTACTCTTTGAGCTTTGACATTCAGCCTGCTCACCACAGAGTATAATGTGAACCTGTTATCTCATGCTTGGTCAGTTGTCTTGAAGGATACTGTGAGGGATGGTATAAAAGTGATTCTATGAAAAGGCCTTAATAAAATTCAGAAAGGCTACATCCATTGCTTTTCCTTCATCCATCAAGCTGGTGACCTTATCAAAGAAGGAGATAAAATTAATAGAGTTTTCTCTTCGTGAGCAGGTGTTGATCATGTCTGATAATGGTTTTGTTCTTTAAATGCCTTTCAGTAGCATTCAGGATAATTCTTTCTGTAAGTGTTCTAGGTATTGAGCTTTGACTCACAGGTCTATTTTCTGTCTCTTCCCTTGTGCCATTATAAATCCATATGGCATTGGCAACCTAGACAATTCAATGCTGAAGTGTAGAAGAAAAAAAGAAGTAGACAACTGAATGTAGAATTGGTGATGGGATCTTTGTTTCTTTTAGTACATAATGATAATAACTGTTAGTTCAGGGAAGATCATAGAATCAAAGAATCACAGAATCAGAAGGTTGGAAAGGACCTACAAGATCATGTAGTACAACCATTCTCCCATTACCACTGCTACCACAAGCTACTAAACCAGATCTTGTAGCTCCTTATCCAAATGCCTCTCTAACACTTCCAGGGACGTTGACTCCACCACCTCCCTGAGCAGGCCATTCCAGTGCCTGACCACTCTCTGAGAGAAAAAGTTTTTCCTTATGTCTGATCTAAATCCCCTCTGGCACAACTTGCAGCCATTTCCTCGGATCCTGTTTGTTGCCTGGGAGAAGAGGCTAAAGTCCTCCTCATCACAACCTCCCTTCAAGAAGTTGTAGAGTGCAATGAGGTCTCCCATGAGCCTCCTCTTCTCCAGGCTGAACAACCCCAGCTCCCTCAGCAGCTCCTCATAAGGCTTGTGCTCCAGACCCCTCACAAGTTTATTTGCCCTTCTCTGGACATGTTCCAGAGCCTCAATGTCTTTCCTGTAGTGAGAGGCCCAAAACTGAACACAATACTTGAGATGCAGCCTCACCAGAGCTGAGTACAGCAGCATGATTACCCCTCTGCTCCTGCTGGCCACACTATGTCTAATGCAGGCCAGGATGCTGTTGGCCTTCTTGGCCACCTGGGCACATTGTTGGCTCATGTTCAGCTGAGCATCAACCAACACCCCCAGATCCCTTTCCTCTTCACACTCATCCAGCCACTCAGCCTCAAGCCTACAGTGCTGCATGGGGTTATTGTGGCCAAAGTGCAGGACCCGGCACTTGGCCTTGTTGAACCATTCACCTCAGCCCAGTGATCCAGCTTATCTAGATCCCTCTAAAGGGCCTCCCTATCCTTGGGCAGATCAGCGCCACCTCCCAACTTGGTGTCATTTGCAAACTTACCAAGGGTACACTCAATCCCCTCATCTAGGTCATCAATAAAGATATTAAACAAAATGGGCCCTAGTACCGACCCCTGAGGGACATCACTTGTAACAGGTCGCCAGCTGGACTTAACTCTGTTAACAACTACCCATTGGGCACAGCCCTCTAGCCAGTTCTCCACCTGGACTGCCACAAGTCCATGGGACCGGACGGGCTTCACCCTCGGGTGCTGACGGAGCTGGCGGAGGTAATTGCTGAGCCTCTCTCAGCCATCTACCGGCACTCCTGGTTAACTGGAGAGGTGCTGGAGGATTGGAGGCTTGCCGATGTGATTCCCATCTACAAGTAGGGTCGTAATTAGGATCCGGGGAACTACAGGCCTGTTAGCCTGACCTCGGTACTGGGGAAAGTTATGGAGCAAATCAACTTGGGTGAGATCACACGGCATGTGTGTGGCGTCCAGGGGATCAGGCCTAGCCAGCATGGATTCACGAAAGGCAGGTCATGCTTGACCAACCTCATCTCATTTACCCTCAGTAAGTTTGCAGATGACACCAAGTTGGGACGTGGTGTTGATCTGCCTGAGGGTAGGGAGGCCCTTCAGAGGGATCTAGATAGGCTGAATTACTGGGCTGAGGTGAATGGGATGAGGTTCAACAAGGCCAAGTGCCGGGTCCTGCACTTCGGCCGCAATAACCCCATGCGGCCCTATAGGCTTGGGGGTGAGTGGCTGGATGACTGTGAAGAGGAAAGGGACCTGGGGGTGTTGGTTGATGCTCGGCTGAACATGAGCTGACAGTGTGCCCAGGTGTCCAAGAAGGCCAACGGCATCCTGGCCTGTATTAGAAACAGAGTGGCCAGTAGGAGCAGAGAGGTAATCATCCCTCTGTACTCAGCTCTGGTGAGGCCGCATCTCGAGTATTGTGTTCAGTTTTGGGCTCCTCACTAGAAGAAAGACATCAAAGCCCTGGAATGTATCCAGAGAAGGGCAACGAAACTGGTGAGGGGTCTGGAGCACAAGTCTTATGAGGAACGGCTCAGGGAACTGGGATTGTTTAGCCTGGAGAAGAGGAGGCTCAGGGGAGACCTCATAGCAATCTACAACTTCCTGAAGGGAGGATGTGATGAGGAGGGGCTTGGCCTCTTCTCCCAGGCAACAGACAGGACCCGAGGAAATGGCCTCAAGTTGTACCCGAGGAGGTTTAGATTAGTCATAAGGAAAAACTTTTTCTCTCAGAGAGTGGTCAGGCACTGGAATGGCCTGCCCAGGGAGGTGGTGGAGTCGCCATCCCTGGCAATGTTCAAGAGGCGTCTGGATAAGGAGCTAAGAGATATGGTTTAGTGGTTTTTCAGTAGCTATGGTATTGGGAGGTTGGTTGGACTAGATGATCTTGTAGGTCTTTCCAACCTTGTGATTCTATGATTCTATGATTCCTTACCCAAAGAAGGGTATACCTGTCCAGGCCAAGATCAGCCAGTTTCCCCAGGAGAATACTGTGAGGGACCATGTCAAAAGCTTTGCTAAAGTCTAGGTAGACTACATCAACAGCCTTTCCGTCGTCTACCAGTCTGGTCACCCAGTCATAGAAGGAGATAAGGTTAGTCGAACAGGACCTGCCTTTCATGAACCTGTGCTGGCTGGGCCTGATCCCCTGGATGCCACACATGTGCTGTGTGATCTCACCCAAGATGATTTGCTCCATAACTTTCTCTGCTACCGAGGACAGGCTGACAGGCCTGTAGTTCCCCGGATCCTCCTTACGACCCTTCTTGTAGATTGGAGTCACATCAGCAAGCCTCCAATTCTCTGGGACCTATCCAGATAGCCAGGAATGCTGATAGATGGTGCAGAGCGGCTCTACAATCACCCCCGCCAGCTCCCTCAGCACCCTAGGATGGAGCCCGTCCAGTCCCATGGACTTGTGACAGTCCAGATGGAGGAGGAGCTAACTGTTTCCACCTGAATTAGCAGGGGTGTATTCTGCGTAGCACCCAAGACTTCCAGATCAGGGTGTAAAGTTCACTGAGGATAACTGATCTGCCTTTTGAAGGAGGATGTAGGGAAGGCATTGAGGACCTCAGCCTTCTCCTTATCCTCAGTGGTCACATTCCCTTGCATGTATGTATGTGTGCTGTAGCTATAGGTAAGGAAATTTGGACATAATAGCTTTTGATTAAGATTTCATGGAATCATAGAATCTTTAAGGCTAGAAAAGACCTCTGAGATCATCTAGTCCAACCAGCCACATACTGTCAATACTGTCTGCTAAACCATGTCCCTAAGTCTACTCTTTCCTTATAAACCTCCAGGGACAGTGACTCTACTTCTTCCCTGGGTAACCTGTTCCAAAACCTAACCTCTCTTTCTGAGAAATTCTTCCTAACATTTGAATCCATACATTTGGTAGTTTATTTTTGATAAAATTGGTAAAAAAATGACAGGAATAATTTGGTCTGGCTCTGCTAAAACTTTGTTCATGACAAGTTATCACAGAAGAGTTTGGTGCAGTCCAGAAGGCATTTTTATCCTTTCTTTCTTCCTTTTTTTTTTTTCCTCCTACTTTTCCACTTTTATTTTTCTTTTCTTCCTTACTTCCTTCCTTTTCCCTTTCCTTTCTTCCTTGGCACAGATTTCATAAATTAAATAAGATTGCTTTTTGTTTGTTTGTTTTTTTGTTTCCATGTATACCTAATACTACTGCAGTTGGTGGAGGAATGTAGCATTTTGAATTCTTTTTTAAGTGTTACACCCTAGGATATTTTTTTCAAGTTTTAACATAATCAATAACTCAGTTTCAGAGAACACTATAGAGGAACAAAATAAACTTGCTTCTCTGAGACTGAACAACCTCACGAGTTTTATGAGTGTGTGATTTTGTCATTTAGTCAGTGCTGAATGAATTCTAATCCCTTGCATTAAATACTAGAATGGAAACAAACAAAACACAGGGAATTTGTTAGAATTTTTTTCTTTATTATTTTGTTCAAGACTTCTAGATGTTTACCTTTTGATAATAGTGCCTCATTTGTAACATTAGATTCTTAAAAATTAAAATTATGTTTAGCATGTTTAAATAATTGTATTTCTTTCTGGAGCATTGCACATACTTTAAAATTCAGTTGTAGCTCATACATTTTGGAACAATATTTTTAAGTTAAAAATGATATTTTCTGATCTAAAAATTGCTGACTGAAGACAGGAAAAGGACCTCCTGACTTTACTGGGGTGAAGATTATATCCCAGTACTCAAAATATGTTTCACTCTTCATCATTCAAATTGTTGTGGGAATCACTGCTGCCTGATTACTTTCACTCCAAGGTCCTGGCCCTCTGAACATCCACAATACATTAAAAAAAAAAAAAAAAAAAAAAAAATGCTTACTTTGTGTTCTCTTCTGAAATTAAACAATTAACAGACTCCGAAAGTAAAACAAAACGTATTTCAAAAAAGTGCAGTTTTCGGATACCAACAGCAATAGGTAGTACACATGTGATTGCAAGCATTTCAATTTCTGGTCTATTGAGCCATTTAACTGCTCAGATGACCTCTGGAGGTCATCTAGTCCGTCTCCTGTGCTAAATCAATTTCCCAAGAGTGGGTCTCCTATCATTTAGTCACTGTGGAACCTATAACATCTGTTCTAGAAGAGTGCTTGTGATTTCACCAACCTAGGCGTAGGACCTTGCACTTGGCTTTGCTGAACTTCATGAGGTTGGAATGGGCCCAGCTGTCAAGCCAGTCCAGGTCCAAGTGCACTGTTTTGTAACAATTTTGAATTTGATATATGTTACACATTTCTATATAATCACCTGAAAATATTAACAGAGGCTTGCCAGTAGATTTAAAAAGAATTCCTGAAGGACAAGGTCAAACAATAATTGTTTTGAAGTGAAGGAATTTACTTCAGCCAATCAGAACCATTTTTCTTTTTACTGCAATTAACTAGAATGATTGACTCATATGTGATACAGATTGACCTGTTTCTAGAGAGTTAGCAGAAAAAAAAAAAAAAAAAAAAACACCAAACCAAACCAAACCAAACCAAACCAAACCAAACCAAAACAAACCACTGTGGGAATTCCACAACTCACTTCACACAGGCATAGTAATCTACTGGATCTGGAACATGCCATGGCTGGTTTGCACTCAGGAGGAGTATCAGCATTCTGCAGACCTTTTAGAACCAAGAGTTGGGGAGAAGCTGTAATCTCTTGGCAGTGTTCTTTTAAAATATATTTATAAGAAAGCAATATCAAGATAAATAATTTAAAGAATGAAGGGAAAAAAAAAAAAAAAAGGAAAGAAGGAAAAAAAATAAAGAAATAAACAAAAAAGGGCTTTCCTCTCAACCTGAGTATCATCAATAAATAACCAAGCAATATGCTTCTTTCTTAAACCTTGGATGTAACAACTGTCACATTGAATTATGCACATTAATTGTAGGAAAAGAAACTATGTTTTCTCAAAGTTTTATGGGTCACATCTTCTGTGACCTAGATTAAAGGTCAGGTGTGATGATCAGTTCTATTACTTTTGTTAATTCTGTCCTGTTGCTAATACCGATATCAATTATGTCCATATTTACCTCATATACATTATGGGTTTGATATTCTGTATTAGCAAAAATCTGCAGGTCAAAATTTTCTTTTGGGGTTAGGTTCCTGCAGAAAAGGGCAATGTCATGCATAACATGGCATCATATCCAAATGCAGACAAAATGCAAAAATGCAAGATCAGCATACATATAGCTGCATATAAAAGGTATTAATCTCTTTTCTGTCATGACCCTGTATTATAAGACTGTTAGAAACCCTACTTGCACAAATAGACATATATAACTGAACAAAAACAGGTATGTGGAAACTTTACCATTATTTTATTAGTTGAGGTACCATATAGATTTTTCACATGAAAATATGAGGTTTTATGTTGTTAAAAACTGTTATGATCAAACAAACACCCTGATGAAATTATATATATGTAAGTATAAATGATTAAATGTATGAAATTACATATTTACTTACACTTAGAAACAACAACAACAAAAATGAGATTTGTACTTGTGTACTTATAGACGTGAAATAAAATACCTTAAATCATCCAAATACATTTTGATTTATGCTGAACAATTCTTTTTATCATGAAGTTTTCATTTTACATAAAATTTAACCTGTTTTATTTTAATTCATAATGGAAATAATTATGTGTGTATGTAACTGGAAATGCTGACATCAACAAGGCCTTGAAATTACAAAGGCTCAGAAAAAGAATAATCTCAACATTACATATGTCTTTCATCCTTGGATCAAATCATCCTTCTTCCTGTGGCCCTCCTTGGGATGGACTTCAACTAGTCAGTGTCTCTCAGATACTGAAGACTCCACATCTACACACAGTACTCCCAGTGAGGTGTAACCAGCACAGATTAGAGAAGCAGAATCACCACCCTTGACCTGTTTCTGGTGTGTCAGCTACACCTCTCATCAGTGATATCCTTTTGGACACTGAGCCACTACCCTTTGGGTACTATCTTGCAGTGCATTCCTCATCCATTGAACAGTTCACTCATCACATCCATTTCCTTTCCAGTTTGGAGAGAAGGATGTTGGGAAGGACCATGTAGAAGTCCTCCCTAAAGTTCAGATAGATTAAATTAGTTGTTCTCCCCTTTTCCACTGATGTGTTACAACATTAAAGAAGGCCACTAGGTTTTTCAAGGATTTGATATTGGTGAAGCCATGCTGGTTGTCCCATATCACCTCCATCTCTTTCACATATCTTACCATAGCTTCTAGGAAGATCTGCTTCTAGATCTTCTCCAGTACAGAGGTGAGGTCAGTAGTCCTCTGGCTCACCCTTTCTACCCTTCTTAAAAACTGTTGTGGCATTGCCTTTTTTGCAGTCACCAGGGACTTCGCCTGACTGCCATAACCATTTAAACATTACTGAGAATGGCTTGGTGAGTACATCAGCCAATTCCCTCAGGACTCTGAGATTCATCTTGAGACCTATAGACTTATGGATGCTCAGATTGCTCAGGTGGTCACAAACATATACAGTTAGTTTATTTGCAATTCCCCTCCCATTATATGCAATGATCAGGTTTGAAAAATGTTTTCAAATTGAACAGTTACTTATTCTTGCACAACAATATCAGTTTAAGATGCATATATTTCTATAATAGGTTTGTGGTTTATCAAATATATTTAGAAAAAGTTGAATGTATGTGAAATTATATAGCAAGAGACTGAGCGATATTTATACTCTGTCACGATACTTATTACCATGGAAAAAAATCTTAAGAATGTCATGTGGAAATATTAATTATAATCACTTATATTTTTGTAATTTAATATTACTTCTATTAATAAAATGAGAAATATTTTAAGCTCATTAAAGTAA
This sequence comes from Alectoris magna, assembly GCA_030625065.1. Taxonomy (NCBI): domain Eukaryota; kingdom Metazoa; phylum Chordata; class Aves; order Galliformes; family Phasianidae; genus Alectoris; species Alectoris magna. Next base: position 38,465,225 of record CM060560.1, read on the forward strand.
TGAGTATGCTGTGAAATAAAGGAATTCAGATGGAACAAGATTTACAAGACTGGCAAATATATAAATAATTGAGTTGCAAATACTCCTCAATTTTCTATCAAATGCAAAACAAAAAAAAAAAAAAAAAACACTTTTTTTGAGTATGCTAGCAGAATGTTCGTATGTATATGACACAAGAATACATCTTTCTGATCTATAATAATACTATAGGGAAGTGTTTAAAATGCTAAAGCAAAAGCAAATCTGAAGTTTAAAACTTAATGTTGACGACAGAGCATTCATACTACCCAGGACTGCAGGTTTTTTATTTATTTATTTTCTGTCTGTTATCATAAGAACCCTTATTACCTTGAGTTACCTTCATTACTGATACTAAAAAACTTAAAAGACTTTTGGATAAAATTGTTACAGAAATTGAACCTTAATTGGAAAGGAATCTCTGTAATTATGCATAATTACCCATGTTTATTACTCCTACAATGAGCACACATTCTTCTTTAGCTGTAAGGCAAAATGAATCAAAGCTTCTAGCTGCATTGGATAATATGATTTGTATGCACTTCACTGACTTCATTAGTCTGTACAGTTTTAAAATTCAATTAAAAATGTATTTTCACTGTTTGGCCTTTGACTTTGCTAAAGAACATGAATGAAGAAAAACTGAGGTCTTGATGGCAGGTGACAGCCTTTCATTTTTTTTATTCTTTGAAATATGGTCCAAAACTGATGTAGTAATGTTCTTTTCATGACTTCATTCCACTCTAAAACATTCAGATGAACCAATATGCAAACACATGAGAATATAAGGACATACTTAATTCATTTTCATTATTTTAAAAAGAGTGATTAAATCAGATTCAGTTTCAGTCTTTAGTTGTGTCTATTTAAACTACAAGTCATGTTGGTTATAACCCCAGGGAGTAGATTTGGGATAAAATAGCACAGTCATTTGTAAAACGACTCTTCATAACCTAATGCAGCTTGCTTGGATGAGTTTCACCAGTTGTAAAGAGAGAGTCACATGCTGTGACTACTGTTTGTGCATATTGCTTTTCTGAGCTGAATCTTTTAAAATTCAGTAGTTGTATCAGCAGGATCTATATTCAGTGACCACCACTACAATTAATTCCATAAAATCAATTATGAAGTTAGTTCCATTTATTTTTATAGTTACTACTATCACTGCACTTGCCTCGGAGTTTTTTCTAGATGACATCTTGGCAGTGTTCCAGTGATAATGGAAGTACTGTGCCTGTGCAAAATGTTTGATCCAAATGCAGTTGGATCAAAATTAGAGGAATCATCGTCTGGAGGATCTTGTGCTAAGTATCTGTTACTGAGTTCTTAACAGGTATGAATCGGCTGATGAAACTCACAGTAGATACTCAGGAAGACTCAGACCAACATAACCTGGTCCCCATGGATGACTTCAGTTACCTAGCATGTGATTGACAGGAAAATAACACAGTGGTGTGCAAGTCATCCAGCAGGTTCCTGGAGTGCATTAGGGGCTGTTTCCTGCTACAGATGCTGGACATACAGACCAGAAATAATACATTGCTAAATTCACCTGCTTACTGAGTTGAGCCATTTTCTTTGCCTCAGTCCTTAATAGTAAAACTTGTTACTCCCTGGGAATACAGCCCCCTACGCTGGTAGGTAGAGATGGGGGACAGAATAGGCCCTGCGTGATCCACGATGAGATGGTTTTGGACCTGCTCTGAAAGCTGAATTCTCACAAGTCCACGGGGCCGGATGGACAGCACTCTAGAGTAGGAGTAGGGAGTTGGTGGATGTGGTTGCCAAACCACTCTCCATCATACTTCAGCAGTCCTGGCTAACCAGAAATGTCCTGGCGGAATGGAGACTGGAAAATGGGATGCCCATCTTCAGAAAGGGCTGGAAAGATGGTAGTGGAAACTGGTAGCTACAGACGTACCAGTTTCACCTTGGTGCCAGGGAAGGTTATGAAACAGATAATCTTGGGTGTTGCAGTTGTTAAACAACTGTGCCCTTCTCCACAGGTAGTTAATCAACGAAACTGTCCCGCGTCCAGGAGGGGCCAAATCACCACACAGACCCCGTATAAACGTGTGGCAAAAAGGCATTTATTGCTACATGACGTCCCTTTATATACTAGCTCTGCTTCGTTTACGCCCCCTGGCTAGGCATCCAATAGATGAACAGGGGAGGCCCTGACGCGTCACATCCCGTCTCCTCAGAAACGCCTACTACAACACTTGGGCGCCATCATGGACCAGTTAAAGGTCAACCAGGGGATCAGGCCCGGTCAGCATGGGTTTACGAATGGTAGATCCTGTCTGACAAACCTGATTTCATTCTATGACAAGGGGACCTGCTTAGTGGATGAAAGTAAGGCTGTTGATGTGGTCTACCTGGACTTCAGTAAAGGCTTTAACACTGTCCTCCACAACATCCTTGTAGGGAAGCTGGTTACCCATGGTTTGGATGGGCATAAAGCTCCAATGGGTGAAACACTGGCTGGATGGCCAGGCCCAAAGAGTTGTTGGTCAATGGACTGAAATCCAGTTGGGGGCTGGTCATGAGTGGCACCCCCCAGGGTCCTACGCTGGTGCCGCTTCCATTTAACATCTTTATTAACGATCTTGATGAGGGGATTGAGTGCACCCTCAGTAAGTTTGCAGACGACAGTGTCTCTCTCCAATTTATAGGAGGGAGAAGAAGTTCTTTGGTATATGTACACCCCCTATGTGACATCCCTGGGTTCACCCCCTGAGATGGCCATCTTCCTCAAGATAAGCCCACATGAAAGACCGCTTCACGGCCATTCATCTGCAGCTTATCTTTTTTCTCATTGCCGCTGGTCTTGTCCATCTGTGTCTCTCAGACAAAGGATTTCTCAGTCCTTGACCAGGACATGTCCAGACTTGTCCATCCTCAGCAAACTTGAGGCAATAGTGCAAAAATCATGCCCTCTTACAGACACCAAGTTGGGACGGAGTCTTGATCTGCCTGAGGGGAGAAAGGCACTACAGAGGGGTGTGGACAGGCTGGATCAATGGGCCAAGGTTAACTGTATGAGTTTCAATAGGGCCAAGTGTCAGGTCTTATAATAAACCCAGGCAACCCCACAGGCTTGAGGAGGAGCGGCTGGAAAGCTGCCTGATGGAAAGGGACCTTGGTGTCCTGATGGACAGTCAGCTGAATATGAGCCAGCAGTGTGCCCAGGTGCCCAAGAAGGCCAATGGCATCCTGGCTTGTATCAGGAATGGTGTCATGAACAGGACTAGGGAAGTAATCGTCCAACTGTACTCAGCAATGGTGAGGCCCCACTTTGAGTGCTGTGTTCAGTTTTGGGCACCTCAGTACAGAAGGGACATTAAGGTGCTGGAGCAGGTCCAAAGAAGGGCAACAAGGCTGGTGAAGGGCTTGGAGAATATGCCCTATGAGGAGAGGCTGCGGGAACTGGGGCTGTTTAGTCTGGGGAAGAGGAGGCTGAGGGGAGACCTTATTGCTCTCTGCCAATATCTGAAAGTTGCTTACAGCAAGAGTGGGGTTGATCTCTTCTCACTGGTGACAGGTGACAGTGTGAGGGGAAATAGCCTTAAGTTGTACCAGTGTAAGTTCAGGTTGGATATCAGGAAAAACTTCTTTACAGAAAGAGTTGTTAAGCACTGGAATAGGCTCCCCAGGGAGGTAGTTGAATCACCTTCCCTGGATGTTTTTAAAAACTGTTTGGATGCAGTGTTAAGGGACATGATTTAGTGGAGGCTTGCTAGTTAGGTAGTATGGTTAGGTTGTTGTTGAACTTGATGATCTTTAAGGTCTTTTCCAACCTGAGCAATTCTGTGATTCTATTCTATGATTCCATGATCTTTAACAAGATTATTTTCCTAGATGTACTACTTTATTATAAAATCATTGAATGTGTTGGGTTGGTAGGTACCTCAAAGATCTTCTAGTTCCAAGTCCCCTGCCACTGGCAGGGTTGCCAACTACTAAATCAGACACTAGGTCAGGTTGCCTACAGTCCCATCCAATCTGTCCTGGAATACCTCCAGGGATGGGGCAATGTTAATTTACTCTGAAGCTTTTCTTTGACTTTGGTTTCTGTAATAACTTTTTAGTAAGGAAAATTGTTAGAAAATCCAAATAGCATACTTTGTTTACCAGAGCCCCTTTACTGATGTGCTTTTTGACACCATCTGCAACCAGAAGGAAAGAGACAGACTCTCCACATTGTCTTCCTTCTACAGGTGCTCAGTGGTATTTTATAACAGTCAATATCCTTTTATTAGCGTCCAAAGTCAGAATTACATGCTTATGATTTCACAAACCCCTTTTAGAATGCTATTTATTTGTTTGTTTGCTTTGTTTTGTTTCATACTAGTAGTAAATTTGTGTGTCAGGATAATCCCATCTAAGACCCACACAACTGCTTGCTCACTCCCCCACAGTGGAATAGGGAAGATAACTGGAAGGGCAAAAGTGATAAAACTTACGGATTAACATGAAGACAGTTTATAAAGTAAAGCAAAAAGTTTGTGCTAGCAAGTCAAAACAAGGAATTAGTTAATTTCCCATGGCCGTTTCACTCATTTCCAGGAAAGCAAGGCTCTATCACCTGTAATAATTACTTGGGAAGACAAATGCCATCACACAAAATGCCATAGTCATACTTGTTCTCTCCTCCTTTTTTTTCCCTTTCCCTTTCTTTTCCCCTCCTCTCTTGTCCCTCCTTTCTTTACAGGTTTTATTGGTGATAGTGACATATGATATTGAATATGCCTTTGTTCAGCTGTCCTATCTATGTGACTTATCAGCCTCTTCTGCACTCCCAGACACCTCAGTAGTAAGGCAGATCGAGAAACAGAAGAGATCTTGACTTACCATTAGCACTACTCAACAGCAACTAAAATATAAATATGTTATCAGCGCTATTTGGTCACAAATCCAAAACACAGTATCTTACATGTTACTTAACTCTATCCCAGCCAAAATCAGTTCAGTGCAAGAATTTGTGGGTTGAGATGACTGCAGTGTAACAAGTGGGGGGAGAAAAGGAAAAAACAAAACAAAACAAAACAAAAAAACAACCAAACAAAAACCACTCAGCAGAAAGATTGCCCAGTTAGTGCCCAAGCAGAGGCTTCTCTGGAAATAACCCCCTTTCCCCCCCCACACCCCCAGAATACACACAGATTTTTTTCTAATCAAAGGTGGTAAAGAGTACAATAACTCTTTATCCAATTTGGTCAGCTGTCCTTGCTGTGTCCCTGTCCAATCTCTTACCAATTGGAAGTACTTTAAGCACTGGTTTGATCACAGATCCAAAATGCAACAGCCTACCAGCTGCTATGAATAAAATTAACTATGTCCTAGCCAAACTCAGTACAAAACCTTGCAAACTTAATGTGCTGTAACTTCTTGTAGCAACAGGGTAACTGTACTAGCATTTCAGATTCAAGTTCTGTAAGATCTCTTGAGTGAATAACACTTGCAAGATAAGACCAATGCCACGACGACAGGTTAAAGGCTGAAGATGTGGTCAGAGGAGGGAGCCCTGTGGAGACAGAATGGCCTCCCTCCATCCAAAACTCCCCTGTTCAAATGGGGTTATTTGCTGCAGAATTCTGTCTGCAAATTTATTGATGGCAGACTTGCTGACGATTAACTTGTTGATGACAAACTCTGTAAATCTAGAAGGCATAAAAGGATGCCCAATTAAAGCTTGGGGTGAACTTTGAGACTTTGGTATCTTAGGGACTTGGGAACTTCTGGATGATTTCTTTTTGATCATGCTCCTATAGATTTAAGCACCTTTTAAGATCGATTTTCAGGTGTTTATTTTTTTTTTACGTAGGAAATATTTGGAACACACGTTTGGATGCCTCAGCTTTGTTTCTGTCTTGATCTTAAGGTCTTTGCTCTATATTAGATCTAACCTTTGAATTGAGAAAATGATTTGGGGCTTTGTGAGTTATTAAATAGTTTCTATCTTTTTTCAGTGTATCAAAGTAGCACTAATATTTTCATTTTAACTGAATGAGAAACTATATTTTTTTCAATGAGAACATTGTGCATACAAATAACTATCTGAGCCAGAGGGTCAGTTGTTGGGTTCATTATCAGAACTTACTGTAACTACTGTTTCAGACTGTGCTTTGTAGCATATGTAGTTATATATGTCAGATAGTTTCATTAGCATGAAGGGTATGGTAAGGTTACAAGAATGTCCCAAAAATCTGAGCCTATATATATATTTTTATATTATTGTTATTATTTAAAGCTTTTTAATGATTTCTTTCAAAGTAATAGAAGCCTTCTCTTCTCTCGTGGAGAAGAGGCAGCTCTGGAGAGACCTCATTGTGGCCTTCCAATATTTGAAGAAAGCATATAAACAGCAGGGGGGAATGACTTTTTACGAGGGTGGATAGTCATAGGACAAGAGGGAATGGGAACGGTTATAAACTAAGATGGGTGTTGCAGTTAAATGACTGTGCGCTTCTCCACAGGTAGTTAATCGACGTAACCGTCCCGCGTGCGGGAGGGGCCAATTCACCACACAGACCCCGTATAAACGTGTGACAAAAGGGCATTTATTTCTGCATGACGTCCCTTTATATACTAGCTCTGCTTATCCAAGAGCTGAACATGGGAGGCCCTGATGCATCACATCCCATCTCCTCAGAAATGCCTACTACAACAGATGGGAGATTTAGGTTAGATATTAGGAGGAAGTTTCTCACACAGAGAGTGGTGATGCTCTGGAACAGGTTGCCCAAATAGGTTGTGGGTGTCCCATCCCTGGAGGCATTGAAGGCCAGGCTGGATGTGGCTCTGGGCAGCCTGGTCTGGTGGTTGGCGACCCTGCTCACAGCAGGGCGGTTGAAACTAGATGATCTTTGAGGTCATTTTCAACCAAGGCCATTCTAAGATTCTATGAATATCTTCACAGTTGCTTAACTTCCCTGACAGGTATAACATGCTAATCTTCCTTGTAGATACAGTATAAATAAAAAAGAGAGGGGAGTATAGGCAAGATAAACAGCAAGAAAAATTTAGTCATCTCTTGCCCCATTTCCACCTCTAACCAACACACGCAATGTCCATTGCCTATACAAGCATACAAGGGTCCTTGGCTGCAGTGCTGTCTTGTTTTACTTAAAAACAAAGAAACCAACAAAACAACAACAAAAAAAAAACATTAACATTGTATGCAAATTTTCAGTTTGTAGCTAGAGATAAAACATCTTGTATTTGCACTAGAAGCAATAATGTCTTACTCGCAGTTTTCTTTATACACACACAATAATGACTTTTCACCTTATAAAAAAAAAAACAAAAACCTTAGAGAACACGGATCTTAAACACACATATAAAATGAATATATTAAAAATTATGTGAAATGGCAAACTGTAAAATAGGCACAGCATCTAAAGACTAAATCCAGCTAGGGAATCAAGCAATCAGAGTAAGATTTGCATAGATTTTCAATTAGAATTCCTCTTGTTCCATCTTATAACAACCACTTTTATTATTTATTTCCTGGAATTATGAGGTTAAAAACTCATCCAGCTTTCAATAGTTTTTAATTCTGTCAACAGATGTGATTTCATAATAATTTTATTAAACATTTTTAGTGGGATTCATTTGGCAGATACTGCTACTTCAAAGCTCTTTTCATACAAGGATGTATTTACATCAAAAATTAATGATTTTTTTTAAATAGAAAGTTATTGTGGTTTTATGATTTTTGCTATTGCTATTCCACATCAGAACATCATGTAAAGCATGGGGAATTAAACAGTTCTGTGGACTGACAACTTTCCGGATACCTGGCTCTCAGAAGAGAAGAACTGTATGCCCCAGAGAACTTTGCACTCAGAGGGGAAAATAAAGCTGGCAAGTCACAGGACTCTCTCTGGCTGCCTGGCAGTGTGTGGGTGTGCTCCCCAGCCATTTTACCTTCAATTCGGAGTAAGGCCTTCAGTTTCAGACACTCTCTCTCTCATTTTATTTGATTTATTAGCCTCATTTCCAATTATGTGTTGTACTATATTGTGCTATCTTGCATTCTGATACCATATTTAGTAAATTAACTTTTGTCCTCAGATTGTTGCCTCTGTTCTGTTTTTAGGCCCATCTCCCATCTCCCTAGTCTTCCTCCTTTTCCTTTCCCCTTTCCCAGGGAAAGGGAAAAAGTGTTCCCTGCCCCATTAGTCACAGAACCAGGCTGAACTGTCCTGTAAACCATCAACAATCCCCCCTCCCATTCCCTTTTGGGCCAGTGGGCCTGCTGTCCCCCTGTCATAGACACAGATAGATCTAGATACCCCCTGACAAAAGTTAATATATTGGACAGTAGCGCAAAAGAGAATCCTTCTTTCAGAATTTCTGCATTTCTTAGGTAAATTAATCTAAGAATTAGAATGTACCCGGTAGTAATCTATGGAATCTGTGTAAGAATTCTGAACCATCTTTTAGCTGTACCCAATTTTAAAAGAGCAGGGTAGTCTCTGTATTTTCCAAATATTTCAGGTGAAAAATTTGGGGAGGTGGAATAATAAATAATACTAGTGTTGTGCAGTAATACCTTTTGAGACAGAAAATGCACACACCTTTTTCTTGAGCTACCTTAGCAGTTCAAGGTACATATACATATATAAGATGAATACAGTGCATATTATTACAGTAAAAGACACCACTTCCTTGTTGTCCCATGTAAATTATTATGTACCTGGTATAAATATATCATATATGGAAGAATACATCCAACTGTAATTCTAGTAAACTGTATATTTCCTGTGATACATGGCAGTCTTATGTGTATGCCTCAGTTTCTATGGGATATTTCAAATGGCAATGGACAGCTGTTTGAGAGTTACTGAACTGGAATCCCGTTTGCTATGAAATCATAATCTCCTTTTATTCTCCTAAATGAGATATTCATGGTCTGAAGGCAAATCCCAATTTTACAACTGAAAATCACTTGTATGAATAGGTACTGCATAATTAAGCGTGTTAAACAATGAGCTCTTCACACTAGACCTAAGTTGCTCCTAGTTTCTCCTAAGGTTGATTTATAAAAGAGAAATGTGACAGGTAATGTAAATAAACAGAAAGATGTCATAATTTATTTCCTCTCAAAGCTATTTTTAACCACTAATAATTACAACAAACAAATCAGTTAAGTTTCACAGTATCCAATTCACAGTATCCAAGTCTTCACCCATGTATTTTGTTTTTTGTTTGCTTTTCACAAGCTTTAAACAAATTAACATGCTAAGATTATTGAAGCTGTATACACTTACATGCAAATCTATTTTAACTGCCTGATAGCTCTTCAAAGTTGTGAGGAAAAATAAACAGTTGATCTAATTACATGATATTTAGTGTTGATGTTTTCATGGTGCTGATTGGTTGTGTTTATGTAATTAGAATGAAAAGATATGCATGAAATGTTTTTAATGCCCTCATTAATGATGTTAAGCTCAAGAAGTACAGATATTCTCTTCTGTGGTATGGCACATGCAAAGACTAGCAAAATACATTTCTCTAGCACTAATGTTAAAATTTTAGCACATATCAGCAAAAGCAATGAAATCCAAGTGTGTCTTTTATGCCTTAATTATTGTAATGAGGCTATAAATGGTGAAACGAGACAAAACATAACCAGATTTATATTTTCCCTTTGACATAGATCCAATATAATTAATGTAATAAGTAAACTAATAGCTTGCAAGACTTTAATTAAGAAAAAAGAACTTCTAAATTTAAGAGTGTGAAAATATCTGCAAGAAGCACTCGTACTCATTTTTATAAAGAGGACAGGGTTTGTAAATCTGTTCTGTGGTTGACTTGCTATTGTTTCTCATTTAATAACATATATCACAATTCTCCTTAGTTACCCTAACTTGTAAGATTTTAGTCTTCAGAAAACTTTTAATTGTTTGTTTGTTTGTTTGTTTCCTTGTTTGTTTGTTTTTAATGGCTTTCAGAATATCTACTGTATTACCTAGACTGAGGTGCTAAATCAGTACTAAGTAGACATCTCCTTTATAGCAACATTATTTGAATCAAAGCATCACAAAATGTCTTGTGTTGGAAACAACTTTAATGATCATCTAGTTTCAACCGCCTTGCAGTAGAAGGGTTGCCATCCATCAGGTCAGGCTGCCCAGGACCCCATTCAACCTGGCTTTGAATGCCTCCAGGGATAGGGCAACTTCTCTGAACAACCTGTTTCATTGTCTTTCCACCCTCATAGTTAAAAAAATATTCCACCTAACATCTAATTCAAATTCCAACTTTCTCAGTTTAAAACAATTCCCCTGTGTTCTGTCACTATCAGATCCTGTAAAAAGGTGATCTCCTTCCTGTTTACAAGCTCCCTTTAAGTACTGGAAGGCCACAACAAGGTTTCTCTGGACCTATCCAGAAAAAGCCCAGATCCTTCAGACTGTCTTTGTAGGAGAGGTGCTACAGACCTCTGATAATCTTCAAGGCCCTTCTCTGGACCCACTTCAAGTCTTTCTTGTGCTGGGCACCCCAAGTCTGGACGCAGTACTCCAGGTGGGACCTTACAAAGATAGAGGAGAGGGGGACAATCACAAGATGCTGCTATTTTAAACAAAAACAACAAAAAAGATATACTTAAAGGTGACTTAGTTAGCATGTAATTCAATTAGTAAGAAATAATGATATTCATTTTAATAACTTAGTAGAAAGGTGTAATTGCTTCTGTCTCTCAGTAACAGAGTCTTTCTCTCTCTAAGGAGAGGTAGAAAAGTGCTAGTAATTATGCACATATAAACACTTCCTCTGTTATTAAAAGTCTCCAGAGAAACTCTATCAAATGATGTGCCTGAAGAACCAAATAGAAGTGTTTCATAGGATAATAAGATTGATAAGATAAGATGGCTTGGGAGAGATATACTCCTAAGATAGATTTCTGCTCAAGATACAGCTATGGATGTCCAAGTCAGGGCTTAGTTTACCAAGTCTAGAAAACTTTCAAAGCTGGAGAGCTGGGGACTGCTTAATTTCTTTGGGACATATGAGCCTCTGCCTTAAAGTCTTCTCAGTAAAAAAGTTTCTTCTCATAACCACTCTTAAATTCTTCTGTTTCAACATATGTCTATCACTTATAATCCTCCAACCATGCATGGGAGCTTAGCTTTGTCTCCTTAGTCACCTCACTGTGGGTATGTAGATGTTGTTAGGTCCTCCAAAGCTGCTGCTTCTCTGTTGTCTAATGAATGCAGAGAAGTTGATAATCACTTCCTTTGATTTGCTATATATATCGTCCACTTAACACAGCTCTGGATGCTATTAGTCATCTCTGCTGCCAAGATACAGTCCCAGCTCAGTTTCAGTCACTCTCCCCCAAGATCTCAGAATTTTCTCAAGGGTGTACTTTAGTTCCTCAGTCCCCAGTCTGCAACACTCTTGGGATCTACCTACCCAGGAGTAGGATTACATTTGTCCTTGCTGAGTTTCATAATTTCAGTATCAGCTCATTCCTCCAGCTTGCTCAGCTCCCTCTGAGAAGCAGCCCTGTCCTTGATCATATTTACTGGTCCTCCCAGATTGGTATCATCAGCAAAATATTTGAGAGTGCATTTTGTAACTTCCTTCAGATCACTAATAAACATGTTGAACAGGAGACGTCTCAATGCAATACATGTCTACATATCAAATACCCCTCTTGCTGAAAGCATCTAGGTATGGAGTAAGACTTACTAACCATAACCCAGTTCTGATGATTCAACCACATTTTTATGCATTTCATTGTCCACTTATTCCAACAGCAATGCATTAACACTGGTACAGTAGACAGTGTCAAAGTATCACCGGGAAGTAGACAGTGTCAAAACCCCACCTAAAACTGAAGTAAAACACACTTCCTGCTCTCCTCTCATCCATGAACCTCATCACATAATCACCATAGGAGTATGAAAATGACCAGGCATGATTTATACCTTCTTCATGAGAATTATTCCTCCCCAAGTCCCCTGCCTTCCTTATCTCTGTCCTGGCTTGGAGAGTGTTAATTTTCTTCCTGGCATGAGACTGAGTTTTTTATTTAGGATGAGAATAATGTCGATAACACACTGATATTTTAGTTGTTACTGAGCAGTGCTTACACTGTCAAGGACTTTTCAATTTTTCAACTGTACATTGGTCAGAAAGTGGTGTGCAATTGCTCTGTGTAACACTTATTTTGTTTGTTCTATTTATCTTATTTTTTTTCCTCCTTTCTTCCTCTTTCCTCCTTTCTTCTTTCTATCTTTCTTTCTCTCCTTCTTTCTCTTTCTTTCTTTCTTTCTTTCTTTCTTTCTTTCTTTCTTTCTTTCTTTCTTTCTTTCTTTCTTTCTTTCTTTCTTTCTTTCTTTCTTTCTTCCTCTCTCTCTCTTTCTCTTTCTCTCTTTCTTTCCTCCCTTCCTTCCCTCCTTCCCTCCTCCCTCCCTCCCTCCCTCCCTCCCTTCTTTCCTTCCTTCCTTCCTTCCTTCCTTCCTTCCTTCCCTCCTTCCCTCCTCCCTCACTCCCTCCCTCCCCCACTCCCTCCCTCCCTTCCTTCCTTCCTTCCTTCCTTCCTTCCTTCCTTCCTTCCTTCCTTCCTCTCTCTCTTTCTCTCTCTCTTTCTTTCTTTCAAATACAGGGTTAATTAACTGATTTATTTTCTTCCATATTTTCACCAGTTCTTTAGGCTTTGTTCAATTTGTTTCAACTATGCAGGAACACTGTTGCTTGGTAAATATTTGAAACCTAAATTTAGTCTATAGTAATTATCTAGGGTGGGAATGATTTCTCTTAAATTCAAATAAATACAAACCAAGTGCTTACATCATAACTCTTATATTCAAATGTTTTACAACAGTTTAAAAAGTATTTCCAGGATGTGATCCAACTTGCTCTAAAATGATAAATAAATAGGATTTCAACTCTGTGGCAGTGATTTTTTTCTATTCATTGACTTTAAAGAAAACATAAGGAGCTTAGTTGTCTATGTTAGATGAATTCTTCCCTTATACTACTTGTATAATAAATGAAAAGAGACATCCAGCTACAGATGGCAAGTGATGACATTTGTTATACTTAGGCGCTTAGGCCTCTATATTAGAAAGTGATTCTGCAAAACTACTGTAGTCTAAACATATAACTAAAATCACGTGAAATTCACATTTTGTCATAGTTAACTCTCTAAGGTTTTATTCTCTGTGACTCAGGCTTATTACTTCATTTTATTTTACTTGATTGTGAGTGTATTGAATATGTCTGGCACAGTTAACTTTATTCAGAGCAGTCTCTATAGTTTTGTGTTTTGCACTTGTGGTTAAAACAGTGTTGATAGCACACCAATGTCTTGGTTGGACAGTGCTTGCATAGCATCAACACTTTCAGTTTTCCGAACTCTACCATCTCAAGAGTAAACAGGAGTGATAAGAACACTGGCTGGGGACACAGTTGTAACACTTGACCCCGACTGATATAAAGGGATATTCCATGCCAAAGGACAACTCTCCATGATATTTGGGAAGTTATGGTGGTCAGGTGAAGACCCTTGTGAATGGAAAAAATGGCAATATAACATCAATTGTTAAGAACAGTAGAAAGGATGACTCAGGGAACTACCAACCTGTCAGTCTCACCTAGGTGCTGAGGAAGATCATGGAGCAGATCCTCCTGGAAGCTACGCTAAAGCATACGGAAAAGAGAGAGTTGATACGGGATAACCAGCATGGCTTCACCAAGGGCAGGTCCAATCTGACCAAACCTGATACTTTTTATGATGGTATAACTGCACCAGTGGACCAGGGAAGAGCCATTAATGTCATCTGTCTGGAATTCACTAAGGGCTTTGATGTTGTACCCCACAACATGCTTCTTTCCAAATTGTAAAGATATTTATTTGATGGGTGGACTGTTCAGTGGACAAGGAACTGCTTGTGAGATCATATCCAGAGAGTCGTGGTCAGTAGCTCAGTGTCTAGATGGACATCAGTCACAAGTGGTATTTCTCAGGGCTCAGTTAGGGGACCAGCACTCTTCAACATCTTCATCAATGACATTGACAGTAGGATCAAGTATATTCTCAGCAAGTTTGCAGTTGATACCAAGCTGTGTGATGTGGTTGACATGCCCGAGGGGTGAGATGCCATTGAGAAAGAACTAGATCAGGCTCATGTAGTGGGCCCAAGTGAACATCATGGCATTCAACAAATCCAAGTGTAAGGTCTTGCAATTGAGTAGTGACAACCCTAGCTATCCGTACAAGCTGAGGGATGTAAGGATGGAGCACAGCCCAGCTGAAAAGGACTTGAGGGCACTGGTACATGGCAAGCTGTACATGAAACAGCAATGTGCCCCTCATAACCCAGAAACCCAACCAGGATACTGGGCCACATTAAAAGAAGCATGGTCATCAGGTTGAGGGAGGTAATCCTGCCCCTCTACTCTGTGCTGGTGAGACCTTACCTGAAGTATTGCATCCAGATGTGCAGTCCTCAGCAGAGGAAAGATGTGGACCTGTTGGAGCATCTCCTGAGAAGGGCCACAAAAAATGATCCTAGGGATGAAACGCCTCTCTTACGAGGACAGACTTCAGCCTGGAGAAGAGAAGGCTCCACAGAAACCTGATAGCAGCATTTCTGTATCTAAATTGAAATTATAAGAAGGAAGGAGACAGACTTTTCAGCAGCGCATTTTGTGATAGGAGAAGTGGAAATGTTTTCAAACTAAAAAAAGAAGGGTTGATTTAGGCTAGATATAAGGAAGAAGTGTTTTACAATAAGGGTGGTGAGGCAATGGGACAGGTTGCCCAGAGATGTAATGGATGTCCCATCCCTGGAGACATACAAGGTCAGGCTGGATCAGGCTCTGAGCAAGGACATCTAGCTGTAGATGCCCCTGTTCACTGAGGGGAGTTGACCTAGATGACCTATAGTGTCTCTTCCATCTCAAATGATTCTATGATTCTATGATAAAATATCTGATGTGCTTTTGACTTAACTTTCTTGTTTCAGAATATCAGTCTGATATACCAATCACTTCAAGCCTTGTTACAGACCGTTTGGAACTTTGTGGAAGTTTATAATGTTTTTGAGTGAGAAAATTGAACACAAATACAAAATTCCTGCAGTAAATTCAGCTGGTACTTCTGTCCTTCTGCTCTCACCCTTCATATTATCCATTCTACTCAACAGAGAGTTTTTCCACATTGCTTTAGATCTAAACCACATGCTTTCTGCAAATGCACTATAAAAATGTGTTTATTTACACATGAATATTGATGTTAACAAAATTAAAATGATATTAACATACATCAGAAAGTTTCCCTTTTTGTCTCAAGCAGAAGAGATTTATGAAAGCAACTTTGCAATCTGATCATAATATATAAAAATAATGCTCCCCCATGTTTCATTTTGTCCTAATCATATTTAAACATCATTCTAGAAGATTAAATTCAAGACATACATTCTTAATTTCAGATAATTTCCTTTCTGAATAATAGTTACTTAAGATGAACCAAGAACAAACACTGTGAATAATTTTATGTGGATGTGAATCATGCTGTCATTGAATAGGTAATACCTAACAAGTGAGAGAGTTTTAGAGGAACATCTACAGAAAAAAGACAAAGGAAAAAAGAAAAAAGAAAAAAAGACTATGCATTTTAACAATACAGAATTTATCTGTAAATTGTATTGAAATCCATGTAAAGTAGGTAATTAGAAGATTTTGCTCCACAGTTTGGAGCATGAATGTTAGTCAATTACATTACTTGACAGCAAAGACAATGTGATGATTCCAAAGAAGAGAGTACCATGTGATACTGTGTCATTTGCACCTGAGGGACATTGTCTTCTACTTTTTTGAATCCTCATACCTCATCTAAACTGTTGCCATGGTTTTAATGATTTCTGTTGTCAGTATTCCACATCATAACACCATGTAGTGCACTGGGAATTAAAGAGTTAATGCTCCAGTTCTGTGAATCGTGGATAGTTCTTGATACCCGTCCCAGAAAAGAAGAGGGACTACATCTTCCAGAGGACTGTTCACTGTTCTGTTATTTTCTACTCAGAGAGAAATATAAAATCAATTTGCAGATCATGAGACATCTCTCTTTTGATCTTCCATCTTGTCTCTCTTGTGGGTGCTGTATCGCCTCAGCTTACTTAAAGTATGGCCTTCAGCTTTATGGGGACTCTATCTCATTTTATTTATTAGCTTCAATTGTATTACATTGCATTATGTTTTATTATCTTGCATTCCGATATTGTTTTAGTAAATTAGCTTTCCTCCTCAGATCATTGCCATTGTTTTGCTTTTAGGCCCATCTCCCTACCCTTTTCCCCTTTTTCTAGGGTGTGGGTCCATGGGTCCCCCTGCCCCATTGGTCATGGAACCGGGCTGAACCGGCCCATAAACTGTATTTGTTTATTTGTATACAGTTTTTATCAGACATATAATCAAATGTTCAAGGCTTCACATGAGGACACAATCTGACATAATTTGTGCTAAATTTACTATGAGTATACCACTACTAAAAAATGAATGTATCGTAATCATGTCATGCACACCAGCTTTCCCTAATGTTTTACATAAGGTGTTGGTATTATGCTACATGATACACTGCAGTATTACAAATAAAAAGAAAGATTATTGAATGGACTATAAATACTTTGTACAATCTGTTTGGGAAAAATAATAATAATAATAAAATAGTTATATTCATGTTCTGTGGCTCATAGAGGGTGCTACCTTATATGACACTTTGAAAATAATCTCTTGGCATCTTACTTTTTATCAAAGTAAATTTAATTCAATATTTTCAAAAGTATGTAACTTCTATGTGCAAAAGAACAGGATAGAATTCAACTCCAGGGTGTGTCTACCTGAATGTAAATGTATTGATGTCAGATTTGTGATTTAAAGCATCTAAGAAATGTAGAACATTTCTGAATTTATAGTCAAAATATAGTTTACCACTGAACCCTCTCAATTTTTTTTTTTTTTTTTTTTTTCAAAGTTCATTTTGTAAAGCTTCAGATTCTGCTGTCATAAGTGGGACATTCTGCTGTGAGAATACAATTGCTGGTCTTTACATGCAGGGAAGAATGAGTGCAAATTGCTTTATTACTGAGACAATAAGACAAAAGGAATAATATTATGGGAGGAAGATTAAACTAGAGGAGGTAGAGATCAGCATCCACAAGAGTCTACAAATGATTAAAGCTTTCTTACATAAAAGACCTGTATTAAGGAAAAGAAAAAAAAAAGAAAAAAAAAAAATAGACATTAACTACAACGTCTTAATTAGATCATCTGATTACTTTGAAAAGGTTAGGTTAGGGATTTAATCAGAACAACTAATGCAACGGAAAGCATCAAGGAAAATCAATTAAGATTAGAAGAAAACAGAAATCTATAAAACAGCTAAAAATAGTTCATGGAATCCATGAAATGGATGTTTAAACCTAAACTCTTCTTGTATTTAACAATACAAGACAATAGTGGTGAACTCAGAATTTTGTTTAATACGGTAATCATGAATCTTATTTTGTCCCACTGAGCGTATAGACATATTGTTTTAAATCACTAGTGAATGTAAATATGTCTAAATATAATCACATCTAATGTATATAGAAAAAATATTTTTGCAAATATTATGTTTAATCATTAATCTCACGTATGAATTAAAAAACTGAGAATATGGCAGAAAATCAAAAGTCTACTCTCTGTAGCAGTGACAAGTTTTTAGTTTTAGCCTAAAAACAAAAGAAACACTGTTACCCATAAGTAAATTGCATAGCTCTATTTTTTTTTTAATATATATATATTTGCTTACCGTTTCCCATATCCTCTTTTTCTCTTATAAGACTGTAACATATTATCTAAGCTAATCTTTAGTAAATTTTAAAAATTATTTTATCTTGTCTCCAGGTTTATTATTAGTTTAGATCTCATCACTTTATGAGTCTGAAGTTGGCTACATTGAACAAATTGGCTTGGCTCAATTACCCAAAGAAAATTGGATGTGCTTTGGTACCTTTAGTACTTGCAGTTGACTTTTGCTAAAAACCAGAACCTTAATTTCACAGTGTATCTACTTAGCTGGTTCTGTATAATCTGAATTTGTTGATTTTCAAAACAGTACATTGAGTGTTAGTGGATCCAGATTGTGGAATTTTTAATGATTTTTTTTTTTCCTTTCTATAAGTTGTTTTTTGTTGTTGTTTTCTTTTCCAGCACTATTTGATACTAGAGCAAATTGAACATATGTAGTTTAATAGTTACAGGTTTATTATTATTTGTTTTATATTGGTAAAGGATCTAAAAGTAGTTTCAGAACTGTCTGAAATGTTAATAAAATACTTTGAAGTACTGAGCTATGTATTTGCTGTGTGTTATTATTCTCAGCTTTCTGTATTTTCAAGTCTCAAAATGGCTCATGGCTATATTTCATTTCATGGAAGTACAATCTATTTTCAGATTTAATTATGACTCCAATATTTTACCAAAGAAATATAAATGATTGCAAAGTGAACAAAGTATCATCTTGATCTTTGGATCTCTGCTAGTGTCCTAGACAGCATCTTCAGGATGTCTAGTCTGATCTTAATATATGCCCTGGACTTGTTCTGAACTCATTGACTTGATCCATTACCGTTCACTCAGATTCATTCCTGTTTCTCACTAAGTCCTGAACTAAGCATAAAGGAAATTGAAATTTATGACTTTGATAAGATCTAACACAGACTCCAGCTTGTTTCCGTGTCTGAACAGCCAGCCATAGCCTGCAATTTCTCAACATTTTGTGCGTGCAGTGTGTATGTACACTTCCTTGTAAAAAAAATGTCAAAAAGTGCAGATATCTCCAGAAAACATTTGCCAAACTTTGAAATTTAGAATATTATCATGCAGTCCAAGACAAAAGACTAAGTGACTCCACCAAAAATGAATCCTAGATCTGAAAGAGAAGAAACAGAAACCATTTTCTAAATCTTCTTCATTATCTTCACTAGTCAGTAAGTACAAATGTATTTACACATCTGTTAAAGTAACTTATTTGTGTGAATGGGTTTTGGGTGGGGGTTAGAATTATTTATTTGTTTAATTATTTACTTATTTAGGTCTTTCATGACAGTAAGACATTTTAGATTCATCATTATTTAGCATAGGACACCATCTAATATCTGTGTTGATTTTTATTTATTTATTTATTTATTTTTTCCTTAATAGGCCATCTGGTGGAAACAACTTCCTTATGGTTTGATTCTTCCTATTTTTAGTTGAATTTACTGCAATAAAACAATCTCAAATTGCTTAGACTATCAGTTTCCTGTGAGAATGTATTGCTGATCACTCCAGCATACTGATAACCTTCTAACCAACAGAGCTGATCTATAGTTATTAATTTTTTTCAATGTTATTTTCTATGCCTGCTAGCAGAAATATAACAATGCCTGCTGGCTGAAAAATTAACCAACAGAACTCTTTTGCATCTGTTTCTCAGTAGGCTAATGAGAACATGGGTCTGACATCCTCACATTTTTCTCCCTGCTGAGCAGTTGCAGCAATAGGAGAACAAGAAAATACAACCTTCCAAGGCAAATTCATTTGATTTTCCTTAACTTTGTTGTAGATAAGGCAAGGTAGACTAGATACTACTTTTAATTACATAAAATATTAAACTGATCTGAATGGAAGTTCACTCTTGTAGTAGAATTTATAAAAATATGGAAAACTGACAATATAATAACAAATGTTAACAGTATAACAGCATATCCTTCTTTTGGCTTCTCTTTATAAAGTACACAGAACAGAAATGAATACAAAGCTGTTATCCCTATCATTCATGAATTATGAAAAACATTGACTGACCTTAATTATTATGCCAGTAATAACAACTTTCATTGTTCATTTAGATTTTTTAAGAAATGTTTGCACTCTTCTTTATAATGAGCTTAACACTGAAGAAATCTTGTAAATGTTTAAAAAAATCTCAATTATTTGAAGTGCAAAATTGCAAAATTTAGTTCTATACTACAGTCTAATCCATTATTGTCTGCTGTTAAAAACATATATATATATTCAGTTAGAAACATTCTACCAAAATGGCCACAAAACAGAAAGACTCGATTTAGCCAGTAATGTTTTAAAACATACTGCAGTTTGTAGATCTTCCCTGTAAGACTGGGTAAAGCAGTAGCAAATAGAACTAAAGATTTCACTCATGCCATACTGGATAGTCTCAAAATTTTACTTACAGTTTTCTTAACCTATAGGTGAGATAATTGACTGATGATATATTTTATGATCTTAAGGTCTGTATATTTAAAATCTAAAAGATGGTTTATGATCCAGAACAATATGCACCTGGGTACACATTCATTTCTAAGGGTAACACTTGTGCAATCAAATACAGGGAAAAATGTCCTGAAAACAGTTCAAATGTACACCACTACTAAAAAACTGAAGTCTTTCCATCAGTTATCCCTGAATAGCTTAGGAGTGCAAACAGAGATTCATTGCAATAAAAAGAAATAAATGTTTCCTGCATGCTTGGAATAAAAACTTTTTAAAAGTTGTAAGAATCAATGTAGAATTTATTACAATTTCAGTCACAACATTTTTTTTTTTTTTTTCTCTTACATGGATTGCAATGTAGAATTTATTACAATTTCAGTCACAACATTTTTTTTTTTTTTTTCTCTTACATGGATTGCAATAGGAGCATTTTATGTATCTTATTTCCTATTTCCAGTATAGCAACTGGAAAATTATACAGCTCAGAAACACTTAAAAGCTGGTATAAGCAATTTCTTGCAATGGAATTGGTATTCCTACTGGACTTCTACCTACTGTTCTAACCTGGCATTATTTACGTTTATTCATAAATTCAAATCAAGGAAGATATAGAAGTATGTAACTTTTTTATTACTTATGCTAGGACAAAAAAATCTTGCTTTTCCCATTGGACTGACTATTCTGGGATAGGGAGATGGTGGAATTGGAAAAAGCTGAGTTGTAGGAGTGGCAGTTATGAGTTCTCTAGCACTCTAATTTTATGTCTTTCAGCAATATTTTAAATATTTTTTTAAAATACTTCTATTTCTTTATCCCTTCTTTTAGTATAATTACCTATTTCCTTCCTCTCTCATCTATTTCTTTGTTGGCTTTTTTTTTTTTTTTTTTTTCTTTTTGGTAGTTGTTGCTGTTTAGGGCTTTTTTCTTTTTTCTTTTTCTTTTCCTTTTTTTTTTTTTTTTAACAAGTCATACTTTCTCTTAAATTTCTTTAAATTTATTTGAGTCACTTTCAAATTGGAATCACAGACTCACAGAATTGTAGGGGCTCGGAGAGACCTCTAGAGATCATTTAGTCTAACCCCCCAGTCAAAGCAGGCTCCCTAGACCAGGTTACACAGATAGGTGTTCAGGCAAGTCTTAAATATTGCCTGGGAAGGAGACTCCGCAACATCCCTGGGCAGCCTGTTCCTACAACATGCATAAAGTTGGCCTTGTAAGTTATTTAATTCAACTCTGATTCCACTGTCAACAATGTGGACAAACATATCTCTTCACTGTTTCCAAAAGATAGCTGAAAGAACAGATCACTTTTTGTCATAAATAGCTGTAACAAGGTGATAACCACATGAAATGTCACTACTTGTCTCAGGCAAATTTAAAAGACCAGTCAAAGAAAGGCTTCCTGTAAATGCTGTTGCAGAATCAGTAGAAAAAAAATATAGAATTTCTTATTGTATTTTAGGTAGGTTTACTTTCCCACAAGAACAACAATCCTTAGCATCTGATGATTTTGGTAAAAAGACAAAACAGGAATCCTTGTTGGATGTCTAATGAAGAAGTTTTGTTTTGTTTTTTAAATGGGAATGACAATACAAAATAAAGTATTATTCTTTAGCCAGCAATCGGAATCCTCAGAAAAAAAGAGAGATATATATATATATATATAATTTTCTATATTCCCCATTTCTAAGATGCTAAATATTTAACTAAAATTGTGTTAGGTTAATATCCTGCTGCATTTGAGACTTGTATAAGAAAAGACTGTTAGGTGAGTGACTCCTGCTGTGTAAGGGAATGAGCTACAGGTTTCTGCTTTGTGCTACAGCATCTCAATATATGACAATTTAATATAATAGGAAAAAAAGAAGTAGCTTGTAGATATTTAGCTGCAGATTAGGCATTTAACTGATCAGAAAACTTAATTAAAATGTATTAGTGTGGTATTGGTTGGTTGACTTTGTATTGACAACAGAGAATGGAAAATTGCACAAAACACTTCAGAATAGCCAAGCATCAAGAAATGTGTGTAAACAAAAGACTTCTAAGGGGAAGTTACAGAAAGATATTTAGACCTAGAATAAAAATATTTCGTGTACATCTCTTTATATGCATTTCTCAATTTATCTGTATATATTATTATGTATCAATGGTCAGAAAAGATTCTAGGCAAATTTATTAGTGTTTACATCTCTAAGTGAAATCTTAGTTTTGAATTGGTGTTCAAACTTACAAAAATACCTATAATTATTTAGCACAACTATCACATGTTTTTTTGATCATCTACATTTTCCACTCTACATTAAAACATTTACAAACCCACAGTTCAATCTAATCATCACAAATATCAGTTTATCTGGTTTTAGCAGGTATATTTGTAAAAAAGAGCAGTAAAGTGAAACAGAGGTTTTTTGTTTTTTTGTTTTTTTTCAAGAACTAAAGGTTAAGATTACCTCAAAATCTTTACTTTTTATGTCAAATTCCTTGCACAACTCTTGAGATAGATCAAGATTTTATACAGTGTCAAAATACTATCTTTTGTGTTGTTCTCAGTACCCTTCCTAATGATGATGCCTTGCATATTCTTGTCTTTGTTTTCTGACACTGTAGACTAAGTTCAAAGAAGCACGCCCTCTGATAAGGTCCAAGATCTCCCTCATTGCAATTGTCCAATCTGATTTCATCTTCACACGGGTATTTTTCAACAATTTCTACCTTCTCCCCCCCTCCCCCCCCCCCCCCCCCCCCACACACACACACACTTGCATTGATTTATGCTTATTTAAGTTGAAGTTTAGTTTAAAAAGTTGAAAGTCGTCCACAGAGCTAAAGGCTATGCTACTAACTCCTCTTGTCATAATGGAGATGATAATGCTGAAATTACTGTTATAATTTCACTGTAGATCTTTTTAATGGTAGGTTACACAAACCAGTTCACCAGTTCCAGTTTCACATTTCACAATTGTCAGATATACCAGGCAGATAACTGGGCAGCCCTGATGACATATTGTCATCTAATTTCTCTGTTTGATATAATTTTCTTCGATATATTTCAAACTCATCTGGCTTCTGTGACCTATGTTCTAGAAAGGATATGATAACTATGACTATAAACATAGCAGAAGACCAATCCAAAGAACCTACTGAGCTTTTCTTCTTTAGCCTTTTGTACTCCATCTGCCATTTCTATGAGACAGAAATTGAAGAATTATTGCTTATCAGCTATTATGAACTACATTTCAACTTAAGTTGAAATTCCCTTTAAACTAGGAAAATTGAACATATCTGAACTCTCTTTTTTTTGTTGTTGTTTGTTTGTTTGTTGTTTTTTTTTTTTAGCTTAAGTATATTACTAGTGAAAATTTGGAAAAATAGTACAGGAGGTACAGCAAGCAATTAGAATGTTTCAGCCCTTGACAACAGGACTCCAAATAATATTGGGTCTCCAAGGAAATTTTGGCCTTCTGTGGCACAGTATGTAGATGACAATGTTTTGGTGGGGGATGTAGAACTGTGTGCATTGTCTCTTTGAGGAGGACACTCTGAAGTGTTTCCATATTCCTAGAATCAGCAAATGGCTTGGGTTGGAAGGGATCTCAAGAAACATCAAGCTTCTGCCTGCAGCAAAAGCCCCTTGCTTGCAGGCAGGGCCACCGACCTCCATATCCAGTACTAGACCAAGCTGCCCAGGGCCCCATCCAATCTGGCCTTGAACACCTTCAGGGACAGGGGGCATTCACAACCTCTCTGGGCAGCCTGTTTCAGCACCTCATCACTCTCTCTGTGAAGAACTTCCCCCAGATATCCAATATAAATCTTCCCTCTGTCAAACTAAAACCATTTCCTGTTGTCCTGCTATTGTCTACGCTTGTAAAGAATTTACTCCCCTCCTGTTTGTAGGCTGCCTTTTGGTACTGGAAGTTGGTAATGAGGCCACCCCACAGCCTTCTCTTCTCCAGGCTGAACAAGCCCAGATACCTCAGCCTGCCTTTGTAGGGGATGTGCTCCCTCTTCTGGACCCTTTCCAACAGCTCCCTGTCTTTCCCTTATAGGGGGCCCCAGGCCCGGATGCAGTACTACAGATGAGGCCTTTCAAGAGGGCCCCCAGAGTAGAGAAGGGCAATCACCGCCCTGTCCCTGCTGGCCACCCCTCTTCTTATGGAGCCCAGGATACCATTTGCTTTCTGTGCTGCAAGAGCACACTGCTGGCTCCTGTTCAGTTTTTCATCCACCAGGACCCCCGGGTCCTTCTCTGCGGGGCTACCCTCAAGGATTGCTCCTCCCAGTCTGTATATATGCCTGGGATTCCTCCTGCCCAAGTGCAGAAGCTTGCACTTTGTCATGTTGAACCTCATTAGATGCACGCAGGCCCATCTTTTGAGTCTGTTGAGGTCCCTCTGAATGGCATCCCTTCCTTCCATTGTGTCAGCTGTACCATTCAGTTTGATGTCATCAGCAAACTTCCTGAGGGTGCACTCAATTCCATTATCAATGTAATTGATAAAGATGTTAAAGAGCACAAGTCCCAAGACAATCCCCTGGGGAACATTGCTCGTTACCACCCTCCACCTGGACATAGAACCATTGATCACCACCCTCTGTCTGTGGCCTTTCAATCAACACCACATCTCTACAGAATCAGAATACTTCAGCCTTTGACAACAAGACTCTACTGCTACCTCTTTATTCATTAGCCATCCCCATTTATCTCCTTTTGAATGATCTTTTATGAAGAAGTTTGCTCTAATCCCTACATTTGCCCAGGAAAAGGATTTGAAAAGCTGAAGACAATACAAATATTGCTGTAATTTAAATAACAAACTCTTAAACAGCTGTCATAATTCCTTTGCCACTGTGAATTTAATTATTAATTATTATTGAATTTTAATGATGAGCAGTAGCACCTGAAAAAAGAAGGCAGTTTGTTTTGAGAACTCTTATTAATACTTGACTGTTATTGATACAGTTCTTTCAATAATTTACATTATCTGTTTGTTAGTTACTACCGGTAGTTTTTCTGTGAGATGCAGGAAGTTGTTTGCTGAAGCAGCTGCTTCTGTTATGATAATAAACAGTACTACTCCCAGG
Source organism: Alectoris magna (assembly GCA_030625065.1). Taxonomy (NCBI): domain Eukaryota; kingdom Metazoa; phylum Chordata; class Aves; order Galliformes; family Phasianidae; genus Alectoris; species Alectoris magna. Next base: position 38,490,611 of record CM060560.1, read on the forward strand.
TTCAATTTTTTTGTGTGTGTATTTTTGCCTCATACTACACTGTCTGGGGTGAAATAGCATTTATAGTATGGACAATTTAATTTTATTTTCCTTTTCTGATGGATTGACCTTTTCTAGCTCCCAGATGCTCACCCAAATGTTCTCTCACTCTCTGTCTTCAGATGGGACAAGGGGAAGAAATAAGGTGAAAAATCCTGTAGGTTGTGGCAAAGGTAGCATCATTTAACAACTACCATCACAGGCTGAAAAAAAAAAAACTAAACAGGGTGTAGCTGATATGATATATTGCCATTTAAAATATATTTGGATATGAAGAAACAAGGAAAGTAATTTTTTAAAAAAAATCCTCCCGTATTTCTTCATAGGCTCACTTTCACTTCTTTCACTTCTTCACTCCTGACCCTTCTATCTCCCCCATCACAACCCTGAGAAGCATGGAAAGGGGAGACTTACGATCATCCCATGACATCTCCTCTCTGCCACTCCTTCCTTCTCATTCTTTTCCCTACAACTGCATGTATCTCAGTGCAGGCCTTCAGGGAAAAGATTTCCTCCAGCATGCTCATGAGCCACAGTTCCTTCAGGAAATATTCACTTGCTCTTCCATGAACTGCAATGTGGATATCTTCCCCATCATGGTCCTTTCCACAGGCTGCAGGGAATTAACCTGCTCTTTAAATTTATTGAATTTAAAGCAACCTTCTCTGGATGACCCCACTCTGTGCGTGGATTTAGAATAGGTAATCATCAGAAGTGTCTTCTACCTGAGCCATTCTGTGACTTATTTTGTTCAAGTTCTGCCTCTATAATGGAAATTTTGTTTTTTAAAGGACAAGGACCGACAGTTGCCTAGGTAGCTGTGAGATGTCTAACAATATTTAGATTTCCCCGAGCCTCAAAATACCACAGAAATTAAAGGATGATAATATAAATAATAACACTAGGTAGCATTAGTGTCAATGCTCCCATACTTACTCTGCTGTCATGAATTAAATGATCCTTTGTAATGCTTTAATAATCTCTCATTTAATTGTATACTATTGCATTTTCCTCAGAAAAGACTGCTCAATGATTCAAGTCACTGTGTGAAAAATCAGAAACCTTACGTTTGAAATGAATTTGTGCATTTTCATTTCCAACTATTTGATTGCATACGTGAAAGTACAGATTTGAGTATAGGGCTCTGCACTTTTGTTCTGCAAATTACTAGGTACATTTTTGGCATTTGGATAGTAACAAACACCACCATAATGACAAACTGTGACAGTGTGTGCCAGCTGTAAAGTGGCATGTACACCCACATGTACAGTGAGTGTAAATTAAAACCATGCTCCAAGGGCAATGTGCTATTTTGTATGAGCAATTTAAGGGTTGACATCATATTATGACACTTGAGCAAATTTCATGCTACAGTGGAAAGATTCAAAGCACAAGTTCTAAAATCTACTTTTATTAGATGAGGTTGTCCAGGATGATAGGTTTTCTGGAAAATTCTCCTACCCATTTCTAAGGAGACCAGATGCTATGTTACATTGCTGTTTGTTCTGACTGGGCAAAGCTTGCGTTTGTTTTAGCACTGGGAACTATATGAGTAAGTTGATATTCTAAGGCATTCATTTCAGTCAAAATCATACTCCTACCTTTTTTTTTTCTTTCCCCTTTATTCTTATAAGAATTATTATCATTTATTATTATTATTATTATTATTATTAGAAAAGTACTGTTTACATGGCTTTTAAAGTACATGTAAAATTTTACAGCTACAGGTGTATAATTACTCATGGGATAAAAAAGAAACACAGGAAAATTTGGGCCTGTACCAATAATCTTAGGCAAGGCAAGACATTACATTTTGTGTATAATTTCAATTTGCTTCTCTGTGTTGATGAAATTTACAAATCTAATGTAAAGCATACATATTTTTTAACAACAAAGCTAAATTTACATACCTTGGTGAATGGAAAAAAATATATATTTTTTTACCCCGCAATTCCTATAGTATGCATTAAGGAATGTGAAATAAATATTCATGCAGAAATAATTTAGAAAAAAAAAAAAAAAAACAGAAAAATGCAAATAAATAATATCCCACAGTAAATTGTTACATTTTATGTCCAGTCATATTATATGGACAGAGTTAGTGGTCCTTTTATTTTCCAGAACCGGAAGCCTTAGTAGTGTAATTTAAGTTGTCCCTGTTTCATTATTGTTCCAAGATCACAGATACCACATAGTGGTATAGTTCGAAGTGCACTTTATTCAGTTTACCATTTGCTGAATATTTGGATTCAGCTGTAAATGTCGGTACTCGTGCCCTGCTGGGACTTCTTGGCAAGCAATCATGTACCTTCTTTAATGAATTTTGAAGGTTAGATTCTCATATCTGTGATCTAACTTAGAACAGTATATGTTAACTACATGACTTCTGAAAATAACGTTGTTGTAAACAAATATAATATTGAATAATCATTAAATTCTGTCATACAAATAGGCATGTCAAAACTACTGCCATTTTGCACAGAAGTTACTTTGCTGGCTTCAGCTGATATTGCTATGTTGTATAACTAGAGTTTTTAACCTTTGTGTATAACATCTGAATTTGTCGGAGATGTTGAATTCTTTCAGCTATGCACTGAACAATTGCATCTTGTTAAATATTAAAGAGGAAAAAAAAAAAGGAAAAAGAAATTTTAGCTAGGTTTCCTTCAGAATAAGACTATTGTAATTTGTCTATGTGAATGCCAGTATCTTATTCTTCTCCATTTCTATCATCCTGTGTGATCTTGGACGAAGTATCCTTTTCACTATGCCTGTAAGCATGTCTTCAAAACAATGCAGATTAAACAAGCTGTGTCCATTTGACCTAACCAAGAATAAGAAGCACTAAAAAGAATAAAATACTGAAAATGGAGCTATACCATTTCCATATACAAACTGGCTCTACAAAATGGAGAATCATATGTTTCGTCTATACTGCTAAGTATCATCTCTTAGGACCATTCTGGAGTTCTGGTGACAAGGAGTATAGACCAGACTGCAGCCAGAATTCTTAGTGGTAATTATGTCTAATACTGATTATCTATATAATGGAGTAGAGTGCAATAAATGTGCAGATTATATGAAACTGAATGAAATGGTGGGTATACCAGAAGGCCTTGCTGCCATCCAAAAAGACCTCAACAGAATGCTGATGTGGTCAGACAAGAGCCTCATGAAGTGCAAAAGGAAAACTGTAACGTTCTGCACGTGGGGAGGAACGATCCCAGGCACCAATACCTGCAATACCTAGCTGGAAAGTAGCCTAAAACACAATATATAAACATTTTTTATTATAAAGTGAGAGTAGTCGTATATACAAAATGAGTATCGGTGTACTTGATGTCTTTTGGTGCTCCTTTTCTACTAGCAAGGATATGTAATGTGGGTATGAAGTATTTTATTCACTGAAATTGGATACTGAAAAACATCTAGTCAAAAGTTTTCATGTTTTTATTTTCTCCAAAACCATTTGCAGATGGTGCCAGTATCCAAAGTATATTTGAAGATTCACATGAGATAGTTTCTGAGTAATGCAAAAGATCTCTTCACTGATCCAAAGGTTACTTCAGTCACATGAATATATGACTTAATACAGTCACAAAAATAAATCCTAGCTTACAACTAACAGAAAACAACCATTTCTTCTGAAGATCTAGAAGTTTACGAATGCTGCTCAACATAGCAGTATAGAGCAAGGTGCAAGGAAGGGGAAGTATTTAGTGTGAGAATTCTTGTGGCTATTTCCAGCATAATAGCAAAGCAAAAAAGCAAGAATACAAGACTGCTTCTTTCCTAATGCCATAGAAGAACGTTTAGAGTAGCTTTGCTCTTTTTGTGTGATATGTAGTGATATATATGGCCATATATATGGCTTTTAGGTGTCTTCAGTTCTTCCAGAATATTTGTATTTGAAAAGAAATTTCTGTCCTCATAAATGTAGTGTCCTTTATCTTTTAATTATGTTTTCTATTTCCAATCTAAATCTCTGGCCATTCAATATCATATGTAGTGCCTTTTCTTCCCAATCTATAGTACATTTTGCCTCAAATGGGCAGACAGTGTTTTACATTTCAGTTCTAAATGATCTATCTAGGTATTAAAGTTGCATTTAAGCACTCTGTGTGATTGATAATTGATGCCTTAAGTTTCTACTGACTTTTTGTTACTGGTTTCCTAGAGTTCATTTGAAGGTAAAGCACCATCAATGAGAGATAACTGTGGGGTGCTCATTGAGAGTGGAGCCTAACATAATTTACAAAATCTAATGCTTCAAAATCCTGAATATATTTTGAGAGAGTTTGGTCAGGGTAACCAATATATAGGCTTATTGTGGGTATAGAATTATGGTTATTATATTGCATTAAAATCTTCACAGATAAAAGGAATGCACACATAGTTCAGGAAATAATAACTACTTCTAAATTAAAGAAATGCTGTAGTTGCAATTTGCACACACAATGGTCACAAAAAACAAACAACAAAAAAACACCAAAAACAAAACAAAACAAACAAACAAACAAACAAAAACACTCTGAAATGCATTAATCTTTTTAAACAATTACAGGCAAGATTGTAGCTTCTTGTACAGAAAGTCTTTTTAGGGCATGTATGTAATGTATTTTGGATTCATGTTTTATAACTACAGCCCATTAAACAACATTATATTATAAGAATTACTACAGCACTGTATAAATTAAGTTACCTTGGGGACTGCTACCTTTTTTTATTAATAACACATCATGGAGCTTGCGTACTTTCTTCTACATTTTGCAGACAATGAATACATCTGATAATAATTAAAAATAAGAATCTCTGTTTCTGTAAATAATACAGTTATCCAAACTTAGATATCAAGTTTTAATCAGTTTTGATGCTATATTTTTAGGCCCACCCATTTCTGTAGTGGAAGACAGAGTCCAGACTGGATTCTCTGTCACATCTAAAATATCATTAGATGGATAAATTAAGATAGTGGAACCACTAACTTCACCTGGCAGTGAATCTGAATCCAACTGAATTATCTATAGGTTTCCCTGTGCTGTGATCATCAAGATAATGTTCTCTTTTCTCATGCTTGACTGTGAGTGCATCTAGCCAAAGAGAGCTTGACATGAAATTTTAGTGACTTAGCAGCTTCCTAAATATTTATTTTCAAAATTGCTTTTTTTTTTTTTTTAATACACTTTAGAAACTTTGGCAGTCTACTGCAAGACATCCCAAAGGAATAAGTTGAGATTGTTTCATTTATGTAGTAATCCCTTATCTACGCCTTTATACATCTGGAAACTCAGCAGGTGAATTTATTTGCTTTTAATTGACTAATTAGGGTTATTATATTTTGTTTTTTAATTATGATTAATTTACTAATGTCCCTTTGCATAACTCCACTCAGAGAAAAACTACGTAATGTAATTACACAAAGCCCATTTCCAGTGTACGCTCCTGCCATCCTGATTCCTAGCTGTGTTAGCAAATCTGATCATCTTACAGATATTCACCTTTTAAATATTCTATTAATTTGTTTACACACATTTTAGTAATTGTTCATGTACAAAAACAGGTGCAGAAAGTACCTTCATTTGAGTGAGTGGATTCATTTATTTATTTATTTATTTATTTATTTATTTTAATCAGCAGGTTCTGTTTCAATTTTCTCATTTGAACTAATCTCTTTCAATCAGAACTGTGGAAATCCACTTCTGTATTCTATTTCTAATAACCATGTTTAATTCCATAATTTAAACATATTCCGTAATTTAAACATTCCCAGATCTATCCTGAAATGTTGTTCAATTTTCATATCCTAACATTTGCTTACAGAGACTACAACAGCATTTACGTACATAGCACAAAGGCTGAGGTGGTGGAGGAAAATTGGTTTGCAGCAAATATAATAAAGATTAAGTGCTCAGAGATATTTTCCCTTGGATTTTCTGTTAGTAAGTATGTACATGCAGTAAGCATACAGAATCAAGACTTCTTATATTTTGGTCATTGTTTTGGCTGAGAAAGATCTGTAAGAGAGAGCTGGGAAACTAAATAGATGCTGATTCCTGCAGCATCTGTCATGGGCTGTTTACTAAGTCTTGCAAATCAGCATATATTAACTGCAAAGAATTTGCACTGCATACTCAGACAGGATAGGCAAACAGCCTATTGACTGGTAAACAGATGTCTAGAGATAGCATTAATTCAGCAAAGACCTTCATTATAGATAGGTATACCTGAAACTTTGTGACCAATTTTTTTTTTTTTTTTTTTTTTTTTTTTTTTTTTTTTTTAATAAAACCTTATGCCATTGTTCTTACATGAAGAATGAATAGGCCCTTTCATGGGAAAAAAAAAAAAAAAAAAAAAAAAAAAAAAACAGAAAAAAACCAAAACATAGAAACATAGATTGACTTATAAAAATTCTTGTCTAAGCATAAGAGTTCCTCAGCTTTGGAAGGAAAAAACAAAAAGTAATAGTGTGTACTTCCTAAAGAGGTTCTGATATGGCAAAATATTTCAATAATTTTACAGAAACTACATTTCTTTAAAGTAAGTAGATTAAACTTCCTTGGTGTTGATTAGATGTATTTTTAGGGGGGGAGTCAACTCTTGACAAGGGTAGATAATAGCAGGACAAGTGGAAATGGTTTTAAGTTGAAGGAGTGAAGCTTTATGTTGGATACCAGGAGGAAGTTCTTTACAGAGGGAATGGTGAGATGCTGGAACAGGCTCCCCAGAGAGGTTATGGATGCCACGTCCCTGGAGGTGTTCAAGGACAGGTTGGATGGGGCCCTGGACAGCCTGGTCCAGAAGTACAGGTAGAAGTTGGTGGCCCTGCCTGCAGCAGGGGTGTTGGAGCTTGGTGTTCCTTGAGGTCCCTTCCAACCCAAGCCATTCTATGATTCTATGAATATGGAAATACTTCAGAGTGTCATTTTCCAGGGTGTGTTAGCTTAAATAACATTGTTTTAAATTGTTCCACCAAAAAACAGCCTTTTAATGAAAAATTAGCTTCCTTAAACAGAAATCATAATGTAAGCACTGAAAAAACTGAGGGCAGCCCTCTCCAACACCTTTGCCAAGATCAAAGGATGAAAAGGCCAGAGAGAAAAATGGCCGTGTTGCTCACTAGGGGAAAATTAAAGCATTATGACATAAAAAAAAAAAAAAAAAAAAAAAAAAAAAAGTTATGGACAGAAAATGCAGTGAAATCATTACATTTGGAGTGGCTGTTATAGAACCATTGAGGCAGTGCTGAAAATGTGGTATTTTCAGTGGAGGGCCATAGGGCCATGAAGATGATAAAGGGCCTAGAGCATCTACCATATGAGGAAAGGCAGAAAGACCTGTGTCTTTTCTGCCTAGAGAAAAGAAGGCTAAGAAGGGATCTGATCAACATTTATGACTAAAGAATGGAAAGCAATTGAACAAAGCCAGACTCAGTAGCATGTAGCGAGAGGACAAGAAACAATGGCAAAAAACTGGAACATAGGAATTTGCAAAGAAATAAACAGAAGAACTTCTTTACAGTGAGGGTGACAGAGCACTGTAACAGGCTGCTCAGAGAGTTTGTGGAGCCTCCTTCTTTGGAGATACTCAAGAGCCGTCTGGACACCTACTTGTGCAACCTACTGTTGGAAACCTATTTTAGCAGGGGTATTGAACTTGGCTGTTCCAAGCCCTGCAGCTGATTTCATTTTTCTTAAGCATCACATTGCCATGAACCTACATGAATTGTAGATATCACATCCAGTACTGCACTTAAATTAAAGAAAGTAATAGGAAGTGCAGATCTTCTACTGACTCAGTGTTAAGACTACATTCACCAGTCACCAAAGGGATATATGTCATAATGTCTAAAATGGGCACGTGTTACAGAGCATTCTAGAAAAACTCAGATAAATGAAAGTGGCATCCTACTTGTTATTGCAGCAAATGACAAATACATTTCATGTGATTATGTTTAGCAGTTATTTAAATTATTTATGTTATTTAAGATTTATTGATGAGGTAGATTGAATAATTAAGTTTTGATCGTATTTAATCATTTACTAATTTGTACATTACTAAGGTGATTTGGTGAAATATGTGATATTAAAACCTGATTACAGATTCACGGATGACAAGATTCACACTAGATTCACAACTTACAAACAGAATATCCTAAAATCAATGTTTGGTTGTGAAATCCATACACACATACACCATAAATAAAGAGAAATATGTGGATCCAGTACAAACATCTCAACATTCTTGCTTGTGAAACAAATGTATATTATTAAAACATACCTATAAGTAGGGAGGTAGATGAAAGAAGAGCTAACTTATACATTGAATTTCCTTCTATTTAAGATTAGAGCAAATACAATATATCAGTATTCATCAATGAGTGATGATTGAGACTGATTTGAGTGGAATGACTTTGCTTCAAGGATTTGGTAGTACATGGGAAGCATCCCAAGCCAGGGGAGATACCCAAGGGAGATCAAGCCTGCTGCAGTCTATGAAAGCTTGAAGGATTTCATTTATAATTGCTATTCATCAGGACTGAGATGAAATAATTTATTTATATCAGGTATTTTTCCATACTAGTCCCCCTAGATGGTGAAATATTCTGATACTTTCCACCAGCTAAGCAAGCCCAGGATAGATTTACAAATTCTGTATTACCCTCCTTGGGCTATGATCCAGGTACAGATGTACTAGCTATCAGGAGATGATTGTTCCCAGGTGAAGGGCGGAGGAAGTAGGAGTCAGATATAATTGTTCCAGGTGATATAAGAAGAGAAGGAGGAGTTAGGTATAATTGATCCTAGATGGTGGAAGGGGGAGTAGAAGTTAGGTATGTTTAGGGGGGCGTGTTGTCTTAATGAGTTGATCTACAGTTTCTAGCTATAATTGGGAGGATAGGTGCTAGGTACAAGGAGGAGTGTTTTCATTGTACTGTTTCTCTGCCTTCTGTCTAAAGGGAAGAATCACACTGAGCAATGGGAGGTCTAATAAAAGGAGAAGAAAGGGGAGAGAGAAGCTGTACCACCCTGCTAATACAAGGAGCACACAATACAGTTCAGTTTCTGAAGGTTATTCAGGATTGCAGTCAAAACAAGGAAACTCATATTAGCGACATTACTGTTCTTTAACAGCTAAATAGGAGTTTTTATGCCTATGTATTTTGTTGTTTTTGTTTTGTTTTTCCCAAAAGACTTCACAGTTGTTCAGAGAAAACAGTTTCCCTCCCTCTTAGATCAGTGTTTTCCTTTGATACAGTGGTCTCAGTTTCCAGTACTATTTTGACATCTGTTTGGGGAGCATGCAAAAAATCAAAATGCAGATCTTTGCAGCTGTATTCTTTCCACAGTAGAACTGTATTAAAATGTGTAAATAGACTGACTTATATTTTGCTCTCCTGCCTTCAGTCGTTTAATTTAGGTCATATGGGAATGCCATGAAGGCATCACCATCAGGTCAGCATGAAACAGTAGTTTACTTTTATACATCAGTGTTGTTGCAGGAGCATAAGATCATAGGATAATTCAGACAGTCAGGATCTTGGAGAGATCTCTACTCCAGTTTCCTTCCCACAGCAGTCAGCTATGAGATCAGACAAGGCTGCTCAGGGCTTTCTCCTGTTCGGTCTAGAAAATCTCCAAAAGACAGAGAATATTTCTGTCAACTTGCTCCACTACTGGACTTCATTACTGTCTGTGACTAAGAAGTTTTTCCTTCTATTGAGTCCAAACTTCTCTTACTGTAACAATTGCCCCTTGTCTTCCTACCACTCTGAAGAATCTTGCCTAACAAGTGTTTGGTGGATTTCATGACTTTTCCTGGAAGAACATTAATAACAGCTGAGATAATTAGAATGCATGGGCAAGTCAGAATGAGCTGTAAGTATACAAACTGTGGTACATGTGCACCTCATTTTGTAACAGTAATCTTTGATGGTCTGCTGTCCTGAGCATGGAATAACAAAATCGGCGAAATATCAGGTGAGGGAACTCCAAAATATTTTCTGGTCCAACTTCCTCCCTGAATAGTGACTGTTGCCAGCACCAGATCAGGTGAAGTGTACCTTTCAGTGCCTAGATGTCAAAATCTCTGAAGTCAGATGTCCCACTGTGTTTCTGTTCCTCTCAGAGAAATCTTTTCCCCTGACAGTCAAGCTGATACTTTAATACCTGTAATCTGTGGCGACTGCTCTGTGTAACTATTAATCACTACTGAAAAGGATTTGACTTTAGTTTCTTGTAATTTGCTTTCATTCTGTGTAGTTGTAGGCTGCTGTCCAGTCACCCCTGTAGACCAGAAAAATCCAACCTCTTCACTGTAGGTTCACATAATTTCATATGAATACTCATACTGCGGTATAGGTATGCTATAGATTTTAATTACTAAATGAACTCATCACTGGTTCATATCATTCCAGATGGTAGCTCAGGACAAAATTTTTATTTATGTAGTGTAGATGATTGGGAGAACAACATACAGTGCTGAAGTGAGGTGCTTACATGTTTGATCATGTATCAAGATAACATATTGCATTATTTTTTTGCAACTTCTAGTAACTGTCGAAGTTAATGAGTGAAGTTATGTTTACTTCAATAGTAATTTCAAGAAATTGGTTATCTGGAAGAAGTTGTCATTGTTTTATGATTCTTGTTATTGGTACTGGTAAACCCCCGGGAGGTGGTTGAGTCGCTGTCCCTGGATGTGTTTAAGAGCCATTTGGATGTAGTGCTCAGAGATATTATTTAGCAGAGGGTTGTTAGATTTAGGGTACTATGGTTACGCTGTGGTTGGACTTGATGATCTTTGAGGTCTTTTCCAACCTGAGTAATTCTATGATTCTATGACTCTATTCCACACCATAACATCATATAAAGTACTGGGAATTAAAGAGTTAATGCCCCACTTCCCTGGACCGCCCGTTTTCTGAATACCTGGCTCTCAGAAGAGAAGAACTGCATACCCCAGAGGACTTAGCACTCAGAGGGAAAGATAAAGCTGGCAAGTCAAAGGACTCCTGAATTAATGTTAGTTCAATATGAAGTTTTCATAATAAAGGTAAAACTCTGGAATTGTTGAAACTCATCCAAAATCTTATGAAAATTGACAAAACTTTAAAGAGTATATATATAGAGATATATATAGATATATAGAATATAGATATATTAATGGTTCAATAGAGCCTGGGAATATAGAAAAACATCTCAAGGTATCTATTAAAAAAGTTAGATGTCAGAAATAAAGATGAAAACAATTCCATTAACTAAAGGTCCTTCCTTTTTAGATAACTATGAAAGATAAAACTTCTGGATGATGACATGTTCAGTTAAATTTAACTTTTTATGTGGTGAAGAGGATCAAATTTCTTTCAGATAAGAGATGATAATATCAGCCTGGTTACTTCCTCTCAAACTGAAGTTCTTTCTCTGATGAAGAGCATTTACATAGCGTAGTACAAGATTTACAAGTTTTGATGATTTGAGAAAAAGAAAAAAAGAGAAAAAGCATGCAAAAGCATGGTCACACATTTATGAAACTGAAACAGTACTGAAAATGAGAAAATACGACAGAGGTTGTCCGGAGAAGTTGAAAATATCACATCCCTGGAAGTGTTCAAGGCCAGGTTAGATGGGGCCTTTGGCATCGTGATCTGGCACATGATCTCATGCCTGAATTAGTGTCTGGGAGCCTTGTCTGTGGCAGAACATTGGAACTCGATAATCTTTAAAGTCTCTTTCAACACATCCATTGTATGATTAGTTGATTAACTGATTAAAGGAAAATGTCAGTACAAAAGGAAAAAAACAACAAAACAAACAAAAAAAACCAGTCCTTCAGTGTATTTGGAAATGTATTTCTAGTAGAAATAGCCCATTTAGTGAAAAGATAATGAGTTCTCACCTGAAACACCAAGTATATTCTGATTATACTCTTATGATATCTCATGCACTCTTAGTTGCAAAACAAGGTATAAATAGTGCAAACACAATCCAGACTCTTACTGGAACCCACTGAAATAGATCACTGTGATTAATTAATCATGCAAATTTAATAATAAAAATAGATCTACAGATCTGGCGTAGCTACTTAACATTTCCTACCTAGAGGTAAATGAGATAACACCTGTGATCATACTTAAGGTAGATTAATTCAAAGCATTGAAGGAGGAGAAAATACACTAAAATGACATGAAGTGCTAACAATATTTTATCTAAAAATTAAGAGATTTTAAATGGATTTTATAAGAACTAGCAAAATCAACGCCTCAGCTGGGAGAGATTTGGCTCCTAGGATGTTGCATTATATTCACTACCCAACCGGGGGGGGGGGGGAATCATAATAAGAGAAGGAAAACAGAGAGGAAAACAAAATAATATTTCTGTGAAATTGAGTGTTTTAGGCAAGAAAATGTATAGCCAAAAATGTGATTGACTCCTTTTGACTCTGAAACTGTTACTTTTAATCTAGATTAAATGTCACTGCTATCAGTTCTAGAACTGTGGAGTTCTACTCTTGGAGTATGCCCTGACATGATGAAGAGAACACTTTCTTTGGAGAAGGTATGTTCAATACTGCATTTATAGCTGAGCCAGGAACCACGGCCAGTTGTTAGGAAAGGTTATATGGATAAACTAATTTCAGCAAGTTTTAAGTAGGATGTAAGTAAGTCTGAAAAGTAAATCTGTCAAAGCTAGACATGTTATTCAGGAATCATAACAGCAACAATCTGACTCTGAGTGTTTTCCTAGGTTTCTGCTTGTCTTATGCATCTAAACAAAGTGGTATTGTTCTGTTTGAATCATTTGTTCTGCTTAAATCCACAGTCTTGATAAATGTATTTTAGATTTATTATACATATCATCAGATAAAACAATACTGTAAAAATCATTAGAATTCATTTACCCTACAGGAGAATTCAAGTACTATTAAAAACATTTCCTGTAATTTACAGATGTTCAAATAATGGTCTGTTTTTTGTATTTCCCTATATTTTTGCTAGACAAGTGGCTGAACATAAACACTGTAATATAGAGAATTTATGAATTTATTTCCATATATTTTAGCCTAGGTTGATTAAAAAATAAATAAAAATAAATTCACAAAGCAAGATAACTTTCAGTTTCAGTCAATGTTACAAACTCTAAACTACAAACAATCAAAGAATTGAAACTTATAAATAGCTCTTTTGTTTGTTTGTTTCTTTCTTTCTTTTTTAATGGACTATTTTTTTAGAACTGGAAATTATATAAATCATTCATAAACCTCATCAGTCATTGTTATATTAGTATAATAACTGTAGAAAGAATCTGCATAGGAAAAATATGGTATAAGATAGATGATAAAGTATTTCATTCTTGAAGGTTTCTGTTGTTTTGATGTATGCCAACTGAAATATGTGGGAATAACTCTTTTCCTATACAACTTTTTGTGCTAGCTCTAATTCATTTACAGTAATGTAAGCAAGAAGAGAATCATATCTGCTTTTTCTGAAGAGAATCATGCCTACCTTTTCTGTAATAAATTATTTTATTTCCTTTTTTTAATTCTAAGAAACAGTGATTTTTACACACTTAGAAGCTTTGCAATATGCTTTTGGCCATTTTATGTAGAATATTAACATATTCTACATACAAAAATCTTATACACACTTAGAGGTTTAAATCTTTTTGGCCAGAACTACAAGTAATGTTGATAATTCCATATATAAAATGAAATTCTAGTTCTCACAGCTGTATTCTCTGTCACTTAGTCAGGAGGCTGAAAGTTACCTTCCATATGATCAACGTATTTTAGACTTGTTTATGCTGGTCTGTCTGTCAGGACATCTGTCACTTAAATACTCTTTCACAATAGATGGTTCCTCTTTTTTTTTTTTTTTTTTTTTTTTTCCCCCCCCCACCACCTCCCAAGATATTTTTTTTTATTAGTCACATAATAAAGAAATTCATTTTATTACAGTTAAATAACTTCATATATTAAAAAACAAACAAACAAAACCATTATGTTACAGTGTAATAGTTTAATTGAATTGTAATAAATCTTGACTTAGTAGATATAACAGCATGTTACTTACTGCATCATCTCCCAAATGTAAAAATATTGAGTATAAATAGAACAAAAAAAGAAAAGAAAAGAAAAGAAAAGAAAAGAAAAGAAAAGAAAAGAAAAGAAAAGAAAAGAAAAGAAAAGAAAAGAAAAGAAAATTGGGTTTGGAACTAGATGATCTTTAAGGTCCCATCCAACGCAAGACATTCTATGATTCTATAATTCCCTTATTGTGGCAATAAATAAATAAATAAATTTATTGTATGACACTCTTTTGAGCAGGGAACAGACGGAAAGCTGAGGGAGTAATAAGCAAATATGTATATGGTCTGTAAGGACTGCATGCAGCTGGATTTGGAAAGGAGGTGTGTCCAAGATAGATGGTAGGAGAGAATAACTCTAGAAACTCTGCTGAAAAGATCAGAGGCTGAGAATAGATGAGGAGAAATAATAAACAGTGAGTCTAACATTGTGCAAATCCGGACAGCGTTTGGCAGAGTAATAGACTGGAGAGGGAAACGAAACAAAGAAATCTCCAACCTTGATACTATCTCATTCTTCTGTGGTCTTCAATTACTGTTTTCTCTACTTCACCTTTGCCCCATCTAACCAGGAAAGACAGTGACTCCAAGGATTGCAGCTATTCAATGATTTGTTTCTTCCTCGCTATTCATTATGTGTCCCTAGGCTTTATTTGCTGCATGCTATTGAAACCCTTCTCTGTATACAGAATTATTAATTTCCTCATAGACTCATTTCAACCTTCACTTCAGCTGATTCAGCCCTTAGCTATATTCAGTCCCTACCCATTAGCTAAAATGTTCCACCTGATTTATTCTTTTCCTAACTCTCCCCCTCAAATAATTCTTCCAGCCCCTCTAAATACTTCACAGAGACTAGAGCTGCTGACTCCCGGGGCTGTAAATTAGGGAACCTTTTTATTTTATTAATGTTCACTAATGGGTTTATTAATGCTCAGTAGATATTTCATTTCATTGCTTTATGTTTCCTCTTAAGAACACATACTCAGTCCTCCTGAGCTTCATTTTATTTTTTATTGGCTAGCTAGTGAAGAAGTTCATTTGTCCTATACCATTACTGCCACCTACATGGTCAGGCTTCCTTTAAAATTAAATTGTGCCTCAACAACTTTGCCCTTGGTTAAATAAATAAACCATAACCATAGCTGCACCATCATTATCTAAGCATGAATCTGAAGGCCTTATGATTTAATAGGGTGATGGAACCATTACCACTGCAACTTGGCTTTATTGTATTCACCTTGCTGTATAACGGCATCTGTGCAGCACTTGTAATGTCAGTGGAAAAAGGCCGTACAACTCCAGTTATGTCCTAAGAAGATTCCCCTCCTCGACCAATTCCACACAAACACTCCCTTAGTCTTTATTGCTTTAATCTCTGTCCTTGTTTTACTGGTTCAAGATCCTTTCAACTGATTGATTTCCAAGCAGAAAGCAGTGAAATGAGAAATGTGTCCTGTGAAATGACAACACAGATGGTATTTCTGAAAACAGAAATTAAGATTTGAATAGTACTACAAAGTCATCTAGTACAGGCATTACTTAAAAGAAGAGCAAACGCATTTGCTGGTGACATGATTACTATAGTTCCTTTCAAATCAATTAATTTTTTAAATGATTTTGTTTTCCATCTTTATTGTCAAACTTTGAGTAGGACTCAAAGTCTTGAAGAAGGAGCAGCAAACAGTAATAATATTGCATCTTATTTACATGTACTGTACGTTGTCCTAATAAAGAACAGATACCGTGAGATTGCTTGCCTTTGAATGCACTGTATCTTAAATTCTGTCAATGAGTAGCTTGATTTGTAAAGTCCAACCTCTAAATTAAAAAAAAAAAAAAAATTGAACAACAAAAAAAAATATATTGTTAGTGCATTGTTAGTCCTAAATGAGAATGACATTGTACATCCTTTGGGAACTTTGTGTCTACAGAAATACAAAATTATGAAAACTAGGAAGTCCAGAGTTATGTATTTTTTTCCTAGAGCAATACTCAGTATATGTATAATACTCATTGAGCTCTTGTAGATGGTATGAACATTAGAGAATTAAATCACGTTTACTTTTTAACACTTATTGTACTTTTTTTTTTTTTTTTTTTTTTTTTTTTTTTGCATAGAGGTAGTCATAGAACAGGAGAATTTTTTTGTGTCAGAAGCAAACTTCAAGATTATCCAGTTCTGGCTCCCTAACATGGGCAAGGACACCTTCCAGGAGATCAGATTGCTCAAAGCCACATCCAAGCTGCTCTAGAATGCTTCCAGGACATCCACAGCTTCTTTGGCAACCTGTTCCAGCACGTCAGCACTTTAATCACAAAGAACTTTTTTTCAGTTTTAGACTGTTATCCATTGTCCTGTCACTACGATCCCTACTAAAGTAACTTTACTACAGTAAAGGAGTTTTAGACTTCTGGCATGTTCTTGAACACTGACTTTATGAAAAAAGACCACAGGAGAAAAATAAAACATTTTAATAGATTGTATGAGTTCTTCACTTCTGGTTTGTTTTTTGTTTTGTTATGTTTTATTTTGTGTTGTTGTTGTTTGGTTGGTTGTTTGGTTGGTTGGTTTGGTTTGTTGTTGGTGGTGGCATTGGTGGTGAAGGGAGTGGTTTATCAGAGAGTCACAGAATGTCAGGGATTGGGAGGAACCTTGAAAAATCATCTAGTCCAATCCCTCTGCCTCAGCAGGAGCACCTATATTAGATGTTTATTTATTCATTTTTCTTTTGAGATCAGTTCAACGAAACATATATTCAACATTATATCTAAACACTGCTTCCTTTTCAGAAGTTCTCAGTAATACTTAGAATGCAGTCAAAACTGTAGAACTCTCCCTGTAAACTTCAAGGAAATTAAAGAACCAAGCAACAATTAACAGAGGTAATACCACTGGAATAAGACTGCAGATTATTATTCTTAGAAATCTTCCTCTTGGTTGAAACTATTGTGTTTATTTGTAGATATGATTCAGCAGAGAAGCGTATGGCCTCCTGAACCACATATGTCATCTACATCCATGTTGAATAAACATTCCTCAAGTCAGCCTTTTCACAGAACCACAGTCTACTTTGTGTTAGAAGGGGCCTTAATGACCAGATTATTCCAAACCTCCCTGTCATGTGCAGAGTTGCTACCCAGCAGAATAGGCTGCCCAGGGCCCCATCTAGACTGTCCTTAAATGCCTCCAGGGATGGAGCATTCACAGCTCCTCTGGGCAATGTGTCACAGTGCCTCACAAACCTCTGAATGAAAAGTTTCCTCCTGATATCTAATTTAAATCTCACCTCTTTTAGTTAGAAACCATTTCTCTTTGTCCTACAACTATCTGCCCATGAAAAGTGTCAGTCTCCTTTACAAACTTCCATCAAGAACTAGAAGGCCCCCTTCAAGAACTAGAAGGGACTCCAGAGATCATCAAGTTCCAATCCCCCTGCCACAGGCAGGGTTGCCAACTGTTATATCAAGTTCTAGATCAGATTGCCCAGGGCTCCATCCAAGCAGGCCTTAAACACCCTCAGGAATGGGCATCCACAACATCTCTGGACAAACTGTCCCAGCACCTCACCACTTTCTCAGCAAAAACTTCCCCTGGACATCTAATCCATACCTCCCCTCCTTTAGTTTTAAACAATTCCTTCCTGTTCTATCACTATGCAAAAACAGCACACAGAAACATACATACACACACACAAACACAAACACACACACAAAAAAAAAAAAAACAACAACCAGATTCAGTTAACTCAGTATTCCCAGTACGTCCCTACTAAAATGTCAATATCTCTGCATCAAAAACATAGCTGCAGAAGTACTGAATGAGAACCTAAACAAATAGTGTTTGGTACCTCAAAAAATATCTAAGATTGGGGCATTAGAAATACACATACCCTGAATTTGTACATGTATCCTTCAGCTCTCCAACGTTTTTTGGTGTTTCAATACGTAAGAAAAGTGTAACCTGTCTTTCAAAACTGTGAAGTCATCCGTTCCTAAAGAGAATCACTTAAGTCCCTCACTGAAGCACCTAGACTTTTTCTGTAACAGTGAAAACCAGTGGGCAGCTAGTGAGAATAATTTAGTGTGCTGAAGCATTCTTAGGATTGCTTATTTATCAAAATTGCTTGTAAACAATCTAGATGTTCCTACTTGAGCAGAGTTTGTTGTTGTTGCTTTTTTAACAGAACCACTACTATAGTAATAACTAAATATTACAGAAAATATTCTACATAATTATTTAATTGATCATTATACAAGAAGGAACAATATTTTTACAGTATTTGGATTAAAACTCTAATAAGTTCTTGCTTTTATATAACATCGGTGGTGCTTTCTGCTCTAAAAATCACCAGTGAAAACCAAGAAAGTAATTACATGAGAATATATATAAGAATAAGCATATAAGAAGTCAAAAATTCCCTATAGACTGGTGAAAATTAAGTGTAAGATCAGCAATCTGGATTTTTTTGCAGTATTTGGATGAATTCCACATTTTCAGTGCCACTTTTTTATACTTATTTTTTTATTGTATTTTATTTTTTTATTGTATTATTATACAATACAATATGTGTTGTTTTTTTTAAAAAACAGTATTCGTATTTATGTGAAATCTTTTATTTTATAAATCTGTTATTTTATTACATAAATATCTTCAGCATTTGCTGGCTTAGTAGCATAGAAACTTCTTAAAAACATGCTGCTGATATGCCTAAGAAACTTATCATTTCAATATGTTCATATTAAATAAGAAAGCAAATATACAGAAATGCCCCAGAGGCTCATAACACTGAAATACTGTAGTTCATTTATTCTTATTTAATTACAAATAATGTTTATCTGTTTTTGCTCTATTTATCTACCACCACCTTCTGTAATGTTGAGGGTCACAGAGGGAGAATGGCAGGTAAATCTACTTTTCAAATTTTTCTGAACTGAGTGTGAGTGTAGTAATTACAATGTAAAATAGGTTTCTATTCTGAAAAATATGAAAGGTTCACAGAAAAAAGAGTAAAGGCCCATCAAGCTTAGCATTTTGTCTTTGAGACTGTGGCCAAAATCAAAGTCTGGGGAAGAACACAGAAAGATGGTAATGACCCTTCCACATAAGCACCACATGAACACCCTTTTAGACCCTATTTCCAGCTGTAATTTTCATTTATCTATGAATCACCCCAAAACTTGCTACTGCCTGGTAGCTTAAAGTTCATCATTTTTAAAGAAGTACAAAGTTGAAATATGAAATTGGGAAAATATCTTCTCATGTGCTTCAATTCAATTCATGTTACATGTTTTATTAATTTATTTTGTCATTAAATTACAGAAGAAGGCTTTGCCAACAAGTGCAATCTAAGTAACAGTAAAGCATATATTTTCATTCTGCTTTTGGATTATATTTCAAGGAACAAGTATGAAGTAGTATCAAATGAGCATCTTCTTTGTTTTTTTGGGTGACCTCTCTGCCTGCAAGAATATTGTGTAGTAGAAGAGTGGAAAGAAAAAGAAAACGCATGCAGGATTAGTTCAGGAAGGATGGCATCTCATGGGAAGGACTCCATACTGGAGCAGGGGCAGAGAGTGACCATGAAGGAGCAGTAGACAATGAAGTATTACAGACAAAATACATCCCCCATTCCCCATTCCCCTGTATTGCCTGGGGGGAACAGTTAGAGGAGGGAGTATTGAAGGGAAGGTGATTTTAATTTGCTTTTAGTCTTCACTGTTCTAGTCTGTTAGTAATAGCCAATAAATTACGTTATTCTTCCCATGCCTTATTTGTTTTGCCCGTTACATTAATTGCTGAGTGATTTCCCTAACCTTATCTCAGCCCTTGAGCCCCATTTCATTGAATTTTCTCCTCTAGTTCCTTTGAGGAGGAGTGAGAATGAAAGAACATTGTGGTGGAGTTCAGCTGTCCATCAGTGTGAAACCAGCACAAGTTTAAGAAGATAATATATCAAAGCAGTTTCATTTCACTTTTAGAACATTTAGAAAGATTTTTATTACTATTTCTGCTTCTTTTTTTTTTTAATTATTTTTTTCTTATTCTGAACTGAATTAAAAAAAAAAAAAAAAAAAAAAAAAGTAATGCCCCTTCAGTTGATATTGGTTGACCTTAAATTTCACTTTTTCCTTTCTTTTCTTTTCTTATATTTCAAAATCTATTGCACCACCATCTCACATTGACCACACAAATCAGCAAACTTTGCTCCCATGATTATCTATTCATGCCAAGGGAAAAGAAGACATTGAAATGTGTAGCAAAGACTGGAGGTTCACAGAATGAAGGGCAAAACAACTCCTTTTGGCAATATTTTATAAGAGAGTCAGAGAATAGTTCCTACAGAGCTATATCCTGAAAATTTTTAGTTTGTGGGAAGATGTGGAGGATTGAAAGAACTCGTACATATGTTTCTTTTTCAAACCACACTGAAATAGGGAACATTTCACAAAATTTTTTCAAGAAATGCACCTCTGGGAATTCATAATTTGTTGATTTCCAACACACAACTATTTTACACTAATATCAGTCATTTTACTTCCCCATGGAAGCTCATTCAGAACCACTAACTGAAGAACCTGAAAATCTAAGTTCCAATGAAATGTTCTTGACATGTCCTCCTTGTCCTGAACAACATTTTTCACTTCAGTACTTTGCTTTTCATAGAGGAAATCCAAGTTCTCAATTCACAGAATTCTAATTCTAATAAGAGACTGGGGAATATTTCCCTGTCTTGAGCACACTTTAGTATATGTTTCTTTGCCAAATACGTAGGCCTTGACATTTTGCCTATGCTATCACCTGTCTCATCACATAGACAAGAATATCCAAAAGGCTTTTATCAAGGCAGGCAGCTTGCATTCAGGCTACTGCCAACTATAATCACATACGTAATGCAACACTGTCAGGGAATCATGCTGATCTGCAGGCTACATATTAGTCTAAACAACTTAGGTGAAACATGGATTTGGTCTTTATATAATAATTTAGTAAGCGATGCCTAACAAGTAAGTGATCATTAAGCCTGACAAAATGAAGAAATGATACTATTTCAACCTCTTAGGCTGTGTAAGAAATATATTTTCATATTTACTTATGAGAAAATACATATATCTCTGTAACAAACAGGATGGAGATAGGTATACAAGATACCCCTCAAGCATCTGAAAATCATTGAAAACAGAAAGAAACTGCAGCATACATGATATAGGGCACTGTATTGATAGTGCAGGCTGTAAACCAAGCTTCACTTCCTGTCCTCTTCCCTTTTCTCTTCCCTTCCCCTTCCCCTTCCTTTTCCCTTCTTTTTCCTTTCCACTTCTTTGCCCTTTCCCCTTTCTCTTCCCCCTTCTCTTCCTTCTCTTTCCCTTTCCCTTTTCCTTTCCCCCTTTTTTTTTTTTTTTTTTTTTTTTTAAATTTAGATTGCAAAGACTTCAGGAGAGGTCAGTCCCTGAGGAGGTAATTCATTAATGATAGCTATCTAAATATTGCATATCTTGTAAGAGACCTTCAGTTTCTTTAATGAGGGGCACAAGAGAGAAAGGAGAGTGTTAAATCTTTACTGAACAAGGAGGTAATTAAGTCTGTGTGACTATATTTCAGATAAATGAAGTTAGATGTGATAAATTCTATCCTTAATAGTTTGGTGCAGTGCCTAACACAGGAATTTTTTTTTAATGTTTTCACATAACTCAAAGCTATGGTTTAAAAAAAATGCTATAGCAAATTTTTTTGTTACTTAAGGTAGGGGATATAAGATCTTTTTGTCCTTTTCCTTATACTTGACTTAGAATTACCTTGTTGGTAATGTGAACTTTTTTTGCGCCATTGTTTGCATGTGCACACAGAACTGAGAAACTAGGAAACTAAAAATCCCACCGTATTCTTCATTAGAGTAGTTCATGCTGTCATGACTTCATTCCAGCTTGGATAATGATTCTCTTCCCACCCATACTTTCTAGTGTTTTTATTGAATGTGCTATTCTTCTTGACTTGTTTCTTCATTTGCCCTGTAATGATCTTGAGGACTTACTTCATTTCAGTACTAGATGAAGAGATCCTTATAATCAATCACCTACTACTTTCACAAGCTTAATTAACATGTCCTATAAACACAAGGAGATCCAGTGCTGAGAGATATTACAAAAGTGTAGAGAGGATATAACTAGCTTGTCTTAAACTTCTGTTAGTGTTTGAAGTTCATAGTAAAAGTATGTGGATCATACGACAGATTATTTTTTATTTTTTTATTTTTTCTCATACAATACTATGAAGTAATGTAAAGGACTAGTAAATAAAGGAAATAATATATGTATGTAAGACAATATAAACAATATATTAACACACATGAAATATAATGCTATGAAATTCTCTATTTAAGGGTAGATTTTCCGTGTTTGGAGTAAAAACATATATTAAAGATTAATTTACTACAATAAAACTAATTTTCTTGGACAAACAGAAAGTGTTTTCCAACTGGAGCAGGAAAAAAAAAAAAAAAAAAGGGGGTTGTTTTGTTTTGTTTTCCAAGTTTCATTCATAGAATAACATTCATATTGTTAGATTTGATCTGAGATAACTGTTCTTCTTTCTGAAGACATTAATATTTTGTTATTGTTGAAATCATACTAGACTGATCAGACTAACAACTTAAATATAGTCTTAAATCACATTCTAAGGCCAGAGAGACTGTTAAATCATTTAGTCAGATCACTAGACCATACATTTAACACAATTACACAAATCAATCAGAGTATTCTTTTTTATTATAAATTCCCAGATTTTGTGACGGTGAACAATGGGAAGCCAGAGGTTCTATTTGCTTCCAAGGGGTAAATGCTTTGCCACTTTAGACTTCTATAATGACCTGTTACATTTCTATCACAATTCTAACACAAGAACCCCAGCTTATATTCTCTTCACAGAGAAACATAAAACTGCATTTTCCTCCTCAGAGTACTAGGTATCTCCTACATTTAAGAAAATATTTTAGAGTATCCTGAAACCTTTTATTTCATTTCATAAACCTCATCATTTTTGCCTGTGACTATAGGTAAAGAATCAAGAGATTTGTGAACAGAATATCTTATTGCGAATCAAATCTGCCAGATACGGAAAATCCTCTGAGTTCCTTTCTGCTCATGTTGTGACCCTACATTCTCCAAAAGAGGTACAGCATTCATCATTAGTTTTATCTCTCTCTCTTTCTTGTATCCCACAGCTACAACTCATTCTGTTTCCTGAGGCAGACATATGGTAAGGGACCATGACAAATTCCTTCCTGCACTGGCAATCAGGGGACCAGAATCTAGGAGTACATGTCAGCAACCTAATAGTACAAACACAGCCTGAATAGATTTTATTTTGTCTTTGAAAAAAAAAAAAAAAAAAAAAATTGCTGTAACCAGATATAAGCAAGTTTGAGGAAAATGGAAAATATACAAAATTTTTAGTGGGATATGACTAAGAAATAATGAAGAAAAGTGAGTGAATACAAAGATCACAGGACAAGAAATTGAATAAATAGTTTCTCATAACAAAATCTAGGAAAATAAGTTTGTTCTTTGTTTGTTTGTTTGTTCAACATTTTCAACATTCAACATTGATACCATAGCAAAAAGGTAACTAAACCTCTTACTACTGAAATTGTTTTGAGAATTTTCTAATTGATACTGTCATCTATTACAAAGCCAAAATGTTAGCCAAAATAAATAAGCAGAATGACAAATATATTTAGCTTTATCTACTTTGATCCCATAATTCAAAGGAAAATCTTGATGACTGTGAAATTGAACAATTTTAAAAACAGCATCATGTACAGCATTTTCTTTGTAATCAAATAATTTTGAATTTTGTGTTTCAAATAAGATGTTAATCACATAACCTTTATGACTGTTCCTGAATCATTAAATCACAGCAGTTTATTTTTGTAAAGATGTGATGTTATAGAGTTTATATTATGAGATCCAGTAATATTCTCAATAGTCTATCATTACTCTTTCTGCCAAATGAGCTACAGGGAATGCTGACTGCCTTAATCGTTCAGAGAAAATGTTATAGACAGCGACACTCCACAAAGTTCTCAGATTCCTATCCACTTGCCCCAAAATGGATTAACCCAGAACATGACCTACAGCATGCTGTTTCCTTACTTTTCTTCATTTTTTTTTCTCCTTGGCACAGATGAATGGGAGATGGTTTAAACAGGTCACATTAAGCTAGAATTATCTCTTTCAGTGAATGAGATATGAAGGGAAGCCAGATGACTCTTTTACAGACTTCTAAAGTTATGTGATATAAATTTCAAACATGCTACCCATAAAGGGCAATCAACTGTTTTAGATCTATTTCATAGCTCCCTCCAGAATACTAACTTACCCAAAAATCCTTTCTCTGAATGCTGGCATGATAAACTAAAATTCACATTGAGATGTAGCAACTGAGGAAAATTAGACTTTGTGTTTTACATGTGATCCCAAGTTTCTGATAACTTCCCAACTTCTGATTTTTAGTAGCTAGATAAGACAGCAAAATATAAATGAAACAAACAAACAAACAAAACAAAACAAAACAAAACAAAAAGTATATATTACAGTGACTTATTTTTCATTTATTTTCCTGTCATATTTAGCACATTGCTTGCAAAGAAGGAAAAAAAATCTATACATATTGTCATTTTACATTATCATAGCTGAAGAAAAGTACAAATGTTTAATTTTTTCTTTTATGTGTATAAGGTAGCATTAGGCCAGACATCAGTCCTATAAACTTTCACAGAAGGCATATAATTTTTGTCCAGAAATCATGCATTATGAGAATTCAGTATTTTATATATGATAACCTAAGACATAAACATAGCTTTGAGATACTAAATCTGAACTATTTGAATGATGAAATCCCTTTAGTTTCACTATATGTATTTTTTAATTTTTTCCTAATTAGTGTTTGGTTCTCACATCTATATTTTTGGACTACTTCACATAAACCATACATGAGGTTATGTTAATGAATAATTTAAGAGTCACACTGATTTTCAGCATTCACTATTGACCTCTGCTTGGCAATTTCGAGAGTGCTGATATACCTATAATAACCTAGAAAGCTACAGTTTCTGAGACATCTGATGTTTCTATAAATGCAACTGTGAATGTGTTGTAAAGTATTCTGGCTTTCACTGTGTATATTAGGCTTTAAATTTCCAAATTCTTTCTTTAATCAGTTTTACACTAAGATAAGCTCAATGAACTACTTATAAGTTATGATACATAATACTAGAATTCAAGCAAAAGAATGAGAGGAAAATAATAATAATAATAATAATAATAATAATAATAGATGTGGGCAACTTTAAGTTGCTTTGTTTAAACAATTACATGAGAACAAATAATATTATTCCACGCTTTGAAATCTATTTAAAACTCACTTACTGAATATTTGGATCTGATATGTTTTAATAAGTTACTGTATAATCCTGACACATCATTTTTTGAGGGAAGATGAAGAAAATTAAAACAAATTTATACATTCTTTATACAAACAAACAAGAGACAAGTTGGTACTAAAATTCATCCTTGTAACAGAACTTGAACAGATGAATTAGAAAATGGTAGTTGTTTTCTAGATTAAAAAAATAAACAGAGAGGAGGATAACCTGGTTACTTACTCTTACCTTCCTTCAGAGATATGCATTGGGAAATAGATATAATCATCTAGGTTGGACAAAACCTCTTAGATTATCAAGTCAAATCATTAAACTAGCCTACCAATTCTACCACTAAACCACGTTCCTAATCTTAATAACTGTTAAACACCTCCAGGGATAGTGATTCAACTACATCTCTTGTCATCTTGCTCCAATGTTTCACAATGCTTTTCCTAATTTTCAACTTAAACTGCTTAACTTAAGGCCATTTTGTCTTGTCCTGTCACTTTTTGCTTGAGAGAAGAGACAAAAGCAACACTTCTTTTATGCAATCAGATCTTTCTGAATGCCGGTTGGGTAGATTACATTACATACTTAGAAAGATAAGTATTGCTAGAAAGCTGGGGACAGCTTATCTGTATAAAGGACATCAAACTGTATTAGAAAGATAGCAAAACACTTGTCCTGAAATAAAAATAAGAGCAAACACTTGAAAACATAATGAGGATATTTTGTCTATTATAATAGTGGGAAACAGGAAAACACTGGAAGAACTGGTCTAATTTTTTCGTCAAGAATAACAAACCAGTTAAAAATTGTGTTATTATTATAGCCTTTTGGAGATGATTTTTCTTTCTTTTTGTTTTCTTCTTTTCCTTTCTTTCTTTTGCTGTTTCTTTTGCTTGAATCTCAGTTTAACTTCTGGTTAAATCAGATTTCTATATTCTGGATAGAAATAATAATAATAATTAAAAAACCTAAGTAAAACAAAATACATATGAAATAAAATTTTTACAGTTAAAGAAATTTTTGCACTTGCCATGTGCATATGGCTATAAAATCTATTTTTCAATTATTTTCCAATGGATTGTTTCAGTCATCCAGGAAAAAAATTACTATCAAGCTCTGTTAAATAATTCAGTACCTATAATACAACAATACCTTTCTGAGATAAAAATAACTTTTTTTTTTTTTTTTTTTTTTCCCCCCCCCTTTAATTAGGTTATATCAAAGTACTGGTACCTCCAGATGAACTCTCCCTGTCTCTTCAACACCTTCGTCAGTGACATCAGTGATGGGCTCAAGTGTACCCTCAGCAAGTTTGCTGATGACACCAAGCTAAATGGTGCGATTGACATGTTAGAAGGAAGAGATACCATCCAGGGGGACTTTCAGCAAACTTGAAAGATGGGTCTGTGTGAACCTAATGAGGTTCAACATAGCAAAGTACAAGGTTTTGCACTTGGGTCAGAATAATCCCAGATACATACACAGACTGGGAGAACTCCTTGAGAGTAGCCCTGCTGAGAAGGACCTGGGGGACCTGGTGGATGAAAAACTTAGCATGAGCCAGCAGTGTGCTCTTGCAGCTGTAAAGGCCAAGAGTATCCTGGGCTCCATCAGAAGAGGGGTGGCCAGCAGGCAGAGGGAAGTGATTGTCCCTCTCTACTCTGCCCTCGTGAGGCCCCATCTGGAGTACTGTGTCCAGGTCTGGGGCCCTCAATACAGGAAAGATGTGGAGCTGTTGGAGTGGGCTCAGAGGAAGGCCACAAAAATGATCAGAGATCTGGAGCACCTCCCCTATGAAAACAGAAATACTCAGGTTGGAAAAGACCTTAAAGATCATCAAGTCTATCCGCAACCTAACCATATTATCCTAACTCTATAGGGTATACATGTGCCTCACCTTTAGCATGAAAAAACTTTTTCCTCTTTGGCCTTTTCTAGACTCAGAAAATCAGAAATGTATCTGATTTGATGTGATCGTTTTCATTAAAGCAAATGTTAGCTTACAGAAGCTCAGAACACAATGAAAAAAAAGATTAACACTTGTCTTATTAAAAGAATATAGTATGAAAAGCTGTTGTGGTTTTGACAAAAGCCTTTTTCCTCAATATGTAAAACAAACTAGTCAAATCTCTGTATTCAGAAACCTATTCTATAATTTAAAAATAGTATAATTCAACCTCCTCAGAATGGTTATCATGCATCCCTTTTGTGTTGCATCAAGTTTTTCAGAGAAAGAGAAGTAAATAAATGGCTCAACTGAAGTTAATATCAGACCATTTCTGGAGGCATTTTTTTTTTTCGACCTTAGCTCAGGTTCAGAAGATCCTTTGAAGCATGAAGATTAATAGACCTTTTGAATATGTTATTTTGTAAGAAACATTAAATGAAAACAGGAAAATGTAAGATGATCATATATTTTGTTCAGAAAGCTGAGGGAAAGAAGGAATGTGGATGTGAGCTAATTAACAATTGGAGATCGTTTCCTCTGTAATGGACATGACTTTATAAATTGTCTGAGTTAATGGAAGAAAAAAGACACTGTCACTCTCATTGTAATCCATTATTTGCTTTGTAGAATGATGAGTAATGGTGGGCTGTTACAGAAAATCTTATATAAAATCAGGCTCTGAAAATTCTTTCAGGAATAATATATAGGAGATTTTGCACATGGAAGTGAACATTGCTTCTGCTAAATGATGTATGAAATATAACTGATATTTTTTCAAAAAAGAGTTTTTTATTACTATCACTGTTTTTAGAGAAATATTTAACTAATTATTTGCTAGTTTGTTTGTTTTCTTTCTCCAGAGTACAACTCCTATTTCAAAAAGGGAGATGTCATTTTGCAAATGATTCTTGTTCACAATGATGTGAAAATGAGAATGCTATCACCTGCTCTCTGAGGTGTGTTGTTTTGTGACCACGTGAAATCATTTATTTTTGTCTTCAGAGACGAAGATAAGTACAGTACCTCAGCTAACGCATTTTAAAATCTGACTCACTTTTTCCTCTCTAGCTATGTTTTCAATCAAGGAAGAAAAAACCCCACAATACCAATTCTGCTTTTACTCAGAAAAGAGGATAGAAATGGATTCAATTATCTAGTTTACAAAACTGACTGTCGGTTAGACTGACCATAGCATCCAGTTCTTGGAATTCATGAAGTGTACATATTATCATAATTCTTTTCTATAATATTTTAACAGACACTTTTTTTTTTTTTTTTTTTTTTTTTGCATGTGTTTCAAACTACATATTCTGAAATCATAATAAGTCTTATTAGGAAATAAAATGATTTATTCTGGTGTTTACCATTATATAGTATGGTTGGAAATAAATTTGTATTATATTTATTATTATAATATGCAGTATAGCTTATGTATATCCATCAGCTACTCAGAAGCTCAAAGAATTCAAAGACTCTCTATTTTTTCACCAAATAAATAATGTAATACTGCTCTGGAAGCCATGATGATTCAGAAGATATGCCTCTTTATTTTAATTGATTTTATTTTTACATTTCTTCCTGCATTTCTCTTTCCAGTTCCATTTACTTTTTGATTTACTTCTAAATTCTGGGATACAAATAGAAAGTCATCTTTACAGGCAATAAAATTTTAGGCTATCTGAAAGTAAGCAAGCATTTACTTTTATATATATATATACATATACATATATATATGTATCAAAAGAAGTAGAAAACAAGAAAAATAAATGTTTGCTTTACAGGTATCCTTGTATCTGTCCAATACATTTTGACAGAGCACTGGAAGAGCTGCCCAGGGGGACTGTGGATTCTCCTCTGGAGATACTGAAGACCCGCCTGGACACCTACCTGTGCAGTCTGCCTTAGGTGGCTTGCTTTGCAAGGGGGTTGGACTCGATGATCTCTGCAGGTCCATTCCAGCCCCTACAATTCTGTTATTCTGTGATTTGGTACTAAGATAAGCCCAGTGAACATCTTACAAATTATCATGTAGAATACAGCAATTCTGGCAAAAATATGAGATTAAATTAACAAAATCAAATATGGCAATTTAAAATTGCTTTCTAACCTAGTGCTGGAGATATTTTTATGAGACCCAATAGTAAAATTATTCCACACCATGAGATCTATTTAAAACTCATACAGTGAATATGTCTTATGATTCTTATATGTTTTAATGAATTAGTGGTTATTCTTTATGTATCATTTAGAGGCCAGTAAAAACCAAACCAGGTCTCCTTATTATTATTATTATTATTACTATTACTATTACTATTATTATTAGTAGTAGTATTTATGAGCTTGAAAGTGTTACATTTTAATCACATTTGCAGCGTAAATGACGACAATAAGGAGAAAGTGACAAGACTGGATGAACCTTGTCTTTGGAGTTAGCGGGTTCAAGTCTCAGACCATTAGAAATCTGGGAGAAGAAAAACTAAAGGCGCGTTTTGATATAATTCATCCACTTCAAAGTTTAATGTCAAAATACATGTCAAATGAATAAATAAATTTCAGAAATAAAGGTTTAGTAAAATAAAATCTAATATTTGTCCTTAAATTAAACATTTAAATTCATGTTGAATACAGTAATGTATTTTCTATAACATTTCTCTGGCAGCAAATCTGCCTAGATTTTTTAAAAATCGAATGATATCTGAAATTTAGCTGACATCTTTAGTGCTAAAACATTATTTATTTTCATTATATATAGCTTTAGCTTTCCAGATAAAACAAAATGACAATTCAAATGGAAATAATAGCAAAAAAACCCCCCAAAACAACAACAACAACAACAAGCATGGGAGCAATGCATATTATTATTATTAATATTTAGAGATTTATAGCTTAAGCACATGTAGTTGCAGCACAGCATTTATAAGCTTCCATTAGAATGAAGTGAGGTATGCTCGCACAGAAAGGTTTTCTTCTGCAAATTGCTACAGCAGTATGAGTTTATTTTGTCACTTATTTTCAGCTGAAGGTGTACAAAAACTAATTGCTCTACCTTTGATCTCTTAAACAAGTTACACAAATGTTTAAAGCAAATTTTGGCTTTTGGAGGTCTTTGCAGTTACAGTCCTGGAACATGTAGGTCTTATAACAGAAAAGTTAATTAGACAGGTGACTACAAAAACATTTTGAGCACTTTAATTCTTGTGATAGCAACATATTGGACAAGGAACACACTGATTTTAATATTTATTCAATTAAAAAATATTTCAGCAATCTAACCTTGGGCCCTCATTTCCATAATTGGCTTTTGCATGCTGTGTATTATTTGACTCATTTGATTATTTCTCTTTTTCCTGAAATTCTAAAGTAACATCTAACTTAACCTGCATTTTAACATTCCATTTTTCTTAAAGTAGCCAGGTTGTAATGAAAATTGCCCTTTTTATAATCAAGATTTCTCTGAAAGATGTAGCCCATAAATTTATTTAAATGACTTAAAAAAAAGAAAAAAGGGGGAAAAAAAACCAACCACAATAACACACACACACACACACACAAAAACACCCAAAAACAAACAAACCAAAAAAAACCCCAGAGACATCAATTTTTAGACATTTTTTTCTTTTTCTTGAAAAATACTGAAGAATCTTCTGTTAGCAAAAAACAATATTTAAAGGCCTATCTTTTTGCCATAGATTAATAATGTTATGACTTAGTGGAACCACTCAGTATCAAAAGGAGAGAAAACCTGAGTGTATGTTAGAACAGCAACTGCAGCTTCTCTTCTCTTCCATTAGCACTTCAATAAGTAGTTCTAAGCAAGCAGCTCTCCGTGTGCAATGTCTTTCAAGTCAAAACTAAACAAAAAATGCAAGAGTCAATATTTCTTAGAGTTACCACATTATCAGTGATTGGTAATTCTGAAATTCCTGCTTCAACTCCTAGACAAAAGAATAATATTCTTGAAATGAACAGTTTTCCAGACTGTAGTTAATTGATTCCAACTTGAACAAAAAGCAGATGATCCTGTTTGCTTGATGTAGGGAACGATGGAAGTGTATATCCTGTTGCAACAATTTATATGGTTTGCTTGGGCTGTGTTCATTCATTCTAATAGATAGCTGGTTTTTTTGTTGTTGTTTTTTGTTTGTTTGTTTGTTCTTTGTTTTATAACATAGGAACAAGCATTATGAAAAACAAGAGTTTTGGGCTTGTAACTTTTTATTAAATTGATCTAAGTATCTTAAGTTTCATTTATCTGACTATGCAAAGATATATACTATGTGTAGTTTTGTTAATCACCTTTCGTATGACTACACTCAGATGACAGTTGTTGACAGCAGCTGCTTCGGAGCCAGACTGGCCAGAATCAGAGCAACTGATCTCAAGATGCAAAGGGGTATAGGGGGTTTCTTTTGCCAGAGAAAGCAGAGTGACCCTGCAGTAATGGGCACCTCTTGTGAGAAAGGCTGATGTGGCATAGGCTTTGCCAGGGCAACAGAGACTGCACCCATGCCCTAAAAGAAGGGAGAGCAGTGACTTGTCTGCTGACCACTGAACACAGGGCAGGCAAACAGAGCATAGGTGTCACCTGTACACCCGTGTTGTGCTGCAGCGGCCAGAGCAGTAGCTCACATGGCAGGGCAGTAAGGCTCTACAAGCCTCAGAAGCAAGGAGCACTTATTCCAACTGACCCTCAAAGCAAAATGGTGAGCGCTTGATGCCATGCTAAGGCTGCAGGTCTGGCAGGGGAATATGCACCACCAACCCCAATATGACCAGTGCCTCCACTCAGACAGAACAACTGAAGGAAGAAGCATCTGTGCAGACCATGGTCTTTTGGAAGTGTCTGGACCTCCCTCCTGGAGCAGATGAGAGTGGCAAACTTGCCTGCATTATGACCTGAGAGGACAGTCAGAAGGCTGTGTACTATTAGGGAGGCAGAAATAGAATCAGACAGGTTCATGCGCAGCGTGTATTGAATTCAGAGTCTTCGACCAAACAGCCTCAAACTCCCCCAGTGGCATATTCCCACTGGGAAGACAACAATGATGAGAAATGGCAAATTGCCACAAGAAAGATGAACAAGAGAGTAGTGGAATTCCAGGGTCACAGCCTGAAACAATGGGTGAGCTGGGAGAGTATGTGAGTGCTTGGAGTGGTGGGGGGGTCTGGAGCCACCCTACTTCTGTGCAATTTGAGTCTGCACGGGTTCCCCCCTTCCACACGCCCTTTTCTCCTGCGGCACGACTGTACAAACAGGGAAGGGTCACATTCCTCAGCTCGTCCCTTTCTCCAAGCTTTTACTGGGAGGGGTGAGTAATTCCTTTTAATATCTTTTCCTATAGCACCTATTTCTCAAATAATGTAAAAACTGAACCTATTTGATTGCCACAACCGCGCTGGACACAACCATACCACAACCATACCCAACATCGCCTCCCTCATGGATACACTGAGTAGAGAGAGAGAAACATATCACTGTGTTTTGGATCTGGCAAACAATTTTTCAGCATTCCAATTGCTAAGGAATCTCAAGACCAGTTTACATTCACATGGGAGGGCAGGCAGTGGACTTTTCAAGTCCTACCTCAGGGGCACATGCATTCACCTATTTTTTGTCATAATTTGGTGGCACGTTGGAACAAACCATCTACTGTCAAAATGTACCACTACACTGATGATCTTATGCTAACCTCTGACTCAATTGAGGCATTAGAGAAGACAGTACCAACATTAATTACCTATTTACAGGAAAAAGGATGGGTTATAAATCCACAAAATGTGCAAGGACCAGGGCTATCAGATAAATTCCTGGGTGTTGTTTGGTCAGGTAAGACTAAGGTGTTACCCAGCGCAATCATAGATAAGATTCAAGCATTCCCGGTTCCCACAGAACAGAAGCAGTTGCAGGAACTTTTGGGTATATTAGGATACTGGCGATCCTTTATACCCCAGTTAGCACAACTGCTAAAACCTTTATGTTGATTAACAAAAAAAGGCCAAGTATGGGATTGAGGTAGAACAGAACAAGAAGCCTTCCAGCAAGCAAAAATAGCTGTTAAACAGACTCAGGCACTGGGTATATTTGATCCAACCTTGTTGTAACCCAAGAAGGATTTGGCTGGGGGCTGTGGCAGTGCCAGAGTTTCATTCAAATCCCAGTTGGGTTCTGGTCACAGATTTGGCATGGAGCAGAAGAGAAATACAGCATGGTTGAAAAGCAGTTATTGGCTACCTATTCTGCATTGCAGGTGGTGGAACCAATAACTCAGACTGCCGAGGTTATTGTTAAAACAGCTTTGCCAGTTCAGGGGTGGGTAAAAAGACCTAATCCAGATTCCTAAGATTGGGGTGGCCAATCACAAGCAGTAGTACGCTGGGTCACCTATCTTAGTCAAAGAAGCTACCTGTCATCATCTCCACTGAAAGAAGAACTGCAACAGATACTTGAGTCAGTAACATACCACAGTGAGACACCTGAGGAAATAGTGGTTACTTGTCCAGAGAAGAGTCCTGTACAGGAGGGGAAATACCCTATTCCAGAAGATGCCTGGTACACAGATGGATCCAGCAGAGGGAACCCAAGTAGGTGGCGAGCTGTCGCATACCATCCCTCAATTGAAACAATTATTTGGTTTGAGGAAGGGGATGGACAAAGTAGCCAGTGGGCTGAGCTACGAGCTGTTTGGATGGTGATAACTCAAGAGCCTGGCAACAGCGCACTGAACATCTGCATGGATAGTTGGGCAGTCTGCCGAGGGCTCACACTCTGGATAGCACAGTGGGCCACTTAGAATTGGATGATTCATGCCCAACCTATCTGGGGCAAAGATATGTGGGTTCATATATGGAACGTGGTTAGGCACAGAACTGTACGAGCATACCACATCTCTGGACATCAACCCTTGCAGTCACCAGGCAAAAATGAAGCTGACACACTGGCTTGAGTTCGCTGGTTAGGAAGTACGCTAGCAGAAGACATAGCCCACTGGCTGCATTGGAAATTACAACATGCAGGACAGAAAACCAAGTGGGCAGCAGCTAAAGCAGGGGGGCTGCCCATACAGTTACCAGATATTGTCCAGGCATGTATGAATGGGGAAGGGTCACATTCCTCAGCTTGTCCCTTTCTCCAAGCTATTACTGAGAGGGGTGAGTTAATTCCTTTTGATATCTTTTCCTATAGCATCTATTTCTCAAATAAAGGCTCTATCATTGCCCTCATTTGCCCTACAAAGAGGAAAAAGCCTGCCTCAATGCCTGAAGTGCCTCTGCAGAACCACTTCACAGTTCTCCAGGCTGAGAAGGAAAAAGAAACGATAACCGGTAAGTAGTCAGAACTGAGTAAGACAGCCAGACCTGCTTCCTGCTACATAACAACTACTGTAACTTGGAAAAACTGACAGGTGATAGTGGTGGGTGATCCTCTTTTGAAAGGTACAGAGACACCCATTTCTCATCTTGACCCGCTATCTAGAGAGGTCTGCTGCTTGTCTGGGACCTGAACAAAGATGTGACAGAGAGACTGCCAGACCTTGTACATCACACTCTCTAATACCCACTGCTGCTGTTTCACATAGGCACCAGTGACACAGCTGTCAACAATCTGAAGAAAGTAAAGAGGGACTATGAGGACCTGGGAGCAGCACTGAAGAACTTGGAAGAACAGGTAATCTTCTCATCAATCCTCCAGGTTAGGGAAATGGAGAGGTAAAAGGCTGATAGAATTATGACTGTCAATAAATGGTTAAGGGAGTGGTGTCATGAACAAGGGTTTGGTTATTGATGTCATGGAACTAGTTTTGAGAAATGTGGCCTTCTGAGGGAGGATTGGGTTCATCTGCCAGGCAAGTGAAAGAACATTTTTGGCAGCAAGTTTTTCTAATTGAATCAGGAGCCTTTAAACTAGCGCTGTCGGAGGAGGGGATCCAGAAACCACCCCTAATTGCAGCTGATGATGGTAATGAATGCCCTGGAATTCCATCGCAGGCCAGTAAAACACTATTTAAGGTGCAGCATAAGGGAATTCTAATTGGTAAATCAGCCTCAATGAGAGCTCAACTCAAAAGTCTATACACTAATGCATGGAGCATGGGGAACAAGGAAGAAGAGTTGAAGATGTGCCTGCAGGGTTGTGATGTCATTGGCATAACTGAGATGTGGTGAGATGGCTCTCACAATTGGAATGCAGGAATAAATAGGTATGAACTCCTTAAGAAAGATAGGCAGGAGAGAAGGGGAGGAGGGTGTTGCCCTCAACATCAATGACCACCTGGAGTCCACGGAGCTCCACCTGAGGATAGTTGAGCTGGCACAGAGCTTATGGGTTAGTGTCATGGAGTTATCTAGATCAATCTATGTCCGTGTGTCATGGTTTTATGGTCATCAGTATTCCACAACATAACATCATGTAGTGCACTGGGAATTAAAGTGTTAATGTCCCAGTTCAGCATACTAAAGAGAAGACCCTGTGTTCCCCAGAAGACTGTTTGCTGTGCTGATATCATTCTTGCACAGGGGGGAACGCATATAAGGCGCTGCCGGGTCATCTGACTTTCCTTTCGCTTGCCTTCATCTCTCTTCTGCTTCACCTGTGAATGTTGCTTCAGCATTACTGTAAGGCCTGCAGCTTTTTTTTTCCAGATACTCTCTCTCATTATATTTAGTAAACTAGTTTGTTCCCCCTCAGATCGTTGCCGCTGTTCTTTTCTTTAATTATTTTGGGGTCCCCTGTTTCCCTTTTCCAGAGGCGTGGACTTCACCAAGTCCCTCTGTCCCACTAGTCACAGAACGGGGCCAAACCAGCCCATAAATCATTGATACCGTGACAGGGGGGCAGTAGGCCTGTGCCCCCCCCAGCCCCAAAAATGGGAAGGGGAAAAGGGTAGGGAGATAGGAGCTGGACTCAAGGAAACAAACAGAGCAGGAGCAACGATCTAAGGAGGAAAACTTATTTTACTAACTATGATATCAGAATGCAAGATAACACAATATAATACAATCTAATTGAAATTGAGGCTAATAAATCAAGTAAAATAAGAGAGAGAGAGAGAGTTTTCCAAAAACCGAGAAGCCTACTTTGAAACTGAAGGTGCATGACATGGAAGCGCACCCACACCCGCTGCCAGGCAGTGAGAGAGAGAGAGCGAGTGTCACTTCCATGATGTATTTTCCTCTTTGACCGTGCGGTCCTCTGGGATGCGTAGTTCTTCTCCTCTGTGCTCCACATAATGTCATGATGCGGAATACCAATGGCAAAAATAACAAAAGCATGACAGTTAGGGTTAAACAGAAGGCAGAAGAAGGAGACATTGTAATGGGAATACAGAATCATAGAATTGCTCAGGTTGGAAAAGACCTTAAAGATCATCAAGTCCAACCATAACCTAACCATACTACCCTAACTAGCAACTGTCCACTAAATTATATCCCTGAACACTACATCCAAACAGTTTTTAGACACATCCAGGGATGGTGAGTCAACCACTTTCATGGGGAGCCTATTCCAGTGCTTAAGAACTCTTTCTGTAAAGAAGTTTTTCCTAATATCCAATCTAAACCTCCCCTGGAACAACCTGAGGCCATTTCTCCTCGTCCTGTCACCTGTCACCAGTGTGAAAAGATCAGCCCCATTCTTGCTGTAAGCACCTTTCAGGTATTTGAAGAGAGAAATAAGGTCTCCCCTCAGCCTCCTCTTCCCCAGACTAAACAGCCCCAGTTCCTTCAGTCTCTCCTCACAGGGCATATTCTCCAAGCCCTTCCTTCACAAACCTTGTTGTCCTTCTTCGGACCTGCTCCAGCACCTCAATGTCCCTTCCATACTGAGGTGCCCAAAACTGAACGCAGTACTTGAGATGAGGCCTCACCAGTGCCAAGTACAGTCGGACGATTACTTCCCTCATCCTGCTCATGACACCATTCCTGATAAAAGCCAGGATGCCATTGGCCTTCTTGGGCACTGGGCACACTGCTGGCTCATATTCAGCTGACTGTCCATCAGCACACCAAGATCCCTTTCCATCAGGCAGATTTCCAGCCACTCCTCCCCAAGCCTGTAGGGTTTCCTGGGGTTGTTGGGACCAAAATGCAGGACCCGACACTTGGCCCTATTGAAATTCATACAGTTTGCCTTGGCCCTTCGACCCAGTCTATCCTTTTTGTAGTGCCTTTCTCCCCTCAGGCAGATCAAGAGTCTGTCCCAACTTGGTGTTGTCTGCAAACTTACTGAGGGTGCATTCAATCCCCTCATCAAGATCATTAATAAAGATGTTAAATAAAAGTGGACCCAGTACCAAGTCCTGGGGGATACTGCTGCCAACTGAATGTAACTCCGTTGACCACAACTCTTTGGGCCCAGCCATCCAGCCAGTGTTTCACCCAGCGGAGCATACCTTTATCCAAACCATGGGCAGCCAGCTTCTCCATGAGGATGTTGTGGGGACAGTGTCAAAGGCTTTACTAAAATCCAGGTAGACCACATTGACATCCTTACCTCCATCCACTAAGCAGATCCCCTTGTCATAGAACAAAATCAAGTTTGTGAAGTAGGATCTACCATTCATGAACTCGAGCTGATTATTTATTTTATTAATAGTATTTATTTTTATATTAGGAGAAGAGAAAAGAAGTTGATTTTGCATTATTGGTATATTCACTTAAATATAGTCTTCTAAATATTGACAGATGAAATTAGATCTTCCCAGTAGGGTAGCATGAAACTGAAATATCTGGTTTCAATTTAAAGAGAGAATAATTTGTTTTTGAAAGTCTCAAGTAAAATAAAAAATTTCCTAAGAATATAAAAGCTTCAATGTTATAGCATGAGTTTTGCCCCACTTTTCGTTTAACATCCTGAAATTATCTTTGGAGATTGCATCTGTAATTACTGGTGTGTATGTGTTAGCCAATGGATTTTGTAAGTGCCTGGGTCTAGTGATATCCAAGAAAGAATATGTACATGTAAGTAGAAGGAATTTTAAACCTTATTGGTTAACTATTTATTTTTGTTTATTTATTTATTTATTTTTTGGTCCAATCCCAAAATTTCAGACTTAATCAAGATCTCTGCTTGAGTACAATCACTCTTAACATTATGTATGCGCATTCTGCCAGCTGAATCCTGGGAGAAACAGAGCACTGCATAAGAAGTGTAGTATAGCTTTGTCTTTCTTATCCTATTTTTGTTCCCTCTTAACACAAAACATCTTCTACGGTGCTTTTGGGTTGCTCAGAATCCTGCCACTGTTACCTCTATGTCTAAAAGAGAGAAACCTCTGCTTTGCATACTAATCATATAATCTCCTTTATGATTTAATTTCCACTAATTATTGATCACTTTTCTGTTTTGTTCCTGAGTATGTTCTCTGCCATCTAGAAAGCTATCACTCTCCATATCAAATCAACATAATGAATGGAAATTTAAGCTTGTTTAGGGAATTTATTTACATCAACATACCTTAAAATAATGCACAGATGTCTGACATTCTGACTTGCTTGGGCCAAGCTGAGTGAAGAGGAATTGTCTTGGGTTGCATATATGTAGGTCCCTATAAAAGTAATTCCTCTTACTTATTTCAATGGAAACTACAACTAATACAAAGAGCACAATAACACAGTTTGATAGAACAAATTTTCACCTATAAAACACTAGTTTTTATCATACTCATCACCATTAGCTGAGCATTTTTGCCAGTGATGTACAAGAAGCTATATGCCACTCTTGTAAAAATCTGCACCAGTGGACGTGACCCACTATTGCCACTGCTGAAAAGCACCACCTAGCACCTCAGTGTACTCCCATGACTATTTGGTCTGTATAAATGTTTAGCAAGCATGTCAATGAGTGTAATTTTTATCTTCATGGAGGAATTAAATTCCACACCTTTGTTTTATATGCGCTTTCACATCAGATGCCATTTTGTCAGACTGCCCCTCTGCTGCTGTCTGTCACATGGTGACAAAATGTAATGGAATATCATTAGGAAGATTTAAACTTTTATCATACCACCAACACTCACCTTTGATGTTGTGAGCCAAAATACTAAAATTGGAGGCATTACTTTCAGAAAAGACCTCATAAAACATAGCTTGTAGATAAGTAATAAAAAGTTTTACTATTTTAAAATTTTATTAAAACATAAAAAAAAAGAAAAAAAACAAAACAAAACAAAAACACGAAACTAGTGGGTTATTTGACTTTATTTTTTGTGAAACTAATGCATCAGTATTGTCTAACAGCAGTTAAAATTAGTTAAAATACTTAGTGAGTTCCCAAGTTGCTCATCAGAGATTTTTTATGAAATTTTACTCTTCTTGTCCTTCACCCTTGACAACTGTTTGCAAATGTACGCACTGCCAAAAAGCACTGACATGAATAAAGTGTTACTGAGGCAAATAATAATTGTTTCTTGAAAGATAGTGCTTACAGAAATCTGGTGAAGAGCTGTAATTTTGTGTTGAATATCTGATTGTAACTGTATACATCACATTTGAAAATTTTCAAGTAATGTATTTATGTTGACTGAAAATGGAATTATAAATACATATATATATATATATTTTTTTTTTTCAATCTTGAAACATATTCTCAAATTCCCATACCAAAACAGAAAGCAAGGCTGCACATTTTTCATTGTTCACAGGACTGTGTTTATGCAATGTATCAGAATGCATACAATTATTTCCCATAACTTAACTCTGCACTGTGCCCTTCCAAAGTCTCAGTTTCAGCCCAAATAGTGACAACTGCACACCGATGTTTGATTGTTGTGAGCAATAGGAGCATGCCCCATGTTGTGCCAGGCCACATGTGGCCCATGGGCCATGGTCTGTACATGCCTGCAATAACGCATCCCCTTAGATATTGGTACATACAAAGAAACTGCAGCCAAAAATGTGCATTGCAGGCCAGCTAAGGAACAGTACCATCTTTCTTTTTCCTGTATAAATTTACACCTGTAGACAAACATTTCAAGTGCATGAAGTTTCCATTCATGAGGTAAAACCCTAAAATGTTGAAAGAAATGTAGAGTATATTTCATTAAATGCCACACTGCAATCCACTGTCTGGAATGACTTTTCCATTAGATTACAAGGAGAATTTACACATTATGAGAAATCAATAGAGCAGTTTACAACCCATAGCAAGTTACTTAAGACTACTATATTTATCCATTAAGTAAACTTAAAATATATCTTGGGATACCCACTATTGATAAAGGAAGATCTACTACTGAGGTTAATTTACACAATTTACTCACTGATGATTGCTCTGATACTACACTGAAACCAACCAACCAACCAACCAAAAAAGCCGAAAACACTGAAACAAACAAAACAAAAAAAAAACCACAGAAGTAGCCCTTGATCAACGAGGTTAGCTGCTTTGGAGCTGACCCAGCTAGTACTGCAGCAACTGATGGTGAGGTAAAGAGGGGTTTTGGTTGTTTCCTTTACCAGGGGAACCCCAAGACAACAGAAGGCCTGGCAGCTCTCACAAGAGCAGCTGACATGGCATAGGCACTTCCCCAAGTGCCTCTAAGTAATACATTTGAGGTACTGGCAATTGAAGGGGAGGTGAGCATGGAGGCACAGGAAGGTTTGCCTAAGGCATTGCCCAGGGTGAGGCGGTTCACTCTGTGTCTCCAGGCTCCAGAGACTTGTCTACAGACTGCCTCTG
The DNA here is from genome assembly GCA_030625065.1 of Alectoris magna. Taxonomy (NCBI): domain Eukaryota; kingdom Metazoa; phylum Chordata; class Aves; order Galliformes; family Phasianidae; genus Alectoris; species Alectoris magna. The sequence continues at coordinate 38,531,789 of CM060560.1, forward strand.
CTAAGAAAGACAGAAGGGTTATTGTTACAGGTGTTTCCCTGCTCATGGGAATGGAGGACCCCATAAGCAGACCAGACCCGACTCATAGGGAGCGGTGCTGCCACCCTGGGGCCCAGGTCAAGAATATAACTAGAAAACTTCCAGATCTGGTTCACCCCTCTGATTACTACCCATTACTGATAGTTCAGGCAGGAAGTGAAGTGATGCAGTAGCTCAGAGAAGCCTGTGAACTATTAAAAAAGACTTCAGGGCTTTAGGGAGGTTTGTTGAGAGAGCAGGAGCACAAACGATATTCTCTTCTGTTCCTTCTGGGGAGGCAAGGGACATGGAGCGGGCTAGGAAAACCCAGGTAATGGCAGAGAGGCTGGTGCTGCCACAGGAACTTTGGGTTTTTCGACCACGGGGTGATCTACTTAGCACCTGGCCTAATGACTGCAGACGGGTGTCACTTTCCTCTAAGAGGGAAATGGATTGTAGCCCAAGAGCTAGAGGTGCTCACTGGGAGGTCTTTCAACTAGGTAGGAAGGGGGAAGGGGATACAATGAAGTTTGCTCGGTCAGAGCAAGTAGTTTGGGATTTTATAATAGATCTGATGGGAGAAGAGAGTCGAGTGCAGCAGGATAGAGAAAGGCTTGGTGTTCCTGTCACACCAGCAGATTGCTGGGAAAAACCTCTGAATTGTCCTTGATGGAGGGCCACTCTAGAAAGGTAGTGTGCCAGAAGCACAGGTGAAGTGCCTTTACATGAATTCCCAGCATGGGAAATAAGTAGGAGGAGTTGGAAACTATGATACACTTGGAAAACTGTGATCTGGTTGCTATCACGGGAATTTGGTGGGACAAAACTCATGACTGGCATAATGTTTTTGAGGGCTATAGGCTCTTCAGAAGGTAATAGATAAGTAGGAAGAAAGGGGGAGTTGCCCTCTGTGTTAGGAAGTGGATAGATTGCTAAGAGCTATTTCTGAGTAACAGCCATGACCAGGATGAGAACTTATTAAGATAAGGGACTGGTCCAGTAAAGGACATATAGTGGTTGGGGTATACTACAGGCCACCTGATCAGGGGGAGCCTGTTGACAAGGCCTTCTTGCTTCAACTCCAGGAGGTGTCACGCTCACAAGCTCTTGTCCTGATGGGGAATTTCAATCACCTAGATATCTGCTGGGATAGCAGCATGGTGGGTGGCAGACAATCTAGAAGATTCCTGGAGTCTGTTGAAGTCTTCCTGGTCTAGGTTCTAGGTGGACTGACCCAAGGTGAGGCCTTACTGGACCTGGTGCTCACTAATGCAGTGGAGAGCATTATAGAGGTTAAGACTGGAGGCAGCATGGGCTGTATTGATCATGCTATGGTGAAGTTTGTGATCTGGAGAAATGCAGGACTAGGAAAAAAAGTAGAGTCAGGACCCTAAACTTCAGGAGAGCAAAATTCCAGCTGCTCAAGCAACTGCTGGGTGGGATCTCCTGGGAAAGCGTCCTTGAGGGCATAGGAACAGAACAGAGCTGGTAGTTCTTGAAGGATACCCTTCTGCAAGTGCAGGAGCTCTCCATCCACTAGCAAAAGAAATTCAGTAGAGGAGGTTGGCAACTGGCATGGCTGAGCAAGGACCTGCAGCTTAAATTGAGGGAAAAGAGAGAAATGTACAGGAAGTGGAAGCAGGGTTGTGTAGCTTGGGAAGAATACAGGGACATTGTCCGCTTATATAGAGATAAGATCAGGAAAGGCAAGGCACAGATGGAGCTGAACATGGCAAGGGATATGAAAAATAGAAAGGGGATCTACGGTTATATAGGCAGGAGGAGACAGAACAAGGAGAGTGTTCCCCCTCTGATAAATGAGGACGGAGGACATGGCTTCCTCAGACATGGAAAAAGATGAGGTACTCTAGAAGCGCTTTACCTCAGTCTTCACGGATGGTCAGGCTCCCCATCAGTCTGTCTGTCAGGACCCTGAAACTCTAGGTGAGGGTGTGTCATGGTTTTGTGTTTTGTAATTTTTGCTATTGGTATTCCACATCACAACATCATGTGGAGCATAGAGAACAAGTACTACACGTCCCAGGGGGCCTCGCGGCCAGAGAGGGAAAATACGTCACGGAAGCGACGCTCGCTCTCTCTCTCTCTCACTGCCTGGCAGCGGGTGTGGGTGTGCTTCCAAGCCGCGGCGCCTTCAACTTCAAAGTAGGCCTCTCGGTGTTCGGAAACCTCTCTCTCTCATTATATTTGATTTATTAGCTTCAATTCTAATTATGTTGTATTATAGTGTGTTATCTTGCATTCCGATATCATAGCTAGTAAATAAGTTTTACTCCTCAGATCGTTGCCGCTGTTCCGTTTGTTCCCTTGAACTCCCATCTCCCTACCCCTTTTCCCTTTTTCCCTTTTTTTCCGAGGGGGCCGGGGGGCTATGGGCCTACTGCCCCCTCCCCTGTCACGGACCCAGATTGATCTTGATAACCCCGTGACAGTGAGAGAAGCAGATTCCATCCCACTGTAACAGTGGAACAAGTCTGAGACCTCCTCATGCAATTGAATGTATATAAGTCCATGGGGCCAGATGATATGCATCTCAGAGTTCTGAGAGAGATGTCTGAGGTGGTTGCCGAGCTGCACTCCATCATATCTGAAAAATTACAGCTGTCCAGTGAAGTCCCTGGTGTTTGGAAAAAGGGAAACAAAACATTACTCCCATTTTTATGAAAGGGAGAAAGGAAGACTCCAGGAACTACAGGTGGGTGAGCCTCACCTCTGTGCCTGGGAAGGTCATGCAGCAGATCCTCCTGGTTACCATGTTAAGGCACATATTAGATGAAGAGGTGATCCGAGACAGCTAGCATGGCTTCACCAAGGGCAGATCTTGCCTGACCAATCTGGTGGCCTTCTATGACGGAGTGACAGCATTGGTTGACGAGGATGTGACAGGCAAGAGATGTCACCTTCCTGGACTTCTGCAAAGCCTTTGACATGGTCCCTCACCACCACATCCTTTTCTCTAAATTGGTGAGGTAAGGACTTGAAGGATGGACTGTTCGGTGGATTAAGAACTGATTGGCTGGACGCAGCCGAAGGGTTGTTGTAATCAACAGTTCTATGTCAAGGTGGAGGCTGTTCATGAGTGGTGTCCCCCAAGGGTTGCTCTTAGGACCACTGCTCTTCAATAACTTTATCAACATCATAGATGATGGCATTGAGTGCACCCTCAGCAGTTTTGCTGACAATACCATGCTGAACGGTGCAGTCGCTACACTGGAGTGAAGGGAAGCCATCCAAGATGGACCTCGAGAGGCTGGAGAAGTGGGCCCATGAAAACCTAATGAGGTTCAACAAGGCCAAGTGCAAGGTGCTGCACTTGGGCCACGGCAATCCCAGGTATTTGTACAGACTGGGGGAAGATCTTGAGAGAAGCCCTGCGGATAAGGTCTTGCGGGTCCTGGTCCTGGTGGACAGGAAGCTGGACATGAGTCAGCAGTATGCGCTTGCAGCCCGGAAGGCCAACTGTGTTCTAGGCTTCATTGAAAGAGAAGTGGCCAGCAGCGAGAGGGAGGTGATTGTCCCCCTCTACTCAGGTCTTGTGAGGCCCCATCTGGAGTAATGTGTCCAGGCCTTGGGCTCCCAGCACTAGAAAGATGCGGAGCTCTTGAAACAAGTCCAGGGGAGAGCCACTAAGAAGATCAGAGGGCTGGAGCACCTCTCCTATGAAGAAAGGCTGAGGGAACCGGGCTTGTTTTGCTTGGAGAAGAAAATGCTCTGGGGAGACTCCATTGTGGCCTTCCAATATTTGAAGAGAATCTATAATCAGGAGGGGGTATGACTGTTTACACAGGTTGTCAGTGATAGGACGAGAGGGAATGGTTTTAAACTAAGACAGTGGATGTTTAGGTTTGATATTAGTAGGAAATTTTTCACGCAAAGGGTGGTGACACACTGGAACAGGTTGCCCAAGGCGGTTGTGGATGCCCCGTTCCTGGAGACATTGAAGGCCAGGCTGGATGTGGCTCTGGGCAGCCTGTTCTATTTGTTGGCAATCCTGCCCGCAGCAGGGGTGTTGAAGCTAATTGATCTCTGAGGTCCTTTTCAACCCAGACCATTCTATGATTCTGTGATTTAGGGGTGAATTCAGCACTTACAAAGTAGGTGTCTAAAACCTGTCTGTGGAAATTACGTTTAAACTTTTGTTATGGTTTTATGAAGAACTACTCTGTGCAAGCATCAGAATTTATAGAGCTATTCAGCTGTATTTGAATTAGAGATTTCTCCATGCTACATAGTTTTTTTAACTCTACTTGAAGTTATACATTTTTAAAAATAGACTTGTAATTTATGCTTTCTGTGCATGCTTTTATTTGGCTAGGAGTTGTAAGTAGATGTCATGGTTTTATGATCATTGATATTCCACATCATAACATCATGTAGTGCACTGGGAGTTAGAGTGTTCATGTGCCAGTTCAACATACTAAAGAGAAGAAACTACGTTCCCCAGAAGACTGTTTGCTGTGCTGATATCATTCCTGAACAGGGGGGAACGCATATAAGGCGTTGTCAGGTCATCTGACATTCTTTTCACTTTCCTTCATCACTCTTCTCCTTCGTCTCTCCTCGTTGCTGCCCATCCTGACTGTGCATGCTGCTTCAGGATTACTGTAAGGCCTACAGCTTTTCAGATACTATATCTCGTTACAGTTAGTTAATTAGTTTGTTCCTCCTCAGATCATTGCTGCTGTTCTTTTTTAATCATTTTGGGGGTCCCCTGTTTCCCTTTTCCAGAGGCGTGGATTTTGTGAAATCCCTCTGCCCCACTAGTCATGGAACTGGGCCAAACCAGCCCATAAACCGTTGACAGCAGATTATGAACAGATCGTTAATTCTTAATCTTAAGAAATCTTACCCATAGTTTGCCTGACAAGCCTTAGAATAAAGCAGTTTAGACAAAATAGAATAGCTGTAATGTAAGTGTTCATTCAAATGATAGTCCTCTCAAATTCTCTTTTACAATTTGCATGTTGCTTCAGAAAAAAATAAATAAATTCTAAGCAGTATTGTATGTCAGTACTGTATGGGACACATTAAATGCCTGTTAAGATTTTTATTAGTCATTTTTTAAAAGCCTCAGATCACATCTTATGAGAGAGCTGTTTTCAACTCAAAGTATACAAGCAGTTTGAACTTAAATTTCAGACCCCTAAACAGCTAAAACACCCCACACTTTCTTTTTCTTACTTTATTATTATTATTATTATTATTTGGACATCATATCCGTAGTTTACATGCTGGAACTTTACATCTGAATACAAAAGCCAAATCACTACATTTTCAGACCTACAAAATAAAAATATAAATAGCAGAGTATTATTTAACAACAACATCAAAAGAGTCTTTTATAGTTCTAATTTATAAAACAGAAAAATATATCTGTTGTATTGAGTTGTGGACAAATATATCTACACAATTATTATACAGATTTCATACCTTATTGATTATTTCCAATTCTCTTATCTTGAGGGGGAAAGACATGTAGGCTGATTTTTAAATAAACTGAAAAGCACAATTTAGGATAGTGCATATGTAATCATATTGTGTAAGCATATTGGTTCAGGAAACAGTCACTTCAGCTGGTTTAGGAATGAAAATAAACCACTGTAAACATTCAGCTAGGGACTCTATTACCTTCTCTGTGAATCACGTCCTTCTTCATGAATTTGATGGATGAGTCTCTGTTGGAAAACTTTTCAGTGCCTGTTTGCAATACACTTTCTTTGAAACCATTAGAGCCTTTTTCCAGGCCATAAGTACCTAGTGCTCTGTGAAAAGTGAATACATCTTTCCAGCCACTATTTGGCTCTGAAATGGAGAAATTAGTGTCAAGGTTAATTATCCCATTCAAAACCAGTTTTCACCTGAAGGCTTTCCAAAACATTTTTGAAGTACCAGAGACATTAATTTCTCAGACAAACTGTGTGATATGCATAAAGATGTGTTAGTATAGTATTCATCATGTACCCAGGTTCCTAAATTTTATTTTGTATGTAAAATCTTAGGGCACGTATTTTCAGCATTTGCCATTGCATATGAAAACCTAATAACAATGTGAAAGTGGTGAAAGAGATAAGCAATAGCAAAAACATCTCTGAAAATGTTCTACCAAACACAAACTGACCATCTGTTTTGTGCAGTCATTTTCTGTGTTTGCTGTTGTTAACATTTACTTATCAGCTAGTTAATACATACTTCAGTTCCATCTTCCAACTAGTTCTAATTTGGTAATTCCAGAATTATATTAAAAGCAGAGAAGAATGCAATCAAATTATGGTATGTGAAGATGAAGAAATGTTATGTTTTACTAAAAAGGTAAGTTTTTATAAGATTTCCAAGCCCAGTATACAACTCCCTTAAAATAAGATTATTGGAATAAATATGTGCGCTATAGTTTATATTGCTTTTATAAGCCAATTATATTTTGACATTTCCCCTTCCCTATTTTAAAGAAAATTCCTATCATTATAATTAAATTTCTCCCACAGGATTCCCATATGAAATATCAAAACTAAATTCCAAATAATCTCAATAAATTGCCAACACATTCAAAATTCATGTTGAACATGATAGTTCTCAGTTGACCTTGTATTTTTAACCATCATCAATATGGCTTTAGTGATGTCTCAGTCCTGAGACTGAGGAGTTCAGTCTGCTGCAAAGGACAATGCAGCATACATGTTAAAACTTATAGATGTGATTTGAGCATTGCATGAGCATCAAGGTGGAAATGAACTGCCCTGAGCACAGTGTTAATGTGTGGATGCTGACATGCACAGATGCCTCAATATTTCTGAATCACATTCACAATTCTGACAAATGGTAAGCAAAGCAGCATAAGATCAAGAGTGCAGCCAATTGTAAATTCTGAAGTTTGTTATGTGGAAGCCTATAGGCTCTAATGAATTGAATTTTCCCAAATGCTAAATTCCCAAAGAAATAAGAAGAGACTGCATAATTCATCCCCAGTCATAAAAGCTTTCATCAATTCTCCAAAATTCTACTATGTTATAGAGATTGCTATTATTGTCATGAAACTTATGTAAGGTTGTGGGAGTGAGCATACTCAATCTTTTAAAACACAGTGATACTTGTTTGGAGAGTAGTTGACATAATGTTTCTTCGATTTCACCTTGTCATCAGCTCTAACATATCAGCGGATTACATCTGAACATCCAAATAATAGAAAATGTGATATGTTTATGAAAACATTGTCTCGAGAGTTATATTTAAATTGAACACAAATTTGATCAAATTATTTTCCATGCAGCCAGTACAGACTATTGAACAAAATAAAATTGCTGGGGAAGGAGAAAGGAAAATGAGCACAAGAAAGAAAGGGGAAGAAGGAGATCTGAAAGGACATTAGCCTTTTATCATTTCATTGCTCGCTGATCTCACAAGCCACAGCTCTTCCTTTATCACTTTCAATAATTAAATTTGTGCAGCTATTTCTTTCTCCAGCTACACTTTCCAAGCTTTTTCTCAGAACAACTCGGACATTTAAAAAAGGGTTGTTTGATCAACTTACAAATCAGAGAATTTTAAATTCCTGTTATAACAAAATAGAGTTCTTAAGGAAGTAAAACAGGGAAAGAAAAAAAGAAAAAAAAAAGTTATTTTAATTTTTCAGAGCTTGAATATATGTTTGATTAGCTTGTCGTATTTTATTGCTGAGTAAAACATTATATCATATCCCTTTAGTCAATTGTAGTCAGCTGGCAGACTGTGTCCCCACTCAACATCTCACATGCCCAAACTGCTTGCTGACAGGGCAGTGTGAGAAAAAGAGTAGGTCTGTAGCAGTGTAAGTGCTGCTCAACAGAGACTAAAACTAAAAATTTGTGTGTTATCAACAGTGTCCCAGAAACAAATTAAAAACTTAGCAACACATGACCACATGAAGAAAATCAATTGTGTTCCAGACAAAATCAGTACCAAAGAAACATGCAAACTACCAAAGAACAAAACAAATCTCAGAGAGGCTTTTGACATGTTCTCACACCACATTCCTACTTCTAGGTTGGAATGATATGGATTTGAAGGGTGGACTTATTAGGTGGAAAAGGATTTGGTTTGATGATCAAAGCCAGAGATTTATGTTCAATGACTTTTATGTCTAGGTAAAAGCATTTCGTGAGTGGTGCCCCCGAGGGGGCCGTCTTGGGACCAGTGCTCCAGCATCTTTATCATTGACTTGGAGCATGGAAATGACTGCATTCTCGGCAAGTTTGCTGATGACACCAAGCTGAGTAGCACAGTTGATACAACAGAGGGAAAAGATGCCATCCAAAGGGACCTGGACAAGCTTGAAAAGTGGGTCCACAAATGAGGTTCAGTGAGGCCAAGTGCAAGGTGTTGCACTTGGACCAGGGCAGTCCCAGGTATTACACCTCCTTCATTGACAGCAAACCAGCTGAGTAGGACTTGGGGGTTCAGATGTGAGCCAAAAGTGTACAACTGCAACCTGAAAGGTCAACTGTGTCCTGGGCTGAATCAGAAGAGCAGAGAGTGAAAGAGCTGCTTGTTCCCTCTACTCAGATATTTCATGTCTGATAGGACAAGGGGGAATGGTTTTAAACTTAAAGAGGGGTGATGTAGATCAGATATTAGGAGACTTTTTTTTTATGCTTAGAGGGTGGTGAGGCACTGAAACAGGTCTAGAAAAGCTGTGGATGACCCATCCCTGAAGGTGCTCAAGACCAAGTTGGATGGGGCCTGATCTAGCAGTTGACAACCCTGCCTGTAGCAGGGGAATTGGAACTAGATGATCTTTAAAGTCCCTTCCAAGTCAAGCCATTCTAAAATTCTTTGATTCTCTGAGTATGATTCTATGATTCTTTTCCCAAAATCATTATTCAGAAGGAAATGGTTTTCTGATTTGTTGTTATGTTCTTAAGATGTTGTGCTTGTAGAACAATTTCTGACTTTTCTTGCAGCAGTCAAAACTTAAACATCTTGTTTGTTCATTTAGTTGTTTGGTTTTAGTTTGTGTTTGTGTGTTGCTTTTTTTTTTTTCTTTTTTTTTTCTTTCTTTCTTTTTTTTTTTTTTTTTTTTTTCCCTTCCCCTTTCTTTTACTGCAGAAATATTGAGGATCAGGTCCTGGAAGAATTTCTGACGTATGTACAATTAATATATGAATTCCCCTTGACTTTTATGGAGTTGGGATAGAAACCTCAGAATATATGTTCAGAAGGAAAAAAATGAAATATTGGTGTCTTTTCAATGTTTATTTAAGGCTATTAGATATGTAGATATATCATATACCTTAAGTTTTTATTATTATTATGTTGTTGTTTGTTGTTTTTTTTTTTAATAGTGGAAAAGAAACGAGAAAGACTTAATTCTTACCTGTCTTATCTGATAAATAAATAAATAAATAAATAAATAAATCACTTCAGTGACAGCATGAATCTGATTCCTCAACTTCTTTACCCTGCCTATTAGACTCAATGTATCTATTTAAATTATAACTATTCAATTATTTTTTTTTTTTTCTTAGCAAATTACAGTTCTAGAAAGTAACTAGAAAACCTTCGGCATACTTTTCTTGGTGACGCATTAGCTTAATTTTGCAGATGTAGTAACAATTAAGTGTTAAGAATAACTTTTATATCTGGAAAAAAACTAGAATTAAAATTGGGGAAAAAAAAAAAAAAAAAAAAAAGACAATAGGCTGTTATGGATATTTCACTCAAGATGAGCTTTGGAATAAAAGGATACCCAGCTCCGGTTCTGCAGTAATTTTGTGACTTTGCACATCTTTGCACATTCTTACATTTTGTGACTTACACATCTGTTGTTCTGTAGAGTGCTTTTCCACACCGCCCCCCCCCCCCCCCCTTCCCCAAAAATCATGCCTAAATAAAACTAATTTCTTTAAAGGCCATTTATTTTGAAAGATTATATTTGCAGATAATTTACATAAGTTAGAAACACAATCACACAATCAGGTGCTTTATTAATGGACTAATTCTACTTCCTGTGAGAGCTATATAGTAAAGTACATTAGGCTATTGTAATAGTCACATCTATAGGATGCTAAATGATACTAATTAAATCTCAGAAAATAACTGTAATTCATCTGCATTTTATCAGATCCCCATATAGCAATTCCTATATATTTGTCTGGTTGCTTACTCACCTTACTCTTATTAGTGATTAAGGACAATCATGCAAAATTGTTACTTAATATTCATATTTATTTTCCTTTGAATGTTATCAGTTGATTAGTCAGGAGGAATAGCAACATACACATATATATTGAAGTATTAAGGGGCTTTTGCCATTATTCCACGGACAGAAAACTGTTAAGGAATATTATTCAGTGAATATTTAGTCATGCGTAAGCCAGGAAATTTGCAAATATGTCAATTGCTCCAAAAGAAATGCCTCCTATTTATTTCCATGAAAATAGGAACAAATACAAGGAGCAGAGTAACACTGTTTGATAGAGCAAATTATTAGCTACAAAACACTATTTTTCAACATAGGCACCAGCAATAGTATCATTTTTGCCAGTGATGACGAAGAACCAGCATGCTGTGCTTGTAAAAGTTTGCATGGATGCTCAGAACATGGCTTGTCTTTCATGTCACTGTTGCCACTGCTGAAACAGTGTCAATGAGTGTCATTTTTTTCTGAATGGAGGAATTCAAAGACATACTTTTGCTTCCTGCACACTTCCATGTCAGATGGCATTTTGTCAGACTGTCTCTCTGCTGCCATGTGTCACACAGCAACAAAATTTAATGGAATATTATTGATACGGTTCAACCTTTACTTCCATACCACCAACATCCATCTCTGACATCATGGACCAACACAATAAAATAAGAGGCATTACTTTTGGAGCAGTCATTGTAATTCAGGAAAATAAAAAGAGGAATAAGATTCTGAGGTAATTTAGTTAGAGTCAATCTGCTGTATTTTTCAGGGCCTCCTGCAAGATGACTTTGGTTCACATCAAAACTAGTTTAAAGGGACATAGCCATAGGGTATAAGTAGAAGACATACAATGGGAGTCCTGTTTCCAGAATCATTTTTTATAGATAATAACGTAGAATGACTGAAGTATTCACATTGATTGTAAAATCCTAGAGGAGAAAAAGGAAAAATATATTTCTTTTTTTTCAAATAAGTAAGTTGATAAAATAAGATTTGTTATAACAGATTCAAATTTATTCACATTTAGAGCTAAAATATTTTTCTTTTATAGGGTAGTTTGGACTTAATAATACTTTTACATTAAATTTACATTATTCTAACTTCAGATGTTGATTACATTCCTCCAGAAACGAGGAAAAACACTGTGCAATTTAATAATTTATTCCTGAACATAAAATATCAAATTATCTGTTTCAATTTACTAAATAGTAACTATGTTCTCCTAAAAAGTATTAAGTTCATGACTATTGTCTAACTTTTTAGGAAATAAATATTCAGGAACTATTATGCCAAATTTTGATACTGTTATTTGGAATTTGGAAATCTTAGGATTTAATTATACAGCTTCTCATTATCTTAAGACCATCTAGAAAAATACCTCATTCTTTTTTTTTCATTTTGTTTTGATTGATTTGTACTTTTTACAAGTCTAACAAAACAGGCGTTGTTTAATGCGAAATTTCCCTTCAAATAAAAAGGAACAATTACAAGTAGTATTTACTAAATACACTTTAATTAATATTTTAGTTTGCTTTAGACCAGTGGCTCACAATAAACAAAGCTGTGATAGCAAATCTAAAATGCCTGCAGTAAAAATGTAGCCATTATCTGAAGAAGAAACAAGATTGAGAGAACATACTTCTAGAACATGAAGAGCTTGGTAGCATCTTTCTAAGAAAATGTGAGAACAGTAGTAACAAAATATATATGCCAAAGACTAGAGAAAATAAAGAGAAAATAAAAAGCATTCATTAATATGCATCAGTACTGTCTGAATATGTTTAGATTTCAATGTTGGCTTTTTCATTACAGCATTTTTAAATTAAGTTCAGAATTGTTATTGTAGTTAGGAATATATTCACCTGATTTGGATATCTCTATATTATCATACACTATAATTCTTCAAATCAGGCCCGGAACTTTCTTTTAAAAGATCATGTGCACTGTATAATGTTCCCTCTCGTCCTATCACTGACAACCTGTGTAAACAGTAGTACTGTTTACTACTGAGGTAAAGCGCTTCTAGAGTACCTCATCTTTTTCCATGTCTGAGGAAGCCATGTCCTCCGTCCTCATTTATCAGAGGAGGAGCACTCCTCGGTCTGTCTCCTCCTGCCTAAGTACTTGTAGAACCCCTTCTTGTTATCTTTCACATCCCTCACCCAATTTATCTCCCTCTGTGTGTTGTTTTTCCTGATCCTGTCTCTACACACATGGACTACAGCCCTGCATTCCATACCATATGACAGCATATTCAGCAATAAATGCCTAGGGTGAAAAAACTGGGCATGGAGAGGACCAAGAAGGGAGAGATGCTTATGGCATTTGTCTTCACAAGTAAACATTATGTATGTGTGATGGAGCCCTGCTTTTCTTGAAATATATGAGCAGCTACCTGCTGATGGAACATATTAAATTAATTACTTATTTTGCTTTGCTTATGCATGCTGCAAAATCTTTTCTCCTGTAGAAAAATAGAATTCTTCATTCCATTCATATTTGTTTAGCAGAATACTAACAATAGTTCTCCAATATACATATTTTTCACTGATTTTTTTTTTTTTTGCTTTCAATTGCTAAGAGACAAATTTACCTTATGCTGCAAGAAAGGTGTCCTTAAATAGTTGCCAGCTTGAAAACTGTTTGTACTTCTAATGCTATGAACTCAAATTAAGACACACGAGAAAGGAAAGCTAACATGTTCAGCTAAATTTGAATATTTTCACTTAGAAATCCTGGCAAAAAAAAAAAAAATAGGAAAGAATATTTTGCTCTTCTGCGGCTCTAAAGAATTTTCTTTATATTAGTGATAGCACATTTATTATGTTGTTCTAGATTTCAGCTTGCTTATTAAATTTATATTTCACTCCAAATGGGACTATTCTACATATTTTCAGAAACTAGAAAAAATAATGGAACTACATATTTAATAGCACTCCTGGTATTTAACTTTCCTAAAAATGATCTTGAAGTCAAAGATTCCATTAATTTTATTGTTTTCAAATTTCAGCGGACAGTCAAGATTTATTTTGAAAAAAACGCCAAGTGTTATTTTGAAAAAAAAGCTAATGTTGATTTTTTCATGAATACAAGACTCTTTTATGTTGGACTGAATTCAGTATTTGTCTGTCTGATAAAGCAATGGAAGTAAACAGCATGCTATTTCATTCAGAAGAAATTATTTGGAGTTCCTTTGTGTTAGTCTTAGTAAGGATCTCAGCAGGTTTTGTCTTGTGACTATGTACGCATAAACACACATGAAAATTAACTACCAGACACTGCACAGAAAGTTGCACAGAAAGTATTTTATTTTATTTATGTACTTATGTACACCCTAATAAAATCACTAGGATTATTTGTTGTAGAGGAAGGCTAATTATAAAAGTTGCTGTCAGTTGCCTCTGGAATGCTTCTGAGCTGTGAAATATGGGTTTTGAAGCTGACATTTACGTAAGTTTCTTTCCACTAAAGCTAACTGTCAGGATTATTTATTTATTTATTTATTTTAAATGGTCACACAGAAAATCTATCAATATAGTCTGAATATCATGTATAGGTGTACTTCTGAAGAAGTAATAATCGATATGCTGAGGGCATTTATTAATGTATGAGGGCTACTCTGAGAGCACTGCCTCTGGTTTTATTATGTCAGTCCATAATGTCAGAGGTGGATGGTGGAAGTATGGTTGTAGAAGTTAACACCTTTCTGCTAATATTCAATTACATTTTATTGCAATGTGACAGATGACAGTCTGACAAAATGGCATCTAACATGGAAGTGCCTATGGAGCAAAGGTGTAGAACTGAATTCCTCTGTGCAGAAAACAAATGACACCCATGACATTCACTGATGCTTGCTGAGCACTTATGAAAAAAAAAACCACAGTGGATGTGAGCATGCTGAGGTGCTGGGTGGTACATTTCAGCAGTGGCCATGGTGGCATAAAAGACAAGCCACATTCTGGATAGCAATGCACAACTGTCACATCACAAAATGAAGAGCATATTGATTAGTTCATCCATGCAAATTCTCAGACTACAACCAGAGAACTCTGTGCAGAGCTGAAAATCAGTTTCAGTGCATTGGAAACAATGGTAGCAATGTTGGAATATTACAGAGTTTGAGCAAGGTGAATCACACAAATGCTCACACAGAAACAGAAAGAATATTGTGAGCTCTTCATTATCTGTTGAACAAATACAGGCCTGAAGGTGACATTTTTCTGGATCATATCACTACTATTTACGAAACATGTTGACAACACTACAGAGAAGAGTCGAAATGGCAGCTCATAGTGCGGCAACATTTACTATCAAAGATATTCCCTATCACAGAGAAAGTGATGTGCACTGTATTTTGGTATAGGAAAGAAATGATCCTACTGATTTCCTGGGACCTGGACAAACCATCAACTCTGACTGCTTCATTGTTATGCCAGATAAGTTGAAGGCTAGAAGTTCCAATGTCATGACAGAGAAGAAGAGGACATTTCTCTTCCAACATGATTATGCCAGGAAAAAATACTAATTTGAAAACCATGGAATAGATTACCAATCTTGTCTGGACTGCTGTACCACACACACCATATATTCCAGATTTGGACCATTCTGACTTCCATCTGTTCAGTGTGCTGAAAGATGCACTGCATGGGCAACATTTTCCTAGCAAATATGTTGTCATAGCAGCTGTGAAATAGTGGGCCACGTCTGCTAGTGCAGATTTTTATGAGCACAACATGCAGGCTTTTGTTCATCACTGGCAAAAGTGCATAGCTAATGGTGATTATGATGTTGAAAAATAGTATTTTGTAGATGAGAATTTGCTTTATCAAATAGTGTTGTTTTGCTCTTTTTATCTGTTGTAGTTCCCATAGAAATAAATAGGAGGCATTACTTCTAGAGCAACATGCCTGTATTCAAAGTTTCTTTCTCACTAACATATTTATTTTATGCTTGAATATTCAATATGGTGTTCTCAAATAATCCTGAATAATCATTATTTACTGCAAAAATATGCAGTGTTACAAGATTGAATGTCAGATCCAGACAAAATTTCTTATTGGAAGGAGACACTGTTTTTATGCTGTAATAATGATCAACTTAATTAAAATTTTGTTTAAGCATGGAGAGGGAAGAAAGGAAAACAAAAGGCAAAAAAAGAAAATGAAAAAGAAGAAATAAAATAACAACTGAAAGAATATTAGACACCTACATTTCTTTCCTTAGATGTTTGGTAAGCTCACTCAGCTGGAATATGCTTTCAGTGAGGCTATGATAAATCAGGAACATTTCTGCTGAAGTCAACAGCTATACACATAAGAAAATGATATGAGGTTCACTATGTCTACCGTCGTAGTTCTATGTATTCAGTATTTGGCTGTTTTCTGAGCAGAGGATCCCTACTGTGTTTCTGATCCAATAAAACAGTCTGCAGGTTCTTCAAAATAACAACAACAAAAAGCTTTCCCAAGTCCTTGGAAGCTGTCTTTTGAACCTTCCAAGTCAGCTGGCAGCAACATGGTAAAATAATGCTACTAACCCATTTTCCTATGAGAAAGTAATGTATAACTGACAAAAGGAAAATTAGATAAATGTACAGAATGGAAATAAAGAGATTTAAAGTATAGGCAGGGGAGGGGGGAAAAAAGGAAAAAAAAAGAAAAAGCATTAAAAAATGCCCAGAAAAACATACATTGGAATCAGGATAAAAGGGCACAGAGTAATATAATACACTGATCATCTTAAATAGAGTTGGTGTAGGTATTTCATTTTTCTATGTATTTCTATATAGTTACTTCACAGCCAGACATTCTACATCAGACTCTTTCTACTCTGGACCCTATTCTTGAATTAATCATATTTTATACTGTATAACCCACTAGAAAATAGTTTTCTAATTAAGTAATTGTATATATGTATATATATATATGAATTAAAACACAAATGTACTGTAGTATATTAGTATAACCCACTTATATTGAAGTGGAATGACTAGATGTCAAAGATGGTTAGAATGATTTCTTAACCATGGAGGGAAAAATATATATATACAGAAACATTCCATAGAAACATTCTCTACCACAGAAGAGCTTTCAGCTAACTTCCTGGGTAGTTTTCCAATGCAGTGTATCATTTTGCTTATGTCACAGCCCAGAAAGATTATAATGGCTTTGTTGTGGAGATTCTGTGTACCGGTCCTGTTTCCCACCTCCAAAACACAATGTACAACACCACAGAAGCCCTGGTAACATACTGGGTAGAAAAATCTATGGTTTTCTAAATTTGTCTAAGCACAGCCAAGGTAGGGGGGCTTATTCCAAGGAGAGCACAGTTACACACTCTGTGTTTAGCATGTTTTTCCCTGGATCGTGAATTCTGTTCCACATGACATGGAGACCTTCTATCCTTTTAGCCTTTACTTGGAAAACAAACAAACAAACAAACAAAAAACAGCATTGCTTGCTACAGAAATAACTGATTACTACAAAGTGATTCAATCACTTAATCTAGGCATTGAATGAAACCATAGATATGGGGTATCCTCTAGATATCACTTCAGAAAGCTTTGTATTTCCAAGCCTGTATCGTAACAGTCAGTCCTGCAGAAGTCTTGGATAATACAGGATGTCTCAGCTGGAAGCAGAAGTTTATATCTGAAATCCAACTGAAGCCCTTAGAGCTCCCTTATTCTAATCAACCATGAGATAATGTAACTTCTTACACTTAATTCTTTTTTTTTTTTTTTTTTTTTTTTTTTTTTTTTTTTTTCCCTAACATTTGAACATCTGTTGTAACAGAGACAAGATGCTGAGTTGTGGCCTTATCTGTTTACAAAATGACCTGTCTTGAACAGCTGTATATCACTTTTCTTTTCTCATTTCCCTCACAGTTGCAGCAATTTGCCACCTATAGGCCACAGTCTGTTTGTCTGAGATTCATTTGTATTAATTGACTTTTTTTCCCCCAGATGAATGATTTTTTTATATTTGAAGGCAGAGCATACTGAAGGATATATTCATTACGGTGTCTTAGGTGCACTCTGAAGAATAGATATGAAAACCAAAGATCAAAAACACTCTCCATGCCAGGATATGTGATTACTTTGCACAGTCAGTGTACATTTGGAGGAAGTTTATGATAATTCCACAGATATCTATTTATGATTAAGAAGATAGACAGTTATAGTTTAAAAAAAAAAAAAAAAAAAAAAAAAGCATTTGACAGAATTTCCACACCATAGCCATGCATTTTGTATGCTGTAATCATGCAGTTATGAATGAATAGTAATTAATCAACTAATTTGATTTCACTAAGACTGTTATGTTCAGATTTACCATGTTATTACAGCTATTTTGAGTATAATTCATTTGCCTGTTATATTCATCCAAATATATATATATATATATACTACTGAAAAATCTCAGATAAGTCAAGTAAATCCATAGTTAGAACTTAAAATAGCTTTGTATTTAGCAAGCATGTGTAATTTTTCTGAAATTTTTCTAAAGCATTTTTCTGAATCTCCTTTAGCACCAAGTTATTTTCTGTAGGGTAAAAAAGCAGTCCTCTGGAAACTCCCTCAGTAATTCACAGTCCATAGAAGAATTCTCCTGCAATTTTCTTTGCATTCCTTACAGTTCTGTCATTAACATTTTAAAGTTTTACATGCTATGTTTGGTTTTAGTTTGAAAGTTTTTAAAAAGTTATACTGTCTTAATATCACAGAATCACAGAACTGTAGGGGCTGGAAGGGACCTCCAGAGATCATTGAGTAACCCCCTTGCAAAGCAGGCCGCCTACAGCAGGCCACACAGGTAGGCGTCCAGGCACGTCTTGAGTATCACCAGAGAAGGAGAATCTACAGCCCACCTGGGCAGCCTGTTCCAGTGCTCCGTCACCCTCAATGTGAAGAAGTTCCTCTGTGTACTGGTGCAGAACTTCCTATGCTCAAGTTTATGGTTATTTCCCCTTACCCTGTACCCACAGACTGCTGAAAAGAGGTTGGCCATGTCTCTTTGACTCCCACACTTAAGATATTTGTAAACATTAATCAGATCCCCTCTGAATCTTCTCTTCTTAAGGCTGATCAGGCCCAGTTCACTCAGCCTTTCCTCATAGGGGAGGTGCTGCAGGTCATCTTTGCGGCCCTCCACTGGATATATACTTCTGAATCTTTTTCCAATCCATTTTAACAATTCTAATGTAGATTTAATACCTTAAAAAACAAACAGATGCATTCATACACACACACATAAGAGTTTAGCTGAATTAAAAGAAATTACTGCATCAGGGATGGTGAAACAAAACTTAGAATAGCTACTGACAGAACTGTGTTTTTAATAGAAATCCATATAACTGGAGTTCCATGCTTTTGGGGAAACTATCAACAGAATTTGTAAAAATACGTGTATTGGTATTTATATGTTTAGGGTCATCATAACGATTTTTGTTTATTTAGTTTAGGGAAAATCTGAGACTGAATTATCAGTCTCATAGTTCATCTGTGAAGACTTAAAGAACATATACAAGGTGTTTATATAAACAGAGGGAAATAAAGAGGAAGAGGAAAAAATCAGTTTTTTTTCTGAAAAAAACTTTTAAATATTTATCTGCTCTACACTGAAAAAAAAAATCACACAATGGTCATTTTTATGGTATCTTTCAACTTTTATATTTTATTTAAATTCAAGGTCTAACTATTGCTCAGAGAAGTCGATGAAAAAAATTCCTCTGTAGTTTCAGCAAGTACTATAGAAAGACACTTACTTGTAAATCACAAGAGAAACATAAGAGAAACTCTAAACTTTGTATACTTTGACCTTGTTTGTTCATGGCCTAGAATTTTTATGTTAACAATGAAAAGATAATGAGAAAAGTTGAGAAGGAAATTGCTTTCTTGAATTTCAGATGCTGTGATCTGTACTGGAAATTTCAAAGTTGGCTGTAGTGGTCCTAAAAATACCAAGTCCCCTGTAAAGTTTAAGAATATGCCGCTTATTAAAAGCAATGATAATTGAATTTTATTTTATCCTATTCCTTTCTTTTTGAAGTCAAGGTAAAATTATAAGCTAGGAAGTCTCTTCCATGTCCTCTCTCTAGAGAGCTATTTTTTCCTTACATCATCTGGAATCTTCTGTGGGCTCTGACTTACAATTATGTGTTGGTAGAGGAGTTACTAATCCATTAAGTCCTTGCAAGAGTGTGTATCTCGACCATCAGGAGGAATGAATGGACAAGGAAAGTACCTAGAACTAGAATATATCCACTTCCCCTTAACCCTACAGAAAAGCCTCATACCATAAGCTGAGTAAAGCTGATTTGCTTTCTTCCTCATTGTTTCATTGTTAAAGCTCTGATGCATGTATGTAATTCGTTGATGTTACAACTTAAATATCTTTGCATATTTGGATCACACACAGTAAGAATATCAAATCAGCCACTATTTCTATAGCAAGAAATAATATACTAGAAAATTCAGTAAACTTCAGGAACACACACATTTTCACGGCTATTCAAAGTATACACTATGCAGTGTAGATTATTCACACCTAGGTTAGTTTTATTTGCTGCTTCAAGGAAGACACAGTCCACGCGCATCATGTTGCATTAGTTTTCTAACCCCATCTTGCAGTTTTGCTTCTTATCAGTAAACACAAGTTAAATCTTAATGAAATTAAAATAAAAACACCGTTCTCATACTACTAGCTTCTGATTAAAGCTTAACATTCTTTCTGTTCATTACTAGCAATGCCTCTGAATAAGAATTTGCATTTATATTCTAATACCAGTACACTCTGAATGAGAGTAACATGGCCAACTGATGTCACAATGGCTGTTTCCAGGGAAGCATGCATCCAGGTTAGTGTGGACAGAACTTCTTGTTGAGAAAAAGCTGCACTCAAATCATATGTAGGTCCAACACGCAATATACCTTCAACATAAGGCATTCCACAGTACTTTTCCCTGCATCCAAGTGGTTTGGATTTTTCTGCCCTAAATCTAAAAAGTCTTAGTCTTGTCAACTTTAAATTCACCTCTGACGTCAAAAGTGAAATCCTATGCTTCGTGAATCATAAGAACAGCTTTTCTATATTGTGAGAACAGCCTTTTCACATAACTTGAGTGGATACAAGCTGAAGGACAAGATGCTTGCATACACGTAAGCTCAAGAACAGAATGCAGAGTCCATGGAAACTCGCCGCCAAACAATGATTAGAAACAACAATAGACATCCTGTTGTTAAAGACAAGACAGTGAAACAGATGCCTCAGCTCAACACAACACCAATATGAGCTGGTTTGGCCTATCCCCCACCCCTCTTAAAGACTGAAAGTTCACAGGGAGAAAGATGATTAGCCTTCATCCAACAACCACCAGAGACACCCACCACATTTTTAGGATGCATGCTTAACAGGGTAAGACAGTATGTTAATAATTTCTGAGAATTCCAGGCCATTTTATTGGAATGTAATGAATATATATATGTTATGTCTTTAAATACGTAGCCACTGTTTTTCTCGGTGTGCGAGTTAGGAGGAGATATCTCCCTCCCACCTGGCACTGCAATAAAACACACCTGCTTTATAACCTTACATGGGTTATAGAGCTTAATTCTGCCTGTCATTAGTGTCCAAGTTCATTCATTGCATCAAAGAAATTCAAAATGCTTAACACACAGCATTTTTAACTTGTGCATTTGCTGTCAGCTCTACTGTTAATCATGGAAATCAAGAAAATTGTTGCAGGTTTCTGTTGATTTTCTTTAACCTGGGTATCTTTATTAATGGTTATCACTGTTTCAAGACTCCAAATCTTCACAACAATGTCCCATGTTACTTAAACAATCTAGTAAATAAATTTAAAAACAACAAGAAGATACCACAACCAACATGAAAGCTTTACTTTATCATCTGGAAAAGCAGTTCTGACAAGTGTTGATCTTGAAGACACAATATGTAATTAAAAAAAAAAAAAAACAAAAAACAACACATTATCAAAGGCTACTTAAAAGTGTCTGACCACTCATATAATTTATGTAGAAACATATAGAGATAAATTATATAATCAGTTTCTGCTTTGAATTCATCCAGTTCACATTGCTGGAGTATCTGTTTGGAATACTGTTAGGATTGATTGCAGTTTTCTTTGCTGGACTTGTAGTAGTCAAGTGTTCATCAGTAGTAGGACAGTAGCACATCATGTTTCCAAAATAAGGACTCATTTATTTACATATGTCATCAAAATAGTTTATCATTTACTGTCTCAGAATTTTTATATTTGCCTCTAGCTATATCCATTCATGATTATTTCCCGATGTTTTATTTTCGCTGACATGCTGACACGTGTGATTCTAAATTATCAGGATGTAGACATTCAATAACTTGAATGACAGTTTTGAAGGATTAGATTTACTCATCATAACTAAGTAGCACAACTGGAGATACAATATGTAATTTGAAATTCTGTCAGTATCAACATATAAAGAAGGGAGAATTTCTTTTACAAATTTAATACCAATGTAAAAATAAATTAACGCTGTATCTTAAATTTTTTTGCTTAGGTAAACTGCATCTTGATACAAACATTCAGTATCTCCCATTGGTATTACAAAACCAGAAATATCATCAAGTATCCTAGCCTTTCTGCCACACCCATGAAATATTTTCTACTCATTCCAATTTTAATCAGTAGTTAATTATACTATGAAGCATGATTGACTATATTGTTTCTATATTGAGAGAGCTTCATTAACTTTCAGTAAGACAGATGATCAATTTTAAGAGCCTGCTGCTTGCACACAGAGTCCTTCCTGCTGTGACCCAATTTATTTGCAGAACATTTTTGTTACTGTACTCACCAGGATGTGTTTTATGGCCTCATTCCTTTTTTTTTTTTTTTTTTTTTTTTTCCCCCTCCCTTTCTTTTTGACAAAATGATATTGTTAAGATAGAACATGCAATTCATATAAGTATGTCCTTATGGTATACTCCTATATATTTTAACAGAAATTAAGTGGTTTTTGTTGTTGTTGTTGTTGTTGTTTTTGTTTTTTTTTAATAAGCACTCACACATATTAAAGTAGAATATCATATTAGCAACTTTGGAAAATGTCTTTATTAATTCCTGCAATTTTGTGGAGATTTTAAACAACTGAATAAATGAACATGTTAGTGTTTGTAGCATCTGTCATTTATTAGCAAGGAGGAGTTAAGTATCTCAGATTAAGAAATGATTAAATAGAAAGTGAAGATACCTTTGAAGTATTTGAATATTTCAATTTTATTTTGTAAATATAGATGGATTTCCTATATGTTAGTTGAAAGTTTAAAAAACTGTCCAAGTTTCCCTGAACAATTTGTCAGAAATTATATATAAATTTTAAGACATGAATACTTCTCAGTGTTCAGATTTTGTTATTTACTTCTCACAGATCAAGGGGAAAATTTGTTGCCTACAATTTAATTATTATTATTATTATTATTATTTATGCCTTGGTACTCTAAGAGATAAGAAACTGAAGTTCACAAGAAAATAAGACAGAAAATTGAGTGAATAATGGAGAACTGTTGTGGGTCTCATGGTCTAGGTAATCATGACTACAAAATTGGAGACAACCTCAGTGAAGCATTCTTTCCACAAAACTAGTAGTCTAATTAATGTAATTAGTTATCGCAGTCTTTGTAAAATCTCAATTTCAGTCTTTTCCTTAATACTGATCTGTCTCTTGGAGCCTTCATTGCCAGCTCTGTTTAAGTATTTAGAACATTATTATATGTGTCACCTATCTTTATCTTTTCTTGGGGTAGGAAATGATATGTGTCCCTTCCTTTCTGCATCTGTTCAGAGTCATAAATGCTTTGTGGGTCAGAGTAATTCCATGAAAGAACACCGCCCTTTGCAAACACACTTCACAGTTATGCATAAATAATGATATTGTGCTTATAACATTTTAATCCTTTGTAACATTACAAAAATACTTCAGAATATCTGTTCAAACTTTTATTTTATTATGTCCTTTACAATGCAAATGTTGCTCCATTTTTATTGTTAGCATATTTGATTTGCCTAGGTGTGGATTTGAAGTTCAGCTGGTAATAATCTGATTGTAATGCGCATTAATATCCTGTAGTTTTGCAGTACTGGTTTCCAGTACTAAATGCAATTCTGAATCATTGAACAGGCTCTTCATTGAACAGATTTCACCTTTGCTATAATATCATTTAGCTTATAAGTAGCATGAACTTAAAGTGCTGCTTTTAAAATTGCCATGTTCTTCAGACCAATTTTTAACTAATGGTGACATTTCTGTTTCTATGACAGTTGTCATGAGCCATATTTTAAAATACTTGTTTCACTCTGTTTACTGGAAGAATATCCTAAGCAGTTAGTTTAGACAAGACAACCGATATTTAGTCACTCAAACTAGGTGTGGTAAGGTGATGCATTCATCAATCCATCTAAAATTATTGTAACGAGTTTTATTTGTTCTATTGTTAATATCCTTTTCTTGTTCTTTTTTTTTTTTTTTTTTAAGAAGTTATATCTTCAACCACAATGCTTTCAATTTTTTTTTGTTTTTATTTTTTTTATTACAATCTGATAGCTCTTCATGCTGTTCATTTATAAAATGGTACATACATACGTTGATCTGAAAGTAATGCCTCCTATTTTTTTCCATGGAAACAACAACCAATATAATAAAACTATTTGATGGAGCAAATTCTCATCTACAGATCAGTTTTGTTTGTTTGTTTGGTTGGTTGGTTGGTTTTGCATAGTCATAATTAGTTTTGCATTTTTGCCAGTGATGAACAAGAGCCTGCATGCCATACTTGTGAAAACTGATGCAAGATGACATTACCCACTGTCATTGTTGCCACTGCTGAATACCACCACCACACTATGCTCAGAGAGGTTGAACTTGCATAACAATATTCTGTTAAATTTTGTTGCTATGTGACATATGGCAGCAGAGGGAAAATCTGAAAAAATGGCATTGCACATGGAAGTGTATATGAACCAAAGATATGCCATTGAATTCCTCCACGCAGAAAAATATATTTCACCCACTGACATTCATTGATGCTTGCTGAACGTTTATGAAAATCAGACAGTGGATGGCAAATACAGTTATTATGCTCTTTGTATATGCTATATTTTCCAATGAAATAAATAGATAGTATTAGTTACAGAGCAGCCTACATGTTCATTGGATGAAATATAATATTCTTCAGAAAGGTCTTTGATTTTGCAGCTTTACTATATGGACAAACTTTTCTATACATTGATTTGTCTTCAACTGATAACATTTCAGAAGAGTAGTGGAAAAAGAAGAAAATGAATATAGAGTAAAAGAAATATGAAAACTTTCATATTGGATTAGACTTCACTTCCTGGAAATAAATATTACTCTACTGAAATAAAATAGTCTTATGAAAATTGCTTTATAAGCACAGAACAAAGGCTATTGACTCTTTGACCTCTGTCAGAGATGAAAACAGATGGGAAGGGAGTACATGGTAAAAGATGACATTATGAAAGTCAATGTTATCAGCTCACCAGAATTCTTATCTGAATGTTGAACAATTTATTGTAAGCAATAAGGCAAAGGAAAGCTTTGGATAGTAATTTGAGGGAGGAAAATGAGATAGCTCCTCCTAAGTTTAAGTAAATAACTAAAGAGAAATCTCATATACTATTATTTCACAATTCGACTGGTAGATAACGGAGGTTGGACAGCTTCAACAAACTAGAGAGAGATGGTGAAATCTTGATAATAGATGGCACATGATTTAAGAATAATTTTAAAGAATTAAAAACACTGAAAACAAATTTGTATCACACATCACAAAAGTGATGAGAGAAAATGATACAGAGAGGAATAATACATTCAAAGAAAAATATTAGGAAATAAATCATTTTTAAAAATATGAGCAGAGTCCAACTGCATTGAACAAGACTACGGAATGAGATATTTGTCTCATAAAATCAGCAATTTGATAAGATTTTAGGGGTAAATAGCAGAGCTGGATAGAATTCATCTTGTGTTAAGAAAGCTTACAGTTTCAAGTATATTCCTGCTCTGTTCTGGAGCTGGAACAGAAATACCGCTCAGTAAAAATATCTTCATGAATAATAAATAATCAGAACCCTGCTATTTTGGAAGAATGATACTATTCATAATTAAGAAGAAAAAGACAAACTTTTTTTTTTTTTCTGATTTAAAATGTTGAATATAAAAACACTATATTATACTCTCTTCAAGTCAACATTTTTCCATCTAAAATTCAATTTATACTGATTAGAAAATAAAATAAACCTAACCAAGGGTACAAGCAATTTCAACGAAATCAAAGCATGTTGGTTTTGACCAAGCTCTAACTTAGTTTAGGTTAGTTTCATTTGGATTAAAATAAACTGTGTCAAAAAAGCCACTGATTTTTAAAAATTTGAATTTGAAAGACATACCACAGTCTCATTCTACCCAAACTGAGTATATTTATTCTGATCTGGAAGATTTTGTTCATTCTACCTTGTTATTTTGAGACTTTTCTGTTTCACATACAATAGGAACTGATAAATCTCTCTTTCCTTGGAATGCAATAATGGCCCATTAAAGGAGATAACATAGGTGTTTAAGGAAAGCTATGTGTCAAGACTTTAGTATTGGGGTGGGGTCTGTTTGGAATGTTTTAAATTTGCTTTTAGTTCTCACTGCTCTAGTCTGTTTTAAGTAGGCAAAAAAACACATTAATATTCCCGAAGCTGAGCCTGTTTTACCCATGACGTAATTTGGCAAGTGATCTCAACCCTAAAGCCTGTTCTCATCATATTTTCTCTAGAGGGAGGGAGAGATTGGCTGTGGTACTTGACTGTCAGCTGGTTCACAACAAACTACTACAGTTTCCAACATTGTGATTAATAATGAAGATACATTTTATATGCTTGTTTTCATTTTCAGGTTAATCAGTTGTTCAAAATGATTTGAGGTAAATCCAACTGGCCAATTCTGTGAAAACCTATATCTCCCTTCATCCTTGATTGGATTTGGGAATTTTTAGGATTTGAATGAATTTCAACCTCATTGCAAGGCTCAGCACAGATATATATATTATCTTATGCCAAGACACAAGGAAAAGATTTCCCAGAAAGCATTAACTTAAAACACAGTAGCAAGAAGAAAGCAGGAGGAATGGACCTCAAATTAATCGCTATAAGATTCATCTAGCTAGATTAAAACACCTAATATAGAGAAACTTGAATATGATCAGGGAGTGTTTCTGAGGTTTTTGAATGGTCAAGGCCAGAATAAGGAAATCTGAAAGCATAATAGTTCTTTTCTTTAAAGAGCTGTCCAGAAAATGTTGAATAATACTTATTATAAAGAAGGATGACAGAAGCTTATATCTATTTTACAGTCTAATGCTAAGCGATGTGAATCCTACCCGTCAATAAGAAAAAAACCATATCACCTTTTCTGTTAGATAAAAATATTTTGGTATCTAAACTAATGAATATAAATAACTAATAATAAGAAACCTGTTACCTAAGATAATGCAAATGAATTAGGTGTTTATTTTTAATAATGTAATGTGCTGTAATTACACAAAACAACTTCACTCTTTATTATCATCTCCTTAATAAATAACATGAAGTGCCAGAACACTAATAGCTTATGGGAAAATCTTTAATCTCCATAATTTCACAGTAGCCTACATATTTTATCTTTGGTTTATGGAGTACCTAGATTTTTTTCTTCTAAACCCATTTCTAAACTTTTGAAAATATACTGAATGCTTAATTGCTAAGTATTGTGCCTGATTCAATCTTATTTAACAAATAGAAGCTCTAACCACTCTATCGAATATTGTTTTATTAGGTACTCCTAGGATACGCCTCTCCTAACAGCTGAATGAGATACCAACTAACAAATAACTGCTTACTTCTGAACTTAAAGCACTTGTTTACAAATGAAACATGAAATGGAGTGTCAGCAGTTTTTTATGTACTAAAAGAAAATTCATATGCCTTGAAGAAGGCAGAAAAACATGAGCTAAATAGATAAAGCCGTGCTTTTTAACTGTTTTAGCCTGCTTCTTACTTAAAGCAATTATGAATTCTCTGTGCCTTGCCACAGTATGTGGCTCCTACAGCATGAATACTTTGTCCTTCACTTGTTCTTCTGCAGTACCCCCCAGGATGAAAAATGCATTTTTCTATCTATCTATTTATTTATCCCATATAAGCAGCACAAGTACACTTATCCTAACACATGTAATATTTCATATTTAATACTTGGTTTATCTTATTATCATTAGCTTCTTATTTGGTTATTTTATTTCATTTGCCACTCATGCTTTTCAGAAAGCTGTTGTGCCTGCTTAAATTTAACAATAGCTTTGACTACCCTGGAACACTATACTTGTAAACTTTTAAATTATGTCCAAGTGTTCATGACACCTGCAGAAAGACAGTTTCACGTACTGCAGATTGAGCCTGAAGATAAAGAGAATCTTTTCAAAAATAACTAAGATAATATTTGTGCCTATATGTGATTTCTAGAAAAGCCTATGTTAATGAAGTATTTTGCTAGAAGCATCTAACTGTTGCCAAGATATCAAAATATCTGAATTTAGATGTGATTTTGTATAGGAAAAATAACAGAAATAACAATAATAATAATAAAGACTTGGACTTATTTTAAGGGGAGATAGCAACAGGATGAGAGGATATGGTCTTAAACTGGAAGACAGTAGATTTAGACTCGATACTAGGAAGAAATTATTCACTGTGAGGGTGGTGAGAAACTGGAACAGGTTGCCCAGTGAGGCTGAGAATGCTCCCTCCCTGGAAGCATTCAAGGCCAGATTAGATGAGGCTTTGAACAAACTGCTCTAGAGGAAGGTTGTTCCCTGCCTATAATAGGGGGGTTGGAACTAGATGATCTTAAAAGCCCCTTCCAACCCCAACCATTCTATGATTCTATGATTATGAGAGGAAGTATGCAAGATGTTTTGGAAATAGTGACCATTCAAAGTGAGCTCTGACTTTTAGAACTAAGTGGTGGTAAGATGAAACACTCAAAGACAGATCAACATTTGCAAATAGCGAAAGTAAAAAAACGGTATATGGTATAAAATTGTATGGTGTAAAATAGTTTCTCATTTTGTGCTTGTCAACTTAATAGTCATTAACAGCAATAAATTGTTTGTCTGCTGATACAGTCAAGATTAAGAAATGTTTACCTTATATATATTTTGATAGCACAAGTTCAAAATAAAGTATAATCTTATTTAGCTAAGTACTTCACTTCAAGTCCATTAATCTTTGATACCTTTTTAGACTTGGAAAAGGGATGATAATTTTGTTTAAATATTTATAGTGAGGATTTAAATATAACCGATTTCCTAAGATTTAGAGCTTAGACATTTATCTACTTTCTCTGATTTTCTTCAAAGCAGATACAGAGACTTTTTCTAGCCATTTAGATAAATAAATAAAAAATGCATTATAAGAGGAAAACAGTTATAATTGTTATCAGTAATCAATGTACCCTGCTTACTGCACACATGCAGAATAACACATTAGTAGCCTATCTATAATTAGGTAGAAGAAAATAATTTAGGTACCATGTTTATTATTAAGCAGGTGAAATAAACTTGGAACTGAAATAAAACCATTTATTCATAACTTTGTATTATGTTCAAGATTTTCAAGAGCATATTTATGCAAAGTGGAAAAAGTATTACTAAGTTTTATAATAAGTGTCCACTTGATTTGAATTATTGGTTAAAAAAAAATAAAAAATAAATAAAAGGTACTCTATTGAAAGCAAACAAACAAGCAGAAACAACAGAAATAAACTTGCATATAGTAAAAATAAACAAAAAAATGCTGTAGAAAAATGATCAAAAGAGTTGTTGGTTTCCTCATAATAGGCTTACCATTTCAAAATGTAACTTGACCTCTTGATCAAACTATGTATTGACCCTCATTATGTTTAAAAATTTGAAATTGCTGCCTTTAAGTGCACTCTACAATATGATTTTAATTGTGAAAATATTTGATGCTAAGTGATATTGTGGAAATATTTTAAAATACTGCAGTTTAAATTCAAAAAAAGCAAACAAAAAAAGGAAGACAAAACATTTTTTCCATTGTTACTTAGGCAAGTAAGTCTAACACACAAACAACTTTGGAAAAGCTGTGCTGCATTTTTCAGTCTTCTCCTTGAAGAATAAAAAATTAGTTGTGTAGCTTTCAACTTAAACGTTCTGAAAACCTGTGTGGCTTTGTCTTCCTAAGGCTTATGGATAATTTACATTTTATTTCAAATGTTTGTACTATTTCAAAACAGTAATCTTAAATGAATCTATCTTAATACTGAGGTGAAAAGAAAATGCAAAAAAAACCCTCACATCAATTGAGAATAGAGGTTGATGCTTCTAATTTAGAAAAAAAGGGTAGGAAAGAGAACACAAAAGTCTAGAATAGTAGTCCATTCACAATAAATTAATGGATCAGAACTATAGAAAGTAAATATGAAACAAGCCCTTTGTCCCCAAATCTTCCCAGTTAGAAGTATTGCTTATTCACTTCATATGAAATGTTCAAATAATAATGCTGGAATTTTGCCAATCTTTATATTTTAAGAAAATGTTGGCTTTAGTGTCAAAGGACCATTTACATTTCTAAAAGATTAAGCAAGGTATTTTGCAAAAAAAACCCAAAAACTTATTCAGATTGGGACTTTAATTACAGAATTACAGAGTGGTTGAAATTGGAAGGGACCTCTGGGCATGATCTGGTACAAGCCCTCTGTTCACCCCAGGCTGCACAAACCACAAACAGGTTTCCCAGAACCACATTCAGTCAGCTTTTGAAGATATCCAAGGAGAGACTCTACAACCTCCCAACAACATGTTGACGTTCTTGATATCTTAGATTTATGTATTACTATTCCCATGAGTGCTTTCTTACTATACTGAAGGTTCATCATTACATAATTGTGATCAGTCTCCAGAAAATGAGTGTTTGGGATTTTTAAGTGTTCCTGTTATCATAAATTTGTTAGCTGCCTTCTCATAGAATCACCATAGAATGGCTTGGGTTGGAAGGGACCTTAATGATCATTTAGTTCAAACCCCCCTGTCATGGGAAGGGTTGCCAGCTACTAGATTAAGCTGCCCAGGATCCCATCCAACGTGGCCTTGAATGGCACCAGAGATTAAGCACCCAGAACTTCTCTGGACAAGCTGTTCCAGGGCCTTACCACCCTCTGAGTAAAAAATTTATCTTCACATCTAACCTAAATCTCCCTTCTTTTAGTTTAAAGACATTCCCCCTTGCCCTATCACTATTAAACCATGTAAAAGTCAGTCTCCCTCCTGTTTGTAAGCTCCCTTTTTGCACTGGAAGGGCACAATGAAGTCTCTGTGGAGCCATCTCTTCTCCAAACTAAACAAGCCCAGATCCCTTGACCTTTCATAGAAGAAGTATTCCAGCCTTCTGATAAATATCATGGCCCTGCTCTGGACTCATTCAAACAGCTCCAGAACCTTCTTGCACTGGGAGCCCCAGACTTGGACACAATACTCCAGATGGGGACTTATGAGGGCTGAGTAGAAGGAGCAGTCACCTGCCTTTCCCTAATGGCCACTCCTCTTTTGATGCAGCCCAGGATACAGTTGTCCTTCCAGGCTACAAGAACGCATTGCTCTCATGTCCAACTTCCCAGCCCCATAGACTTGTACACATTCAGCCTTGTGAGGCTGTCCTGACCATGCTCTGCTTTTATAGTGAGAGGGACTTCACTTCCCTAGCCCACACCTAGAGTTTCAGGGACATGAGAGCCATGAGAAGCCTGACTGACAGTAAAGACTGAGGAAAAGAATTTGTTGAGTCCCTTATCCTTCTCCATATCTGCTGAAGCCAGTTCTCATTTATCAGAAGACATGCACACTTCTTGCCATGTTTCTTTTGACCAGTGTAACCACAGAATCCCTTCCTGTTATTCTTCACACCTCTTGCAAAGTTCAGTTCCATCTATGCTTTGGCTTTCTTGATCCCATCTCTTTACGTCCAGAAAAAATCCCAGTATTCTTCCCAGGACACTCATTCCTGATTCCACTGCCGGTACATTTCCTTATTATCTCTCAGTTTGACCAGAAGGACCTTTTCTGAGCCATACAATGTTTATGCCTCCTCTGTTTGACTTCTTATGTTGGGGAATGGAGAGCTCTTGTTCTTTCAGAAAGGTATCATTAAAGAGCTGACAGCTCTGTTCTGTTCCCATGTCCCTAAGGACAGTTTCCTAGCGGATCTCATCCAAGAATTCCTTAAATAGACTGAAGTTCACTTTCCTGAAGTTCAGGGTCCTGACTCCATCTTTTGTTAGAACCATCTTTCTTGAGATCACAAACTCAACCAGTATATGGTCACTATAGCCTAAACTGCCTCCAATGTTAACCTCATTAATGGTCTTCTCCACAATGGTGAGCACCAAGTAATGCTTCACCACTGATTGGTTTGTTCAATTCCTAGAGCAGGAATTTATCCTCAACAGCTTCCAGGAGTCTCCTGGATTTCTTACAGCTCATCATATTGTTTTCCCAGCAGATATCCTGATGGTTGAAGTCCCCTACTTAAGTATAAAATAATAACCAAAGTAAAAAGTCAATTTAGAAATGAAGATAGTGAATCATCCTCACCTTTTAACTAAAGCACTTGTCTAATCAAAATAAAATTAAGTCTAAGTAACACTCGTGTCTAATATCAGTATTCAGTTAACATCTTTTCCCCTAAAAGTTGCAGGGGAAACAGGTTATTACAGCAGTTTCAAGTGCATTGAGTATCTTTCTAAGAAGTGAATATTAGTCCATACAAAATATTTTTAATGAATGTTACATTTAGATATATATGTATCCAGATATAAATGCAAAAACAATCTCCTAAACTCCTAAAACCAATTTAGTGCACAGTAACAAGTTATAGACATAGGCTATTATATATCAGTACATATATTAGGGTATTATATGTCAGTGCATAGACATATACATAGATAAATGTATTTATATATATGAGTATACATATATTCATACACATTTATATTTATTTATTTATGCATAGATTTAGATGTAGTGGATTTTAGAGGGGAAACAGCAAGTAACAAAATGGGTAATGGAATTTGCCGTTGTGCTACAGTAGTCAGCACGATTTGGTCTGCATCACTGTTATTGATCAATGTGTTTAATGAGTCTTGCTGCCTGAACTTCTGTTTCAGCCATCTATCTTTAAGCAGAGATCCATTTAGTTAGCTTTGGCATGACTTTGGAATAGCATGAAGCTTGGATACAGGATCCAGATATCCCATCATCTCTAATGACTTGAAAAAACATTCTAGAGATCTTTGGATATTTAGCTATGAAACTAGAAGATCATAAGGCTTATCCACTCAAATCATACTTTCAGTAAACTATATTTTATTGGATATTAAAATTAATTATTAAATCTTATGCCAATAAGACCTATTTCATCTTCAGTTCTGCTCAGTCCCAAGATAGAGATGGGATCATGTTTTAGCCCTTCTCAGGACTGTGAGGGGCCAAGGGATACCCCAGGGTCCATCAGGGACCCTGGGGGTATGCATGGTCTAGCAGCATGGCTGTTGCACCATCTTAGCCAGGACAGGCCCAGCCCCAAGTACCAGCCACCTCACTGGGATAGAATAAAGCTGAAGGTTGCCTGGGGTGGACTGCAGCTGGGCCATATTGTAGGCCAGCAGGGGCCAGGGCAGGGCAGACCTATGGGCACATGGACACCAGCCCTGCTGTGACTCTTCTAGGATAGGGGCTGGCAACCCTGGGGGTTGACATGAATTCCTGGGTTTTAGATAGGGTTAAGAAAGCCCCAGAAGATCTGGTCAGGAACAGTGAGGCCTGGTGATGCACTCAGAACCCTGATGTTATTCAAGATTCATAGGCTTTTTCTCTTCTATTCTTTCCTTCCCCCTCCCTTCCCCCCCCCCCCCCCCCCTTTTTTTTTTTTTTCCCCATTTCCTTTCCATATAACATAGCCCTTTTGAAGTTCTGTCATTTAAAGGATGTAATTTTTTTTTTTTTTGTAATGGTGGTTTATCATGCTCTAATCCTTGCATTATTGCAAAATCATCCCTGCCCTTTCAGGCTGACTTAGTCAATCACTAGAGGAGTTACTTCCCTGAAACTAACCATGAGAAACTTCTGCTTCTGTCAGCCTTATCAGTTATTGTAGTACTTTATGACAATCAATCAAAAAGTTTGGCAACCAAACATAAAATGCATGTGAACGTTACAATGAAGCATTCTCCCATTTGCTACATTCAATTATATTTCGGAATGAGCATAAGAATTCCCATGCACTGTGAAATTCTACTGCATATTCAGTGTGACAAGAAGAAATACTGCAATAGCCAGGCTAGTCTAGAGCTCATTCAGACTTCAGGATTCTCCAGGGTCTGTAACTCAGGCCATGAACCATACACAAACGAAATGAGAAGTTAAAAATGGCTACCACATAAAAGCATAAAACCCAGCTCTTCCATGCAGTTATCCCTATCGGATGGCTACAGGTTATTCATGAACAGTGTGAGAGGTAGATTGTGTTTTTGCAGTGGAAATTTACAGTATTTTCTGTATATAGCATAGGATAAGTAAACTTTTACAAAGAAAACTCC
This sequence comes from Alectoris magna, assembly GCA_030625065.1. Lineage (NCBI taxonomy): Eukaryota > Metazoa > Chordata > Aves > Galliformes > Phasianidae > Alectoris > Alectoris magna. The sequence continues at coordinate 38,565,700 of CM060560.1, forward strand.
TGAACAGAGTAAAGTTGAGACTGGGGTGTTCCGACCTAGGTAAAATTGGCACAGGCACTAGAGTAAAAGCAGAGACAGAAGTGAAATATTGTCCTCCTATTGCTATAAAAAGTCCAGAACATACCCAAAGACAATGGGTTGGTAACAGACATTGTATGGAAGTATAATCGTAGCTATGGAAATATAACCAAAGCTATGGAAATATAACCATAGCTATGGAAATGTAAACATACCTATGGAAGTGTAACCATAGCTATGGAAGTGTAAACATACCTATGGAGGTGTAACTGTAGCTATGGAAATGTAAACGTAGCTATGGAAGTGTAATGGAAGTGTAATGTAGCAACAGCATTAGAAGCTGTAGAAGCCTGAGCTGTTCAACCAATGAGTGCCAGGAGAGGCTTTACCTGTGTTGGAATCAGGGTATATACTGGAATGGATGTCACTGACTAGTGGCACAATTTCTCCCTTGTCAGTACAGGATGTGCACCCTTATTGCAATAATGAATAAAGTGCTCTTCACAGAGATCTTTGCCTGATTAGAAATTTTTGATCTTGAGCATGTTGCTCACAACAGGAAAAACAAGAAGGTAAAAAGTAAAACCCCACAAGTTTGTTAGGTGAGCTGGGCATTCCTGTGTTTGAATAATTACCAATAAGAGAAGTTAAAAAAAAACCACCCTAAAATCTGGTTAGGTAGTGATTTGCAAGCAAGCTAGTAGCTCTTCATAGATCAATATTTTACATGCAAATCGTAAATAATAATAATAATAGTAATAATAGTAATAATAATAATAATAAAATCAGTGTATATTCTTGCCAGATTTTATCAAACATCTGCAGTAACTGACAGCTTGAACACAATCTGTTTGATTTTATTTGTAAAAAGCATAATGTACGTTGCACCAGGAATTGATATAAACTATTCACAGAAATTATCCAACACTGGAAATAATCAAGATATATAAGATACTGTGACAGAAGTACATAAACTTTCATTTTCTTTTGCAGTTAGTAATCCCTGGTCTCTCCACAATGTGGTAGTGATTTCTGATGTACAGCTATTAGTACATGTTAATAAGATCACTTTCTCCCTTAGTCCTTATTTTTGTAATTATTAAGGTGACAGTTAAAGAAAATCTGACAAACTGCATCTCATGATAGCCACTAATATATAAGTTGAATCAATATTTTGAAAATAATATATTAATTAAGGGTACTGCAATATACCACTGAAATATGCAATTTTTTGTTTCTTTTTTGGTGTTTTGTTGATGCTTTTTTTTTTTTTTTTTTTTTTAAACCTTATGTGACATTTCCAGGGAAGAATGCCTTTCACGCAGACCTAATTTAGCATTTTCTTCTCAATTTTGTTATATTAGAGAACTTTTGAAAAGAAATTCACATTCTGCTCTGATTTCTTTTCCTTTACAGAGGTGTCTATTTCTGATCATTAAGACCAACTAACCAAATTCTGAGCTGGATCTTGAAGATTCATCTGTGGTAAAAACTTGATAAACAAATTATGCAATATATTTTTAATATTCTTTTTTTAATTAAAAGATATTAACTTAATCACTTATCACACAAGTTCTAAATTCTATATTGTAAAGAATATTTTAGAGACATTACTACTTAAAGCATTGCTAACTAAATTAAAATCTGTCGTTGAGTGCTAGCACATCAAATATAATATAAATGTGTTCTTTTTCTGTAAAGTAGAGACATGTCACTTACTATGACAAAAATGTGTAATGCTCAAGTTAAAGACATTTATTATCAAATGTAGAAACTGCTAGTACCACCTACTGGCAGAAATGCAACCCTTTATATGTATATTTTTTAATCCTGTTTATAATGTTCTGTAAAACCAGGATAGCAAACAAATGTTTGCAACTCTAACCTCATCTCTGATTATAAACAATATGCAATTAGGGGTAGGAGATGAATTTGAGTACGTAGGGTATATTTTAATGAGCTGAGCTACTATCCAATCCATTGTAAATGGAAGAATGAAAAGAAAGAAAAAAGTACCAACAAAACAAATAAAAAAGCCCACCAACCACTAAAATTGGAGTGTAAATTATACTAAACGTGTATTTTAGAAAGCTGTATAGAAATAAATTCCACATTGCTAGTTCCATAGCCTTGCTTTTTTGACCGGACTGACATGTAAACTCCTTACTCCATTTATTTGAGAAGTCCTAATGATGTTTTACTTTAAATATCTAGTTACATTTAAATGGTAGTCGGGTTATCCTCCAGTGCTTTGCAAACCACTGGGAAATTTCAAGATAAATCTGTAATAGTTTGATCTGGATATTCTCAGTTATCTGGAGTTCTTTCTTTTCTTCCACCCTCACACCCCTTCACTTTTCTCTCTTTTTGTCTTTTGTTTTTTTCATCTGCCAAACATCTGATACTTCACTTAATTTTTCCCTGGCCTGATCTAGTACAGTCTGCAAGTAGACTTTCATGAGAATTAGTTGGTAGTTCCACTATTCTGCATGGATTTAAATAGCTATGCATAATGCAAAACTTTACGGTTTTTAACTCATCAGGTGGCGTGTTTTGTTCAGGTACTCCAAACTTTCTGTAGCATGTATATACCTCCATTTGGTATTCAAGCCAGACAACTCAAGTAGACTCCATAATTGTTCTTACAGGAATTGTACAAGAAATGTGTTTTATTTTCATTATTATATCTTGGGGCAGCAAACAGAATTTTGAATAAACAAGTATAAAACTTTCCTCAGCTAACCATATTATAGTTGCTTATGTGGAAGTGCACAATGTTTAATTATTTAAAATATTTTATTTTTTTCTAATTCAGTTCCACTGTCTCTCACTTTTCCTAATTTTTTTTTCTTCCTTTTCCAGTCAGGGGGATTTTGCTCTCAACTGCACCTCATAACACATCAGTGGAGACTATGTACAGAAATACTACAAAATGACCTATATAACTGTCTCACTTGTAAGCTGAAAAACAGTTATATTGAGGAAATACATTTATATTATTCTTAGATTTTACCTACATTTTATGACTCTTTTGTCTTAGTCATTAATCTCTGATGTGGAATCTTGTTAAGTGCATTTGAAAATCTGAATATGATACCATCCACTGAATTTTCCTTATCTATTGTGGCAGTAATATCTTCAAAGAACTCCAGCACGTTAGTTAAACATGACCTCTCCTGCCTGAAACCATGTTTGTCTATCCTTAATTAAACTATGTGATTTTACTATACTTTAAGTGCCTGCATTTCCTCCCAGCAAACGATAAACTCATTGTTTTCCTTCACGATCATTTGAAGGAATACAATTAAGTTATCTTTGTCACTCCTGAGTAATCTTTCCTGAGTAGTGTGATATTTAAAACTGTCAGTGAAGGATTAAATGATTTCCTCAGTTTGTTCCAAGAACAAATTTTTGCTAATCACAAAGATGAGAAAAATTCTAAGGGCACTAAGAAGCTAAATCACTGAAAATGCTTTCTGTTGTGTGTCAAATGGGAAAGGCAAGTCTACCCCATACAACTATCATCTCCCTCCAATCTTTGAGAAGAAATAGGTACAAGGTGCATGGATAAATATATATATATAATTAAAAACAAACAAACAAACAAACAAACAAAAACACATGAAATTATTTTTAAGTTTTTAAATCCTAAAATCAAAACAATTGTACACAGAGGCATAAGAGCAGCCAGAGTCTTCAACAAGGAAGAAGAGCTTGTAAAGTCTGATAAAAAGGAGAAGGTGTGTTAGCTTCTGTCAGCCACTGAATATCTATTTCTTTTTAGTAGATATCTTTCTTTTAAGTAAAAGAAAATGAAGTTTATTGTAAATAAAATTGAGGACTTTTCCTTGTAGATAACTTAAATATTCAATAATTTAAATGTTATGTACATTCTGTTCAAGAGTATAATATCTTATAGTGTTTTCATGGCTTTCCTATGACTCACAAATCCTAGAATGAGAATTCTTCAGTAAAACCAAGTTAATTAGTGACTAGTATTTGTTAAGTATATTTTTAATGTTACCATAAACAAATTTTAAAACTGTGTATTTTATTGGATTATCACTCAAGATCACTGCATTTGTTTGATTTTTTGAATTTAAATGTTGAAAATATGCAAATATCACCTTATAATAATAATAATAAAAGTTTCAACGTTCCTAAAAGAAAAACACTGCTTTTGCTCCACTAATATCTAACCGAAGATTGCTACTCAGGATTATTATTAAATTTTCTGTTTTTTATTATTATTTTAATGAAATATATGCAAAGACAGTTGAAAATATAGTGCAAATATCATGAGTTTGGTTGTTATTTGACACAATCATAATGTTAGAAAGGATGTGAAGGGGACACAAGGGATGTGACAAATAGATGTGGATCAAGTGTACTTTTGCTCTTTGTATGCACCAGATATAATATAATTAATATATAATTAATAAAAAGGTTTATTAATTTAGTAGCTGGTATTGAGGGATTCTCTGGCCTTACTTTCTACCATTTCTAGAGGATTCTTTCATAGAGGTCTACTAGCTCAAGAGTTCCCGACACATTTTCTGAGCTCATTGCTACTGTCAAATACATTGTTGACCACTATTAGTGAGTTCACTTTCTCATGATGAAAAATAGTCCTAGAGGAGCAGAAGAGAAATTTTATTCAATTTCTAATGAAAAGATAAAGTTTTATAACTTTTTTTTTATTATTGTTAAGGGCTTAGAGGACAAGCAGCCAGGGCACAGTCCCAATTTTTGCTTCTCTTTATTCTGTACTGTCTACACAGAGAATGTAAGGTTATTCCTTAAAGAGATCTGTCTGCAAGTCTAGATAGCCACAGAGAAAAGGAATGTATAATTCACTTCTCTCTGCAAATGTATTCGTTGAAATCAAGATCTGCATTAGTTCTTTAGAATAAAGTACAGTTAACATATATACTATTTATTATTCCTCAAAGAAAGCAGGCACAATATTATCTGAAAATTTAAAGTTCAGCGTAATGAAAACATAGCAACTGTCAACACAAGAGATACCCTGCTTATCCCTGCTTTACCTACTATGTTCATTCCTAATAGTGGAAAAGTACAGACTGTACTCATCAGGAAAAGTAATTGCTCTATTTTATTTATTTATTTATTTTTAATCTTGATCTTCAGAAAGAAGAGTATTTTTAATTACTTGCGGGAATCTATTAACACATGAGATCAGCAGATTTCAGTACCTTGAAAAAAAGTACAGAATGACTTAAATGTTGTTTCTCCGTTCTAATGCAGTCACGTAGTAAATAAATAATGATTTTTAATGAAGTGTAAAGATTTAAATGATAATGGGTGAAATTCAGAGTATACATATGAAAACTGAATCTTGTTCAGTGACTGACCAATTTCTGCCTTCTCTGTAGTAGGCTATTCAGAATGAACTACGTTATCAAAATAAATTCTCATTTAATTAATCTAAAGAGACAATGTCAAGTGAATGATCTTTTTAATGGTGCCCAGTGACAGGACAAGGGGCAATGGGAAAAAATGGAACATGGGAAGTTTTCTCTTAACATGAGAAAAATCTTATTTACCTTAGGAGTGATAGAATACTGGAACAGTCTGCCCAGGGAGGTTCTGGAGTCTCCATCTCTGAAGACATTCGAAACTTGCCTGGAAGCCTCGCTGCACAACCAACTCTAGGGAACCTGCTTTAGCAGATAGATTGGGCTAGATGATCTCTGGGGGCCCTTTCCAACCCTATGAGTTTGTGATTCTGTGATTCTGGACAGCAGAGATATCTAAAGGGGTCTTTTTTTACTTTCCTCTTCTTTGAACAACTAGCAACTATGTAGGTACCTCCTAATGGCAGGAATTTTTGTGTTCTTATTCTCTCTTGCAATCTGTGAGGATATCTTCACAGCCCAGACCATGTATATGCTCTTTTTGCTTGTCTAGAATGCACTGAAAGAAGAGAAATTTTCTTGGGCCACATATAAAATATATAATATATTTAATGTTTATAAGTAACATTTTATTTTATTTTATTTTATTTTATTTTATTTTATTTTATTTTATTTTTCACTGAAACATAATAATAATAATAATAACAATAAAAAAAAAAACAAAAAACACTAGTGGGATGTATTTGACCTTATTTTTGTGAAACTAATCTATCACTGTCTTGTTGTGGTGCAGTGCAACCACTGTAGAAGTGGTTGCAAATCTTAGTGAGTTCTTAAGGTGCTCATCAGAGATTTTTGGTGAAATTCTACTTTCCTTGTACTTGTCTTTGAAAAATAATTGTTCACAAATTTACATGCTACCAAAATTCAATGATATGAATAAGGTGTGATTGTGAAACAAGGGATATCTTTCTGTCATAAAATAGGTCTTTATCAAAGTCAAGTAAAGAGACACGATGAAAAGGTTGAATATCTGACTGCAACTCTGTATATTCCATTTAAAAAATTGCAGGTAATGTATTTATATCAACTAGAAATGGAGTTGCAAACATGAAAAAAAACAAAACAAAACCATTGATGATATTTTTGCCAATATCTTGAAATCTATTCTCAAATTCCTTTAGCAAAACAGAAAACAAGGCTGTATATTTTTTTGCTGTTCATACGATTGCATTTAGCCAATGTATCAAAATCCAGACAATTATTCACCATAACTTGAGTTAGCACCACACTGAGCCCCCTCTGTGTCCTGGTTTCAGCTCAGACAGTACCTATCACACTCCAATGTTTGATTATGGCTGAGTGATGGGTGTGCACCCAGGACTGGGCTGAGCCGCTTGGTGGGGAAGAGCCATCACCATGATGATGTGAATCAGCGGGTGGTCCACAGTGTGAGCTGTGCAGCCCCACTGCAGGGCATGCCTGGGTGCAGCAGTCCATGTGGTGGCACCCCCAGGTTTAAGTATATTTAAGAAAGGGCAAAAAGACTTAACAAGAGAGGAGTGATAAAATATGTGCAAGAAACAATCCTGTGGACACCAATACCAGAGCAATATGGGGAAGAGGTGCACAGGGTGCTGGAGAAGAGACAGTCTAGAAGCAGATGGAAGAAGTGATTGTGAGATGGTGGAGTTCAAGATCTCCTATGGAAAAAGCAAAGCAATAAGTAGGATTACTCCCCCGGTCTTCAGGAGAGTCGACTTTGGCCTCTTCAAAGACCTACTTGGAGACATCCCACGGACTAGAGCATTAGAAGCTAAGTGAGGCCCATGAGAGCTGGCTGACACTTAAACACCTCTTTTTCCAAGCTCAAGATCAGTGCATCCGTAAGAGTAAGAAATCAGAGAAAGGTGGGATGAGGCTTGTGTGGAATAGCAAGGAGGGGGATTGAAACTAGATGGTCATTGTGGTCCTTGTCAAGCCAGGCCACTCTGTGATTCTATGATAAGCTAAAAGGAAAGAGGAAGGTCCATGAAATGTGGAAAAGGGGCCTGTCCACCTGGGAAGAGCATAGGAACATTGTCAGGGCCTGTGGGTATGCAATGAGGAAAGCTAAGGCCTTCCTGGAAGGAAATAGAGGACAACAATAAAGTTTTGTTTTTGTTTTTTGTTTGTTTGTTTGTTTGTTTTAAGTATGTCAGCAATAAAAGGAAGACTAGGGAAAATGTGGGTCCCTTACTATCTGAGGTGGAGTCCTTGGTAACAGGGGATGCTGAAAAGGTGCAGGTTCTGAATGCCTTCTTTGATTCAGTCTTCAATGCTAAGACTAGCCTTCAAGAATCCCAGACCCTGGGGGTAAGAGAGAGAGTCTGGGGAAAGAAAGACTTCCTGTTAATCAAGGAGGATCTAGTCAGAGAGCGTCTAGCTAAAATCAGTGCACACAAATCCATGGACCCAGATAGAATTCACCCATGTGTGCTGAGAGAACTGGCAGAGGTGATTGCTGAACCACTCTATCATCTTTGAAATATCTTAGCAGATGGCAGAGGCACATGAAGCCTGGAGGACGGCCAACATTTCTCCAGTCTTTAGAAATGACAAGAAGGATGTTCTGGGAAACTACACCTCCACCCCTGGAAAGGTGATGGAACAATTTAGAAAGTGTGTGATAGATGAGTGGATGATGAGGTGAATTGAGAACTATCTGACTGTCAGAGTTCAGAGAATTGTCATCAGTAGTGTAGATTGTTGTTGGAGGCCTGTAACTTGCAGTGTTCCCCAGGAATTGGTGTTGGTCCAGTCTTGCTCAACATCTACGTCAGTGACTTGGATGAAGAGACTGAGTCCATCCTCAGCAAGTTTGCTGATGATACAAAGCTGGGAGGAGTGGCTGACACAACTGAAGGCTGTGCTACCATTCAACAGGACTTAGACAGACTGGAGAGATGGGCAGGGAGGAACCTGATATGGTTTAACAATAGCAAGTAGGGTCTTACACTTGGGGATGAATAACCACATCTGTCAGTACAGGTTAGGGGACAACATGCTGGAGATGAGCTCAGCAGGGAAGGACCTGAGAGTTCTGGAGTTCTGGTGGACTACAGGTTTGCCACGAACCAACAGCATGCCCTTGTGGCCAAAAAGAGCAATGGTATTCTGGGATGCACTGAAAAAAAGCGTGGTCAGCAGGTCGAGTGAAGTTATCCCCCTCCTCTACTCTGCCCTGGTGAGGCCACATTTAGACTACTGTGTCCAGTTCTGGGCTCTCTAGTTCAGACAAGACAGAGATCTCCTAGAAGTACTCCAACAGAGGGCCACAAAGACAATAAAGGGCCTGAAGCATCTCTTGTATGAGGAAAGGCTGAGTAACCTGGGTCTGTTCAGCCTGAGGAAAAGAAGACAGAGGGGTCTGATTAATGTTTATGAATATGTAAAGGGAGATGGGAAGCAAACAGATGAGGTCAGACTCTTTTCAGTGGTGTGTAGCAATAGGATAAGGAGTAATGGCCTAAAACTTGTACATAGGAAGTTCCCTACTAACATGTGGAAGAACTTTACAGTAAGGGTGACAGAGCACTGGAACAGGTTGCCGAGAGAGGTTGTGGAATTGTCTTCTATGAAGATATACAAGACCCATCTGTACTCCTACCTGTGTCACCTATTGTAGGGAACCTGCTTTAGCAGGGAGATTGGTCTTCATGATCTCTAGATGTCCTTTCCAACTCCTGCAATTCTGCGATTCTGTGGAAAAAAAAAAAACAAAAAAAACAAAAACAACAAAAAAAAAAACTTGGAGGGGCTGAGACGAAGTGAGGAGAAAGTAGGAAAGATGAAAGAAGAAAAGAAGGAAAGAAGAAAAGAAGGAAAGAAGTAGGAGAAATGAGGTAACGAGTGGTATCGAGTGGTATTCCCCAAGGGTTGGTGCTGGGGCCTGTCCTCTTCAATATCTTTATGGACAACCTGGATGAGGGCGTTGAGTGCACCCTCATTAAGTTTGCAGATGACACCAAGTTGGCTGAAAGTGTCGATCTGCCTGGAGGTAGAAAGGCCCTACAGAGGGATCTGGACAGGCTGGAGAGCTAAGCTGAAGCCAATGGGATGAGGTTCAACAAGACCAAATGCTGGGTCCTACACTGGCCACAACAACCCCAGGCAGCACTATACGGTTGGGGCAGAGTGGCTGGAAGACTTTGTAGAGGAAAGGGAACCTGGGGTTATTGGTTGTTGCTAGGCTGAACATGAGCCAGCAGTGTGCCCAGGTGGCCAAGAAGGCCAATGACATCCTGGCAGCAGAAACAGTGTTGCCAGCAGGAGCAGGGAGGTAATTGTCCCCTTGTACTCAGCACCAGTGAGGCCGCTCCTTGAGTACAGTGTCCAGTTTTGGGCCCCTCACTGCAAGAAAGACATTGAGGCCCTGGAGCATTTTCAAAGAACAAAGACTATGAAGCTGGTGAGGGGTTTGGAGCACAGGCCTTTTGAGGAGCGGCTGAGGGATCTGGGATTGTTCAGTCTGGAGAAGAGGAGGCTCAGGGGAGACCTGATTGCTCTCTATAACTACCTGAAGGGAGGTTGCCATGAGCTGGGGTTTGGCCTCATCTCTCGTGTAACTGATAATAGGACTAGAGGGAATGGATTCAAGCTGCGGCAGGGAAGATTCAAGCTGGATGTTAGGAAATACTATTTCTCTGAAAGAGTGGCCAGCCACTGGAATGGGTTGCCCAGGGAGGTGGTGGAGTCACCATCCCTGGAGGTGTTCAAGAAACGTTTGGATGTTGCATTGAGGGATACGGTTTAGGGAATGCTAATGGTAATAGGTGGATGGTTGGACTGGATGATCTTGTAGATCTTTTCCATCCTTGGTGATTCGGTGATTCTGTGATTCTGTGAAAGGGAGGAGCAGAGAACAGCTATTATGGACTGACTGTGATCCTAAAATTCACTTTTACAAGCATTATTTGCATTTGTTCAGATTGCAGTATGTAAAATACCTGATATGATTCTTTCATCATTCAACTAAGTGGTAATGGTGTAATATCATCTAATCCGTCCTCTTTTTCCTTAATCAGAACAGTGGATTTGTCATTATGTATCCATGTTACAAACTAAGATGCCTGCCCGCAAACATTTTTTTCCAGAAGATACTGGAACAGTGAAATTGAGTAAACCTGCCTCTCTTTCTTTTTTTTTCTCTCTCTATCTTAATTCCTTTCCTGTTCCCTATTTTTGGTGGGTTTTGTTTGTTTGTTTGTTTGTTTGTTTTTAATTTGAGATTAATGGGTACTAACATATGATCATATCTATTGAAATGACACAGCTTATTAACATATCTGGCAAGTCTGTAATTTAGCATTCATATGAGTTTATGTAATTTTACATAATGTAAACAGCAAAAAGCTGGCTGAAATTTAATCTATGAAATCCAAACATCATAAATCATTTAGGCTTCTTTTCAGTGATGGAATGTAACTTGGGAGAATTTATGTAATGCAATTGTCAAATTTAAAATGTGTGTCAATATTAATATATATCTCTTAAAATAATTACATACACACAAATTTAATAAGCTGACTACTGACCAAAATTTAAATTCACATACAGCAGATAGCAATCATGTAATAGGACAAACCTCAGTGACTCAAATTTAATATTGTCCATCTGGCTTTGGTCCCATGCTGCTCTTGTTCACAAGCTTAGGAAATACTTAGCATTGTAACTGTAATAATTTTGTTGCTGAGTGAACAGACATAAAGTCTTCCTTTGCCTTAATGATACTGAGTAGAGTTTAATATTCAACTAATAATTTCTGTTAATAGCCTACTTCTTGTTATGGAAAACCAATGGTATATTTTTTTTCATCCACCACATGAAGACAAACTAACTCTTTAGACTTCAGGAACTGTTAACACAGGAAACATACTATAGCAAAAATTAAAGTTCAGACCAAACTAAGGGAATAAGAACTGACCAAAAAAAGTGAACATAACTATCCAATTGCCTCTAAGCACAAAATAATAAAGAGCAACTGCAGTTAGCACTAAATTTACAGCCATTTGGTAATCAGAAGGCATGTATTCAACTCTTATCTGCTTAACAGCAATGAATAGTATAAATATTATAAATTGTGTGACATACTGACAACTCCTTTGGGCATTTTATTGATTCCTGCATATTTATCTATGTATTTTTGTTATTACATTGTTTGTTTGTATGTTGATTTGTCAACTATTAAGTAAGATGTACACAAGACTTGCAGGAAGAAGTTAAAAAAAAAAAAAAAAAGTAAAACCAAACACTACTTAATCATTGCAATACACAAAATTTAAACAAATCATTAAGATTACATATACCAATGTTATTATTATGAAACATTTTATAATTACCTAAATATACCTGTGATATACTTGACTGCCCTCTATAAACAATAAAAATAAATATTTTTTACTTGATATTGATATCAAATTTAAAATATACTTTTTTTGGTAGCTGTGAAAGGAATATAGTGAAGGATTTATTTGAAGAGCATAAATTTAACACCTACATTAATTTCCTCCTTTTTATTTATTTATTTATTTATTTCAGAGCAAGTTGCCCAGTGAACAAGGTAGTGGGAAAACTGTTTGATGGATGAGAAACTCTTTGCATGACCATATCCAGAGAATGATGATCAATGGCTCAATGTCCAGCTGGAGATCAGTGACTAGATATGATCCTCTGGGGACGATACTGGGACCAGTGCTCTTCAACAACTTCATCAGTGACACTGACGGTAGGATTGCGTGCATTCTCAGCAAGTTTGCAGATGACACCAAGCTGTGTTGTATGGTTGATATATCCCAGGATAGAATACCATTCAGAGAGACCTTGGCAGGCTCAAGAAGTGGGCCCAGGTGAACACAGTGGCATTCAGCAATTCCAAGTGTAAGGTCTTGCACCTGGGTTGTGTCAACCCCTGCTATCAGTACAAGCTGGGGGATGTATGGATGGAGCACAACCCTGCTGAAACGGGCTTAGGGGTACTGGTGGTTGGCAAGCTGAACATGAGCCAGTAATTTGCCCTTGCAGCTCAGAAAGCCAACAGTATCCTGGACTGCAATAAAAGAAGTACGGTCACCAGGTTGAGGGAGGTGATTCTGCTCCTCTACTCTACTCTGTGCTGGTGTGACGTGCAGAATCAGACTCTATAACCAAAGTTAGGTTATAAAGCAGGTATGTGTTTATTCAGTGCCGGGCACATGGGGAATCATTCCTCCTATCATGTGCACCAATAGACAGAAGCGTTGGAAAGTTATAGAGCAAGCATATACATATTCAACAGATCTCAAACAAATCATTAGCATATTCATTATTTTTTCGGGAACTCATTTACATGCTCTCCCTCCTACTGACGCATGCGCAGTTTGTAGCGGGGGTCTCGCTCCGGTGGTCGTTGGGATGAAGTCAGAAGTCTTCCTCAGGTTGACCTTCCTTCTTTGACACTGCTCCTTCACTCAGACCAGTCAAAACCAGTTTTCTTGGCTACTTTTCCCTGATGTTTGCCCAGCTCCATTGTCTTGACTGCAGAAATGTCGACATGTTCTACTGGTCCTTTTCTTTATTTTCACAAAGCTTAGGATACTTAATCTTCATGTAAAAGGGCCCCTATTTACCCGATTCCTGATTTCAGGTGAGACCTCACCTGGAGCACTGTGTTCAGATGTAGAGTCCTCAATACAGGAGAGACATGGTCCTGTTAGAAAGCAGGAGGGGTACAAAAATGATCCAAGAAATGGAACACTTCCAACATAAGGACAGGCTGAGATAGCTGGGGATGCTCATTCTGGAGAAAATGCAGGAGAAACCTGGTAGCAGCCTTTTGGTATTTGAAGGAGGTGCTATAAGAAGGAAGGGGACAGGATCTGTTGTGATAGGACAAGCGGAAATGGTTTCAAACTAAAAGAGGGAAAATTTAAACTGGATATAAGGAACAAGGTTTTTTGCAACAAGGGGTGGTGAGATACTGGAACAGGTAGCCCGGAGAGGTGGTGGATGCTCCTCCTTGGAACCATTCAGGGTCAGGTTGGACAAAGCTCTGGGCAACCTGCTTTAAATATCAATATCCCCGTTCTCTGCAGGGGAGTTGGAATAAATGATTTTTAAGAGTCTCTTCCAACTAAAATGTTTATTGAATGCTGAGGTTCACTGCTTCAGAGCTGTCCTGGACCAAACAGCATCAACAGCAAGGTACAGAGGGTTTCGGTCAGTTCCTTCATCCAGGGAAGGACAACAGAGCAGACCGGCAGCTCTCACGAGAGTGGCTGATGCAGGTGACGTGGAGTGGGCATTGCCTGGACAAAAGCTCTGCATTCACGCCCCCTTGCCTTGAAAAAGCAGCCCTCCAGGGATGGAGAGGAGGAGTCCGGGTGTGTGAATTCTGTGGGTTGTTCAAACACAGAAAAACTGTAAGCCACCCATTCACGGGACAACACAGTGAGGAAGGTTGCTATCACTGTGAAGCAGGTGATAAGGGCGGGAGCACCTGTTAACAGCCTGGTAACAGGGCGAGGGTGGAACCAGCACTACCAGCAACAGGACACACCCTGATCAGTCACACCTAATTAAGGCTACCTGAGTAGCCCTTGTGAGTCTGCTGGTTTGCCATGGCTGCAACCTGGCAGAAGGCTGCTGCCAGGAAAAATGTGGAGACCCAGACAGAGGTCCCAACTTCACATAGGAGGAAAGTGGTAGCCAAGAAGAATGTGGTGACTCAGACTGAGGTCCCAAAACAAGGTGGTACTGTGCAGGTCTCTGTAATGAGTGCTAGAGTGTGGCCTTTGCAGTGTTAGGGGAGGGAGACAGCACTTGTGTAAGATCTGACCAGCTCAGTGACTTACTCGGCCCTGTGGTTGGCCTGAAGGAGGAGGTGGAGAGGCTGAGGAGCATAAAGGAATGTGAGAGGGCGATGGATTGGTGGTGCTAAACCCTATTGGCCCTGAAATATTGGCAGCCAGCTGAGGCTCCACATGGAGCATGTCACCCCCTGCTGCCTTGCAAACAGGTGATAGAGGGGGACGAGCAGACATACAGTGTTCCTGCTGTAGTGAGCCCCCTGTCCTCTCCTCCCCCTAGCAACAACAGTGAAGAATCAGGGGGTGTGGGGCAGTGGCAAAAGGCCCCTACTTAGTGATGCAGGCGCATGCTCCCAGAGATTCCCCTGCCTCCCCAGCTGCCCCTGAGGAACAGGTACAGTGCTCTGCAGGAACAACTGGACAATGGTGGTGATGATGGTTCTCCTCACTTGGTGGTGTTACCAAAGTCTAACCAGTTCTCACTTAGCATTAAAACCTCATCTGCACAGAAAAAACGATGGGTCACTGTCACTGGTGACTCTCTGCTGAAGGGAACAGAAGGGCTAATATGTAGACCAGACCCTCTACACAGGGAGGTCTGCTGTCTCCTGGGAGCCAGGGTCAAAGACATGAGGAAGAAACTTCCTTCCCTAGTTTGGCCCTCAGATTAATATCCCTTGTTGTTGTTTCAGGTTGGCAGCGATGATACAGGAAGGAATTCCCTAGAGACTATGAAAAGGTACTTCAGAGCCTTAGGGCAACAGGTAAAGGGTTCGGGAGCACAAACTGTGTTCTCCTCTATCCCTCCAGTTATAGGGAATGATTAAGGACTAAATATGGTGGGCCAACAGATTAATACCTGGCTCCGAGCTTGGTGTGCCTGGCAAAGGCTTGGGTTTTTTGAACTCTGCTCTGTTTGCACGAGACCAGGCAGGCTGGCAGCAGATAAGAGTAGCTTCTCCCACCTGTGGAAAGGAGTCTTAAGACAGGAGTTGGGAAGGTTGCTTCATAGAGCTTTAAACTAGGTACGAAAAGGGGTGGGGTTTTCACTGGGGTCACTAGAATGGATCCTGTATGTAAAGTGCCAGTGCTTGTAGGAGAGGAATGTGCTAATAAGATCCCACAGTCTTGTGTCTTGGTGAAGGAGGAGGACAACTCACCCTTTTGTAGGAAGAACACAAGGGTTGATGTGGGACTGGTGGCTGTGGAAACACCTGAGTATGGTCATGAGGGTATTAGGACTACTGCCACTCAAAAGGAAACCCAGCTCAGGTTCTTTTACACTAATGCACACAGCATGGGTAATAAACAGGAGCTGGAGGCCACTGTGTAGTCGGAAAGTTCTGAAGTTCCTCTATGTTAAGAAAAAATGTGAATGTATGGAAATAAATGATGGTGATGATAGGGTGGAGAGCTTATAGGTCAGAATAAAAGCGAAGGCTAATAAGACTGATATTATTATAGGAGTCTGCTACAGGCCACCCAACCAGGATGAAGAGGTGGACAAGACACTTTAAGGACAGTTGGGTGAGGTCTCAAGGTGTCTCCCCCTTGTTCTTGTGGGGGACTTCAACTTCTCCGACATCTGCTGGATTTACAGTACCGCAGATAGGGAACAGTCTGGGAGGTTCCTAGAGTATGTGGGAGATAACTTCCTGTTACAGCTGGTGAGAGAGCCAATGAGGAGAAGCAAAATCCTGGACCTGCTGTTTGTTAAAAGAGAAGGTCTTGTGGGAGATGTCAGGGTTGGAGGCCATCTGGGGCTTAGTGATCATGAGATGCTAGATTTCTCTATCCTTGTTGAACCACGGAGGGGAGTCAGCAGAACTGCCACCTTGGACTTCTGGAGGGCAGACTTTTGCCTCTTCAGGTCCATGGTTGAGAGGGTCTCTTGGGAGGTAGTTTTGGAGAGCCTGGCATCCCAGGAAGGCTGGGAATTATTTTAAATGTGCAGGAGCTGACCATCCCCAAGTCACAGAAAATGAGCCAACTGGCAAGGAGGCCGGACTGGAACTCAAGAACAAAAGGAAAGTTTATGGTCTCTGGAAAAGCAGGCAAGCTACTTGTGATGATTACAGGTATGTAGTGAAGCTGTGCAGGGAGAATATTAGAAAAGCCAAAGCCCAGCTAGAACTGTACTTGGCCACTAAAATAAAGGAAAAGAATAAGTATTTTTATAAGTACATCAGCAGCAAGGGGAGGACTAGGGAGAATCTCCATCCCTTGTTGGATGCCAAGGGCAACTTGGTGACCAAGGATCAGGATAAGCCTGAGGTACTTAATGCCTTCTTTTCCTCAGTCTTTACTAGTAAAACTTGTTACTCCCTGGGCACACAGCCCCCTGTGCTGGTAGATAGGGATGGGGAACAGAGTAGGCCCTGCACGGTCCATGATGAGATGGTTTTGGACCTGCTCCGAAAGCTGGATGGATGCTCACAAGTTCATGGGGTTGGATGGATTGCACCCTAGAGCACTGAGGGAGTTGGTGGATGTGGTTGTGAAGCCACTCTCCATCATTCTTCAGCAGTCGTGGCTAACTGGGGATGTCCTGGCAGACTGGAGACTGGCAAATGTGACACCCATCTTCAGAAAGGGCTGGAAAGATGATCTTGGTAGCTACAGACCTATCAGTCTCACCTCGGTGCCCAGGAAGGTTATGGAACAGATAGTCTCAGGAGACACCATGGCCCAATTAAAGGTCAACCAGGGGATCAGGCACAGTCAGCATGGGTTTAGAAATGGTAGATCCTGTTTGACAAACCTGATTTCATACTATTACAAGGGGACCTGCTTAGTGGATGAAGGTAAGGCTGTCGATGTGGTGTACCTGGACTTCAGTAAAGTCCTTTGACACTGTCCCCCACAACATCCTCGTGGAGAAGCTGGCTGCCCATGCTTTGGATGGGCTTATGCTCCGCTGGGTGAAACACTGGCTGGATGGCTGGGCCCAAAGAGTCAATGGAGTTAAATCCAGCTGGGGGCTGGTCACAAGTGGTGTCTCCCAGGGCTTGGTACTGGGGTAACATCTTTATCAACAATCTTGATGAGGGGATTGAGTACACCCTCAGTAAGTTTGTAGATGACACCAAGTTGGGAAGAATCTTGATCTGCCTGAGGGGAGAAAGGCACTACAGAGGGACCCGGATAGACTGGATCGATGGATCAAGGCAAACTGTATGAGTTTCAATAGGGCCAAGTGTCGGGTCCTGCATTTTGGTCACAACAACCCCAGGAAACCCTACAGGCTTGGGGAGGAGTGGCTGGAAAGCTGCCTGATGGAAAGGGATCTTGGTGTGCTGATGGACAGTCATATGAGCCAGCAGTGTGCCCAGGTGCCCAAGAAGGCCAATGGCATCCTGGCTTGTATCAGGAATGGTGTGGTGAGCAGGACTAGGGAAGTCATCCTGCCCCTGTACTTGACACTGGTGAGGCCTCACCTCAAGTACTGTGTTCAGTTTTGGGCACCTCAGTACAGAAGGGACATTGAGGTGCTGGAGCAGGTCCGAAGAAGGGCAACAAGGCTTGTGAAGGGCTTGGAGAATATGCCCTACAAGGAGAGACTGAAGGAATTGGGGCTG
Source organism: Alectoris magna (assembly GCA_030625065.1). Taxonomy (NCBI): domain Eukaryota; kingdom Metazoa; phylum Chordata; class Aves; order Galliformes; family Phasianidae; genus Alectoris; species Alectoris magna. The sequence goes on from CM060560.1 coordinate 38,583,499, forward strand.
TTTAGTCTGGGGAAGAGGAGGCTGAAGGGAGACCTTATTACTCTCTTCTAATACCTGAAAGGTGCTTACAGCGAGAGTGGGGTTGGTCTCTCCTCACTGGTTACAGATGACAGGATGAAGGGAAATGGCCTCAAGTTGTGCCAGGGTAGGTTTAGCTTGGATATCAAGAGAAATTTATTTACAGAAAGGGTTTTCAAGTACTGTAATAGGCTCCCCGGGGAAGTGGTAGAGTCACCATCCCTGAATGTGTTTAAAAACTGTTTGGATGTGGTGCTCAGGGACATGATTTAGTGGAGGGTTGTTAGTTAAGGTAGTATGGTAAGTGTGGTTGGACTTCATGATCGTTTAGGTCTTTTCCAACCTGAGTGATTTTATCACTCTGTGTTTCTATGATTCTGTGTATAAGTTGTTATTAGAAAAGAGCTTTGAAACCCCAAACCATCTATTTATGGAGTTATGTTATGGAAACTGTGGTTGCATGTGTATTGAATTCTTCATTTACAGTGAATTATAGACAACAGCAAATGATGTTTATACAGGTTAGCTTCAAACTGTTCTGGTGACAAAGAAGTCACTGCTTCTTAGTCAGAAATATTAAAAGGGAGTAGTTGATTATGAAATAATTCATAATCAGTCTTGAAAACAGCACATTCCCCTTGGACTTTTCAGAATAGAAGTGTTAAGCCTTGGCAGATTTCATGAGGCTTGATGAACTTGTGAAGACAGATACATGTTCTTATGAGAACTGAATGCAGTAATTTGTCAATACATAGGTCTGAATTGACATAAATCCTTGGGCTGTAGCATGAGGAAATGACAAAAAAAAAAAAAAAAAAAAAAAAAAAAAAAGTTATGCACATCCACATTACAGAACAAGTAGTTTGTATTGAATTAAGACACAAAGGCCAGAATTCTTTAAAAACTGTTCATTCATTCATTCATTCATTCTGTTTCAAGATCTTTCATCCCTATTCATCCCAACTGTGATCCAAAGGCTATTTAAGATCAGAGAGATGTCTCACTAGGGCAGAAGGAAATCCTATGATACTGAAAAGGCTTTGAGGTAGACCCTATTAATGAAAGCATGGTAATCGACATCACAGGATGCAAAAAAGGCATAGGAGATGATGTTTAGAAATTTTACACCTGTGAAACATTGTTTAGACATTACTGATTAAGGGTGGCAGAACTTACATTACACTTTCAAACCATTTGTCTTATGCTGCACATGCAGTGAATGTTGCAGATGCATGACTGTAACTTTAATTTTCCTATTTGAATTTGAAAAAGGCTGAGCATTGTTTATGGACAACTTGTGAGCAGTTTTGCTCATATTACTTATCTGCTTACAATCAAACATATAGTGCACAGATGTTTCTGTTTTTTAGTATCTGTCATGAAAAATAATCCCTAACGTAACCGTTACATCAGTTTCCTTGGTAGGGTTAGAACTTCAGAGTCACACCTGAGACTTGCTGTGGCATAAGCAGAAGCCACTTATTTTCAGATAGAGACAACAGAGCATAAAATAAGTTTGAATTTTAATTTGTTTATGTGAGGCATGCTGTTTTAGAGCACAGAAAGAGGAAAATGACTTTCTTTTTACTTTCTTTTCCTCCCACTCCTCTGCTTCAATCCCCAATTACATTTTAGATTAAGGGTTTTATACAATTGCTTTGTTTCTTGGCTACAGTGATATGGGGTTTGTATATGCTCAGTCTTTGATAGCTCCTTTGTACTTCAGTAGTTTCATTCATAATGATTTGGTATGGGAAAGGAATATGTAAGTAATTGATTTGGAGTTTGTATTACAAAAAAAAAAAAAAATCATTAACAACTTAAGAGCTGTGACAAAAATCAGATAACTTTCTTTAAAAAGGTTGAAAATTTATCTAGGATGTTGAAAATTAATATTCAGCTCTTCATTATTTTTATGGAAGTCATTCAAGAATCTTTTTAGTATTTTCATCAAAGAAATATCACTTAGTCCACCAGAAGCATTTAATCTTCAAGCTTCAGCATTCAAAGAAGAATTCTGTACTTTCTATAGCACTGTGTCCTTGAAAAATTGGATTGCCTGGGGGAAAATGGTAATTACCCTTTTAACTTCAGACCACTAGGTGGTCTTCCATTGCAAATCAAGAGGATGACTGGAATGAATTAGTTATTAATGGTGGTCCAATGGACCTGGTATGGAAGTCTGAACTTGTCACTTCATGCACCACATGTAGTCAATGGAGAATGATGAGAATTAGAACACAACTCATTTTGGCCTAAAGTGGATTCCCAGTTGGGTGATTTACCATGAATGTCCTACATATTCTTAAGGAAATTTAACATGAGTAGCTCAGATTATGACACCTAAAATGAGTTGAGGTTACTTCAGTTCTTTTCTGTCTAGACCTTAAGGAAGAAAATAGGAATGAACAGTCAAGAACATTCATAAAGGAAGGGGTTTCACTCCACAAGGAAGAGCTTAAAACACCAATCTGGTTGTGGAATAAACAGTGTGGCAGCCTTGGTGATTTTGCCTCTGCACTACCAGTTATTCTACTTCCATTATTGTAACCACATCCACTGGGCATTTTCTACCATCTGTGAGTCAGTATAGAGGTAGAATACAGGCCACTGCTCTCATTCAGCAGTACACAAAGTCAGCTGGGTAGCCTTCAGTTCTTCAGATTGACTTGATTCTCTTTCTCCTTCAGCAGTTTCTGCAGCTTGTCATGTAGGACTCCTTACAGTAACTTTCCATTTCTGATGCTTTCCTGCAATATGACAGAATCCATCAGTGAACAAAGCATGTTCATATTTCTTCTCATTCTCTGGTAGTTTATTATATAGTGGGGCCTCTTTAGCAAGTCACCTCCTTCTCTGATGATATTCCAAAATATTTGCTTCAGGCTGGTTCATGATCACTTCCAAGATTCCTGGATGACTGGAGTTTCCTATTTAAACTCATTGTGTGAACAGTGCAACCTTACTCCATGTAACATCAGTCACATGATGTTGCCCTTGCAGCTCAGAAAGCCAACTTTATACTGGGCTATAAAATATATAAAAAAATGCATGACCAGCATGTCAAGGGAGGTGATCCTGCCCCTCATCTCTGTGCTGGTGAGGCCTCGCTTTGAGTACTGCATCCAGACGTAGAGTCCTTAATGCAGGAGGGACATAGGCCTGTAGGAGTGTGTTCAGAGGAGAGACATAAAAACTATCCAAGGGATGGAACACCTCTCCATGAGGAAAGGCTGAACGAGCGGGGGCTGTTCAGCCTGGAGAAGGTTGTGAGCTAACCTGATAGTGGCCTTTTGGTATCCATAGGGGAGCTGCAGGAAAGAAGGGGACAGACTCTTTAGTGGGGTGTGTGGTTATAGAACAAGGGGAAATGGCTTCAAGCTTAAAGAGGGTAGATTTAGGTTAGATATAAAGAAAAAAATATTACAATGGGAGTGATGAGGCATAATTCACAACAAAAAATTGCATAGGAAAAATAAAGATAAAATGATATGAAAAACACAATAAATAAGTTAAATTAATATGCCCAGGCATACTGAAAATTTGCTCATTATAGACAGTAAAATTGCATTTCTAAAATTGAGAAGATTAAAAATGGAAGTTAATGTGAGAAGTCATATTCCTTTCAAAATTCAGATTGGTAACTTTTATTAATGTTGATATGCTGCTGTAAACTGAGTGGAATTTCAGATCCTATGGACTGAAAGAGTAAAGCTGCAGAAGGCACTGATTTCAGCCAGTATTTTCAAGAGTGGCTAGTCTCCCTTAGTGACAGGTATTGTTAGTATAAGATGCTAAGATAACATGTAATTATTGGTTGAATTAGAGAACTTTAATGACAGACAGGAATCCTAATGACTGACAGGACAAAGTAGAATGTGGCATCAACTTTTACTGTTGTCCACATGATCTCATCAAAAACACATAATGAAAATGACAGTCCTCTTGCTTCTTGCCACACACAGCAAGCTATGTGATATTTCAAATACTTTAACGCCAACACTATCTATAGATATTTGTACCCTTTATGGTATTCCAGGTGTTTGGTTTTTTGATTTTGGGTGTTTTTTGTTGTTGTTGCTTGTTTGTTTGTTTGTTTGTTTACAATTTCTAACTTCTGTCCTATCTGCAGTTGTAAGGTTCAGATGATTGTGACCAAGAGTCAGACAAAGAAATGTCACACTACTAAATCTGAGCAGGAAGATATCTGGGACTCTCATCATATGTCAGCAGAGACATCTGGAATAGCAGAAGGAGGCTACTGGTAGATCAACCACACATTAAAAATGTCATGAATCCAATTACCATAGATTTTAACTCTCATGCTTTTCTTAGAACAAGACAGACTCTGTGTTCACACCATAGCTTGACCTGGTACAAGCACGACTTGTTTCAAATTGAAGTTTCTTGTTTTCTTTCACAAACATCTTTAGACTCATCTTTCTTTGTTACAAATCATATGGACTGAGAGAAACAATTTGAACTGTAGAAAGACAAAATGACTTAAAGAACAAACTTTAGCTTATGTCTTAAAACTACACAATTCTTACAGCAATAACTCTCAGCTGTGATTAAGGAGTGCCTAAAATTTGATTACTTCGGCCAGGATAGCAGAGCAACAATAAATTATGATCTCTTAAATTATTCTTTGGTATATTTTCCTGTGATGTTTTCTTTACTAGAAATTCACAGATCACTGTATCTTATCACTGATCTTGCTGCATTTTAAAACTTTTTTTTTTTTTTTTTTTGAATGGGAAGTATGAAGTTTTGAATAATTCTGCAGCCACATAGTTGTAACATGGCTTCCTTCAGTGATATTGGATTCCAGTTTCAGAAGTAATTCCTACCTATACATGCAAATTTTAGCATCCCCTTCTTTACATATGTGGGTGGTGTTAGCACAGAGTCTTAGATTTTCTACTAAACTCTTAAGCAATTCAAATTTATATTCCGAGCAACGCTAGGCACCTAGAGACATTGAAATACATCTTTAATTTTAAAATAAAGCTTTACCCAGCTTTAACTCTGGGTAATAATCAACTTATTTTTGTCCTTACAGACCTATGATCTGTTCCATGAGGAAGACCTTTTCGTATGTATCAATTCCAAGGCTGTTTATAGAGTTACAGACTTGTGGCATATCTTTTACTTTTTATACAAAGATCTCTCTGAAAATGCCTTCTGTTTCTAGGAGGAAACATATGGAACACGCTCATTTTAAAACAATTGGAAAAAAAAAAAATATATATTACTATGTTCAGAATTTAGTGGAGCATTACATTTTACAGTGTTTCACCGGGATAAGCAAATGCAATGATTCTGTATTTCCACATAAAAGCCATACTGAGGAAGAGTATGGCTCCTCCAATTCAACATTTGTTTTTAATCTATTTTGATTTCTGGAGAAAAATCCCAAACTTTCCTTATTTAAGTGAAGGTTTTTAAATTATTTAATGATAGCATAGCTTTTTGGAGCTTTTTGTTGTTGCTAGATGTTTTGTTTGTTTTTCTTTGTTGCTATGTATTGACTCGGAATTTTTTTCTATATGTGTTCAGTCTGAAGGCAACAAATTACCTAAAAACACAGAGAACACAGCAGTAGAAAGTTGTGTAATTTTTGGTTAAACCATTCATTGATCTAACACTGTAGAGCCGCACTTCATTGCACCTGACAAAAAGCTCTTTGTAAATGGTTATACAAATACAGTTTCATTATTAAATTAGTACTGCAGACTAGTGAAACTTTATTAGTCACATGTATACTGACCATAAATTTCCAGACCAACATGTGGTCTCTGTCTCCAGCTAGCTAATTCCATTCACTGAAACTATTCGCTTTGGTCCATGGAGGATATTGGTAGCTTGATGTCTATATTACTCTCTCTCTCTCTCTCTCTCTCTATATATATATATAATATATATTACAATATATACTATTGTATAAGAATCTTAATTACAGCTTGCATATAGATCACATCCATGTTTGCGACTTTTGCCAATGAGTCGTGCAATTGCAGTGACATAACATCCAAAGTGACATAATAGGTGCAGTGACACATAGCATAGAATCATAGAATCACAAGGCTGGAAAGGACCCACAAGAGCATCTAGTCCTACCGTTCTCCCATTACCATTGCTACCACAGGCTACTAAACCAGATCTCATAGCTCTTCATCCAGACACCTCTTGAACACTGCCTGGGACAAGTGACTCCACCACCTCCCTGGGCAGGCCATTCCAGTGCCTGACCACTCTGTGAGAAAAAAACTTTTACCTTATGTCTAATCTAATTCCCCTCTGGTGCAACTTGCAGCTATTTCCTCGGGTCCTGTTTGTTGCCTGGGAGAAGAGGCCAAACTCTTCCTCATCACAGCCTCCCTTCAGGAAGTTGTAGAGTGCAATGAGGTCTCCCCTGAGCCTCCTCTTCTCCAGGCTGAACAATCCCAGCTCCCTGAACTGCTCCTCATAATTCCTGTGCTTCAGACCCCTTACCAGTTTTGTTGCCCTTCTCTGCCCACATTCCAGGGCCCCAATGTCTTTCTTGTAGCAAGGGGCCCAAAACTGGACACAGTACTTGAGATGAGGCCTGAATGGAGAGTAACACAGATCAGTAAAACATATTCAAATCGCATATAGCATTTTGGGTTTACGCTAGAGAGTGACATAAGGCCATTTTAACCCCTGACAACACAAAACAAAATAGAAGGAAGTAGAAGTGTATGTGCCCAGATGTTTGGCATTTAATAGGTTAATGAACAAATACTGTAATAACTCTTAAAATACAAATTGCAGGCTAGTTATGTTTTTGTAACCTTTACAGAGTATCCCATGTTTAACCAAATTTTGTTCAGTCTCCTAGATCCATTATTAGATATATAGCCTTCCAAAAGCTTTACTACTAATTTAAAGTAAAGCTAAAATCCATTACATCAAGTTAATAACAAACTCAGCAGAAATTTCTGGCTATAATTTTTATAGTGTAGGACAAATACTCTGTTTCACAAACTGTTATAACTACAGCATAAAATTAAAAAAATAAAAAATAAAAAATCCTCTAAGGGCAATTGGTTTCAATTACTTTTATACCATCATGCTACAACATAGAGATACTGTTATTCATGAGACAACAAAACAGTTTTTTTTGTTTGTTTGTTTGTTTTTTAAATCATATGCAACAACAAATTATACCCTAATACCTTTCACTTTCATTAAAATAAATTTTATGCTGTGTTAAAAGTTAATGCCTCTATTATTGCCTTAACCATCTGAGTTTATTGAAAGCCTTAGAACATGTAACTTGGTAAAAAACTACTTGTGTGGGAAGAAGAGCTTGAACATTTTCAGTGTAAGAAATGAAAAACAGCTGAAGAAGTGGAATTTTTAATAGCCAAATATTGCAAACATGGGAGCAGGAGATTGCAAATACTCATACAGTGCTGCCTTTTCCAAAGTCATAAATGGATCTAATATAGAAATTTTTTATTTTCTGAAGGGTTTCATAATGATAAGTATTGAAGCTTTGCAGTTTCAGAAGAATATACGCAAATATCTAGTTTAGCTTTTTTTAAAAAGTAGGTTGATAGGCCTCATGACTGCAGAAGAAATAAATACATGAAAAATTAACTCAAGGGCGCCCTAGGCGTGGAAAAGACAGAAGGCAAACACAAAGAAACAAAAGCTTACTTTTCCATCTAAATCTTACATGTTCTTGGGATCTGACTCATGCATTTTTACCATTTTGATATTGACAATGTATTTGATTCTGACTAACAGGAGGATTTGGTTCAAAATGTGGATGCAGAAGACTGTTAGGATGAAAGTGAAAATAAAATGATAGAGTCTGTGATTGTGAGGTAAGAAGAGTGACAGTAGCAAAAACGTTACAGTGGACTTCAAAAAAGAAAAAAAAAAACAAAAACAAAAAACTTCAGCAGACTCAGGAAACTGATTATTGTCGTATGAAGGGAAGGATTTTTAAAGAAAACTAAATAATAAAAACTGAAGTTTTAGGACAGCTGGCAATTTCCAGTATGTGTAATGGTAAAAATGGATGTGGAAGAAATTTTGAATAAGTGTACACTGTGTGACTTCATGAAAAATCTGCAGTGACCTACTGTTAACAATAAGTCACCCCAGGAAAAAAAAAAAAAAAAAAAAAGAAGCACAAAGCAAACAAACAAACAACAAAAAAAGAACAGGGTAAGTATTAAAACAATGTGAATATAGTGTGGAAAAAAAAATATCACGTGCAAAGGAGGAAAAAATACTTCTTAAGGGAAGTGAGTGGGTACCACAGAAAGACTATAGAATCACAAAATCACAGAAACAGCGGTTGGAAGAAACCTCTAGAGATAGGGTACAACTCCCCTGCTGAAGCAGGTTCCATAGAGCAGATTGCACAGGAAAGCATCCAGGTAGGTTCTGACTACCAAGGAGACTTGACATCTTTGAGCAACTTGCTCCAGTGCTTGATCACCCTTATTCTTTAATTGATATCAGGGAAGCGTGCCATGACTATTAAGTAAGTGGTAGCAAAGGAAAGATTGAATGGGTCAATCGATTCTTTACTTTGTTCTTACCAGAAATGTTTGACTGTGATAAAATTTTTAGCAAGTAAAACTGTAAAAACATAAGCCTGAATAAAGAAATTGTAAAGGTTATGTAGATAAAGGTATTTGAAATGACAGGTCCTGATGAAATTTGCTATATTTAAAGAAAGTAACTAAATCCATTTCTGAGCCATTGACAACTATTATGAATTGATGAAAAATTAAATCTTTAGACATAATAAAGCAGCGATAATAATATCTGTGTTTTAAAAAGATAAAATATACAGGAGGGATTTGCTTAGGGAAGTTATAGGCATTTTTGGTACCTGAAAATATACGAGGTCATATTATTAAGCAACCAATTTGTAAATACCAAGGGGATAATAAGATTTCAAGAACAGACAAGAGATTTATCAAGATAAATAATGTCAACAAAAGAAAATTTCCTCTTTACTCTAGATAACTTATCAAAGAAGCAGAAAAGGGCTTAAAGAACACACAATTTTTTGTTTGATTTTAAATTAGTAAGGTTCATACCCACATGAAATCTCATTATAAACAGTGTGAAGAATTCATAGAAATAGTAAATACAGTAAATAGAAATACAGTAAAGACATATAACAGTGGAACTGACAAGGATGAAAATGTTTACTCAAATAGTATGTATCGCCTTATGCTTAGATAACTGCACAAGCCTAAATTTGTATGTTGTGCAACCACATGATAATCACCAGATACAACAGCATATTCCCAATTCACTGATTAATTGTTCACCTGTCATTAAAGCCAGGTGAGAGGAGAAGAAGGGGTTATCTGTGATCTTTTGCAGATACTAGAAAATACAAGATTGTTTGCTGAATTTAAGGAATTATTTTCATTTGACATGAACAAGAGACTATGTCTATGTGCTCTAAACTTTCTATTGGAGAAAGAATTTTACTGAAGGAAGGTAATAGCTCAGTTTCAGATTTTGTTCTGTTCTCTTTTCATGTTCATAAACATGCTAGAGAAGACAGAATCGGAAACTAGCCATGGGTAAAGTTTTTTGCACCAGATACACAAATACAAGCAATGAGGTTCAACCCCCACAGACACAACCTTATCTCTAGTTCATCTAGATATGTTATTGTGATGTACATGAACTGTCTTAAGCTAAGCCTAGATATTTTTTAATGTGAGCTCTACAGAAGTTGCTGTTACTAACTCAATTCAAAAAAAGTGACAGCCCTTCTTAACAGATTTAAGATAAAAGTTGCCTATTGCCCAAGTAATCAATTTTCCATTTAGTTTTATTCCCAACATATGTTATACACACTTTATCATACATTCTTTTATCATAAAAAAAGTAATCAGGAGTAATATTTATATCATAAGTTCTCATGGAAACAAAAATTACTATGCATTTTCTTTGTTGTTTTTTTTTTGTTTTGTTTTGTTTTGTTTCACTCTCTATAATGCAATCTATTACAAACAGAAAAAAAAAAAAGTCAATTTGTGTCTATATTGTTCTATGTTGCAACTTCATGTTTTAGCAGTCCTATGTTCAAGTGCCTTCTTATGCCTTTCCATTGGCATACTGAGGCTTCCGACTCGAATCAACCAGGTTATAACTAATTTCTTATGATTTTCTGAAAATCTGATAAATAACAATTAATTAAGACATGATGATATGTTAAAACATGAGCCATGAATTGAACAAAGTGAAACATAATGCTTTCCTTAAGATCTTGCAGAACTAGGAATGCATAATTGGATTGTCCTTCATAGCATATATATATATTTTTTTCCTGGTTGCTTAGAGAAGAATAATTTCATTAAATTATTAAGAGTTTATTGTAATTTATACTTGTCCTGAGAATACAGCTGATATGAAAACTTCAGCTTACCAGGGAAAGCAACAGAGTATGTACACGTATTTATTACAAGTTAGTAATTTGATGTGAGGAGGTTGTATTATGACAGGTTCTTATAAAGAAATATTGGAAGAATCCTACTTGGCACAGGCTTTTGCTAGAATTGGTATCAAAAAATCAGATACTGAAATTTAAGCAGGCAAATTCAACGCATTCTATTTTCTAACTGAAATTTAATCTTGACACCATTTTTATAATATTTTGCTCTAAATTTTGAATGCTAGAATTAAAAACAAAATGGGAGTTCAGTTTTATTCTTGCTAGCTCAAGTACATAGCACAGAGGACATAATCACAAGGACCTCAAAGACTGACTATGAACATCCATGTTGAGTTGGTTATGGAGCTGTGCAGACAGACCAAATCGTAGCTGTAAAAGACTGGTGTACGAGTAAGCATTGCAGGATATTTAACCATTTCTCAAACTATTTTTAAAAGGAATAAATGAAACAGATGGAGGTGATGGTAGTAAGAAAAGAGATGACAAAGAAATGTAGATACTAAAAGAATAATTAAAATTCATGGGAAAAGACAAGAGAGAAATTGATCATAGGGAAAAAAAAAAGCAGAAATAAGGAGCATACAGCAAAGGGAGAAGGAGTAGATGATTTAATCACGTTGGGTATCCACTGATATAAGAAAGTGAACAAACTGATTTCCCTGTACTGAATCTTCGGTTACCCTGTTGATGAGAAAATGACACTACAAAAGCCAGGAAAACAAAGTCAAAATTACTTACAGTTATGAATGAACTAGAAAGAATTCAAAAATAGCTCAGAGTAAAGCTGACAGGAATGATAAAGTATTTAAGTCAAAAGGACAGATTGACAGATTGGGAGATATCATGTAGATAGTAGTAAAATTGAAAGTATATAAAACAGTCAGTGTTCTGTAAGCAAATTCCAGGGAAGGTATCAGAAAATGCTGTAGCTTCTCTATGTGATTGTAACTGCTAAAATGTTAACGACTTGTTTAGAAAAGAGAAAGTGAGTTGGAAATTAAAGAAGAACTGTGTGTGTAGTGGGAGCACAAAAGAGCAGTGTGTGTGTAGTAAACCGTAAATTTGTGCTGTTGTTCCCAAGATTTCTTAGAATGACTGTGCCAGCTACTAAATCAGACATGAAGTCATATTTGTCATTGCTATCACTAGCTACATTAACATCTGTAACATTCTTGCATGCATATATTGTGTTAAAATCTATCCATGATAGCTCCAAAGCTATTTTAGAAAAGACGTACACACGAAGAAGAAGCTACCAAGAGCCTGTAGAACCAGAACAAGTGAAATATAAAATCAGCTGGAAAGAAGAAGTCTGTATGCAACTTTTGAATTTTGTAAAGAGTAAACAATTTAAAATAACTAAAATGATTAATTGCAAAAGCAAATTTTTAACTCAAGGTGAAACATCTTTTTCTGTGCTTGGCAAAGCTACAGGTCCTGAAATCTAAGTTATAAGTTCACAGACTACTAACTAATTTTTGTTCATTTTGACTGAGGTTCAAGTGAGAGTATTCTCATTTTTAGACTACCTCCATATTATAATTGCTGTCAAGCACTAAACAGCATTTTAAAACTACCATTTTGCTGTGTTCTGCTTCATCCACATGCAGTGTTCGCACTGCACATCCTCTTAACCATGATTAAATATCCAGATCATATTCATCTCATATGTATATTCTGCCAGTTCCCATGGCAAGCAGACTATTCTTTCTTAAACAAAACTATACGGTACTTTACTGGCATACAAAATACTGGCATGAAATCTATATCATATTAAGATACATACACACCTTCATCTATCGTGTTGAACACATAGGAAAGGTGTTCCTAAAAGAACATGCTGCTGAATCATTTTGTCATAATGACAGCACTGGCAAACTACTCCAGTGAATTCATCCACTTTTCAATATTTTGCACTTAGCATGTTGTTATGTAGTTGATTACTTGAAGCTAAGTTCCATTGTCCATTGCCAACTGGGTGAGAAAGAGATAGCAGAGGGAGCAAAAAATGCTTATCTCTTTCAAGTCTGACACTTTCATTCTTCAAAATATATCAGTTTTGAAAAATTAGGGTTTTTGAAGCAATATATGCAATTTCTTAGAATTGTTCTGTTGTTGTTTGTTGATTTGTTTCTGAATTACCCCTTCGATGATTTCCATGTAGAGAATAGTTGACACTATTCTTGGTCCACTTGATCACATAGAAAATGTATAGAACTCCCAATTTTATCAATTGGCAGTTGAATAATATCTGTGTTGGCTAAAATTATATAATCATTCTGCCTGAGGCATGTAAATTATCTTATAATGCTATGCATACATTATGATAAAAGTAATTTTTACTCTGGAGAAAAATCAAGTAGATAGTGGGAATGGAGAACATATTAATCAATATCAAACAATAATCCACAGTTCAAGTTTGAAGAGGGAGAAAATTGTTTTATAGGTACAAATACTGAAAAATGGAATTCTCATTAACATTGTCTAATCTTTTTAGTCTGAACTACATAATTTATCTGAACTACATAATTTAAAGGTCAGACAAATCTTCCATTTTTCAAACAAGAATAAAGACCTGAACTTTCAGAACTTCTAGTATGCAAAAATCTAGCTTGGATGGTAACTAAATCTCTTGCCAGACTGAATGTTTTGATTTACAGATACTAAAAACTTATGTTAGACACAGCTGACCTGATTTTATTGTATTTAAAAGCAGCGGTCTCTTAAAATAAACATTTCATAAGCCAAGAAATATTTTTATTTTTTTTTAAGAGCTTCATCTGATACTTCAGTGTCAGAGAACTCAGGGTAGTTTGTGGTTTACTCAGCAAGATGTCATGTTTATTGGAGCTGTAGAAGACATTTATTGCTTCATACACTATGATCCCTTCTGGGATTCTCACTGAAATATATACCATTAAATCACCTTCAGCCAATTGCCGTATTCACAAATATGGGGTGTCTGCCAAAAAACGTTAAGAGAGACTGGCTGTTATTTCAAATCATTTAGTTTGACTCTGAGTGTTTCCTACTAATTTGTTGAGAAAGTAATAATAATAATAAAAATAAATCTAACCACAGATAATAAATTTTAAGGCTTAAAATTCCTAGTCAGGCTTCTGGTAACAATGTGTTGTGAATATGCAGAGTTCTATTTCTAAAGACTGCAAAATTTGGTTTATGTGTAGTATTTATGGTTTTATAAATGGAAAGACAAATACTCTGTTCACTTAACAACAGATTTCTGCTATGATTAAGGTATAATTCTGTTTGTCTTAGAACAAATTCATAAATAAAAATTATGAGACACTGAAGACAAAGGTCAATACAATATACTCACAACACAGTTGATAACACCAGTGAGATAGGACATGAGATTCTTTTGCCTACCTCTCAGATGGTGAATAATTCTTTCTGTGCTATGCCAGAACATTGAATCAAAGACATGCCACTCTGTTTTCCCTTGTCTGCCACCTGGGCAGCAAGAACAGCATAACTTTTTTTTTTTTTTTTTTTAATGTACTCATGTGGTTTGGTTTCAGAGAAAATATCCTCCATTGTAGTCAGTAAATCTCCATGTCAGTAGAGCTGGCTCTGTAAAGCAGATGACCTCCAGAAGTTCTTTTCAAACAAAATTATTTTGATTCTGTGATTCTTAGATAAGACACCAGAGTGCAAAAAAAAACACAAAAAAAAAACCCCAATAAATTATTTTGAAAGGAAGCATAATTAATGAAATCAGTAAAATAAAATGGTATGAGTTTAAAATAAGTGATTTTTTAAAAGGATCAAAGGTAATGCTCTAAAGAAAATATCTGTTACCTGGGCAAAGTGAATACGTTTCATTCAACCTGATATTAGATACCTAAGTGTTAATTCCACCTACCCCTGTGGTGAATGGAGAGACTAATTTTCAGAAGCAGTCCATTCTACTCTAAATATAGCATTCAAGACAGATGGTATAACATTTCCTCTGGATGTGCCTGTTTCTTTCACCAGATCACAGCATAATTCAAGTTGGAAGGGAAGATAGGAAGGAGGCCATCCAGTTCAACTTCCTGCTCAAAGCAAAGTCAGTCATGAAATCAGACCTGATTATTTAGGCTTTTATTTAGTTGGCAGATCTGCAAGTATGGATTCTGCAAAAAACTCTGTGGGAAGATGGATCCGATGCTTGTCAACTATAACCGTAAAATGTTTTTTACTTATAAAAACAGAATCACAAATTTTGAGATTGGAAGGGGCTTTGGAGATCATCTAATCTAACCCATCTAAATGGAATTCATTTTATTTAAATATGCCACTTGTCTCTTCTTTGTCTAGTCAATACCACTGAGATGGAGCACTGGACATTATTAGTCTTCTTTAGTGTAGGGATACATTGCTGGCTCGTTCAATTTTTTGGCCATCAGGACCCCCATCAAATCTGAACTTATCTTGCTTTACCTTAATCTGACAATTGTGTACTGTTGTGAAAAACCTGGTTTCCTCTTTTTGCTGACTTCCATGAAACTCTAGGTACAGCATCTGAGGCACGGGCTCAGATGCAGACAATCCAAACCATTTATTACAGGTTCACACATCCCTTATATACATTCACAAGTTTTCTCTTGTAACTTTCCCACCCACCTTTACATGTTGACAAAACATTTCTCAAACACTCCCTGACCGTGCATTCAGGCGCCTATCCAGTCAGGGTCATGTGTCATTCCAAGCCACACTCTCTTCCTCCAGTCAGTGTCATCATCATGTGGCCATCACGCAGCTGACTTGACTTTGTTTTTTCTTCTAGAGCTGTCCTTTGTTCTCAGCCTTGCTTTCTCATGTTCTTTATCTTGCTCCGCAGCTTCTGCTCTGAATAGTTTTCCTTGTATTCCCACATCTTGGGAGATATTTTTTGATCTTCACAAATTCATGTCTTCTCTGGGCTGAATGAGCTCCAGCCTAGCAGCTTCTCACAGAGACAGTGCTCCAGCTTCAAACCATTCTGGTGGCCCTCTGATGAAATGGATTTTCTGTACTGGGACATGAAAATTTGTATTATACTTGTTGTCCAATAAGTTCCAGATAAAGGCAGATGAAGTCCTCACTTAATACAACCTGTTAGCCTTATTTGTAACCAGAGCACACCAGCAAAATGCTGTTTTATGAGAATGTTTTTCTATCAACCAGAATGCCTCGGTCAGAGTCTGTACATTTTCTCTCCCTCCAGGACCTTCTACTCTATTTATTTCATCATCGCTACTACATTGTTTATCAAATCCCCAGATAATTTTTACTTGTTTGTAAATACCAGAGTCAGTTATGCATCATGTTTTTAGCCCATTCAGTACCTGTAGCAAGAAATTAAGCATAAGACCCTCTAGAATTCTCCAAAATCACTTGTATCTTACAGGGTTACCCTTCCAGTGGTTGCAGGAAGGTTAATGTTCCCCAAGAGAGCTAGAATTTGAGATCCACAGTCTTCCTGCAGTTGTTTTAAGAAAGCTTCATCCCCTTCTTCATCCTGACTAGGTGATCTACAATACACATATACCACAGTGTCACCATTGCTGTCTATCATACAACCTCTCATATGTCCTGTAGAATATCTCTATTACACATATACAGGATTTTACAACTAACTTAGTGAAAATCTAGAGGTTTAATTTATATACAAGAATTGCAGAATCACAAAATCACAGAACAGCCTGGGTTGGAAGGGACCTCAAGGATCATCAAGCTCCAACCCCCCCCACCACAGGGAGGCCACCAACCTCCATGTTTAATAGTAGACGAGGCTTCCCAAGGCCCCTCCAAACTGGCCTTGAATAACTCCAGGGACAGGGCATCCACAACCTCTCTGGGCAGCCTATTCCAGCACCTCACCATTCTCATAGTAAAGAATTTACCCCTGACATCCAACCAAAATCTTCCCTCCTTCAACTTAAAACCATTTCCCCTTGTCCTGCCATTTATCTACTCCTGTAAAGAGTTGGTTCCCCTCCTGTTTGTAGGTTCACTTTAGGTACTGAAAGGATGCAATGAGGTCACTCCACAGCCTTCTCTTCTCCAAGCTGAACAAGCCCAGCTCCCTCAGCCTGTCTTCATAGCGGAGATGATCCAGACCTCTGGTCATCTTTGTGGCCCTCCTCTGGACCCTCTGCAACAGCTCCCTGTCTTTCTTGTGTTGGGGGCCCCAGACCTTGACGCAGTACTACAGATGGGGCCTCACAAGGGCAGAGTAGAGAGGGACAATCACCTCCCTGCTCCTGCTGGCCACCCTTCTTCTGATGGAGCCCAGGATACTCTTGGCCTTCACAGCTGCAAGAACACACTGCTGGCTCATCTTCAGTTTTTCATCCACCAGGACCCCCAGGTCCTTTTCTGCAGGGCTACTCTCTTCTCCCAGTCTGTATATATGCCTGGGATTCTGTTGGCCTGAGTACAAAACCTTGCACTTTACTGTGTTGAACCTCAAGAGATTTAGATGGGCCCGCCTTTCAAGTCTTTTCAAGAAAAGTGTGTGTTCCATTTGCTACCTGATTTATCCAAACTATCTATATTCCTTTACTTTCTCTAAGGAAAGTAAATATTGCAACAGAAGAGAGTACAAACAGCAATAAAATAGCACTTGATAATTTATCCTTCATTAATCAAGACTGAAGAAAATGAATACTTCCTTCTGATCTGAAGAAGAGCTGAAGCATTCTGCCTCAGATAACTGCCATAAAACAATGGGAACACTCCAATGATGTATTAATCAAATTAACCAAAGTTCAAAAACTCTCGCAGGTGAAACCGCAATTTTAATTAACTGTTTTGCAAGCATGTTTTATGATAAAATTATTCTTGATATTCTGAATCTGTGTCTAAAAAATGTAGAAATGATTGGAAGACAAGTTATTGTCTTACAGGTCAAGTTTCAAAAGTATTTCCACTTAATACAGTAAAGAGGAAATTAAATGATCACATTGTTTTTATAGACAGTAAAGCAATAAAACATAATTTCTCTAAGCATTTTTTACAGTCTCTGGAACAGTACAAGTTGAAAGCAAAATAATTTGGAAATAGACCCCATTTTAACTTTCATTAGGTTAACATATGTTTTTGAAAGGATTTCTAACAGTGTTCATCTACAAAACTTGCTAACTGTAAAGAGACATAGAAAATAAGCATGGAAAGGATAAATTAATGTAATATGATCAAATTAGAAATGGAAATAAATCTTCTCATATGATGTCTGGCATTAATTCAGGGTAAGAAATAGCTTGCTACTAGATCTCTACACTGAATTAAGTTTAAATACGTTTTCCTTTGACTATTTTAACACAAACTCTGTATGCATTCATATAGGCTGTACTATGGCAACATAGTTTGACAACATTCCTATGTAGGCAAGACTCATGACACCTACTTCTGTCTATTCTGCTTTCTTTATTTGAAAATGTATGACAGTGATCCTCTGGAAAACTTTGTAATATTCAAACTTTTCCCGTTTATCTCCCAACAGCTATGCATAAGTTTGGCAACTTAATTATTTCAGCTTCCAATTGCATTTCATTATTTCCTTCTCAGGTTAAAAGTTTTCCTTTGACTTATTAGTCAGTTTCTTATGAATGTTAAAGACTATCTTCAGTGTCCTTAGCCTGTATTTTACTAGATGTCTGAAAACAATGGCTGAACATTGAGTAAGATGTTATCTTGGTTTAATATATTCTTCAGTTTCACAGGCGTCACCTCTGTTTTTGTCTCGTGATTTTCTATTTAACATTAATTCATCTTTTTATTTTAAAACATACTTCTGCTGGATATTCCACCTGGAAGCTTTAAGCCGTATAAGTCATTTACTGTTGTTTGCATTTTTCAGTATAGTTCGGACCACTAAAGTGATTAATAATATATTTGTTATAATATATGAAGAAAAGTTGATATTGCTGTTATAGCTTCAAAAAAATAAGTCCTAGGGGAATCTTATCAGTGTGCATAAATACCTGATGGGAGGGGATTCAAGAAGACAGAGCCAGATTCAGTCTGGATATTAGGAAAAATCATAGAATGGCTTGGGCTGGAAGGGATCTCAAGAATCATCAAGTTTTGATGAATTGATTTGATTTTGATGATGAATCATCAAAGAATCAACATGCCATAGGCAGGTCTGCCAGCTGCTAGATTAAGTACTAGATAAGATTGCCCAGGGCCCCATCCAACATGGCCTTAAACACCTCCAGGGATGGGGCATCCTCAGCCTCTCTGGGCAACCTATTCCACCATCTCACCACTCACTCAGTAAGGAACTTCCTCCTGACAATCTATCCATATCTATCTTCCTTTAGTTTAAAACCATTACCCTTTGTCTTTTCATGATCTTCCCGTGTAAAAAGTTGACTTCCTTCAGGTCTATAAACTCCCTTTAAATGCTGGAAGGACACAATGAGGTCTCCTCTCAGGCTTCTCTTTTCAATGCTGAACAAACCCAGTTATTTCAGCTTATCTTCATTGGACAGGTGCTCCAGCCCTTGGATCATCTTCATGAACACCCTCTGGACGCTCTCCAAAAGCTCCATATCCTACCTGTGAAGCCCAGAGTTCTATTCTATTCTACTTCTAGTACCAAAGATGGTTAACAGTCCCATAACTTAATATTTATTTTCTTGGAAATGTTTAGCCTATGAAAGGTTAGGTTATTGATTAAATTAGAAATATAGTTTGAATTCCTTTTGTTATTATTACTTTTTTTTGTTTGTTTGTTTTGTTTTGTTTTGTTTTGTTTCCCCAATCTTGAAGACCGTGAATGAGATTCATCTTAAACAGCCATTGTAAAGTGAGATTACTTCTCTCTGGAGGTGCCTGTTTACATCCATTACCGATGATAATATGTAAAGGACAGCTTAGGCAAAGTATCTGAGGTTTTTATTACTGAAGATCTGAATCATTCCTAAATACTTGCAAAAAGAAAAAAAGAAAAGAAAAGAAAAACAAAGTCAAGAGTTAACCAAACTATTGCATAACTGAAAAGACAGATTCTTTAGTACTAATTAGTATATATAAACAAAGTCTTTTTTGGAGGGAAGAATCTGAATTAACGTACATGCCTTCTTAAAAAAAAATGAGGAAAAGAAAACTTATCTGTAATTTTTAAATCCAATATGTCAAAGAAGTTTCTTCTTATTGTAAAAGGGGAAATGTTTCTTAAGACATTTTTTTTCTCATAAAAAATAAAAATAAAAATCTTCATGAACATATATAACCTTTCTTGATGAACAGAAGGAAAGAGTGTTAATTAACATTAAGCTGCATGACAGTTTGCACTTGATAGCTTGACTTAATTTCAGTGGTTACTCACAGAACACACTGTATTTGCTCAGCCATGTGACATCTTATTTCTGTTACAAAGATAAAGTTAGATTTTCTTTTACAAGGTTAAATTTCTGAGGAACAGTACTGATCAAATTGGTTTGGCATCAAGCATAAGAAACTATCATGCTGTGTTAACCAAAATAGGTAGAATTTGTATGTTTGTAATTTAGCTGATAAACTATGCACTGTAGTGACTAAACTTGTTTGCAGCCTACTTACAGCCTTTACTACTTAGCAAAGAAAATTCTTGAAAAGGATTTTCCTCTCCTCACAGAAGAGATTTAAAATTTCTCTCTTTCTCTCCTTCTTTCCTTCTTAGTAATAAACTAGACTCTGATACTTTGCATCTGATTTAACCCCAAACTGTTAACAACTGCTGTTTGGGGATTTCATAGGACTGGCATATTTAGAAAGAATTTATAGCTTTCATATTTATTTCATTTTTTTAATTATTATTATTATTTCTCTAATCAACAGAACATCTTTGAATGTTGTTCTTTGCATATGCTTTTGGACAAATAGCTTTTTTACCCTGATTCACTGGGATCAAAATTTTGTCTGGCAAGACCCCCCAGTCCTTGTTGGTCAAGTTGTTTTTCAATCAGTTGACTGTGCAGCCTATAATGGTGCTTTGGATTACTCCTGCCTGGGTTGAGGACTCTGTATTTCCTTTTATTGAACTTTATGATATTTCTGTCAGCTTATTTTGTCAGCCTGTTGAGGTCTCTCTAATTGACAGCACACTCATTGGGTGCTGCTATTCACAGTTTTACATCAATCACAAACTTCCCATGGGTGCACTGTCCCATCATCTGGATCATTAATGAAGATGTTAAAAAGTATTGGCCCAGTATTAGCCTGTGGAATACAACATTTATGCCTGAGCTCCAGATGAGCCTTGTGATGCTTTTCACAAGACCTTGAGAGCAGGATTTCAAAGAAATGTCAATCTACTTTCAAGTCCAATGCTCTTAAAATCAAATTGGCTATCCCACGCCAAAATAGCTTTTGCTATTTCATCCCTGAACACCTATTGAAACATTATATATATATATTAAAAAAAAAAAAAGGCAAAACAAAACAAAACAAACAAACAAACAAACAAAAAAACAGCTTTGGAACTTAAAATTATCATCAAGATAGTTTGAATCATTAAAGCTGGGTTGTTTTAGCTATATTATACCGTGACTGCCGAATGATAAGATCCTCCACATAATGAAATAGAATTATATACAATAACTCACTCTAAAGAGATGTAAAACGCATTGAACAAAATCTTACCAAAGACACTATTAGTAGAGTTTTTCTTTTACAGAATCACAGAATTGTAGGTGTTGGAAGGGACCTCTAGAAATCATTGAATACAACCACCTTGCAAAGCAGTCCCTCTAAAGCAGGCCATACATGTAAGCATCCAGGTCAGTCTTAAATATCTCCAGGGAAGGAGAATCCACAACCTCCCTGGGCAGCCTATTCCAGTGCTCCATCACCCTCAGTGTGAAGAAGTTCCTTCACCACCGGAGTTTGAGTAGTTAGAAAAAATACTGCAATAAAAGGGGACTCAGGAAAATTTCATTTCAGTCATTCAGGTTTGGGTGGTCTGCATTTCAGGAGAAGTTTTCAGTAGGTTGCATTTTAGGCTCCATAGACAGAATTGCTTTCTAAATACACGTTTACAGGATACTGGCTTACACTTAATGCTTCTGAATGATAATACTAGAATACAATACAACCCACCAATACTACGAAACTGTGTTCAGAGACAATGTAGGTATATATAAGGAATTTAAACTGTATCAACTATTTCAAACCACTTTGTAAGTCTAAATGAACAGTCAGAGCTGACAGTTCAAAAAGGGAACTGTCATCTGTATATCACATGTTGCATATTGTACAGAACTCCTATTGAGACATCAATGACCTTAAGTTCTCAGAATGAATTCCTTAAAGTTTTTTACAGTAAACTGTTTCTGAGAGTAATGCATTTAAACAGATAATTAAGCCAATAGATTATTTTTAGTATATATAACCTTTCCTACATTCATATTCCTGTACTTGATACAGAAGTCTTGATAAATACTTCTTGTATAACCACATAATACACACCCACTCTCTTCAAGACAATAGATAAACTTCTTCAGGTCAAAGCAATTATAAATTAATCATTATTTAAGTGATCATGTTGCTTGAGTAAACCTTTTAAGGACTTACATATATATTATCTTGAAAAGAAAATTCTTACACGTAGAATAGAAAATAGGCATGTATTTAAGGAAGGACGTGTCTTGACTGTTCAGGGCAGTTAATGAGCTTCTTGAACTCTGTAATGATGAAAATGTCTACAGTATCCAGAAAAAAAAATATATATCTTTTGTGTGCTAGAAAATTATGACAGATAATGAAATGCTACTTCTAAAACACAAGCAATTAATTACTTCGATTTCAATTGTGTTGATATTTCTTCTATTCTTCACAGTTGGATTAATATATATATATATATTCATAGCAGATCTGGACAGAAAACAGTGTCCTTTTGGCAATTTCTTTTCCTCTTTTTATTTTTTATTTTTA
This sequence comes from Alectoris magna, assembly GCA_030625065.1. Classification (NCBI taxonomy): domain Eukaryota; kingdom Metazoa; phylum Chordata; class Aves; order Galliformes; family Phasianidae; genus Alectoris; species Alectoris magna. The sequence continues at coordinate 38,605,892 of CM060560.1, forward strand.
TTTTTTTCCCCAAGTTACATTTTCATACAGATGCATAATACAACAGAAATTAAGTACATGGCAAGTTTTCCTTGAGAATTTATTTAATATAATTAATATGGAAATAGGGATTACTGGCAAGTATAAGGAGAAGCTATATTACAGATTTTAGTCATATAGTTGTTCTTTATGTAGGTTAAAAGAAAAAAAGTTTAAAAAAGACAAACACTTGCCCTTCCCGAACAACAGCAATAGCAAACATCAAGAACTAAGAAAAAGTGCCACAAGACAGATGTAAATTGGGATGCTTCCTAGCATGATGGAGTCAAATGCGTGAAAGAAAAAAAAAACACAATCAGAATTGAGGGTTAAAACATTCTATATTAATTCATAAACAATTCACTGCACCCAAAAGGGGACATTTTCAAGTTTTAGAACAAGTTTTGTCTACCACTTTGTTCGCCAATGCTGTCACTCTATCATAGAAGGCCACCAGATTGGTCAGGCACAACCTTCCCTTGGTGAAGCCATGTTGATTGTCTCATATCACCTACTTGTCTCTCATGTGTCTTAACATGTCTTCCAAGAAGATCTGTTCTATGATCTCCCCAGGCACAGAGGTGAGCCTCACCAGCCTGTAGTTCCCTGTGTCTTCCTTCCTCCCGTTCTTTTAAATGGGAGTGAAGTTTCCTTTTTTCCAGTCACTGAGGACTTTGTCTGACAGCCATGACTTTTCAAATATGATGGAGATCAGCTCGGCGACCACCTCAGTCAGCTCTCTTAGTACCCTAAGATGTATGCTTTTTCTGCCACACAAACTTGTACACCTTCATCGTCATGATGTGGTTTTAGACTTGCTCTGCTCTTAGAGTGGCAGTCATCTGTTCCTCCAGTTCCCACCAAGAATTTCAGGGATGTGAGATTAAGGGATGAGAGAAATATGAGAATGCTGGCTGTCAGTGAAGACTAAGGTAAAGGATTCATTGAGTACCTCAGCCTTCTCCATATCTGTTGTAGCCAGTTCTCTTTTCATATTTATCAGAAAAAGTAGACTGTTGCTGACCTGTCTTTTCTGAACAATGCAACTATAGAACTTGTTCTTATTGTTTTTATTATCCTTGTCAGGCTTTAAAACAATCACAAACCAACAAAAAAACACCAAAAAAGGTTGACCAGATTTTCATGTTGAGATATGTGAACAGGAATATAGACTCAGTAAAGGATCTCCATTCAAAAGCATAGAAGAATAAAATTATTCCTTAATAACTTTTTTCAAGATGTACCTGATGATTTTTTTTTCTTTCCTTCCTTCCTTCTTTCCATCCTTTAAATATATGTATATTTGTATATTATTATTTTATTAATTATTAAAATTCACATTGTAAAGAAATTAAAACTGTGTAGGGAAGAAAACTTTCATATAAATGTATTGGCTTTAGCTTATAACTTAAATTTAGAAAATAAAAAAAAAGAAAGAAGTAGGAAAAAGAATAAAATTAACCTTTGGGTGGAATTGCATTCTCCTAGTAATTAAATTAACTTAGTTATAAGTGAATTGACATGGAAAGAGTCCAATTTATTTTCATATACAGAATATTCCTAATATTTTAGGTTGTTCAAAGTATCCTTCAGCTCTTTTTGACTTTAAATGTGAAACAGTAAACATCCGATACACATTTTATCATAATTGTTTTGTCCTCACAGACTTAGACAGGAATATATATGTTCTGCTTGGAAATTCCTTATTTTTTTCCTTACTGCTTCTTTCTGTTATTTTAATGTTCCAATAATCCACAACTTTTTATGGCTGGCTTCTAGCTGAAACTCATCTTAAGAAAAAAATAAGGATGCACAATTATAGGTTTGTTTTTTCTTTTGGACACTAGAACAGCCATTGGTGATATCACACCAGTGTTTTGTCTATTGCTGAACAGTGCTTATACAACATCAAGGCTCTCTCCAAAGCCAGTGGGCTGGGAGAGGACAAAAGGTGAAGAGGGGACATGGCCAGCAGAACTGATCTAAATAAACCAAAGGAACTTCCCATACCATGCTCATGAATAAAATCTGGGAAAAGGGAACTGGAAGGGGAGAATCTCGTCGTGTAAACGTCTGTCCTCCCAAACGTCCATTTTGCATACTGAGACTGGCTTCCAAAGATGTGACTGTAAATCATTTGCTGATAGGAAGTAGAGAAAAAGCTTTCTCTCTTTGCTTCTGAGCAGCATTTGCTTGTTTTTGTTTTGTTTCATTTTCATTTTGTTTTTCTTTTGCTTTTTCCTGTATTGACAGATTCTTGTCTTATTCCATGATCTTTTATCATTTTAGATCTTTATATCAAGAGTTCTCTTTCAGCATTTCAGATAAAGAGAATCAAGGGACTCTAAATATCCCATTTCTCAAAGCATTCAGCATTTCATTAAAAACAAACAAACAAACAAACAAACATGGTTTCAATTATCTTTTAGGTATACAACCTCTATTCAAAAGTGAGATTATTTTGAATAATTTATGATTCAGAAGTGATTAAGCATGTCTGCGGATTAATAGCACTTAATACTGACAGAAATCTTCTGATCATTTCCTGATGAATTTTAAAGGTGGTGATTTCCAGTGGCAAAGCAAAATATTCATACTGCCTGTTTGTACACCTGTTGTATTTATTGATAGAAGAAAAAAAAAAAAAAACACAGATATAATTTCTGTTTTTCATAGTTTACAGTACATAGTTTCAAAGCTTCAAACAGTGAAATTATTAGTAAAATAATTTTCTAACATGTCAGTCCTTTCTGCATTCGCTTGACTGAATAAATTATTGAAAAAATGAATATATGGGTAATTAGATGACAATAAAACTTTCGGAAATTTTGACCAGGACTTTTTGGAAGGACCGAACCCCAAGCATTTTCTTGTCCATCTCCATGGCAACAAAACCTCTTTTCATTTCGTCAAGACTGAGAAATCTGTATGTAGTGATTTTCAGGAGCTGAAATGGGAAAAAACAAAACAAAACAAAACAAAACAAAACCCTTTTTCATGTTCCATCACCAGCTGGACACTTCATAGCTAAAAAATTATCCAGGGCTGGATTTATACTATTCTGAATAAAAACACAATTCCCAGTTAATCTGTGTAGGGAGTTAACTAAGTAAAACAAACATTTGTGATGCTGAAATATATATAAGAACTCATCCCTTTTGAAATCAATTTAGGAAAAACAAAAAACAAACAAACAAACAAAAACCCTAATATTTCAATGTGTGTTTTTTCTCATCTCAAGCTGGAAATTTAAGAGGATCAGATAAATGTTATTCCAAAAATGTATTCTCTCTCTATCCAATTCAAAAGGACTTTATAGTACTGATCTCAGATATAGGTAATAGTATATTATAGCATGCAAGTTATGTGAAATCAATCCTTCCCTGTCTCTAGATCTTTACTACATCCACCATCTGTTGTGCTTGAAAAACTGTTCAGTCACTGCAAAAACTACATAAACAGATTCTATTCCCATCTCCTCCTCATGAATATTATACTATTTTTCTGTGTCTTTGAGACCATTGGAAGGCTTCATAATTCATAAAGCTCACTTTTATGAATCAGGCCACGTCATCACTAATATATTTTTTCTCTGAATATGAACTGACAGAAATGCATTGTAGACTGTTGTGTGGCTACATACTATTCCTATACAGAAACAATTTAGAAGGTATTTCACTGTCATAAACTGGATTAAGAGTTTAGCCTCAAAAGGCCTTTGGAAAGATAAGGGAAATCATGGACGCTCTGGGAATCATCATGATGCAAATCTTGAAATTGCAATTGCAGAAAAAGTTGACATCTATTACTTACAGTGACATTTGCTTTTATTGAGAATAGTAGCATGTGGAAGAACTACCAACGTATGATTAAAGCTGCACATCAGATGCTCAGGAGGTCTTATGTAGACTCATGTTAGACTGCTCTTCAAAGAATGTCACAAAATAATTGTTAAAGTATTATCTTACTTCTCTTTATTCTTTAATTAATTTAGTTATTTTTCATCCTTTTTTTTTTTTTTTTTTTTTTTTAGTACTGTATCTCAAAGATTAAAGAGCAAGAAAATTAAATCCTGATCCTCAAGAGATACTATAGAATATTCCCTTTCCCAAAGAGGATCAGAGTATGTTTCCAGTCAAGGCTTTTTGTTTGTTCATAGTGAAAGGTACATGCTAAAACAGAAATCTCCCATTTTGTTTCTGATGCATTACATTCAGATAGATGATACATTAAAAATCCTAGATAGATAATATAAGCACCATACCTACATCTATACTTACATCTGTATGAACATACATGCGTATTACACTCCTTTCTACTCTGTAACAGTGATTAACCTTCACAACGACTACTAGTAGTATTGTGCTGAAAACGTTAATTAGTGCTTGTAAATGTAAATGCTATGTATTATAAGATTATTATAAAATTAAGGATTTTTTGTGCATATAGTCAATGCTCAAACATGGTCGAAGATGCATGTTTTGTATCTCAGTACCAAAATCATTTTGCTTACAGAAAATGAAGAAAACCGTTTAGACATCAAAAGCTGAATTATGTGAGCACATGGTACATTTGCGAACCTATTGGGTGTCCTCCTTTACCCTCATGATGAGACTTCTCTTAGTGCTGCTGCTGCTGCTGTAGCACCAAGTCTCTTGGAAGTCTTATTGAGCTTCAAATCCAATAATGAAATAAAATATAATGACAAGTTACTACAGAACCACTGTACTGATACATATACATATCTCATGACATCATGAGAACCCAGCCCAAGCAGCTATTTTGAAAGGCAGAGATACAATACTGTTTAAACATGCTTGTGAAAGCTGAAGTATGTTAGAGAAGTTAGGAGTTTTAACAGCGATATAACTAGGAACTTAATACTGCATGTAGTGAATGACGTTGAATTTTAAGGTTTTTGCTGTATCTGTTTATCTAGTTGTTTGACTTTGTTTTGTCGTCTTGTTTCTTGTTTTTTTTTGTTTGTTTGTTTTGTTTTGTTTTTATTTTTATTATCACTATTCCCATGGGGATATTCTTGTTTCATAACACAATTCACACAATAACTATAATGAGGATTATATGAAAGCTAACCACAAGGTAATTTGATTTCTGCATTGCTATCTCAGTGACACAACAGTAAAATTCTGCACACCAACCACATAGTGATCAATACTGAATCTGCAGACATTACTACAGAGTTTATAGAATGTAAATAGAATAAATGAATAAGTGGATAATTAGAATAAAATAACATTTCTTATTGAAATAGCTGCCTCTCAGCAAATCAATAAATATATACTTTTTTGTTTGTTTGTCTGAGATTAGAGTATCTGACTTGCTTTCAGACTTCTTATGAATATATCTGAGCTCCCTGACATAGTTAAGTCTCATCAAGATACAGCAAAAAATTAGCAACATTTTTATTTAACTTTTAACTTAATAACTACTTCCCTAAATTAAGAAAAACAAAACTAAGCAGAACTTGATTTTCTAAAGCATATAAGCAGTTTGTGAAAATGATTTAATTAGCATAATTATGAATGCCAACTGGTTTAATGTTTTGAAAATGGACAGCTATCTGATTTAGGAACATGTTTTTATTAAACTGCTATGCAGATTAGATAAGCAATTGCATATCTGGGAATAAAGTTGTGTCGTGCTTCGAGTAGTGAAAATACTGAAAGAACATTACAGTAATGCTTGAATAGGATGATGAAGAAGAACCTGCTCTAAGCTGTTAAAAATATCAGTCACTAAAATGTAACAAAAGCATTAGGGCATCAAAGAGCTGGCCAACTCTCACTTACTTTCTGTACGTAGGAGTCAAAATATTTATTTATATGTAGGTTCAGAGGTATTTTGTCCATAACAATACAATGGAATTTCGTTTCAGCTTATACCTACAACTATAGTGATACAGACAAACAAAGTATTTCTTCATTTGTGTGGCCCTGAATATTGATCTCATGATCATTAGTTAGGCCATATCTTAAATAGGCTCTATACTAAATTACATGAAAAAAAAAAAAAAAAAAAAAGGAAAAAAAAAAAAAAGGAAAAATGAACAATCTCAATTATTTCACTAAAATCTTTAGGCTAGTTTTCTCTTCTCTCTGGCTAAATTTTCTCTTAACACTGTTCATACCCATGTTACAATTCTTCTTTAAAGAACATTGGAACTATCAAGTTATGTTTTGCACTATTAATAAATAAATAAATAAATAAATGGTGTATGTATCCTGGAGACTAGTGAGCTTATTTTCTTTTCTTACAGCTACTTCTCCACTTTGAATTAAGGTATTCAGAAGAACAAGTATTTAAAACTAGGCTATTGCCCTAAAATACATTATATAATATGGTCAGGTAAAAACAAAAAGGAAACTCAAAAAAACCACACATGAACAATACACAACAAATAGCTAGAAATCATATACACTCATTATGCTTTGTCTCTCCATACATTCAAAATAATGCAAGTCCTATATGAAAACATCTGAAGAATCTTTTCTTGCTAGAATACTTCAGTTGAAATAAATCAACCAAGTCCAAATGGAACTGTTTTTTCTCTAAACTTTACTTTTTTTACTTTAAGTACTGCTTACTAGAAGGCTGGCAAACTGCCCCTGAAATATCTCTACACTGCAGTGTGAAACAGATGTGGGGCTTTGTCATTTGTTCTGCATTTCCTGAGGTTGTCAGTTTGTGTGAGTTTTCTTTTTTTCTGTTTTGGCTCCCCCATACCATCTTTTTAAAACATGCATTACTTATTCAGAACTTTTTAAAAATGCATGTCACTGAGTTGAAAAACTGCCCTGAGTTCATAGCTGTGAAAATTCTATCCAGAGGATAAATTCTAAGCCTGAAGTATCTTGAACAACTTGTAGAATTCTAGGCAATCATCTATGGACATAAAATGATTAACGCTTAGCTCTATACAATAAAAAAGGATTTATTCCCGCTGTGACCACTGTGTGTGATATAAGCAGGTTCTGTGATAATGCCAAATACATAGAGGTGGAAGAGAGGAGTGCAGTGAAACTGCAGGTTTCACTCTTTCATTTTAGCCAAGCTGAGAGCAGATACATGTTTGTATCTATTTTAAAATAAGTTAAAAGTAGCTGTGCTGAACTAGGTTCTCTAAGCCACCCCTGGGATCTTTTCCTTCAGATAGGTTTTGGATGGAGAGCAGTGTTAAAACTAAAAGTTATGTTTTGGTTCTTCTTCATTTTATACAGTGTTTACATAAGATAAAATAAGAATTACTGTTATAAGATTATGCTAAATAGTGAACAAACTATGGCTAAGGTGGTAAGCATTTCAAAAACAAAAGTATATTGCAGGAAAGCATTAGAAACTTCAGAAACTTAGGTTTCTAACATGCTTTATGGATATGAAAGTTCAAGAACACAATGTAGGAGTATCATACATAACCTATTAAGCCTGCTAAGGTAACTCTGATTCCCATCATGTGTCAAGACTAAAATTTAGATTTTCTTCCTTGTGAAGTAGTGAATCCCCACAGCATCCATCTGTCTATAATACAGATTAGATCAGCAGTTGTCCTCTGTGAAAAGTATAAAATAATTTTCCCTTCACATAGCTCAGTAAAAAAGTTCCATTATCTAACCAAACTTGGAGCACGCCTCATTCACTCAAGCCACTGGCCAAGATAGTAAGATAGTGCCAGGTTAATAACAAGACAGTAATAAAAACGCTTACAGGAAATGAGAATTTTAAGTATTCCTCACCTTAAGATAATTTTGGTTTTGCACAAATACTGAACGGCTCAGTCTTCAGAGTACTCTCCATAATACTTGTCTTCACAAGACTTCTGCAAGTTAAGCTACTAGGCCATCTCTCATAAACAACAAAGCAAGAAAAAGTACTGAAGAATAGAAGTATTTACTTATCTGATTAGGAGATCTTTGTTCCTAAAGCCTTTTTTTTTTTTTTTTTTTTTTCATTAATAGTGTATCTCACTTCATCACAACTAATCTTTTAGTGTGATGCATACTAATTCAAATATAATGGCTGAAATTAAGCCAGTAACAAATATCTCATATTAATCTTATTAATATGAATATGTATGTCTAGTTTTATGTTTTGAATGTAATGCACAGTTCAATGTTTGACAAAGATGAAAATGAAATAGGAATTATAACCAATGAGGCAGAAAGAATGGTTTAATTTACAGTCAGGTAACATCTTGTTGACAACTTTCTAAGCCTCAACAAAATTTAAAGATGAAGTTGAGACATAAAAAAAAAAAAAAAAAATTTCTTGATCAAACTTAGGCCTCATGAGGTTTCATGTGGCACAAAAAGACCAACACTGACTATGAACCTAATGTCTTGTGAGCTGGATACATAAAAAGGAATCTGTGTCTTAGTAGTGGTAGTAATAGTAGAAGTAGTAGTACTAGTGGTAGTAATGGTAGTAAATACCTGTAATCTTAGTACTTCTGAAAATAAATACATCTCTGCTTTGCAGAAGGAAAATCATAATGATCTGCATAAAAATGAGAAGTCAATAAGAACCACAATTAAAAAAATGTTTTAATTTCTCTCTTTACTGGGGTTAGGTGTCTATCTGAACACCAGTACATTTCACTTTAGATGTTTCTTGTTACCATCAACTTTTTTCCTAGAGTAAAATATTGTGCTATGTAAGCTTTGAAAGTAGCATTGCATTGTAATAAAGGCTATAATTTCATCTTAAATACTTGAACACAGAGAAAATGTAAGATGTACAGAAATGTTTCAAAGCTAGGCAGTTCTTGACAAATGTATCATATGTTCCACTCAGTTTAACACAATAAATTAGTTTAATTTTCAAATTTGATATCAGAATCAGTTTTTCTGTTTTTGCATTGTGAACTTTTTCTCCAAAAGTTTTGAGAAAAAAACAACCAAACAAAAAAACCATCACTGGATGTTGTTTGAGTCCTGGCCAAAAGCACAGATAATGTGGCCCATTATTCCAAACATAAACAGAGTGCAGATATAAAGTTGTCTTTTACAGCCAGTATCTCACTATAACATAATTAAATTTGTCAACGTAACTAGAATGGCGACTGATTTTAAAATGAGTTTTTTCGAGGAAATCATTTGTTCTTTCACCTAGAAGATAAATTCATAAATAATTTCTGGTTATTTTTGTTTTTTTTTTTCTTTAACTCAGTTATATCTTTAGCATGAAAGTGTGAGCAATATAATTTACTTTTTCTCTGTTATAAAAAATCTAACAAAAATTATACATTTTTTTTAATTAATATCTGTCTGTAGCTATAGCATCAATACTTCCAATAATCAAAACCAAGCAAACTGAAAAAGTAATCCTTAATCTCATCCACAATTATCTCACTCATCATTGTTCTTTCAGTATTGCTCTTCAGTCTGTGACACATTTCCAGAGTGAACTGACTCCTACTAAAGAGACTATGAATTGTGACAGGCTATCTCATCTGAAAATCACAGCAAAGCTTCAGTAAGCCTAATTCTATGGCACTGTGCACTGCAATCTAAAGAAGCATAGATTTTTTTTTTCTGGTACTAGATCTTTATCCATTCCTTTAAGCAGTATTATTACAGTTTAGTTTAGTACCAAATCACTTACACACAAAAATGCCCTGTCAACTACAGATAAGAAATTAACTATAAAGAATTTTATTCACACATAGGTAGATACATATTGCAAACTAGGTAAATATAAACTCTTTAACTAAAAAGAGGAATTTTTACAAAGTATAGTTGAAAAATCAAACAAGTGAGAAAAATGCAGGAAAAAAAATCTTAGAACTTTTCCTGTTTACTAATAATTTCTAAGCAAAAGCTCTTTCCAAAAATTCAAATGCACAACTTGCCCTTCCCAGAGTTTTTTATCTTACATAACCATATTTTATAGGCTACAGGTTGTTACAACAAAATATATTGTAAATAATTGTACACTAGGACAAGGACTCTCTTTCAGATGCTTACAACTTTATTTTTCCCTTACTCCTTAACTAACAAACAATATCAATGTTAGGAAACAAATTTTATTTATCTGACTAGCTAGAAACAGATTTTTTTTAAAAAAAGAAAATATGAGATAGTAGTCAAGAAGAAACAGAACAAATACCACATAGCAGAATACAGTAAAAAAAAAAAAAAAAAAAAAAAAAAAAAAAAAAAAAAAAAGGAAGAGAAATCATATAATTATTGATTGTACACAATATCTCATACTATCCTTACAGCAAAAATGATGAGATATGAACTGGGTGAGTAGAAAATAAGATGAACAGAGAATTAAATAGAGCATTGTTCTCTGAACTTTTTTTTCTGACTTAAACTGGGAAACACAGAGAGAGATATTAATAATAATACCTAACAGGAGGGCTTAGATAAATAGATTAAGAATCTTGCCAAAACTTCCTTACAACAAGTTAAGAAGCAATAGCTAATGGTTACAATACAGGATGCAGGAAAAGAGAGTTACCAAGAGAACAGTCAAATATAGGAAAGGGTTTCTCAGAGCAGTGTGGAATGCCAGCCCTCTGATGCTAATATTTGGTTACACACAGTCAATACAGCATTGGACAAGATGATGTCCTAAGATCGCTTCCAACATAAATTTCTGTTTTCCAAATGGAAGGAAAATGGAAGGATAAAAGAAAGGCAATTATATATACAAAACAGTAATGCCTTTACAGTACAGGTGAGGGAATATGGTCAAGAAAAGGAGAAAGAAAAAGGGAACAACTGCTCATCAAACTAGTGTTGGTGCTCTCCTCTAGCCTAGCTTTAGTCAAAACTATGACTGTCAGTTTCAGAATGCCCTACAGAGCAATGCAAACAGGTTTAGAATCTGAGCTAAGTGCACAGTCTTCGTTACTAAGAATCACGTTTCATGATTTCCATTCAGTTCTTGAAAAGAAATGCATTCAGATATTATGTCACAAACATAACATTCACCATAAAAGATTCATAAAACATTCACCTCACACTTTCAGTCTTAACAGAAATAGATGACTACTTGCAATTCTTCATGTTAAGATTTAAATTGAAATAATGTCCAAACAACAAAATAAGTACTCAGCTCTTTTAATTAGTTCAGATGCATTTTTGTAACACTGAAATTAATTTTTATAATCTCTTTATTACAAATACCATGATCAGAGTAAGTCTTTTAACGTTATACCTTTATGGTATGGAGGTTACGTGCACACAGAAATATTGAGCAGTGTTAAAAATATAATACCACCATCAAAAGAATTTTATGTAATTTGCTGGATAGGGGAGCTCTCTGTAATTTGTCTAAGAAGTTGAGTGTATACATATGTTAATGGATTTGATTTATTGAGCTTTATTTGACAAAATGATTATTTAAGTACAGATTTGTACAGCTTCAAGTCAGAGGTGTCTTATGAGTTAAGCTCGTAAAAACAGAAGGGAACTGCCAAAACCCTTTATTGGAAATGGATGTTGAAGGTTACATGGTTTCAAGCATAGTGTTTCCTAATACTCCTTTCACAGTATGAAAAAATATAGTAAGGATTTTATTATTGAATGATTATTCAAAGAATGTGGGATAGGTGTGCGTCACTGACTCTTCATAGACCATCACTGACTACACTTGCTCTTTATACCCCACAAATGATGCCTAATAGTTTCTTCAGTACTGATTTTTACACACAATATCCTCACTGTCTAGACTGGATTACTTGCAACTTATGACTTTGCTTTGTCTATGGAAGTAGACTCCCATATTTCCTAAAAACCAAATCACAAAACTGTATGGTGCATTTATATGTCTAATATGGATCAGAAGTAGAGCTAGAATACTTGTTATAAACATTGCTCATTCTCTTCATTTTTCAGCTGAACATGAAAGCTTTCACAACTACTTTTCCCAACTTCTATTTTATCCACTTTACTCTCTTCATTCCCATTATTTTCATGTCTTTTGAGTTACACAAGATACACCTCTTTTCTGTGCCTTAGCTTAAAATTTTTCATTTTTACATACTAACACTACTGCTGTTACTTAGTCCAACCCTGGCAGATGCAAAGTCACATTTTGTGATCTTTCAAAAGTACACAACAAGTTTTCACACAGTGCCAGCTGTCTCTTTTCATTCAACTTAAATTAAACTCATCAGAAATTGTGGAAAATTCTAGGTCAGTTAGGAGTACAAAGCAGCAGGAGATGGTTAAAATATTCTGCTACCCAACTAGAGTAATTAGTGTTACCCTAACACATATTATTGAATGTACATATGGAGAACAGAGTTGCTTTTTTTTTTTTCTTTTTTTTCTTTCAGCAGTCTTTTCTTTGATGCCTGTTTTTCTTTTCTTCATTATACTGATCATCAAACTTGATACTTCTTACAAGATTTTTGGTCTTAATATCTATGTTTGCATCTTTTGTCAAGCAAATTTCAGTACATTTCATTTATAAACTATCTACTTTAAGAAATCAATAGACTATTTAGGATGTTGGAAGTTTTGTTTTGAAGTAGGTATAATCATTCTCTAGAGAATGTGGTGTAATATAATTCCAGAATGATGTGCATTAGTTAACTATTATTTTCAGATGAATATTAGAGGATTACCTTCATTTTCATTAGACCTTTAGCAAAAAATATGCAATATCAGTGAGATTACTATGCTATACCTGTTAAATAAAGACATTATTCAATGCATACATCTGATAATCTAAGCATTTACAATTTTTTAAAAAGATTTACTGAGTTATTTATATTTATCATGAAGTACAATAGAAATGCTAGAATATATTGTTTCTATTAGTAAAATAAATTTTAAAAGATAACTTTTTAACAACTTATCACTTCCTTTTGTTATCATGAACCAATATGACAGTTAATGTAATTAGTTCTATTAAGATAACCAACAGAAAAGTCTACTTATAATTGGAAAAATTAGACAAAACTTTTGTAAGCAGTTTTAAGCTTCAGTTCTTAAAGCAGTCTTTCACATCTTGTATCCAGGTGAAAAAAAAACAAATGTCTTCTGCACAAATTTTGCTTCTACTGAAACATGATATAACTGTCTGAGACAGGGAAAATGAGATCTTAACTTCAAGTTCTTAAATATTGATCTCGAGTCATATTCAAATGTAAATGTAATATTACTCAAACCAACTCAGAAAAAGAGATCCGAGTATTAAAATGAACAGGCAAAAGTATTACACGATGGCCACTCACAGGGCCATCTGGGTACAGAGAGCAGCAGGTCTCCATCTAATGCTGTCTCCTGGTCACTGCAGGGGAACCTCTGCATATACAGCGGGTATGCAGGGGGTTGTGGACATATGGCTGCTTGTGGGCAGGGGTCATTAGGGGACCTGGAGGGATCAGGAGGTGCCCAAAACAATGCACTAAACAGGTGATGCTATATGGTTTAGGGGGTATGGTGATGATAGGTTAACAATTCAACTTGATGATCTTAGTGGTCTTTTATGATTAATGATCCTATGATTCTATGATTCTGTGGTGAAAATGGAATAAATAAATTCTGTTTACTGATAACAAAATGTATAATTTCAGAGAAGATTACAACCATGAAATAAGAAGTCATACTGAGCAATAATAAAAGTTACCTAATAAAAATAAAAGTTACCTATTCACTGTATTCATCATCTCATTGACCATCATCTAAACGGTTAATTTCATCTTTTGCTCTTACTTGTAGCTATATTTTCATCCTCTTATGAAATGATCTTTTTTTCCTTTTAATTGGTGGACATCCTTTAAGCAAAAGAACATTTAATGATTTAATGACCTACTGTTTTCAGTTGTGTAGACCACAAAAGATCTTTAATAAAACACAGTTCCTCTTTCTTCCTCATCCTTCTCCCTCCCCTCCCCCCCCCCCCCCCCGGGAAAACAAAACAAAACAAAAACCACCAGGTTCACTTTTCATGTCTCCTTGAACGAGTTAAATCCACTTTTTGCCTGTCTTGCTTTGAGCATTTAGCTGTCATAGGGCAGAGCAAGGGCTTTTTCATACATTTTGAAATAATGCATTGTCTCTTTGGAGATAGCACTGTCATTTGTTTTCATTTTACCAATATGTCGTTCTTAAGATAGAAACAGATATATTAAAGAGCAAGTCCACTTTTCTGAGAAATATAATGAAACGGATAAGTTTTCTTAAATCACATTTTATATGAAACACAATCTTTTAGTATAAATAGTATGATGGATTATAAAATATATTTCAGAATTCAATACTGTCTTTTCATTAAATTATTGTGATTCCAGAAAACACAAGAGCACAAGAAAATCTTGCTACATTTTCAGCTTTATTATACAAGCTTGTGTCTATTCTACACTTTCTTCTAAGAACTAGCAATTTGAGATATTATGAATACAGAAAAATATTTTTTTCCTATTTATTTTTCTTTTGATATACACTATTGAATGCTTTCCTTTCCCCCAGTAGCATTTATACCTCTTCTACATAACTAATTTTCTATTTCACCATTATCCAAGAATAAGCAGAAAGACTTAACAAATATGTTTTTGTTTTTTTTTTTTGTGAAACTCAGTGGTCAAGAACAGATGTGTTTGGATCAGGCTTACCATTTGTCTGCACATTTGAAAGCAACTGGAGAAATATAACTAATTCTACAGACAAGTTTGGTGTTTGTACTTTTCTTTCTTTTTAGGTTCTCATTATCAAGATCTAGAGACTCAAACAAGGGAAAACTAGAGTTCAGAAACAGTTTTCTTGACTATAGTTTAGAGTTAATAAGAATCCTATATAATTTATTCACAGGATACAATAGGAAGGTGTAATGGTTGGTTTGGTCTGGTTTCTGCGAAAAGGGGGCAAAGGGACCAATGGATCCACAACCTGGGGAGGGATGGTGTGGAAAGGGAAAACACAGGGAGATGAGCCTGGACAAGCTAAACAGCAGCAACAAGCCAAATGAAAAAAAAAAAAAACACCTCAGTTTACTAAAAATAATAGTGGAATGTGAGATAATACAATATAATGTAATATGATTGAAATTGATGTCAAATAAAATGCAAAAGAGAGTTTCTGAAACTGAAGTCCTTACTCTAATTCTGTAGGCAGCCAAGGAGCAGAAAGAAAGGACAATCTCATAACTCCAAGTATGTTTTATCTTTCCCTCCAAATAGAAATTAGAAACAGAAAAATGAAGTCTTCTGGGAATTGTAGTTCATTCTTCTGTTCTGAGAACAGGAGACTGGAACTTAAGAAATATATTGACAATCCACAGAGCTGCAGCATTAACTCTTTAAATCCCAGTGCATTGCATGATGTTATGATGTGGAATACCAGTGAAATGCCATGAAACCATTACAGGAGAAATGCTTTCTTGCTGTTGTTGATCAATAGGGCATATTATATCTCTCAGAATCTTGAATTTGTACAACATCTACAAATTTTTTTAACATCTTCAGGGATGATCACCAACTTCCTGTTCAGCCTGTTCCAGTGCCTGATCACTCTTCTGGAGAAGCATTTTTCTAATATCCAACCTGCATCTCCCCTTGGTGCAACTTGAGGACATTCCCTCTAGTCCTGTCTGTCGCTAGCTACCTGAGAGAAAAGGCTAACACTCCAAATAGACACAACCTCCCTTCAGGCAGTTGAAGAGAGCTGTAAGGTTTTGCCTGAGCCTCCTCTTCTTCAGATTGAATAATCCCATTTCTCTCAGCTTCTTTGTGCTCCAGATTCTTCACCAGCACCACTACCCTTCTCTGAACACACTCCAGGGCCTTGATGTCTATCTTGTAGTGAGGTGTCCAAAACTCAACACAGTACATGAGGCATGGCCTCATCAGAGCTGTGTACAGGGGACTGATCACCTCCCTGGTCCTCCTGGCTACTGTATTTCTGATACAAACCAGGATGCCATTGGCCTTCTTGGCCACCTGGGGACAATGCTGGCTCATTCAGACAAGCATCTACCAACACGTCCAGATACACAGCCTTCAAGCCACTCTGCACAATGCATGGGGTTGTTGTGACCAAAGAGCAGGACTTCACACCTGGTCTTGTTGAACTTCATCCCATTGATCTCAACCCATTGACTGATTCAGCTCGTCCAAATCTCTGTAGGGCCTTCCTAATCTCAGACGAATGAACACTTCTCCCAGTTTGGTGTCATCTGCAAACTTACTGAGAGTGCACTCAATTCCTTCATGCAGATTATCAATAAAGATATTAAATAAGATGGGCCTGAATACCAACCCCTGTGGAACACCACTAGTGTTTCATCACCAGCTGGATTTAACTTCATTCACCACCACTCTGGTCCCAGTCATCCGGCCATTTTTTAACCCAGCAAAGACTACACCTGTCTAAGCCATGGGCTTCCAGCTTCTTCACAAGAATACTGTGGGATATCATGTCAAAGGTTTTGCTAAGGTATAGGTAGGTTACATCAACAGCCTTTCCACATCCACTAGGAGAATTACCCAGTCATTGACCACCTGCCTGCTCCTGTGCCTTTAAGACTTCCTTCTTGAGGGGCTTCTAGCCTTCCTGGATCCCTCTGCTCATCATGACTGACTCCCAAGAAACTCTCCCTACTAGTATCTTGAACAGTTCAGAGTCTGCCCGCCAGCAATCTGAGGTAGCAATTTTGCTGGTCTTCTCCTGACTTCACCAAGAATAATTTCTTTGTCACTCTGTCCAAGACAGCTCCTGACCTCCACATCTCCCAGCAGTCTTCTCTGTTTGTGAACAGCATTTCTAGTGGGACATCATCTCACCTAGTAGGCTCTCTTCCCAACTGTATCAGGAAGTTATCTTCCATAAAATCCAGAAACCTTCTAGGCTGCTTCTTCCATGCTGTGTTTTATTTCCAGTATATACTGGGGAAGTTGAAGTCCCCCACGAGAACAAGGGCTGGCAATTGCATGACTCCTTTCAGTTGCTCATGGCATGCCTTGTCTGTCTCTTCATCCTGATTAATTGGTCCATAACAGAAATCCACCAGGATGTCCATTGTGTTGGCCTTCCCCCTTATTCTTATCCACAGGGACTCAACCTTATCATTACCAGCCCTGAGGTCAACAACATCAAAACACTCCCTAACATAGAGAGCCACACCACCACCCCTCCTTCCTTGCCTATCCCTTCTGAAGAGCTTATAGCCATCAGTTGCAGCACTCTAGTTATGGAAGCTATCCCACCATGTTTCTGTAATGGCAACTAAGTCATAGTTTGCCTGCAGCACAGTGGCCTCCAGCTCCTCTTTTCTGTTGCCCATGCTGCATGCATTGGTGCAGATGCACTTCAGCTGAGCCCCTTTTCTCACCCCTGACCCTGTCATTGTTCCCTCAGGTTCATTCCAAGTGAGCCTCATTTTATCCCCTTCCTTTTTCATTCAATTTCCATGCATTTCTCATATTCAAAGCAGCACATTCTCTGTATGTGGAATGCAGGAATGTATGAATAAGAAAATAGGAAAAATCTCCTATGCTTCTAAAATCTTCTTAGTGTAGTATTCCTTAGAATGTAGTATACAACTAGCTATTGCAAAGCAGGTCTCTTATAGTTGTCTCAGCTAGAATTGTGTGAACAGACTGAAAATTAGGAGCAAAGATAATAGCTCTTTTTTTTTTTTTCTTTTTTTTTTCTTTTTTTTTGTTAAAGTAAAAAGAGAGATAGCACTTTGTTACATCAAGCAATGAGCAAACAAAGAAAAGAGGATGTATTTCACCATTAACACTTCTGTGAAAATATAGCCCTTTATTTTTTTTGCCTTAACCAACAACATTTTGTGAATTTAGATCAAATTAAATGATTAAATAAACAAAACTCCATTTTATGAAGGTCAGCCTTAACCAAACAACAACAACAACAATAACAACAAAATGTTTTATCAAGTTCCAATTTTGTAAGCATCACAGAACTGAGAGGAAAAAAAAAAAAATGCAGAGCAGAACAAATTTTATTTTTGGAAAGTCATCAGTCATCTTTACTGTTGCAGATTGTTTTTCTTCAAAAAGCAGTGCCTAGACCATGCTTTAACATACAAAATATCTCAGAGTTAGAAAACATGCTGAGGCTCAGCCAAGACCCATATTTTCAGAAATATACTGAGCTAGCCACTAAGATTACTTTGCAGCTAGACAAGAGGAAGAAAGGGAGATGAAACAGTAATATTTATCCTCTGTAGCTCATTTAAATCAGTTAGCAGACTTTGAATGGAGGCTGTATTGCGCTATTACCTCTGCTGTTTACAGTGCAACGTAAATATCCTTCTTCAGCATTGGAAGAGCACACACTCAAGGGTATTTTAGCCTAGGCCTGCAAGATATCATCCTTGCTGAAAAGAACATTTCTTAGGGACTCAGTTGCTTTTCTAGCCAGAACTCCTGGGACTCATTAATCAGCTTAAAATTCAAATGATAGGAAATGCACTACTTCAGCTAACATCAGGATATGAGACTGTTTTATATACAGAAAAAAAATGTATTACCTCCAACCTTTCTTCAGATTTTCCCCAAAGTCAAGAGAAATTCAGCTTCTGCTAGTGATCAAGTTAATTTAAGCAAAAATTAGGATGTAAAATAAAGAAAATCAGTAATAAATAATGCATTAACTTATTTTCTATAGTACTATTAAGTATGATAGGATTAGTTATACAGATGAGGTAATAACTGTATAGGGCAGGAGTAGGCAATTAGTCAGAGCTCCAGCTGTAGCAAGAAAATCTACCATTTACTCCAAAATTAAAAGTTTTAATGAACATGTTTTCTGAATGTACACTAAAAGGAAAAACAAAACTACTTTCCAAGAAATAGGGGACAGAAAGTGTTTTCCTTTTGGAAATAAATAATCTATGACACTCTACTTGTGTTATATATTTTTAAGATATCTGTCTCAGTAATCTATAAACACAAACATTCTTGTTTGCCTTTTATACTCCATGGTTCTCTTTCCCTACAAGATCATCTGCTCCCGTGTTGACATCATAAAGATAAATCCCAGCAGTGCATTGTTTCTTTTCTTTTGCTTGCACAGCAAATAAGAATTAAAGAAAGATGGAAGAGAAGATTTCTTATTGCTATCATTGTACAAAAAACACTGTGGTGTTAAAATTTCTGAAGACCATTGTCCTGAAAGATGTTGGGTTTTGTTGTTGTTAACTAACTGTGAGTCTTGCAAGGAATCTTGTCAATATATTTACAGATAATAAAAAAATCCTAAAAAGTACCTTTAAGAGAACAGCAGCTTCTCAGAAGATAATAATCCTTTTCTAGTTAGTGAGGACAAGTTGTTTTCAAATTCTAACCAGTAAACTTGGAGAAAGTAGATATCAATTGAAAAAGTTGATAACACTTTTGATAACAGATTCTGGAAAAAATATTGTTAATCTATTTTCAATACTTCCATATAAGATATCAACAGTTCGTGTACTTCTCCCCACATAACAAATAATCAGAGTCAATTGTAATGAAAAGAGAGTATTTGTCGGAGGGAAGAAAGTGATTATTTTTATACATAATTTGGTATGCAATGAATTTAAGTAAGTGAATGAAAAATAGTTAACATTAATAAAAATATTATTCAGTAATCTTGATGTAAGTTTACTGTAGTAGTGCTAAAACACAAACTGGCATTAAATATATATATATGTAAAACTAAGTAATCCATTCATAATAAATAAATTTCTACCATTTTCAGTGGAAGAATATCTGAACAATGCTTTCTTATAACTACTGGTTATAGAAATTTCCCAGTTTCTCTTTTAAACTAGAATTTAGTGAAACCTGTTGAAAGTGAATATTTGGTGACAAAATATTTGCATGAAACCAATGACTCTTGTCCATTAGAACTGGCTAAATTTTATACTTTAGGTTAAGTTTCCTGAAGGGAAGTCTCAGATTATGTGTTTTCATGTGCATATTTAAATTAGTTTATTAGAATTTGTATTTGAAAAAAAAAAAAAAAAAAGTTAGTATGTGGAAGAATATAAGTGGATCCACTAGAAAGTTACAGGTAACAAAGCAGTTTGGCTATTAATGTCCTATCCTGCTGTAAATGTATGGTGGGGACACACATCAGAGAAAGAACAAATAATGTTACTAAAAAGCTTCTGTGACAGACTGAATTACATTGACATTCACAGTACTAGAAAATTATGGATAAATTAAGGTTATTATCTCTCAGTCATTTCTGTAAGTAGTTCTAAATTAAAATTGTAGAAAAGGATCTGTGTAGGTTATCTTTGAGAATGAGTGTCACAGAAGCCACAAAAGTGTTTAGAAAGTGCTGCCATAGAAAGACTTTTGTTTCTCTCTTCTTCCTCCCACAGTAAAGTGAAGCATTGAAGACTACAGTATTAGTCTAAACATCCCTAGAGGGAAGTGAAAAGAAAAGGAATTTGAGGCTCAGATTTATGGAGCAATTCAGTATGGAATTCAGGAGACAATTCATTTTTCCCGGAACCTGAAATTTGGAAAGGTCAAACTTATTTTTGCTATTTATTTTTCTTAAGAAATAAACAGTTTTATCATCACACTAGAAAATGTTTCTTCATTGTTATCTTTCATGAGAATCTACTGTCCTGTTAATTTGTATAATTTTCTGAAAGAACAGCTGGAAAAAGTAGAGGGAACAATGGAAATCTGAGCATCTAGGAAGTTGGAGTCCATATGCTTGAAACAAACTCCTTAGAGATCAGTTATACCTCATAAACACTGCTTTGCTGATTATTTCCCGAAGTGCTGACAACATATCCTGATAAAACCTTTTCACAATTCAATTAAATGTCTCTCACATTTTGGTGTATTTATTATTAGATTCCTCTCATCAGAAGTTCTCAAAGCATAAAAGAACACACACACACAAACAAAAACAAAAACAAACAAAAACACACAAAAAACAAGGATTTCCATCAGATTTTGAACTATATTACAGAGTGATGCTAGAATATTCATCCACCATCACAAACATATTTGTTGCATGTGAAAACTGAAAATATTTAAGCCTACTATTAGATTGACCTAAAAGGCTGCTATGTCATCCAGATAGTTACTGGAGAAATAAAAACCTTTAACCCTAAAGAAAAGAATAATTTTGAAATAAATTCGATTGCTAATTCTGACACATAAAATGTGTAACTAATTATGCAATCTTTTCATGGTTTTTAATAATTGTTAAGAGCATAATACTAGGGATATTTATTTAAAATTCCAATTAAACACATAAAAATATAAGGTTATGAATTTTCTCATATCTGATCACGACTATAGCATACTTGAAGGTGATGTGTTATGCATAGTTAGCACACACACTGTACAGGCCTGTGCACTGTAAAAATTCATAACATTCTTCATATTAACACTCAGTGCACAACCATGTTTATTGCTGTAGGTGTAGTTTTTGATGCCTCTTTTGTCTTGCTTGCTTTTCCTAACAAAGAATACATGGTGTTTGTTGTTCAGATGTTCTTCATCTTATCATCTTGTGGCAAGGTGCTCAAATGGCCAGTCCCCAAATTGTGATAAGTTTTTGATGTCTAAAGGAATTTTGAAGCTATACTTTTAGTTAGTATTATTTATTCCAACCACTCTTTGCTGTTCATTAACATCACACTTGGGATATGCCTTTTGCCATGATGAAACACATCTGATCATTGTACCAGGGACCTTGGCTGAAGCATCTGGGTGGACAAGCTTTTTCACACTGAGAGACAAAAATAATTCACAATGTTATTTTACTGATGGTTTTTACTCTTCACTTGCTGACTTCCATTTCACCTAGCTTTTACTTCAGATACACAAATAACATTTTCATCCTTTTCATGACACTTACAATCTGATAGACTTCAGGTATCTTTTATCAACACTTAAATTCTGGTTTTAGTCTATTATTTTATCATACAGAAACCTCAGTGTAGCCCTAATCATCTTCTTTACTCTTTCAACTTCTGCTGTATAATTTTTGAACCAAAGAATTTGAATTGTTCAGAGTAATGCATGTACAACACAAATTTGAAAGAGAAATTCCAATTAAAAAACAAACTTCACCATGAAAACAGTCAAAAACTGGAGCAGATTGCACAAACATTCTGTGCATTCCTTAGAGAATGGAGGACCTGTTGAGTTAAAGCTGTGAATGACCTGGCATAATCATAAAGTTATCATCTCTATTCTGAACAGGATGATTCACTTGCAATCAGAATTACTGCGTGATTCTATCCTAGTCATCAGAAGCAACACTTATTTCATTCCAATCCTAAAACATCACTAGAATTTTGCTCACATTTCATGGACACTTCTGAATCAATAATATATTTATTTTGATGGAAATTAAAACAGATACAAAGTGCACAATAACATTATTTGAGATAACAAATTATTGTGTTGCAAGAAAAAGGTTGTCTTCTTCTCTGGCCTGATTCTGGAAGTTCCACTCTTCAGCTTAGTGCTGAGATATAGAAGTCAACATTGATTTTGTCCAGGTTTCAGGAAATCCAGAGTGATCATCCATTTCCTATCCCAATAAACAGTGCACATCACTTTACCTGCTTAGGGCTGTCTCTTGAACTTTTTCTTAGACGCTGAATTCACATCTTTCCACTCCATGAACTACCATTTTGACTCTGGCCCATAGTGGTGACATTACATCTTGTCACTAGTAACATTATGATCCAGGAAACTGTCACCTTCAGCTTTTTATTGGTTCAATTGTCCCTGACAAACATGCATATGGTGTTCTCTTGTTTCCGTGTGAGAATTTGTGGGACCCATCTGGGACAAATTTTGTAATATTCTAATGTTGACACCATCATCTCCAATGATGGTGATCCAAAGCTGATATTCATCTATGTACATACAGTTCCGTGGTCATAATCTGCTGATTCTCATGGATGAGTTAATTGAGACTCTCTTTATTTTGTGGTGTGATAGCTGTAGATGGCAATACAGAATGTGGCTTGTCTTTCATGTCACTGCTGCGACTGTTGAAATACACCACCCACTACCTCATGGTGCTCACTTCCAACAAACATCAGTGAATGTCAGTGTGTGCCATTTGTTCTACCTGAAGGAATTCAGTGGTACATCTCTGGTATGTTGTATTGTCAGACTGGCCCTCTACTGCCATCTGTTTCACAAAAATAAACAAACAAACAAACAAACAGACAGACAGACAGATAGATAGATAGATAATGGAATATTGGTGGGAAGGTTCAATTCTACTGCCATACCACCACCTGTCTCTGACATTGTGGGCCAACGTAGTAAAGTAGGAGAGATTACTTTCAGAGCAGCCCTCAAATAATTTATGAATACAGCTTACAGTTCCCAGCAGATATCTTTATCTGTTAGATAACTTTAAGCATTCAATGCATTTGAGTCACATCTATTAATCAGCCTAATATATGCAATTACTGACTTCTATAATTTTTTTTAGGTTCTTGAAAAGCCTGTGTTGAGAGACAATAATTCTTTCTCTGTTCACTACTTTCAGTATTACTACAGTCTAGTTCAATTTGCTAGACATAGGTGTCACACTTATTTACCAATGATGTCATTGAATGTGCCAAGTTACTCTTCACAAAAACAAACAAACAGAAACAAACAAACAAACAAACAAACGAAACCTTTGTCCTTTCTGTTCCTCCAGGAAAGAAATTGATTTAATGAAGAAGCTAAACTTCTTCATTGGTATTTAAACTGTTTCAGTGCTGAATCTCATTAGAATCCTTGGGTAAATAGTAATGGGCCCAAAATAATTTCTTACACTTAACTTTCTACATCACATTAAAACAAGGCATAAACCCTCATACATCATTAAAAAACAAATGGAGAAGGTCTTATTAGGAATATTTATCTTCTCTGAAACTTCATTTTATTCCTTGAATGCTTGTTTAGCCATTGGTGTTTTTAGCTTTCTCCTCCATACATCTTTGGAAAAGCTTTTTTTTTTTTTTCTCTTCTGCATGCAAGCCTCAAACACTATTCTATTTTAAACTGCTCATATTCTAACTGACACAATATCAAGAGAACAAATTTCTGAATACTTCAAACATTCAAATGTTTTCCTAGGCTGTTCTACAGAATTTACCACAAGAGAACACATCGATTTCCAGTCTTAAATATGACAGGGAACAAAAATAATGGGGGAGCAGGGAAGGTTTTAAAAGTTACTTTGCAGAATATTTCATTACCTGCAAATGTAAGAATGCAATTTGAATAACTTTTAGTTAGTCTACAAACTGCAAGTCATGCATGAACAAGAAACTGTGTAATCAATTTCTACATAGAAGAAGGAGCAAGGGTTTGTCTTTGAAGTTTCCTCCTCGCTCCAGAAAATCATAAATCATAATGTAAGTGATCCTCTCTTACAGAAATAGGCAGAAGAGCGGAGAGGTAGAAAAAATGAAAGTGTCTCCTGTTTAACATAAATATTAAGTATTCCAGTTTGTACTTATTGCCTCTTGGCAGAAGTTTAGCTCTTGCTCATTTTCCCCCTTCAGTTTTTTACAGGCATTAATAGCATATCTCACATCCCAATCTCTCTCTATTCCAGGCTGAGAAGTCCTAGCTCTTTTAGCATTTTGTCGTATGTGAGATATCGCAGTCTCTTAATGTTGCTTTGTTAGACTCAATCAGTTAGTTCCCTGTCTCCACCCAAATATCTTCCTTGTTAAGTACAAGGTCCAGCAGAGCAGGTTTTCCTATCAGATCTCTGATCAATTATGTAATAAAGTTGTTAACAAAGAACTTCAGAATCCTCTTTGCTTTCCTGGACCCTATATTGTACTTCCAGCAGATTGATCAACATATCCCACAAAGGCCAAGGCCTGGAAACATGAGGCTCCTTATTAGAATTCAGTAAAGCTCTGTTTTTCTCCTTTGTCTCCTCTGTTCGTATAAATGGCAATTCCTCTCTTTCCCTTTCTGATCTATTTTTCCTATATTTTCTGCTTTGTTGTTTGCAAGTCCATTCAATAACAAGGCTGATTGTGTACTCAAGACAAGCAGGGGCAGAGAGAACATGAATACAGTCAGACACGTAGACTGCAGGAGATTGCATTTAGCAGCACCCACGGGTAACCAGATCTCAGATAAAGTGTACGTACAGATGTCAATGTTCTGCTCTTCATCTCTGGTAAGTTTACCAGTGAAACCACACTTCCCTTTATTGCTGTGATTCACAAGCGCAGTCATAATTCATGTGAGCGTTAGTACAGGCCTTCAGCCTAATACTAAATTCCAGACCCTGAGCTTACTTAGCAATTGAGTTTCCTCCTCTGGCCTACTTAAAGTATACTAGTGAATTGCACATACACATTGAGACAAATTCATTAAGTAAAAAACAAATACACCTAGATTTTTCTAGTTGCCAGTATTTCAGACACATTCCCTGGATTTTCCAGTTGCTGACACAGACCAAAGAGCCCTGCAACCTGCAACTCCTTCTGAAATTGATGGCACCCATGCCATTCTTCCATGCCAGTTCATCTTGTTGCTTACACATATGCATACAGCCCTGTGACTAATGTCCTTTTGCCCATTTTCTGGCACTTTTAACTTTCGCAGCATGTGCCTTGGTTCCTCTTGGTTCTAGCATCTGGGTCTATCTAGGGCTTGTAGGCATTCCTCAGTTGTTCACCCTCCACACTCCTATTACATAACTCCCTCTCCATTTGAAGGTACCTAAACCTATACATCCCATGAGTTACAGATCTTTCTCCAATTGCTGACACTTAGTCATATATAGAAAAAGTGACATTACACAGAAAAATGTAAAGTAATGATTTTTAGTAAGAAGATTGCAATGATCAGGTGTTGGGCTTAGTTTGGCAAACACACTGACTGACAGTTTATTTACACATGATCTATCCCTTGTATTCACCCTTCTTTCTATTTTTTCTACAGTTCTTCTCTGCTCTGACCCACATCTTTTCCCCCCTTTGATCACTCCCCTAAACATCCTACAATATGATTTTTCACTGGCCCAGTGTCCCTCCTTAAGGATCACATCATACTCATGTTAGTCTTGATTCACCCTTTTTACCATTTAGAAAGTTCAAGCTGACCTGCTTCAAGGCTAGGCTATGCCTGAGTTGTTTTGTTAATGGTCTATCTGTCAATGGCTGAAGAGTTCAGGTCTTCATTACTGCATCTGTCATCACCTGCTTCTTAGGTCTGTATATCCACATGTTTAATTCATCACTTTCTTTTTTACTCATTATTTCATTTATGCTGCAGTCCTTAAATAGAGAACTTAATGAGGCAGAAGCTCTCATATTCCACTTACCATAAGTTCAGAGGAATCCTGAGGCCTAGAACTGCCAGGACTAATAATGTAAAGCCATGTTTGCCAGACTTCAGTAGCACACCATCAGGAGCTGCAAGAACTTCTTCTTAAGGGCAAGCAAGCCTTGAGCCAAGGTTGACCCTGGCACTCAAAGTATTCTAGCTGATGGAATATGGTCCTGTGGGCTCTGAGCACAGCAGAGATCCTTGAGCTAGTAATGGGGGCTATAGACAGCCTGAACATAGAAAGCAATAATACTGGAATGTCAGAGTTCCAGAGGATCAGGAGCAAGACAGGGTCAGAAAAAAAAGAATGTGGTCAAGGCTGCAACATGAGTGCTAAGTCCATCCAGTAGACCGAACCTGAGACAAGGTGCAACACAGGACTAAGGTGCCCATCCAGAAGACAAGCTACCAGCAATACAGGGCCAGGAGTCATGATTAAAAGCAGAGCTGAGCACAGGTACTCCTATTGCTCAGAACAAGTGTGGGTAGCTATCTTTGATCTTAAATCAGTCTCTGGGACAGAGAGTGTGGGTGAGGTAGGTCTCTTATGATGATCAGTCATGCAGATGTGTTCATGTCCTCAGAGCTTTGATGTGTTCAGTCTGAAATCCTGTCAGTTCACTCATTCATAAAAATAAGAAAATGTGATAATTTTTTATTTATTTATTTGTTTATTTATTTATTTTTATCAGTATTACTGCTGAGTGCTCAAAACTACTCTCCAGGAATTGTTCAGATTTATTGCCATTTTTATATCTATATGACCGTATGTGTAAATTAACTCACATAAAAATTTTTAGATTTTCTTCATTAAAAAGATTAAGTCATTTTTAAAAGAGATAAGGATTAATTTAATTTTTTAACACTGCAAACCAATGTGTGTCCCTTTTGTATGAGTCTGTACTCTTCAGAGAACTGCTATTCTTGAAATCAATCCACGATGAAGACATGATATTTATCAAGCAGCAATACAAAAATAATCAGAGGTTAGTAATACAACAGGATTCATTCTATTTAACTATTTTGTTTGTTATGAAAACAAATAAATAAACAAAATAAACAAACAAACTTGCTTTTCAAAGCACTTTGTCCAAATTACTAGGACTTTGATGTCTGCTGTAATTTTATTTTGGATTTATTTTTAATTACAATTTCATTCACTTAAGGTCTGTAGAAAATTCTAACTTGAAAAGGTTTCCTCTCTGTTCAGCAAAGCATCTGTCATTCATTGGAACCTGTAGAAAATATTCACTTTAATCCACTGTGCTTTTATTGTCAGCTTCTGAAATGCAAGTGATATAGACTGAGAATTTTTTTTTTCCTATATTTCATGTGTATTTATTTCAGGTGCTTAGAGCATGAATAATTTTGCAGTTCTAAGATGCTCTTCTTTACTCAAGAAAATGGCAGGATACAAACAAATTTTTCAATAGAAATTTCTCACACAGAAATAAAAGCTAAGTTAAAGTTTATATGCAAATAAGATGCAATATTCTCCAACATCAAGCAGACCTTTTTCTTCAAACAACTGTGAGCATCAGTTATCACACAGTTTTCAGTTAATTTTACAATGTAATTTTTAATTACTTACTTACATTATATTTTTGTGTGCTTCCATTTATATTTTCCATTTACTTGTTTGAACAAAATGTAATCTTGTGCAGAATGGAGCAAGGGCCTTAATATTTTCATGTTAAGAAAGATTTAGAAAATAAAACAATCTTCTTCTTCATCCTTTGAAATGTTGTTTATTGGAGATTATCAAGATTATTTTTGGAGAAGAATAAATTGATTATCAAATCAGTTTATAATACAGCACATATATGAGCATATATATGAACATTCAGATACGTGTACGTATGCAAGAAGGCATAGTAGAAATAGCAGAAATTCCAGAAGAATAGTCCCAGAAGCAGACTGCTAATCAACAATATTCTGCAAATTTGCAAATACTTTGGAGTGTCTAATGAGTTAGCGTGAACTCTAATAGAGGATCAAATTCTGTTACTGCACCTACAATCTCTCAGGTGAATCAGTACACAAAAATATTTATACCTACATGCTGTCTTGCTCTAATATATAGGAGGGAGAGGAAGTTCTTTGATATATGTGAGATGTGTAACCCGATGTGAGATTAAGAAAACCAAATGTTGTTATGACCAGCTTATTACAAATCTTTATCAGAGAGATGGGGAAGGGGAGGCCAGCGGCTATTATGAATTAGGGTGATGGGGAAGGGAAAGTGGGCTATAGGAAAGATAGATAGGAAAGAAGCAAGCATTTCATAAAGCGGGGATAGTCACCACCAAGATCCAACAGCATCCCATTGCACGCCATTTTGATGGTCCGAGGCAAAAGCCTAGGGGGAGAGCAGCAGCAGTGTGGCCAGCCTTAGGCAACAAGCAGGTTCAGTGACAGGGTAAGTCCAGAAGAAAGGGGCAGGTCTTAGGTAGCAGGCTCAGGAGAGCACATCAGCATGCAGGCATCGTGTTGTGAAACATCTGATGTCAGATACATATCCTCATAGTTGTTGGTCCCTTTTTTATCCTTCTTCTACCAATGTGGCATTCCTTGGTTCTTGGGTAAGAGTCATGTGCAGTAGCCTCTGAGACGGCTGTCTCCCTTGAGATAAGCCCACAAAAAAGTCTGCTTCCTGGACATTAATCTGTGGCTTATCTCCCCTTGCCCCTGGCCTGTGAATCTTCAGACAAAAATTTCACCATATTTGACCAGGACTTGCCTGGACTTGCCCATCTGTGTCCCTCAGACATAGGATTTCTCAACTCTTGCCCAGGACGTGTCCATCAGTGTTCCTAAGCAAGCTTTGAGGCAATGGTGAAAAGAATATCTTACTTATGCATACATTATCATTGGGGAAAACAAAACAAAACAAAATTGCTATGAAATACATGAGTAACATATTTTTTCATTTCCTTTTTTTTTTTTTTTTTTTTAATGAACATTTCTATATGATTTTTCTTCACATTTCAATTATTAATCTTAAAAGTTCCATTAAGTAATCAAATACAGACACATCTGGACTATTCAGAGCTGACTAGTGCAAATATTTAAATATCAATAGATTCTCAAAAACAATGTGTATGTATATACATATAAGTTGCCTATTCCATTTTCCCTTCTTATGTCATTATTATTAGATAAAAAAAGTGAATAAATCACAGAATCATAGAATCACTGAATCACAGAATCATAGGGGCTGGAAGGGACCTCCAGAGATCATCAAGTCCAATCCCCCTGCCAAAGCAGGTTCCCTACACCAGGTTGCATTGGTAGGCGTCCAGGCAGGTCTTGAATATCTCCAGAGAAGGATACTCCACAACCCCCCTGGGCAGCCTGTTCCAGTGCTCTGTCACCTTCACTGTGAAGAAGTTCCTTCACATACTGTTGTGCAACTTTCTATGCTCCAGTTTGTCAGCCGCTCCTCCCAGTTTTGAATCCTCGGCCTACTTACTGAGGGTGGACACTATCCCCTCATCAAGGTCGTTGATGAAGATGTCAAACAAGACCGGTCCCAGCACCGACCCCTGGAGAGCACTGCTATTCCCTGGAGAGCACTGCTATTCAACCAGACTGCACCACCGAGCACAACCCCCTGAGCACAGCCAGTCAGCCAGTTCTCAACCCACCTGTGAGAACCCTTCTTTGTTTTCTGGCTCAAAGCTTGCTTCCTGAGGTATTTCTTGTGATAAGACTCTGACTGATTTATGGAGGAGGCAAGTGATGGGTGCTACCCTGTGACAATCAACATCACTTTGTGGACATTTGAAAGCACCTTCCTTCAGAGCTGCTTGTCTCCGGAAGAGAGTACTCAGGAGTGTTTACTGGCGGAAGATCTGGCCTGTGACTAAATAGCTCCAGCTTGGTATGGGAAAACTGGGGAATGATACCATCGTGTCCTGTGAAAAACAGGATGCAGGTGGGCATCCCTGCTCCCTCTTATCTGCTGGCAAGGCCCGGAAAATGGGAACAAAGGAATTTCTGCTGAGATCTCAAAGCCAGAAGCTGCCACTCCAAGGAGAGCTGACTCAACTACTTTGGATTCAAGCTGTCATTCCAAAGAAAGCTGACTCGACCACTTTGGACTTATAAATAAGATTGTACTACCATTGGACATTGTCGCCGTGGTCG
Source organism: Alectoris magna (assembly GCA_030625065.1). Taxonomy (NCBI): domain Eukaryota; kingdom Metazoa; phylum Chordata; class Aves; order Galliformes; family Phasianidae; genus Alectoris; species Alectoris magna. The sequence continues at coordinate 38,636,328 of CM060560.1, forward strand.
CCATGGTCGCCGTGGCCACTGTCATCATCAACGGAACAACAATGCCTGACGACCCACCACTACTGAAGATCAATGACTGAACTAGAAACCACGCTGGATCCATGGTGGTGACTATCTCCCTCTTGCTTCCTATAAAGACTCCTTGCTCCTGTTTCCTATCTTTACTATCGCCTGCCTTCCCTTCCCCATCACCCTACATCATAATAGTGTCCGTCCTCCCCTTCCCCATCTCCTTGATTAAGATTTGTAATAAATTGGTCGGACCAACATTTGAACCGTTGTTTCTTAATCTCATGCCGGGTATACATATATCAAAGAACCTCCTCTCCCTCCTATAAATTGGAGCGAGACACCACCTCACTGTCTACTCATCGATCCCACACTTCATCGATTCAAATCATCTGCTTAAATCTGTAATTCTAGTCACCCTTGGACATCAGTTACAAATTATGTGTGTTAATACAATGTTATTCATATGCTAGTAGGGATAGATTGATATATGTTTAGCAACTGTAAGGAACTGGTCTAATATGATAGATTCAAGTATATCTGATAAGCTTGAAATTGCAGGACCAGAATTGTATGGATGTATGAATGTTACTGAACCATGTTTACAGTGATATAATAAAAAGAAAAAAAAGAAAGATACAAATGGACAATTTGAAAATAGTGGAATTTTTGTGGCATTCAAAATATTGCAGTTTTCATTTTATGTTTAGCAGAAATGTATTGTGACACTTGTACAACCTTGCTACTTTTATTCTTCAGCTTTTGAATACTTACAACACCATGATTTATTATCTGCTACCAGTTGTTCTGGAAAGTAATTCTCAAACCATTTAATTTCTTTCATTAGCTCTTCCCCTTGTTTCTCTCCTTCACCCTTAATCTCCCTCAGTAACCTCTCCTTTTAATTTTCTTTTCCTCGTTAAACATTGTATTCAGAATGTCCTCTACAGTTGCAAGAGCAAAATCCCCAGGCACTCACCTTCTTCAATAAAGCCAATTCTTCAATAAAACTTCACTTGTGAAGAGTGTAACTATCTCAGCATGTTATTAGTCAGTGTTGAGAAAAAGAAATGCTGCAGCGCTAAATGGAGTCATTAAAATAGTGACAACACTGAGTGTTTGAGGAAGCTGAAGTTTCCTATTTACTAGTCTAACAGGTATGTTAGGGCCATCTCTCTTTTGAGAAGATAAAAAGAAAATATTCAGAATTTGTCTGTTTTCACTCTTCTCCATTGCACTTCTTGAACCCTGATTTAATTCTCCTTCTTCCACTGCTGGAAAACTGAAGTCTGCTTCACATTCCAGTGTGTTTTAACATTGACTTCAATGAGCTGTTCGTATAAGATTCTCCAAGAAGGAAGTGATTCTGTGCTGAACAAAATGCTCTTTGTTTCCAAGAATGTTAAGTGTACCAAGTCTAGTGTCTGCTTGCTCAGTGCCTTGTTGCAATGGTCAAGCATGTCCAAACTATGGTGCACGGGCTGCGTTCAGTCCAGCTCATCTCAGACTGCAGTCCTGGTCCTCTGCTGTCATTCATCACGGTGGCAGCTCTACCCCACTGAGTGGCTCAGCAAGGACCAGGACACAGGGCAGGCACAGTGCAATGCTGAGAAATAATGTGTCACTATGCTTAATTTGAAAGGAAATCAGGTTAGTTTTCAAAGATTAAAATTTGAAAAGACATAATATGCAGAAACATGCCATCAAATTCGATGTATATGAAGGAATGCTTCATAAAGACAAAACAGTGGAACTGAAAAAAGTCTGTCATCTCAACAAAATATTTTTTTAGAAGCTAAAACTCAAATGGTATCTTTTATAAAAACTAGTTATATAGTTTTATATAGTCAGATAGCAAATCTGACTGCAAAAAATTCAAAACCATTTACTGATGGTGAGTTGTTAAGAAGGACAGATATAATGTTTCTTAACTAAAAAAGCAAGCAAACAAACAAACAATAAAACCCACAGTGTTTTCTAGAAACAGTTTGTTTCACTAGACATAGCCAAGTGAACTGAAGAAATAGGAAAATCTATTGGAAAAAAAAAAAAAAATGGAGAGCAAACTACTGATTTCAATTTTTTTTTTGCTTTGGTGGTAGATGAACTTACTGATGTTACAGATATGGCTCAACTTTCTATATTCATTAGAAGTATTTAGAATGAATAAAATGTCACTGAAAAAAATGGCTTCTTTGATGCCATTGAAAGACACATCTCTTGCTTTGGATGAAGCAGAAAAAAAAAAAAAAAGTTATAGCAATTTTTTTAACCTTTGCCAATGTAGCTGGTATAGCTACTGGTGCTGCCCCAGTGACAATCGGTAAAAAAGAGATGTGTACAATTAATAGAAGTTGATGCAATTACCACCAGTTACTCACATTTGATGAAGTATCACTGCATCAGAAATCAAGAACGTATATATGCAGAAGCTTTCAAAATAGATAATGTCATGCAAATCATCATCAAAGTTGTGAATTTCATGAAGTCCATGTGACCAAATCATCACAAATTCTAGGAGTTCATTAAAAGTATGGATGCCGATTATAGGATCATCATTCACTTTTCTGAAGAAAGGTATTCACGCTGTGGTAAAAAGCTAGAAAGACTTTGCAAAGTTACATCAAGTCTTTTATGGAATCAAAAGGAAAATTTGTACCAGAAAATTAAGATTAAAAATTTAGTATTTTTGGTGGATTTGACTGCTCATTTAAATGAGTTTAATATTCATCTCCAAGGTGAAAAAGATGTTACATATACTATATTGCAGACAACAACAGTGTTTGAAATGAATCTTAAACTGGCATGCTGAAGTTACAGCAAGTAAGTTCATGCATTTTGATACATTAGCTAACAGAGTCCTGTGAAAAGTGAAAAATATGCAGTTATGCTTTGGATTTTGATAAAGAAATTTGAGTATAGGTTTCAAGATATTTAAAAAAATAAGAAATATATATATGTTTGTGTCTCTATTTTTGATCAGCATTAATATGTTACCTGCAAATTTTAGAATGGATTGTATAGAGTTGAAATCAAATATTCAACTCAAAGAAAAAAATGGTCACGCCCGTTTACCAGACTTTCATAAGTCTATTTTACTAGACAAAAATATCCCTCGCTTCACACTCAAGCCTCATTCATCTCAACAATTTTTGGCAGTATATACATTTGTGAACAAATATTGTTAGGGACAAAGCACAGAAAGGGTAATATTTCAACAAAAGTCTCTCTGATGAACACCTAGAGAACTCACTAGGAACAGCAACCACTCCCATCTAACCAGACTGATGCATTAGATTGACAAAAACACAGTCAAAGATTCCACTAGTTTTATGTTTTTGTTGTTTTGGTTTTTTCGTTTGTTTGGTTGTTGTTGTTGTTTACATTTTAATAAAAATACGTAAAACTAAGTTTTGCTACTTGTATACATTAAATTTATTTTATATTTTATACGCAGTCCATGGCAATTCCTGTTGGCTCAGTGCAGCCCCACTAAGTCAAAAGGTTGGACAAGCACACTTTATGTGGATCTGGATAAGCTAGCTTGGGTACCAGTAGAAGAATAAATGGATTAGAACTTAACAGGCTTAGCCAACTCAGATAAGAAGCTGAATATTTTAACTTGAGTAAGTACCTTACGCAGCTGGCATGAGAGTCTAATGGGGGCGGTGCCCTGCTAGACCTGCTCTTCACTAACAGTGAAGGACTGGTGGGAGATGTGAAGGCTGGGGACTGTCTTGGGCAGAGTGACCATGAAATGGTAGAATTCTCTATTCTTGGAGATCTCAGAAGGGTGACTAGCAAAACTGCTATCCTGAACTTCCCGAGGGCAGACTTTGACCTGTTCAGGATGCTTGTTGCAGGGGTCGCTTGGGAGTTGCTCCTTAATTGTAACATGGAAATCTTAAAGGCACAAGAACAGGCTTTTCCTGAATGCTGTAAGGGTGAGCCATAGGGGAAGAAGACCAGTGTGGATGAACCAGGAAATACTGTTGAGACTCTGGAAGAAAAAGAGTCTATGTCCTCTGGAAGAAGGAACAGGCTACTTGGACAGATTACAAGGAAGTTGCTAAGGTATGCAGGGGGGAAGTTAGCAAGGCAAAAGCCCAACTTGAACTCAGATTGGCCACTGCAGTAGAAAAGGATAAGAGATCCTTTTACAAATATATCAATGGTAAGAGAAGAACCAAGGAAAATCTCCATACTTTAGTTGATGCAGCAGGGAATGTGACCACTGAAGATAAGGAGAAGGCTGAGGTTCTCAGAGCCTTCTTTACATTTGCCTTTAATAGGCAGACCAGTTATCCTCAGGGCACTTTATGCCGTGATCTGGAAGTCTGGGATGCTACGTGGAATACAACCCTGGTGATTCAGGTGGTGACAGTTAGAGAGCTCCTCCTCCATCTGAACTGTCACCAGTCCATGGGACCAGACAGGCTCCATCCTAGGGTGCTGAGGGAGCTGGCAGGGGTGATTGCTGGTTATCTGGAGAGGTCCCAGGGGATTGGAGGCTTGCTGATGTGACTCCCATCTACAAGAAGGGCTGTAAGGAGGATCCAGGGAACTACAGGCCTGTTGGCCTGACCTCAGTACCAGGGAAAGTTATGGAGCAAACCATCTTGGGTGAGATTACACAACATGTGTGTGGCATCCAGGGGATCAGGCCCAGCCAGCACGGGTTCATGAAAGTCAGGTTGTGCTTGACCAACCTCATCTCCTTCTACGAATGGGTGACCAGACTGGTAGATGAGGGAAAGGCTGTTGATGTAGCCTACCTAGACTTCAGCAAAGCTTTTGACATGGTCTCTCACAGTATTCTGGGGAACTTGGCTGCCTGTGGCCTGGACAGGTATACCCTTCTTTGGATAAGGAACTGGCTAGAGGGCTGTAGAAGGTAGGAGTTAATGGAGTTTGGTTTTTTTTTGGAACACGGTCCACCAAGGGATGGGCCTGAGTAATTGCACAAGAGTAGCTAGAGAACAACATCCGAAGCAGCTGAAGCAGAACCACAGAATAGGATGTGATGAAGTGTCTTGCCGAGAGCCCCGTGATTACATGATTTGTGCAAGAGAGGACTTTGGGAGTGGGAAGGGTCATGCTCATGTGAGGTTGAATTATTGGGTGTGTGGAATGAGCCTGCATGGAAGCCATTGACGGTAGATAAGCAGTGTGACACAGCTACAAACAAGAGTAGACTCCGTGACATCCATGACTGTGTCTCTCTCTGGACGGGGTCCACCCCGGACGGGGTCCGACCTGGGGTCAGTTGCCAGTAATGACAGGAGTTAAGTCCAGCTGGCAACCCGTTACAAATGGTGTCCTGCAGGGATCGGTACTTGGGCCCATCTTGTTTGCTATCTTTATTGATGACCTAGATGAGGGGATTGAGTTTACCCTCAGTAAGTTTGCAGATGCCACCAAGTTGGGAGGTGGTGTTGATCTGCCTGAGGGTATGGAGGCCCTTCAGAGGGATCTAGATAAGCTGGATCGCTGGGTTCAGCTGAATGTGATGAGGTTCAACAAGGCCAAGTGCCGGGTCCTGCACTTTGGCCACAATGATGCCATGCAGTGCTATAGGCTTGGAGATGAGCGGCTGGATGACTGTGAAGAGGAAAGGGACCTGGGGGTGTTGGTTGATGCTCAGCTGAACATGAGCCGACAATGTGCCCAGGTGGCCAAGAAGGCCAACAGCATCCTGGCCTCCATTGGACATAGTGTGGCCAGCAGGAGCAGGGAGGTAATCATCCCCCTGTACTCAACACTGGTGAGGCCACACCTCAAGTACTGAGTTCAGTTTTGGGCCCCTCACTACAAGAAAGACATTGAGGCCCTGGAACATGTCCAGAGAAGGGCAACAAAACTGGTGAGGAGTCTGGAGCACAAATCTTCTGAGGAGCGGCTGAGGGAGCTGGGATTCTTCAGTCTGGAAAAGAGGAAGCTTAGAGGAGACCTTATTGAACTCTACAACTTCCTGAAGGGAGTTTGTGATGAGGAGGGGTTTGGCCTCTTTTCCCAGGCAACAAACAGGACCCGAGGAAATGGCTGCAAGTTGTGCCGAGGAGGTTTAGATTAGACATAAGGAAAAACTTTTTCTTTCGGAGAGTGGTTAGGCACTGGAATGGCCTGCCCAGGGAGGTGGTGGAGTCGCCGTCCCTGGTAGTGTTCAAGAGGCATCTGGATGAGGAACTATGAGATATGGTTTAGTAGCTTGTGGTAGCAATGGAAATGGGAGGATGGTTGGACTAGATGACTGTGTGGTCAACCTTGTGATTCTATGATTGTATGATTCTAAGTAGGGTGCTTGTTCAGCTGCAGTATTTCCAGATATTTACATAGCTGTTTCAGGACTTTATCCTGTATTACGGTACCCCATTGTGCCATGGATATACTTTGTAGACATGAAATTAACAGCACTCTTACTGGATATCTAGTGGTCTGTCAATTCTGATGAAGTGTTTTGCAGTCTTGTACTAAAAGTAAGTTTTTGAGGAAAAGATTGTTTACATGTAAGCATTTTCTGCAGTGAATTATTCTTTTGGGGAAGTTTAAATAAAATCTACGAAAGAAATGAATGGACAGATGGACCTTGTGCTTTTTTCTTCCTATTGATATAAAAGTGATTAAGGAAATTCATATTAATCTTCATTAACAAGTCTTTTTTTAAGCAGAAGCATCAGTCAAGAGTGTTTATAGAGTAGGGAAGGTGTATGCATGAAAGGAATATGGAGTTTTTAAGAAATTTGAAGAGTATGTTCTTTAAACATAATTCTCTCATTTATGTACTGCAATCAATGCGGTGAATATTTTTGCACAAGAACAAGAATTTAAATAAGTTTAAATTCAGTTCACTGAATGTCCTGATTGCTACTTTCAACCTGACATCTCCATTTTTCTCTGGATATTCATTTTGATCTGCCTGTCAAAATATGTGGTCCAATTTACACTATAGTAATTCACAGAATATATAATGCAATGTACACTTAGCAAGCCAAAGTCTTAAGGAATTATTGAGAAAGTTTGTATTTCCCGGTCCTAGGAGTGCTAGTGTATGTTTAGCTGTAATCTCCAGACTGAACAAAAAAAGTGTCTGATAATAATTCCATCTGTGATGAAGCTGGGAGAATATTTGCCACATCAGAGAAATCACATTAATTGAATAACTGTAATTTTTTGTTTGTTTCTAAAGCCTTAGGGAGTTAATGGGACTCTAGATGTAACTTCCTCTTTAGCCCTGGGGATGAACTTCAGAGTTAAAATGTTGATCTTGTGCTTATCAGGCTCTATCCTCAGATTTTATAGCACCATTTTAAAGATTAGAGGTCATGTCTTCTAGCTCATGTTCTGCAGTGTGTAACTGAAGAGGGCTTTTCAGTGTAATGACTGTTCTTTCTTGTGAGCTTTGTCGGTTTTGTTTGGCAGTTTTACTAAAATTATACTTTACTTTTATAGAGAAATTGCATGCAGAACACTAATATGCTTATTCTTTGCACTTTTTTAATGTTCATGCTTTAATTAGTTTAGATGTCACATAACTGCCACACTTATCCTTCTCAACAGCCTATTCTATGCATAGATCAAATGATCTAAACCTCAGGTGTCACAATCCAAAAAGGTGTGTAGGGAGAAAACTACCTGGATTGTGGTTATGTGGAGATTGCAGCACAGAATTCTAATGGTTCCATTATGCACAAGGACACAGACGCTTTGTTTGTTAAAGATTCCTATTTGTTATAAATCAGGAAAACAGTATGTATATGTGGAACAGATAATAAAGATATAGTACCAATTAATGGTAGCAGCAATTGGAAGTAGTAGAAATATGATTTGCTGTGGGAAATATCAGCACCATATCAGCAGATACTGTGGGAGGATAACTGCAAGTTCATAGAACTTATCGGTAATGCTATAGCAGTAATGCTTCCAGGTTGCCAACTCTTCAGTACTGTAACAGCAAATAGGTGACACTTACTTATAAATATTACAATTATGAAAGAATATTAACATGTGTACATATTCATAACATTAGCAGTACCAAATGCATCAAACAGTTTCCATAAGAGGGGAAGGAGCAGGAGTGGAAGGAGAAAGAATGATGAAATCTAAAAGCAAACTCTGAAGAGACCAGTCACAAAGAGACAAAAAACTGATTTCTGAAGAGACCAACTATTCCAAAGACTGAGACCAGAAGGAGAAACAAAGTAATAGACAGACTATTCCTTTGAAGTTAAAATCATAGAACAGAATCACAGAATAGCTCAGGTTGGAAAAGACCTTAAAGATCATGAAGTCCAACCACATCTGAACCATACTACTCTGACTCTAACAACCCACTGCTAAATCATGTCCCTGAGCACCACATCCAGAGAGTCTGCAAATACTTTCAGGGACAGTGACTCAACCCTCTCCCTGGGGATCCTATTCCAGTGCTTAACAACCCTTTCTGTAAAGAAGTTTTTCCTGATACCCAACCTAAACCTCCCCTGGTGCATCTTGAGGCCATTTCCCTTCGTCCTGTCACCTGTCACCAATGAGAAGAGACCAACCCCACTCTCTCTGCAATCACTTTTCAGATATTGGAAGAGAGCAACAAGGTCTCCCCTCAACCTTCTCATCCCCAGACTAAACAGCCCCAGTTCCTTTAGTTGTCCCTTGTAGGGCAACTAACTCCAAGCCCTTTACAAGCCTTGTTGCCCTTCTTTGGATTTTCTCCAGCACCTCAATGTCCTTTCTGAAATAAGGTGCCCAAAACAGAACACAGTACTTGAGGTAGGGCATCACCAGTGCCAAGTACAGTGGGAGGATTACTTCCCTAGTCCTGCTCACCACAAAATTTCTGATACAAGCCAGGATGCTGTTGGCGTTCCTGGCCATCTGGGTACAATTCTGGCTCATATTCAGCCAACTGTCCACCAAGGTCCCTTTCCATCAGGCTGCTTTCCAGCTGATCTGTGTCAGAGTGTGGATCATTGCGGAATTTAGGAGTCAACATGTCCTTTGTTCCCATGCTACATTCCTAGGCCTGGTTTCAGGCTGGTTCTCTGTGTTTAGCAGACATTTTATGTCAAAACTTCTCACACTACAGGTAGGTTACCTTCTTAATTGTTCCCATCACTAGGTAAGAATGTACAAGATCTATGTCACTTTCCAATCAAAACATATATGTATTTATTTTTTAACATTTTTTTTTTCATGCAGTATGTGATTTTTGTTTGTTTTTAACACACAATATGATCTATCTATCTATCTATTTATTTATTCTGTGCATTCTGGTGTTGACAGTTACAGACATTTGTGCTGAGATTCATCTACCCTAGCTTTAAATCCCTTAAGTTAGATGTGCCTAAGCCAGTGTTACTCAGCTTAGTCCTCTTTCATCAGTTAGATAAATTACTTCCCTGAAGGTACTTATTTCTCTACATGGACTATAATGTGCAGAGATAAATTCTACCTCTGCACTCAATGATGAGTCCAGAGCATGATACATATACAGTGTCCATCGACAAATTTGTTTTCCCTGTAATTATTATCCTGTCTTTGGAGGTCATCACATCCTTTTCCCTTGGGGAAAAAAAAAAAAAGGGAAAAAAATGTTACCAGTCATATCCTGCAAAACTGAAATAAAGCTGACTCCCTTTAATGTAAAGACATTGAATCATACATATAAGCAGTTGATAAAAAATGCAATGTATTAATAATTTAATTTGAATTCACTGTCTTGTTCATCCATATTTGTTGTTTGTTTGTTTGTTTGTTTGTTTCATTTATCTTTTCTTCTACTCAGCTGTAATTAATTAAGATTTACTCATGGAAACTTTTGTTACTGTTGCTAGTTTTAGTCAATCTTTCTGTAGTATAGTTTGCTGTCACTAGTTTTTCCAACAGTTCTTATGAAAATAAGCTATGTAGAGAAATGAAAAAAATATTACTGATTTTACTTAGCCTGAAAAAAATCCTGTAATTCCCTTAGCAAATATGCTCAGAAACTCTGAATAATAGACTGAGCAAGGACTCATATTATTATATAGAAATATAATAGTATTTTTTCTCCCCGTTTCCCTTCACCTACACAGTCAGTTCTACATAATCCAAGGAAAAAAATCATCCCTGGTTTTGAAATTCCTGGGTGAGCTATTTGTTATACTAAGAGCACTGACTGGAACATTTTCAAAAATTATTTCTGTAATATTTTAAGTATTATCAAAAATAGATCCTAAGTTCTTTGGGGGAAAAAAGCTAATAGAAATAACAATGATAATAATAAAACAGTAACAACAGAAACCAAATCCAATCACTGAGACTTTGAGATAATATAAATCAATACACTAAGATGTACATTCTGAAAAGAGAAGAAAAGAGAAGAATAAAAAGAAAAAAAGAAAAAGAAAAAGATAAGAGAAAGATAAGAGAAAGAGAAAGAGAAAGAGAAAGAGAAAGAGAAAGAGAAAGAGAAAGAGAAAGAGAAAGAGAAAGAGAAAGAGAAAAGAAAAAGAGAAAGAAAGAGAAAGAGAAAGAGAAAAACTCCAAAAGAAAAGGAGTAAAGCAAATGAAAGTAAATTTTCAAGTGATGCTGCCAATAGTCATGAATTGATCTTGATTTGCAAATTTCATATCAATTTATTTCATAAAAATTGCTTTAATAAGAATTGCTTGACACCAGCATTATGATGAGCAAACAAAAGTTTATTTTACTTCTTCAGAAAACAAACAAGCAACACCTCTTCTCCAAATGTGTGTTGGGATTTAACCAATAAATCTCTATGATACAGTGATGATAGTATTGAAAACAAAACAAAACTAAACAAAACAAAACACTGCCACTGAACTGAACTAGCACTGATGAAATGCATTCAGGATTTTGAAGGATTTATCTATCACTTAAATGTATGCATTAACTTACTTGGCACATGGATTACTGTACAGAGATCTTCCAGATGGTAGGAAATTTTATTAAATGTGCGTAAACACCTAGCAAATACAAAGACAAAATTTGACATATTTCTCTCTTATTTTGTTAAGTCTGGCAATGCAGTATAGTTTTGTTCTCCTTATAATCAAATACGGAAATAATTAATATTGTTTTTAACAGGGTAGTGTAGCCTTCACAGGAGAAAATTCAAAATGAATTTCACATTTATTTTCCAAGATTCCTCTTGACCAATTTAGCCCAATCAGGACATTTATACAGCTGTGCTTCTCTCTCTCCTTATCATAGAAACATAGAATGGCCTGGACTGAAAAGGACCTCTATGATCATCCAGTTTCAACCCCCTGCCATGGGCAGTGTCGCCTACCACTAGACCAGGCTGCCCAGAGCCACATTCACCCTGGCCTTTTATGCCTCCAGAGATGGGGCATCCACAGCCTCTCTGGGCAACCTGTTCCAGTGTGTCAGCACCCCCTGAGTGAAAAGCTTCCTCATAATATCTAACCTAAACCTCCCCTGCCTTAATTTAAAATCATTCCCCCTTGTCCTATCACTCTCCACCTATGTGAACAGACATTCTCCCTTCTGTTTATATTCTCCATTCAAATATTGGAAGGTCACAATGAGGTCTCCCTGGATCCTTCCGTTCTCCAAGCTAAACAAGCTCAGTTCCCTCAACCTTTCTTCATAGGAGAGGTGCTACAGCCCTCTGATCATCTTTGTGGTTTTCCTCTGGACCTGTTCCAAGAGTTCTGCATCTTTCTTGTCTTAAAATAAACTACATGATAGTGCAAAAGGCATTGGAATGGAAATGAATTGTCTTATCCAATCCTTCAGCAGGATGAATTAGCTTTTGCGTAAGAGCTTTCATTTATGCTAACATGATAATTTTGCTAATTCTAGGGTTGTTTAATAAATACTCAGGCAATTGCCACTTCAAAGTAACAGACTGTAGTAACAGGCTAGTAAAGACAAAAATCATAAGCATCCTTTTTTTTTTTTTTTTTTTTTTTTAATTTTATGCTTCATTAAATATTTGAATGTTAGACTGCATTTGTTAGAAATAAAAACTTCACATTAATGAATATGAATCTAATTTGCTTAAATTCACTATCTAGTTCTAAACAAATTGCAGAGAGACCCTAGAAAGAAAAACAGAATTTGAATTGACAAATGTCAAATCATAGTGTGGAGCTGTTGGAGCAAGTCCAGAGAAAAACTGTTAAAATGATCAGAAGTCTGGAGCACTTCTCCTATGAAGAAAGGTTGAGAGAAGTGGACTTGTACATCTTGGAGAAGAGAAGGTTCTGAGGAGACCTCGTTGTGGCTCTTCAGTACTTAAAGTGAGCTTATAAATAGGAGGGAGTGCAGGAAGTGATAGGATAAGAGGGAACGATTTTAAAATAAAAGAGGGGAGATGTAGATTAGATATTAGGAGGCATTTTTCTACTCAGAAGGTAGTGAGGCACTGGAACAGGCTGCCCAGAGAAGTTGTGTATATCCCATCCCCACAGGTGTTCAAGACCAAGTTGGATGGAGCCCTGGGCCACCTGATATAGGGGGTTGCAGCCCTGCCTGAATGAAAGGACATTATAGCGAGGTATGTGTTGGTCTCTTTTCTCAGGTGACAAGTGATAGGACACAAGGAAACAGCCTCAAGTTGTGTCACAAGAGGTTTAGACTACATGTCAGGAGTAATTGTCTCATGGGAAGAGTGGTTAGGCATTCGAAAAGGCTGCCCAGTGAAGTGATGGAGTTACCTTCCATAGGAGTATTTTTAGAGATGTGTGAATGTGAAGTTTATGGAAATGTTTTAGTGATGGACTTGTTAACTTCAGGTTGATGGTTAGACTTCATGGTCCTAAAAGACTTTTCTAACATAAATTAATCTATAATTTTATGTTCATGCTTTTCCACTAAAATGACATTTTGATATAGATTCTTTGATGAGTCAAGCTCAAAGATGTGCTGTGAAGAGGTGAAAATCTGCGTAATATCTTTTTCTTATTTGCTGTGACAAAATTTTGCTGTTATTGCCTACCTTCATCTCCAACTTACAAATCCCAGCTCCCTGTATTTCAAAAAAAATGCAACAGGAGAATGGCCTGCGTTATATAGAGCACTACACAAATTTTTCAGTCACTTTTTTTATTTTACTAAAAAAGAACAATTTAGTCTGTCTGAAACCATATTTTTAATTTTTATTTTTTTAAATATAGCTTACAATTAAAAAAAAAAAATCTACAGAATCTATAGAAGGAAAACTACTGATTCTACAACAGTATTTTGAGCAGACTTAGATGTGTCCACATTCTGGGCCTTAGGGCAACTATTTCCAACTCCATGCATCATTCTGAGCAACAACAAAGACAAAATTAGTATTACAGTCTTTTGAGCCATCCCACTAAATCTTTTGTTTTATCTTTATTTATACACAGAATATCCAGTTCTGTGTGTCCGTTCAGAATATTTCCAGGATAAATACACAGACATGCAAGATATTTGGAAAATCTACCTCATCCTCCTTTGTGTCTTTGCTCTCAGATGTTCGTAGTAACTTCTGATTCATTCAGAATCATTTCTAGGGATGTCCTGTCAGACTTAGTAGGACATAGAAAACAGCTGTTACATAGAAAAATGTGCAGCATAGAATCATAGAAGAACATACAAGGGCTGCTCCGAAAGTAATGCCTATTATTTATTATATTTACTCAAAATGTCAGAGACAGATGCTAATAATATGGCAGTAGAGGCGGAACCTTCCCACCAGTATTACACTACATTTTGCTGCTGTGTTACAGATGACAGCAGAGGGGCAGTCAGACAAAATAGTATCTGACATGGAAATGTGTATAAAGCAAAGGTGTGCCATTAAATTCCTTCATGTGGAAAAAGATGGCATCCTTTGGCACTTATTGACACTTGCTGAGTGTAGAGACCAAATGGCGGATGTTAGTACAGTGAGGTGGGGAGTGCTGCGCTTTAACAGTGGTGACAGCGGATCACTCCTGCTGGTGAAGATTTTCATGAGCACTGCATATAGGCCTTTGTTCATTGCTGGCAAAAAATAAATAAATAAATGCATAGTTAATGGTAATTACTATGTTAAAAAACAAACAAACAAACAAACAAACAAACAAAAAACAACCTCTTTGTAGCTGAGAATTTACTCCATCAAGTAGTGTTATTTTGCATTTTGTATCTGTTGTAGCTTCCATGGAAATAAATAGGAAATAAATACATAATATCACAAGTTAGGAGAGACTCGCTAGGATCATTTACTCTAATTCCTGGCAGTGTACAAGACTACTCAAAATTCAAAGTATGTGTCTGAAAACATAGTCCAAAATATTTGTGAACTCCAGTAGGCTTGGTGCTGTGACTACTGACCTGAGGAGCCTGTTCATTTCACTGGAGGGCCTTTTCTTATTATCTGACCCGAATCTCCCACTTACAAATCCCAACTCCTCACATTTCTGAAAAAAATGCAGCAGGAGAGTAACCAACCTATTTCTAGGCACTTACTTTTTTCCAAAGGAAGAAAATTTCAAAAAGTCGATGCAAAAATTCTGGAAGAAAGCTTATGGTATCAAAATAAAGAAAAAAAATGATTTCCTGAAGGTAAAATGTTCAATGGTATTTTAACTCCTCTAATCCTTAGGAATCTATTTACAGACTTAATAAAGTTAAACCGATGACTTGTGAAGAACAATGCTGTGGTATGTTGATCAATATTATAATTTATTTAATACAATTAAACTTCTTTCACGATTCTTGTCTATTGCACAATGTTTCTTTAAGTTGACTCGCTATTCATTTAATTATTGCAATGAGATAGGCATTTGAATTAAGTTAAATCCTAATACTTTTGACACATGGTGGGCATTTAGCAGCTGCTAATGTGAAACACTAAATTGAACCGAATCTAAACAAGTTTTAGAAACACTTCTCAAAATGAAATTACTTTCTCTAATGCTTTGGTTGTTATGTTTTTATTTCTTAGCTGAAATGAATCTTTTGAGGAAAAAACATCCAAGGTAGCTAGTATTCAATATTTTTTATCTGTGACATATTGTTACTAACCATAGTTATTCTTCTGTAGGATTACTTTTGATAATTAGATTAGTCGAGTTTCAAAATAAATGCATTATATTGTGCTACAATAGCTAACTTCAAGCTGAATTAATTTCTGAATTCACATCAGATTTCTTTTAAGTGACAGGCATATTTATGCCTTTTATACAAATAAAGAAATGAAAAAAAAAAAAATCTGTTTATTCAATGAGTTAATCACAGACAGACCTGCTTACTCACATTTGTTGTTTACAACATTTGCTATTTATAACATCTCTCTAGCAGGAGTAGCTTTTTGTCTATTAAAAATTCTCACAGTATTATTATAAGTCTGAAAGGTATTTTGTTGTTGTTTTCTCAATTCTCTATAGCAAGGCCCAACAGAAATTGTGACAAATGAGTCTTAAAAAGATATTATGACTATATTATTGCAAAGAACAGAAAGAAATCAAGACTCAGGTGAGAAGTGATAACTCAGAACCTAAAAACCGAAGAGAAAAACAACATATAAATATAGTCTAACAACATTTTTGAGGGGTAAGATATTCCTCGTGATTTCTTAGAATTAACTTAAATATCTCTGTAAACAGTGGAATCACTTTTCACAGCAGACTTTTTTTTTTTTTTTTTCTTTGTCAGCATGCAGATCTCTAAAATTCTTAGGCTATACCCACTCTGTGGATGAGCAAGATCAAGAGGAAAGATGGAGTTTATCTCAATTTCTAAGATTATATGAGTTATGAAAGAATTAAAAAGTGAAAGAACAAACTAAATAAAAGACTCATTTCTAAGAATGTCTCAGAAGAGTATTTAATAATGTAAAGTAGCAATTCTCTTGTAGATGCTATTTATGTGATTAAAAAAATTGAAGTATCATACTACTTACTAGTTAGTATTGTAATTAAGGTGTTGTGCTGTCTTTCCTGATTTTCAGTATTCACAGGAGAAGCATTAGGGACAGCTGATTTTTTTATATATATTATTCTTTTTTATTATTATTATTATTATTTTAAGATGCTGAAGCTCATTCCACTGACATTAGTACACTGATTTTAATCAAATATTATATATCTTGTATTGGGAAGATATCAAAAAAGCCGTTATGGTATATGAATATGCTTCATTTTCAAGGTGTGTGCTGTGATTTAACCTGGTGGTCAGTTAAACACCACACACCCTTTCACTCTCCCCCCCTTTCCCATGGGATGAGGCAGAGGATCATAAAGAAGAAAAAAAAAGAAGTGATTTGAGATAAAAACTACTTATTAAGACAAAAAAAAAAAGTGAGAAAGAATGCTAACAATGACAATTTGTGCATATGTATTTATATTTACAAAACAAGCGATGCACTGTGCAATTGCTCATCATCTGTTGACTGATGCCCAGTCAGTTCCCAAGATCCCCTCAGTTTTATAGTTTTTTTCACCTGATGTCACATGGTATGGTATATTTCTTAGGTCAGCTGTCCTGATTCTGTCCCCTCCCTACTCTGTGTGGCCCCTTTCTGGCAGGACAGTAAAAGAAACTGAAAAACTGAAATGTCTTTGTCTTTATACAGCACTTCTCAGCAACAGCTAAAACATCAGTGTATTGTCAGCATTATTTTTCTCTTAAAGTCAAAGCATCATATCATATCAGACACTATGAAAAAAATCAACTCTGTCCCAGGTTAAAACAGGACAGTGTGCACTGCTTTATTTATATGCTCTCTACCTAACTAAATAAAAAATTTATTCAGATACTGATTTTTAATATTTTTTAAACAAAGGATATATGCAATTTCATATGGCTTCTGTATGCCTTGTCAGCATGGTTTTGACTGAAGAAAACCTATAGGGACTTCAAAATATCTAGAGCTACATAGCAGTCAGAATTGGAGTACAATTCTGATATCCTACATTTTTCTGTTTCTGAACCATAATCGCAAAACTAGTTGAACCGTTCATGCATTTTTAACCTACTTATCATTTGTTTATTATGCAAATTTATCTCAACTTACAAAAAATTGTCATTGATTTGCCAACTCAATTACTCTGTCACTTCAAAAAAACACTGGAAATTCTAAATTCTTCTCTTCAAGATCTTCCAGGAAATAAAAGACAACTTTTAAATGTATATTTGCAAGAAATTTGAATGCCTGAATCAGTTGTTCATTTTGTCTCCCTGTGAGACAGCAATGAGTTATTTCCCCTCACTTTAAAGAAATGCTACTGAAAGTCTGTCAAGACATTTAAAGAGAAACCAGTAATACTTTCAAAAATTTTAAAGCTATAATTAAAAATGCATGAAGCTTTCACACTGTTAAGTATATTCATGTAAAAGTGAACAGGAAACAATTCATTTTTACAACACCTGTTACAGACAGACACTTCAAAATTTGATTATTGATTATTCTTTTATTCTCATCAACAAAATAACGCAAGATGTATGATATTTATCTTCTCCCTTTAAAAAGAAAAAAAAAAAGGAAAAAAAAAGTTATTAAGCCAAGTTAAGACTTACGGTATGCTAAAATGAACACTAAGCAAGTAGCTTTTAATTTCAACATCAATATTCATTAATGTTTCATATGTTCTACAAAAAGCCTGGTTATACTAAAATACAGATTTTTTTTCCCACCTTTTTTCTCCTTCTTATCTGACCATAATAAAAAGCATTTTAGCATTCTTTCATTCAAGAAAATGAAAGTGGTAGACTAAAGAGATACATAGAAAATATCGGTGACAGAATGGTTAAGAAATGTCCTAACCTAACAGGCAGGAAAGACAGAACACAGGACCCACCAGCACTGCCTCCCGCCCTTCATCTAACCCTCAATTCTGGCTCTTTTGATTAAGGTGTCCTTGTCACAGAGGTCAGTTTAATTCTTTCACATACAAATATTCTAGATAAAGTATGTTGCACACGTGCAGACTGCAGGCTCATTTGTCACATTATTGCTTGCTGTCACTTCTGTACGTAGGTGTCCATTTGAAGAATGTGTGGTGGCTGGAGGGTCAGGAGATTTGCATAAAGCTTGGAAAGAGCCTCTTTAGGCACGAGGTGTAGGATTCTGCTCTTGGCTACATACACAGAAAGCACACAGAAAACTCTTGGAAATTGATGTTGTAATGTGCCTAGGACTCCCCACCTCTCCTCCCACACCCAAATAATAACAGCTCAGCAATACAAAAAAATTGGGTTAGCATTATTTTGGTTAGCTTTTATTTCTAGATAGAGTAACCAGAATCTTCTGACAAGTGCTGTTTCATTTCTGGATCACTCAGATAACTATATTCCAAAAGTATAGATTTATGGAAGAATTTATGTTTCTTATGGTTAACCAAAGAGTTGTAGCCTTTGGGACTGTAAAGAAGTGATGCAATGTAAACAACTCAGCTATTTCAGTTGGAATGGAACTTCGGAGGTCAAGTCTAACTGCCCAGTAGGGCTATAAATAAATAAATAAATAAATAAAGCAAAATCTTGAGGGCATTATCCAAATGTTTCTTGAACACTGACAGGCACTGCATATCAGACACTTTGCTAGGAAGACTTTTGGTTAAAAAAAATTTCCTAATGTCCAGTTTGCACCTCCCTTTGATGCAGATTTTTACCATTGTTATGATTGTTTAGCAGGAAGCAGAAACCAAGACTTTCTTGTCCATTTTCCTTCCTTAGAAAGTTGTAGAGAGAAATGAGGTCACCACTTGTCTTCCTGTCCTGCAGACTAGAAAAAAAAACAAGTGTTCTCAGCTTTTTCAGCAGTTTGTAGCCCTTGTTTGGATGCTTTCATCCTTATATTGTGGAGCCCAGAAATACACACAATAATCAAGGTGAGGCTGCATCAATATTGAATATAATGGGATAATAACTTATTTTCATGAGCTGGCTATGCTCTACTATGTTTATTACACCCCCCCAAAAACTGTCCTCTTGTCTGGTAGGGCACAGAACCTGCTGTCAACCAGCAACCCCAGGTCCCTTTCTGCAGAGATCCTCTCCAGCCACTTGTCTCCCAGACTGTACCTGTATTTGGCATAAATACTGATTTATTTGTATTTATGCTCCTACATGATTATATCAAAGACAGGCGAGTTTATACAAAAAGATGGAAAGTAGTTAGAGCATATAAACGGAAAAGAGATATTTAGACATTTTTCATGTAGTCTGGAGAGATCTTGTGTATATATATATATGCGTGTATGCATGTAGGTGGGAATTATCCATACATAACAAATGAAGTTTCTTATGTTCTCAAGCTGGTACATCTTGCTGAGCTTCTATGACCATAACATAAAGATTTTCCATGATTTCTGTGTTTTTGTTGTAGTGCACAAACTCTGATAAGAGTTGCTGCAGCTGAAGAATACAAAGGCAAAGATATACTCTATGCATGTCCAAGTAAATATAACTTCACATAATAACATTTTAATTTATGTCAGCTATGTAAAGAAAAATCAGGGCAAATAAATATCACTGACATCCTGTTCAGTGTCTCCATTTCATTACAGATAGATAGGCAGATCTATGGGTTTGTGGTATAAAAATGAAAATGCTAAAATCTACATCTTTCATTATTACTAATAAAATCTACTCAGAAAAACAACAACAACAATTACAATTGTATTGGAAGGTCTTCTGAGGTAAGAAAACGTATTATTTCCTTAGCTATAATAATAGTTAATGGAAAATATTCAATTGACTGTGACAGATCTTAAGCCAAATTTATTGAGTTGCAGAATATTTCTCCATGCTTTTCTCTTGGCATAATTCTTACAGCATAGAACTCTTAAACCATAGTAATAGTGTGAGCAAAATAATCTCAACTCAGAGAACTGTACTTAGTGGAATCCACTGCCAAATAACACCAACTTCTGATAACTGATCCAGGGTAATAAATAAATAAATAAATAGATAAAATAAAAGTAAAAAATAATTCTTAAAAAGCCCATTAGATGAAGAAGAAGTAATAAATTCTCTGCAAGGATACTACCATGGAGTTTTTCTCCTAGCTTACGCATATCTGAGATTGCCCTGACACAAGTGCCATGGCTTGCAGGTAGCCTTCTTGAAACTCATTAGGTTCAAGCGGGCCCACTTTTCAAGCTTGCACAGGTCCCTCTTGATGTCATCTCTTCCTTCCATTGTATCAACCGCACCACTCAACATAGTGTCATATGCAAACCTGCTGAGCGTGCATTCATTTTTACTGTCTATACCACTGATAAAGGTGTTAAATAAAGAGCACCAGTCCTAAGAGGACCAGTCCTAAGACACACTGCTGGAGGATACCACCCATGACCAGCCTTCAGTTGTACGTCATCCCCGGAAACAGTTGTTCACAAATTTGCATACTGACAAGAAAAGCTGGACATGGGTAAGCTTGCATCCTAGCCAGCAATATCCTGGGCTGCATCAAGAGGGGTGGCCAGGAGGGTGAGGGAGGTGATTGTCTCCCTCTACTCTGCCCTTTTGAGGCCCTATCTGGAGTACTTTTTCCAGGCCTGGGTCTTCAGCAGATGAAGAGCTGCTGGAATGGATTCAAAGGAGGGCCATGAGTCTGATGACTGGCAGAGCACAGAGCACAGAGGGTCATCATTTGTAGGGCAGAGTCCGGTTGGAGACCTGTAACTAGTGGCATCCCCCAGGGGTCTGTGCTGGGTCCGGTCTTGTTCAACATCTTCATCGATGACCTTGATGAGGGGATAGTGGCCACCCTCAGCAAGTTTGCTGATGATACGAAGTTGGGAGGATTGGCTGACACACCTGAAGGCTGTGCTGCCATTCAGCGAGACCTGAACAGGCTGGAGAGCTGGGCAGTAAGAAACCAGATGAGGTTTAACAAAAGCAAGTGTAGAGTCTCACACCTAGCGAGGGATAATTGCATGCACCAGTACAGGTTGGGGGATGACCTGCTGGAGAGGAGCTCTGCAGAGGGGGACCTGGGTGTCCTGGTGGACAACAGGTTGGCCATGAGCCAGCAGTGTGTCCTCATGGCCAAAAAGGCCAATGGCATTCTGGGGCACATTAAAAAAAGCGTGGCCAGCAGGTCAAGGGAGGTGATCCTCCCCCTCTACTCTGCCCTGGTAAGGCCTCATCTGGAGTACTGTGTCCAGTTCTGGGCTCCCCAGTACAAAAAAAAAGACAGGGATTTCTTGGAAAGAGTCCAGCGGAGGGCCACAAAGATGGTGAAGGGCCTGGAGCATCTCCCCGATGAAGAAAGGCTAAGTGAACTGGGTCTGTTTAGCCTTGAGAAAAGAAGACTGAGAGGGGACCTGATCCAGGTCTATAAATATCTAAGGTGTGGGGGGCAAAGTGGCGAGGCCAGACTCTTTTTGTCAGTGTGTGGAGACAGGACAAGGGGAAATGGCCAGAAACTGGAGCATAGGAAGTTCCGCACAAATGTGCGCAAGAACGTCTTTACAGTGAGGGTGATGGAGCACTGGAACAGGCTGCCCAAGAAGCTTACAGGCAGGAGGGGGATAGACTTTTTACATAGTCTAATAGTGATAGGGCAAAAGAATGTCTTTAAACTAAAACAAGGGATATTTAGTTAGATGTTAGGAGGAAATTCTTCACTCATAGTGTGGTGAGGCACTGGAACAGGTTGCCCTGAGAAGCTGTGGATGCTCTATCCTTCACAGGTGGTCAAGGCCAGGTTGGATGGGGCCCAGGGCAGCCTGATGTAGTGGTGGCAACCGTGTCCGTGGCGAGGAACTGGAACTAGATGATATTTAAGGTCTTCTCCCATTCCAAGCCACTCTATGATTCTACAATTTTATGAAGAGTAAAATTGCAAAAAAAAAAAAAAAAATCTCAAAGACCTTGAAAACTCACTGAGAATTGCAGCCACTGCTATGAAACTATATTGATGCATCATTTCCACTAAAATGAATATCCCTCTACTTCTATGTTTCTGTTGCTCTTTTTTTTTTTTTTTTTTAATGTTTGAATAAAAAAATAATAAAATATTTTTTGTTACTTATGTACATTAGCTATATTGTGCATTTTATATGTGGGCCAAGACATTTTCGCTTCATTCAGTGTGGCTCAGACAAGCCAAAAGGTTTGACACCCATGCACGTAGATGCTTATTAATGCACACAGGAGAAATATGTACCATCTGGATATAGGCATACACATGAATGACGTTTAATTCATGACCTCGTTGAATGATACATCTGGGTACAGCAGGGTAGAGAACCTTCCCTAAACAGTATTTCTGAAACAATATATCTCAGCTTCAGGTTTTAAAGGGTCCAATATGCTGGGGGTTTTTTGTTGTTGTTTGTTTGTTTGTTTTGTGTGTGTGTGTGTGTTGGGGGGGGGATTGTTTTATTTTATTTTGTTTTGTTTTGGTTGGTTGGTTGACTTTTGGTGGTGAATTTTATTTTTATTTTTGAAGTTGAATTATGAGGTTTTGTTGTTGCTTCGACTTGTTGCATGAGATCCTTGGGCTCTGATACCGCTTACTTAGTTTCGCAATTTTTTTGCCTCCAGACATCTCATCAACAATCAGAATTTCAGGTACTTTTTTGCAAGAGACACTAAAGACATTATATACTCCACAACCTGGTAGTGCAGTAAAGATGAATGCGTTGTAGACCACTTGAAAATTAATTCCCAGAGTACTGCAAATCAGGAACCCTCTTCAAATTACAATTTGCAATACATTGTTCTCAGATTTGTTCAGTAAAATCTTCAGCTCTCCTTGCTTCTCAGACTTTTTGGAGCAGTCAATATTCCTATTACTTATATGAGTTATGTGGTAATCTGAAATTTGAATACCTGAAACTTACCAGCTTAGCATCCAAGACATATGTTGGCCACATTTACCTGAAGAGGGATAGGTCTCAGGTTGTTTATATGAAATAAATAGATCTACATTTAAGGGTGATTTCTCAATCTTTTCTTCAGCTTAAGTAGATGTGGATCATGACATGCAATCAATTTCCTCAGTTTGCTGAGGGCAGTCTCTACTTAATCTTTCTGTCTCTCATTTTCTCAGTATAAATTTAGAATACAAACATATGCCTGTTTCACAGCCTTTATAAAAAAAAACAAACAAACAAACAAACAAACTCATTTTCCTGATATAAACTCTTAACAGTTGAGGTTTTTGGGTTTTGTGGGTTTTTTTCACCTAAAAATTGAAATAGTGGACATTTTGCCGTGACTGAGGTATTGAATCTGCTAAAGGAGGTATTTAGTTTCTGTTCTTTTTTCTAGGTTTCACATATCAGTCTGGTAATAGAATTCTCTTCATAAAGCCTCAAGAGTACAGAATGTATTTCATCAGCAGGAAGAAAATCCATCTGTAAATTAAATATAATTTTATGAAATCAAAAAGTAGCCCGAATGGTAGTTTATGGTATTTAATAGTTT
This sequence comes from Alectoris magna, assembly GCA_030625065.1. NCBI lineage: Eukaryota > Metazoa > Chordata > Aves > Galliformes > Phasianidae > Alectoris > Alectoris magna. Next base: position 38,659,702 of record CM060560.1, read on the forward strand.
ATGGTATTTAATAGTTTAATGGTATTAAACTGCATTTAATTTCACTTTATTTGGTCCATAATGTCTGAAGCAGTGGTTTTGGAGAACTGTACATTATCATTTATACATGCGCTTGCAGCCGGGAAGGCCAACTATTTTCTGGGATGTATCAAAAGAGGAGTGGCTAGCAGGGAGAAGGCCCCATCTGGAGTACTGAGTCCAGGCCTGGGGCCCACAGCACAAGAAAGACACAGAACTCTTGGAATGAGTCCAGAGGAGAGCCAATAAGATGATCAGAGGGCTGGAACACCACTCCTATGGAGAAAGGTTGAGGGAACTGGGCTTGTTTAGCTTGGAGAAGGGAAGGATCCAGGGAGACCTCATTGTGGTCTTCAATTATTTGAAGGGAGTGTATAAGCAAGAGGGGGTGAGACTGTTTTCATGGGCGCATAGTGATAGGATAAGGGGGAATGGTTTTAAATTGAGACAGGGGATATTTAGGTAACGTATTAGGAGGAAGTTTTTCACACAGATGGTAGTGACACACTGGATCAGGTTGCCCAGAGAGGCTGTGGATGCCCCATCCCTGGAGGCATTAAAGGCCAGGCTGGATGTGGCTCTGAGCAGCCTAGCCTAGTGGTTGGCTACCCTGCCGGCAGCAGGGGGGTGGAAACTAGATGATCATTGTGGTCATCTTCAACCCAGGCCATTCTATGATTCTATGATTTCTTAGTTTAATGATCAAGGGTGTTGTGGTTTTGTAATTTTTGCTATTGGTATTCCTCATCATAACATCTTGTGGACCACAGAGACGAAGAACTACATGTCCCAGGGGACCTCGTGGTCAGAGAGGGAAAAATACATGGAAGCGACACTGGTTCTCTCTCTCTCTCACTGCCTGGCAGCGGGTGTGGGTGTGCTTCCAAGCCGCGGCGCCTGCAATTTAAAAGTAGGCTTCTCGGCCTTCGGAAACCTCTCTCTCATTATATTTGATTTATTAGCTTCAGTTCTAATTGTATTGTATTATAGTGTGTTATCTTGCATTCCAATATCATAGTTAGTAAATAAGTTTTACTCCTCAGATTGTTGCCGCTGCTCCGTTTGTTCCCTTGAACTCCCATCTCCCTACCATTTTCCCTTTTTCCCTTTTTTTTCCGAGGGGGCCGGGGGGGGGCTATGGGCCTACTGCCCCCTCCCCTGTCACAGACACAGACTGATCTTGATAACCCCGTGACAATGGGGTTGGACTCGATGATCTCTGGAGGTCCCTTCCAACCCCCACAATTCTGTGATTCTGTGATTGTATGAAATACAATAGAATAATCTGAAACAGAATGGAAGCTAAATGCTGTATTTTGTTTCAGTTTATGGTTGCTTCTTTAAAAGTACACTGGAGATGTCTTATTCTAAAATGGCCTAGTTGGGTCCAAAGGATAAGCAAATAAAAAATTATAAAACAAATACATAAATCATACAAAAAAGAAGGAAAAAAAAAAAAAAAAGAGAGAGAAAAAAAAAAGAAAAAACCTTAAGAGGAAGTTAATTTCACTTAATCTTGACTCTTGACTAATTCTGAGTAGTAGCAGTAAAGTCAATAAGTATTTAAGCTAAATATTAATAATACTGTTATAAAGAACATAGTATAAGGTTAAAATATTAAGGTAATCAATAAGAGAACAATGATTCTATGAAAGTGTATTCTAGATTGTAGATGCAAAGTACTGAATATAAAGTTTTGTACAGAGGTGTGTAATGCAGAGTATTATCAGAAATTCTAGTGTGTTTTTTGATAGTGAACTAAAACTATTCAGAACGGAGAAGAAAGGCATAGCTGGATCCTTGGAAGTCATTACTGGGGGAAAAAAAAAAAAAAAGAAATAAGATCCATTGGCAGCCTTGTAACAGATTTGGTTTGAGGTTATGGCAGTTCAGATATTTGTGATGCGTAACATCACAAAAATTCCATTGTCCTATGTGAGTTTAGGGGTTTTCCTTTAAGGGACTCTTTAGATAAACTATATGTTAATTTAGATGAAATTTAAGTATTTCTACAATTTCTTGCCTACTACAGCCATGAAAATGGTGGAGTAAGCTAATTCCTTCATTGAGCTAAGAGGATTGTCTCTCAGTATTTGCCTATAGCCATACTGGTTGCTAGGCTAGTATTTTATAGACACAGTCTCAGGTTACATGAGAAGTTCAATCCACCCCCATAAATTTTTGTCACATTAAAATGATATGTATTTTTCCACATAAAACATCCCTGATTAAAGATTAAATCCTGTTCAATTACAGACATAGACTGTAGCTGTAAAATATAGCATGAAGGAAAATGCAGTTAAAACTGTAGTGAATATTTATGTAAATCAGAAGTCGGTAGTGAAGCAAATATAATGAGCTAGTCAAACCATGACTAAATCAGATTCATTAATGTTCTTGTAGACATATATTTGCATGGAAAACAGATTAAAAGAACAGATGAAGAGGGTTTTATTATTATTATTATTATTTTATCTGTATTTGTATTTTTAAAATTATTTATTATTTATTTTTAAGACCAAATACTGAGATCACTTCTTACTGTGGTCAACCTGAGTTACTTGAAGATGAATCTTATTTGTTCCACTTCAGTCTCTTAGAAATAAACCTAATGGCCTTTATAAATGCAGGACCTTAGAAGGACAGTTACTTAATCATCAAATAATCTCTAGCTTGAGACAATTTGTATTTAAAAACAAAAGATTTACTGTAAAAACACTCTTGAGACATTAACACCTACTTTAATTTGTATCTCACACATACTGTGATGAATAGAAAAATGTCAGAGCTGTCACAAGAAATCTAGCCTTCGAACATACCACAGAATCTCACAGAATCATACAGAATGGTTAAGAGACCTCAACAGGTCATCCAGTCTAAATCCACTGCTTAAGAAGGAACACCTAGATCTGGTTGCCCAGGGCCATACCCAGGTATCTTCTGAATATCCCCAAGGAGGGAGACTCCACAACATGTCTGGGTAACCTACTACAGGTTAGTAACCTGCACATTAGGGGTGTGCTTTCTGATGCATGGACAGAACCTCCCGTGTTCCAGTTTGTGTCTATCAGCTCTTGTCATGGCACTGAGCACCACTGAAAAGGGACTGGCTCTGTCATCTTTGCACCTTCCCTTCAGGTCTTTATAGACACAGATTCCTCCAGAGCCTTTTTTTTCCAACTTAGTTTGGATTCTGTTTTCACTGGTTCAGTAAGTCAAATGACTAAGAGTTTCTAACATCACCAGGAATCACTATCGTTGGTATTAATAAAGGTTATGGAATAGGAAATAACTTTTACACTGAAGAAAGTTATTTCAACACCAGTCTAGTGCTAAACTCTAGTTCTAACTTCTTGTTGGAACACTGCAAAATATATAACTATAATCATGATCTTTAGAAATATGAGAAACTGCTTTTGAGAAAACAAAATATTTTGCATCATCAGGGCACTTCCTACGAAGGTGAGGAGGATATTAGAAATTCCTAACATAGGCAAATTGCCGCATCCTGAGTTTGGTTACACTGTCTACTTTCTGTTAGCTGTTCTGCTTGACACAAAAAGTTTTTCTGGGACTGCAAACTGAATTTCACTGTTCTGAATTACAGTATTTCATTATTTTTAACAGATAATTTGGTTATTAATTTATTTTCTATAAAGAAAAAAGAACATCGGAGGCAAGGTGAAAAATTAAAAAATGAACAACTGCAAACAAACATGAAAACAGGAAATTAATAGTACCTTAAAACAACTATCTTTGCAGTTATAATACACTAACTGGATTAAAATTTATTTTTCAATATCTCATTCTGTAGGTTGGGGGAAAATATGGACACAAAAAGGTGACTGAATAATTAGTACTAAATATTGCTTGGATAAGTGATATATATTTTAAAAATCTGAGAAGTTAACAGTAATAGCTTTCCAGAGATAGAAAACGTCACTGAGAGGTTCAAGTGATTCATGATAAAAGATGAAAACCTTGCTCAGAGATGAGACATGAAATGTTTTGACTGGAGAAAATATCAGTAGATTTAGCTTACCCTAATCTTACCCTAGCATTTAGAAATAAATGACAACTGAAGATGTTATATGGTATCAGATTATTTTTCACATAGTTAACTTGCTATCTTGCTATAAGGTGTGTGTGTGGGGGGGGGAATGTCGTAAACTCCAAGTACATTCCTTCCACTTGGTTTTCCTCAACCTTTCCTACATTAAACTTAAGGTATATTTTGCAAAGGTAAATACTGATCAAAATGAATGTTCTAAAAACACACACCCACAAAACAAGCTGATTAGGATTAAAAAAAAAAAAAAAAAAAAAAAAATTCAACTGCAACTGTTCCAGTAAAAGACTCAACCTTACATCTCTTTGTTTAGCGGTGGACGTTCAGTAATTTCAGAACCTATTGCAGTTGTAACAATTATTTGAGTAAGTGAATCACCAACAAAATCCAAGATCTGGTAGCTTGACAAATATGCTCTCCAGGAACTAAATGATTTGGTTTTATGTTTATATTCATTTCATATGTATATTTTTTCACTGAAGGTAGCTGTAGAAATGCATACTGTAGGATGTAATACTTGCAGAGAACCAAGATGCTTGCTCGAATCTATCTACCACTTGCTGGTCACTCAGAAAAAAATACTGAGGTTAAAAACCCTCAAGCACTCTTTATGTATGCTTCATAAGCAATGCTGTGACCTTTATTAAAATGTTTCTTGTGTCATCCAGAATTTCATAATCAAATTATACAATAGTAAAACCGGATTACAAATGCATCATCATACATCTTAAGGTAATAATCCATTTCTTAAATGAAAGAAAGAACACAAATTTTATAATATGCCTACACTGTGAACATTTTGGGTTACTCTGTTACAATCTCCTTCTGCAGTGATTATTTTAAGTTTCTAACTCCCTGCAAACTAGAATCAGTCTGACTATCCCGTATCACCTCAACTGTCAGTACAGAGCATTGCACTAAATAAATATTCTGGACCTACGTTTTCCTGAAGCAAATTCTTAAGATAAAAAAGACTCTAACTTGACTTCCTTGACTAAATGTCTTTAGGGCATTCATGTTTGTATCTTGTTACTACCTACAATCTTCAATCTTGTTCAGTTGCCAGTCAGCACAGCCATTTACTTATCATGCAAACAAAGTTAAGGTTATGTTTAAAACAATGGCTTCCAGCTGTTTCCAGCTCCAGTCATTAAAAATACAACATTCTGGTCAACTGAGAGAGTAACTGACAGTTTTGCTCAAAAATATAATTTAGCAAGTATAGTAAACAAGAAATTAAATTGTACTGTAATAAAAGGCTTTTAGACTGACTTCCATAGTGGTACTTCTTGGTTGCTGTGTATAAAAGATAAAAATAATGTATGCAAATTAGATGAAGCTGAAATTAAAGAAGTTTAGCAGAGAATGGCGAAAGCCAATTTTATTTTATGGTTTGTAACTGGATAAATAATTCTTCAGTAGGCATGAAAACAGCAGAAACATATTGGTGAATTCATTTCAACATTTCATTTGTTACTCATCCTCACTCAGAAACTACTGGGGAATTAGTTGTTAAAAAATATATATACTATTCTTGTTCCATCTCAAGGTGGATGTTTTATCTTCATTTGGATCAAATTGAGACACAAATGACATAAAACGTAGTTTCCAATTCTGTTTTAAGATACAGCTTGGGAAAACAATCCAGGAGGAAAGAAAAGTTCCTCCTAGCCAAGGAACTGGCGGGACTTATAGACAGGTATTTAAACTAGGTATGAAGGGGGAAGGGGACAAAATGAGGGCCAGTGGGTTTGAGTGGGTAGTTTGAGGCTCAAAACAGAGTTTGATGGGTGATGAGGGTGGAGTTCAAAGGGATGGAGAGGGGCAGGGGGATGCTGTTCCCCTAAAGTGTCTGTACACTAATGCACGCAGCATGGGAAATAAACAGGAAGAGTTGGAGATCTGCGTGCGGTCGCCAGGCCGTGATCTCATTGTGATCACGGAGATGTGGTGGGACAGCTCACATGACTGGAATGTTCTCATGGAGGGCTATGTGCTCTTTAGGAAAGATCGGCTGGCAAGGCAGAGTGGTGGAGTTGCTCTTTATGTGAGAGAACAGCTAGAATGTACTGAACTACACCTGGGGGAGAGTGATGTAGCTGTGGAGAGCTTGTGGGTGAGAATCAAGGGGCAGGCTCGTAAGGGTGACACTGCTGTGGGTGTGTACTACAGGCCCCCCGATCAGGAGGAGGAGGTTGATGAGGCCTTCCATAAGCAACTGGAAGTAGCGTCATGATCCCAGGTGCTGGTGCTTATGGGGGACTTCAATTATCCAGATATGTGTTGGATGAGCAATGTGGCCAGGCACACGCAGTCCAGATGGTTCTTGCAGTGTGCTGAAGACAACTTTCTGATGCAGGTGGTGGAGGAACAGATAAGGGGAGAGGTGTTACTGAACCTTATTCTTACTAACAAGGAAGGACTTGTTAAGGAAGTAAAGGTCGGGGGCAGCTTGGGTTGTAGTGACCACGAGATGGTGGAGTTCAAGATCCTGAGTGGAAGAAGCAAAGCAAAAAGTAGGATTGTTACCCTGGACTTTAGGAGAGCCAACTTTGATCTCTTCCGGGACCTACTTGGAGCTATCTCGTGGGCCAGGGTGTTAGAAGGTAAGGGGGCCTGTGAGAACTGGTCAGCATTTAAACGGCTCTTCTTCCAAGCTCAGGATCAGTGTGTCCCTGTGAGCAAGAAATCAGGAAAGGGGGCAGGAGACCTGCATGGATGAGCAAGGAGCTCATGTGCAAACTCAAAGGGAAGAAGAAGGTCCATGGAATGTGGAAAAAGGGTCTGACCACTTGAGAAGAGTATAGAAATGTTGTCAGGGCCTGCAGGGATGTGATGAGGAAGGCTGAAGCCCACCTGGAATTGAATCTTTCAAAAGTGATAAAGGATAATAAAAAAGGCTTCTTTATGTTAACAGTATGTTAACAGTAAAAGGAAGACTAGGGAGAATGTGGGCCCCCTACTAAGTGAGGGGGGTGTTCTGGTAACAGGGGATGCTCAGAAGGCGCTGGCTGGGTGGATGGGGGGAGAGCAGTGGATGTAGTCTACCTTGATTTCAGCAAGGCATTTGATACTGTCTCCCACGACATCCTTATAACAAAGCTGAGGAAGTGTGGGATAGATAAGTGGACAGTGAGGTGGGTTGAGAACTGGCTGACTGGCAGAGCACAGAGGGTCATCATTGGCAGTGCGGAGTCCAGCTGGAGACCTGTAACTAGCAGTGTTCCCCAGGGGTCAGTGCTGGGTCCGGTCTTGTTCAACATCTTCATCGATGACCTTGATGAGGGGATAGTGGCCACCCTCAGCAAGTTTGCTGATGATACGAAGTTGGGAGGATTGGCTGACACACCTGAAGGCTGTGCTGCCATTCAGCGAGACCTGAACAGGCTGGAGAGCTGGGCAGTAAGAAACCAGATGAGGTTTAACAAAAGCAAGTGTAGAGTCTCACACCTAGCGAGGGATAATTGCATGCACCAGTACAGGTTGGGGGATGACCTGCTGGAGAGGAGCTCTGCAGAGGGGGACCTGGGTGTCCTGGTGGACAACAGGTTGGCCATGAGCCAGCAGTGTGCCCTCATGGCCAAAAAGGCCAATGGCATTCTGGGGCATATTAAAAAGAGTGTGGCCAGCAGGTCGAGGGAGGTGATCCTCCCCCTCTACTCTGCCCTGGTAAGGCCTCATCTGGAGTACTGTGTCCAGTTCTGGGCTCCCCAGTACAAAAAAGACAGGGATTTCTTGGAAAGAGTCTAGCAGAGGGCCACGAAGATGGTGAAGGTCCTGGAGTATCTCCCCAATGAAGAAAGGCTAAGTGAACTGGGTCTGTTTAGCCTTGAGAAAAGAAGACTGGGAGGGAACCTGATCCAGGTCTATAAATATCTAAGGTGTGGGGGGCAAAGTGGCGAGGCCAGACTCTTTTTGTCAGTGTGTGGAGACAGGACAAGGGGAAATGGCCAGAAACTGGAGCATAGGAAGTTCCGCACAAATGTGTGCAAGAACTTCTTTATGGTGAGGGTGACGGAGCACTGGAACAGGCTGCCCAGGGGGGTTGTGGAGTCTCCTTCTCTGGAGATATTCAAGACCCGCCTGGATGCCTATCTGTGAGACCTCGTGTAGGGAACCTGCTTTGGCAGGGGGTTTAGACTCGATGATCTCTGAAGGTGCCTTCCAACCCCTACGATTCTGTGATTCTGTAATTCTGTGAGAAGTTCATAGAACAGTTAAATGATTTTGGATTTATTTTTTTTTTTCAGTGAACTGACTCTTAATCATTTAACATTAATATTTATTGAATGAATAGAACTGTGATAAGGATTCACTGAATACAGCATTTTTTCAATTATATATCGACAAGATTATTATTTCTTCTGCTGCTCACATTTTCAAAGTTAAACTACTGACAATCGTTGGCAGTGCAGCAATAACACATGTTTTGTTTTTATGCTTTCATACTTTCCATGTCACTCTCTCAATCTCTTTATAAAAACCTGAGACCATTGTTTATATTATTCATAAACTTCCTTAATATGAAGTTCAAGATTATTTTAAAAACTTGTACATATATTCAAAAGTACCCAGATGAATACTTATGCAGTGACAGAACAGTACCCTCTGCTTATTAGACTAATTTGTTATTGTTTCAATAAAAAGTATGTACCTATTTTGTTCAATAGTAGCCTTTTAATTTGGTTTAGTCTTTGGGACTAAAGCCAATCTTTTTGATTAAATACGCACAAAACTTAGCAAAAAATGAGCTTCTTTCTTTAGTGCTTCTAAAATGCTGCCTGGAAACCCCTATATATTTGTCTAAGGATATTATGATATACAGCAATGCAATTGCTTCTATTTTTCCAAGGAAAGATAGGAGTGAGTAAGAAAGAAATACATCATGAATATGTTTGTCCGAGGAACTCTATTTAAGCCCTATATAGATCAGTTCTGTTTGTTCTTAAGCAACTACATAGTAATAGCCTTTTTGTACTGCTCAGACTTGTAAAGGAAATCTGTGTCATACTTGGGAAACTACCTACATCTCTAAGGACTGTAATCCTAAAGCAACTGTTTATTTTCATGTAAGTAATTAGTTTCCATGACTCAAACAAAAATCATTGCACACAATTAACTAAATTGTGTCTACTTTTCATCAGCAAGATTAAATGCTTACATTAACTAAGTATGCAGAAAACATAGAGTACTATTCTTGATTAATTCTCGCCTCAGTAACTGTTTTGCTTTGTTTTACTTCTCATCACTAACTGTCACTCCCGTGTCTGAGGTGTGTTCCGCTGGGGGCTAGTGATCTACCCTCGCTAGGGCCACTGAGACACAGACTCCAATATGAGGAAGTAACAAATGGTGTTTATTACAGCAGGACAGCTCCTTAAGTACACATCTTGTTTTGCCTATGCCCCTTAAGCATGCGTCATATTTCCATCACAGAGCGGGGGGTGGTCCTATCGTGTCACATCCTGAGTCCTTGTTAATGCCTACTACAACATGTGTTATATTCCTGTGTCCTTGTTAACACCTACTACAACATCTCCCCCTCCCCATGCTCGGTAAAGCCTTGTCCTGTTACAGCGTGACCGCCATTTCCCAACCAACACCCACTGAGATCGCTAGCCTAGGATGCAGAGGGTATGATATGCTGGCCTTTCGAGCTGGGCTACTTGCTTCAGCATATGCCAGACTTTTACATATAATATGATTACAAGGAATAAACATATCAATGTCAGGATCAGTAGGATCACAGCCAGATGAAGTACAGAATTAAAAACTCCTCTTGCTGTTGGAGACCATCCAAGAAGCGCTTCCCACCAGAGGTGTTCTCCGTCCTTCTTCACCCTTTCTAGGACACGATGTATCTCTTTTGTATCATGGTGAACATTGATTAAAGTTTTCCATCCATTGTCTTGAATGTGTTCTAGCAGTTGGTACAGGTCATCATGTTGCAACAGTTTCTTTACTAAAGCAAGATTCATTCCAATTGGAGCGGGTGATAAATCTTGAATCAATGTGTAATTAGACTGCAATAACTAATATGATGTAACTGGAAATGAATAATTAAAATCACATCCTACGATGCTAGTAAAGTTGCAAACAGAGATTTGAATGATTGCTGGTACCCCTGGTAATATTACCTATGAGTATGGAATCACAAGAAGTCCTCATACATACACATCCTTTCCCAATACATATAAGCACTGTTTCACGTATCTCATTGGGATGAACCTCAAAATAGCAAATGTTTTGTTCGGTATCAAGACAAATGTCTCAAGCCTTAAGAGTATTACCCTCACAAATAAATCCTTGTTGTTCCCATGCCGCACATGAGCTAACATCAGCAGTTTGCTATTTTCCTTCCTTCTGTTGAGCCCACACTTGATGTTCCATTGGATAAAGTATAGCCCCATCATGATTCAGTTCCAACACAATAATTGGGTGTATCATGTATACCAAAGCATTGCTTATAGTTAAGACAAAGGCTGTAACACTATTAGTAACAGGGTCATAAGTGAAATTGACTAAATGCCACCAAGACTGTAATTTCCTTTCAAATTCATTTGCATTATCCCAAATCACCTTCCTAATTTCAGTAGGTAGGGAACCTTCCTCACCTTCTCTTACAATTGCTGCCACCATAGATTTGGGCTTGGATGCAGCTAAGAGCTAGAGAAGTATTACCTTGGGCTGCCGTGAGTGCATCTACAATCAACTGGTGATCTTTCATATCTGTCCTCTCCCATTGCGGTAATACATCCGATAAAAGCCACTGGTTTGTTCCCAATGCTAACAAAGAAGACTGCAGAGGATGTTGTAGTGCATGTAAATCACTTGTTGCTGTAGTTAATTTATTCATGAGCATCTCGGCATCTATACTGTTTAAAACTCCCAGCCCTGTTCTCAAGATGCTGGTCACATCCCTCTGTGTTCTTAGTCAGGGCGAGGGTCCACCAGTGTAACCACATTAACCAGTCTGCATAAGATACGTCTAGAAATGGTACACAAGTTGGTTTAATTGCTGAGATTTTAGTCTGCATTGATAAATTTACTCGTTTGAGAGACCATGTTGGGTTAAACACCACCTGTTGTTGGCCTGTATGCTTAATAGCATAAGGTCCAATTTCATAAATCTGTGGGGATAAGATCTTTTCTATTTCCTTTGTAGAGGTAGGTCTTTTAGAAGGAATTGATGTATGTGGAGTAGCTGTTCTTTGCTGCTTGACAAGGTCCATTCTAAATTTGAAGGATCGCCCCTGGCTACCATGTGCCCAGAGGCAGACTACCAAAATAGGTTGGATCAAAGTAAAATTGTACCAACACACCCATTGTTCAGTGGCACAAGATTTGCTTTCTTTCTTTCCCATTTCATCATTTGTTACTGATATCTGGGTTACCTTCTCATACCTGGATCCATTAATCATCTGACATCCCACTTTTATCTCTTGTCCAGCTTCTCCCTAGAGTTGGTGAAGCCGGCTAATATTGTCCCAGCCCCACTCTTCTTTTGAATGTACTTCATTATTATGTAATACCACTATCGAGAGGGTTAAATTAACATGTGATCCCATGCTTCCAGTGTGCCTCTTGTAAGCATGGAACCATGTTGCCCCCGAGAGGGCACCATCCGTCACTTGAGCAGTACCTATCGCGGATGCTATAAGCAAAAGTGAAAGCATAGCAAGCGTTGCATTCTTAGCAGGAGCTTTCAGGTGCGGCCCCTTTGGCCCTTGGGTCACTTTAGTCCAGGGGTACACTAACTCCGCGCCTTTAACTATCCTCCTGAACGCCTGGAGCATTGCATCTGTAGCTGCTGTAAGTTCCCTCAGTCTGTTTAATCCCCGCTTCTCCACGCAGTCTAACAGACGGGTGATACCTTTCCGATCAAGAGGCACCCCCTCAGGGTTTCCTCCACTGTTCACAACTACCGGGAAAGCTTCTAGTACTCTTCCTTCCTCTATCAGACTAGATCTAACCTTCCCCAAATCTGTTAGTGAGCTCCTCTTAACTCCCCAATGCAAATCCACCTCCCCCTCCCCTTCACTATCTTCTTCAGGCGCATCAGGAAGTTACGAGTTCTGCCTCCCTTCCTCTTTCCCTGCTTCTCCCTGAGACACTATCTGTTGTGAAGGCCCCTGATTGGTCGTACACGCCCTCAACTCCATAACAGGCTATGCAGGTCGAGTCGGATCCGGATACGGCACTGGGGGGTGGGTCAGGAAACAGTCGTCTTCTTGTCCTCCTCCACACGGAGCGGTTGGAGTGGTCAGCGTTGGTCGAATGGTGTTGTCCGAGCACCTACAGGTTACAACGCTTCCCGTCCCCTCTCCAATCCCCATTTATCCTTTATCCTGAGGAGTGTTAACACCCTGTTGACTCTCCCCTGGACCCTCTTCAGTACCCCTGTTAGTTATAGACGCACACCCTGCTCCTTCTCAAGCCGGGGTGGGCCCAAGAAGCTGCTGAGCAGTCCCCATTACCTCCCCCTCCTCCTTTGCCACTTTAAGTATCCCTAACATCAAACCCCATGTCTGAAGTTCTGCATCCAATTGCGTGCTCGTAGTGTGGTGCACAAGCACCAAAATACTTTCATCTCACCTCTGGGGATACAAAATATCACTGGGGTCACCCAGTACCCCCCTCCCGCTCTAACCAGGACACTACAGCAGCCAATTCCTTCTAAGAAGGCGCATCCTTGCCGCCGTAGTCCTTACACAACTGCAACAATACCTCTACAACTAACTCCATTCTTGTGGCCACGAGCAGATCCCTCACCGGATCTCAGGCAACACGTGCCTCTGGGGACATCAGGGAGCGACGGACTGATTCTTCCTCACACGGGGCACCACTTGTCGCTCCAGTGTCTGAGGCACATTCCACCGGGGACTAGAGATCTACCCTCGCTAGGGCCATTGAGACACAGACACCAATATGAGGAAGTAGCAAATGGTGTTTATTACAGCGGGACAGCTCCTTAAGTACACATCTTGTTTTGCCTATGCCCCTTAAGCATGCATCATATTTCCATCACAAAGCAGGGTGGGGTCCTACCGCGTCACATCCCAAGTCCTTGTTAACGCCTACTACAACATGTGTTATATTCCTGTGTCCTCGTTAATGCCTACTACAACAACTATCACAGAATGTTGTTTCTTCAGTACCTGTAAATTTTCATTGGGTATTAGAAAAGATATTGGATTTGGTCTGATATGTAATTAAAAAGATTTTGCTTGGTGACCTGGTGACCTTCCTTTTTTTTTTTTTTTTTTTTTTTTTTAATTATTATTCTTGCTCATGTTTGTGTTTGATTATCCTGATGATTTGAGAGTTGATTAACATGAAACTGCTATTTAAATAAAGAATTCCTTGTAGGTTCAGCTGAATAAGTTCTAGAAGGTCCAGTATAGTTGTGTTTAAAAGTTTTACCACATGTTCAGCATGGTTGAGTGCCAAGCACAAGATCATCTTTATTCCTTGCCAGAGATCTAACACTGATTGGTGTTATACAGCTTTGATTTCAGCAAGTGATATCCTCAAATATATTGCTTAACCTTAAATACTGAGCACCTCCCTCCATTCTTCCCTCTCTCTCTCTTTCCCTCTCCATCCTTCACAGGATCCTGTGAAGGTACAGAATCTGGCAAAATTCCAAACAAATCAGTTTTTCAAATCTGCTGAAGTGTCAAATGCTATATTTTCATCTCACCCCCAGATACAAAAGTACTGCCTCCTTTTTATTTCCATGGAAACTACAACAGATAGAGAGAGCACAATAACACCATTTAATAGAGCAAATTATCAGTTAAAAAATGTTATTTTTTCAATGTAGCTACCACAATTAGCCATGTATTTTCTGCAGCAATGAACAAGAACCTGCATGCTGACCTCATAAAAATCTCCATGGCCATCCAGAATGTGCCTTGCCCTTCACTTCAATGTCACCACCACTGAAATGCACCATCTCCTGCCTCACTGAGCTACATCCACTCTTTCATCTTCATAAGTGTACAGCAAATGTCAGTGAATGTTAATTGGTGCAAAATTTTCCACACTGAGGAATTCAATTACACACCTTTGCTTCATATGCAATCCTATGTCAGATGCCATTTTGTCAGACTGTTCTTCTACTACCACCTGCCACATAGCAACAAAATTTAATGGAATGCTGGCGGAAAGGTTCAGTCTCTAATTCCACGCCACCAACATCTATCTCTGATATTGTGGGTCAACATAAAATAATAGGAAACATTATTTTTTGAACAGCCCTCATACACTTGCTTTTGACCACATTTCAGAAACTCTGGTTGGATCTGAAGTTCATTTTGGGGATGAAACGGCTTCTTGATTCTGTAACAAAGGCTGATTTCTTTTAAAGTGACTGTTCACTTCTACCAGGTTACAGGCTCAAATTCCTTACAATTTCCTGTGCAAGATAAATAAAATATATCCTCAGTTTGTGGTTCTTCAGTGGGCTGCAGCACAGTCTTCATACTATTTCAGAAACTGAAAAGTAAACAAAAAATGCAAACAACACATATATAAAGAGAAAATGGTGTTTATGACGCAATTCTAGAAAAAAAATATCACATGAAGCCCACAGAAGATTTAGCTCAAGTACTATTCACTATGAACAAACAAGAATCTTTTTGGCTTGGCTTTGGAATCATAGATTACTGTCTGAAGTATAGTGGCTTCTATTCAATTCAGTAAAATCATATGATGACAAAACATAAATTTAAGCTCTTAAAATAAACTTATACACAGCAAGAAATTCCAATGTTTTAAAATCTACCAGTATCTTTTAAGGTCTGAATTGGTCTACATTGAGAATTCATCAGAATCATTATTTGGGACAATTTTTACCTATCTATGTCAAATGGTTTACCAACTGGTTCTGCCCAGTTCTGTGACTAGTGGGGCAGAGAGATCTGCATATCCATGCCCCTGGAAAGGGGAAACAGGGAACCCCAAATAATCAAAAACAGTGGAAACGATCTGAGGAGAAACAAACTAATTTACTAAATATGGTATTAGAATGAAAGATAACACACTATAATAAAATATAATTAGATTTGAAGCTAATAAATCAAACACAATGAGAGAAAGAGTGTCCAAAAAAAGCTGAAGGCCTTACACTAATGGTGTGCGGTTGGGATGAGCAGCAGCAAGAGAATGTGACAGTTGAAAAGAGGGGCATCAGGTGACCTACTGAGGCCTTATATTTGCTCTCCCTGAGCAGGAATGATAACAGAACAGTGAAGAGTCTTCTGGGGAATGTAGTTCTTCTCTTCCAGACAGGTGCCCGTGTTGCCGTGCACCTGGCAACCCATGTTCTTTTAGATCTGTGCCTGTGCTGGACTATGGGGTAAAACCTACCCGGGCCAGAGAACTGCACGTGAATACCAATACGGTGAGCAGAAAAATGGTGTTTATTGTGTCCTGCGATTTACCTATACACCTATCCGACTTCATCTACGCCCCTTATGCATACATTAACCTTTCGACACCGAGCAAGGGGAGAGTCCTACCACGTCACATCCCGAATCCTCGCTGTCACCTACTACAACATGCCTGGAACTGAAGCATTAACTCTTTAACTCCCAGTGCACTACATGATGTTACGATGTGGAATACCAATAAACAAAAATCATAAAACCACGACAATCAATCAATCAATCAATCAATCTGTCTATCTATCTATCTATCTATCTATCTATCTATCTATCTATCCACCTATCTACCTACCTACCTACCTAATTGTTCCTGTCAGACAAACAGGATCTAAAAGCTTTGTGAAACTGAAGCTTTTAGAGGTAATCCCATGAAAATGAATGTACGCAATATTGAAAACATCAGACTTTATATGGAATTAAATGCTAATATCATAAGATTGTCAGAGATTATGTTGCAATGAGAGAAATTAAGTTTTAAAAAAATAATCAGATAAAGTATTTTTCCAAGAATCTCGAAGGAATCAAAGTACAGATGATCTGTGCTACAGGAAAACTATGCAATTAAAATTGTATTCTGCTACCACTTAATTTAATGGGTTTTCAATAAGTGACAAAGAAATCGGGATTAGAGCTTTCATCATTAAATAGCTATTAAACCACAGAGCTAGAGAGCTGACAGCATTGTACTTCTTTTTAAAGAGGTGCTAAAGATGATCCAAGAAATGATTGCCTTATATGTTTCATCCTAGTGTTAGGAGAAAATGCTCTAAAACAAAACAAAACAGAAAATCCATTTCATGGAGTCATAAAGAACTTAAATTAACCTAATACATTAGGGGGAAACTAGTAACAACTTTTGAAAGGTGAATTATGCCTACAAGAATTCTTTAAGGGCTCTTGCAGAATAGACAATACACCTTATCATAGAATCATAGGACATCCTGAGTTAGAAGGGACACACAAGGATCATGAACACTCCTGACTGCATACAGAATCATCCAAAATTCAAACCATACACCTTAGAGCACTGCCAAACACTTCTTGAACTCCTGGCAGTCTCTGTGCCATGACTGCTTCCCTGGGGAGCCTTTTCCAGTGCCTGACTGTAGTGAAGAACATTTTCCTAAAATCCAATCTGAACCTCTTCTGATGCAGATCCATTATATTTTGGGTTTTGTCATTGTCACCAGAGAAAGGAGATTAACATCTTCCCCTCCAGTCATCTCCTGAGAAAGTCAGGAGGCTTCCAACATGAGGCCTCCTCTCAGCCTCCTCCACGCTGAACAAATCAAATGACCTTAGGTGCTCCATGAACAACTTGTGCTCTAGACCCAGAATAATCCACAATTTTGCCAGGCACTGAACTGAAAAAAACAGGCCTGTTATTATCAGGGTTTTTCTTGTCCTTTGTGAAAACCAGGACAATATTTGCCAGCTTCCAGTCAAGTGGGACCTCTTCCAAGACCACTGAAAAATAAGTGAGGAACATCTTGTAGTAACATCTGCCATCTCCTTGAGTACCATGGGATGAATCCCATCAGGCTCCATAGACTCATGCATCCAGCTCAAGCAGCAAATCCTGCACAAGTTTGATTTGGCTAGGAGTTTATTGTTCCTGTGGTCTTGGTACTCCAGCTTAGAGCTCCAGAGGTCTCCGGGCCCATCACCGATGTTAAAGACAAAGTTGAAGAAGGCATTGTCACTTCTTTGTCTATACCCCTATTTGTGAGGTGAATATTCTCATCAAGTAGAGGCTCAATGTTATCTCTTGTCTTCCTGTTACTGTTAAAACATTTTTAAAAGCCCGTTTTTATTGATCCCCAGTACTGGCTAGCTTCAACTCTGAGTTTTGAGAACATGAATTACATCCTTACAGTGTCTAACAGCACCTTAGTCTTTCTGTTGTCATCTGACTTCTCTTCCAATGACCATATGCTTTCCTTTTCCTCCTAATCTCTGGAACAGTATACCTGCTCAGTTAAGCTGTCAGTCAAAACACAGGGCTTTATTTCTCTGATGTGATGGGTTTTTCTTCTGCAGTCTTCAGAGCAATGAAGTTCTGCAAAAGCCCTCAGGCAACAAGCGAATTCTCTTCCCTCAGTTAATTGTTGCCATAACAAGAATTCATTCTTCTGTGCTTTTGGTATCGCTCCCTTCTATGCAGTCTTGAGGGGGATTTTCTGTTTGCAATTCCGCTGCAAACTGTACATCGAACCAACCTAAACTCTCCTTTGATTTCCTGATATTGCATAGCCTTCTCACTGCCCACTGCAGCTCAGCAACTTGCTGCAGGATGTCTTCCACTGAGGCATGCCTTTTGTAGGCAGATCTGCCACCTGTCTCTGCCACATGAGTAAAGTATAAGCACTTCCTGCTAATGGAGAAATGCACTGCAGCCTCTCCCTTCAGCAGCTCTGTCTGATTGGAAGAATCAGACAGAACTAGGGTAAGTGAAGCAGTACCAGTTGGAGCTGAAGCCTTTACTCTGAGGTGAGTGATCACCACCTGCCTAAGGCAACTGTTACTGAAACTGGAACTGGTAGGGCCAATAAAGAAGGTACATGGTCCTTCCCATGCACTCTTCTTCACAAGCTGCCATACAAACTGCTGCACCCTCCTTGTCTCAGTTCACTTGTTGTCCTGTTCACAGACCTCCTGGTTACTTGCACTCTAGGACTGCCTTTTCCATGATTCAAGTTGACAGCATAAATCATTGTGTTAGAACTCCTAAAGTAGAATTGGGTTTCCATTGGTCTTTACTTTACATAACGTTTAGTAGCGAACTCTGAAATTAAAGATTAAACATTCGCCTTGTTAAAGTCACTCCATCTGGTCCTGAGAAAACTGCATTTCTTGTTACACAGAAGCTTTATGTCCCATTTTGCGGGAGACATAGATTAAATATGAGAGAAGTTGAGACCATGGACTTGCCCAATCTTTTATATTTTTCAGAATTTGTTAAATTAGGGAAATGTCATTAAATTATTCAGCTCCATGAACAGAGTACCAATATCCTCTTCAAATTTAGACTTGATTAATTCTAAAGATATAATTACACTTCTATATAGCCATATCTATAGGCTGGTTTTGATAACTTGATTCTTAAGATCAAATTCTACCTTTGGATTTATTTTCTCCAAAAGTAACATTATTAATGAATTTAGCAAAGACATCTAAATCATAAAATCTTGTTTCTCTCCTGGTTTTCTTGTGAAGCCATACACTTTATTGAATTCTAGAAGTTTAAGTAAGCTGTGAATAGGGCCCTAAACAGAAGAATTAATACTTAAAAATATTAATATACAGTTACTGAAAATAAATGGCTAAATTTTGGTCTGACATTTTATAGAGCATGACTGTGGCACTTTATTAACTGAAGTATAATATCCTTACATTAGAAGTGTAGATTACCACATGCATTGCATATTTAAGAGATAATATAGACTACAAATGGTCAATTTCTACTGCAATTGCAGTAATGCTCATAATATATAAATTCGACAGGACTGAAGGATTTCTGATTTATATGCATTCATGTGTTCTAGATCTATCCAGTAATTCTACAGCTGCACAAAACTTGCTAGCATCGTAAAATTTTTGGAATGCTAAACTAGAGAGATCTTCAGAAGCCGTCCCCTCTAAATCTACAATAATTTCTACTTTCTTTTTTTCCTTGTCCTTTAACCTCTCTCTTTTATCTAAGAAAAATAATGCACATACACACATGTACAGGTATGAAGCTCTTCTTTTATACTGCCCAATCCATTATTGTACATGTTATATTAGACCTAAGGTTATGCTTAGTTTAGGCAACATAAGTGATTTCTAGCTAGTATACTGACAAAAGCTTAGTGACATGCTGCAAAATTAGTCAAATGCACTTGTTCAATAATTATTTGCTAAGTCTATGCTTCAAAATTTACCGTTCATTTTTCACAGAACATCAAAATACATGATGACTCATACTGACACAGAAAAAAAATCTTAAGAACAAAATAGGACCTGGCTTTTGGCAAAATTCTCTGATCAAAATTATTAGCCACATAGGAAGTGTTTTTTTTTTTTACTTGGCTCAAAGTACTCCAGACTGCTGGCTTTCAAAGAACATTGAATGATGCAAAATAAAAAAATGGTTACATCTTTCAAAAATCATCATACATTCTTAATGAGCCCCTACTGAATTTTTGCATAACTCAAATTATCTGAGTTGTTTTGAGCTAAACAGTAAATAAGCTCTACAGATAAGAATCAGAAACAGAAAAGGGTTAAGAAGGTTAGGATGAGAGACTTTAACTTTCATTAAAACTCTCAGTAAAATCTGATTATACCAGTTTCTTAGTACAGTATTAAGTCCAAATCAATGGTTCATTTTTAGCAAAATCATAGTATCGTTTCTTACTAATGAGAAAAGAATTTTAACCTTTAAAAAGAAGTATTTCTGACAATCTCTACTCCAAAAAGCTAGGAAGAGTCCTTCCTTTGTGTAGCTTCTCCCATGTTACTGTCTTCTCTCTTTTTACTTATTTTGATACTTAGTCTGATAAACCAAAATGAAAATGCTGGAAAATATAAATATTTCAAAAATCAAAGTTTTCTGTGCCATATAATACTACATTGTTCAATCTTTTTCTCTTTAAAACACGAGGTATTAAATCATATTAAGCTTGTAAGTGCTTAGGAAATAATTATTAGGCTCTATAACTTAAATAATGACATAGAGATATCATTAACAACTTCACTTAGAGAAAGAGGGAAACCCTGAAAGAGGGAAACCCTGAACTACTTATCTGTTGATATTTAGTAATCTTTATATTTGGAGGTAGTTACTGGATCTATGTCTAATAATATTTGTATCTTTCTGTGATATTAAGTTTATTTCTATTAAATATTTTTATTGTACTGCTTGTTTTTCTTAGTATACCAGAAGAACTTGTGACCAGTGAGAAGAAAACAGAGGAAGAAGTTAAAACAGATTGTGTCTGCATATATTAACATATATTGGGGGGGGGGGGGGGGGGGGGGAGGGAAAAAAAAAAAAGTTTAAGGTAGTTTATTAAGTAATTCATAGTTGTTGTTTTTTTATTTTCCCCTAATTTAAGTAATAAAATTTATAATAATTGAAAAGCAAATATTTCATCTAATTCAGTCTCTATTGATAACGATAATATCTGCCGTATGCAAAATATCAGTGTAAAACATTTTGAAAATCAATTTTTCAATATCTGAAATGTACTTATAATTCATTTTCTTATTTCTCATATTACAACATTTAGCACTATTTTAACAGTTTGTTTTTCATTTGTACTAATTGGTTGGGAAACTGTTCATATAATTATTTAATTTTCAGCACCTCATAACATGACTTCCATTTGTGGAAGCATCCAGTGCATTTTCTAAAGGGGATGTATCCAGGTAGATACTGCATAAGTGCTGAAAGACATCTATTAAGATTCTCATCACAGAACAATGAAAATTTTCAACTGTTGTAAATGCTCTGTATAATTATTAGTTATAAGAGTGATAGGAAGGGTGAATTACACAGTGATAAATTGAAGGAACACAATTAATTTCAAGGAAAATATGCATTTCTATACATGTATACCACAATATGTAAGCACTTTAGAAGATCAGTAGTGCAATTTATGTATGTATCTCAAGGATTTAAACAAGGGACTGCCAAAGTCATGCTCATGTTCCCCTTTCCAGATGGAATTCAGCATTCTGCACTAGGTCTATGTGATAATCACTGCCCAGAGGCAAAGTTTTAAAGGTCTGTCTTTAAATTTAATTGTACCAGAACAAGTTCTCTGGTATCTTTCTAAGCTATGGCTAGACAGTCACCAGCTAGTTCTAATCTTATTGTTAATGTCAAAGACTTAGCATGACAGACGCCGACAAGATAGGTGCTAGTGAATGACAGAGTAATCAGTTTAGAATAGGACTAGTTCATCCATAAGGGATCAGATCATGAGAAATCACTATCAGCATGTCCACATGTTTACTTCTTTTCTCATTCTGATGGCTGTTAGATCATTTAACACCATATTTCTTTGTCAAAGATTATTTTAAATTCATGCTATTCTAACACTGTAAACCTGAAAGGATAAAAATCTTTACATCTGCCTGTAATAGCAGTATTTAATGCTTAAAGGTATAGCTAACATTTTTCTGTGAAAATAATTCCAGATGTTATTTTAAAAATTGCCTATAATGAATTTCTCCAGTCCTAGAAACTTCCCTTACAGTTTTTATTCACTGTAATAATAGATTTTGATGTTATTTAAAGTCATAATATATCTTTAACTGTTACATTATTTAAAAAAGAGAACTTGAAAGTGATTCCTACAGAAGAGAACAATGGCATAGTAGTTAATTTATACCTTTTGGGAGTTCAGTCCCAACTTGCTAGCAAAGCCTGTTTGTTTTTTTTCAGCTTCACAGCAGTTCTTTCCAATTTTTGGATTTTTTTTTTTTTTTTTTTAAGTCTTGATGCCAATAGGAAGAATATAAATGTAATAGTTGTGCACTTCTGAGAAAAATAAAATTCCAAATCAAATTAATTCTGTATGGTGTTTTCACAAAGGACCATCATATTTTGCATTTTCAGTACAAGAGCCAGTTTCTCAGTGACATCTAATCTTAAAACACTCATCTTCTAAACATTCAACATAAACTGTAATTTTGCCTTCATTTTCCATAAGTCAGTAATCCAGCATGTTTTCTACCGCCTCTGCATTATTAATTTTCAAAGCTTTATTCGTATACCAACAATCAGCAATAAATACATAAGCACATTTTCATAGAAAGCAGCTGATTCAATAGTAAATCAAACCAATGGAAAACGTGCTAACTTTTTAGTAATATTTCTAATAAGTAACAATAGAAATTTGAGATACCATACTTGCTTATTTATTTATTTATTTATTTAGATAATTAAGCAGCTGATGTCAAAATAATGGCTTATCTACACTTATCTACACTTATTTAAATTGTAACAGAATAGATGTCTACCTATAACAAATCATTTTTTCTCAGTATTTTGTGGTTAATAAATACTAAATGCTTAAAAGCAAAATCATAATAATTAAATTTCTAATGCATGCTTTAGAAGAATGTAACTCAAAAGCAAAAACAAAAAAATTCCAATAAATCAATGCATGATTCACTCAAGTAAACTTTTTCACCTAGAAAGACTGTTCAAACTTTATCACTGCACTTAATTAAATTCCTAATTGTTTCCAGATGATTTTACAAGTTTGGGAGACATTTTGGCTCATCAAAATGCTACAGGTTCCAGCTGTAGATTTTCCAACAACTGACATTCTTAAGCTCTCAAAATGAAAATGGTGAATTAAATATATTTTCTTTTTCAATGTGGAAAAACAACAAAAACGACAACAAACACCAAACCAAAAACACATTTCATTACGGAATTGAGATCTAGAGGAAAAAGAGGATGAGAAGCTATCTAGATTTTGATTTATTTCAGAAGACATTGAGGGCTTTTAAGAAATTATTAAAACAAACAAACAAACAAAAAAACCTTAAAAGAAAAGGATTGAAAGATTGAAAGTAAAACAAAACATAAGGCTGAAATTAAAACTTAGATTGTGTAAATAACTTTCAAGATGTTAAGTTTAATATACAGGATCAGTGAAGTTTAAATTTTATATGGGTTAAGTGTAGGCGCTGGGAAGTACATATTGTCCTTAATAAAATCTTAGTACACAAGTTATGAAGAATATTTGCTCTTTTGCATCCTAAAAATTTAATGGAAATCCTCTTTGGACAATTGCGGGGATATAGTTAACAACTTAGAAATAGGAATATCAAATTCAAATTGCTGGACCAAGATGATTCTGCCTGAAATGTATACATCAATGCAGTGCACTCTGTGAACAAAAGCATTGTAGTTAGAAAGTTGGTTATCAGTGTTAGTTTTTATGTAGATCTTTTTACTCTTTCAAAAGCTAATGTTGTACTACCTGTCCAAGGTGGGCTATTTGATTACTTTAATTTCTTTATTAAATGACCAATTTGCAGGATTCCTGTAATCTGCATTTGTTTGAAGGCGTTATTTTCTACAAACTGATTCCAATAGCATATAATCAACTTTGAAACAAGCAAAACAAACAAAAAACAACAAAAACAAAACAAAAAAAAAAAAACAACAAGGGAACACAAATACAAAAACAGCAGCACAGATTAGCAGATAAGGAAATATGCAAAATCTAAAATAAATGGCATCTGTGAAGCAGATTTAATTTCTGTACTTCAAAAGATGCCATATTGTATTTACAAATATTTAGGTAGATGTTACTACTTTATGTAAATTTGATAACGCAAATTCAATTGTGTTTCATTTATTTGAAGTCATTTATGCTGTGTAACATGGTTCTTTCAGTTTGCATAAAGCACTAGCAGTCCCCAAGCTGTTTGTGAAGCTTCAAATTAATTGTTTTTGAACACATTCAAGATGCAAAATAGAGACAAAGAAAGGTTAACAAAAGAATGATAAAAAATAACTGAGCTTCATAATTTGTACCTTCAATGGTTTAAGGTGGATGCATGAAAAAAAAATCTCTGCACAATGAACTTGTAATAGTCTTCAACTCCATCACTGACACATTTTCCACTGTCTTTCTAAAGGAGGGAAAAGTTGTATTTAGGTAATTAAAACATTGCAGAAGAAATGTGTTCATGACATGTCTGCTAACTAAGAGTTTGTAGTCCTGTTCTGCCTTCAAATCCTTGCTATCTATTTCATATTATTGTCAGAAATAAATAAGAACAACAATAATAGATTTTTAAAAAAACAAATATTCCCAGTACAAGACTTTTGGGGGATTTTCTATTCTTGTTATTTGTTATCATTATTATTATTATTATTATTCTCTGGATAAAATTTCAAGTGCTTAACACTGAAAATTATGGCTTTTATAGTACAGGAGAGCAAAAATTTCGACATTAGGAGAAACTCGATTTTCAGAAGTTTCTATAATCCACTACAAGTCATTGATTTTCAGAAGATGCTGATAAGATACAATTAACTTTTAGAGAAAGGTTTGTTGTTTCCCTCCCCCCCCACCTAAAAATCAGTAGTTTTTAACTCAGCATATATTTTATAGCATTAGCTGAGTCTATCAAATATGTATAACATATTTAGAATCTACATACAATCCCACTGTTAATTGAAATATATTTATTCTGTATTTAGATGTTTTTTTAATTTCAGATCTTTATTTTTATTGTTTTTTCATTATAGAATAATAATGGAAACGAAAACAATTATGTAACTATACATTTCACTGCTTATACTGTGTTTTCACATTACTCATTCTTACTATTTCTGTTTAAAAATGGAAAAAAAAAGTTTTTTGTAACAAAAACAAAAAAAAAAAAGAAAAAGAAAAAGAAAAAGAAAAAGAAAAAGGAAAAAAAGAAAAACCATAAAGAACAGATGAAATTGTATTTCCTGAAGAGGTAAATACAAATAGTTAAATAAAATAATAATAATAATAATAAAAACTAATAAAATACAGATCTAATGTATTATACATATTATATAAGAATAGAGATTGTAGGAATATAAGTTTATAATAAGTTTGAAGCATATAATGGGGAAGTTAGTTGTATGAGAATGGGGAAGTTAGTTGACGGAGCAGGCATACCAGTAGTGTTTGCCAGTATTCCTTTGGTGGTGGGGAAGAACACTGAGATGACCAGGAAAAGCCATCTTATAAATGCATGGCTGAGAGGCTGGTGCAAAAGCAAGAATTTTGGATTCTTTGATCATGGGGCGATCTACTCGGCACCTGGCCTGAGGTCTGCTGATGGGAATTGTCTGTCTCCAACAGGGAAACGGATACTTGCCCAGGAGCTGGCGGGACTTGTAGAGAGGGCTTTAAACTAGATATGAAGGTGGAAGGGGATAAAGTTAGGCCTGCTAGAGATAAGCCTGGGGAAGCGGTATTGGGATTAGAAGTGAGGCGAGGGGCTCAGCTGAGGTGTATCTACACCAATGCACTCAGCATGGGCAACGAACAAGAAGAGTTGGAAGCCATTGTGCGGCAGGCAAACTATGACCTAGTTGCCATAATGGAAACGTGGTGGGATTGCTCCCATGACTGGAGTGCTGCAATGGATGGCTGCAAGCTCTTCAGGAAGGATAGGCAAGGAAGGAGGGGTGGCGGTGTGGCCCTCTATGTTAGGGAATGCTTTCATGTTACTGAGACTGTGACTGGGGACAATAAGGTTGAATCCCTGTGGGTTTCAACTAATTCAATAATTCCCTAAGGTTGAATCAAAGGAAGGGCTGACAAGGCAGACATCCTGGTGGGCGTCTGTTATAGATCGCCAAACCAGGATGAAGAGACAGACGAGATGTTCTATAAGCAGCTGGCATGAGCCTCACGGTTGCCAGCCCTTGTCCTCATGGGTGACTTGAACTTCCCTGACATATGCTGGGAGTATGGCATGGCGCAGAAGAAGCAGTCTAGGAGGTTTCTGGAATACATAGAGAATAACTTCCTGATGCAGATGGTGAGAGAGCCTACGAGAGGAGCTGCCCCGCTAGACCTGCTGTTCACAAACAGGGAGGGTCTGGTGGGAGATGTGGAGGTCGGGGGCTGTCTTGGACAGAGTGACCATGAAATGGTAGAGTTTTCAATTCATGGTGGAGCCTGGAGGGAGAATAGCAAAAC
The DNA here is from genome assembly GCA_030625065.1 of Alectoris magna. Taxonomy (NCBI): domain Eukaryota; kingdom Metazoa; phylum Chordata; class Aves; order Galliformes; family Phasianidae; genus Alectoris; species Alectoris magna. Next base: position 38,685,942 of record CM060560.1, read on the forward strand.
TGTTACCTTAGACTCCTGGAGGGCAGACTTTGAATTGTTCAATAGACTAGTAGGGGGTGTCCCCTGGCATTCGGTCTTAGAGAGTAAAGGGGTCCAAGATAGCTGGTTGCTCTTCAAGAAGGAAGTCTTAAGGGCACAGGAGAAGGCGGTCCCTCTAAGCTGCAAAATGAGCCGGCGGGGAAGAAGACCAGCGTGGATGAAAAGGGAGCTATTCTTGAGGCTCCGGGAGAAAAAGAGAATCTACCGCCTGTGGAAGGAGGGATGGGCAACACAAAATGAATACAAAGAAGTCTATAAGATATGTAGAGGGAAAATCAGAAAGGCAAAAGCCCAGCTTGAATTTAACCTGGCCACCGGGGTAAAAAGGAACAAGAAACTCTTTCATAAATACATCAACAGTAAGAGGAGGACAAAGGAGAATCTCCACTCTTTACTGGATGAGGCTGGGAATGTGACCACTGAGGATAAGGAAAAGGTGGAGGTTCTGAATGCCTTCTTTACATCTGTCTTTAAAAGTCAGACCAGTTATCCTCAGGGTACCCTGTGCTCTGACCTGGTAGTCTCAGCTGGGCAGCAGACTAAACCCCCTGTGATTCTGGAAGAAATGGTCAGGGACCTACTACTCCAACTGGACTGCCACAAGTCCATGGGGCCTTATGAGATTCACCCAAGAGGGCTGAGGGAACTGGCAGAGGTGATAGCCGAGCCTCTTTCCATCATCTATCAGTGCTCCTTGCTGACTGGTGAGGTCCCACAAGACTGGAGGCTTGCTAATGTGACTCCCATTTACAAGAAAGGTTGTAAGGAGGATCCGGGAAACTACATGCCTGTTAGGCTGACCTCGGTGCCAGGGAAGGTTATGGAGCAGATTGTCTTGAGGGAGATCACGCGGCATGTGCGGGACAACTGGGGAATCAGGCCTAGCCAACGTGGATTCACGAAGGGCAGGTCCTGTTTGACCAACCTGATCTCCTTCTATGATCTAGTGACCCATCTGGTGGATGAGGGGAAGGCTGTTGATGTGGTCTACCTCAACTTCAGCAAAGCCTTTGACACTGTCTCCCACAGTATTCTCCTGCAGAAGCTGGCAGCCCGTGGCTTGGACAGGTACACTCTTGGCTGGGTAAGGAGCTGGCTGGAGGGCCGGGCTCAGAGAGTGGTGGTGAATGGAGTTAAATCCAGCTGGTGACGGGTCATGAGTGGTGCTCCCCAGGGGGCGGTGCTGGGGCCTGTCCTCATTAATATCTGTATTGGTGACCCGGATGAGGGCATTGAGTGCACCCTCAGTAAGTTTGCAGATGACACCAAATGGGCTGGGAGTGTCGATCTGCCTGGGGGTAGCGAGGCCCTACAGAGGGATCTGGACAGGCTGGAGAGCTGGGCTGACGCCAATGGGATGAGGTTCAACAAGACCAAATGCCACGTCCTGCACTTCAGCTACAATAACCCCAGGCAGCGCTGCAGGCTTGGGGTGGAGTGGCTGGAAGACTATGGAGAGGAGATGGACCTGGGGGTATTGATTGATGCTCGGCTGAACATGAGCTGACACTGTGCCCAGGTGGCCAAGAAAGCCAAGGGCATCCTGGCTTGCATCAGAAACAGTGTTACCAGCAGGAGCAGAGAGGTGATTGTCCCCCTGTACTCAGCACTGGTGAGGCCGCACCTCGAGTACAGTGTCCAGTTTTGGGCCCCTCACTGCAAGAAAGACATCGAGGCCCTGGAACGTGTTCAGAGGAGGGCAATAAAGCTGGTGAGGGGTCTGGAGCACAGGCCATATGAGGAGAGGCTAAAGGAGCTGGGAATGTTCAGCCTGGAGAAGGGGAGGCTCAGGGGAGACCTTATTGCTCTCTACAACTTCCTGAAGGGAGGTTGTGGTGAGCTGGGAGTCGGCCTCTTGTGTTATTAGTGATAGGACTAGAGGCAATGGTTTCAAGCTTCGGCAGGGGAGGTTCAGGCTGGACATTAAGAAATATTACTTCTCAGAAAGGGTGGTCAGGCAGTGGAATGGCCTGCCCAGGGAGGTGGTGGAGTCACCGACCCTGGGGGTGTTCAAGGAACAATTGGATGTTGTGTTGAGGGACATGGTTTAGTGGGAGCTATTGGTGATAGGTGAACGGTTGGACTGGATGATCTTGTAGGTCTTTTCCAACCCTGGTGGTTCTATGATTCTATGATTCTATAATAAGTATAAGAAACCAGAATTAGATTCTCCAATAAATGTACATGATACTGATATGGAATAGTCTACTTCCTTGTCCCTCCTTTTTCTGGCATTCGTATTTTACTGTACAGATTCTATAAATTGTTTCTTATACACACAACAGATTTTATATCCTCCCCAAGTATAATAGTTCCCTTTACCTAAAAATGCTTAAGATATGATTGTTATCCCTCTACAAGGTTCAGCGTTTGAGCCCTCTCTTAGTCTAGGCAACACTTTTCTTCAAGGTCATTCAGATGAAATATCTTGATACATGATGTGAAAACAAAACAAAACAAAATAAAACAAAAAGAACAAAGCATTCATTCTGCACATAATCTGTGAATTTTCATCTCAATAATATTCCCAATGTTATGGTCTTAAAAATAAATAATTGAGTATAAATATAAATAAAGAATAGAAATTCTTGATCTATGCTAATTTTATTTTCATAATAATCTGCCATTATTCATTTATCTGTGAGGTAAGCAATCCATTTTCTCAGATTTTTTTTTTTTCTACAATATCGGTTTATTTCCATCACCTTTTCCTGAAACACACTTTCCTGATTGTCGGTGGTAGTTTTTATTAGACATAGGTGGTTGTTTTTTACTTATTTCAGAATCATGTAAAATGTCACATCCATAGTGGATAATACTCTGTCAATTAAGAACTACTTTATTCATAATAAAAATGCATGTTTGAGATATCTTTTACTACAGTGCCCAAAAATGCTAAAAATTACTTTAGAGAAAGGCCTTGATTTGGACAGAACTATGAAAATGTAAAAAGATTTCCCCCTTAACTTCTCTGAATTAATTTACAGATCTTAGAAACCCTAAACAAAAGCTATTTTCTTAAACTGAAGGGTACGTATATCCAAGGTATGAATTCAGTACGTAATCATTTGACTTCTTCAAGTAAAAATATCAGATAAATTTGCAACATGATGGAAAGGTGAGAAAAGTGAAACTTAAACTTCTTGCTGAAGAGAAGTAAAGGAAACTAACAATTTGTGTTTTGGGTTTGATTTTGATTGCTGCCTTGTCTATGAAGAAATAAGAGGCAGGATTTAGGAAACCAACCTTAAATTAGATGTATTGTGAAAGGTTTAATAGTATTACAAATAATTGAGAGGTCTGGTGTTACAAAGTTACACAAACTTCTGATTACATGTATGCTGTATGCCAAGCTGGTTTTCTTTAGCTTGTAAAGCAGCCAAAAATCATATTGAATTCAGACAGGAAACAAAAGGTTGCAGTTCCATCTTTACTACAGTTGGCTCTAGAAAATTTAAACATCTGAACATAAGAATGACCATTACTGACATCTTTGGTAACAGAAATTCATTCATTCACTCCTGAAAGACCTGTCCTTTGGTCACATGGACAGAAAACTTACATGAGTTTGTTCATTTTTTTATTCTTTTAAACCGTTTAGTGAAATTCTTTAATTCTTAAAACAGTGTCCAAAATTCCTTGTATGTAACTTACCTTTGGACAAATATTTGAGGATCAAGGAATTATTTTTTCTTTTATGTTTCCAGAATGTTCCATAGGTATTATTAATTAATAAAAGTGTCCAATGCACTTAGAGGTAAATTTCATAAAACTTGATGTGCAAATCCTTTCAAGAATCGTCTTCTTCTCAGGCTTTACTCATAGGAGAGGTGCTTCAGACCCCTGATCATCTTCATGATCCTCCTCTGGGCCCACTCTAGGCATCTTTCTTGTGCTGGGAGCCTCAGGCCTGCATGCAGTACTCCAGATGGGGCCTCAGGACAGCAGAGTAGAAGACAACAATCACCTCTCTCACCCACATGGCCACTCTTCTTCTGATGCTGCCCAGGACTCAGTTGGTCTTCTGAGCTGCAAACACACACTGCAGGCTCATGCCCAGCTTTTCATCCATCAGACCATAAAGTCTTTCTTGACAGAGCTGTTTCTAGTGAGTTCTTCTCCCAGTCTGATAATGGCTGGAAACGCCCCAACCCAAGTGAAGCACCTTGCATTTGCTCTTATGAAACCTCATTAGATTTCTGTAGGCCCACTTACTCTTATTAAGCTAATTATTATTAAGCTCATCCTGGTCTCTTTGCATGACATCTCTTTCTTCTATTGTATAAACTGCAGCACTCAGCTTGGCGTCATTAGCAAACTTGCAGTGCACTCAGTCGCACTGATAAAGATGGTAAAGAGTACCTACCCCAAGATGGACCTCTGGGAACATCACTTTTCACAGACCTCCAACTGGAGAGTTGTTGGTCACAATCCTCTGTCTGTGATCATCCAACCATTTCCATATCTACTGAGTAGTGCACCAATTCAGATATGTGGATGAGATGGTACCGTGCAGAAGACCTTGAAAAAGTCCAGGAAGAAAATGCGAGTTGCCCTTCCTTTGATACTGACCACTAGGTCATCAATAAAGATATTAAACAAGATGGGCCCCAGTACCAACCCCTGGGGGACACCACTTGTAACAGGTTGCCAGCTGGACTTAACCACTACTCCTTGGGCATGGCCCTCTAGCCAGCTCCTTACCGGTATACCTGGAAAGGATATACCTGTCCAGGCCACAGGCAGCCAGTTTCCCCAGAAGAATCTGAGAGACCGTGTCTGAGAGACCGTGTCAAAGGCTTTGCTGAAGTCTAGGTAGACTACATCAACAGCCTTTCCCTTGGCTACCAGTCTGGTCACCCATTCGTAGAAGGAGATGAGGTTGGTCAAACACAACCTGACTTTCATGAACCCACACTGGCTGGGCCTAATCCCTTGGACGCCACACACGTGCTGTGTGATCTCACCCAAGATGATTTGCTCCATAATTTCCCTGGTACCAAGGTCAGGCCGACAGGCCTGTAGTTCCCTGGATCCTCCTTACAGCCCTTCTTCTAGATGGGAGTCAGATCAGCAAGCCTCCAATCCTCTGGGACCTCTCCAGATAGCCAGGAACACTAGTAGATAGCAGAGAGCGGCTCAGCAATCACCCCCACCAATTCCCTCAGCACCCTAGGATGGAGCCTGTCTGGTCCAATGGACTTGTGACAGTCCAGATGGAGGAGGAGCTCTCTAACTGTCTCCACCTGAATCACCAGGGTTGTATTCCACGTAGCATCCCAGGCTTCCAGATCACGGCATAAAGTACCCTGAGGATAACTGATCTACCCATTAAAGGCAAATGTAAAGAAGGCGCTGAGAACCTCATCCTTCTCCTATCCTCAGTGGTCACATTCCCCTCTGCATCAATTAAAGGATGGAAATTTTCCTTAGTTCTTCTCTTACCGTGGATATATTTGTAAAAGGATTTCTTATTCTCTTTTACTGCAGTTGCGAATCTGCATTCAAGTTGGTCTTTTGCCTTCCTAGCTTCCTCCCTGAATACCTTAACAACTTCCTTGTAATCTGTCCAAGTAGCTTGTTCCTTCTTTCAGAGGATATAGACTCTGTTTTAATTCCAGAGTCTCAATAATAGTTCCCAGTTCATCCGCACCGGTCTTCTTCCCCTATGACTCGCCTTACGGCATTCAGGGACAGCCTGTTTTGTACCTTTAAGATTTCCATCTTGAGGATCATTCTGGCTTCCTGGACCCCTCTACCCTTAAGGAGCAACTCCCAAGGGACCCATGCTACAAGCATCCTGAACAGGTCAATGTCCACCCTCTGGAAGTTCAAGAGAGCAGTTTTGCTAGTCACCCTTCTGACACCTCCAAGAATAGAGAATTCTACCATTTCGTGGTCATTCTGCCCAAGACAGTCCCCAGCCTTCACATCTCCCACCAGTCCTTCACTGTTAGTGAAGAGCAGGTCTAGCAGGGCACCACCCCTGGTAAGGCTCTCGTACCAGCTGCGTAAGGAAGGTATCCTCCATACACTCTAGAAACCTCTTGCACTGCTTCCTCTGCACTGTATTATATTTCCAACATATATCAGGGAATTTGAAGTCTCCCAGGAGAACGAGTACTGGCAATCGTGCAACTTCCGCAAGCTGCTCATAGAATGCCTCATCCATCTCTTCATCCTGATTAGGCGGTCTATAACAGACCCCCACCAAGATGTCATCCTTACAGGCCTTCCCCCTGATCCTTACCCACAGACACTTGATTTTATCATTCCCAGCCCCAAGCTCTTCAACATCAAAACAGTCTTTAATAAAAAGGGCCACACCACCACCACCCTTCCTCTTCTATCCCTTCTGAAGAGCTTGTAACCATCCATCACAGCTCTCCAGTCATGGAAGTGGTCCCACCATGTTTCGGTAATTAATAGCAACTAGATCATAGTTAGCCTAATGCATAAGTACTTCCAACTCCTCCTGCTTATTGCCCATGCTGTGTGCATTAGTGTAGATGCACTTCAGCGGAGTCATCTGCCTCACCCGCAGCTCAAGCACTGTTCCCCTAGGCTCAGCTCTGGTGAGTCCTGTTTTGTCCCCTTCCCCTCTCGTAGCCAGTTTAAAGCTCTTTTGATAAGCCCTGCTAGCTCCTGTTCTAGGATTCGTTGCGCCCTTTGAGATAGGTGGGTTCCATTCATGGACAACAGGCCAGAGGCCAAGTAAACTGCCCCATGATCAAAGAACCCAAAGTTTCTGGCTCGACACCACCCTCTGAGCCAATTATTCATTGCTTGTGTTTTCCAAGCCCGCTCCATGTCCCTCACTGCCCCTGAAGGCATAGAACAAAAAAACTCTTGTGCTCCTACTCCTTGAACTAAACGTCCTAAACACCTGAAATCTCTTTTCATAGTTCATAGGCTTCTCTGATCAAATTCATCACTGCCCGCCTGAACTATGAGTAGTGGAAAATAATCAGTGGATCTAACCAGCATTGGGAGTTTCCTGGTTATGTCCCTGACCCAGGCCCCAGGAAGGCAGCACACTTCCCCACGGCTTGGGTTGTATCTGCATATGGGGCCCTCTGTTCCTCTGAGAAGGGAGTCACCCACCATGACCACCCTTCTTTCCTGACAGAGGAAGTCTCAAGGCATGCGGGTGACCGCCTCACCTTAGGGTCCCTCCTAGGCAGATCCTCTATCACCTTTCCACTCATCTCCCCTTCAATTTCCAGCTTCTCAAATCTGTTGCTTAGAGGGAGCTGGGGAATTGGGCTAGGCAGGCAGTGGGGGCTCCCGTGATGCCAAGTTGGGACTCTCTTCCAGCCCTCCTCATCAGTCGGGTCTATCTGACTGTGACAGGGCAGGGGGTCAACCCCTTTTCTGGGGGTATCTATCTCCCAAGCACTCTTCCTTCTGGCAAACCAGCAAGTCGATCTCCCGCTCACACTCCATGATGATCCTCAATCTCTGTACCTCTTCCTTGAGCTCCACCACAAGGCTGAGCAGCTCATCCACCCACTCACACCTCACACAGGTGGAATGCCTGCCACCCTCCCCGGGCAGTAGCAGGCTCAGGCACTCACTGCAGCCAGAGACCTGAACAGCTACATTTCCATGCAGGCAGTCCATCTGGGTCGCCACAGTCTTCTTGGAATAAGAAGATCTGCTAAATCATCACCTTCCCAGATTTGCAGTACACGAAAAGAGTGTACTCTGTACACTCTACAATAGATACTGATCAGCAGTCAAATCAAGGTAAAGATGAACATGGATACATCCTGGTTTCAATGAAGATAGTGTTAATAGCACATTAGTGCTATTTTTTTTACTGGAGTTTTTACTGAGGGATGGACATGTGTATGAGGCCAGACAGCCACTCAGTGGGGAAGAGATGCCACCAATTTTACTCATCTTCAGTCCCTCAAGAAAATGCTCCTGAACATTCAGAACAGAATATGGTGACAACATCTATATATTATTTCCTCAGTGACATTACAAGAAGGATCATGGCAACTAGAATGACTAGAATTTTCTATAACTAGAACTTGAATTTTCCGTAAATTCATTTATTACTCTTTAGAAATATCCCTGTCACATACAGCAATGTTAAGACTGGGAATTACACCAGAAATTCTACATGCTGTTCACTTATTTCTTGAGTTATAAAAGGAAGCTTAGTTTGTACATTTCAGAATATCTGAAAATCCATGTTTCATCATTAAAAATATAAATAAATAAATAAAAGAGAAAAAAAAAAAAAGAAAATCTTCAATAAGAAAATTACTAACTTTTAAAAATATGAGGGAATATAACTTCAAAATTAAAGGCAAAACTGAAGCTGAAGACAAGTTTCTTCTTCTGAAAATTCTTCAACTTTTCTGGGAGGAGAGCCAGGGGAATTTTTTCTTGTCAGATTTTCTACTGTGTTCATCAAAGTTTTTGATTTCATCATTTCTTCTGGAAATCAGTATGTTAAACACCAGTTGGATAATGATTGCAGTTTCAAATTAAACTACACTAGAAACAGATCACATCCCTCTAACATACTGTTAAATGTTTCTGTGTTTCCATTAGATTTAACTGCTTTAACCATACAGGCTTCCTGCTCTAGAAATGTTTTCTTTTCAATACTGTTCCCCTGAAAAGTTTCATTCTTCCTTACAATGTCTGTTTAGTTTCTGTTATCAAGTCACACAGTGGTTAGCATTTTTACTGGGAGGTAGGAAATATTCTGCATTATATATAAGATTTAGTACTTTTATGGTGTTTTAACTTAAATTCTTATAATCAGATAGGAACATAGATTTCTTAAATACATTTTGTTTTATACTGTTGAGTTTATGTGCAGTTTAAGTGCATATACTTCAAAGAGTTTTGATACAACAATACATAGAAAACAGGCCTCGACTGTGTGATACAGAAGAAAAAAACTTTCAATGAAGAAAGCCTCTGTGGAGCCCTGCGGTATTCTCCACCTTCTTCTGCATCCACTGAAGCTCAAGTAAAACTGCATGTGATAGCATTTGATTAACCTTACAAAAACTAACAAGCAAACAAAAAAGGAACAGGATCAAGCACTGTACTTTACCTTTGTTATTTTCGAATATGTAAAGGCCCACATGATAATGTTCTTCACAAACATTTGCATATATACTTTGGAATCAGTGGAAAAAACCTCACTGTTTTAGAGAAGTACAGGCGCAGATGTTTTCAGGAAATTAACACCATTCCCTGTGCTGTTTATGCTCAGTTTGTAATTTGGTCATTCTGTGAATACTGTTTATTACATAAAGAGAAACAAAGAACTTCACAGCAAAGACAGAAGGTACATTTAATACTAAAATAGCTGTAGCTTGGTAAGAATAACTCTTTGAAATTCACACAGGCTCCTCCCAGTTCTCTCTTCAAATAACACACACACACACACCAAAAATAAACAAACAAACAAACAAATAAATAAATAAATAAAACCTCAGTACTGAACGCTGCAGAAAGTACCATTATACCACTTTACAGATTCCTATTATGGCTATATGTTAAATAATTTTGTGACTCTGGTTCTAATTCTGGATGTAAATGGAAGTTAAACATTTTTTGTATAATGCCTACTTCATTGCTTCAGAACTTGCATATTATATAGATGAGCATAATAAATCAGTCAGAAGATAGAAAGACAGATTTTTACTAAAGAAATTATGTATTATTACAGTTAATCAGATAATGCTCTTTCTTGTTCCGGGGAATTCTTGTTTGGCACTGAGACAACATCATCATTATTTATGTCAGATTTCTCACAGGTGGCATTTAAATATTTAAACATTTAAATATTTCATCATTTTCTGAGTGCCGAAGTTGAAATACAAAAATCAGATTTTATGAGCAGATAAAAACTTCCCTTTAAAAATAATGTCAATTAAATTATACTAGTTTACACTGTCACAAAAGGCTGAACAGTCTGAGGTTTCTTAGCCTGGGCACTGAAGATACGTAGAAATGTTTTATTTTCATCTCTGTGTATCTCAGTTCTCTGTTTAAAAGTTAAGTTTAAAACTGAACTTCACAGAAGTAAGACAGTCATGAATTTATGTTTAAAATATTTCTTTATGATCTTTCTAGTCCTGATTTTGTATTTTGAGATGCTGCTATAGTGTCTAATTGGCTGAATAAATTGGTGAATAATATACATATAAGAGAAAAATGAGAAAATATTACTAGCAGTTGTTCAGTAATTCTGCATTGTCTATCTTCTTTTAAATATAAGTATACATAAGAGTGTATGTTGCATCACTAAGAAAAAAAAAAAAAAAAAAGAGCATGTTTGCACAAGAAAATAAAAAGAAAACTTAATAGGCAATTTCCATTATTCTATTTTACAAATAAGTAGTTAGCTTTGCAACATTTTGTTCTTTCAGCATTCTTTTCATTTTTGCAGAATGCATATGTGTGTGGATGTATGTACAGATAACATATGTATTAAAAATGAATATGTCTTGAAAGTTGTCAGTCTGACAAAAGGTTAAGACTCAGCCTGTTTTAGTCAGCGTAGTGTCACAGACTTTGTCATGTATTAAAAGCAGTTTTTGTTTTCCAAAACAGTTGTTCACAAAGTGAAAATGTACTTTGGATTACATAGTGTGGTGAGCAAGGACTGAAGAGGACAAAAAGTAATTTTGTCCCTTTAACCACATGAAGATAACATTAAATTTGGAAAAGGAACTCATTAAGGAAATCTTAAGAAAGCACATAAAATCTGCTGATATATTTACTGAAAAATCCTTTATTGAAGCTTCTTGGTTTTTGTTTGTTTGTTTGTTTGTTTTGTTTTGTTGTTGTTGTTGTTTTTTAAGAAATACTAATTAAAAATAGTTTCTTCTGCCTCAGAAATGACTCAGAAGCAAGACAGGTGCTTTATCTTGTTTTCTTACTCTTAATTATGTCCTTCTACGTAGTATAAGATTAATCATCAATTTAGGAAAAAATGATCAATGCTGTTATATTTTTTTCATTTTTTCTATCATCTCTGTATATCTCAACATGGAAAAGAGCAAACTGTGTCACCTGGAGGGGAACAAACTCAGTCACCATCGCATGTGGAGAGCCACCCTGCTGGGAAGCAGCTCTAAGGAAAAGAACCTGATACCCTTGAGGACAATATGCTGAACACAAGCCAGCAGAGCACTCTGGCTGCAATAAAGGCAAATGGTCTCCTGGGCTGCACTAAGAAAAGTATTGCCAGCAGGTTGAGGGAGGTGATCCTTCTGATCTACTCACTGGTGAGGCCACACATGGAGTACTGTGTCCAGTTCTGGGCTCCCCATTATATGAGAAACATGAACAGAGTCCAAGGCCACCAAGATGATGAAGGAACTGGAGTATGTCTCCTGTTGTCATGGAGTTATCTAGATCAATCTATGCCTGTGACAGGGGGGCAGTAGGCCTGTGGGCCACCTGGCTCCCAAAAAATGGGAAGGGAAAAGGGAAAGGGTCAGGGAGATGGGAGCTGGGCTCAGGGAGAGGAAAAAGATCAGCGGCAATGGTCTAAGGAGGAAAACTTATTTTACTGTCATATTAGAATGCAAGATAACACAATATAATACGATCTAATTGAAATTGAGGCTAATAAATCAAATAAAATAAGATAGACAATTTCTGAAACTGAAAGGCCTACTTGAATGAAAGTGCATGGCTTCGAAGCACACCCACACTCACTGCCACCCAGAAAGGGAGAGCAAGATTCCATGACTTCCGTGATGTATCTTTCTTTGACTGTGAAGTCCCCTGGTATATGTAGTAGTTCTTCTCTTTTGAGAAGCAGGTATCTGGAAAGTTGTCAATCCATGGAACTGGAGTATTAACTCTTTAATTACCCATGCTGTACATGATGTTATGTGGAAAAACAATAGCAAAATTACAAAACCATGAACCTACGAAGAAAGGCCCAGAAAACTGGAACCACTTTGCCTAGAGAAGAGACGGCTCAGAGGAATATTATGTGAAGAATTTGTTGTAATTAACAGCGCTAGCATACTGGTCTACAAATGATGATAGTCTTTGTGTGATAGATACACTTGAATGAAACTTTGATTATTAAAATAACTGGTATCAACTGACTGTGCTGAAATAGTATGAAAGGGAAAGAAAGAAGCATGCATAGAGAAACAGGAGATTTCTTCTGATCTGTCCTTGATAAAAAAATTATAAATATTTGTGTAAGGAAGAAAAGTAATTGGAAGAGAAACATGCGTGCCTCATGCTGACAAAAATATGTTTGAACCTAACAGATTGGAGAAATTATTCAAGAATTGTTTATTCTCATGGAATGATTGCCCTGTAAGTGCTGCCAAGGACAGTATCAGCTTGAATAACTATCTATATAATGACATTCACTAAAGTTACAGTGACTTCACTTCTGAAATAAAGTTGAAAACCACAGTGTATTAAAGGACACACACTTTTTTTCCCCCCTGTTAAATGAAGGAATGAAATGTGGCATTAAAAGCTGAGTGGTAAGTACAGTGGATTCACATTGTTTTTTAAAAGCATGTTTTTTTTCTTCCAGCTGTGGGAATGAAGTTTCTCAGAGTTAAAAAAAAAAAAAAAAAAAAAAAAAAAAGTTGTTTACTTATATATGTATGTTTCTATTTCACTGTGAAAAAGAGAAAAGAGACCTGTACAATAAACGCTCATTTTGGCATAGGGTTTTCTACACAGTTGCTATTGATTTTTAAGGGGAATAGTATTTCCTTGTACGTGTCAATCTATTTTCTTTTTTAATGAGTATGTCTGTACCTATGTCCATAAGTAAAGTGGCTTAAAAGAAACTTGCAATAACCCATGGTGCAAAACTGCAATGTAAAAATCATTTGCTATCAAAAGTGGATTTAATCTTTAGAGTCATCAAATTCTCAAACTTTTTTTTTTTTTTTTTTTTTTTTGCAAAAAAAAATGCTGGTTTATCTTGTACTTTTGAAGTTTAAAATTAAAACATCCAGTTCTAGTCCTCTTCACAAATAAAGCTGAGTGGAAGTTGATGAGCTTGTTAACTTGTGGAATAAAACAAAATGGCTCTCATATGTTGTACGTACTGGAAAGTAATGTATACTTACACTGTCTCAAGTCAGTCATTTTTAGCAAGGAGCATGTTCTTCTCTCATGTTTATTCATTCCAATTGTTAGAACTCTTATTCTCTACTAAAGTACTTTACTCTGCTGTGATAAACTCTAATTATATTGTCCTCAGTGTCTATCTCAGATGGAAAACAACTGAAATGTTTTGGTCAATTCATCATAAGGAAAATGAACCATATTGCAAAACATTCAAATACCACAAAAAGTGGGGAATGAACAGAGACATGCTCAGCAAGATCACGTTGCCCAGGACCTTGTCCAGCCTTGTCATGAAAGTTTTCAAAGGTGGAGCATCCACCACCATCACTGGGCAACCCATTTTAGTGCCTCACCACCCTCACTGTGAAAGACTTTTTCCTTATATTCAATTTAAATATACCCTTTTCAAGCTTGAAGCCATTTCCTCTTCTTCTATCACCTCAGATCCTGCTAAAGAATCACCTGTCTCCTTTTCTATGGCTCCTCCTTAGATATTGAAAGGCTGCTATCAGGTCACCTCAGAGCCTTCTCCTCTTCAGGCTAAACAAACCCTGCTCTTTCAGCCTGTCCTAGTAGGAGAGGTGTTCCATTCCTTGGATAGCTTTTGTGGCCCCTCTTCGGGACGCATTCCAGCAGGTGCATGTCTCTCCTGTTCCAAGGACTCCACATTTGGACACGATACTCCAAGTGAGACCTCACCAGTGCAGAGTAGAGGGGCAGGGTCACCTCCCTCAATCTGCTGGCCACACTGTGTCTGATACAGCCCAAGATATAGTTGGCTTTGTGGGCTGTGAGGGCACATTGCTGGATCATGTCCAGCTTACCATCCACCGGTGCTTCCAAGTCCTTTTCAGCAGGTCTGTGCTCCATCCTTACGACCCCAGCTTGTACTGTTAGCAGGCGTTGTCATGACCCAGGTATAAGACCTTACACTCGGATTTGATGAATGCCACGCACTAGGGGTGGTATGGCCTCCTGGACTTTCCTTTTCTGGTTGAGCTACTTATAGAAGCTTTTCTTGTTCTTCTTGGTATCCCTTGCCACACTTAGTTCAAGTGGGCCTATCCCTACACAGCCTAACAGCTTCTTTATTCTCATCCCACAGTACCCATTCCTGATTCCACTGCCTGTGCATTATCTTCTTGCTCTTCAGTTTGGCCAGCAGGTCCTTGTTCAGCTATGCTGATCAGTTGCACTCCAGTCGTGGGAATCATTCCACCAGGTTTCGGTGATGGTATAGAATTAGAAAGGATCAGAAAGAAAATATATATCTACATGTATATGTTTTTGAGATTATTTTTTCCAGTGCAATATACTAATAATGTAGTGATGATGGAATAAACATATTTCAGGGACATTGTCAGGGTTGGAGGTGCATCTTGGAGAACTTAATTCAAAGAAAAAGTAAAATTTGCAGCATATTACTCTCTGTGACATCTTGTTTTTTTGTTTTTCACCAGTGAATGAAAATATCTATCTTTTCCAAACTTTTTTTTTTTTTTTTTTTTTTTTTTTTAAGAAAAAGAAGAAACAATAGGAAGAAAGATTCAGTGCTGACGTCTGGAAGGAGTGTGTAGTCATAGATAATGTCTGCCTTTTCCTCATCCCATAAGTATACATGGTTGGAAGCAGTTGTATTGCAGGAAATGAACCTGTAATTAAACACTCCAATTCCCCTGCCTGGCTGTTGCATGGCCACACAGTACCAAAATATATGGAAGAGGCTGAAATGAACTTGAGGAGCTCTCTCCTAACAAATTACCTCTGTCTATTTCCCTTTCACTTGCAATTTACCTTCTGAGGTAAATATTCATCTGAAGAGATATGGTGAATGTGACTACTTCACATAAGCTTATGGAAAACAATAAGAAATATGAAACTGAAAATTAAAATAATGACACTTTTAACATACCTCTTTATGCTGATTTGTTCTTATGCAATATATCTGTGCATGAATGTGAATGGGTGTTAGTATATATATCTACAAGCAATAGCACATGTATGTGTGTAGATATTTTCTAAGTTCAGGGGAAATATCCTGTTTTATTTAATCAATTAATTAATTAATTAATTCTTTGTCAAACATTCTTTTCATAATGAAACAACTCTCTGAATGTCAATTTTCTAAAGAGAACATGGAATAATACATTTGAGGTGAGAACATAAGCGTAATGAATTTAATTACATCAGACTAACGTAGTCTGAAAGGTTCTATAAGATGCATTACTCTTAAGTAAGTTCCTTTACTTTCAAGGAAAAAAATAAATTCATTCCTGAGTTTTAGACATTAAGTTAGAGTTTCTTGGCTATCAGACTTCCAGGATTGTTTCTGCTTTTTCATTTCTGCACAACTGTGGGAGGTCGGTGTAGTCCACTGGAACACAGTTGACGTGGGAAAGAGCCAACACCATATTGCAGAAGTAGTTACAGTTTCAAAAAATTAATTGGTGTGGTGTATTTACTTAGCTAAATGAAAAAAAAACAAAAACAAACAAAAAAAAAAACAACACACCACCTCTCATTGTTCATATGATTTCTTATACCAGAAGCAAGCTACTGTGTTTTAAAAGTATCAGTAGGCTTTAAAAAAAAAACTAAAATCATTATTATCTTAAAAACAATTAAGACTCATTATCATGTTTGCCCATATAAGAGGCTGCCTAAGAATGTGATCCGTTTTTATTAACAAAAGTTAAATAACCTGCTTTAAAAACACATTTTAATGCTGACAACTGTGTCTGAGAACAAACATTAAGTGAACTGTCTTGAAAATCAGTGTAGGTGGGTAGTTATTTGTTCTGGTAATTAGACAGAAAATCCTGCTGAAGCAGAGGGCAAATGCCAGGAGTACAAAACCTTAAAATATTTAATTTTATCTGTTGTAGATACTACACTGATAATCATTTGTTTATTTTCATTAAACAGCTACCTATTGCTTCACAAGAGTTACTGAAAAGGAAAGGTACCAAGAGGTACTAAACTGTAGAACTAATTACTCTGAATTACTCTGCAGGGGAAGATTCAATTTCAGCTCTTCTATTTGTGCTGCAAAATGTACATTCAAAAATAGTAACCGTATAATGAAAGAACATGAAAAGTTCTATTCTTAGGGACCTTTATATATATATGTATATATATATATACATGTATATATATGTATTTTTCTATGCTTTCTGAGAGTGATCAATTCTTTTAAAAGTATCTGGTTGTCAGCTGCTAGAGTAATACCTCATATACGGATTTTTTTGCTCTTAACACCTCTTTCCACTGTAGTCTCTCTCTCTCATCTCTTCTTGATTAATGTTAATGGCTTAGATTTAACATGGTCAGAATTGACTGAATACAAATTTATTACTCCACTTATTTTCTGCAGGTCTTGTTCCATTCTGTTTTCTTTAAGGACGTGCTGTTTTCTATGTTGCTTCCTTTTCTCCAAGATCATTGTCAGACTCAGTGCTGCCATAAAATAAGTCTTGCCAATCTCCTCTGATCCATATCATTTCTTCATTTTTCCTTATCTCTGTGTCCTTTATTTCAACCGCTTATCCACTGAGACTTCTTGACCTTTTCAACAATTTGAAAATTTTAATATTTTGTAGATTTAGAATGATCCTATTACTTCTTCTAATTGCCTAGATTACTCAGTACATTCCTTAATGACTTGAATGCTGACAACATGCAGCATCCAAATGTAATGTATTAAAGAGAACTGCAGAAAGAAAAAGACTAAATCGTAACTAATGTGGAGCAGAACAAAAATGTAGGGGCTCAAAATCCAGTAAAAGATACAAGAATAGCATTAAAAATTGTCCAATTGTAATAGTCACAAAGAAAAGAGAAAGTTTTCTGGATAGCTTGTCAAATCCCCAGCATTTAATGAATTGCAAAAATGTTTTGTATTTGTAGGGAATATGGATAGATGATATAAGTATATAATTCAAGGCAAAAAAGAAAATAAATGACCTTTCAAGTTTGATTTCAGACTTCTAGTTTTGTTTTCTTGGTTTTCTAATCTTCTCACACATGATACTGTTAATCCCTTTACTTCTGTAGTTCTACACCTTTTGTGCTTCTCAAAACTCTTCCTTTCCAACAGCACAGAAAGAAAAGTTACTTTTAGTGATGAGAGATTCAAACAATATTCAGCAACATTTATTCTTTTTTTTACTCTTACTTCTGTTGCATACATGCAACATAGCTTTTTCTTTCATTTATTGTTTTTGGTTGGTTGGTTTGGTTTTTGTGTGTGGGTTTTTTGTTGCTTGTTTTTCTTTCTTTCTTTCTTTCTTTCTTTCTTTCTTTCTTTCTTTCTTTCTTTCTTTCTTTCTTTCTTTCTTTCTTTCTTTCTTTCTTTCTTTCTTTCTTTCTTTCTCTCTTTCTTCCTTTCTCTCTTTCCTTCTTTCTCTCTTTCTTTCTTTCCTTTCTTTCTTTCTTTCCTTCTTTCTTAAAATAAATAAATAAATAAATAAATAAATAAATAAATCTATAATTTCTCCTTTTCTGCCTTGAGGAGTTTCAAATGATAACTGTTTCCCAACCTAATGACAACTTAGATTTGCATCTGCACAGGACAGCATGACACTAGTCCAACTTTTCTTCATGTTCTGAAAGGAGTATGGCATGAAAATAATATGAGAATAAGGGTTAATTCACCCTTATTCCATCTGAGATTTTACATTCAGTGCTCAGTGCTGTAATGCTTTCACTTGATCACAGTGTACAATATGTCCTATATATTCACTAAGCAATTCAAGAACAATCAATATGCTTTATATATGCCTTCCACCTGCTATTTAAGAGTGTCTTGTTACTTCCTACTGTTTTCTACAAATACAAGGTATAAATTCTTTTGCAGTCCAACAGTAACTAGTGGGACTACCCCTAAAAAACTGTTTTATTTTTTTAGAATGGGGGAATATATGGGGAAAAGAAGGCATTCCCAGTTGATAAGCCAGAAGAGAAAAATAAGTATCTGAGAATGATCATTAGTGTTATGCTTACAGAAACGCAGAGTGTTGAATACTTTTTGTGAAAAATAAAATCTTTTCTGAGCAACACTGCAGCATGATAGAAACTGTTGCCTAATGAATGATTCAATAGGGCAGACATAAGAAAGGGGATAGTAGTCTGATTGCAGAGAGAGAATAACATTATTAAAAATTCAAATGTTCGTTCTCTCTGTGTTTTATGAAACCCATTCAAACCCTGGGCATTACTGTTCCTCACAACAATTCACACTATTTATAGCTGGAGTGATCTGGCTGTGTTTAACAACTCATTTTAAAAATTTGCCTTAAAATATCACCTTCTATATGATTTTGTGTTTAGAGATACTGACTATTCTGGGTCTTCCTGGTGAACTGTAAGTAGAGATGAACTGTGCTGAGTGAATTTGTTTTGAAACTGTGAGCACTGAACACTTGCAAGACGTGACATGTTTTACTTGTGAAGTGATTGTATAATGAGTTCGTATTAATCTTCAGTGAAAACAGAAGGTGGCTTTGAGTCAAGATCATCTGAGAACATTTTATAACTCCATCTGTAAAATGCATTGCTGTTTTCATCTAACTGTAATACTTCTATCTTTTATCCCATTAAATACCCTGGATTAAATGGGATTAATATTATGTGTAAAAGCATGTGTAAAACAGAACACTGCAATGAAATGTGTATGAAAGTCTCAAAGTAGTCCACGTGATGAAAATTTAAAGTTTAGTTGTCTGTTACAAACAAAAGTATCCCCAGCAGTAAGATGCTCACATATACTGAACCATGTAGAGAAAATAAAATTTTCAAACAAATTGCAAACAATTGGCTTTGATTTCATTTCTGCATGATATACAGGCCTGACTAAAGGTATATCTAAGCATATGTGTTATATATTACAGTGTATAGAAATTATATAATATTTTCCATTAGATAATTTCCCTGGAAAAAGGGAAGAGAACAAGGATGCTACAAGGTGACATAAGGAATGTGGCTTAGTGTGTTCACCAGTCATTAAAGTAGTAAAATTCTGTGATGTTAAAAATAGATTAGAAACCCTTTAAAAAGTACTGATCTTCTGAAAGATCTTTGAAAGGTGTTTTGAAGGTTAAATCAAGAAGTCTTTTTTTTTTTTTCTTCCCCCCCCCCCCCCCCAGCATAGTTTTAAATAAAAAACTTAGAAGCAGCTCATTATTGCTATCTTTTTGAGTATCTATATGTTACACACAATATAAGAACAGCAATAACAGCTATGAAGCTAGGTGGTTATTAACATTGTAAAGCTTTAGAACTCTCTGCCCAAGCCAAAAACCCTAATAAGAAAAGAGCTAAAGTTATTTTAAAGTGTGATCTTCCTATGTATAAAATGGCTAAGTAAAATAAATAGATTTTCTGCTAGAATCTGTATTTCTTGCCAGGAGCAAATAAAACCACTACATTTTATTAATGGAAAGATAAACAAACAAACAAACAAACAAACAAACTTTGTAGATTAAATGTTACCATCTTCCTGTAAACTAAAGGAATAACTTTATTTATATTATTTTTCCATATCAAGAATGTTGATTAAGTAATTTTAGTGTCAGCCCTATGAAAGACTGAAGAACAAAATATTCACTTAAATTAATTCATTTTTGTCCCTGTCATGGGAGCTGAGTAAAATCTGTTGCTTTGCATTAGTTGAAGAGGCTGTAAAGCTTTTTTTTTTTTTTTTTTGTATTTCTGAATATGCCAAACTGATTTTTGGCAGCTCACTCCCTTCACTCATTTCTTTCCATGATTTTTTTTCATCACAAAGAAGCAATGAAATCTTCTCTCACCAAGAAAATCTAAAATAAACTTTCAGAAAAATGTACTACAGTGTCAGGGTAAGCAATAAGCATAGCAAAGGAAATGCAGTGCATACACATTTTTTTCTTATACTGTATCAAACTTACTCGTGCTATTCAGGCAGTATGAGATTGAAGAAAAAAAAACAGTAAAATATGTTCCACCCCAAAGGTACTACACATCAGGTTAACACTTCAACTGAACTTTGTTCACTGGTTTATATGCTTAGTGAGCTCACGACTGATAAAGAAGCTGCTATACCGCAAGTAGATTTCATTTTGATTTCTCTTGTAGATCGAGCTCATGGATCCTATATCTCTGGGTCATTCTCAGGTGGAGAGAAGAGATGTGCTGCCAATTGTGTTGCCAAGGTGAGCTGGCACACTCATCACACACAGAGATATTTTTGATGTCCTATTTTTCCTTTTTCAGGTTCTTTGATGTGAGCTACAGTGTTTTATTATTATTATTTTTTTCTGTTTGTTTTTTATTTGTTTGATTTCTTTTCCCACGAGGCATCAGAGCAGGGCACAATTAAATGAATGGGACAATAAATTTCTTTGAATCTGTTTCATATTTTATAAATATCTTAGTTGCAGTCTTCTCATGATTTCAATGCTTTTTATGCAACCAATAAACAAACAAAAAAGAAACAAAAAACAAAAACAAACAAACAAACAAAAACACCTGAAAACTGAAATTAAAACACAATCCAGATAATAAGAACATGTTTATACAGAGAATTTACCTGATATAAGAAAAAAAAATCATTGTGCTATAATGAGTCTCCACAAGCTGTTCTGACTTTGCCTTGTGGGCCTCCTGGAGGACAGGAAACATCTCATCATTCTGGAGGATTCACTCTGTTCCAGATTGCTGCTGTTACCAGCGCATGGGAGGCAGTCTATGGAAACCCCACATTCAGACTTCTCATTTATACCCTTCCCATTTTCCTCAAGATATCTGCAAAACAACTGAAAGAAGGAGAATATCCAACAATCACAGTGAAGTGTAATATAAGTAAATAAATAAATCCAACAGAGATGAACAGAAATCTGGATCCATTACATTATTTTATAGTAAGAATGCAGATTGCATCCTTCTATTCTGCTTTCATTTTGCGATGATAGAAAAATCTGTACTGTCCAAATAACTACTACCCAAAAATATCAATACATTTTCTTTCCTACTTTCCCAAGAAGTAGGTATTTGCAAATGTTTTTATGTTACCAAAGCATTTAACATGCATGTAGTTTGTAAAAACACAAGAAACTCAATGCCAAACATTAAAAAATAAAAAAATAAAAAAATATACCCCTTAAATAATTATATATTATTAATGGTCTGTAAACAGAGTTAAATATTCGCACAAGCTATTTTCATAGTTTTATATTTCTGATATAGCCATGATAAGTAAGTTAGTCAGGAAGTTATTATTCAAGTAACCAGTAGATATGGAAGGATGAATATGATGCAGATGCCCAGTCTTGAAAACAACTTTCTATTTCATGTGACTGACAGATGTCAAAGTGTTCACCAATATTAAGTAAGTACACTGAAATATCAAGTGATTAAATATGATTTTATCTGAGATAGAGCTATGGGATTACACCATGTTTTGCACAGAAAAATAAATCAGTAGCAAAAAATAAATTAGCACACAAAGCAAAATGTTATCCAGGAGCCATGTGGTTTTGCTTCTTTGGTTGGTTGGTTGGTTCTTTGTGAGGAGAACATTGGTGGATATTATGAAACATAAGCAGTAAATGTTTTGGTTTCACACAGTTTTACTTCCATCCTACATGTTCAGTTGAAATTTGCTGTATGGTACATTAAACTGTCTACTACTGTTTAGTTTCCATATTGAACAGATAAAAAACAAATGTAAACATTTGGTGTAGTAAGGTAAAAGCAGCTTGATTTGTCTTAATTGCTAATGAAATCCATTTTATAATTAGAAGGTGATACTACTTTGGGAACAGAAAACTTTCTTGAAGCTTGTTCCGAATATTTGCAGAGTGATAAGAAACTCCTTGTTTTGACCAGTAATGCAATGCCCATTTTTTCCCCTGTCCATTCCACATGGTCACTTTATAACATGGTCTTTAACCTGCTATATTTTTTTTTGCATCTAAAAGTTCTATAGGTTCAGTTTCTCTTTTTGTCATAGTTCAAGATCAAATGACATAGTGGAAGCTTAATGGAATTGGATATCAAAGCATTTGACCACAGATGCATGCAATTTTATAACTTACATGACTTTTCTGTGCTGCTGGAGAGGTGTTGAAATGAGGAAAATATGTTGAGTAGTTTAGCACTGTTGCTTCTGTCCTGGCAATAGTCTGGGCAGATAAGGGTATGAGTGTCAGGCATGCTGTGCGTAATCATGTAGGCAGGCCTGTAATCAATTCAGTTGGGCTCTCATCTCCTTGTTCTCTCTGGAGGTTAAAGAAGATATCCTGGATTCTGGCAGAGAATCATGGGGTTTCTGAGCACAGGAAAACATTTCCAGAAACTCTGCACTATCCCAGTATTCTTAAGTACCCTTATAAAATGTCCAGTTCAAATTGTGCTGCAGCATTCAGATTTGTTACTGCCATTGCGTGCACACAGAATATGCTTCAGACTTTCTAACACTTCTGCACTTCTTGAATATCAAGAGGTTTTTTGCAAAGTTTGGCTATTTCCTTGAGCAAACTGTTCTACTTTTGGTACAAGTGGTTGATCATATTTCACTCACTTCTGTTACAAGAAAAGTATAGTTTCTGCACTTGCATTAAGAGATATGCTAACTAAGCCTAAGTTATGCCAACTGATGCACTCCTTCATTTATAGACTTATAAACCTGAAAAATAGAGACAGTTTATTTTGCTTGCCTGAGAAATTTGAGAAATCTGAATATGTGTCAGAGAACATTTAGCAGATTCTATCTACTCTGTATGGTTAGTTTTTTTTTTTTTAAATATGATTATTTCCATAAGGGAAGTTAAAGTTCCATTTTTTGTCTTCCAGCTTGTAAGATGTAGAAGATCCTTAGTAGATCAGATCAGTGATCCATCTAACCAACTAACTGTATCACATCTTTAGCAAAATTCAAGAGCAGATACCAAGTAAAAAGAACATAGGAAGAGAAGCATATGAATGCTTCTTCCCTGTACACTCACAACTTCAAATTTTGATGTCAAGGAAGTTTTCTGTCTAGAAGACTGTTTCCGAGTATTTCATACAATTACATACATTTCTATGTTAAGAACATGTCCAGTCTGCCTTGAATTAATATGAAATCAACATCTGCTTTATTTTTATTATTAATAAGTTGCTCTACTTGGCACCTCAGTTAAGATAACTCTTCTCTACCTTTATTGGCTATATTATAAAATCACATGCTGCTATATAAAATTTGTTCTGGGTCTACAAATGGGTAAGGAAGTCTATGAAAAATATTTATACCTCTTTCAGTTTGATCAGACAGGAACTAAAAAAATGTATGAGAATATTATATTTTAATACAGCAGAAAAATGAGTAAAATAGTTGCGTATGCTGTCAATATTCATCTCGTGTGAGGAGTAAATGTTTTCTCCATGTTGTTGTACTTAGTATTTTTTTCTGATATTAAGGAGTTAATTAAAAGAGGATGAAATGGTTCCAATATCCTTATTTGAAACCACATTGGGTATGTAAAAATCTGTAAAATTGAAGTGTGATATTACACTTGACATATCACAAAGGTGAACACAATGTACAACTGATATGCTTTGTGAAAAAAAGGGCCTCTCTTGTACATAGTATTGACTGTGTTATGTCAGATACATTGAAAATGAACATATTTGAAATGCATGAAGCAAGCCACATTGTGTGCACAGTTACTCTGTGAAATAGTTGTTATGCCATTATCTCAGTCTCCTTCTGCTATGCTACACTAACTCTGTTCACACAGAATTTTACTAAAAGTGCATCTGGAGGTCTGGCAATACTAGTACTAGTATTCTGCCTGGGCCTAGATGCTTTAACCTTCCTTATGGCTACAAAACCAGACAGAAAGCAAAGGCTCCATCTGGGAGAACTGGTCAAAGTAAGAAAGACATGTTAATGAGGACAATTAGAACCCTAAGATGACCAGTGAATTTCTGCTTGCCTCCAACATAAAAGATTAAAACTATCATCTCCTGTTTTTTTTTTTTTTGCTTTTTTTCTTTCTCTCTCTCTCTTTTTTTTCTTCTTTTCTTTTTTTTTTTCCTGTTTCTTCCTTATATAACGTAGAATCTAATAGACAATTCTCTTAGAATGAAAAAAAAAAAAAAAAAAAAAACCACAGTAATAAACCAGTAATTTTCTTTATCTGTGCTAACACAGAGAAAATAATTTGTTTTGAATAGAAGGGTAGCCTAAAAATGTGAGAGTGTTGGAAAATAGTTTGAGAGAGCTGAGCTATCCAGGCTCTATAAATAAAATATTTTATTTCTCTTATTTAAGAGATGTACTGATGAATTAGGTTACAAGCGTGTACTCTAAATTACACTTACTTCTTTCCCATAGTAAAGTGTGAAAATAATTTCCTGAATGCTGGGTTACTTGTCAAACCATAACGTACGGTTAGGGCACATAATCCCATAACCAAAAGCAGCTTTTACTGCACATGCTAAAGAAGTGAAAGCATCTCAGTGCACTAAAATTGTAAGTCTTCATGTGCAGAAAATGAAGCAGGCAAACCTTGATGACGGGTTGGCTGAGTGGCCTGATAGAGCTCTGTTCTGGTTTCAGTTGGGACATTGTTAATATTTTCTTCCAAGTGTCTGGAGTGATGCTATGTTTTGGCTTCAGCAGAAAAACAGTGTCAATTGAACATCAAAGTTCTGTTTGTTACTGAGCGGCGCTGCAAGACGCCAGGGATATTTCAGCTTCTAGTGCTTCCTTGCCCATGAGCAGGCTGGCTATTCACTAGGAGCTGGAAGGGGACAGAATCAGAACAACCGATTGAAACTGGCTACTAGCAAATTTCATACCATATGACATTGTGAAATATATATATATATATATATATATATACATATATATATATTTTAAAAGTATGGGGTTCAGAGGGGTAGCTGCTGTTATTGGACTAGCTGTGCACTAGGGGTATTTTTCATTCTTAGTGTGAGTTGGGGAATGCCTAAATGAACCACAAACAGAAACGTCCATGAAACTGAACAGAAAGTACCTAAAGGTGCTAAAGATTTTACAGCTGATTCTTTCATGTAACCATTCTGTATAATCTTTGGAATGCTTGGATGAAGTCTTTTGACTTCAAGTTCTGCTGACTGGGAAAAGAAAATATTTATACATTACCTGCCAGGACACTTGCCTTTGCAGTCTACTCTAGGGAACCTGCTTTAGCAAGGGATTGGACTTGATCTCCAGAGACCCCTTTCAACTCCTATGATTCTGTGATTCTGTGATACCCATTGCCAAAATTTGTAGGAAAGTGTCCATGTGAATGAATATGCAATCAGTCCCACCTCAGTCCCTAGAAAGAAAATGAAGAAAGTGCTCAAAGAAATTATTTCCACATGCCTAATGTACAAGAAGGTGATTAGGAACAGTCATTGTGGATATTTACCAAGTCCTAGTTGTGCCCAAATAACCTGATTGCCATTTAAACAGAGATGATTAATTATGGAAAAGAGGACAATTATGGATGCCATTTGTCTAAATTTTATGAAACTTTTTGTCTTAGTTTCCTGCATGTCTCACTTGAATTTATAGGAGGGAGAGGAGGTTCTTTAATGTATGAATACCAGACATGAGATTAAGAAACAGTGGTTCAAATGTTGTTTAATACAAATCTTAATCAGGAAGATGGGGAAGGGGAGGCCAGAGACTATTATGAATTAGGGTGATGTGGAAGAGAAAGCAGGTGATAGAAAAGATAGGAAAGAAGCAACAATTATGTAAAGCGGGGATAGTTACCACCAAGATCCAGCAGCGTCCCGTTGCATGCTGTTCTGATGGTCCGAGGCCAAAGCCCAGAGGGAGAGCAGCAGCAGTGTGGCCAGCCTTAGGCAACAAGCATGTACAGTGACAGGGTAAGTCCAGAAGGAAGGGGCAGGTCTCAGGTAGCAGGCCCAGGAGAGTCCATCAGCAGGCGGGCATCACGTCATGAAGCATCTGATGTCAGACACCTCTTCTTCTTCAGCATGCAAGCATCATGTTGTGAGGAATCTGACGTCAGACACCTATCCTCATGGTTGTTTGTCCCTTTTTTATCCTTCTACCAGTGTGGCATTCCTTGGTGCTTGGGTAAGAGTCATGTGCAGTCGCCTCTGAGATGGCTGTCTCCCTTGAGATAAGCCCACATGAAAGTCTGCTTCCTGGCCATTAAGCTGTGGCTTCTCTCTCTCTCCTTGTCCCTGGCCTGTGAATCTTCAAATAAAAGATTTCACCATCTTTGACCAGGACTTGCCTGGACTTGTCCATGTGTGTCCCTCAGACAAAGGATTTCTCAACTCTAGCCCAGGACTTGTCCATCAGTGTTCCTCAGCAAGCTTCGAGGCAATAGTTCAAAAAATAATCTTTTATACTGCATCAGCCTTGTAGCTAAATTGTGTTAATAAGGACTGGATGGATCCACTGCAAGATAGGTGAAGAACTAGTTGAACTGCAAGACTTAAAATGTAATTCTCAACAATGTGAAGTCTAGCAGTAGCAATTTATGAGTAACATTCTGTTGGGATTAATATCTTCAGTAATCTGTGCATTGGAATGGAACACACTTTCATTGAGTCTGTGGATAACTTTCAAACTTGAATGATCATCGAAGGGTTATTGAAGGAGAAGGTAGCTGTTTAAAGGTGTTTCAGTACACTAGAGGCATGAGTTCACTGGAATCTCACGGAGTTCAGTAAATACAAATGTAAAGTCCCCTATGCATTCCCCTCAACCCCTCTGCCATTAGACAGGTTGAAGACTGAATAGGTATGTGTAAGAGGCCATGTTGTTGTACTTTTGTCTCAAAAATTTGCTGAAGATGGACTATTCCATGCCAGTCCTGTCCAAGGATTGAGCAATCCCTTGCTCTAAAGATATGCTAACTGGAGGCAGCGAGAGAAGGATAAGCACCTTGATGGCCAGGAGGAAACCTTTTGTCTGGACTTATCACCAAGAAAGATGAGCCACACCCTGATGGTCAGGGCTTATCAAGAGGAGGATAAGCACCTTGATGGCCAGGAGGAAACCTTTTGTCTGGACTCATCATCTCGAGGAAGAGAGCCATCTCGAGAGGTGGAGGGGGGGGGGGGTACTCATATGACCCTTACCCAAGTCCCCAGGAATGTCACGTAGGCAGGAAAAAAAACAGGATAAAAGGGTGCAGCAAAAAATCATGAAGGAAGCGCGAGGGAGAAAGCGCAAGGAAGAAGCACAAGGAAGAAGCGCAAGGGAGAAAGCGCAAGGGAGAAAGCGCGAGGGAGAAATCTTCTTCTTGAGGGAGAAGGCGAGAGAGAGAGAGACAGAGAGAGGGTTTACTGCCTTCTGATCCCTCGTTGCTGCTTTGCTGCCCTACTGCCTACGGACTCTCCCGGCCTTGCTGCACGAGACGCTGCTGCTTCCACCGCCACCACCCGTACTGCTTGGCACCAGCCCGCTGCTCTTCGTTGCCTGCTTGGACCCCGGACCAACGGATAACGGGACACTGCTGCATCGAGTTGGTGACTATCCCCGCTTACCGCAACTCTTGCTTTTCTTCTTACCTTTTCTATCGCCCGTTTCCCCTTCCCCGTCTCCCTAAAAGGCTAGGATTTGTAATAAACTGGTCGGACCAACATTTGAACCGTTGTTTCTTAATCTCACGCCGGGTATATTAAAAGAATCTCCTCTCACTCCTATTAATTGGAGTGAGACAGAAGGGACCAATTTTGTAAAAAGTGTTTTAGAGGTCCTCAGTGACATAGGAGAACAAAATATCAGTCTTCAGATGAATGAGAAGATGAAGTTAGAATCAGATGTGCGCAGCAACGGGACAAGAAGCAATAAATACAAGTTGCTCTAGAGGAAACTGCAACTCAGTATAAGAAAAAAAAAAAAAAAAAACACAATTAGAGTGGTTAAGCACTGGAACAGATTTCCAAGAGAGACAACAGAATTTCTTTTGAGATGTTCAAAACTTGATTAAAAGAAAGGCTCTGAGCAATATAAATTTAATACTGTTTTCAGAAAACTTTTGAATAAATGATCTTACAAAAAAACGGGATTGTCCAGACATCCAGACAAATAAATGAATAAATAAATAAAAATATTAATATTAAAAAAAAAATACTTACCAAATGTTATAAAACAACAAAAGAATTGTATTTGTTATAAACACTGTATTTGTTACTATATAATCATTGCCGTTTTCAGCACATATATCAAAATTCCTTCTTGTACTAGTTCAACCAACATTATGGCCTGACAATTTGAACACAATGAGATTGTCAGTCTCTGTTCCAGTGGTTTGTATTTACACACCTACATTTTCTTTTATGTCTTTGACCCTGAAATTGAAGAACAAGTGCTTAATTCTGTGATGCACATAGATCATCTTTAATCTCAATATCGTATTTCCTGTATAGCAATCTCAGGTGTTTTTTTTTAACGTATTTACATGTCTGAAGAACTCTGATTATTACAGCTAACTTCCTTTCCAAGTCCCATTTATTCCTTTATCCCTGATAGCGCAACTATCTTAGTTGGTCAGTACTCTTTCCATTCTTGCTAAGTTTATAGATTACTCTTTATACATCTGTAAAACAGTTGTACTGCTACTAACATCTAGAACAACATTCTAAAAGATTATTTTCCCCTTTGCATGGGAGGCAAACTAGAAACATTCTTTTAGTTTTGATATAGAATGCAATCCAAGAATGCAATATGTTTATTTCCTTGATTCACTTACCAGTTCTCTTACTAAACTATTTTAGGAATAAAACATATACAAACCATACCTATAAACATCTTAAACATTCCTTTCTATTAGCAGGGAACTAACTTAAACATTTGTTTTGACATAGTAATTTGAAGTCTTACACTGATATCATCTCTCTTTCTCTTGATAATATATGCAACTCCTTGATGTATTCTCAGACTGATTAACTGAAGACTTGAGATGGTCTTTCATAGAATTGCACTGACATCTAGGAAAAAAAAAAAAAAAAAAGGATCAAGGGAGCAAAGTGGTAGAGAATGTTTGACACAGATTGTCATTCATTCATACAGTTGTTAGCCGTAATACCTCATCTGCCCTTACTTGATCACTTAATCGTACTTGAAGTACATCCACGATCTAAATTGATGTGATGTAAGTTTAAGGACGGTATTTTAAGAGCCAAATCAGAGACATATACCATAGAATCATAGAATGGCCTAGGTTGAAAAGGACCTTGAACGACTGAGTGAACTGGGTCTGTTTAGCCTTGAGAAAAGAAGGCTGAGAGGGGATTTGATCCAGGTTTATAAATACCTGAGGTGTGGTGGTCATAGTGGTGAAGCTGGACTCTTTTCAGTAGTGCGTGGGGACAGGACAAGGGGAAATGGGATGAAGCTAGGGCATAGGAAGTTCCGCACGATTGTGCGCAAGAACTTCTTTACGGTGAGGGTGACGGAGCACTGGAACAGGCTGCCCAGGGGGGTTGTGGAGTCTCCTTCTCTGGAGATATTCAAGACCCGCCTGGACGCCTACCTGTGCGACCTGGTGTAGGGAACCTGCTTTGGCAGGGGGGTTGGACTCGATGATCTCTGGAGGTCCCTTCCAACCCCTACAATTCTGTGATTCTGTGACCTCAAAAATCATCAAGTTTCAACCCCCCTCTAGGGTCACCAACCACTAGACCAGGCTGCCCAGAGCCACATCCAGCCTGGCCTTGAAAGCCTCCAGGGATGGAGCATCCACAACCTCCTTGGGCAACCTGTTCCAGTGTGTCACCACCCTCTGAGTGGAAAACTTTCTCCTAATATCTAACTTAAACCTCCCCTGTCTTAGTTTAAAACCATTCCCCCTCATCCTAAAAAATACAAAAATATATTTGCCACAATGTTGTTAAATATGCCTTAAGCCTTACTATATGTAGAAAAAGGAAAGCCGCAGCGTCTCAGTTATCAGCGTCCCCGCCTGATTTGAATGAAATGAAGATCCCCCCATGGCAATGCATCCCATACACTGATCCAATTCTTTTTCAGAGCTTCATTGCTTAATCTTTAGTTTCATCAATCTCCATGTGAATTTTGACCAGCCATTTCACTTGTGTTCAGATTGTTCAGGTGTAAACTGGTTATCTTTCAGTGTTTGACAGAGATTTCCTAATAATTATTGGATAAATGTTTACATTGTAGTTTCAGTGTGTATCATCAGAGTAACGATATTAGCATTATTTTTTTATTGGAACTGATCAGACAGAACTTCAAGGTTAGCTACTAAAAGCATATGCTTTCTTCTAATTTTATTTTAATCTTTTATTGTTTACAAAACAATTACAATTAAAGTTGATGAACTGATAAACAATTACTTGTGACAGAATGCTGAACAAAGGTTATATGCAAAAAAACATACTGTTCAATTCATTTATTTAATTCAAAACATGAAAGACAGTAATGTAAGACATTGGTTCTGGTGCTCAGTAGGGAAATCAGTTCAAAATTCTTGAACACAGCTGTCACCAGGCTGAGTCCAATTACATTTTCTTGAACATTATTTTTTTTCCTCCAAGTTAAGGAAAAAAGTAGGCATTCCTACTTAAGTTTAGGGCATTAAATATGATCATACCTTCTGATTTCAGGAGAGTCAAGTAATTTTAGAGAATGTCAGTCCAGTAGGCTTATTTCACAGGACCATTACTTAGTTCTGATTTTTCTTTTATGTGTACCTCAATCAAAGATCAGAGCTCTATTGTGCTGGGCACAGTAAAGACAAGTAATCAAAAAGCAAGCTTCTGCTCTAAATAGTTTCCAATCTAGATACCAGTAAGAATGCACCAGGGAGATGAAGCAGCAAAAGGAGTAAAGAGAGTCATGCAATAATGAACAGTCATTTGAGCTCACAACTTCCCAAATTGATTTTTGCATAGTCACATGCCATGATGAAGAAGGTCGTCAGATATCTTCATTTTGAATATCTTACAAGGTGGTATTTTGGATGTTCTCCTTAGGAAAGAGGAGGGATTAAGATGTGAGTGTAGAGGAGGAAATAAAATGTAGTTCTCTTTTCATCGATGACCGTTCTAATCGGTATGATATTTCATTAAATGTTAACATTTCCAAAGGCAACATCCTGTAACACCAAAATCACACCCTTGACCTTTCTGAATTATGTTCCGGCAAGACAGACAGACTCTTGTTCAGAATTCAGGTTTTTATCCAGATAAAAGTAATCTACCTGCATGAAATATATGTGGAACATAGATAAGTAATTTAGTTTATTTCATTGTTAAATGAATAAAAATTAGGTGCAGTATTGACACTGGACAGTTCTTGATTTTCTAATTAGAAATGGAAACTCAAAATGTACCATTAAGATGGGATGCTCCAAAATGTTGTCCAACTTCACTTTCAAAATCAGTTAAATGCTTCAGAAAGTACTACCCTAAACTGCTACAAGAACAGATATAATCTGATGCCTGATTTATTCCAAATATTTTCTGTTTCTGAATATGAAGAATATAGAACTACTTCAAATAAAATTCTTCCAGAATTCAGATATTCCACAAAGCAAGGAACAAGAGGGCACTTGAATTACGAGATGTGATGGATAATATTGGTTTGAAAAAAAAGGTTGAAAGAATTAATTAGGATTAAATAGATACTCTTTTGAATGAATAGCAATTGGTCTGCAATAACATCATTGAACAAAAGATAGCATTTGGCCTTTATGACGAAAGTTAAATAAATGCAATGAGTAATTCTGTTACTTGTTAGGTTAGTTGTTTCTGGGGGGTAGAGGGAGTTGTTTGTTTCATTAGACAGTTGATTGCTTGGTTTTAAATTAAAATGGAAATCTATGTTTCATACAAATTCCGGCTGACAGAAGCTTTGGATTTCAGGATATTTGTCACTACAATGTCTGGTTTACATAAAGGAAGCTATTTTATACTTCACAATAGCCTGCATGATCAACTGAGATGCGGTTAATGTTTGTCGAAAGTAATGTAGTTTTTATATTCTATTTCTATATACTTCTTTAGCATCCATGTTACTTAGGTAACTGTGACTTATGTAGGTTTTAAAGTGGAATGCTTTTCATGGACATAGGCAACAAAAGCAATGCTGGAGGAGGAGGATCATGACAATTCCTTTCATTTAAAGCACAGCCAGTTTAGAAAATATATCTGCTTCCTAAGTCTACGAGGATAAATAAAGATGGGTGCCCAAAATATATGGTGTATAATATTCCATTTAAGGGAATCTGAACCTGCATCAATGACATTCTCAAAGAAAGACTTAAACAGCAAGTTTGTACATATTTGTAGATCTCTCTGAAATTAATGCCTCCTATTTGTTTCCATGGAAACTGCAACTGATACACAGAGCATAGTAACACTATTTAATAGAGCAAATTCTCAGCTACAAAACACTATTTTTCTACACAGTCACCACCATTAGCTATCCATTCTCAGCAGCGATGAACAAGAGCCTGCATGCTGCACTCCTAAACCTCTGCATCAGTTCACATTCACTGTTTTGTCTCCACAAATCTTCAGTAAGCATCAAAGAATAACAGTGGGTGCCATTTCTTTTCTGCATGGAGGAATTCAATTACACACCTTTGCTTCATACTCATTTCCATATCAGATGCCATTTTGTCAGACTGCCTGTCTGCTGTGATCTGTCACACAGAAACAAAATACTGTTGGGAAACAGAATATTGTTGAGAAGGCCTCTACTGCCATGCCATCAAAATGAAACTCTAATGTTGTGGGCCAACATAACTTAATCAGAGTTGTTACTTTTGGATCAGAACTCATAAGATAATATTGCAACTTTAACAAACAACAAACTGTGAACATAAAGTTATTAAGTCATTCCTCGAGTTTCTCCACCCTGCATATTATAACTGAAGATCGTGAAGACAATTGGAAAGAAAACAGCAACCCCTCAGCTTGCAGTTATCCATCAGAAAAAGGAGAGTCATTTGACCCTAGAAGTGCTTAAAATGATTCAAGCAAATCCATTTTACTCTGAAGGGCAACAGGCATCATCAATTTTAGTATTAGGAAAAAATCCCAATATTTTAAATCTAGTAACACCTCATTTAAAGAATGAGACATTTTCAAATTAGCTTTTTTTTTTTTTCTAATTAAATGAAATGTTTGCATGCTTTAAAATGCATAGAAATTCATTTTTTAATATGAATAGAATTCATGTTAGAATATATAGAATATATATATTTCTATATAGAGATAGATACATCTGTATCTAGATATAGAATATATAATATCTATTAATAATACCATATATATTCTACATATATATTGATAATATATTATTGATGTTATGTATTATAATATACTCTATATAATATGTATATAGATACATGCATGTATGATCTATATTACATATATTCTAAATATATTCTATATATATTAATACATGTATGACAGAACATAATATATATATTGTATATATATCTATACATATATATCTATATAATAGAATACATAGAAATATATAGGAAAATATGCATTTTATACAAAAATCTGCAGTTTATGAAGTAATGGGAGTCACTGAATAAAAAAAAATATCCTAGGTAAACAACAACAACAACAAAAGTTTAAAAATGTAGCAGAAATATCTACTGTTACTAATATGGAAATTTGGAAATATTTGTCATATTTCAAAGTTTATATTAATATAGTATGAAAGAGAATGAAGGACCATCAGTATCAAATTATGCTGAAAATAAAATTTAAACCAGTAAAAGAGAAGCTAAGATTCCTCTTCTTTGGATAGCAGATACTTCTTTCTTTTTGAGATAGGCAATGATATGTTTTAACCTTCATTTT
Source organism: Alectoris magna (assembly GCA_030625065.1). Taxonomy (NCBI): domain Eukaryota; kingdom Metazoa; phylum Chordata; class Aves; order Galliformes; family Phasianidae; genus Alectoris; species Alectoris magna. The sequence continues at coordinate 38,719,905 of CM060560.1, forward strand.
TGTGCAATGATGATTTTTGCACAGGGAGATTTAAAAGAGATTCGGAGTTCTGACGTGAATTATACAGTGTCATAAAACTGTTTTTACTGAACAAGCAGAAATATGTACACATTGCAGAATAAGTGTTGTCTACATCAGTGAGTCATGTAAAATAATACACTTTCCTGTGCAATTATCTATGTAGCTGTAACAGCATTCATAATTACATTTGTACTGATGAAACAAAAATGACATGGTTACATACTTTTCAAACCTGAATCAGCTTGCATTCATCTCTTCTGTCAGGCTACTTTCATTGTTCATTGCCATACAGTACATCGCAAGGCAAATATATCTAGATGTATCTGAAGAACAAAAGTCTAGACATTTCCCAAGTCCTGAAGTAGTCATTGGATCACATTACTTCCACCAACAGCATAATTTACAGAATTCAATCCTAACATATTTCTTAGTATTTTAAGCTTTTCTTTCCTAGATTTTCTTTTTTTTTTTTTTGAAATAATGAAGTAAGGAGCCTGATCAATTATGGTTATACACTCAAACGGTCTCAGAAATAATGATGAGAGCCACATTCCATGGTCATTTCAAATCTGCAGTTTTTTAGTGAACAAAATTATGTCCTTAAGAACATGAGCTCAACTGCAATCACATAAGAAATGCAGCAAGGAATCCAGCACAAATAATTATGTAACCTCCTCAAAAATCGCATGTACAGTTAAATAGATCATAATGCCCCAAATTGAAAAAATATTTATTAACTGCATTCATATAGTATTAACTGCCTGTTTTGTAACTTTGTTTTGTGAACCATTTCATATATAAAGTATACGTCAGGAATATTTGCTTCAGGTTGTTGGTTTCCATGTTAATTCACACAGTTCTGCTTTGTCTCAGATTTTTTGTTAAATATTTTTTGCAAAAATAATTTAATTGCAGCAATATATTAATTTTCTAGACAAACGTGTGCTCAAATCTGTTTACTATTCCATTTCAGTAAAAAAAATAGCTGGAAAAACCTGGCATTATATTATCTATTGTATCTAATGCTCATGTCACGCAAGGCGCTAAGATCTTTATTCCCTTTTTGGTTGTAAGCAACCACTCGACAAAAGAGTAAAATACATTTGCTACTTTATAAAGAGAGTGTCCTGAAAATGTTCATCAGTCACTATGGAAGAATGTTTTTTAAGCACCTTGATTATAAAATCACGGAATCTTAGACATAATGAAAAATAAAGTTTAGACTAGACACCAGATGAAATTTGTCAGATATGGATTTTGGAAAAGAGACTGTGTAGATCCTTCTGATGAAAAAGAATGGAATTACTTAAATATTTTAATTCTGAAAATAGACATCACATTGGAAAATAGAGCAGAAAAAATATATATATATAGCTGAAAACAAATATTTTTTGTTTAAGGTCATACATGCAAAATGAGAGTCCATATTAGTCAAGACAGAATTTAATTAATTACATCCTCAACTGTCATTTATTGTACAGTTATAACCATCTTGCCTCTCTGCTGCTTCTTTGTAAATGTTCAAAGACTGCACCTCCTGATATACAATTTTAATAGCTAATATTTTTCTCTACATTTGGACAGAAATCAGGCAGTTTGGGGAGTCCTGTAGAACAGATGAACTAGACCTTTCAAACCTTAAAAGAACATTTTATAATACTCACAGAACTTTTTTTTTTTTTTCTTTTAAAGGAGACCTACATTACCAAGATAAAATAATAATAATAATCATAAATAAATAAAAAGTATTATTAACACATTCTGTGTACGCATACCATGAACTTTATAAGTATTTGCTAAATATCTACAATCTCTACAACAGAGAAGACAAATTTTAGTGGATGTATGTGACTATGCTGTTTAAACATAGTTGTGGATTTTGTTTTGCTGCTTTCTCTAGGTTTCACAGCATATAATTTTTATTTATAGACAATTTATTTTAATTAGTGGGGCTTCTAGCTGGCAAAATAAATACTGTTTCTTGTAGTGAAAGCTGCATGAAGATGAATATATTGTACATTTTACCCTACCTTTGGGTACGGATAAATAATTAAGTGGTTTAGACAAATAGGAAAGCGCATATGTAGTAATGAATACTGACTAAATTTATGCTTAAAAATACATAGTAGAAGAGTGCCATCTTCTGGAATTAGTATTTCTTACACTCTGCTCTCAGTCTTTTGCTCACAAGAAATATGAGTTAAAGATTAATGTAGTTTACTTGCTTGCTTTCCCTATGATTCCTTTTTCATTTGTCCATGCCAGTTTTAAAGTTAGTAGTCACGACATAAATTATTTTCCGTACAGAGAGTTAGAGAGAGTGGTTTAAAAATCATCATCTGAAACTACTCAGCTCTATTCAACCTGATCTGCATAAGTAGCAAAAGAGTATTAGAATGGGAAACTATGTGTTCCTCTGTTGCAAGCACATATAACCTCCGCACAGCAAATGTAAAGATTACAGAACCTCTGAGATATTTTTTTAAAGGAAGATGCTTCGGACTAAATATTCATCTCACTCAAAACATACACAGTTTCTGCTTATTCTAATGCAAATATTATTGCCAAGGTACACCATATCTAATAAAAATGATGGATAACAAAATTTTAGTTTTAACTGTAATATGGAAAAATCTATGGTCTAGATACTGACAATGCAAGGATCCAGTTATAGCACATTTTTAGTTGCATTACAGAAGAACACCACGTAACCAGAAATTGCATGCTTAAAACATAAGTTAAGGCTTTGCACTGTCTGGGAGCAAGGCTTTGGGGAAGTGATGTGTAAAACACTGTCCTCTCTCCTTAGAGCCCAATAAAATCGAAACTCATCTACTGTATTTCAGATGGGATTTTTTCTGTCTGAATTTATTTATTTATCTATTTATTCAGCCTTCAAATTTCAGGTTATTTTTCATATTGAAACTACCAAAACCAGTAATCTTTTGTCCCATATAACTCATTTTTTGTGCACTTAAAAGCTTTTAAAAATAAATTCCCCTTATTTTCTGCTTTTAACTTTCCAGATTAAATATACCTATTTGTCATCATACCAAGCTCTCCACTTTCAGTTATCAACAATCTGCTCACCCTTTTAGACTTTCTCTCCCAGAGGGATTTTCTCTTTGACCAAACCCTATTTTCTGTTCAGCTGATCAGCAACATGTTCCACTTCTTCCTTCAAGGAATGCTAAAATACATTCTTGCAAATTTTGTAAGAATCTCTCCTTTACCAGTACAGAACCAAGATGAAAAATAGTAATAATAACCAAAGAAAACAAAACATATTTTTATTGGATTAAAACTGTGATACACATACCATCTATTCTAGATTATGATATTATCAGTATATGTATTAAAACAGTTCTAAACCTTTTCCTATATGATAAGCCCACTAACTTATATTACTGGATTATGACAGAATACCTCTGTTGCTCTGGTTGTTATTTTTCCATTCCCTTTCCATCCCTTATTGTCTCCTGAGAGCTTTTAATACAGATTTGGGAAATGTCAGTTCTCACTACTGTATTCTTGTATATGAACAGTTTAAAATTGCTTTGTTCTAAGTATTCTTAAAACAGAAGTCTAAAAAACTGACATTTTTAAACACGGATGTCTTTTCTGTCTTGTCGCTGTCTCCCTGTGTATATTAAATGCATATTAAAAAGCCTATGTAGTGTATTTGGAGAAAAAGCAAGTCAAGAGTCAAAATCCAGATACAGACACATTGCAGTATGATAAACTGCTTTGTAGACATTTAAAGCTTCTTACTTGTGCATATTTCAACAAGATAAAGCAAATTACAGATATATTTTGCAAAAATAAAAAATGCAGTGTGCACATGTAAAGGAATACCAGCTCAGCTCCTTGCCCTAAGTCTCCTGCAGTCTGATTCCAATTAGGAGAAGAGGAATGAAGCCTAATAGTATGAGTGACATAATTAAAGACACAAGTTAAACAAAAAATTATATAGTTATGAATTCAAATATAATGATAATCAATGTTTAAAGACTATATTGAAACATAAAACTATTTTTACATTGCCTAATATTAGAAAGCATTGCTTGGAAATAGTAAACTTCAAACAGTATTCTTGGAATATTTTATAGGAATGTTATTTCAATGGCATTTATGTAAAATATTTGAATGTACATATATATTTACCAGATTTTACTATTCCAAGGCCATGTTTTTATGCCACTCAGGCTAAAAGCCACAACTACAACCATAAAGGCTATGAACAAACAGAAAGCAAAGAGTCAAGCACTGCTGGAAAGTGAGAAGGAAAAAAACATATTCAGACTATTTTTTAATTCTAAGAAAATATTTGTCACAGTTTAAATGGCAAAATGACGGTTCAGAGTCTAAATGGATATGAATAGCAAAACACTTAAATCACAGATATACAAGATATATTCAGATACATGCAGTTTTACAAACCATATTAGTTCACTGCCCTGTAGGGCAGACAGGAAAAAAAGAATAGGTAACGACTATCCAGAAAGATGAATAACTAGAGTGTAGTTCAGTTCAGGAAGAAGTTGAAGTGGGATGGTGATTGTTTTGTTTGTTTGGTTGGTTTTTTCCCCTTTTAATGCCTATTTCATAGTCTTATTTTACTTTGTGTTTTTTCTTATGAGCTGCTGCATATTTTTCCTTTTGATTTACAGTCACTTTTTGATAATTACTGTTACCAGCATTTGTTCTGTTTCCAGCTAAAGAGGTGCTGCTTAGAGTTTCTGGAGAATCTGAATTTCATCAAGCCCTGAGAACACAATATTTAACTCCATATAGTGACTTGGCTTAACATTCCTCCAATTTTAAAGAAATTTCCATTTTCCGTGTTCAAAATCTTCTACTATCTCAAACAAAACTATAGCCCACTCAGTAGTCTTTAAAGACATCAAACTGACAGTTTTGTCTATCCAGTCCCTTAACTATAACACTATGTATAACTTCAGCACCCATTCTATCCAGTCCCTTAACTATAATGCTATGTATAACTTCAGCACCCATACTTGCAGACTTTCTCTAATAAATTCCCTCCACTCTACTTATTCACCTTTCTGGATAGCCATTACCTATTCATTCTTTCTTGAAGCCTATCCACTCATTTATTATGTGACACTCCTCAGATATTGTCAATGAAAAACAGGGAGATGTTCTAGACAAAAGAATCGGCTGTACATGGGGAAAAAAAAAAAGTTATATGGCATAGTCTACGTTTAATAGATTTTGAGATTGTACATGTTAGTGCTTTAGCATTAATAAAAATATTGCATCATGAACCTCTCGTTAAAATCTTAAGTACTGGTAACATCTTCAAATGAAAGAAATCAATGGCCTTGACAGCGATATCACTGAAAGCTGTTGTGCTGTTCAAAGATGCTGAAAACCCTATCCTCAATATATGTTTTAATTATCTCTACTTTTTACAGCTCCAAGATTAAAATAAATAAATAAATAAAAATCTGCAATATATTTTTAAAGTTACTTGCAATAGCAGAATTCTGTTCATCTCTCAACATTCATTGTGACACAAGAATAAGAAATAAATTTGGTAAGACAACACTGCATATTTAAAATGCAAGCTGTAAAATGGTAATGGACAAGCAACACCCTTTAGCTACAGCTAACCTACTGTCCACATGTCAGGTTACGTATTTTTTTTAAAAAATTGACTTTCACAGTTTGACACCAACTTACCTGGATGTCAAACTAAATTAGGCCAAATAAAAGAAATTTTCCTAAGTAGTAGTGAATGGTTCTACTTTTCTACTGTCCTTTTTTTTTTTTAATATATAAAATATCTGAGTATTTACAGACCAAACATATATCAGTTTCCTTTTTTGTTTGTTTGTTTTGTTGGTTAGTTGGTTTATTATGTCACAAACAAAATTTTGAAGAATTAATATTAAGGCAAATTGTGAATCTTCGCACATGCCTAGAACCAAAGAGCTGTAAGGATTTCAAGTTTATAAGAAGATACCCTTATGGTATTTTGCAATGTAAAAAGTATTTTACACACACACACACACAAATAGTTTTGTACCTATTAGTAATTAAAATAAATTAATTAATTTCAGATAGATAGGTATTTTCACAGATATGTATTTTCACATTTCTTTAAATGAAGAGGTTTATAATCTGCATGACACTTTACGCTTGAGGGATGAAAAAAGAGAGACATTTGAATTCACTTATGATGAAATATCTCCTCTTCTGTCTGATAGTGAGTCATTTTCAGTTCAAGGCAGGACTTGGAATTCAGAAGATAATAAGGAAAACTGGAAGTTTCTATGAACAATTACTTTTCTGGTCCACAGCTTGAGAACACAACAAATGAAATGCACACAGCTGTGCTTCTTAAAAACTGTAGAACTAGTGATATTCTAAAAGTATGTTATGTGCTTTTTCTGGGCATATGCATTCTATATGAAATGGCGTCAAAGCAGGACTCCTCGTTGTTAGCTCATTGTCAGATTATCAGTTCAAGAAAGCCACAAAAACTAAAAAATCTCATATTCACTTTAAGAATATGGAATGCAATGGTAGTATGGCAGTGAACAAGTTACAGACAGAAATTATAGGATCATAGAATAGCCTGAATTGAAAAGGACCTCAAAGATCATCTAATTTCAAGTCGCCCCTGCTGTGGGCAGGTTTGCCAAGTACTAGACCAGGCTGCCCAGAGCCACAGTCATCTTAGTATTTTATTAAGTGTTTGACTTTGGCAGAAAGCTTATATAAAGAAGAAATTCAAGGTTATTTCTGTACACAAGGACATTCTTTTAAACAGTGATGTTCGGTTATTAACTTATCTGAGTTTCTGAGCCCTCCGCTATCATTGTGCAACAGGATAAACAAAATGAATGCAGAGTTACTGCAAATCTAAACATTTCTTTTGCCTGAAAGGAATCAGATCTTGCATTCTATTGGAACTCAGTATCTGAAGTAAATATATAAACTAGAATTATTATATAGGTTCATAGATTTGTGTTTCAGAGAGTGTGGAAATATATGAATGTATACATGGCATTTTATAATTGAAAGTCTGTAAAAGCTCATCTATATCTATGAAAATAAAGGAAGGACAAACACCACAAAATTCCTTGGCACAGTAGTATTCCTTCAGTGGAGTTTACATATTTTTAACAGTGGAATAATAAACATTGCAGATGCCACAAGCAGTGTCTGATTGTTTGTTTTTAATTTGTTTGTTCCTGTTTCAAAAATCCTCAAGTATTCTTGATCTAAGTAATTACATTTTTTTCTAACAGGGCAGAACCTATGGACAATTTATTGGAGTTTGAGTTAAAGCAAACTTTTTTCTCTTCAAAACTGTCATATTTATAGCAGTAATCCAAATAATATGGAGTGATACTGTTCTTTGTAATTGAATACCCTTTTCCTTGATTTGAATCAAAACTATTTCAAGGAAGTCCCACAGTCCTGCATTTATGGTCAAGATGAACAGTATTATTTCTCTAAAATGTCTCCATTCATCATAATGCAGAGATCTTGATCTTGTGAATGGAATTCAAAAATAATGATCTTTCAGATGCATCATCTGTTATTTTACAGAAAGTCATTTGCACACAGAATGCTCAGAAAAAAAAATCTTTTCAATTCACCATCCCAGAAACATAATTTAAAAGAAGGTTTGAGGATAAGACACTTCACCTTTGTAGACAGTATCCTATCTTAGCAATTATAACTTCATTTCTCCTCGCATTGTGATGATCCTATGTGTTAACAGTAATTTTCACAAATTTTGAGTATTTGTTTAAAGCTTTGAAGAAAAAAATTTGTAACACCCATTCAAACATGTTTTTCTCATTCATCACACATGTCATAGTAATCCTTTGTTGTGCGGAGTTCTTGGTTCCACTGTGTTGAATACTGGTCTTCTGCTGGTCCTTTCTGTTTTCTGTACAAAATTACAAGGGCTGCTCTGAAAGCAACACATCCTATTTCACCATGCTGGCCCACAGCATCAGAGATGGATGTTGGTGGTATGGCAGTAGAGGTTGAACCTTCCTGCTAATATTCACTTACATTTTGATGTTGTGTGTCAGATGGCAGGAAAGAGGCAAAATGGCATCTGACATGGAAGTGCATATGAAACAAAGGAGTATCATTGAATTCCTCCATGAGGACAAAAATGGCACCCATTCATTGATGCTTGCTGAAGATTTATGGAACCAAACAGTGGGTATGAGCAGAGTCAGGAAGTGGGTGATGCATTTCAGCAGTGATGTTGAGATGTGAAAGACAAGCCATGTTCTGAATGGTGATGCACAGCTGTCATACCATGAAATGATCAGGTCTTGTTCATCACTGTCAAAAATGCACAGCTAATGGTAGTGGCTATGCTGAAAAATATTGTTTTACAGATGAGAATTTGCTCTATTGAATAGTGTTATTGTACTCTTTGTATCTGTTGTATTGTCCATGGAAACATATAGGAGGTATTACTTTCAGAGAGACTTACATACTAACAAAAAGATAATGCTGAAAGATAAATAAAATACTTTGCAGCACTGAAATTTGTAACGGGAAGAATCTAAAATACAATCCCTTAATCTACTGATTGTTTTTACCTTTCATTTTGGCAACATAAGCAGAACTGCTAGGTCTTTTATTTGGCTTTCAGTGTCTGAGACAATATCTGGATAGAGTTATAAGTACTGCACATCCATTTATTTGTTTGTTTTCCTTCTCCGGAGACTGAATTAATTTTCACTACCACTACTTTTCTACTGCTTGTATGAACTGGCCAAATATTTGCTTAATTTCAATTGTGGAAAAGAAATAAAATGAACTTTGAAATGTAGAATATTTAGCAAAGAAAGAACACCTACTGGGCAGAAGTTATTTAGTACAAATGATAAAGATGAGGATACAAAAATTGTGTTTATCTATTTCTGCTGTGCTAAATGCTTTTTATAGTCTCTTCTATTTGATTATGTGCAGGCAGCACAATGCAAAAGTTTAAGTTATGATATTACAGAATTAGAAACTGAAAATAAAAGAAAACAAAACCTTTAAATGTCTTTTAAAGTTCACAACTTGGGCTCAAGGATATCATGGGGTGATGACAAATCTGCTGTCACCAGTATAAACTATGACAACTATAAATTATACCACCTGGCTACACTTCTCTCATACATCCTCATATTGAATGCAGGTTCATTAGAGAATGTCAGTTTCACATTAATTTTACATGAATGAATTCTCAGCTAGTTAATTACAACTTGAATCTAGATCTGTGTATTCTTAAGCAACAAAGAAATGCTTTGCTCCAAGTACTTTGAAAAATAAAAGCAGCATCATAAACTTTTTACAGCTAGCAGTTCAGCTCAGCCTAATCAGTCTTGCAGAAAGATTGCTAAGAGAGAAAGGTAAGATGACAGTTAGAAAGAAGCTTTCTGAGACCTATCTTCATGAATTACATTGCTCACTGAACAAAATCAAACATTCTCAATGAAATGAAAAAAAAAAAAAAAAAGTGTAAATTGAAAAATTCCTGTATGTCTGTTGAATTCAGAGTTAGGAAAATTTTGCTTCCTCAAAATTGTTGCCAGCATAGATTATGAAAAAACAGAAGTGAAGAAGTTCCTGTGTGAAATGGCTTTACCAATTAGAGGACAAAGAAGTCATCAGAATTTGTAAATACAAAGAAGAATGGAACAGTGCAAAGATCTTTCTTTTGTTTTAAAGTCTGTCAGATATAGAGAAGTGAACATTAAAAATACTTATTTTGTAAACACACATACATACATACATGTATCTGGGACTGCCCTAACCCAAGTGCAACACCCTGCACTTGGCCTTCCTGAACCTCATTAGTTTCATGTGGACCCACTTCTCAAGGTCCCCTTGAATGGCACTCCTTCCTTCCACTGTATCAACTGCACCACACATCTTGGAATCATCACAAACTTTCTGAGACAGTCTCACTGTCTATGTTATTGCTGAAGAAGTTGAAGAGCACTGGGCCCAAGATGGACCACTGGGGGGTACCACTCTTCACCAGCCTTGACCTGGACATAGATTGGCTGAATGCAACACTCTAGCTGCAACAATTCAATCAATGCATTATCCACTGCATATACCTCTCTTTAAATTCATACCTTTCCAATTTAGATATAAAAGTTATTAAATCAGATTAAAAGAAAATGGGTTGGGTTTTTTTTTCTTTCTTTTTTTTTTTTTTTTTTCCCCTCAGAACAAAAACTCCAGCTCATATAACTTTTGCAATCTACCACACATTAATCTCCATAACTCACTTATGGATCCTCTGAAAGCTAACACAATACTCAGTCATAATGGTGTACTAATATGCACTACAAAGTATGTATACTGCTTAGAAATAAAAATAATATCAAAATCCACTCTTAAGAATATTTACCATGCATCTGGTTTGGAAGGGAAAAAAAAAAAAAAAAAAAGAACTAAAGAAGAAACATCCCATTTGGTATTTTTTGGTCTGTTTAGTATGGAAATTAATCACTGAGTAAGAAAATAATGCTGGTAAATAACTAGCAAGAATGAAGGCACATCTGAGTCAGAGGAACAAAAAGCAAAAGCAAAAAAAAGCCCACAAAACTGTGTATGTAATGTTGAAAACTTCATTACAAGTCAAATTTCTTACTGTTCCTAAATCAAGCCTAAACAAAACAATACAACAACAACAACAAAACTTAACAGGAAACATTAATTTGCTAATCTCAACAATAAAACTGAAACAGTGCATGTTCTGACTATACTGCTTTGATAAGTTAATTCAGTGTTAACCTCTGGCTTAAAGAATTATTGATTAGCCTGGGTTGAAAAGGACCTTGAAGATCATCTAGCCTCAACCTCCCTGCCATGGGCAGGGTTGCCAACCACTAGATCAGAGTGCCCAGAGCTACATCCAGACTTGAACAATCTCAGCTCCCTCAGCCACTCCTCAAAAGTCCTGTGTGCTCCAGATTTCTCACCAGCTTAATTGCCCTTCTCTGGACACACTTCAGGGTCTCAATGTCTTCCTTGTAGTGGGAGGCAACCCATAAAGGACTTCACACAAAAGTCTACAGGCCAATTTTAGCTCTACAGAAGTAAGAACAAAATAGGCAGAGAAATGGGATTTATGCAGGCAAGCCTCCAGACATTATTACAATTTTTCTTCACAGTACAAATCTTAAAAAGTTAAAGGCAACTGTAATTAGTCTGGTTATTCTCCCAGAAAATAGCACCTTTTAGCATAGCAGTCACACTGCTTCAGACCAACAGGATTGTGTAGTCCAATAAACCAAAAAAAGAAAGAATAAACATCTGATACTAATTTCAGTTTAAATACATTTCAAACAAAATCAAAAATAGAAAAAAAAATACCTTTTTTTCTCTTCAAAACCCATTTCAACTGAAGAAATATTTATATTTGCAGAATATCTGATTTGAATCTTCTTTCAAAGGACTCATGGGGATTCTTATTTATTTTTCACATCTGTCATTATCAAGCTGGAAAAAGATACAAAGATCTACATTTCCCTTAATTCTCTGCCTTAATATCAGAATTTTATTTACCTCCAAATACTCAGACAGTTGTCTACAAGTATTTCCTATGAACATACACATAACTATACTAAAAAAAAAAAATCACAAATGCACAAAAATATTTTCTGGAAATACTTCCGAAGTAAACACTGTGTATACCTTGAACAAGTAGCTTCTTCTGCTCTTTGCTATACCTGTACATGTGTTACAAGTGCCATATTGAGTGAATATGAGAAACCATAGGCTAAGAAGAGGTACACGTCATTTGAAGTAGTAAACAGTAACAGTTACTCTATACTATATTATTAATGCAAACACTCCTTTGTTATCTTTAATAGGAGACACACAGAGACCAGGGTTCTCTTCTGATTCTCTTAATGTTATTGCACAAAGGTAAAGTACATTTAAACTAAAAAATGACATTCAGTTACTTCTCCGTGTAGATTTCCATATACCAGTTGTTGTCAGCCTAATTCAGAGCTCATTCTTAAAGACTGCTCTATTCAGTTCCCACATAGAACTTTCTAGTAATGTTTGAAACAGTACAGAGGATTTTCCCTGGCCTCTATCTGCTGCTTCAAGAGAGTATCAGTCATGATCCTTGTGACATACCCATTATTCCACAAATACTATTGTCTGTCCCCTGGGGTGTTTCATATTGCATTGGCTGTGTACTTTTAGGAAACTCCATCTTATTTGTTTAGTAAGGTTTTAAATACTCTATGTGCACCCAAGGTCTATCTAAACAAATACTGCACGTCAATAGAACTCAAAGATTCAAAGAATTGTAGGGGCTGGAAGGGACCTCTAGAGATCATCTAGTCCAATCCCCCTGACAAAGCAGGCTCCCTAGACAAGGTTGCACAGGTAGGAATCCAGATGACTCTTGAATATCTCCAAGGAAGAGACTCCACAGTCCTCCCGGGCAGCCTGTTCCAGTGCTCCATTGCCCTTACTGTGACATGTATCGCAGAAACAGTGCAGAGCCTCAGTGATAACATGTCATGGTTTTGTAATTTTTGCTATTGGTATTCCACATCATAACATCATGTGGAGCACAGAGAAGAAGTACTACACATCCCAGGGGACCTCGCGGTCAGAGAGGAAAATACGTCACGGAAGCGACGCTGGCACTCTCTCTCTCACTGCCTGGCAGCGAGTGTGGGTGTGCTTCCAAGCCGCGGCGCCTTCAATTTCAAAGTAGGCTTCTCGGTCTTCGGAAACCTCTCTTTCTCTCTCTCTTATTTCACTTGATTTATTAGCCTCAATTCCAATTAGATTGTATTATAGTAAAATAAGTTTTACTCCTTAGATCGTTGCCGCTGCTCTGTTTGTTTCCTTGAGCCCAGCTCCCATCTCCCTACCCCTTTCCCTTTTTTTTTCCCTTCCCCTTTGTCAGGGGCCGGGGGCCCACGGGCCTACTGCCCCCCCTGTCACGGACACAGATTGATCTAGATAACCCCGTGACAGATTTTGGTGGAGAATGCGGGCACAATTTTAAAGCTTTTAACATTAGTTAAAAGTTAGTTAGTAGGGAAGAAGCAAAAAACACCAGGATTTCTTTAAGCCAGAGACTGCAGAAGCATTGCTACCTGACCTTCATAGATTAGATTGTAGTCTGGGCAGTCTGCCAAACTCTGGACACTGTACAGAGTGTCTTCTGTTTTGGTTCTTTGGTTGTTTTTGTTTTTTTTTTCCTTTCTTAGCAGCTACCAGCTATGAATCCACTCTTCATTATAGCTGCTCTGTTTAAGGGATTGAAAACAGTTATGATCCTCTCATCGTATTGGCCGATTATTAATGTCATGATTTACTGTTGTGGAATTGTGTTCGTATATAACCAAATAAGGGCACTGATGGAGACACCTGCCTGGTACTTATATTCAATGTGGTATAATTTGGATTTTGACACTTACATCCCAGATGGAATAGCTAATTTTACAAACAACTACATCCCAGACGGAATAGCCAATTTTACAAACAACACGATGTTCAATCCGGTTTCTGGGCTGTCTTTTCGGTTTGCCACACGCTTTTCGAAAGCCGAGTTAGTACTCATACTCGTGCTCATATCCATGTGCATGTTATCAATCACCCTGAATGTACTCCAATATATTCGTTCTATGCAGAAGTCTCCTCCAAAACCAGAGAATGCTGACTGGCAGGGAATATGGAGAGGTTTAGGAAAAATCTTAGAAGCGTGGGGGCCGGCAATGTCATGGGATTTCACTCTTGAACACCTGTGGGATCCCGAGAAACTAAGCCAGTATTTGAGTCAGGGATGGTGCAGCTTAGATAGATCTAAGGAGGTACGACTTATTTGGGGCTTGGCTTGTGCTTACCGTGCTCTATATAATACTATTCTGGAAAGAGAGAGTTTCCGAGCTGAGGTTCAAGCCAAAAGGGGAAATCCTCAAGTCAAATCTGATCAGTCACAGGAGGCACCAGTAAAAATGTCAGTTGCCCCTGTGGAAGGCAAGAAATGGAAACGGGTGTCCTCACGTCTAGAACGGAAAAAAGAAGAAGCGGAGGAGGAGGCAGCAGAAGGTCCAAGCGAGGTGCCTTTCTCAGTACCGAAAATGGCAAAAGGAAAAACTAAGAGGCGTGAGGAGGAGAGTGACGAGGAGGAAGTCTCGATTACTGTTCGTCGACCTCTGAAGATGTCTGAAATCCAAGGCTCAAGAAAGGAGTTTACACGGCGCCAGAATGAATCTCTTGTTACCTGGTTGCTTCGCTGTTGGGACAGCGGGGCCAGCAGCTTGTCTCTAGATGAGAATGAAGCTCGCCAATTAGGAGGCATTGCCAGAGACCCAACTATTGATAGAGGGATCAGTAGATGCTTGGATGGGGCTGCCACCCTCTGGGAGCGAATGTTAGTAGCTGTGAGGGAAAAGCTTCCCTTCAAGGACGGTCTAAAGCCTGTGATGAAAAAGTGGGATACAATTGAAAAAGGTATCCAGTATTTGAGGGAAATAGCTGTGGTGGAAATGTTGTATAACCCTAATTTTGATCCTGCCGATCCTCGCCAAGACCATGATCCTGAGAGAGTGAGGACAACACCTGATATATGGCAGAAACTCACCAAGACAGCACCAGAGAGGTACGCCGTTACACTAGCAGCAACATTTCAAAGGTACGAGGAACAACAGAGAAGACCCCTAGTTTTTGAATTGGTTCTTACTCTTCAAAACTTTGAACAACAGTTACCTCCAACTCACGTCTCCATTTCAGCCATCTCAGAAGTAACGGACAGACTGAATGAAATGGAAGAGCAAATGTCTCTATTGGTTAATCGTGATGATCCTGTAGTAGTATCAGAAACGACTGATGAAGATCAGGATCATCAAGGGAGTCTAATGAAGGAGCTGATCAAACTAATGAAAACTCAGATCCAGTTAATTAAAGGTGATGAACCCTCCTCCTCACCTGTATCATCAAAAATTTCAGCTATTAAACGCAAACGTTTTCCAGCTCAAGCAAGGAACAACAGTAAGACTACATCGCGTATTGCCTTGTGGCGTTACCTACGTGACCATGGAGAAGATATGAGGAAGTGGCATGACCAAGCCACTCCAGTACTACGAGCACGGGTGAGAGAATTACAAAACAGATCCATTGCCAGTACATCTGCTCCAGTTACCACAGGTAATGAATAGAGGGGCCCTGCCCTCAGTCAGGGGAGGGAGAGGGATAATAGAGTTTATTGGACTGTGTGGATTCGGTGGCCTGGCACATCAGAACCACAGAAATATAAGGCACTGGTGGATACCGGTGCACAGTGCACCCTAATGCCCTCGAGTCATGAAGGGACAGAATCAATCCATATTTCTGGAGTGACTGGGGGCTCTCAAGAATTGACTGTGTTGGAGGCTGAAATAAGCCTCACTGGTAAAGACTGGCAAAAACATCCTATTGTGACTGGCCCAGGGGCTCCATGCATACTTGGTATCGATTACTTAAGAAGGGGGCATTTCAAGGATCCTAAGGGGTATCGATGGGCCTTTGGAATAGCTGCTGTAGATACAGACAACATTAAGCAGTTGTCTGTTTTGCCTGGCCTGTCGGAAGACCCATCTGTTGTGGGGCTGCTACGAGTGAAAGAGCAGCAGGTACCGATTGCTACAAAGACTGTGCACAGACGGCAGTACCGCACCAACAGGGATTCCTTGCTCCCCATTCATGAGTTGATTCGCCAGCTGGAGAATCAGGGGGTGATAAGCAAAACTCGCTCACCTTTTAACAGCCCCATATGGCCAGTGCGCAAAGCCAGTGGAGAATGGAGGCTGACAGTAGACTACCGTGGCCTGAATGAGGTCACACCCCCACTGAGCGCTGCTGTGCCGGACATGTTGGAACTCCAGTACGAGCTGGAGTCAAAAGCAGCCAAATGGTATGCCACCATTGACATTGCTAACGCCTTCTTCTCCATTCCTTTGGCCACAGACTGTAGGCCACAGTTTGCCTTCACCTGGAGGGGCGTTCAGTATACTTGGAACCGTTTGCCCCAGGGGTGGAAACACAGCCCAACCATTTGCCATGGGTTGGTCCAAACTGTACTGGAACAGGGTGGTGCGCCTGAGCACCTGCAGTACATTGATGATATCATTGTGTGGGGCGATACAGCAGAAGAAGTTTTCAAGAAAGGAGAGCAAATAATCCAAATTCTTCTGCAAGCTGGTTTTGCTATAAAGCGAAGCAAAGTAAAAGGACCTGCTCAGGAAATTCAGTTCCTAGGTATAAAGTGGCAAGATGGGCGTCGTCACATCCCAGCAGATGTGATCGACAAAATCGCTGCTATGTCTCCGCCCACTAGCAAGAAAGAGACACAGTCTTTTCTGGGCGTAGTGGGCTTTTGGAGAATGCATGTTCCAAACTACAGCCTCATTGTAAGCCCCCTTTATCAGGTGACGCGGAAGAAGAATGATTTTACATGGGGCCCTGAGCAGCAGCAGGCTTTTGAACAGATTAAACAGGAGATAGCCCGTGCCGTGGCCCTGGGGCCAGTACGGACGGGACAGGATGTAAAGAACATCCTCTACACTGCTGCTGGTGAGAAAGGTCCCACTTGGAGTTTGTGGCAAAGAGCCTCAGGAGAGACTCGAGGCCGACCCCTGGGATTTTGGAGTCGAGCATACAAGGGGTCTGAAGAGGGCTACACTCCCACTGAGAAGGAGATCTTAGCCGCATATGAGGGGGTTCGGGCTGCTTCCGAAGTAGTTGGTACTGAAACGCAGCTCCTTCTGGCACCTCGACTGCCAGTACTGAACTGGATGTTTAAGGGAAAGGTTCCCTCCACCCATCATGCTACTGATGCCACTTGGAGCAAGTGGATTGCGCTGATTACACAACGAGCGCGGATGGGGAACCTCAGTCGTCCGGGAATTTTAGAGGTGATCATGGACTGGCCTGAAGGTAAAAAGTTTGGAACATCACCAGCAGAAGAGGTGTCACGTGCTAAAGAGGCCCCACCATACAATGAGCTACCAGAAAATGAGAAGAAATATGCCCTGTTCACTGATGGATCGTGTCGTATCGTGGGGAAGCATCGCAGATGGAAAGCTGCTGTGTGGAGCCCCACACGACAGGTTGCAGAGGCCACTGAAGGAATAGGAGAATCAAGTCAGTTTGCAGAGGTAAAGGCTGTCCAGCTGGCCTTAGATGTTGCTGAACGGGAGAGGTGGCCAATGCTTTATCTTTATACTGACTCATGGATGGTGGCAAATGCCTTATGGGGGTGGTTGCAGCAGTGGGAGCAAAATAACTGGCAGCGGAGGGGTAAACCTATTTGGGCTGCTGAACTGTGGAAAGACATTGCTGCCCGAACAAAAGATATGGTTATAAAGGTGCGTCATGTAGATGCTCATGTGCCCAAGAGTCGGGCTACTGAAGAACAACAGAACAACCATCAGGTAGATCGAGCTGCTAGAATTGAGGTGGCTCCAATAGACTTGGACTGGCAAAACAAGGGTGAATTATTTCTAGCTCGATGGGCCCATGAGACCTCGGGCCATCAGGGAAGGGATGCAACATATAAGTGGGCTAGAGACCGAGGGGTGGACTTAACTATGGACGCTATTGCACAGGTTATTCATGACTGTGAGACGTGTGCCATAATTAAACAAACCAAGAGGATGAAACCTCTCTGGGGGGAAGGGCGATGGCAAAAGTATAAATATGGGGAGGCGTGGCAGGTTGATTATATCACCTTGCCACGATCTCGCAGTGGTAAGCGTTATGTGCTTACCATGGTGGAGGCAACCACTGGGTGGCTTGAAACATACGCAGTACCCCATGCTACGGCCCGAAACACCATATTGGGTCTTGAGAAACAAGTCCTGTGGCGACATGGCACCCCAGAAAGAATTGAGTCTGATAATGGGACACATTTCAAAAATTCCCTTATAAATACTTGGGCCAAAGATCATGGCATTGAGTGGATTTATCATATCCCCTATCATGCACCAGCTTCTGGTAAAATTGAACGATACAATGGGTTGTTGAAAACTATGTTGAAGGCAATGGGTGGTGGAACATTTAAGCACTGGGAGAAGCATTTGGCAGAAGCCACCTGGTTGGTCAATACCAGAGGATCTGTCAATCGTGATGGTCCTACCCAATCCAGCCCCCTACATACTGTAGAGGGAGATAAGGTCCCTGTTGTACATGTAAAGAACATGTTGGGGAAAGCAGTGTGGGTCCTTCCAGCCTCTGGAAAGGGCAAACCTCTCCGTGGAATTGTTTTTGCCCAGGGACCTGGGTGCACGTGGTGGGTGATGCAGAAAGATGGGGATGTTCAATGTGTACCACAAGGGAATTTGATGTTGGGGGAGTGCAGTCAATAATTTCATGTGTATATATGTATATAGACCTATACGTGTAATGCATTTTTTTTTTTTTTTTTGTATTGTTTATTTGTATATATATATATATATATATATATATATCTTAAGCATGATGTAGTGATGTAGAATAAGGGGTGGAATGTCATGGTTTTGTAATTTTTGCTATTGGTATTCCACATCATAACATCATGTGGAGCACAGAGAAGAAGTACTACACATCCCAGGGGACCTCGCGGTCAGAGAGGAAAATACGTCACGGAAGCGACGCTGGCACTCTCTCTCTCACTGCCTGGCAGCGAGTGTGGGTGTGCTTCCAAGCCGCGGCGCCTTCAATTTCAAAGTAGGCTTCTCGGTCTTCGGAAACCTCTCTTTCTCTCTCTCTTATTTCACTTGATTTATTAGCCTCAATTCCAATTAGATTGTATTATAGTAAAATAAGTTTTACTCCTTAGATCGTTGCCGCTGCTCTGTTTGTTTCCTTGAGCCCAGCTCCCATCTCCCTACCCCTTTCCCTTTTTTTTTCCCTTCCCCTTTGTCAGGGGCCGGGGGCCCACGGGCCTACTGCCCCCCCTGTCACGGACACAGATTGATCTAGATAACCCCGTGACATAACATTAGGTATCACTGAGGGGTCCACACTAGTTATTTACTAACCAACAGAAGATAATCTCACTGGAAATAACATAAATAAAGTACTTTTTCAAACCACACAATTGTTTGAGATGAAAGAGATCTTTAAAGGTCATTTAGTCCAACTCTCCCACAATGAACAGGGACACCCACAGCTGTATCAGGTTGCTTGGATCACCATCCAAACTGATCTTGAATGTCTCCAGAAACATGGCATCAACCACTTCCCTGGGTAACTTCTTCCAGTACCACATGTCATGGTTTTGTAATTTTTCCTATCGGTATTCCATATCATGACGTTATGTGGAGCACAGAGACAAAAACTACACATCCCAGAGGACCTCACAGTCAGAGATGAAAATACGTCATGGAAGCAACACTCGCATTCTCTCTCTCACTGCCTGGCAGCAGGTGTGGGTGTGCTTCCAAGCCATGCGCCTTCAATTTCAAAGTAGGCTTCTTGGTCTTTGGAAAACTCTCTCTCTTATTTTACTTGATTTATTAGCCTCAATTTCAATTAGATTGTATTATAGTGTATTATCTTGCATTCCAGTATCATAGTTAGCAAAATAAGTTTTCTTCCTTAGATCATTGCTGCTGCTCTGTTTGTTTCCTTGAGCCCAGCTCCCATCTCCCTACCCTTTTCCCTTCCCATTTTTGGGGGCCGGGGGGCCCACAGGCCTACTGCCCCCCTGTCACAGACATAGATTGATCTAGATAACTTTGTGACGCCATACTACCCTTACTGTAAAAAAATTCTTCCTTATATCCAATCTAAACCTTACTTCTTTTAGTTTGAAACCGTTTCCCCTTGCCCTATCACCACAGACCCTGCTAAAGTGTCTATCCCCTTCTTTCTTATAGACTCTCTTTACATACAAAAAGTCACTATCAGGTCTTCCTACAACCTTCTTTTCTCCAGGCTGAACTGTTCCAGCTTTTTCAACCTGTCCTCATGATGGAGGTGTTCCATCCCTCGAATCATTTTTGTGGCCCTCTTCTGGACACATTCCAGCATATCCATGTACTGAGGAGTTCACATCTGGATGCAGTATTCCAGATGAGGTCTCATTAACACAGAATAGAGGAGCAGGATCACCTCCCTTCACCTGCTGACACCACTTCTTTTGACGCAGCTGAAAATATGACTGATTTTCTGGACTGTACATTGCTGGCTCAGGTCCAGCTTACCATCCACCAGTACTCTTGTGTCCTTTTCATCAGGCAAGTGCTCTATCCTTTCTTACCGCAGCTTGTGTAGATAGCAGATGTGGTCACACCCAGGTGCAGGACATTGCACTTGGCATTGTCAAACCTCAGGAGGCACACCTGAGCCCACTGCTTGATTCTGTCTAGGTCTTTCTAGATGACATCCTGTCTCTCAAGTGTGTCAACCACATCACATTGCTTGGTGTCAGCCACAAACTAGCTGAGGGTGCACTTGATCCCACTATCAGCGTCATTGAAGAAGTTATTAAACAGCACTGGTGCCAGCAATAACCCCTGAGGGACACCACTCATCACTGATCTCCATCTGGATGTTGAGCCACTGACCACCACTCTGTGATAATGATCTCAGAATGAGTTCCTCATCCACTGAACAGCCCACCAATCAAATCCATATATTTCCAATTTGGAGAGAAGGATGTTGTGGAGGACCATGTCAAAGGTCTTACTGAAGTCCAGATAGATGCCATTAGTGGCTGTTGATCCAGTGACACCATCATAGAAGGCCACTAAGTCAGGCAGGACTTACCTTTGGTGAAGCAATGCTAGTTGTTCCAAATCAGTTCTCTCTCTTCCACATGCCTTTGCATAACTTCCAGGAGGATCTGCTCCATGATCCTCCCCAGCATAGAGGTGAGGCTGAATGGGTCCCAGGGTGATCCTTTTTACACTTCTTAAAAACAAATGTGACATCATTGCCTTTTTTCCAGTCACCAGGGACTTCACCTGACAGCCATGACTTTTCAATATGATTGAAAGTGGTTTGGTGCATCAGTCGGTTCCCTCAGTAATCTGGGATGTATGGATGTTCAGGTGCCTCAGCTGGTGGCGAACTTTATCTGCACTTGGTGGATGAGAAGCTGGACATGAGCAAGTAGCATACACTAGAAAACCAGAAGGTCAAATATATCATGGGTTGAATTAAAAAAGGGGTGGCCAGTAGGAAGAGGGAGGTAATTTTCCCCTTCTACTCAGCTCTTGTGAGGCCCCACCTGGAGTACTGTGCCCCAGCCTGAGGCCCCCAACACAAGAAAGACACAGAGCTCTTGAATCAGGTCCAGATGAGGTCCATTAAACTAATCAGAGGGCTGGAGCACCTTTCCTATGAAGAAAGGTTGAAGGAACTGGGCTCACACTTTGGAGAAGAAAATGTTCCGAGGAGATCTCATTGCAGCCTTCCAGTGCTTGAAGGGAGCATATCAACAGGAGGGGAACAAATGTTTACATGGGTTGATAGTTTAGGACAAGGCAGATTTAGGTTAGATATGAAGAGGAATTTTTTCACTCAGAGTTGTGACACACTAGAACAGGTTGCCTAGAGAGGCTGTGGATGCATTGTCCGTGAAGGTGTTCAAAGCCAGGCTGGATGTGGTTCTGGGCAGCCTAGTCTAGTGTTTGGCAACCCTGCCCACAGCAGGGAGGCTGAAACTAGATGATCTTTGAGGTCCTTCTCAACTCAGGCCATTCTATGATTTGCTTGCAGTGGGAGGGACATTGCTGTATCAATCCCCACCTTCCAAATCATTTACTCAAGTGAAAAGCACTTGCCAGTGATGACTGAGGCAAAAAAGTTATTGAGTACCTTAAAAGTTGTTGTGTACCTAAATATATGATTATGTTCAAGAAATGCCATATTACTGTCATACATTCTTATTTATCAGGCATTCCCTGACATTCCTGTTTTATGAGAAATGGGTAGATCTTCAGTTGAAATCTGTAATGAAATCTGTAAGTATTTTTTATTTTATTCCTTCATTTTTCAATTTAAAAATGAAATAAAAATGAACATGTCGCATCATTGCTGGTTAGGTCATGTTAGTTGCCCTTAAAAGAAGCGCACAGACTTTTTTACAGTCTAGTTAACACTCCATCCAAATACCCATGACAGCATCACGTAGCTCAACCAAGATGTTTTCTGTTTCTAGTGGCACGTAAGTGACTACTTCACCACAAACTTTTTTCCAGTTTGAAATGAAGTAGTATAAATTCCCAGTGTTTGAAAAGCAGATACAGAGAAAGAGTGTTTAGTGATATAATTGTATACATGCAATTATTCTCATAGAATTTAATTCTGCAGGAATATATAACTCTGGATGCAGATTTATAGTATAGTCACAGATAAGTGGTTAAACTGGTTAAAGATATCTTGTGTTTGCACACTTCATAGCTAGCTTAATAGAAAATACTGTCCATGTATATTTTTCAGAATAAATTCTTGATTTCCTTAAGTCATTTTCAGTTTATATGGTTACTTATAGATCATACCAGAATGAGAACAGAATTCCTGTTTCTTGTTGTTGTTGTTTTTTTGGTTGGTTGGTTTTGTTTTTTGTTTTTGTTTGTTTTCTGTTGCAGGAAGAAATCAAACATTAAAAGCTAGTTTGCCTGTTGTAAACTACAAACTCTCTCTGGAAAAATGTCAAAGGAACTCACAGAATATATAGCACTCTTACTTAATCATAAATATTGATTTTAGGTATAGAAAGCTTAATACTGGGATTTAAAAATAAATGATTTATTTTATAATCAGTATTATTTTCAATTAGTAAGCCAATAGAAGACTTACTTCAGTATATTGGATATTTAAGATTCATTTAGCAAAATGAAAAAAAAAAAAAATTACAACAATCTAGTCCAGAATAGACGGCAGTAAAAGTATCTAGAGACCTTAAAGCAAATTTGAATTTGCAAATCCTGGAACAAGCCTAACTTTTCAAATTCACAGCTTGATTCAAGCAATCTTCTTTATGTGAAATCCATTTTTCACAACTAATTTTGTTCCATGAAAAATATTCTACTTTTAAGTGCATCAAGCTGCTTTCTCCCCCCATCCCCTGCCCCATTTCTTTCAGTATTTTTAGCTATCTTAATTGAAACATTTGCATTTTTAATTCTTTTTACAGTCTTACAAGCCTTCTGAAGTTTTTATTGCCGGATAGTACAAAAAACTGGAAAAAATGGGAAGCAAACTTCTTCTGGAAGATGTAAGCAGCTGTGTAAAATATAAGAGGTCAAGATTTGAGCATACAGGAAATTACTGCACTAATTACAGTATATGTAGATGTAAAAATGCAGTATTTGAACTACTTGTATCATCAAAAATTGATAGTATTACAAGAGTTGATTATATAATAACATGTTTAACAGCAGAATTAGATGAAATTGATCAGTTCTATTTTGGAGACAGAAAAGAAGAACAGTAGCTATATCAACTAGGCTTTGCAACAAGTAAGTGGCTGACAGAGGGTGGCCACAAAAGTAGAGACGTATTTGACAGTTTCAGATACTAAATTAACTTTCAGTTTACTCCAACTCTTCATAAGTGCTCATCCATAAAATGGCTCTGGATTAAAACCAAACAAATTAACAACACATACATACTAAATCCCCTCTTTTTTTTTTTTTTTTAACTAATAAACTAAGATGTTAAATATTTTCATGAAGGCTGAAGAAAAAACACATGTATCTCTCAAACTACATTTGATCTTCATAGACTGATCTCAGAGAGAGTTTTTTCATAAACCCTGTCAGGAAAGAAAGATTTATTTCCTTTTTCCAAGCCACATGATCATATACAATAAACAAGCTATACTCCAGCAAACATATAATAATTGATTTATCTACTTAAATCTAATGCTACCAGAGACACTTGAAGCTACTCAAGAGATTTCTCTGCAGTTGGTAGGTATGACATGGGGGCTACAAAAGATTTTCAGTGTCTCTAGCAGATTTTAGAGGAAAAACTGGAAATCTGACGTTGTATAAGATAGCTTTTTGACTACTTTCAAAAACAGTGAATAAGAATCTCATCCAAATGAGTTAATACTTATTCTTACTCTTTACTATCCAGTCCTGCTCTTTCAAGAAAGGTCAAATGAGGCTAAATTGAAAACACTCCAAAATATCAAATGACATCAGCATCAAAAAGATGCTGAGGAGATCAGGAATGCAAATGCTGTTCTCCTCTCTCTTACCAGCTGGAGACCGAGACACATGAAGGAGGCGAATGGATCAGGTAAATTACTGCGTGTATGGACAGTTCCACCATCAGGGTTTTGGGTTCTGTGATCTTGGATGCGACTTCGAGACAGTGAGGATGTTGATTTTGGATGATATGCAACTGACTGAATGACGCAATAACATTCTGGGCAGCAAGCTGGGTGGACTGATTAGCAGGGCTTAAATCTAGAGTCTGTGTGGGAAGGGGATGCACTTCTGAGTGACAGAGTTAGGAAATGCTGACACTTCAGGAAGCAGAAGGGATAAACCTGTGAATTCTAGTAATGTAACACAATTGACAGCCCAGGTATCAATTTTTTATTTTTAGATTTTCTAAGTTTTTTAGAAAAGATAGGCAGGAAATGAGAGGCAGGGGTATGGCACTCAAAAGCAGCGAAGAGCTACTTCTAAGTAACAGCCAGGAACAGGTTGAGAGCTTGTGGGTAAAAATTAGGGACCAGACCAATAAAGGATATCTGATTGTTGTGTCCTACTACAGGCCACTTGATCATGGGAAGCCTTCTTACTTCAGCTACAAGAAGCATCACACTAGTAGGCACATACCTTGATGGGGCTTTTTAAACCACCCCAATTTCTGCTGGGAAAGTACACAACAGGCTATAAGCCATACAGGAGACTCCTGGAGTACGCTGAGGATGACTTCGTGGTCCAGCTATTAGGAAGACCAATCAAAGGTGAAGTGTTACCAAACCTTGTGCTCATTGATGCAGAGATCATTAAAGAGGTTAAGATTGGAGGCAGCCTAGACTGTAGTGACCATGCTTTAGTTGAGTTTGCGATGTGGGCCTGGCAAAGTGCAGAGTCAGGACCCTGAACTTGAGGAGAGTGAAGTTTAAGCTATTTAAGGAATTATTAGATGAGATTCCCTGGGAAATTGTCCTTAGGGACAGAGAAACCAAACAGAGCTGGCAACTCATAAAGGGTGCCTTTCTGAAAGTAGAAGAGCTGCCCACATATGCATGAAATCTAGCAGAGGAGACAGGTTTCACTTGTCAAACTAAGAGTTAAGAAAGAAATATTCAGGTAGTGGAAGAAGGAACGTGTGGCCTTGAAAAGAGTACGGGGATGCTGCAGAGATGAAAGCAGGAAAGCCAAGGCAAGAACTGAACTAAACTTGGCAGCAATGTGTGTATGGAGGGGAAAAAAAAAAAAAAAAAAAAAAAAAAAAAAAAGCAATGATAGTGCCCTCTAATGGGGTACAAGCACTATGGAGCAATTACAGATAGCAAAGGACAAAAATTAGCTCACCCTTTCTGACAACCAGTGACAACTCAAGAGGAATGCAATCTGTATCCAGAGAGATACTATTCCCTCAGCTACTAACCCTTAAATGAGGGTGAGGGGGGGTGGATCCAGGCTCCACCCATTCCAGTCACTTAGATGCATTGCATGCACCTGAGCTCCCTGGCTTAGCCATGCCTTTTCACCCAGTGATCACCACCCCGTTGGTTCAGGCTGTGACCTGGCAATTCTGCTGCAACAGAAATCATAGAATCATGAAGATTGGAAAAGACCACTAAGTTCATCTAGTCCAATCATCAACACATCACCACCCTACCCACTAGACCATGCCAGAACAGCAAGAAGAGATTCAATGACATACTTTCCGGGGTCCTGAAGGGACTGGCTAATGTAGTTGCCTAGCCCCGCTCCCTTCTATTTGAAAAGTCACAGGTGACAGGTGAAGTCCCTGGTGACAGGAAAACACAGAACATTATTCCTAATTTTAAGAAGGGTAGAAAGGAAGGCCGAGGTAAATACAGACCAGTACACTTCACATCAGTGCATTTGAACATAATGGAACAAAAACCTGGAATCTATTTTAAGAGACAAGCAAGATGAAGAGGTGATCTGAGAGAGCCAGCATGATTTCACCAAGGGCAAATTGTGACTGACCAATCTGGTGTCCTGTTAAGTTTAAGTGATTGCATAAGTGGACAAATAAAAAGCAACAGATGTTGGCTACCTGGGATTCTGTAAGGCTTTTGTCATGGTCTCACATGACATCTTTATGTCTAAATTGGAAAGATACAGATTTGAAGTTCGGACTATATGGATCAGGAATTAACTGGAAGGTTGCAGTCAGAGGGGTGTGGCCAATGGATGTAGTTGATACAATAGAAGGAAGGGATGTCATCCAAAGGGACTTGGACAAGCATGAGAAGTGGGACTAAATGAAGCTAATGAAGTTCATGAAGGCCAAGTGCAAGGTGTTTCACTTCACCATTCCAGATGTGAGTGCAGCCTGGGAATAGAACTCATTGAATGCAGTCCTGTGGAGAAGGACATGCAGGTTCTGGTGGACGAAAAGCTGGACATGAGCCAGCAGTGTGCACATGCAGCCTGGAAGGCCAACTGTATCCTGGGCTGCATAAGAGAGGAGGTCAACCGGAAAACAGTTGACTGTTCCCCTCTACTCCATCCTTGGGAGACTTCATCTGCAATACTGCATCCAGGCCTGAGGGTACCCAGTACAGGAAGGATACAGAGCCGTTGGTGTGGGTCTGGAGGAAAGCCAGGAAGATGATCAGAGTGCTGGAGCACCTCTCTTATGAAGAAAGGCTGAGAAAGATGGATTTATTCAGCTTGGAGAAGAGAAGGCTTCCATGATTATCAAGATGATAATAGTCATTTTTTGACTGAAGAGACATGAACTCCAAACAAAACTGAAATGATTTCTGATCATTTCCTTCTAGTCAGGGGGAAAAAAAAAAAAAAAAAAAAAAAAAGAAGAAGAAGAAAAAAAAAAATCTCTACAGAGTACTGAGTAATTGCTTTTTATTTGCAGTCTATGAATTATAACTTACAGATTTACATTTATATTTTATAGTGTAAATAATAAGAAATAATCATCCTTCTATATGGCTAAATTCTGAACTTTAGAGAATCTGTAACCTTTCAAGAAGGAATGGTCTAGACATGGTATTATCATGTCCAAAACATGTCTGTTTGGACTACATTTTTTTTTACTTATGTTCAAAATTTTTTCAATGGACTCTTTCAGACTCTGTGCTCCTTTTAGAATAATGAAAGCTACACAAACATGGAGTTATCTTGGAGTTTAAAAAAAGTAGTGGTAAAAAATCTATTATGCATTTTTCAATATTGTGTTGTCTTCTGGTGTTGTCATTAAATACTTCCTAAAACAGTTTTTAACTGTATCCATCCAGCACAGCTTGCATATTCTGATCTCTTTATCAGGTGTAATGACTACGATCACTTCTTAAGTTTCCAGAAAACAAAATTTAAATTTAAAAAATAAATAAATAAATAAAATTGAGTTACTGTGATAGTTGATATCTCGTATGTACGGACTTCATGAGAAAAGGCAAGTATAATAGAGAAAGAATGATGCAATAGCAGGTAGTTATGTAAACCAAGAAGGTAGAGGAGGTGCAGCTAGTTAATTTAGTGATGTTTCTCCTTCTGAAAGGCTGTTCTTATTTCTAGCATGGCTAACACTAAACATCTAGGAAGTAAACATTTTCCCTCAAAGAGAAAGAAACCTCTGTAGCATATAGAGAAAATCTACTGTCCATTAAATGTGCACACATATATATGTATACTATTTTCTTTTCCCACCAAAATAAAGGTGATTAGAATCTCTGGTTTTCACTGGAAAATTCTTTCTCACAATTAGTTTATTAGTAGTCAGTGTGTTAAACTTTTATGGTCACAGAATATAACAACAGTTTGAATATAACCTCTTTTGTTTTGCTTTGTCACCAGTTGGCCAGGCAAAGTTGTGGTTCTGTTCAGTGAATTTCCTGCCAGTTTCTGAATCTCACATTGTCTGCCAGGTCTCTCCTAACACACATCTGCTACTGTACTGATTCCTGTGTTGATGTGCTGATCTATCAGATGCTGGCTCAAGTCACTGTGCCAGCACAGGACATGCTGAGAGATGTCCAACTGCTGGGTTAGCCCTGGCTATGGTACTCTACCATGGTGCTTCTGCCTGTTTTGAATTCAGCAGCCTGAATTTTCTGATGCACTACTTCTTTTCTCTCAGAAAGATTTGGAAAAATTCTGAGATAACGTAAATCTTTTTAAAGAATGATACACTTTTGTTCATCATGTTGGATTAACTCTTATCTACCTATAGTCTCTTTTGGCTTTGGCTTTTGATATTGAATGTGGCCAGACTTTCACTAGAATTTAGTACTGCTAGGCTAACATAGCTGGATAAGATGCTACAAAGTTGAGCAGTAATCTGGCACTGCTTTAACCATAAAAATGCTATTTACAATAGCATTTCTAACTCTTGATTACTTGTTAAAATTTTGTGTTGAAGAATCCTGAAATTACTGTTCCGGGGTTGCAGGATCAAAATGCTATCTATCCTCAAAACCTCTCTCCACTTTTCATCAGCAGCCAGGTCCCACCTCTGGATAGCTTAAATTTTGAACTGACAAAGCTACAGCACAGCACATATTGCAGCACTGTACTTTCCAACTAGTTCCTACATTCAGTAGAAAAAAGTGTTTTCCCAGTCCTCATGTAACGCTATATCAGGTTCTTAGTGGTTGTCCAGGTTGCACAAGACAACATGAGAGAAAAGAATAAAAAATTTGTAAGATAAGCATTTATAAACAATATTTGTAGAAGTAAATCTGTTAGCAAAATCAGTGATATAGAATAAAAAGCTATGGTATCACACTTATTTCTATTTACATATATACAATCATTCTGCATATATGTGTATAAAAATATATTAACAATTTCCGCAGAGATTAACTGTATTTTTTATACTGCAGATTTTCACGGGGTACACAGTATATAGTTCATTTACAGATCATGGAATATTTTACTCACTAAACAGTTGGTACAAGAAATATAAAAAATTAATTTTAATTTATAAAGAGCTGCATGGTCACATTTTTCAGAATAAATTTATTTCATACAAAAGAATCCATCTGTTCTTACAGCACGTTTGAGGTAGGTTTATCACTTTTTGAGTGCAAGCAATATATTTTGTGCAGTGAAGACAGAAGAGGAATATGCCTTTAGACTGTATTGCAAGAAAGAATGTGCATTGTCTTAAGGCTTTAAAAGTTCTCTTTTTTTTTTTGCCTCCCAGAAGGGGGATCTTTTTAATGGGATTCTGTGGAAAAACCCTGCTGGACATGTTGGTTATATGACTACAGGGATCAGTATTGTCAACAGAATGCATTTTAAAAATACATTTTCAATTCTTTTCATTTGTGTAATGGTTTTGAGCCTTCAGGGTTTACAGTTTCAAAGGTTTACTTCTACTCCAAGCACTAGAAAGTTTACTTTTTCATGACAGTGGAGATGCTTCTATCTATGAATCGCTCTGGATGTTTGAAATAAAGGAAGATGTATTTTTGTAGTTTTCATGCAAGCTTACACATTTATAGTAGTCATGTATATATTTTAAATAAATGTGTTATTATATACATCTATTCTAAATTTCCTAAAGGATATGTGAATATAGGGTTACAAGTGTATCTGTTAATACGACTATCTTTCTCAGTGATAATTTACTCATCACCATCACTATCACCTTCAACTTAGAAATACCCTTGATCTAAACATCATTTCTTCAAAATCAGTATAAGTAGTGGTAACAGCAAACTTTAAGACTTATATTTTGACAGACAAAAATATTGATTTGATTTTAAATACTTTCATTTTCAAAGTTTTTATAGCATTCTAAGTTCATATAATTACAAAAACCTAAAACAGTAGTATAGAATTGTCATAAACAGTCATGATTATGAGACTAATAATGGCTGCTGTTTGACTAAGCTGCCTTTGAGCTCAGCTATAACAGTTCTAATGCTGATGTGTATACTTTGTCTTGGTCTGTGTTATGGCAGAAAGAAAAATTATTTTTAAACAATATATCTTAGAATTTATCTCTAAAAACAAAAAATGAACTGTAAAAAAACAACGTTATTTGGGAAGAAAAAAACAACAACAAAAAACCTCTCCAATTAATTGAATTGGATAATTCATAAATGCAAATAACTCCCTTATATATTCAATTTTAAGTTTCATTATTTTCATTTACTTTTCTACACCGATTTCCTTGTTTTCTTGAAGTCAGCTATAAATAATTTGCATTTTGCCTCATTTATCTGTATGCATTTTTTCAGGCTAGTAACACACTTTCACTTGTAAAATTGTATGTGAAATAGAGCAACTTTGGGAGTAGATAAAAAGAAACCTACTAAATCTGGATCTTCCTGAATAAAGTGAAAGTTGTTGACATTAAACAAAACAAAACAAAACAAAACCCACAGATTTGAATGAATGCTGCATTTCTTTTAGAATTATGAGGTGTTATTTAACACTTAGCAAATGCGGAAATCTGGCAAGAATCTATGTTAAATTAAGTGTCTTCCCTAAGAAACTCCTCAGAAATACATATTCTACATATGACACAGAGTAGGAATTAGATTTTAGCAGAAGTACCTGTTTATATATTTTAAAATAATTAAAGATATACTAAGATGCCTTAGGTAACAGGCCCTTAAGTCATTCAGCAACCTGATAACATCGTTTACACATTCTTTATCAATATTTTCCCAATACCTATTTCACAAAAGTCCAAGAGTCCAGAAGAGCACTTAGTTTTCCTGTTCTAGCCCTAAGAGGCCTGCACACAATCCAGTGGAGGCAGTTTTGCTAAGGTTTGACATCCTTAATCTTTCTATTCATCAGAAGTTATATAAAAAAAAACAAAAACAAAAAAGAATAAAACACTAAACTTACAATCTAGCAGATGCTTGATACAGTGGTGAGATATTTCACTTTGGATACAAGATCATTACCAGCTGTTTCAACATTTACATTTACTCAGAAGTAGAGTGTGTTCTTTAGTAACAGCTGGCAATATCTTAGGAGCAAAACTGCATATCATTTCTTCCCCCCCCCCCCCTTAGGTGGCTGCCAGATAACAAGAATAAACTTACATTCACTTCACAGGTCAAAAGTCATTCTGCACTCTTGTTGTAGTTGTAAATGTATTCAGTCTTAACAGAGTACATTGAAATGTTCAAAAAATAAAAAATTAAAATTAAAAAAAAAAAAGTCTCTAAGTAGATATTAAGCTGATCTGTTGCTATTGAAAGATGAAGTTCCCAGTACTCAATTATAAGCTATAATCAGTAGTTTAAAAACCAATTATTTGTAACCTAAAGCACAACAAACAAAACCAAAGAACTGTTTGGAGTACTAGAATAATTGCTGTTGACCTTATTAATTCAAAAACTACTTTAGAAAACTTCATGAACTTGCCTGTGAAGCATATATCCTCTCATGTAATATATGCCTCTAATTTCCTATGAGCCAAATAGAACTAGAAAAGCCTTATAAGTAGAAAATCTGAATTGCACTAAAATGACTTAATATTCGGTATTAAACACCTTAATAAAACACAGGAAAAATATAAACATTGGCTGGCTTACTTTTATGTTCAGAACTATAAAATTAATCAAAGACTGGAGGAAAGTATTGGGGACAAACTAATAGAGATCCAAGAAACAACCATAAATTTTCCCAACATTTTGTGCATTTCATAAAATATGAAATATTTTGTAGTAGTATTTGTATTGCATAGTAAATAATTTTTTAAAAAGCAACCAAGATTAGTAGATGTTTCTAACATAAGTTATTTGCAAGTTACTCACATCTGAAGAAATAAAAAAATAAAAGATTTTAGCTTCCACAGAGAAGTAAATTACCTGTGCGACCTGCTGTAGGGAACCTGCTTTGGCAGGGGGGTTGGACTAAATGATCTCTAGTGGTCCCTTCCAACCCCTACAATTCTGTGATTCTGTGATTCTGTAAAATTCTGTATGTAGAATTGTCATTGAATCTACACTTGAAATTATTGAACACTTCATATTAAAAAAAACAACAACAAAAAACAAACAAACAAACAAACAAAAAAACTAGGCTCATACGTTACTTTGCTAAGTGTAAGCCATTTGTAATGAAAATTTCCAAGTTGCATGTAAGTCTCCAGATGAACTTTTTTGGAAGGAGGAAAATAAACAAACAAACAAATAAATAATGTACATTTGGAAGCAGGATTTCAGTAATTTTCACCGAAGATCTTGATATTTTATGACAGTGAAGGAGTACTCAGGTAACATTGGCTCTATGGTCTGCCAATGTATGTAAATTTTTGCAAAACTAACAACTGTGGGATAAACTTCTGGGTTTATTCTTCAAGGTTGGCATCATAGAAATCGCATCTACATTGCTTTCAGAATTCCTATTTGCTGTTGAAAAGGTGTGGGAATATTAGCAAAATATTTGACCAAAACAAACAAACTAAAAAAAAAACAACAACCTGAGAACTTCTAAATGATATCTGAATTGAAAATAACACCAGACACAGAAAATCAGGTTAATTTTTCACCCGTATTTCCATCTATCCTGAAGTTTCACCTGAAAGATGAAAACTCTTGAATGCAATATAAGGGAATTGTTAAGTAAAAAACATTTAAAAAAGGATGTAAGGAAGACCTTCTTGCAGGAAGAGTCTAGGAATATTTGCAAAATGCAATATTTAGAGGAAAGGTGTGAAGGAAAGATAAAAATGTCAATTACAACAAGGTGTGCTGAAAACAGTTTAAGAAAAGTGCAGGGAAAAAAAAAACACCATGAAAAAGGATCACAACACAAAATCATTACAGTACAGCTGTAGGTACTGTTTATGCTCCTCAGAATCAAGAAACAACTAAATTCAGTGGATGAAAAAAAAATAATAATTTCCTTTTTTAAGGTGTATGAAAAGGAGTTACCTTTGTCTAAAAATTTAACCATGTTCAAAATAAATTTCTGCTATTAACACTGGTTTCTATGATCTTAAGAAGAAAACATCCTGTTGTGATTATTACTGATTATTACTTTCCAGTTCCTGTTACTAAGAGATTTTTCTCAGAACAAGGAGTTTTTATTTCATTTTTCTGTGATACAAGTTACTTTTGCTTTTGGAAAACAGTCTGATAGTAAACAGGTTGAAATCAGATCATAAAGCATTCGAGAAACCTTACTTACTATTAGAACATTTATTTAGCTGTTCATGTAGACCAAATACTATAAGATTTTGAGACACCCTGGTGCCAAATGCAACTTTCTGTACTACAGCTGAAGCTTAAATGGAATAGGGACATATGGTTTATAACAGGGAGCAGAGTGGTCCAACCACAATAGCTGTAGAATGTATCACCTCTCTAACCTCCAATTCTGACCTCTTCCAGAAATGACATTATTGCAAGAAGACTGACTGCTGTTGTTTGTCCGGAAAACCATTGTGGTTTTTAGATGAAAGAAATGATATTTTCTGTGTTTCACTGTATGAGGTGTTAAAATAAATGAATAAGATTAACCTCTAAAAACGTGACAGAAAATAGTTCTGATGTGGCTGGATTCAGTTTGCTTTATAGCAACTTGAGATGATTTGCCACCGTGCGCTGTAAACTGCATTGAAAATCCCACTTCTGACAATCTGAGCTCTGCAAATTAATTATTTATTATAATGTACAGCTCTATAAAACTATTGTTAGCATATAAAATCCACTCAATTTTTGAATTGATCTGGGTTTGCTGATTTATGGGATATTGGATCAGAATTATAGATATTGATGGCTATGGATTAGCCTGTAGTCAGAGAAGACTGTAGATGAGAAATAACTTACATCATGAACAGTGACAGGTAGCAAATAAATGTGGGTGCAGATTAATGTTGGAAACTGAACTTTTGAACTCTCAGGCACAAGTTTGTCACTTGCTAGCTGCAACCACAAATGCTTGTTTCTACCTAGACTGTAAAACTGGAACACAGATGTCTCCAGTTAATAAAGAGACCACTGATCAGGAGGCTGACCCATACACTGTGCTTCTGCATGTAGGCAATTTAGATTGAGAGAATCAGGCCTAGAAAAAAAAAAAAAAAAAAAAAAAAAAAGGAGACAAATATTGGAGATCTCCAACATTTGAGACTGGAAGCTTCAAGCAGCCATGCAGCAAGAACCAACATAACTTTTGTCTGACTCTCCTGTACTTTCAATGATCTCTATGATAGAGGGGCAGTTAATAGGAAGTGAATGTGATTTTGAGTGGGATAGTGATTGAGAGATCGCATGTGACCATCAGGTAGGGTAAAAGTTCTAATCAGAAAGAAACCTCAGTATTCAGAGCAGTTGTCATTTACTTTATCTCACCTACAATACTTGAATACACACTCATTCATGACACTCATTCATCAGTGTTTCTAATGAAATGTCTCCAAGAGGGGACAAACTGTAATGTGATATTACAGTTTGCAACCAGAATCTAAATATCATCATATTTGAAACAGTTTGTACATACCTTGTGAAGATAATATAAACTGTACTCTGACACCTTCTGATAGTACACCTTTTTGTCCTGCTTTGACAAGGTAGAGAAAGAAAAGATAATTAATTTAGAACAGATTTATTTTACTTTTAAAATTTAATGTTTCTATTTTGATCTTGTATCATTTCAGAGCCTTCAGACTCTTCCCTGAGCTCTGTACATTGTTCTTTCTTCTTGTAGCAGAGTAAACCTGAAGAAAAGAATTGAATTCATTAGAGACATGCAGATTTTAAGTAGTATTTATCTGACAGCTTTGGAGAATGCAGGTCTGGAGGGAAGATTGAATGGATTGCTAGCAGTTGAAAAAACATGAATATTTTTTCTTTCCTATACCAGAACCTAATGGAGATTTATTATTATTTACATTAGAGTAGGAGTATTTTTCCTCTTAAATATAAAATTTTATTTCCTCCTTCTCATTCATCATTTCAGAGACCAAACTGTCACAAAGTATACTGACAGAGCATTATGGAGCTGGAGTGAGGAACTCTCTTCAATATTAGAAGGGAAAAAAATAGTTTTTTTCTAGTTATTATAGTACATAAATCTGTAGTATATTTTCTGATGAGTTTGCTGCTTTTCTATAAATGTATTTCCCCTTGAATTTTACTGCACAGAAACAAATTAGGACAAGCCTTGTGTATTAACCAAACTGACATTCTACCATGTAGGCAGATCTCTGATTCGCAGCGCAGAAGACATTCATTGTCCTCCCTTACCAGATATTACCACATTTCCACTTACTAATGAAATGCCAGAGATGCAATATCTCATACTGAATAGCCTCAAACCTATTTAAATTCCAAATTTTAATTTGTCAGCAATATTCCATACTGGATGTACAGCAATTTCCAAGACCACTATGACAAATAAATAAGTAATTAAAAAAACCCTCAAACCTATCCTCTACCATCTTTCCCTTGGAAATATTTTAAGAGGAAGTTATGTCTTTTGCATATATCCCAAGTAAGGCAGATTATACATTCCATATATACATATTCCATATGCATTCCAACATACACCATGGAATTCATTAATATGGAGAGTGTGTGAAGGTTAATATATCTTCTTATATTTTTTATCATTTCCATTGGTATAATATTACTATTGACATATCTTTGTTCATTCAAGTGATTAAAAATCTTTTAGCCATTCAGTATATTTCTCAAAAGAAAGTTGAATGTGCAGACAAGTTCACAGAAAGCTTGAATTTCAAGTAAATACTGACAGCGAAGGAAAGTTTTATATTTAATACTTCATTTATATAATTGAAATGACATTTCAAAGTTTTTACATATAGCTGACATTGCAGCAATAAAGTTTTCTTGAAAATATGGTTTTGCAGTCAAGGAATGCATTTCTTTGATTTTAGTCCTGTCACATCATTTAAAAAAATAAAGATAACCTATTTCCATTTTCTCAAAGATTGCATAAAGTTTAAATGAAGCTGTCATGACAGAAATGTAAAATGTGAAGAACAGTCTAAAATATTACAAAAAACTTTCACTTATGCTATGACTCCGCCATCAGAGGCTATTTGTTCCAATTTTCATACTAGTAGATGATGCAGTGCATGTCAGTGTGAGTAGAAAAGGAACAAAATAGATAGGCGAGTGGACGGGGAGAAGAAAAATAGCATAGGATTTATCTGAAAACAAAACAAAACAATACTAACAACAATAAAGCATATCACTTAAATCCAATAGCTTCTCTCAAAACAATTATACTTTTAGCAATTCCCAAATGTAAACAAATTAAATCAAAATGCAAGGGCCTGATTCTGTCATCATTAGTCAACTTTAAAGTTCTTTCTCTTGAAACACGGTATTATATGTTTGACCTGTGTTTGAATGTGCAGTGCTGTGCTGAAGGAGGAATAATACTGTTTTGCTTTCAGTATAGAGTATCTAACTACGATGAGTGATACCTGACTGCAGCATAGCGATACCACCTCTCTTTTGCTCCACTGTGGTGCCTAAACACCATTAGGTAGCTCAGTTTCACAACAGGACTATCTAACTTCTCCTCCTCAAAAAAAGGAGGAAGGAAATAGGCTTATCTCATGCATTGAGATAAGTACAGGGCAATCAATCACCAGTTAGAATCACAGGCAAAACAGACTTAGCATAATAGAGATTAAGTTTATTACATATTACTAACAGACCACAGCAGCAAGAGCAGAAAGCCTCTTCTACCTCCTCCCTCTGAATGATACAAAGGAATGAGGAATGGGGGTTGGAATCAGTAATAATCCTTCGTCCTCTGCCAATTTGTCACTTCTTTTTTCTGCTTCACTGTGGAGTCCTTCTCATGGGATGCTGTCCTTCCCAGACTGATCCTGCATGGGTTTCCCACAGGCTGCAGCTCTCCAAGCACTGCTCCACAAGTATCCCCACAGATGGCAGCTCCCCCAGCCCTCCTGCCCCACTGCAGACTGCTCTCTACGGGCTGCAGCTCTGGCCCAGGGCTGCTCCTGCTGGGATATCCATGGGCTGTGCCTCCTTCAGGCTTCATCCACTGCTACCCCATGGGCTCCTCCATGGCTGCACATGCAGATCTGCTCTGTGTGGTGCCCATGTGCTGCAGGGGGACAGCCTGATCCTCCATGGGCCTCTTCTGGGCTGCAATGAACTACTGCTCTGCTCCTGGATCACCCCTGCCCTCCTTCTGCACTGACCCTGGTGTCTGCAAGGTTGTTTCAGCACTTTCTCAATCCCCTTTCCCAGCATCCAGCATTGGCTCATCTCTGGACAGAAGTGGGTCCCTTTTTAAGCCAGCTGGAAATAGCCTTTATCTAACGTGGCACAGTTTCTGGACTCTTCTACCAAAGGCCACCCTTGCAGCCCCTCCACTACCAAAAACCTTGACACTTTAACCTAACACATCCATGTCTCTGATGCAGAGGTCCACTGACAACATCAGTGCCCTAAAGCTGTGAGGTAACCTCAAGCAGTTTGTAAAAAGCTCCCATCACTGTATTCCTGGTTTGGCTATTAAAGACACCCATAAAAGCATTCTCAAGATTATGCTGTCTTCTTAGAAAGTTTGAAAACAATCCTGGGCATAGCTTTTCAAGAAAATATTCTAGATTGTGTGCAGTAAGAAGTTCAAAGAGAATGAAAGCCATTCTATGGAATTTCTTATCAAATTCCTTAATAACTATGATATTATGATGACACTATTGTGTTTACAAGCAAGTATTAGCCAGTTTCTTCCAGACTGGTGCAGTGACTAATACAAAGTATTTATTGTTTCTTTTGCCTTTTAATATGCCATGAGTAAAGCTACTGTGGGAGTAAACATAAATACTCAAAGAATGATTTCTCTGCATGGCAGAGGTCTACAAAAATGCTAAGTTTCAGAATTTAACTTTACGTTTAGTTGATAACAAGTGAAAGGCAGGAGCTGTTCCATTCAGCTGTTTTACTGAGGAATTTGCCCAGGCTTCAAGGCAT
This sequence comes from Alectoris magna, assembly GCA_030625065.1. Classification (NCBI taxonomy): domain Eukaryota; kingdom Metazoa; phylum Chordata; class Aves; order Galliformes; family Phasianidae; genus Alectoris; species Alectoris magna. The sequence goes on from CM060560.1 coordinate 38,758,021, forward strand.
AAAAATGGAACATGGAGGACATAAGACAGTGGTAACTACATTTGAGATACTAAAAGATATTAAAAGAAAGGAAGTAACACGCAGTGTTTTTTTGTTTGTTTGTTTGTTTCTGATAATAGAACTGAACACATAGAATCACAGAGTTACTCAGGTTGGAGAAGACCTTAAAGGTCATCAAGTCCAACCGCAATCTAACTAAACTACCCTAACTCTAACAACTCCCTGCTAAATCATGTCCTTGAGCACCACATCCAAACAGTTTTTAAACACATCCAGGGATGGTGACTCAACCACCTCCCTGGGGAGCCTATTCCAGTGCTTAAGAACCCTTTCTGTAAATAAACTTCTCCTTATATCCAATCTAAACCTTCTCTGGTGCATCTCGAAACCATTTCCCCTCATCCTGTCACCTGTCACCAGTGAGAAGAGACCAGCCCTGGTCTCGCTCTAAGCACCTTTCAGATATTGGAAGACAGAAATAAGGTTTCCCCTCAGCCTCCTTTTCCTCAGACTAAACAGCCCCAGTTCCCTCAGGCTCTCCTCATTGGGCATATTCTCCAAGACCTTCACAAGCCTTGTTGCCCATCTCTGGACCTTCTCCTGCACCTCAATGTCCTTTCTGTACTGAGATGCCCAGAAATGAACACAGTACTCGAGGTGAGGCCTCACCAGTGCCAAGTACAGGGGCAGAATTACCTCCCTAGTCCTGCTCACAACACCGTTCCTGAGACAAGCCAGTCCACAGTCCATAGTCCACAGTCCATAGTCCAGTAAAATTAGGGGTACTTATTCCACAAAGACATTTCTTTGCATTCTTACATGTATTTTAAGTTCCCTATTCTGCCTTATTTTGTAGCCAAGTAAACGTATGATACAAAGTGGTAGAAATCTCTACAGTGATTTTTTTTCCAAATTTTCTTAGGTATCAGCTCTCATGTACTGTAAAGGAAATGCATCTGGTGTGGAGGTATAGTTGACAATTTTAGCAAAGGAGACAGAGTAATAATCTTATTTCTTTCCTGAAATTTACACAAAAGAAAAGGAAAATAACAGTGAAACTAGCTTAAGTATAGGAATATTTAACTCAGCATTATCGTGAGCTCAGGAACTGTATGTTGCCACCATCAGGACTTGCGACTGGATGTGATTTCTATTCTCTCAATTGTATGATCCTTGTCTTGTCACAATGCTTCCTGAACTGAGCATGGAAAGACTACATAACACTGCTATCCATCAATGTATTCATTTAATAAGCATTAGAATCCAATGAAATCAGCTTAGAAGTATGATTTATTCATCAGAGACACTGCTGAAAAGACTATGAACATTACCGTGAGTGAAAGGTTTTATAAAATGTTTTTTCATCGAACACCAATCTCATTACTAATTCTGAAATTCAGACAAAAGTGACATGTTCTTCATCAGAAAGATAAAAATTTCCATCAGGGTGCATCTTAAACTGAATAAAAGAAAATCCATGTGGCTAGATTTCCCTTCTACTAGAAAAAAGACTCAGTATTTTATTTACTTTTAAAAGGGAATTGGAAATAAATAATCCCTTTCCCACACAGAAAAAGTATTGCATTGAATATATTTCATGGAAATTAACTCATAGTGAATCTAAAAATAACCATAATTGGCGTGTTTAGTATTGACAGTAAGATCAGCTAGCTTTGAATAGTCTGATATGCAATTAAATGAGTTTAAATTCTGATATCTGAAACATGGTTTATTATTATAATTATTCCCTCTACAAAAAAAAAAAAAGGGAGGGGGGGGCAAAAAAAAAAACAACAAAAAAAACCTTTCAATATTTTTGAGAACATAAAGCAAGCAGCCCTAAGAAACTTCTGATGAAATTACAGCTGAAACATACCAAGGGGAAAAATACGTGCTGCCTTTCAAACACCCTGGTTCTAAACACAGCTGTTACAGACAGTCAGGTATTTTCTCCCTTTAAAAATAAGGGTTTTTGTTACATCTCTTTGCAGCTGTACACATAAAACAGAAAAGCCACCAGACATAGGAACAATATCCTTTTAGTCATAGTCTCTCATTTTACTATATTTCTTTTATGTAAATTCTGTGTTATTCAATGACTTTTTTTGTATAACCTTTGATTAGACAGTATAGTAGTAAGCGTGCCTGTTCCTTTGGTTAAACAGACTAAAAGAAGATTACTGAAAATATAACTTTTGGAGAGTAAATATACATTTCAGACTTCTTTTACTGAACAATTACTATCTAAATTAGTCTTTATTATCCTTCAGCTTATACATTAAAAATTGGACTGATCAAAGGAATTTTTGTAGTATTTGACACTTCAAATTGCTTTTTTGAGCTCTGTGCCAGCTAATGAGAAACAACTATTTAGATATTTCCAATGCAGGCCTGTGTATGTACATGTGTATAGATAATGATAATATCATATGATAATATGTATAGATGATAGACTGTTAAAATATACAAGTTTTTCATTTAATTGACAAAAAAGAGAGAGACACATCTGGCTTCCAACATAAATTCTCCTATAGATACAGTTTGGGAACCAAAGGGGTAGAATATTGTTCATCTAGCACCCACAAATGCTAGATATATTTATAGTTTGAACATCAGATTCACTACTTCAGTGACTATTAACTATTCAGTGACATTAACTTTTGTTAATGGCGGTCATTAAATTTAAGTCTTCTAAATGCAGGAAATCAAAGAAAAATTAAAAACTAAACCAGCCTGCCTCCACAAATGGAAGATTTGCCTTCAATATTTTCAGTTTCACGACATAAGTATATATTAATCAAAAGCCAACTCAATTAAATTCCGAAACTTGAATCCTAGGAACATTAAGTAGATTTCAACTCCAAGTCATAAACACGTAAGTGTAGTTCTCAAGTGCAGGTACCTATGTGGGTCAAAAAGCATATACGTTCCTAGTGTAATCTATGTCTAGGGAAATAGTCATTTTGCACAAAGTTAGCCACTTCTCAGAATTGTTTACTCCCTTTTTTTTCCTCACTATTTCTCAATATTTATTATAGATTACATATATGAATATTTAGCAGCTAAACTTAAAGTTTGCACGTGAACAATGTTAAAGTTACTTCATCTCACTTATTTTCCATAGCTTCAAAATTAAACTTTAAATGATTTCTTCGTTTGTCATAAAGCTAGTTGGAAATGGTGTTTTTGCAGTATAACAATGACATTCACTTGATTTCTTCATCTGAAAACCATTAAACCAGAACAAATCCTCAAGTTTCTATAAAATACATTTTTGTTTTCAGAAGATTAATTTGTTAAATGTGAGAAAATAACAGACAAATGATCTAACTGTTTGAATTACTTTTTGAAGGAAACATATCTATTATTGAGTTCTTCAAAAAGGAAAAACCTGCAAAGATTGTTGTCCATTGAATTTATATATTTTTTCAGTCTTTTCCAAAATTATTTTTAATAATTCTGTTACATACAATATGATAGATGTTGTAATGCCTTGTCTCATTGGTTCCTCATGTGTGCTGCATCCCCTAATTCACTTTCCCCCTACAATGTTTAAAAAGGAAATGGTAACATATCCTTTCTTTGCCATCTTACTATGAAAATAATCCTTTCAATATTATTTCCTATTTATTTTAATACTCTAAAAGATTTCTATGGTAGCCACCTAATTTATAATATATTTAGAACTCTACCTATATAGATACTGATTCTTCCCATATTATTGATAAGTTTATTTTACTATCCCTCTCCATTGGGTGAGATAGCCAGCAGTGACCACATAGCACTTGGACTTGAGTGCCAGCCTCCTCTGCACAAAAACATGCTTCTTACAGAGAAACCATCTGCTGAAGATTTTCTTTTCAGATTTTTCTCATTGTCGAAAAAGGAGTCTGATATGCATGGGAAAGGTGGGCAACATCATTTGTCCCTACATATTACCACCAAGCTCATGTCACGAAAAGCTGCTTGACACTGCATATCTTCAACTTCACAGAGGCCTCTGACAGATTTTTTGCCTAGCTGAGTGATGTCACTACCTTAACACAAAGGTATGCAACTTACTCATTCTGCAGACCATTAAAAATTATGAAGGCTGATTCACAGAACTTATGACTTGTTATGCTAAGGTGATTTCTGAGAGATTCTAGTCAAACACTGACAATCAGTAGAGTAACTAGTAGAACATAGTAGCCCATGAGTACTGTTTGCAAAAACATATACTTTATCTTCAGCATGGTATCCTGGGATGGCATCCTGAAATAGCACATGCTGAACTCTTGCTGAGTCTCAAGGGAGCATGTATTATTAGTTAACTATAACTTAATAGGAAAGAATAAAAAATGAAAAGGGAATATAGTATGTTTACAGTAACATGTCCATAATGCTGCATGCTGGTTTGTTTCAAAATAAATAAATAAATAAATAAATAAATAATTGCTGTGTAAGTTTTAAGGTCGATAACAACTCACCATGGCTTATTGTTACTCATCTTCCTCCTTTAAAACATTTTCTCCATAAATGTAAAGTATTCCACTTTCAAGACTATAGTGGCTATCTCTCATGCCTTAATTTTTATCCACTACTTAGTTCTTATATTTTCTTCTGTACTGTCATTACTCTTCTTTAAGAGGAACCAAGCTGACTACTTTTTCCACTTAAGTACTGTCTTGTGGCTATGCTAAACTCCATTTAAAACATGGATTTTCAGCCACACTAATGTACAATTGCATAAATGCAAATACATAGGCATACTACCTAACTGTCTGAGTGATGATTAGATACAGGGTATTTGGGTATGCAGTACTGCAAGCATAACTGAACAGACAATTTTCAATGAATCTTTTGAACTAGTTCTATCACATATATAAAATAACCGCATTTTCAATTTGTCTTTGCCTTGCACTGTGCTTCACATATTTATTTTGAAATAATAGCTCACTTCTTATGACTTGGGTTTTCTTCTCTGAGAGAACTGTTCTTATTTTCATATCTTATTTGTTAGTATGTGTTGGATTTTTGTGGTTTCTTTCTTTTCAGAGAAGAAATATATTTCGGGGAAGCATTTACTAAATATAAACAGATATTCACAACTGATTCACAGACGTGCAGAAAGAAAATACTTCTGCATTATTTGTCAGATATATGTTGCTTCTCTCAGAAAATCAGAACTCTCAAGTAAAGTCAAAGGAGTAAGTATCTTTTTATACTATGTACTGAAACAAACAAAAAAGCTTAGTGAGAGAAATACACTCACTTGTACCAGAGTTTCTATTTTGCCATGTCTTGTATTTATTCACAACGTGTAAACATTTACAGAGCTGGTAAACTATGCTAAGCTCTTCAGAAATGTTTTAAAATGAAAATCGTCTTTCCCCAAGCTTTGCTTTTACCAATACAAGTTAATGCTTCAAATTCCACAATTCAAATCATTCAAAATAATTTTAACAGAGATACTTTGAATAGATGCAGATGTAGATGCAAAGGCAGTACCTGCCAATGCCATGTGGTATAGATGAGGTTTCATATCTGTTCAACATTCTCACATTATAGCTGTCTATTCCAGGTTGTGCAATCCGAAAAACAAAAACGTGTTCTAGTTCTGCCTCTTGAGTTCTTGTTTGAATATGAATAAATTAATCAACCATCTCTTTAGGTAGGAAATGTTTCATTCAAAAATGCTGCTGACAAACATGTGTCAGGAAACATGATGGTAGTTTAAGTTATTTTTCATGCAATTTCCAGTAAAAGAAGACAGAGTGAATTAATTTGGGACAGAATGGATGGGAGAGGTGAGATGAAACTTATTTAGGAACTCTGTAAAACTGTTTCTCTCTTTTTCTGATAGCACCTGTGATAGGAGAGCCTAAACATACTAATAATAATTCCATTGGCATAAGTGGAATTATTCTGTGGAACAATTTGACCTTCAGAATCTGTTTTCCATTTCCTTACTCTTTTTAGAAGCCACGCTTTGAATGAACACAATAATCCTTGTATTTTGATTCTTTATATCTACTTCCCATACAGGTCAAATTAAAATATAAGGAGGTGAGATTATTAAGATGTGAGGTGACAGGATCACCTGAAATCAAACCATCCCATGCTACCTCCAATTTCTCAAATAGTGGTGTACATAAAATAGTTATCTGATTTTTACCTTCCGCATTTCACATTAAGATTTTTCTCAAGTCTGCTATGTGCTCACTTCTACTTTACTTGATAAAGAAGTGTTGCATTAATTGTTTATGAATAAGCTATTCTCAATCTCTTTGATACGGAGAGTCACTGAGATCTCAGTGGCAATCCCAAAAGCTGAAAATTGGTTCAGACTCTTCAGGATATGGTTGGCTAGAGTTGAGAGATTGGATAGTTACATTAAAGTCTAAAATCTACCACTGTGATTCACTCACTTTCTAATCTACTTTTGCACAGAAGTAAAAAAATATTTTGGATACAAGTTATGAAAACAAACTAAGAACATAATCTTTTGTATAGCAGATTCTGTTTATTCAATGGAAGAATAATCAAAGTAAGATATGTTTAGAAGATCTTAGCTTTCATAAAACATTGTTCATACTCTTTTATTTCTCTTTCAAAACAGGACAGTAGGGGAAAAAAGTTAAAAATACTGACAGAAAGTCATGTTGATACAGTAAGAGGAGGACAAAGGAGAATCTCCACTCTTTACTGGATGAGGCTGGGAATGTGACCACTGAGGATAAGGAAAAGGTGGAGGTTCTGAATGCCTTCTTTATATCTGTCTTTAAAAGTCAGACCAGTTATCCGCAGGGTACCCCGCACTCTGACCTGGTAGTCTCGGCTGGGGAGCAGACTAAACCCCCTGTGATTCTGGAAGAAACGGTCAGGGACCTACTACTCCAACTGGACTGCCACAAGTCCATGGGGCTGTATGAGATTCACCCAAGAGTGCTGAGGGAACTGGCAGAGGTGATAGCTGAGCCACTTTCCATCATCTATCAGCTCTCCTTGTTGACTGGTGAGGTCCCAGAAGACTGGAGGCTTGCCAGTGTGACTCCCATCTACAAGGAGGGTTGTAGTGAAGACCCAGGAAACTACAGCCTGTTAGGCTGACCTCGGTGCCAGGGAAGGTTATGGAGCAGGTTGTCTTGAGGGAGATCACACGGCATGTGCGGGACAACTGGGGGATCAGGCCTAGCCAACATGGGTTCACGAAGGGCAGGTCCTGTTTGACCAACCTGATCTCCTTCTATGATCTAGTGACCCATCTGGTGGATGAGGGAAAGGCTGTTGATGTGGTCTACCTAGACTTCAGCAAAACCTTTGACACTGTTTCCCACCGTATTCTCCTGCAGAAGCTGGCAGCCCGTGGCTTGGATGGGTACACTCTTCGCTGGGTAAGGAGCTGGCAGGAGGGCCAGGCTCAGAGAGTGGTGGTGAATGGAGTTAAATCCAGCTGGTGACCGGTCACGAGTGGTGCTCCCCAGGGGGCGGTGCTGGGGCCTGTCCTCATTAATATCTTTATTGGTGACCTGGATGAGGGCATTGAGTGCACCCTCAGTAAGTTTGCAGACGACACCAAGTTGGGAGGGAGTGTTATCTGCCAAAGGGGAGAAGGGAACTACAGAGGGACCTGGATAGACTGGATCGATGGGCCAATGTTAATGGCATGAGTTACAATAAGGCCAAGTGTTGAGTCCTGCATTTTGGTCACAACAACCCCAGGCAACCCTACGGGCTTGGGGAGGAGTGGCTGGAAAGCTGTCTGATGGAAAGGGACCTTGGTGTACTGATGGCTTGTGAAGGGCTTGGAAAATTAGCCCTATGAGGAGAGGCTGAGGGAGCTGGGGCTGTTTAGTCTGAGGAAAAGGAGGCTGAGGGGAGACCTTATTGCTCACTTCCAGTATTTGAAAGGTGAACAATGAGAGCGGGGAAGGTCTCTTCTCACTGGTGACAGGTGACAGAATGAGGGGAAATGGCCTCAAGTTGCACAAAGGTAAGTTTAGGTTGGATGTTAGGAAACACTTCTTTACAGAAAGGGTAGTTAAACACTGGAATAGGCTCCCCGGGGAGGTGGTTCAGTCACCATTCCTGGATGTGTTTAAGAGCCGTTTGTATGTGGTGCTCAGTGATATGATTTAGCAGAGGGTTGTTAGAGTTAGGGTACTATGGTTAGGCTGCGGTTGGACTTGATGATCTTTAAGGTCTTTTCTGACCTGAGTAATTGTATGAATCTATGATTCTATGATTTATGTATCTTATAATTACTGTTCTTTGTAATGGAAAAAAAAAAAATCACATTAAAAAATAATAATTGCAGTTGTATAAATAATGTGAACAGAAGTATTTTGTTCTTCAGGCCTACAATAATCAATGATGCGTTTACAGAGATACACACATTATAACCTTCTGATAGTAGATAGTGATTGTGAACAGGAAGGAAAGATTTTGCAAAATGTTGTTTTTTTCCTATACCTTGAAAGTATATTTTTGTATAAGTTATTCTACTAGATTTAAGTAGTTTACAATTTAATAAAATCATGCATCTATTTTTTTTTTTTTTAATTCTAATTAAAATTAATTCTAATTATATAACAGCTGCTCTGAAAGTAACACCTTCTACTGCAATATGTTGACTCTCAAAGTCAGCAGCAGGTGTTGGTGGTATGGTAGTAGAGACTAATCTCCTCGCCAATATTCTGTTACATTATGTTGCTGTGCAACAGATGTCAGCAGAGGGGCAGCCTGACAAAATAGCATCTGCCATGGAAGTACGTATGAAGAAAAGATGTGTAACTGAATTCCTACACATGGAAAAATTTGCACCCTTGGCATTCATTGATGCTTGCTGGACATTTATGGAGGCCAAACAGTGATGTTAACACAAATTGCAGATGCCTGTAAAAAATTGAATAGTGCATTTTAGCATTGACCAAGAGCCCTTGTTTATCAGTTGCAAAAGCACATAGCTAAAGGTGGTGACTATGTCGAATATTAGTGTTTTGTGGCTGAGAAAATATCAAATATTATTATGCTTGCTTTATCTGTTATGACTTCAGTGGAAATGAAAAAGAGGTATTATTTTTGGAACATTTCACTCACTATCATTGCATCCACATGTGCTGTATTTTAATATATAATAATATAATATAGAGAGAGTCTTAATATTATATTATTTCCAGCCTCCTACCTTGGGTGAAGAAGTAGACTCTGGTGCCATCACCTCTCACATAGAAGTTAGCTCCTCATTCTAAGCATTCTAGCAGCCTAGAATTCATGTGCAGTATAGACTGCAAATGCAGTCAATTCAGATCCTGATGGCCTAATACATTTTATGGGATTTGTTAAGGAATATCTTATTTCTTTTAAACTATTCACCATAGACAAATTGACTCCTATTTTGGTTCTGAGGTATCTTATCAATGTCTATAAATTCCCGAAAGGAATTTATAAGAAGGATGCAAAGAGGACAGAGCCATACTTTTTCAGTGGTGCCCAGTGCCAGGACCAGAGGCAACTGGCACAAACTCGAACTTAGAGGTCCCATGTAAACATCGGAAAACTGTGCAAGTGACTAAGTAATGGAATAAGTATCTCAGAGATTTTGTGGAGTCTTCCTTTACAAAGATATTTAAAGTTGTGTGTATATTTTCCTCAGCAAGCACCTCTAGGTGCACCTTCTTGATCAGGAAAGTGAGACTAGACAACCTCCAGAGGTCCCTTCCAACCTGAACTATTCTGTAATTCCGTCATTATGTGCACATTATCATGTGCTATAGCATGATTTAAAAAGCATTAAATAGAAGAAAAAAATGTATGTATTGTTACTGCACATGTACTGTAGTTTAATGCCTTTTCACTCTTAAGCTATGAAATGTTAGACTGTTGGAGATAAATACAAAAACAGTCTGAAAAGAAAGGCAGATTGACATTATTCTGTCTTGTTTCATCCATAACTGTATAGTTTCAGAGTAGTAAGATGCACTAATGCATGGGTGTCCAAACTTTTGGCTTTCCTGGGCAGCATTGAGTGGATCAGACTGGTTCAAAGGCTCTTTTGTGCATTTTCTACTGCAGTACTCCTTTGTTCAGTGTGATAATTAAAAAATAATAATAATAAAAATAAAAAAAAAAATCATGTTTGCATCATATGTTTTAATAGGTACAAGGAGGACACAATTGATGCAATGACGATTACGTTACATAAGACAAATTTCCACTGGTAAAATGTATGATAACTGACAGTGACTGTCACTCAAGGGTTCAGTGGGTCAAAGAATTTAAAAATAAAATAAAATAACTGCATAACTGAAGAAAGAAATAAAAACACGTAAAGAACACATAAAGGAAACTAGATAAAGTGCAGCCTCTGGCCGTTTGGAGAGACTAACATTGTACCTGCTTCCAATAAAAGCAGGAGGAGGAAAGTGAGATTGTCAGTAGAGGGCTTTTAGTTCATGCATAAACGAATGAATAAATAAATAAGCCAAGTTTACAACAGTCAAGCTATGTTTGATGTGTTAAACCATTTTAGAGGAGACTGCACAGAGATTTCCATCCTGCTATTCTGCCTTACAGGGCTGAGATAACATTTGTTAACATATTCAAATTTCAGCAGACTTTTTCAAACCAAATGGATGCTGTGAAACTCTAGAATATTATCTGTCACTGCTCGAATGTTCTTATTTCCTTAGATTTTGAAACTTCACTATGATAACTCCACACCTGCTATATTTCATACAGTAAATTAAGTTAAACAGTTTGGGTGCTGTCATGTAGCCATATAGCACCACTTAAATTGCTAAAATATATTCAGCATGTCTGTGGAGCAGAGAGATATAGGGCAGAACTTGCAGGAAAATGGTGCCATCTGTGGGTGGCAGGAATCAGGTATGTATATAAGACTGTGGGATCTAAGATGGCACCCTGGTTATACATTTGCATTATTAATTATACTCCACTTTTAGTAATAATCAACAGAAAACAGAGGTTAGCCTTAGTTTTTTCTCAAAGTCTCCTTCAAGATTAGGATTTCTATCTCTGCAAATAGTGATTATATGAGGACGACTCTGCGCGTTGACTCAGTTTGCACAAATTGGGCTATAATCCAGGCATCTGCAGTACAGTCCTAAGAAGATAAAATAACACAAGGTGTGGACACACAGTGTGCTTGTTTCCAGACTACAAAGTCCTCATAGGAAGAAGACTTCTTTTTAGATAGCTGTTTGGACTTTGTAAGTGACACAACTTCAAAGCCTACAAGATGACCTTTCAAAATGGCACAGTGTGCTGATGATGGCATGACTTATCACACTGCACTGTAATTCAGGTGTGATACCACTGAAGTTATTACAAATCCAAGCCTCTGAAAGAAGAAAAAAGACACAGATGTAATGAATTGTGCAAAAGCAGCAGTTCTGCTTCAATCGGTATTCCTCTGCCTTGAGTTAAATATTTCTGAACAAACAGTTCAGGGTTTCAGCAAGGCTCTGGATACACTGCTATGTACTTCCTTTAGTAGAGAAGGTAATTAATTTATTACCAAATAAACTATTTTCCATGTCCAGAACTATGTTGAGCAGATTATATTTAATAAGGAAAAATTGGAGCCCAAAATAACAAATTAGTTAAAGATTGTGTCACTCTCGTGATTAATATTCTTACAAAAAGGTATAATAACATATCATCAAAATGTATAACATTTTATACTGGCAGTAGAACTATTTTTGGATCCAGGCATTTTATGTCATCTAGATAATGCTAGCATTCAATCTTGATAATCAGATGCAGTCTATTCTGCCCCAGCTATTAATGTCATCTGTGTGATATCTCCTTCTTAAAACACTAGATTTCCCAGGAGAGTCAGAGTAATGCCTTTGAGGACTGAATTTGTCTGAAAAGTTTAGAAAAACAACATAAAAAGAAACACACAGAAAATCAGAGAAGTTTGCCAAGATGTTTTGCAGCTATCCTAGATGACTTAATGATGTTCTTGAACTGCTATGGAAACTTTATGGAAAGATAAGTAAACAGAATTATTTGCTGTACCCTAACCCAGGACCAACCACACAGCTCCCATCAAAAGGAAATATCATCAAGAAGTTCATAAAAAAGAAAACATCTTTAACGGTGGGACTTCAATCTGAAAAAGTAAAGAAAATCTTTCTTCACTAGAACTTTCATAAAGTCATAGAATGGTTTGGGTTGGAAGGGGCCTCAAGGATCATCAGGTTCCAGTTACCTTGCCAAAGGCATAGTTGCCAGCCACTAGGTCAAGTATTAGATAAGATTGCCCAGGGCTTCATCCAAGCTGGCCTTAAACATCTCCAGGGACAGGGCATCCACAACATCTCTAGACAACCTGTTCCAGCACCTAACTACTATCTCAGTAAATAATTTCAGCCTTACTAAACCTAAATCTAATCTAAATCTTCCTTTCTGTAGTTTAAAACCATTCCCCCTTCACTATGGATAAAGTTTAAGTGGGTGGATATCAGTATCCACCCACTTAAAACTTGATTTTCCTCATGTTTATAAACTCATATTAAATACTGGAAGGCAGCAATGAGGTCTCTGCACATCCTTCACTTTTCCAAGCTAAACAAGCCCAGTTCTTTCATCCTGTCTTCACAGGTGAGGTGCTTTATACTATTTACTTTTTACTATTGCTACTCATAACTCAGTTGTTGTTTATCTAAGACTCCTTTTCACAAACAGACTTAGGCACAGAGCTGAATTTACATATATGGGTTGTTCACTTTGTATCCCTGTAAAATACGAGGAAAAATTGGGATATCTGTTATCACAATACATAAAGTTTAACTCCATAAACTTGAAATCAAAACAAACCAAGAATTTCCCAAACACCTGTCATAAAATGAACATACGTCAAGGTTCAGGAAAACTGAATTTCATCTATGCAAGCAATCTAAGCTAGCATCAAGATAAACTTGCATAACAGCCAATGATGACAGTCTTAAACTCTCTGGCCTTCCTAAACAAGAACTACAGCTGAAATTGCTCCATGGCCTGAGTCCTCTTCTGAATTATGTCCATGATCAAAAACCATATCAAAGACCCTTTTTTGAGTATAACAGGTGGATGATCAGTGCTTGAGAAGATTGCCTGCCACTGTTTAATTCATGAATGTAGAAAAATGTTACTTACTAAAAAGTGGTGAATTGTGTTCTAGTATTAATCATCCTGACATTTTAAGTCCTTTTCTGACACTGTTCTTTATATCATGTTCTTTATATCATGTTCTGTGTGTATGATCATGGATACCTACGTAACAGTTAACCTGAATAAGTCCAGGTAAGTGCTATGCTGCACTGTGCTGAACATAATATTACTTTCAGACCTGCATTGTCTGGTGCACATCCCTTGATCGTGTGATGAACTTAGTCTCCTTTGTTTCATACTGGCAATTACACAGTCTGACACAAACACTGCAGCAGGAAGTTCTCCTGTGAACATCCTCTATATTTGGCAACATACATAATAAATAGAGTTGTTTTCCTGTAAGGAAACGCTATAATGCTATAATAGTTCAAGAGACCAAAAAGAAAGAATGCTTCCTGGATTATATCTGTTCAGCAAGCTGTGGTTTAAATCAATCTAGTGTCTATTATCCAAGGCTACATGTATGCAGGATTCCCAGAATCTGAAGGGATATAAAGCTTACTACCTACATTCCTCTTCTTAGTCTCATTAAAGCATATATTTTGTTAAGTAATTTTCTGTCAAGCCTTGATTACTGAGATCCAGGAAAAACTGCAGTACCTCTCTCACACACCATAGGATTAGAATCATCAACAAACAAAGGTTGGAAACTATCATCCAGTCCAACCACCCACCTACCACCAATATTACCCCACAAAAGCATGTCCCTTAGTACAGCATCTAAACATTTCTCGAATACCTCCAGGGATGGTGACTTAACCACCTCACTGGGTAGCCCATTCCAACACCTGATCACTCTTTCAGAGAAGAAATTTTTTCAACATCCAAGCTGAACCTCCTCTGGTGCAACTTGAGGCTGTTCCCTCTAGTCCTATTACTAGCCACACAGGAATAAAGGTCAACCCCCACCATGACACAATCTCATTTCAGGTAGTGCAGTGTGCGATAAGGTCTCCCCTGAGCCTCCTCTTTTCCAGACTAATCAATACTAGTTCCTTCAACTGCTCCCTGTAAGACTTGGATTCCAGACCCCTCACCAGCTTCAATGCCCTTCTCTGTACACAATCTAGGGCCTTGATGTCCTTCTTGCAGTGAGGGACCCAAAACTGAACAAAGTACTTGAGGTGCGGCCTCAGCAGCACCAAGTACAGAGGGATGATCACTTCTTTGCACCTGCTGGCAACGCTATTCCTTATACAAGCCAGGATGCCATTGGACTTCTTGGCCACCTGGGTGCACTGCAGGCTCATGTTCAGCTGCGAGTCATCCAACACCCACAGATCGATTTCTTTCATGCAGTCTTCCAACTGCTCTGCCCCGAGCCTGTAGCGTTGTCTGAGGTTGTTGTGGTCAAAGTGTAGGACTCTGCATTTGGTCTTGTTTAACTTTATCCTATTGTCCTCAACCCAGCTATCCAGCCTCTCCAGATTCCTCTGAAGGGGCTTCCTACCCCTATGTAGATTGACATTCCTCCCAGCTTGGTGTAATTTGCAAACATACTGAGGGTTCTATCAATCACCCCATCCAGATCATCGATAAAGATATTAAACAGGACAGGCCACAGCATCCAGCCCTAAGGAACATCACTCATGATTGGTCACCAGCCAGATTTAACTCCATTTACCACCACTCTCTGGGCCCAGCCATCCAACCATTTCTTTACTCAGAAAAGAGTGTACTTGTCCAAGACATAGGCTGCTGTCTTCTGTAGGAGAATAAGCAGTACCCCACTGCAGAATATTCAGAACACGACAGTCAACATGACAGACTGGAGTACACCTGCAGTGAAAAATAGATCAAAAGTACCATAGCTATTCTATCCTGGTCAAATTATATTAGGTTAGTTAAAGAGGTATGAGTTATTAGTAAGCAGTAAACTTAAAACATATGTTCAAGCATGCATTACAAAGTCATCTGGGTTGTTATTTAACATACCAAAGATTATTTTTCAATGACAGGTAAAATAGACTTTGGTTGTGTACATATTATCAGTGAATTTGGAACAATATTAGTTAATTGGTTAAAGGAAGTACCTTGATACTGAATTTCCTTGTTGCCGTGCACCTGGCAACACATGTTCTTTTAGCTCTGTGCCTGTGCTGGACTATTGGGTAAAACCAACCAAGGTCAAAGAACTGCATGTGAATACCAATATGGTGACCAGAAAAATGGTGCTTATTGCGTCGTGCGATTTACCTATATACCTATCCTACTTCGTCTACGCCCCTTATGCGTACATTAACCCTTTGACACTGAGCAAGGGGAGAATCCTACCACGTCACAGAATCACAGAATCACAGAATTATCAAGGTTGGAAAAGACTTAGAAGATCATCCAGTACAACCATTGCCAATACTTCCCAGCTAAATCATACCCCTCAACGCAACATCCAAACGTTTCTTGAACACTCCCATGGTCGGTGATTCCACCACCTCCCTGGGCAGTGCATTCCAATGCCTGACTACCCTTTCTGAGTAGTAATACTTCTTAATGTCCAGCCTGAACCTCCCCTGGCGCAGCTTGAAACCATTCCCTCTAGTTCTATCACTGATTACACGAGAGAAGAGGCCGACCCCCAGCTCACCACAACCTCCCTTCAGGAAGTTATAGAGAGCTATAAGGTCTCCCCTGAGCCTCCTTTTCTCCAGGTTGAACAATCCCAGCTCCCTCAACCGCTCCTCATAAGGCCTGTGCTCCAGACCCCTCACCAGCTTCGTAGCCCTCCTCTGAACACATTCCAGGGCCTCAATGTCTTTCTTGCAGTGAGGGGCCCAAAACTGAACACAGTACTCGAGGTGCGGCCGCACCAATGCCGAGTACAGGGGGACAATTACCTCCCTGTTCCTGCTAGTAACACTGTTTTTGATGTAAGTCACATCCCGAATCCTCGCTGTCACCTACTACAACATTCTTCATATTACCAAGGCACATAATTCAGGTTTTACCTGAGATTAGATCTAACTGGGAGAGATTAACCCTTCTGAGCCTTTGCAAATTCCTCTCTTGGAATTTCCAAGAACTCTATGTCTCAGGCTATAAACTATCCAGAAGACTCCTGGAATGCACTGACAACAACTTCTGCATCTCACTATTAGATAAACTAACCAGAGGTGAAGCATGACTGGATCTGGTGCTCACCAATGCAGAGATCATTAAAGAGATTAAGATTGGAGGCAGTCTAAATTGTAGTTGTCATGGTTTTGTGTTTTGTAATTTTTGCTATTGGTATTCCACATCACAACATCATGTGGAGCACAGAGAAGAAGTACTACACGTCCCAGGGGACCTCGCGGCCAGAGAGGGAAAATACGTCACGGAAGCGACGCTCGCTCTCTCTCTCACTGCCTGGCAGCGGGTGTGGGTGTGCTTCCAAGCCGCGGCGCCTTCAACTTCAAAGTAGGCCTCTCGGTGTTCGGAAACCTCTCTCTCATTATATTTGATTTATTAGCTTCAATTCTAATTATATTGTATTATAGTGTGTTATCTTGCATTCCGATATCATAGCTAGTAAATAAGTTTTACTCCTCAGATCGTTGCCGCTGTTCCGTTTGTTCCCTTGAACTCCCATCTCCCTACCCCTTTTCCCTTTTTCCCTTTTTTTCCGAGGGGGCCGGGGGGCTACGGGCCTACTGCCCCCTCCCCTGTCACGGACCCAGATTGATCTTGATAACCCCATGACAGTTCTTGGTGGAGAATGCGGGCATAGAGATAAGATATTAAGATAAGATATTGGGGCTTGTTTTCTGGTTTTTTAAATAATCCCTCTCTGCTCTTAAAATGTTGCTTTGTAGCTTGTTAGAATGAATCTCTGCTCTCGGAGAGTTTTGTTAGCTGTGTTGGGAAAGTTTATCTCTTTTGCAGGTGCTCACTGAGAGCTTGGCCTTGAAAGTCCAGGCGGACTGCCAATATTCTGGTGATATTTGTGAACTTTGAGCACTGATATTTTGCTTCTGTAAAGAAAAAAAAAAAATTGCTTTTTCTTGTAAAACTGCTTTTCAAGGGACTGCATGCCATTGGTGTTTCCTTTTTGATGCTCAAAACATACTGGGCCCTGATTAAGTTTGCCACTTTTCTCTATGGAGCTACAAGTAGATACAGTCAATTGAAAACACTGTTAGAAATACCTACCTGGTACCTGCATACAATGTGGTATACAACTGCAGAGGGAGCTGCTAATTTTACAGAACTTGTGATTTTTAAGCAGGCTCCCAGTCTCCCCTTTGAATCCTTTATGCAGTTTTTGAATGCCCATTTGATCACACTGTTAATACTGTTAATCTCCCTGAATGCACTACTCATCATTTCACTCAGTATTTGTATTTATCATATTTTGAAGAAGTCTCCCCCAGAACCAGAGAGTACCGAGTGGCAGGGAGTGTGGAAAGGCTTGAGAGAGACTTTAAAGAGATGGCCATCCTCGGTGTCATGGAGCTTTACTCCTGAACACCTGGAAGACCCTGAGTGCTTAAATAATTATTTAAGACAGGAATGTTGTAGCTCAGGCAGATCTGAGGAGGCACAAATGGCACAAATGATCTGGGGCCTGGCTAATGCCTATCGGGCCTTATTCAATACTATCCCAGAAAGCGATAGAGTTTCTGAAATTGATAAAGTCTCCAAATTGAGAGAGAGAGTCTCCAAGCTGAGAGCGAGTGTCTCAGAGCTGATAGGGAGAATCTCCAGTTCCAGAGAGAGAGTCTCCAAGCTGATAGGGAGAATCTCCAGTTCCAGAGAGAGAGTCTCCAAGCTGAAAGGGAGAGTCTCCAGAAGACAATACAAGCTGAAAGAGAGTGTCTCAGAGCTGATAGAGAGAATCTGCAGTTCCAGAGAGACAGTCTCCAAGCCGAAAAGGAGAGTTTCCAGGAGAGAGTCCAAGCCGAGAGGGACAACCTCCAGGCCCAGAAGGAGAGTCTCCTAGTTGAGAAACAGAGTCTCCAAATCCAAAGAGAGAGTCTCCAAACCGAGGCGGAGAATCTCCAGGTCCAGAAAGAAAGTCTTCTAGTCGAGAGAAAAGACCTCCAATCCGAGCGAGACATACTCCAGTCTGAGAGAGATGCCCTCCAAAATGAAAAAGATTCCCTGCAATCCAAACTTGACAACCTCCAACTACAGCAAGACACCCTCCAGTCTGAGCAAGATACCCTCAAGTCCGAGAGGGATGTACTCCGAACTGAGTGAGACACCCTCCAAAATGAACTAAGCAGAATTCAGTTTTCTCAGGCCATGCTCGAATCTGAACTAAAAATCCTCATAGTTGAAAGAAACAGACTTCGAGCCAAATTGGAGAGGGAGAGTGTCAGAACCGACCAACCTGCCATCGTCCTTCAACCACGGGAGGTACCGGAATCGATGTCAGTTGCCCCTGTACGAGGACGGAAAACGAAATGAGTCTCAACTCAGCTAGAGAAGAAGGAAGAGGAGGAAGGAAAAGTAGAGGAGGAGAAGAAAGTAGAGGAAGAGGAGGAGGAGAAAGTAGAGGAAGCAGACGCTGTAAGAGAAGAGGAGGAAAGAGGTCCAGAGTGGCTCGATCCATGGAAAGCAGCCCTGAGTCTAGGGGAGGGGCCTTCAAAAAGATCGCGGTCACCTACTCCCAGAAGGGTAACAAGAAGTCCTGAAAGAGCAGGAGGTGGAGGTGAGCAAGACATTGTTACTATTGTTGATCGATCTCTAAAAATGAGTGAAATTAGAGGTCTGAGAAAAGACTTTTCACGACACCCAAAAGAGCCTATCGTCACCTGGTTACTCCGCTGTTGGGACAGTGGGGCCAACAGTGTGTGGCTAGATGGTAGAGAAGCTTGCCAACTGGGTAGCATTACTAGAGACTCAGCCATTGACAGGGGTATTGGTACATGCCAGGATGGATCCTTCACCCTCTGAAAGCGAATGCTGTTAGCCGTAAGAGAAAGATACCCCTTCAAAGATGATCTGATGCCTGAGAAAAAGAAATGGACTGGTATGGAAAGAGGTATCGGTTATTTGAGAGAGCATGCCGTAGTGGAAATGTTATACAGTTCCGACTTCATCCCTGACGAGCCAGACCAAAATCATGATCCTGAGAAAGTCAGGTGTACACCAAATATGTGGCGTACATTCACAAAGACTGCACCGGAAAGGTATGCCAGTACACTTGCAGCAATGTATGGCAAAGGGGTAAGAAGACCCCTTGTAAATGAACTGGTTAATAGACTTCAAGACTTTGAGTTACATTTAGCCCCTCTACGGGCTTGTGTTTCGGCCATCACAAAGGTAGTTGAAAAGCTAGACAGAGTGGAGAGCAAACAAGAAGATATGAGGGACGAACTGTCTACCATGCTTAATGCAGATGGATCCATGGTGGTACCAGATACATCTGACGGGAACCAGAATTCCCAAAACTGTCTACCGGAAGAGCTGATCAACTTGGTTTCCTCCCAACCTGCATCATCCAGTATCTCAGCCATCAGAAGGAGGCATCCTCGTGCTCAGGCAAATGACAACAGTAAGGCTACATCGCGTCTTGCCTTGTGGCGCTACCTGCGCGACCATGGGGAGAATATGAAGAAGTGGGATAAGCAGCCCACTCCTGCACTTCAAGCACGAGTGAAAGAATTACGAGACAGATCGACCACCAAGGTGAACTTCTCCAAAAGGGTGACTGCTCCAGTCGCTGCGAACAATCGAGGTAACAAATAGGGGGGCCCTGCCCCCAGCCAGGGGGGGGAAAGGGACAATAGAGTATACTGGACTGTGTGGATTAGGTGGCCTGGCACATCACAACCACAGAAATATAAGGCCCTGGTGGACACCGGTGCACAGTGCACCCTAATGCCCTCAAGTCACCAAGGGACAAAGTCGATTTATATTCATGGAGTGACTGGGGGTTCCCAAGAGTTGACTATGTTGGAGGCTGAGATAAGCCTCACTGGTAAAGACTGGCAGAAACACCCTATTGTGACTGGCCCAGGGGCTCCCTGTATACTTGGTATCGATTACCTCAGAATGGGATATTTCAAGGATCCCAAGGGGTACCGATGGGCCTTTGGAATAGCTGCTGTAGACACAGAAGGTGTTAAGCAGTTGTCTGTTTTGCCTGGCCTGTCGGAAGACCCATCTGTTGTGGGGCTGCTACGAGTGAAAGAGCAGCAGGTACCGATTGCTACAAAGACTGTGCACAGACGTCAGTATCGCACCAATAGGGATTCCTTGCTCCCCATTCATGCATTAATTCGTCAACTGGAGAGTCAGGGAGTGATTAGTAAAACTCACTCACCTTTTAACAGCCCCATATGGCCGGTGCGCAAAGCCAGTGGAGAATGGCGGCTGACGGTAGACTACCGTGGCCTGAATGAAGTAACACCCCCACTGAGTGCTGCTGTGCCAGACATGTTAGAACTCCAATACGAGCTGGAGTCAAAATCAGCCAAATGGTATGCCACCACTGACATTGCGAATGCCTTCTTTTCCATTCCTTTGGCCGCAGAATGTAGGCCACAGTTTGCTTTCACCTGGAGGGGCATTCAGTATACCTGGAACCGTTTGCCCCAGGGGTGGAAACATAGTCCCACCATTTGCCATGGGTTGATCCAGACTGCACTGGAACAGGGTGGTGCTCCTGAGCACTTACAGTACATTGATGACATCATTGTGTGGGGCAATACAGCAAGGGAAGTTTTTGAGAAAGGAGAACAAATAATCCAGATCCTTCTACGTGCTGGCTTTGCGATTAAGCGAAGCAAAGTGAAAGGACCTGCTCAGGAAATTCAGTTCCTGGGAATAAAGTGGCAAGATGGGCGTCGTCACATCCCAGCAGATGTGATCGACAAGATTGCTGCTATGTCTCCACCCACTAGCAAGAAAGAGACACAGTCTTTTCTGGGAGTAATGGGCTTTTGGAGGATGCATGTTCCAAACTACAGCCTTATTGTAAGCCCCCTTTATCAGGTGACACGGAAGAAGAATGATTTTACATGGGGCTCAGAGCAGCAGCAGGCTTTTGAACAGATTAAACAGGAGATAGCCCGTGCCGTGGCCCTGGGGCCAGTACGGACGGGACAGGATGTAAAGAACATCCTCTATACTGCTGCTGGAGAGAAAGGTCCCACTTGGAGTTTGTGGCAAAGAGCCTCAGGAGAGACTCGAGGCCAACCCCTGGGATTTTGGAGTCGAGCGTACAAGGGGTCTGAAGAGGGCTACACTCCAACTGAGAAGGAGATCTTAGCCGCATATGAGGGGGTTCGGGCTGCTTCTGAAGTAGTCGGTACTGAAACGCAGCTCCTTCTGGCACCACGACTGCCAGTGCTGAACTGGATGTTTAAAGGAAAGGTTCCCTCCACCCATCATGCTACTGATGCCACTTGGAGCAAGTGGATTGCGCTGATTACACAACGAGCACGGATAGGGAACCTCAGCTGTCCAGGAATTTTAGAGGTGATCATGGACTGGCCTGAAGGTAAAAAGTTTGGAACATCACCAGCAGAAGAGGTGTCACGTGCTAAAGAGGCCCCACCATACAATGAACTACCAGAAAATGAGAAGGAATATGCCCTGTTCACTGATGGATCGTGTCGTATTGTGGGGAAGCATCGCAGATGGAAAGCTGCTGTGTGGAGCCCCACACGACAGGTTGCAGAGGCCACTGAAGGAAAAGGAGAATCTAGTCAGTTCGCAGAGGTAAAGGCTGTCCAGCTGGCCTTAGATGTTGCTGAACGGGAGAGGTGGCCAATGCTTTATCTTTATACTGACTCATGGATGGTGGCGAATGCCTTGTGGGGATGGTTACAGCAGTGGGAGCAAAATAACTGGCAGCGGAGAGGTAAACCTATTTGGGCTGCTGAACTGTGGAAAGACATTGCTGCCCGAACAAAAGATATGGTTATAAAGGTGCGCCATGTGGATGCTCACGTGCCCAAGAGTCGGGCTACTGAAGAACAACAAAACAACCATCAGGTAGATCGAGCTGCCAGAATTGAGGTGGCTCAAATAGACTTGGACTGGCAGAACAAGGGTGAATTATTTCTAGCTCGATGGGCCCATGAGACCTCGGGCCATCAAGGACGAGATGCAACATATAAGTGGGCTAGAGACCGAGGGGTGGACTTAACTATGGACGCTATTGCACAGGTTATTCATGACTGTGAGACATGTGCCGTAATTAAACAAGCCAGGAGGATGAAACCTCTCTGGGGGGAAGGGCGATGGCAAAACTACAAATATGGGGAGGCGTGGCAGGTTGATTATATCACCTTACCACGATCTCGCAATGGTAAGCGTTACGTGCTTACCATGGTGGAAGCAACCACTGGGTGGCTTGAAACATACGCAGTACCCCATGCTACTGCCCGAAACACCATATTGGGTCTTGAAAAACAAGTCCTGTGGCGACATGGCACTCCAGAAAGAATTGAGTCTGATAATGGGACACACTTCAAAAATTCCCCTGTAAATACTTGGGCCAAAGATCATGGCATTGAGTGGATTTATCATATCCCCTATCATGCACCAGCTTCTGGTAAAATTGAACGATACAATGGGTTGCTGAAAACCATGTTGAAAGCAATGGGTGGTGGAACATTTAAGCACTGGGAGAAGCATTTGGCAGAAGCCACCTGGTTGGTCAATACCAGAGGATCTGTCAATCGCGATGGTCCTACCCAATCCAGCCCCCTACATACTGTAGAGGGAGATAAGGTCCCTGTTGTACATGTAAAGAACATGTTGAGAAAAGCAGTGTGGGTCCTTCCAGCCTCTGGAAAGGGCAAACCTCTCCGTGGAACTGTTTTTGCCCAGGGACCTGGGTGCACTTGGTGGGTGATGCAGAAGGATGGGGATGTTCAATGTGTACCACAAGGGAATTTGATGTTGGGGGAGTGCCGTCAGTAATTCCATGTATATACATGTATATAGACCTGTATGTGTAATGCATTTTCAAGTATTGTTTATTCATATATGTATTTTTAAGCATGATGTAGTGATGTAGAATAAGGGGTGGAATGTTATGGTTTTGTGTTTTGTAATTTTTGCTATTGGTATTCCACATCACAACATCATGTGGAGCACAGAGAAGAAGTACTACACGTCCCAGGGGACCTCGCGGCCAGAGAGGGAAAATACGTCACGGAAGCGACGCTCGCTCTCTCTCTCACTGCCTGGCAGCGGGTGTGGGTGTGCTTCCAAGCCGCGGCGCCTTCAACTTCAAAGTAGGCCTCTCGGTGTTCGGAAACCTCTCTCTCATTATATTTGATTTATTAGCTTCAATTCTAATTATATTGTATTATAGTGTGTTATCTTGCATTCCGATATCATAGCTAGTAAATAAGTTTTACTCCTCAGATCGTTGCCGCTGTTCCGTTTGTTCCCTTGAACTCCCATCTCCCTACCCCTTTTCCCTTTTTCCCTTTTTTTCCGAGGGGGCCGGGGGGCTACGGGCCTACTGCCCCCTCCCCTGTCACGGACCCAGATTGATCTTGATAACCCCGTGACAGTAGTTAACTTAAGTTTACAGTCAGAGACATTAAAACAACAACAACAACAAAACAGTAAAGAAAAGGATTCCGTATAAGGCAAGTCCTTTTTCAAAAGAGTTGTGGAAGAAGAGTTCTTTACCCGAAGAATAGAGGGACTAGCCTTTTTAAAGTCTGAGTTTCTTGATTTATTTGAAGTAGGAAACAAGAACAGAGAAGGTCTAATTCAATCATTTCAATGTCAGAAAGCACTTTCAAAATGTAGAAGGTAGTGTTACTAAAATGGTTTGCTAAGTTTTGTCAGTGTTTGGTACTGACAGCTAGTAAGTTGATACTGTTTTTTATATAAAATCACATTCTTTATGGGTAAATTCATAACTTTTTTTCCCTAAAATTCTAACTGAAGTATTGTTGAAATGCTTCAAATAGTTCAATATGAGAAAAAATAAATATACAAATTGAGAGAGAAGTTCCAAGCAAATTAATTATGACTACAACTCCCTGTTTATGGATTTTATAGATTTTTGTTTTGTTTTGTTTTTAAACTAAATGATGATCTTTTATCTTCTCTCCTAGATATGAGCTATAGAAAACACTGAAAAGCTAAAGTATGGACACAATACAGATACTATTTGAACCTAATTATCCTGGTATTACGGATATGAGTACTGTCTTAGAAGTTCTATGGATTTTGACAATGGAGTCACTAATCTCAAATGTTATATTTAAAAGGAGGGAAAACAGTCATGAATAAAGCAATGCACTGTTAGAAAGTGAATCTGTTATAAACTCAAATAAATTATATCCATAAAGAAGTGAGTGAAAGATAAGCAATATTTTTATTACCTTCAAACAAAACCAAAACAAAATAGCTGATTGGAGTTTCAAGTTTGAATTTACAGTGTGGAATTTACAATCAGTAAATATTTCATATTTTATGGTTTACAGCTGTGTTTAAATAAATCTATCTAATTACATTGTAGGCAGCTTTGTAATCACAGGCTAATCCTGTTTGCCTGCCTAGAACATGATAACAACAAGCTCCACTGGGTTATTAAGATTTACAAACGTAGCAGACTCTGCATTTATCCTGAAGTTCCTTTATTTCCTTTTTCTACTAAATGTGATTGACTTTCTGCTTCAAAAGAATCATGTTTATAACCTTAAACTGAAAGTAAGAAAGATAAGTTAATTCCTGACACCTTCCCACAAAGACCAGGCCATCTGGACACTTTGTAACAGGTGCTTCTGGGACTTGGAGCCTAATTCTGGCCCAGACTCCGTTCTGTGCGGATGACTCCATCAGTGTGTGCAACTGCTCTTTGCATTAATTGAAGGGACTCAAAAAGGCCAAGTACAGCAATTAGTCAGTTGGTCATGCAGAAAAGAGAGTAGTGGCTTAACGCCACTGAATGCTGAATGCACAGATGTACAGCACCATCAACTTTTGCTCTCTGCGGGACTCTGCTAATCTCTGGCAGGTAGTGCAAAGATTTGTCTTAGTCCAGGTTTTCAGACTCCTGGAAGCAACAATATAAATTTTACATCCACTTGGGAGAGAAAATTGTGTGTTTGAATGACCTGAAAAGAAGCCATATCAGCATAAAATTATCAGAATAGTAAAAGTGCCAGATGGGCCAAATATGCTAGTTAGACTTTGAGATTCCAGTCTGAGCTTTTTGTTCTATCTCACAAGAACTTGCATATACAATAGAAGCTATGGTATATATATATATATATAATTTTATAATTTTAATTTTTATTAATTTTAGATGCTTGCTTTTTTGAACAATGCTCCTTTGTACGTGATGAGCTTTTACATGCCTGTTAATTCTGACACAGTGATTAGTGAGGTCAGAAATTAACAGAATTGTTAGCTAACATTGCCTGAAAATGTAAGAACATGTCTGCTGTGCTACTCACTTTCACTGAGTAGTGCATCTAAATTTGGGAGACAAAGGAGTGGTAATGAAAAAAGGAATGTAAGTAAAACTAGTTTGCTGGGCACTTTTTTTTTTTTTTTTTTTTTGGTCCGTTTTTTGTTTGTTTGGTTGGTTGGTTGGTTGGTTTTGTTTTTAATACATCTTTGGTGGCTGAAATGTGTACCGCTGGGCTATACAGAGAAGGTTTCCTAAAAAAGATAGGAAAATTGCCCTGCACTGTAATGTGAAATTCCTAGACTGAATCTTGTTTCCAAAAAACTGAATTTTAGCTTTATGTAGAACCACTGTTATGTTTTCCAGGAATTTTTAAACTGAAATCATGGTTCAATAAGGCCATTATTTTCAGTATTAAATTTTAACTAAATTATCCTAAATTTCACTGAATGTAAAAGCAGTGCGCATCTGCTACATTGCAGTACTTCAATTGCCTTCACTTGTAGTCCTCGCAGAAGAAACTGTAATAGTAAACTGTCTTGTCTGGAAACCTACAGTTCAAAATTTTCTTTGAAGAGGTAATTGCTGACTATTTTTATACATAATATTTTAGTCATTTTACTTCAGTGATGGGAAAATAATGCTGAAGTTTTATAGTGGAGTGAGTTATTGCTGGTGTAATTCCATTGGTATTGCTTCACTCCAGATATGAATTGAATTTAGAAAAGTCTTCTTCAAGTTCACATTATCCTTTCTTTTCCTGTGTAAGAATCTGAGAAATCAGATTTAAGAAGTTTAAGACCCAGGAGAACCTAGGAACGTGATTTAGCAGTGGGTTGTTGGAGTTAGGGTAATATAACTCCATTGTAGCTTGTAGTTGGATATGATGATCTTTAAGGTCTTCTCCAACCTGAGTAATTCTGATTCTATGATTCAATTACACAGCTTTCATTCATATGTACTTCCATATCAGACATGATTTTTTCAGACTGTCCCTCTGCTGCCATCTGTCACACAGCAACTAATTTTAACAGAATATTGGTGGGAAGGTTCAACCTCTGTTACCATACAACCAACATCCACCTCTGACATTTTGAGGCATTACTTTTGTATTATCCCTCATTTGTTGTTGATAGCTATAGAAGAAATAAAGTCAAAACTTCTTCTGTAGAACTAAAGTGACATATACAAGAACCCAAGATACTGTTCTTGTTTAATGTTACAGGCTTTAATATTTCTCACCTGCTTTGCTTATTTAATTTGCTTGAGTAGGCTGGAAAATCAAATACACTGGAGAAAAACATTCAGAATGCTCATCATCATGCAAAATTCCAGTGGGAGCAGTATTTTTTATTTTTGAGAATTACTGGGTATTCTATGTGGCATTTTTAGTCCCGATCTTATTAACATAAAGAACAGAGCCAAGTGCACAAAGTGCTGTGATGTGTGGAGTGATTAAAAAAACAAAACTTCCATATTTCATAAGCTCTCTGGAACTGAAAGTTCCTAGTCCATCTTTTTTTTTTTTTTTTTTTTTTTAATTTTCCTAGCACATAGTGTATGTTTAAGAAAATGCATCAGTTGCTTTGATTGGATAATGAATAATACTGAAAACAAATTTATACTTTGATTGCAGTACAGTTGACCACCAAAAATTCATAAAGAGGGGGCAAGTTACTACCGTAATTCAAAATTAACATTAATCTTCAGTAATTAATCCTCTTTCTCAAAGTGTAACAGTCGCCATGAAATGCCTGAATTTTTTTTGAGAACTTTGGTGATCACCAGAGGCATTCATTGTTACATCACTGATGCTGTGAGTTCTGAAATGATAAGGCTGACAGATCTGCCATGATATGCCAGATGGCTGAGATATTCAAGGATAACACAACAATAAGTACCATATTATTTCCTTTATTTGTCATACTCAGTACTCTGCAGATACATCCATTCTCTGAACCTCTGGAGATTTCTTCACTATATACATATATGAATTTAGTCTGATATGTAAACTATTTGAATAACTCACATATTGGCTAATTGTTTAATGCCTCCTTGCAAACAACAAGCATATATTTAAAACATCCCTGATACTATAATATTATACTTCTATAGTATTGTGTAAAAAATAAACTTTTAGGAATCCTTCTTAATCTGTACTTTTAATCCAATCTAAAAAATATAACATTCCCAGGGTTGGGAGTACAAGGCACAAACAAAACCAAATAAAAAAATGTAAACTTGTACTTATAACTTGTATGATAGAGTCCAAACAGAGGGATGCACTCACTCTACCTCTTACAGGGCTATTGATTTTTTCTTTTCTTTTTTTTTTTTTTTTTAGAATCATAGAATCACCAAGGTTGGAAAAGACCTACAAGACCATCCAGTCCAACCGTTCACCTATCACCAATAGCTCCCACTAAACCATGTCCCTCAACACAACATCCAATCGTTCCTTGAACACCCCCAGGGTTGGTGACTCCACCACCTCCCTGGGCAGCCCATTCCAGTGCCTGACCACCCTTTCTGAGAAGTAATATTTCCTAATGTCCAGCCTGAATCTCCCCTGCCACAGCTTGAAACCATTGCCTCAAGTCCTATCACTAATAACACAAGAGAAAAGGCCAACCCCCAGCTCACTACAACCTCCCTTCAGGAAGTTATAGAGAGCTATAAGGTCTCCCCTGAGCCTCCCCTTCTCCAGGCTGAACATTCCCAGCTCCTTCAGCCTCTCCTCATAGGCCTGTGCTCCAGACCCCTCACCAGCTTTGTTGCCCTTCTTTGAACACGTTCCAGGGCCTCGATGTCTTTCTTGCAGTGAGGGGCCCAAAACTGGACACAGTACTCAAGGTGCGGCTTCACCAGTGCTGAGTACAGAGGACAATCACCTCTCTGCTCCTGCTGGTAACACTGTTTCTGATGCAAGCCAGGATGCCATTGGCCTTCTTGGCCGCCTGGGCACGCTGTCGGCTCATGTTCAGCCGAGCATCAATCAATACCCCCAGGTCCATCTCCTCTCCACAGTCTTCCAGCCACTCCATCCCAAACCTGTAGAGCTGCCTGGGGTTGTTGTAGCTGAAGTGCAGGACGTGGCATTTGGTCTTGTTGAACCTCACCCCACTGGCTTCAGCCCAGCTCTCCAGCCTGTCCAGATTCCTCTGTAGGGCCTCGCTACCCCCAGGCAGATCGACACTCCCAGCCCATTTGGTGTCATCTGCAAACTTACTGAGGGTGCACTCAATGCCCTCATCCGGGTCATCAATAAAGATATTGAAGAGGACAGGCCCCAGCACCGCCCCCTGGGGAGCACCACTCATGACCCGTCACCAGCTGGATTTAACTCCATTCACCACCACACTCTGAGCCCAGCCCTTCAGCCAGCTCCTTACCCAGCGAAGAGTGTACCCGTCCAAGCCACAGGCTGCCAGCTTCTGCAGGAGAATATGGTGGAAACAGTGTCAAAGGCTCTGCTGAAGACTAGGTAGACCACATCAACAGCCTTTCCCTCATCCACCAGATGGGTCACTAGATCATAGAAGGAGATCAGGTTGGTCAAGCAGGACCTGCCCTTCATGAACCCATACTGGCTAGGCCTGATCCCCCGGTTGTCCCGCACATGCCGTGTGATCTCCCTCAAGACAATCTGCTCCATAACCTTCCCTGGCACCGAGGTCAGGCTAACAGGCTGTAGTTCCCCGGATCCTCCTTACAACCTTTCTTGTAAATGAGAGACACATTGGCAAGCCTCCAGTCTTCTGGGACCTCACCAGTCAACAAGGAGAGCTGATAGATGACCTCCGCCAGTTCCCTCAGCACTCTCGGGTGAATCTCATCTGGCCCCATGGACTTGTGGCAGTCCAGTTGGAGTAGTACGTCTCTGTCGTTTCTTCCAGAATCACAGGGTTTTAGTCTGCTCCCCAGCCAAGACTACCAGGTCAGAGCGCAGGGTACCCTGAGGATAACTGGTCTGACTTTTAAAGACAGATGTAAAGAAGGCATTCAGAACCTCCGCCTTTTCCTTATCCTCAGCGGTCACATTCCCAGCCTCATCCAGTAAAGAGTGAAGATTCTCCTTTGTTCTCCTCTTACTGTTGATGTATTTTTTCTTGTTCCTTTTTACCCCAGTGGCCAGGTTTTTGTCACTTAATTGTACATTTTTTTTGTCCTAATTTCTCTGAAAGAACAAGGTAGGCTTAAATTCAAAGCCATCCCCAGTCCAAATCAAGATAGTTACACTAAAAACAGTATTAATAACAAATGCAAATTCAATAGTAATTAAGGTGACTGTTCTAGAATAACATGTTTTATCAAGCACTAAGAAGACTTTGTTGTTGTTGTTGTTTGTTTTTAAGGAAAAAAAAAACAACAAAGAAAAATTTAAAATACATATAAACAGTCTAGTCCTGCACTTTGGCCACAACAACACCAGGCAATGCTACAGACTTGTGGCAAAGTGGATCGATGGCTGTGTAGAAGATACAGACCTGAGGGTACTGGTTGATACTCAGCTGAACATGAGTCAGCAGTGTTCCCACATGGCCAAGAAAGCCAATGACATCCTGGTTTGTATCAGAAATAGTGCTGTTAGCAGGAGTAGGGAAGTAATTGTCCCTTTGTACTCAACACTGGTGAGACCGTACCTCAAGTACTGTGTTCAGTTTTGAGCACCTCACTGCAAGAAAGACATCAAGGCCCTGGAGCATATTCAGAGAAGGGCAATGAAGTTGGTGAGGGGTGTGGAGCATAGGCATTATGAGGAGCAACTGAAAAAGCTGGGATTGTTCAGTCTTGAGAAAAGGAGGCTCAGAGAAGACCTTATCGCTATCTGTAAATACCTGAAGGGAGGTTGTGGTGAGCTGGGGGTTGGCTTCTTCTCTAACTAGTGGACAAGAGGAAATGGCCTCAAATGTGCCAGGGGAGATTCAGGCTGGACATTAGGAAATATTACTTTTCTGAAAGAGTGGTCAGGCGCTGGAGTGGTCTGCCCAGAGAGGTGGTGGAGACACTTGTTGGGGGACTGAGTTGCCTATGTAAGGATTAATGAGTGCACAGAGTGTACTTCTGAGTAGATAGAGTATTTTGGAATAGCTGAGTTATGGCCTGTAGGTTAGGGAGCTAGTGGGCGGGGTGTTTAGGTAGGTGTGTGTATAGGTCTTCTCTCATGCATCGAGTTTGCGTAGCAGGTGCACGCATCTGTGTGGGAGTTAGGATGATATATAAGGAGTGTGATGCAGCAAAAAATTGAGAGAAGACTCCATGGCATCCATGACCGTGTCTCTCTCCCCCAGATGGTCAAGGCCCTGGGATGGGTCGGGTTAATTGACGGCAACGTCAGTCACTGACCCAGGAGGACGCTGTGTTGAGGAACATGGTTTAGTAAGAACTATTGGTGATAGGTGGACGGTTGGACTGAATGATCTTGTAGGTCTGTTCCAACCTTGGTGATTCTATGATTCTGTGATTCTATTTCAGAAGCTTGCAAGTGAAAATCCATACCACATTAAGACTACCTGGTTTTCATAGGAAACCAGGGTCAACATTTCATTCTGTGGATGCAACCAGTCTGCTGTATCTGGGCGTAGCCATAAGCGGTCTGATACAAACCAATCTTTATCCTTTAACCTTGGTCTCAAGTATCTAGACATTCACTTTTTACAAGTATAGTGTTTCTGACTTAACTATGGTACTATGTGACTAAGCATGCAACCCTCTTATGATATTATCTCTTTGGAACTATATATGTGATTACAGAATCACAGAATCATCATGGAATGGCTTATTTATACTTACTTATTTAAAGATTATCTAATTCCAACCCCATACCATGGACAGGGTTGCAACCCACTAGATCAGGCTGCCCAGGACCCCATCCAACCTGGGCTTGATTGCCTACAGGGATGGGGCATCCACAGCTTCTCTAGACAACTTTTTCCAGTGCTTCACTGTGTCTGAGATTTATGTCTCCCTTCTTATAGTTTTAAAACCATTCCACTTGTCCTACTGCTGTCAGACCATGTAAAAAATCAGTCTCTTTTGTATAAGCTGTTTATAAGTTTATAAGTACTGGAAAACTGGTGAGATCTCCCTAGAATCTCTCTTCTGCAGGATGAGCAAGCCCAACTCCCTCAACCTTTCAAAACAGGAAGGGTACTCCAGCACTCTGATAATTATCATGGTTATCCTCTGGACCTGCTCCAAAGGCTCTATGTCCTTCTTGTGCTGAGAGACTCAGATCTGGACACAGTACTTCAGACAGGGCCTCATGAGGGCAATCACCTCCCTCGCCACCCATTCCTCTTTTGATGCAGCCCAGGATACAGTTGGCTTTCCAGGCTGCAAGCACGTACAACTGACTCATGTCCATCAAGCTTTTCATCCACCAGAACCCCTAAGTCCTTCTCAGCTCCAAAAAGTTCTTCTCACAGTTTGTGTACATAGGTGGGTCTGCCCTAATCCAACTGCAACATCTTGCAGCTGGTCTTATTAGGCACTTTCATCATCATCCAGGATAGTTCTCACTGGTCTAGTTACGTTAATCTCCCTCTGTTTTGCCCATAACGGTAGTTGTTGAGTGATCTCTCAGCCAGGAGAGAGATCCTTAATCCCTGTCCTTATGTCCTTATCTCAACCCATGAGTTTTTTTGTCATCATATCTTTTCTCTCTTTTCTTTTGAGGAGTGGGAGTGAGAGAGTGGCATGGTGGTGCTTAGCTACTTACTAATGTGAAACCACTATAGTGGTACAAAGTCACAAAGACTAAATAATAAAGTTCTGTAGACATTCCAAAATCTCAGAGAGGTGAAATTGTAGGCAACAGGGAAAGGATGTTTATCTAGCACCTAAGATAAACAAATTATTGTTTCTTTTGCTTTATTAGGAATTAATATCTGTGTTGTTGCCTTAAAAGCCATAGGGGCTTTAGAAAGTTCAAGATAGTGTTATGCTAGCTTGAGAACAGATTCTTCTTGGAAGGCATCACAAGAGTGAGTGAGTGGTTTTCTTTCTGAGCTAAAATAGTCAAAACTAAAGATCCCAGAATGAACAAAATGATCCACATTAAAACATGTAGAATTAGAATTTTTTTTATGTGTTCTTCCAAAATTTGAAAGTAAGACAGTAACTTGACAAAATTATGATCGTAATATTTGGAAAACACTGCATTTAGTAGTACTTAGATTAGGGATTATTTCTATTGTGGGTTTCAATATTTATATAGTAAATAAATATGGAGCTTCAATTCATCTTTATAGTACCAATAACTTAAATTTACTTACTTACACAAATAATTATTCCATCAATATATTAAAAACATTACAAATAATCATATGCAATTAGATACTTCACTTATGATTAATTGGGTTTTAAAGTCTTGTAAATTAGACATCAATTTCTTGTGGAAAACTAAATTTCACTGTGACATGAGAAGTGATAATAAATCTTTAGCTAAATGTATATAAACAGCCACACAGTGACTATTGTGTGATGTTGAAGGTCTCGAGTAGTAATCAGAAGAATGAAGTTCGTTTGAAGGCCAGTCACCAGCAGTGTGCACCAAGGATTGATACTGAGGCCAACACTGTTTAACGTCTTCATTAATCACTCAGACAATGTGGCAGCATGCACCCTCAGTAATTTGGCAGGTAACACAAAACTGGAAGGAGTGGCTGACAATGAGTGTGATGCCATTCAGAGAGACAGGCTGAGATGCTGTATAGGCACGAATTTAAATTCATCAAAAGTGAAATGCACATTTCCAGGGAAATTCCTGGTTGAGGAATAACCTTATGATCCAGTAAATGCTTGTGGCTCATAGTCTGGAAAGGATTTTTGTGGAAAAAGGAACTGAGGCGCTGAAGGAAAACAAGTTGAACTGAAACCAGTGATGTGCCTTTGTGGCATAGATGGCTAAAAGCATCCTATGTTGCATTAGAATGGGTATTTCTAGCAGGTCAAGGGAGTTGATCCTTTTCCTCTACTCAGCACCAATGAGTCCACGACTACATCGCCCTGAGCACCCCAGCGTAAGAAGCAAGTCCAGTAAAAGGCCACTAAGATGATGAAAGAACTGGAACAGTTAATTTATGAGAAAAGACTGAGAGAGTTAGAACTCTTCATCCTGGGTAAGAGAAGGCTCACAGTGATCTGCATGTATAAATATCTGATTTGGTTGATGAAGGAGTAAAGAATTTGGAGGCAGATTATCCTCAGTGTTATCAAGTTAACAGACAAGAGACAATAGTCAAATTTTAAGAAATAGCAGTTAAACATAAGAAGAACAAGTGAACTTTTTTATGATTAAGGGGATCAAATGTTGAAAGAGGTTGTTCAGTGAGACTGTAGAGTCTCTATCCTTGAAAATATTCAAAACCTGACTGGACATTTTCTTGGACAGCCTGCTCTGACTGTGTTTTGAGCATGGTGTTAGACTTGACTGATCTTCAGAGGTTCCCAATTAAAGAATCTCTCTATGATTCTGTAACTTACTATACCTAACATCAAGCTTTCTTTGATGAGTATCAAATGCCTTCCACTTATAAACTTACATTGTTTTATTCTTATCCTGTGTGGTTTGTTTAGTGCCAAATGCTGAGTTTGGAGGTAAAGGTGAAGTGTGAGTTGAAAATTGTGTTTATGAATGTTCAAACAGATTTCTTTGTACCTTGTATTCATTTTTATTACAAAATAACTCCTCAGAGAATGGTTCCAGATAAGGAATGTTTCCATAGCACTAAAAGCATCGCATGTGAGGACTATACTGTGACTAAATGACAGTAACAGTAGACAGAATTTCAATCATCAACCAAAATGTTATGCATCCTATAGGAGACATAGCAGCTCAGACATTAAGTCACAGTCCAGTGGCCCTTGAAAAGGACCACGAGAGTAAGAAAGTTCTTAGATCTCTAGAAGCAGAATCACAGCAAAGATTCAGACAGATGAATGCCTGTCTGTGGGACTTTACAGAAGGAGTGAGCATGATAAAGAAGATGAAAGTATAGTGTTGAGAGGAAGACTTGAAGGTGCCGTGGAAGTAGTTAACAAGAAAAGTACAAAGAGATGCTGCAGGAGCTGAGACTGTAGAGAGTTTATAGACATATGCATGAATTAAACGCTTGTTTTTAACTTAGACAGAATTTTAAGAAGGTTGCATATTAAGTTGGTGTTAAATCTACTGGATTTTTACTCACTGGCTACTTTTACTTGAAACATAATGTTAACGACACCTCTGAGTGTGAAAAGCTGGCTAAAGTAAAAATAAATGAATAAATGTATTCATCTAAAAGTCAAATAATAATAATAATAATAATAAATATCTAGACCAATTCAGTTTATATTACTTGAGGGAAGGAGGAAAAAAAAAAAAAAAAAAAAATATGATTGAAACATTTGTTAGATATTGTGTGCCAGAGCAGAAGATGTACAAAAGTGCAATTCTCTTTCAAAATGAGAACTAAGTTGATAAAAAAAAATATATATATACGTTTGCAGGACATCCAACCTGCCTATCTATTTAGAATTGAGGACAGAGCTAGACAGAACAGTGTGAACAATAATAAATGCCATCAGATTCCTCAGAGTGGCAGAGTGGAGCACAATTTGTAACAATCCTAAAACTGTGCTTAACAAAATGTATTGGTGTTTGCAAAGCTTATATGAGGAAGCAAAATGCTCTGGAATAAAATATAACTAGCAGAGGAAGTCTGAAGTAAATTTTAGGTGATAGATTATTCTAGTTCACAGTGCTTACAGATTTTCTCTAGATCATGTCTCTGTACCACTTACTTGAAAATCATTTCTATAATACGCTTCCTTTTAACCTTCTCTCCAAAAGTAACACCTCCTACTTATTTCCATGGAACCTACAACAGATATCACTGATAGAACAAATTCTTGGCTACAAAAGACTATTTTTTAACATACCTACCATCATTTGCTGTGTGTTTTCATCAGCAGTGAATAAGAGTTTGACATCTGTGCACGTCCACCTGTAATGAGCCTTGTCTTTCATATTGCAGTTGCCACTGCTGAAATTCACCAACCATCATCACTGTTCTCACATCCACTGTTTGGTCTCCATTCTTTCTGCATGGACAAATTCAATGATATACCTTTTCTTCACATGCACATCCATGTCAGACGCCATTTTGTCAGACTGCCCCTCTGCTGCCATCTGTCACACAGCAACGAAATTTAAAAGAATATTGGTGGGAAGGTTGAATGTCTACTGCCATACCACTAACATCTGCCTCTGACACTGTGGGCCAACATAATAAAATAGAGTGCATTATTTTCAGAGGAGCCCTCATAGAATTCAGCACATATTAATCTTCCATCAGTACTTGATCTATAGAGGAATATGGTCTTTTGTCTTTTTGTCTTCACTACTGAGATCAGAAAATTCATGTTTTTAGCTCCAACATTTCCCAATGTGCTAATCAAGAGAATAATCATGAGTCATCTGACAAACAATGAATAATTGCATTTGTGTATAGTTGGTTAAAGATGCGTATCCTTGAGACTTAAATAAACTGCTTCATCAAAATTAGGCTGAGAATAGTGGCATGAAACTTATGTTGAAAAATCCAGGAAAATTTCCAAATTATAATCTGTATAGAATTTGTTTGTTTGTTTGTTTGTTTTTGTTTTTGTTTTCCTTAATGGAAGTTGTGGAAATAGCAAAGCTTGAGTCCTGTAAAACATCTCAGTCACTCAGTTATACACTACACTACAGAAAACTAATTTTCAATTTACAATTGCAGGAAGAAGCTAACTCTCATTAACAAGTTTTTCTGGACTTTGGGTGATTTTTAACTCATTATTAATTTAAATAAAAGAAACAGATAATACCTAAAGATAGAAAAAAGTTGTGAAGAGTCATGCATGCTCAGCAGTTTACAAAACATATTTTCATTTAAAAAAAAATACATCCTTCTCTTACAGTTTTCAACTCAGACTGAACCCAAACTTTCACTGGATTTATTCAGTCAGGAATTAGGACCATTCTCATCCAACTCATTAGGAAAACAAAATGATGTCTATGATCTCCTTGTAGTAAAGTTGCTCAGCACTTTAAGAAGGGCATGGAGTTACTGGTCCAGTGAAGGACAATGAAGATCACATTTGTGCTGG
This sequence comes from Alectoris magna, assembly GCA_030625065.1. NCBI lineage: Eukaryota > Metazoa > Chordata > Aves > Galliformes > Phasianidae > Alectoris > Alectoris magna. The sequence continues at coordinate 38,794,631 of CM060560.1, forward strand.
AGCATCTCTCATATGAGAAAAGGCTGAGAGACCTGGGAATCTTCAGTCTAGACAAGAGGAGGCTCAGGGAGGGAGCATTATCAAAGTTTATAAGTGGTTGGAGGGAGAATTAAAAAGGACAGACAAGTTGCTCAGGAAGCAGATGAGGCAATGGGCAAAAAATGGAACACACAAGGTTCCCTGTGAACATCAAGAAGCACTTCCTTACCATGCAGTTGAATGAACACTGGCACTGAAAGGTGAAAGAAGGGCCCTGCAGTAAAGGAGAGAAGGGAACTTTACAGAAACTGGGACGGGGTAGTGAAAAGATAGTTAATGTAGAAGCTGTTAGAAGAATGGGGATCGCAGACACCGTGTCTGGAATAACAAGGGGGATGAAGGCCATAAAGATAAGGGTGCAACAGCCTGAGAACAGTGAGGTGATTAGATGTCCACAGGGCAAGTTGGAACCAGTTTGGGGGGTGCACCTCTGCTGGGTGGAAAGTTTACAGCGAGACGACCACCCCCATGACTCACAGCGCATGCTCATGGGGGGAGGGACCACATGCTAATGGGGTCTCAGGAATGTAATGAATATGTATCCGAATTCCTGCCAACTATTGATTATGTGTTAGTTCAGCCTATATCTGTAGCACGCTTTCTCCTAACAGTGTGCAAGTGAGGTGGAGCTATCCCCCTTGCACCAGGGTGTGTGTGCATCACTCATTAAACATACCTGCTTTATAACTACTTTGTGGTTATGAAGTTTGATTTCTGCAAGTCAACACAGTGTCACGGTTTTGGTAGGGATAGAATTAGTTTTCTTTGCAGAGGCTCCCATGATGTTGTGCTTCAGATTTTTTATGAAAATAGTGGTGACAACACAATGATGTTTTTAGCTATTGCTGAGCAGCGCTTACACAATCAAGGACTTTTCTGCTTCTTGAGCTGCCCTTACAGTGAGAAAGCTGGGTGTGCACAAGAAGTTGAGAGGGGATGTGTATGGGAAGCTGTTGATCACAGCCTGAACCTCTGACTGACCACCTGAGGCAAACAATGAGTCAGCTGCCGGAGCACAGGTGAAGGTAATTCAGCTGTGCTAACAGAACGCTCTACCCCTCCCACATCTCATTTAAGGGTTGACTACCACTAAGGCAGAATATCTTTCTCTGGAGATCACTTCTGTGTGGAGTTTACAGTGAGGCTTCAACATTGGTGAGCATTTCCCATTTAGTATTGGTTATCTTTCTATCATGATAATCTTTCATGCAAAACATCTGCATAACCTCTGTTTACCTATGACTGTACAACTAGAGCTGCACAGGATGCAATCAAAATGGCTGACCTAAACAGAACAAAGGGATATTCCACAGTATGCAACATCATGCTTAGAAATAAAAGCTAAGGTGAAGAAGGGGAAACAGGTGAAAATGTTTGTCTTTCCAAAAAACTCCTATGCACCATGAGCACTGCTTTTCTGGAAGTGACTGGACATCAGTAGTGAATGAATTCTTTGCTTTGCTTTGTCTCTACATGCAGCTTTTGCTTTAGCTAGTAAACTGTCTTTCTCAAACCAAGGAGTTTTCACAGTTTCATCTTTCCAGCTTCTTTCTCCCATCCCTCTTAGATAGGGAAAGTGAGCAGCTGTGTGGTACTTAGCTGTCTGCTGAGGTTAAATCAACAGCATATAGGTTGCCTGGAGAGGTTGTGGTGCCTCCCTCCCTTGATACATTTGAAAGACAGCTGAATGTGATCTGGGAAACCTGCTCTGGGTATCCCTACCTAAGTAGGGAAAGCTGGGTCAGACAATCTTCAGAAGACTCTCTCAACCTCAACTATTCTATGATTCTGTGATCAGGACTGTTGTATCTCAGAGGTTAAAAAAGTAAAACTTTAAGGAAGAACAAAAGAAAATTTAGTGAGTGATAAAGATCATCCACACATGTATATGAAAAGGGGATAAAAAAGAAGTGGACTGGAGTATCAGGAGGGAAAATGCAGATCATGGATAATCTAGCTGTTGCCTACCTACAAAATACATGCGTTTTTTTCTTTTCTATTTTCAGTAAGAATGATGATACGTGTGGCACCAGTGGAAAGACACTCTAAAGACAGTTAAAGAAAGGTATTAGAATATTTTATACTGTCTATGAATAAGCCTTGGTCAGCGTACAATGACTACGCTGAATGTCTGAAGAGTCTATATCCAGACTACTAATAAAACAAGTGTATTAAATAATGGATTAATAGACCTCAGCAATATAGCAGGAGAATGGAAAAATAAATAAATGAAATAAATACAAAAATAAAAAAAGAAAATCTCAGAAGGAGGGGAAAAAAAAAAAGAGACAAGTCTGGTACTTTTTTCCTAAGGATTCTGAAATATTTCTGATGGAATTTCTATCAAAAATATCAACCTTATCAGACAGAAAATTAGACAATGCTATAAAAAGAAAATGATTTTATCAAAGATATATTATGGACTCATTTCCTAAGATAAGGTTAAGAAAAAATGATTAGAGATCTAAGCAATGAATATGTTTATATTTAAAAAAAAAAAAAATAAATCAATTTGGAGATTATCCATGGGTTAATGAAATAACTGGAAACTGACTAAAGAGACATTTTCATGGGTAGTAAGTGCAGATTACTGAAAAATAGGTGTTCCTTAGTTTTTTGCGAAAATAATTTACTATAACTGGCTGTGTTGCTAGGCATACATCATGAAATCCTTGTAAAACACAATTTTGAGAAGTTTGACCAACACTGTGGAGACCATATCATGACTCTGGAAGAAAGAGCTTATCTTGAAAACTGGCATAACAGAAGTTACGATACAATTTGAATTGAATATAGAGGCTTATTTTCTAGAGACTGTGATAGCTGAAGAGAAACTACGATGACAACAAACTGCCAATGTATTGCAATTTTCTCAAGGAATTTCTAGAAAATCATTATAGAAAAAAAAATTATGAAAGTCTTAGCAATATCTTTCCATAATTCATTGTTAGTCTATGTAAAATTGCATTCAGTTGTGACCACCCACGCTCAGGAAGCACAAATTTTGACTTGAAGTGAAATGGAGAATTTCACACAACATAATTACAGGCAAATAACTCACTGTTCCACATATTCTTAAATATACTTCTTGTAGAAGTTCTTCTTTGTCATTTATAGTGCATTTAATATCTAATCATTTATCAAATAAGTTTAGGAGGTTTACAACTCCTCACATGGAACTTGGCTTCTCTTTTAGTACACTGCATAATCAACTACTACACTGCCAACCGGGAATGAGCAATACTTGATTTGACATCATCTGTTATAGTTTCTGGACATTCATTTGCTACCTTCATGTAGCATATTTACCAGTGATGTAGTCTGTGTCTATTTTGTCAGTATCAAGAATAACTGATACATCCAAGAAGATCTATGTGTTGGAGGACTTCTCATCAATGTTGGCAGCACAAGGTCCCCAGAAGTGATTTCAATCATTATTACAGCAGGAAGGAAAACACCAAATGCACTACCACTATCAAATATCTATGGCAGGACTACAGAATCTGGGAAGGAAGACATCTGAAAAAATCCTAAATACTACTAAGGATCAAAATACCTGAAACTGGATGTAGGTAGGAATTGGTGAAGTTTAATTAACTGTGTATAAGACAGTATCATAACGGTTTCTGGGAAGGGGAAGGAAATTTGCAAGTGAATGAGAACAGTCCATATATGACCAAAATATCTGAGAAGCCGCAACTAATCACCAGTAAAAGCATACTCTGACAAACAGTTATGTAATTTAATGGCAGGTACATTGAGTGTCTAGTACCTATTAGTTGTAGAGCTAGCAGCACGTTGTTAGTAACTTTGAAGTATGGACAATTCTTAAGTTATCTTAACATAGACTCAGATAAGGAATACAGTATATATTTGTTTAAAAATGGCAAGTTTGATGTCAGTAAACGATATAGCCTGAGCTTTCTGTGTTTGACAATGTTTTCAGAGGTGTACTGTCTTTCAGAATGTGAAATGAATGTTTTCTAATGTTTCTAATGAAACGTTTACTGTACTGATTTCTATGATTATTGAATATTGCAAGTCACATAACTTTTTCTGGCTCAGTGATTTTCCCTGGTATTCAGGAAAAAAAAAAAAAGGTCTTTGTTATGGAATGAAGGGTTTTATTTCTAAAATTTAGTCATTTATGGTTCGAGTGAAATATCTATTAGAGAAAGTGAAATTTGATATTTTTTAAAAAGAAAGAAAACTATAAATAAAGACTTTCCATTCACGCGATAAATCCCTCAGAAGACAATGTATTGAACATTAGTGTAACTTTAAATACATTCCTAATTACCGTGAAATTACATCGTTATGGAAAGACATCTGTTTAAATACTCAGCTGAATTGTGGCCTCCTTGTTCATAAAGGGAATGTTGACAATATCTGATCTGCAGATTAGAGGTGCAGAAGTCTTTTCTGTGTTACATCAAATGTCAAAGATTCTTCATCATCCCTGTGCAAAAGGGCAAAACTACAAATTAATTCCTGTCTAGACAGAAGAAATAATGGTTTTTATCTAAATTGTCTTGGGCGACTGCTGGGACGTTCAATGAAAAGCTCTACTACTAATGAATAAGACTTTTTTTTTTTTTTTTTTTTTTTTTTTTTTACAATTAATGAGTCATAGATATTTTAAGCTCTGCAATTCAAGGACAGAAAGCTATTAGATTTAGAGGAAGAATGGAGGAAAATAATGAGATCAGAAGGGTGAGCTATTTCAGTACCTGAGAAAGGCTGCTATACTAATTCAATATTTATCATGCGGTAGCAACTTTTAAATGAGAAATCTAAAGAAAAGATGCTTGGATTGTGGATACCATCTGGAAAATTCAGTTGAAGAGAACCACACATAAGGAAAGAAATAACATTAGTAACTTAAAATATGTCTGTAAAACATATTTTTAATTCAAAACAGAAAAAAAAAAACACCAAAACCACACACAGATGGCAGAATTTGGAAGTGAAGATTAGAAATTAACATATTAATGGCCAGATTCTGCAGTGACTGAAATAAACAGAGCTTTGCCATTGAATTTAATAAGAGCAAAATAAACCATGTTGTCAGAAGTGGTGAGAGAAGGATGTAAATATGAATGATCACATTCTCCAGTTGATGTAGTTTTCTGCATTGTTAGCACAAATTGTGCTTTAGGGGGCTAAGCATAAACACTGGCCTAGACTTAAGTTTGGAAAATAGTTCTCTTGGAAAAAAAAATAATAATAATAATAAAAATGCTAGCATAAGTGGTTTCATCATACTGGATTTCAGTGAATTTTATGAGTAAGATTGACAGAGATAGGCACTCATTTGTACTGGTTCATTCACTGACAAAATAGGATAGCATTGTATCTGCTTTAATCTTCAACGAATCTATGTAGCACAAAATGAGAAGGAAGATTTAGCTTCCTTATGATCTTCTGTTCTATGAAGTTCAGTCTGTTTTTGTAAAAGGTAAGTTTTCTGCCAGTAAGATACAATTATTGCTACATTACCGCATTTCACTGGTTTACATGATTATGTATAAAACATTGTACTGTGCATAGATAATGCATCCTCTGTCAGTATATTAGGGAGAGATAGGTCCTTCAAAGGGCCTAAACGTATAAATTCACCATCTCATTATAGTTAAGCTCCTAGAATTCATAACCGAATTCAAAAAGCACTTAATTAAGGGTTTATTCAGTATAAACATTCTTCTATCAAGCAAACACATTGTTAGAACTGGAGGTGCATTTTCACATTGAATTGACATAACTCTAAGGATCATTACGCAGTGTAAATGAATAGTGAGGTATGAAATAGTAGAGAAGATATGACCCTGAAAAAATCTTGGTTATTATTTTAAAAAGAATGTACATGAACTACATACGTGTTATTTACTAGCTACTGGTTTTAATTAAAAACAAATATTGAGTATTAACTAAATTGTAAAATTATCTCAATATTCTCATTATTGTTTATTTTTCTGAAATATTTAGATTATATATAATCTAAATAATAATAGAGTATTTTATTACTAATTAATCTAATTAATAATAATTAGAGTAAACACTAATTAGTAAGACTGTTTTTTCATTATAACAGTGAAAAATGCACTTAGTTCTCAAGCAGGGTTATGTTTTTACAAGAGCTCCCTCTTGTGGACATAACTGTTTCTGCATTGCAAATAATTCAAATATTTGTAGGACCTTTTTAAAAAATAATTTTATACTGCAATTTAAGGTAATAGGAATAGCAAGAACCTAACTGTGTATCTAATGCAGCATATAATTATAACCATAAATATCCACAAATATGAATAAATCATAAAATCAGTGTATGAAAACTGTTGAAAATAGGTTCTTTTTGTTTGTTTTTGTTCAATAGTTGGTTGGGTTTTTGAGTGGTTTGTTTGTTTGTTTTTGCTAAAAGAAATACTTAAAATGATAGCCAGCTTTAAACAGATGGCAAGAACCAAATTTAGTCAGAACACTACAAAGTAAAATGCCAAAGAAACATCTGCTTCTGCTTCTTTTGTGTAATGATATACCATTTTAAATTATAGAGTTGGTTCCTCAGGAGAAAGTACAGAGCAAAGCAGGTTTGGACAAATTTGGGTTTTATGATTTCTATCAAAGATCAGACATCTCACCTTTAACGTAAAACTTGGACTTTTGATTAAAGAGAACTAAAGCTCTTTAACAGGGAGAAAATAGCAGTATTGAGTCTAGTAGTAATGGGACTCATGCTCACCAATGTTTGGCAAGCAGATTAATTACACACTATTAACCTGCTTTCACCAAATGGTGATGAAAAATCTTCAGGCAGGCTATAGAGTTTTCTTTGATGTAGTTTTGCTGCATCATGGAGTTGTGTACAGATATGTACTTGCACAAGTAATAAATTATAAATGCAGCTTTCAGTCTTCCATCCCTCACTGACACATTAAAAGGTTTTTCGGACCCATTTATAAATTTAGCAATTATATGAGATCCTCAGGTGGAAGATGTTATATAACAACAGGTTATTATCTCATGAAAGGGATCTGAAGAAGTGAGAAACCAAAAGCTACTAGTTCAAATAAGTCAAATTCTTTTCAAAATACAACAGTCTGCAGTCCAGGTTACAGTGTGGTAAATGTACATCTTTCATCTCAGAAGTAAAAACTGTGGCAATCCTGGTAAATTAAACAGAACTCAGAAACCTTCCTGGGTATGGAGTTAAGTGGAAGGACTCACACTCTTTAGTTAATATTTTTAACTATGGAAAGAGAGCAGCTGCATGTAATCTTCCTGCTGAAATTTAGATACAGTAGCTGGAACATTCAACTTTGTAAAATATACACAATTGCTTGAGAGCTTTCTAGTTGGTCTAAGTGAAAAGTGTTAAAAAAAAAAAAATATCTAAGAACTTAATTTAAGCAAAGTAAACAACAATGAATATCATGATTTTCAAAAATAAATTACGATTTGACAATAAACATCAGCAAGTAGTAAACACATTTAAATGAACGGTTTCTGGGGCTCTATGTCCACTGACTTAAAACATTAACATTTCATCCTACACAGAATAAAATACTTATCATCACTGTTTATTTAAAACTATGTTTTAAATTAATGTAAAAAAAAGACTCACCTTTGATGGAAGAGAATAAAGTTGGGGAATATTTAAACAAACTGGACATATACAAATCCACAGGACTTGAAGTGATGATTGAACTGAGGAGATGTACACAAGTGATGAAGGTGCAATAATGTGAAAGGCATAACGAGATGTTAAACAGCAGTAGTCTTGATTGCTTTTCACCTTTTAGGCAGCTGTTCCAAACTGTGTTGCCTATCCAGAGATGCTATATCCACTTCTTGTGGTCAGTGATCTTTGAATACTTGATCATTAGATGAGATAGTATGGATGGGATTTTCAACTGACTTTTGCTGTAATGCAGATATGAGTCTGACTTAACCATCCTGTGCCTTCTTCCCCTCCCCCCCCCCCCCCCCCCCCTCTTTTAACATAGGATTCTCTTAACCAAAAATGTTTATTTTAGGATGAAATTAATCATGTCCAGCAGTATCTATTACTCTTTCATGATGATGAGGAAATTTGGTGATTGTCAGGTCAGATTAAATATCTTAAGTGCCAAAATCATCTACATTCCTTTTTCCCTCAGAAATGATATCGATTGCAAGAAATTTAAGCTGTCCACATGAGGCACCAGAAACAGGATGACAATCTTGTATAGTCTTCCAAGCCTCCTGAGAAGATAAAAAGCTGTGATACAAGCATAGGCCATATGCAATATTTAAGAAGAGTCTGAAGAATGCCTTCAGCATCCTCGATTCTCACTAGGACAGAAACCAATTCTGGATCTTGCAGAAATCAAATTATACAGTCCAGATATAATTTAAGGCAAATACTTTCATACTTCAAAGTTATTTTGTAAGATCAGCCAATCAGTATTTTTGTTCTTACTTTCCGAACTAGATCTAAACCGAAATGTCATTGCTCTGATTTTTGAACACTGATTAAAAGATTTTTGATTACTGAATTAATGGGCCAACACATCCATTACTTTACTATTAATTGTAATACTATTGAAATTGTCAATGTACAACTAGGAGCATAAGTTTATCTTAGCAGATTTTCAAGTAGCATTTGCTTCCTCAAGTATTTTAAAGAGATTTTTTGTCTCTGTTCATCTCTGACCTCAGGGTTCTATGCTGCATTTTCAGCACCATCTACATGCAACTTTAAGTAGCATCTTACAAAGTGGTCTTGATACATTACAAAATAGTTAACATTATTTATTTGTTTTCCTTTTAGTTTCATCTGAAGTCAGGTTTTTGGTTTTGGTGTTTGTTTGTTTGGGGTGGTTTTTTTTTGTTTTTTTTATCAAGAACAAGAAGATAGAATGTTGAATGCATTCTGTTAAAATATAATACAGTTTTCAAATTTATGGCACGCCAGGTATTTTGACATATAACTAATAATCTCTTTTCCTCATTATCATTTAATTCCAGTTCCACTCATGGGCAGGGACATCTTCCACTAGAACAGATTGTTCAAACCCCTGTCCAACCTGACTTTGAACACTTCCAGGGAAGGAGCATAAACAACTTCTCTAAGCAACTACTTCCCATTTCCATTGCCTCAGCATGCTCAATACTAAAGCAACACAAATATATATTCAGTGTTAGGGTGTGAAAGAACTTCCCTCTTCTGTGAGAAAGACATTGCCATCCAGGATAAAAGCTGGGAGGTTCAGTATAGGAATTCCAGCCACGCAGTGCACAATTCTTGGACTTGATTGTGGATGATCCAAATAAAAATGCAGTTTATGCGTAAAATATTCATATCACAAAAGAAGGAGAAAGTGGGATAGCAAGAGAATCATATTATCTTACAGATCAAATGTATTAAAGAGTTTCTAAGTAATATGAAAATATTAAAAAAAAACCCACAGATTAAAAAATAGATCTATTTATAGACCTATGTAAAAAGCAATTATAAAATATATAAGTCTTTGCATGTCTGGATATTATGTTTGGCCTAGTATTGGTGTATTGCTGTATTTGATACTGCTTCAACCTAGATAACTGTACTACTGATATGCATTTATTACTGTACCATTTTACAGAGATTATTTCCTTCTGCCTAAACCTGATGGTCTGCTGTCTGTTGGCATCTCCTGAATCCAGAACTCAGTGTAGCTTTCTCATGCTCTATCTACTTACTGATGCAGCAAAAGACACACAAGGATGCACTGTTCGCTCATGTTGTGTTTAACCTCCATCAGGATCTTCACACCTTTTTTGGAGCAGTTTCAGGCATGTCCAACCTGCAGCCTACAGGCTGCATCAGCTTGGCCTGGCCCAGCCCATCCTACAGCTGCCCACTGTATGGCTCCTCCCCACTGAGCTGCCCAGCCTGGCCCAGGCACACACTTACCACTTAGCTACAACCAAACATTGGTGTGCAATTGGCACTGTCTTAGCTAAAATCAGGACATGGTGAGGGTGCAATGCAGTGTTAAATTATGGCAAATATTTTTATGTATTTTGATACATTAGCTAAGCATGGTCCTGTGAACAGTGGAAAACAAGAAGCCAGGCTTTCCATTTTGATAAAGGAATTTTGATTTGAGAACGTGTTTCAAGATTGAAAAAGAAAAAAATCATTTTTTTAATATATATTTCCAACTGCATTTTCAGTTGGCATAAGCACGTTACATGTGAATTGTCAAATGGAATGTACAGAGTTGCAGTCAGGTATTCAATTAAAAAATTTGATCTCATCTTTTTACCAGACATGCATAAGCCCTCTCTTACCAGACAAAAATATCCCTTGCTTCCCCACTGTTCTTTGTTCATGTCATTGCTTTTTGGCATTATGTATGTTTGTGAAAACCTGTTTTCAAGGATGAAGTACAGGCATTTCATAAAAAAAATCTCTGACAAACATCTTAAGAACTCGTTAAGAATTGTAATCGCTTCCATTGAACCAGTCTGATGCATTAGTTTCACAAAAGCAAGGTCAAGTATCCCACTGGCTTAAGGTTTTTGTTGTCCTCCAACTTTAATGAGTCTATGATATTACATAACACTTGAACTACACAGCCAACTAACAGCATTTCTGTGTCCACAGAACAAACACTAGTGTTCTTTCTGACAGTTTCTAACATGAAAATATGAATAGCTTTTAAGATATAGGAAGCAAATAAGGTTTCTCTGTTTTATCAGTGATAGATGAATTACACTATTGGTGGAAAAGAGCATTAGTTATTTATAGATTGTTGGTAGAATGAGGCTGGGAGAGAGAAACAAGGGAGTGGGAAATAGAAGAACAAAAAAGAAAATTCACATTAAAGTAAGCACAAAACCAAGGAAATGCAGAAGACAATTGAGTATCACCAACATGAATAGTTCTGAGAATTCACATTAGAGGTTATCATTCTGAACTGTTGCAAAACAAAAGAACTGAACTCTTCTTTATGCCTGTTCTATGATCATAGAACCATAGAATCAGAGAATTGCTCAGGTTGGAGAAGACCTTAAAGATCAAGTCCAACCACAGCCCCTAACCATACTACCCTAACTCTAACAACCCTCTGCTGAGCAGCACATCCAAATGGTTTTTAAACACAGTCAGGAATGGTGACTCAACAACCTCCCTGGGGAGCCTGTTCCAGTGTTTAAGAACTCTTTCAGTAAAGAAGTTTCTCCTGTTATCCAATATAAACCTCCCTTGGCACAACTTGAGGCCGGTTCTCTTTGTCCTGTCACCTGTCACCAGTGAGAAGAGAACAACTCCACTCTCACTGCAATCACCTTTCAGTTATTTGAAGAGAACAGTAAGGTTTCCCATCAACCTCCTCTTCCCCAGACTAAACAGCCCCAGTTCCTTTAGTTGCTCCTTGTAGGGCATATTCTCCAAGCCCTTCACAAGCCTCGTTGCCCTTCTTTGGACCTGCTCCAGCACCTCAATGTCCTTTCTGAATTCAGGTGCCCAAGACTCAAGGTGGGCTGTCACCAGTGCTGAGTACAGGGGCAGGATGACTTCCCTAGTCCTGCTCACCACACCATTCTGGATACAAGCCAGGATGCCATTGGCCTTCTTGGGCACCTGGGCACGCTGCTGGCTCAAATTCAGTCAACTGTCCATCGGTACACCAAGGTCCCTTTCCATCGGGCAGCTTTCCAGCCACTCTTCCCCAAGCCTGTAGGGTTGCCTGGGGTTGTTGTGACCAAAATGCAGGACCTGATACTTGGCCTTATTGAAACCCATACAGTTTGCTTTGGCCCATTGATCCAGTCTATCCAGGTCCCTCTGTAGTGCCATTCTACCATCCAGCAGATCAACAGTCCCTCCCAACTTGATGTCATCTGCAAACTTTCTGAAGGTACACTAAATCCCCTCATCAAGATCATTAATAAAGATGTTGAATAGGAGTGGCCCCAGTACCAGGCCCTGGGGGACACTGCTTGTGACCAGCCACCAACTGGACTTAACTCCATTGACAACTCTTTGCACCCAGCCATCCAGCCAGTGTTTCACCCAGCAGAGCATATGCCCATACAAACCATGGGCAGCCAGCTTCTCCATGAGGAAGTTGTGGGGGACAGTGTCAAAGGCTTTACTGGAGTCCAGGTAGACCACATCAACAGCCTTACCTTCATCCACTAAGCAGGTCACCTTGTCATAGAATGACATATGTATTTCTATAGCTATTTCAAAATATATATATTTTTATTCTTTAAAACCATGTAACATAGTTTTGAGTGATGGTATGCTGATAAGCAGAGTCACTAACTGATAATAAACCACAATTCAGAGTTTTGATGCATTGAACTCTAATCTTTAAAGACATAAAATTAAGGCCACCCTAGATGGTGCTAGTGAGTCTGCTACTTTGCCGTGGCTGCACTCTGGAAGAAGCCTATTGCCAGGAAAAATGAGGAGACCCAAACAGACAATCCTCGCAGACCATCTCATGGGCAAATAGCTAGTGATTTATGATGTGGGGTGTTTTTCATTTGTTCGTTTATATTGTGTGTTTATTTTGTTCTACTTTTTTTTCTACTTTTTTTCTACTTTTTTTTTTTTTTTTTTTTTTTTTTTTTACCTAGCTGATGTCAAATCTATGCCATACACTGACAGATTTACATAAGCAAATATGATCATATGTCTCCAAATGGTCAGACTTGCTCTTGTGTGTATTTTAAGAAGCACGTATGTTTATAAAGAGAAAAAAATAATAATAACAGAAAATAGGCATAAATCTGTTCTTCCCAAACAGTATGAAAACAAATTTATTTACAATAAACTTGTTACTAGGGTTTTATATTTTTTCCCTTTGGTGTTCTTGGAAAGAGGACTGTGAACTAATGCTAGGAAAACCACTGCAATACTTCTATGAAGTACAAGGTATGTTTAGCAATATTTTCTCTGGCTGTTAACCTAAACATCCACCAGATGTCAGTGAATACTTGCAGAATCACATAAGATGTCCCAAAGTTACATTTCTAATCCAAATCTGGTATTTCTGTTATGTGATACAGAAATTGCAAACTTGCATATCATTGATGGTGTTGACAAAATAAAGTGCAAATTGCTGGAAAAAAACAAAAAACAAAAAAAAACAAAAAAACACACTTCATACCTTCATACAGTATAAATGACAGACTAAAAAAAAAAAAAGTATTTTGATTTTGTATTTTTCTAAAACTATATCTTGCTATTGAATGTAACTCAGACTTTTCATCTGTGAAATTTAATTTCACAGTAATTGCGGGGCAGAAAAGGGATATACTGTAGACACCTGAGCAATTCAGATTCTTGAATGTGAGAGGAAAGGAGAAGGGCAAAGGTAAGGAGGTCTAGAATTGTTCATTATTAATAAAAGACTAAGGGATTATTTTATTGCTAGCTTCAAGTATGTGGCATACTACTGTGGAAGAGTTCAGACTTCTCAGAAATGCAGAGGTATAGGGTATAGAACAATGGTTGTAAAAATCAAGGAGAGAACATTCTGATTTAATTATAGGGGGAGAAAAATGTTGAGTGAAAGTAATCAGACACAGGAATGAGTTAGTCAGAAGTGTGTGGTATCTATCTATCTCTGTCTTCGGAGATATTCAAGTTGTTTATTAAAGTTTTCAACTTGAGAACCTCAAGTTTGAACCATGAGAACCTCATCAAACTTCAAAGCTAGATTCAGCTTCAAAGTTGATCTAGCAGGTACTGAACCAAAAGCATCATCTCCTCTGGTTTTATTTCAGTATTATTTCATTTTTTCCTAGAAGCAGGACGCATTAAGTCGCTTGAAATGTCATTAGTCTCCTATCATCTATGAACAATAGAACTGTAGATTCCGCTGACATTGTAAGTGTCTCAATTTAAATGTCTGTACATAGGGTTTAATTCAGTCTGTATTCCTAGGTCACAACTTCGTTAACACAGAAAATTACATACATAGAATGGTTAAGATTAGAAGGGACTTCTGGAAGCCTCCTGATCCAAATCTCCCTACTCAGGGGACAACTAGAGCAGCTTGCCCAGGACAATGTCCAGACAGCTTTTGAAGATCTCTCCAGAGGGAGACTCCACAATCTCTGGGTAACTTGTGCTCCACCACTTGCACAATAAAGAGATGCTTCCTGGTGCTTAGATGAAATAAATACTCTAGATGAAATACGTTGTGTTCCAGTTTGAATTTATGAATTTATTGGGGAATAATTTCATTCATGATTGTTTGTCCAGCCTTCTAAAAATTCTTCAGATTAAAATTAATATTCTGAATAAATAACTTCCCATAATTTCCCAAATGTTGGTAATGATTGATTCCTGACATTATAAATCTTGCAATGTTTTATATACAAATAAATGTATACTGGAATGATAACAGGATTTTTTACCATGGTTTTGAAAACAGTGATGTGTAGACCAAGAACCATACTATGTCAAGAACAATACTATTTTTTTGTTTTATTTCTTTCCTGTCTGTTCTGTGTCATACAAGGATACTACTGTTCTACTTATATATTCTATTCTATGAACAAATGTATGAACAATTCATAGTTTGCTTCCTTGTTTTACTTTGAAGATAGAACAATATTTGTTTGTAACACCTCTTCAAAATCTGCCTGTTTTTAACTTCAGTCCAGATTGTCCTAACAGTTTCCAAGTGTTTTGACACATAGCTTTTATTACCTTTTTATAATTTAATAGAGAAAATCTTACCTGTTATATATATTTATTTTCTCCTCTATATATAGTAGTTTACAGAACGCTACATTTGTAAACACTTGAACTGCGAAGCACAATCTAAGACACAGTAATATTTTTAAGTTGTCAGTGCTACCTTATACAACCTATGGTATTTTCCCAGTAAATAAAAATATATATGTTCATAACACTTCTGTCAAATGAATATGATCCAGTAATAAAGGCAGACCCTTCCAGCTTGATTAATTCAGTATGTGAGGTATTGTAAAGGCTGATAGTTGTAGAAACTCTGGATATTCAGGACTTTAAAAATATTAAACTGTAGTTAAAAAAAAAAAAAAAAGTATATAAGCAAATTCTAGGGATCAACTTTTTTAGTTCTATGTTAAACATATATTTGTCTTTTATCAATACAAAGAAAAAATGTGGAAATTTAGTCAGTGTCGTCAAACTGCTACTTAAAGCAATTACAAATGTTTTTGCAGCGGTCATGCTTATATTCTTTCTTCTTTGCACCAGAAGTTTCAGATAAATATTTTTAAAAGTTCCTATACCACTTCTAGTTACTGGTCTGCAGTGTCTTGTTTTTGACTGATGCTTCACTGAGTCTTAAATCCTTGCATACTCAGTACAGCCCTGGAATACATTTTGTACACACAGAACATCCAAAACTATGGAAATTAATATTTTTTTTCAAATTTTCCTAAGTCTGTGTTAAATACAATAAGTCTTGTTCCATCTTGTTTAATTCTACTCTTACCAGTTAAGAATTCAAAATTAGTATATATAATTTAATACATTCTAGTCCTTGACTGTGCAGTAGTCCTGTATCAACAAGAATTTTTCTATTTTAAGTTTTTTTCAGCCCACAGAGCTGATCTGGTATAATCTTTAAGGGCTGATCTGGTATAATTTGCTTGTAATAGGTATATTTTTATTATGTTATATGTGTGTTTAAACAGGACACAGCACTTAAGCATATAAAGAGATTATATTCAATACACTTACAAAATTTATGTTGAAAGTATGAAATATGTAAAAAAAAAAACCAAAAAAAAAAACCCTCTCTTTCAATCTAGTAAATAACTGCCTAATATAAGTACATATTTTTATTAAAATGTCTCAAAATAGGCATCAAATGAGGTCAGTTTCACTGTGTCTATTTTACAGCTAGGTAAATAGGCATGTAAAACAAACTTATTTACACTGAGAAAAGTCTTGATGCAGCTTGATGTCAAAAGTAAATCCTTTACTGAATAATGATAAAAGTCATTCAAGTAAAAATATCATTAAAATAAACATTGCAGCTAGAAAATACACACTCAAGGTCCATCCTGAAATATATAGCATAACTATTCCTGTATATGGAGAAAAACAGTAGATAGGCTTAAGCTTTATATGATGTTTCAATTTTATCCATTTAATCTTACTTTCTACTCAAAATCTTTCTTTAGATGGTAATTCCT
Source organism: Alectoris magna (assembly GCA_030625065.1). Taxonomy (NCBI): domain Eukaryota; kingdom Metazoa; phylum Chordata; class Aves; order Galliformes; family Phasianidae; genus Alectoris; species Alectoris magna. The sequence continues at coordinate 38,810,846 of CM060560.1, forward strand.
TGTTCAACAGCAACGTGGTATAAGACAACAATTTCAAATTTCATTTGATCTCACAACTTTCCAAAAGAAGGGAATGTTTTCTTGGGTTAGGAAGTAAACTTCTTCCTTCATTTATTTATTTATCATTTCCTTATCTATCTACATAACTATCTACCTGTTTATTTTTCTTTCTGCTTTATTCCCAAGGAAACTCATTCAGTCCACGATAGAAATTGCAAGAGCCCTGAAGTATCTGACACATTTAACAGCAGAAACACAAATCTGTAGCCTTTAGGAGATTTTTTTTTTAATTGCCAAATACTATTGGCTGCAACATTAACTACAGAGAATTACATAATCACTGCTTTTATACAACCATTTTATACAATTTCCTCTATACAATCTATAATATCCATATAATCTATATAATCACTTTTCTCCTTTTGTCCACTGACTGTTTATGAAAAGAGCAAAGGAAGATCTCTGACTTACACACATGAGTGAAGGGTGTTAATCATCACCAATTGTACAACTATTCAGCATAAACTTTGAGTCTTTTCATTTCATTCTTTGAACTTCTTTTAAACTACTTTTCATTCTTTAAACTTCACTAAAATTTGTGTAGATGTCTTCAGACTTAATGTTTTGAAAATGCCAAGCACAAGAGAGTGATGTAATTATGGAGAAATACTTCTCTTATTTAAATTATCGTAAATGACTTACAGAATTATTTTTTGAGGTTAGGTAAAGCAAAGGTTTTAGGTTCAACTTGATGTTTAAATGTATAAACATATTACAGATTGTATTTATTTATTTATTTATTTTTCATGAGGCATCTACACACTATGTATTTATCTTCTGCAAACTAAAAGATTTACTAGTAATACTAAAGTATTTGGTATATGCATAGTGCAGAACAGTTACTTTCAGTTACTTTACTCAGTTACTTCCATTCAGAACTCCCTTTTGTCTATATTTTTTATGAAAGAGATATAACAACCTCAAAAAAACAAACAAAAAAAAAAATCCTAAACAAACTCTGTTCATTATGTGATTCAGAGCAATGTGAACTTCTGTGTATATGTAAATGTACTTGCAATAGTATAAAAAGAGCTGAACTTAATTTTAGGCAAATTTGAATCTTTTCCTATTGTTGAGAATTTGCACTGCCTTTAGGGAATGTTTTCAATCATTTTGCTCCCTCTTTTTAAATACCTCAGGACAGTAGATGGAACACATGCTAGTAGTGCACAGAGAAAACAATTGCAGGATAAAATCCTTGTAGTTTCCTGGAACTCTGCAAATCTTTCTGCAATTTGACAGATTTTGCACAGTCAGTTTTCAAATCTTAATTCGGAGCTAACAAAAATTCATCTCAGATTTCCCCAGAAACATACTGTATTGGTACGATATTGAGGTAGACACCCAATTGAATTGTGGGAATCCATTTCAGTAAGTGTAGAATTAGACTGATCTGTGTAATGAGAGGGACTAAAAGTTTGGGGTGAATTATTATGCTATAGCCCTGGGACAGTATGGGGAAAAAAATTATATTGCTTGGCAATACATCATGCTCATTAGGATTACAGGAAGATTCTTAACCAGAAACAGCCTCTAGCAACATGTCCCATAAAACTATTCTGTTGAAAACCTAGAAATATGCTTAAAGTAATTAGGGGTTCAAGCTACCTCAGTGATGAAGGTTCCTAACTTCATGAACTAGCACAGCATATTAAGTGACCCATGGCTATCCAAAGTTGTGCAAACACTACTTCTTAACATGTTTGTGTGCATTCCTTTGAAAAACTCTCTGTTGCAATAGTGAAAAAAAAAAAGGTTCTGCTACTTCAAATGTTTTCAGTGCATATTCTACATTTAAGCCAGTTCTGGGCTTCCTTTAGAGTTACTGAGTAGGATTCAACTGATCTACTTTAGGATATGAAAAATTTGTGATGCAGAGAGGCCTAGATAGGTTGAGAAGCAGGGCTAGGTGAACTCTATGAGGTTCAACAAATCCAAGTGCAACGTGCTACATTTGGGTTGTGGTAACCTGCACTATCAGTAAAAGCTAGGGAGAAGGGATGAATGGACTGAGCACAGCCCTACTGAAAAGTACTTGGGGATGCTGGTGAATAGCAAGCTGGAAGTGAGCCAGCAATGTGCCCTCACAGTCCAGAAAACCAGCCATATCCTGGGCTGCATCAAAAGAATTGTGGTCAGCAGGTCAAGGGAGGTGATCCTGCCCCTCTAGTCTACACTGAAGGGACCCCGTATGGAGTACTAAATACAGATGCAAAGTCCTCAGTATAGTTCAGCACTGTTCCATCGAAGGGATGGAACACCTCCCACAGGAGGGCAGAATGAGAGAGCTGGGACTGTTCAGCCTGGAGAAGAGAAGGGAAGGCTACCAGGAGACCTGATATTGGACTTTCAGTATCTAAATGGGGACTGTAAGAAAGAGGGGTACAGACTCTTTAGCAGGGTCTATTGCAACAGCACAAAGTGAAATGGTTTCAAACTAAAACAGGGGAGATGTAGATTGGATGTAAAGAAGAAGCTTTTACAGTAAGGGTGGTGAAGCACTGGAAAAGGTTGCCCAGAGAGGCTGTTGATTCTCCATCCCTGGAGACATTCAAGATCAGGCTATATGGGGTGCTGAGCACCCTGATCTAGCTGTAGGTGTTCCTGTTCATTGCAGCAGAGTTAGACTAGATGATCTTTAAAGGTCTCTACCAACTCTTAAGTATTCTATGATTCTATGAATGTTATTAAATTCCCTCAACTATAAAAATGACATCATGTAATAAGTTCAGATGTAAACGTCTTCATTACAAGTGCCCATAATTGAGTGAGGAACTAGAAAATAAATGGTCAGATATAGAAATATTCTTGTCATAAGTCTCAAAAACATTTAGTATGCATCTAGACATAAAATGTTAGAAGCACAGGCACAAATGGACCTTGTTTCCTGGTTTCATCTGGGACAGAATTATTTTCTTCACAGTGTCTGTTACGATGTTGTGTTTTGGCTTTATTAAAACAGTGTTGATAACATACCAACGTTTTAGTTGTTTCTGAGCAGGGCTGTACAGAGCCAAGTACATTTCAATTTTTCAGCTTCTTATACTGTCCTGCCAGTAAGGGGGCTGGGAAAGCACACGAAGCTGGGAGGGGACAGGACCAGAGTAGCTGAAATAAGCACGCCAAAATGGATATTCCATACCATATGACATAAGGTGGAGGAATTGGCTGGGGCAGGGCAGCCACTGCTTAGAGACTTGTTGCACATTGGTTGACAGGTGATGAGTGATTACTCTGTGCATCACTTGTTTTGCATATACATACATATATACATATAAACATATATACATGTGTATGTTTACATATTCGTAGTTATAATTCCTGTCATTTCTCTCTTCCTTTTCTGTTTTACCAAATAATTTTCATCTCAACCTACAAGTTCTACCTTTTATTTCCCATTTTCCCCTCCCATCCCTTTGTCAGTAGGGAGAGTGAGTGAAAAGCTGTGTAGTGTTTAGCTGCTTGCTGGATTAAACCACAAGTTTGCATAGGGCTTTATCCAGACAAATCTAAAAATCTTCCAAGACTGAGTTCTGTGCTGTCTCTTTGGACAACCTGTTTCACTGCCTAGTTGTCCTCATGGGGAAAAAATATTCTCCTTATATCCACTATGAACCTCTAGTTGAAAGATATGCCCTATTATCTTTCTTGCCACACACATCTGTGAAATGTCTGACTCTCTCAGCAGACAGTAACCTCCCTTTTGCTACATGGGCCTACTGTTAGGTAACTTCACAGCAGTCTCTCCTCCAAGCTGAATAAGTCTCACTCTCTCAGCTCCTCCACACAGGGCAAGCGCTCCAGACATGACCATCCTGGCTGCCCTCTACTGAACTTGCTCCAGTTTATCAATGCCTTTCCTGAAGTGCTGGGCCATAAACTAGTTACAGTATTAGCTTTAGTGAGTACTGAGTAAGAGGGAATTATCCCTCCTTTGATCTCCTGCTTGTGCTCCTGTCGAGACAACTCCATCTCTGCTGCCCAGACTTACTGCTGGATAATGCTCAGCACTGTGTTTCCAAAGGGTTACCTATATCTTTTCCACAGTTGACCGACAGTCATTGTCATTGCCAGGGGGAGTTCCTTCCCAAGGATAGGAATTTACTTTTGTTCTTGTTGAGTTTCATGAAGTTCCTGTTGATTCATACCCCCATCCTGTCTGTCCTGAGCAGCTGCACTGCCTGTAGGCATACTGACTAGTCTTCCTAGACTGATGTCATATGCAAACTTTCTGGTACAGCACTGTATCATCTCATCCAGGTCACTGATAAAGATGATGAATGGGACAGGTCCTGATATGGACCTTTCAGTTACTGCCTTCCAGGGAGACTACAACCCATTAACTGCACTTTTGGTCTAATTATGCAGCCAGGATTTAATCCATCTATTTGTCAATCCATCTATACTCTAACACCTTAAATTAGATACAAAAATGTTTCAAAATGTGTTGAAAGCCTCACTTTTCAAATGATATCTGCTTCTGCTTTCTCATCCACAAATCCAGTCATTTGGACATATAAGGTAATCATGTTGTTCAGATCTATCATTGGTAAATCAATACTAATTGTTGTTTTCCCATTCACATTCCCAAAAGTGTGTTTGAAGACAAGTTGTTCATTAATTTTTCCAAGCAAGCAAAGTGAGGCTGCAGAACAGGGAGTAAGAATGAGAAGGAAAATGAAAATTGCAGTTATACAGTTTACAGATGGGAAAACTTGCATTAGGTTTATCTAACCTGGCTTTAAGTGTCTCGGAGTTGCATAACTAAATCTGATCTAATAATCTTTACAATCACAGCCTAGAAATAGAAACTCCAGATGATTTTTTTCTCTGTAATGCCTTAAAATGAGACGAACTACCCTCCAGGGCTTCCTGTTTCATTAAACATAGAAGGACTTTATGTGGTCTGTATTAGACAGCTGGAGTGGGATTCAATTCATACAGTAGGTGTCAAATGTACGGTTGCACTTGACTCTAACTGCAGTCAATGAAAACTTTAGAATTCAGTGTAGCTGCCCTCATATAGGGGTATATTGACATTTATGATGCCCTAGGGTATCTGAGATGTCTGTAACCACCTGTTATGCAGGACTTATTGGAGTTATTTTTTTATTCATATTCTTCTCAAGTGGTACTTGAAGGTGAGACAGGATACCCCAAGGCATCTCAGATAAAAAATACCAAAGTGTGGGCAACTGAATGAGCCACTAATCAACAGTAAAGAGGTCCAGATGGACATTAACTTAATCTTAAAAGCAGAATTTAATATACAGACAGTGAAATTTGTTTCCAAAATGTGAAGCTGCAGCTGACCACTTAACTTTTACCCAAGTTAAAGCAGATGTATTTCAACTATTACAGGGCCCTTTATGTCTCACATCAGCCTTCAACAGTTCTCATCATGACTTATCATTAACAATAATATAAGCCATAGAACGTTCAACTTGAGATAAAATTCTTCTCCTGACTTCTCCCCCATGCAAAGGACTAAATTGGGATTCACCTGGACCCACTGCTGCAGCAGCGTCACACTAGTAGGTACCTCAGCTCCACCACACTGTTCTATCACTCCTCTCCCATTACCTCTTTGTCATTGTTCCAGGCCTACATAGTGCCCTAAACTAAGCTGAAGTGTCATCTGTGAATACTAGCTGGCCTTGAAAGAGCCACATAGTGTTGGTGATAATCAGTGTGGATGACTTTAGGTCTATTCCCTCACACTCTGTAATTTATCAGTATGAATATAATTTATCAGCATTTTGACATTCCACTGTGCATAATTTATTAGGGACACTGATTTGCAGAAAAGATTGTCAGTAGAACAGAGGCAAGAATAATATCTGCAATTCATATGAAATCTCTGTCTGGGAGGTTTGTTCTGATTGACAATGGAAATTAATTTCTCTAATTCCACAATTCTCTACAAAAGAGAAAGTTCATTGTCTGGGCTATTCTCAGAGGTTTCAGAGACATTCACTTCCTGGAAGTCTGTATGGGTCAATGTGTAGCATTGTAATTTGAAGACACACTTCATTTTTAATTCAGGAAGAAGGTCTGCACTTCAGTTATATTCTACAGAGTGCTGAATTTTATGTCAGCTACTAGAAGTGCTCCTTAGACTGTTTGAAGTCATAGATTTCACATCTCTGTCTTATTGTAAAATAACTTGAGAGTAATGTCATCTCAATCACAGTAGTTCTAACATCCTCATATGTCCTCTCAGGACACTTCTCTACATGCAGCAACCATCTTTGGTAGATAAGAACACAAGTGCTTTTAGCTGGAGAATACTTCCCTGTCCCCTTCTCCCACCCTCCCTCCTCTATCCCCTCACCCCTCCAAAAAAACAACCAACCAACCAACCAAACAAACAAACAAACCCTTTGATGTATAATATAAAATGTGAAGTAACTAAGAACTATGTGTAACATACAAAATGCGTTACAGAAACCAATGGAATTAAGGAGTTATATTTGTGTTGGATTATTTCTACAGTGGAAAAAATTGTTTTTCCAGTGAGTTCAACGTAACCTTTTTCTTCACGCTAAAACATGAGATTTGTCACAAATTTTTAAACTCTTTCTGTAGAATAAGAATTGTGTACCAACAGTGATAGGTAATACTCTGGTAGTATTTATCAAAATTTATATCAAGTTTTGGTGCTGTTTATGAGACATCTGGCTTATGGTGTGGTTTATGAGACCTCATCCAAGATGTCCCTCCTTCTCTCTCTCTTTTTAATTTCTGTTTTCCAATTAATCTAGACTATTGATTTTTGGAAGTAAAATTGGCTATGCTGATACATTGAAAGGGATTATATTTTTTCCAGCAATAACAGAAATTGTTTAAGTAGTTACTAGATAAAAAGGGCTAGTAATGTTACCTAGCATTCATGTATCTCTAAGAAAACCAAGAAAAGGTTATGTATACAACTTCAGCATTTAACAGTGATATATAAGTACTGCTTTGGCATTCTGTACAATTTTTTTGTGGCTTTTCTTCACACAACTTCAAATTCTGATGGCTTTACAAGTAGTAAATGGTATAGGTATAGAAAAAGCAGTACCTACATTAATCATTTACTAACCACTGCCTTTCAGTAGTACTCTAAATGATTAATGAGAAATGCATGGATCTTTCTCAAGTATAGTAGAATAGTTCAGAAGACAGACCTTGAATTAATAACTGAATGTAGGTAAACCCCTGATCTTCCAACAAGATAATGTAGAATTGCACCTGTCCACATTAACCTCAGCAACAATCATTACTAAAAAGTCATCCCTAAAAAGGACTTTTTCGTACCTGAAAAAATATGAAGATTATATCACAATTAGTATTCCATGTTCTCAGGTGACGTTTCACAGCACGGAGTGGTTCTCAAGGGCTTGCACATCCGTACAGTAAAGAGAGTAAATCAGAGCTAATTTATACCTAACATTTCTGTGGGAAGTGCCTGTGGAGTGAACTTGCCTAAGAACCATAACTGTGTTATATCTTAAAGGTAATTTGCTGCTTTAATTCAAAGAACAGCTTTGGAGAAAATGAGCAGTGCAGCTAATCAGGAGGCAAGTGCCATATCATCAAATTATCTAATGGTATACATGCATCCAGAATGCATCAAATTACTTTTATGAAATGTTGAAGTACAAAGAAGTACTATCAGTTTTCTTTAAACGCTGTGTGAAGTTGTGTATAATTTAAGTTAAATTATTTAAAAGACCTTTATTTTGCCAGGCTATATTTTGCCTTGCTTTCCTACACTTTTCTAGTGTTCAGTGTTCAGGTTTTACCATGCAGCACAGTTTCAAAATGTCCTGAGAATAATTGGTGGACTTCATATTTTATGCTTGAAAATACTTATATTTCCAAGATGAATAATTGGCATGACAGAGAACAAACAAACAAACAAAAAATATTGCTTCATGAAATTTAATTTGTTTCTAAAAATGTTATGTGAACTTTAGTAAATTTTTACATTACAAATTTAAGTACTGTTTTATTTATGTCACTAGTCCTCCTGATAATATTGTTTTTTTTAAATAGCCATAGGGTTTTTCTCCTTGATTTCCTTAAATAAACAGATCTAATGGATTTCAACAAGTTTCATCATTATCACCCTTATCTGTCAAAGTCTTATGATGTACCACAGCAGTAAGTGTAGAACAAGAAAACTTATGAAGGTTTCCCCTACAAAGATGGCAGACATTCTGCAAGTCATGCAGTCACTTAATCAACTGTAGTGCTAACAACAGTACCGAATGTATTTCAAAAATAGAGAAATATCTATGTCAGAAACACATAGGAGAATATATGGTAGTTTAACATTATCTGTTTTTTCTCTGTCTGAACCTCAAACAGGTAAGAGTGAAAATTACAATGTTATTAATAAATAAATAGATAAAACCATCAGCCTGTCTATATAACAATTGCAGAAGTAGCACAGTATACAGGAAGCACTCAATACATCTGCAGAATAATTGGAAGGTGTGTAGCAACATTTCATTATTTTGGGTGGGTTCTTTTGTTGGTTTTTTTTTTTTGTATGTACATTGTTTGACCTGATAAGAGCTCCAGCTAAGTGCTGAGTTATCATGCATGCTAAATTGTACGAAAGTGATAGAATGTAACAGCAAGTTTAGATGAACTACACTGAAAAATGAAGAATGGAATACATTACAGATCTGATTCATCAACATTTTTGGTGCAACCCTGAGATCTTCCAAGTAAAATTGTAAGTTATATGATTAAATTATAGCTACAGCTATATATTTATATGCAATGTGTCAAATACTTTTTTTTTCTTTTTTTTTTTTTTAATTTCTAAACACAAACTTGAAATAGATAATATGAAATTGCTATCACAGTGATGGAATAAAATGCACTAGAAAGTTAAAATACTCTGGAACTCTTAACCAGATTCCTGTTTGACTGCTCGGCACCTGCAGCTCCTTGGGGTTCTCTGATCAGCAGGGAGCCTCTCAGATGTAACGAACTTCCTCAATGTTTCTGATTTTGGCATGATGAAAGGCTCAGGCTGAACAGAAACTGTCTCTATATGCCTTCCCATGCTGAAGTAAGAGCATCTGACAGGCTGATAACCTATTCCCCTCAAAGACTGTCATCTCTATCTTTGCTACTTTTAAAAAGTTGAAATCTATAAATACTGAGGTAAAACTTAAGTAAATATTTTGAAATAATCAGTTGAAACTTTTTTGGTTATTACACTTAAGCTATTATGCAATATCAATTACAGTTACATTTGTACTGATTAATGCAAGGAATTGATAGAACACACCCTCTTAAGAGGGCAGAATGGTTGCCAGATATATTTCTCAGGTTTAATCTCTACAATCAGATCACCAATCTGCAAAGCATTTGGTTTTGAGCAATCTTTAAGTCCTCGTGGTATGGCTGGGACCCTAAGGCATAAACTTTTTAAGTTAGAAATACCTGCAATAAAGTAGCAGATTTCCTCCTTACCTTTTTCTTCTCCCTTCTTTCTTTTTTATCTTTCTTCCTCTTCAGTTGATCACCTGTCTTTCCTTCTGTCCATCTATTTTTCTTTCTCACTTTCTTTCCTGTCCTTTCTTTCTTCACCTGCCAAACTACCTTATATCCCTTCCTCCCCTTCTTCCCTTTTTCCTTCCCATCTTTTTGCATGGTATTATTGCCTGAGGGGGAAATGTGTTTAACGTCTTTAATGTAAAGTTCCTTAATACAAGTCTGTTTCTTTCTTTTCTTAGTGACTGTTTTAACCATATTTCTTGTAAATTGTGGGTAGTACTGTAGAGGGGAAGCTTGAACTTGTTTTCAACAAGTTCAATATATTAAGTATGAATATATTATGAATATTAAGTATGAATATATCAAGTATGAATATATTAAATATATAAAAATATATATTTATTAAGAATATATATTTTATATATATATATTTAATGTGAAACGTTCTTAAGTCCATTTTCTTGGGATTTGTTTTGTTGGGAATTAGTTCACTTCAATAAAGACTACATAAGCAAACTATGGTGAACATAATGTGGGCTGACAAGAACCAGAAAGATAATCACAGAGAGCTTATTTGATGTACCTGAAGTCATTCCAGGCTATTTCCCTTTCATAAACAATTTCCCCATGTTATCAGCTGGCGAAGCCTGTTGCTACGATTGCCATTACATGGAACACAGAAAAAGAGAAATGGATAACGAACATAAGGAGTCAGGACACAACCAAGTAGTGAAAGAACTCGATGCCAAAGACTAGAAAAAGCTTTGTTGTTGTTCTTGATTGTTTTCTTTTGTTTTTGTTTTTGTTTTAATGCTTTAAATTGGTTACACAAGAGATTTAAAAATAAAGCATTTTTCTTTCCTTATACCAGTATAGATATTGCTGCTAAAGCAATCATACTCTTTGAGATATGAGCAACCATTAGACTCAGAAAGAAGGATAAACTTCATTGCAATATTGCTGGTTAAGCTGTGTGGTTTTCTGAATTATTTGATCAGTTGTTTAACATGTCTCTCACGTAATGAAGGTTTTAAGCAGCTCAGCAGGAAAGGCAGTGTAATGCATTCACTGTTAATCATTAAAACTTTGGAAAAGTGCATTTTTTTTACCTACTCTTGAGCAGGGATTAGAAACTGTATTATCAACTCTGCAGATGTCAGACAGTATCCTATTCCTACCTTGAAGCTTTCTATCCCTAAAGATACCTTCTTTACAGAAACTATTGATTTCTCCATCTGATGTACAGTCGCTTTCACTGTATTGTAGTTTTCTGTTTGCCTGCATGACTTTTATGGAGGGAATCATTGATTTTTTTTCTTTACTTTTTTTCTTTTTTTTGTAATAGGCTTTTAGAATAGCTCTTTACAAATTCACCTTCCTTCTTCTTTGGTGTCAGAAGAAAAAAGAAAGAAGTATATAGAAAAGGTCTACTTTGCCACCAAATCTCTGAAGAATATGGGATGTATATATGCAGACTATACTATGTTATACACAGTAGCTGTATTTCTCAGGGGAAAAAAAAAATAAAATAGAGCCTATGTTAAATGGAAAATATTCATGAAAAAGGAAATCAAAGTGAATATGTAGGAAGTATTCATTTTTCTTTTAGCATCATACAAATTTCATAATGACATTCACACTCTTTCATAAATATTACTTGTTTTAGTAGAATTAATTTCATAGGATAAGACAGATCTAAAGGATATATTCCCCATAAACTTATATTATGAAGTTTTATATCCAATTCTATGGTAGATAAAGCTCAAAACTGTAAGCTTGTATTCAACTGTAAGTTAGGAAGTGTTTCACATTCTTTTTTTTCTGATTAGATTGTCTTTATAGAATCACTAATAACACATTCATCCTGTTGATCTTTTTCTCTCTCATTTCATAAAGATTAAATTCACCATCTTCTGAAGGAAGCTAATACACACTATTCATTTTTCTAAGGTCAGTATGAACTTTTACATAATGTCTTAGTTATTTTGTTGCAAATGGTTGGATACACGGAGAACTTGTGCTTTGCTAATTATTTCAGTTTAAATCTTCACATATGATAGTATAACAATACGTTAAGCTAGGTGATAAGAAAGGATGAAAAATCTAATGTTTTCTGTTTCAAAAAGAAGCCCTAAAGATTAATAATATAAGCAGATCAAGGATCCACTGCACTTAGCTTTAAGAATACTTGAAAGATTTTTTGTTTTTTTGTTCTTTTTTTGTTTTGTTTTGTTTTTAAGAACACTTTTTTTATATATATATATACAGCATAAATCTATCCCTGTCCACTCTGAAATACTATACTGAACTTTAAAATTGTGAAAATGTCACTATGAAGACATTTTGTCTTGAGAGGAATGCAGTTTCAATCAGACTCTTTACATGAATTATTGTGCTGCAGCAGATGACTGAAATTTGTTACAAGACCCTATTTTTTTCTAACACATTGCTAGATTGAAACAGATCATTCAAACTGAGACTTAATAAACATTGTTATTCATAGCTGAGAATGAAATCCTCACTCACCAATTAAGGTTTTATTTGGGGTTTCAACCCATTCCTTGTTTATCTATGGACTATGAATATGATCTGAAAAATATATATTGAAGCTATCTATCTGTGCATGTCTCTTAGATAATTTTTAACATTTGTTTACAGAATCTGGAAAATACTAATATCTCCTATTTATTTAATAATTTTGATAAACTGCATGTAAGATTCTTCTCCGGTCTCATAAAATTGTATTTATCATATTTTTGAGAGCTATAATTGACAATCTAAACAACAAGAAATTCAAGAAAACTCCTGGAAAAAAAAAAAAAAAAAAAAAGGATTGAATTCAGTATTGCTAACTTAAAACATTCTGACTTTTGACAAAAGTTTGATTTACCTATATTATCAAAAGCAAGGTGTCTTTGATGATATTTAGAGGAAGATCTGGCCATTGTACTTCCTTCTTACCTTTTCTGCAGTCTGAATCTTGACTTTTAGAGGATGTTATTGTCAGGTGAAATGGATTTTTAGAAGAGAAATTGAATTAATTGAACCATAAACATTTAACTGCATAGGGCACTGGATCAAGTCTTAAATGCTCCAGTTAAAACATTTGTGAGAGGTCACAATGGAAACAGAGGAGCAAAATGCTAGTTTTCTCATGGGAGAAATAATTAGTTTGATATGGGCACAAATAATTTCTTTTTGTTTATTTATGTATTTATTTATTTATTGTACTAATAATTTGTGCAGATTAAAATAGACACAAATTGTTCTACACTTCTTTTTAATGGAATTCTACAAATTCTGGAATCTACTAAGGATATGTCTGGATTTTTTTTTTTGTCATGGCTTGTCACCACATTTTGAAAGTCTTCAAAAAGAGTAACAATATCCTTCAAGATATGAGTGGAAGCAGTGGCTGAGTTTGTTTTAAAAAAGCATGAACTGTGGTAAATCACCTAGAAAACGTAGCCTCCTGCAAGTTATTTGAAAGAAGGTTAAAACAATTTACAAAATATAATAAAAAAACTCTTCAGTGAAATAAGTGCTATAGAGAATTCTTCTAACCATATAGAAAACAGTAATTTACATATAAAGATCTTAGCAACAATATTACAATCTATGTAAAAAAAAAATTAAACTGCAGCCTGTATGCAGTGTAACTTTCCAAACAATTCTAAAAATATAATGTATGCAGAGTCACAGGGAAATTAGCACAGAAAAGTTGCCAAATTAGAAAAAGCATACTGGAGATTGAAAGGAAGAAAAATTGAACCTCTGCTTGCTTTTACTTCCATGTTTCAGAAGACTGTGACTTTCAGCTTCTGTCAGTCACATGTTTAAAAGCACTGTTTTTGTGATATATATTATTCCTCTCTTGTGTAATTAGACAGGTAAAATAGTAACTGGTCTTAGTTCTAGTGGATTTTTCATTAAAAAAAAAAAGGAGTTCCATCCTGAGTTTTAGGATTGGACATCCGTTGTACTTTGTGTTTTGGGAATAATCACACAAAATATAATGTTTGCTTAACTTTAGGTGAGAAAATATACTATCATTTGGAAAAAGATGGAGATAAATTAAGTAATTGAAGGATCATAATGTAAAAATCATTTTCAGAGTAAAGAGAAGGTGTTGTTATCAAAGACAAGGAAGGAAGAACCAATAGTTTGCCCAGCTTTCTACAACTTATAATTTTTTATTTTCCTCCATCATATCTCGTTTCTATTGTTGACAACATCAGTTTGATGAATAATGACTGTGCTATCAAAATACTTATTTGCTTCTTAAAATTAAATTGCATTTAATTAAAATGGAATGCACAAACACTTCATCACCTTTATAATTAGAAAGTTATATTAATTAGTTTTGCTTTCTAGAAGATTAATCCACTGATTTTTATTTTATTTTATTTTATTTTATTTTATTTTATTTTATTTTATTTTATTTTATTTTTTAAATCATAGAGGAAATGATGGGTCTTAAGTAGCTTGTTCATGAGGACAGCTCCAAAAGTAATGCCTTTTGTTTTATTATGTTGGCACAGGATGTTAGAGGCGGATGTTGGTGGTATGGTAGTAGAAGCTGAACCGTTGCATCAATATTCAGCTACATTTTGTTGCCAGATGGCAGCAGAGGGGCTGTCTGACAAAATGGTGGCTGTCATGGAAATGTGTATGAAGCAAAGGTATCTCATTGAATTCCTGATATTCATCGAAGCCTGCTGACTGCTTATGGAGAACAAATAGTGAATGTTAATACTGTGAGCCTGTGGGTACTGCATTTCAACAGTGGCAACTAAGATGTGAAAAACAAGTTATGTTCCAGATGACCATGCAGATTTTTATGAGTGCAGCATGTAGGCTCTTGTTTATGAGTGGCAAAATGCTTAGCTAATAGTGATGACTATGTTGAAAAATCATGTTTTGGAGCTGAGAGTTTGCTTTGTCAAACAATGTTATCATGCCCTTTGTATCTGTTGTAACAGAAATAAATAGGAGGCATCACTTTTGGAGTGACCTATACATTTTTGTTTCATTTAATGTTATAAAGAAATATATATATGTATAAATGAGATCTCTCATTTTCTCAGTTTTTCTTTTGTAGTTTTGTCTTATTTAAACTTGGCTTATATCACAACTCTGACTCCTATGGGCTTGTACAAGCCTGTGAGTTTAGTCCTCACATCATCTTTATGTTCCTTATTCTTCATCCCTTTTCTCAGTACTTTGCAGAGATTTTCCACTTCTTTCTGATTTCACCTTCTGTCCCTACTTTTCTGACTGCACAATATGTGTACACATGGAAGAGTTCCTTCCCAGCAGATATTCTTCATGAAGATGTGGAACCCTGAGTTCTAGTACTACTATGATTTATCTTAGGGAGAAAAATGAAAATAAATGTTTAATCTTTTTCTTTCATTTGAATTCTTCAAGACTGTTATACTGGTACTTCTAAGGTCAGCATGGCAAAAGAGATGCTTTTTAAAATCTTGTACAGTTATACTCCTTTTTAATAATTTACAACATTTTCTAGCTTTTCCATGTCTGGAAGTTCACTGATGCTACTTCTTTGCATGGAAGATCAGTAGTTTGTTCAAGAGCATATTGTATCTAATGTACATAAAATTCTGTTATTAGAACTTCCAGCAAGAGGCTTTCTTAAGACAGTTTAAAGAAGTATCTATCCTATTCAGAGCTTTTCAGCACAATAGTGCGGTAACTTCAGTCCAAATAATGTACCTTGCAGTTCCCTTTGATGTTCTCATTTCATAGAATTACGGAACGATTTAGGTTGAAAGGGGTTTTTAAGATTATCAAGCTCTAACCCCCCTGTGGTGACAGGATTGCCACACACTAGATCACACTGACCAGGTCTCCATCCAACCTGGCCTTGAACACCTCCAGGAATGTGGCATCTCAGCTTTTCTGGGCATCTTATGTCAGTGTCTTACTACCCTCTGAGTAAAGAATTTCTTCCCAAAGTCTAATCTAAATTTCCCTTCCTTTAGTTTAAAGCCATTCCTCTTTGTTCTATTACTGTTAGGCTGTGTAAAAAATCACTCCTCATCCTGCTTGTAAGCTCCCTTCAAGTACTGGAAGGATGCAATGAAGTATCCCCAGAGCGTTCTCTTCCCCAGGCTAAGCAAAACTGCTCCTTCAATCTTTCTTTATACGAAAGGTTCTCCCACACTCTGATCATCTTAGTGGCCCTCTTCTGGACCTGCTCCAATAGCTTCATGTCCTTCCAGTGCTGGGGGCCCTAGGCCTGGATGAAGTATGTCAAATGGGGCCTCACAGAGTAGAGGGGGTAAGCACCATCCTCTCTCTCCTGGCCACTCCTCTTTTGATACAGCCGAGGATACAGTTGGCCTTCCAGGCTGCAAGTGCACACTGCTTGCTCGTGTCCAGTTGTTCATCCATCAGTTCTTCCAAGTACTTTTCTGCAGGGCTGCTTTTAATGAGTTCTTCTCCCAGTCTGTACACATATCTGGGATTGCCCTGACCCAAGGGCTACACCTTGCACTTAGTCTTACCAAATCTCATTAAGTTCTCATGGGCTCACTTTTCAAGCCTGTCTGGGTCCTTCTGGGGTCACATCCCTCCCTTCTACAGTGTCAGCTGCATCATTCAGCTCAGTGTCTTCCACAAACTTGTTAAGGGTGACTCAATTCCATCATCTATGTCACCAATACAGATGTTAGGGTATCAGACCCAAGAGGCATCCCTGGGGGGGCACCACTCATCACTGTTTTCCACCTGGACATAGAATCATTGACCACAGCCCCCTGGCTATCACCATCCAAGCAAGTCTTTATCTGTCAACTAATCTAGCCTTCAAACTCATATCTGTCCAAGTTAGAGATGAGGATGTGTCTACCATCCTGTTTATGTTCATGTAGATGACATCAGTTGCCCTTCCTTTGTCCAATGAAGTTTATTTATCTGGAAAACTGGATTTTTCTCTTTTTCATTTATTTTCCTTTCCCCCTATAATAAGAAGACAATGAGAAGTAGAACAGATATTTTCTACAAAAGGTAAAGCTACAGTAGCTGTAGCAGATTCACAGAAAGGGGACATTACTCAGTTTTAGTTGTCAACCAGAATATATTGCTATGATCTGCTAATATTACAGTTTTATTCTTTTACTTCTGGACGTAAAGATTAAGATACAAAAAGTGATATTTTCATATAATCTCAGTTAGTTTGAAACTAGCTTGTGCAGGAGCGTCCCAACTCACTTCTTCATAGTGGCTTTATAACAAAAGGGCTGAAAGGTCTTCAGTAGGTCACCTGGGCCACCAGTCTCTTCAGAGAAATATTGCTGTACAGTATCACTCTGAGATTTGTTTTGTTTTTCAGTAAGTCATATTTTATTATTTGTTTGTCTGTTAAGGTATCCTGGCTTATTACCAATTCTTCAAAAGTTTCTAGCATATTTTTATGGTTTTCTTCCTGTTAAAGGTTTAATTATCTAGTTTAAACGTGAAAATTCAAAGTCTATTTAAGCAGGGATAAGAACCTTCAGTAGCTTTTTCCCATTCTGAGACAGAACTCTTTATTTTTGACTAGATATATTTAAATGAAAAGAAAATCCTTTACAGAAGTAATCTGTCCTCTTGAATTCATATATATAAGTTAATATACTTTGAATACTCTCTAGGTATATTTAAATTTTCAGTAATCCTTTGAAGGTAAAGAATCAAGTGTTTATGATGTATAACATATTATTATTTCTATTCAAATTGATACTTAGCTCTAACAAGACCTTTTTCCATGTCAAGTGATGACTTGCATTGGATTTTAACTGCCATCTTATTTTAAGTAATCATTCTATCCACTCAAAACACAAATGGAGTATTTGTACTTGATATTTCATTAGTAGAACTGACCTACTTCAGTATTTCTCTATGAAAAAATTATTCCAAAAGAGTACCTTTAAGTACTCTTTTTAAGTTCTCCAGTGCCCAACCATTCTCAAATATGGTGAAAATATAGGCAAATATAGTGATTGAATTAAATTTCCTTGAAAGATTCCCCTTCTCTGCTTAGTTTATTAGCATAACAGATCTGAGCCTACAAGAAGGAGTTTATATTTGCTTGGGTTTTTTTGCCTGTTTGGAGATGTTGATGACTACAGTCCAGTTAATATGAATGTATGGTATGTCTGGCAATATGTAAAAGCCTGTTAAATGTCACATAAATGGAAGGGAAAATAGGAGAAGGGGTATTTTTCTTCAAGTAAAAGAATAATTATTTATTTGGGATTAGTCATTGAAAAATACGATCCATAACAGAATTTTGTCAGTTAATTGTTTACATTATCTTCTCCACAGTACCAAGTAAAATATTACAGTACCATATGACCCCAGAGTATCCCAGAACTCAAGAATTCTGTCTGAAAGCACAAACTGAAAGAAAAGGTTAGTAATTCCCCTTCGTCAATGAGCACTGATATTCTTGTGGAGAGTGGTAAATGTCATCCTGTGATAGCTCATATCTTGAGTGACAGAAGAAACAGATAACTTAGAAGGTTATTCACACTATCTGCCTAGGACTACTTTAAACACACAACTGAAGTGTGATCAAGATTTGGGAATTAGTTCTTAATTCCCTGTGTATCAAATAGAGTAAAAGATAAGTACCAACAAAAGATGAATTCAGAATAATAGAACTGGATGATTAAAATTAGATGGTACAAACTTCATAAACTGTAAGGCAAGTCATTATAAATCACAAACTTCTAAACTCAGTGTCATAGGAAAATATTTTCTACCAAATTAAAATACTTCTATCACATCATGTTAATCATTCTAATCACTAAAAATATGTGCTTACTTTCATATGGATCTGACACTCATCACAGCCGCCTAACAATAGTTATAGAGATGTAAATAGTGAGGATGTATTTATTTTGACTAGAATTATTGGTTGTCAGATGTGTGGGTACATTCAAGGGAGAGCCAGAAAACAAATTGTAGAGGAGGTATGGCAGGTGATATTTCATTCAGTAATGCTGACCAATGCCAAAAAGCTTTTGCATCTTTGTTTTTGCTGGAGAAGCAGGACATTAACTACTCCCAGAAGGAAAAATATAACATCTAAGAAAACTCATGTAGATCCAATCTGTAATTAAACTTACTGTTTATTAAATTGACATATAGAAGATTTCTGTGTGTTCATTCTCTCTTAGAACAGGTTTATAAGATTAGAAATTGCAACACTTTTGCACTTATTTTAGATTCATGTCTCAAAGGTTTCTGGGAGATGTGAATTTTATCCTAGTGAAGACTAGAGTAAAATACAACATCCCTTCCCTGTACTGAAAGTCACCCTGGGAGGAACTATCATCACAATGAATTGTCACTTCTTGATTGCTTTGAATATATATTTCATAGATGGTCCTGTAATAGAAATAACTTGATGAAAAACTCTTGGAATTCCCCAGAAGATTTTTTAAGATTTCTTTCATTACCAGAAAAACTTATGTTCAAGGTGTAGGAGAGTTCTGAGAGAGACAAAAGACTGCTGATTTAATTGGGACTTAAGAGGAATTGAAAGGCAAGAGGTACAAGCTGAAGTAGTGACCTAAAACAAGGCCTACTGAAATGGCTGAGAACAGTTTTAGATGAGTAGATTTTGAGACAAAAGTAAATCTAAGAATTGTTTTACACAAATACAATCAAATATTTAAATGGGTGACACAAAAATCCCTACAAAGTTTATGCATTCAATACTGTAAATTACTTCTATACAACTGTGTCTATGCGTAAAATCTCCCCAGAATTATGTTGTTAGTATCACGACATTTTAATGTTTTGTTTGCTTTTGGTTTTAGATATAGCATTAATTTCCTTCATAGTGGCTTGAATTGTACTGTGCTTTAGAATTTTGATGAAAGTAGTGTTGATAACACAATTAGGTTTAAATTGTTGTTGAGCAGTGTTTTTGCAGTGTCAAGGGCTTTTCATCTTCTTGTGGTGCTCTGAGAGTGAGGAGGCTGGGGTGCACAGGAGTCAGTAAGGGGGCACAGCCAGGGCAGCTGACCTATATTCATCAGAAGGACATTCTGCATCATATGGTGCTCAGCAATACCAAATGGAATAGTGAAAGATGGACTGTATTATTCAGGGTCACAGTGTTTACCTTCCCAAGAAACTATTACATGTGACAAAACTCACTTTCCTGGGTGGGAGTTGAAGACCTGCCTGCCAATGGAAGCAGTGAATGAATTCCTTTGCCAGAATGTACAGCTTCTACTTTGTCTAGTAAACTGTCTTTATCTCAGTCCATAAGTTTTCTCATTTTAATCTTTCTGAATCACACTGTTATCCCTTGGTGGGGTTGGGGTGCAGGGTGCAGGGTTTGCTTTTTTTTCAGATGTCAGTAAGCATCTTCATGAAGCATCACTATTAGAAATGCTATTCCCTTCTCTAAAACTGTTTTTTCAATACATAATGAACCTAGTTAAAATGTGAGGATAAAAAACAGTTTGATTATATTATAATATAAATAATTTTCCAAAAATGCCATTCTTCAGGTCAGCCAGATATCTGTGTGTGGGAAGGTAGATTGGAAATTTGGAGACTGGTTATAGGAGGGGGTTAAAAAATCGTGAAATTATTGACATTTTTACTTGTCTGTTCTAGCGATTTATCTGTTGCATTGGTGACATTGACCCTGACTCCATGGATGACTGATAGTAAATTAGTGACACTGGCAAATCAAAAAACAAACATACATGGCTTAATCCTGCTTTTCTAGTGTTTTTTAAATACACGATTTGAGTATTTTTTTGTACGTCGAGTACATTTGAACCAGGTCCTTTTGAAATACTGCTCAATTAACAGTCTAGAATCACTAATGTGAAAATTTGGGCATCAATATCTTTACAAGATGAAAATGTATCTTCTGTATTTGGGCAAGAGTAACAGAGCTTTTTTTTTTTTTTTTTTTTTTTTTTTTTAAGAGAATTTTAGAATTTACAGTATTCCAAGCAAGCTGTAGAGGATACAATGGTTTCATCATCATCATCAAATATAAATGCAGAGTATGACAGTGAAACAATTAAGTGATTTAAAACCACGAAGACGGCAAGGGCCCATTAAATTTCAGAGAAGAAAAAATCATGTTCCACTGATCTTCCTTTGCACAGGAAGAATGTCATTTAAGTATTTTTACCTTTTCATGGGATAGAAGAGAGAACAGATGTGTAGAAACGGAAATATGTTGGTTCCAACTAAATAATGTAGGTGCAATTGTCAGCTCACTGAGAAGATAACTTTCAGATCTCTTTTTTTTTTTTACTTCATTCTCTCTAATTATAACTTATAAAGAACCTCTTTACTTATCACCTGAGAACACTGCATTTGTCAGTCTGAAAGAACTTCATCTCTGATCTTTTCCATATTTCTTCATCTTGCAATGAAGTTTTCTTAAATAGTCTATGCGCAGTCCAGAAACATCTACAAAACAAATGCAAAACTTGAGGGAGTTGTTTAGTTTGGAGAAGAGTAGGCTCCAGGGAGACATCACTGTGGCCTTCCAGTACTTGAGGGGAGCTTACAAGCAGGAAGGAGACCAACTTTTTACACGTTCTGATAGTGATTGCACAAGGAGAATTGGTTTTAAAATAAAAGAGGGAAGATTTAGTCTAGATGCTAGAAAAAGTTTTTTACTCAGAGAGTGTTGAGGTATGGGAATAGGTTGCCCAGAGAGGATGTGGATGCCCCATCCCTGGAGATGTTTAAGGCCAAGTTGGATGGAGCCCTGATCAGCCTGATCTAGCGGGTAGCAATCTTACCACCAAAGGGGAGTTGGAGCTTTATGATCTTTAACATTCCTTCTAACCCAAGCTGTTCTATGATCCATGATCTATCGTGTATGAAATGCATAATCTGTCTTCAAGGATAGGTTCAAAATACATCAAAATGAAACTCTCCTGCTTCACATGGTTGAAAATATGTTGCCAAAAGGAAGACTATTACAAAATTGTTTCCCTTTCTAAATAACTTCCTTGCATTTGTTATGGGCTTTTTTTTCCCCAGCATCAGAAGAATATTTTTCCCTTAAAATTCTAATTTTAAATTCCATAACTATTATTATTACGCTGAACAGATAAGACAAGAATTACTGCTAAAATAGCATATACATGCAAAAAAAAGATAGGAGTGAGGATCGATGACTGATATATTTTCTTTTAAGTTATTTGTTAAGAATTCTATTTTTTTATTTTATTTTATTAATATATATATATATGCATATATATGTGAACAGGGAAATACACAGGGATGAGGCCTCTGACTCAAATTTATATGTCTTATCCAGTAAAAATACCAATATTTCAAATTGGGTTTCTTTTGAAATTTAGTACCTAGCCTTATGTCACTAAAAAATGAACTGTCAAATGGCTGGCATTTGAATTGCAGACAAATAGTCATATTTTCTAAGTATATGCTGCCAGAAGACATGTAAGTAAAACCCCCAAATTTTTACAAGGCTGATGTTTCTCTTCTCAGAAAATATAGGAAATGAATCTGAATGAAACTGAACTGCTAGATTTTTCGTTATTTACTGAGTAAGCCTGATCTGATGACACCTGTCACTGAAAAATGTAGCAATTACTTTGTACATTAAATTGCACTATCAAAAAACAAGCAAGCAAGCCAGCAAGCAGTCTAGCAAGCAAAAAAATATTTTCTACACCGGATTCTTTATTTAAACTAGCTGACCTTAATTTAAAAAAAAGTTTATTTACTTAGTACTGACAGGAACTGACTAGTGATTAAGAAAAGATCAGATTTAGTGATGAAATTTTTGAGCATCTGATTATTTGCAATTTTTTTTTAATTTAATTTTTCTCACAGACTATTTAGTACCAATTCCTATTCCTGCTCT
This sequence comes from Alectoris magna, assembly GCA_030625065.1. NCBI lineage: Eukaryota > Metazoa > Chordata > Aves > Galliformes > Phasianidae > Alectoris > Alectoris magna. The sequence goes on from CM060560.1 coordinate 38,833,302, forward strand.
ATTTTCTAAACATACTATGTTTCTGGGTTGTTTTTTTTGGGTTGTTTTTTTTCCAATATATATAATTTTTAATGGTATTCCATTCTGTGAATATTAAAACACTTTTTTACAATAAATAACAAAAACTTGCATGTGTGTACTTGACATCAGAGCAAACAGATTTGCTATTTTACCTAATAATTATTACCACAGTAAAAATAAAATCCAGGCCCCAACATCAGTGACAGCTTTTTTGTGCTGTACTGAAGTAATATTGTAATGTTAAGATATGCTACTCTGAAATGCATTTTAGCACAGATTTTTTTTATTTTATTTTTTTCACTAACATATTCTGTTGTCTTCATTTGAGAGAATTCTTGAAATACAAAGAATGCTGAGTGCACTCTATATTGTAGCATCTCTGCAGAACTGAAAACAGTTAATAATTTGAGAGAATTGTATGCTTGACAGGAATAACTGATAGTAATACATTTAGTTTTCAATTTCATCTTCTAAATGAGACTAATGTTGCCTTACTTAGGAACAAAAGCAAAACATTTAGTATGCCTGGCTTAAGATTTATTACTTATGAGTCTAGACTAACATAACTTCCACACTTGAAAACCCTAAGACTAATTGTTGAAAATCTTGATGTGGGATCCTATTAATACACTGAATATATGAAAGTAATTGAACACAGGGGAATTTGTTTTTCTGGATTATATTTCTACATAACATGCTCCTATATTTCATTAGTATAAATCAAAAATGAATACCCAATGAAAGTAGTAACATATTTATTTACTGCATTGTGCATTAAGCCAGTGAAAGTGTTTTGTCACAGGATTTAATTGCTACTACTACAGGTGGAACTATAAGGGTCTCTATGTGTTGTTGGAAAAACATTACTAATTCCAGCAACATTCCTGTATTTCATTGATAACTCTTTTGTCTGTTTAAAATACTTTCCAAATGGTGAAATACTATCTAAATGTCTTACAAGTCTCTGTGGATTGTGGTAGCTTCTGCTATCTAGCTTAGCTTCTAACTCACTCACCTAATTATGCAAATGCAAAGAGCAATATCTGTGAAAATCCAACGGACTTCAGAGTCAGAGGGAATGTCCCTCCTGTTGTGCTATCCGACACAGATCATGCCCCACCAAATTTGCAGCATCAGTTCATACTTCTTGTGAAGCAAGGAAACAGTTGTTAATTTATCAACGTTAGAAACATACCAAGTTCAAATACAGGAAGAAGCATTTAATCTTGGAAAAGTTCTTCAAAATATTTCCCTTTCTACTCATTCTTAGTGGAATCTGGAGGTACCTTCCAACCCCTACAATTCTGTGATTCTGTGATCTATCACTATCCTATAAATCAGCTAGATCCGTAAACATAGCCAGGCCTCTCAGCTGCTAAAAGGATCTCATTATAAGCATAAATATCTCACAAGAATAGCAGCATATTAAAGCTCTGTATAATAAGGGAATTCTATTTCCAGCGGAGCTGTATCTTCTAAATACTGTATTCTAAAATTTCAAGAGGTTTGAAAGGACTTGATGTTTCCAAAGTTCATTCTTCCCCCCACAAATAGTAAAGACTATATTATTATAGCTACAGTATTCCCATACAAATAAAATATAATCAAAGATATTTATTTCTAGGTTTTAATTTCTGTGGCAAATAAGAAGTAAATGTAAAGCGAACATTTGGTTTACTCAAGGCAAGCTTATGAAAACAGCTTCACTCTTTCTGACACTTCTACTGTCTTCTGATTGGCTTTGAAAATTCTTCAAAATAAGCCTAGGTTGCCATCTCTTGTGTAACTCTTGTCGTCTGTATCAATCCCCTCTGAACTGAGCAAAATGACAGTACGGTCGCACATGATGGCATTCTCTTGAGAGAAATAAGAATGCGCTTCAAATAGAAAGAGTCAATTACAAAATATATGTTTCTTTATATTTAACAATTAATGTGTTAGCTTTTAGACTCAACTCAAATAATTCTACTTAAATAACAACAAAAAAATCATAATCTTCAGTATTAACTATCACATCATTATATAATTCAGGATATGTCTCTGGTGCAGAAAGGAGAAAAGATTGCCAGGTTACTTTTATCTATGTATAGCTTAACTTTATTTGCATCAAACTTTATAGAAATGTTTAAAATGGATAGTAAATCTGCCTCTTTTTATGGAATGCAAGATATTGTTTCAAGGGCTTAACCTAGCTATACTTTCAGCTTGATTTCCAACACAAGTTCAGCTAGTAATGAAGTCCTAATTAACTGAAGATCCTGAAGTACTGTGACAATGAAAAAATGGATTTTTTGGCTTTGTTTGAGGGATATTTTTACAGGGTGAATATTTGGTAAAGGGTGTTCCATTCTCTAAAAGATTCTCCAATTAACTGAAGATCCCAAAGACCTGTGACATTGATCAAAAGGAGGTTTTTAGCTGTTTGAGGGATATTTTTACAAGGTGAATATTCATTAAAGGATGTTCAATTCTCTAAAAGTACAAAGAAGGGGAAAAAGATTTGAGGAAAAGAGGAACCTCTAAAGTCATGTTCTGTCTTGCAAATTGCCATTTTAATGTATATATATAGATACTCAGATTATAATCTCTGTCATTACGGAATAATGTCTCAATACAAAAATACTTGATTTATTGTACAAGAAGGAATACTAAAATGAATAAATCAACTCGTATTAGAAACTGAAGATTTTGTCATATTTGCATATTTCTCAAAAATAACACAAACTTATTTATATATATTCAGCTTTTTGTAGTCCTCCAATATTAAATCATGAAAACATCTCCATAAAATGTCCACATTTTTCCTACAAGGGCATTTTGGTTAGTTATCTACCCTGTGCTGAGTAGTATTAAATGATTTACTATCATTAATTACTCTACTATTTTCAGCTCTTATATTGTCCAACATTATGAATTTCTGCATAATGAATAAAGAATCATAGAATATCCAGAGTTGGAAGGGACCCATAAGAATCATCAAGTCCAACTCCTGGCTCTAAGTAAGATCACCCAAAAATCAGGCCATTTGACTGAGTGCATTGTCCATACACTTCTTGAACTACAGCAAGGTCAGTGCCATGACCACCTCACTGGGAAATCACAGAATCACAGAATCACAAGGTTAGAAAGGACCTACAAGATCATCAAGCCCAACCACCCTCCCATTACCGTTGCTACCACAAGCTGCTAAACCAGATCTCATGCTCCTCATCCAGATGCCTCTAGAACACTGCCAGGGACGGTGACCCCACCACCTCCCTGGGCAGGCCATTCAAACGCCTGACCACTCTCTGAGAGAAAAAAAATTCTCCTTATGTCTAATCGAAACCTCTTCTGGTACAACTTGTGGCCATTTCCTCAGGTCCTGTTTGTTTTTGGGGAGAAGAGGTCAAGCCCCTCCTCATCACAACCTCCCTTCAGGAAGTTGTAGAGTATAACGTGGTCGCCCCTGAGCCTCCTCTTTCCAGGTCCTTCAGCTGCTCCCCATAAGATTTGTCCTCCAGACCCCTCACAGGTTTCACTGCCATTCTCTGAACAAGTTCCAGGGCCGCGATATGTTTCTTGTAGTGAGGGGCCCAAAACTGAACACAATACCTGAAGTGCGGCCTCACCAGTGCTGAGTACTGGGCACACTGTTGGCTCATGTTCAGCTGAGCATCAGCCAACACTCCCAGGTCCGTTTCCTCTTCACAGTCATCCAGCCACTCAGCCCCAAGCCTATAGCACTGCATGGGGTTATTGTGGCCCAATAAGTGCAAGATCCAGCACTTGGCCTTGTTGAACCTCATCCCATTCAGCTGAGCACAGCAATCTAGCTTATCTAGATCCCTCTGAAGTGCCTCCCTACCCTCAGGCAGATGGACACCACCTCCCAACTTGGTGTCATCTGCAAACTTACTGAGGGTAAACTCAATCCCCTCATCTAGGCCTCCCCTGTCACAGCTTCATGCCAGTTCTCTCAGGTCCTGTCACTGTCACCAGAGAGCAGAGCTCAACGCTGCCCTTCCTCTTCCCTCATGAGGATCTGTAGGCTGCCATAAGACCTCCCTGCAGCCTCCTCTGCTCTGGGCTGAGCAAAGCAGGGGGTCTCAGTCTCTCCTCATACATCTTCCCCTCTTGACTCTTCACCATATCTGTAGCCCTCTTTTGGACACTCAAATAGTTTTATGTCTTTTTTTGTGCTGTGGCACTCTGAACTGCATACAGTACTCAAGGTGAGAACACAGCAGCACAGTACAGAGTGGGACAATCACTTTGCTCAATGGGCTAGCATGATATCTTTTTAATTAATCAGAATTCCACTGGCTAATTACAAATGTGAATCAAATTTTATACATATTTTGTACAAGTTGAGATTTCCAATTATAAATAAAGAATAAAATTTAAAATAACATAAAGCTTTGAGGATGCCAAAATTATAACCCAACAGGCAATTTTTAGCATTTTCCTTTAATGTAATACAGCTTGAAAACATTCAGTTGTAGGTTTTCTTACTCGTTTTGAAATTATTGTTTTTGTCTTAATGTAAGACAAATATATTACAAAATTCTATTACAGTTGCTGAAGAAAATGATTACAAACTGTATAAAAACAGCTCTGTTCTGTACAGTATAGTAATTTATTTTATTTTATTTTATTTTATTTTATTTTATTTTTTCGAAGTTCATTGTTTTGTATTTCAGATCCTCTGATTTCAATACTATACTTTGTCTTGGGAAATTTTCACCTCAAAAACGTTCAGCAAATTCAATGAAAGTATTCATCCTTTCTTTTTTCTTCATCATCATCATCAACAATTCATCATCATCCCTTCTATTAGGCTTTGAAGCAGTTTAGAACTATAATTCCTACAACCGATAACTGCCACATATTGTATGTATGATTCAAAAAGTAGGGAACCAAAGCCTATGAGGCAAAATAATCTTTCCATCTAACATTCAGTGTTATAAAAAACAAATGAACAAAAAACAAACAAACAAACAAACAAACAAACAAAAACTGGAAAGCAATATATAGATAGCAAACAGCAATTTTTGTTCAGAGCTGTAGTCATAGTAGTCCAGATGCTCTCAAAACTTTTGTGCTATTGACCTAGATAGGGAAGATTACTGGATTGGTCTCCTTACTTTAATTAACAGATACTTTCTTAAATTACTGGAACATATACTAGAGCATGTGATTTTATGGTGTATTATTGATTTGTAATCTAATGTTGGGGGATAATCAGTATAGGTCTGCTGAAACTGTACTTTATTTGCAAATATGTACCAAAAAGATGATTTGGCACATATTTTTTAAATATATGAACTCAAAAGAATAATCAGATATCTCTGAATTCCTTAAGGGAAAATTGGGTAATAGACAAGTTTATGTTTATTATGACTTTAAGTATGTGACTAAGGATACCTGCTGTTACAGTACTCTGAAAATGTCCTCTGTATCCCAGAAGCACTATTTTAGAAACTATTTTCTGAGTTTTGGAATTACAGCAGTTATACATAATCTTCCATCACTAAAATGAAATAAGTCTTCTTACAACTGACTGTTTTGAAAACCAGGACAGTGGTTTCTAATTGGTATGACTAGGAAGGAATCACAAAAATTAATAAGATTTTCCAATTAAAAATATATATATTTTTTTACAGATAAGTATCTACTTATGATTGTCATTAATAGCTGATTCTCTTTAAAGATCTGATTCCTAATATCCACAGCTAGCAAAGTAACAGATTTCAAAATTGTAACGTTTGTTCAAGAAGTTGTTATTGAAATATGATAACACTTCACTGGAATCATTATTGTCATAATGGATAGAAAATTCTCAGTATGAAAGCAACCTGTTAGTACAATAAGTCTCTCAAATACATTTAGAATTGTGGAAAGGTGAAACAAAATAGCCTTTTGAGGGAGGAAAGAGTTTGTCATTATTCCCATGGTGCTTATTCAGCAGAATAGTACATCTCTTTCCCAAACTTCACATTCTTCCACATTATTCTCAAAAATAAGAGAAAGTGCAAACAGATATTTAGAAATCAGACATGAATAATTTTGCAGGAAAGTGATTATTTTTAGTGTTATTATTGTCCTATGATTGGACCAATAAAAAAAAAAAAAGGGCAATTTTTCTGGAGCTTGAACTCTGATGGACAGCATTCTTGTAATGTGATTTTACTGCAGAGACTAGCTTCAGAGCAGATAAGACTGCACTGGGCAAGGGATCTGGATTAGAAAAAGCCAACAGAAGAGCTCTTTTTTAAGGCTCTTTTGAAGACAGCGACCGTGCTGAGGAGCTGACAGCTTGTGGGCGGGCTCCTGAGTCAACAGGGGTGGAGCTGGCACATTAGCGGCAGTTTAAACACCCTATGAACGTGTCATTATGTGCCCTTAACATTTACATCTGACATTATGCTTTAAATAGCTTTGGGGAGATCATCCCAGGTTGGTAACCAGTGTTGCTGCCCATAGAGAACAGAGTGGTTCAGTGAGTGAGCGCTGCCCACGCTGCCTGTATGGTGATACAGCTGTGGGAATAGGAGGTGGCTCAAGCGGCGCTGACTGTATGTATTGTTCCTCCTTGCTCAGGAGACCAGCTTTCCTCTTGGTGGTCTCTGAGACTGCAGGCCTAAATATGGTCTCCACCAGACAAGAAGATTGTGGTGACCCAGATGAGGGAGGTTGGAAGAGAGTCTCAACTCAGCATCATGGGCGCTACCCCTGCCTGCCTACCTCGTGTCCACCGCTCCTTCTAAGCAGCAGGTTTCAGGTGCTGGAAATCGAAGCAGAGGTGAGTGGTGAGATGATGGTGGAACAACCTAAGAGGGAGCCTAAGGCAAGGCACCCACACCTTGAGACTTCCTCTGCCAGGAAAGAAAGAAGGGTAGTCATGGTGGGTGACTCAGAGGAACTAAGGGCCCCATATGCAGGCTGGACCCGTGCCGTTGGGAAGTGTGCTGCCTTCCCGGGGCCTGGATCAGGGACATAACCAGGAAACTCCTGAAGCTGGTTAGGCCCACTGATTATTTTCCACTACTCATCACGTGGGCAGTGATGAAATTGCTCGGAGAAGCCTATGAACTATGAAAAGAGATGTCAGGGGTTTAGGGCATTTAGTTGAAGGAGCGGGAGCTCAAGTGATTTTTTGTGCTATACTTTCAGGGGAAATGAGGGACACGGAGCAGGCCTGGAAAGTACAAGCAATGAATAAACGGCTCAGAGGCTGGTGTCAAACCAGAAACTTTGGGTTCTTTGACCATGGGGCAGTTTACTCAGCCCTGCTGTCCGTTCATGGAACCCACCTATCTCAAAGGGGGCAACGAACCCTAGAGCAGGAGCTAGCAGGGCTTACTGAAAGAGCTTTAAACTAGCTACAACGGGGGAAGGGGATGAAACAGGGCTTACAAGAGATGAGCCTAGGGGAACAGTGCTTGAGATGTGGGTGAGGCAGATGACTCGGCTGAAGTGCATGTACACCAATGCACGCTGCATGGACAACAAGCAGGAGGAGCTGGAAGCAATTGTGCGTCAGGCAAACTATGACCTAGTTGCTATTACTGAAACATGGTGGGACTGCTCCCATGACTGGAGTGCTGTGATGGATGACTACAAGCTCTTCAGAAGGGACAGACGAGGAAGGGTGATGGTGGTATGGCCCTTTATATTGAAGACTGTTTTGATGTTGAAGAGCTTGGGGTTGGGAATAATAAAGTTGAGTGTCTGTTGGTAAGGATCGGGGGAAGGCCTTCAGGGGTGACATCTTGGTGGGGGTCTGTTATAGACCGCCTAATCAGGATGAAGAGATGGATGAGGCATTCTAAAAGCAGCTTGCTGAAGTTGCACGTTTGCCAGCACTCGTTCTCATGGGAGACTTCAGCTTCCCTAACGTATGTTGGGAATAAAATACAGCACAGAAGAAGCAGTCCAAGAGGTTTCTAGAGTGTGTGGAAGATAGATAGCTTCCTTATGCAGCTGGTACAAGAGCCTACAAGGGGTGGTGCCCTGCTAGACCTGCTCTTCACTAACAGTGAAGGACTGGTGGGAGATGTGAAGGTTGGTGACTGTCTTGGGCAGAGCGACCATGAAATTCTAGAATTCTCTGTTCTTGGAGATGCCAGAAGGGTGACTAGCACAACTGTGGTCTTGAACTTCCAGAGAGCGGACTTTGACCTGTTCAGGATGCTTGTTGCAGGGATCTCTTGAGAGTCACTCCTTAAGGGTAAAGGGGTCCAGGAAGCCTGGATGCTCCTCAGGGTAGAAATCTTAAAGGCACAAGAACAGGCTCTCCCTGAATGCCATAAGGCAAGCCTCAGGGGAGGAAGACCGGCGTGGATGAGCCAGGAACTATTGTTGAGACTCCGGAAGAAAAAGAGTATGTGTCTTCTGGAAGCAGGGACAGGCTACTTGGAGAGATTACAATGAAGTTGCTAAGGTATGCAGGGAGGAAGTTAGGAAGGCAAAAGCCCGACTCGAATTTAGGTTGGCCACTACAGAAAAAGAGAAGAAATCCTTTTACAAATATATCAGTGGTAAGAGGAGAACCAAGGAAAATGTCCACACTTTACTTGATGCAGCGGGGAGTGTGACCACTGAGGATAAGGAGAAGGCTGAGGTCCTCAACACCTTTACATCTGCCTTTAATGGGTAGATCAGTTATCCTCAGGGCACTTTATGCCTTGATCTGGAAGTCTGGGATGGAACGCAAAATACGCCCCCAGTGATTCAGGTGGAGACAATTAAAGAGCTCCTCCTCCACCTGGACTGCCACAAGTCCATGGGACCAGACGGGCTCCACCCGAGGGTGCTGAGGGAATTGGCAGGGGTGATTGCTGAGCCACTCTCCACCATCTACCAGCACTCCTGATTAACTGGAGAGGTCCCAGAGGATTGGAGGCTTGCTGGTGTATGACTCCCATCTACAAGAAGGGCTGTAAGGAGGATCCGGGGAATTACAGGGCCGTCAGACTGACCTCGGTACTGGGGAAAGTTGTGGAACAAATAATCTTAGGTGAGATCACACGGCATGTGCATGGCATGCAGGGGATCAGGCCCAGCCAGCATGGGTTCATGAAAGGCAGGTCGTACTTGACCAACCTCATCTCCTATCACCGTGTGACCAGACTGGTAGATGAGGGAGGGCTGTTGATGTAGTCTACCTAGACTTCAGCAAAGCCTTTGACATGGTCTCTCCCAGTATTCTCCAAGGGAAACTGGCTTCCTGTGGCCTGGAGAGGTATACCCTTCTTTGGGTAAGGAACTGGCTAGAGGGCCATGCCCAATGCGTAGTGGTTAATGAATTTAAATCCAGCTGATGACCCCTTACAAGTGGTGCCCCCCAGGGGCTGGTACTAGGGCTCATCTTGTTTAATATCTTCACTGATGACCTAGATGAGGGGATTGAGTTTACCCTCAGTAAGTTTGCAGATGACACCAAGTTGGGAGGTGGTGTCCATCTGCCTGAGGGTAGGGAGGCACTTCAGAGGGATCTAGATAAGCTAGATTGCTGTGCTCAGCTGAATGGGATGAGGTTCAACAAGGCCAAGTGCTGGGTCCTGCGCTTTGGCCACAATAACCCCATGCAGTGCTATAGGCTTGGGGCTGAGTGGCTGGATGACTGTGAAGAGGAAACGGACCTGGGAGTGTTGACTGATGCTCAGCTGAACATGAGCCAACAGTGTGCCCAGGTGGCCAAGAGGGCTAATGCCACTCTGGCCTGTATTAGAAATAATGTGACCAGCAGGAGATGGAGTCATCCCTGTACTCAGCACTGGTGAGGCCGCACTTCAGGTATTGTGTTCAGTTTTGGGCCCCTCACTACAAGAAACATATCGCGGCCCTGGAACTTGTTCAGAGAATGGCAATGAAACCTGTGAGGAGTCTGGAGGACAAATCTTATGGGGAGCAGCTGAAGGACCTGGAATTGTTCAGTCTAGAGAAAGAGGAGGCTCGGGGGTGACCACATTATACTCTACAACTTCCTGAAGGGAGGTTGTGATGAGGAGGGGCTTGACCTCTTCTCCCCAAAAACAAACAGGACCTGAGGAAATGGCCACAAGTTGTACCAGAAGAGGTTTCAATTAGACATAAGGAAAGAACTTTTTCTCTCAGAGAGTGGTCAGGCACTGCAATGGCCTGCCCAGGGAGGTGGTGGGGTCACCGTCTCTGGCAGTGTTCTAGAGGCGCCTTGATGAGGAGCTAGAAGATCTGGTTTAGTGGTTTGTGCTAGCAAAAGTAATGGGAGGGTGGTTGGACTAGATGATCTTGTAGGTCCTTTCTAACCTTGTGATTCTATGATTCTGCCAGCCATTTTTATAAAACTCGTAGTTTGAATCATTCTGGAAAACATATTTGCTCCTAGATTATTAAGGATCATTTTCAAGTTTCCTTTCAGTCTGCACTGAAAAATCTTTTCTGAAATTCTCAGTATCCACTCCAGTCTTACTAGCGCTTCATGTTTTCTTGATATCTTCCACTTATTTTCCTCAAGTGAGGGGGAAAAGAAGTTGGAAGGAAGGAGGGAAGGCAAATATTTTGCTGATCCTGAGGAAAAGATGTTTCCAGAGATTGTGAAAGAAAAAAAAAAACAATGAGATTTTAGCATAGAAGAAAGAGTTTGTCCTTCATATAGAGAATGAGCCTGTAGTGAGGAAGAAGAGAACATATAGCTGGTCTTTGGATAATAGTTCCAAAATAGGAAGGGGATTCAAGGGAACTGAGAAGGACTGTGAAATTATCTTCATTTCAAGAAGCCATGGAGAGATGACCCTAGCCCCAAAACTACCCTGGAAGCAGAGATTTGTCTTCCCAGGATATAGCAAAGAGAAAATTGCTTTTCAGAACTTTCTTCCATGTCATCAAGTAGATTTGAGTTTTCATTATATCAAGTTATCTGTTACACTTTGTGTTTTTGTATAGTTTACATTAAAGCTTAAAAAAAATATCATGACCGCTTGGCTTTGCTTGGTTGTTGTCACAGTTTTCTGATTTTTGTTATTGGTATTCCACATCATAACATCACGTAAAGCACTGGGAGTTGAAGAGTAAATGCCCAGCTTCTGTGGACTTCCAATTTTCTGTATAACTGACTCTCAAAAGAGAACTACATACCCTAGAGGATTTTCATTCAGAGGCGAAGATAAAGGTCCTAGCAAGTCACTGGACTTTTTTTTTTTCTTGCTGCCTGGCAGCAAGCCATTTAGCCTTCATTTCAGAGTAAGGTCTTCAGTTTCGGACAGTCTCTCTCTCATATTAGATTTATTAGTCTTAATTCCAATTACATATTGTATTATAGTGTTATCATGCATCCTGATATCATATTTAGTAAGCTAGTTTTCCTCCTCCAAACATTGCCGTTGTTCTGTTTTTAGGCCCATCTCTCATCTCCCTACCCTTTCCCCATTTCCTACTTTCCCTTTCCCCTTTCCCAGGGCATGTGTCCCCTGCCCCATTAGTCACAGTACTAGGCCAAATCAGCCTGTAAACCATAAAAATGCTCCCCTCCTCTTTTTTGGGTCAGTGGGCCTGTGGGCCTGCTTGTTCCCCTGTCACAGACACAGGAAGATCTAGAGATAACTCCATGACAGTTGGTCAACTTAATTTACAAAACCTTTTGTTAATTTTGGAGAACTTTTCTACAATAAATAAATAATAAAATAAAAAATTAAATCTCCACTTAATCTACAGCAGCCACTCAAGGCTGTGATGCTACTATGGAAGATGCAAATCTGACCACTTGAAAAGGTTAAGAAGAAAAAAGATTATAATCACAAAGATCGCACTTTCACATACGTAAGCCAGTCACCTCAATGCATCCTGTCATAGATTTCTCTGATTCAGATATGTATAGCATGATTGTAGTCAGAATGGGTCACCAAGAGTCAAATGTAAAAAAAAAAAATCACCCACTGTAAGGTCAACTGATGTTATCAGATTCTGATAAGCGTTGGAAAAGTCTGAAAAATAATCCATGAGCTTACAGTATACTCTCCTTCAATTATAGATAAATGTTTGTTCAGAACACTTCATCATGTTATTGTTAAAGAAAAAAAGCATCCAGAATAGAAGTTCATGAGAAAGTACTGTCAGACGTAGTAGTAAAATCCTCTGCAGGAGCATCAATCCATCCCAGAAGTCATATGTTCTTGTCAAAGTACAATTATAATGTTAAATCCTTCTTTTGTCTTCTCAGTGAATGTAACAATTGGGGGAATAGCCATCCAGCAATGTCAAAGTCACCACAGTAGTCTATGTAGGGCACATTTATCTTTTCTTCTCAGATGTTCAGTGAACTGCAACAGCATTAAATCCATACTTATATGTAAGACTATGCCCGAGATGATCAGGAAGTCACAGGGACTGTATTCATTTTTACTCCTTATTAAAAGAAAATGAGCTGCTTAACAGAGAAAGTGTCTGAAGGACAAAGGTGTTAGAATTCAAAATAACAGAGAAAATTTATATAGAAGCAAATGAACAGAGATGAGGACAGAGGTGCAGGGAGCATTTCTACTGCAGTTGCACTGGATTCAGTAGCTCTGAAAATATGATCAATTTGTGATATATTCCTCTGTGGAGTGTAATTCATCTTCAGCACTTATACAATACTTACAGAAAGGAGAAGAAAATCCACAAAATAAACATCATTATAACTTAAAATCAGTTATCCATGTAGAGAAGCAGATTAATCTAGTATTTGCCTTACTTACTTCAATAAGTTTTGAATGACATGTAGACACTCTTTAGTGTAATTATATGATGGGTGTAGATATGGAGGTAACCTAGCTGTAATATAAGTTCTGACATGAAACCATAACTGAACAAAGAGAGAAGAATATGCCTGCCAGATTGAAAACTCACCCTTGGAAACCAGGCCTAGGAACAAAGGATATCATTGAAGTGTGGCTGAATACCTCATAGTGGAGGCATCCTGAAGACACCACTGATTTAAAAAAAAAATTAAAAAAAAAAAAAAAAAGATACTGAGTAACAACTTACTGAATGAGAATCAATGTGAGAAATAAAGCTCTGGCTTTAAAAAAAAAAAAAAAAAATCTTTTTGTAGTCTCAGGAAGAAGACTGATACTGCATTTATTTGTTACCTGAGTGGTGGTGTCCTACACCCTCCCCTTTCTCAATACAAAAAGGGCCTGATTTTTCAACAAGTTGGAGTTTCTCATTCTGAGAAAAATCCTCTGATGTACGTAATCCTTTCTCAGTATTGCTTGTTTTTCACTTCTTTTCCCTTCTCAAACAGGCAAAAACTTTTATGGGATACCAAGTTAATTCTGTGACACTCTGAAGTGAACTTTGAAACTCTGTAATACTCCACACCCTGTGATACAGGACAACTTTGAAGCAAGACTCCGTCCATTACTTTAATTGCCCTTCTGGGCTCCTGACTGGCAGTGATCAGTCTACAGAAATTGCTTTTTGTCCCTTTGTGGTTGGTCTCTTCAGAATTTATTTCTAGATTCATGTCATGGTTTTGAGTGTCATACAGTTAATTTTTTTCATCAAGACTTATAAGATGCCGTGTTCTGAATTTTTGATGAAAAGAGTCTTAGAGTTTAGTAAGACCAAGTGCCAGGTCCTGCACTTTGTCCACAACAACCCCAGGCAATGCTACAGGCTTGGGGCAGAATGGCTGGGAGACTGCATGGAAGAAATGGACCTTGGGGTGTTGGTTGACTGTTGGCTAAACGTGAGGCAGCAGTGTGCCCTGGTCACCAAGAAGGCCAATGGCATCCTGGTTTGTATCAGAGACAGTGTTGCCACAGAGAGCAAGGAATTGATTGTCCCTCTGTACTCAGCACTGGTGAGAACACACCTTGTGTTCAGTTTTGGGCCCCTCACTACTCAAGAAAGACACTGAGACTCTGGAGCATGTCTCATCTAGAGAAGGGCAGCCAAGCTGGTGAGGGGTCTGGAGGACAAGCCTGAAGAGGAGCAATGGAGAGAACTGGGATTATTTAGTCTGGGGGAGGCTCAGGGGAGACCCTATCATTCTCTACAACTGCCTGAAAGGAGGTGATGATGAGGTGGAGGTTGGCCTCTTTTCTTGTGTAACTAGAGTCAGGACTAGAGGAAATGGCCTGAAGTTGCACTAGGGGAGGTTCAGGTTGTCTGTTTGGAAAAAATTATTCTCCAAAAGATTGGTCAAGTGCTGGAATGGACTGGGAAGTGTTGAGATCAACATTCCCGGAGGTGTTCAAGAAACTTTGAGATGTACTGACGGATATGGTTTAATGGGGAAATGGTGGTGGTAGGAGGACAGCTGGACTAGATGATCTTAGGTATCTTTTCTAACCATGGTGATTTTGTGATTGTATGATTCTACTTCTCGTGCTGTGGGTATCCATGTAAGACCTAGCACAAAATGAACTGTGTATTTATCTTATATTTTTACAAATGTCTATGTAAATTCCATCACGATACAGTCAATGCTTATACATAACTATAAGAAATTTTTCTCAGAAAATCTTGATTTTTGTTCCCAGAAACAACTAGACAGAGTTCTTTGGAAAATGTTCTGAAACCACCTGCAAAATGTAACCTTTGCTTAACTGAGAAAATCATAGGTTCCAATTTCATGATTCAAGGATTCATCTCAAGATAGATAGAATTTTTCTTCTTGCATTTTTCTGGGGGAAATAAATTGACAGATTAACATCTGCAATGAGGAACACATATTTACTGTTCTTGCAATACTCTGAATTTGATCGATAAAATAATGTTATTGTGCTCTTTGTATCTTTTGTAGTTTCAATTGAAATAAATAGGAGGCATTACTTTTGGGACAGCTTATGTATATGTGTATATGGTATTCCTCAGAGTTGACACAAGGAGTCATGTAGGACTACTTTGGGACTACATCTGCAGATATTCCAGTTTCAGCCAGAAGCTTGCAGTGAGTATCATTTATATTCTTACTTATATATTTATTTAGTCATACAAAGATTTTCTATAAAACAGTTGAGTTTATCATGGAATCTGCATGGTATTTTAGGAGTGGGAATAATGTTTGAGACTACCACAAGAACAGAAGTTATGTGTCTTTTCCAACAGCTTCACACAATACCCTTCTCATTCCTGTATTATGAATGATTAACCATGCTTTAAAATCTGTCATTCTGGTTGTCATCTTATAATACTAATCTATGTTAACTATGGTTTAAATTAAGCTCCAAAGAGAGCCAAAGTTTGAGTTAAGTTTTCAAACTGTCTCCGTGTGAATTAATAATAAACCAATATTTGAGAACCTAGTGGGACTCACACCTTTGCATTTTCTATATATAATATTCTACCTTTTTTGTCTGTGTTACGTAAAGAAAAATGGTTTGGTCCCTTCTCTAAAATAGAGATACAACACAATATCCCTAAGAACACAGTTCTGTAAAAGTAATAATATTGTGTTTTAGGCTTATTTTTAAGGTATATGTCTGCTGTTTTAATTACTCCATTGTCATGTAATAAACAGTTTCATGGCAAAAAATTACCCTGGAGAACTTGCCCTCCAAATGGAGCAGCTAAGCCATTAATTACTTGGAAGAGAAAATAATGTGAAGGACAGAACAATACTGGGTACAACATATATCACTGTAGAAACACGAGTTTACAAATCATTGCACAGAAGTTTCCAGCTCTCATTATCTAACTCTACATAAATTTCTGGAGACTGGTTTTATGACTACCAATTTTCCTCACTGTAAATGACTCTGAATACAGAATCTGCCCTGAGTAAAGAGATTTGCCATCAAATGAAATAAATTTAATTTCTGAAGATAGTCACTACATTGTTTTAATTTCAACCTTAATATAAAAGTTGACATTTAAGGCAGTATTTATCTAATTTAAGTTTAGCTGTCTACAATGCAACTGTATATGTCTGAGATACTCAATAAAGTTGCCTTTATGAACAGCAAAGGGGGAAAAAGAATTCTAGTCTTATCCATCTCTCCCCAGTTATCTAAGTTAATTCACCTGAAGCAACAAGCCACCCTCAGAGAGATATCAGGTATGGAGATGTGGCTAGAACTTATGAAATATTCTTATTACTTCTCCCTTTCCAGCCTAAGACAGAAGTTTGTCTTGAAGACTGCAGCTTCCCTCCATGCTTTAGCATTAACGAACTAACATATGTAAAAATATGTTATAAGAGGAACACTAGAGAAAGGAAAAAGACAGTAAGGGAGAGTTACAGTGGAACACAGTGTGTCAGACAACATTGTAAATGGTAGCACACATATTTTTCATTTCTGTTATGAAAAAATTTGTTATATTAATTCCTTAAAACACTTTTTATAAAAGCCATAGCTCCATGACCAACACGTGATATCAATATTGTTGTTAATATTTTGCTATCTTAATTCCAAACACACACAGATACACACACACACACGCACACACACACACAAAGAAAAAAAGAAAAAAAAATGTTTTACGTATAACTGAAAGAACCACATTTCCTGTTACGCCTGTAACACTTTCTCAACTTTATGTACTCCACGATAGTTTTAGAAAGATTACTGGGTACTTCTACGCTTTCTGCAGAAGTGTGTGTTCTAATGCTAAGTCTACAGTTTGGCCAGCTAGACCTAATCCCAGGCCAAAAATAGGAGTCATTTGACCCTTCCTTTGCTCTGGTAGTACCAGGCATACCTTTTTCTGATAGCCTGAAGAAAATTGGTCTTGGAGGTCTGAAAATACATCTTTACTATCTTGTGTTTTTTTTTACATAAGTTTAATTACTGAAAGGATTCTAATCCACCTTATACAGTGCTTATATTCATGTACAGGGTAAGTAGTGGGCTTGTTTTTCTCACATTACACTTTTCTTTTGTTATTTCAATTCAACTAACTGAAATGAGACAAAACAACATATAATGTATGCATCATAAAGCTTTTCTATAGTTAATATTCATATTAACTTTGATAGTAAAGCCTTTCTTAATTATGTCACTGCATTTCTCTTGTATTGGGATTCAGAAGCTTTCAGCCATTTTAACTTACATTGTTATCACATTTTTAACATATTGCTTAAATGAAAAACAATATTCTCTGCTTTCTGATCTAACAACTTATGAAAACATTGTGACCATCACAATTTCCCATTTATTTAAATCAGCATGTATTTGACCCATTAATGAAAATATTTTGTCTGTTGAAATGGTAATAGCTATTGATAGCATTAATATAATTAGAGTTAAATGTACATACATATTTTTCATATATAGCAATTTTGAAAATAAAGCATAAGTCTAGAATTTGATATAATTAAGTATACAACATTTCAGAAGTATATCATGCCAGTATGATCCAACCTATACCTTCTTATAACTAGTGGAGATTTTGTCACAATTTCAAGGAAAAGGAGAAGCATTAGCATGAACATAAATACTCTACTATGACTTCAGAACTTACATCATGTTGAATAAATCTCAAGAAATGAATATACAAATCATTTTCCATCTAATTTCTATTGAATTTTCATAGGTCACTATGAAGGAGTACCCACTACTCTTGGCATTCATCAGCCCTTTGTGGCAGAATGAGAAAAGTATTGCTTTCATAAATAACTTTAAAATGACCTAATAAAATATTATCACTGAAAAATATTTACATAAGCACAACCCTTTTGAACTCAAAGTCAATATTCTCAAATACACACATATACAGACACTCAATTCTCTGAAGCAAAACAATACCTAAAATACAAAGAAGGAAAAGAAAAGGAAGGAAGTTTCATAACATAACGTAGCATAACATAACATAACATAGCACAATATTGGCAAGTGAAGTATTTTTAGAGATACCACACTAGAGTTTCAAAGGAGATGTATAACATCCACCAAAAACAAATCACAAAATCTAAACAAGTGAAACAAAACAACAAAAATGTGTGTGAAGTAAAACAAATCTTCAAATGGTAAAGTATATAGTGAAACAAACAAATAATAGCAATTAAATAGATCATTAGATCTAAACTCATAATAAAAATAGCTAAAAGAGATCGGAGAAAGTACTCTGATATTTAGAAACTACGAACAGAATGAAATTCAAACATCTCAGAATCAAGACGAATAACAAAAATGTCAAATGTATTTACTGGGTGCACAGAAGGTATAAAAGATGGAATGAAAGAACATCATAGAAGAAATGGGAAAAAAAGAATACTGAATTGATTCAGTGTGTTACATCTCTTGTGTAAGAGTTCTAGAAATTTGCAACATTGAATTCTTTACTGGGAAGGAACAATCATTAGATAAGTGTGATTAGAACTAAGGTCAAGTAAATAGAATAAACGCTTATGACGTCCACAAGAAAGTGGTATTAATCCAGAAGGTTGAAGGAATTCAGATACTAAAATATTGTGTGACTGTGAAATCATGTGTTTAATTGACCATGGGGAATGATGTTTGTAGAAAATAAAGCACAAGTTAATTAAAAGATTTTAAGGCACGTGAATATCTACAGATTAGTTTATATTGGTTTTACATAATTGAGATTGGTAGAAATTGTACCAAAAAAAAAAAAAAAAAAAAAAAAAAAAAAGATTAACAGAAAATAAGGAAGAACTAACATGGCTTTTTTTAAAGGAAGTTCTATCGGGCAAATCAATTAGGAATCTTTGAAAGATGTCCTTGTTAAAGCATATCCTGACTCCAAAACCTCTTACAAAATTAAATAAACTAAGTCCTCAAGTGATAAAAATAAAGCCCTGGCAAAGAACTACAAATTGGGTAGATGTTGTATGATTTGCAACGGAGAAAAAATTATACTGAGCAGTATAATCAAATCCTAGCTATTAAGACTGCTAATAAATTGGTAAAATGGCAGATAAAATTAATTTCTATAGAGTCTATGCAGAAATCTATATGTAACTATAAAATCTTATAAGCTAGGTATTTTTAGGAAAGGGATCTTGCATAAATAACTCATAGTAGCATCATCACTATGTGCATCTACAAGCAAAAGCTAAGTAAGTTACCACTTGCTAATAAAATAAATGGGAAATGAGTAAAAATTCTGATACCACTGTGTATCTCCAGGACACATATAAATTTTGAATACTAAATATAATTCTGAAGCTATGATTTCCAACATAGAATCATAGAATCACCAAGGTTGGAAAAAGGCATCCAAGACCATCCAGTCCAATTGTCCACCTACCACCAGTATCTTCCCACTAAACCATGTCCCTTAAATATCCATAGGAGGAAAAAAGAAAAAAGAAAAAAGAAAAAAAGAAAAGAAAAAAAGAAAAAAAAAAAAAAGGAAAGAAAAAGGTAATTAAATAGTTTCTGTACAGTAATAAGAAAATAGATCTTTCTAACTTGGAAAAATATACTTCCAGTGAAAGATAGTGAATAATATAAAAGAATAAGTATCATAAAATGAACAGAGAATGTGAGGACAAATAAAGATCTTTTGTTTGCTAGTAGTCACTAGCCAAACATAAAATTTGAGGCTTGATGCATCTTTGAAAAAAATTGGTGTAGATTCTTTGAAATGTTTTTATTGTTCTATTGTTTTTATTGTAGATTACATAATATGTATTAGATGTACATGAGCTTCCTCTGAACAAGTAGTTCTGTGGGATTGTGTTAGAATGCCTTAAAGCTTATCCTGAGAAATCTCCTGAAAGTTATCTATTTTCTTCCTGCAATTTGTAGAGAAGTTAAAGAAACGATATGTCTGTTCAAAGCAGGTCTAAATATAAGTTCACATACATGTAACAACTCAGGATCAATAACCTAATTAGTATTGTGTTGCACAGAAATTGTCAGTATGTAAGTTAAAGAGAATCAATTAAGGAGCTAAAAGAAAATGCTGAAAATGGGATGTTGGGATTCAGGACTTCATTTCATTGATGGTTACATCACCCAATAATGTTTTAATGTGCAAGGATCATAAACTGCAAAATTTAATCTAGAAAGTATCTTAGGCAAAGCCAAAAAAAATCAAGAAATTTCTCATGATGAATGCCCAGATAGATTTAGAAAGTCATTTTCTCTTTCACGCTTGTGCTCATGCTCTAGCCCAATGAACCTTTCATACTTTGCTGTCTAATGATGCATTTACAGCAATGTAGAGGTTGTGTTCTGTGCAATTCCCTAATGATAGCTGCAGCACAAACTGCAAGGTTGATGGACATACATAAAGTTAAAGCTGAAATTACCGAGAGAGCATAATGAATTCACAATTCACAACATAAAATTTCCTTCAATCCTTAGGCCACATGAAATTATGGATCAAAATATCACATTGGGGTTTCTTTGTGTTTTTTTGTTTTGTTTGTTTGTTTGTTTTTCCCCCTGCAGTTTTATATACAGAATTAATATGTTGCGGTGAAAAGAGGACAATGGTGATTTCTTTCTTTCTTTCTTTCTTTTTCTTTTTTTAAGAGATTAATAAAAAATCAGATGTGTTAATTTAAGATTTAATTTTACAATATGTAAAGAATAACATCAGCTTTAGGGACCTTTCATTCTGATAATCTACTTTTCAAAGTTCCATGACAATAAGAATCCTCCAGTGACAGTGGCACAAGGTGTGGTAAATGAAGGACTTAATGGCATAAGGAGTAAGGAGGCCTTAAGCAGGAATTATTGCTGGCTTAAGTTCTTTGGAGCTTGTATATTCAGGAAGTCCTATAGCCTTTTGAATTGTCATCTAACAGATATTAATGTATGACCATAAGTAATCTGTTTTATAGAAATTAATTAATTACTTAGCTAACTGTAGAGTTCGGGGAAATGTTAGAAACATGGTATTAGAAAAAAAATTCTAGGTCATAGAATCAAATTTCCTGCCACTACAGGAAGGTAAGCCTGATAAATTTATAGAGATTTAAAGACTATTTTAAACACAGTTATGTAGGTTGCCTCCCACTTATTTCCACAGAAAATACAACAGAAGGAATGAGCACAATAACACTATTGGACAAAGCAAATTCTCAGCTACAAAACACTATTTATCAACACAGTCATCACCTAAATTAGCTATGCATTTTTGTCAGCAATGAACAGCCCGCATGTCCTGCTCTTAAAAATCTGTACCAGCGGAGGTGACCTGCTGTTGCTGTCGCTGTTGCAGAATCACACCAGCCAGCATGGGCAGCAGCTGTGTGGTGGGAGTCTGGAGTTCCTCATTTTCTATTACCTCTCTGAGATCACCGTGTCACTGCTGATGGCTGCCAAAGCCCAGTAGTAGCTGTAGGTGGGTGGTTGTCGGGGTGTAGCCTGGGGGCTCTCACAGTGTGGGTCCCTTTCCCCCATGCCCCGAAAGCCTTGAGGACCATTTGGGCTCTGTCCTGCAAGCCTTCCCCAGCCTCAGTCACAGAGGAATCTGGTCTGAAATACACCAAGACTTGCCCTCTGCTTCTGTTTTCAATTTGCAAGCTGTTGTTTATATTTGAGAGGTAGCAGAAAAAGTCTAAATATTTTGAAAGCTGGTTGCTCTGTTTTCTTCTACTTGCAACAGTCACTGCTTTTGATCATGATGAATGTGAATGGCTTTTTTTTTTTTTTTTTTTTTCCTGCATGGAGGATTTCAATTCCATACCTTTGCTCCACTCTCATTTCCACATCAGATGCCAGATTGTCAGACTGACCTGTGCTGCCATCTATCACCCAGCAACAAAATGTAACAGAGTGTTGGTGGAAAGGTTCAATCTCTATTGCCTTGTCACCGCCATTCAACTCTGACATCATGGGCCAACATAATAAAATAAGAGGCATTACTTTTGGAGCAGTCATTTTATTTTCAAATTATGCATTTTTTCAGTTAACTTCTAAGCATACTTGCTAGAAGGCCACTACAGACTTTAGTCTTCTCCTGCTTAAATGTCTGTTTTAAGTTTCTGACTGCCAACTATTCTTAAACGCTCCAGCTGTATTTTTTCCTACCACTTATGATGCTTTCAAGAGTATTGTTTTTTCTTCTTCTTTTTTTTTTCACGCTCCTTTCCATTCAATTTTCTTTGCATCAGTTATCATAATCTACATCATTCTTAATTTCATTGTGCTAACCAATGATTCCCTTCTTATAATAGATTCTGAATCCTTCTATCCATTTCCTTGCAACAGATCCAGCATGAAATAACACCTCATTAAACATGAATACTGAGAAGGAAATACAGAGATGATACAGTAAAAGTTTGTTCTTTACAGATACATAATCTTGGTAACAGGGAAATTATGCAACGTGGTGTGCAGTATGCTTTTTTGAATTATGGAGAGTACAACTGGGAAAACAACATAAAGCCTTAATGACAGTTTGATTATCAATTATTTACTCTGTGTGTGTGTCACAGATGCAGCTTTATCAAAATAAATATAATTTTACAATACTTAGAACACAGAATTCTTTTTTAAGGATAAGTGGCTATAATATATATTTCCAATACAACATAAGCAGAACTTCTTGATATGGAATATATGTACACAAATGAGAGGAGGTCGCAGGAAGAATACTGAACAAACAAAGAAAACTATAAGCTGGTGTTTAAAGGCATGAAGGAAACTTTGTAACATGGTATATAAGGGAGCCTTAAGGAAATGTAAGTTCCTGGAGGTTAGAGAGAATGTGACAATAAGAAAACAGGAAAAGGTAGAGAAGTGAAACCTGCATAAATTCTTAGGAGAAAGAAACTAGCATGAGAAAAAGAATGTTCAAATGAATACTGAAAACTGAATGGAAAACTTGTAGTATGAAAAAAAGATATAAAAAAGAAAGAAGTGTAACAATACTAGTTAATTAAGTAAGCAACAGATTACCTTTATTTCCAAGTCTTAAGATAGCTTTCTAACATGTTTTCTGTATTCTGTTTTGTTCCCTCTGCCTCTTGTCCTGTCCCTGGGCATTACTGAAAAGAGTCTGGCCCCATCCACTTGGCAATGTCCCATCCCATCCATAACAGACTCATTAGGGGTGACCTTGACAGACACCTGTGGGTTAGATTTTTATAAGCATTGATGAACAGTCCCAGATCTCTCAGCCCTTTCTCATAAGGGAGATTCTCCAAATCCCTCATCGCCTTTGTGGCCTTTGTGAACTCTCACTGGAATTTCCCCTCTTTTGAACTGAGGAGACTAGAACTGGTTGCAGTACTTCAGATGTGGCCTCACCAAGGCAGAGTAGAGGGAGTGAATCACCTGTCTCGACCTGCTGACCAATGATTATTTTAATGCACCCCAGAATAACACTGGCCTTCTTGGCCACCAGGGCACATTGCTGGCTCATGGTCAATCCGTTGTCCACCAAGACACTCAAGTCCTTCTCCGCAGAACACCTCTACAGCAGATCAGCACCTAACCTGTACTGACGAACACAGCTATTTCTCCCAAGGTGTAGAACTACACTCTTGCCATTGTTGAAACTCATCAAATTGCTCTTTACCTAGCTCTCCAGCCTGTTCACATCTTGCTGAATGGCAGCACAGCCTTCTGATCACTCATCCCAGCTTTACATCCTCAGCAAACTTGTTGAGGGTGCATTCTATCCCTTAATCAAGGTAATTGATAATATATTAAACAAGGCTGGACCCAGTACTGACCCCTGAGAATCATCACTATCTATAGGCCTGTCACGGAATTATCGAGATCAATCTATGTCTGTGACAGGGGGGCAGTAGGCCCGTGGGCCCCCTGACCCCAAAAATGGGAAGGGAAGAGGGAAAGGGGTAGAGAGATGGGGGCTGGACTCAAGGAAACAAACAGAGCAGCGGCAACGATCTAAGGAGGAAAACTTATTTTACTAACTATGGTATCAGAATGCAAGATAACACAATATAATACAATTTAATTGAAAATTGAGGCTAATAAATCGAGTAAAATGAGAGAGAGAGAGAGAGAGAGTTTTCTGAAGACCGAGAAGCCTACTTTGAAATTGAAGGTACATGGCTTGGAAGCACACCCACACTCGCTGCCAGGCAGTGAGAGAGAGAGAGCAAGCATTACTTCTGTGAAGTGTTTTCCTCTAGGACCGTGAGGTCCTCTGGGACGTGTAGTTCTTCTTCTCTGTGCTCCACATGATGTCATGATGTGGAGTGCCAATAGCAAAAATTACAAAACCATGACAAGGCCTCCATGTAGACTCTGTGCCACTGGTCGATCCACCTCACTGTGTTATCTGTGCTACACTTTCTAAGCTTACCTATGAGGATGTTCTGGAAGAAGTGTCAAAAGCCTTGCTGAAGTCAAGGTGGGCGTAGGTATATAATTGAATATGTATTCATAGATACATAACTGTAGGCAAGATGTATAATTATATGTCTAATCTGCACTATGGTGAATAATGCCCATAAACCATTATATTATCTTTGAAAAACTTATCTTAGTATACCAATCATGTTAAGCCATGTAGTTCATTGTCAAGAAATGACAAGAATTTACATAGAATGTAGCTTATGGGCACTACTGACAGCCTTGTTTTAACTAATTTGAATTATACATGATTAGCCAATATTCAACTGTATGCTATTCAAGAGCAATGTGAGAAAATGAAAAAGCGATTTTTATTGTAAGGGTTCCTTTGTTCCAAACATTGAACTCAGCTGAACACTAAGTTCTTGTTTATTCTGTAACGTTTTCCATAAAAAAAAATATATATATATATTTTTGACACTACAGCACTTAAATAGATTAAGAGAAGAAAGAGATTAAGAGAGATACTTCTGTGAAGTATGTTCTCAGCCAAAGTTCTACAGTTTAAGTGTCCACCTTAGAAACTCTCAGTTATTGAAAAGTAACGCTTCTCGGAGCAGTCATGTCTAGACTATTTGTCTCTCCAAGGAGTTTTAAATCACTTAATACAAATTCTAGTATACGCATTCTTCATGCTTCAAAAGACTCTATTCAAATTTGACTTTGGCAGAACTTCTATCTGTCATGCATCCCTCGTTTATCAAAATGTTTTAGTATGGCTTCTCATAAATGCTGTATAAGGTATATGTTATGACCCACGTTTCCCAGCTGTGGATTTAAAGAACAGGGGATACGTAATTCTTCTAGGTTACACATTTAAAGCTGGGGGAAAACAAAGGGATTGAATCTTGGTCAGTCTGAACTATCCATCCATCTGAACTGTCTACCTATACAGCAGAGCATGCAGCTTGGTCTGTAGGATGAAGTTAGAATAAATCTGAAGTTCATAAATGGGCCAAAGAAACACGAAGTTCTTCTAAATGCTATCATATATTTCTTTCTCCTGGTAAACATTCCAACTGTGATATAAGCCAGCTGTTTTGCCTGACTATTTGCCATTGAGGATTTTTTTCTTATTGATCAATATCTCAAGTAGCAATCACTCACTCATAGTGTATGCCTCTTACTGTAATTAGATCCTTGACACAGAGTTGCACATGGAGACTTTTTAAAAATTTCTTTTAAGTGGGTGAGTTCAGAATCACAGAATCACAGAATCACAGTTTTTGATTATGTTTCCAATAGGACATCAGAAAAGATGAAAAACAAAAGAAAAAAAAAAATGACTGAATTTTTGATGATATTATGTGTCATTAAATTATGGCCCTGATAGACTTTAAGGAGAAATGACTTCAATAGCAGTGCTTACGAGAATCCTGCCCTTTGAATTTACATAAAAGAAATAAGGTACAGGGAAGCTTAAAACATGCAAGAAAAACCCAAATTTTGTTCCCATGTGAACTTAACAGAATCACCTCTGCAACACATAAAAACAAGCATGTTTATTTTTGCACAGTGATAATTTCAGGATTCAAATTCCTTAAAAACAAGCTGTGTCAAACAAAGCTGGGCTACCACAATTTAACATTGTGCTCTATATTTTCAATTGCATTCTGTACACACATGTTCAAGATATGATAGAACCATGGTAAAAGCATAACATTTAGTAAATCTTGCAAATATTGCAAAACTCAGCACAGCTTAATTTAATGTATTTACAACTGTAGTCGTACATTTTATAACATATTCATTTTCATACATTCCAAATCATTGTACCCTTATTTTACTCTGTAATTCCTTACCATACTAAAAACACTTATATTGTAGTATTCCAAGATACTGATTTTGATTTCAGGTTCAGACTTCTAAATGGATCAATTTGATGGAAAATTTGCATAATACATCTGCAAATAGTTGCACTCTCAAAGTCAGCACTGGAAAGTTAATATTTAGTTAATATTTATGACATACTGCTAACCACGTTGTGCCTACTTAAACTCATCAGCTTGTATGGAAGACTTAGTCCTCAGTAATGTTAAGCTATAATCTTAGGTAACCAGGAGCTGTAGATACAACTTAATCAATGATACTTCTCCTTGTTTGTTAATTAAGAGATATATTTGTTTATATACAGTTGATTTTTGTACTTACGTTCTAAATAGAACTCCCGACACAGTTATTTGAAATAAGAGTTTGTGTGATCAATTCCTTCTAATTATTCTTCTGGTGGTTGGAACTGTCCTGATGAGGACGGGCTGAGAGAGCTGAGGCTGTTCAACCTGGAGAAGAGAAGCGAAGGCTCCTGGGGAGACCTGAAAGCGACCTTTCAATATCTAAAGGGGGACTGTAAGAAAGGACAGACACTTTAGCAGAGTCTGTGGTGATAAGACAACATGAAGTGGTTTCAAACTAAAAGAGGAAGATTTTGTTTGGATATAAGGAAGAAGCTTTTACAATAATTGTGGTGAGATATGGGAACAGGTTCCCCATAGATGTGGTGGAAGCCCCGTCCTTGGAGACATTCACGGTCAGGCTAGACCAGGCTCTGAGCAATCTGATCTAGCCGTAGGTGCCCTGTTCATTGTAGGGGAGTTAGACAAGAAATATAAGGTTGTGCCAATTTGAAAAGCTTTACAGCAGATTTAGAATAAGGCTGAAGAACAATTACTCTGCTGAATATTTTATACATTCTAATTTAATTTAGAACAGATATACTGCATGAATAATCTATTTTTAAACAGAAATATTTTATAAATTACGTTTACATATTTAGATTCTCTTTTGAGTTGGCACTGAGCCCATATCACCTAGCATATGTACGTCTGCATGGTATAGCAAATTCAAAAATAGCCAAGATTTCTTTATTCACAGGATTTAAATTATGTAACTAGTTGCTAATTTCTAAGATATATTTGATCCACTGTTTTCAATATTGAGATTTTTAGTATCACTTTGGAATATCTAATATTTTTTCTTCTTTTTTATTGAATGTACAAAGTTCCTATTTTATTAAACAATCAATCAATCAATCAAACAAACAAACAAACAAAAACACCATCTTCTTTCAAATATTTCAATTTGTGAGCCAGTAGATTGGTTGCAAAGTTATTTTCTTAAAATCAAATGGTTGCTATTGGGAACAATGAACGTTTTCTTTTAAGAAACAAAAATCTATTCTCCTAATATTCTTTTCAAATTTTTTAGATACTATTTTTTTTTTTTTTTTTCTATTTTATTATCTTCTCACAGTATTACCTCTTCTAATATTTTGGTAAATATTATTCAGATTACACAAGATGCTAGAAATTGTAGAAAAATTGACCTCGAGTCACATCTTCTATCAGGGTTAGAAATGTGCTCTATGAACACTCTGTGTTCCTGATTTCTCACTTGTGTACACCATACAGAATTTTCAAAATAAATTGTAAATATTGCCTTTGATATTTTATTAAATCAGCTTTAGATGTCCCTTGGACTGGAAAAAATCCTGGAGACAAAGAACACCTGTAAGAGATCTGGGTGCCAGCAATAGGAGAATGATAAATTATGCACGACTGAAAATACAGCTTTGTAAAGTTGAAGTTATTTGTGAATACTTGAAAGCCCTATATTAAAAAAGTTTATATTTTTAGAAAGTTTATATTTATTCTTAAATATACTAATAATATTATCAGACATAATGGGGGGGGGGTTGAAGTAATATCTGTCAGACTTCAATTGTAAAAGTTATTTTTTGAAGACCAGTACTAGAGCAAACACATTTATATTGTGTATGATTTTACAGTGTTTTGACCAAGAAATGCTTCCAAAAAGTTGAGGAAGGATTTAAAAGAAGAGGAATACTTGTTAGTTCTGTTCCCAGAACCTGTGCCTCTCTGAACAGGAGAATTTCATATTCTAGTAGTGGCTTTAATATTCCAACTGATTTAGCTGAGCAGATAGAAAATTTCAGTGTTGAATCTACTGTCAAGGCAAAAATGGAGTGCACCATTGCTGCTAGAAATGATGACCTCTAACAGGAAGCACATAATATATTAGTATATAAATTATTAGATAAAATGGTCTAATTTCCTTAATTCCACTTTCATACATTCTCAGTTCCTTATTAGTAGCTAAGAAGTGGAAAGCAATAAATTGATCAAACTAATCAGGCAGCACTGTGTAGTTATGAGTGCCATAAAGAAATAAAATGTAGGTTTTTTGGTTTTGTTTTTGTTTTTGCTTGTTTGTTTGCTTGTTTAATCCCTTCTGAAATGTCATTGGATCTGTCAGCTGAAATGAGAAGAGGCTCTATAGTCTCTTCTGGTCATGGTTTACCTGTTACCTGAAGTAATGAAGAAAGAATATCTATTTTTCATCCATTTATGAGCTTTTAATATACAGAAGGTGCATTAAACAGCATGATTAGAGCTCACGTGCCTGAAGTGAATATAAAATTAAGAAAGAATTAGGAAATTGCCCTTTTGACTCCCACATCTGCAACAAGACCCCATCATAGCCAAAAGCTTGCTTTGTGTGTTATTAGATTGAATACTCATGTTTTTCTCTCATAGACTGTATTAAGATGCAAGGAGGTACAATCTGAAATCTTAGAGGTTTAGTTTCATTATTTTTTTTCTTCCTACTGTAGAGCAAGAGCTTAATCATTACAAATGAAAATTGAATATCCAGACTTTTCTTTTTCTGCACTTCAGTAAGATCTAATTGTCTTCCTTAAAATAACTACCTGTCTAGATGGAAAAGCCATAACCCATTTGAAGAAAAGACCTGAATTGAAAAATTGTATTATCTACTTTTCTCTTTAAAAAAAAAAACAGAGTTTGAAAGTCATTAAATATACTTTTATGTTTCCACTGTTAAAACTCTTAAAGCCATGAAAGCCGCTCTTGAATTCCTTTCTGATTCTTCTGTAGAGCTGTCCCTTGATGCTTTTAATTATCCAGTTCTCTGGAACACATTTGAGAGAACAGTACAGAATGTATCACTGAATGCTTACATATTTATGCCTACAGTAATCTGATTTTTTTTTCTTCTTCACAGAATGAATAATTTTTTCTGATTTTACTGGGTATAAATCCTCTATATTTCTCACTCTTACGCTTCTTCAAATTTGTGATCAACACAGTATTCACTGTGTAAACCCACGTTCATGTGAAGTTGTTCTTGTCTCTATAGAAAAATAATCATTTCACAGTCAGTAAAATCCTAAGCAGCGCTGACAAAGTCATGGTTGCTTGATGACTACAACACAGGCACCAGCTCTTCCGATATTTAAGGAAGCCATCTGCATTAAAAAAAATAAATAAAATAATAATAGTAATAGTAATAGTAATTGTAATAGTAATAATAATAATAATAATAATAAAAGACAGAAATAAACTGAATAGAGTCTAGTCATGCAAGAGAGAGCCAAAGTGTTGTGTCAATATTAATATAAAATATTTTAAACAAATGGGATTAAATACCCACAATGTGCTAGTACTGCAGTTTTACATTACTTAATCACGTTGTATCTTTCACATGAAAATGGGAGAACAACAACAAAAAAGTGATTTTAGAGCAGCCATCATTTTTGTGGATTTGTTGATATGTCAGTAGTTTCCATATTCTGTTAGACTGTGTCCCTGTGACAAAAGTCAAAGCTACAAATACCAAAATTCTGTATTTACAGTACTAATAACCAGAGTCAAATTTCCTTTAAATTAAGTTTTGCAGATTTAGACAGTGTTTCTAGATTCTGCAAGGATTACTTGCTGTGCGAGTCTGGATCTCTTGTTGAGAGTAATACATCTGAGGTATTTAATAATTAGAATAGTACACTGTAATTAATGATACTCTGCCTACTAAAGCAGAGGCATTTCATATTGTTTAAGTACCTATCCAAATGTATTTGCTATGATTTCAAATCTTTTCAAGCACTATTATGACATTTTCTTTACAGTAAAACCACCAATCGCCACCAGTTTCACTATGAAAATACTTCTATTCTTAAACAGTTCAGTACTAGGAACATACATATATTTCAACATTCCAAAATATCCATCAAAAAGAAGGAAATAAAATTGAATAATGAAATGAAAACTCAGCTCTCTACATACAGTAAACAAACTATTTTCACATGAAACATCTTCAAAACATGCCTGTCTGCAATTAAAATTCCAGACTCATTCTGACAATTTTTATAACATTACTTCTGCAGAAGAAAGAAATAAGGTGGAATAGATATGGGCTAGTTTTACCCGAAAGGTAAAGGATTACATTTACAATGAGTGTTTATTCTGTCTTCTACTGGATTCTTAGTTCTCTTTTTCCTTTCTGAAGAGGAAACTTTTAACATAAGAACTGAAAAAAAAAAGTATTAGGAATACTTTTACAGTCATAGCAATCTAAGATACCAAAATATTTTTCATAGAAGTTGTGTTGTTTTTTTTTCCTAGGAAATTATCAAAATGCATGAGAAAAAGAAATAAATAAATAAAATTGAAAAATACCTGTGTCCATTCATTAGTTTGAGGGTCATAGGCCTCCATAGTGTTCAGGTATGTTTGCCCATCGTATCCACCTACTGCATACAACTTGTCACCAAGGAGACAGACACCAACAGCATCTCTAGGCATACTCAGTGGAGCCACCATTGTCCATGTATCAGTTTTTGGATCATACCTAATGAAGGAAAAGGGAAACTGAATGTACAGTGAGAAGCTAAGCATTGATTCATGATAATCTTCATGTGAAATACAGCTTTTTTGCTGTATTTCAAAAATTCATGAGTATCTTATCCAAAATATTTTTGTAACAACAGAAAGAAAAGATACACATTTACTGTGTTCCCAATTCATATATTTTAATGTTGATTAGAAACTTTCAGTTAACTGTTTGAAAAAAATATATATATATAATAACAATAAAGAATCCTAAACTATTTATCATGTAAGGTGTCATAACATAGATCTGAGAAGAGCAATATCTTAATGTAAGCATATATTTATGTATGCATTTGAAATAAAACATATTTTTGTAGAATATTAAGAGTATTTGCACAATAATTATATTCTACTGTGCTAATATAAAGTGTTCATAGCCAGAAAACCTCCCCAGGAATTCATGTTTTTAATTTCATTACTGTTAGAATCTCTCTTCAAGTGAAGAAATTAGTACAGTTTTAAAGACAACCGTCACAGAATTTCTAAAACTGAGAGCAGAATTACATAATGATAGCCATTCAAAAATTAAATGTTTAATTTTTGCTATTAACTTAGATATTCATCAACAATGTAACATCAGTTAATACCAGAGGCCATTTTAGTGTATTTAACTTCAACAATAAAGCTGAAATGAATCTACTGATAGTACCTCTCAGTGAGTTACTAAGGAAGCCTGGAGTATTAGGTTAAACTAGACGCCTTATTTTTAGATTATAGATATTTCATTCCGATAACAAAGTAGATAATTGCATTAGAGTATGACAGAAATAGTTTTTTCTGTCCTTAAGCATCTCTAGCATGTAGTAGAATCACTTTACAATCACTTGAGAGAAATAAACAGTTTAAGGATGAAATGTCTTGCACAGACTTCAGTCATTTGATAAGTATAAAGTAGCTCAGACTTTGGAGATGACAGTCTAAAATAACTGCAAAGGAACTCTGTGATAGACAATATCATTTTTATTTACATGTTCTCTATTGTTATATAATATCATTACATTATTATTGCTACTAAGACCCTCCCCTTATGGATAGAATATGACACTATCAGACCAAAGAAAATGCTTCACAATCACATCTTATTCATGTCATTGCTTTTTGGCAATAGGCACATTTGTGAACAACTGTTTTCAAGGATGAAGCACAGGAATAATAAAATTTCATCAAAAATCTCTTGACAAACACCTTGAGAACTCATGAAGAACTGCAACCACTTCCACTGAACCAGTCCAATGCATTACTTTCACAAAAACAAGGTCCCACTAAATCCCACTAGTTTTATGGTTTTTCTTCTTTGCTCTCTTTTTTTTTTTTTTAATGTTTTAATTAAAAAGTGTTTCAAAATAAAATACGTTTTGTTAGTTATATACAATGACTATATTATTATTATTGCCCAAGACAGTTCCTCGTCATAAAATGAGGCCCGGGCAAACTGAAAGATCTGACACCCATGAGCTAAACAAAAGACTTAAAACTTAACTCTATCAGCAGGATAGAACTGCAAAATAATCTGGTAAAGGTGTTTTTGTTCATTCGTTTTATAATTGTCCAAAAAAGTCTGAGTTTGCTTATATTTTTTCTTTTGCTAAAAACAACTGTACTTTTTGGTTTTAATAAATAGGTAATTTAATAAATAGGTTATAAATAAATAATTTAATAAATAGGTATTCCCTCGATTGAGAAAGTTTACAGTAAAGTTCATTAATGTGGAAAGAAATGAATTTGAAATCAAAGTGAGAAAGGGAAAAAAAAATCTATAGATAACTCGTTTAACTTGTCAATAGCTATCACATTTAGAGCAAGCAGCATTCTTTTTCAAGGATTGCTTCACTGTCAAAATATCACCAAATTTTATAATTCTTAGAGATTACTGATTGTACCTTTAAAGGGCTTTCCCAGCATGTGAAAAGCAGATGAGTGTAACTACTACTTTGCTTTTAAATACTCAGTGTCATAAGAAATCCTTTAAAATTGCATCAACCTAAGAAGCTGGGAAACAAACTAGATGTCTTAACTGGTATTCATCAGGATTTAACAGCAGCATTCAAAAAACACAAATCTGCTGTCACTAGATTTAAGTAGTGTCAAAAATATTTTTACAGAAGGTAAAACTTTCAGAGATACATGAGATAATATAATAAATCTTATAATAAACACTTATTAGACTGTGGTATCCTAAGTCATTGGAAATATTTTTTGGGAGGAAGATGTATTTTCAAATGCAAAAGTAGATACATTGGAACCATACTATTCATCTGTCAGTTACTGGGAGTGCTTTGAGATGCTGCCCATTTTCTCATGGAGACCAAGACAAAGAACATTGTATAATGTAATTCAGACACCAAATAGATAAAGTATGTGTGGTTAACTCATTGTTATTACACCCTCTGCAGATGTAATGGGAAAGGGTTTGTTTTTGAAGGATTTTCTTGTCAAAATTGGAAGGAAAAGAAAAAAAAAAAAGCTTCCTTATAAGTACCAATAAACGGAGAAAGTAGTAAAGACTTCATACTTATAAATATTGTCACTATTAGCTATTAGGAGCTGGACTCCGTTATCCTTGTAGGTCCCTTCCTTATGACTATGATATTAGTACTAATATAAATTTACTTCATGAAAAATTCTGGCTATTTTATAGATAACCATCGAGAAAAAGATAATAAAATAGACCTGGGATTTCTCTGATTAAATTTCCATCTGTTGGAGATTAGGAGAACGTAAGTATTTTGCATATGGAAAAACGTCTAAGCATGAGGAAAATCATATGGAATAAGTTTCAACTTAGAATTTTAGGATTACTTGTTGAACAGTAAATTCTGATATTAAAAAGAAGACAAAAATGACATTTAATAATTTTTTAAACACTTAATGGAGGAAAAAAAAAAAGAGAGAAAAAAAAAAATCTCTTTCCTGGTACCTATCTGTGCCTATTCTATGCTAAAATTAAACAACTGATCAAATATATCTGCTTTAAACTTTGCTACCTGTATACATTTGGAAAGTGTATTTTACTGTATTCTTCTTCAAAACATTCAAAAACAGAATTAAAAAAAAAAAAAAATAAATAGAAGTCAAACCTTAGTGGAACATTTGAAGAGTACCTTCAAAATGAGTGGCACTGCCCTACCGGATAACCTTGAATTTGCAGAATACCTGCTTGTGAAATACAGTGTTCCATAAATACAACGTGTAAGGCTTATGTCCATGTAAGGGAAGTGATAGTGCTGTTAAATATCTATTATATTTTCCTTCTCAGCTGCATCTTTAATTACATTATTATGTTATATGATTATTTCAGGCCTGAATTTTTATCTCTGAAAAGTTTACTTTATGACTCTGCAATGTGTAATGTCTTAATACAGAAGCAAAGATTTATTAAATGTTAAGTGAAAAGAGATAAGTTTTGTGTCAAATTGAATATTTAACAGCACTGTGAGAGGAAAAAAAGGAAAAGAAAATAATCTCCAGAACTATTCTATTGGAAGCTTCTAACAATTTTTTTACAATAAAAAGGAAGTCAGTATGTCCTAGGGAAAGGAGGGAAACAAAAAAAATAATAAAATAAATTCTGCTGTAAATGTCACCATTATTTAAGTAAGAAAATGATGCTTCCAGACAATATATTTTTAAAATGCATATAGTAGATACCTTTCTACATAGTCCAGTAGTCGTGAGCAGTGGTTAGAAGCTGGAGCATCATGACCTCCAACTGCATAAAGAAAGCCATCACATGTAGCCACTCCTACACCTCCTCTTCTCTTACACATTGGAGCACACATATTCCATTTATTTGTATGAGGATCATAATATTCCATTGAACTCAAACATGAGCTTCCATCTCGACCTCCAACTGAATATAACCTAAGAAAATACACAATAAAGTATTAATAAAATAACAGTTTAGAACTGTGAACTCACTGTTCACTCAACTGTTCACCAGAATATACTATGAGGATTCAGCTCTGTATGGAAGTCCTGGAAAACCTCAGAAAACACTTTAAATATGAAATGACAAAAATATGGTCAAAAAAACAAAAACAAAACAAAACAAAACAAAAATAAACAAACAAACAAAAAAACAACCAAACAAAAAAAACAAGTTCTTTTGTGTTTGTAACTACCTGCATGCAGGATTCTTGTTTCCTTCCTCTTTTTGTAATGCTTCCCAGGAGGAAACAATTCTGATAACTCTTTCTCTCTATAGCCATGCTGCATCCATGTCTTATATGAATCTTTTTGCAGTCTATTGCATTTTCTACAGTGCTTGAAGATTAACTAATAGATAGGCTATTTGAAAGTCCAACCACTGAGTAATTTAGAATGCAAAAGCGGTCTGTAATTCATTTGGAAGCTTTTACTGTCCTAAACAGTCCACGAATTCAGAGCCACTTCAACGTGCATTCACCATTACATTTCCTTGGCATGGGTACTGATGGATAAAGAAAGTGTAATACCACCACTAAATATGTCACAGAAGTCATGAGATATTTGGTACTGCCTGACAGATGTACTTCTATTTGCCAACATTTCAAGTGGAGAGAATTATAAGGGAGAAAATATTAAAGCTTCTGAATATCCAGACTTGAGATATTTACCTCCGTATACAATTATCATGTATCCACAGGTGGGACAAATTCACAATTAAGACTACATGTAAGGGTTAATATGTGAACGTCCACATTTTTAAAATTGCCACTGTACTGTTCCTCTTTATCAGAGAAAAAAAGAGCTTAAGAACAGCACTGAAAGAACATGTTAACACTTGATCCAAATCCATTTACATGAATATAAACCGAAGTGTCTGCAAGGATGTTACTGTTATTTGCAGAGGAGATCTGGGACTTGGTTCAGTTGCACAAAGACAGTGATCAAACACTGTTTACTATATGTAGAAGAAAAAAACATGCCCTACCAGAGAAAACTGCCAGAGTACACAAGTCAGTTCAAATGGCAGTAGTTTCATGTAAATATGTGAATTAATTCCTAAAAGTGGAGGTATAC
Organism: Alectoris magna; assembly: GCA_030625065.1. Taxonomy (NCBI): domain Eukaryota; kingdom Metazoa; phylum Chordata; class Aves; order Galliformes; family Phasianidae; genus Alectoris; species Alectoris magna. The sequence continues at coordinate 38,869,225 of CM060560.1, forward strand.
AGGCCTCAGATAGAATTCTAAGTAAATATTTGGACAAATAAACACTTCACATAGTTTTTAAAAAAATGCAAAGTACTAAAACTTCTGCAAGGCTCAGTGAGAACCATTTATGTGTTCCCCTAATCTAACTAAAAGAAGGAATAACTGTCTATTTCTTCTGGTATGAAATTTCATTGTGAAGCACTGGTTTTCATTTGCCTGCTTCAGTTAAGACAGATAGTAAAATATACCTAAAAGCATCTCTGAGTTGCCAGTAGAGAAACATATATTGTTCATAAAAACTGATTACAGTTTCAGTCAGCTATCTAGTTTCTGTTAAAACAACTGTTCAGAACAGAATAAAATTTATTTCCCAAAACAGATTTCGGGGCTAACATTTTAGGTTTTGATTGTGTTTATATCTAAGCAAGTAATGATCCAGGATTTTGCTTCCCCTTGTTGGCTCCTTCACCGTGTCCCACACACTCTAGGAACCTCTAGGACTGTTCCATTCCTGCTGTATTATAATTCCAGCAGATATCTGAGAAGTTGAAGTCCACTACAAGAACAAGGGGTAGAGACCTTGAGACCTCACACAACTGTCTATAACGTGTCTTATCCACCTCTTCATTGTAGTTGGGTGGCTGACAGTTGACAGGACGAGGAGAAATGGCCTCAAGTTGCACCACGGGAGGTCTAGGTTGGATAACTTCTTTACAGAAAGGGTTGTTAAACACTGAAATAGGCTCCCCAGGGGGGTAGTTGAGTCACCATCCCTGCATATGTTTAAAAACCGTTTGGATGTGGTGCTCGGGGACATGATTTAGTGGAGGGTTATTTGAGTTAGGGTAGTATGGTTAGGTTGCAGCTGGACTGGATGATATTTAAGGTCTTTTCCAACCTGAACAATTCTATGATTCATTTGATTAACAATAAAATTTTATTTCACAAAGGTCAAGTTCAGACAAATGAAAGTTGAAAGCTGAATAATTGTTTCAAAACACTGTGTCTGAGCCTGGATGCTTCAGTAAGAAAACATTTCCACTCGTCTGTTAAATTCTGTAATCTAGTTACTTACTCTAGCCCCAAATAAATGTGAAACAACACTGCAAACAGTGCTGACGGTCCAGGATACTGCACAACTAACTGAGGTTTTTGAGATATTTATATCCCAAGACATTTAGAAATCTTTTTCTTTTTAGTGCTCAGTTTTATTTAATTAGATGACTTGAATGAATCATTTTTTGTAACTTTACCCTTCTTGGTAACAGTTCAGATACAAAAATTTCTGCATGGAAAGGTATAATCAATTTCTCTCAAAAAGTGTGATGATCTGTCATTACTGTGATAAGTAATCACTTATCACCCCCTGCAACTGCAATGGCTACTCTTATGTCTCTCAGTTAAAAGATACCACACCCGATTTGGGTGATTTGTTGAATACCCTTGTAAGCAGATTTTCATTTTCATGTGCATATACCTTTAGAATTCAGACACTGAAGACAATTAAATCACTGAATTTAAGAAGATAGTGTTAATTTATAATAATCCCCCTGTACTCGGCATTGGTGCGGCCGCACCTCGAGTACTGTGTTCAGTTTTGGGCCCCTCACTGCAAGAAAGACATTGAGGCCCTGGAACGTGTTCAGAGGAGGGCTACGAAGCTGGTGAGGGGTCTGGAGCACAGGCCTTATGAGGAGCGGTTGAGGGAGCTGCGATTGTTCAGCCTGGAGAAGGGGAGGCTCAGGGGAGACCTTATAGCTCTCCATAACTTCCTGAAGGGAGGTTGTGGTGAGCTGGGGGTTGGCCTCTTCTCTCGTGTAATCAGTGATAGAACTAGAGGGAATGGTTTCAAGCTGCGCCAGGGGAGGTTCAGGCTGGACATTAGGAAGTATTACTACTCGGAAAGGGTAGTCAGGCATTGGAACGCACTGCCCAGGGAGGTGGTGGAGTCACCGACCATGGGAGTGTTCAAGAAACGTTTGGATGTTGCGTTGAGGGGTATGATTTAGCTGGGAAGTATTGGTAATGGTTGGACTGGATGATCTTCTAGGTCTTTTCCAACCTCGATAATTCTGTGATTCTGTGATTCTGTGATTCTGTGATTGTTAATTTACAATACTACCTTAGTAACTTTACCTAAATGCTCTGTACTACTACCTGCTATTTTTTTTCTGTGTATTTACCAGTGGGATACAATGTGTTCAATCTACAAAAGGCCTAAATTCGCAACCAATGCATCTTTCCTAGTTCTCCCAGAAAACTGGCATCTGTAGACTTCTTGCAGATGTCGTAACTCCTATTAGCTTTTGAGTGCCTACAATATTTTAAGACTTTATTTTCAACATTGCATGATTAAGAAGAAAGCTTGAGAAGTAAGCATAGTGGTAATAATCACATAGTAAGCATATCTTCATTCACTTTTGAGTCGGGAATATTCTGTTTACTGAACTGTATCTCAGTCTGTGGAGGTGCATCCTATTAAAACTGTTTTAATTTCTTTTATAATTATCGCAGTTTACAGGGAAAGGTCAACAAGATAAAAATAACATTCAGTACTGAGTACTTTATCTCCATGGTTCACAATGAAAGCTTTGCCTCTGGAGGTGTTACAGATTTCTGTTCCTCAACAGTCTAAAATTCAATTTATTTAGATACTGTGAGTAGATGTGAATTTAGTCTCCTTTGAACTGGAAGTTTGTTTTGTTTTTCACGTTTTGGCAACTTCTTTTTACACTAAGATGGGCATAGATTCCTAAACATATATATATGTGTGTGTGTGTGCATACACCACACACACACTTAGGTCACTCCAAAAGTAATATCTCCTCCTTATTTCTATGGAAACTACTACTTACACAAAGAATACAAGAACACTATTTGATAAAGCAAATTCTCAGCTGCAAAGCACTTTTTTTTTTTTTTTTTTTTTTTCCCAGCAAAGTAGGAGAAAGGAGAAATCATGACTACTTGGATCAAAAGCATTTATCTTAGTACTATCATTACAAACCTTTGATAACTAATCAGAAAAGACATTTTTAAATTCAGTTTGACAAACCAACCTCAGAAGAACAGAGTGCCTTTGATGTGAGTTGCTATAGATTGTGAAAACAGTTGAATCATGCCTTTCCAGCATTTGTTAATGAGTTTTGCCTTTCAAAATTCTTTCACTGAAAATATCAAAGGCCTTGTCTGGTCTTTTGTTTAGGTCCCTTTGCACCCTTTTCTACCTTTCAGTATGCCTGAAAGATCAACAGAGAAATACTTTGACAGAAAGGAAATCTGCCGTGTGGAAACAAGGGGAAGGCTGGAATTTTCATCAATGCTAGCAATCCACATCTGACCAAGGAGACTGTGTAGATGAAATCTCTCTATTCACACTGCCTTGGTTAGGTCAGTTGTTCCCTGGCAAAAGTTGAATATGACAATTTTCTGAATGGAAAGCATGAAGTCATTTCTATCTGTAAATTTGGAATGGTACTTCATGCATTTGGTAACACAGGAGTGGGATACATTAGGAATAAATACAGTTTTGTTTAAGATAAAGTGAAAAAAAGTCATAGAATAAGTGACAACAAAAGAAATGTTAACTGCTGGAATTTGAAAAGACTCTGAGAGTAACACATTTATATGAATAATATAATTATGGCAAAACTCTAGTTCCTACACAAAAAGGTAAACTTTTCTGAAAGAAAGAACCTGTATCAAGTAAATTTAATTGTAATCAAAGTTACAATTTGGGCTATGTTATCTTTGCAAGACTGAATGCAAATTCCTCCAGTTAAAAACATCGTTGACTGTATCAGACTACATGAGAGTTAAGATAAAGTAGTCTGTAAATTATTATTTTACTACAGTATAAGGTTAAGGCCCATTATTCGCTATCTTATTTATTAAAACATAAAAGCAGTGCACCCGTCATTAAATGAGAAAATGTTTTTTAGTTTATAGAATGACTTTGTGCTACACTGAGCCGGTGTATTTAGGATATTCATTTGCTTTGTTGGTTCAATCATTCTAGATCAGAATATTGGTCCATATTTTCTTTCACTGCATTCATTTATTGCAGTTTTCTAACTAAAATATTATACGGTATCACCGAATCACAGAATAGAAGGGACCTCAAGTGATCATCTAGTCCAACCCCTTGCCAAAGCAGGCTCCCTAGACCAGGTTGCACAGGTAGGCGTCCACGTGGGTCTTGAACATCTCCTGAGAAGAAGACTGTACAACCTCTCTGGGCAGCCTGTTTCAGTGCTCTGTCACCCTCACTGTGAAGAAGTTCTTATGTACATTTGTGCAGAACTTCCTATGCTTCAGTTTGTGACCATTTACCCTTGTCCTATTGCCACACACTTATGAAAAGAGTCTGGCCTCATCCCTTTGTCTCCTGCACATTAGATATTTATAAACATTGATCAGATCCTCTCTGAGTCTTCTTTTCTCGGATCCAGGTTGCTCAGCCTTTCCTCATAAGAGAGGTGCTCCATGCCTTTATCATCTTCTTGGCCCTCTGCTGGACTCTTTCCAGGAGATCCCTGTCTTCTTTGTACTGGGGAGCCCAGAAATAGACACAATATTCCAGGCGAGGCCCAATCAGGGCAGAAGAGGGGGAAAATCACTTCCCTTGACCTGCTGGCCACACTCCTTTTAACACACCCCAGGAGACCATTGGCCTTCTTTTCACCAGGGCACACTGCTGGCTCATGGCCAATCTGTTGTTCCCCAGGACACCCAGGTCCCTCTCTGCAGAGCTCCTCTCCAACAGGTCATCTCCCAACCAGTACTGATGCATGCTGTTATTCCTCCCCAGGTGCAGGACTCTACACTTGCTTTTGTTAAACCTCATCTGGTTCCTCTCCGCCCAACTCTCTAGTCCGTCCAGGTCTTGTTGAATGTCAGCAATGTCTTCTGGTGTGTCAGCCATTCCTCCCAGCTTTGTAACATCAGCAAACTTGCTGAGAGTGGACTCTATCCCCCCATCAAGGTCACTGATGAAGATGTTGAACAAGACTGGACCCAGCACCAACCCCCGAGGAACATTACCAAATACAGGCCTCCAACTGGACTCTGCACCTCCAGAAAAAAATGAAATGAAATGAAATGAAATGAAATAAAATAAAATAAAATAAGAAAAAAAAAATCTTTTGTAGATTCTGCAGCTAAGGAAGATTATTTTCAACAAGCTCTCCTCTTACTCTGAAAAGAAAAACAGTATAATTTTTAATTTTATTTTTTTTTTTAGAAGAGCTTGATTAAAAGCATCAGTTCACAAACAGAAAACATGAAATATCAGCAATTTCAAAACCATCATTAAAGAGACTGAAATGACTTCTGTGGGATTTAAGATCATGCAGAAATTTGTCTTTAGGTCAAACATTCAGAGCAAAATACATTAGGAGACAAGAGAGACAAGAGATAAGATTTTAAAAGTTTCTACAAAAAATATTCCTAAGCTGACAAGCTGCGTTTTAGTATCAGGTAATATATTCATGTCATTCATAAGATATTGATTTTAAAGTATTTCTTTGTAGTCAGTGAGAATACTGTGGTCAGAAAACATGCAGTATGAAACATACTTTTTCTTTACATGACTGTAATTATGTGTGCTAGCACAGTACTTTTCTAGTTCAAATGGATTTGCAAAACAGTAAACGGATCATCAATAACACACAAAAGCAAAGGAACTTTCAAACAACAACAACAACAACAACAACAAAACACACTGATGGAGAATATAATTGTTTCAAACTTTTTTTTTTTTATCTTGTCTTGGCATGAAATTTTGAAGCGTTACTTCAGCTCTAACCATTGCAATTACAGCATATTAATATTTGATTTATTAAAGAAAATTGAGCCAATTTCTCATTTTTTTTTCACAGAAGTAAGAAAATTATCAGTGCACTGCAATTATATGGATGACTAGAAAGAAGTCTAGATCGTTTAGTCAGTGACCTTCACAATGAACAAATCCTTCTCAATTCACTGAATTCAATCAATAATGAAATACTCAACTAAAGCTGTTCTACTGATTCCAAAGAAATTTCATTTTATCTCAATAGAAGTTACTGAAAAGTTGATCTAGTTTTAAATTAGAAAAAAATAGTTAGCAGTGGATATGACATGAGATTTTGTTGCTGAAAGTAGGAGATTTGATAGCTTCTGTAAGAGCTGCCAAAGTTCATGAAGATACTCATCAAATTATGTTAGCTTTGTAAAAAAATTATTAAGATTTAAATGTTTACATATCCTACTGTTGATGTATAAATATATGGAAATAAGAAACTGTGTACATCCATTTATATGTACACATATGAATATGATATCCATATATAACATCTATATAATTACAATGGGACTCATCTTACATTCAAAAATTTAGGCTAGGCAGTGTGAGCAGATTGCCTTCTTCTGCCATGTGTTAGGCTGGAGAGGTGGGCTGACAAAAACCTCAAGAAGTCCAATATGTAGAAGTGCTCAGGGGAAATCTTATCAATGTCTATGAACACCTGAAGGGAGCGTGCTGCAAAGGGGACAGGTTTGCATCAGTGGTGTCCAGTGCCAAGAGCCAAAGAGCACAAATTAAAACACAGAAGGGGTCAGTCTAAACATCAAGAAGCACTTTACTGTGTGAGTGACTGAACACTGGAATAGGTTGACCAGGCTGTGAAATGACCTTGAAGATCTTCAAAGGATGACTGGACATGGTCCCGGGCAACTTGTTCTAGGTATTTCTGCTTGAGCAGAGGGAGTGGATCAGATGCCTTCCATAGGCCCCTCCAACTTTAGCCATTCTGTGATTCTAAAGTTTATTGATTCTGTCTGCTTGCTCTGAACTATTCTTAACACTTGAGCTAAAACACAACATACTATGTTATGCTCATTATCTATGTAGAATTTTTTATCCATTGTAAAATTAGGAGAAAAATAAATAAATGAGTAGAAAAGACAAAGTATTGGCTATTACAAAACCTGAATGGCAGTCCTTGCAGCAAATAACTGTAATGCTAACTTTATGCTTGTTAACAATCAGCTAGTCAAAAAAAAAAATTTTTTTGCTTGTGGTTAAAAGACAAACAAATGTATGTGATGCTTTATATGCACTGTAAAGATGTAGATGCACAGCAAAGATGTAAAATATGAACACAACCTAAGCAGCTGGTAGCATGGTCATAGCTTACTGAGACAAGGCAGCCTCAGTAAGTTTGCACTCTGCAATTTAGCAATGGATTTAGCATGTGCTGTGTTTTCTAACAATCAAGGCAATACATACTAACTGCAAATGTGTCATGCTTTTATGAATTGGTTATCAGTATTCCACATCATAAAATCATGTAATGCACTGAGAGTTAAAGAGTTAATGCTCCAGTTCCGGGTACCTGTCCCAAAAGAGAAGAAGCACTACATCACTATATCAAAGCCTTTGATATAGTCTACCACAGTATTCTCCTGCAGAAGCTGGCAGCCCATGGCTTGGATGGGTACGCTCTTGGCCGGGTAAGGAGCTGGCAGGAGGGCCAGGCTCAGAGAGTGGTGGTGAATGGAGTTAAATCCAGCTGGTGACTGGTCATGAGTGGTGTTTCCCAGGGGTGGGAGCTGGGGCCTGTCCTCTTCAATATTTTTATTGATGACCCGGATGAGGGCATTGAGTGCACCCTCAGTAAGCTTGCAGACAACACAAAATTGACTGGGAGTATGGATCTGCCTGGGGGTAGCAAGGCCCTACAGAGGGATCTGGACAGACAGGAGAGCTGGGCTGAAGCCATTGGGATGAGGTTCAACAAGTCCAAATGCCGAGTCCTGCACTTCGGCTACAACAACCCCAGGCAACACTACAGGCTTGGGGCGGAGTGGCCGGAAGACTCTGTAGAGGAAATGGACCTGGGGGTATTGATTAATGCTTGGCTGAACATGAGCCGACAGTGTGCCCAGGTGGCCAAGAAAGCCAAGGGCATCCTGGCTTGCATCAGAAACAGTGTTGCCAGCAGGAGCAGGGAGGTGATTGTCCCCCTGTACTCAGCACTGGTGAGGTCACACCTCAAGTACCGTGTCCAGTTTTGGGCCCCTCACTGCAAGAAAGACATCGAGGCCCTGGAACGTGTTCAAAGAAGGGCAACAAAGCTGGTGAGGGGTCTGGAGCACAGGCCTATGAGGAGAGGCTGAAGGAGCTGGGAATGTTCAGCCTGGAGAAGGGGAGGCTCAGGGGAGACCTTATAGCTCTCTATAACTTCCTGAAGGGAGGTTGTGGTGAGCTGGGGGTCGGCCTCTTCTCTTGTGTCATTAGTGATAGGGCTAGAGGCAATGGTTTCAAGCTGCAGCAGGGGAGATTCAGGCTGGACATTAGGAAATATTACTTCTCAGAAAGGGTGGTCAGGCACTGGAATGGGCTGCCCAGGGAGGTGGTGGAGTCACCGACCCTGGGGGTGTTCAAGGAACAATTGGATGTTGAGGGACATGGTTTAGTGGGAGCTATTGGTGATTGATAGGTGAACGGTTGGACTGGATGACCTTGTAGGTCTTTTCCAACCTTAGTGATTCTATGATTCTATGATTCTATCTCTCAGAGGACTGTGCGCTGTTCTGTTACCGTTTTCCACTCAGAGGAAAAGATAAAAAACATTCATAGATCACGAGATGCCCCTTTATTCGATCTTCTGGTTCGTCTCTGTTGCAGGTGCTGTACTGCCTCAGCTTACTTAGAATAAGGCCTTTGGGTTTTGGACACTCTGATTTTATTTATGATCTTCAATTCCAATTATAATGCATTATATTGTATTATATTGTTTTATCTTGCATTCTGATATCTTACTTAGTACATTAGTTTGTTTCTCCTCAGATCGTTGCTGCTGTTTTGTTTTTAGGCCCATCTCCCTACCCTTTCCCCTTATCCCCTTTCCCGGAGCGTGGGTCTGTGGGTACCTCCACCCTGTTTGTCATGCCAGCCCGTAAACAATTGACAAAATGAATCTTCCTTTTCACTGCGAATTTTCATATTTAATTGTCCTCTTAATAAGAGTCACATATTTACTTAAATTGTACCTACTCTAGTCCTCTTTGGAGCTAACCTAGCAACATGAAAAGAAGCAGACTTTTTCAGAGGTTCCTTTTTAACAGCCTGAATGTAAAATGCCAAGTTAAATCTTTATGGAAAAACCGAGAAGACTATGATGCATATTGAATTGAAATAGACATTCACTGAGCTGTCTTGGATCATCACATAGGAAATAAGAATTTGTGTGCAGAAAAGTACAAAAGATCAGAGCAGGGCACTGAATTAGTAACAAGCCTTAATGATTCTGCTACAATAAAATGCCACAGATAGTTTACTATATGATGCATGAAAGGCAAGGAAGCAGAACTCCTGGAGGAGACTATAATCAGCCATGCAATCACATTTTGTAGGTGGGTATATGAATGCAATACATTACAAATTCTTTTGTGCCAAACATTGAACTGCTATTAAGGACTTAGTGGAATTATTAACCTATGCCTCTCTGAGGTCATTACACAATAAATATATCCCATATGTGTGACTACAAGACAATTTCGAGAACCTTTCATATGCACATGCTAATTTGGATTGGATTTTGCTATTTTCTTGAAAATGAAGGTTCAGTAAGCTAACCTTTCTGATACTCAATTTGCAATAATGCATAATAGACAGAAGGGGCATATGAAACAAAAACAACTGCTACTTGCGACAGGCTTGATTTTAATTTAAATAACACAAGACTTATTCTAGGTTTCTTTTATTATAGGACATGAAAACAAAATATTATCCTGCACATAAGGTGATATCTGAATTGGCCTGTTCCGTGTTTCTTATATAATATTAAAAAGCATAGAGCTGGAAAAATACTGCTATGAAAAAAAAATCCAATTTGTGAGAATACATTACCAAATGAATCCAATTATTGTAAAACCAGTGGAACTCAATATAACTGAATGAATATACATTATAACAAATATTTTTAAACATTATGCTTGATTTCATCAAAGCCTTTCCACAAAACACCAATTTATCTGAAAATCTAAACAATAAATTTGCATGTGTGTGAAAGGACAAAATAGTAAATATTTACATGCAGTCTTCAAAAAATTTTTACTATGCTCCATATGAATACTGGAGTAGAATTTCTATCATGCTTAAGCCATTTTAAATTCTATCTGTATAATCAAGCAACACAGTAAATCTGTTATTGTCAATTTACGATAAATTATTTCATAAAGAACAGAACCTCCTATTTTTATGTTATGGCTCTCAATTAAAAACAAAACAAAACAAAATAAAACATGAAAAGGGAATACATTTAAATATCAGTCATTAACGTAAATAGGAAAATAGAAAACAAACAACTCCAATGTTAAAAATATTTTATTAGCTTAAGAGAATCTATATTTACCATAGAATCACAGAATCATAAAATGGCCTGGGTTGAAGAGGACCTCAACCCTGCCGTGGGCAGGGTTGCCAACCACTAAACCAGACAGCCCAGAGCCACATCCAGCTCAGCCTTGAATGCCTCCAGGGATGGGGCATCCACAACCTCTCTGGACAATCCCCTCCTGTTTATATGCTCCCTTCAAGTAATGGAAGGCCACAATGAGATCTCCCTGGAGCCTTCTCTTTTCCAAACTATATAAGCCCAGTTCCTTCAACCTTTCTTCACAGGAGAGGTGCTCCAGCCCTCTGATCATCTCAGAGGCCCTGCTCTGGACCCGTTCCAAGAGCTCTGTGTCTTTCTTGGGCTGGGGGCCCCAGCCCTGGATGTGATACTCCAGATGGGCCTCAGAAGAGCTGAGTAGAGAGGGACAGTGACCTCCCTCACCCTGCTGTCTACCCAGCTGAGGATATAGTTGGCCTTCTGGGTTGCAAGCGCACACTGCTGGCTCATGTCCAGCTTCTCATCAACAGAACCCCCGAGTCCTACTCATGCCTCTTCATTTATTTTCAACTGTCCATAGAAGTGTCAATCTTCTTCATTTGAGATATCAAAAAAATAGAAGTCACAATCTGAAACAGAGTTTTCAGGTATCCTTTATAATTGATGGAGCAAAACAGGCACTTATAGGACATAATTCATGCTGTCCTAGCATAAGCGTCTGGAATAAGTAAGACATATGATAACTTAAAAGTATTATTTCTTCAGCTGATTATCACAGAATCACAGAATCACAGAATTATCAAGGTTGGAAAAGACCTAGACGATCATCTAGTCCAACCATTATCAATACTTCCCAGCTAAATCATACCCCTCAACACAACATCCAAACGTTTCTTGAACACTCCCATGGTCGGTGACTCCACCACCTCCCTGGGCAGTGCATTCCAATGCCTGACTACCCTTTCCGAGAAGTAATACTTCCTAATGTCCAGCCTGAACCTCCCCTGGCGCAGCTTGAAACCATTCCCTCTAGTTCTATCACTGATTACACGAGAGAAGAGGCCGACCCCCAGCTCACCACAACCTCCTTTCAGGAAGTTATAGAGAGCTATAAGGTCTCCCCTGAGCCTCCTCTTCTCCAGGCTGAACAATCCCAGCTCCCTCAACCGCTCCTCATAAGGCCTGTGCTCCAGACCCCTCACCAGCTTCGTAGCCCTCCTCTGAACACGTTCCAGAGCCTCAATGTCTTTCTTGCAGTGAGGGGCCCAAAACTGAACACAGTACTCGAGGTGTGGCCGCACCAATGCCGAGTACAGGGGGACAATTACCTCCCTGTTCCTGCTAGTAACACTGTTTTTGATGCAAGCCAGGAAGCCGTTGGCCTTCTTGGCCACCCGGGCACACTGTCGGCTCCTGTTCAGCTGAGCATCAATCAGTACCCCCAGGTCTGTTTCCTCAACACAGCCCTCCAGCCACTCCGCCCCAAGCCTATAGCGCTGCCTGGGGTTGTTGTGGCCAAAGTGCAGGACCCAGCATTTGGTCTTGTTGAACCTCATCCCATTGGCTTCGGCCCAGCTCACCAGCCTATCCAGATCCCTCTGTAGGGCCTCGCTACCCTCAGGCAGAGGGATCATCCAAGTCATCAATAAAGATGTTGAAGAGGACAGGCCCCAGCACCGACCCCTGGGGAACACCACTCATGACTGGTCTCCAACTGGATTTGACTCCATTTACCACCACTCTCTGGGCCCGGCCCTCCAGCCAGCTCCTTACCCAGCCAAGAGTGTACCCATCCAAGCCATGGGATGCCAGCTTTTGCAGGAGAATACTGTGGGAGACAGTGTCAAAGGCTTTGCTGAAGTCTAAGTAGACCACACCAACCGCCTTTCCTTCATCCATCAGACGGGTCACAGGATCGTAGAAGGAGATCAGATTGGTCAAGCAGGACCTGTCCTTCATGAACGCATGCAAGCTAGGTCCGATCTCCTGGTCATCCCACACCTGCCTCATGATCTCCCTCAAGACAATCCGTTCACTACACCGAGGTCAGGCTAACAGGCCTGTAGTTCCCCGGATCCTCCTTACAACCTTTCTTGTAAATGGGAGTCACATTGGCAAGCCTCCAGTCTTCCGGGACCTCACCCGTTAACAAGGAGCGCTGAAAGATAATGGAAAGCGGCTCAGAGATCACCTCCGCCAGTTCCTTCAGCACTCTTGGGTGAATCTCATCCGGACCCATGGACTTGTGGCAGTCCAGTTGGAGTAGTAATTCCCTGACTGCTTCTTCAAGAATCACAGGGGGTTCAGTCTGCTCCACAGCCAAGACTACCAAGCCAGAGCGTGGGGAGCCCTGGGAATAACTGAGATGACTTTTAAAGGCAGATGTAAAGAAGGCATTCAGAACCTCTGCCTTTTCCTTATCCTCTGTGATCACATTCCCAGCCTCGTCCAGTAAAGAATGGAGATTCCCCTTTGTCCTCCTCTTACAGTTGATGTATTTGTAAAAGAGTTTCTTGTTTGTTTTTACCCCAGCGGCCAGCTTACATTCAAACTGGGCTTTTGCCTCTCTGATTTTCCTTCTACACATCTTAACAGCCTCTTTGTAGTCATTCTGAGTTGTTCTTCCCTCCTTCCACAGGCAATAGATTCTCTTTTTCTCCCGCAACCTTAAGAACAGCTCCCTATTCATCCACACTGGTCTTCTTCCCCGCTGGCTCATTTTGCAGCTCAGGGGGATCACCTGCTCCTGTGCCTTTAAGACTTCCTTCTTCAAGAGCGACCAGCCATCTTGGACCCCTTTGTTCGCTCAGACTGAACGCCAGGCGACTGCCCCTACTAGTCTTCTGAACAAATCAAAGTCTGCCCTCCGGAAGTCTAAGGTGGCAGTTTTGCTATTCTCCCTCCAGGCTCCACCTAGAGTCGAGAACTCTACTATTTCGTGGTCACTCTGTCCAAGACAGCCCCCAACCTCCACATCTCCCACCAGACCTTCCCTGTTTGTGAACAGCAGGTCTAGCGGGACAGCTCTTCTTGTGGGCTCTCTCACCAGCTGCATTAGGAAGTTATTCTCTATGCATTCCACAAACCTCCTAGACTGAAGCTTATGAGCTTCATGTTATAAGGTGAGCTTATGAGGACGACTGACTAAAAAGATGTCTATCCAAAAGTTATGAAGTTATGTGTGACGTATCCCTCTCCCACCTCTAAATTTTGCAGTTCATATCACATTTAGATATATATATTTTGAATTGATAAGCAACAAGTAATAAGCAGTGTAGGTAAATTGCAAACAGCATCTTATACTATCAGACAAAGAGAACCTTTTACAAACCCCATGTCTCTAATTTCATTTTAGAAAATTAGATACTCAGAATTTTGCATAAGATAATTGTATTACTGGGATGTAATTTGGCCAGTTTTCTAGCTTTTGTGCACGTGGCTCCTTAATAAAAAGTGTCAGCACAATATCGTGTTACTGTTTTGCTAAGGACCACTTTAAAAAAAAAAAAAAAAAAAAAAAAAAAAAAAGTCAACCGACAACTTTTCATGTAGTAGTTTGTGCTGAACATACACACTGGAATGTCATGTCTATTTTCTTATGTATTTGATATGCATATTAAAACGAATAAGTATATATATAAGTATATATATAAGTATGTATATATATAAATGACATTTGACATGAGTGTAAGAGCCACATGATTTTAGGGTGTGCACAATGTGTCTGTACTTACTTTAAAAGGTATCCTCAAGTACACTAGGATAAACGTTATTTACTATGGTGTGTCACAGTTATTTATCCTTCTAAGAAATGTATTTTAACTGTAAAAGAATACCCTACTCACTTGCCATTTAATGCTGCTACTCCAACAGTGCTTCTGGCAATTGACATACTTGCCACAAATGTCCACTGCTGACTTTGAGGGTCCCATCTCTCAACTGTATTCAAATAGCTCCAACCATCATGGCCTCCCACTGCATAAATAGGCCCTTCAAGCACTGTAACTCCTAAAATGAAGGAGAGAGTGAGAGAACGTAAAAGTATTATTTCTCTGGAAATAATAATAATAATAAATGTTTTCCATAATAGCAATGAATAAATTTGCATACTCAAGGTGAAAATGGAAACACTGATTTGAAATTTGATTAATTTAAAGTTAACATATAGAAATAAAATTAATGCCTATGAGCATGGCTTTATGAAGGTCTTGTCAACCAATCCTAATTTCATTCTTTGAGAAAATTGTTTGCTTCATAGAATTATCTGTCAATGATGTAAGCATCTTAAGATTCCTGTAAACTTTTTTACCTGTGGCATGTAACATTCTGATCATTAATTAGCTTTTAGAATATAAGCAAATCACATGATGTATAGATTATAGGCTGGTTATCTGGTAGATCTCAAGTAATTGTCAGCCAAAGAGATATCTATTTAATGGTATTTTCTTATTTTCTTCTGGTGTTCCACGGAGGAGAGAAAGATGTCTGACACTTTCAGGTTTTTTTTTTGTTTTTGTTTTTTTTTTTTTTTTTTTTTTCCCACTAGCAAAAGTTTTGTGGACTGGCATAGAATCAAGGAAAACAAAAAACAAACAAAAAAAACACAACATTATCAAAGACTGGACAAAGTGACTTATAGTGAGGAACTTAAGAAAAGAAGTGATAAATGACAACAGAGAATGAGTGTCTTCAGAGGAAAATAATGTTGGATATGCAAGGGTTCTTTATCCAGCAAAGAAGGGTCAGAGATGATCCCAAATAAGTGTAATTCTGGAAATCTCAGACTAAATCCAAACCTACCCATTAGTCAATGTCTTGTTGAATGTGACTGCACGTGACCCATTGATCTAGCCTATCCAGAACCCTCTGCAAAACCTTCTTATGCTTAAACAGATCAACAGTCCTGACTAACTTGTTATCATCTGCAAACATAATTCAAGCCTCTCAATCAGAACACTGATAAAAATGTTAAACAAAATTGGCCCTATGACTGAGACCTGCAGGATGCCACTGGTGACTGGCTTCCAACTGCATTGAACTGCGTTCACCATAAGTATTTGAGCCTGGCCATTCAGCCTGTTCTTGATCAAGTGAAGCCACAAAAAGCCAGTTTTTCCAGAATACTGGGGGAGATGGTGTCAAACACTACTAAAATCCAGGTATACAACATCCAGCCGTTCCATCCTCTAAGTGGATTACCTTGTCATAGAAGGAAATCAGGTTAGCCAGGCCAGACCTGCCCATGCTGGCTGCTTCTGCTCATTCAGTTTTATGAATGATAAACTGATTTTTACACAGTTTTATGAATGTATAACCTGACGGTTATACATATTCCCAAATGCTGGACAGTGAAATTTATGTCATCCAAAAAATATTTGCTACAATTTATTATTATGATGCCACTCCAAAACTATATGTGAAATAGTGTTCACTGACTTCTACATGATGAGAACTTTGCTGGGTTTGTAAAATGCATGTAAAGCCCTGTGAGAGGCATAATTCCTTCAGATTTCCTTCTCAATGTCTATAACTTTGCATTTTTCACTTGCTCTTATGTAATCAATTCAACTGGTTTTTTTTTATTTCATCAAAGAATTCTTTTAATTCACTCGATCTTACTGAATAACTTCTACCTATTTTTCTGTCATTATGTTCAATTTTATTTCCCTGTAAGCTAATTTTACACTGAGAGAGGGTGATGTTGTAGTTAGAAAATGGACAAAATAAAAATGCTATTTTAATGTGAGATCCATGTCCTGCTTCTCTGCCAAAAAAGTGTGAATATAGTTAATGCAACGGAAAAATCCGAAAGTTTGTTTTCCTTGGGAAACTTTATGTGATGCAATAAGAGATTGTCTATTTGGTTTTCCCAGTATTCATTGCATCTATAATAGGAGAAATTACTTGCAAAACTATAGAAAAATCATTCCTTTCACACAGAATAAAGAAAAGAAAGCTTCTGTACAAAATCTTCACTGCTTTTGTTTTATAGCATGTATGAACTTGCTATGAGTTTCCACATTTTAAGTCTCTTCTTTACGGAACAGCAAAAGCAGTGGCATCCACGTTTGCTCCTTAACAACTGATCTGTTCCAGCTTACTGTATTTAAAAAATTAGACAAATAGATTCTGCAAGGTCAAATTTCATTCTGTTTTGGTATAGTTATGTCTCTGCTATCTGTGAGGACAAATAATCACTTTGGAATACATAAATGCAATTTATTCATGTTCAAAGTACAGCTCACTAATACGCAAATAAAAAATAACAAAAGTGCAACATAAAAGTATCATTATGTCTATCTTCAATGGCTTGTGTACTTTTACATTTTGCTTTTATATCTGAAGATATTTGGAAATAAATATAGATAAATATATAGATAAATATAGATAAATATAAATAAATATATGGAAATATAGAAGCCTGGAGTCACAGCTGGTAGCGACTTACTCAAATGGAACATCCATGAAAATTAATGGATGCAGATGTGTGCGTAAAGAATGTAAACCATATGGAGAGACTCATAAAGAATAACACATGAAACAGCAAAAATCTAGAAAAGTTTATCAGCTTGCTTATTTATTTATTTATTTATTTATTTATTTCCAAGAAGTAATCATAATGTAAGTATCTGCATAAAGAAATGTCATGATTTAGAGTCTTATTACTACAAGTGTAAGATCTGGAAAGAGCAATCTGTTAAATTCAGGATAAGGACAATATTCCAAATTTTATCCAAAGAAGACAAGGGAATATTGGAATTGTGAAATCGGGAATGTGCTGGTTTCTCTGTTGCTTGAAGTTTTTGTATCTACACTGATATTTCAGGAAGACATTGAAAATCCATGTGAAGTCACATCCTCAAGGTAGAAATGACTGCATGAAATTCAGCAGTGCTCTTGCAAAAAATGCCACCTACATGATCCCAGAAGTAGCTACAGGCCATACAATCTGTGATTCAGTATAAACTTGCTAAATTTGGGCATTAAGTACCACAGTCCAACTGTGGTATAGACTGTCACATTATGGGGTGAACAAAATTTGAGATATAA
Source organism: Alectoris magna (assembly GCA_030625065.1). Classification (NCBI taxonomy): domain Eukaryota; kingdom Metazoa; phylum Chordata; class Aves; order Galliformes; family Phasianidae; genus Alectoris; species Alectoris magna. The sequence continues at coordinate 38,886,639 of CM060560.1, forward strand.
CAAATAATTTAATATATAATGACATAGAGACCGAGATACTTTGCAGGACAAGTATCTCTATGCAGGAGAAAAAAATAAAACCAACCAAACAAACAAACAACAACAACAAAACAAACAACAACAACAAAAAAAAAACACCACACACAAAAAACCTAGACCTCTGTAGTACATCTAATTGCATAATATTCTTCTTTCTTGTTCTTCAATAACAAATCCAGTGTTTCTCTACTACCATTCACACATTCACTCTTTTTTCTACTCCAGTGGGCATATAAACTAATAGCTCTCCTTATCTTCTATTCATTGTACATCTATTGCTTAACACAGATTAAAAAGCAGAGGCAATTTGGTGCAGGGGACACAAAATGTCACCAACTCATTACTATTCAAGTATATCAGACAACTTCTGGTGATTTTGCCTGTCAAATAAGAACAGATTAGCTGAAATTTCTTTTTTGATCATCCGTATATCTTTCCAGAGAATTAAAGCAGAGGTTGTATATTGGAGCAAATCAAGTAGTTTCTTCTGCAGAAAATAAACAAACAAACAAACAAATAAATAAATAGAATGAATGAATGAACAGTTTACTCCAGAAATAACTCTTTAATATCTTTCAATAGGACTATTCCAGATCTATTCTGCAGGCTTCCAAAGACAGTTCTGATAGGTCTATCATCTTCACATCACACACCATAATTTACAGAAGTTACCTTTAATGCAATGTCATAAAATCCTTCTCTGCTAATCTGTGGCAATTCCTCAATATTATTTCAATTTCTGTGAGTTATCATAACTTTCAATGTCTTCTCTTTTTCTCTGTTCTATTTTGTATTAATAAGAACAGTTGCTGTACAAGAACTGAGATCTATGCCAGAGCTTTACTACTAGCTTTACTAAATACTGCCTATTTGGTGGATGAAGGGAAAGCAGATAAATGAACGGACTGATACTATACTGGGTTATGAAATGGCTCAACAGGGAAGCTGCAAAGGTGTAGTGAATGGGGCTACATCTGGCTAGCAGATAGTTACTAGTGGTGCTCTCCAGAGCTCAATCTTGGGACCAGCTCTGTTCAATACTTCCATTAATGATCTGGATGTAGGAGCAAAATGCATCCTCTATGTGTTTAGCGATGATACTAAACTGGGAGCTACTACTGACTCCCTCGCAGGATAAGAAGCCTTGCAGAGAGATCTCATAGGTTGGATTATTCAGCAATCAGCAATGGCATGAAGTTCAATAAAGGAAAATCCTGGGTTCTGCATCTGGAATGGAATTGTGCCAGACAAAGGTACAGACCAGAAGGTGAGTGGCTAGAGTGTAGCTTAGCAGAAAAGGATCTGGAGGTGCTGGTCAAAAGTAGGCTTAACGTGAGCCAGTAGCCAGAATGGGCAGCTAAAACTGCAAACTACATTTTGGGATGCATTAAGCACAGCATAGGCAGTCAAACAAAATAGGTGAGTCTAGTTTTGGTGTGACCTCACCTTGAGTGCTCTGTACAGTTCTGGTCTCCACAGTATAGAAGGTATGTTAAGATACTTGAAAGTGTGCAAGGAAGGGCAACAAAATTGTTAAAAAGACTGGAAAGCAATGTCCTATGAGGAGAGGCTGAGGACACTTTGGTTGTCTCGTCTAGAAAATGAAGAAAGCTATGAGGTGGCCTCATTGCTCTGTACAACTTCCTTAGGATGGGAAATGGAGACGGAGGTGCCCATCACTTATCCCCGTTAACTGATGACCCACATGATTCCCATGTGGGAATGGCACTAAGCTGCACCATGGTGGGGAGGGTTCAAACTGGATGCTATTAAAAATGTATTTACTGTGAGGGTGGTCAAACACTGGAACAAGCTTCCTGGAGAGGTGATTGATGCCCCATGCCTGTCAGTATTCAAGAAGCATTTGGATAGTGTTCTCACTAATATGTTTTCACTTTTGGTTAGCTTGGATCAGGCTGTTGGACTAAATGGTCTCTGAAGGTCCCTTACAACCGAACTGTTCTTTTCTATTCACTTCTGTACTAAAATTTCCACGATGAAGCGTCCATGATAAAGTTTCCATGGTAAATGCAAACAGCTACAAGGAACGTCTACATCAAAATCTTAACAGATGTGTTCTACAAAGTTTACAAAGCAAAATATATTACAGTACAATTAGTGAAATAAGTCTATACTCTTTTCCAAATGTTCCAGGTCATTTGCTTCAACAGAAAAACACTAAATGCATTTTAAACAGTCTGTAGTGAAATGTCAGTTCCACACTTAGCATACTGGAGAGTTCCTTCTCCTTAAAGAACAAATGTACTCAACTCTTTTTTTCTTTCTTTCTTTCTTTTATTTTTTTTTTTCAGTACAGCTAATTTCTGCAGTCTCTTTAGACAAGATTTTCCATCTTTTTTATACCCAACATACTGAACAATGTATTAGGAAATCAGCATTCATCTTGACTTCCACATCCTACACAGAAGATATGTCAGAGTATGTGATTTTCCTGTTTTTCATATTCTATGTCCACTAAAAATAAAAGTTCATTCAGGTTTCACGCAGAATGTAGAGAATATTTTATTTAGAGTGTATTATATGGAGATATAACTGATTCTAAATCTAACTGATTATAATTGGGGAAAAAAAAAAAAAAATCCAGCTGAAAGCTGAAGTCTTATTGTTACTAAGAAACATGTGTGCAAGACTTATATTATCACCTCTGTCATGACTGCTAGGAGAAGAGGAAGGGCACACGGCCCTCGTGGCTCCCCTTCCAACTTTGCATCTTCAATAGTTTGATAAAACTAGTTTCAGGTACTTGGACTTAACATTCCATAGTATATTAGTGTTCTACTATAGTTTTTCAAGAAAATCAATCATAAATCCCAAAATGGAGACTTTTATCATAAGAGAAATACATTAAAAGTAGTCATGGATATTATTTACCTCAATAGATAAATTGGTGAAATCAGATGATACATGTTTTCTAATTCTAGAATAAATAAGTTTGGCATTGAGAGTTATCCTATCTGTCTTACAGCAAATCATTTTCATGAGATTCTGAATGGTTTAGCTTTTCTGGTTTGCATTCAATTACTAGAAATCCAAGAATGGAAACTGGACTGAGGACTTCTTTAAGAAAAGTAAACATTTCATTAATATATTCAGCCAATGAAATGGAACAAAACATAAATATTCTTCTAAATGACAGGACTGATTTGTATAGAGACTGTTGAAGTGAAGAGGAAGAAAAACAACATTAAAACAGAGGCACCAGTTTCAAAATGAAGAAATTGCATGAGTTCTACAGAGAGAGATCAGCAAGATGCTTGTGTAAGTTTCAGAGAAAATAAATAAAACTTTTATAAATTTATTAGAAAGCATCTTCCCATCTAATAGCTGATGTTGCAATAGCAGAAACTTCCGGTTGCATTTTTTTTCTCGCAAATTTTAATCGGGTTTGTTAAATACAGTAGAAAAAAAAAATCCTACGGTTTCCCTGAAAATGATGAAAAGTTTAATAATTCACTTTTTATTTTATTTTTTTTTTTATTTTTATGTTTTTTAGTAACAGAATTCAGTACCTATTAATCACTATTTCCTGTACTGGTGGTGAGACACTGGAACAGGTTGCCCAGAGAGGTTGTGAATGCCCCCCCCCTCCCTGAAAGCATTCAAGGCCAGGCTGGATGGGGTTTTGAGCAACCTGGTCTAGAGGGAGGTGTCCCTGCCTACAGCAGGAGAGCTAGAACTAGATGATCTTAAAGGTCCCTTCCAACCCAAAACGTTCTAAGATTCTTTTATTATGATTCTATTAAAGATGCTTTTTTTTGGAGGTAGAGGGAGGAATATCTTGGTTAGATAATGTCCGAGCTATTTGTGTTTCAACATATTGGTATTTGAAATTGGCAGATTTCTGAACTAGAGAAATATTTGAAAATAAAGAAAGATAATTAGGTTAAATACCATGTTACTATGTACTTGGAAGCATACACATATATTAATCTACAAAATAATTCAGCTGACAATTAGACTTAGATATTTATGAAAGGAAACAGTTTTATATTTTAGGTAAATGAGATCTAGAAATTAATATTGTCTGGTGTACAATGGCATGCACTTTCCATTCAGTTGCTTTCACAAAGCTATGTAGCAAAATATCTATTAAGTCTAATCAGGTGCTGAGATCTGTACAGATTCAATTATTTATAGTTGAAGCTTGTAATGGGATTTGGTTTTCAGTCATGTTATAAAATAATGGACCACGGCCTATCATATTTCTAGCTTTTCCTCTCCATATCTGCATGATAAACTCAAAACCTGAGAAATTTTTAAAAGTGTCAGTTTTTACAGAATAGCAGGAAATGTAGTTTCATTCAGCTACTTATTTCTGGATATCAGATGGCAAAGAAAAAAATAATGTATGGTGTAACTGTACTGTGTTTTCTGCATTTGTATTTTTCTAGAGAGAGAATTTTATCTGAGAAAGGTAAACTTGTAACCAACATCTATTCTTTTGTTTTATTTTAATTAAGCAAAGTACCTTTTAAGGGGAGGACAGACATATATTGTATTATTACAAGGTGGTAAATAAATTGCTGATTTGTTAACCAAGTATTAAACTTGATTAAGTAATACATATAATTTAATCTACCATTTCATGCTCTGCATTTATTTAGTTTCTAGTTAGATATAAATTATCATTTTTCACCCAAACCCATAGAAACATAGATACCGCTATACTAATTCCAGCCAGCATTACTGCTTTTCTGGATTCTATTATTGCCCTTTAAACCACTTTTCTTCCATAATACTGGTCCCAATATTAAAAAAAAAATAATAATAATTAAAAAAAAAAAAAAAAAAAAAGGTAAAGTCTAACTTTATCTTATCTATTTTATCTTATACACTAGATAATTAAATGAGAAATTTTATTTTTGCAACCATAATTTTAACTGAGTTTGAAATACCATCATAGTTCTTCAGATACTGCACATAGGACAGCCTTAGTTAAAACTTGGAATTTAGGATGTGCTGAACTAGAAAATTAGACCTGACCTACCTTCCTCGGTGAATATTTAGTGACATATTGTAGAAAATATCTGTCCCTATATATATTCAGAGGCTGGTATCAAAGCTTATTGAAAGAGTTATGAAAATACCCTTGTGCTCTAGGGCCCAACAATATTACGCTGTCATGTTTATATAATACAAATTTATAGAAGTAAAGATCTGTCTGCAACTTCTTTATTTACATTTAGTATTGTAGATGAGATACCGGATTCTCAACTCTGCTACAGTATTATCCAGAGAACTCAACTTAGAAATTATTAGAAGTGTTGCCATTATGATTTGTAGCTCTTTAGTGAATTGGGTGACAATGCATGGGTGCAAAGTATAATGACAAAGTATTTTATAATCCAGAAAATAAATAAATAAATAAATAAACCATATTTCTGTATGCTCCTCATCACTGGGAGAAAAAGTCCGAAGCAAAATCTAATATACATGCAAATCTAATATACATGCAAATCATTATTGTGAAGAAAATACTTTAAATGCTCAGGTCTCCTGTCAAGAAAGCTGGAATTACATATTTCCCTTGATATTTCGACATTAAGGATAACAATAATTTAATGACATAGAGGTACGCATTTCTATTTTATAATGCATAAAAGAATGATTCTCAAACTAACCTTTAGCTAGCTGCTTCTTGAATGGCAAATAATATAGCTATGTCAGAGCATTGTAGTAATCAAGTCTGTTGCAAAAATATTCCTCTCTATTTAATGCTTAGGAAGTTATTGTTACTTCTGAGGATTCAAGTTCTTTTATTTTAACTTGGTACATTTTATTTTCTATCTGCGACTTTGCACAATTTCAGCATATCAGCACACAGTGAGCAAGATTACACATATTGATCATAGTACTGCTTTGTGAGATGCAAATGTACCTGAAGAGATTTACCAGTGCAAAAAAGTGAGGTGCTTCCAACAAGATACTGACTCAAAGATCTTTTTGGGTGATATATGGCATGAGTCTTTGTTTGAGTTATTTCATTTTAATTCAAGTCATACAGTTTAAAATGAATCCTAGTGAATAATCTTTTTTTGAAACAGTTTCTTCTTGTTACATAAATAACAAAGCACTGGACATTTTCTTTACACTCATGAAGCACATCTTTTATAGATGAATGTGTTCTTCCCAACTGAAAGCATTAAGTGTTTATGACTGCCAATTTGTAAAGGTCTAAAAGTACCTTAGGCTCCTTTCATGAAAGAGATATACTGTAGATTTGACATGTATCAGATTCACAGCTCTGTTGATTTAAGCTTGATTTGAACAGATGTTGTGGTCACTTTTTCAGAGTACCTAAAAATCCAGCAACTGTGTTGTATAAATCTGGAAATATTGAATGTCATTGCCTAAAGCAGTAGGACTTGGTCAGTAGCATACACATATGGTTGTATGAGGGTTGCAGTATTTTCAGCTTGATAAATGGGGTTGAATGATTAAAAATAAACAAATACATGTCTGTGAAATGAGCAATCGATGATTATCAGTATATTCTACAAAGTAAGATCTAGAAGTTTCCTTTATCCAGCATTCTTGCTTTTGTCAGTATAGCAAATATTCTGAAAAGAAGAGAAAAGAAAAACGCAAAAAAACCCCACTTTTCATGATTTTTAAAAATTGTTAATAGTTGGTGTGCTTTTTAGACAGTTGATAATAAATAATTACAATTTTAGCATACCAACAGGGTACGGTGACATCATTTTGTTGCCTTTAATGCTAATATAATTCTCTGCATTTTACCGACATTGTTTTCTTCTTGACTTTCATCTCTCACCTGCTGCCCATCAGGACACTGGAGGTTCATATCTGCCTCTGTGTCTATAACGAAATCTCTAATTTTCATTCAGCTGTCTACTGATCTCTGTGTTTTGTTTTCTCCTCATAATGGTTTGTTCCATATACACACAGCATACTGAAAAGTTGGAATTATTTTGATGTAAAACTTCTTCTTTTTTTTTTTTAATAACATACTTTTTTTTTTTCTGTTAATGAAATAAGTGAATTTGCTATTTTTATTTCATTCTTCTGTAGCCCAGTAATTGCAGTATATAGAAAGAAGATACAAACCTCCAAGCTAGCAAAGAAAGAAGAAATGAGATCCCTTTATTCTCAACAGTTTTATGTTTCACAGTTAACACAGGTGTAACTGCTAAGGCTGTATCTAGCTTTTATTTATATTCCTAATCTACTTTAAAGCTTTTTCCTTTGCCTTGAATGCCTTTTTGTATAAACTGAACAAACACGTATTTACTGGTACTTCAGAACCATCTAAAATAACATCATTGCCACAGCAGGTTTTTTTCAAATAGAAGATGAAAGTTAAACTCTGACTCACTTGAAGATAACCCTAAATTTAGGTTTAAAGGCTGGTGCCATACATCTTTATATTTCCAGTGCTGAACAGCAATAATTGCTTGCTAAACATTTTATGAAAATGCTAAACCTGTAGACAGTCTGTCTAAATGCCTATCATACATTGCTACATTCTGACATTCGTGTTTCTCTGATCTGATATTGTCACTGAATTCTTTAAGCTGTGTTTTCCTTGGTAAACTGTTCAAGATATGTATGATAACAACACTCACTCTTCAGCAGCTAGGTTTCTAAGCAAAGTTTATTTCCCATAAAATGAAGTAAGGTGATTACTCTCCATATTCATTTGATAAGCTGCATCTTTAATCTGCATGATTTCTGCTATAATCATAATCACCTGTTTCAGTGTGAATCAGATGTTGCCTTGCTGCTATGGATCCATCAAGGTGTCTTGTATCTGAAACTTTTTTCTGATATTTGCACTCAAGGCACATTTTAAAAATCTGTTTACATTTTACACAATTATTATTTTCAGAACACTGAGATTTGGGGGGAGAAAAAACGTTAAGATATTAACTTCTGGAAAACATTCTACCTATTAGTTAACACCTCTTAATAATTTATCCTCCTATTTGTTGCCTTCTTGTCATTTTGCGAAGTGAGTGAATGAACTACGATTGCTAGCAACAACGTTACCTTACAGTCAATCAAAAATTAATGAACAAATAGCAACAGGTTTAATCTAACCCAACAAGGAGTTCATGGACATGTTGAAAATTATGAAAAGATCTTTCAATTAATCAACAGCAATCACACATAAATGGCAAACATGAGAGATGACAGACCATTACTGAAATAAATGAACTGTGGAGCCAAGTCAAGATGTTCTCTGACACAATAAGTACGTTCCAATATAAAAGTGTTTTTTATTTATAAGTATATCAAAAGAAATATAAAATAAGAAAGCATGTTAGTAGATCTGCAATCAATTTCCAGTAGAGATAGAGCTGATGTGGGCCTTCCTTAATAAATGGATTAATGAATGAATAAATTAATACATACATACATACATACAAAAATGAGGTTTAGGGAACAGATTTTTAATTCACAAAGTCTCCTCAGTGATCGGAAGAATCTGTAGAGAAGGTCCTGGGGGTCCCAATGGATGAAAAACCATCAATGGATGATCTTTCAAGATCCCTTCCAATCCCTGATATTCTATGATTCTGTGATTGTATATATTGCATCTGCTGTGAACGTATGGAAAGAAGCCACAGCTTTTCTAGATGCACACAAATAAATGACTTTTTTCTACAAAGTGTTTCATTTTACTTTGCAGTGAAGTTGAGAATATTTCATAACTTACAAGGTGAAAAGTGCTACTAGTTCTGCCTTATGGACCAAAGCATTGACATGAATTGGAATGTCCAGAGGGAAAACACAGAAAACAACTAAAATGTTTAGACAAATTAAACATACATATGCATATATATATATATATATATGCATATATACATAAATGCACAGACATACATCATGATATATATGATATATATCTACACATATATGTTATGTATATGTACACGTATATATAATTTTCCATATATATTTTGATTTGCTTTTATGAATGTACAAAATTATTTGTTATGCATTTATATTACTACTATTATTTGTAGATCAAAATGAAGGTAATAATGTCTTTTATTTTAGTCAAAACTGAGTCTGAACTTTACCTGACTGATTTTGTTTTCTTTTCTATATATTTGTTAATATATATTTACTATATATATTAACAGTTTTTCGGCAGATGCTTCCACTTCTCCACACTAACAGTTTTCACTTCTACTATTTACAAATTACAGAGCTATCTGTATTTTCTTCCCAGCACATCCTCTTCTTTTCTTCCCTTTGATTATTGTGTTGGATATTAGAGCAGTAAGCGTGGAAATGGAAGATTATGCTGTGTCTAAGAAGCAATAAGGGCCATTCTCTTTCATTGTTTTGTAGACTTCATGCCAAATCATAATGGCATTTTATAGTTTTATCATCAGCAAAGATATTCTGAGCTTTTTATCCAACAGTTCTCTAACTTACAATATTTTCTTTCCACCTCTGCTTCCTGAACCTACTCTCTTAAGATTCATTCTCGCACACACTAGTTTCATGACAATCAGAGAGACAAGTAATCACTCATGTAACTTCAATAAACTTTAGGTACTTAAAAGCACATTTACTTTACATTTATTTAGCTGGTTCAAAACAATGGGTTGAAGCCATAACCTACTACACAAATAGAGACTGAAATTCTTTATGTCCTTCAGGGTCATCTGGATGGAGTGAACTACACCTTAAGCTACATGTTATAAAAAGAAATCCAAAGCCTTCTCATCAGCAATAAAGGGAAGGAATTTTTATAGCATCTTCACTCAGATGATTCCTGCTGGCAAAATTCTCTCTTCCAAGAATGAAAGAAGAATAATATGATCCCATAACCTTCTTCCAATCTAAGCTGAACGGAAGTTTATTAGCTACTACTGTGTGCCATTGTCTTTCTTCCCATTCAGACCAACTTGAAAATACACATTTATTTATGAACTGTGAAATCTGTATATTTACAAAGCCAAAACATGAAGTGTATGCCTAGAAGCCTAAATCCAGCCCACAACAGAAACTTAGACACTTTTTAAATAGTTAATGGAAAGCACAAGCCTGTTTAGGACACTTCCCTGAAAAAGATGGGTAGCCTAATTTTCTCACAGAAGCATTTATATTGTTTGTTTTGGAACGATAAGCTCAGTGTCATTTGTTTGTTCAGCTCCTTCTTCTTCTTCTTCTTTTTTTTCTTTTTTTTTTAATTCTAACCACGGTTTCTTTCTTTTTTCGTTTTTGTTTTTGTTTCTGTATATAAAGTTTACATTCAGCCTGCCACTATTTCTTCCTTCCCTCTTCTTCCTCTGTGCAGCTTCTTCCTTCTTTTCCTTTTTATTCTCAGAATTGACCATTCGAAATATATTTTTACATTCCCTCTCTCCCTTTTTGTTCTTTCAGTTACTTTCTACTGCAGCTATGAAAGTTTTAATTTGGTCTTTATTTTTCTGTTACAAATTTTCATTCATTGTTTTCTAGCTTCACATTACTCTTTTTTATTCCAAAATGTTTTATGCCATACTTGATATTAGATATTAGTATCAACAATACTAGAATTAGCTATTAGTTGCAGCACATTTCCTGCTGCTGTTGAGACAAAAAAAATAAAAATTAAAAAAAAAAAATCAGAAAAATGAAACCTGAACTAAATATATAAATATAAAATATAAATATAATAAATATAAATAAATATAAATTTTATAAAAATATATTTATTTATAAAAATATAAATAAATATAAAATGAACTATAAAATAATTGACAGTAAAATCATGGACAAAAAAAAAAAAAGTGTCAAAGTCGGAACAAAATTTGTGTAGGTAGTGCTTTAACTTTAACTCCATATTTGTACTGCATCACCTAAGTCTGTTGTCTTCATTGAAGTTCTATTAATTTAAACTTTGTATCATTACATATCATATGAAAACACCATTTCACCGTGTAGTACTATTGAGAAGTTAAAATCATGTCAGTATATCAAAAGTCTGTGCACGAATATGTATCGGCAAATTTTATTCTAAGCTGCGACTCATTTCATTTTAGAGAAGATATTTAAAATATATACCACACTTTGTAGTTTAGAAATGTCTTTTTTTTTTTTTTTTCCCTACAATGAAAATAAATAAATATAACTAGCTTAGATGTAGTAACTAGCTTATATTATAGTATATATAACTAGCTTAGATGAAGTAAACCTAAATTAAAGACAAGGATTCAGTTTTTATTTGCATTTTGGATTCTGAAAATCAAGAAAACAAATGGAAATGAGAGTTAAGATATCACATTCAGCTTCTATGTGATTACTATAAGCAATTTAGGAATAAGTAGGAAGGAAAGATAAGAGAACAGGAATACAACATATCTTGATTAGTGCTGATAGTGGTATGAATGATCCTTGAAAAGCTTAAGGGAACACATGCTCTACCAGTCATGATTAAACTATTGCTACAAATACTTTGTAAAGTGAATTACTGACATAATGCGTATATTCTTGAGCACATTTCCTATTAAGTTGTGTAAGTGAAAACATATAATACTTTGAAATGAAGTAAAGTTTTGATTATTTGACAAATAAATGTTATCAAATGCTGTGAAAACAAACCTGAATATTCTCACCAATCTGTTAAAGTTTCAGTTTCTTTCCCTGTCTTGTCTTTTCTTATTTTAAGTATTCATACATCATTAAATAATAAAAAGTGTCTTAATGTTCTTTATACTCTTAGTGATCTAACAAGCACAATGTAAATCTTTATTAATATTGATGAATGAGATATGATAGCTATTAAAATATAATTTTTTCATTATCATTTACTTATCTGAAAAAATGTGTTAGATTTTTGAAACGTTTTTTTTTCCTTACCTAAACCATGCCTGTGTGTTGACATTGGTGGTAACACAGTCCAAGCCTTTGTCTTTGGATTGTAACATTCAACAGTGTTCAATGTTTTTAAACCATCACGGCCTCCAATGACAAACAGCTTGTCATCGATTACAGCAACACCAAACTGAAGCCTCCTGCCATTCATCACTCCAGCCTGGATCCATATATTTGTTCTGAGATCATACTTTTCAATAGTTGTAGCACCTGATGAGACACAATAATAGGATAACATATATAAGGTGGACTACCTTTTTTGGCTATTACAATTTTTGTTATGAAAGTGAAAAAACAACGAAATCATCACTATAGCATCAAAATATTGTAAGCTGAATAACAGTATGCTTTACCCTTATGATATTCTACATTTCAGCAGCATAACTATCTGAGATAACTGATTTTGTTACATAGTAGATTTTAGCAAAATATTTACAGAACATTTTCTTCTGAACTTAGTCATTTGATTTACAGGTTCACAGGTGAGTTCAAAAGATATACATAAAATAACTTATCAGTTAATCACAAAGTGACTTTTAACATTAAATATTAGATACAAAATGAAGTTTATTAACAAAACCAGAGAGATAAAAGAGCTTGTATAGATCTCAGAAAGTGAATAATTAATACATCCTATTATCTGAATATGATTATGAGAATCACAGAATCATGGACTGGCTTAGAATGGAAGGAAAATCAAATATCACCCAGTTCCAACCCAATGCCATGGGCAGAGTTGCCAACCACCAATGGGCAGAGTTGCCAACCACCAGATCAGGCTGCCCAGGTCCCCATGCAACCTGGCCTTGAACACCATCAGGAACAGGGCACCCACAGCTTCTCTGGACAGCTTGTTCTACTGTCTCACCAGTCTCTGAGTAAGGAATTTCCTCCTAACCTAATTCTCCCTTATTTTAGGAAAATGCATAGCTAATAGTGGTGACTGTGTTGAAAACTAGTGTTTTGTAGCTGAGAATTTGATCTATCTAATACCATTACTATGTTCTTTGCATTCATTGTAGTCTCTATGGAAATAAATTGGACACATTATTTTTGGAGCAAATTATGTGCAATTCAACCAGATATATTAAATCCCTCTCTGGTTTTATGATACCATAAGTTATATGAACCAATTTTTACATTTGATTAATAGATACAGGTTTATTTATCTATTTGCCTCTAATTTAAAATTGATTTCTGCAAATGTATTAATCTTTGGTTTTGAAGGAGAAAAAATGCACACTTTTTGTACAGTGCTGCAGGGTATACTATAGTGAGACATTAATATAGCTATTTTATAATGTTTTAAGTTTTTGTATGCTGAATGTATTAATGTTAAATCTGGAACTGTAACAAATGGATGCTATAATATGGTCTACCTTAATGCTAAAGATTGCCATTTTAAAGATTTGTCATTCTGATTTCACAAAGTATTACTAATACAACAAATACAACCTTTGATTTATGTTCAGCTATGTATTTTATTATATTGGTTAAGTCTGAGTTTGGCACAATGCATTATTAAGCTCCATATTGAACTCCTAATCCGGAAGGGTTCCTAGATATGTGAACTTAGTTTATCCAGTACGACATTTTGCCTATCTGGGGAAAAAATGAAAAAATAAAATCTATCAAAACCTATTTCACCTATTCATGAAAAATACACATAACCATGAACTAAAACCTTAACAATTCCTGATATATTTTTTCACTTGGAGCAGATCTTAAAAAATAGTACTCTAAAACTTAAAAACGGAGGAAAGCCTACCCCATACATCTGTCATTACTACTGTTTTGCAGCTACTTTCTTAAACTTAATAGGGCACAAGAACACAAGATGAATAGTTTTAGTAAGTACTAAGCCATTCCCCATTGAAGTCATGAGATTACACTTGGTTTAAAAACAGAGAGTTGTGTCAGATTAGATATTCGTCATTGAAAAAATGTCTTGTTCTAGTGGTGTTCTAATCTAAATTGTTTTGGTTTCTATGACTCTGAAGATGTAATATTTAGCTCAAAAAAATCCTCCAACAGGAAGGTGGTGAAACCACTGAAAGATACAGTCAGTGGAGATTTTAGGATGTCTTTAACTGGAGATTATTGACAAGAAGCACATTTGAATATACTAAACTACAACAAAGGGGATCCGACTACATGAATTTACTCTTCCAGCCCTAAAGCCATTCATTAACTTTACCCTTGATAGAAGCAGTAAGAATTACACTGTTCACATTTTGAACCTAGTTCTTTTTATAATGTTTACACTGTCCTTCATTGCAACACTAACTGAGAAATACTGGAACTGCTCAGTCAAATAATAGAACTGCCTTCTACTTTTACCTAGGAAGAAAAGTGGTTACTATTTCTGACAAAGTCACGAATTCAAGGACATGTTATTGTTTGATCATGAAAGTAAATGGATTTTCTGCACCTGGGAAAAAAGAAGAGACAAAACTTTGATTAAGTCCTTTAGATCTAATATATTTCAAAAGTGCTTAAATGCTGCGTCCTCTGGATATATAAAATCAATAACACATTGGAATATTGATATTTCATTCATCACATATTTTATGATTTCCTTATACTTCAAAAGGAAAGCATTGTTACACTGCTAAATGTTAACATCACAAAAATGCTAAGCACTACAGAGTGCTACTTGACCAAAACAAAAGCAGAAGCTCAAGAGAACTTACAGATCTTGTCTTCTAAGTGAATGACAATGGAATGGTCATTTAGCTGACTATGAAAATCTTACTTTAAAGACTTTTCATCAAAGATTTCCAGTGTTGGGGATCATAGTGGATGCCAAGTTGAACATGACTCAGCATGAGCTCTTGATGCAAAAAAGGCCAATGGTCTTCTTGCCTACACTAGGTTGCCAGCAAGTCAGAATAGATCATCCATACATAGCACTGATGAGGATGCACCTGGAATACTGCATCAAGTTCTGGGCTCCCCATTACAGGAGAGACATGGAGTTGCTGGAAAGTCCAACAAAGGGCCACAAGGATGAGGAAGGTAATGCAGCATGTATCCTATGATGAAAAGATGAGACCTTTGGGACTCTTCAGCCTGGAGAAAAGAAGGCTCAGGGAGAATCTCATCAATGTCTGAAAAAATCTGAAAGAAATATACAAAAAGGACAGAGCAAGATTTTTTTCAGTGGTGCCCACTGCTAGGAATAGACATATTGGGCACAAAATGGAACATGGGAGGTTCCAGCTGAACGTCACATAATATTTCTTTACTGTGTGGTTTACTAAGCACTGGCACACATTCCCCAGAGAGCTTGTGGACTCCTTGAAGATCTTCAAAAAATGCCTGGACAAATGATGCTGGTACTGGGCAACCTCCTCTAGGTGGCCCTGCTTCAGCAGGAGAATTGGACCTGATCAGCTCCAGAGGTCACTCACAGACTTCAGCACTGTGTGATACTGTGCATTGGTAGAAAATTGTGAACTCCATTTTATATTTCCTTCTCCACGTCAGTCTCAGTTGAACCTAACACTGCATAGTCTGTCAGAGAGTAGAAAATAAGAGGCACAATTTCTGGACAAATGGTTGGAGGTTTATGCTGAGATCACTGGTGAATAATCTTTCTTCATAGTGCACATCCTCTGATGCATGTTCATCAAGAAGCATATTCACATTTTGATTCCTGGCACTGTCCTGACCCACTGCAGAGGACACCTTGGCATACAAAAGGCTCCAGGAGGTAATTGCCGGAATCAAATCAAAAGAAAGCTATGCATTAGTCTGCTTCAATGAGAAAAGCTGTGAGGTTTTTGCATTATGCTGTGACAGTCACCAGAGATTTTCCAGAGGCATATGCTTCAGAGAACTTATGAAAATCCTAATGCAAAGGACTTTGCCTTATTAACATGGAAGATTTAGAATAAGCTAGTTCTCTTCTTGTTCTCTTACTAGATTAATGTTGACTTTGGGGAACTGCCAGAAATTTCCAGCATTCATTTTCTGCATAATCCTGAGCTCTTTGTCCTACAGATCTTTTTTTCCTGATGCTGATTAGCTAGTCATATTCATATTGATAAATCTCTCTTCATGGTCCAGTCCCCCCCTTGGACAAGAATTAGATGAATGCCAGGATACTTCCTGAACCTTTATTTCTAATGGAAAAAAATCTATGTTATAGACTGTAAGACAAGTTTGTCTTTCTAAGACTGTAATACAGGCTACAGTGGCCATAGCATCCACCAGCTGCTCTAAAGATGTGCCTGCTGTGTAGTCCTGTCACACTGTCAGAAAAGGTTTCAGAGAAATGAGAGCTACTTTCTGAACTGTAGTGTACACTCCACTGTAGTAGGACACCAGTCTTTTGTCAGGGTAGAGCCTGAAAGCAAGAAAGTGGAGATGAGGTGAAACGTGACTTTAAAAATTAGAGGTTTCAATTCATTCCCATCCTTAAGTTAGTATCACTGTCAAACATTGCTGTGTACATTGCTGAAAACTTGAAAGCAAGAATGAAGTCAAGCTAATATTTAATACATATTCACATACTTACATCTATATCCAAAGCATATATTTTATCTATAAACATATATTTAATATACATGTCATTTTCTGGAGAACGGGGAAAACTGTATAACAGAGTATTTGTGTATATCCCTGTTTCAGAGATAAATTTAATAAATAATATAGTAACAGAGAACTTAAGAGTTCCTAAAGGAGAATGTCATAAGGACAATTCCTGATTCTGCTTGCACATTTATTCTTCCAAAACTGGTAGTGGATGTTGATGTCTAGTGCCTGAGACACTAGAGTGACTAGTGCTACCAAAACAAGGTGAATAGACAGAAAAGGAATGATTCATCAATCCGATGGACTGATTATCATAATGCAGCAGAGCACTGTGAAAAAGCTCACATGCAAGAAGTTCTATGAACGTGCAGTAATCATAAAGGTAACCTTACACATATTATAACATGTATTATATATAATCAAAGTTTTTGTCATAATGGATGAAAGTATAACTGGTAAAAATTAAAAAACAAAAAAAAATAGTTAAAACAAAAAGACAACTGAACTCTAAGTTTTGGCATAAAAAATTATCATGTTTATAAAATACTGGTTTTTAATTTTAAAGAATATATTTAACAATATATTTTCTTTTTGGTAGGCTTTTCAGAGTAACTCATATATTCGTAAGAATCTATTAATTGTACAGCAGAAGAACTACGACATAATGAAACCAAAATGATTGTGGCAGTGGAGTTGGAGATTCATGATCCTTGAGGTCCCTTCCAACCTGGGCCATTCTGTGATTCTGTGAATTTACTCAGGTAGGATTTTGCTGTATTAATAACAGTGTGGTAGCACACTTAGAACTGTGACATATCTTTGAATCACAGAATCCTTAGAGTTGGAAGAGACCTCTGAAGGCCACCTAGTCCAAATGCCCTACAATGAACAGGGACATCCACAGCTACATCAGTTTGCCCAGGACCTTATCCAGCAACGACACCAAGTTGGGAGGGAGTGCTCTTCCAAAGGGGAGAAAGGCACAACAGAGGGACCTGCATTGACTGGATTGATGCGCCAAGGTAAACTGTATAAGTTTCAATAGGGCCAAGTGTCGGGTGCTGCATTTTGGTCACAACAACCCCAGGCAACCCTACAGGCTTGGGGAGGAGTGTCTGGAAAGCTGCCTGATGGAAGGGAAAGAGATGTTGGTGTACCGATGGACAGTCGTCTGAATATGAGCCAGCATCGTGCCCAGGTGCCCAAGAAGGCCAATGGCATCCTGGCTTGTATCAGTAATGGTGTGGTGAGCAGGACTAAGGAAGTCATCCTGCCCCTGTACTCAGCATTGGTGAGGCCTCACCTCGAGTACTGTGTTCAGTTTTGGGCACCTCAATACAGAAAGAACATGGAGTAGCTGGAGAAGGTCCAAAGAAGGGCAAAAAGGCTTGTGAAGAGCTTGGAGAATGTGCCCTCTGAGGAGCAACTAAAGGAACCGGGGCTGCTTAACCTGGGGAAAAGGAGGCTGAGGGGAGACCTTATTGCTCTCTTCCAATATCTGAAAGGTGATTGCATCAAGAGCGGGTTTGGTCTCTTCTCACTGGTGACAGGTGACAGGATGAAGGGGAACGGCCTCAAGATGCGCCAGGGGAGGTTTGGGTTGGATATCAAGAAAAATTCCCTTACAGAAAGAGTTGTTAAGCACTGGAATAGGCTCCCCAGGGAGGTGGTTGAGTCACCATCCCTGGATGTGTTTAAAAACCATTTGGATGTGGTGCCCAGGGACATGATTTAGCAGAGTTGTCAGTTAGGGTAGTATGGTTAGGTTGCGGTTGGACTTGATGATCTTTAAGGTTTTTTCCAACATGCACAATTCTGATTCTATGATTCTCGCCTTGAAAATCTCCAGGGATGGAGCATCCATCTCTGGGCAACTAGTTCCTGTACTTCATCACCCTCACTGTAAAAGATGTTTTTCTTTATATCTAACCTAAATCTTCTCATTTTGAGCTTGAAATAATTTCCCCTTGTTCTATCAACACAGATCCTGCTAAAGAGATCTCATTCCCTCCTGTAGCTCCCCTTTAGATATTGAAACGCTGCTACCAGGTCACCTCGCAGCCTTCTCTTCTCCAAGGTGAACAGCCCCAGCTCTCTCAGCCTGTCCTCATAGGTGAGGTGTTCCATTCCTTGGATCATTTTTGTGGCCCACCTCTGGATGTGCTGCAACAGTTCTGTGTCTCTCGTACTGAGGACTCCACATCTGGACACAGTACTCCAGCTGAGGACCTGCTGATCACACTTCTTTTGATGCAACCCAGGACATGGCTGGGTTAAGAGGGTTAAGAGGGCACGTTGCTGGCTCATGCCAGCTTGTGATCCACCAGTACCCTCAAGTCCTTTTTGGCAGGGCTGTGCTCAATCCTTTCATCACCGAACTTGTATTGGTAGTGGATACTGCCTTGACCCAGATTCAAGACCTTGCCCTTGGATTTGTTGAACCTCATGAGGTTCACCTGGGCCCACTGCTCAAGCCTGTCTATGTCTCTCTGGATGGCATCCTGTCCCTCTGGTGTGTCAACTGCACCCCACAGCTTGGCGTCATCAAGCAAACTTGCTGAGGGTGCACTCGACCCCACTGTTAACATCACTGATCAAGATATTAAAGAGTATTGGCCCCAGCGCCAACCCCTGGGGGACACCACTCATCATCACCATCCAGACATTGAGCCATTGATTACCACTCTCTGGACTCAATCCCACAGCCAGTTCTTCATTCATTGAACAGTCCACCTATCAAATCCGTATCTTTCTGATTTAGAGAGAAGGATGTTGTGGTCTACTCTGTTAAAGACCTTACTGAAGTCCAGATAGATGACATCAGTGGCTCTTCCCTCATCCACTGATGCAGCGAATGTCATTAACTTACTACTCTTAATTAAAGAAAAACAAATACATTCAGGATAGAAACAGGCTGCAGATTTCAGTCTATGTTCTTAACCATGTTTATCGACAGCCTTACCTTCATCCACTAAGGTGGATGAAGGGTCACGTTGTCATTGAACGAGGTCATAGAATCCTAGAATCATATAGAATCATAGAATCCTAGAATGGCCTGGGTTGAAAAGGACCTCAATGATCATCTAGTTTCAACCCCCCTGCTATGTGCAGGGGCGCCAACCACCAGACCAGGCTACCCAGAGCCACATCCAGCCTGGCCTTGAATGCCTCGAGGGATGGAGCATCCACAACCTCCTTGGGCAACCTGTTCTAGTGCGTCACATCACACTCTGAGAGAAAAAAACTTCCTCCTAATATCTAACCTAAACCTCCTCCCCTATTTGTCAAACTTCATGAACCCATGCTGACTGGGTCTGATCCCCTGGTTGACCTTTAACTGATCCACGTTGGCTCCTGAGATTATCTGTTCCATGATCTTCCCTGGAACCAAGGTGAGACTGACGGGTCTGTAGCTACCAGGATCATTTTTCTGGCCCATTTTGAAGATGGGCATCACATCTGCCAGTCTTGAGAGGCAGCTGCCTGTCTTTCTTGAACTGAGGAGTCCAGAACTGGATGCAGTACTCCAGGTGTGGCCTCACTAAGGCAGAGTAGATGGGGAAGATCACTTCCATCGACTTGCTGGCCACACTCTTTTTAATGCACTCCAGGATACCACCGCCCTTCTTAGCCATGAAGGCACACTGCTGGCTCATGGCCAAGCTGTTGCTCACCAGGACACCCAGGTCCTTCTCTGCAGAGCTCCTTTCCAGCAGGTCGGCCCCTAACCTGTACTGATGCATGCAGTTATTCCTCCCCATGTGTTCCAGTATTCATTGTAAAAATCTTTGCAAAAACGTGTATAGTGAAAACTGAAAATCAAACATAGGTATGAGAATAAATAATGTGATTGCAGCAAATCTTTTTCTCATTAGGCAGTCATATGTTTATTTTTTTAGAACTAAGCAGGTAAAGGTAAATTAATTAGGAAAAAAAAAAAAAGTAAATTAATTAGGGAAAAATGAATGGAAAATGATAAATGTAGTAGGTGAGGTAGTTGGAAGATGATTGTAGAAACAAATATTTTTTTGATAGAGCAGGAATGAGGGCACACAGAAATATAAAGAAGATGAAACTAAACAAGGAGAATAGGATGGTGACGTTCCACTGCGGCTACAGTGCTATAATATTATCTGAATTCACAAAGTTTCTCGTTTAGTTTCTTAGTGGCCGTATCTGATAACTAGGATGATTTCAGTTTCTCCAGTCATTAGTGGGGAGAGATACAGCTTCAGTGCAGGTGTCTGCAATTTGAGGTACTTGCATAAGCTGCCAGAGTAGTCCTTAGAGACCTGGTCAAGTGTTGCCAATAGATTCTCTACAGCTATCCTTCTTTGAAAATGTCAGCATCTGCTCTGGGATAAGAGTAACTGTTCTCTAGATTACAGAAGCTTTTGCTAGATCTCTATTGTCTACAGTGAAGATTAAGAGTATAATTTAGTTGTAGGCATATCTAAACTTTAGGTGAACCATATTCTAGCATGGGTATCAGTCTTCATATCAACAGAGTAAGTGGGAAGAACCATATAGGTTCCAGTAACACATGCTATGGCAGTTCAAGACCTCAGGCAACAAGAATGCTACTACAATCTACTTTCCACGGTAATCTAGATAAACAACACTGAAATTTTTAAATAACTTTAAATTATAGATAACTTGAAAAGGAAAGTTGTAGGAGGCAAGAGCTGTTTTCAGTCTTTCAAGCTTTCTTTGGTTCACATGCATAACATTCAGTAAACCTTGTCCGAATGCTTTTGTTTCCCTATAATTCTGTATCATTTTACTTATCTTTAAGAATCAAATTAAATGCTCCCAAAACTGAAATCATTAGACAACATTTTATGCAGTACCACTAACCACTACTGTTCTGCAGTGTAACTGGCTTAACATTTTCTTTCAGTATTAATAACTTTCATCATTTGCACTTGCAGATTTTCATTTTCTTGTTTGAAACAGACACAGTAAGAGACAAAAATAAATAAATAAATAAATAAATAAACTGCCAAGCCCTCTAAATGTCTACTCTCATGCCTTACTGCCTCTTCTAATGCAATTACAGTTGAACACCTCATCTGAAAAATTAGTAAGATATAAAGATGTATGTTTGAACAACATAATTCACAATGAGGGATGCTAATTCAATTTAGAGAACTGAAATATATTGAAAACACGTACTGCAGTATCCTCTATATTCATTCACCATGATATCCAGAAGCAAAGGAACTGTTCATTCCCAGAAACTCAGAGATAAAAGTTGCTGATATTGTTGATAAAAGACTG
Organism: Alectoris magna; assembly: GCA_030625065.1. NCBI lineage: Eukaryota > Metazoa > Chordata > Aves > Galliformes > Phasianidae > Alectoris > Alectoris magna. The sequence goes on from CM060560.1 coordinate 38,908,353, forward strand.
AGTTTTTGAAAGGTGCTTTATGAAGAACTTGAAGATAAACTTTCTGACCTGAAAAAAAAGATATTCCTGAAAGAATGACCTTGTCCTCTCACTGGTAACTAAAAAGGCATCTAAATTTTAAACTGAGTATGCAATTTGCAATGCATGATTCATATTTTAAAATGTACTTGCTAGTATTTCAAAATTCTTCAACTTATTGATGCTGTACCTCATAGCGGTGTTACTCCTCTTCTGCTACAAAGTTTGGTCTTGAATTTAACATTGGCTTAAGCAATACCTACAATTATCCCAAATAAGACTATCGTAGACTGAATATAGAGATTTTTCATAAGTTACTGATCCACCTCTCTATAATAATTTTTAAAATATGCAAATCCCTGTGGTTTGATTGATTACCAGCCCCAGACCTATACATCCATGTGTTGTACATGGCCATCTCACCTTCCTATATGTTCCTCAGCATGCTGTGCAATACACATTTTGTCATTTACAGCTGTTTTTGCAATTGCGCCAGATTCTTGGGGGGAAAAAATAAAAATAAAAACAGCAATAACAACAACAACAAAAATAAAACAGCTGAGCGCATATACATTACTTTTTTTTTTTTTTTTAACAGAACTTTGGAGGGAAAAATAAATATTAAATAAAAGAAACATGCATATAAACAAAGATGTAGCTGAGAAACAAAATGTGGTATAAAATGTATGAGACCAAGAGATAGATTTGAACTGAAAGACTGTAGATAGTCCACAAAATGAACACATTTTAGTGTGATGTATGAGACCAACCTTACTTAAATGGGTAATAGAAGACTTTGTATTGACATATGACATGTCACAAAGGATAGCAAAAAACAAAAAGCACAAAGTTCTTCACATTAGCCTACCTCATTTTTTTTTTCTGCCCCCTAGATTGACATGTTTGAATCACACTGTGTCTCCGAAGTCTGAACCTTAAAGGACTTATTCTAAGAATTACACTTCTATATCATTTATTTATTGATTTACTATTTCACAAAGTAATTTCACATTCTCTTGAGGAGGGACAAGCATCAATATTTTGAGAAGCCTAACCATGCCAGATGAATGCATTTTACAGTGTTATGTGTTTTGTCTTTTTTTTTTTTTCCTCAAAAGTGTTTGTTTTTTTTTTAATTTATTTTCATTTTTTGCAGAGTAAGGAGGAGATGAGGTTTAAGAATCATCAGGCCAAAAGTCATTATGACATCTCTGACTACTGCATTTTTTTGAATCTAATGAAGTTCAACAAGGACAAGCACAAGGTGCTGCACTTGCGCCAGGGCAATCCCAGAAATTTCTACAGACTGGGGTAAGAACTCCTTGAGAGCAGCCCTGCGATGAAGGACTAGGGAGTCCTGGCAGACAAGAAGCTGGATGTGAGCCAGCAGCATGCACTTGCAGCCCAAAAGGCCAACTATATCCTGGGCTGCGTTAAACAATTAGGAAACATTAAACATTTGGAAATATTACTTCTCAGAAAGGGTGGTCAGGCACTGGAATGGACTGCCAAGGGAGGTGGTGGAGACACCGACCATAGGGGTGTTCAAGGAATGACTGGATGTTGTGTTGAGGGACATGGTTTAGTGGGAGCTATTGGTGATAGGTGAACGGTTGGACTGGATGATCTTTTAGGTCTTTTCCAACCTTGGTGATTCTATGATTCTATGATTCTAATTGGTGGGCCAGCAGGGAGAGGGAAGTGATTGTCCCCCTCTACTCAGCTCTTGTGAGGCCCCATCTGGAGTACTGCACAAAAAAGATGCAGAGCCCTCAGAACAGGTCCAGAGGAGGGCCACCAAGATGATCAGAGGGCTGGAGCACCTCTCCTAAGAAGAAAGGTTGAGGGAACTGGGCTTGTTTAGCTTGGAGAAGAAATGGGACCAGGGAAACCTCACTGTAACCTTCCAGTACTTAAAGGGAACATGTCAACAGGAGGGGAACAGCTGTTTACAAGGGTGGACAGCAAAAGGACAAGGTGGAATGGTTTCGAACAGAGAAAGGGGAGATTTAGGTTAGATACTGGGTGGAAGTTTTTCACACAGAGGGTGGTGACGTACTGGAACAAGTTGCCCAAGAAGGTTGTGGATGCCCCATCCCTGGAGAAATTCAAGGCCAGGCTGGATGTGGCTCTGGGCAGCCTGGTCTAGTGGTTGGCGACTCTGCACATAGGAGGGGGGTTGAAACTAGATGATATTTGCGGTCCTTTCCAACCCAGGCCATTCTAGGATTCTTTATTAGCACTAGACAATGTCTTGATATATACTTTAATGTTCATGGCTCCCATTCACTGAGGCTTCTGTCCATGTGTCCTGTAAATAGAATGTGGTATTTTTCAGATGGATCCATTCCAGGAAGTAGCCACTTACTGGCAGAGTATTTCAGCTCTTTACATTTCAGTATCTAAATCCATTGCGTTCTTACTGTCTGTGCTTGGGTATCCCTATAACTAAGACATAACTATGTTTTCATATAGGAAAAGAGAAGATATATGTAATGTACCAAGTACACCATTCTTTAGTAAATGAGATATAGCAAAAAACTTTCTTTTTTTTTTAGCTACATCATGTAATAATTATCCAGAGATAGACATTTTCCTGTAAAACAAAACAGATGGAATACCCTGATAAAAGTAAAATATTCAAAGGCACAAATTAAAATAATCTTAACTGTATAAAAATAATACATGAAATTGCATCAAATCTGTATTCTGTTATAGTTTATTCATTCAGTCGTGGTTTATTAGACTGTCTTAAGATATTGGACATGAAGGTTTGCAGTAGCAGAACAAAAACAAATACATACATCACTCCAAAAGTAATGCCTCGTTTATTTCCATGGAAACTATAACTGATAAACATTCAGCAAGTGTTGATGAATGTCAGAGAGTGCCATTTGTTCCACAGAGGAATTCAGTAACACACCTTTGCTTCATTTGCACTTCTGTGTCAGGAATCAATTTGTTAGTCTACCCCTCAGCTGCTATCTGTCACACAGCTACAAAGTATAACAATATTGTTGGGAAGGTTCAACCTCTACTCACATACCACCACCATTTGCCTCTGATATCACAGACAACATAATAAAATAAGAGGTGTTACTTTCAGAGCAGCCTTCATACATAGAAAAATTGAGAATCTTACAATGAACATATACAGTAATTCCTCTTGCACAAACGTATGCAGGCAGAACTTCCAAGGGATGGAGCACCACCCCATGAGGAGAGGCTGAGAGAGCTGAGGCTAAACCTGGAGAAGACACCAAAGGGATGTGAAAGTGGCCTGTCACTATCTAAAAGAGGGCTATAAGAAAGAAGTGAACTCTTTAGCAGGGTCTGTGGTGACAGACAAAGGGAAAATGGTTTCTAACTGAAAAAGGGGAGATTTAGGTATTAGGTATAAGAAGGAGTTTTTTTGTTTGTTTGTTTGTTTTTTTCTTTACAATAAGGGTCATGAAGCACTTAATGCTTGAGGACATTCAAGGTCAGGATGAGCAACCTAGTGTAGCTGTAGGTGCCTCTATTCATTGCAGGGCAGTTGGTCTAGATGACCTTTAAAGGTCCATTCCAACTCAAATACTTCTATGATTCTGTGATTTTTCAGATGGCTAGATCTCTAAAAAAGCATGAGTTATTTCAATTAGTAGTACTAAAGACAGATTATATGGAAAAGACAGGTGAAAGAGAACTTAATTAATATCTATATGTATGATAAACATAGTATAGCTACACCATGCATGTGGCAAGACAAATCATTTAAGATAAGAAGTTAAGGATTTTGCTTGATATTCTTGATATATTTCAATTTTTTTTTTTTTTTAAACATAAATTCTTATGATGCACAGAATCATAGAATTATAGAATTACAAGGTTTGAAAGGACCTACAAGATCAACTAGTCCAACTGTCCACCCATTACCATTGCTACCACAAGCCACTAAACCATATCTCATAGCTCCTCAGCCAGACGCCTCTTGAACACTGCCAGGGATGGCGACTCCACCACCTCCCTGGGCACGCCATTCCAGTGCCTGACCACTCCGAGAGAAAAAGTTCTTTCCTTATGTATGTCTAATCTAAACCTCATCTGGTACAACTTGAGGTCATTTCCTTGGGTCCTGTTTGTTGCCTGAGAGAAGAGGTCAAAGTCCTCCTCATCACAGGCTCCCTTCAGGAAGTTGTAGAGTGCAGTGAGGTCTCCCCTGAGCCTCCTCTTCTCCAGACTGAACAATCCCAGCTCCCTCAGCCGCTCCACATAAGTCCTGTGCTCCAGACCCCTCACCGGTTTTGTTGCCCTTCTCTGGACACATTCCAGAGCCTCAACGTCTTTCTTGTAGTGATGGGCCCCAAACTGAACACAATAGTTGAGATGCGGCCTCACCAGTGTTGAGTACAGGGGGATGATTACCTCCCTGCTCCTGCTGGCCACACTATTTCTAATGCAGGCCAGGATGCTGTTGGCCCTCTTGGCCACCTGGGCAAACTGTCAACTCATGTTCAGCCGAGCATCAACCAGTACCCCCAGGTCTCTTTCCTTTTCACAGTCATCCAGCCACTCAGCCCCAGGCCTATAGTGCTGCATGGGGTTATTGTGGCCAAAATGCAGGACCCGACACTTGCCCTTGTTGAACTTCATTCCACTCAGCTGAGCCCAGAGATCCAGCTTATCTAGATCCCTCTGAAGGGTCTTTCTACCCTTGGGCAGATCAACACCACCTCCCAACTTGGTGTCATCTGCAAACTTACTGAGGGTAAACTCAATCCCCTCATGTAGGTCATCAATAAAGATATTAAACAAGATGGGCCCCAGTATCGACCCCAGGGGACACAACCTGTAACAGGTCGCTAGCTGTACTTAACTCCATTAATCACTATCTGTTGGGCATGGCCCTTTAGCCAGTTCCTTACCCAAAGAAGGGTATACCTGTCCAGACCACAGGCAGCCATTTTCCCCAGGAGAATACTGTGAAAGACAGTGTCAAAGGATTTGCTGAAGTCTAGGTAGACTACATCAACAGCCTTTCCCTTGTCTATCAGTCTGGTCACCCAGTTGTGGAAGTGGATGGTCAGTGGATAAAATTAGCTAAGCGCATTGCACACTCCAAAATTCTGTTTTTTTCTTTTAGTTATCATTTGTAAGCTTGTAAAATTAGGATGTAGTTTTGTTGAAATCTCTGCAAGTTCCATTTCAGCTGCATTTAAATTTGGGAATGTTGGCATATACAAACTGAAAGTTGCCTCAGACACCAAAATGGATGCCCAACCAATCAATTAAAACAAAACAAAACAAACAAAACAAAACAAAACAAACAACAAACGAACAAATACGACAAACAAAACCCTGCAAAACAACCAAACAATAAAATACCATCTTTGTGTTCAATACAGATGTTTTCTTAAGATAGATTTTTTTTTTCACCTTTAAAATAATACCAGTATTTAAAACCATGAAGAAAGGAAGGAGTACTACATTTATCATTTCAAGGATTTTCCTCCCCCCCTCAGACTTTCTGCTGATTTTGCTATTATTAAAACTGTTGCTGATGCATAGTTGTCTGTTTTGCTCAAGATTTAAAGATGCTGCTATGATTAGGTGACCTTGATGTAGTGATCTGCAACATTACATCGTGAGCTTAAAAGATAGTTACTCAAGTGGAATGAATGTAAACTAAAAGTAAGTAGGTTACTGATGCAGGTATCAAGGAGAAAACCTCAGTAAAGAAAGAATTATACAAAAACAGAGCAACAGTCTCTGCTGCTCTCATTATTTTGACTGTAATAAATGCCTTTAAGCACTTAAATAAATGACTTGAATATAACAGTCCTTTAAAAAAAAAAAAAAAAAAAAAAAAATGTATGTATATGAAAATAGAAGGAGTTCCCAGAAAGTGACATGAACAAATATCAGAAATCCTTTGGGAACATTCAGTTATTTAACATGATAACTGTCATTATTGTATTATTGTTGGTGAAGACATTAAAGGCCACCAGTCCCAGTACTGACCCCCAAGGGACATCACTCATCATTGATCTCCATTCGGACATGGAGGCACTGACCACCACCCTGTGGGTACAAGCTTGCAACCAGTACCTCATCCAATCAAAACTCCATCCATCAAATTCATGTACTTCCAGTTTGAAGAGGACATTGCAAAGGCCTTACTGAAATCCACATAGATGACATCAGTGGCTCTATGATGCAGTCATGCTATCATAGAAGGCCAATAGGTTGGTCAGGCAGAACTTGCCCCTGATGAAACCATGCTAGTTGTCCCATATCACCTCCCCTTCTTCCATGTATCTTAGCACAACTTTCAAGAGGACCGGCTCCATGATTTTCCTGAGCACAGAGGTGAGGCTGACAAGGTGATGACTTCCAGAGACATCCTTTCTACTCTTCTTAAAAATGGATGCTATATTGTCACCAGGGACTTCACCTGACTGCCACGACTTTCCAAAGGTTATTGAGAGTGGCTCAGTGACGACATCAGCCAATTTCCTCTGGACTCTGAGATGCAAGTATGCTAGACTACCTTTGCTCATCAACTGAAGCATGAGAGTTATTATGTGGGAGCATACTGGATAAAGATACTAATACATCTAACTGTATTCTTCCATGGTCTACATATCTCCATGTATTTATCACAATAATAAGGAATGTCTCTCAAAAGCAAAATAAGGCAATATCTGAAATACTGCTTCAGCAAGGTAATTAATATTTCAGATTCATTTTCTGCACTAAGTTGCTAACATCTGCCAGTTTACACCAGGGAATACTAATCTTAAATTTAGTGTTCCTATGCTCCATTACATAAGCTACTGTTATGAAACATAAGGTTCTTACTCTTCCAGAACATACATTTGAATAGGCAACTTAATAAAGCGTTAAAAGACCAGTGTAAGGACACTTTAAAAATACATAGACAAAATAACAAAAAAACAAAAACAAAAAACAAAACAAACAAAAAAAAGGCTTCAGTAATCTTGTTCCCTATCCCAAGGGTTCAGTGCAAACTCTTGATGAGACCTTGGAGAGGGAACAGAGTGCTACCTGCTGGAGCCAGACTGGGTGTGGGTGACCTGTCTCATTGCGGCAGCTGCAGGGGCTGGTAGAGTCTCCGCATCAACTCATGGAGTGTTTAGATATATAGAATCATTTAGTTGGAAAAGACCTCTAAGATCATCAGGTCCAACCATTAACCTAGCATTGTCTACCACTCAACCATGTTCCTAAGGACCAAATCTTGACATCTTTTAAATACTTCCAAGGATGTTGGCTAAGCTGCTTCCCTGGGGAGCCTGTTTGAACCCTTCACGGTCCTTTAAGTGAAGAAATATTTCCTACTTAATATCAAACCTAAAAAGCTTTCTCCATATTGCTACATACACAAAATGTCTCATGAATATTGTTTGATATGTGATAGCAACATGGTTTGTAGTAAATTCCAAACCTGCAAAATGCTATAAGATGCATACAAAATGCTATACAACAATCTCAGCATCTCAGGCACACATCTTAGAGAGACCAAGAATAATTAACTAAGAGTAACACCTAGCTGCTTTCATTATTTCTGCCTTAATTTTCAGTATTTCCAGTAAACTCCTAAAAGATTAAGGATGTCAGTAGGTTGGACAATCTCTCTTTCTGTATTTAAAACATGCCTACATGAGAATGAAAAATTTACAATTAAAATAAATGAGGTTCAAGGAAAGCATGCTGCAAGAAGTCTTTATAAAAAGTGACAACAACAAAACAGACACAACAAAACAAAAGAGAAAAGAACATTTTAGTAGTTCACCAGAGAAAAAGAGAAATGTCATGTACTTATTTATAATAAATATTGCATATAAAAGAAATAAAGCACATTTGACAAAACATTTTTAAAGAAAAAGGATTATTACAAGTGACTGAGAACTAATACAGAAAAAGGAAAAATATGCAACATAGGAATTTAAGCAGAAATGACTGAAGACCTCAAAATTTCACATTTCAGAAGCTTCACTTTTTCTTATTGCTGTAGCGAAAGTGACGATCTCTCTAAGCAGTCCTAAATAATCACGACAAAATCTCTAAGGTTGTTTGATATAGACCGATGATGTACTTCACATAATACCAAAGTAATTTTCTTGATAGATTTTATATTTACTCACAAGAAAAGTGAAAGAAAGTGAAAGAAAAAATACATATTTAGGAATCAGTACATTAACTTTGTCCTCTGTTCATGAGATGTTATTTTCCTAGAAGAGGTTTTTGCTCAAGTAATTTTTTCACTTTTTCTCTCCATGTATTTACTTAAACACTATGATTCAGCAAATCATAAACTAATCTAGGACTTTTATCCCCCAAAATATTATATACAAGTTATTATATAATCATATCATTATTATATACAAGTATTATATAATATACAAGACCTTTTATTTATTTATTTATTTTCCTGCTTTGTTTTTCAAAGGATACTCCTTTTCCTTTAGTACTGACAGGTTGAAATATTTCAGTAGAGATCATCCATATTCTGTCATTAACATAACACTGTCCAATTGTTTATACAAGCCTCCTCTAGCTGTCTAGGTATGTTCATCCTATTGTAATTTTAAAATGCATTTCCTAAGAAAGACTGTAAAGATTGTGTTCTACCACACAGCTTTTGTACTGTGTTTGGGATTGCAAGACCAATGTCAGTGTTTTTGAACTCTCAGAAATTGACAAATGTCACTTCATGCATTTACTCATTTATTTCAGCCTAACACACTCCTTTTTAGCTGCATCTGGACATCTTTAATCTACTACTAGATGATTAAATCCTTCTAATTCAAGTTACACAAGTTAATGTGACTAAATGGATGGGTAAGGGGAACAGAGTATTATCAGAAGCATGTACCTGGAATCACACCATCCTTACACCATCCTCTCATTCTATTAATATAACCCATATAAGAAACAAAGAAACAGATTATATGTGTGTATGGGAAACTGTTAATCACAGCCTGAACCTCTGATTAACCATCTGAAGCAAGTGACGGGTCAGCTGCGGGAGCACAGGTGAAGGTAATTCAGCTGTGCTCCCGGAAGGGGTGGAGCTTGACTCCACCTCTCCTAGATCCCATTTAAGGGCTGACCACCACTAAGGCAGCATCTCTTTTGGAGATTGTTCCTGTGTGGAGTTCCTTGTGGCAAGCATCCATTCTAGCTGTGAGCCTCAGAGTGGGTGAGTTGTTCCCCTATAACCTCTGGATATTCATCTGTTACTACCTTGTATAATAACAACTATACAATGTGTCTTTTAAATCAAATGAATAAGTAAACAAAAAGTGGCTGGAAAGACATTAAATGAGGTTTTTCAGAAGCTGGGAATTAAAATTATTGGATGATATAACCTTGCTCCATTTCATTCTATCCCATTAGTACTATGCCACATTAACTTTTCATGTCAGGCATAATTCCAGTCACTGTCTGCTGAAGTTTAATTATCACTTTTCCTATGGAAAGGAGAATAATTATAGACGAGATTGCAAAACAAACTTGCTTTAGCATGGTAGGCTACTTTTATGTAGTGGGCAACATAACCTTGAAACACTTTCACAATACCAGCTGTTACCCACTGCTTTATATACAAGCTCTTCAATGGATAATGTGCTTAGCTCATCTCCATCTTACATGTAACTGTTTCATATCTGGTAATGAACACCAAAAGGCATTAAAAACACACCATTGCAAGTAACAGTAATCTATGTCAGCGTTTCTTTGAAGAAAGCTGTGGAGAAAATAGTAATTAATGAAGAAAGATAATACAACATCTGCATAACCTCATGACCTGACGACTGAGGTGCACTGTACTAATTCACAGTAGTTCTTCAAAGCATGCAAACAGCACCCAAATTTCCTGAACCGATTTGGAAATCAAGCCTCACAGTGCCCAAAACATAGTTCTGGATATGGCAGCATCACATGGGATGAACTGAACAGGTGCAAGTCAGTGCAACATGGCTGCAGAGTTATTAGGAACATGTTGCATAAGCTGTAACTCCCTCCTACTTTGCAGATGCACTCCACTCTATCAGGCCCTATCTCAAAGCAGTTTTTTTGTTGTTTGTTTGTTTTAATCTGTTGTAAATGTATATAAGCCCTAGTACTTTTGTTTTAAGTCAGAGCTCGTATTGACAGAGGGCTAAACATCTGTTGCATTGCTTTCTCATCACAAGCTACATAAACAAACTCATGCCTGGTCTGAATTTGCAAAACTGGCCATGATTCTTCAATGGATGCTACACTTCCATAGTATTCATAGATATTTCTGTATTTGATTTACTATACGAACCAAAATAAGACTTATATATTGAGCTGAAAGAAATACAGCTACATCTAAGTAGTTTTTACAGGCGTTCCCTGTATGTGAATACTTACAGTGTTCACAGCCATCTGTCTTAAGTAAGATAAAAACTGTTTCAACAAATTTTCTGATGCGAAAGCACGCTTAACATTTAGCTGCACAAACACTTATAAGTGTTAAAAAAAATAACCTGCAGCTATATTAAGAATATACAAGTACTGGTTCTTTCCTCAACAGTTTCCTATTCTCTCAACACTATTTTTTTTTTTTTTCCACGCAGGCACATACAAATCTCCTAATGCTGTAATTTTATGGGAAAAAACTTCTCTTTTGCAAATGATATTACCATGACTATGCAGCAAAACAACTTCAAGAACTAACCCTAAACATGGATCTGTGCAAAGACCTAATTTCATCGTATACTTTTTATTTAATCTTTTTTTTTTTTTTTGAACATTCTTTAATAGTAGAACTCTGGCTTCGGAAGGCATATTCTTCAGTCTGAATACTGATAAGGACTGTAGGATGCTGTTGGAATTGTTACTGAATTTCAAGACAAATGAATAACAAAACCCCCTCCAAGAATATAGGCTTACTAGACAGACAGCTTTTACCTCAAATATCTTACTTCAGTCAAGAAAATCAGTGGACTAGCCTTCTTAATCATAACTGCTATACAAATGCACACACACACAGAAAAAACACCCAAACTTGGTAAAATTTCTATTACTTCTTACTTTCTTAAAGCAGTTAATAGCATAATTCAACCCCTCTTCAGATGCTGAGAAAGTGGGAACCCAGTTAAAGCTTGTTGTCTGGTCTTTTCCTCTAACTGACTAATAACTTTTTGCACCTGAAAAGTATGATTTGTGCATAAGATCTGCCTTAAGGACATGGGAAGGAACAGAATTAGGACAGCTAACTTAAACTGGGCAAAGCAGTTTCAGTACCATATTAGATCATGTAGGAGGATTTTTGAAGGAGGTGGAAATTTATTTCACTCTCTTCAGCTGTTTAGGGGACTACTTGGGCATTGATGGGGGGGAGAAGACAAATTGCTTTTGCATCACTTATTATATGTATTCATATACATGTTCATTTGTTGTAATTATTATACTTTCCCTTTTCTTTGTCTTAGTAAACAGTTTTATCTCAACATCTCAACAGTTCTAGGTGTTTTTTTTTTTTTGTTTTGTTTTGTTTAGGGGGTGGGGTTTTTTGTTTGTTTTGTTTTGTTTTGCTTTAATTCTCTCCTGCAAGGAACAGAAATGAAACAGAATTTCTATAAAACTGAAAGTAAGGTAAATAAATGTGGGTACAGATACTTTGTTTACATTCTTGGAAATCAAAGTAATTTTGAGCAAAGAATGAACTCATTCAGTTCTCTAACAACATTACAGTTTTCTTTAAATGTAGGTAGATCTTAATTGGACCAAAAGTATTGTCGGTTTTCCCGACTTGGATTTTGGCGACAATTCTACACTGACATACATATTCACCTCTTCACCCTAAACATAGAATAGAAAGTTATTTCACTGTTTTCTAATAAAGTAAACACAAAATATAACTTTTGTAAGGCAATAAATATCCTTTAATACCTTTGTTGTTATCCATTCCTCCAACAGCATAAAGTGTCCCAACTGTAGATTTTCTAGGTTTAGTTCTTGGACTTTGCATGAGAGTTCTTCTCTCTGGTAAAAGGTGGTATTTCATGGCTTCCAGAATAAGTTTCTGGCATTCTAGGTCATCCTTAAAAAGTGCATGGTTTTCTAGGTCAGCCAGGATCTGTGAATGACAAGATAATTAATAAAAAATACCTAGATCACAAACACAAAACTGATGTCATATGTTTATCATTTTAGTATAGAACATAGTCTTTTGTGGGATTTTTAATGTATTTATTTATTAATTTATTTTTTATAGGACATGAAAGGAGAAAATAAATGTTTAACTGAGGTTATTCTAACATCCCTTAAGACTGCAATCTGTCTCTTACTGAAAACACTGAAGAAAATAAAATATTCTCTTGTATGCTTCAGCCTCCAGGAGCTGTAGGTTCCCAACATAACACTGGAAAAATGAGAAGGCATCTCTCTGTAATCATCCTGGACATGCAGCTACACAACGTTCCCATATAACAACATTTTGTAATACATCCTTTACTTTAAAAAAAAAAAAATAATAATAATAAAAACACCTACAAACACAGAAATGAAACCTTATTGTGCAAATTTTGAATTTATGGATTTTCTGCATTGCTGGCAAAATGAAGGATTAATAATCTAGACAATGGAGCAGATCATCTTGAGGGAAATCAATTGGCATGTGTGGGACAAGTGGGAGATCAGACCTAGACATCATGAATACTCCTACAGTATTCTCCCAGGGAAGCCGGCAGCCAATGACTTGGACTGGTACACTCTTTGCTGGGTAAAGAACTGGCTGGATGGCTGGGCCCAGAGAATAGTGTTTAATGGAGTTAAATCCAGCTGGCGACAGGTCATGATTGGTGCTCCCCAGGGTTGGTACTGGGGCCTGTCCTGTTCAATACTTTTACCAATGACCTGAATGAAGGAATTGAATACACCCTCCATAAGTTTGCAGGAAGTGCTGATCTACCTGAGGGTAAAAAGGCCCTACAGAGGGATCTGGACAGGCTGGATAGATGGGCTGAAGCCAATGGGATGAAGATCAACAAGACTGAGTGCCAGGTCCTGCACTTTGGTCACAACAACCTCAGGCAATGCTACAGACTTGGGGCAGAGTGGCTGGAAGACTATTCAGAAAAAGCAGACCTGGGGGTTTTGGTTGATGCTTGGATGAACATGAGACAGCAGTGTGCCCATGTGGCCAAGAAGGCCAGTGGTATCCTGTCTTATATCAGAAATAGTGCAACCAGCAGGAGCAGGGAGGTGATCACCCCTCTGCACTCAACCCTGGTGAGTGAGCATCTTGAGTGCTGTGTTCAGTTTTGGGCCCCTCACTACAAGAAAGACAGTGAGGCCCCGGAGCTGTTAAGAGAAGGGCAATGAAGCTGGTGAGGGGTCTGGAGCACAAGTCTTATGGGGAGCTGAGTCTGGAGAAGAGAAGGCTCAAGGGTAACCCAATAGCTCTCTACAGCTTCCTGAAGGGAGGCTGTGTTGAGGCGGGAGTTGGTCTCTTCTCCCATGTAACTTGCAATAAGACTAGAGGGAATGGCCTCAAGTTGTGCCAGGGGAGATTCAGGTTGGACGTTAGGAAATAATTCTCAAGAGAGTGGTCAGATGCTGGCACGAGCTGCCCAGGAAGGTGGTGGAGTGACTGTCTGTGGAGGTGTTCAAGAAACATGTAGATGTTGTACTGAGGGACGTGTTTTAGTGGGAAATATTGGTGATAGGTGGATGGTTGAACTGGATGATCTTGTAGGTCTTTTCCAACCTTGGTGATTCTATGATTCTGTGTTTCTATAATGCGTCTATCTATCTTCTTCATTGGCATATGTATGGGAACTGTTGAATCACGGCCTGAACCACTGTTTGATCACCTGAGGCAAGCACTGAGTCAGCTGTGGGAGCACAGGTGAAGGCAATTCACCTGTGTGACCAGAAGGGGTGGAGCCTGGCTCCACCTGTCCTAGACCCCATTTAAGGGCTGACTGCCACTGGGGAAGGATCTCTTTATGGAGATTGCTCCCTTTGGAGCTTTTCTGTGAGCTGAGGACATAGCTAAACACTTTTGATTATCCCTTTCCATTGTGATAATTCTTCTAGATATACGACCTGTAAAATACCTGCCTAACCACACCACTCTGCTAATTGTACATTTGTTGACTGTACATTTGGCAAGCCAGGCAGCCAAATATAGTACAGGAAAATATATATAATGTCTTTCTTTTGGAATACCTATAAATGGGTCAGGGGGGAGAACACTACCCCCCTAGACAAAACAATCCCTGGACAAATCCCAGGATTTCTGGGATCACCTTATTACAGACTGGCAACCATAATTGAAAAATGGGGTCCCCTACATGTTATGGGAAAAATTTCCCCATTCCACATGGCAGATTATTTTAATGGATTGAGCAATGATGATATGTTGGTTACAAAAGAAGACAGCTAGCTGCTTCTACTGTGGCATGGCCACTGTTAAATGCTTTAAATCAGGCTGAAATGAGAGCCAATACTTTAGAAAATGAAAATCAATTATTGTGAGATCGCATAGAAAAATTAGAGCAACAACTTGGTATACTGACAGGGCAAAAACCAAGCCTGAATTTCCCAATAGGGCAGGTCTGTAACATTTCAATGGATAATAACTAGGTTCCTGAATCAATGGACCTGGTCGATCCAGTAGATAAAACTTCTAAATTGAATCCTGAAGCTCTGCTTGCAACAGATCCCTTTGAGACCCATCCTGTAATAACTCAAAAAACAAAGAAAATACAAGACAGACCAGCAGGGGTGCCCCCTGATCAGTGGACCCCTGCCCAAACCAATTTATATGTGATAGCCGTCTGTATACAGCCACAGAATTAATGGACCTGGTACAACAATTCAGGCAAAAGCCCAGAGAAAGTGTGCCAATTTGGTTGTTGAGATTATGGGATTCAGGAGCAGGGAGTGTTATGGTCAACGGGCCAGAAATCTCTAAATTGGCAACTACGACTGTACACCCTGACCTTAGGCAGAGGCTATAAGCTGGCTTCCAGTGTACCAATGAAAACCACTTGATAATAGATTGGTTAATGGCAGCAGCCATACGGTTTGGCCTAATAAATTAGATATGCCATTACAAACAGATTTATGGTCCTCCATGGACCTTCAAAACTACATTCACAAACTGGGTATGAGGGAGGCATTTGAAAGTCCAGATAGGGTAAGATTCTCAGCAGGCATGAGAGACCTGATCCTGCAAAAGGCCCCTTCCCACCTGCATGGAACTTTGCGAAAATTGATCACCAGCCCAATCATGTCCTCCTTCAGCTATGGAAGCAGTTGAAAGATGATCAAAAATTTCAAAATTATCCCCAAAAATCTAGGGTAAGAATTATTGACAAATTACCAATGACAACACGGAACTTAGAAGATTTTCTAGTTCCTAGTAGAAAAAAGAAGCCTCCTCAGGTGACTCAGGCTGCAATGCCTGAGTTTATGGCAACTGCGCCACATTACTAACGTGAGACAGTATAGACTCCCGGGTGGACAAGATGAAATATCAAGAACGGTGCAGAAATTAGAAAAACTTGGCATTATAAGCCCTGCACATAGCCCATATAATTCCCCCATATGGCCAGTGCGAAAGTCAGATGGAACATGGAGAATGACAGTGGATTATAGAGAATTAAATAAGTTCACACCGCCTATTCATGCAGCCTATTCATACAGCATAAAAGCTATAACTGGTAGTTACTGCATACAGATGGTCTGTGAATACAGCTGAAAAAAAAATACTATTATATTTCTATGAAATAAGTCTACAAATTGTGTTAAGTGTTCAAATCAATTGCCTGTATAGACATATCCAGTGGCATCCGAGATGCTGTAAAACACCCCTGAAACTTTCTAGATACCACTGGATTAAGCAGCCTCGTCTAACCTCACAGCTGACCTTGCTTGAGCCAGCATTTTGACTAGAGATTTCCTGAGGTCTGCACCTTCCTGAACAATTTTGTGGTATCTCACTGATACCAGTCCAGAAAACTTTACCTGTTACGCAGATTCTGCATCACAACCACCAGACCCTTGTATCAGATACCCTAGAGCATCCAGAATTGGATCAAACTCCCAACGACCATATTTAAGCAATTGACTTCTAGATGATGATCACTATGATCTGCTGTTTAAAACAAATTAAAGCAGGTTTTAATTGCATATGGCACCACACCTGTACAGTCTGGAAGATCTACAATATTTATTTAGGACTCCCAATTGTTACAAATTACAATGTCATTAACTAAACACAGGCAGCTAGATTTCTTTTAAGGACTGTCAGCTCTTTCATCTGGACTTCAATTGCTGATGAATAAAGTGTGAATTTCCTTTATCAGTCTGTCAGCTTTTGGTAGTAATATGTTCTATGATACCTGAAACATTACTAGCTGGTACATGTAAACAGCGGACTGCTGCTTCCGATTTTAGGTGCCAGTCATGAACTGAACTTTACATTCAAAGAAAGGTATTACACACTGCACTGTCTCAGCTGGTACTCCAGAACTCGTTTTACATGGTTGATGACCCAGCAGACATCAGACTTAGTTATAAAAATAAGGAAATAATAACAAGAGTAGTACAGCCTAATATTTTTTCTCCTACTGCAGCCATTAATCAAAATCTAAGGAGCAAGCCATAAGACTATTTTCATATATATAGTAATTCCCTTTAATATTCCTCCCAGTGTCCAACTTTCAGATGAAAGACCTTCTGAGATGAATATTTCTGTTTTTTTTTTTTTTTTTCTAGACTGAGGAATCTTAGCTTAGGTAGTCATTGGTGATATGAAAGAAGATTCATATATGTTATCATCCTTGTTGGCTGTATCTGAACCTTTCAGTTTTGTGTGATGTTTTCTGTGAAGGGAGAAGAACTGCCCACAGTATGCAAAACCTTCGTACAACATGATATTTTTATACTGATAATGATATTCTCCATCTTGTTAACTTGGTCTTTCCGAGTAGTAAATCAAACATTCAGTTTTGTCTTTTTGACCACCACAGAGCTCCAAGGTGACTTTTAAAAAAAATTTGTATATGATAGACACTGATTTTCACTCCTAAATGAAAGTTACCAACTCAGAATCTATGACTGTATTCAAAGAGCTTTTTTGTTTGTTTGCTTGTTATTGCTTGTCCCTCAGCTGTATTATATTGAATTTTTCTACATGAAAATTGTAGTAGAAATGAAGTTATTAGGAATTCTGTGGGAGTTAAATGATACTTGCATCTTGCACACTGCAAGTTAGAATATCAACTTTTCACTCTAGCAATAATCATGGACTTTTTAGAGTGAAGGAGTCATTAGTCCTTTCTCACTAATCTCTAACTTGGATAACTGTAGCCCATGGGAAGTCACTATAAGTTCATTTTTCTGTTATCAAACTGCAGAGCAAATTCTCTAAGCTCAGGAGACTGCATTGCAATGCAAGATCAGGAATTTTATTGTATTTTAGTTCTAATGCAAATTCCACATATTTTAGCTGAAGAAATTAGAGGATTTTCTTAACTGAATCTACCTTTAGTTCTGCTTCTCAGGTATCATAAAATACCCATATTTTGAATCTGTGAAAAACAGGTGTAGAATTAAAAACAGTTAGGAAAAGAGGAAAGTAGCTGGAGACATACAAAGGTACAAAGAGCTGGGTATAGAGAGAAGGAACTGAGACTAAAAGTGTGAGAATTCACCATAAGAAAGCCAGCAATAAACACAAAGCCAGCAATACACATACAAAACTGAACACTTGCAGAAGGAACAGGTAATACAAAGGAAACCATGAAATTCATGAGTTTTTGCAAAGGCTTCATAAATAACAAACTTACTCTATATTAAATGTAGTAATGCTAATTTTCATGTGTTTTTCTTATTAGAATGTTAAAGTATACACTATAGCGGATACATGTTATATGTTGAATATACAATTAAGGTTAAAAATCATAAACTATATATTTTTTTTGTCACTAAAACTACAGACTGAACCGAATGACATTGTTTTATGACTTTATATACAGGAAAGCTAAAAGAAAGAAAACTGAAAAACAAAAACAGCTGTGCTCCTTGATGATAGTGTTTTCAGAAGCTTTCACTAGACATGTTCCAGGTTAATAATGTTTTATAAATGACTGCATGCAGGTAATGCATAGATCACAAATAATCCCATAGACATGAAACTAAAAATGTATGTATGGAAACAGAAATGAAGGAAGACAGAAAGGAGCTGAAAATGTATGTATTAATACATTTGTGAGAGCTTCAAGTATCTTTCATTATCTGTGACTGCAGACATTCAGTAAGAGATCACATACACAAATATCACACAGAAAAAGTATGTATATTGAAAGCTTATTCCCAAGAACCCTTTGCATGTGTCTAGATTTCAGATAAGAAAAAAACATCCTTCTGGGGGAAAAATATAAATAAATAAATAAATAATCACTAAATAAATACTAATACTGTAGTCAGCTTAAAACAATGTATGCATAGACGTACCTATAATGTGAGTGGATAGAGGTTCGAGGTGCTGGGTTGTCCTCTTATTAAAATAATACAAGGCATAGGTGGAAGATAAATAGATGTATGCAGAAAACAGAAGATATTTTTGTTCCTTGAAGGAAGTATATTTAAATAGGGCCACTGTATGTAACCAAAGTTAGCAGCTTGATATAAATGCTTGCGAAGAAATTGCACGTGAAACAAATCACACATGAAAACATTCTTAAACATTGTTTTCTTCTTCCACAGGAAAATGACTATCTCCCACATTCTGCTGTTTTTTATAAAAATGGAAGTCATTAAAATGTTATCAGGAAGTGCGTTAAAATGTGTACCAGTCTGACATATTTCTTGAACTTGTCTTATAATTGAACATATACTATGTTCACATTTAACTTCATTAGTTTAAATATCAATATTTTATTATTTTCCCTCACAGCTGCTAAGTGTTTTCATACTGACTGTAATGAATTTAGATAAAATACAGTTTATATATTTATGCAGTGCTGTATATTTTTACATTTAATATTTTTTATCTACGGACAGTACAAAAACAGTAATCACTGGATTTTTTTAACTGTAGTTCTTAATCTAAGTTAAGCTACGAGAAAATTGATTCTGTAATTACACTGTTTCATTTTTGAGATAATTTAATTTTCTCACCACGTCGAAAAATCAATTTTCATAAAGGTGTTTTAGACATTATTTTATTATATAAATTATGCAATTGTATATGTATTTTTATTTATTTATTTATTTATTTTCATAATAGCTGGTATGGTGCTGCATTTTGGTTTAGGATGAAAAGAATGTTCCACTGTTTTAGCTGTTGCTGAGCAGTGCTCATGCAGTGTCAATGACTCTTCCACTTCTCCTGCTCTGCCAGTGAGGAGGATGGGAGTGCACAAGAAAGTTGAAGGGGCTAGAACCAGGACAGCTGACTCAGATTAACCGAAGGGATATTCAGTTCCATATGACATCATGCTCAGGAAAATAACACTGGGGAAAAGAAGGGGGAAGGGGGATGTGTTGTATGATGGCATTAGTCTTCCCAATAAATTGTTATGTGTGTCATGAGCTCTGCTTTCCTGGAAGTGGCTGAACACCTGCCTCCTGATGGGACATACTGAATGAATTCCTTCTTTTCCTTTGCCAGCATGTGCAGCTTTTCCTTTGCCAAGTACCTTACACTTTAAGCTTTCTGACTCCCTCCTCCATCCCACTGAGAAGGGTGTATGCAAAGGGCTTTTTAGGGCTGAGCTCCCTACCAGGGTTAAACTATGACAGTTATCATGCAGTTCATGATGCTAACTAAGAATATTAAAGTGTGCTAGTTAACAATGCTAGTAGCTATATTTCATAACATTAATTTACATTTCATAATATTAAGATTCCTAATACATTATTTTTGTGATTCTTTTACCTTTGAAGTCCTCAGCACAGTACTCAGTAGATTAAAAATCAAAGATCTGAAGGCAAGTCACATTCAGAGTTCTAAACAGGATGAAGTCTTCTCTTGCAGTATGTTTTAATATGCATGCAGTACTATTCAACCAAATAGTGCATTCTGTCAACATTTACTTTATCAGAATACAGGCACAACAAAGCTAAGAAATCAAATTATTAATTTCCCCAGAACAAATTTGAGATTATGTTGTTACCTAAACCTATACCTTTCTAAGGCTCAAGGGAATTAATGCAAGTGACAACAATTTTTGACTTTGTTTTTAATGGCAAGTCTATTACACTAGTAAAAATGAAAGATCAGCAACTGTATTTGGAGACTTCCTGACAGACAGCTATTTCTACAGTTTGCCATCTCAGTCTGTGCTCAGGCTCTTAAAATAAATATTTAACTCTATGAGATCTTCTAACCAAATTACTGGTGTTTCACAGGAGTGATAATCAGTTGACGCTGTTCAGTCAAAAAATACTGAGGTCTCATGTACCAGGCACAAACAAAGGCTGTACCTCTTTTGCTTTCTTGTAAGAAATTCATCCTAGAAATGAGAAGCCATTTCTAAGTAAAACTTCAAAAAACATACAGAAACCTGTCTTTATTTACCACAAAATAAAATTACATTAAAAAAAGAAAAAGAAAAAAAAAAAAAGCTTTCACTCAATTCATAAAATTATAAAAGTCATTTTTGTTGAAAGTAAAGAATAGATCTTGTTATGATGGGATAAAATATCTTGTGCTCTCTTTTCAACAATATTGATTGATGTGAGAAAACAAATTTTCAGAAAAATTCCAATTCCTTCCCTCCTATGCGCTTATTCTACCGTATTGGCTAATTTGTGATAATCACTGGATTTCTGAGTGAAACCCTGTGAAGTAAAAACAACAACAACAACAACAACAAAAAAACCTGTTGAAATTAAAGCTACTGCTTATACAGAATAAAGAAGTCCTATAAAGCCTACTGGTTTATCTTGTCTCTTTCAATATTCTTCTGTGTTTTTCTACTCCATTGTTATCTTTCTTTATTACAACAAAATAATCAATATGTTTTTATGTAATCAGGATGCACGTGATCAGCAAATTCGATTAGTAAGGATGTTACCCTGGAAACCAAACTATGTTGAGCTTACTATTTCATAGCTATGACATTCTTAATTAAGAGGGAATTATATCTAATATCAAGTGAAGACATCTGGTTTTACTAACACACTGAAATTCACAGAGCTGTTTCTTCTTACAAGAATCATGTTGGTGATACTCCAGCAGCATTAAATTACAGTGCTTTGGAACACTGCTAGAATTTTTCAGACTGATGGTATTCTGAGAAATTTTAGTAACTTTCACTTATTTTTCCCAGTTTAAAAACAAACAAACAAACAAACAAAAAGGCAGTATGAAGTCCTTTCCCAGCTGTATTTCTAATTTACCTTCAAAACAATGCTAAGAGAACTAGCTTGCTTCACTTCAGGAATTCAAATTCATTCTGAGATCTGGAGTGAAAAGTAGCCAAGTACTGTCAAAATGAAAGGTAAGTCTAATGAGTACAGAAGCAGGAGTTTGGTATTGATTCAGTGACTGACATTAGGACTGACAGTGGGCATGCTGTAGGACTGCACTTGTACTGCTGTGGGCTTTGCCCTGCCTGGCTTGCTATCACCCTTGGATCCCAGCTTCTTTCCTAGAAAAGCAGTTCTACTTCTGCTGCTCCCTAAAAACTCCCTTTGCCCATCTTTTATGCCATTGATTTTCAATTATTATTCAGGTGATTTGATTAGTTTCCTTGAATAATATTAAATGAAAACTCACATATTCTACAGAAATCATCATCTGATAGAAAGGATGGGTCCTATCCTCTTCCATTGAACCTCTGATATCTAAAATGAAATTCTGCAGCTGCTAGGGAAAAAGAAGATGCCATCCACTTGAGAAAGGAATATTCACTGTCCCTTCCCCTGTTTCCCACTCTTGGAAGAGTCTGCAAGGCTATGGAGTGGAACACGAAGAGAATACAAATCCGTCCCACTTTGAGGCTGAAATGGGCCCATTAGCATCCAAGACACCGACGAACTGGGAAAGACAGTATTTTGTTGTAGCAGGAATACTGTGATAATATGGAAGAAATAGGAACTAAAACTTGTAGCACTATCTAAAAACACATATGCAGATCTGCAGCACCATCAAGGTAAGAGTAAATCCTTATCACTAATTCATTTACAGATTGCAGAGATATGATTCTTTGCATATGTTCATACCTATTCAGTTTGATTCATCACTTTGAACTGTCCTTAACAACACATGACTTTTCTATACTCCATAAAGAATTAAATTCAGCACTCAAATACTTCATTTTATTGTAGGCAAAATGTAACTGCCTATTCTGTAAGAATTCTTCCAGTATCTAGAGTTATCTTCCCTGTAAAAAAACAGTCACGTGCTTTCAGTAATATACATTCCAATGTCATGCAGAACACAGGATTAGCCTTATCTTAATAGTATTAATAATTATAATATAAGAACAAAAAGCTTAAAATATTTTAAATGAACTGTGAGTAAATGAAATGCAGATTTATATGACACATTTTTAACAAAGCCCACAATTCTCTCTCTTGAGCCAAAATGTTTCTGAAGTCACTTGACATCCTTGAATCAGAGAAATCCATTATGAAAGAAAAATCTGAAGCAGGTATGATGTAAAGTTTATATATTGAATGAACTTCCAGACAGATATTTTACCACCCAGCATCACTTTTTTATGTTTTCTTCCATGTGCAGATTTGGTATGGCTGGTCATTGTTGATGATCGTAATAATGGAGCTATTGGGAACAAATTGAGGCTTCTGAAGAAAAGGTCATGATTGTTCATTGATCAAAAGGAAAAGCAAAGAAATGATTTGCATGAATTCCTGGAAAGTATATAAGTATTAATTTAAATCTTTTCTTAAACAAAATTGTCAGCCCCTTTTCAAAGTCTTATCGCATTTATGCTGCTTTAGCTGTTAAGAATATGCATTTCTAAACAGGAATGGTTACTACAATACTTTATCTGTCTAAAACTGGAAGAAAAAAAGTAATTATTCCTACGTCATTGTATTGGTTTATATGTGAAAGTACTTTAGTTGATATGAAAGTTTATTTTAGTTCATATGATAGTTTATACAAAAGTATTTTAGGCAATGGATAGAAATGCCTGTAAATTGTCGTAACTGCAGATTTCAACTTAATTAAAATTAATTAAACTTAAAATCAACTTTATTAAATTTAAAATCCTGACTAAAACTGTGTCTTTTAGCTATTTTCAGAAATGTCAGCTAGGCAGTTTATGCTCCACTGTAAGAATGAAAGTATTTAGTTCCATATAAAATACTACTGTGTTTTTTTGTTTGTTTGTTTTGTTTTTTTTTTTTTTTTTTTTTTTTTTTTAAATAAAAGGAAACATCTCTGAGCTACCTCTGTTCAATACATAATTTCTGGTTATAAAGACTAATTTTTTTAATAATGTTTAAGCTTCTTATTCTTCTTTAGAAACTTTTGAACATATCAGATAAACAAAACAGTGAATTAATGACTTGCATTTGTCTGATTCATTTTAATAGTTTGAAGAAATGCTCAGTTTTCCTAAAATTTAGGCACACTTCCTTGACTGACCTGAACACTGGTTCTGCACTTGGCAACTGATTAGCAGTTTTCATTTCATTTTTAATATAGGTTAATTGATCTTGGAGATAGGATGTTTTTCAGGACAATACTGAAATGATTTTAAATAGTTTCACTATTTCATTTTACAAGAACAGCCAGATGTAAACCTTAATTATTTCCAGTTAAATTAGATCTTACAGCTAGAAACAACAGTATACTGAGCTAGCATTATTAACAGCATACTGAATAGATCTATTTCTGTACGAAGACCTTTGGTCGTGCTTCATTTACTTTGGGATTCTGCTTGAATGAATACATCCATGTCTTCTCTGGAATTAAAATGATGGATGATATGAACAAGATCTTTGGCTTAGTCTACAATTATTGAATAGCTATCACCCATAATTAAAAACTTAAATAAAATTGATGGTAGATAATTTGAACGTTAATCTCACTAAGAAGGTTTAAATCAGTGAAAACAGGCACAGTTTCAAATGCATTGTGACTCTATATTATTATAAATCTTCTTAAAAATTATATATTGAATAATGAATGCTACTTTTCTTGATCTAGGAAATAAACCACTTAAAATATTTCTTTTGTGTGAGAAGTGATGGTAGTCTGAGCTCATGTTTTAATAAAAGTCCAATAAAATTGAGAGAAAAAAACAGCACAACCAAGGGTTTTACCTTTTTCTGAAAGTTCTGAACACTTTGTTTAAATAAATTTGTTTTTCTTTTGCAGAGTCCTAATTTTTAATCTAGACCAACACATTCCAGATGGTTCTCAAATCTCATTATAGTGTTATCCCAAATCACTGTACCTACTTAGCGTCGCAATGCATAGTATGAAAATGATACTGAAAATTTAAAAAATGAATATAAAATGAAAAAACTCTGACTTAGCACTTACTACAAGAATAAAAAAATATGCTTATATTATTTTATATTTATAATTATATATTAATCTTCACATGGAGGAATTTTTGAAATCATTTATATTTTTCACACTTTTGCTGACTCTTTAATAAGCATTATAGGGAGATTCAATTTAACCCCCTGATAAATACCCAAGAACAAAAGTCAACATATAAACATTCTTTGTAGGGCTCAAAAAGATCTATGAATGAGTTTTTGATTACCAATCAGACTGCTTTTTTTACTATCTATCTCTTACTCAAAATCTGAAAACAATGCTTAACTTAAGTAAGACTATGTATATGACAAAAAAAAAAAAAAGAAAAAGAAAAAAATAATGGAAAAGAAAATAGCTTACAAGTTAATTTGTCTTTAAGACAGAAGTCATCAAAATCAGAGACTCCTTATATATCATGTGATTTTTTTTTTTTTTTTTTTGTCTTATGTTCTGTAGATTGATTTTTGTTTCACTTCCTACAGAAAACTACAGAATGGTTCTCTTGCCCCTACTATTTCAATTCAAAATTTGCATTTTTTTCTGCCAAACTTAAACACCCTTACTGCACAGTTCTAGCATGAAAGTGCTTGCATGCTTGAAAATTTGGATCAACACATCTCAGAACCAAGATTTTTCCTTTACTACCAATTATTTCTAAAACAAGTTTTCTTCATTGAGAACTTGATTTGCAGTTAGATTTTCACTAATACAAACTGAAACAGAGATTTTCCCTCCTTCCCTCTTTTAAGTTTTAAAAAAAAAAAACAACACAAAAACAAAAGCAAAAGTTAGTTGTTATCTCTTCTGGACTCCTAAATATAGAGGTCACAAGCTTACAAACTGATCATATATACAGCTAAAGTTTGAAGTTCATCTCTAAATCCCATTTTATCCAACTGAACTTTAGTAGTATAACTTCAAGATCTTTCTGTTTTGCAAGAATTTGAATAAATTGAGCTTAATCCTACATAGTCATCTGCTTTACTAATTTAGCTGCTGTGTTGTTTTTTTTTTTGTTTTTTTTTTTTAAAAAAAAAGGGGCCTTGAAATTTTAAAGGAAGTTCATGCTTATCCTTTTTATTATTATTATTATTATTAGTAGTAGTAGTAGTAACAGTTTTTAGAACAACTATTTTTTGAAGGAAAAAAAAAAAAAAAGATAAATATTTGGAATTATTATTATCTGTAATTTAGCATGTTTCATTTTGTTCTGTCTTTGACAATTTTCTTTAAGCTAATTGAACATTCCGGATCTTATTGGAATTCTTTCCTTCTAATGTTTAGTTACTGATTTAAGTAAACCAGGTTTTGGCCAGAGATTATTTCTAAGCATTTTTCTGTAGTAATACAAATACTCAGTAAACAAAATTAGGAATTTGTGTTGCTTGTGTACTAAATTATTCATAATGTGTTCAGTATTCAATAATAGTAAGAAATCCCTCAAGTTTGTTTTCTCAGAGGATTATTTTACTGTGCACTTGAGGAGTTTAAGAAAGTCTAGAGCAGATCACTCTTGAAATGTACTTCTAACCATTTCTATTATAAGTAATCTACTTGTAATCTACTGCCTAGACACAGCACACACTCATTTGTCTGTAAGTTTATAAACTGTCTTGGTATGCAAGTGATAATATATCACAAAGATATCAGTTGCATAGCAACAATAGTGAATGCTATTTGACTGAATTTGGAAAGAAACCTGATTTTGTTTTACCTCTAACAACTAAACTAAACTAACAACTAAACTGTAACACCTACTAGGCTGGTATTTTTGGTGGCTAACTCCCTGTAAATATGTTTAGTGTTTAACTGGCTGTTACTTCCAACCTCTTCCCCACACGTTTAAAAATAATTTCATACTCAGAAGAAAGTCTAAGCTCTCTTTCTACCATACAATTGCAATCACGCGTCCTTCCTGTCCCCCACCCACTTCAGAACTGAAGTTTGTTTTCCCTAAACTAAGATTGTATTACCAAAATATTAGATAAACAAACAATCACACACACATTCTCTGAGGCATTGCATATCATATACAAACGAAGAAACTTATTATTTTCTCCCATCTTTTGAATGAACTGAGGAATGGGATTGGAATATTCATTGCTAGCATTTGTGATAAGTAATTAAAATATGATGTTAAAAGTACTTTCACAACATTAATACTTCCTCAATGCTTATGATTTAATGAGCCCATTTATTGAAATCTTCACGTTATTTTGTGTAAGTGGTTCCTTATTATCTCTTAACACACTGTTCAAACTTTACTTTTATCTTAATTCTTAAATATGATCACAGCTTTTGGTACACACACTGGCTTTTGACAGACTAAATGGCATAAATGAGTATGTCTTTGAAATGGACACTAATTTGAACAGTTTACTTATCAACCTGACTTGTTACTGATTCAAATACTATTCAGTTCAGGAAAACATTGATTGTTTTGGTTTCTTTTTCCGATGAATGATAATAAATCTGCCTTTAATTATGTCTTCTGACAATGATTTTATAAATCTACATATTTCATTGCAGTAGCTGAAATATGGAGTGCAAAATCTAAAACACAAGGTTTCTCAACATTTAATTTTATAGATTCCAGAATATGCATTTGATCTCATGTAGCTGGAGCTTTCTAGCTTTCTTTGTAGTAAATGAGGAGAAAAAATCTTTATGTCACAATGTATCTATTAAAGTCAATACCTACTTCAGGTATTTGACATTTAATTTCCATATCTACAGTTCCATGAAATGAATCCATTCTAGAATATCTTATGACTTTTTTTTTTTTTCCCCCCCTCTATTATTTTGGGGAAAAAAATACAAAAATGTATGTACAATCATAATTCTCAGACTCATACATATTTTATAATTCTGGTAAAGTACAACAGAAGAAGTAAGAAAAGTTATAGAGGTCACACTGTGTTTCTAAGGAAGGCAATCAAATAGTCAAAGAAATCACATTATGAAAAAAAGAGGAAGAAAACATGGAAAGTAGCAAAAGCAAAATGCTGACTATGGCAAACTATTCCCTCTGCTCCTTTTGTTCACAGGTTGATGTTTTTATTTGAAGCTCTTCTGAACCAAATTCTTTTTCCTATTTTGTCTCAAAGTGAAAAATGGAATAGAAACTTAGATAAAAGCATGACAGATGCCAGCAAGTGCCATTCAGTCAATAATAGGTAATCAATAGGTGCTTTTTGTTGCTTAAAAAAAAAAAAAAAAAAAAAGAAAAAAAAAAGAAAAAACAACAACAACAACAACCACCTGTGGTCATCTGTAAACCACAAGTTCATTTTAGTCCATCAAAACTGATATCATTTCAAAAAGAGTAAGTACAAAGAAACAGTGCACAAAATAATTATCTTTTCCCTAAATGGTGTTTCCTTTTCCGAACAGGTTCTTCAGGCCTTACTAACAGACAAAAAGGATGGAGAAGAAAATCTCACATAAAAATGGAATTGTGTATAATTTACGCACCTTTTCTATACAGTTTATTTCAAGGTTAAATGTCACAAATGCCTAATATGAATAATTATTCAAGTAAAGTATGTAGCTAACCTCTGAAATGTTGGTGGCTCAGAAGAGCAAGACTATTTTGTAAATTTTCCACTGTGCTTCTCTATTACAAAAATTCAACCTAATGGAGAAGAAAGCATGCAGGAAACAGCACTACAGTGCAAAAAAATAATGACTTAACTCTAGGGAAAGATCTGTCTCTTAGACTTCTCATTACTGTTTCTCCAGAAGACCACTAAAGATATCCTACTATAGCATTCCAAGCATTTGCAATCCCTTTTCTCCCCCTTCTGTACTTGTAATTGATGATTTTCAACTGACATTAAGAATAATATAGATTTCTGCTTTTAAAACTACTAGCTGTTACCTACTGCTGAAAATAATGATTGATTCTTGATTTCATTGCTTTCCAAGAATGATGTCTGCACGATCCTTAAAGATATGATCTACAACACCAGCTAACTGCAGAAATTGACTTATGGAGGATTCGTTTAGTCTTTGTTAGATTGCACTTTCACACTGCTACTGTCCTGATAAGGTAGCCATTCCAAAACTAGCTTAGGTACCTCTACACTACTTCACAGAAATCATTCCCGATATAGATGATTTGGCACAGTATACCCTCAGCATGTTTGCTGATGATACAAAGCTGGGGAAGTGGATGACACACCAGAGATCAATGTTGCCATCCAGAGAGACAGTGACCAGCATGAAACATGGCCTGTCAGGAGTCTTGTGAAGTTCATCGAGAAGAGCAGAGTCCTGCACTTGGACAGAAACAATCTCAGGCACCAGCACTTGTTGGAGACAATCCAGCTGGAAAGCAGCGTGGCAGAAGAGCCCCTGACAGCCCTTGTGAACACTAAGTTGAACATGGGCTAGCAGTGTGCACTTAGCACAGAAAAGGTGACATACTGCTATGGTCTGGCCACAACTGGAGTACTGTATTCAGTTTTGGGCCCCTCACTACAAGAAGGATATTGAGTTGTTTCACAATGTGCAGAGATGGTCAAAAGGGCTGCTGAAGTGACTAGAAAACAAGACTTAAAGTCCGCAGAAAGTTTTTGGTTTTTTTTTAATTTTGTGACAGAACTCTTTACAATTTCTTTGATGCCCTCTTTAGGACAAAATGGAGCCTGCCACATTGTAAACTCCACAAAATCATTTACAAATACAGTGCTACTGGATTTTTGCTGCTATTGCCACTCTTGAGCAAAATAAATTACTAGAGAGTAAAACAACATTGTTCATTATATACAGCGTGGGTTGAAAAGCACTATAATCATCACATGCATGCTCCTAGGTGAAAACAGGGGAAGGTCTAAGGGAAACAAATACCTAAAAATGTACTTAAAATGATATTTCAAAAAGCAGTCACAAACTTGCAGCTCCGTTTAGAAACATAAAATATACTGATGGACTTTAAGAAGTACTTAGCTCCCATTCATTTTCTTTGAAATTACTACACAGATGGGTATTAAGTACTTTGGCAAGTCTTGGCAGATTAAGTAGATGCCTAAATTGACAGTTTGCTGGAAGCTGTGCCAGCTTTTCATTGCTGAGATCCGTGCAAACTATTCTGATGCAGTCTATTTGTACAATAAAATGAAAAAAACTGTAAATCTGAGTCTAAACTGGAAAATGGCATGAGGTACACCATTGTTATTTGATCCATTGCTCTTGCACTTACTTGTACAGGCTCCATTGAACACATTAGTATTTTCAAATGTGAATCATAATTTCCTAGCATCCAAATTAGTTAACATTTATCAAAAGAAAATATACAAATGTTTCCAAAGAGGATGACTAAATATACACACAAAAAAAGAACAAATGGGATCCCTTGGTACCATGTACTCTTAAAAAAAAAGTTACCTTTACTACAAAATATCAAGATCTATAAACAAAACATAGAGAAATTAGAACATGTTATCCCTGTACTGGGTGTTATAAACTAACTGACAACCTCTCCTACAGTGCTAAGCTAATAGAGGAATACAGAGATTCTCCTTGCAGCTTGTCTGAAACCTCCTTTCATGGACTGAGAAGTTAACTCATCTTTAAATGCAATTGATTTATCTTTACTAAAGTTACATAAAAATGACATTAAAATTATTGTCAAACTTTCTCACATTCTCAAGTTTCTATTTTCCTGATACAACTCAACATTCAAATCCCTATCTCATATAAAGGGTAAACAAATTATTCACTCACAGAAACTACCAAGTATTTAGCACCATTTGAGATGCCAAATGGTGTCTAGGAATCCACACATGGCCATTAAATATAGCACTGAATTTATGAAGGAACCCTTCCAGAAAATCTGCTGGGAACCAGGCAGCATATCTCAAATTAACACAGAAGTTTATTTCTGTGTGATGGAAACCACACTTGGTCTTAACTGATTACAGCGGGAGGTTAGGATACTAGCTGATGTGGAGAAACCTACTGGTATAACTGAATATAAAACCAAGTAACACTTTAAGTCCTTTCAGATAGAAGTTATAATTTCCTGACATCTATTTTACTTAGAAATGATTGAAAGAATTCACAGAATTTTGTAGAGGATAACAGAATATACGCTAATATCCAGCATTCACAACAGACCAGTAGGTGAGAACGACTCTAACAAAAAACAAACAAAAAAACCCACTGCTATTCTGATGTGAACTTGTGTCAGCTGAACTTTGGCAGTGCTAGAGATGTGTAAGGAAATGAAAAAAGGTGGAATGATTGATACACAGTGATACCCTCCATTTTTTGGTAAGTAAAGACTTCTGCAATTTCTTTATCAAGCCCAAAAGGGTTGACAATTTTTGAACTAGATGAATCTCAGTATACTGAGAGTTAACTGTGCTTTTTATCAGGAAACAGAAATACTTTTTTTGTCACATGACAAATGAGCTGTGCAAGGAATTCACAAGTTTGTATCTCATCGTCAATTAACCAAGCTAGGATTTACAAGGCTTCTACTTGAGTGTAATATGCAAATTAACACACACTTTTAAAATCATATATCAGATGTAATGTGAGCATCTGAGAGAATTTAAAGGCTTAGCATTTTTTACAGGTTCCCATAAAGTATCTCTAGAAATAAGGACAGAATCAAAGATCTACGGAAGGTGGATCAGTACACTTTCTCCCCAGCGACTTTTCAGGATATTTAAGTGCTTCACATTAGAAGGACAGGATTTTTTCTGTCCCTGGGCAAGAAATCTAATTTAGATGCCCACATTCGTTTCACCGGGTCTGAGCCACAGTGTATTTAATACACAAAGATTATGCATTATCCTACTGAGGTGATCTTCAAGCCCGTGAAAATGGTATTACTTAAAGTGTCACAGAGATAAAGACAGTAATATTTATGCTACTTTCTAGCTTCTACAGTTAACCAATCATCTACGAGCCACTGCAAAAACATCCATTATAAACACAGTATGCTGGTGGAGTATGTTATCTTAACTATTTATGCAAGTAAATGTCTATACTCTTTTAAGCATGCATTTCTCTGCTGAGAACCATTAAAACATATACTTAACATCCCCATTCTTCACTAGACATGCTAGTGTAGACATCGACTATCATGTTAATTCCTAACTCTTGTTTGTAAGTTCCTCTGACAACCCAACACTATTAGCAATTCCTCTTACTCTTGAGAAAAACCATAAAGAACAGTATTTTGCCCAATAGAAGTTACACACATTCTTGGCTCATGTTGGAGCCTCAACACTAACAGGTTTGTTATAACGTGTACAGACACTGAGCAAAAACAATTGAGTTTTTTACATTAGTAAATGGGGTTACATCAGCACTAGCAGAACATACAGGGTTAGGCAAAAGCTCAAACATGCTGCTGAAATGGTGGAGGATGTTTCTAGTTCCGTCTAGTTTTGTCTAGCTTCAGACAGGGAATGAGAGACACAAGCATGGAAGAAACCATACTCTTTTGGGAAAGGGACAGAAAAAGATGAGAACTCTGCCAGAATTCTGAGTTATTCTGATATCCTATTACTCAAGTCTGACCACACTGCCAGTGTAAATACAGAAGCTTTAGAGTGAAATGAGGTATCATAAAACACAGGCTACAAATTTAAGCCTTCATTTTAGGAGGATCTTAGGGCAGTCTTTTCAATCTGTTGATAATCTTTGCAGTCTATGACTTCATCTTTTTTAGTGAATTTAGAAGTAAAGAACACAAATCTTTTTCTCAAAGGTCTAATGATTAGTTTTTAATTTTGACCCTACTTCCCTCCAGAGAGCTTTTTGGTTAATTTTCAGTGCAATGAATCTGACAGAATGATTTATTTAATTTATACTTAAGTATAAACCACTATGGGGGAAAATTAACCTTTGTGGTAATAAATTTCCACCTTGTTCTCAATAATTTCTGTTAAAACTTTGTTACATCTTAACTTTAATCTGGAAATAATTTTTAAAATACTTTTTTAGTGTAACTACAAAGATTTATATGATGCAATACTCAAAGACAGACAAGCATAAAACATCGTTTTCAGATTTAATAGAAAAAAAAAACTTGAAAAATTATATAATTAAAAAAAAATACTTTTTAAACAGTTTTGAGACTGTTAATTTTTTCATACACTCTTATCACTGGTCACCCACCTTCTGGTTATTCAGAAAAATAAATAGATAAATAAATAAATAAATAATAATAAAAAAATGTTATCTCCAAAAATTTGACTTGAATCTGAACAAAGAGGTTTTATGAAAAGTTTTCTCAAAGATTCATAATGAAATTCAGTTTGAGGTTAATACAACTGTATTAGAAGCTTATGGGCACATATCATTGATGCACGATACCAATACATGTTTACATTTGCGATGTATCTATGATCAGCAGAAAAAATCTAGAATTTAATTCAATTGCTAAACATAAGATACAGTTATATTTCAGATTAGTTAAGGTATCCAGGATATTCCCATGACGATACCATAAGATCAAGTGAACACAGTTCCATTACATAAACAAGAAAATTAGTGCTATTAGACATGTCTCATGGTGTCCTTACGTTTTTGGGCCACAGAGACACTAAGGGAAACCTAATAGCAAATTTGAAAATAGCCAGTCAACTGTACAGGGGTTTGTCCTTGTGGAAAAACACTCAGCTTGGTAATTTCGGGACAACTTGTTTATGTGTAATTAACAACACAGAGGTAAGCAAAGTATGTGATCTCTAGATGACTTAGGAGCTTCTAAACATAGAATTATTTTGAGATCTTGCTGATACTTTTACTGATACTTTACCTACCATATTTTATGTTGAAAAATGTAAACCAAACAAAAACAGAAGAAAAACTCATAAGCCCTCTATGAAACAGTGCCTGTAAATCTTAGCATCATGAGTTACAACAGTTCTTGTTTTAATGATCTCCTTCCTAGCATTCTTTTCTGCTCCTTCCCTGATACCTCTCAGAGTGTGTATGTATTTATTTATTTACACTGTATACACAGCAAGAACAGTATTTAGTTATGCTATGAAGGGCCACTCCAATTCTACATTCATCTTCCTTCCCATATTCCTCAAACATTAACTGAAACCGAATAAATACTTCGGCATGTCAGAGAATCATATGCTATGCTTAAGCTTTCCATTGATGGGTATCAAAAATACCAGACAGCTGCAGAGAAACCATTAAGAAACATCAGTAGAATTGCATGAGAACCTGGAGGCTATCACTGCACTGTATTTAAACATTCTCTCTTAATTCTACACTAATCTGAGCAAGTGAGATGCATCCTATGTCTACAGAGAGTCCAGAAAGATATGGTTGATTAAAACATCTAATCAAACATTCCCTATTAATAGAAATATAAATATATGAAGGCAAATCCATTTTAGTATATCTGAGGAAATACATCCCACACTTCTCATTCTCTATTTCATGCTGGTTATTACATGCTGAGTTGACAACATCCACGGAAAGGGCATCAAAAATTTAGTACTGATTCTTCTATGGGGGTTCAGTTATTTACTCAGTGCAATCAGAAGACCTCAGAATCCATACACTTCTTTGTCTATGAACTTCAAATCTTCTGACATATCCCTGCAGAACCTCTTGTAGCAGTTTAACGTTTATAGTATTTATTTATTTATTTATTATATATATATATACATATATATATATATATATATTTTTTTTTTTTTTAAACAGATATGAAGAAAGGCTCAGAACAGCCCCATTGCTCAGCATTGATGGGACTCTGGTCAGTAGCCAAACACATACACTTCTTCTCACTACTCTCATCGGACGGAGATAGAAGGAAGGTGAGAAGGCTCATTATATTGATATGACAATCTAATAGAAAAAAAAACAAAAGCTGTGTGTGTTGGTTACGCAGAAAGAGGAATTCATTCACAGCTTCTCATCAGCAAGCAGATGTCCAGATGCTTCCTAGAAAGCAGGGCCACAGCATGCATAACAGCTGGTTAGGAAAACACCAGAGATGACCCTCTTTTTCATCCTTTCCTTTATCTTTTTTCTTTTTCTTGTTGCAGTTTTCATGATAACAGTTATTATATCATTATTAAAAAAAAATAAAGTTACCTGAGGTGGAAGCAGTGGTAATCTTATATATGCAAGCAGCATACTTAGGTCACTGCATCGCCTCTGCATATCATACTTCACCCACATCATTAAGGCATGGAAAATGGTCTCTTCATCAGGAACATTCACGTCATCACTAGCAAGAAGTTTATGGAGTTCTTCAGCTGGTAGAAGTAAAAATTCTTGATTTCTTATAACTTCCATTATATTCTCCTGAGAAGAGGAAAGCATCACAGATTTAGTAATACTGGAAGAAAATAAAAGTAGTTGTTAAAGCTAATATAGAAATAGAATTAGTCTATCCATCATCTTACAGATAGAGGGAAAAAAAAAAAAAACAGATTATTATAATTACAGCTATATTTGTAATTCATATATGAATATATTAAAATGAAAGGAAGATTGTATGGTAAAATTGTAATAAAAATGTCAGAATTTGGTTAGACAGAAAGTCTAGAGCAGATCTATATATTTAAAAGAAAGTGTTTTCTGTTGGTCCTTTACAGGAAGATCCCACAAATGCTCAATTTTGTCAGGACCTATTTTTAAACTGCTTGAGTAAATGCCAAAAGGTACAAAATATATATATATATATCTATATATATTATATATATATATATATATATAGATAGATAGATAGATAGATATAGATATATATATATATATTTTTTTTTTCTGGCCTTTGTTTTTATCCATTGGCTCCAAACAAAGTATGTTTAGATTGTGTGCTTAGAATCTTGCACAGTTGCCCAGGTAAAGTTTGCAGGCTCTTACCTACAAGTTGGCTTAATTCATTTTAATTAAAAAGCCATAAAACTAAAAAAAAAAAAAATATTCACCGTGCTTCTCAATAAAATGATTTATAAGGCAAAGTTTAATTAAGGCTGGTTAAACCGACATAAAATCCCATTATGAAGAAAATACAACTCAATGTGTTACTAGGAACCAACATGAAACTTTGCAATAGCATATTAATCCAAAATCCTAATATTATTGAAATGCATTATGATGGTAGAACACATTTTATGAACTCACAGAAGTTAATTAATTTTCAATAACTTTCACAGCAGGGGTTCTGAACAATTTTATTATTATTTTGATTAAGATTTCTTATAATTTTAAATTGTGTTTTCTTTTGGAGATATACTTAAGAACTTATACCAGCCACTGTACTGATTTACCATTGACTGAAAGCAACATCCAGCAGTTTCCAAACAAAACATGAGCTTGCTAAGCCTGATTTTTTTCTTCTAATCATTCAAATTTCCAGTACTTTCATGTGAATCATGGCTAAGTAAACTGTTGCTTTTAAAAGTTTTAATGAACTGCAACAGCTGTACATGTGTGTGTATAAAAATAAACATGCATTTATATGATATATTTATGCACATTTTTATATAAAACAGCAGTTTCTTAATCTTAAGAGTTAAAACAACAACAACAACAAGCCTCCCTCCTTTAAGTATTTAGCATTCCTTAAATCGACTTTTGACTGTAAAAAGCTTCTACATCACAGTTCAATTTCTTGAATTCCATTTCATTCAGAGTAGAAAAGTATATTTCAGTGGGTTGCTGTTATATCAAAACATAAACAGTTCATAATATGTTTTCATTGCAGAAAAAAAAAAAAAAAGAAAAAAAAAGGGGAAAAAAAAAAAAAAAAAGACCTGCCTCTCTTCTAAAATAAAATCGACCTTCATACTTGCACCTTACGGAGCAGGATACAAAAGACATCTGTGATCCACTGGTTAGCATTTTTGGGATAATTGAAATAACTTTGTTTTAACTCTCCAGGAATTAGTGTTAAAGACAGTCAATGAGCTACTCAGTCGTGCACTACCAAAATACTTTCAGCAATGTTCTGTGAATAATGTTTCTCACCACTTAAGCATGTCTGAGGTTATATGACAGCGGTGTATGAGTTTTCAGAATCTGTAATTTTTGACTCTGATACTTACAGGGCTTGGTAGATCTGATCTTCAGTGTCACCTAAGTCTCATGAGATTAACTGGGATGTGACTAATGCTTCTTCTGCATGGGTTATTCACTTGTCTTTCACTTAAGCAAGAATTGTAATGTTTTAATTAAGGGCTGAATTTGTTTTAAATTAGAAAAGGTAACTTAGAGTAGATAGTATGAAAATCTCCAAACCCACTCAGAGAAAGCTATGTCTCATTTTGTTTGACCTTCCACTTTCTCAAAATGATCATGCAGTAACTATTTCTGTAGGGCCAAAGCATTTCCAAGGCAGTGCTGTTTCACTTTTAAATCTTTACAGCAGCATAGAGAATTAAAGTCATAGAATCATAGAATCACAAGGTTGGAAAGGACCTATAAAATCATCTAGTCCACCTATTACCACTGCTACCACAAGCCACTAAATCAGATCTCATAGCTCTTCATCCACATGCCTCTTGAACACCGCCAGGGATGGAGACTCCACCACCTCCCTGGGCAGGCCATTCCTCTGTCTGACCGCTCTCTGAGAGAAAAAGTTTCTCCTTAGGTCTAATAGAAACTTCCTCTGGTACAACTTGTGACCATTTCCCTGGGTCCTGTTTGCTGCCTGGGAGAAGAGGCCAAACTCCTCCTCATCACAACCTCCCTTCAGGAAGTTGTAGAGTGCAGTGAGGTCTCCCCTGAGCCTCCTCTTCTCCAGACTAAACAATCCCAGCTCCCTCAGCCACTCCCCATAAGACTTGTGCTCCAGACCCCTCATCAGTTTTGTTGCCCTTTTCTGGACATGGTCCAGGGCCTCAATGTCTTTCTTATAGTGAGGGGCCCAAAACTGAACATGGTCTCACCAGTGCTGAGTACAGCAGGATGACTACCTCTCTGTTCCTGCTGGCCACACTATTTCTAATGCAGGCCAGGATGCTGTTGGCCTTCTTGGCCACCTGGGCACACTGTTGGCTCATGTTCAGCCGAGCATCAACCAACAGCCCCAGGTCCCTTTCCTCTTCACAGTCATCCAGCCACTCAGCCCCAAGCCTATAGTGCTGCAGCACGGGGTTATTGTGGCCAAAGCGCAGGACCCAGCACTTGGCCTTGTTGAACCTCATCCCATTCACCTCAGTCCAGCAATCCAGCTTATCTAGATCCCTCTGAAGGGCCTCTCTGCCTCAGGCAGATTGATACTACCTCACAACTTGGTGTCATCTGCAAACATACTGAGGGTACACTCAATCCCCTCACCTAGGTCATCAATAAAGATATTAAACAAGATGGACCCCAGTACCGATCCCTGGAGGACACCACTTGTAACAGGTCACCAGCTGGACTTAACTCTATTAACCACTACCTGTTGGGCATGGCCCTCTAGCTAGTTCCTTACCCAAAGAAGGGTATACCTGTCCAGCCCACTGGCAGCCAGTTTCCCTAGGAAAATACTGTGAGAGACCATGTCAAAGGCTTTGCTGCAGTCTAGGTAGGTTACATCAACAGCCTTTCCCTCATCCACCAGTCTGGTCACCCAGTTATAGAAGGAGATGAGGTTGGTCAAGCACGACCTGCCCTTCATGAACCTGGGCTGGGTGGGCCTGAGTACTGTGTCCAGTTCTAGGCTCCCCGTTACAAAAAAGACAGGGATCTCTTGGAAAGAGTCCAGTGGAAGGCCAGAAAGATGGTGAAGGGCCTGGAGCATCTCCCCTATGAGGAACGACTGAGTGAACTGGGTCTGTTTAGCCTTGAAAAAAGAAGGCTGAGAGGGGATTTGATCCAGGTTTATAAATACCTGAGGTGTGGGGGCCATAGTGGTGAGGCTGGACTCTTTTCAGTAGTGCGTGGGGACAGGACAAGGGGAAATGGGATGAAGCTAGGCATAGGAAGTTCCACACGAATGTGCGCAAGAACTTCCTTACGGTGAGGGTGATGGAGCACTGGAACAGGCTGCCCAGGGGGGTTGTGGAGTCTCCTTCTCTGGAGATATTCAAGACCCATCTGGACGCCTACCTATGTGACCTGGTGTAGGGAACCTGCTTTAGCAGGGGGGTTGGACTCGATGATCTCTGGAGGTCCCTTCCAAACCCTACAATTCTGTGATTCTGTGATCCCCTGGATACCACACACATGCCGTGTGATCTCACCCAAGATGATTTGCTCCATAACTTTCCCTGGTACAGAGGTCAGGCTGACAGGCCTGCAGTTCCGGATCCTCCTTACGGCCCTTCTTGTAGATGGGAGTCACATCGGCAAGCCTCCAATCCTCTGGGACCTCTCCAGTTAATCAGGAGTGCTGATAAATGGTAAAGGGTGGCTCAGCAATCACCCCCGCCAACTCCCTCAGCACCTAGGGTGGAGCCCATCCAGTCCCATGGACTTATGATAGTCCAGATGGAGGAGGAGCTCTCTAACTGTCTCCACCTGAATCAGCAAGGATGTATTCTGCGTAGCACCCTAGACTTCCAGATCAGGGCGTAAAGTGCCCTCAGGATAACTGATCTACCCATTAAAGGCAAATATAAAGAAGGTGTTGAGGACCTCAGCCTTCTCCTTATCCTCAGTAGTCACATCCCCCACTATTACAATTAGAATTAAATGACCAGTGTTTGCTGAGTAAAGTCATGTAAACAAAATATATCTGTATTTGAAGGTAGATAAATAAGCATCTGTGTATCTGAGTAAAAAAGATTATGTATCATAGGAACATAAATGTTCCATGGAAATTAAACTATTACCAAACACAACTTAATAAAAATAAATTCTCTTACTTATATCCTTATAATGATATTGATATAAACAAATTTCTTTTTCTTTTCTTTTCTTTTTTTTTCTTTAAACCAAGACTTATAACGATCATTATTTCACATGAAATCATATTTTTGACTGTTAGTTCCTTCTGATGCCTGATACTGATTTCAGTAATCACCGTGTGGAGATTTATGAAACTTCTACATCATTTGACCTTGGTGAAAAAAATGTCATGTGCTATTTAGAATCTGGTACAACATCAGAGTTACTGTGGCAGGAAAATGCTTATCAAGACTTTTGGCTTTAGATTAATTTCATAAGTTTTATATTTGGTTGATTTGATATAGTGACCTTTCCAATACACAATGACAAGTGCTTAAAATAGTGCTGAAAATAGGTATTCATGCACTAGTCTTTCAATTAGTAGTACGTAGCCAGTGCCAATGAGTGCTTTAAAACATACTACATTCAGTTTAAGTCCTGCATTTTCATTAGAACACCTAAATATATGAAAAAAATAGCATGTCTCATTTCCAAATTAAATCACGTTATACTTTCTAGAAAGCTAAAAATCTGAAAGTAATTTTGATTTTGGCCTGGAAATATTGCTCCTGTGCTATGCTGAACTCTGCTCAATCTCTTTTTACTCCCAGTTTCCCGTATCAGCTGTATCATACACGTCAATATTCCCAATTTTTCAGCGTTACTAAGAACTATCTTCTTTTGCTAAAACTGTCCTATTGTGTATCTTCTTTACTAAAGTGTATGTCCTTCTCAAGTTCCTGAACTCTCATTAGAAAAAGAACTAGTACTTCTCAACATCTCTATAATCTGGTTCACTAGCCAAATGCTGGATCTCAACTAAAAGAGAACTCAACATTCCCTGTGTAATCCAGAGAGACATATTTCTTCCAGTAGAATCATAGAATCACCAAGGTTGTAGAAGACCTACAAGATGATCCAGTCCAACCATCCACCTATCACCAATATTTTTCACTTTGCCATGCCCCTCAGTACAACATCTAAACGTTTCTTGAACACCTTCAAGGACAGTGACTCCACCACCTCACTGGGGATCCCATTCCAGTGTCTGAGTACTCCCAACCTGAATATCCCCTGGCACAACTTGAGGCCACTCCCTCTAGTCCTACTGGAAGTCACATGGGAGAAGAGGCCAATACCCACCTCACCACATCCTCCCTTCAGGAAGTTGTAGAAAGTGATTAGGTTACCCTCGAGCCTTCTCTTTTCCAGACTGAACAATTCCAGCTCCTTCAGCTGCTCCCCATAAGACTTGTGCTCCCAACTCCTCACCAGTTTTGTTGCCCTTTTCTGGACACACTTCAAGGCCTCAGTGTCTTTCTTGTACTGAGGGGCCCAAAACTGAACACAGTACTCGAGGTGTGCACTCACCGGGCTAAGTACAGTGGGATGACCACCTCCCTGCTCCTGCTGGCTACGTTATTTCTGATACAAGACAGGATACCACTGGCATTCTTGGCCATTTGGGCACACTGCTGTCTCATGTTCATCCAAGCATCAACCAGTGCTGCCAGGTCTGCTTCCTCTACACAGTCTTTCAGCCACTCTGCCCCAAGCCTGTAGAGCTGTTAGCCTGAGGTTGTGGCCAATGTGCAGGACCTGGCACTTGGTCTTGTTGAACTTCATCCCACTGGCCTCAGACCAGCTATCCAGCCTGCCCAGATCCCTCTGTAGGGCCTTCCTACCCCTAGTCAGATCAACACTTCCTGCCAACTTGGTATTATCTGCAGACATACCGACAGTGCACTCAATCCCATCATTCAGGTCATCAATAAAGATATTGAACAGGACAGGCCCCAATACTGACCCCTGGGGAGCAACACTTGTGACCTGTCACCAGCTGGATGTCACTCTATCCAGCACCACCCTCTGGGCCCACTGTCCAGCCAGTTCTTTACCCAGCAGAGCGTACCAAGCCCAGGTTGCCAGCTTCTCCAGGAGAATACTATGGGAGACCTTGTAAAAGACTTTGACGAAGTCTACGCAGACTACATTAACAGCCTTTCTCTCATCCACCAGGCAGGTCACGCGATCATAGACGGAGATCAGGTTGGTCAAGCAGGACCTGCCTTTCATGAACTCATGCTGGCTGGGCCTGATCCCCCAGTTGTCCTGCAAATGCCATGTGATTTCCCTCAAGATGACCTGCACCATAATCTTTCCTGGCACCAAGGTCAGGCTGACAGGCCAGTAATTCCCCAGATACTCTTCACGATACTTCTTCTAGATGGGAGCCAGCTTTGGCAAGCCTCCAGTCCTCTGGGACCTCTCTGGTTGACCATGAATGCTGACAGATCATGGAAAGTGGCTGAGCTATCACCTCCACCAGCTCCCTCAGCACCCTCAGGTTGATCCCATCCAGCTCCACGGACTTGAGGCAGTCCAGGTGGAGTAGTAGGTCCCTAACAGTTTCCACCTGAATCATGGGAGGCTTATTTTCCTCTCCATGCAAGAACTCCAGGTCAGGGCTTAGGGTACCCTGGGGATAACTGGTCTGACTTTTAAAGGCAGATGTAAAGAAAGCATTGAGAACCTTGGCCTTTTCCTTATCCTCAGTGGTCACATACCCCGCCGCATCCAGTAAAGGACAGAAATTCTTCTTAGCCTTACTCTCCTTACTGCTAAAATATTTATAAAAAAGCTTTTTATTCTCTTTTTCCCAACAGCCAAGTTGAGTTCAAGCTGGGCTTTTGCCTTTCTAATTTTCTCCCTGCACATCCTAACTTCTTTGTACTTTCCTCAAGTTGCTTGTACCTTCTTTCACAGGAAGAAGATCCACTTTTTCTCAGGAAAAGCTCCCTGTTTATCCACACTGGCCTTCTTTCCCGCTTGCTCATCTTGCAGCACGGGGAGATAGCCTTAAGACTTCCTTCTTGAGGAGTGACCAGCTTTCCTGGACCCCCTTACCATTCAGGACTGAATCCCAAGGGACTGTTCCTACCAGCATCCTAAACAGTTCGAAGTCCACCCTTTGGAAGTCCAAGGTAGCAGTTTTGGCCCCTGTCCTAACTTCACCAAGAATTCAGAACTCTGACATTTCATGGCCACTCTGTCCAAGATGGCTCCTGACCTTCACTTTTCCCACCAGTCCTTCTCTGTTTGTGAGCAGCAGGTCTAGCAGGGCACTCTCCCTTGTATACTCTCTTACCAGCTACATCAGGAAGTTATCTTCCATATACCCTAGAAATGTCCTATGTTGGGGAACAAGGTCAACTGAAGGATGGAACTTAACTGAGCGGAACTGAGTTATTGCACAAGAGCTATTAGACAACAA
This sequence comes from Alectoris magna, assembly GCA_030625065.1. Lineage (NCBI taxonomy): Eukaryota > Metazoa > Chordata > Aves > Galliformes > Phasianidae > Alectoris > Alectoris magna. Next base: position 38,950,976 of record CM060560.1, read on the forward strand.
ACAAAGCGGAGGAACAAGTAGTTGCAGAACAAGAATGTGGTGAAGCGAGCTAGATAAGGACTTTGGGGATGGGTAGGGGCGTGCGTGCGTGGGATTACATAACAGGTGTACAAGACATGCTTGCGCAGAAGTGCAGAAGCAGTGACATCCTAGACCATTTCTTCTGTACTGCACTGTATTTCCAACATAAATTGGGGAAGTTGAAGTCCCCCATGAGAACAAGGGCTGGCGACTGCACAGCTTCTGCCAGCTGTTTGTAGAATGCCTCATCTGTCTCTTCATCCTGGTAAGACGATCTATAACAGACCCCCATCAGGATGTCCAACCTTATTGGCCCTCCCCATGATCCTTACCCATAGAGACTCAACCTTACAATTCTCAGCCTCAAGCTCAACAACATCAAAGCACTCTGTAATGGAGGGCCAAGCCACCAGCCCCCCCTCCTTGCCTGTCTCTTCTGAAGAGCTTATAGCCATCCATTGCAGCACTCAAGTTGTGGGAGTGATTCCACTGTAATGACAACTAAGTCATAGTTTGCCTGCCACACAACAGCTTCCAGCTCCTCCTGCTTACTTCCCAAGCTGCATGTATTGTTGTAAATGTACTTTAGCTGAGTCCCTTGCCTCACACCTAATCCCATCATTGTCCTCCTAGGCTTATCTCCAGCTGGTCTGGTTTAAACCCCTTCTCCTTCATATCTAGGCTAAAGATACAGCCTCTCAACAAGCCCTGCCAGATCCAGGGCTGGGATCCATTTCCCTATTTGAGACAGGTGAGACTCATCAGCAGCCATCAGGCCAGGTACCAAGTAAACCACCCCATAGTAAAAACAAACAAACAAACAAACAACAACAACAACAACACAAAAACCAACCAACCAAAAAAAAAAGTTCTTACATCTACGTCAGCTGTGTATTTATAAGATCCTTGATCACCCAGGTTAGATGTTTTGGAGCCATCCCAGCTAGAACTGCAGCAACTGATCATGAGGTACAGGGGGGGGTTTCAGTTGGTTCCTTTATCAGGTAAATCCTGAACTAACAGACTGGCCCAGCAGCTCTCACGAGAGCAGCTAATATGGTGTGGGCATTGCCAGGGCAACAGAACTGCATCGATGTTCCTTGCCTTAGAAAAAGCTTTTTGGAGGCTGTTACATTTCCGGGTGCAGTGAGGAGAAGGAAGCATGTGTGCAGCACCCACAGTGTACTGCAGCAGCAGGTGTGGTAGCTTGTGCAGCAGGCCACAGAAGTACTGTACCTCCTCACGCAGAAGACCAGCTTACCTATTGGCAGTCTCCAAGACCACAGATTTACCATGGTCTCCAACATGCAATGAGCTCATCCCACGAAGACTGTGTTGTCCCAGATTGAGGCCCTGCCAATGAGTGTGGCTGTTCAGGTCTCTGGCTGCAGGGAATGCCTGAGCCTGCTGCTACCTGGGGAGAGTGGCAGGAACTCCACCTGTGTGAGGTGTGAGCAGGTGGAAGATCTGTTCTGGAAGAGCTCAAGGAGGAGGTGGAGAGGTTAAGGACCATCAGGGCGTGTGAGTGGGAGACTGATTAGTGGAGTAACTCCCTGGCATGCCAGGAGAAAGGCACCAGGGAGACAGCTCCCAGAAAGTGTTAGCCCCATGCTCCATCACTGCTGGGCAGAGAGGGGGGACCTGAGAGATGGGGAGAGATGGAAGACAGCCCCAGCTCAGCATCATGGACGAACCCCTTCCCTGCCAACCTCACTTCCCCAGGTGCCCCTAAGTAATAGTGGCAGTGAGGCACTGGCATCTCACTGGGAGGTGAGCAAGGAGGCACAGGAAGGTTTGCCTAAGGCATTGCTAAGGGTGAGGCATTTCACTCTGTGTCTCCAGGCAGCAGTCTCATCTCCAGACTGCCTCTGTTAAGAAGGACAAAAAGGTTATTGTGGGTGATGCGCTCCTCATGGGAACAGAGGGCCCTGTATGTAGACTGGACCTGACTCATTTGGAGGTGTGCTGCCTCAGTGGGGCCTGGGTCAAGGATGTAACTAGAAAACTCCCAGATCTGGTTCACTGATAGTTCAGGCAGGCAGCGATGAAGTAGCTCAGAGAAGCCTGTGAAATATCCAAAAAGGCTTCAGGGAAATTGGTTGAGGAAGTGGGAGCACCACTGATATTTTCTTCTATCCCTTCTGGGGCAGCGAGGGACAGAGCAGGCTAGGAAAACCAAGGTAATGAATAAGTGGCTGAAAGGCTGGTGCTGCCACAGGAAATCTGGGTATTTTTAACCCCAGGGTGATTTACTCAACATCTGGTCTAATGGCTGAGGATGGGTGTCACTTGTTTCTAAGAGGAAGACGGATCCCAGACCAAGAGCTAGGGGGGCTCATTGAGAGGGTTTTAGACTAGATAGGAAGGAGACACAATGAGGCTTGCTGGGACAAAGCAAGTAGCCTGGGATTTTATACTAGATCTGATGGGGAAAGAGAGTCGAGTGCAGCAGGACAGAGAAAGGCTTGAAGTTGCTGTCATGCCAGAAGATTGCAGGGAAAAAACCTCTGAACTGTCTGGTAGGATCTTCTGGGAACTCCCTGGAGGAGGAGGGACAACTCTCACAACTGGCATACTTTGATTGAGGGCTGCAGGCTCTTCAGAAAACATAATATAAAATATTCTTTGCTTTTAAAGGATGAAGCTCTAGAACAGACTTCTAGTGGGGCAGGCAGGGAACAGGTCTATTACAGCTAGTATAAGAATACAGGATGCAAAAGGGATTACATGATATAGTTTCTTATTGCAGAAGGAAACTGTCTTCGTTTCCTTCTCAGTTACATTACCCTTCTGTTGAACCTAATAACATTTGTTTTACTGAAGACTGCTTCCTTATAAAGGCATCATCTCAAAGACATCTGGAGATGTATAATTTGCCACTTCTGCAGTAGCTTTCAGAAGTAATCATCCTCAACATTAAAATGTGTGTCTAATTTACCATTTGAACTCATCTTCCTTCCACTCATATATACTCATTCTTATTATGAACTTTTCTCTGGTTAACGAGTCCATTAGCACAAAAAAACCCTAAAAAGTAAAGAAAAAACCAAAACCTTAAAATAATCTCTTGGGTCTTTAATAGTTGTAAGGATTTGAGTGGTTCTGGCCTTGCTTTTACAGTTCATTCACAATACTGAATCCTGTAATACACCTTCAGAGTGTTCAGGAGTTGAACAGGATTCTTAATCCTTAATATTGTTTGAGAGTATTTTTGTGGTAGCACCTACAAATTCACTAGTAATCTCATAATCATTTACTGACCTAGCCTAACCCTACTTAGCCTGTGAAATGTGATGGAATAAAGCACAGACCAAAAGCTGCATAAATATGCAGAGTCATATCTGTTTAAAAAAAAAAAAAAAAAGCTTTTAGATTCATAAATGGTTAATAAATACTGTAATTAAGATAATGCTCTGAATGAATTCAAACCTCAGCCAAAGCATTAAAATGTTTTTGTTTGTTTGTTTGTTTTTTCCTCATATTCCTGTACTTCAAACTTGAATTAAAAATAAGTAGTCATTAATGTAAAAATGCCTCTAACGAATGATGGAGAAATGAATGATCATAGAGGAAAAATGTATTATTCTCTTACTCTCACACTATAGCGATTTGCAAAAATTACAGGTCTTTTTCTGTCTTCATAGCTACCTCAAAGCATACATGTTCTGTGTCAGATAACATATATCCTGTTGCCAGAGAATGTTTCAGTTACAGTTCTGTTTGAGTGAATTAAAAAAAAAAAAAAAAACACAAAAAAACAAAAACAAACAAACAAAAAACCCACACCTTTTATGTTAATATTTCACATTTAGTAGTCATTTTAACTGAAACCAAATACTAAGTAAAAAGTAAAAATAATAAAAAATAAAAATCCACCCCAATAAACATCACACAGCAGAAACATGAAAATTTAAATATTTTTTGATTAATTTATACAAAATTTTCATATTGAAAAAAGTAAATATCTCCCAAAAGCATTCTTGAAAAAAAGTAGCTTATTATAGGAAAAACAAAACGTTCTGGAAATGCCTGAGTTATTTGCCTGAATCATTCTCCTGCATTTTTGTCTTTTCCTTTGCCAGTTGCTAATTTATCTTTTCAGGAAAATCCAACATTTCTAGAAGTCTTATTTAGTGTGAAACAAGATGATATATTCCTAATTAGAAAAATACTGGAGCATAAGAAGAATTCTGAGGGAGAACCATCTTTTATGTAAAGGTGTTTTCCAAAGACTTCTCCATAGGCAAGTCAGAAGAAAGTAAAAAGATAGCTGTTTTCTGGTGGCACTTACAGCCTTCAAGGACATTGTGAAATCCAGGTTAACTCTAAGACAGAATGTAGCTATACAGGCCCTTCCCCTTACTGTACTTCACAGTGTTTCATAAAATAGAATAATTCATATAAATATGTCTGATCATGAACAACAGTGATCTCCATATCTTTTCCTATAAAATAATGATATACATTAGAGTGATAAATAACCACTGTATTTACATCTTGAGTAGTTTGTCAAGATGCAAAGCTTCAGAAAATTAGTCATATCAGTTTGCTCTTTTTGGCTGAATGCTTAAAAAACTGGTAAGTGAATGCTGAAAATATATTAACTTACTGTAAGAATCCCAAAGGATAAATTTCATTCAAAACTGAAAATGTAAAGTATTTGTCATACTGTACATTACATTGATTCTACTGACAGATACTCCTGTTTTATTGGTGCTCAGTAAATTAACCAATTTGGAAGGAACAGACATTATGTTTCACTTTCTCCAAGATTGTGCATGTTACCATGAAATAATCTCATGCTCTCTTCTACAGTGTACAACATTTTCTTATTGTCAATTCTTTATTTGGAAAGAAGAGCTAATCATTCTATATGTATGGGAACTGTTGAGTCATTGCCTGAACCACTGATTGATCACCTGAGGCAAACACTGAGTCAGCTGTGGGAGCACAGGTGAAAGCAATTCAGCTGTGCGACTGGAAAAGGTGGAGCCTGGCTCCACCTCTCCTCGACTCCATTTAAAGGCTGACTGCCACTGGGGAAGGATCTCTTTCTGGAGATCCCTTTGGAGTCTTCTATTGCAAGCCTAGGACATGGGTGAACATTGCATTTATCTTAGATTATCTTTTTCCACTGTGATAATCTTTCTAATTATACTACCTGTAAAATACTATCCTAACCACACCACTATACTAACTGTACATTTGTTGACTGTATGCTTTACTTTTTAAAATTCACTATTTAAAAAGACATCTCTAATTTTTAAAGAATGATCTGAGTCTGCCACCAAACTCAAATTCCCAAGCATGTTGCTGTAAAACCATTAGTAGCAACAAGGCTAATTGGGGTATCCTCTTGGTGTATCACAAATTTTGTGAAGTTGTGATTTTAGGGATTCTCCATGCGACGTTTATTTTTAGAAGACCTTTGCGAGCAGTTCTTCCATTTATTTAGTAGTACTTTCTGTAAGTGTTGTCACCATAGAATCCTTCACAGTCAGTTATGTAATTAAATGCATTGCTTTTTAATCTATTGCTCAAATGTTTTTGATGAAGATTAATTATCAAATTGAAGGGATTAATATCTCATTCTCCCTTTCCATTATTTTTATGTCTTATGTGTCTGTTACAATATCTACACCGTTGCCAAAACCAGGAAGAACAATAAAACTAATCGGGTCATATGGGAATATGGGGCTCTCTTTCTATCTGCATTTATTTTCTATTATCTTTAGCTATATCTAAGTAGTGCTCTGGCAATGTACTTGCAATGCTTCACCAGGATTACTTTTCTTAAGGTGATTCAGGAAAGAAAACACTTCATATGCTTCTTTCCCATGAAGAAGAAATCTAAGCTACAGGATATAGTCTTGAGTAAGATAGCAGAAGACTTACACTCCAGAGTATGTTGCACATAAACAATCATTGATATATATATATTTTACTACTGCTTTTTGTTTCCATTTAATCTTTGTGAAATCAGATGACTAGAGCTACAAACAGTATTCGAGGTGCAAACAAACCATGGAGTCTAAAAGTAGGATTTGATGTTTCCTTTTTAGTCTTCTTTCTTAACAGTCCCCAATGCTTCATCTGCTTTTAACTAGCCTAACTGCTCTGATAATATTTTCACAGCAAATAACTGGTCTTAGTGAACAAAAATTAAGTTTTTCTCCTACCTGACAAGAGACCATTACTCAGGACCTTCTCATTAAATCTATGTAGATCATTCCTCTATATGCAGTAATTTTAACTTGTATTTAATTTCACTTAGCGTTATATGCTTAGCATCCTGAGATACTTTTGCAATTTCTTAGAGTCAGTTTGTGGTTTTTACTGTGCTCAGTAAGTACATATTGTCTATAAATTAATTTTATTTTGTTTTCAGTTCCTTTTCCATATGTTTTATGGCAATGTTCAACTGAATAATTTTTAACATACTTTTCTTGTAGTCTTTATTGAACTTCTTACACAGCAATATCTTTATTCTCATCCTTTGTTTCGTAATTGTTAGCCAGATACTTCATAAGAAGATTCTATTTTTTTAAGATTTTTTTTTTTTTTTCTGCTTTCATAGTAACTGATTTATCAAAGGACTTTTGAGAAGGCAAATACACACTAGAAGGATTGATCACATAGTTCTTAGCGTTGTGAAGGATGTTTTTCTTAGCAAGATTTCAGTTTTCTCCATGTTTTTAGTCTGTTTTTCTTCCCACTTTCCCTTATTATGGTTAAACCAAAGTATCTTTTACAGATGTCAAATTATTTGGTTTCTTTCTCTTTGTAAGACTTTTCTTTCTTTTTTTCTCTTTGTTGTCTCACTGGTGTTACATGTACTGATTTTAATTTTTTTTTTTTCCTCTTACCATACAATTCAGACATTAGGTTAAATAACCAGGCAGCAGTAGGTATCATTCTACACTCTTTTTCCATTGTACAGGGACATCCAGAATCAAACTGAATAAAACTATATTTTCATATAGTTACTCCCCCCCAGTAGCTGCTTTAAAAGCAAACAAAAAACAAAACAAAAAAACACAGTATTTATGAGATACTGAGTGTGGCAATGCATCTCCGTAATGTGTTCCAGGTAAGTCAAATCGCAGCTAAAAAGAAAGAGGGTTTATCATCTTTACGATAAATAATTCATCTGCAATACAGCTCAGCAGGTCCTGATGAATATAGCGAACTAAGAACTTCAAGATTATATTAAAATATATTTTCCGAGTGCAATTTAACTATGAGAACTGGACTTTCATCCAGTTTTTTTATTAGTCTATGATGATGTTTGAAGTCTGTAATAAGAAAAACATAAGTCCTTAAAAAGAAGTCTGTAAAATACTTTCTGTGGAAGCAGACTTTTGTGAGAAAGTCATGACAATTCATTTCTGAATAACTTAATGTATTTCAATAAATGAAATGTTAATCTAAAATTTTAACAATTCTAGGAATTTCAAAAATCTCAAATTTTGTTTAAACTTAAAGCAAAAGCAACAACTTGTATAAATTTTGGTAAGTTTTACAGCTGAATTATCTTGTATTAAAGAAAAATAGTTGGATGCCCCTAAAATATTGCTCATCAGAGGTACTTAGTATTATTTTTAACGCTTGTTCTATTAGTCAATACATGACTAGTCTAAAAATCAAAATGTGCAGTGTGTTTGGTAGTTATGAAAGTTCTAGACTGAGAAGATTGTTTTGGCTTTGGATATAGTCTTGTTGGAGGTCCAATTCACAAAACAAATAACTGTTTCATAACAGCTGCAATGTCTTCAGTTTTGACAGCTTTTACTTACGTTGAAGGAAAAGATGTACAAGATGTTACCTTTTAAATATATTTTCTAACTTTGTGTGTGCTAAACTACTTATGAACTCCACACTTTGACCATCCTAGAACTGCAGTGCAGTAATTCAGTAAAATTCACAGTTATACTGTTGAGAGTTTTGGCTTTTGAAGCAGTACATTAAAAAGAATAAATAAATACATTTTTTCTTACTACTTGAACATAAATTTACCAGCAGAATGCACTTAGTTTACAATCAGCTTTTTATATTTAGATATTGTGTTGAGGGACATAATTCAGTGAGAACTATTGCTGACAGGTGGATGGTTGGACTGGATGGTCTTGTAGGTCTTTTCCATCCTTGGTGATTCTGTTGTTCTAGTTAGCTATTTCTTCATAACTACAATAATTACTATATTTCTGTGAAATTATTTTAATTACAATGACATGAGTAATATTTAACTATTATGGATACTATTGATTACATTGTATCTTTTATAAGATAGATGCCTGAAGACTGGGAGATAGCCAATGTCAATCTAGTTTTCAAAAACGGAAAGCAGGAGGACCTGGTAAACTACAGGCCAGTCAGCCTCACCTCTGTCCCTGGAGAGGTGGTGGAACAATTTGTTCCGGATGCCATCTCCAAGCCATTGGAAGAGAAGAAGGTTATCAGGAGCAGTCAACATGGATTCACCAAGGGGAAATCATGCTTGACCAACCTGATAGCCTTCTATGATGTCATCACTGGCAGGGTAGATGGGAAGAGAGCAGTGTAGAGTCTTGCACCTGGGGAGGAATAACCACATGCATCAGTACAGGTCAGGGTATGACCTGCTGGAGAGGAGCTCTGTGGAGAAAGACCTGAGGATCTTGGTGGACAACAGGTTGGCCACAAGCTAGAAGTGTGCCCTGGTGGCCAAGAAGGCCAATGGTATCCTGTGGTGCATTTAAAAAAAAAAAACAAAAAAACATGGCCAGCAGATCGAGGGAGGTTATCCTTCCCTCTACTCTGCTTTGGTGAGGCCACATTTAGACTACTGTATTCAGTTCTAGACTCCTTAGTTCAAAAAAGACGGGGGTCTCCTGGAAAGTCCAGTGGAGGGCCACAACGATGATAAAGGGCTTGGAGCACCTCTCTTATGAGGAAAGGCTGAATACCCCGAGTCTGTTCAGCCTTGAGGAAGGAAGACTAGAAGAGGATCTGATCAATGTTTATACATATCTAAGGTGCGGGAGGCAAAGTGACAACACCAGACTCTTTTCAGTGGTGTGTGTCAATAGGACAAGGGCAAAAGGCCATATACTGAAGCATAGGAAGTTTGGCACAAATGTGCGTGAGAACTTCTTCACAGTAAGGGTGATGGAGCACTGGAACAGGTGGTCCAGAGATGTTGTGGAGTCCAGCAGAATGCCACGAAGATGATAAAGGTCCTGAAGCATCTCCCATATGAGGAAAGGCTGAGTAACCTGAGTCTGTTCAGCCTGGGAGAAGAAGACTGAGAGAGGATCTGATCTATGTTTATAGATATCTAAAGGGAAATGGGAGGCTAATAGATAAGGCCAGGCTCTTCTCAGTGGTGTGCTGCAAAAGGACAAGGAGTAATGGCCTGAAACTTGAACATAGGAAATTCCATACTGACATGCAGAAGAACTTCTGTATGGTAAGGGTAACAGAGCACTGGAACAGGCTGCCCAGAAAGGTTGCAGAATCTCCTTCTATCGAGATGTTCAAGACTCATCTGGATGCCTACCTGTGAGACCTATTGTACATAACTGTTTTGGCAGGGGAGTTGGAATCAATGAGCAATCTTGAGGTCCCTTCCAACCCCTGTGATTCTGTGATAATGGGAGATTGGATAGCAAGTATGCATATATGTACAGATATGCATATACAAACATATAAACCCACACTAAAGGTATCCCACTGCAGGGTTTTGAATGTGTTCTAAATCATAACACATCTCATGAGCAGGCAACAACAATAAAAAACAAATCACTACTGAAGGAATAAATTCTACTGAAAATTGAAAATCACAGAACATCAGATATAATACTCACAAAATAATCAGCTGTGATTCTATTTTCTTGATTAGACAGTGATGAAATGCAATAAGCTTAGAATTAATGATTGTAAAATAGAAACATAATTTTTGGTAGGAAGAGGGAGATGGTCTCTGGTGGCTACTCAGTCCAAACCCCAATCAAATCAAGGCTCATTTGAAATGTAGGGCAGGGTCTTGTTGAATCTAGCTTTGAATATATCCAAGAACAGAGATTGTTATAAGAAACCTGATACAATGATTACTCCACCACTGTGAATAAGTGTTCTTCAACTGGAAAACTCATTCCTACCACTTTGACTGTTGCCCAATGTCCTCTCATTGCTCACGTTCAAGAAAATACTGGGTGTTTTTGTTTGGTTGGTTTTGTTTTTTCCTTTTTTTTTTTTTTTTTATGTTTTCTATAGTCTCTTCAAAAAAAAGTAGCTCAAATATTGAGTCGCCCCTGGAGGTCTTTTATCCACATATTCCCAGACCCTTCAAGCTCTCTTCATATATCATATACTTCCTGCTTGAGCTGGGTAAGCAGAGTTTAGTTTCCTTTTATTGAACTGGATTGCCAGTGGCTGGAAGATATATTCTATTTACAGCATCATGAGTTGTAAGTAGAAGGAAATAATTGTTTCTTTAAACCTACTGGCTAATACAACTAAATGTATTGTTGGTCTTCATACAGATGCAGCACAAAATTTCATCAGAGGAAGAATTCTGAAGAGCTTCAGTAGTCAGCCTGAACAGTTGAAAACTGGTAATGCTGACTAAAGCTGCATTTCATTTGGGTTGTCTGCAGACGTATAAATGAATGTGTGCATGCTGAAGCTGATTAATTCAACCCATGGCGAAGACATTACAATTATTAATTTATTTATACCATATCCTTTGCAGTATTTTTAGCTTTATTTTCCTTTTTTTTTTTTTTTTTTTTTTTTCTATTTCAGTAATACTAACAGCATCGCTATACTGTCTTTTAGCTTTTCTCCTATTCAAGTGAAGGCCCTGTCTTGCCATACTCTCCCAGAAAGAGTAAAATCTATTTCCTGTAAGTGCAGTTTTGTACGGGAATATATACAAATATAAGTTCTTATGCCAGGACTATGTCTATGAAATGTTTTGCATTTGTGAAGATCAGTTTATATTATCGGAATTAGAAAATAATGCCAGAATTAACAGGACCTCAATTTAATGTAATTAACTGTATGAATTAACTTTTCACTGTTCATTTGTTTTTACAGTAGTCTTTTTACAAAAGGCTGCATTTTTCTAACAGACTAAGTTCTTAAGCAGCCTTGTCTAGACAACTCATTTTAAGTACAAAGACAACAGAATTCTACTGCGCGATGTAAGACAATCAGATATCATAAGCACTGATGGAAACATCTCAGAGAAGGCTCAGTAAGGTAAGCTCACTTTCATTCACATTTTCATTATTACCTTTACAAGAGTACACAGAGTTACAAAATTAACTAAATAACGTGTTAATTGAAATAAAATAAAGACAAAAAACTTTCTCTTCTCACCCCCAAAATGGTACTAGTTTCTTGCATCTATTAGTTAATAGAATTCATAATATTCTTTCTCATTGTAGGCATCTGTGATCCCACCATGCTAGAGGCCACTTAGATATAATTTGCATAATTACTAAGTAGTTTGCATTGCCATACTGAGGAAAGAAGACTTAGTAATAGAAGAAACGTCCAAAGCTGTACATTTTTCAGACTTACTGCATCCTAAATATTGGCTAATATTTGTATTTACTTAGGATATAGTCTAAGAAGTCACATAAAGGAAAAGGACATTTTTTGTTCTAAGCAAAATGAATATACTATCTTTATACACAGCTGATTACAACCTAGAATACATGAATGTTTACTTTTTTTTAATCAATCCATAAAAGTTTTTGTCATAAAGTAAAGGAATGAAACTATCACCTGCTCTCTCATAAAACAAATACATGTTCTGAATAAATATTAAATGACAATAGCAAATAAGAAATCACTGCTTACCCAACTCATGAAAGTGCTGTAACTGTTTATACAGAACTGCCTGTTTATATGTACCACTGGAAGTTAATGTCTTTGTTTCGAAGAATGACCTTTTCCACTGAACACTGTAAACTTTGGAAAGAACTTACATGTTTTGGCAACTTCTAAAATCTATGGGTGCTGGAGTATAGTCTGGAAGCCCATGTGTAATGCATAGATTTTTTTACATGCACAAAGCAAGCTAAAGAGCGGAGACACACATGGATATTGCTAACTACAGATTTGTGTCTGATATATTGCACTACTCGAGTCTTTCCTGAGACTTTCATTTATTGTAGCTAGCAGTATACTCTTTGAAGGAAACAAACAGTGCTCGTATTTCTCTATAAATGAGGATTTGGAAGCCACTAGATTCATTAAGAGTGTTCACCGAGTATCATGGAGATTGACATTAATTGTGATTTCACATCTGTTTCTATCAAACCCTAGGACTGTACCAGTATCATCTGAAGAAAGTCAGCAGTATTCCAAAACATACTTATATGCACCTTGGTATTTAAAGCTTTTACTTACATGATTAAATAACACACACAAAAATTCAACAGCACTACATTTTGTTTAATTAATTAAATGAATTGTAAAACTCAATCTTTTCTTCATGTGTCATGTATGCATACTTTGTGGCACTACAGCTATGTATTCTTATTAAATTTAATTAAAAAGCTCACCAGCCAAAAAAAAATAAATATATATATATATATTCAATGCTATCTGTAGACGAAGATCAGTAAACAATCACCTAATATTTTAATACAATGTAACATTTTAAACAACAGTTATCTAATATTCTAAATCAACCTTAACTTTTATTTAATATTATTTGACCAATTGGGAATCACATTTATCCAAACATTTTTTTTTTAAAACCCAATGAAGTATTAGAAACAAAATAAATAATTTCTCTAGTAACTTTTCTGTGGTGCAGTACAACTTTCAGATATGTATGAGTCACCAGTTTTTAGTTATGTTCAGACTTTATCTCAGAGATTGTTTTTACTACCTCTACTACACAGATCAGAAGAAGAAATGGAATTTAAGGTAAAAAAAAAAAAAAAAAAAAAAAGGCTACTGCTTTCAAGAATAATCCAGTTTCGATTGTTTAAACATTGCTTAAGGCCCTGCAACAAAAAAAAGAGATTCTGTAGAAAATAGAATGCAGTTAAACATTGAATCATAGTGCACCTGTGCAAGGATTCCAAATTAAGACTGAACATGCAGCTTTGATACTTAGCATCTGAACGTTTGTTTCTGTAAGCTAGTACTTTTGAAGATATTGTTTCACACGTAACTGTTCTTGTTAAGAAAAGAAAAAAAGAGAAAAAAAAAAAAACAATAAAATGTCTTTACATTTTTCTTAGAAATATGTGAACTGTTTTTGAGTTTGTTTGTTTGTTTTCCCGGAAGGAGAAAAAAAAAAATCAAAGGAATAAGAAAAAGAGCATGAGATAGACTGATTGCTTGGAAGATCTTACGACTAGTTGCATGTTCCAAAAATTTAGTATGCAAGAATGGAAACAACCTGACTAATATGGGTTAATTTTAATTAAAAATGGGAATCAGTGAGTGAGAATTTCCAATTTATTTTTTAAACATAAAAAAATAATATTTAATCCCTGAGTACTAATTGCTGTTCTGAAACTGAAGATGAAGACAAGTGGAATATAAATTACCACTGGAGAAGCTTCTATTTCTCTACTGGTGACAGAGTAGTTTAGATAGCAAGTTTAGACTAAGCAGCTAATATCACTGAGTTATGCAAGACAGCAGGCACTGTGAATTTTAAAAGGTGCATATGAAGACTGTATGAATTCATGAGATGCCTACCATTTTTAGTGGAAGAAAGTAGTTAATTACTGACAATTATTTTTAAAATGAAGACTGAAAATTAGATGTGGGCTGCATGGATATCTTTTATCCTAATTCAGTCATATAAGTATATTAGAAGAAGCAGTAAATGCTGTTGATTTCCTGTTATATCGTTTTATGCAGTGGTTTTCAGCTCCGGATATACTATTCTAAAGCCATTAATAAAAGACAGTCACAAGAAAAGGATAACCATTATTTGTTTTAGCTTAACAATAAATTAGAATTACCATTTGTATTCTGCTGAACTGTGTGGTCACAAGGCTACGTAAAATATGGAGGAATATCATATATCCATGGTACTAAAATATGAACCATTGGGTCTTTGAAAGAATGATTAGCTACTAAAAAAGGATACAGAATCAAAATAAATTAAGTTCCGTACACCTTTCCCTTCATAAACACACCAAAATCAACTAACATCCTATTGACTGAACTGCATCATACTCCTGTGCTGCAACAAATTCTACCTATCTCCTGTGAGAAAACTGTCTTTTATTCATTATCTCCAAGTTTCAGGGGACTGTACCTTTCCTAATAAGCTGAGAATCTTCTGTTCTCCCTGGTACTGTGGGTTCCTTGTTTGGTAAAACCTCTCTTATGTTATCCTAAACTCAAAAATATTTCCTTTCCTGAGCTGTCTGTTAATGAGAATTTGGCTTTCGTCTTGTTCAGTTCCGCTTTACTCAGTATTCAAGCTGAACAAACAGAAGCCTTCTTTTCTCTTGTGTTTTTATAACAGAAAATAACATATACCAACACTAATAAGGAAATATATAGATTATCATGTTACTGATATTTAGAATTAAATCCAAGAAGACTGTTTAGATTATTAATCTAATTTCTTAAATATCAAATACATTCTGCACACACAGCTCACCAATTACCCTGGTAATGAGAATACTTTCTGCTTTGCCAAGATTTTACTAAAATGCACTCATTCAGTCCTGAGATGACATTATCTAGAGATGAAGAGTTCACCATTTCCTCTACAGCTATTCCAGCATTTAAGCACTTCTCTTGGTAGAAAAGTGAACCTCAATTTCACTGTATTTAAACTGAATTGGCTCTTGCTAGGGTTAAAAAGCTATTTATTTCACAGTAGTTTTCCCCTGTGGGCATACACTGTAATCAAGTACATTGTCTTATCTTATTTTTAATATGCTGAAATAGTCCAAGCACTCTCAGACATTCATTGCAAATTATATTATCTTTTCTTGTAATACAGTGTGTCTCTTTTCTTCATGTTCCCTAAATACCAAGTTCTGTTTAAAAGCGGTAACATGAGAACTGCATCAAGCATTCCAAAATCCACTAGTACATCCAGAGATAAGCTATTTTTTGCCATAGCACCATACTGAGGTACAAGGGAGTTCTTTATCTGCATAGATTTTCTGCAGCTAAAATGTCCAGACACATACCACATTTTACTGAAGTCCAAATGTATTAGGCTTATTCCATTTTTTTTTTTTTTTTCCTTTTTCCTAAGAAATCTCAGTCATCTTATTAAAATAAAAGATGTTGGATAATTCTGACATGATCTTATTTGGTAAGTTTTCTGTGTGACTGGGACATGTTCTGTATATATGCATGCAGATATGTATAGAAGTATACATGTATCTAAATACATATATATACGCCTATATGCATATACAAAGACAGTCATACACACGTATCACTTGCATTTTATGTTGAATTCTGCATTTTACCTTGTTCTAGTTTAAACCCAGGTAACAGAACCCAGTGGTAAAAGCCGAAGAACTCATGGGTTGAAATAAAGGCAGTTTACTAGGTAAAGCAAAAGCCACACACAAAAGAAAAGCAAAACAAGGAATTC
This sequence comes from Alectoris magna, assembly GCA_030625065.1. Taxonomy (NCBI): domain Eukaryota; kingdom Metazoa; phylum Chordata; class Aves; order Galliformes; family Phasianidae; genus Alectoris; species Alectoris magna. Next base: position 38,966,586 of record CM060560.1, read on the forward strand.
ATTCAGTACATCCCATCAATAGGCAGGTGTTCAGCCACTTCCAGGAAAGAAGGGCTCATGACACATAATGGTTTATTGGGAAGACAAGTGCCATCACACCAAACATCTCCCCTTTCTTCTTCTTTCTCCCGACTTTTTTTTTTTTTTTTTTTTTTTTTTTCCCCTGAGCTTTATGCCACATGGTATGGGATATCCCTTTGTCAGTTTCAGTCAGCTGTCCTGGTTCTGTCCCCTTCCAGCTCCTCGTGCACCCTCAGCTTGATCACTGACACTGTAGCATGAGAAGTAGAAAAGTCCCTGGCTCTGTTTAAGCACGGCTCTTCAACAACTGTGAACATTGTTATCATCACTATATTCATTAAAAAAATCCATAACACAGCATCATATGATTCTCCACAAAGAAAAAATAACTCTATCCCCGTACAAATCATGACATACATTCATCTTCACTGTGATAATTTTCAAGAAGTTCAGTTTTCACTAATGCACATCCAGCCCTGCTCCATATGTTTGAAGTTAATGTAATTATTCAAAGGAGTTAGAGGTTTCTTTTATGATTCATAACAGATAATTATTGTTAATCTCCACTTCAATGCAAGCAGTACTGTGATTTTTCCTAGATCTATTATTATTATTATTATTATTATTATTATTAATCCATTAGGAAGCAATGTGACTCTGCACTTGTTACTTCCTATTTTATCTCTGTATTTACTTCTTAATTTTTCTCAACTGATTATTTTTTTCCACATTACTTGTATACTTACAGCACATTTCTAAGTTGATTTTGTGGGCTTGTTTTTGAGGCAGTTAGAACCCTCCTCTCCAAGCCACTTCATTATTTTTGGGAATAAAAATTCAAGGTGGTTTTATATCTACATTTATTTTATATCTTTGGTTTCAAGATCTAAATCTCCTCAATATGTTACTCATCAAGCTGTTAAGTCCAGTAGACTAGCATACTAAAACAGCATTTTTCTCTTTTGCTATCAAGAATGAAATCACTCATATTTATTTATCCTTCATTTTAAGTACAGTTTGTGTATGATCACATGAATCAATTCTGTCTTCAGCTACCAGTGTTTCAGTGATGCTCTCACATTTCATAATCATGAATACTTTTCAACTTAGTAACTATTTAGTGGTAAGATGCTACATCCAGAAATGACTGCCTCTGTTTTTATTAGCAATACTTATTTCCCGTGTTTCATGAATTCGTGAAGTTCAGGTCTTCCATAATGACAGTCCCTGGTAATAACTCCCACTCATACAACTTTACACAAAACTATATCTACTTAAAAATCTAATCCTGAGACTCCCTAAGAGGCACTTCTTTCAATTTCAGTATTTTATTGTCCATTTATCAGAAGGTGTTTTATCTGTGTTATTCCTTATTATTTCCCTACCATTTATTCCATTTACCACTTGTATTTCTCTCTACTTTCCTGTAATAAAGTCATATCCTTTCACAACTGTAAATGATGTCCACAATAATCATGTTGTTGTTAACTGTATAAAATCTAGTTTCTCACATGAAATAATATAAGATTTTTAGTTAGATGTGTAAAGATCAGTATGTAACTAATTACATAGCCTACATTTTGAGTCTCTCTTCCCTGTGTTCTAGCTTTCTTTGTCTTGGCTCTTCTTACATACAGTTCCATTTCACATTCAGGCCCTTCATTCTTCATCCCTATGCTCCAGGGTATATAACTTACTGTTATTAAAAAAGAATTAGCTTGCTAGTACTAGGTTTAAAAATTAATCCAGACAGTTCTCCGTGGCTGTTGTTTTTCATGATTAATTATTGCCCTAACAATGTTGTATCATTCACAGACTTAATCAGCAGTGTTTTTCATTTTCTTCCAAACTACAAATGATGAAAACGGACTATAAACAAAACCAATATGCCATACTACCATACGATAACTAGGTGGACCAGCTCTCAAGGAATTTAGGTCTTTACTGCCCTTAGAAACAATAATCATAGAATAACAGAATCAGAGAATGGCTTGGGTTGGAAGGGACTCAAAGAATCATGAAGTTCCAACACCCCTGCCATAGGCACGGCAACCAACCTCCAGATCTGGTACTAGACCAGGTTGCCCAGGTCTCCATCCAATCTGGTCTTGCACACCTCCAGGGACAGAGCATTCATAGCCTCTCTGAGCAGCCTGTTCAAGCACCCCACCCTGTAAAGAACTTCCCCCTGACATCCAATCAAAACCTTCCCTCCTTGAGCTTTAAACCATTCCCCCTCATCCTCTCACTGTTTACCCTTGTAAAAAAGTTGATTCCCCTTCTGTTTATAATCCCCTTTTAAATACTCAAATGCTGCAATGAGGCTTTCTCACAGCCTTCTCCAGGCTAAACAAGCCCAGCTCCCTTAGCCTGTCTTCGTAGGGGAGGTGCTCCAGCACTCTGATAATCAGATCACTTAAAAATATCATGGACAGGAATTGTTATGAATGGGAGCTGGTTAAATCAGGCAAGAACAGATACAAACCTTATGATGGGAAAAGACAGTGAGAAATAATAACTTTGGATAAAGGGTAGGCATAACCTCTGTTATCCTTAATTGGACTGTGACATCAACCTGAGACTGGCTCATCAAACATGATCTTTTTGTCTGGTAGGGTATAACAACACTGCACATATACAGATACACCAGGTGTACTCTGAGAATCAGTACCAAGATATAATAAGCATATGTAACCATCAAGATAAATAACATAGGGAAAATGCTTACTGAAATCTTCTTAGTCAAGTCATCAATTTAGACTCTATTCTGTTTTGTTAAACAAAAAGCCAAGTATGTTCATATTGTTAATAATCCACCAGAGGGAGTTCTATGAATAAAATAAAATAGAAATACTGACAACAAACAGAAACATTTTTAATAAGTGTTTATCTACGCAACTAAACTTAAACTTTCATTCTAAAATTTTTAGACAAGAGTTTAGTAACTAAAAATTCAACTAGAAGCTGATATTTCTGGTGTTCTAAAACACTGGCCAAGAGGAGAATGAAATGCAGCTATTTGTTTCTAAACCTAGACTTTTGTGGAATAAGTATTTTGAGTAATTACTTAAGTATTTAACTGTAAGAGTCAATTGCCAATCTTTTGTCACAGATGCCGAAGTAGAATATCCTCATGAGTTCCAGTTATAGCACCATCAGTGTTAAGTGGCAGATTTCCCAAACATTTTCATCCCTCAGAAAAGCCCCAAGAAGTATCCACATGATTTTTTACATCTTGCTCTCAGTAATGTTTCCCTTGTGGATAACACTCAATCTATATTAAAAGAAGTTCAACACTGCAAAATGCAAGCTATATAGGTTAACGCTAAGTATGGTGCTAATATGATGCCAGTTTGAACAAATAATTCCAAGAGTTGCAAATAGATAATAGATAATATATATGAGGAGTACACAATACACAAAAAGATATGAGCAGATTTAACATTTATTCTAGAAGTACACATGCTAGATTGACAGCTGGTATAAAACAGCATAACTCTAATGACTTTAATGCAGTCATATTAAGTTAAATTCAATGAGGTTTTTTTGCTATTCTCATCAGTTTTTAAGTAGTTGATGTAATAATGATCTCAAATTCAAAGAAGGCTATTTCCTTTCAAGAAGTACTAGATCCTTCTTTGGAAGAATGTTTTAGTCTCTGAAATAATTCAGAAGCAATCATACTTACACAAGCTTTTCAAAAGAAAAATGCCATCACTCAAATAAAGAGGTGGGTTTTTTTGTTTGTTTGTTCGTTTGTTGTTCTTATTTATTTATTTATTTATTCTCCCTAGGCTGAATGTTGTGTAGTCTCTCCTCTTATGCTCTAGAAAATATCATTTTTACTTGCTCTACCCAGGGGAAAGCAAATTATCCATAACTGAAAGATTTAGCCATTCCCTGGAAAATGCAAACCTTTGTAAACAGAAATAAACATCGGTTTCATTCAATTTCAGCATGGGTCGTGCTTTCAGAAAGGGACTATTTTATGTGACGATGTTAGCTAGTTTCTCAGACATATTTAGAAATTAAAAAACTTTTTGGTGAATATGGTCATAGTAGAATTAGACAATTCCCATAAAAAGAGACAAGTATATATGTTAATAGTAGAAGAAAAAATATTTGCATTCTACATATTTCATGAGATTTGGTCAAGTAATTTTAATTATTTATATTCTGGTTTTATCTTCACTAATATGATGATAAAAATAGCAACTTGTATTTAGATGAACTCATGGGGATTTTCACTATTTAAGTTGTAATTTACTATTGAAGTCTCAAGGTAATAGAATTCAACTAGAATAGGGTATCCAGTAATTCAAGATCTACTTATAATGCTATTTATTTTTAACTGCACAAATTGCAAGCAGTAATGAAGATCAGCATTTGCCAAGAAAAATTCCAAACAAACCATCATCTGTACTGAGATATATTTTAAAAGTCCCAATGAATTCATTTGGAGTCCCTGAGAAATTGATGGAGGCAACAAGATTATATCATAAAAAGAATAAAATGATAGGAAGTAATGAATGAGTGAGGTAAACAAAGAATGAAACTAAAACACTGTAATTACTAGTAATCCGTACTGATTTTTTTTTCCGCATTATCTTCCCACCCAGCTTTGTTTTAAGGTTTTCTGTTGCACATTCTATGTGTAACACAATTTTTTTTTACTACTTTGAAATGACAGAGGTAAAACATCTGTATGGGAATGTATGTAAACAGAGTAAAGGGAGGAAAACAAAAAGGAGGGAAGGGAAAAGGTAAGCAGGTGAGGAGAGAAGGCAGGAAGGCAGACAATCAGGAAGAAAGGAAAAATAGGGGGAAGAAAGGACAGAAAAGGAAGAAAGGAATGGAGATAGTGAGAGAGGTAAAGTGAAATAAGTGCTGTATTTTGTAAAAGAGATGGAGAGGAAAAATGGAACTATGTACTTCATTACATATAGCTGCAACACCTGGCCTATCCTTCTCATGTATTTTATATGTTGATCATATTTTACATGTTGATCTTACTGTTTTTGTATACAGTGTATCTTTTACAGAATAGGTAGCATGAAGAAAGCAGTTCCAAAGCAGTTGAAAAGCTTTTTAAGAAAGATGAAATCACACTTTTCTGATTTTTAAATAAAAAGTTTGGGAGTATTTCAAAATAATTCTTTTTACACAGCCTGCCTTGTTGAAGACATCATCTGTTACAAAGTCTTTAACAACATTAAGTCTAAATGATCTCTAAAATTTTAACAGTTTTAGAACATAATATACTGTCATTAAAATAAATAAATAAAGAAAGAAAAAAAAAAAAAAAGAAAAAGGACTGATAAGGAACATTAAAGAATATTTCCAGTCAAAATAAGACACCACGGTATTTCCTAGTGGCAAGAAAAAGAATATGCAGAACAGATGTTGTGGGGTGGGGGGTGGGAGAAAGAGCACCAGTCGCAGTGACTCTGCAAAGTTCAATTTAATAACTGAACCAAAGCTACGGATAAGCTGCATTAGGAAAAGCTTCACACTCCTACACATACACACCCACATACAGTTACAGTTACTGCGGCTGGCCCCAACTGTGACTTGGCATAGTTAAGCCTTGGGGAAATGCAACACTTGCTCCAGCGCAATGTTAAATGCCTGCTCAACATTATCTTCCTCCCCCTGCCCTTCTGGTCCCAGTATCTTTTAGAATCATAGAACCACAGAATCACTCCGGTTGAAAAAGACCCTTAAGATCATTGAGTCCAACCACAACCTAACCATACTACCCTAACTAAGAACCCTCTGCTAAATCATGTCCCTGAGCAGCACATCCAAATGGTTTTTAAACACATCCAGGGATGGTGACTCAACCACCTCCCTGGGGAGCCTATTCCAGTGCTTAACAACCCTTTCTGTAAAGAACTTTCTCCTGATATCCAACCTAAACCTCCCCTGGCACAACTTAAGGCCATTTCCTTAAGGCCACACACTCCAGGAACCTCTGGGACTGTTCCCTATCTGCTCTATTATAAATCCAGCAGACGCGAGGGAAGTTGAAGTTCCCCACAGGAACAAGGGTGAGAGACCCTGAGACCTCACCCAACCGTCTATAAAGTATCTTGTTCACTTCTTTGTCCAGGTTGGGTGGCCTGTAGCAGACTCCCACGATAATATCAGCCTTATTGGCCTTTGCTTTTATTCTGACCCAGAAGCTCTCAACCCTATCATCACCATCATTTATTTCCATACATTCACATTCTTTCTTAACAGAGGGCTACACCACCGCCTTTCCTGCCTTCCCTATCTCTTTTGAAAAGTCAGAAGTGCTATCCATCATAGCACTCCTGCTGTGAGAGTCATTCCACCATGCTTCTGTGATGGAAACTACATCATAGCTTTCTGACTACACAATGGCCTCCAGCTCCTCCTGTTTATTACCCATGCTGTGTGCATTAGTGTAAAAACACCTCAGCTGGGCCTCTTTTTGAGTGGCAGTAGCCCTAATACCCTCATGACCATACTCAGGTGTTTCCACAGCCACCAACATCACACCAACCCTCGTGTTCTTCCGACAAAAGGGTGAGTCATCTCCTCCTTCACCAAGACACAAGACTGTGATATCTTACTAGCACATCCCTCTCCTACAAGTACTGGCACGTTACATACAGGATCTGTTCTAGTGATCCCAGTTACACCCCCACCCCCTTCATCCCTGGTTTAAAGCGCTATCAATGAACCTTCCTAACTCCCATCTTAAGACCCCTTTCCACTGGTGGGAGAAGCTACTCCAATCAGTTGCCATTAGGCCTGGTCTCATGCAAGCAGAGAAGAGGTCAAAAAAGCCAAAACACTGCCAGGCACACCAGCCTCGGAGACAGGTATTAATCCACTGGCCCATTATATTTAGTCCCTCATTATTCCCTGTAACTAGAGGGATAGAGGAGAACATAACTTCTGACCCCAAGCCCTTTACCTGTCACCCCAAGGCTCCAAAGTCCTTTTTTATAGTCTTCAGGGAACTTCTTCCTATACCATCACTGCCTACCTGAAAAAACAACAGGGATAGTAACCTGAGGGCCAAACTAGGGAAGGAAGTTTCTTCCTTACATCTTTGACCCTGGCTCCCAGGAGGCAGCAGACCTCCCTGTGTAGAGGGTCTGGTCTACATATTGGCCCTTCTGCTCCCTTCAGCAGAGAGTCACCAATGGCAATGATGACCTGTCATTTTTTCTCTGCCAATGAGGTTTTAATGCTAAGTGAGATCTGGTTAGACTTCGGTGACACCACCAAGTGGGGAGAACCATCATCACTACCATTGTCCAGTTGTCCCTGCAAAGCACTGTACCTGTTCCGCAGGGGCAGCTGGGGAGGCAAGCGAATCTCTGGGAGGGTGCGCCTGCATCGCTGAGCAGGGGCCTTTTGCCACTGCCCCACACCCCCTGATTCTTCACCGTTGTTGCTAGGGGGTGGAGAGGACAGGGGGCTCACTGCAGCAGGAACACTGTCTGCCTGCTGGTTCCCCTCTACCACCTGTTTGCAAGGCAGCAGGCGGTGACGTGCTCTATGTGGAGCCTCAGCTGGCTGCCAGGATCTCGGGGCCGATAGGGTTTGGCACTACCAATCAATCTCCCTCTCACATTACTTTGTGCTCCTCAGCCTCTCCACCTCCTCCTTCAGGTCAACTACAAGAGTAAGTCATTGAGCTGGTCACATCTTACACAAGTGCTGTCTCCCTCACCTAGCACTGCAAAGGCCAGGCTCAGCCTTCCTCTCATGTGTGCCTGGGACCTCAGTCTGGGCCTCCACATTCTTCTTGGCCGCCACTTTCCTTTTACATGAATCTGGGACCTCCGTCTGGGTCTCCATATTTTTCCTGCCAATAGCCTTCCCCCGGGGTGCAGCCATGGCAAACCAGCAGACTCACTAGCACTATTCAGGTAGCCTTAATGGGGTGTGACTGATCAGCTCAGCTCTGCTGCCAGTAGTGCCAGCACCACCCTTGCCCCGTTACCAGGCCGTTAACAGGTGACCCCGCACTTATCACTTGCTTCACAGTACTAACAACCCTCCTCACTGTGCAGTCCTGTGACTGGGTGGCTTATGGTTTCTTCATGTTTGAATGGCCCACGTGATCCACACACCCCGACTCCTCCTCTTTTTCAAGGCAAGGGGGCATGAATTCAAAGCCGTTGCCCAGGCAATGTCCACGCCATGTCAGCTGTGTCAGCCACTCTCGCGAGAGCTGCCAGGCTGCTCTGTTATCTCGGGGTTCCCTGGATGAAGGAACCGACCAAAACCCCCCTGCACCTCGTCGTCAGTTGCTGCTGTTCGGTCCGGCACAGCTCTGAAGCAGCTAACCTTGGTGATCAAGGCTAACCTCGGTGATCATTTTACTGGAGAAGTGCTACACAGGCCAAAAAAACAAATCACTCATGAACCATCTTTGCAGCAATTTCAGTTTTCTTTCTTTTTTTTTTTTTTTCCCCCTCTCACTTGCTGTCCCATAGCCTGTACCAAGCCTTATCACACTGCCTTTTTTTTTGCAACATACTGTCAGCCATGGCTCATTATATTCAGTTGCTCACTCCTGATCAAGCCAAGGTCATGATGCTCCCATGATAACACTTCAAACTCTGAAAGATTGCAATACCATAAGAAATGTTTCAAATATGAATAAAATAAAACATTTAATGAATCAGAATTAATAGCAACTCTAAGTCTTAGGATGGAGTATCATGCCAATGAGGTCAAAAGACCCAAGTCTTGTCTATTAATCATGAACTTTTAAAATATAGGTTGAGGAAATAAAAACATGGACAAATCTGTTTCTCTGGCACTATAAGAAATATTCGCAGATGATGTCGCCTGTTTTTACCCAGTATTTCCTAACTATAGTTCTCCAATACCTGTCTGTACTGTACTGAAAGGCACCTGTACAATGCCAAAATACTGTGAAGCGTTAGATTATGAAACTGCTTAAGTGCGCTAACTTTATACTCTAAATTATTATTTTTACCAGTACCGAATGCATCACAAGTGATATGTTTAGAATAACATAGAATCACTCAGGTTGGAAAAGACCTAAAAGATCATTGAGTCCAACCAACCATGACCTAACCATACTACACTAACTAACAACCCTCCGCTAAATCACGTCCCTGAGCACCACATCCAAACGGTTTTTAAACACATCTAGGGATGGTGACTCAACCACCTCCCTGCGGAGCCTATTCCAGTGCTTAACAGCCCTTTCTGTAAAGAGGTTTTCCTAATATCCAACCTAAACCTCCCCTGGCACAACTTGAGGCCATTTCCCCTTGTCCTGTCACCTGTCACCAGTGAGAAGAGACCAACCCTGATCTCGCTGTAAGCACCTTTCAGGTATTGGAAGAGAGCGATAAGGTCTCCCCTCAGCCTCCTTTTCCCCAGGTTAAGCAGCCCCGGTTCCTTTAGTTGCTCCTCAGAGGGCACATTCTCCAAGCTCTTCACAAGCCTTTTTGCCCTTCTTTGGACCTCCTCCAGCACCTCAATGTCCTTTCTGTACTGAGATGCCCAAAACTGAACACAGTACTCGAGGTGAGGCCTCACCAATCCTGAACAGAGGGGCAGGATGACTTCCCTAGTCCTGCTCACCATACCATTCCTGATACAAGCCAAGATGCCACTGGCCTTCTTGGCCACCTGGGCACACTGTTGGTTCATATTCAGCCCACTGTCCATCAGCACACCAAGGTCCCTTTCCATCATGCAGCTTTCCAGCCACTGCTCCCTAAGCCTGTAGGGTTGCCTGTGGTTTTTGAGGGTGTACTCAATCACCTCATCAAGGTCTTTAACAAAGATGTTAAACATATGTGGCCCCGATACCAAGCCTGGGGGACACTGCTCATGACTGGCCACCAACTGGATTTAACTCCATTGACCACAACTCTTTGGGCCTGGCCATCCAGCCAGTGCTCCTACAAGCACTGGCACATTAACTGGTGCCCCCACACTTATAACTCGCTTCACAGTAGTAACAACCGTCCTCACTGTGTAGTCCCGTGAATGGGTGGCTTATGGTTTCTCCATGTTTGAACAGCCCACATGATTCACACACCCTGACCCCTCCTCTCCATCCCTGCTCCAAGGCTTTTTTTAGGAAGGGGGCATGAATGCAGAGCTGTTGCCTAGGCAATGCCCACGCCAAATCAGCCGCGTCAGCTGCTGTCATGATAGCTGCTGGGCTGACCTGTTATGCAATCAAGGGCTTCTTCTGGGTTTGTGCCTGTTTAAATCTCCCTCCATTGCCCAGGCAATGCCCACACCACGTCAACTGCGTTAGCTGCTCTTGCGAGAGCTGGAGGGCTTTTTGAGAAATTTGAGAATTTATTGTCTGTATTCTTGTGTGAATGTACCTTCTTTCCATCATAGTCAACACAGAAATGAGCTGTAGGTCCTGCATTATACTGAACACGTTACGGCCAGAAAACAATGGAATGAATACTTCAGCACCCTCTATTCTTTACTATTATTAGACAAAAATTAACCAGCAGATATGAGGAGTGGCATCTCAGGAATTCAGGATGTCTTTCAGCTTTTGAAAAGCGAATCAGTCCAGAAACAATCTTATCTTGACTGACCAAAGCATACCATTTAGTACTTATCAGGTAATCACAGAATGAGAGTCATAGAATGTCTTGGGTTGGAAGAGACCTTAAAGATCATGAGTTCCAACCTCACTTCAGTTGACACCTACCATTAGATCAGACTGCTCAGGGTCCATCCATCCTGGCTTTGAATGCATCTGGGGATGGGGTATCCACAATTTCTCTGGGCAACCTCTTCCAGCACAAGTAATTCTTTACCCTCTGAGTAAAGAATTTCCTCCGAATATCTAACCAAAATCTCCACTTTTTTCAGATTAAAACCATTCCCCCTTGTCCTTTTACTATCGGACCACGTAAAAAATTGGCCTCCCTCCTGTTTATAATCTCTACTTATGTTCTGAAAGGCTGGAATGAGTTCTCCCTGGAGACTCCACCAAACTCCCTCAACCTTTCTTCATAGATGTGCTCCAGCCCTTTGATCATCTCTGTGGCCCTCCTCTGGACCCACTCCAACAGTTCCAGGTCTTCCTTTTGCTGATAGACTCAGACCTGCTCTCAGTACTCCAGATAGGCCCTCAGAGCTGGGGGAGAAAAATCACATCCACATGTATGTCCCACTGGCTACCTCTTTTCTGATGCAGCTTGGGATTCATTTGACCTTCTGGGTTGCAAGTGTATCCTGCTTCCAGATGGCATGTAAAACTTTTTGCCCGCCACAACCTCCAAGTGCTTCTCTGCAGGGCTGCTTTCAATGAGTTCTTCTTCCAGTCTGTACACATATCTGGAATTGCACTGATCACAGGGAAACACCTTGCACTTGGCCTTGCTGAACCTCATTATGTTCACACGGGTCAACTTCTTAAGCCTTTAGATGACATCCCTTCTCTCTGTCATATCAGCTGTATCATGCAGCTTAGTATCATCAGCAAACTTATTGAGGATGCGCTCGATCTCACTGTCCATGTCATTGTTAAAGATATTAAAGAGCACCAGTCCCAAGATAAGCCACTGAGGGACACCACTTGTCTCCATTCTCCACCAGAATACAGAGCCATTGACCACAACCCTTCTGTAAATGATGTGTGTTATATATCAATGCAGAATGAAAATTATACATATTAAGGTATAAGCTCTCAGGACGGGCCGTTTTAAGAGTACCAGTCACTGTCTATTCCAGAAAACATAGCAATGAGTGGAGTCAAGAGTCTTGTTCATAGAGTTTCTAGAGAGTAGGATTTCTGTTTATTTTCTCAGTTATAGCCTAATGCCTAAGAATGACTTTTCTGTCATTTCCTTTTCTTGTATCTTCCTCTGTTTTTCCTACTAGAGCTCCCTAGAACTCCTCTAGAGTTTCAGTTCTATCACTCTCTCCAGTGTTATTTCCTTGTACACTCCCATGACCTATGTACTTCAATTATGCTACACTTCAGTTGTTTTAACATACTTCTCCCTGTTCCCAGAGATGTCCACAGAAAAGTACTAGTGGATTTTCTTTCTACTTTAAAAGACCTTTGCTAAATTCTAAAGTACTGGGAAAAGAAGATAGATAGTGCAATTGTATGTTATGTTGTGCCATACTTTCTCATTACCTCTGAACTGGAACTACAATGAAGTCAGCCTTCAAATTTTAATACTTTACTATGCATGCAACCTATGCATTCTGGGGTTGTTTCTTGTTTAGTTTTTGTTTATTTGTTTATACTGTGTATTTAAACACTCTTGAATAGCCTTTTGTGAAAACAAACAGAATGTTTATTCCCAGTGCAGGGACATATACCTCTAGTCTTTCCAAAGATGTGCACAAAGGTAAGGTATTCAATTTTATGCTACTTTGCAAATTCAAAGGCTTTTACCTTACAGCTACAAAATTAGCGTGTCTCGTGATCTTTTTATTTTTTATTTTTTAATTTTATTTTTTTTAATGCCAAAATAATGCGTAAAATTCACTCAACTCAGTATTTTAGGGTTAGTGTTTTTGCTAGTGTGATATCTATAGTTCTGTATGCATTGTCACAGATTGAATCTGCCTGATTTTAGGCATCCACCAATCCTTTTTATGTTAAAAGTCTGCTTGCTCCAAGATACCTCTGTGGAGAGTAATTTATTAATGCCTACAGATCAGTGAGATAAGGTGGGATTACAAATTGATATATTATTCACTTGGCAGACTGAGATGTAGATCTGCTGACCTGACAGAAAAACCATCACCAAATCCACTGAAGAAAAAGTTATATCACAGTAGTTTGGTAGCATTTTGAAACATACTAACTATTAACATGATGTGATGCCACCATTGCTACTGAATATTAAGGTCTCTGGAGCTAGAATAAACTTCAAAGAAGACATTAAAATATATATGCATCTAATGTAAGAAAGATCATTCAGGTGAGAGTGGAAAGTATCACTCTCTGGGAACAACACAGAATTCTGCCATACTAACATTTTTTATGTGTCATTTAAGAAGAAAGATGGAAGTTCCAGATGATAAAGAAGTCATCAGATTGTGATTAATGAACAATAAACCACTTACTTAACTATTTTCCTGTAGATTTCACAGCATTTTACTACCAGCAGTTGACTTCTCTATTTCCTGTTAATTATTTTGTTGTCCGTATGCTAGTTCTTGAAATGCTCTTACTTTCCTGTTCTCCTACTGTTTCTTGATGGAGTGGTACTGTAACATGCCATGTCAAAGCTGTATTAAAAAGAATTTATAAAAAAGCAGCACACTGCGCTAAGTGCTGATTATTACATTCAAACAAGCATCTTAAAAATACCAGAAAGATGAAAAGTGATCTATGAATTTTGTCTTAAATCACTGAAAAGATGAAAAAAAGAAACTGAAAGCATGAGTCATAATAATAGTTAATTATTGTTACTATCAAGAAAAATACATTAATCGCAGATTGGTTTTGTACATAAAGATCAAACTTTCCATTCTGGTTGAAAGAAAGACCATGAAAAGCATTTGGAGACTCTCATTTGTGTTTGCATTGTGTTTCAGTCTTTCTCACTTTTGCTTGTTGCTAGAATGGCTTAAAGAGGTAAAGCGGAGAAAATTGGTAACCTCACAAAATATGCTCTGTCTATATTTCATGTAATCATTGTAAAAAATGCACAACATTTTTTACAGAGATGCCCTGACATGATGAGAAAAGAGTGAGAATTAAAATATGATTAGTGGACTGGCATCCATTTTAGTCACAGCTATATAGTCATCCCATATTCCAAGTAAATGGCACTGATTTTACATCCCAAGCAAGTCTTACGATCTTTTTATACACATATTTAACTTTCATTCTGAGATCTCAAAACTAAACAGTTTTAACAACACTATATCATTTTAAAAACTCCATGCAATATGTACAATGTTCTTATTACACCAGAAAATGCAACATTTTCAGTTGAGTAAACATTAAACTGTCCCTTTAAAACTAAACATAAATAAATACTGCTATGTATTGAAATGTTATATTTTTAAAGCTGTGGGGGTTTTCTTTGTTTGTTTGTTTGTTTTTCCTGAGTATTTTCCTCAAAGCTATTTCTATTTTTCCTCTGAGTGTTAAGATCATAACACCTTGCATTATTAGACAAATCTAACACAATATCCTCTTAGGTGGCTGGACGAATATTTGAATAGGAATTTTAAAGAGGCAACAACAGAAAACAGGTAGAAGGAATGTAATAAAAAGTATCTTGCTGTCTGGAGTCCCTGTGGCTTTCTATAAACTATCTATCCTTAAAAATAAAACACACCTTACAGATCAAGCTCCTTAACGTTTGAACACAACCTGCACAAGTCTCCCAGCAGGTCTATATTTACAATTTATGGTGCAAGTAGGACATTTTGTACAATAATATATAATAATATATCTTGGAAATGTCTGCCTGACAGCATAAAAAGAAAGACAAAAACACAGAATGATTTGAAATTTCACTGTGTCACTGCTAACTTGTTGCTGGCATGTTATCAATAGCTTGTTCCTAATAAAAGTCAACTAAATGTTAGCTCTGGTAATCCCATCTGCTGCATATTGCTTAACAAATAAAAAGGAAATTAAATAACAACAACAACAACAAAATCTGAACTTTTGCTCCATGTTTCCCTTGATATTCAACTCAGACCACTGGAAGTGTACAGGTGATACATTTGATGAACTCAGAATAGTTCAGATGGGAAGTGACCCTGCTCAGTGCATGTCTAACTAGGTCAGACTACCCTGCAACATTTTCAGTCAAGTCATGGAATCACAGAATCATAGTCCTGAACATGTGCAAGGTATGGCTGCACAAACTCAATTGAATTTGCTCTTCTAGTACTTGAGTATGCCTCCCACTCTATAATGCTCTACCTCCAACATCATCTCTCTATTCTCCAACCAGGCATATGTAGACAGCAGAACGGTTTCCCTCACTTCTCTTTTATTTAGGTTGAACAGACTCATCTCCCTCAGACTTTACTAGTATGCTCCGTGTACCAAAGCCCAGCCAGTTTGGTTATGACTTCTGCTGTATTCATTCAAATGTATTAATGCTTTTCTTGTATCGAGGAACTCCAAACTGCACACAGCCCATCATAAGTGGTCTCAGAAGTTCCAAACAGATGCACATGATCACCTCTTTCAACTTGTTCTTCTAATACATCCCTGGACTCCTGGCATTTCTTGCCATCAGTGTATATTCCTGGCTCATGTTCACCAGAACCCTCAGATCCTTTTCTGCAGACCTGCTTCCCAGGCAGTTGCTCACCAGCCTCTACTTGTGCACAGGATTATTTGCCTACAGGTTGCAGGAATTCAGGTGGTTCCTACTAGCTTATTTCTCTATCCTGTCCACATCTCTGTGTATAGCAGTCCCGCCCTCAAACACACTGATCATCTTTGCCCCGTATTTTTGAGACATCCAGAAACTTGCCCATCCTATACTCTAGGCCATTAATGAAGATGACAAACAGTATTAAACACAAAAGAGATTGATTTATGTGGAATGTCATGGGTTGCATGCCTCAGGATAAGCTGCTGTAAGTGGAACTAGATAGGAAAGGCTTTGCATATCAGTCCTTCCCCTCACCACATCAGTAAGTTAGTAAGTTTTAGCTCTGAAATTCAGTGGCTTATAGAATAAATATAACTAATAACATCATCATTGAAGTTCTTCACCATAAAAGATCATTTAGAGAATGTGCATATGGCACATTTTATGTAAATGAAATTGTTGCTCCATCTGCAGTATAATCAAAATTATTCATAAGTTAAAGGGTCTTTACAGAGTCAATATATGTCACTGAGATTACTTACATGCTTATAATTAAGTTTGAATGATGTTTTCCTGCATTGAGAATAATGACCCTTGCACTGCGAAGCAAAGAACTGTAGCTAAGAAATACTAAACTCCTCCTGCATTCAATTCATTCACAGCACTTGCAAACATTCTCCATCTCCTAGGCTCAGAACTCTAACATATGTTAGGGTCCTTTATAAATCTAATATTTTGACAGGCTAACAGACACATCAGTCATTTTATTCATACGCATTCTTCTACTCATGGAATTTTTACGTTTGGTTGTCCTCCTACTCAGAGAGTCGAAGTAACTTTTCCAAGTTTATGTTTAGCAACTCACCTTAGAATATAGCAAAATAAAAATGTGGAATAAAGCTCTATCACCTCACTATTCGAACTACAGTTTCAAGATCATAGAATCATAGAATCACAGAATGGCATGAGTTGAAAAGGACCTCAAACATCAACTAGTTTCACCACCATGCCACCAGCAGGGTCACCAACCACTAGACCAGGCTGCCCAGAGCCACATCCAGCCTGGCCTTGAATACCTCCAGGGATGGGGCATCCACAACCTCTCTGGGCAACCTGTTCCACTGCGTCACCACCCTCTGTGTGAAAAACTTACACCCAGTATCGAACCTAAATCTCCCCTGTCTCAGTTTAAAACCATTCCGCCTTGTCCTATCGCTACCCATCCTTGTAAACAGCTGTTCCCCCTCCTGTTGATAGGTTCCCTTCAAGTACTGGAAGGCCACAATGAGGTCTCCCTGAACCCATTTCTTCTCCAAGCTAAACAATCCCAGTTACCTCAACCTTTCTTCATAGGAGAGGTGCTCCAGCCCTCTGATCATCTTAATGGTCCTCCTCTGGACCCGTTCCAAGAGCTCTCTGTCCTTTTTGCGTTGGGGGCCCCAGGCCTGGATGCAGTACTCCAGATGGGGCCTTACAAGAGCAGAAAAGAGAGTAACAATCACCTCCCTCCCCCTGCTGGCCATCCTTTTTTTAATGCAGCCCAGAACACAGTTGGCCTTCTGGGCTGCAAGCACACACTACTGGCTCATGTCCAGCTTTTCACACACCAGGACAACCAAGTCCTCCACGGGGCTGCTCTCAAGGAGTTCTTCCCCCAGTTTGTATAAATACCTGGGATTGCCCCACCCAAGTGCAGCACCTTGCACTTGGCCTTGTTGAACCTCACTAGGTTCACATGGCCCCACCTCTCCAGCCTGTCCAGGTCCCTCTGGATGGCTTCCCTTCCCTCCGATGTAGTGACTGCACCACTTACTTAGAACTCCATTGTCATCTGCAAACTTGCTGAGGGTGCACTCGTTGCCACTGTCCATATTTTTGATAAAGATGTTGAAAAGCACCGGTCCCAAGACCGACCCTTGGGGGACACCACTTGAGATTGGCCTCCACCCAGACAGAAAAACGTTGATCACAACCCACTGGCTGTGGTCAGGCAACCAGTTCTTAATCCATCAAAAAGTCCATCTTTCAAATCCATACCTCTCCAATTTAGAGAGCAGAACGTGGTGAGGAACCATGTCAAGGGCTTTGCAGAAGTCCAGGTAGATGATACCCATCACCCCTCCCCTGTCCACTGATGTCATCACTCCATCACAGAAGTACACCAGATTGGTCAAAGAAGAACTACCCTTGTGAAGTCATGCTGGCTATCTTGGGTCACCTCTTCATCTCATATGTGCTTTAACGTGGTAACCAGTAGGATTCGCTCTATGATCTTCCCAGGCACAGAGGTGAGGCTCCCCAGCCTGTAGTTCTCCAGGTCATCTTTTCTCCCTTTCTTAAAAATTGGAGGAATGTTTCCCTTTTTCCAGTCACTGGGGACTTCACCAGGCAGCCATAATTTTTCAAGTATGATGGAGTGCAGCTAGGCAACCACATCACTCATCTCTTTCAGAACCCTGAAATGCATATCATCCAGCCCTATGGACTTATATACATTCATTTGCATGAGGAGGTCTCAGACTTGTTCCACCGTTACAGTGGGACAGAATCCGCTCACCCACACACAGAGCTTCAGGGTCCTGGCAGACCTGGGGAGCCTGACCACCAGTGAAGACAGAAGCAAAGCAAACCCTTTTTGATCGCCCAGGTCGCCTGACTCGGAGCCGTCCGGACCGATCAGCAGCGACTGACCGCGTGGTTCAAAGGGGATCTCGGGCGGTTCCTTCAAGCAGGGAACCCCCGGTCTACAGGAGTAGCCCGGCAGCTCTCGCGGGAGCCGCTGACGCAGGCGCTGACGCAGCGCGTGGGCGTTGCCTGGCAACGGCGGGAGATTTAAACCGGCACAGTACCCGGTAGAAGCCCTTTTGATCGCCTAAGTCGCCTGACTCGGAGCCATCCCGGACCGATCAGCAGCGACTGACCGCGTGCGTGGTTCAAGGGGGATCTCGGGCGGCTCCTTCAAGCGGGAACCCCCGGGCTACAGGAACAGCTCAGCAGCTCTCGCGGGAGCCGCTGACGCAGCGCGTGGGCGTTGCCTGGCAACGGCACAGGGTGCTGCCCACCAGAGATGGATAGGAGGGGTTAGGGTCTGTGCACCTTGTGACTTCCTGTTTCAGTCCTGGTAAGTATTCTGCTTAGCCATGGTCGTGCCCCGGTGGAAGGCTGCTGCCAGAAATACTGAAGAGGCCCAGACAAGGGTCCCATGCTCTCAGAAAAGGGAGGCAGCAACCAAGAAGACTGTGGAGACCCAGACTGAGGTCCTGCACATGCCTGATAGGAAGGGTGCTACCAAAAAGTCTGAGGATACTCAGACTGAGCCCCCAACCTGAGATGCTGGTGTGCATGTCTCTGGCTGTACTGAGTGCCAGAGCCTGGCCCTTGCAGTGCTGGGTGAGGGAGGCAGTGATTGTGTACACTGTGACAAGGTTAACTACTTGCTCAGCCTTGTAGTTAACCCGAAGGAGGAGGGGGAGAGGTTGAGAAGCATGAGGGATTCTGAGAGGGAGATTGACTTCTGGCACCAAGCCCTGTCAGCTCCTAGATCCTGGCAGCTCCATGAGCCTCTGCATGGAGAACGCCATCCCCTGCTGCCTTGCAAACGGATAATGGAGGGGAACCTACATACAGATGGCGTTCCTGCTACAGTGAACCCACTGTCCTCCCACCCTCCTGGGAACAAAGGCAAGGAATTGGAGGATGTAGGTCAGTGGCATAAGGCCCCTTCTCGACGATGCAGGCGTGCCCCCCCAGTGAGTCCCCAGCCCCCCCAGCTGCCCCTTCAGAACAGGTACAGTGCTCTGCAGGGACAACTGGATAATGGTGGTGATGATGGATCTCCTCAGTTGGTACTTTCCAAGTCTAACCAGTCTTCACCTAAAATTAATACAGCATCAAATAGGAAAACACGACGGGTCATTGTCATTGGTGACTCTCTGCTGAAGGGAGCAGAAGGGCCAATATGTAGGCCAGACCCTCTGCATAGGGAGATCTGTTGCCTCCCGGGTGCCCGACTAAAGGATATAAAGAAGAAACTTCCTTCCCTTGTCCGGCCCACTGATTACTATCCTCTGTTGTTGTTTCAGGTTGGTAGTGATAATTTACACAGAACTTCCCTAAGGACTCTGGAAAAGGATTTCAGAGCCCTGGGGAGACAGGTGAAGGGTTTGGGAGCACAAGTTGTGTTCTCCTCTATCCCTCCAGCTATAGGGAATAATGAGGGACTTAATATAATGGGCCAGCAGATTAATACCTGGCTCCAAGCTTGGTGTGCTCGGCAGGGATTTGGCTTCTTTGACTTGGCCTCTGTCTGCAGGAGACTGGACCGGCTAGAAACCGATAGGAGTGGCTTCTCCCAGCATTCAAAAAGGATCTTAGGCCGAGAATTAGGCAGATTCATTCAGAGGGCTTTAAACTAGGTATGAAGGGGGATGGGTGTATAACTGGGGTCACTAACACAAAGTCGGTGCGTAGCGACCCACTGCTTGCAGGAGAGGGGCGTGCTTGTAAGAACCCATGGTCTTGTGCCTCTGTGACGGAGTAGGATGACTCTATGAAGGGGGAAGGGGGTAAAGGCAGGTCTTCTGGGGATAAGCCTGATGAGGTGGTATTGGGATTAGGAGCGAGGCGAGGGGCTCGGCTGAGGTGCGCCTATACCAATGCACGCAGCACGGGCAACAAACAAGAAGAGTTGGAAGCCATTGTGAGGCAGACAAACTAAAACCTAGTTGCCATAACGGAAACACAGTGGGATTGCTCCCATGACTGGAGTGCTGCAATAGATGGCTACAAGCTCTTCCGGAAGGATAGGCAAGGAAGGAGGGGTGGCGGCGTGACTCTCCATGTCAGGGAGTGCTTTCATGCTGCAGAGCTTGTGACTGGGGACAATGTGGTTGAATCCCTATGGGTGAAGATCAGGAGAAGGGCTGATAAGGCAGACATCCTGGTGGGCGTCTGTTATAGACCGCCAAACCAGGATGAAGAGGCAGATGAGCTGTTCTATAAGCAGCTGGCAGGAGCTGCGTGGTCACCAGCTCTTGTCCTCATGGGTGACTTGAACTTCCCCAACATATACTGGGAGTACGGCATGGCGGAGAAGAAGCAGTCTAGGAGGTTCGTGGAATGCACAGAGGATAACTTCCTAATGCAGCTGGTGAGAAATCCCACGAGAGGAGCTGCCCCGCTAGACCTGCTGTTCACAAACAGGGAAGGTCTGGTAGGAGATGTGGAGGTTGGGGGCTGTCTTGGACAGAGTGACCACAAAATAGTAGAGTTCTCGATTCTAGGTGGAGCCTGGAGGGAGAATAGCAAAACTGCCGCCTTAGACTTCTGGAGGGCAGACTTTGATTTGTTCAGAAGACTAGTAGGGGCTGTCCCCTGGCGTTCAGTCTTAGCAAACAAAGGGGTCCAAGATGGCTGGTCGCTCTTGAAGAAGGAAGTCTTAAAGGCGCAGGAGCGGGCGGTCCCCGTGAGCCGCAAAATGAGCCGGCGGGGAAGAAGACCGGCATGGATGAATAGGGAGCTGGTTGCGGGAGAAAAAGAGAATCTATTGCCTGTGGAAGGAGGGAAGAGCAACTCAGAATGACTACAAAGAGGCTGTTAAGATGTGTAGAGGGAAAATCCGAGAGGCAAAAGCCCAGTTTGAATGTAAGCTGGCCGCTGGGGTAAAAACAAACAAGAAACTCTTTTACAAATACATCTCCTGTAAGAGGAGGACAAAGGGGAATCTCCATTCTTTACTGGACGAGGCTGGGAATGTGATCACAGAGGATAAGGAAAAGGCAGAGGTTCTGAATGCCTTCTTTACGTCTGTCTTTAAAAGTCATCTCGGTTATTCCCAGGACTCCCCACGCTCTGGCTTGGTAGTCTTGGCTGGGGAGCGGACTGAACCCCCTGTAATTCTTGAAGAAGCAGTCAGGGAATTACTACTCCAACTGGACTGCCACAAGTCCATGGGTCCGGATGAGATTCACCCAAGAGTGCTGAAGGAACTGGCGGAGGTGATCGCTGAGCCACTTTCTGTTATCTTTCAGTGCTCCTTGTTAACGGGTGAGGTCCCGGAAGACTGGTGGCTTGCCAACGTGACTCCCATTTACAAGAAAGGTTGTAAGGAGGATCCGGGGAACTACAGGCCTGTTAGCCTGACCTCGGTGCCAGGGAAGGTAAAGGAATGGATTGTCTTGAGGGAGATCACGCGGCAGGTGTGGGATGACCAGGAGATCAGACCTAGCCAGCATCGGTTCGTGAGGAGCAGGTCCTGCTTGACCAATCTGATCTCCTTCTACGATCCTGTGACCCGTCTGATGGATGAAGGAAAGGCGGTTGATGTGGTCTACTTAGACTTCAGCAAAGCCTTCAACACTGTCTCCCATGCTATTCTCCTGCAAAAGCTGGCAGCCCGTGGCTTGGACGGGTACACTCTTGGCTGGGTATGGAGCTGGCTGGGGGGCCGGGCCCAGAGAGTGGTGGTAAATGGAGTCAAATCCAGTTGGAGACCAGTCATGAGTGGTGTTCCCCAGGGGTGAGTGCTGGGGCCTGTTCTCTTCAACATCTTTATTGATGACTTGGATGAGGGCATTGAGTGCACCCTCAGTAAGTTTGCGGATGACACCAAATTGGCAGGGATTGTTGATCTGCCTGAGGGTAGCAAGGCCCTACAGAGGGATCTGGATAGGCTGGTGAGCTGGGCCGAAGCCAACGGGATGAGGTTCAACAAGACCAAATGCCAGGTCCTGCACTTTGGCCACAACAACCCCAGGCAGCTCTATAGGCTTGGGGTGGAGTGGCTGGAGGACTGTGTTGAGGAAACAGACCTGGGGGGACTGATTGATGCTCGGCTGAACATGAGCTGACAGTGTGCCCAGGTAGCCAAGAAGGCCAACGGCTTCCTGGCTTGCATCAAAAACAGTGTTACTCGCAGGAACAGGGAGGTAATTGTCCCCCTGTACTCGGCATTGGTGCGGCCACACCTCGAGTACTCGAGTGTGTTCAGTTCTGGGCCCCTCACTGCAAGAAAGACATTGAGGCCCTGGAACGTGTTCAGAGGAGGGCTACGAAGCTGGTGAGGGGTCTGGAGCACAGGCCTTATGAGGAGCGGCTGAGGGAGCTGGGATTGTTCAGCCTGGAGAAGAGGAGGCTCAGGGGAGACCTTATAGCTCTCTATAACTTCCTGAAGGGAGATTGTAGTGAGCTGGGGGTCAGCCTCTTCTCTCGTGTAATCAGTGACAGAACTAGAGGCAATGGTTTCAAGCTGTGCCAGGGGAGGTTCAGGCTGGACATTAGGAAGTATTACTTCTCGGAAAGGGTAGTCAGGCATTGGAATGCACTGCCCAGGGAGGTGGTGGAGTCACCGACCATGGGAGTGTTCAAGAAACGTTTGGATGTTGCGTTGAGGGATATGATTTAGCTGGGAAGTATTGGTAATGGTTAGACTAGATGATGATCTAGGTCTTTTCCAGCCTCGATAATTCTGTGTGTGATTCTATGTGTGAAAGCAGTTACTAAGCACCTCCACTTTTTCCGTGTCTGAGGAAGTCAGTTCTCTACTCATTTAGCAGAGGACGAACACTCTCCTTGGCCTGTCTCCTCCTGCCTGTGTATCTGTAAAACCCCTTATCATTTTTCACATCCCTTGCCACGTACATCTCCATCTGTGCCTTGGCTTTCCTGATTTTATCTCTACACATGCAGACAATGTCCCTGTATTCTTCCCAGGCAACATAACCCTGATTTCACTTCTGCACACTTCTCTCTTTTCCCTTAGTTTGAGCTGCAGGTCCTTGCTCAGCCATGCCAGTTGCCCACCTCCTCTGCTTGATTTCTTCTGCTGGGGGATGGAGAGCTCTTGCGCTTACAGAAAGGTGTCCTAAAGAGCTGCCAGCTCTGTTCTCTTCCTGTGCCCTTAAGGACAGTTTCACAGGAGATTCCATCCAGCAGTTCCTTGAGCAACTGGAATTTTGCTCTCCTGTAGTTCAGGGTCCTGACTCTACATTTGCAAGGCCTGCATTCCTCCAGATCACTAACTCCACCAGGGCATGATCACTACAGCCCAGGCTGTCTCCAGTCTTAACCTCTCTAATGCTCATGCTCTCCTCTGCAATGGTGAGCACCAGGTCCAGTCAGGCTTCACCCTCCGTCAGTCTGTCTAATACCTGGACAAGGAAGTTGTCCTCAGCAGACTCCAGGAATTTCCTGGATTGTCTGCCACCCACTGTGCTGCTATCCCAACAGACATCTGGGTGGTTGAAATCTCCCATCAGGAAAAGAGCCTACAAACATGACTCCTCCTGGAGTTGAAGCTAGAAGGCCTTGTCAGCAGGTTCCCGCTGATCAGGCGGCCTGTAGCAGACCCCAACCACTAAATGCCCTGTACTGGACCAATCCCTGATTTTAACCCATAAGCTCTCAGCCTGGTCACGGCTGTTATTCAGACACAACTCTTGGCAATCTACCTGCTTCCTAACATAGAAAGCAACACCCCCTCCCCTCCTAGCCTGTCCATCCCTTCTGAAGAGCCTGTAGCCTCAATCACAGTATGCCAGTTGTGAGAGTTGTCCCACCACATTTCCATGATGGCAACCAGATCATAATTTTCCAAGCACATCATGGTTTCCAGCTCCTCCCACTTATTTCCCATGCTGGGAATTTGTGTAAAGGCACTTCAGCTGGGATTTCTGGCACACTACCTTTCTAGAGAGGCCCTCCAAAAGAAATCTGAAATTCTCCCTCACTCCTTCCTTGAAGGACACAAGAAGGTTTCAGGCAGGGAGTCATCAACATTACCTCCTCTGAGGAGTTCCCAGAAGATCCTAAAGGACAGTTCAGAAGTTTTTTCTTGCAATCTTCTGGCATGACAGCAACCCCAAGCCTTTCTCTGTCCCACCACACTTGATTCTCTTCCCCATCAGATCTAGTATAAAATCCCAGACTATTTGCACTATTTGCACTGTCCCAGCAAGCCTCATTGCATCTCCTTTCCTCTTCGTACCTAGTTTAAAGCCATCTTAATGAGCCCTGCTACCTCTTGGGCTAGGATCCACTTCCCCCTTAGAGACAAGTGACAATCCATCCACAGCCATTAGAGCAGGTGCTGAGTAAATCACCCTGTGGTCAAAAAAAAAAACAACAAAGTTCCTGTGGCAGCACCAGCCTTTCAGCCACTTATTCATTACCTGGGTTTTCCTAGTGTGCTCTGTTTCCCTTGCTGCCCCAGAAGGGATAGAAGAAAATATCAGTTGTTCTCTCACTCCCTCAACCAACTGTTCTAAAACCCTGAAGCATTTTTTTGATAGTTTGAAGGCTTCTCTGAGCTACTGCATCACTGCCTACCTGAACTATCAGTAATGGGTAGTAATCAGAGGAGTGAAACAGATCTGGGAGTTTTCCAGTTATGTCCTTGACCCAGGCCCCAGGAAGGCAGCACACCTCCCTGTGAGTCAGGTCTAGTCTGCATATGGGGCTCTCAGTTCCCATGAGGGAATCACCTATGTAGAATCACCTACGGCAATAACTCTTCTGTCCTTCTTAGCAGAGGCAGTCTGCAGACGCGGAGTCAACTGCCTCGCCCTTAGCAATGCCTTAGGCAAACCTTCCTGTGCCTCCTCGCCCACCTCCCCTTCAATTTCCAGTGCCTCAAATCTATTATTTAGGGGCACGTGGGGAAGTGAGGTTGGCAGGGAAGGGGTTTACCCATGATGCTGATCTCAGACTGTCTTCCAGCTCTCCCTGTCTCTCTTCTGCAGCCTGCTGCACAGGCTACCACACCTGCTGCTGCAGTATGCTGTGGGTAGCGCATACACACTGCTTTCTCCTCACTGTACTCCCAGAAGCTTTTTCCAAGGCAAGGGGAATGGATGCGAATTCGCTGCCCTGGCAACGCCAACACCACCTCAACCACTCTCGCGAGACCTGCCAGGCCACTTTGGGGTTCCCCTGGTAAAGGAACCAACTGAAACCCCCCTGTACCTCATGATCAATCACTGCGGTTCTGGCTGGGACAGCTCTGAAGCAGCAAACCTCGGCAATCAAGGGCTACTTCTGGGTTTTTGCCTGATGCAGTATGATCACCTGGCTTTCAGCAAACTTTCTTCACAAATAGGGCACTGACAGAAAAACTGTAACTACAAGGTATTTCAGTTTTCCATGGACTTTAGTTAAATGACAAATATTGAGATGCAGAAACTGGTAGCATTGCTTGGAATGTCAAATTATAAATTTCTAAGCATTATCTAGGTGTCATAGCACAGGCAGAACCATATTAACTGTGAGATAAAGCAAGCTACAGTACAAATAATAAAGTACAAATATATATATATATATATTTTTAAGAATTTCCCATGTTTAATACCAAAAGACAATTATCTGTTTAAAAGATAATATGACAATTCTTAACGTTTACTAATACAGAAAAGCAGTTGTTATAAGAAGCACTATTGCCAGGTCACAGTTTATTAAATTAACAAGGATTGTTTGAATATTTTCCTCTCCCTAGATCTATTAACGTAGAAAAGTAGTTGTTGTGAAAATAGCTAGTAGTAATATTGAGTCATATATCCTAAAAAGAATTGCATTTCAATAAGGTTGCCATCATAGTTTGTTCTACAAAAAGACTGATAACACACTACAGCTCTAATTTCTGATAAGTTTGACAAATTTGACAAGCTGATAAACTGCTATCTATAGAAGTTATCATCCCTTCACATACTACCAACAGAAGAAGCTAGAATAATACAGAACTGTCATTAAAAATGTTAGATGGAACAATGCAGTTGCTTTAGCTCATTGATACTTCCCATTTTGATGGTTTGTTTCTTTAAACAGGCATTACATGTGTAGGTCACTGTACTATCATGTAACTTGATAACAAATTAGGAAACTATAATTTTAAGACATATGGCTTTGCAGATTGAGAACTTACTGAAAATGATGTGCCAGTAAAAACCCAGATTGTCATTCAGAAGTACAGAAGTCTTAAATCAAGACAGACATGGGTGTCTCTTCTGCAAAATAAGTTAACAGATTCAATTAAGAAAAGAAAAAAAGCAAAGCAATTTCACACCTCAGAAATAAAACAGCCCACAGTAAATCTGACGTGCCACAAAAAAAGGTATCAATGAGACTATGCATTTTTTGCCCTTATTTTTAATGTGTTCAAAATCTTTCATTTAAAATGTGGCTATTCATGATCCATTTATAAATAAAACAAGGAGTGCAAAGAGAGAAGTGTTCAAACTTCATTGCTCGCATACTTTTTATTCCATGCTAAGAAATGCTGAGGTCTTTAAACTAGATATGAAGGGTGAAGGGGACAAAATGAGGGCCATTGGGTTGAGTGGATAGTTCGAGGCTCAAAACAGAGCTTGATGGGTGAAGAGGGTGGAGTTCAAAGGGATGGAGAGGGGCAGGAGGATGCTGCTCCCCTAAAGTGTCTGTACACTAATGCATGCAGCATGGGAAATAAACAGGAAGAGTTGGAGATCTGCATGCGGTCGCAAGGCCATGATCTCACTGTGATCACGGAGACGTGGTGGGACAGCTCGCATGACTGGAATGTTCTCATGGAGGGCTATGTGCTCTTTAGGAAAGATCGGCTGGCACGGCAGGGTGGTGGAGTTGCTCTTTATGTGAGAGAGCAGCTAGAATGTACTGAACTTCACCTGGGGAAGAGTGATGTAGTTGTGGAGAGCCTGTGGGTGAGAATCAAGGGGCAGGCTCATAAGGCTGACACTGCTGTGGGTGTGTACTACAGGCCCCCCAATCAGGAGGAGGAGGTTGATGAGGCCTTCCATAAGCAACTGGAAGTAGTGTCATGATCCCAGGTGCTGGTGCTTATGGGGGACTTCAATTATCCAGATATTTGTTGGATGAGCAACATGGCCAGGCACCCACGGTCCAGACGGTTCTTGCAATGTGTTGAAGACAAACTTCTGATGCAGGTGGTGGAGGAGCAGACAAGGGGAGGGGTGTTACTGGACCTTATTCTTACTAACAAGGAAGGACTTGTTAAAGAAGTAAAGGTCGGGGGCAGCTTGGGTTGTAGTGACCATGAGATGGTGGAGTTCAAGATCCTGAGTGGAAGAAGCAAAGCAAAAAATAGGATTGCTACCCTGGACTTCAGGAGAGCCAACTTAGATCTCTTCCAGGACCTACTTGGAGTATCCCGTGGGCCGAGCTGGTCAGCATTTAAACAGCTCTTCTTCCAAGTTCAGGATCCATGCATCCCTGTGAGCAAGAAATCAGGAAAGGGTGGCAGGAGACCTGCGTGGATGAGCAAGGAGCTTATGCACAAACTCAAAGGGAAATGAAATGTGGAAAAAAGGGTCTGACCACTTGGGAAGAATATAGAAATGTTGTCAGGGCCTGCAGGGATGCGACGAGGAAGGCTAAAGCCCACCTGGAATTGAATCTGGCAAAAGTGATCAAAGATAATAAAAAAGGCTTTTTTAAGTATGTTAACAGTAAAAGGAAGACTAGGGAGAATGTGGGTCCCCTACTAAGTGAGGGGGGTGTTCTGGTAACGCGGGATGCTGAGAAGGTGGAGATACTGAATGCCTTCTTTGCTTCTGTCTTCAGTGAAAAAGCTCTCCCTCAGGAATCCCAGACCGCGGAGGTTAGTGAGAGGGTCTGGGGAATAGAAGACTTCCCTTGTGCACAAGAACTTCTTTACGGTGAGGGTGACGGAGCACTGGAACGGGCTGCCCAGTGGGGTTGTGGAGTCTCCTTCTCTGGAGATATCCAAGACCCGCCTGAACGCCTACCTGTGTGACCCAGTATAGGGAACCTGCTTTGGCAGGGGGGTTGGACTCGATCTCTGGAGGTCCCTTCCAACCCCTACAATTCTGTGATTCTGTGAAATGGATCTATGCATTTTGAAAACAAAAAAAAAACACAAAAAAACCAACAACAACAACAACAAAAAACACTTTTGTCAGCATTGAATTAAATCTGAAGTACTGTATCAACTACGCAAATAAAAAATTCTATTCAGGAATTCTCAAGATTTCATGTTTGAAGGGTGTCAACGGTTTATGGGCTGGTTCAGTCCAGTTCCATGACTAGTGGGGCAGAGTGATTTCACAAAATCGCGTCTCCAGAAAAGGGAAACAGGGGACCCCAAAATAATTTAAAAAAGCAGCAACGATCTGAGGAGAAACAAACTAATTTACTAAATATGGTATCGGAATGCAAGATAACACACTGTAATACAATAAAATTCGAATTGAAGCTAATAAATCAAATATAATGAGAGAGTATCTGAAAGCTGTAGGCCTTACAGTAATACTGAAGTGATGCATGTAGTTGGGACAGGCAACAGCAAGGAGAGGCAAAGGAGAAGAGTGCAGAGGAGAAGAGCCCCATCAGGTGACCTTGCCATGATTGTATCATCTCCTCTCTGACCACAAAGTCCCCTGGGGAATGTAGTTCTTCCCTTCCGGACAGGTACCCGGAACTGGAGCATTAACACTTTAACTCCCAATGCACTACATGATGTCACGATGTGGAATACCAGTAACCAAAAATAGTAAGACCATGAGAAAGGGAACTAAATTATCATCAAATGTGACAAATAAACATAATAGAAATTGCTTATCTCCTGAAGATAAAAGAATACAAAAATACTAGTGGCTTGCTCTTTAGCAGCTCTTCTTCAATATAAAGAAATTTCCAAAGCTCCATCTTGCCCTGTTAGGGTGTTATGTAAAAGCATAAAGCAAGCATGAGTACATAGCTCTAAAAGTAATGCCTTCTACCTGTTCCCATGGAAACTAAAAGAGATGCAAAGAGCACAATAACGCTAATCAATACAGAGAATTCTCAGCTACAAAACACTATTTTTCAACATAGTCACCACTATTAGCTATGCACTTTTGCTAGTGATGAAAAAGAACCTGCATTCCATGTTCATAAAAATCTGCAAGGCCATTTGGAAGATGGTGTGTATTTCATGTCACTGTCACCACTGCTGAAACGTACCACCTACCACCTCACTGCGCTGACATCCACTACTTGATCTCCATAAATGTTCAGAAAGTGCGGATGAATGTCAAAGGGTACCATTTTTTCCACATGGAAAAGTTCAGTTCCACTCCTTTGCTTCATACACACTTCCATGACAGACACCATTTTGTCAGACTGCCTCTCTGCCGCCATCTGTTGCACAGAAGTAATATATAAGGGAATATTGGCAGGAAGGTTTAGCCTCTACTGCCACGACACCAGCCTTTGATGTCATGTGCCAACATACTAACACAGAATCCTATCACAGAATTGTAGAAAGGCCTGGGTTGAAAAGGCCCTCAGAGATCATCTAGTTTCAACCCCCATGCCATAGACAGGGTCATCAACCTCTAGACCAGGCTGCCCAGAGACGCATCCAGCCTGGCCCTGAAATAGGAGGCATTGCTTTTCATAGAATCATAGAATCGTAGAACCACCAAGGTTGGAAAAGGCCAACAAGATCATACAGTCCAACCGCTCACCTATCACCAATAGCTCCCACTAAACCATGTCCCTCAACACAACATCCAGTCGTTCCTTGAACACCCCCAGGGTTGGTGACTCCACCACCTCCCTGAGCAGGCCATTCCTGTGCCTGACCACCCTTTCCGAGAAGTAATATTTCCTAATGTCCAGCCTGAATCTCCCCTACTGCAGCTTGAAACCATTGCCTCTAGTCCTATCACTAATGACACGAGAGAAGAGGCCGACCTCCCGCTCACCACAACCTCCCTTCAGGAATATATAGAGAGCAATAAGGTCTCCCCTGAGCCTCCCCTTCTCCAGGTTGAACATTCCCAGCTCCTTCAGCCTCTCCTCATATGGCCTGTGCTCCAGACGTCTCACCAGCTTTGTTGCCGTTCTTTGAACATGTTCCAGGGCCTTGATGTCTTTCTTGCAGTGAGGGGCCCAAAAATGGGCACAGTACTTTAGGTGCGGCCTCACCAGTGCTGAGTACAGGGGACAATCACCTCTCTCCTCCTGCTGGCAACACTGTTTCTGATGCAAGCCAGGATGGCATTGGCCTTCTTGGCCACCTGGGCACAGTGTCGGCTCATGTTCAGCTGAGCATTAATCAATACCCCCAGGTCCATCTCCTCTCCACAGTCTTCCAGCCACTCCACCCCAAGCCTGTAGGGCTGCCTGGGGTTGTTGTAGCTGAAGTGCAGGATGCGGCATTTGGTCTTGTTGAACCTCATCCCACTGGCTTCAGCCCAGCTCTCCAGCCTGTCCAGATCCCTCTGCAGGGCCTCGCTACCCCCAGGCAGATCCACACTCCCAGCCAATTTGGTGTCATCTGCAAACTTACTGAGGGTGCACTCAATGCCCTCATCCAAGTCATCAATAAAGATATTGAAGAGGACAGGCCCCAGCACCGACCCCTGGGGAACACCACTTGTGACCGGTCACCAGCTGGATTTAACTCCATTCACCTCCACTCTCTGAGCCCGGCCCTCCAGCCAGCTCCTTACCCAGCCGAGAGTGTACCCATCCAAGCCACGGGCTGCCAGCTTTTGAAGGAGAATAGCAGGGGAGACAGTGTCAAAGACTTTGCTGAAGTCTAGGTAGACCACATCAACAGTCTTCCCCTCATCCACCAGATGGGTTACTAGATCATAGAAGGAGATCAGGTTGGTCAAACAGGACCTGCCCTTCGTGAACCCATGCTGGCTAGGCCTGATCCCCTGGTTATCCCGCACATGCCGCGTGATCTCCCTCAAGACAATCTGCTCCATTACCTTCCCTGGCACCGAGGTCAGCCTAACAGGCCTGTAGTTCCCCGGATACTCCTTACAACCTTTCCTGTAAATGGGAGTCACATTAGCAAGCCACCAGTCTTCTGGGACCTCACCAGTCAACAAGGAGCACTGACAGATTATGGAAAGTGGCTCAGCTATCACCTCCGCCAGTTCCCTCAGCACTCTAGGGTGAATCTCATATGGCCCCATGGATTTGTGGCAGTCCAGTTGGAGTAGTAGGTCCCTGACCGTTTCTTCCAGAATCACAGGGGGTTTAGTCTGCTCCCCAGCTGAGACTACCAGGTCAGAGTGCGGGGTACCCTGAGGATAACTGGTCTGACTTTTAAAGACAGACGTAAAGAAGGCATTCAGAACCTCCGCCTTTTCCTTATCCTCAGTGGTCACATTCCCAGCCTCATCCAGTAAAGAGTGGAGATTCTCCTTTGTCCTCCTCTTACTGTTGATGTATTTATAAAAGAGTTTCTTGTTCCTTTTTACCCCGGTGGCCAGGTTAAATTCAAGCTGGGCTTTTGCCTTTCTGATTTTCCCTCTACACATCTTAACGGCTTCTTTGTATTCATTTTGAGTCGTCTGTCCCTCCTTCCACAGGCGATAGATTCTCTTTTTCTCCCGGAGCCTCAAGAATAGCTCCCTATTCATCCATGCTGGTCTTCCCCGCCTGCTCATTTTGCGGCTCAGAGGGATCGCCTGCTCCTGTGCCCTTAACACTTCCGTCTTGAAGAGCAACCAGCTATCTTGGACCCCTTTACTCTCTAAGACTGAATGCCAGGGGACTCACCCTACTAGTCTTTTGAACAATTCAAAGTCCACCCTCCGGAAGTCTAAGGTAGCAGTTTTGCTATTCCCCATCCAGGCTCCACCAAGAATCGAGAATTCTACCATTTTGTGGTCACTCTGTCCAAGACAACCCCCGACCTCCACATCTTCCACCAGACCCTCTCTCTTTGTGAACAGCAGGTCTAGCGGGGCAGCTCTTCTCGTAGGCTCTCTCACCATCTGCATCAGGAAGTAATCCTCTATGTATTCCAGAAACCTCCTAGACTGCTTCCTCTGTGCTATACTCCCAGCATACGTCGGGGAAGTTCAAGTCACCCATGAGGACAAGGGCTGGTGACCGTGCGGCTCGTGCCAGCTGCTTATAGAACATCTCATCTGTCTCTTCATCCTGGTTTGGCGGTCTATAACAGACGCCCACCAGGATGTCTGCCTTGTCATCCCTTCCTCTGATCTTTACCCATAGGGATTCAACCTTATTGTCCCCAGTCACAATCTCAATAACATGAAAGTATTCCCTAACATAGAGGGCCACACCGCCACCCCTCCTTCCTTGCCTATCCTTCCTGAAGAGCTTGTAGCCATCCATTGCAGCACTCCAGTCATGGGAGCAATCCCACAACGTTTCTGTTATGGCAACTAGGTCATAGTTTGCCTGCCGCACAATGGCTTCCAACTCTTCTTGTTTGTTGCTCATGCTGCGTGCATGGTGGAGGAGCCCTGATATGTTTTATATATATAAATTGAAAATTACAGAGTAGTTTAGAACTTATTAAATAATCAAGCCTGATACTAGTCAAGGAAATTGCCTTTGAAAAAGTAAGATTAAAGAATTTATGGAGATTCAATCAAGCAGATCATTTTCACGAAAATACACTGATTTCCATTAAAAGGCTATTGTGAAGAAAACTGTGATAAAGAATGACTTTCTAAACAAATCTAATTGGTGGATGAAAGCTTTATGATGTTTGTAAGAAATGATACAGTCTAAGGGAGTAATGCTAAGGTTCAAGTACCTTAAATTATTTATCTCAATTAGAGGTTGAGAGCTAAAGAGACAGACTTTTTTCTAACATTTCTAGTCATGTCTAACTGCATTTTTTGTATAGAAATATCATTAGCTTAGTTAAAAAAATGCTGTTTTCTTTTTATTTGACAACTATTGGCTATATATAAGAGATAAACAAAGAGGTAAAAAATAATTTCTTGTTTGTAGCATAAATATCTTTTTAAATGTAAAGAAGAGAAAATGTACTTAATCTCAGTCATAATTTTTTTCTTTACTTTGTGCACATGAATACCTACTTTTCTTAGCTTTGTAATTTGCACAGTATGAAAAAAATTCTTTGTTTTGAAAATTAACCTCATAAAACTGTCAACTCAGACTGCCAGTTATAATTCCCTATTCACTGAAATCATTTCCTATTCATCAAAATAGTATTAAAATATTATAATAGCTCTTAATGCTGAATATCCAGAAACTATTTCTAAAAATTGAAAAGAAAAAAAATAGATATATCATAATATTTTTAAAAGCCTTTAGAATTCTCTCCGATGCTGTTTAATCTTCCTTCCCTCCTGCTCATGAATTTTCTCCTTATAAATCTATCAGAGACACTCGTGTTTTAACACTTCCAAGATTTAAATGAGAAATAATTCAAGTAAATATTTTAGACAATTGGCAAAGGAAAATTAACTTCATCTTTTGTGTTTTTGTAGAGAAAAATTGTTTTTCCTTACAAAGAAGGAACACAAAATTTGAAAGCTTCATTTATTAATCCATTATTTGGCCTTCATTCCAGAAGCTTCTTAATCTGTTTACTTTATATAGCTTTCAGAGAAATGCAAATTTCTATAAGCCAGCTGGAGGGATATGTCAGAGTTAAGGGAATGTCATTATTTTGTATACATAACAAAAGAGCTTTTTAATGCTACCATGGAAGAGGAGCACTGTAAAGCCACATCTTGCAAACTTAAAGAAAACACCTTGAAAAGCTTGAAAAGAAAGAGCTTTTAAGTCCTCATGAGAGCACAAACACCTTTTTTAAAAAAAAAAAAAAATGATTTATTCATCCTTTTTTAAAGAGGGCTTCTCCTAAAATGCACTGCATAAGCCAGAATGAGTTTATTGACAACTCTACCCTTATCATACTTTCAGAACTGCTCTCATTACAGTCCATACTATTTCCTTGGAGTCTGCGGCAAAAAATTGTGTTTTTGTCACCTCAGTGACTATGCATCTGCTCTTTGCTCTGCTCACCACTTCCTTACTCCTTCTTTGTGTCACAAAGTTTCTGTTTTCTGATCTTCCATCCACCTCCCCCAGTGTATCTACTCAGCCCCCTGCAAGTTCTTCCTGGTTATGTGTGAGTGCAAAATAATCTTTTTTCCCTTACGTAGATTCATTCCAATCTAGAGCGTTGTGGCCAAGGTAGGCAGTAATACCCCACACCAAAGTACTCATTCATATGCTTTAAAATAAAAGATTAATTAAAACAGATATCATAGAATCACATAATCGTTTGAATTGAAAGAGATCATTAACGGTCATCTAGTCCAGCTCCCCTGTAATGAACAGCGTTGCATACAGCTACATCAGGTTGGTCAGAGCCCCGTCCAGCCTATCCTTGAATGTCTTCAAGGACAGAGCACCCACCACTTCTCTGGGCAACTTGTTTCAGTGCCTCACCACCCTTACTGTAAAAAAAAAAAACTTCTCCCTTACATCTAATCTAAATTTCTCCTCTTTTAGTCTGACACCATCTATCTCCTCTTATTCTATCTATCTCAACAGACCCTGCTAAAGAGTCTGTTCCCATATGAACTCACTCAATGTAATAACACCATGCCTATGAAAATACCATGCCCTGTTAAGATAGGCTTTTTATGACTATCGTTTTAACAAATTGGAAGTTAAATGACATACAGAATAAATATTGTTATATCACAACTTAATAGTTGTGCATTTTTGTCATTCTTGAAATCATGCATGCTTGAAAGTGTCATTGCAGTTACCTTTGAGTTTATATATTAATTACAATTGACTTCCTTTCTCATCTATCATCTTCTGTTGGCAATCTTCCCATTGCACATAATTCAGATTTTAAATCTGAGCATTAAAAGCTATACTATACTTTAGAGTATACCTAATATTTTGGACACTAGCACAGATCTTTGTTATCCATCAGCTATGTTTGCCAGTCTTCAAGTGTACTACAGTGTTTAATGTCAAAATGTTTTTCAACCCCAGAAAATTTCAAAATGATTTTAAAGAATCATGAAAACATTTTAAAAACCAAAACATTTCCCTATTTGTTTTATTTATTTATTTTTATTTTTATTTTTTGTCATATAATTCATCCCACATTAATAATAATAATAAAACACCAATGTAATACACAAATGTATTGAGAAAAAAAAAATGCTAAAAGGGTTGAAATTATTCTTACATACCCACACCTGTTCACTTTTTAACACAATCTAATTCTATTAAAGTAGCTGAGATGAAATCTGCTCTGACAGCTTATTTCCCACCACTGACAGCAGAATGTTAAACACACTACAGTTGACTTGGACGACTAGCTTTATATGTCTAAAGACAGAGATAATTAAACCAGACACAGAATAAGCTCCATGTGTATAAAACAGATATAACTATCTTAGCTGCAGATGGAATAAAAAAAAACAGGTAAACCCATGAACTACAACATGGTATTAGTCAAGCAAAATAAAGATGTAACTGCTGGGCGAGCGATGAAGATTCGCTAAAATCTGCTGTATTACTTTAATAATAATTTTAGTCTAGACCTTAAGGGACCATTATTTCTCAGAAATGATAGGTAATCTACTCTTTATGTAAGCTTAATTTCATGAGCCAGATGTTTTTAATTTTGTCAAACTATGCAGAATTAAATGGCTACAGATATAATTTACTTTCTGAATAAGTAACATATTTTTGCTCCATTGATTCTGATTAATTTTAATTTTAATGTCATACAAGTTCTGCTAGGTGTAATTGAAAAATAAAATAAAATATTGTCAGACAAAATTCATCACTGAACTTCTGTTCATACAATTCTGTGTTCAAGTTTGTCTTAAGCTACTGCAAAAATAAATAAAAGGAGGGATACTTGTGAAAAAAAAATAAAATAATAACTTGAGATTGCATTGAAGTACAATGACAATTACAAACCTTCCCTAAAGTAAAACAGAAGGAACAGTGATTAAAAAAAAAAAAAAAAAAAGTGGCTTACAGACACTACAGACACTATTTACTGTTACCAACTGTATGAATTTAATTAAATCATTTCTGTCTCGGCATATGGTGCACTCATTACAGAAAGCAAGTTCTCATAACTAAAAGAAAGTTGAGAGGGTTTCAAAAGGGCCACTTGTTAAACAAAGTATGAGACAAGTACAGAAGGATTTCAAGCCCAAAATTAGCAAGATATTTTTACTTACAGGAGATAAAGAGGATTCACATGATCACAATTTAGATATTCTAAAACTGTCTTACCATAGTGTAGTTGTGAGCCACCTTCATAAGCTCTGTGCAGCCTTGCGCATCAGCAAAAGCTCGTATTCCCAAGCAGTTGGACGGATGCAAAAGCTTCATTAGAAAATGGCAGCAAACCTCTACAACTTGGGGGAGCTGGAGGAGGCAGGCAGCTGCTAGAAGATTTTCAATAGTGTCCTCTTTCAATTCCAGACAGCCTGAGAAAAAGACACATGCATCCTTGTTTTTTTTGTGTTTTTTTGTTGTTGTTGTTGTTGTTTTTAATTAAAAAAACAACAAACAAAACAAACAAACAAAAAAACCCTCTGTGAATCATTGAAAGGTTGTTTTATAAATAATTTTAGATCTGTACAATTTGTACAAATAATTCTGCAGAAAAAGCAGAAGTTTGTTTTGTTTTTTTAATAACTCTTTCTGACTGATAAAATTTTAATAAATAAAAGGTAAAATAAAATGATATAAATTTAAAGAACCATCCTTTTCAGTAAGGGATAGCCCACAAACCTGCCATTTTTAAATGAAATCTTTTTTATAATATCTTACAGTAATAACTCAGTCGACTCCAAATAACTCAAATATCTATAAATTAAATATCAAGGGATAAGTTGGAGAAAATAAAACAAGATACGACAATGTGAAAGTATAGTATA
The DNA here is from genome assembly GCA_030625065.1 of Alectoris magna. NCBI lineage: Eukaryota > Metazoa > Chordata > Aves > Galliformes > Phasianidae > Alectoris > Alectoris magna. The sequence continues at coordinate 39,003,613 of CM060560.1, forward strand.
AATTTTAAGAAACGAACACTTTTTATTTTGCAGTGCTTGGAATATAATTTCAGACTACAAGAGGATTACGTTTAGACTGGTCTTTCAGCTCAAAGTAATACAGATCAGCTGTTAGATAAACTCATACTTTTCTTCATGCAATGTTTGTTTTCATGTCAAGAGAAATCTACACATCTTATTGTTTATCACGTGGGATTGAGGACTCCCAAAATCCTCTACTTCACCACAGAATGCCACAGAAAAGCCACTTTATATTGCACTACCAAAACAATACAATAACCATAGCACTGAATATTTGACCTTTTCTCCATTTTTGTGTCATGTGGAGTTTTCAGTATAAGATGGAAACTATAAAGCTATCTTGTAGTGTCATGTGAGATTCTCTTTATGTTATCTGACTTTTTTTCATACCATTGCTGTCCCCCCCCACCTTTATACAAGATGGTCAGAAGGCACAGTAAGCAGCTGACACTCAGAGAAACCATATTTTTATTAGCGACTCTCCCAAATTTGCTGCATGACTGCAGGTAATCACTGGCCCAACACATAACTCATTTTGTAGACTACAGTCCCACTATGCCACATGGAAACTAACAAAAAAATATACTTTTTTCAGGTTAAAAAAAAAATATCAAAAAAAAAAAAAAAGGCAGAGAAATAAAAATATGCAAAAACTGAGAAGTGTGATGACGGAAACAAAATTAGAAAAAACAAATCTCCTTTTCCTATTCACTATTTACTTTCTGGCAACAACAATGTCAAAGAAGTCTCTGGCTTTACAAAGCTGACCTGGATAACATTTACAGAAAGAAATAAGGATTGAAAGAATCATCACCCTTTATAAAGGAAGGTAATTCTATCACACTTAGTCTTCTCATCACCAAGCATGGTATTAAGAGAAGAACCTAAAAAAACAGCTGAAGCTGTTTCAAAGCTGAAGCTCCATCAATCTCTTTACTTTCAAATTGAAAATACTTTCTGTTAAGTGTAGAGGAAACTTCAGTACTAACCGGATTAAAATAAGGATGTTGATAATGATCATAATCTATTTTATAAAATACATGTTTCTATATGTAATCAACATAGCTATTTTGAAGGATATATTACAGAAGAATGTGCAAAAAGTTCCTGCCCTCCATATCGATTGAGAGAGGAAATATATAATGTTTTCTGGGATACACAGGTACATGAATATATTGTAAGCTGATAAATTGTAAACCAAATTCTGAAACACCAATGTACCACTTAATACTCCTTGGACAAAAGCTAGAAAATTATACTCAGCTAAAGAAAAAGTGGTATTTACTGTGCTTCTTATTTCTTTCAGTCCCACTTTATCCTAATTTTGTTTGTAGGTTTTGTCGGTTTTGTTTTTGTTGTTGTTGTTGTTTGTTTTTGTTTTTTAAGTAAACATGATAAGAAGAAAGACAGATCTCTCCAAGATCCTGCTTTACAAAGCGTTAACTTCAATGGCATGGAGCGTGTAACAGATCCATTAAGATTTTCACTATGTCTTACTTAACTTTGCCTTTAAGTGTTATGGCACCTTCACAAGTTTGGTAACAGATGTTGTATTCAACTATTTAGAAGGGCAGTATGATGTTTCCATATGAAGTCTCATGTCTTAAACCATTAAGTGGTTTAGCATGGTCAGAGTTTGGGGGGGAGGGGGGGAAGCAGTTAAGTAGTTAAGAGTCTTTCTTACTATTTGTAACATGAAATCTTCAGACAGTTTCATATTGACAGAATATTCAAGCAACTAATCAAAAACTTTGAATAGGCTATACAAGGGTGTATTAATATTACTGCTACATCAGTTCACCTCCCCCTCACACTTCTATGGAATAAGCAGCTTTTGCTACTTGAGCATAAGCAGAACAAATTAGCTTAAAATCTCATTTTATGTTATTTTAATTAGTACGAAAATAAGGAGGAAAAACAATCACAAGAACTTTAATGCATTATAATTATTATTCTTTATTAAAGTTCTATTTGTGACAAATGTTCTGTGCATTGTTTATGCAGAAATTAAAATGTTTATATTTAGAATGCATTCTTACGATGAATAAATAAAATTTATTACCTCACTGTTAAACTTGAAGCAGAGATACCATATAATTTTCCCTGATATTTTTATTCATTTGCTAAATCTTTTTCTTTCTTCTACTCTTCAGGCTACATTTTCACAACTAATTTCATGCATAGGGAAACTTTGAACATCTTGTTAATATGAATCAGAGAACCGTAGAATCACACAATTTCTTGAGTTGGCAGGAACCCTTAAAGGTCATCTAGTCCAACTCCCCTGAAATGAACAGGGACATCCACAGCTACATCATGTTCCTCAGAGCCTGGTCCAGCCTGATCTTGAATATCTCCAAGGACAGAGCATTTACCACTTCTCTAGACAACCTGTTCCTGTGCCTCATCACCCTTACTGTAGAAAATTTCTTCCTTCCATCCAATCTAAATTTCCCCTATTATAGTTTCAAACCATTTCCCCTTGTTCTATCACCACAGACCCTGCTAAAGAGTCTGTCCCCTTCTATCTTATAGTCTCCATTTAGATACTGAAAGGCTGCTATCAGGTCTCCCCAGAGCCTTTCTTTCTCTTCTCCAGACTGAACAGCCCCAGCTCTTCCAGCCTGTCCTCACAGGAGAGGTGTTCCATTCCATGGATTATTTTTGTGGTCCACCTCTGGACGTGTTCCAACAAGTCTATGTCTCTCCTGTTCTGAGGACTCCACATCTGGACACAGTACTCTAGGTTAAGTCTCACCAGCATAGAGTAGAAGGGCAGGATCACCTCTCTCAACCTGCTGATCACACTTCTTTCGATGCAGCCCAGGACATGGTTGGCTTTCTCAACTAAGAGGACGCTTTGCTGGCTCATGCTCAGCTTGCCATCTACCAGTACCCTCAAGTCCTTTTTGGCAGGGCTGTTCTCTATCCTTACATCCCCCAGCTTGTCCTAATAGCAGGGGCTGCCATGACTCAGGTGCAAGATCCTGTACTTGGCTTTGCTGAACCTCATGAAGTTTACCTGGACCCACTGCTCAAGCCTGTCTAGCTCTCTCTGGATGGCATCCTGTCCCTCATGCATGTTAACCATACCACACAGCTTCATGTAACCCACAAACTTGCTGATCCTACTGTCCATATCACTGATAAGAGATATCAAAGAGCATCAGTCCCAGTACTGACCCCTGAGGGGCTTGTCATCCATCTCCACAAGGACACTACCATCACCACCCTGTAGGTACGACCTTGTAACTGGTTCCACATCTACTGAACAGTCCATCAAGTCCATTGTCCAGGAAACCTCCAATCCTGATGTCACCAATCAGATCACTTGCACTGCAGAGCAGCAGGTACTTGAAGTCCCAAAACGGGATGAGATCCTGTGATCATGACACCTCCTTTAGACAGATGAAGAAGGATCCATCAACAGCTATAGTTGATAATGTTGCCAATATGGTTAGCATGTTAGCTAACCATTCAGACTTCCAGAGCTAGCGATGAATATGTGCCAGTAGGAATATGTTGGAATCAAGCTGTACGTACTGCTCACTTGCTCTGTGTATGAGCAAGAAATTTTACTCCAGATCCATAACATATGGTAATATCATTTTATTTTATATACACGGTAATTTAGTTTTCAGGAAAGCTGGGGAAGGACTTTTTATAAGGGCAGGTAGCAAGAGGACAAGGGGAAATGTTTTTTAAACTGGAAGAGGGTAGATTTAGATTGGATATTAGGAAGAAATTCTTTACTGTGAGAGTGGTGAGACACTGCAACAAATTACCCAGTGAGGTTGTGGAAGCCCCTCCCTGGAAGCATTCAAGGCCAGGCTGTGTGGATACAGGTAAGAATATTCAGAGCAGAGTCTATGCAGCAAGATAAACAGCATGAGAAAGGAATGCTGAGAACCCAGGAAGGCTCCAGGAGAGAAAAACAAAAGTCAAGTAAGCTGTGTGATGGCTGCATAAGGATGACCCTGACTGAAAAGAAGATCATGTGCAAGGAATGACTCATGACTGACTGGATAAGCACTTGCATGTACTGATGGACAGTCAGCTGAATATGAGCCAGCAGTGTTCCCAGGTGGCCAAGAAGGCCAAGGGCATCCTGGCTTGTATCAGGAATGGTGTGGTGAGCAGGAATAGGGAAGTCATCCTGCCCCTATACTCAGCACTGGAGAGGCTGTAATAATTGTTCAGTTTTGGGCACCTCAGTACAGAAAGGATATTGAGGTGCTGGAGAAGGTCCAAAGAAGGGCAACAAGGCTTGTGAAGGGCTTGGAGAATATGCCCTATGAGGAGGGACTGAAGAAACCAGGACTGTTTTAGTCTGGGGAAAAGGAGGCTGAGGGGAGACCTTATTGCTCTCTTCCAATATCTGAAAGGTGCTTACAGCGAGAACGGGGTTGGTCTCTTCTCACTGGTGACAGGTGACGGGATGAGGGGAAATGGCCTCAAGTTGCACCGGGGTAAGTTTAGGTTCGATATGGGGAAAAACTTCTTTACAGAAAGGGCTGTTAAGCACTGGAATAGGCTCTTCAGGGAGATGGCTGAGTTACCATCAATGAATGTGTTTAAAAACCGTTTGGATGTGGTGCTGAGGAACATGATTTAGTGGATGGTTAGTTAGTTAGGGTAGTATGCTTTGGTTGTGGTTGGACTCAATTATCTTTAAGGTCTTTTCCAATCTGAGTGATTCTATGATTCTATGATTCTATGTACAGATAAGGAGTGTTTGTGTTTTTTTGACATGTAAAGGGGAGTAGGAAAGTTATAAGAGAAGACCTGGGATTGTATACAGGGGATGTGAGAATCTGTAATAAATGATATGGATCGTTCAAATCTGAGTCGGTGCCTCAGACGCTGCAAGGCTGGATGGGACTTTGAGCAATCTGGTCTAGTGGGAGGTGTCCCTGCCTATAGCACGGGGTTTGGAACTAGGTGATCTTCAAGACCCCTTTCAACACAAACCATTCTACGATTCTATGATAATGAATCTGTACATTGATCCATTCATGCATTAAGATACCCCATGAGTAAAGATATACAGAAGAAGACATGGGAAATGTAAAAAAGTTTAGAACTAATTCTTTTAAGTGTTTTTATTTTAACCTTTTGCTTTCACGTGACTTCATCAGTTTTGTTGCATTTTTGAAGTTTATGAATAGCATTATTTCCATCAGTTAACCATGATGTCCAGTCTTGGTAAGGCAGTTTCTTTATTAGGTCAATAGATTTTTTTAAAGTAAAATCAGAAAATGTCATAAGGATAGTACTTACTGAGATTTTGAACAGTAGATAAATTGCTTTCAGTTATAGTTACAAAAGGTGCTTTTTTGCAACAGGATCAAATTCCAGTGAAAAAAAGAGGTTATGAAAAATATGCTACACTTCAAGTTGCTATTACAGACCGTTTTGACATTTCTTAGAATTAATCTTACTAAATCTCATGTATCAGCCAAGTAGCCCTCAAAGCTAAACATTTTAGATTTCATTTTATAGTCAGTTGAGAGAAATATCAGATTTTAGAGCAGTATTCATCTGCTCTGTTTTAGTCATCCACTTTACAAGGAGATTACTTGATCCTTAGGAGTGGCTATTTCTTGCTATCAATCACCTTAATTTGACTTGCTGAGTCACTGTTGGTATTTATATTGGACGATATAAATTCAGTCCATCTGCTCCCAAGTACACAATGATGGAATCATGGAATCATCAGGGATAAGATAAAGAAATGTCTGGAAATGCTTTGCACCTTTCTCAACACTCTCTGGGTCCAATTCTGATTTTCATATCCTCTATCATTGTCAATTCCTGGCATTGATATAATGTGCAGTAATTATCACTTATGTGCAATCATGAAGAGCAGTCAAGGAAGTATGCAGCAAAAAGTAATCTCCCTCTAGGAGAACATTAATTTCCACTGTTTTCTGAATTGAATGTTAAGGTTTTGATGTTGACCCATGTCTTAAAATATACATTCTACACTGTATCATCTCCTATATGTTTTATAAAGGTGAGGCTGTTTCCCAAATAGAAATAATGACAAACAGTATTTTGTTTTTGCAGAGTTATTTTCCCGATCTAACTTTTCTATTTCTATTATTTGCAGACCACAGTCATCAGCTGCAAGGGAGGAAGACAGTCATTCTACGTTTTTTTGTGTGTGTGTGTTTACTTCCTTTCAGTTCTGCATTTTGCATCAGTGAAAATTCAGAGACAACTCTTTTTTCTCTGCTTATTGTAGATATTCAAATTAACAAGTACACAAATAAAAATAGATACTACTCAGACTATACAAGAAGAGGGCAGGCACAATTTAAACTGAGGAAAAATGTAGTATCTGACAATTTTCTGTATTATCAGACAATTTATTCATCATATGTTAGTGGCCAAAAGCAAAATCAAATTAACCCCAGAACCGTGCATGACTCAAAGATTTTTTTACTTGACAGTGTTGGTGAATCGCACGATATTTTGGAAGTCAATCCGGCATCTGCCTTAAGTTAAACCATATCTCTTAACTATGAAAGTCTGTTTCCTAACAGAAATTTTTTCCTGTCCTGAGAATCTTTAGTCCTCTTCTATTCACATCTCTTTTTCATTCCTACAGATAAAACTGATCTCTTTAAAAGGTCAACTTATTTTACCTTCTCATTCTTCAAACTAGAGTCTTTTTATTGTTGTTTATTTAATACACATTTACATTTTTATAAATAATCTGAAAAAGTTAATATCAGAAATAAATAACACTTTGGACTCCTACATTGTCAGTTTTGACAACAGTTTTTTAGCTAATCAATGCTAGCATGGCTTCGAAATTATGGGAACTTGCCATTTCAAATGACCATTTTCATAACCACTTTATTTTTTAAAAATTAGTATATGTAAGAAATATCTACTTTGATAGATTAATCTGCAGCTGGAAGAAAATATGTCATCTCAAAAAAAAATACTAGTGCATCAGTCACAGGGACATAAAAAATATGATAAATAAAACAACACCTCTCTTTTAGCAAACTATGTTGTTATTTTCATCCTGACATTGCTCCCTCTTTGTTTGAGTAAGCTGATTAAATTAGCCAGATCACATGGCCATTGGAATGTACTGCCAAAGTCCACTCTATTTCAATGGTGCAGAAAATTACAACATTACAGAGTGATAAGCAAATCCTATTAACAAATTAAAATTCCCCTGAGAGGAAACCTTCTTGAAAACATCTGGCAGAATATCAGAGAAGTGTATTAGCCAAAATATGATGTGGTACCTTTTCATCTCCTTTGTCTCAAAACAAAACAAAACAAAACAAAACAAACAAACAAAAAAACCTGTTGTGTAACTGAAATATCATACTCATGTCTTTACAGAAAACTAGTCTATTGGCATATAAATATCAGCTTTTTAAAGATCAACATCACGCTGCTACTTTCTCTTTGTAAAGCAAACCAAAGAAAGTATTCAGAGATGAAAGTTACCTTGAAAATACGTAATAATAATAATAATAATAATAACAATAAAAGAAGAAATATTCATTTACTAAATTGTCAAGAGAACAAATTTTGCATTCATGCAACAAATAAGGTAGGAGACTTCAAGAATTATTCCACTCTCTTTAGGCAGTGAACTTCAGTACTTAAGTTTGTTTAAGACAGTAAGACCTGCTCATTGTGCCATGCAAAAATTAAAAATAAATAAAAAATAAATAAAAATAAAAAGGAAGGAAGAAAAAAAATTCCTATATACAACAAGGTACATTTCAGGATGATTTTATTCCATGGGTCACTTCCTGGAGGTGGCATGAACACAACACCTGGCTTCCAGTCTGTTGCACACCTTTCCAGAAGTATCCCAACTGGTCTACTGGTTCTTTTGCTACAAGCAAAACCACACAATACACTGTTAATATCTTTTCATATCTGTATCTTAGTGAGATATAACCTCTCTCTTACACTAAACATAATCAAGCACTGAGCTCTGGAGAGAAAAAAAAAAAAAAAAAAAAAAAAAAAAAAAGGGAGGAAGGTCTCAAGGGCAACAGAGTTCAGCTAGCAGACTTGAAGGGCACAGTATTTTATCCTCCACCTGTCTCAAGCTGGCTCAGAAGTGGGGATACTCACCTCTGCCAGAGTAAGATTTTCAGCTTCTCAGGCAATGATTTGGCAGCCTCCGCCATAGCAACACAAAGCAGTTCAAATACACGTTTAAAGAACAAAAGGATAACAGAGATGGAAGCATCAGCTGCCAACAAAAGATTTTTGCTTGACTACATAATATGGCCTGCTTTGCTTTAAGCTGGATTCCATTGCTGGGAGAAGTGAATTATATAGTAGCATCACATTCTGTGGGTACATTTTAGCACAATGATTGTGTGATAGGCACAGAATGGAAAGGGAATGAAGGTGTATTTTACAGCTCAGGGACAGGTGCAGATAAATACATGAACGATTTTCCTGAAGTTTTTGCTTTCCTTCAGAACTTTGGATTCATAGCTAGTAAGACGACCTTAGTAGAATGGGTCTGAGCTCACATCACCACTGCAAGAACTTCAGAAAGAAGTACTTGAAAGAGGCGCTGCACATAACATCAGATTGACTGATTACTTCATAGTCTGTTTAGGAAGAAGCATGGCATGCAACAGGTAACAAAAAAGAGGTATGGCACTTGACTGATAGGAACTATCTCACTATTCAGTCAGTACTAATGTGCAATACTTGGTTTATTCTCACTTCACAAATGATGAACCATGAACGGAACAAGGGAAAGTTTGTAAAACAATGATGTTGTAATGCACTCAAACTCTTCTGTGCAGTCTTATCATTGCTTCCCTAGGGATGGTCTGAATTTATTCTGACATCTTATGAGTAGCAGGCTGTGCCACAGCACAAAGAGACAGAGTCACAAGCGATTAGCTATAGCTGACTGTAACAAGCTCTACCATTCTAAATACTCAAAATTTATGAATATCCAGTTCAGAGCTCTTTTCCAAGCAAGAACTGTGCCAAAAGAATGAGAATACAACCAGTTCCTTATACACAATTGCAAACGTTGTTTCTTAATGGAGTATTTTATTTGTTTTATTGTGTACATATAGAGCAAGACTTAATTTTTCATTTACAGGAATAGAAGAACTCTGGTCCAGCTGGGCACAGGACCCATAGAGAAGGAACAAAAGATTAAGGAGAAAATGATTTTTTCATTAATTCTATGATGATCTTTCTCACAGACCTGAAGTGAAAGCTCATGACTTGAATGACATTAAGTGTGGGAAAGTACTGAATTACAAGCAGGCTGACATCCACAGATAGAGGAGGATGACAGTTAAGTCCTACACCTATAGCAAGGGACTATGGAAGATTCTGTCACTGTACACATAAGAAGTATAGCTAAATATGCCATCCAGAAATGCTCCTTGGTGTTGCACTTAGGCTTTAGTGATGTGTAAGAACATAAGGAGGAACACTATATGGAAATGTGAACCTTGTCAATTGCTCCAGAGCTGGGAAGAAATGTAACTGGAACAAAGGTACATACGATCTTGGGTGTAGTCAATGCAGAACATTCATGGACAGACAATCTCAATCATACCTTTGCAAGTTACTACCAGAACTCCACCTTCTGAACTGCAGAAATTCTGATAAACAAGGCTGCTCTGAAAATTTGCAATTTTCTCTTTTCTGTCAATGACTCCTAAAAATTAGTTAATGACAAGTTTTAGTTCCCCAAAGATAATTTCACTAGTGATCATCTATATACATATGTTTATTAGAGGTTTACACCATCCAGCATGACATATAACCAGAGGCAGTGATCTTCAGGATATGCACAGTATCAGGGATAAATCCAGATCTCATTACAATGAGTATCTCCTAGAGCGCATTAGCCTATAGCGTTGCAAGAAAGCTATTATCACCTAAGAACCAGTAATTATTTATTTGAGTAGATGCTTTTAATAACAAATGTACAGTCTTAAATAATGTCTATTAAGTTAAACTTGTCTAGAACTTCCCTCTAACACTAAGGATAACTGGATTGAAATGCCCTGTGTTTTACACTGAATTCTGCTGTCCTCCAAACCATGGCAGTAACATTCAAACTGCATGTTGAAGAACAATCCTGTGGCTGTGACAACTTCTGGATTGTGTGAAGAAATATCTTGGAAGACTATAAAATGGCATATGCTAAAATTATGCTAAGTATCCTTTACAGCTTTTATTCATTTAGGAAACAGTTACACTGACCAAAAAAAACCTCCTTCACTTTCTTGAGATATCTGCTCAAACTGTCTTCTAAGGAAACCTAAGGGCTACCGTGCTCAAAGGCAGTTTCTTTCTTGCTATCCCTGTTGTCTCTCTGTGTGTGTGATTAGATTTAACACTGTCAGATATGACATTTGAAAGGCCTTCCATTAAAGAACCTTCAAAATAAAATCGAACTAAAAGCTAATGCTGATACTGACGAATAAATAATTGATATTAAGAGAAAGAAGTAAGAAATGATACAGTGTGGTTCTAATAAAGCTACACAATAGACACAGCCTTAATTATACAAATTGCAAGCACATCATTATTTAGTTGATACACTTAGAAAGCCTGTTACTTATTTCAGATAAAACAATACACAGCTATTGAACTATGTTTTTATAAAATCAAATTCTTCAGTTATAATTCTTTTATGTAAAACAAAACAAAAAACACTGTAAAAAGAAGTGCAAAGCTCATCTAACAGCCTTTATAACATCTGTTTTAAGATAGCACAAGTTTTCAGTTTTAATCAAATCATGTTTTACAGATGCATCTAACATACCATTTTTTATAATTACTAATGTAGCTTCTTCATAGAAACTTTAATACTCTTTACCATACACTTTTGGCAGTCCAATTTTCTTGTTTTCCTTTTACTACTTCTAGATGGACATGTGCCTTTATTTAGGAGCAGCTCTTATCAAGTCTGTACAGGACTTAATACTCTGCTGGCTGCCATGTAATTTTACCTTGCAAATTATTTAGAAGTCTATTTGCTTATACATGAGTGAACACAGTCCAGTTTCACGTACTCAGTCTTCTACATATTCAGGGGTACACAGAGAGCAACATAACGTATAAAGTATTTCATGTTATTACAGGCACTTTCTTTAATAGAATAGTATCTGTTGAAGAGAAAAAGAAGTCTGCAAGTGCTGCCTACTTTAAAAGATAAACAACACAACTATAAGCAAAGCAAGCAAAATTAAATGAACACCGACTGTATCTTAAGCATTTGTCCAACTTTACTCACATGTATAGTCTCAAAAACATGATTGAATTTGAAACCCTAGCTTTATTTAATATGCCAATTCCTCACAGATGGCAACCTCTTCCTAAATTTGATTTGAATTTAAAACATTCACTTTCCTTTGCAAATTAGATATAATCCTGACTTCACACAATTGGCAAAAAGAATGCATTCCTTTTTTCTCTATATATACATACAAGACATCATTGTATATAATGGTAATAATTAAAGGAACACAGCTTCATTGTGAAAAAGAAAAATAAACATTCTGAAAATTAATGTAGCCTTTATTTTGTAGGCTAGCAGAGAAAGTTATGTTTGCTGTTGTTGTTTATTCGTTTGTTTTCCTGTCATGGTCTCTCTCTCTCTCTCTCTCTTTTTTTTTTTTTAAATGCAAAAATATACATATATAAATATATATTCCAAATATCTTACACATATGTGTATATAATTTTATAAATGCATACCTTAAAACCTAAATAGATGTAAAAGTGAAATTGTTTAGGATCTACTGGAATTGAAAACTTTTTTGAGATTATTAAATACGAAAAAAGATAGTACAGTATTTTGTTACTTTAGTTTTTTTTTTATAAGATGAACGAAGACTGAACAATTTTCCTTAAAATTAAAAACTTAAAATACAGTTTGTTCAAAATATTTAACAAACAAGCTGCAAAGAGCGATAGAAATGCTTATAGAAGCTAGTATTATCGTAGCAAAAATATAATATTTAATACAATGGTGTAAAGAATTGCTAAACTGATCAGAATTTTGTTTACATAAATATAATTAAATTCCAATTTAAATTTTGGATAAGTATAGGAAAATAGCCTTGGTTTTGAAATACATACAATCTGTTGACTTTCTTTGACATTTTTATTAACGCTACTTTGGTTTTGTATTTGAAAACTTTGTTTTCTCCCTCTCTAAATGCATTCTGTAACTGCAAGCTAAGAAGCCTCTGTTTTGGGCCAGATCATAAATTCAGAGACTTGCTAAAAATAATATTTGTTAGCTAATATAATATAAAATGGTTCACTTTTAAAAATCACATTTAAAAAATATTTGCAATGTAATAACGCTCTTTGCTTCTGAGGTTTTGCAAACAAGCCTGTGTTCGTGTATATTTTAGTGAAGTGTTCATTTTGCAGAGAGAAATCAAGATGAGTCATCCTTGGGGAAAAACTTGTCTAAAACAGCAGCAACTATACATGCAATTAAATGTTTCAGGATGCATATCTTCAAGACAATTACAACTAGTTCCTTGGGCAAAATGGAGAATTCATAATATTTAATACAATTAAAAAATTCTATATGCACCCAACAGAGATAGCTATATAGGTGTAAGACTTGTTGAAAAGTCAAAATTTAATGAACTGTTGATGAACTCTCTTGTTCAGACCCTCTAACAGTTCAAATACTCCCTTCCAAATGTATCCACTAGCACCAAAAAATATCAAATTTCAAGAAAGAAGAAAAATACAAGAATTTAGAAGTTAGCAATAGCAGACATTATTGCTGATCTTTTACCATTTTGTTAAGTTTATTTGTTCATCTGAAGTTTCTACATCAGACTTCTGCTCCATTTAAAAATAAGTGGAGTCTGCATCCCTGAAAGAATTTAATATACATAGTTTGGAGTTGTGACTTGGTAGGTCAGGTTGATGACCTTGGACTTGATAAACTTGAAGGTCTTTTCCAAGCAGTGATTCTATGATTCAATACATTTTACCTTAAATGGTTTCTGTGTCTGAGATACAAGAGGCTAAATTTCCAATTCACCTGAATAAAGTATTCTGTTTACATTGTAATTGCTCTAAAAAATCTGTAAACGCATAATCTTGTAACTGTCTTTTTTAAAACTAATTAATTTATTTTTCTATTTGCTTATTCATTTATTCTTAGGAAGAAAAAGGTATTTGCGATAAAAGGGAAATAGATGGAGAAAGAGAACAACTCCCTACATGTCAAAATGTTCTTTTTTTCCTGGGGTAAAGATGAAAGAGCTAACTAAACTCATCACAAATAAGAGGTGTTTTTGTTGTTTGTTTGTTTTCATACACTGTGCAGTCAGCAATTAGAATTGGACACCTGAATTCTCTAGATATGGTATCTAGACTACGTATGCTCCAGATTACAGATGAAAACTGAAATTTGTTAGCGGTAACATCATGGGGAGCAGCTCAGCAGCTACTTTCTTTATTTTTCAGTGTTCTTGCTGGCATCTATGTAGCAGAGAATTAAATGATACAGCTTTAAGGAAAAGGGGGCATGAACTAGACTGGGAATAAATAAAGAACCAGAGGGCAAGAAAAGATGTTCAGAATTAATGAATCTAGATAAATCATGAGAGATATTGGAAAAGCAAGGGGAAAAGTAACAATAAAGTTTGAGGGGACAGGCAAAGAACATTGGAAAGTAGAATGATTAACCAAGGATCAAAGACTACATTTACTTCAGTAAATCCAGCCCACTGATCTAAGTGCTCCCTGACCAGCTGTGAGTAATCACTACTGAATTATTAGTAGCACTTTTGCATGTTCTCACCCTCCACACAAGGATGTCCACATCCAGAACAATTCTGTGTGCCTAGGATATGTTCAAGGCTTGTTAGAAGGAATGCTGATTGAGTATAGCTAAAACTGAGTCAGAATCAATAAAAATAATAATGTAATCATCATGTTTTGATGTCTGCAAACCTTTCCTAGCACTGTTTGCTTTACTCGTGTAACTGTAGCAAGGAAGTCAAGATGCCCATTGGTCAAGATGCCCAATGAAGAAAAATGAAACAGAAAAACAAAGAGTCTAACAAGAATTTCAAGAGATAAGTGCAAAAGCTGATAATAAGTCAGAACAAAGAACCTGATGGAGCAGGAATGGAAGACAGGGTAATAAAAACCTGAAGGTTCTATGGAATCCAAAACATGTTCTCTTTTAGAATGCAAGATAAATGTCATCACTCCTTCTGGTCATCAATTATTTGTGAAATTTATTTTTAAAGTGTACACTTGAGAAGACATCTTCAGAGTCTTATTTTGTCTCCAGAATGGGTTAGAGCTAAAAGGATAATGGTGTATTACCAGTGCAAGTGTTAGAAATTAGAGATCTTTGTGACCATCTTAAATTTCCAATTCTTCAAGGTGACATTACAAAGACATATAATGCTGCCATTTTTAAGGTAGTTTGGGCTTTATGTGACAATTTAAATGAAATAATATTACAGATGCAAATTCACACATGGGAAATTAGAAAACAATAAAATTACTGTGAAGGTCCTTTTTCATCTATTTGTGAAAGCTGGTCCTTAACCATCTGACCACAATATGAAACTTCCATGTTTTACAGCTCATATGAGAAACAGAATACAACATTTTGCAGAGAGAAATCAAGATGAGTGAAGCAACTGAAAACCATATGCAGGAAGTCAAATGTCTTAGCTCTTTCCTAGTTTTTTGTTACCACATCCATTCTTCACAGTTCCCAAAGGTAAGCAATAATGTTCTGAGACAGCTTCATTAATTCTGAAAAGTGAAGTATTTGTTCGCTATCTTCTTCCTCATTCTTTTCTTAAAATAATCTAAATCTATACTGTCATGGTTTTTTAATTTTTGCTGTTGGTATTCCACATCATGACATCATGTGGAGCACAGAAGAACTACACTTCCCAGAGGACCTCACGGTCAAAGAGGAAAATACGTCATGGAAGTGATGCTCACTCTCTCTCTCCCACCTGGCAGTGGGTGTTGTTGAAAACTTTGTTGAAAGCAATGGGTGGTGGAACATTTAAGCATTGGGAGAAGCATTTGGCAGAAGCCACCTGGTTGGTCAGTACTAGAGAATCCGTCAATCATGATGGTCCTACCCAATCCAGCCCCCTTACATACTGTAGAGGGAGAAAAGGTCCCTGCAGTACATGTAAAGAACATATTGGGAAAAGAAGTTTGAGTCCTTCCAGCCTCTGGAAGGGGCAAACCTCTCCATGGAACTGTTTTTGCCCAGGGACCTGGGCGCACTTGGTGGGTGATGCAGAAAGATGGGGATGTTCAATGTGTACCACAAGGGAATTCGATGCTGGGGAACTGCAGTCAGTAATTCTATGTATATATATGTATATAGACCTGTTGTATATATATATATGTATATATATGTATATTAAGCATGATGTAGTGATGTTGAATAAGGGGTGGAATGTCATGGTTTTGTAATTTTTGCTATTGGCATTCCACATCATGACATCATGTGTAGCACAGAGAAGAAGAACTACATGTCCCAGAGGACCTCACATTCAAGGAGGAAAATACGTCATGGAAGCGACGCTCACTCTCTCACTGTCTGGCAGTGGGTGTGGGTGTGCTTTCAAGCTGTGTGCCTTCAATTTCAAAGTAGGCTTCTCAGTCCTTGAAAAACTCTCTCTCTCTCTTCTTGATTTATTAGCCTCAATTTCAGTGTGTTATATATTGTGTTATCTTGCATTCCGATATCATAGTTAGTAAAGAAAGTTTTCCTCCTCAGATCGTTGCTGTTGCTCTGTTTGTTTCCTTGAGCCCAGCTCCCATCTCCCTACCCCTTTCCCTTTTTCTTTCCCAGTTTTAGGGCCAGGGGGCCCATGGACCTACTGTCCCCTGTCACAGACATAGATTGATCTAGGTAACTCCGTGACATAAACCTAGATTTTATCATTTGCTGTAAGTATGAACTGTGCTGTGCGTTTATTTGTGACACTGTTAGTGAAAGCTGAGGCAAGAGAATCATGCTGTACTTCAGTATTTCCAGAGTTTTTCTCCCAGTGGAGCAACACTGTCATTCATCTTCCTCTACCTCTTATGCATTTACAGAATGATTTACTGTTACCTGTAATGCTTTTTGCTATTCTGTCTAAAGGTATTCTTGATTTTGCCCCAGTATTCCTGTACTATTCATTTTACACTCATACCTAGTAATGTGATTGCATCTTTCTCATGCTTGATGACAGGTACTTACATTTTGTTCATTTCATGGGTCCCTACATTGAGATCGTCTGGATAACATACTGTCCTGAACAGCAAACCTAAATTTAAATGGAGTAAACACTGTCCTTTGAAGACAGTCTGACATTCTTATTGCCTGAGCTTCTGAAACATGATTCCCAAAAAAGAACATTTTTAAACTTAAATTATGTTTGTTTGTTGTTCTTGGTTCCTATTAAAGAGAGTAAAAACCACTTAGTATGTAATAAAATAAACAGCACATATCCTGATCAAATATTTCAAAGCAAAGAACATCTTCTAATTAAATTATTATTTAGACAGGATTAAAACTAAAGGTTATGTATTATCCATTTAAAATTGAAGTTAAAATCAAATGTTTAATAGCAAAATTATGATGAAATATTATTAATTTCAACAATATAAGGATGTCTTTGAGGAAACAGAAAGTAGCTTGTGTTTTATAATAGCATGATTTATATGCAAAGGGAGACAAATTCAGACTACAAATCTTGTTGGTACTTCCTATCTTTTAATTACTTTATTTTGTGACCTTAGTATTCTTCAATATTAATTCACTTCAGATACATTGTGCATAAAAGCTTGCTTAAGAAGGATAAAAATAACAATTTATTATGCATGAAAGCATAACATCTATTCAGAAGAAAGTTCTGAGTTATTAACTCTGAGTTATGAGCTATTCAGAAACATTATACAACCAAGTATCAGCTTCCAATATGAAAAGATAATGACAACACCCAGATCTTAACAAGAAACTTTGAAAAGATCTATATGAGTATGTAAACTGGAATTAGACCAAAGTAGCAACATAGCATAATCTTCAAAAATATAAGTATTCCTGCAATGACTTTATGAAATCTGAATTATACACATAATGAGAACCAAGAAATAGATATAATTTTCTAGACTGTTCTCATGGCTTATACACCCAACAGATTTAACAGATCATGTACAAGAGAATGTTAGAATTTAGCCCTAGAATTGGTGTTTTGAATGAGTGACATTCAATTTAAAAAAAAAAAAAAAAAAAAAGGTTTAGAAAATAAATATAATTTATTTGCATGCAGCATATAAAGCCATCAACATAAAACTATCAGCATCTTTGACTGTAGGAAGTATAATGTATGCATTGCAATACCTGTATACGCAAACTGAACAAGATCCCACAATGCATTAGGGTCTATGCCTTCCATTTTGATCTCTTCTTGCTTGGCTTCACAAACATCACTTGTAAACATGGCAGCAAAGTAGTCAGAGACAGAACTGAGGACAAGTCTGAAAAAAAGTTAAAAGTTAGTGTTGATACACATCTTAAAAATTCCAGATTTTCAAACTCTTAAAAATCTTTAATAATAATTATAAATTAGCAGAATCAATACATAACAAATGCATATGAGCAGTAAAATACAGAATGACATTTAATTCTAATTTGATTCTTCTTCTTGTGATATGAACCAACCAGGAAAATTAGCATATACATACAAAAAAAGACACAGACATTAGCTTTCAACATTTATGATGTCTCCTATCATGCAGATGACCTTATTATTAACAAGATAACAACACCACATCAAAGAAAAAATAAAAGAGAAACAAATTTCTTATTCCAGAAGTACCCTATATTGGGCTTAGTTTTGATGAATTTTAGTAACAGCATGTAACTTCACAAGTTCACAAGAGCCTTCGATCTTCAGAAAGACTGTTAATAGCTGCTATTCAATAAATTTAAAAGAAACAAATCCACAATATTGCAAGGGTTGCTTTTCTGTTCATGTTAAAAAGCATTTCCAAAGGAAAATAATGTCACAGTACCTGTAAAATGTGCTTACCTTGTTTGAAGATCTGACTTACATAAGTCAAAATCACGGCAAGCAATTGGTTTATTTGCCATTTTAACGTCATAAGTTCATACATTCTTTTAAATAACATTTACAGAATCACAGAGATTACCGAGCTCCAACTCTCCTACCATAAGCAAAGCTGCAACCCACAAGATCTGTCTGCCCAGGGCCGCATTCAACCTGGTCTTGAATGGCTCCAGGGGTGGGGCATCCACAGCTTCTCTGGGCAGCCTGTCAGCATCTCATCATGAGCATTTAACTTACTTAAGTTTTCCTCTTTTAGTTTAAAAGATTCCCCCAAAACATCCCCCCTTGTCCTATAACTATTAAACTGTCTAAAAAGATGATCCTGCTCCTGCTTATATGTTCCCTTCAAGTACTGGAAGGCTGCAGTGATGTCCCCCCAGAGCCTTCAATTTTCCAAGCTAAACAAGCTCAAACAGTAATATAGTATTAGCACGACTTTGTTAGGAATGAATATTCACAGATTATTAGAAACGTAGTACAGCTACATATAGTCTACTACATGCTTTCTGCCTTAATTTGAAATTGTAATATATAAAACATTGATTAGGAACACAAGCATCACAACCACAAAACTTGTAAGCAGTGATAATATTTACCCATCCGTATACAGTTATGTTGTATGAGTTAAAAAGAAAAAAGAAAAAAGAAAAAAGAAAAAGGAAAAAAGAAAAAAAGAAAAAAAAAGTGAAAGTAAAAAACAAAAACAAACAGAAAAGAATAACAAGTTATCACTCATCAGTCAGTGTAATAAATGACTGCTTTTGCTCTCTTAGCTCATCTCACTAGAAAGGCGAAACATGACAGTTTTAATTAGCTTCAGTGCTTTAAGCTACTATATTTTACCTGCAAGTAGGGCAGCTTCAGATCATATATATTATCTTTACTTTGGCTCAGATGATGGGAAATGACTAATTTTGATAGTTTAATCCCTTCTGATGGTATACTCAACTCTGGCAATCTTGAACTTTAGATGCTTCTAATGCATAAAAAGCTCATATTTACCTAGGTTACTCTGAAAGTAATACCTCCTATTTACGTAATATTTCCATGGAAACTATAACAGATACGAAGAGCACAATAACACTATTTGAGACGGCAAATTCTCATCTACAAAACAGTACTTTTAACACAGTAACCACAATTAGCCAATATATATGGATGCACTGATCAAGATGCTCTTCATATCGTGGTGTGACAGCTCTGCATGGCCATCTGGAATGTGGCTCATTTTTCTTATTGCTGTTGCTATTGCTAAAATGCACCATCCGCTGCCTCACTGTGCTCACATCCACAGTCTTGCCTCCATAAATGTCCAGCAAGAGACAATCAAAGTCAGTGAGTGCCACTGTTTCCACATGGAGGAATTCAGAAACACACCTTTGCTTCACATGCACTTCCATGTCAGGTGTTATTTTGTCAGACTGCCCCTCCGCTGCCATCTGTCACACAGCAACGAGATGTTAGCAAGAAGGTTCAACCTCTACTGCCATACTACCAACATCCACCTCTGGCATCTGGGTAAACACATTCTAAGGTATCTTAATGGACTGCCACTGCAAAAGAGCACTCCATCCAGATGAACACATGACCAGACAAGATTCAGTCCAAACTGAAAAATCCGAACAATATATATGACATAGATGTCAAGTCTTTAGTACTTTATTTATTAAGGAAAACAGTTTGGATGAACAGAAACGTCCCGTGAGGTAACTGCTCACCTAAACAAGCAAGATGTGTTTTTGAACAGTTTTTTTTGTTTGGTTTTTTTTTGTTTTTTATTCTGTACATTACTCACTAGTCCATATAAATAATAAAATAGCTATTTCATCAATGGAATAAAATCAAAGAGTAAACTGATTTCTAGATATATATATATTTTTTCCTTTGGAATTGCTTCAAAGGCTAAAGTGAAGTGAAAGAAACTTGCTAATTACACTTAATTCTGAAAGTTGATAATTTTTGTAAATCTTGTGCTCCAGGAATATCTAGTGCTGAGAGGGAAAATGAAAAGTAAAAAAAAATCAAAGCACTTACAATTAATTTGCAACAATCATCTGCTGCTTTTTGTATCTCAGAAGGTTCTGTAAGACTCCTAAATCTTGGCTTAAAGGCATTTTGACCTACTCATCAGATGTCTGAGGATGTCGTCTGTTTTCAACTGATGGTCGTCAGTTAGAATACATAATGCACTCTTTCATCTTAGAGAATCACAGCAGGCAACTTATGGCTACAAAACGAATTTGTAGACTCAGAATGATTTTCTCCATACTAAGAGGTTTCTTGACCTTTACTACAACTGAATTCATCTTTTTTTTTTTTTTTTTCTTCTGATTTCTCTTACGATATAATATATAATTTATTTCTGTTGTTGCATTTTTTCCTACCATGCCAGATTTCATTTTACTTTTATTACAGGATATTTAATTTCAATTTTCACCACTGTTTTAAGATCAGCCTCTGATACAGAATTCCCTCAAATTGGTTGGCATATTTATTAATTGAAAGAAAAACCAATCCAAGTCACTTGTATTCTTTAAGCAAGCTCTAATGATATTTTACTGCCAGCTGAGTAGTACCTTAGAGAGTACTTCAAAAATTCATAAGCACAACTTTCTCCCACATACATAACACTAGTTCATACAGAAGCTGATGATTCATCGATTTTAAATATCATTTGTTGCTATGTATAGGATACCAGATGACACGGGTTGTCTTTGCTGATAGTGGTGCTCTGTCATTCTTGAAGGAGCCAAACGTTTGCTGTATATATAATTTCATAAATTTTAAAGCTCACAGAACATAATCTAAGGTACTCACCTGAAAAAAAATCTCAGGAGAAAAAAAAAGAAAGACTCTGTCTGACACTTCCAGAACATTTTATGCCAGACATATAAGTGTAAATACAGTAGGCAGCTCCTTCTCTCTTCTACAGTACAAAATGAAACACAATTTTGCAGCCATTGCTGCCATAATACTTTCAGGATTTTTATGCAGATCTGACATCAGTGTGTGAGTGGTAGATTGTGTTTTTGCAGTGGAAATTTCCAGTATATTTCTGTATGTAACATAGCATAAATTGCCTTTCACAAGGAAGGCTGAACAGAGTAAAGTTGAGTCTGAGGCATTCCAACCTAGGTAAAATTGGCACAGGCACTAGGTAAAGTAATTATGTAGGGTAGGGGAGAGTCCAGTACAGGCCTTTTATCGTCATATAAGGTACAGAACATACCCAAAGACAATGGGTTGGTAAAAGACATTGTATGGACGTGTAACATAGCTATGGAAGCATAACGTAGCAACAGCATCAGAAGACTGTGAGCCTGAGACGTTCAACCGATGAGTGCCAGGAGAGGCTTTATCTGCCTTGGACCCAGGGTATATACTGGAATGGATTTCACTGACCAGTGGCACAATTTCTCCCTTGTCAGTAGGGGGTGTGTGCCCATTATTGCAATAATGAATAAACTGCTCTTCACAGAGATCTTTGCCTGATTAGAAATTTTTTATCTTGAGCGTGTTTCTCACAAGTGTTTCCACTGCAGCATTTCCACCAAACTACACTGTCTATAACAGCTTTAGATGTTTTTGTTTGTTTGTTTGTTTAACAGAGAGCTCAAGCAATACAAATCTCAGCTGCCAGACTTGATAACAAAATATATTGTCCAAAACAATTTGTAAGTGTCAGTTCATGTCCTTGTGTCAATTTTAAAAGGTAGTGGTTATTGCAGTCAGAACTTTGAACTCTATGACGTTTGAACAGAGTGAGAGAAGATGGAAATACGAATACAAGCAACTTCTCAAAATTTGGGAACGGGCAAGAGAGACAAAGTGTCACAGTGATGAAGATAAGAGCAGATAAGATTTATTATGACACAAATACAATGTAGAGCTCAGTATTTTCCTCCAGAAAAAGAAACACATATTCAAGCAAAGAAAGACAACACAATCAACTATGATCTTCTACTGGATGGCTTAATGACTTTATTTATTCCCTATTAACTCCAAAAGAAAAAGAGTAAAAAGGCTTTCAGGAGAAAGAAAAGTCCAATCTTAGCTCCTTTGAACTATTAGAAGAAATGACAGAAACACGAAGATGAGGTTTGATGAAAGAACAGAGAAGATCTGTGAAATCATTATAATAAATGGCTGTTTAAATATACATATTTCTTTTTAGGTCTATTTGTCGTCCTCTTCTTTTATTCTCAAGCTCTATTTTAGAAAGATGAAACAATACGGCATAGTTATTAATTCATCTCCATAACTCATTTCTCCATATAGATCAGTTTGGTCATATCCTCGTGTGTGATCTTCAATCCCTTTTTTAGTGGCAGCCTGTCAGATCTTTCAGACCTAAGTTATTGTATGACTTCCTTTGTCATCTCTCTGTTCTCTGCAAGGTTGTCACAATTAACCTAATTCCTATATAGATATTTGTATATATATAGATATATATTCTCTATATCATTCTTTATGTCTTTAGAATGGAGCTGGTGCAGAGCAATGAAAACCTTGAACTTTCCTGGACTATATGATGAAAGCCAAACAGTTTACTTCAAGGTATCTCAAAGGAGATTAGGTAGCTGAACATTCCTCTTCACACTTTTCTGAAGACCTCTTATCCCTTCTAACAATCAGAAAGGCCAGTGCAGTGGAAGGACAATAAAGGAATGCAGTAGAAGAGGGACTAGCACAAATAGATTGGTGTTACAAAGAAAAAGAAAAGGTGCTCACCCATCTCCAAAGGTTTAGGCTCACAAAGAAAACTCCACAAGGGTGGGATCACCAACCAGAGATCATCCTTCCCTAGTGACAGTCAACCCTTAAGTGAGGTCTAAGAGAGATGCAGAGAGGCTCCACCCCTTCCTGTCACACTGCTGAATCACCTTCAACTGTGCTCCCAGGGCTGACGGGTCCTTTCCCTAGGTGCTCAATCAGTGGTTCAGGCTGTGACTCAACAGTTACCATACAGGCCTATTTTGTTCACTCTTTAAAGTCAATTTCAGTTACTGAACCTACTTTATTCCATGAAGTAACAGAGTTTGGTTTAGTAACTCTGCATTTTGTTAATAACAATGTCATTTAACCCTTGAAACAGTCTCTGTATTTCTTTCTCAGTATGTATTTTTTTAACTTGACCTTAAAACAGCACATAGAGTGATGTTCCTGAGCAAAAAGCACGTGTCCAGCAATTTCACTTTTCTGCAGTTCAGGACTCTACTTGCATTTCTGTTTCTAAACATAATTGTACTCCCTACTAGAAGTTAATCCACAAGCAGGTCACTGTTACTTTGACTAAAAAATGCACTGTTAATTTTAACACCTTTGCCATGTATACAATAACAGCTGTATGTACCTCAGTCGCTGAGGTCTGCTGCTTTGGAGCTGTCACAGCCAGAGCCATGACAACAAATCTTGAGGTACAGAGGGGTTTTGGCAGCTTTCCTTTTCCTGAGGAAACCCAGGAGAGGAGAGTGACCCAGCAAGGGCCACCAGTTGTGTGGTCACACAGCTGTGGGCCACACGTTGTGTGGGCGTTGCCGAGGAAACAGCTTCCCAACCCACACCCTCACTAAAAGCCTCAGGGAGGGCCATGACGTGTTGTTGCCCACCAGGCGTGGAGAGGAGGAGTCAGCATTTGTGTATCACGTGGGCCGTTCAAGAGTGGCAAAACCATAAGCCACCCGTTCACGTCACTGCACAACAAGGCAGGATTGGCCCGGTATGCCTGTGGCAGTGGGCTAGACTGGGTCTGTCCTACACAAGTGGGGGTGTGTGTTCCAGAACTAATGTGGGCTACTGAGACACAAAGCAACCATTTGCCACCCATTCATGTGACAGCATAGTGAGGAGGGTTGTTATTTCACGGTGCAGCGAGTGATAAGTGCAGGGGCACCTGTTAACCTGTTGTGTTATCAACCTGTTAACCTGTTAATAGCATGGGCAGAGCCAGCGCTGCCGGGGCACATCCTGGGATTCCTAGGATCCCCGTATCACGGGATTGCTTGTATCATTGAAAAATGGGGCCCCCTGTGGGACAGAAAAAATGTTCAGGAGTCCCCAGCCCACCTGGCTGAGTATTTCAATAGTCTTAACAAAAACATACTTACTACTCACAAATGAGTTACCTGCCTCCATGGTGGCATGGCCACTGCTGATGGCCTTGAACTGGCTAAATATAACTGAAGCAGCTCTCACTGATGAAAATCAACTATTGCGTGACTGTGTTGAAGAACTGGAAAGACAGGTCATAATTTTTAGAGGGAAAAAAACTAATCCTATCATTCCCCTACAAAAAAATTGGAAGATCTCTCTAGAAATTACTGCAGACCCTGTACAAGAGAATCCACAGAATCACAGAATCACAAGATTGGAAAGGACCTACAAGACCATCTAGTCCAACCATCCTCCCATTACCATTGCTACCACAAACTACTAAACCATAACTCTTAGCTCCTCATCCAGATGCCTCTGGAACACTGCCAGGGACAGTGACTCCACCACCTCCCTGGGCAGGCCATTCCAGTGCCTGACCACTCTGAGAGAAAAAGCTTTTCCTTATGTCTAATCTAAACCTCCTCTGGTACAACTTGTGTCCATTTCCTTGGGTCCTGTTTGTTGCTTGGGAGAAGAGGGCAAAACCCTCCTCATCACAACCTCCCTTCAGGAAGTTGTAGAGTGCAATGAGGTCTCCCCTGAGCCTCCTCTTCTCCAGACTAAACAATCCCAGCTCCCTGAGCTACTCCTCATAACACTTGTGCTCCAGACCCCTCACCAGTTTTGTTGCCCTTCACTGGACACATCCCGGGGCCTCAATGTCTTTCTTTTAGTGAAGGATCCAAAACCCCTCAAAAACACAGTACTCGAGGTGCGGACTCACCAGTGCTGAGTACAGGGGGATGATTAACTCCCTGCTCCTGCTGGCCACACGATTTCTAATGCAAAACATGGTAGCTGCACTGCTTCTACTGTATGCTTTTCATAATCATCTGTAACTGACTACTGAAAGAAAACAAGCTGAGTTTAATGAGTGGATATTGTGTTTTCCATTTCTTTCAGCTCCTGCCTTTATACTGCCTTCCTTTTTTTTTCTGACTAGTTCTTTATCTTGCCATCTCACCTTCCCAGCTTAACTTTCTCCCTATGTGTTTTCTTCTGTCAGTTCTCACTTTCTGAGAGCATTTTAGTGATACTACTCTTTTTGAAAACTTCACCTATCTGTGGTAACACACAAAATGTACTGAAAAAAAGAAAAAAAGTTTCTGTTGAATTTGTGATGAATAATAAAATTTTGGACTGGAAAAATATGAACATATTTTTCATTTTCCATCCAAATGTTTGTAGGAAGCTTTGAGTAGCCATACTCAAGCATTTATTTGATATGTGTTAAACTTCTTCCACTCCCTTTGCACCATGTTTTTTTGCCACAGGAAAAGTACTTCCTGCTCTTTATATTGAAAATCAGGAAAACGTCTACTCCAACACCTACATTCGATATTATGGAAAAACAGCAAATATAGAACTCAGTCTTCCCACGATAAACTGATATATAAGTAAAAATACAAAAACGTATCTGTAAACAAAGCTCACTTCATTCCTTAGTCTATTCCATTCAAAATTTGGTCTTCTCACTGCTTAACCTCACATGACCAAAGTCAAAATTACAAGTTGAGAATATAAGTCTTCAACATTTTTTGTTTTCATTGGATTTTCTGTTTATATCTTAATTCATTCTCTGTTATGTGAAAGCTTTTTTTTGTTTTAAATGAATAGGGATTGGTAAATTCCAGGCTTATAGCACTTACTCTTCTTCCTCCTTTGAGTCTCTGTAAATTATTTGCGCACCACTCCTACACAAAATCTAACTAATAGCTTAAACCTTGTTCTGAGTTTATAGCTGCCTGTAACATTAGGCAATCGTGGCTGGAATTTTAAGGAACTCTCCAATACAAATCTTAAAGTTTTATCTACCATCTGCATTCACTTTGGCTTCTTTCTTGGCAGCATTTTTTCAAAGTTGATTCAGAAGCTGTATAGCATTGAAACTGGAGTACTGGAGAGCACTGCAATTCAAGTGAGCTGTCTTCACTCAGCACATCTAAATTATTTTAGGCAAATCTTCATTTTTATTTTCATGTTGGCCCATGGGATTATGGCTTGATTACGAATCTTCTTTTACATTTGATTGCTTTGATTACATCACTGTAGTTCTGAATAAGGTTTACTCACTTTTTTTGGTGATTCAAATCCAATCTAGTTAGATAACTAGCTGCAACTGCATTTGGTTGATTGCAAGCAGTACATAGGAAGAAAGTGCCAACCATTTAGATTTTTTTTATTTGTTTGTTTTGTAACAGCAGTGCCCGAGTTCTTTTTATTCCAAGCAAACTGAAGTTATAATAAGTTTCCTGACTTTAAGAGGTTATAGTCCAAGTAAGAAATATAGAAAAAGCAAAACAACAACAACAACAAAAAAAAAAAAAAAAAAAAAAAAAACACCCACAGAATTAATGGAGAAATTACAAATTCCATGTTAATAAAGTTTTAAAATGAAGGTGGACTGTTAACAGTGCAATAATATAGCTGGGAAAACAAACAAACAAACAAACAAAAAAAAAAAACAGTGAAAATATCATTTCAGCATTTCCCTTCTTTAAAATATCTTACATATTCACATTTGATTATTGTCTCTACATGTTACAGCAAAGCAGCAATAAAACCAGTGGTTTTGTTGTTGTTGTTTTTGTTTGTTTGTTTGTTTGTTTGTTTTTCCAACTTTATTTAAATTTCAATTACTTTCCTCTCTGTTAAAGAGGTTTACCTGTTTTCTCAGAAACTCTTCTGGTTGCCTTCTCACCGTTGCAATTCATGAGCCAGCAAAAAAGCTCAAGACACTTTAAGCTGTTTGAGTCACCAGAACAATAGTTCTGTGTATTATAAGACTGCGTAGTCTTATAATAAGACTAACAGTTTGGTATGGTGCCTTCAAGTGGAAAACTCGACCTCCATGATAATGTTTTATGGTCTACCTTCCAGTGTGACATTATACCTTTACTTATGAGAAATAAAAATATAGAAAAGAATGAAAATTTGATAAACACAAGTGATAAAAAGTAGCTCAGCATCATTAAGGCTATGGCCAGAGCTAATCTGATATTCTTCCTCTGAAAGTGATTGGAGAAGAGAGAAAAAAAAAAGACTAAATAGAAAGAAACTGGAAATGACAGAGATTACAGATGGCAGATTACAATCTTTATTATAAACTACAGTTTGTAATATGTTTTAATTTACCTCAAATAAAATAGTTTTAGGTGGATTTTTATTAATAAGAGTTTGTTTCATCCAGGATAAAATTTTACAAACTTTGCACAGGAAATGTTCCACTTAATATATATTACTGAATATATAAACTCCACAAATACTGATCATCCTACAAGCAGGATTACAGGAATACAATACCAATAATGTCTATCCTACTTTGACTAAAACATTAACTAGAGGAGGCACTTTGTTGGTTCTGTTTCTGAATAATCTTGGGGAAAATAGTGCTGGACCTGTGATGCATAGTGATGTCAAACATAGCTGCAGTGACCATAAAATGACAGAGTTTAAGAGAACAAATCCTGATAGCAGTTAGTAAAATGGGAAATTTCAACTCCAGTTGTCAGAAGTGATTCCTTGTTGAGCTCAAAAGGTAGAAGTACACAGAAGGTTTCAGCAGGCATACACATCCTGGGAGAAATACAGAGACACTGCCCCAAGATGCAGAAATTGAATTATTCAAGAAAAATATCAGGTGCAGATGAAAGTTAACAGGGGATATGAAGGGGGAAAGACATTCTTTAATTATATTGGCAGTAAAAGAGAGATGAGGGATTTTTTTTTTTTTTTTTTTTTTTTTTTTTTTACCACTGCTCAACAGAGGAGCAACAAAGGACTCAGTAAAGGCACACTACTTAAAACTTTCTTAGGCTCAGTCTTTTTTTTTGTTGTTGTTGTTGCTGTTTTCTTCATGATTTCAGAACTTCCATGTTCCTGTGCCTAGTGACAAGATCTATGGGGTACAAAGTATCCCTCACAGCAGAGGAAAAAGTACTTAGGGAGCAGTATAAGTAAATCAGAAGAGTCCATGTGACCAGAGACAACTGTAAGATGTTTCTAGGGACTGGAAAAAAATGCAGCTTCCATGTATCCCAAGATGTAACTACAGTCTTGTTTTTCTGAACACAGAGATCACAAAGCAAATCTTCATAAAAACTACATACACACTAGATCACTAAAGACAGTAAGGATAATCAGAGACGGGAAGAGGCTGCCAAGAAAGGAACCTTCGTAAGTGCCAATATTTAATGGCCCTCAACAGGCTAATCTAACTTTGGACTTCAGCCTGCTTTGAACAGAGGCTGTTGAAACTGATTCTAGAAGGTCTCTTCCAAATTAAATTATATTTTAGGATTGTAATAGTCAAGCTAAAAGCAAGCAGAAAGCCATTTTCTGGGCTTGTCCAGTCACAACTATCTAAATCAAAACAAATAATATGAAATAAAAAGAAAATTCAGGAAACCCTTTCTTGTTGGACAAAATTCCAATTTATTCAGAACACAATCTTTTCAATTATACATAATTCAAAATGTATTTGACTAATTTTTTGATACCTGGTCTTTTGACTGCAGAGGACTATATCAGTGGAAAGTTGTCTGAAGATCTACTAGAAAATCTAAATATGATTTTACTTATTATTTCATGATCAGTCCTCTCCTTATTAAAGTATTTGCCCAACTCCAGAAGGACTTAGATATGCTGCAGAATTCATATGTCAAAGGTGAAATTAAATTTACTACTGACAGGCAGGAATACAAACATGTACAGCTGTCTTAAGAACAGTAGGAAGAGTGAACTAAATTAATTAATATATATACATATTGCAGGTGTGTCCCTGTGACTAAGAAATTGGGAAAAGGTGGCAGGAGACCTGCATGGATGAGCAAGGAGCTCATGCGCAAGCACCAAGGAAAGAAGAAAGTTCGTGAAATGTGGAAAAAGGGTCTGACCACTTGGGAAGAATATAAGAATGTAGTCAGGGCCTGTAGGGACGCAACGAGGAAGGCCAAAGCCAACCTGGAGTTGAATCTAGCTAAAGGGGTAAAGGATAATAAAAAAGGCTTTTTTAAGTACGTTAACAGCAAAAGGAAGGTCAGGGAGAATGTGGGCCCCATATTAAGTGAGGGGGGTGTTCTGGTAACAGGGGATGCTGAGAAGGTGGAAATACTGAATGCCTTCTTTGCTTCTGTATTTGGTGAAAAGGCTCTCCCTCAGGAATCCCAAACCTTGGAGGTTAATGAGAGAGTCTGGGGAATGGGAGACTTCCCTTTAGTCAGGGAAGAGGTGGTCCGTGAGTGCCTAGGAAACGCTAAGGTCCATAAATCCATGGGACCTGATGGGGTGCACCCACAGGTGCTGAGAGAGCTGGCGGAGGTCATTGCTGAGCCGCTCTCTGTAATCTTTCAGAGGTCTTGGAGAACTGGGTAGGTGCCTGATGACTGGAGGACAGCCAATGTCACTCCGGTCTTCAGAAAGGGCAAGAAGGAGGAGCCAGGTAATTACAGGCCGGTCAGCCTCACCTCTGTCCCAGGGAAGGTGATGGAACAGCTTGTGCTGGGTGCCATCTCCAGACAATTGGGAGAAAAGGAGGTTATCAGGAGTACCCAGCATGGGTTCACCAAGGGGAGGTCGTGCTCGACCAATCTGGTGGCCTTCTATGAAGTTGTCACAGGCTGGGTGGATGGGGGGAGAGCGGTAGATGTAGTCTACCTTGATTTCTTTTGATACTGTCCCCCATGACCTCCTTATAACAAAGCTGAGGAAGTACAGGATAGATGAATGGACAGTGAAGTGGGTTGAGAACTGGCTGACTGGCAGAGTGCAGAGGGTCGTCGCTGGCAGTGCAGTGTTTGGCTGGAGGCCTGTAACTAGTGGTGTCCCCCAGGGGTCTGTGCTGGGTCCAGTCTTGTTCAACATCTTCATCAGTGACCTTGATGAGGGGATAGTGGCCACCCTCAGCAAGTTTGCTGATGATACGAAGTTGGGTGGACTGGCTGACACGCCTGAAGGCTGTGCTGCCATTCAGCAAGACCTGGACAGGCTGGAGAGCTGGGCAGTAAGGAACAGGATGATGTTTAACAAAAGCAAGTGTAGAGTCTTGCACCTAGGGAGGAATAATTGCATGCACCAGTACAGGCTGGGGGATGACCTGCTGGAGAGGAGCTCTGCAGAGAGGGACCTGGGCGTCCTGGTGGATGACAGGTTGGCCATGAGCCAGCAGTGTGCCCTCGTGGCCAAAAGGGCCAATGGCATACTGGGGTGTATAAAAGAGAGCGTTGCCAGCAGGTCAAGGGAGGTGATCCTCCCCCTCAACTCTGCCCTGGTAAGGCCTCATCTGGAGTAATGTGTCCAGTACTGGGCTCCCCAGTATAAAAAAAACAGGGATCTCTTGGAAAGAGTCCAGCGGAGGGCCACAAAGATGGTGAAGGGCCTGGAGCATCTCCCCTATGAGGAACGCCTAAGTGAACTGGGTCTGTTTAGCCTTGAGAAAAGAAGGCTGAGAGGGGATTTGATCCAGGTTTATAAATACCTGAGGTGTGGGGGCCATAGTGGTGAGGCTGGACTCTTTTCAGTAGTGCGTGGGGACAGGACAAGGGGAAATGGGATGAAGCTAGGGCATAGGAAGTTCCGCACGAATGTGCGCAAGAACTTCTTTACGGTGAGGGTGACGGAGCACTGGAACAGGCTGCCCAGGGGGGTTGTGGAGTCTCCTTCTCTGGAGATATTCAAGACCCGCCTGGACGCCTACCTGTGCGACCTGGTTTAGGGAACCTGCTTTGGCAGGGGGGTTGGACTCGATGATCTCTGGAGGTCCCTTCCAACCCCTACAATTCTGTGATTCTGTGATTCTGTGATTGTGTCAGACTGCCCCTCTGCCACCATCTATCACACGCCAACAAAACGTAATGGAATATTAGTGGGAAGGTTCAACCCCCATTGCCATGTTACCACCATCCACCTCTGATGTTATAAGCCAACATCATAAAATAGGATACACTACTTTTAGAGCTGCTCTCATAAAACTGGACACAGATTAGAAGGCCTTAGGTCTTTATCCCTTGTGTTTTCTTCTTCTTGGAACACCACAAATGCTAAATGACAGAAAGATTGAAATTTAGTATAATTGTCTTTTTACTTTACTAAAGGAAAGACCTTATTGTTCTAGATAAAAACAGCATCAGATGGCAACTTTCAGGGGTGCAAAAAGCATCAGATGCATAATAGGTTTAATAGTGGCCAAAAGCCTGGAACACAAGAGCAAAGCCAGTTGCTATCTCAGTGGGTAGAAATTACTGGGAACCTTTCTGGCATCTAGAAATCTGAGCATATCAGGGCAAGATAGAAACAAAGTCTTAAGACTTATAAACGCTGAAAGGAGACAGATTTCTACGTTTATTACATCTAATCTGAATCTATGAGGACTCTTCTTCATGTGTGCTGCAAGCAACCTAGATCAATCTGTTATTGGTGTTTTTTCTCATTTACTTTAATTATTCAGGTTATCTAAATACTTTAATTAACATTTACTATCTCAGGAAATAAACCAGAGCACAGGCAAGGAAGAGGTCACCCTTGGACTGATGAAGCCTTACATAGAGTTTAAATGTAAAAAATACTTGCTCTCTAATCTGGAAATTCAAAAGCATTCTGTGCATTTTAATCTAAACTCTTGGAGTGGATTTTCATTTGTATGTACGAAGTCCAAGGATATACCAAAGACAAAAACTCAGCCAACTATAACTATTTTAAGCTTTAGTTACAGTCCAACATCAAGCATATTTTCACACATACTAGCTGCTTTAATACTAGGTCCTCTTGGAGAATTTTGAAAATGATAATGATACACATTTTTTATGTTTACTGAAATTAATTTTTGTACTTATTATAAATTATTAAGCCATTTTTCAGTATATTCAAAGCAATAATTCATGAGAAGTTGGTGTTCAGTATTATTATTCTACTGTACGTGTCTGAGAGAATTTGAATAATACCTCTGAAGACTGAACCTTCAGATAGCACCTGCTACAGTCATTTACACTTGTGGTGGGAGGCAAGAAGGAAGCAGGCATAAGGAGCCACAGAAAAGCCTGTTCTATGAAATAAGCAGATCCCAAATATTTGATGTAATATGTTTACATCCTACCTGTGAGCAGGTATCTTGCGATTCCCAGCAATCAGGATAACATCACAAAGCTGCTGTTGCTTCAGGTAGCTCTCCATTTTTCTGAAGGTTTGCTCAGCATGGTGAACAGCCTGGTAGAATTCCTCAGAGGTACTCGAATCTATGTCGCAGTGAGGTGATAAGGGATGGCTGGCTGCTGACAACCTGTAAACCACAAAAGAAGTTCCATGTTAGCAAGGTGTGACCAGTTTCCTGGACACCATCTCAAACTTCTGGAAGCTGATAAGCGCAATTATTGCATCTTTCAAAATTCTCATCACCAGAAGTACAAGAAGGGACACGTTACAAGGCTTCTAACACTGAAATATGTGAGATTTTTGTGTTTCGTTGTTATTGTTGTTGTTTCGTTTTGTTTGTTTGTTTTAGCATGGGCACAGGAATAGTGTATTTATTTCTTTCCTCTTTGATAAAGTTATTAAAACATAAATAAAGACAACAAATAGAAGTTCGGTATATTATTGCTAAGGATGACAGTACAGCTAGGTCTTCATTATCAAAATATGAATGCTTTCTTGTTTCTAGCACTTTAGAACAAAATTATTTTATAGAATTAAACAAATTACCTATTTTTCTGTTCAATCTTAAACATGACTTCACAAAACAGAAGAATAATGGAAAAAGCAACTCTATTTTTCCACCAACACTAAAAGCACCCGCTCCAGAACACTTCTTCAAATTCACATTCATTTTACACCAACTTGGGAAGAAAATTAACATTCCAATTGACTTACTTTATAATAAATTGGGAATATTTCCACACTGATAAATTGCAGGCATACTTTTTAACCAGCAGGCTCACTAAATTTACTAAAGTAAATTTAGCCTACAAAGATAATGATATCTACAATTTGTAAACTTAAACATAAAATGGAAATAGGAGAAAAATGTTGTTTTTTTTTTGTTTTGTTTTGTTTTGTTTTTCCTTCACGGTGTAGTCCAATTTTCTTAGTTTTATTTTATTTAGTTCAGGACTTCTGATTTCGACCTTTACTGAAAATAAGAAAATCTGTCCTCAAGCACTAGCCTTTGAGGAAATATGCACTTCGAAACAATTCATGAAACAGACATTTTTTACAAAAAATATAACGAGCTGAAAATGGAGGGCTTCACAGATGATGCTGACTACATTATTTTCTTCAACTAGATTTATATAAAACAAGTTACATACTCAACAGAAGACCATCAGAGTATCACAGGACATACGTCAGTGCATCAAATTAAATTATATTACCAATTTTAATTCAACCCAATCTCATTATCTACATATTCC
This sequence comes from Alectoris magna, assembly GCA_030625065.1. NCBI lineage: Eukaryota > Metazoa > Chordata > Aves > Galliformes > Phasianidae > Alectoris > Alectoris magna. The sequence continues at coordinate 39,037,310 of CM060560.1, forward strand.
ACTGAAAGGAATATGTCATTGTTTTATGATTTTTGTTATCAGTATTCCACATCATAACATCACGTAAAGCACTGGGTGTTAAAGAGTTAATGTTCCAATACCATGGACTGCCAATTTTCCGGGTACCTGGTTCTCAGAAGAGAAGACCTACATACCCCAGAGGTCTTTGCATTTCCATTTTTCATTCAGAGCAAAAGATAAAACTGTTTGCAGATCACGAGATGCCCCTTTTTCCCTTTCTGCTTGTCTTGGCAGTGTGTGTGCTCCCTAGGCGTCTCACCTTCAGCATTAGAGTAAGGCCTTGGGGTTTGGGGCACTCTCTCTCATTTTATTTGATTTATTAGCCTCGATTCCAGTTATATTGTATTATATTGTGTTATCTTGCATTCCAATACCTTATTAACTTTCCTCCTCAGATCACTGCCACTGTTGTTTTAGACTTCTTATCTATCTCCCTACCCTTTAACCCTATCCCCCCTTTTTCCGTGGTGTGGGTCCATGGATCCCTCTGCCCCACTAGTCATGGAACCAGGTCAAACCAGCCCATAAATGATTGACATACTTTAGTCCATCAAATTAAATTATATTACCAATTTTAATTCAAACCAAACTCATTAACTACATATTCCATTGAAAGGAAAATATTAAAGAGAGAGTAAGTAATTTTGATAATTTACACTAGTCAGATAGCAGTTTCATTAAATAAACTTTGCATTAATTGGGTATCAAGTTCTAAGGAATGATATTAATAGACCTTAATATAATGCAACCCACACTTCTGGTGCTGGAAACATTTGAAAAGTGCATAACAATAATTTTTTTAAAAGTTGTTAAAATGGTACACCGTTATTAAAAAAAAAAAAAAAAAAATCTTTTAACATTTTTATTGACTTTTGATAGACTATAATATAATTTAGAAATAAAGTACTTCCTTTTGACATGTACCAGTGATTTATTTTTGCATTATGTTTTGTCCAAAGGTATCCTTTGCACTGTCCTGTATGTGAGAACACAGGGGAGATGAGGAAAGATTGGCCCATTCTTCTGTCATAGGGAATAGCTATGCTTCACAGCATTCCTTTAGTTAGAAGCCTGCCAAGGTGGCCTGTATATGATCTAACACAGAACCAATTCACCCCCTGATTTCTATCTCACCTTCTGATCTGTGCCACATGCATGTACTAGAATGTTACCTTTTGAACCCATTACCCACGTTAATGTCACGTACATAGAATTAAACTGGACTTGAAGAAATCATCATCTGTTTTTAATTAATCAATATTGCAATTTGCATTGTGTAAAGGTTACCATATATGTGTTGGTCGTGTGGTTTATACTAGATACAAACTGAGAGTATGTAAGAAATAGAACTGGAAAAACTTTATTAACCATACTTAAAAGAAACAGTTATGAACTGGTGATTCAGAAAAGGACATTTCCTTAAATCTGTTGTATTCATCTTATATGTTCAAAGAGCCCATGCAATACAGCTCTTACAAGCTCCCTCTAAACTTTAAAATGTTATATTACCATGAATGACATCATCTGTTTACGTTCTATCTGGACTGCCAACCACACTGAACAGACATCCAAGTTTACTTTCACGTTGTGGATGATCAACTTTCACATAAAACTGTAATGATGGAGCTAAGCTCATTAGTATTTGTAACAGGAAGAGATTTCAACATTTTCTTTCAAGTATTTTCCCTGAGGTTTACTGTGGCCCTGTGCATACTTCTTCAGTTTTATTGCTGAGTAATTAGAATGACAAGTAATTCACAACAAAGAAATCAGCGTCTAATAAATGAGGTTGGTAGGGTTAACAGACATGCTTCTACCCTTCCTCCAGGAAATACGGAGGTTACAACATCAACAATTCTGAGAAATGAAAGTAACAGGAATGAGCAGGCCTGAATTGTTTCATACTGTTTATTAAATCAGAACTTGGTGTAAATCAGCTTACATTTGAACAGATAAGATACTAATCCTTCCTCTTCCTAGCTTTTCAAAACATACTGCACTTTTAATGTCAGAAAAACATTTAGACCCTTCTGTTTTTTATGTTAGTTCTATAAACCAAGATTGAGCTTAAATGAATTTAGTCTTTTATGTCTTTGAATAGCTACAGTGAGTTTGCCACAAATTTTGCCCTCTTTTCTGCTTGCTAATTATAAACAATTTCCACCCTCAAACACATCAGTCTATCTGCAACTTAATGAGTCATTAAATGGCTACTCAAAAACAAGCTCGAAAGGCACAGCACATTTTAAATTACTATCTTGAAAATTAACAAACTTACTAGATGGCAGTAAGTTAATCTTTTATTTATTTTCTAAGAAAGTCCAGATAAAAAATCTGCTACTGATCTTCTTTGAGAAGCTACCTCTTATTCATTATAAATGCTCTGTCTGCATAATCAATACTTTAAATTCAGTGAGTAGTTTGTTAATATAAGAATCGCCAAAGACCTTCAGAGAGCAAAGAACACTTGTTTTGTATCAGTTCATGAAAAGTATGAACTTATGACCAATTAGTGATATAAAAGCAACATTTTCTGTTTGTCTGCATTGTATTTGTTCAGGCACTCTGAACAATTCAGTGAGAAGTTTGTTGACCGTGTTCTGCAGGAAATCCAGCACAAATTCATCTGAAGAGCCCCTGATTTTCAAAACACTTTTTAGCACGTTTGTACCTCAGTATGGATGGGAGGGCCTATTCTATAGTACAAGAACATGAAAGACTCCCGATGGCCTTTTCCTGTAATCTTTCTTAGTACATAAGTGCAAAACCTGAACTTACTGTGGGAATCTCAAACTTTCGTTTTGAAATTTCAAACACAAAACATGCCTAGTCTAGAGCACTTTTTATCTTTAAATAGTTTAGTGAACACAGAAATAAGAAAACAAAACCTTCCACGCATTTACGACCATGCTACTGAGTATGACAGGATGAAAAAAATAAAAGGGCCAAAAAAATTATCAGCACTGTAAATGATCAATAATCTGAAGTGATTCTTTAGGAAATGGCAAACCAGAATGATTACTGTGGGACAAAGAAAGTCATTACTTGCAAATGAGTAAACAGCTTGGTAGCTACTTGTGCCATACATAAACACACACAAGGCACATGGTTGGTACAATGTGACCAAGGGGTTGGTCTTCATTCTGCAGCAGCAACAGAGTCCATGACTCTCCTGCCACAGATTACCAAATGAAATGGAAACGAACAAAAATCCACCCCAGTAACTTCGTACAGACTAATTTTCAGATTTCAGCATGCCATGATGTTTTCAGAAAAGAAATGATTTGGTGAATGTCAAGGGGTGCCACTTCTGTCTGCAAGAAGGAATGCAGTGACACACCTTTTCTTCATCTGCAATTCCATGTCTGATGCCATTTTGTAGGGATGCCCCTCTGCTACTGTCTGTCCCACAGCAAAAAAATGTAATGGAATATTGGCAGGAAGGTTCAGTCTCTACTGCCATACCACCACCATCTGCCTCTGACACTGTGGACAAATAAAATAAAATAAAATAAAATAAAATAAAATAAAATAAAATAAAATAAAATAAAATAAAATAGAATAAAATAAAATAAAATAAAATAAAATAAAATAAAATAAAATAGGAGGTATTACTTTTGGAGCAGCCTGCATATAAATTGTGGAATTGTACTTGACAAAGTGAGATTGACTGTCAAAAGTCGTGACTTTAATTAGCAATTACTTGAAAAAATGCAGAAGACAAAGTTTTATATTTTTTAAGTCTTTTAAACCATTTTCTTATAGCAACAGAAAGTTTTAAAGTTTTTTGTTTGTTTGTTTGTTTTTGTGGTTTTTTTTTTTTTTTTTTTTTTTAATCAAAAGGCATGCCTTTTACTCCACTGACCGGAATTATATTTGCAACAGAGTTCTACCTGGAGTTTCAGGAGATTGGTAAAAATTCATTTTATAAAAGACAATACTGGATAGAAGTGTCAGATAAAAAAATAATCAGAACATCAAATAGGACTATATGTACCATTTCAGTTCAGAGATGCACTATTGCTGTCTGAGAGTTTCCCTATCTATGCAAAAAAAAAATATTTTTAGACAGTCACTGCAGATGACAGATTTGTCATTCTGGAGATAACATTGTTTCTTTGTAAATGTAATTTGGAGATCAAACTACTGGTAATGTAAATTATTCTTTGGATACCAAAAGAAAAAAAAAAAAAAAATAGACACCAGGACATCTGTATGAATAGCAAAAATATGTATTAACCCACTGCTGGTAGGTTAATCTTAAGAGTATTACAAGCCTCAGTACACAAAATACTAGATACCAGTTCATCGTTACGACCTCAAACAAGTTGTGTGAGCATCTCTTTTTAAGAACAAGGACAATAAAAAGGGATCACCGTGCTATACTGAAACTGTTTCTATGGAGAAAAAAAGATATATGTTTTTATTTAGTACGTGACAGGAAAAAAAAATAAAATAGAAGTAGGCTTAGAAGAGTTTGTTCAGACTGCAGTTTTACCAGGTTACTTAATGTGAACTGTGGTAGTTTCACACTGGTAGGTAGCTCAATTCCATCACATCTCTGTCTCACTCCCCTTCTTCACAAGCACAGGGGGAGAAAGTGATAAAAAAAAAAGAAAAAAAATAAATAAAAAGGACAGAAAGATTGCTCACCCATTACCTTTATGGGCAAAACAGACTTAGAATAGTGAGATTAGCGTAATTTATTGTCAATTACTAAGAGACTAGAGCAACGACTGACTAGAAGCAAACTGAACACCTTTCCTCCATCCACCCTCTCCTGCTTGCAGCAAACAAGGAATGTGGGCTCTGATCAGCCCATTGCACTTTGCCTCTCTTTCATGGTCACTCTCTACCCCTGCTCCACATGACATCCCTGCCATGGGATGCCATCCTTCCCAAACTGATCCTGCATAGGCTTCCCACAGGCTGAAGTTCTCTAAGCACTGCTCCAACACGGCTCGGTACCACCAGGGTCAACCTTCGGAAGCAGACTGCTCTGCACAGGTCCCCAAGGGCAGCAGCTCCTTCAGATTTCCTGCCTACTACAGGCTCCTCTCCTCCCTCTTCCTCCCCTCTCTCTCCTTTTAATATAAGAGAAGCAGACAGAACTCCTATGGCAAGTAATCAGCTAAGCCTCAGACTTAGCTTCTTCAGACATAATTATCCCAGTTCCACCAAAAACTATTGCAATCTTTCACTATTCTTTTTCAGTTAATGAAGATTTTGGCTCAAAGTAACAAACCTGTACTGCTCCACAAATGAAATTCCTTCTATTTGCCTGATTTTTTACTTCCCATTATGTCAAATAAATAAGCAAGTAAGTAAATAAATAAATAAGAACAAAAGATTTGCTGTTTGCTGATTTACAGTCTTCTAATTCTTTTATGACAAATGTATTAAACAAAAAAATCCTAATATGTGAATCAAGCATTCATAAGGCATTCACAGTGCAGTCATACTATAATTACTGAACTGGTAATATGATAGGGAGACACCATTTTCATTGTGATTACAGAATTGTTGTCATAAAACTTTTTTAATGCTTTGGTTAAATCTTTTCTAGAACACAGTATTTTCTAGATTCCACATTTCTATGAAGGAGAAGTTGAATTAAAAAAAAAAATAAAAAAATTATTAGGACCCAGAAATTCAGAACTGCAATTTCAACTTAAACTCTACTTAAAAAGTTGAAGTTCTCCCACTTCTAAAATAATACACTATTGTTCTTAAAGCACATGCTATTTTCTATTTTTTTATTATTATTATTTGTTTCATTATAATAAATTACTTGAAGTCTTTAAAAGTAGATTTTCTACTTTCATCGACCCAAACCATTAATGAAAGTAGTAAATAATAGAGGTTCAAGACGTGGCTGTTCATGGCAGACGAAGCCATCAGACATATTCAAATTGGATGAGGAAGAACTCTGTCTCAACTGTAAAAATTATTAACTGGGAAATCTGGGAGAAATGGTAAAGAATGTTGGAAATGAGCCTGATACTGCTGCCCTGAGCATGTTAAACATGACAGGATGGAGATGTATTTTCCTATCTTCTTGCAGATGTGAAACACTCATTCCTCTGGCTTAAAAGTACCAATGAGTAGACAGGTGCAGGAAGAAATCCAAAAAGCAGATGCAATATTGGAAATGAGAGACCGGTGATTTCTTAACTGCTCGACAGATTTATGGCTGGTTTGTTGTTGTTGTTGTTGTTGTTTGTTTGTTTGTATCACTGCACATCAGCTGAGCAGCACCACCAAAGACAAAAACTCAGGAAAACACGAAGCACAGACTGCCACACTTTCCCTGAAGTCAAGTAATTATGATGGCTTACCGCAGATGATGATTTGCACTGAATCTTTTTTATTTTCTTAGATTGGTCATACATAGTATACCCAAATTATGTCTCTTATTCTCCATTGCTGCCTCTTGTGGTGGTAACTGTCCAATGTATCAGCACTTTATAATTCAGCTTTAAAAAAAATGAACTGACTCTAAGCCTGAAGATGAATGCACAATCTTTGTACCCCTTGTAAAGGGCAAAAATCTGAGCAGGATTGTCCTTCCATGTCTACAAAAAGATTCAGGTCATGTGCCTGGTGATGGATCTGTCTCTCACAATGAAAGATAAACTTCCAGTAAGGCTGTTTGCAATTGAAAGTACGTTTTTTTTTAAAAGAAATGATAATTGGATGGATGGAAAGTTGGTTTACAGGTAAAACAGCTATATTAAAATTAATGTTCATTTAATAAATAAGAAATTCTGCTAAGCATTTTAGAACAGTTCTTAAAAAAAATAATCATTATGCTTGAATTCTACTTTTGGGTTTTTTTGTCCTTATTCAGAATCAGTTATGAGTAACACTCAGAGTTTCACTAAGTGTGACTTTTAGACAAGAAAGTGAATACAGAAAATATAACCAATGTGAAAGGCAAATAATTGAAAGTGACAAACTGATAACAGAGCCTTACCGACTTTTGTTGTCTGGACAAAACAAAATTCACAGACAGTTTCATTATTTCAAATTATGAAAATATTATGATGCATGCAACTGTATTGTACTAACATGAATTTATATTTTTTTGTCATTGAAATAATGAATATTAAACACTAATATGAAATGAATATTAAAATATTATTCATTAAATTAATACTATGCAGATACATGAAATACGAGGATAAAACTGACTTCAACTTATGTGCTGTCAAAGCCACAGCAAATAAAAAACATATTTTCTGACAAGTATTACAAAGAAGTGATATCAGGTAATATTTTATTTCAGAAGCTATGCACATAAAATAACTCACAGTTTTATTACCACCCATAATTTATACACATATTTCACTACAAAATTAGAATCTTACAAATAAAGGCACTAAAGATTGTACATTCAGAATCTGCTGAAGCAAAAAATACCCATGAGACTCCTCTAATACTCTATGCAGAGGAAGCTCCCATATCTTTCAGGCAGCTCTGCCTGTAAATTTGTTAGTGGTGTGTAATTCTCCAACATTTGCAACTTAATAAAAGTGACACAGTACCACCAATAGAGTATCACTCTTCTATGTTAGTCCCATAACTGGGACTATGGAATAATTAAGCTTCGGATTCTAAAAAATCAGCCCCAGATTTCCTAGTGAAATGGTCTAGAGTGAGAGGGTGGGGGGAAATAAATAAATAAACAAATAAATAAAGTGCAAAGCACACTCCAGCTGATTCCACTAAAAATGCTTTTGCTTCCTGACAAGAGCACTGTATCTTCTGAATGGATCACTTACATTATGCAACATTTAACAGAATTATGACATTACATTAGTGTCATGTATTAACTACTTTGTTATGACAAATGACTATATCTATATGGATAAACTAAATACGTTTGCCTGCATAAGGATGCAGAAATACAAGGATGAAGATTTTTTACTTTTTTTTTTTTTTTTTTAGACATTTTCTTCTAGTATTTAAGTTATAATATAGGTACTTAATGCAAATAGAAATTACAGATGTGAATGATAGAAGTGTTATAAAAAAGAATAGGCAAGAATTGTATTACTATTGCATTTAGCATATATTTCAGTAAAATTTCAAGGTGCAAATGTATTCTGTGCAGAGAGTTGGAAAACTTAATAACCCTATGTCTGCCATGGTCATCATGTTGAAGACCATGGGAAGCTTAATCCTCATAAAATCCCAGTTCGAAATTCTAGTTAAGTACAGCCCTTGGTCAAAAGGGAAATCCACTCACATGAACATACACACACACAACCAGCCCACCACAATTAAGCAAGTTGAATGAATGATGCTTCAAAACAGGGAGCTTGAACTGCATTAGCTAGCAAGAAACAGACAGCTTCTTCCTGCTACTCATTACAGACCTGTACAGTGTCACATCTTTCACTGATGCTTACAAATTTCATGGTTCCAACATGCATGCCTGCATCTGCAAAGCAGTGGGAAAGATTTATCTGAAATAAAGGCATAAAGTGTATGGTGTTTCACCACCCCGTTTTGAAGTGTCAATACATTTCTTTGATAATCTTGAAAACAGTGACTGGCAATTTGGTGGAATCTCTCTAAAACGAATTTGACTTAAGTCAGCTTCTACACTACAGGATTACTTCAACCTTGGAAACTGAACTGGCAAGCAGTTTAGGACTTCATATGCTATAACAACTAATGGTTACTAACGCTGTACATGCTCAAGCAATGCTCTCCATAATGTATTAAATTTAAAAAGATCTAACGTACTTTTCATACTTGCATGCTGGCACAAAAAAACGTAGCCATTAATATTGTTTTGGTCTAACAGTATTTGCAAAAGCAACTACTTTTAGAGTCTGAAAACAGGCAGTAGGAGTGATGGGCTAGGTCTCTGAATTCAAAAGGTAGATACACACATGCTAAGCACTGCCCTTAAACTGCCCGCTTGTAGATACAGAATCTCCAACCAAAGCCACAATAGTAAGCACAGTCACACAAACCTACAGGGCAGCAAATGGCGTACTTACTGCTCACCTTAGAGAATAAAGACATTTTTTACTGTGAGGGTGGTGAGACACTGGAACAGGTCACCCAGTGAGGCAGTGGATGCTCCCTCCCTGGAAGCAATCAAGCCCAGGTTAGATGGGCCTGTGAGCAACCTGGTCTAGACAGAGGTGCCTTGGCCTATAGCTGGAGGCTGGAACTAGGTGACCTTAAAGGTGATCTTAAAGGTCCCTTCCAACCCAAACCATTCTATTATTCTGAGATATAATATAACAGCGCATTTGAATGTTTTGAGTTATTAATCTTTCTTGATCAATATAATATTCATTGAAAAGGTGAAAATTAATAGAGGACAGAAACATATTTTTAATCAAGCTACTTTAAAATCTCTGTAACAATGCCTGCATTTTCATCGCCAGATTAGGAAAAATAATAATAATAATAATAATTGATCTGTCATTCTTTGCATAAAATGCCATTATAACAGCAAACAGCTTAGTGTACTAACATAAATGTATACAGGTAAATAATTTATTTTATAAACTAAAATTAATTTAAAATTAAATTAATGCAAACCTATTATCTGATTTAAATGAAAAATGACATTTTAAGGTCTATTAAGAAAAAAAAGGTAATCTTACTTAGATAAGTGAAGTTCTAGGAATGCATTAGTGCTATATGAGTCAGAAACGGGAAGTTTTGCTTTCTCCATCTTGTCTTCAAGAAATTCACAACTGCTCTCAAGGCTCATACTAGGAGAAAAATCACAAATAATGCGAAAAAATAGGTACTGTAGTCTTTAAGAGGTGCATTTGGATTTCTCTGTTTTAACTGGACTACATTAAGTTAAATGGAAGTTATTTGTATATCTTGGCATCAAACGTGTTTTCTATTCCTACTCCAAATTTGAAACTCAAAAGTTCTGATGATAAAACAATGTTCTACATATACAAGATAGACATAACTACATTTAAAATTCTTTTCTGAACAAATCAAACATTGGTAATCTGTGTTTGAAGAGATTTATTAAAGTTTGACTAAGATTTTTCTCCAATCCCTTTACACAAGTCACAGACATAATGGTACTATAAAACTACACTCAACTCCATGTGTACGTAGGAGAAACAAATTCAGTCATAATTTCACTTTCGGCTTCACCATGTTTCATGTAAAGCCCAGACAGCTACATTATGGTAGGCTACCTATAAGCAATCATTTAAGACTGCTCATTTTTTAATTTTTGCCACCAGGTAACTTCTCCATATATGGAAATTGATCAGTGAGGTGGAAAGTGAAGAGGAAGAACGAAATCTAACAGGAGTTCTTGTCATTAGTCTTAAGAAAAAGAAAAAAAAAAAAAAAAAAAAGGAAAAGGAAAACAGGAAAAGGAAAGGAAGAAAAATGAAAAGGAAAGGAAGGGAAAACAAAGGGGAAGGAGAAGGAAGGGGAAGGGGAAAAAACACATAACACTGAAAAGAAAAAAAAAGAAAAAAACACAACCTAAGCATAAATAATGACTTCAGTAGAGTTTAAACTATGAAGTAGTTTAAACAGTTCACATCAGAATTGCAAGCTTTTGAGTAGGAAGGAACCCTTAAAGGTCATCGAGTAGAACTCCCCTGCAACGTATAAGCAGGGACATCTGCATCTGTATCAGGTTGCTCAGAGCCTGGTCCAGCCTGACCTTGTCTCCAAGGTCTCCTGGCCCAGCATGACCAATGTCTCCAAGGATAGGGCATCCACCACCTCTCTGGGCAACCTGTTCAAGTGCCTCACAACCCTTATTGTAAAAAACATCTCCCCACCTTTATTTTGAAATTATCTCTTCTTGTCCTATCAAAACAGACCCTACAAAAGAGCCTGCCCCCTTCTATCTTACTGCCCCCTTTAGATATTGAAAGGCCACTATCAGGTCACCTTGAAGCCTTCTCTTCTCCAAGCTGAACAGCCCCAGCTCTCTCAGCCTGTCCTCACAGTGTTCTATCCCTTGGTTGATTTTTGTGGCCTTTCTCTGGATACAGTCTAACAGATTCGCATCTCTCCTATTCTGAGGACTCCGCATTTGGACACATTACTCAAGGTGAGGTCTCACCAGCACAGAGTAGAGAGGCAGGATCACGTCTCGACCTGCTGGCCACACTTCTTTTGATGCAGCACAGGAAATGGTTGGCTTTCTGGTCTGTGAGGGCACACTGCTGGCTGATGTCCAGCTTGCCATCCACCAGTACACCAAGTCCTTTTTGGTAGGGCTGTTTTCTATCCTTGCATTCCCCAGCTTTTCCTGATAGCAGGGGCTGCCACGACCCAGGTGCAAGACCTATCACTTGGCTTTGCTGAACTTCATGAGGTTCGCCTAGACCCACTGCTCAAGCCTTTCTAGGTTTCTCTAGATGGCACCCTGTCCCTCAGACATGTTGACCATTCCACACAGCTCGCTGTCATCCACAAATTTGCTGAGGGTCCACTCAATCCCACTGACTATGTCACTGATGAAGATGTTAAAGATCCCTCATGCCAGTATTAACCCCTCAGGGACAACATTCATCGCTGATCTCCATTTGGACATTGACCACCATTCTCTTGGGTACATTCTTGTAACCAGCTCCTCATTCATGAAACAGTCCACACGTCAAATCTGCATCATTCCAATTTGGAGAAAATGATGTTTTGGGGGAAGGCCTGTGTCAAAGACCTTACTGAAGACCTGACATGCCATCAGTGGCTCTGCCCTTGTCCACTACTGCAGTTATGCCTCCATAAAAAGTGAAAGGGTTGGTCAGGTAGGACAATGATTTTCAAATACCACTGAGAGTGGCTTGGCAACTATGTCAGCCAGTTCCCTCAGGAATCTGGGATGCTTCTCATCAGGACCCTTGGACTTATGAATGTTCAAGTTCCTCACATCATCACGAACCTGCTTACAGCAGGAGAGCTGATGCTCCCGTAGTTCCTACGTTCCCAAACATCTGCTCAAGGGCTGTGTTGAGCAATCGTTAGTGAAGACTGAGGCAAAAAATTTCTTGAATATCTCAGCCTCTAAGACACAGAGAAGGCATTAATGCCATAGTTAATAGCCTACCTTCCAGAATGATACAGATGTGACTTTTTTCACCGGTGTAATCGCTGACCAAGAGTAGTAGTTTATATAGTGCATAGTTTCAGAGACCTTAATTGTAGAATTAATTTCATTTACTTGTCACTTAAAAATGCAACTTGTATAAAAAGGCTTTAGAACCTGAATACTTCAAACTGTAGTACACATTCTTCAGGGTAGTGTGGCAATTAGGCAATATTATAGATTTGTCTCTGGTCCCTAGATGTTGGCAGGCTGAGAGAGGTTTATCATTAGCATTTTTTTTCAAACCTGAGCAACTTCTACATGCAACAGATGAACTCATAACTATAAGCATGCCTTGGACTTCATTAAGTGTGCTGCAAAATGAACATACAGGTTTACTTCACTCTTCTTATTCCAAAGTGCAAATAGATTTTCTGCCACTTTACACCAAATGTTTTGTTGTTGGTGTTTTTTTTTTGTTTTATTTTTTTTGGCCACTTAAGGGGTAATTACTTGATTAAGAATTTACTTTATGGTTTCTTAATAAAAGATTGCCACTTTCAGTGAAAATTCAAGAATCTTAATTAATTCCACATCAGTAAACTCTGATTGAGACTAATTAGACTCTTTTTATTTTCCTTTACTGACAAAATATAATATATATATTTTTTAATATAGCATGAAATTAAGTACAGTCATATATGTGACTTTTATTAATGAACTATACCTGCTTTCTGCCAAGCTTTGTTGTGATGGAGTATTCAATTAACAATATTAACATGCATGTATGCAAATTTCTGGGGTTTTCAGCTGTTTTATTTGGACATTTGTTAAATATGTATTACAATACTGACAGTCCACAGTTTTCCACAGACAGATTTCCAAGAAATAATATTTCATTGAATCATCTCCATTCTGCTTGACGTGATCACATTCTTGCTGTCAGAGAGATTCATGCATTTTTCAATGATATGAAATCTCTCAGTCATAACATTCAACTGCAATGTGTAGCAAAATCCTACTTAGTCCTCCTAGCAAAACACTTTGTCTATTTAAAATAATACCACTGATAAGACATAAGAGTTTATTTCAAAGGCATATGTTACGCTGGGAAAAGTAACTAAATAAATAGCAATCTAGTTTGTAAGTCTCACTTCTTCCTTGAAGGTTGCACTTAGTCAACTTGTCTGCAGGAATTTCATCCCTATAACACAATCAGGACGCCTGACATATGAAAAAAATCCTAACTTCCAATGGTTATATTTGAACTTGGTATATTCTGTCTCAGTGTCAAATTTCATTTTCTTAAAATAACATTTTATTACTATGTTCCTTAGTTTTCAAATACAATTGAGTTAACTTCCTTAAGGAAATAGTAATATCTTTATCATCACATTTGATGTTTTGTTTGTTTGTTTTAATTACATCATATACATGTATGACTAAGCACAAATACATAACAAAAAACTGCACGCATAGTATCATACTGTATAAAATAAAAAGACTAAAAGATATTTTTTGTTATTGCTTTTGTTTTGTTTTGCCTTTTCCTCCTTTTCTGATTGCATTTAGAAAACAGATGAAAAATAGAAATTAAGAAAAGTGAATTTGGTGCCTATTTTCACAAGTATTTCAGACAAAAAAAAAAAAAAAGTATTCAGGAAATCACTTATTAGCATTTTGAGCAAGAACTCTCCTTTATACATGAAACAAAATCTTTATTCTATTGTAACTGCAATGTTGCTGAAAAACAGATTAAGTTTAAACTAAGCAATCAACTCAATTATGTAAATTTTTCATGTTATTCTTATGTTACAAATCACATACCACAAATCTACTTTGATGCTTAAACACTTTCAGTCAACTACTTTTCATCTGTATAATCTAACTCAATATTGTTCCATTTATGACACAATTGCAGTATCTGAAGATAGTTTCATTACAGTACTAAACTGTGTTTAAAATTTTATACTGAAAGGTAATAATTCTTATCACAAAGAAAGCAAGTATAGAAAATAAGTGGAGCTTTTGTTGTTGAAAGGAAGGCAAAGAGATTTTTTTTTTTACAAGATTAATGTGGGTATTGCACACATGATTAAAGTATTATTTCATGACTTTATCTGCAAACCTTGATTAAATAATTGGCAAGCTGTGTTACAAGAAATCCCACTGTTTAAAAGGACTCGAATTAATAATGTAGCTTTCACAGGAAAAAAAATCCTGACCAATTAAAATCAGTAGAAGGTTGTTTGTCTACAAAAAGACAGCTAATTAAAGGTAAGATAATGATAACTGAGTTGAAAACTCTTTGGAAAAACAATGAATTTGGGAAAATGATTTGAATGTTTTGTAATACAGCCCATGTAAATGGATCAACAGGAAAATTAGATGGAAAGTTATCAATGTACACTACATTTTTGGAAGTACTCTACTGTATCTATTATATTTATTGAAAATTAGAAAAAAATATCAAGTATATTTTTTTAATCTGCTGCTAAAAGTGTTTATTTTTAATATAAGAAAGAATTATTTGTATAACAACTCTGGGCAGCCTGGCTAGTGGTTGGCAGCCCTGCATATGGCGGGGAGGGGTTGAAGCTGGGTGATCATTATGGTCCTTTTCAACCCAGGCCATTCTATGATTCTGTGATTCTAAGTAAAACAAACTACAACCAAGACAGTCAAATTTGGGATGAAGAAAACTTATGATTTTATTATTATTATTATTATTAATTCATGGTTCAATCACTGCTATTAAATAAGTATCTTCTTCACTCTATTGTTAATATTCAGTTTATCTATAGGTAAATTTTATACATGAATTTTCTAGATTAGTGAACCAAAGCAAAATGATTATTTTGCTATTGTTTATGTATTGCATTAGCTTTGCAATATGATCTAAAGTCAAATAAAATGTACTGCGCGAAAATTCCATTTATTTGTGTCCATATCATTTACCTTAAAGCCTCTTCAAAATTTAGAATTGGAGAAGTACTGAACAAAAAGATATCCTAACTCTGAACAAATAGGTGACTATAACTTCAAAGTGTGAGGCTTGTGCAGGTGGGATTTTGATGTGCAACAGCTCCTGCGTTAGGCCTGGGAACTGTTAAGAGTATTATTTGGCTTTTGCCTGCTTCACTGTTGTTCATCTGTGTTCTTTTGTAGCTGGGCAGATGAGCTTTCATCACATAACCTAACCTTGAAAAAAGTCAACCAGTAAAATATGTGTACATATGCTTAACAGTGTTTCTATATGCTGAGATAAAGATCTCATTATACACACCACAGAGGGGCTTTAATTATCAGGTTATTGACTATCCTGTGGAATAAAATATGTTGCCTATTGATTAATAAAGCTGCTTGCCTTTGCAGTAGATGGGGAGAGAGAGAAAAAAAGGAAAAAAAAGAAAGGAAGAGTGAATAGCTGAACTTCATTTTTACCCTCAGTCCGTAGGCTATTAATGTAGTAAGTATCAAAACATTACTGCAAAAATGTATCAACAGCTATTAGCAGAAAAAGGACCGATTTAGAATGCTTCTCCCTCAAGAACAAACAAAATAATCACTAGGTCAAGCCCGATTTCTTCATAATAAAGTCTCTTCTTAATGAAGAAAAAGCATCACCAATTTATCATTATCATCATACATGTGCATATAACACGCATCGTATATTTGATATGCATGTCGTCATTTAAATGTACATATGTGCATGTATGCAAATATATGCCCACACAAACATATAAACACACTCAGATGTTAGCTCATTTATACAGTTCACTTACCCAAAGGTTTTATGTATGAACCATTTGTACAACTTACTTAATCAATTTTTTAAACATCAGATTATTGTGGGGTTTTATTGTGTTTGTTTTTCCCACTGTCATTGATGTTGAACATAATTCTGCTAAATGGAAATTTAAATTTTAGACAAAAGATTATCAAAAGGAAAGACAATTAAAAAGAAGGAAAGTAAGCAAAATTTTGTTGAGTGCTGTTAATAGATCTGTTGCTGAGTAGTGCTGTGTTACACACGCAGGAGGAATTCTGTAAGGCTGGTGATTATCTGTGAAGCTTCAAATGATTCACTGCCAAGTTCACCTATTTTGTATGCATTTTACAAAATAATTGTGACTGTAACTGTCGGATAAGATAATGGCTTTGTGATCTCTAGATTGAATACTTATTCCTAAAGATGCCTTGAAAGGAAAGCAAAAACTTTCGAGGATGCACAGAACATTCAGAGCTAATTGCTCTGTGAACTACACTAGCTGCCTATAGTGGTATAGTCCAAAATGCTGTTATCAGTCTCAAGGATTGTATGGTTAGCTTTCACAAGATACACGTAATAATACACTGTATGTCATTTCTGTCAAGATCAACTAAGAAACTAATCACAGCGATATCTAGTCAAGCTATTTTCAACCACACTTTTGCTCACCTCAAAGTGAAAAAAAATAAAAAGACCATATAATTTCAAATAATGCATTTTAATATGTGAATCATTTAGGAGAAATCATAAATGTGTTTGAGTGTCTTAAACTTGAAACCAAAGTCCACTGCAGCACATATAACCCTTTTTACTAATTTACTTTTCCATTTTGTATCTTCCTACTTCTTCAAATTTCAAAAGGAGTTTATCAACCTAATTTTCCCGTTAAACTCAAATATTGTCTCAATATATTTCATGCATTCAGCATTACTGCTCTTAAAAGGATGCTGTCACTATTAACTACACTTCAGAAGTGGAGAAGCTGACGCATCAGCATACGGAGTGGTAAATCCAAAAAAACAACTTGTCAACAAAAGATGAAACAGTAAGTCCAGCAACTGGAAGCAACCAGCTGGTAGTGAACTTTTCCCTGCAAACAATCAAAGTAGGTAATCAAATACAATAAACTACAATAGCTTAATCTGCAGTAGTAAATATGATATGTCACCACCATTTTTGGCATAGCTGAGAATGGCAAAGCATTCTCATTGTGCTGTTCTTGGTCTGGCACTCATTGTGCTAAAATGGTCTTGCTCCAAAGCATGGTGCTTTTCCCTCTTAAGGAAGTATTCCTGGACTATGCAGTTTCTTCTATTATGCTCAGACCCCGGGACAAATTTACATCACAAAACTTGCTAGCAACAAAACAACATGTGAGAAGAGGCTGCTTGGGCTTGTTCGCCAATAGACCAAGCCAGACTGCTATTACTCCCCACTGAATTCTAATTTCATAATAGATCATACAAAAAGAAAAAAGAAAAGAAAAAAAAAGGCATCTATCGAACTTCATTTCCTTTTAAATAATTTTGACATAACATATTGAATGAAAGAGCCATGAAGAAATTAACTTAGCGTGTAGTTGATTCGAAAACAGATTTTAAGAAAATAATTGAGTGGCATTTCTCTTAACAATGTCACCTTACTGTTTTCATACATAATTTCATCATAATTTTGATGAACAAATGTAATAATCATAGTATGAAACTTGTATATGCCTTAACTGTATTGGGAACAATGTATTTGTTCTGACTTGCAATGTCTTGCAATAATAAAAACATAGACTTCTGCTTCATATTTCAGCATGGCTTGACATGAGATGCAGCAGAATTTGTTTTTTTCTTTTTGACAGCAAGATGGGTTGTATTTTAAAAATTCTTTGAAAGTGTTTTACAGATAGAAAATGGATTTGTCTGAACTGTCACGTTGTGTATTCTTGGAATCCCATGTGTTGAAGCATACTGGCAGATTAGTGTGAGTTACAAACTAGCTGCAAAGGCTACAAGCAAGCTTTTAAAAGTTTAACTACATTAAGCTAATGATCTAATTTAAAGAAGAGAAATAGCAACAACTTATGGAAAATAACATTTTAAAAAATCAACACAACTCATTAACAGTATGTCATGGTTTTATGTTTTTTGTTATTGGTAATCCACATCACGGGAGTTTAAGAGTTAATGCTCCAGTTCCGTGGATTGCCAATTTTCCAGGTACCTGGTTCTCAAAAGAGAAGAAGGACTACATACCCCAGAGGACTTTGCATTCAGGGTGAAAGATAAAAGCGCTCATGAGTCACAAGACTGCTCTTTTTTTGCTGTTCATCTCAGAGTGTGTGTTCCCCAGCCAATTCTCTTTTAGCTTTAGAGTAAGGCCTTCAGTTTTGGACACACTCTAATTTTATGTGATCTATCATCCTCAATTCCAATTATTTACTGTGTTATGTTATCTTGCATTCTGATGTTATATTTAGTAAACTAATGTTCTTCTTCAGACCGTTGCCACTGTTCTGTTTTTAGGCCCATCTCCCTACCCTTTTTCCCTTTCCCCCTTCCCGGGGAGTGGGTTCACGGGTCTCCCTGCCCAACTAGTCACAGAATCCAGATGAACCAGCCCATAACTGTCAAACACCACACCCCGCGCTCCCCCTTTTTCAGGTTGGTGGGCCTCTGCCCCTGCTGTCCCCCTGTCATGAACATGGATAGATCCAGACATAACTCCGTGACACATGAAAGGACTTATATTATTCTGTCCTAGTAAAAATGACTTGATGTCTCAGTGTTCACACCTCTCAGAATATATATCTCAGAATATGTTTTTGCATAATTATAACAGGAGCATACAAATACATTTCAAATGTGTCAGGTTTGCAAATACAGCAGACTAATTTGCAAGGCATGTACAGTTTTGTACTAATGTGAAGTATGTATGTTTTACTTTAAAAAATAACTTACTGTGTATCTTTGGAAAAGTATTTCATTTCTAAAGAATGATGGAGTCACTTAACCCATCTGAAGGTTTTGGCATGAGAGAACAAACACAAAACACCTCTACTTGTTGACAAAATCAGTGTACATTCAATTGTTTATGAGTTTTATACTGAAAAAAAAAAATGCTTTAAGGTATAATCTGCTGTTTTTCAGCCAGGGAAAAAACAAAAACCAAAAAACAAAACAAAACAAACAAACAAAAAAAAACCCCACAACCTGAGAAAACACCTCAGCCAAATGTATGTTACTTCCAATTAAAGCAAAGAACAACAGCAAAAACAAAATAACAACAAAAAATTGCCTAATTTGGAAAGGTGCTTATTATCCTAACAATGTTTTGAATAAATGCATAGCTATATTCACATTAACCTTTGTACAGTAAGTTTTAACCATCAGATAATGGAATGGTGAATCCAAATGTAACAGAATAACACCATTTGTTCTATATTTTACGATTAGCTATGCATCTTAATTCAATTATAGTTTACCTTCATAAATTATAACTCCAAGTTATAACACTCTTTAACTTAGAGGTTTTAACCCTTCAAGCCTGTGAAACACAGGAAGAGAGTGCCAATATAACCTTCTTATCAAGCTCTATTATGCTGTACAAATGGGCAGTAATTCACAGATGAAATGTGGTATATGAAATGAGTCCTGATTATCTTAACACTTGTTTGTTGCCATTCCCTGGTAACAGTGAAAACAAACACAAATACATCCTTCCTCTTTTCTCCTGGAAATACTGTCTCAGCAATGTCTTCTCTCTTAATTAAATTTGCAAAGGCAGGCTGATTCATCTGTAATACTACAGAGCTAGTAGGATTTAACAACTAAGACAGAAGATACTATAACTTTTTAATAGCAGTTCAACTTTGGTTGAAGAGGGCTACAGCTGAGAAGAAAATAATGCCAGGTAAAATCTGTCTCAGTGTTATCAAAATCTAAGGATAAGAGTCACAGAATCATATAACGGTCTCCCTCCTGCCTCTAAGCTTCCTTCAAGTAGCGGAAGGCTGCAGAGAGGTCTCCCCAAAGCCTTCTTTTCTCCAAGCTACACAATCCCAGCTCTCTCAACATTTTTCATAAAAGAGGTGCTCGAGCCCTTTGATCTTTGTGTCCCCCCTCTGGACCCACTCCAACAGCTCTGCATATTCTTGTACTAGAGTTAAGTACAATCACACATGCTACTAGGTTCCTACCTTCAGAAATGAAAGTAACAGTGCATCTAATTTTCCTATAGACAGAGTGGGAAACTTTGTTCATAACAGCCAAAGTACCGAAGGCTAGAAGCCTTCATCAAACCAGTATTGAAAACTAATAAAAGGAATGAAAATGAATTTCCGTATACTGCATAAATGAAAAAAAAAAGCTTTCTCATTGCTGTAGACTAGTACAAACATAAAACAGAGATGAAGAGATACAAACCCATTCTGGGGTTATTTATCTCTTTACAAGGACTACCAGGGTCAGAGGAATTGGCTCAGACTTTGGGAGATCTGGATTATGTACCTAGAACCCCAGGTTCTGTACCTACAGCTATTCAGCCTGGGAAAATTGATTCATTTGATCACACATCATTCTGAGTGGGAAGTTCTCCCTCAGCATCCCTGATTATGCCTTAACATATAACTAAAATGTCAGATGTGGGTCTAGAAAAGATCAGGTAGAATTGAGAGCTTCAGGTAACAGGTTGATATGGTTTGACATGGTGTGTCAACTAAATGGAAACACCTCAGCAACTCTTCTGAATAGTAATCTTACATTAATGGCCATTCATAATTGCGATACATTATAAATGGATACAGTATAAAGAATCTTGCAGTGCAGTGTACTTCAAACCTCATCCACCCATTACACATTTCCAAATCATAATCACTTCAAAAGCCTGCCTTACATCAACATAAATTCTCCCTCTTAATCATATTGTTGAAGGTTTCTAAATCAAAATATTATTCCAGTTAATTTTCACCAACTTTACCTTTGTTTGCATTTTGTTGGTTTTTATGTGATTGGATTTCAGTCTTTTTGTCTAGCACACAATACCGAGCTTACTGTTGGCAAAAATATATATATAATAATAACAACAATTACATGTTTTTGGGATGTGTAATTTCAAGATCAAAGATATTAAATAGTTTGCTATTCTACCATGTTCCCTCCACCCACATACTATTTTCAAGCTGCACATAAGTGAAGTTTTAACGAGCTATCGACTGGGTTTATTTTGTCCAAGGCTTTTTTTTTTTTTTTTTTTTTTTTTTTTTTTTTTTTTTTTTTTAAATTTAATTTTTATTTTTTTATTTTTTAACGGATCCTTGTTTTGGATATTAATTTTATGTATATTGATGAGCTGTACATTCTAAAGAATTCAGGTTTGTATTCACATAAAATCTCTTAAAGCTCTTTAAGATGTTCAGTAACATCTTCTCAATAGCAGAAAGATCTCTCACTGAAACAATCCAACTTCTTTTACAAATGTTGGAAAGACATTTATTGAGAAATGTCCTGCACATACTTAAATGTATTTTAATTCCTTATAACCATGAACACTTTTTCCAATATTTTACTCCACAGATATCTGCTCAATAGAAGATATAGTATTAGTATTTATTTTTCAGAATGGTTGACACATTACACATACTTCACTCCCCTTCTCTCTTTTTTTTTTTTTTTGCAATTTCTTCATGATAGTCACTCACTACTGTAGAAATAAGTAAGCAAAAAATTCTAACATACTTTAGCAGAATTCAAATACTTCATAGTTCTGGGTTTTGGTGGGTTTTTTTTGTTCTGTTCTGTTTTGTTTGTGTGTTGTTGTTTTTTTGGGTTGTTTGTTTTGTCTTGTTTGCATTTTTTGTTTGTTTTTTTTTTAACATGAATAGGTAATCTAGAAAAACAATACACACAATTATGCTTTGGCACAAAATTTGAATGGCACGGTTTAGTATCAAGATGCTATCAAAGACAACTTTGATGATATAAAGCAGTCACTGGAAACTAACAGCTGAATAGCTGCATTTCTTCCTTTACCTCTTCTTGGGTGCATACCTCATGGCATTTGACTTCACGCTTTTATGAAGCACGTTTGCTTAAAAAAAGAGGATGAATCGAACACTGCTCTTTGAAGGTGGTAGGTTTGAGTAGTATTCCACACCAATTTAAATCCTTTGGCCTTTTAAACACCAAAAATACTTTTGTGAAACAAAACAATAAAATTGAATCACCAAACCTATTTTATAACTAAAACAAACAAACAAAACTCCACAATATTAAAAAAAAAAAAAGAGGTTTTATAAATACTTGCAAGCATCTTTCTCTCTTTCCAAGTAGACTGCTTTATTCCTCCCAAATCTTCATATTCATTTATATAAATAAATAAATAAATAAATAAATAAATAAATAAATAAATAAATAAATAAAATATATGTTATTTCTCAATTTCTTCTTCTCCTTCTAAGGTTTTTGATGGGTCTTGAATTGCTCTGGCTTGTTTCTCCAACATGAGCAAAGAAGCAGTTTGTATTGCACTAGATTTTCCTTTCCTTGCTTGCTTTTATTTCAGGTAAACATTAATTAAATAGACTCATTCAATATACAGCCAAAAAAGCAGATCAACATACAGCACTTAAAAAAATATAACAGAGTAGCCTTCAGCTATATTATACAGATTCAGTGGTGCCAGAATTTCATTCTGTTTCATATTTGAAAATTACTCTATTTTGCTGATTTGTCTATTATGAAGAGCAATGAGACATTCAAACAAGTAGAGGATGACAGAATGCAATTTAAACTGATAACTTCAAGGTGAGAAATTGCTTTTGACTGCATAATGACCTAATCTTTCTCAATGGTAGGCCTTTTATCAGAATAATTAATACTGTCACCAGTACTTCAGAAAAATCATGATGTCACCATTCCAGGGAATAGAGTTTTCTCTCTCTCTGAAGTTTTAACAGATTAGTTGGAAAATAAATAAGAATGCCTAACTGCATATAGACATCAGTATTCATAGCAACATCCTATGGAAATCCTGATATGAAAAAACAGGATCAATCTGTTCAGCCTTGCTTCTAAAAAAACTACTCAGTTCTAGTTATTCCTTTTCACTTTTTTTTTTTTTTTTTTTAACAGTGCAATTTATCAAAATGGCAACACTAGGAGAATATAGGATTACATTTTTACTATTCTCAACTATTCTCAAAGAGCCAAGTACTACTTATTATTAGAATAATACCTTCTTTGAAGCATAATACAAAGAAAATTGTGGTACCTTTATGTTCCAGACAATTTGAAAGCTTTCAGATTAAGTGACTTGCCCACCAAATTACACTGAAAACTTGAGGTAAGGCAAAAAAATCTGAACTTTAATCAGCTCTGAGTGAATGTTGTACTTCAATGCAGAACCATATTTTCTGTTCACCTGTATCTTCTATTTGTCGAATATAACTAAAGACAAATAAGAATAAAAAAGCTTACCTAAATATTGCTCAGCAGTCATGGGTAAAACACAAAACACAAAAACTAAATGATCCAATTGTTGCTACATTATGAAAATAAAACAATTCATTAAAATTCCATTATCTCCAAAATATTCATTAATCCCACTTTCCGTAGTTGTGAATGTTCTTCAGGACCTTCTGAGTTTGCTAAATCCAACATCCTTAGTTACGAATGTGTTCATGCGTTCAAACTTCTCTTGGCTTGATCTCTAGAGGAAAGTTTTCATTAATTCAAAGATGATAGAGCAGCTTGCTATTTATTATTTAATTACTAACATGTTCAAAGAGCAACTTCAAGATCACTTGATGAAAATGAATGCATGCAAGACTACGGGGCCCAATGACATGCATCCCGGAGTCCTGAATGACTGATGTGGTTTTCATGATGCTCTCCATCATAATTGAAAAGTTGTGGCTGTCAGGTGAAGTCCCCAGTAACAGGATAAAGGGAAACATTACTCCTATTTTTACGAAAGGGAGAAAAGAAGACCTGGGAATTAAAGGTTGGTGAGCCTCGCCTCTGTGCCTGGGAAGATCATGGAATATATCTTCCTGGAACATATGCTAAGATATATGAGGGATGAGCAGGTGATCCAAGACAGACTGTATGGCTTCACCAAGGGCAGATTGTGCCCGACCAGTCTGGTGGCCTTCTATGATAGAGACAGAACAGGTGGACAAAGGAAGGGCAAGTAATGCCATCTACCCGAACTTCTGCAAGGCCTCTGGCATGGTCCCATACCACATTCGTATTTCTAAACTGGGGAGAAGTGGATTTGAAGGCTGAACTATTTTGTAGCTAAATAATTGGCTGGATGGTCACAGCCAGAGGATTGTTACCAACTGATCTGTGTTCAGGTAGAGATCAGTGACAAGTGGTTTTAGAGGTGCTGGAGCAGGTCCAAAGAAGTGCAACAAGGCCTGTGAAGGGCTTGGGGGATATACTGTATGAGGAGCAACTAAAGCAACTGGGGCTGTTTAGTCTGGGAAAAAGGAGGCTGAAAGGAGACCTTACTGCTCTCTTCCAATACCTGAAAATAATGGTAAATGGCTTCAAGTTGCACTTGAGGGTAAGTTTAGGTTGGATATCAGGAAAAGCTTCTTTACAGAAAGGATTGTTAAGCACTGGAATAGGCTCCCCAAGGAGGTGCTTGAGTCACCATCCCCAGATGTGTTTATAAACCATTTGGATGTGGTGCTCAGGGGCATGGTTTAGCAGAGGATTGTTAGAGTTTAGGGTAGTATGGTTAGGTCGTAGTTGGACTTGATCTTTAAGGTCTTTTCCAACCTGAGCAATTCTGTGATCCCTCAGGGGTCTGTCTTGGTATCAGTGCTCTTCAATATCTTTATCAATGACAAAGAAAGTGAAATTGAGTGCATTCTCACCAAATTTGCAGGTACCAAGCTGAGTAATGCAGCTGATGTAACGGAAGGAAGGGATGCCATCCAGAGGGACCTGGACAAGATTGAAAAGTGGTCCTGTAGGAGGAACCCGTAATGAGATTCAAGACAGTCATATGCACATTGCTACTGGGATCATAGCAATCTCGTGTATGTGTACAGACTTGGAGAACATGAGAGCAGCCCAGTGGAGAAGGAGTTGGGTGTTCATGGGAACAAAATTTTGTCATAAGCTAACAGTGTGTGCTTGCAGCCAGGAAGGCCCACAGTATCCTGGGCCTGAGGGAAGACCAGCAGAGTGAGTGAGGTGCTTGTCCTCCTCTACTCTGTTCTCATAAGGCTCTAACTGGAGTGCTGTGTGCTGGTTCAAAGCCCCCAGCATGAGAAATATGTGGAGCGGTTGGAGTAGGTCCAGAGGAGGGTCATGAAGATGATGAGAGGGCTGGATCACCTCTCCTTTTAACAAAGGTTGAGGGAGAAGAGAAAGCTCCGGGAAGACCTCATTATATAGAATCATAGAATCACGAAGGTTGGAAAAGACCTACAAGACCATCCAGTCCAACCGCTCACCTACCACCAATAGCTCCCACTAAACCATGTCCCTCAACACAACATCCAATTGTTCCTTGAACACCCCCAGGGTCGGTGACTCTACCACCTCCCTGGGCAGTCCATTCCACTGCCTGACCACCCTTTCTAGAAGTAATATTTCCTAATGTCCAGCCTGAACCTCCCCTGCCGCAGCTTGAAACCATTGCCTCTAGTCCTATCACTAATGACACGAGAGAAGAGGCCGACCCCCAGCTCACCACAACCTGCCTTCAGGAAGTTATAGAGAGCAATAAGGTCCCCCCTGAGCCTCCTCTTCTCCAGGCTGAACATTCCCAGCTCCTTCAGCCTCTCCTCATAAGGCCTGTGCTCCAGACCCCTCACCAGCTTTGTTGCCCTTTTTGGAACACGTTCCAGGGCCTCGATGTCTTTCTTGCAGTGAGGGGCCCAAAAATGGACACAGTACTCGAGGTGTGGCCTCACCAGTGCTGAGTACAGAGGGACAATCACCTCTCTGCTCCTGCTGTAACAGTTTCTGATGCAAGCCAGGATGCCGTTGGCCTTCTTGGCCACCTTGGGCACACTGTCGGCTCATGTTCAGCCGAGCATTAATCAATACCCCCAGGTCCATTTCCTCCACAGTCTTCCAGCCACTCCACCCTAAGTCACCTGCGGTTGTTGTGGCCAAAGTGCAGGACCTGGCATTTGGTCTTGTTGAACCTCATCCTACTGGCTTCAGCCCAGCCTCTCCAGCCTGTCCAGATCTCTATGTAGGGCCTCGCTACCCCCAGGCAGATCCACACTCCCAGCCAATTTGGTGTCATCTGCAAACTTACTGAGGGTGCACTCAATGCCCTCATCCAGGTCATCAATAAAGACACTGAAGAGGACAGACCCCAGCACCGACCCCTGGGGAACACCACTCGTGACCGGTCGCCAGCTGGATTTAGCTCCATTCACCACCACTCTCTGAGCCCGGCCCTCCAGCCAGCTTCTTACCCAGCCAAGAGTGTACCCGTCCGAGCCACAGGCTGCCAGCTACTGCAGGAGAATACTGTGGGAGACAGTGTCACAGGCTTTGCTGAAGTCTAGGTAGACCACACCAACAGCCTTCCCCTCATCCACCAGATGGGTCACTAGATCATAGAAGGAGATCAGGTTGGTCAAACAGGACCTGCCCTTCGTGAACCCATGCTGGCTAGGCCTGATCCCCCAGTTGTCCCGCACGTGCCGCATGATCTCCCTCAAGACAATCTGCTCCATAACCTTCCCTGGCACCGAGGTCAGGCTAACAGGTGCCAGGGAAGGTTATTATTATAGCCCTCCAGTTCTTAAATGAAGCTTATAAAGAAGAAGGAGATCAAATTTTAACACAGGCACATAGTGATAAGGCAAGAGGGAACGGTTCTGAAGAGAGGAGATTTAGATATATCGTTCTCTGGATACAAACAGAGGATGTGAAGGTCTTGTGATGATTCCATCAATGCCATATACTGTGTGTCTATTATTTCCTTACTTTGCAGATGACAACAAGCTGGGAGGAAGTATCAATCTGCCTGGGTGTAGAAAGGCCCTAGAGAGGGATTTGGGCAGGCTGGATATCTGGGCTCAGGCCAATGGGATGAAGTTCAACAAGACCAAGAGCCAGGTCCTGCACTTTGGCCACAACATGCCCAGGCAATGCTAAAGGATTGGGGCAGAGTAGCTGGAAGACTGTAGAGGAATCAGAGCTGGGGCACTTGTCGACACTCAGCTGAACATGAGCCAGCAGTGTACACAGGTGGTCAAGAAGGCCAATGGTATCCTAGCTAGTGTTGCCAGCAGGAGCAGGGAAGTGATCATTCCTCTGCATTCAGCGCTGGTGAGACTGTATCTCAAGTACCATGTTCAGTTTTGGGCCCCTCACTACAAGAAAGACATCAAGGCCCTGGCACATTTACAGACAAGGGCAACAAAGATGGAGAGGTGTCTGGAGCAGAAGCCTTACGAGAAGCAGCTGAGAGAGCTGGAATTGTTCGGTCTGGAGAATAGGAGGCTTAGGGGTGACCTTATGATACAACCATAGGATGGTCTGGGTTGAAAGGAACCACAATGATCATCCAGTTTCAACTCCCCTGCTATCTGCAGGGTTGCCAACCACTAAACCAGACTGCCTAGAGCCACATCCAGCCGGCCTTGAATGCCTCCAGGGATGGGGCATCCACAACCTCCTTGGGCAACCTGTTCCAGTATGTCACCACCCTCAGAGTGAAAAACTTCCTAATATCTAACCTAAACTCCCCATCTCAGTTTAAAACCATTCCCCAATGACCTATCAATCACTGTTCACTCTCATAAACAGCCGTTCCCTATCCTGTTTATATGCTCCCTTCAAGTATTGGAAGGCCGCAATGAGGTCTCCCCAGAGCCTTCTCTTCTCCAAGCTTAACAATCCCAGTTATCTCAACCTTTCCTCATAGAAGAGGTACTCCAGCCCTTTGATCATCTCAGTGGCCCTCCTCTGAACCCACTCCAAGATCTCCACATCCCTCCTGTACTGGGGGCCCCAGGCCTGGATGCAGTATTCCAGATGGGGCCTCACAAGAGCTGAGTAGAAGTGATCAATCACCTCCCTCTCCCTGCTGGCCACCCCTCTCTTAATGCAGTCCAGAACACAGTTGGCCTTCCAGGCTGCAAGCGCACACTGCTGGCTCATGTCCAGCTTCTCATCTACCAGGACCCCCAAGTCCTTCTCCGCAAGGCTGCTCTTAAGGACATCTTCCACCAGTTTAGCTACCAGCCTCATTGCCTTCTCAGAGGAGCCCTCCCTAATACCTCCAGGACAAGTCTGAGGTTTTCCCTTACCACCTCCCAAGGTGACAGCATTCCCGTGCACTTCTCTGTCACCCAGTGTTGTGGTTTTGTGATTTTTTGTTGTCAGTATTCCACAACAGAACATCTTGAGCAACAATGGGAGTTAAAGAGTTAATGTTCTGGTTCTGTTTACTGCCTTTTATGGGCATTTTGGGTCTTCAGATGGGAGGGGCAGCATTCCTGGAGGACTTCGCGTGCAAAGGAAGAAAGGTGGAGCTCCTGGCCGGACACCAGCGACTCACCCCCTCTCTTGATTTGCCCCGGAGAAAAGAACATGCTTCTCCTGCAGTCTACTTGAGTAAGACTACTTCATCTACTACCTTCTCATTTGGGGTACTCTTGTCTCTCTCATTTTGTTTGATTTTGTTGGATTTAGTAAATTACCATTCCTCCTCAGATTGTTTTTAGACCCATCTGCTATCTTTCTACTCATCCCCCTCTCATGACAGAGGAGAGGGGACAGAGGAGAACTAACTTGCACCCCTGATCCCTTCAGCAGTCTTCCCAGAGCCCTGAAGTCCCTTTTGATCACCCAAGAACTTCTTTTGCCAACCTCTTTATTTCCAGTGTGGAAAACTAGTAATGGATAATAATCAGAGGGCTTAACCAGGCAAGCGATGTTCCTAGCAACATCTCTCACTCAGGCTCCAGGCAGGCAACACACCTCCCTATGGGACAGGTCTGAGCGGCATACTGGGCCCTTGGCTCCCCTCAGAAGGGAGTCCCCTATGATGACAGCCCTTCTTTCTTTTCTGACTGATGTTGTAGCAAAACAGGGAGCAGACTGACTAGCCTTGGGCAACCTCTCGTACACGGATGGACTTTCACCAATATCTACATCCCCCAGTTCCCCAAGCTCCAGAGCCTCATACCTGTTATGTAAGGGCACCTGGGAAGGTGAGACAGGCTGAGGGGCAGTCTGCTTGTTGCCCCAAACAGGACCTTGTTTCCATCCCTCACTGTCTTTGAAGTTGCCCCTTCCAACCTAACTGTGAGACGGCAGATGTTGCTTGAGGAGCATCTCTCTGCACCTTTCCTGTAGGGATGGCAGAGTGCAACTCCACCAATCAATCCCCTTCCCAGAACCTCCTCAGCCTTTCTACCTCCTTCTTTAGCTCTACCACCAGGCTGACCAGATCACCCACCTGCTCACACCACACACAGATGGTATCCCAGCTGCCCTCCTTTAGCAGTGACAGGGCCAGGCATTCTCTGCAGCCTGAGACCTGAACTGCAGCATGGATCTTCATGCTTTCAGTCTGTCTCCACACCCCTTTTAGCAGCAGCTCGCCACCGTGTGGTGACCATGGTTACACCTCGGTGTGTCCAGAGAGCAACGACCTGTTAAGTGCCAAGTGCTAAGGCCCCTCCTATATGGCAAGGTGCCCTGCCTACTTGCTGATCTGCTCTGAGTTTGCTCTGAAAATCACTCGCTTCACAGTGAGATAACAACCTTCCTCACTGTGTAGTCACACAAATAGATAACTTACAGTTTCTCCTCGTTTGAACCGCTCATGTGATTCACACACCCTGACTCCTCCTCTCTGTCCCTAAGGCTTTTTCTAGGCAGGGGGCATGGATGCGGAGCCGTTGCCCTGGCAACGCCCCACCACATCAGCCACTCTCACAAGAGCTGCCAGGCTGCTCTGTTACCTCAGAGTTCTCTGGATGAAGGAACCAACTGAAGCCCCCTTAATCAGTCGCTGCAGTTCTGACCAGGACAGCTCCTAAGCAGTGAACCTCGGCGATCAATATATTATTGCTCTCTATAAATACCTGAAGGGAGGTGGTGGTGCACTGAGAGTCTGTCTCTTCTCCCATGTAACTAGTTACAGTACTAGAGGCTTCAAGTTGTGCCATGGGAGGTTCAGGTTGGATGTTAGGAAATACTTCTTCTCCAAGAGTGGTCAGACACTGGAATGGGCTGCCCAGGTAGATGGTGGAGTCACTGACCCTGGAGGTGTTAAAAAAACAGTTGTACTGAGGGAACACTGTTTGGTAGGAATCACTGTTTGGTGATAGGTGGGCGGTTGGACTGGATGATCCTGGAAGTCTTTCCAACCTTGGTGATTCTATGATTCTTCTTGCCCCTTTCTTCTTTTTGCTCTCAAAAATAATTAGCCATCATTCTAGAATGTTTTCTCCTATCTTAGGAATATACCTGAAGGGAGGTTGTAGTGAGCTGGGGGTCGGCCTCTTATATCATGTAACTAGTGATAGGACTAGAGGGAATGGCTTCAAGATGCACTAGGGGAAATTCAGGCTCAATGTTAGGAAATACTACTTCTCTGAAAGAGTGGTCAGGCACTGGAATGGACTTCCCAGGGAGGTGGTGGAGTCACCGACCCTGGAGGTGTTCAAGGAACGTTTGGATGCTGTGTTGAAGGAACGTTTGGATACTGTCTTGAGGGACATGGTTTACTGAGAACTATTGGTGATTGGTGGATGGTTGGACTGGGTGATCCTGTGGAAGAGTCTTTTCCAACCTTGGTGTTTCCATGATTCTGTGATTCTATGATTCTATTTTATTTTATAGCAGATATACATGGATAAATTTCAAAAGCTTTTATTCAAAAGATTCTCCTGGAATCATCTCATTACTAGCACATATGCCAACTGATCTGTTTTATTAGGCTATTAATATTTAAGTTCCCATAATTTCTGAATAAATCAGAGATAATCTCAAGAATTTATGTATTGTCTTTAAAACCAGTCATATATTTATGCATGTGATAGCACAAAGTATTGAGTAGTTTAAAGTAACAAAGTAAATCTATGCCATGCTTCATTTATCTGGTATAAAAAATTGTCTTTGTAATTAAAATCTTATGAAAGACTAATATAAAACCTTGCAGGTATCTCAATGTATTACAGTGTTATAGAATTGTGCCCTTCTCCTACTTTAAACAAAGATAATGAATTGATGTGATAAGGCTTGTCTTCTACGTAACTCTTTTATTTTGTATTAATTCACTTACACTGCATACTACCTCAACTTTTCCATTATTTTGCTAGGATTAAATGCAAGGCTAGTTAGCCTTTATTACCATTTCTAAATATCAGAAAATACAAACTTTTCCTCAGACCTCTGGATCATCCCCAGATTGATTATTATTATTATTTTCTTTTATATATATATATATATATATATATATAAGCTTTTAGAAGGATAAGTAGCTTCAGGACAAGAGGAAACAGTTTTAAACTGGAAGAGGGTAGATTTAGACTAGATATTAGAAAGAAATTCTTTATGTGAGGGTAGCAAGAGACTGGAACAGGTTGCCCAGTGGGGCTGTGAATGCTCCCTGCCTGGAAGCAATCAAGGCCAGCCTGGATGGGGCACCTGCTCTAGAGGGAGGTGCCCCTACCTGTAGCAGGGGGGTTGGAACTAGGTGATCTTAAATGTCCCTTTCAACTCAAACCATTCTATGATTCCAAGACTCTGTATTAGCACAGTGAGGCAGTGCATTTCAGCAGCGGTGACACTGACATGAAAGGCAAGCCATGTTCTAAACAGTCATGCACAGCTGTCACACCATGAAATGAAGACTGTATTGATCAGCTCATCCACATGAGGCTAGGGGTGGTGACTATGCTGAAAAACAGTTTTGTAGCTGAGAATTTGCTCTATTAAACAGTGTTATGGTGCTCTTTGTATCTGTTGTAGTTTCCATGGAAATAAATGGGAAGCATTACTTTTGTAATAATCTACATACAGTGGAAACTGGTTTTCAAATAGGTTTGATTTGAGGATAAATTAGCTTGAATTTCTGTGGATTTTGAAGGGATGAGAGAGATGATTTTTTTGAATCAGAAATAGTTTTGTATCAGTTTTTTTTTGTTTGGTTTTTTTTTCCCCAATATGAAATTCTCACTATGAGAAATTATTACAGCCAATGTTTCTAAGCATTTTCAAGGAGACTGTTGTATTCCAGAGCGCACATACTAAATGTGGGTGGAAAATCTGTTTCATACCATCTTCAGTAGACTATCCATTCAAAGCTCTGGCTTTCATACGCCTTTCAAAGACTCCCTGAGCCTCCAACAAAGCCCAGGGTCTCATTTAAGCTCAAGTCTGAGCAGCCATCCTTCCTCTGTTCTATGCTAGCAGTGCCTGTGCTCAGCCCAGCCTCTGGCCACAACTCCTGGATTGACCTTGGCCCTGCAGTCCAGGTAACTTGTCTCCTCCCAGACCAATATAGGAGCTTTTCTTGGATGGATATTGCAGGTTTGTCTCCAGTCCTGCCATTGGCAATACCTCATTTTGCTCCTACGCACCAGAAAGGACTGAGGCCCTAGGTCATGGCTTGCCATGTTGGGGATGTCAAACACCTCTAGTTACCGGCCTTTGGCTTTCCTTACTGTGCTTAGACCCTACAGGGCCATCTCCCATCACTGCAGGTGATGTGCTGTGGTCATCCTTGGCTCCTGGCTTACGTTCTCATGGGCAAAATCCATTATCTCCCTTCTCTAAAAATGTTATGATCTACATTCGTAACACGCTTTGTGAAAATCTACACCTGAAGTTAAGTAAGGTGAGAATTTTAAGATAATCCGTTAGTTGTTTTCTGTTTAGGTTGAAATATATTTCTATAAAAGATGTAAGATGTGAAGGCTAATTTTCTTCCCTTTTCTTTGGTGCAATGGGGAACTTCATATACTTAAATGCTGCCATGACAGTGAGGAAATCATTACTCTGGAGGAAATGGATACTCAGCATCAGAGCTATAGTGTGAGGGAAAAGGGAAACTCTCATTTTCCTTTTTGCGGGAAAATTTCAATAGTGGGGGTTGTGAAGGTGCAGATGAGAGGATGGTCATTAGGGAGAATTTTTCATATTTCTGGTTAGGGAGAAAGTTGAAAGATTTTGCAAGTAATGAGTTTGATGAGTGCAAGTAGCAACATAAATTACTTATGACTACAGTTGTTAATGTGATCTGGTTATAAAATGGTTACTTACTTTAAAACAAAACTGCATTTATGCTAGATTAATCTGAAATTCCAGCTGAGATTTGCATTCTCAACCAGCGTCCAACATTCAGCATACATCTAACGAAACAACAACTACAAAATTATAAACTTATTCCACTCTAACTGAATTTTTTTCAGAAAATAAATAAATAAATAAATAAAATCCATAAGCTTCTAAAAAGTTCACTGCAGGCTACATCCATTTATTAAGGGGGTTTTATTTTTAAGTTTGATAGATTTGGCCACAGTTAAGTCTAAGTTGTAGTGGCCTAATTAGCAGTGGCCAAAATAATGATAAATAAATGATCTTTGAAGTACTGATTTATTAACTGCAGTTCTGGAAGGAATCATGCTGATTCCTGAGAAAATACACTGATCTGAGAGAACAGTTGACCCAGAGATTGATTATTTAACTACCTAACTGTATCTTAAACAGGAGAAACCTATATCCTCATTAAAAGACTGCTTCTTGCTAGCATTTCAGAGATGTGAATTAACCCACGAAACTTTATGTTACTAAACTTTATGTTACTAAAGCTGAAAACATCAATAAATAAGAAAAAAATAAACAACCACAAAAGTTCAGTGCACACCCAATAGATAAGTCCCAGCAAACTCTTATTTTCACATTATGAAAAACAGCTTGGTTCTATTCAAAGTATTCTGAACTCCTTAAGAAAACCAAATTCCAGGTTATGTTTTTTGTTTCTGTGTTTGTTTGCCTTAATATAAACAGATAAATAAGGGCACCAAATCCCTGCATTAGCATGTAATGCTACCTGGGATGCGGAGATAGAGGAAACACATGCAGCAAAGGGAGGCTGGTATTTTGATCTCAAAACAAGATACAGTAAAACACTAGCAACTCATTTTACCCATTCTGTTCCCTCATTTTCTCACACACACATATTGTTGCTGCAGCCTATTTCTTTGTGTAAATAATGACACTATCAGTAAACAGAACAGCTCAAATTAGAGCTGAGGTTGTTGAAGACAAGAGACGCACATTTGCTGTGTACCAGAATGTACCACTGCGGAAGTATATGACTCACAATCTCTTTGGACTAAAATACATGAAACTTCGCAGATTGCTTAGATTTGACATTGACTAGTAGAGAAGGGTAGAGGAGTTTACATTCTTCAAACAAAAACGGACCATTTTTACACTGATGTTATTTGTGAACATACAGCAGATTAGTTTAACTGCACGCTGAATATTCTAAAAAATTTAAAACAAGGTATCAGAGGTAGCACTGTTGCTCCAGGTGCACTCGATGACTATAAGCTACATGACAGTGACAGGAAGCATTCCTCAGGAGTGACCCAAAAGAGTGCTGGTGAATAGGCTAACAGCTAATCATTGGGGTGCATTTGGTCAAGCAAAGGACATGAGATATGCTCATTATCTTGACTGTAGTGCAAAGAGATACAGAAAATTTCTACACAAACAAATGAAAGGGATAGATCGTCTCAATATGTCTGTTTCTAATTGTGACTCAGATAGGAGACACTATATGCTTATTAAAGGACTGTTTGAATATTCCTTCCTATTAGTAAAGCTGAAAAGCTTTTTTGAGTCAGAAAAGCCAACTACAACTGTTTTGTGCCATCTTACTAATAACAGAACTCAGTATTAACGAAATGCTGTTCTAACATCCCCTGCCATCTCCTTACAACCTGTCCCTTAATTATCTGTATGCTCAGTACCAGAAATGGTGCAAATATAAAAACACAGGAAATGCAATTACATCTTCCTGACCACTGCACTGCTTTGGGACTTGCTACTCTCCTGAGATATGCAAAGTGCCAGAAACAAAACTTAGAAGTTACCACCAATAGTTACCAATAATCCAAGTATGAGTCTGGTGCAACCTTCTAGATTCTCCACAAGAACCTTTAGCAATGTTCCAATGATTTCTAACTATAAACAGAACTAGAGGGCTGGATTATGGGGGATTTAACGGTTCCAACAGGAGATTCTCTGAAAGGGGAAAATTCTACCTAATCAGATTCCATTTCATGTTAAAGGCATACAAAATTATAGCTAAGAATTTAAAGGTAGAGGATGCTGTGAGTGCTTACATGTTTAATCTGAGACTAGTGTGAACATGGCATATGTTTTTCTTAAATGGAGTTCAATTTCTGGCTACCAAAAAATGGACAAGTGTTAAGAACAGGACAGGATAATTGCATAGTGTTTCAAACATAACTGTGAGGATAGAAAACTTAATAACTGCTAAAAATAACTTAAAGTGCAGGATTAGAAATATCATGGTGACATACACAGAACATAAGACAAATGTCATAGTTGGTGTACATTTATCTGAGAGGCATCAGTGAGAACATTGAACCTGTACATACACATTAAGGTTTACAGGATAAATACTGATAAATAATTGTTTCTACAGTGTGAATTAGCTGTTTGCTACAGAAGGAGCCAGCCATCCTCAGCACAGGCAAACTAGTCTATTCTAATTCCAGAAATGGAGATTGTTCCCTGGTGAAAAGCTCAAGAAGACCTGTGCAGATGCAGCTGTATGACCTGCCACAAAGGCAAATAGCAAGATTCCAGCTCTCTATGTCCATGGAAAATTCAAGAGAACTGGATAAACAACTAACAAGAGATTGATGCAAGTATTAAACTGAAATGAATCTTAAAAAACTGCTTCACCATCTGCCTAGTTATAATTAAGTGCACCTAGACAATTACCAGAAGTGCCTTACTAATTCTCAGAACTTAATTTTTTTCAGTGAATGAGATTTACAGGTAATAAGGTAATATTTAGCCTAACTTGTTCCTAAAAAGGCATTGCACAACAATTTAAATTTCTATTCACAATCACAGAAATTACAAATCTAGATTAGCTTACCCTTTGTTGAAACAAGAAGTTAATTCAAATTGCCGTGCATTTGCTGCGGGATATATTTATCTGTGATTGCTAAAATAAAATACCCATGGATAATTTTCATTTATGTCTAAGTCTAAAAGGATTGATTTCAGATTTATATATATATATATATATATATATATATATATTTCCCCTCAAATGTTCTAAGGTTATTGTGAGACCATGTTTTCAAACATTTCTGGAAGATATTCTTTGCGTGCATATGATTTTTTTATTATATTATTCATGGAATTAAAGTAGGGAATGAGACTAGATTCAAGACATGACTGTGTTAAATGCCATTCCAGTTTGACAACAAGCCTTTAACAGCTATTATATGCATGATTTTTAGCAGCTGAGCACTCACCAGAGGCTGATTGTGCCTCCATTATATGCCATTAGTTCAGTTACAAGTGTGCTTAAGAATCAAGCATTTAATTCATCAGGACTGTAAAATCTAACAAAGAGATTGATTAGACATGATCTGTTCTTCACCTGCTGATGACAGGTTTTTATTTCTTGATTCCAATCTTAGAAGATTAGTGTTTATTTATTCACTACAGTGAAATTCTGTGTATGTGCTCCACCTGACCTGAAATCAATGTAACGATCCCTTCTGGATTTACTTGCTAAATCACTTCTTTACTGTTTTCAAACACCTACAGTAAGAGACAGTAGTGCTTTCAAGAAACAAATTCAATGAAGGTTCCATTAAATAAACTTCAGTAGTCTAGTTACTCTTGAACATGAAACGATTCAACCAGAATTTTGTTTCTTAAGTTTACAATCTTAAGGCATCTGAAGTGACTGTACTGAATGAATAACATGCAATACACTTTGTCAAACAATTTAAAGTAGAACTGCTCATTCAGGTCTTTTAACAGTCAAAACACTGTATCAATGTCTGTGCGTTTTATGATTCATAAGCTGCCTAAAACATCAGTTTGTTTTTTTATTATTATTTACTTACTATTCCAAACAGAAATCTGGTTATTTTAATGTAACTGTTAACTCTGCAAAACGAATTAAGCTACACTGACTATAAATATTAGTATAGCCTTAATCAATATGGAAATTAAATTTATTATAGAGCAAAATCACACAAGTACTCCATTATAAAGTGTGTATGTATTTCAAGGCAATCTCATTTCATGGCCAGAGGAAAATTACTTAGAAAGATTACTTACAAACAAAATAGCACATTTAGCTGAATGGATTCTCAATTACTTAGAAAACAAGTTTCATTTTTATAATTTGGATAATGTAATGTCTCATTTCAGTTATATTTTTTAGATAAAAAGTTGCTTTTCCTCTGTGCTTCTGTCCATTGGAGCTCATTCTATGGATCTTACTGACCTCGGCTGTTAGCAAAATCTGAAACACTGCTTAACTCAAAACGTAACCAGACAATTTTAAGAACTTAAAACTTATTTATTTATTTTTAAATAGCTTTTCTGTCTCATCACAAAACTTCTGAAGAGATATCGAGATTCAGGTAGAACTGTAAGAAAATACGTTAAAAGAAAGTTGGTTTTTTTTGTTTGTTTTTTGGGGTTTTTTTTTGTTTGTTTTTATGTTTATGCTTCTTCTCACCATCACCCTTAAGAACTTGTCTTTCTCTTTTGAATCATACCTAATCCATTGATTTTACTGCTACACTTGTGCCATATGAGCAAAAATCAGAATATGATGTGATTCTTATTTTTTTCAAAAGTAAATTACAGTATCAAAAAAATAAAATTGCAGTACACACCAGTTTCTCTTTGATATTATTAAAAAAAGAATTAAAAAAGGATTTTGTTTGTTTTACTAATAGAAGCTGCTGCATGTGTTTATGAACAAAGGAAGGCTTTTGTTTTTGTTGGACTGGATGATCTCTAGAGGTCCCTTCCAGTCCTTACAATTCTGTGACTCCGTGATTCTGTGAAGTAAAACATAATGCTGCAGTCAGAATTACTAAATGAACTTTTTTTACAGAGCATTTGTGAACTCTCTGCTCACTGTGCAAACATTATTGTCCAGAATTACTCTTCACTGACATGCTTTTATACCTTGCACATAGAGATGCCATAGGCATCTGAAACAATTTAACTTGTTCTCACATATCTCACTTGGTCTTCAGATGGCAACACAGAAAGTACAGTCAGCAGTAGATCCAGTGTAATAACTGCCAACACATCTTTGCTATCTTAGGGCTTCTAAAATGACACTAGATGTCTATGCATCTCTCGTCTATGAGGAAGTGAATTAAGCTATTCCTGGAGGCTGGAGAACTATTTATCTGGATGTTTAAAGGAACTTCAGCAATGAGATTTCCAGCTCCCTGGATACCCTTAACACAGATGTTTCTCTTAAGATGGCAGTATGTGCTGCATTACAGATATGGAAGTCGGGTATAAGGAATCCTAAAAAGACCGCAGAAATATTTGAAGATTAATAAAGAAGGTGCTGGAGTAGGTATTATTTTGACTACAAAATGCAAAACAAAGAGTAGAGCAGAATTTGCTTATATATTCTTTGAATTTACTAGTTAAAACTATTGCAGCTTAATCTTAATCACATATTTAATAAAATTAACAAACCAAAAAAAGAATTGATGAGGATTGGTCATGTATCCAGCTGCACAATATGAATTATATATAGTGCAGTATAAACTCACAGCTTTGAATTTGGGTGCTGCCTGCAAAAACAAATTCCACACTTATCCTTTCAGCTATGAAAACTGCTGAGCATAGGGTTTACAACAACTGCATACAGTGCAATCAATGGATAAATACTCTCTAAACTGCTCACATCTCATGAATATTCTTTAGGCTAAACCTCTGCTGAAGCCAGAAGGATTCCACCAAAGCTGCTAAGTGGGAGTAATACTACTGTGATCTTTTATAGTTATTTGCATTTTTTTGGTAGATGGTGGCCCACAAACCATAAGCTGTTTCAGTAACAGGCAGTGACAATATTATGATTTCCCAGGCATCAATCTGTGGGAGTGATAAATAAGTCCATATTTAAAACTCTAACCTCTATCTCAGAAACACAAAACTGTTTAAAACCAACACAAAATATGAAAATAAACTTTCAAATAGTTTATTCAGCTGAATGAAATATTAGTAATATGATTTTAAAACCTCCAAGCAGAGATGTCTGAATTGACTTAGATCTATCAGTGCCTGCCTGATAAAGCATGTTGTGATGAAGCATACAGCTAGCTACATACAACAGCACAACATTCTCACTTAACGCTCAAGGATTTGTCAGCTTAGTGACAAACTTTATTGTAAGAAGATATCTGCAGTACTCATCAATCAGGAGTCTCTAAGGCAAACAAGGTAGTGCTAGTGAATGCAGAGTTAATTTGCCTCAGTGAATAAACAGGAAATTTTAAGAAATTAGTGGATGGCTCTTATTCAAGGATTTCCAACATGGTGTTTTTGATTTACTTAGTTTACGTTCTCAAATCAGCAAAGTCTACATAACCCTGTATTTCACTACAATTCCAAGAAGTACCTTTTTAGAGTGTTGCTCTTTGGAATACTTTACATACACTCATGCATAAAGATACTGTTTTGCTTTCATATATCTTTTCCTTTGACATTAGGCACATAGGCTCAGTTTTTTCTAGTATTACACTAAGAATAAATGCTATATAGCTTTTCATTATTGAAACTACATGCATACAGAATACTATCAGTTAAATGTGGTTGACACACTAAATTTTTCAGTCAAATCAGTTGCTTTTGTTTTGTTTTGTTGTTTTTTTTTTGACTATCCAAAACCTTGCAAACTTTTTAAAAAGTGTTTGAAATACTATGAGTTGCAGTGTCATTTAAAGTGAACATATTTAAGCTTTTGCACTAGTAAAGAAAAATCCATACCTATTTGTATTTTCTTCTCTAATAAAAATTGAGCTGTTTCTAAATGTCATTTGCAGTTAATCTAATATTGAATTCTACTTATACCTTCCTTTAATTTTCTTGTCAGTCTGGAGGCAGAACAAAGGTATGGCTAAGGGAGGCTGAGGACAGAGTTCATCACTCTCTACAACTGCCTCAAAGGAGATTGTAGTGAGGTGGATGACGGTCTCTTTTCTCAGGTGACAAGCAATAAAACACAAGAAAAGACAAATTACACCAGAGAGGTTAGAAGAAATGTCTGCAGGAAGTGTTGGGAATAATTTCTCAATCTTTCTAGATCTCCACAAATGAATGGTGATTGTACACTTTTTAATAGTACTACCACATATTTCCCTCTCTCTCTCTTTATTCATCTCCCTTTGAAGGACACAGAATGCTAAAGGAGTTAGAGAGGAAAGGCTTGATTCATCATACTGAATTATTGTTTTGTAATACATTTTAAACAAGCAAGATGATCTAGAAATACTCATATTTTCTCACTGCGACTATAGAAAGTTCCTGTGTTTCTCATCTTCATTCCTCAGCTTAGTGTGACTAGTCATCAGTAGAGGCATGGGCTTCACTGTGAATAAATAGGAAGGAGGCAGATGATAGGCACAGAACTTGTACTCTCACCTTGTTTAGGAGAATGGGGAAGCCCTGCTTTCAGCCTGTGTACTGCTTCTGGTTAAGATGGAGTTCATTTTCTTCACTGTCACTTGTATGATGAAATTCGGTTTGTCAACTGAAAGAGCTGGCAATATAGCTTTTGTTTGTTTGTTTGTTTGTTTTGTTTTGTTTGTTACTATGCATTGGTTTCACTCAGTTGAGGCCTTTTCTGCTTCTCACACTGCCATGATAACAAAGAGTCTTGGGATGCACAAGCTAGAAGGACACACAGACAGGGCAGCTGACCCCAAATGTGCAAAGATATATATTCCATATATGTTATAATGTCTTTTCTTATGTATTATATTATACAATATATATATTCTATACCATATGATGTCATGCTCAGCAATAAAAGGAATAGAAATAGGAAAGATGAGGGGCTGGAGGGATGATTTTCAGAGTAATGGTATTTGTCTTGTAAGAAACTATTACATATGACAGAGCCGTGCTTTCCTGGAAATGACTAAATATCTGCTTGCTGACAGGAAGCAGTGAATTAATTC
The DNA here is from genome assembly GCA_030625065.1 of Alectoris magna. Lineage (NCBI taxonomy): Eukaryota > Metazoa > Chordata > Aves > Galliformes > Phasianidae > Alectoris > Alectoris magna. The sequence goes on from CM060560.1 coordinate 39,078,368, forward strand.
CTTGTTCTATTTTTGACAATGAGTGAAATTTTTGTTTTACCTATTAAACTATTTTTACCTCAACCCATGAGTTTTCTTACTTTTACCCTTCACTCTCCCACCGCACTGGAGGGGAGTGAGTGAGTGGCTGTCTGGTGCTGAGCTGCCTACCAAGGTTAACCCACAACAGTGGACTGGTCATAACTGTGGATTGGTCACAAGAGCCTTTAATTAAAATGTCATTACTGTAAGCTCTTATTCAAAAAAACAAATACACTCTTCCGTAAACTAGTGGAACATTAAGCTTTCATCAAGGTATTTCCTGAATGAAGCTTCAGATTTAGCAAGGGAATGGAGTACAATTCTACTTTCTGGTTTATTCTCAGTGATGGCCTAGAAAGGTATATGAAATTAATATTAATATCAAGAAAATAGTCTTTGGGAGAGAAAAGTGATTTAGGTACTTGAACTCACAGCTTTTGAGTTTGCCTGAAATAAGATAACATCTAGAGGCTACAGAAATTTAAAATTATGAAGACAATTTCCATTATTTTAAATAAAGTGAAGAAAAAAAATAAGATTATTTGTTTCAGTGAATCAATTTTTGTTTGTTTATGCAGTGCAGAACTGTGTGGTGCAGATTTCCCCAAGTTAATATCATTCAAGTTGCCATTATCGCTGTGTGATAGATGGCAGCAGAGGGGCAGTCTGACAAAATGATTTCTAACATGGAAGTGTGTACAGAGCAAAAGGGTGTCACTGAATTCCTCCATGCAAAAAAAAAGAAGAAAAAAAATGGCACCCACTGATATTCCTCGATGTTTGTTGAATACTTATGGAGACCAAAGAGTGGATGTGAGCACAGTATGCAGTGGGTGGTGTGTTTCAGCAGTGGTGACAGCAACAGTGGGTCACCTCTGCTGGTGCAGATATTTATGAGTAAAGCATGTAGGCTTGTTCATCACTGGCTAAAACGCACAAATAGTGGTGTTTATGTTGAAAAACAGTGTTTTGTAGCTGTGTTTTTGCTCTATCAAATAACATTATTGTGCTCTTCATACCTGTTGTAGTTTCCCCAGAAAGAAATCAGAGGCATTACTTTTGTAGTGACCTACATGGACTATCCCAAGTTAGAAGGAACCCACTGGGATCATCAAGTCCAACTCCTGACTATACAGAACCACTCAAAATTCAAACCACATGTCCGAGAATGTTGCCCAAACACTTCCCATGGCAACTCATTGCCATGACCACCGCCCTGGAGAGCCTATTCCTATGCCTAACCACCTTCTCAGTGAAGAACTTCTCCCTAATTCACAACCTGTCACTCACTGATGCAGCTCCATGTCATTCCCTTTTGTCCTGTTGCTGTCACCAGAGAGCAAAGATCAGTGCTCTACCTCTGCTCCCTGTGAGAAGCTCCAGGCCACCATAAGGCCTCCCCTCAGCCTTCTCTTCTTTGGGCAGAACAGTCCTAGTGACCTCATCCTCATCCTCATCTTTCTAAACCTTTTACCATCTTCACAGCACTCCTTTGGATGCTCTCTAATAGTTTTACATCCTTATACCACGGTTACCAAAGCTGCAGCCAGCGCTGGATATGAGGCTGCACAAGGCAGAGCAGAGCAGGACAAACCCTTTCCTCGCCCAAATGGCAGTGCTGGTCCTGGTGCACCCCAAGGTACAGTTGGCGTTTTTGGCTGTCAGGATATACACTGAAACATTATCATAGAATCACAGAATAATAGAATGCTAAGGGTTGAAAGGGATCTTTAAGATCATCTAGCTCCAACGCCCTGCTATAGACAGGGACACCTCCCACTAGACCAGGTTGCTCAAAGCCTGATCCAGCCTGGCCTTGAATACTTCCAGGGAGCAGTATTATAGATCACATCATTGCAATAACAGAATACACTATGGTATAAACAGCCAAGGCCATTCAACAAATCACCTTGTCTAAATAAAACCAGTCAAGATCTACCCAACAACGAGATGCTTTAAAAACTGTTAAAGGATGTTACCTAGTTACTATTAAGAAAGAAAGAAAAAAAAAAAAAAAAAAAAAAAAAAAAAGTAGTTTTTGTTTTTGTTTTATTTAGTAAGAGCTAAAAGGAGACACCAACAAATGAACGAGTTTCAGTGAATATGCTTGATTTTTGTACTGCACTACAATTCTTTGTGTTTTTTTTTTAAACTCAGATTCATGGTTACTTCTGTTTCGTCTTCCCATCTTTAATTTTGTGTAGCACTAGGACTACCAGCATTATTGATTCTTTCAGAGCAAAAAAAAAGTCTGTTCTATCAGTACTAAAACTGCCCCCTCCTCACCTTGAGTATTATAATTCACACAGTTTACCTTATTTAAGAATTACTAAATTACTATGCACGCTTTATTTTGCTGATTCTAGAAAAGATTTGTCAGAGGGACTCTATGTCAGAAGGCTTCTTAAGTGTATCCATCTGTATTAGTTAAGAGAATATGCATTGAAAAAATAAGAGAAAATAAATTAATAATAATAAATTATTGACTACAACACTATTACGCTTCTAATTGTTCTATTATGTTTCTGGAGATTTTTGCACTCCTTTAGTCAAAAAATACTCAGCACAAATTAAATTAAAAAACAAACAAACAAAAAAAAACAGTAAAAAGCAACAGCACACAAATAAATCAGGGATGCCTTCAAACTTTCTTTCTAAGAGCTGAAAGGAAAATGTGGAGGCTTTTTGTTTAAGTTTTTTACAAGTTTTTTTAACACAGCAAAATGTCGATCATGGAATTCATTAGTGTCAACTCACTATCACATCACAAGTTAATGTAATTCTGTCATTGTATATCAGTTACCAAGTACTGTGTCCAAATACACATGAACATATTTAAAATAAAACTAGCTAAAATGTGATCTCTTTAATACGTAGCATCTGTTTCTCATCCTGTTTTCCTAGGTTAGTAAAAGAAATTAAGAATTTACAAAAGAGTGAGGAGCCAATGTTAAACAGTAACATCAACCAGAATTCTGACAGTAAAGCTGACTTTATTTCTGTTGATAAAATTAGATGGGAGACAAAAGAATTATAATTAAAAATAAAGATATATAAAGATATAAAAATAAACCAATGTAAAAAACAAAAACAAAAAAAAACCACAAAAACAGAGTTTGGACATCCAATCAATCAGCAGTAGGCACACTTCTGATTCCATGTCCAGGACTTGGACTTTCTCCTAATCTCTGCCATATAGGAGATTCACCTTTCATAAGAATAATAATCAAGTGCTGAGAACATTTAAATGGCATTTAAATAACTCCTGTTTTCCTCCCTTCCACTACTCCTTCACAAGAGGTGCTGTGTATGACTAAGATAAAATTATGAAGAAGGTGGCACAAATAAAATTCACTGAACATAGAACTATTTATCTGTGAGATATCACTCATATCTCCTTGTACTACAGATGGCAGTATTGTACATTAAGGGCATCTGCTGAGACTGTAGCAATCATTATTAAATGTCTAATGAGACTAAATACAACTGGTCCCACAATCATTTCTTTCTTTTTTTTTTTTTTTTTTTTTTTTTAAATAAATCCTTAATTTACTTAATCAAACTCAAGTCTTTGTTTGTATCAAGCCTCTCAATTTGCCTTGTATACTGACTGTGATAGACAAAAAAAGGCATCTTTCTTCCCATTATTTTTCGTATTACGATGGTATTTTTTGATGCATTTAAGAAAGCATGACAGAAAGCATGTAAGAACAGAACAAATTTCCATTTATTGTGGACTTGTATGTCTGTTACTTTTTTTTTTTTTTTTTTTTTTTTTTTTTGACAGCCGGTCAGATTTGAAATAAAAGACAGAGGTAGGAAAGGAAGGAAGGAAGGAAGGAAAGGAAGGAAGGAATAAAAGGAAGGAAGGAAAGGAAGGAAGGAAGGAAAGGAAGGAAGGAAAGGAAGGGAGGAAGGAAGGGAGGAAGGAAGGGAGGAAGGAAGGGAGGAAGGAAGGGAGGAAGGAAGGGAAGGAAGGAAGGAAAGGAAGGAAAGGAAGGAAAGGAAGGAAGGAAGGAAGGAAGGAAGGAAGGAAGGAAGGAAGGAAGGAAGGAAGGAAGGAAGGAAGGAAGGAAGGAAAGGAAGGAAGGAAGGAAAGGAAGGAAGGAAAGGAAGGAAGGAAGGAAAGGAAGGAAGGAAAGGAAGGAATGGAAGGGAAGGGAAGGGAAGGGAAGGAAGGAAGGAAGGAAGGAAGGAAGGAAGGAAGGAAGGAAGGAAGGAAGGAAGGAAGTGATACCAGAAATATTGCATTAACAGACACTGCATGGATGAGTTATGCTTGAAAAAAAAGTACACAGAAAAGTGCATTTATCAAGGTTTTATAAATATGGAAAATCTAATTATTTATTCAGATTTTTTTTTAGTATTCTGCCTCACTTTCTATTTGCAACAAATTTCAGTCACAGAGGAACACATGTATGTTCCCTGACCAGATGTCTTTTTTTTTTTTTTCTTTTTTTTACTGAAAACAAATTGTGACAAGCAGTCACAAAATGAAATTGTTTAAAAAAAAAAAAAAAAAAAAAAAAAAAAAAAAAAAAAAACAGAGAGAGGCTGGAGTAATTCTATGCACTGGAAAATAACAAACTGGACAGTTCCAGACAGTTTCACCCTCAAATTTTCCATTAAGTGCCTAAGAAACTGCTGCTTAGTAAAATTCAAGTTCTGTAGCATAAGCTAATATTTAAATCAGCAGTGATATTAGAATAATGGACAGGAGATACTGATGTGGCACCAACTTTCAAAGCAACTTTACCCACTGCCCACTGTGTTTTGGCAGCGTGTGCCAAAATTCTGCCAGCACAGCCAGCGTGTATTTAACTTTACAAAAAAAGGTGCTGTGATAATCATTTAATCTTAATCCTATTCTTTGTTTCAACATTCTAATTTTACTCTCATAATAAAGGTTGTTGGGTTTATTCTTGCTCTTTTTTTTTTTTTTTTTTTTTTTTTTTTTCCTTTGGTACTTAATCACAAAATATAGGCACGAAGTTTCATGGGGTTATTTTTGGTTTTTTGGTTTTTTTTTTGTTTGATTGTTTTCAACAGCTTTTCAGCATCTGTTTTCTGAAAGAATGGAAAAATAATCTCTTTGTGTAAATCTGCCCTCTAATACACAGCATGCCAAGACACTGATTGGATTTAACAGAAATATTTCTTACAATCATCTCTTGAATTACATGCCATAGATTTAAGATGATGCCTTGGCTTGCATCTCATTCCTAGTTTTGCCTTTAATGAAATGTTTATTCCTTTAGAAGTCAGCTACTGGTAATATCTTTTAACTACGCTCCTTCCAAGTGAAGAGTCAAATTTTTACAATTTTCTCTAATCAAATCCTCTGAGTGTGAAAATCTCCGTGAAAATTTGCACACAACCAAATTAGAACCTGACTATTATTAAAGAAATCCCTCCAGGTTTTCCATAATCTAGGCAACTTTTACCTCCATAGAAAACTAAAAGTAGAGACTTTATGAATAAATCTGAAAGACTGGTTGCGTGACTTAATTGAAGAAAAATTAACAATATAATTTTCTGCAGAGGCTACACTCTGTTCTTCATTACAGATCAGTATATACTGCAACCGCTAATTGGACGTAATAGGAAAGACTGACTTGAGTCATTTGTCATGACTGGAGATTTTACTATGTTCTCACAGTTTATAAAGTACTGTTTTCATGAGGCAACAATAACAAAGCACAACGATGTGGAATGAGAAGGAAATGAGCAAGACAGAGAAAGAAACAAAGATCATTTGGGAAGTTGATTTCTTTGTTCTGAATAATTTCTTTCTTACATTAACGCTCTCCTTGCCTTGCACGCTCAGTGGATAGGTGACCTGTATTTCACAGTGCTGCAAACTACAGAGTAATTGAAGCACGAAGAGGAAGTAAAGACAGATCAAAATAAAATGTCTCTCATTTCAGTCTCTGAAGCTATTTATGAGAATTAAAAACAAAAATATTGAATACCATCAATCATATAGTTAAGAAAGCTTTTATTAATATAAACATAAAACATACATAGTTTTAAGCACTTTACTTGTGGCTATCCCCAACCAGCCATAAGGAATCTTTAAAAGATTCCTTATCACATGGATAAGCCTTCACCTGAGCTTTCTTAGTAGGTTTGTTGCTGTCATTCAGTTTTAGTGGAATCATTGCAGTGAAGCAGCATGGTATATACAGTTGCAGTTAAGTGAAAACTAATCCAAATGATGCTATTTAAATGCACATTAAAAGGGGCTCACAAAGACTTCAATCTGAAATACAAATTAATCATTTTCCTCTTACTCATTTTCTTTTAAAATACTTTCTGGAAGACAAAGCTTTTAGTGTTGCTTATTTCTAAATTCATTTATCTCTGAGTGATGATATTTTTAATTGACATTAGAAATATGCATACTGAAAACATAAAAGTCTGCAAATGTTTCCATTACTCCTATGCTTTATATTACTAACGTAACCTTTTCCAAAGGTTATAACTAATTTTTTGATGGTCCTTTTGTCAAAAAATCTGAGGGGTGACATTGAAGCTGTTTCTTCAAACATGAAAAATTCACAAATGACTTCAGTGCTTTCTTTGTGCTGAAGAATCCCTTTCAAAACATTCTTATTCAGCATCTAACTTCTGCTATGTATTAAACTTTTATATCAGAGTTAAACTTTTATAAGGTTTAAGGTTATAAAATATTAAGACAAGAGTTGAGCTTGTGAGATGTTCTGCTTAAAGGAGGGAAAGTACATCTACCAAAAAGGGGAGAAATACACATTTCTTTTCCTTACTGCTTTACAGAAATGCTTTTCTGTTTCATTTTTTTGTGTGTTTTTTGTTGTTGTTGTTTTGCTTGGTTGTAGGTTTTTGTTGTTGTTTTGTTTTGTTTTTTTGGTCACAGTGTATTTAATTTTGGCATATTCTTGGTAGAAAAAGAAAAGGAAAATAACCTGTAAGTTCTAATAAAATGATATTATTACAAACATATCTTCAGAATAACAATTAGTTTGTCTTGTCCAATTCAAAAACTTGATAAGGCACTACTGCTCACTAAAGGTCAAACGTATTTTAGCTACAATTAGTAGTTGAATTGTCAGTAGCTACAGGACACTCTAAGACTAAGCTTCAACTTCAGTGCTGTTGGTATAAATTCAGAAATGTTCATCCACAGTACCTCCATGTGAAATTCTTACATACATCTCTTAAGCACGTCTAAACTAATATGAATAGATGAATGCAAGTGCTTCAGTTATATAAAAAAAAAAAAAAAAAAGTAAAAAGTAATGTTTAAAAAAAAAAACCTTCTCCATACCTAAATAAATGTTTACTGGATTGCAACTATCACATCCAATTGACAAAGTAGCTTGAAATTTCTCATTTACCTTCTGAGATTTTTTTTTTTTTTTAATTGCAAATTTACAGGTATAAGAATTTTCATTATAAAGATCTGCAATGTGTAATTCTTGTCCTCTTTCACCTTTTAATTAGACCCTTCTGCAAACTGAGTTACATTTTTATCCTAATGTCTCTGTAGTAGTAGCTGTAATTTCAAGTAACTCTGTGAAAGCTAATTTTTGCTTCTGCTGTGTATTCTCTTTTAATTCTTCCTATCATTTTCCTTAAACTGATCAAGTTCATTCTGCCTTCCTTGTCATGAAACACATCAGAAAGGCAATATTCAGATTCTCTTTTGCCCTTGTCTATACTACACTGCATACGCATATATAGTATAAATGTAGACATGTATACATATTCTACAAATATTCTGATGGAAACTTGGGATATGCACTATAGACATCCAGGCACTTCTGAAGCATGATCCATTCCATTTCACTGCAGACATTCAATCATCGATGTATGTCAGCTTGACAGGGGCTGACTTATAAGTGTGCGTTTCTCAATCAGCTATCAAGAGTGTAGGAAGACACAACAAAATAAGTCACCAAAGTGAAATGCAGTATTTTGTAGTGAATGGTGATCCTGTTTTCCTGGTAATACAAAAACCTAATAATGCCTTTGTAAGATAGAAATGAACTTTCAGTTCCTCACCAAAATTAATATTCTGCTTCAGACTTCAGATTCTTCAAAGCAACAAAACAATAAATATAAAACGTATATAGCATTCTGGCTTCTTCAAATGCAACTAACATGGAGTTCACAACAAGTTTTGGAGCAAACTGAACCGTCCATACCTTCCAATCCCAGCTCCTTTCAGGTCCATGGATGCTAAGCTAGATGTAAATCAAAAATATTGGATAAAACAAGACAACTAACATTTTTCATTTTTCTGTTTTATTGAATAAAGTGAAACTCAACATTTAGAGTTTTCAGTATTAGGATGTGGACAGATGGTAGATGGTAGCAAGTGAACAAGCTGACCTATCTTAAGACATCACTGTTTCTCTGCTGACATACAATAACTGTCCCTGCAAATGCTTCTCGATTGATGTAGCTTTGAAGCAAAATGAATTAAACTGCCATGAAGCAGCAGTTCACCGTTACCTTACAGCTATTTTTTATGTTGTTTTATTCTATACTTTCTCAGCTCCCTGATTCCTCAGTTAAAAAATAATTCCACTGATTTACAATCAATTTCATATTAAAAAGAGTCCCAACAGTCTCCAGTGCAATAAGGCACGCTCGTTTTTAACCAAGACTTGGTTGTTAACATTCTACTTTGTATTGTGCATTACTACATTGTAATAAAATTAAAACTTGTACTCTCCATCAGAACTAATAGGGCTTGATTCCTAATACATTTTTGTTCCCGTAGTTGAAGTATAACAAGATTTCCTGTTATCTGTTCACAGATATACACCAACCTTTCAAAAATATCTTTGGTGGTGGTATGCAAGCTGCCATGTGTAAATGAAGTGTTTTCGAAAACTTGTGGGAACATAATTAATTTGGGTACTTATCACAGTAATGAGGTATTTGGTGAAGGTTGGGTTGCAGGAAGTACAACACAAATTTTTACTGACACGGTACTAAAATACAAACAAATGAATAAATGTTGAGTGATTAAAGCTTTATGCTCCATTTATTTTTTATTTTTTTTTTTTAATTTCGTAAAGGTATCTTGTCAACTTTAATTCTGTAGCGCATCTAAAGGAGGTTAACAATAGTACTACTTGAGTAAAAGTAACTTAAATTCATCCAAATACTTGAACACTCTGTTAATACTTGGATCCTCTGTTACTTGCATAACCATTTGAAGCTCTATCTGGGCCATTCCTTAACAAATTTCTGCTTTTCCTTATTTATCTAATGCACATAATTTCATCATACAGCTAGAAAACTTCTGAGCAGCATATCCCACATCCTCTTTACCCAGACAAACTGCATACAAATGTTAGGTCCATTAATAAATTGTTAAGTCCATTAGCTCAATGACCACTGGAAAAGATGTCTTATTTTTAGGTTAACAAAAGTAAATTGGTCAAAATCCTATTAGCAAATGAATACATCATTGTGAAAACAAGCCTAAAATAGCTGCACTGACGTTAACTGCCAGCAGTTTTATCCAAGAAAATTTGGCAAAGCTGACAAATTGTTTTGGTTCTGATAATCCAACAGGCAATAATACCACAATGAAAAATCCTTGTAGACCCAAACAGGATAACTAACAATTTAGCACAGTTTCTCTAGCATGAATCTCATTTACCCAAAATGTTCTAATTATAATGTAATACCTACAGATTGTTCTATACCCAGAAACTTTAGTTAAATTAATTTGTAATGAAATGTAGAGATTTAAGACGAAATGCCACTTTAAAAGGTCATACAGCAGGGCCAATAGATATTTTGAAACTACAGTCTTAGCAGAAGAACAATACAGCTCTTTTGGCCCTGTTAAGCTTTTAACTAAAATGGTATTTTCTGATATAAGATAATATGTCTCATTCCCTTTTGAGACTACATCTTACTGAGTATTCTGTAGCAGTAAGGGATAATAAGCTTGAAATATTATGTTGATAGTAATCTATAAGCTTTAATTTAAGAATAATTAAGTATATTTGTAAAAAGGACAAGAAATACAGTAAAGCTGTAAAGCAGATTAGATCCTAGGCTGTTGTTAATGATATACCAAGTATGTGTAAACACAGGACTCTAAAAAAAAGTAGAAAACTACATTAGTTTTACAGTTGTCAGGAGTACAATTACTTGAAGCTATCCCTAATTGCTATAAAGAATATTTCAGAAGTCCTTGTTTCAGAGTTGTGATATGTTATCTTGATGTTTTCCAGTCTCCAAAAGAAAAATGTACTTTCTCTAAGCACCACCAGAGTCTCCTTCAGTCCATTTTTATGAAAAAGGAAAAAGGCAATATCATTATTTGCATTTTTTTTTCAGGAAAAAAAAAAAAAAAATGGAGTAAGTAATAACCAAACATTGAAAATAAAAAGAAATAAAAATAATAAAGTATCAGTTAAAAATCTATTTGATATTCAATATGGTCAAAGGGGGAGAGGCATTGCCAAGAAAAAAATACGTATCATGCAGTGAACTGAAATATTCCATTCTGCTAAATAACTGCATCCAAAAAGATTTAGAAATTTGTAGAACAGAACAATGTTATGGCTTCTGAAATTAGTAGTTTCTTGTTTCCCATCCTATATATATTTACACATAAAAAAGTTCACATGCTGAAATATGCAGGTTCTTCACATTTTCCCGTGTAAAAACAGACATACTGATATTTTTCTGCTTCATTTAAGCCACTTTCATACTCTTCTTCAAAACTTTTAGTGAACAATATGCACAATACGAGTCAAAGCGCTTATCATCTGTTTGTAACAGAATGCACAAACCATCTGTTGGTTATTTTTTTTTTTTCAACTGATGTTTTCACATGCTAACATGAAAACCAAACCAAATCAAAATAAAACCCCTCAAGTATATTTGAGCTTTTCCTACAGCACAATAATCATAGAAAGCTCTATTTAGAATACTAGGACAGGTTAGGAAAAAAGACTCTGAGGAGTGAAGAGTTCACATATGTCTAGCCATCCTCTGCTGTAATATAGCAATTACTTTGCAATTAATAATAATAATAATTAAAATAAATAAAAAGTAAAAATCAATTCTTCCCAAAATTCACACTTGTGATAAAATAATCTTGTTATTTTTCCGTTTTTATGTAGCTTAAACTTTATCCATTAATATTTTAAAAATGTTTGTCTTAATGCATAAGGGAATTGAAGTTCAATGGCAGAGAAAAGATTTAAGTATCATCTGTATCAGTTCCTCATCACTGAGATTTGGAAGGAAACCCTCTGACGATTTCCTCTTTCAGGAGGAAGACTATTAGGAGGCAACAGAAATTCCTTCCTTCCCTTTCTCTTCCTTTTTTACTGACACAATTCCCAATCACCACTACAAACAAAACAGGACATTTCAAACAGAAGTCTCCTTGATTACAAGAGATGTTCAGTTCTCCAAGTTGCTGTCTCAATGCTCTGTACTCTCTTAGTGTAAGAGAATTAAGAGTCTTGCACAGAAAAAGACAATAAACTTTTAATCCCCATACAAAATGATTGCATTTTTAAAAACTATCAGCATTTGGAGCAAACCTTTTCCTAGAAAGATACAGGCTGATTTTTCATGAAAGATTACTTGATACACTTCCTGCTTTAAAGAAAAAGGGCTGTCATAGTCACATGTTTGGCAGATGTTTGTCTAGCCTTTCTTCTAATTACTTACATTAACCAGTCCACTGGGCTCCCAGGAAATCTGTTCCAGTGCTTCACTATCTATAGGTTCTGTTACCTGCTGAATGTCTGATTGTAATTTAAGCCCTTCAAGTCTTCTCCAACATTCCCTCCACAGGAGGAGTAGATCAGTACTTTTATCAAATGAAAAAGGAAAACACGCTTCCTACAGCAATTATTTGGTATGCCATGTTTCCTAAAATTCTAGGATTTTTACCTGGAATTTCTCCAAAAACTATCATAGACAGTATAGTGGGGCTGAAATTCTTCCAAATCAGCTCGTTTCTCAGGCTATGTCTGTACATTCCTTTGATTATTTTTTAAGCTGCAGCATGGTATTGTTTACTCGTATTTTACTTGTTCTTTACTAACTGAAAATCTTTTGCAGAACTGCTGCATGGTCATTTGATCCCATTATGACACAAGAAAGGACTACTAATAATTAAACATAAATTCAAATAAGTAAAATAGAGCAGGCATGGAAGATATTCTTGATGCATAGTACTATAAAATTATGTACTAAATCTTTTTGTAAAAGGAACCTTTTGGTCATTCACAAATAATCATAATTCAATTGCATGCATAGAAGCTTAACAGTATATGTGGCTATGAATAATGAATGGATGCACACTAAAATCACTCCCATTTCCAGTTTAAAAGGAGAGAAACAAGGAATCTGAGAAAAAATGATGAACCAGATAATTCTGAAAGCACAGAACAGTGATACGTCTAACCTGTCTACAACATAAAAATAACTTCTTTTTCCACAGGCAGATGGAATTTTATGAACAGAAAGCTGCAAATCTGAAGTTATTCTTGTATATTCAGATGAATTTTTGCATATCTTCTCCACATTCACGATGCTTGCCCAAGAAGCTTAAGATAACTTCTATGTCCTGAAAGAACTTCTTCATCACTAAACTCTAAGATATTCTATGAGACAGCTTCAACAAAAACAAATACAACAAATATATCCATTATGTGTGCATTCCATATTTCTTCTCCCCACATATTTCTACACTCTATGTACAAAGCTGAGGAGTATCAACTAGAATCCAAAGAAGGATTCAGCCCTAGGACTATATTCAGATAAGATGGTTTAAGTGTCTGGTTATACCCGTCCAGAAAGAACATCACCCTCTATTTGTGTTTCGGTCTCCTCTTTGAGCATTGCATAAAGCTCCACTACAGTAGCAGCAAAAAGATACTATGGGGTAAAAACAATACTGTGTTTCCCATGCGGTTAGAGTGGGAAGGAGGATAACAATAGATGACAAATCCAAGCATTACAGAAGGTAGATCATCCTAGTGTTAATAATACACAGTAAAAGAGAACGCTTGACTGATGCAAAGAGAAAAAAATGACAAATGATATGTTACACATAGTGAAGCCAGTCACTATTAGGCAATAAGAAGTGCCATAATTGACAATCAATTCAGTGTGATAAAGATTATTGTTTTAGATTCAGGAAATGATTTTGAAAGGGACTTTTGAAAAAGACATTTCAAACTCATTTTTAGATAATAGCAAGCACTGAAACAGTGCCAAAGAATTAAAGAAAAAGTGCCTTATTTCCAGTGAGATCTAATGGCAAATGTTTCATTTCTAATATTCATTTTAATGTAGTAAGCTGGAACAAATAATTCCGAATTGTATTCCAATACATATGACACTGTACTAAGTCTTAATTCTTTCCCCAAGTGTTTTTTTTTAATTTGTTTCTGATATTTAAGTACTCATGTTCATGCTTTGTTTTCTATTTTATTTCAACAATTCAAGTTAAGAAATTCTGCTTCATGTAAAATATATATTTAACTCATGATCTGATGTACCTGATCCAAGGTAAAAGCACCTTTGTGCAGACACTAGGCTAGGCTAGATGTTCTCTGAGTTTTTTTGAGAGCCTAAATATGAGCAGACCAAACTTTACCCCTATGGCTTAACTTCTACTTTAAAGCCCACAGGCACAACAATCTAGCTGGGACAAGTACAACACATAAAATTTCACATGAAGTAGCAAAAATGGAAGTGTAAAGATGAGATACGCCTACATAAGTGAAAGAATGGATTGTGGATCCTAATTGCTAAAAAAAGCATAGAAAACAGCCAATACGTAACTGAGAGTGGAGAAATTCACAAGGTAGGAAATTCTGTGAAGAGATTATAGTAAAAGTTTTAGAAAAAAAGTTTTAACCTGAGAAATGCAAATTTGAGATACAAAAGAAAAGAGCAATCTCTTAAGCCATTTGCAACAATGTATAATAAAATATGTCAAAGGAATAAAAAGCAGGTTTTAGAAAGCAGAGATTAAGTGCTAAGAGTATATTAACCTATATGCACCATCCTTAGGAATTTAACACAGATTCCAATGATATCCTCTATTTTTTTTCCATTTATGTTATTTAAGTGAATTTTACTGCTCACAAAAACAGCACACACACACACACACACACAAAAAAAAAAAAAAACCCTATAACTGATTTACTAATAACTATATAGGAATCTAAAAAGTATGTATATATGCACATATATATGCATATATGCATACATATCCACTTTTCACATTATTACATACTGTGACTTAAAAAAATGTAGATAATACAAATTTAGATGTCTGCATGCATACATGTATGTATAAGATCTGAACCACGCAAACTGTGTGAGCTGTGTCAGGGGAGGTCCAGGTTGGATATCTGGAAAAAGCTCTTCGGCAGGATAGTGGTTGAGCAATGGAACAGGCTGCCCAGGAAAATGGTCATGGCACCAAAGACTGACAGAATTCAAGAAGCATTTTGACAATGCATTCAGACACATGGTTTAATTTTTGGGTAGTCCTGCATGGAACCGGTAGCTGGAGTCAGTGATCCTTGTGGGTTTCTTCAAAATTGGAACATCCTACAACTGAAAAACATCATTTTAGCCAGTATTTGTTGCTGTGCACCTGGCAACCCATGTTCTTTTAGCTCTGCGCCTGTGCTGGACTATCGGGTAAAACCTACCCAGGCCAAATCACTGCATGTAGACACCAATATGGTGAGCAGTAAAAATGGTGTTTATTGCATCGTGTGGCTTACCTATATATCTATCCTACTTTGTCTACGCCCCTTAAGCATACATTAACTTTTCGACACCGAGCGAGGGGAGAGTCCTACCACGTCACATCCCGAATCCTTGCTGTCACCCACTACAACAAATATTTAAATTACATAGATAACAACAGCAAAAATAACTTTTAAGTCTTGGTTTCTTGTGTGTTTACTGTCCCCATTTTTTAGAGCAGCACCCTTTGCATGTATTAGGATGTGGTATATGCTTTTTACTCACACTAGGAAAATCTACCAAGATTTAATTAATTTAGAATAGTTTGAATTTGTAACGTAGAGTTCAGATTATGCTCATTTTTTTTCAAATTTAATTGAATATTAAACATCCAAATTGAACATTTAAATATGAATTAGTCGCTCTAGACTACAGCTACACGCAGTGAAGGAAAACAGACATGTCTGGATGACAATCTCTTATTCTAAAATGGGTATTTAAGAAAGAGATAAGATAAAACTGCATCACGGAATTACTGACACTTAGGGGCCTTACTGACCATTAGATATAGCACATGGTACCATCATCTTGGTAGCAGTTCAGGTAAGAAGTTAGAAGAAAAGTGAGCACTGGAGAAGAAACACAGGAGTGGAAATTCTGTAGGAATTCCACTAGAACTGACAAAGGAGCTGGAGGAAGCTCTGAAGAATACTGAAATACAAAGAGAAGGAAAGAGTGGCAGAAAATGAGAGGTCTGTACAGTTTTTAAACAATTAGAGGATGGCTGGACTTGGTTTGCATAAGCATCTAGGACAAAATATAAGAAAGGACAGCCCTATAGCAGAGTACATCATAAAAGAAGTCAGGAAAACCAAGTGAGACTCTCTGCAAGAAGAGCCCAGGATTTCAATCATATAGTCACAAAAGGTTGAGACTATGCAAAGGAGAGCATGACTAGGATAATATCCAGAAGGAGAACAAATAATAAGGACAAAAAGAGTTTAGAGAGGATGAAATTAATTTAACTAAGTTTGGGAATAGCAAGAAAAGTGTGTAAGTATGCCATAAGGATCTCAAATGAAGCAGAAGGTTCTACAGAGTGCTATCCCTTCAGCTGCCATATTCCCAAATCCTCTGCACAGACCATACACAGTCATCTCTGTAATTATCCACACAGCTAAGAACTTCCTTCTGTCATTAGTTGTTCTACCGATTCAAGTAACAGTGAATCCTGAAGTTTTAGACCTTCATCCCAGGGAGGACAAAATAACAACACGACTTCTCTTCCATTTCCATTCTTTCCTAAAACCAAGCAAACAAACAAACCTATCTGAGGGGGGAGCGGAAAGAGGGGGAAGCAATTTTTGAGGTAAGCAAAGCTGAAGACTTCAGTTAGGAAATTCCATAAATGGAACAGTACTGAGAGCTCGTGAGTAATTATGTCATCAAAGTAAAGGTTTGAATAGTTTAAAGCAAATAAAGCATACTATCATTCAATGAGCAAGGAAAGAATAAAATACTGACTGCTTATTAAGTGAGTACTGTTCATTTTATGAGTTGGTTAATAGGCCATGTAGAAAAAGCTAACATGATCATGCAAAAACTCCATTACAAATACACAGGAACTGATGGCTATATAGAAAGTCTTAGAACTGGCATTTTTCAAGCTTTTTTTAAGTTGATTTTAAATCTTAATTGCAAATCCATTGTATGGATTATTTTTCCTGACAGCTTTTTCTTATATAATTAAGATCAAAATAGAATCTTTGATGAGATATCTTATGCAGTCATTTTGAAATTTGACATGCAAGCTGTAAAACAATTTGATATGTAGGCTTTTGAGCAGTTTCAAACAACCAGTGTCTTTAACACTAACTAACTGCTCACTGTAAAACATTATTTTTTTTTACAAATACAATATGGAATGTAGAGCACTTACTTCAGTATTTTATATCATGCATAATAATATAAGGTCTTCCTAAAGCCAGTGGAACTATCCAAACTACCCTATTTACATATGTGAAATATCTATACAATTAACCCAACAGGATGTTCTTTAGAAGTGTGCCAAACCAAATTAATAAAACAGAACTCAATCTTCCTATCCTATGACATAAATTCCATAATTTTCCCAGAATATTAAAATTAAGGAAAGTATTTAACTTAGATGTGAAAATTCTGTAGCTGCGAATAGCCCCAATAGAGGAGTTCTGTATACATATATTATTGGAAAAAAAAGAATTCCAGAACAGAATTTGGGTATCGAGCAGAAGGAAACAACCAGAAAAAAATGTTTGGGGATACAAGGATCCAAGGCAAAAAATGGGAAGGAAAAAAAAAAAAAAAAAAAAAAAAAAAAAAAAAAAAAAAAAAAAAGGAGGAACAAATATATTAATACCAAGCAAAGCCAAAACTTCCTTGTTGACTTTCTTCTCACACTACATACTACCAACACCACACTCCTGGAGATCTCCTGTTCACTACATTTGAGATATTGTGGGTACATTCCATGTAGAATTCCCATTGTTTTCACAAAACAAAAATGCTATTTTCCCAACAGTTCAAATGTTTTAAAGTAGCTACAAAATATGTGGTGAAAGGATCAGGGGGAACAGTTTGAAACTAAAAAGGGAGATTTAGATACCAGGAGGAAATTTTTTGCTCAGATGGTGATGAGGCACTGGAACAGGTGAGAAGCTGTGGATGTCCCACCTCCAGAGGGATTCAAAGCCAGGCTGGATGAAGCCTTGGGTGGCCTGAGCTGGTGGGTGGCAGCCCTGCCCACGGCATCGAGGTAGAACTGGATGATCTTTAATGTCCTTTCCAATACAAGTTATGTTATGATTCTGTCATTCTATGTTCAGGACAAAATACTGAGGGGGGCGATGAGCTAACAGTTTTATACTTACTGTACCAGAAAAATGCAGATGTTAGTCTGAAGGCTTGCTGAGAGTTAAGAATGTATGGCTGTTCACATATCTGGTAGCATCTATCATTCAGGACTAAAGTGCAGTTATATATATACAATTACATATCTCCATTGTGAAGTAGAAAAGTTGGCATCATTTACAAAAAGATAACTTCTACAAAAAAGAGCAGATGTTGAGGCATAGGAAGATTTCTCGACCACAGAATCAGGCACTGGGCAGTCAAGAACATGCCAACATTTTTGCAGTATTTGATCATCTCTTTTCAGAGCATTCAAAATTAATATGGATAAACTTACTTAAAGGTCTTGGACGGAAAAACAAAAATAAAGTCTCAGATTATAAAATATCTTAAACATTTTCATATTTCAGAGTGGCATTTTCATTAATAATAGAATGATATCTACATCATTTTTTTTTTTAATTTTGGCAAACTTTAGCATATGACTTCAACAAGTCTAGTATCTATTGATTATTAGATGTGTTGTTTCACTAGCCATAAATGAAAATCATGTAAGAAATGGGCTATAAAATCACAAAAGGAGTAAATCAGATATTTATCACAGAGTATTTATGTGATGCGATGATTTACTGGTGCTAGGTGGATGGCTGGCCTGGATGATCTTGGGGGTCTTTTCCAACCTTGGTGATTCTATGATTCTGTGAGGGAGCTCATTCTAGAAAGCCAGCCCTTATGGACAAATCAAGTGGTGCCATCAAAATTCTGTAAGCATCTGCCAGTATGTATATCTCTGAAGACACTCAGCAGTGCACAAAATATACAGTCTATACAATGGCACTGTATTTGTGGCAGTTTTTAACCTATTCTGTTCAGAAACCTTTAAGAGTGAACCTTTTATCTTACCTCTCTTCATAGTTTATCCTATTTTTTTCGACCAAACCCTATAAGCATCTAATGATCTTTGAGTTCCCTTCCAACCTAAGCCATTCTACGATTCTATGATTCTTGTTTAGAATAACTTCCAATCTTTATAGAAATTATAGCATCAGTGATCTTTTACCCAATAATATAAATTGTCATTCAACAGCTATTCCACATTCATTTAAATTATACAGTTACTATGAAAAGAACCCCACTGCTAACACAGTTAAGAGTTAAAGCAGAGAATGTATGTTTTAGAATATATTCCCCACTTCTGTAATTTGCTCTATGAGAAAAAAAAAAAAAGCTGGAATTTGATGCATATGTACAGCTATGTTAATCTAAAATATACATATGTATATACCAAAAAAAAAAAAAAAAAAAGTAAATGACAAGGGAGCTTGCAATAAAATTGCTTTAACCATCGGGAACTTTGGCAGTGAGAATTATACCAACAAAGAGTTTCTCATCCTCATATGACAGTAATTCTGGAAGCTCTGACAGTGCTACATTTCCGTCTCCTAATAACTTTAATTTCTGTTTGTGCTGGGGAGCATGACTGAGAAGGAAAGAAAGGGTTCGACATTCAAAGACATTCCCTGTGAAGCTACTACAACCTGCCTCTGACTTGCTGGTTCTTAGGTCTTCTCAGGTATTACTCAGTTTATGACTCTTACATTCTTACTTTTCTTTAACACCATTTAGAGGAAGACTTCCAAGAGAGGAGACGCCGCTTTTTCAGCGGTCACCTGACACCTCAATGTGCAGAACATCACCACCTCACACTCGCATTTCCGTGAACTTCTCCTAAAGTTAGGTGGCAAGAGCTGGCGGCGCAGCAGGCCACGCTCCCCCGGGACCCCTGGGCCGCACTCCCGCTCCTCTCCCATGAACCGCGGCACCTGAAACGAAGGAGCCCCGTACCCCAGCACACAGCAAACTTTCCTCCGCGCGCCCCGCTCCCGTAGCTCCTCCCAGCCGCACGGCAGGGGCACGGCCTCCCGCTGCCCCCGGCCCGCGTAGGGTGAGCCAACGCACTTCCCTACCTGTGCCCGCCTCCGTCACCTGTTGCGGGGCCCCCTCCGTCCGCGCAGCCCCTCGGCGCTTCTTTCTGCTGCGGTGGCGCCAGGGGCTTCTCGGGCTCCCGGGCGACCTCCATCCTGCCGGGCGCCGCCTCCGCCTCCTCCTCTTCTTCTTCCAGGGACTCCACGTAGAAGACCGTGCGGGACGGCGGAGGCCCCGGGCCGTGCCCCCCGCGGGACCGGCCGCCGGCGGGCAGCAGCGTCCCGTTGGGAGGGCTGGCGGTGGTGGCCGCCGAGGAGGAGGCGGAGGAGGCGGATTTCTTCCAGAAGGCGCCGTTTCCTCTCTCCTGGCTCTTCAGCAGGCGGCTCTGGCTGGGCCCCCAGTGCTCGAAGCTGCTGTCGGGAGGCAGGCAGCCCCCCCCCGCCGGGCCGCCCGCCGGCGAGGGGTGGCTGAACAGTTTCCAGCGAAGACGAAGGATGTGCTTCACGTCGAAGTCTTTCCTGCCAGAGCCGGACATGGTGCCGAGGCGGGCGGAGAACGCGGGCTGAGGCGGGACTCACGGCGGCCGGGCAGGGCCGGGCGGCGGCGGCTGCTCCGGGCAGCGCTGCAGGGCGAGGGCTGGCAACCGCCGGCAGGAGGGAGATGCGCGCACACACCAGTGCGGAGAGACAGGGAGGATGGATGGATGGAGCGATGCACAGAGCCGAGAGGAGGTAGAGACACCCAGCACAGGAGGGAAGGGAGAGGAAGAGATGCCCAGAGCTGACGAGGATTGCACGGTGATCAGTGGAAAGGGGTGGAGAGAGAGGCAGAAATGAGAGACACCTCTCAGGGGAGACAGGCACTTGCGAGAGAAGAGCGGGTGAGAGACTGCAAAGAAGCGGTAATTTGATGAACAGAGGGGCGAGCGGAGCCGGCGGACGGAAAGGACCGGCAGTGGCAGCCACAGCAGGAGGCAGGTGGCTCTTTCTCTGCCTCTTGGAGCTCCGTGCCCGGGCGTTGCTGGAGGAGGAGAAGTCACCTGGAAGCCTCTCTCCACATCCCGCCTTCCCGTCTCATTTCTCAGGGGAGTCCCATGCCTGCAGTTATCTGGGATAGCAAAGCCAGAGAGCTGGCGCAGGGTTAAAGCAGGGCTCCTTTATATATGCTGTATGTAGGAGGAGGGGGGGTTGGGGAGAGAATCACGCCTGTGAGTCTGTCAAGGTCCTCACTGTGCAATTTTCTGTGTGTCTCAGTGCCTCTCGCCAAGCCGCCCCCTCCCTTCCATGTGACGCAGATGTGCTCTGGGGCCATCAGTGTGAAGAGACACAGGGAAAGGGATGCTTCAGTCATCCTCACGCAAGTAAGTAGGCAGGTCGCTAATTGTCTCTCACAACCCCTGCTTCTTCCTCTCCAGCACCTTGCTATTTTGGTTTGGATTACACTATATAATACGAGGGAAAAAAATATATGGAAACAAATGCAGCAGTAGCAGTAAACATAAGAGCATGAATCACAGGAGTACAAACTTAATAGACTGCATGCTGACTGGATGAGGTTACAGGTTAACGATTTATTCTGCAGGCTCTATTCATTAGCCCCTTGGCTCAGTGTTGCTGTAGCAGTAGAAAACATAGGCTAGACAAACAGCATGTCAAACTGAAATGGTACTACACATCTGTTTCTTACCTTTTATATGTGCTCTTAATGCAGTCTGACAGTGCTAAACCCAAGGGAAGTTCCTTCACAACAGAGAAATCTGTTTGGGAACATCTGCCCACATGGGATGGATGTCACAGAATATTCTGTGCATCTGGGACATGATTCTGGAATTAAAAGCTTCATAATGACATGTGGGAGAAGGATACTACACTGCAAAACTACGCTGCATATCATCACCTGCAAGCTTATAAATCACAGTGCATGAAAAGTTGCCAGAAATAGGACAACATACAGAATGCTTGAAATCCACTTGTACCTTAGAAAGTAGTATTTTAGAAAAAAAGATGTGTTGCTTGGAAAGTATTGAAAAAAAGTTTCCTCAAGGTACTCTCTGCTTCAGACTACTTCATCAATGCACTTGTGAGCTACCAAAAGCTTGTTATACTAACTCGTGAATTCAGGAATAGAAGTTGAAGGAACTCTTTCCTTCAAGTTGGAACATTCTGACTCCTCATCGATAAAACACTATAGCTTTAAAAATCCTCCAGAGAAACAGAGAATTCAAACATTAATTAACAGTTTTATTACTGTTCTATTTAGTTTGTCACTGCAGCTGTACTTCTAGTTGCAAACCAATATTACACTTTCTGTTTTAACTTTAAGTTTTGTATTGAACAGAACAAGAAATTCAGGACATAAACTTCTACTTTCTAGGGAAGAAAAATTTCCACTGTGCATTTTAAATATTGATTTATTCCACAACTGGACTGCAGGCTCCCTAGTGTCTCAGTTTTGCTTTCAGTATTCAGTGCTACAAAAAAAAAAAAAAAAACAAAAAAAAAAAAAAACAAAAAAAAAAAAAACTTTAAAGAAAGCAGAAGAGACTGTTTTTATCTGAGAACTGATGTGAATGAATATGTATTGCTTTGGGGGGGGGGGGTGGGCAATGAGAAGAAGAGCATAGAAATATTCATCTAGAATAGTATTAAACTTCCATGCGCATCTTTTGAAAAGATACATGAAATCATCCATAATAAGCACCTTGTTACTTAATGTCTGATTACAAGCTGGAAGAGATGAGACTAAGTACATATCAAATGATATTTAATACCTTTAATTCATTGGGAAAGACTTGAGGAAAATTGCCTATTTTCCTTACCCTGTTGTAATTCTTATATGAGATTAACACTTGATTAACGTATTAACACTTCAGTTAATCATTTTATGTGAGTAGTTGATAGATTTTTATTTAGCTTCATCTAAACTATGTTGCATAGATTTTCTTTCTTCTGTTGCTTAGATAAATGTGAATGGCAGTATATTGTAACTTATTTTTTTCTAAATGTACTTCAGATGTCACTCGATGAATGTATTACAGATCACCCAACAAAGTGATTCAGTCCTTTATCAGCTTTCCACTACAGACTAGCAAGCAATTATGATGAAATAAGTGAAAGTTATTACAGATTGTTGCTTTGATTACACCAGTTGAAAAAGTCTTGCATTATTTTTGTTTAATAGTTGAAGTCTCAGCTCTTCGGTGTATTCTGTGTAGGGTTTTGTATGCATTGTAACAGTACTTGATTTGCTCACACTTTAGTATATAAGCATTTTTTCAACTAGATGATACATTAATTTAGTATATGTACCTGATTTCTCACCAGCGTCTTATGGTTAATTTCAGTTTTGAAAATGTATGAACACTATCAACAAAAGAAATCTAGAAAGCTCTCTTAATCTTCTTATTCAGAGCACATTCATAAGTATAAATAAAGTATTTTGTCAACGTACAGTGAACAAGAGCTACGCCAAAAAAAGCTATGCTGGAGAAGTATCTGTTGTCACTTCATATACTTCATGAATAAATCGTTTTTCCTAGAAAAAAAGATGAAACTGTTTTTCTTAGTTTTTCAGGGTTTCTTATCTTCATGTTTCCCTGCAAGCACTTTTGACATATGCCAGTGAGGCAAAGGACATCTTCTAGACTACTGCATGACAAGGTGAACACAAATGTCTTAAATTTCAGTTGAAATTTCTGTTACATAATATGATAATTCTGTGGGTTATCTGGACTTAGTGCGGTAACGTGAACTTTCTCCTCTACCCAGGAAAAATAAAAATGATTCTCTGTTGTAGGTTTAGGCACCTTGCACGTATAAAATACACAGCACAAGGAATTACAACAAAAACATTAGTTTATTGGTCAACGATGTCTTAGACTTTGTATAGGGGGTTGACATAAGGATGTGAACAAATATGCAAAAATAAACATCTCTTAAGTTACTGAAGGGAAACGTTTTGGTATCTTAATAGTTTCCCTCCTTACCCATGAAGTGTAACCAAGATAATAATAAATGTGGATAAATTGTCAAGTCTGTTACTGTCAAGTCTGTTACACACTAGAACGTACTGCATTGCTTTGTTTTTTTGTTTTTTAAATAACATATTTCTGAACTTTTCACCTTTTTCATCTTCCCCAGAATAATAGCCACGCAGAGCTTGAATAACTTTAGCAACTCTGCTTGAAAGTGCTCATGGCTTTTTCTTCTTCATCTGTTTAGTTAGGTTAAGAAATAAAAGAGGATAGTCTTTAGATTTCTGTTGTGTCATATTTCTGAAAGTTTCTTGTTGCGTTTCAATTGCTTCGCAAACTAATTAAATTCACAGTTACGTTCTGGGAAAAAAAAGAAAAGAAAAGAGAAAGAAAGAAAAAAAAAAGATTTCTGCTCATTCTTTTTAGGAAAAAAAAATGGCCTAGAGATATATATTCTTTTAATAAATCTCCCAAGAAATAAAAACAGTTCAGTCAAAAGGAGTTTGTAGTAGATACCTGAATTGGTCAAATTTGCTTAACTCCCTTTTTTCCTTCTTCCCATTGCAAACCTTGTTGATAGTGGCCTAATTCTTTTCTTTGGTTGTTTTTCATGTTTTGCATTAAGTCACTGACATGTTGTGTCAGCAAGAATTGGTGGATCGGAAATAGTGATAAATTCTATTGTTGTATTTATTGATTACTCAAATAGGCAGCAGATTCTAAACAGAAGAAACTTAGTATAATGTAATCTACTAACAATAGAGTTAAGGTTCTAAATAGTTATATCTGTCTGCACATCCTATACATGAAGTCCACACAGAAGTCTGAATGTGATGAGTGGTGATGCATATTGTTGTGGACTAACCATTATTATGAGGGATGCTCTGAAAGCAGTATCTCCTGTTTGGTTATGTTGGCCCACAATGTCAGAGGGGAGTGTTGATGGCACTGCAGTAGAGGCTGAACTTCCTGCCAATATCCCAGTACGTTTGGTTGCCCTGTGACAGATGGCAGCAGAGGGGAAGTCTGACAAAATGGCGTCTGACAAAGAACTGCATATGAACCAAAAATGTGTCAGTGAATTCTTCCATGTGGAAAATATTGCACCCATTGACATTCACTGACACTTGCTGAATGTTTCTGGAGACCAAACAGTGGATGTTGGCACAGTGAGGCCATGGGTGGTGTGTTTCTGCAGTGGCGATAGCAATAGTGGGTCAGCTCTGCTGGTGCAGACTTTTATTAGTGTGACATGCAGGCTCTTGTCATCTCTGGTAAAAATGCATAGCTAATGGCTATGACTGTGTTGAAAAACTGTGTTTCGTAGCTGAGAATTTGCTGTATCAAATAGTGTTATTGTATCTGTTGTAGTTTCCATGAAAATAAATAGGAGGCATTACTTATGGAGTGGCATACATAATAAGAGAAAGCACGATTAATAAGAGAAAGGATAGAAAGGATATAGCTGTCAGCAAACTAAAAGCATTAAGGGTAATTTTATGATTTAATTTTAACTTGTCATGTAGTTACAATCTTGAAGACAGTAAATCTTGCTGAACAAAAAGCAGAAAAAGGAGAAGTCACTGTGCTTAGAATAATGATAATAGAATGAGCAGTTTTAAAACAGTTCTCACTTGAATGTGAAAATTCTCACATGAATGAATGAGCATGTACTTCAGTTATAAAGATGCTGATTTTGTAGATGGTTAATCATGCATTCAGAAGCAAGAATCTTAGAGTGTTAAAAAATGCTATGAAAACATAGCTATAAGAATACTCAGGCTAAAGAAATGGATGGGACTGGACATCCACTGAGAGGTCCAAACTTCCTGAAGAAAATGGGAGCATCATGCATGATAAAAACATGATGTACTGTCATGTATAAAGCTTTATGAATCAGTATAGATAATAAAAATGCAGAACTGAGTAAAGATTACCGTAATGAATAACTAAGCAATTGTGCCTAATGTATCCATGTAATGCTTTGATGTTGTTAAAAGGAGGAGTTTGAAGTTGTTGATCTGATTTTCCTCTCAAAATACTGTAAATATTTCAGCAGAAATGACTAAACCAAGGCAAGACAGCCACGCATAGTAACTATGATTGTTTTCTAATGGCAAGAAAGAAAGAACAAAACGAGAAAAACAGTAAGCCAGAACTTATTTACATATAAACTCTTGTGTGTGTTTTATCCATAGTGAGTTTTCAACTGAGTTTTCACTTCAGAGAATGAGTTTGTTTGTAGAGAAGTTAAAAAGTTAAATCATGTTATTTCAACAAATT
The DNA here is from genome assembly GCA_030625065.1 of Alectoris magna. Taxonomy (NCBI): domain Eukaryota; kingdom Metazoa; phylum Chordata; class Aves; order Galliformes; family Phasianidae; genus Alectoris; species Alectoris magna. The sequence goes on from CM060560.1 coordinate 39,104,205, forward strand.
AACAGGAGTTAGGATAGTACAGAGGGAATGGTTTCAAGCTGCGGCAGGGGAGATTCAGGCTGGACATTAGGAAATATTACTTCTCAGAAAGGGTGGTCGGGCACTGGAATGGGCTGCCCGGGGAGGTGGTGGAGTCACCAACCCTGGGGGTGTTCAAGGAACGATTGGATGTTGTGTTGAGGGACATGGTTTAGTGGGAGCTATTGGTGGTAGGTGAACGGTTGGACTGGATGATCTTGTAGGTATTTTCCAACCTTGGTGGTTCTATGATTCTACAGGGTAGGTGTCTAGCTGTGGTCACACGACCAGCTACAATCATTTCAGAGAGTAGCAAGAATTTTCAAGGCCTGGTTGGATGAGGATCTGGGCAGTCTGATCTAGTGGCTGGCAACTCTGCCCATGGCAGGGGGGTTGGAATTAAATGATCTTTAAGGTCCCTTTCCAACACCCCTGCTATGGGAAGAGCTGCCCGTTCTATGATTCTAAGCCATTCTATGATTCTAATTACTTCTCTGAAGTTGTTACTTAACTGCCCCCTTACTAATGCTGGGTAAAAAAAATGATAGATTAATTAAGTGCTGATTTGAACAGACATATTTTATTCTTTACCTCATGAGCCTAGACGAACACAGCCAGTTACTGTATACTGAGGAACAGTTGTGTCTTAAAGTTGTATAAACACACCCTATAAAAGCAGTTTTTAAATGGTCAAAAAACTTCACTTAGGAAGAGTAAATGCTACATGATTTGTCAAGGATAAAAAATCACAAGTAAACTATGTCTTGAAAACATAAGAGTGTAAAATCATGGAAATAATGATTGATTTTTTTTTTTTCTTACTTGTTTTTACTTTTCTCCTATTACTCTTAGTGTCTTTAAGACATTGTCTTTAAGTGAAATCAAAAATATTGAGGTTCTTCAATTCCAAAATCAGTTTCCATAGTTTCTCTGTGATAATTATCACTTCAGTGAAGGATGCCTAGTTCATGCATTCCTACCAACAATTCCCTAATGCAGATTTAGCAGAGCTCACACCTTTGCACTTCTATGCCTTACTCTACCATTTGGAAGTCATTTGTCTGTACCATTTGCTAATCCACATGGAAGTTCTTACTGTCAATTATAGGTGATAGCATTTCAGTATCTTCGTAAAATTATTACATTGTCTTTATTTAAATCTTGCATGTTTGACAGTGCATCTGTGAGTTATCAACTGAAATTCTGGTGATACAAAGAAAATAGGATGTTTTTTCTTAGCTAGATTCAGGAAATGGCTGTATATTTTTCTTTGACTCTGAACTCTAAGAAGTGGCTTGCTTTCATGTTCTGTTCAAAAACATTTATTTAGAGTCTGAAATAAAAACTTCTGAAAATTATATATTAGAATATAACAACAATGAAGTTCGAAAGTAGACTATAAAGTAATAATAATAATAATAATCAGAGTTTACCATTACACATGTATTAGTAAATTAATTTAGAATTAATTAGGTCATACAGAGCCAATGGAGGTGGCATAAGATGTCCAATACTGTTAAGGCATCAGCACATGCACTGAAACGCTGAAATGGTTTTGGTTTGTGTAGACTATAATTCTCAGAAAATAGTGCAGGAATTAGCATAGGAAACACACTCAATAGGCACTTTAGATATAGTCAGTGTTTTAGAGGATAAGAGCAGTTAGCCATATGGAGGTAAATTGTGCCATGCTTTTTTGGCCTGAGTCCCGGAGCCTGAGCAGAGCAGAAAACAGGCATTGGGAGATTTTATTTACTATTTTAGACGTGACCTTATGATACTTATATTTCTGTTTAGAGGTTCCTTTGAAGTAAAGGAGAAAAATATGTTTTCAGGGGTTTTCACCCTTGAAAACCTTTCAGCATTTGACAGAAAATGAACGATTTCTAGAGTTCTCTTAAGAAAGAAATTCAGTAAGAATAAAAGCAGATTTGTAAAGCTGTATCATCAGGGAAGTTCTCTCTTTTGAGCAACTTTCCAAGTTGATATGGCTTTCAAGGTGCTGGCATCTGAATAATCAGTAGTCTTAATGTCAGAAGACACTGGGATGTAATATGAATACAACAGTCACTGAAAACAGGAAGAAGTTCATTGGCTGAGTTGAATAACAAATATGATTTTTGATATTTAGTTTTAAGAATCTTGTCTGATAGTATTATTTGCCTTCTAAATGGCTTTAAATTGGAGTAGAAAAGTAGGTATGTAGAAAGTAGAAAATATGTATATTGAAAGAAGAAAATATGAGTATATTGATAGTATCGTTTTGAGGAATAGCTTATAGAATACAGTTGTTCAGAAAAATACTTTTGGTCACAAATGTGGTAATCTTATATTAGTGTATTGAAGTTTCACTAGTTCAGAAATAACATACAAAATTCTGTCATCTGAGTGTTATTGTTCTATGTATTTCTGAACGAATATTTTCCTGCTACAGCCGACAGTTAGTGTGAAAAATCTTGAAGTAAAGAACAACAGTTAACTTCTGTTAATGTAAAAAATTACTTTTTTTTTTTTTTCAGTTGAAAGGTATAATCAAAATTCTGTTATTAAGCTGTATCAAGAAATGTCATTAGAAATGTGTCTACATTTCATTCACACAGAATTACTTAAGGAATAAATCATATTTCTCTTGAAATGTGTGTTTGAAAACATACATTAAAACAAACGTTATATGATGTTCATGATGTCTCCTCACTTTCTGTCTGTATCATAGTCTCATTGTCCATCGCAGGCAGTTTCCTGTCCATACCACTTTTAGTCCTTAATGGATATGTGCACTTCTTAGAAGAGAAGCATTCGGCTGTTTTCAGGTCATGTAAGAATTGTGTTCTCACAGAGGTCTCTTCCATTGCATGGGATGTTATTTACATCAGATGATGCTGCCTTACACTTCACTTATTTTCTGTTCGCAGTAGATGGCATTGTAGACTGTGCAAAGTTATATACTTCCAGTTTAGGGAGTAAACTTTTTGCCGCACAAAAATAAAAATTTCTACTTGCAACTTGCTTTCTTGTACCAAGTGCCATATTACGGTAGAAATATTAGTATAAATTCTTACATTTCAGATGTGCAGATAAAGCCTCTGTTCTTGAGACATGATGGATGCTTAGGCTGCTTCTGACTTTGTGATTAATTAGGGGAACATTTATTTATGGGAAATCTTGTAAAGAAATTCATATGTAGCAATGCTGAATCTCTGTATGCTACTTTGATTTATAAGAAACTGTTAATGACAGTGAAGTCTTTATTTGCAATGCATCTCATTGTGTTGTATCTTGGAATACCACAATCAAATAACTTTTTCAAACTTCAAGGATAAGTTACAATATTTCCTTTAGAAATAAGTTGTTTGTTAAGGAAATAATTATTTCTGTTGCCCTTCCTTTTGAAAAGGAATGTTTTGTTTTTGTAATTACATTTACATGTGATATGTCCTCTGTTCACATCCTGTGTCCTACCAAGTTAAAAAAAATCAGATATTTGAGAATGTGGTTGTTTTATTGTTTTATGTACTTATTAATTCTTTCACCTGAACTCGTTGGAGACATTCAAAAACTGTCCATAAGTGGCTCTGGATAAGCCACTCTAGGTGATGCTGCTGGAGGAAGAGAATTGGAACAGATGAGCACTGGAAGTCCCTTCCAATAAAATCCGTTCTGTGACTCTGTGATTCTCTGTGTGTGTGAATATTTTTTCCCCTTTTAATTATTTTGTAATTCAAACTAGGTTATTGTAATTTCTTTAAAGTTTAAAAATGCATTACCTTATAGTATAGTGTGGTTTCACATAGTTACAATTATTGTATGCAGAATGGCTTTCCTACTATGATTTCTCTGATTTTGCCTTATTAACTGTGCTGCATTTTTAACCCTTTGGCCAAAATCATTTGCTATGGGATAATGTCATAGATTTCAGTGTCATGAGACCACAATTTCTGTCATAGTGAATATGTTTAACTTCATGCTTTGATATAATTGGTTATCACGTATAATCTATACATAAATGATACTGTAGAATTAGGAAATAGAAATGAACCTCAAACATTTTTTAATCTAATATTTTCTCCTGGCATCTGAATCAACTATAAATGTTTCTGACAAATGCTTTTTTGCTTTTTAAAAAATGTTCATGATAGAAAGTGTACAATTTCCCTAAATAATTTATTCCAATAATTTTTAAATGTTTAAATCACAGAATCACACAGAATCACAGAATTGTAGGGGTTGGAAGGGACCTCCAGAGATCATCGAGTCCAACCCCCCCTGCCAAAGCAGGTTCCCTACAGCAGGTCACACAGGTAGGCGTCCAGGCGGGTCTTGAATATCTCCAGAGAAGGAGACTTCACAACCCCTCTGGGCAGCCTGTTCCAGTGCTCCGTCACCCTCACCATAAAGAAGTTCTTGCACACATTCGTGCAGAACTTCCTATGCTCCTAGCTTCGTCCCATTTCCCCTTGTCCTGTCCCCACGCACTACTGAAAAGAGTCCGGCTTCTTCCGACTATGGCCCCCACACCTCAGATATTTATAAACCTGGATCAAATCCCTTCTCAGCCTTCTTTTCCCAAGGCTAAACAGACCCAGTTCACTTAGTTATTCCTCATAGGGGAGATGCTCCAGGCCCTTCACCATCTTTGTGGCCCTAAAATCAGTTGCGAATTAAATCAATATGTAAGATGGAGAAATGCTGCCTGTCTGATAGTTGGATTGCAGCTATGTATAACTAATAAGTAGGTATGAGTAACAGAGGCAGTGATTAGGCTTCTGCAATAGCTAGGGTAGATGCAGGTGTACATCTGTAGATATCTAGATGGCTAGTGTGTCCAACTGTCCAATAGGAGTGCAGTATCTTTAGACATGCTTGAACTCTAGTACAAAGAAACCTACAAAACACTGGAATCTGATGATTTAAAGGTGAGGCTTTTGACTGAAGTAAGCTCTAATTGATAGAGTCATGTTTATAAACTTGAATAACTGTCTTATTTGTGATAAAACTTGTGCATTCAATTTGACAATCAGCCTGTAGTTTTTAAATGGAGGTAACAGAAGTCTTTTATATTCATTCTAGCTACCAGGTTGTTACTGTCAGCTGTTTTGCACTGTTTTGGTTTTGAAAGATTTGAATTTTCACATGGTTTCCAAAACTTACAACAGTTTGAAGTACTCTGCCAACTGAATGATGTATTCTATTTTCTGTACAATTGGACGTGATGATCTCTGAAGATTCATTCCAATTGTTCTATCCTATCTTATCATGTCATGCATGAGGAAGTTGAAAATGCTAAGGGAGTTACTGTGCAGACTTTGCCTATGGTACAGGTCTGTATTTTTTCAACTATATGGAAGTCAGTATATAATTGACATTCATTAATATAAAAATGAAAAATAAATTTAAAAAAAAAAACAAAAAACAAGACTACATTCAGATATTCCTGTTTTAGCAGGTTTTTGACTGGCACCAAGTATACTGTAGATGTCCTGAGCAATTTAAAGGATTAAATATATACATAAAACTCCATGTTTTCACCTTAATATGTATGAAAGTTACGGTAAGTTTTGTGGTATTTTTTTGAAAACTGTTACTTAGTTACAGCCAATGAGCTACCATGCTAAGTATCAGTGTGTTTGCCTTCTCTAGTGACTGATCCCTGATGAGCGTAATCTCTGGAACAATGATCCTGCTGAATTACCACCTTCTGATGTTCTTTTTCCTCAACATTTCTTAGCATTTTTCTCATACAGAATCTCTGACCTGATGATTATCACAAACTGAACACTTCTTTCTCGTATCCCACTTTTTTTTTTTTTTTTTTTTTTAACCTTGCATGGCTTTAGACCATTTACTTGACCACACACTTTATTTTCTCAGAGAAACTGCTGAAGTCTCACAGTTGTGCTGCAGAAACCTAAGCTGAAGTCATAGGTCAAGGGTTGCAGTAACATACTGTAATTTGTTGTATACACATTTGCATAGGAAATACCAGTTTTACTGTATTACAAATTGCAATAATTATCAACGACAGTAATCCTAATGAATTCTAATTACTACTGTGTAGTAGAGGTAGTATATTTTCAAGCCTAATAAAAGTTGTGGATTTGTAGTTTAGTATTTATCTTAAATCCATCTTCAATAATTTCTGAAAGCTTAATTTCTTAACATTGATATCATTTCTAGTTTTTGGACAGAAATAACTTGTTTCACAAAACAAAAGAGCAAAAAAAAAAAAAAAATTCAGTAGTCAGTAGAAATTTTTGAATCATGAGTATTTACATTAGTATCACAGAATCACAGAATCACAGAACTGTAGGGGTTGGAAGGGACCTCCAGAGATCATCGAGTCCAACCCCCCTGCCAAAGCAGGTTCCCTACAGCAGGTCGCACAGGTAGGCGTCCAGGTGGGTCTTGAATATCTCCAGAGAAGGAGACTCCACAACCCCCCTGGGCAGCCTGTTCCAGTGCTCCGTCACCCTCACCGTAAAGAAGTTCTTGTGCACATTTGTGTGCAACTTCCTATGCCCTGGCTTCATCCCATTTCCCCTTGTCCTGTCCCCACGCACTACTGAAAAGAGTCCAGCTTCACCACTATGACCACCACACCTCAGGTATTTATAAACCTGGATCAAATCCCCTCTCAGCCTTCTTTTCTCAAGGCTAAACAGACCCAGTTCACTTAGTCGTTCCTCATAGGGGAGATGCTCCAGGCCCTTCACCATCTTTGTGGCCCTCCGCTGGACTCTTTCCAAGAGATCCCTGTCTTTTTTATACTGGGAAGCCCAGAACTGGACACAGTACTCCAGATGAAGCCTTACCAGGGCAGAGTAGAGGGGGAGGATCACCTCCCTTGACCTGCTGGCAACTCTCTTTTTTATACACCCCAGTATGCCATTGGCCCTTTTGGCCACGAGGGCACACTGCTGGCTCATGGCCAACCTGTCATCCACCAGGACGCCCAGATCCCTCTCAGCAGAGCTCCTCTCCAGCAGGTCATCCCCCAGCCTGTACTGGTGCATGCAATTATTCCTCCCTAGGTGCAAGACTCTACACTTGCTTTTGTTAAACATCATCCTGTTCCTTACTGCCCAGCTCTCCAGCCTGTCCAGGTCTTGTTGAATGGCAGCACAGCCTTCAGCAAGAAAGACCATTTTTTGTTTACCAAAAAATACAGGAATTACAGGTGCTCTCATTCACAAAGCACCTAAGAATCATAAATTTAAACAATTTAAGTAGAGTGTATGTCACTCTTTAATGAACTGGCTCATATATCTTTTAATACTTAATAAAACGTGCATCAAAATCAAATATGACTTTCAGATATTATTTACATTTTGTTGAACACAGCTCATCTCTTGGCAATAGAAAAAATGTATTCTAATTAATTGGAATTTGTGTGAAATACTCACCTGATTAAATGTACATTATGGTTCATTAACATTCGGCAATAAACAGTTTTTGGAGAACACTCCAATATGACATTCTTTGTTATTCACATAAATTGCATGGGAAGTAATATGTTATATTTATTTGCCTCATGTTTTCCATTTTAAAACAGATGATAAGCAAAGAAGTGAAGATGGAAAAGAATGTTATATTTTACAAGCTTCAATAGCACAATATCTATTTTAGTTGTCCAGGTTCAATATTTCTAATTATCTTACTTTCACTTATAGAAAAAATAAATGTATTGTAGTTGAAAATAAATACTTTCACTCATGAGAGTGAGAATCCTAATAGCTAGAAAACCTAAATAAAGTAAAAATATTAAATAAGAACTCAGAAGTATAAAATTAAGAGTCACGGGAGCTAACATAACTCAAGACAGATATGAGTTAGGCATCTTCACAAAGTCTGCTTCTGAGCTGAAAGCATATCTAATAGTGGTTTGATCAAATGACAGTGAAGTTTGTGGTGATTTTTTTTTTTTTTTTTAACATCATACCTTCTTTAGGATATTTCTGTTGATAAGAACAAATATGCAAGCGTATTAATGTAAAATGTTCAAAAGCAGACAAAGCAATTTACAGATAAGTCTAAGTCATTTCACTTTTCTCTTAGTCTTTCCCAAACAATTCATTTTTCATTGTTATTGTTTGTTCAGAAAATTTAATGGATGCTTAAGAGCTCTGGAGTTGTTACCACCATTCGCACACTCATGTCTAAGCGGTGTACCACTGAGGTGCCACTGAGTCCACATGTCTCCTGACATTGTGAAAAGAAGTTATATTGATTCAAAAAATCCTTTAGAAATGATCTTTCAGTGTCAGAATTGATGAAATGTGGCAATTTTAATGGATGTGACTGATGCTTACTAGGAAACAGAAGCTAGCAGTGGTTAGCTAGGTAAATGCTTTGTATATATATTAAAAACGGATATTTGTTATACTAGATCTATACCATATCATCCTTCTTGTACTTGGAGAGAGAGTTTATACATCCTTAGGATTTTTTTTTTTCTTTTTAATTTGCCTACATATTTTCCTTTATAATATCTTAAAGAAATTATTATGCAGTAATTTAAAGACACTGTCCTCTTTTATCTTATGTCCTGTACTGTATATGAAGTTTGAAATATTCTGTATTCCACATTTTAATTTCTTTCTTTATTGAATATGTTACATGTTAGACTTATCTGTAAATTGCTTTGTCTGTTTTTGAACATTTTACATTAATAGGCTTGCATTTTTGTTCTTATCAACAGAAATATCCTAAAGAGGGCATGAAAAAAAAATTGCTGGATTTTATCATGTAGCTATGCTACGTGAACAAATTCTTCATAGTACTTTATACAAGGGATATTTTGAAAGTAGTGCCTCCTATTTTATGATGTTCACCCACAATATCAGAGGTGAATGTTGGTGCTATGACAGTAGAGACTGAGACTTCCCAATAGTACTCCATTACATTTTGTTGTCATATGACAGATGGCAGCAGAGGGGCATTCTGACAAAATGTCTGACATACATAGAAGTGCGTATGAAACAAAGGTGTATCATTGAATTCCTCCGTGTGGAAAAAAAATGCATCCATTGACATTCACTGATGTTTTCTTCATATTTATGGAGACCAAACAATGGATAGTGAGGTGGTGGGTGGTGCATTTTAGCAATGGTGACAGCCAACAGTTGATCACCTCTGCTAGTGCTGATTTTCATAAGCATGGCATGCAGGCTTCTGTTAATTTCTGGGGAAAATGCATTGCCAGTGGTGGTGACTGATGAAAAATAGTGTTTTGTAGCTGAGAATTTTCTCTGTCCAATATTGTTAATGTGCTCTTCATATCTGTAGTTTTCATGCAAATTAATAGGAGACATTAGTTTCAGAGTGACCAGTGTAATACTGAAAGCATAGAATAAACTTGTAGAAGCTGGAAAATATGGAAACTTTCATTTTATTAAATCCACTTTTAATTGTTTCTAGTTGAGAAAAGAAATTGTAAGTAATTGAGTAGGACTAGTTCTAGTTCTCCCTTAGATACCAGAAATAAAGTGTCTCAGATGTCAGGCAATTTTTTTCTAGTACTTTATTCCATCTAGTATATATGTTCTGTATTTTTTTTATATCCTTTTGCCTGTTTTGTATCTCCATCTGTTTGGCAGTAAAGAAAGAAGTATCTTGATATTAATTGTTACTTGTGATTGGAGGAATTCTGAACCATGACCACTTTTTTCAAATAATTTAAGAGAAGTATTAATTTGACCTCTCTGAACCAATAAAGATTCATATCACTTTTTCCAGTGTGTTCCTCTTTCTTATTTCAACTTACATCAACAACTGAAATGCTGAAATCTGAGTTGCATGAATTAACACAGCAAGATTTGTGTCAAAATGTTATTGTTAAAAAAACATTGTTAAATGTCTTTAGCAATGATGGGAGGAGAAGTAGATGCTGTAAGGAGTAAGAACTATTGATTTGTCTGTCCAAGTATGTTCCTGTTAGCCAGGGAGAACCCTGCCCGATCTGTCCTGCTTTTGTGTTACACTCTTTGTGACAGGCTTTGTCTATGGCAAGACTGTCCAGCAGGTATCCCCAGGCAGCAGTGATCTCAATATTAGCGTACTTTATTACTGTTTTTTTTCTTCATCTTAACCTTCCTCTACTTCCCTTTCTGTGCCTCAACTCCTCCAGACAACTCTTAATTACATTTTTTTTTTCCCTGTTGGTCCCAGTTTTGCTTTGTCTTTAACCAAATTGGATATTTCTGCGACCATTCTGTGTGTAACCTTGCAGGTTATTATTGATGTGGCTGTCTGCTGGCCTATATACTGCCATCCCAAAGGTCCCCAGTACTCCTTCCAATTACCTGTGAAGCTCAGCCACTTCAGATAACTCTGCCTTAACCACCTGTACACACTTGCCATGCTTCATGGTGCTGTCTCTAATTTCTGTCATCACACTGTTACTTGTCACATCCAACAATTTCTCATGTCATGTCATGTCCTGCTCAGTTAACCTAATGTCAGGAAAGGGTCTAGCCAGCAGACTTGTCATTGTCTTGCAGTCCTAAGATTGTGAGTTTTACATAACGTCAGAGCTATTTATAGCCAACCTTCATTCTACCGGCATTTGTTTTAAGTACAGACATTTTATTATATTTTTAACACAGATAACTGGGAGGACTGAAATGTCAGTGATAAAAGAACTGTATTAGAAAAAGAGATTAAGTAATCGTCACTGTTGTGCACCTCTTCCTGCTCTATCTGTAGTCAGCAAACTTTTATAGTAACACCACTTGTAATAGTTCATATTAAGAGACATAGATAACTACTATATCACTCTATTTTTTATTCCTTTTATCAAGTACAGTAAATAAATCTACTTTTTTTGCTTTATCTGGTGCATCGGTATAATGATCTGTCATGTTTTGCTTGTTGCTTGCTTCTTTATGAAGTTTGACATCATCTCCTCACTAAAACTTACCCATACTTCAGAACAATACTTTAGTAAGTAAGTAGTTTTGTAATTTTTGCTATTGGTATTCCACATCATAACATCACGTGGAGCACAGAGAAGAAGAACTACACGTTCCAGGGGACCTCGCGGTCAAAGAGGAAAATACGTCACGGAAGCGACGTTTGCTCTCTCTCTCACTGCCTGGCAGCGGGTGTGGGTGTGCTTCCAAGCTGTGTGCCTTCAATTTCAAAGTAGGCTTCTCGGTCTTCGGAAACCTCTCTCTCTCTTATTTCACTTGATTTATTAGCCTTAATTTCAATTAGATTGTATTATAGTGTTCCGATATCATAGTAAAATAAGTTTTCCTCCTTAGATCGTTGCCGCTGCTCTGTTTGTTTCCCTGCGCCCAGCTCCCATCTCCCTACCCCTTTCCCTTTTTCCCTTCCCATTCTCAGGGGCCGGGGGCCCACAGGCCTACTACCGCCCCCTGTCACGGACACAGATTGATCTAGATAACTCCGTGACACTCTCTTGTTACAAAACAAACAAACAAACAAACAAAAAAAAAAAAATGGTGTCATGGTTTTATGATTTTTGATTATTGGTATTCCACATCATAACATCGTGTAGGGCACTGGGAGTTAAAGTGTTAATGCTCCAGTTCTGGGCACCTATCTGGAAGAGAAGAAGAACTACATACCCCAGGGAGCTTTGCAGTCAGAGAGGAGATATAACTCCTGGCAAGGTCACCTGGTATCCCTTTCTTTCCTTCAGCTCTCCTCCCTGTTGCTCATCCCGACTGCACGCATCACTTCAGTATTACTGTAAGGCCTACAGTTTTCAGATATTCTCTCATTATATTTGATTTACTAGCTTCAATTCTAATTATATTGTGTTGTAGTGTGTTATCTTGCATTCTGATACCATATTTAGTAACTTAGTTTGTTTCTCCTCAGATCGTTGCTGCTGTTTTTAATTATTTTGGGGTCTCCTGTTTCCCTTTTCCAGAGGCGTGGGTTTTATGAAGTCCCTCCACCCCACTAGTTATGGAACTGGGCTGAACCAGCCCGTAAACCATTGACAAAAGGACAGACAAACTTCTGTTTTCAGGTTTTGTTAGATATTTATTTTCAAAATGATCTTATAAAGTTTAATAATGTAAGAAAAGAAAGTAAGTTACAAAGCTAGGTCTAACAATTTTGTATTTTGTATAAAATGTTTGTATTTATATTTTGTGTGAAGATTTCCCATAAGTAGGAGAGTCAGAGATCATAGTTAAATAAAAGCAAGTACGTTTTTGAACTGAATTCTATGAACAAAACAGATTTCATTGTTAGTGTTATTAAAAAGGACACTCTGATTTTAAGTTAATTAAAAAGTGCACTCAATGTTAATTCCAGTTTCCGAGGTATTGATTGTTCCTTCCTTGCTCTCCGTGTTACATATACAGAAAATTAGCATCAAGTTTTTGGAATTTTACTCCAAGAACGTGCACTTAATATCTCTGTTTTAGCTGCTTACTATGCTGTTCATTTATTTCTGAAACAAAACGTGGCTAAACTAAAAAAGTTGCCAATTCAATTATCATAATTCGTACACTAATCTCCAAAAAATGTATTTTAAAAAATATGTGGAAGTAACACATTGATTAATCTGATACACACATTGCCTCAGACTTGATCGTCCTGTAAATGTGTTTTAATTGCAGAGAAAGCTTTTGGGCTTGCTGACCATGTATGGAGCATAGTCTGTGGCCTCTACTTCCTGTGCAGTCAAGAACTTTGATCGGGTCCTTCAGATCCCTGGATTTTGGATGTTAAGACTGATCTTTCAGTATATTGCTGTGGACAGAAGAATTAGAATCATAGAATCACTCAGGTTGGAAAAGACCTTAAAGATCTTCAAGTCCAATCTCAATTAGTTTAATAAGACCATAAGACTAAGTAGGCATAGTGTTGCACGAGGGGGAATTTCCTCCACACTTAACATTACTTGCATTTACTTTTTTCTTTTTTTTTTTTTTTTTAATTTTTTAATATATATATATGTATGTGGTTTTGAAAGATAAATTTTACATTACAGTCAATAGTATTACTGGGCACCATTCAGTTGCATCAGCATTGAGAGAGAGCTAACAGACGTGACACAGGATCTGTGCCTTAGTCAAGTGACAACTGCTTCTGTAGCACTCTATTTAAAAAAAAAAAAAAAAAAGCTGAAGTATTTAATTAGATATTACCTATTTGTATTATTTTAGATTATTCTATATTATTTTTGATGTAGTGCATTCAACTTCTGGAAATGGGGATGAGTTCAGAAAAAAGTGAGAAAAATGAAAAAGTGAAAAATGAAGAAGCTGGATTTGGTTTTGTTCCTTTTTTTCATTCTAAAGGGTTTTATTGATCTTCATGAATTTTTAGAACTGCTATCCTGGCAAAGCAGTAGAAGAAAATGGAAGAACAAAAGATGTCAAAAGTCTTTAGGGAAGAGAAGGAACCTTTTCATAAAATGTATTTTATTAGAGTTGGTTATGAGTTTACTGATGAAGATTTACGGAATGCTATTTTCAATTGAATTTTGAAAGTATGGGTAAACCTACAGAATTTTTTTACCAGATCCATAATCATTTAAAATGTAGTGACTGTAAAATGTAAAAAATCTGCAGTTATTATATTTGAGTTCTTATTTGAACAGCCTGAAGAATTATCCTGCCTGTATAAAAATTTAATTAAGAAAATGACATATAGTAACACTAATATTTTTTGTCACACATATCTCATCATGACCACCAAAGGTGATTTATCCAGAGTTATCCATAGAAGAACTCAGAATTTGCAAAAATCTTTTTTCATGAAGTCATCTGTGTAAGTCATATTTATTAGGTCTCTGTTTAGGGAAGTAAATGTAGGTTGAAAATTCTTATTCTTTGATTGCTAGCTTATTATACAAAAGCAATTAAAGCTGTGTACTCAAAAAAATGTCAATCTGATTTCATGAAATAAGTTAGGGCAATTATGTTAAAAGTGAAATCTATTGTAGTTTCAAAATTTATCGTGTGACATAATTGTTTCAGGTGTATTTTTGCTTTTGAATAACTCATTTTGAAATGATAAAGATTACCATTAAGAAGCATTGTTATAATAAACACTTTCAGAAAGATTTACTTGCTGCATTAACAGATGTAAAAGAAAACAGAGTAAGTGCTGTCTCAAATCAGTATGGGATTAGATCTAGAAACGAATTTGGACACTGTATTTACTGCAGTACCTAATTTTTAAGCCTATTTTTCAGATATGTTTGTTGTAGACTGAAATCCCAGTCATTTCTGTTAGACTTCTAGCTTGCTAAACAAGGTTATTTATTTGAGATTGACAAAGATTAGAATGTTGAGTGAGAAGCCAATTAGATAGGCAATAGCGAGAAATATCTATTAGTGCAATTACACTTCAGACGGTACTGATCTCTAGGGAGGCTGCTTTCTCCATTCATAATTAACGTTCCTCATTCTTAATATGTAGAGCATAACAAGAAGAGTTTTGCTTCCATTTCACACAGTAGTTTATTAGAACATAACAGATGCAGATTCCTTTCTCTCTTTGCAAGCTTAAACTGACTTTTTTTTCTTTTTTTCCCCCCCCATATGTCTCCAGGCTATAGATTACTGTGGAATGAAGCTGCAATTGGAAGAGGAGGATTTAAAATATTTGTTTTTCTTCGTAGAAAGAGAAGAGCATTCATAAGCTACTGGATCAATATCTACTTTCTCCATCTATGCAGTACATCAGTCCTTTAGAGTTTCTTAATTCATTTGGTATAAACTAAAGAGTTATGAAGATGTAGTTCTCTATGTTCACCCAGAAACATCTTTAAAAATTACTTGTGTTTATTCCTCCGCAATACAAGTTTCCATGCAGTTTCAGAAGAAAAATGATTGCTTACTTTTGATGGGAATTCATCTGATACATTCCTGTGAGGTGATTTGTTCTTGTTTATTTATGTGTGCCATAGCTTCTCCTACTACAATCACTTAATTACAGGCAGAACTTTTGCAGAGCCCTTTCAAGAAAGAATTTTGCTATAAGAACTGTTTTCTTGTGTCAGTTGAACAGATACAAATACATAAAGTTAAGAAATTTAAAGAAACTTAACTTCCATAAGAAGACTGGAGACTTTAACTTTGAATGGAGAACACTATGAGATATAATTTTGGCCTGCACTGATACAGCACAGAGCAAGGAAAACATTTAGAACTATCTTCTAAGCTCACAACTGTGCTTGGCTCCCACTTGGATGTAGTATGTTCAGTATTTCATGACCGTTACTGCTTGTTTTCAACCTCTCAGGAATTACTTGCAAATTGTTCTTGCAACTATTGCAACTTTTCTCTTGGAGGTTTTATATTATGTCTCCAGACCATATTTATGTAATAAAAATAATTACAACTGTCTTCTAAAACTCTGTAATTTTTTTTAAGTGATATTTTAATTCTTATGAATTTATTTGTTCCTCGGTTACTGAAAAGTTACGGGTCTTTCTTGTTTATTTGTATGTTTGTTTAATTTGGGTGCTACTAATATCTGTTTCTAAGATGACTTTTATGTTAATTCCAACTTGCAAAACAACATAATATTGATTACTTGTGTTACATGGAAGCTACTAACTTCTGAAATTATTAACCTCTGACATGAATGAGAAGTAAATGTAAATGTTTTATTTCTAAGGACACTAAGTTCACATGTTGAGCTTAATAGCTCATTACGTAAGGAGCATTGGTCTATTTTTTCTTGCTAAGAACTACGCATAAGTAGATATAATTTGAAACATGACAAAATTAAACCCTATCATAAATCATTGCTCTATTGCAACAGTACTAGAGAATTTCCCAACTCCCTATCCCTACAATAATTATCATCCAGTAAAACAGTGCAATATTCATAAATAACAAGCCTTCCAAGATACAAAGGACTCAAAAGGAAAAAGGAGCTTGGATAATGGAGCTGGCTGACTAACTTGATCATATAATTACAGTACATGGATTAGTACTTAGTTTATCCTAAGATTAATAAAATTTGACAACTGTTATGTTTTTGGTGGCATTACTGGTTCTGCAAATGCCATATGTTCATTGAATTTTATACTGCGTTGTGCTTAATAGTGTACTTGTAAGTATAAACAGCATTTGTTTATTATAATTAATCCTTAATAAATGAGTTTCTACATCAGATTATAATTAGATCACCTTAATTAAGTTAATATCTTCTCTGCATTACAATGGCAGAGATAAGACTCTTGTTCTCACACATTCACATTTTGTGATACTGAATGCAATTTAATTATGCTTCTCTAAATCCTCTTTGAGAATTATCTGCACTGTGCACTATTGGATGTCTTGCTGACATATAGATTTAACTTTTCCAAGCTGATAAACAGGTCCATGGATCTCAGCTGAAAATAACTTTACAGAGGCCTTTTCAAAACAATAAAAGTTGGATGAATAAGTGAATTACCCAACCTGAAACAATCTCTACCTCTGAAATGTATTACATGCAAGACGCTATAGACAACTTTTGAGTCTAAATTTGGACTTGGTAAATCTGACTTTGCTAACATCCAAAATTTGTGTTTGTCATGTAATGGCAATGCAAATCATAGAATCATAGAATGTCTTGGATTGGAGGGGACCTTAAAAGTAATCTAGTTCCAAACAGCTCCCCTAGTCAGGGTTGCCACCAACTAGACTAGGCTGTCCAGGACCCCATCCAACCTGGCCTTGAACACCTCCAGGGATGGGGCATGGTTGCTCTGAGTTCTTCTTCCAGTCACAGAATCACAGAATCATCAAGGTTGGAAAAGACCTAGAAGATCATCCAGTCCAACCATTACCAATACTTCCCAGCTAAATCATACCCCTCAACGCAACATCCAAACGTTTCTTGAACACTCCCACGGTCGGTGACTCCACCACCTCCCTGGGCAGTGCATTCCAATGCCTGACTACCCTTTCCGAGTAGTAATACTTCCTAATGTCCAGCCTGAACCTCCCCTGGCGCAGCTTGAAACCATTCCCTCTAGTTCTATCACTGATTACACGAGAGAAGAGGCCAACCCCCAGCTCACCACAACCTCCTTTCAGGAAGTTATAGAGAGCAATAAGGTCTCCCCTGAGCCTCCTCTTCTCCAGGCTGAACAATCCCAGCTCCCTCAACCGCTCCTCATAAGGCCTGTGCTCCAGACCCCTCACCAGCTTCGTAGCCGTCCTCTGAACACGTTCCAGGGCCTCAATGTCTTTCTTGCAGTGAGGGGCCCAAAACTGAACACAGTACTCAAGGTGCAGCAGCACCAATGCCGAGTACAGGGGGACAATTACCTCCCTGTTCCTGCTAGTAACACTGTTTTTGATGCAAGCCAGGATGCCGTTGGCCTTCTTGGCCACCCGGGCACACTGTCGGCTCATGTTCAGCCTAGCGTCAATCAGTACTCCCAGGTCTGTTTCCTCAACACAGTCCTCCAGCCACTCCGCCCCAAGCCTATAGCGCTGCCTGGGGTTGTTGTGGCCAAAGTGCAGGACCCAGCATTTGGTCCTGTTGAACCTCATCCCATTGGTGTCAGCCCAGCTCACCAGTCTATCCAGATCCCTCTGCAGGGCCTCGCTACCCTCAGGCAGATCGACACTCCCTGACAATTTGGTGTCATCCGCGAACTTACTGAGGGTGCACTCAATGCCCTCATCCAAGTCATCAATAAAGATGTTGAAGAGGACAGGCCCCAGCACCGACCCCTGGGGAACACCACTCATGACTGGTCTCCAACTGTCTGTACTCCTATCTGGGACTGCCTCGACCAAGTGCAAAACCTTGCACTTGGCCTTGGTGAACCTCATTATGTTCAACAACGTGCCCTCTTTCCAAAACTTGTCCAAGTCCTTTGTATGCTCAGGTGCTGAAGCAAGTCCAGAGAAATGCAACAAGGCTTGTGAAGGGCTTGGAGAATATGCCTTATGAGGAGCAACTGAAGGAATTAGGGCTGCTTATTCTGGGGAAAAGGAGGCTGAGGAGAACTTATTGCTCTCTTCAAATACCTGAAAGGGGACTGCAGCAAGAGCTGAGTTGGTCTCTTCACACTGGTGACAGAACGAGGGGAAATGGCCTCAAGTTGCACCAGGGTAAGTTTAGGTTGGATATCAGGAAAAGCTTCTTTATGGAAAGGGTTGTTAAGCACTGGAATAGGCTCCCCAGAGAGGTGGTTGAGTCAGCATCCCTGCATGTGTTTATAAACCATCTGGATGTAGTGTTCAGGGACATGATTTAGCAGTGGGTTGATAGGGAAGTATGGTTAGGTTGTGGTTGGACTTGATGATCTTTAAGGTCTTTCCCAACCTGAGCCATTCTATGATTCTAGGCTTCAAACCTATTACATAGAGGCACCTGGGGAACCAAGGTAGATCGGGATGGGGGTTGCCCATGTTTCCAAGCTGGGACCTGCTGCCATTCCTACTCTCCTCTCAAGCTGGCTCTCTTGGTTTGACTATAGCAAGGGAGAGAGGGTCCACCACAGACCGGGGGATCCTTCCCATCCTCCCCGGGCAGCAGCAGGCTCTGGCACTCCCTGCAGCCAGAGACCTGAACTGCCACATTTCTGGGCAGGCCCTCCATCTGAGCTGCCACAGCCTTCTTGAGGCAAGCCCATCGTCTGGTAGAGACCATGTTTGAAGCTGTGGCCTCAGGGTCTGTCAGTAGAGCTGGTCTTGTGAGCAAAGACAACACCACTGCCACAAGACCCACCTCCCACACCTACAGCGGCAGTAATGTATGGGCAGTGTGGGCTGCGCTCACACTCAGACTTCCCTCCTTGTTATCAATGGACAGTAACACCTTTTTCTCTCACCTAGCACATTATGTGGGCAGAAGCCAGCTTCCTCCCGAGGGCTGCTTTTTTTTTTTCCCCAGAAAGGGGTCAAGGTCAGCTCAAGAGATAAGAGTGGGCAGTGCCAGCTTCACCCCTGCTGGCTCAGCCGGCTGCCCACAAGCTGCCAGCCCCTTGCACCAGCACAGTGCTTTTGCTGGCTTCAAAAGAGCCCTAAAAAGAGCTTTTTGGTCGGCCTTTTTGCTTTAGGTCCCTTACCCAATGCAGTCCTACCTGCCCTGAAGCTGGCCTCTGCAGCAAGGTGTGGGGGGCAAAGTGGCGAGGTCAGACTCTTTTCAGCAGTGTGTGGAGACAGGACAAGGGGAAACAGCCAGAAACTAGAGCAAAGGAAGTTCTGCATGAATGTGCAGAAGAACTTCTTTACAGTGAGGGCGATGGAGCACTGGAACAGGCTGCCCAGGGAGGTTGTGGAGTCTCCTTCTCTGGAGATATTCAAGACCCACCTAGACGCCTACCTGTGTGACCTGGTGTAGGGAACCTGCTTTGGCAGGGGTGTTGGACTCAATGATCTCTGGAGGTCCCTTCCAACACCTACAAGTCTGTGATTCTATGTCCCTTCTTCCTGTTGTGTCAACTGCACCACTCAGCTTGGTGTCATTAATGAATTGGCTAAAGGTACAATCAGTCCCACTGTCCATGCTGCTGACGAAGTTGTTGAAGAGCACCAGTCCCAAAACAGATGCCTGGAGTATACCACTTGTTACCAGACTCCACACAGACATAGAGCTGTTAACAACAACCCACTGGTTACAGCCACGCAACCAACTCTTTATCCACAAAACAGTCCAGCCTTCAAATCCATGTCTCCAATTTAGAGATAAGGGTATATAAGTAATGTAGTGTGGGACCATGTCAAAGGCCTTGCACAAGTCCAGGCAGACAGCATCAGATTTCCTTCATTTGTCCGCAAGTGCCATCACTCCATTGTAGAAGGCAAACCAGGTGGGTTAGGCACAGTTTGTTCTTGGTTAAGCTGTACTGTCTCAGTTCCCGTGCTCATCCCCCTTAAACATTAATATCTCTTCCAGGCCAATCTGTTCCACGATCTTCCCAGGCATAAACATGGGGCTCATAGGCCTGTAGTTCCCTGGGTCTTCCTTTTTTCCTTTTCTTAAAAATGGGAGTAATGTTTCCCTTTTTCTAGTCACCAGAGACTTCACCTAACAGCCACAGTTTTTCCAATATGATGGACAGTGGCTTGGCAACTACATCAGCCAGTTCCTTCAGAACCCTGAGATGCATATTGCTGGCCCCATAGTTTTGTATACATTCATTCTTACAAAGTCCCAGACTTGCTCCACTCTTACACTGTGAGGGATTTTTCTCCTCTGACCCCAGCTTGGAAGCTCAGAGGTACAAGAGGGATGGGAAGCCTGACTGGTAATGAAGATTGATGCAAATAACTCATTAAGTACCTTAGCCTTCTCCATGTCTGAGTAGGCCAGCTCTTCCTTTTCATTTGTCAGAGGGGGTATAATTTCCTTCGCCTGTCTCTTCTGCCCAGTATATCTAAAGACACCCTTGTTTTTCACATCCCTTGCGAAGTTTAATTCCACCTGTGCCTCGGCTTTCCTGATCCCATCTCTGCATATCTGGACAGCATCTCTGTATTCTTCTTAGGCTATCCACCACTACTTTCACTACTTATACTTTCCCTTTTTTTCCCTCACCATGACCAGTTGGTCCTTGCTTAGCCATGCTGGTTTCCTGCTTTGTCTGCCTGATTTCTTATTCTGGGGAATGGAGAGCTCCAGTGCTCTCAGAAAGGCATTCTTGAAGTGCTGCCAGTTCTGTTCTGTTCCTTTGTCCTTAAGGACAGTTTCCAAGGGGATCTCATCCAACAATTCCTTAAATAACCTGAAGTTTGCTCTCTTGAAGTTCAGGGTCCTGACTCTACTCTTGTCAGGCCCACATTGCTCAAGATCATGAACTTGAACAGGGCGTAGTCACTTCAGCCTAGGCTGCCTCCAGTCTTTACCTCTTTCATGATCTCCTCAATGTTGGTGAGTACCAGGTCCAGCAACACTACACCTCTGATCAGTCTGTCCAATATGTAAACCAGAAAGTTATTAATGGACTCCAGGAGTCTCCTGGGTTGCTTGTATCTGACCATGCTGTTTTCCCATCAGAAATCCAGGTGGGTGAAACCCCCTCAGGACGAGAGGCAGTAAGCACAATGCCTCTTGCAGCTGAAGCAAGAAGGCTTTGTCGACAGACATCCCTTGATCAGGCAGCCTGTAGTAGGTCCTCACCACCAGATGTTTTTTATTGGTCCAGTCCCTAATTTTAACAACAGTCTCTCAACCTGTGCATGACTGTTTCTCAGGGGCAGCTCTTTACAGTCTAGCCACTTGTTAACACAGAGGGCAGCTCCCTCATTCCTCCTACTTTGCCTTTTCCTTCTAAAAAGCTCATAGCCCTCTATCATGGTGTTTAAGTTATGTAAATCATCCACCATCTTTCTGTGATAGCACTAAGATCATAGTTTTCAAATTGCATCACAGTTTCCAATTCCTCCTGCTTATTTCCTAGGCTGTGTGCATTGGAAGAGGCACTTCAGCTGTGCTTTTAGCCCTGTTACCTTCTTGGGGAAATATCTAAAGCTTATAAAGCCCATCCCTCTTTGATTTTAAAAATCACTGGTATCACTGTGTTTGGATTATGTACATGCATCTAGAGAGTCTCATTCTGATCTGTCTGCATAACCAGAGTCTTGAACCTAGATGCCACATTCTGAATACACTGCCTCTACCTATGACTTCTGAATGGATGTGTAGAAGTCTTAAATGACGACAAGCAAACTTTATCGCCATGTAAGTCCCTCATAAATAATTGTCACAAACTTTATCAGTAAAACATTAGTTAAGTAATCCACAGTAAGAGTGCAGTAGTTGAAATGCTGAGAGAAACTGAAAAAAAATCCCACTTTTTTTTTACTTCAACAGGGACAAAATCCATGTCTTCCAGCTTTCAGAAGATACAGGAGTTTTTATACATTCCCTGACACAGTATTGTTTTTTCAATATTGTATGGCAGCACTGTTTCAAAAGGAAGAACCAAGAAAATTAAATCATCTGCTCCAACCCAGCATCTCTTTGTGTAAAGCATTGTCGTGGGAAATCTAGAATGCTTATTTTGCCCTGTTAGTGTAAGGTGTGCATTGAAGTCTTTCACTACCTGGGAAAGTCCTCTGGCCATAAGGAAATGATATAAAATACAAACAAGACATCAGTCTGTCTTCCTGTGATTATTCCTTAAAATAACAAATAATAGATGAATAAATAAATCACTAGTCTTGCCAATGCCTTGGAAATAACAATGCAAGCATACCTTTTATAAGGTCTGTAGGATGCATCTACCAACAGATTCTCAGGTGTTCACATCAAAGTACTCCTAGGGAAATTCAGAGCTACTGAGGCACTTAGTTATTTTAGATGATTTACTCAATAGTATTTGTGAATTATAAGAGTTGTACCTACAAGATCAGCTACATACTTTTTATCCATTTACTAGTCTGTAGTTAAGTTGAGTGTGATATGCTTGCTTACATATGCCACATAAAGCATACTTGGAAATTGACATAATTAAATGAAAACTGTTAACCCAAAAGAGAAAAGGAACCAATAAGTAGTAAGGTGGAGAACATACTGTGACATATTCTACTAACCATTTCAAGCATTTAAAATAGCTTATTTTCAAGAATTTTCTGTGATTATACCTTGATATGAGTTTCTACTGCCTGGACATTAAAAAATATCTTTTATGTTTAATGTTTTTTATGTTTTATGTTTTATGTTTTTTATCTTCTATCGACAAATGATACAAGTTTTGATTAGAAATAATTTGTTATGATAAATGCAAACTTTGAAAATAAATTAAAAAAAAAAATTAAAATTAAATTAAAAAAAAGGAAGGTCATGATGACATCTAATCATTGCCCACCCCTGTATAAGGCCATGTCGACTGGCCAATAAATCAAGCAGATTAAGCAGATTTACTGGCAATATGAATATGTAACATATACAAGTTCTTTATGCCTTTTTCCATGGTATCATTTACAGAAGCTTACTGGTAAAGTAGTTTACGAAACAGTTTCTTTATTTAAACTCCAAATCTGACAGAACCACAAAGACAAATCCAACAGAACCAGCAAAAGGGTCAGAGAAATATATGGAAAATGTAGATTTCTCATATGCAGCTAAGATCTCCTCTTTAATTGCAGTGTAGCACTCTTCAGACCCTCTGTACGCTTGACTCCAAAACCCCAGGGGTTGGTCTCGGGTCTCTCCTGAGGCTCTTTGCTATAGACTCCAAGTAGGACCTTTCTCTCCAGCAGCAGTGTAGAGGATGTTCTTTACATCCTGTCCTGTTTGTACTGGCCCCAGGGCCATGGCACAGGCTATCTCCTGTATAATCTGCTCAAAAGCCTGCTGCTGCTCAGGGCCCCACATAAAATCATTCTTCTCCCACGTCACCTGATAAAGGGGGCTAAAAATGATAGGAGGAACAAAAGCTAAAACTAATGGTTTCCAGTGACTTTATTCTTGAGTGTGCATACATAATTTTTTTTTAGAAATAGTATGTTTTTACAAACAATCGTTAACATTCTTACTGTACAGTTGCATGACTGCATGATTAGGAGCATTATAGAATTGGATCTCTTTCTAATCCACATATTTTCCCAGGCTTCATTCAGTTACACTGATTTCTAAGCATTTGTCAAGTACTCTGCTTTTGTTTAAAAAACATTAAAAAAAAAAAAATTAAAAACATTTCAATGCTTAATGAATTTTCACATCCTTCTTGACTGTTTTTAAAAGGAAATTTTCATTTCTGTATACGTGTTTTTCATCTAACAAGTGTTGATTTTGATCATTGAGAGCAGATGCATTATTGAAAAATAGTTAAAAAAAAAAAAAGTTATCTTGATAAAATAGCCGCATGTGTTTTGCTTCATTAGTATTAATAGAATTAATAATTTTCTATTAATAGTAGGCCAAAGTGTATTGCAATGAAAATTTGGCAGCTTTCTTAAATTTTGCAGGGCCATATCCAGTTATGCTGGCTAAGATACTAACTGAATCCTTTTGTTTTGTTTTGTTTTGTTTTGTTTTGTTTTAATGTATCATTTTTGTAATCATGTTGCTCTTATACATTTATTTTAAATACCGTTAATGACTAAGTAAGGAATATCTTTGACCCTGTGAGTTTCTTCTAGATGAAGTTTTCTATTCTATCCAGCTTTCCAGAATCATAGAATCATAGAATAATAAAATGGCTTGGGTTGGCAGGGACCTCAAGGACCATAAAGTTTCAACACCGCTGGCACAGACAGGGTTGCCAGCCACTCAATCAAGTACTAGATCATATTGACCAGGGCCCCATCTAGTCTCTAAAGGGCTACTCTCAAGATCTTCTCCTAGTTTGAATACATATCTGGGATTACCTTGACCCAAGTGCAAAACATTGCACTTTGCTGTGTTGAACCTCATTAGGTTCACAAGGGTCCACCTTTCAAGTTTATCAAGGTCCCTCTGGATGGTATCCCTTCCTGCAGGGGGTGACCCCGCCACTGCTCCTTGCTCCATCCCCATCATGTTGTGCGAGTTGTCCTGGTTGTGATCCTTCCCAGTCTCTTGTGCACTCCTATGAGAAGCTGAAAAGTCTTTGACTTAGTGTAAGCACTGATGAATAACAACTAAAATGTTGTGCTATCAACATTATTCTCGTCCTAGTATCATGCTCTTTTGGGTGATGCCCAGTGACAAGGGGCAATGAACACAAACTGGAACACAGGACGTTCTGTCTGGACGTGAGAAAGAACTGCTTTACTTTGACAGTGACAGAGCACTGGAACAGGCTGCTCAGAGAGGTAGTGGAATTTCCTTCTATGGAGATATTCAAAACCCACCTGGATGCTTCTCTGTATAACCTACTGTAAAAGAACCTGCTTTAGCTGGGGGTTGGACTAGATGCTCTCCAGAGGTCCCTCCCAACCCCTACAATTCAGTAATTCTGTGATTCTGTAAATACAAAACATGGCACCATACTAGCTGCTAGGAAGGCAGTTAATTCTATTCCAGCAAAAGCCAGGACAGGTAAGGACAGTTCTACGACTGGGGCATTTTTTCAAGAACTTTTGTAGTTTAAGCATCTGGTAGCTGCCAGAGCATTCACAATTTGGAAAAACATTATAAATCAAAAAGATCAAGTGTGGTATAACACTGTACTCACAATGCTGCAGTAAATAAGGCGCTCTACTTGGTTTATAATTAAATTGAGTGGCAAAAATGGGCCACAGAAATATAGTTGAATTTTAGTAGCTCAATGGTACTTGAAAAATTCAACACACAATCTCAGAACATTTTTCCAAATAATTTCAATAAAGTAACTTACTGTGTACACGAGTGAAGAAGTTATAAAACAAAAATTAAGGATGAAAAGTTTTTGAGCCTTGTTTGTTCTCTCTTTTGATATATCCTGCAAGTTGCTCATCTCATTTGTCAGAAAGCAACATACAATATATCTAGAATGATTTTAAATTATTTATTATAATTAGCAGAATGGGAAAGGAGACAGAAATTGTCCTCTTGTATGCATAAGAAGAGATTTACATGTCTAATTTCCATTAGTAGTGATCAAGAAAGGAATCAAAATAATTATTTTAATTTAATCATTTCCTCCAAATTTCAGAACTGCTCTCATTTAAAATCAGTAATAATGTTTCCAGGTTAACGTTGTACTCATCTAAATATACTGGGGCCCTAGGGGTAAGGGACATTTACATGGCAGTTCTTAAATGATTTCACTTGCTAATTCTGCCAGTAAAATCAAATGATCTCCCAAAAGGGGAGAACTAATTAAAAATTAGACATTTTCCTGACTTTTTCACTTTGAATAAAGCCTCAGAACTAGAATGTCACAATCATTCTGTAGGGAGGATTTGTCAAATCTCTTTTCTTTAGCATCAATGAGATTTTGGATGTGTAAAATTAACATCTTCAATTCACAGTTCAAATCCTCATGATATAAAGAAGTTTTACACAAAGTCGAAGCAAAGTCCATGTTATCACTTCTGTTAAGCTTTCCTTTGCATCAGAAAGACAGGAAACAGAGGTAGCCATCGCAAAACCACTTCACATAGAGTAGTACGGCTCAGGGGAGACCTGATTGCTCTGTATAACTACCTGAAGGGAGGTTGTAGTGAGCTGGCAGTTGGCCTCTTCTCATGTAACTGGTGATAGGACTAGAGGGAGTGGCTTCAAGCTGCGCCAGGGGAGGTTCAGGCTGGACGTTAGGAAATACTACTTCTCTGAAAGAGTGGTCAGGTAGTGGAATGGGCTGCCCAGGGAGGTGGTGGAGTCACCGACCCTGGAGGTGTTAAGGGAACGTTTGGACATCATTGTGTTGATGGACATGATTTAGTGAGAACTACTGGTGACTGGTGGATGGTTAGACTGGATGATCTTGTAGGTCTTTTCCAACCTTGGTGATTCTGTGATTCTTTAAGAGATATACTGTATGCACTGCATGTGACACTGCATCTGACAGCAGCACTGTTTCTTAAAATTCATCACATTTACTGAAAGCTTCCTCACTATTTAATTGGCTTTGTGAATAACCTTTGTAGAAGGATGCATCTAATGCTAAGAAAACATATTTGTCATGACTTTAGGATGGAATAGAGTTAATTTTCTTCATAGGATCTCATATGATGCTGTTTTAGATTTTTGATGAAATAATGTTAGTAACACATTGATGTTTTTGCTAAGCAGTGCATAGACAGAATCAAGGACTGTTCTGCTTCTCATGCTTCTCATGGCCCATCAAGTCCAAGAAAGGACTTTTTGAGAAACTCACATACTATTCTGCTTGGTTTATTTTTATTTTCTTTGGTTTGTTCATAAAATGATAAGCAAGAAATGAATAAAAATGGTGAATAAGATGGACCTCCTTATACTAAAAGTGTACAGTTGCAATCAAATCCTAGCAAAACCTTCGTAAGTACATGTATTTTATATACTTATAACATTCAAAAATATTATTTAGCACTGCATGTGTCCAGATCATTCCTGGCTCTGAAAAAGTGCTCAAACATTCCACTCAATTATTTCCAACATGATTAGTGCTGCTAAATGCCTTTACAGTCCACAGTCTCCTGTTCTGGTTCAGCTTTGGCTGCTTAACTCTGCTCTAAAACACTTCTTTAAAATGCTTGAGCAAGTAAAAATTTAGTCCTGTAAAGGCATGTTTGAAAGAGAAAACAAAAACGAAAACAAAAACACCACAGTCCTTCCCTTTCACATCAGGATCAGATTTGTTTACAAATCAACAATTTTTATGTGTGCTGCTCCGAAAGTAATGTGTCCCATTTTATTATGTTGGCTCTCAATGTCAGGAAAATGGTGGTGGTATGTCAAATTTTAGTCGAATATCAAGTACTCTGGTAAAATAAATTTTGATAAACCATAACAACATGTAATTTATTTATTTCTTTATTTACTGTGAGTTATATATTGAACAAAAAAATGTGTTTAGAATAACAAAAGACAAAAACATTATGAACATATCCTATCCAACCCACAAAAAAGGAAAACTTACATGTCCTCTTTAATTTACTGGTGTTTCTATATATCTTAAGTACTTGATTATCTGTCATATAATATTTTACAAAACCTTTATATTACTTCTTTGCATTTATTAGAAACAGAACAGGACCAAAAACTGGTATGCTCTACTTAATAATTTTGGGGGGGGGGGGGATCTGAAATGGAAACATTTTAATTTTCATTACATTGAAGTATAATAATTGCATTCTTTCTGAATAATAATGAAATAAATTAGTCATATATTACAGAAATACTCCTTTTCCATGCTATAAAAGTTGAAATAATTTACAAGGGACTGCTCCAAAAGTCCCTCCCATCTTTTTATGTTGGCACACGATGTCAGAGGGAGATGTTGGTGGTATGACAATAGAGGCTGAACCTTCCCACCAATATTCCATTGCATGTTGTTGCTGTGCGACAGATGGCAGCAGAATGTCATCTGACATGGAAGTACGTATAAAGCAAAGGTATGCTCTTTGTATCTGCCGCAGTTTCCTTGGAAGTAAATAGGAAGCATTCCTTTTGGGGTAATCTACATAAATACTTTTGCCAGTTTTTGTTCAAAGAAAATATCAGGTGTATACCACCTTGGGTTTTACTGAAAAGCTTATTTAAAGAGAATTAATATTAATTTAGAGCTCATATGAATATTCTAACTATCTTTAGGGACATGGCTTTACAAACACATTAACACTGTTGAATTTTAAGGAGAAATATTATGAGAGCTAGCAAATTTATGCCCACTTTGATATTTTCTAAACTTTCAAATCTTGACTTTTTGTAAGTATTTGTTGAACATAGGCCCTCAGACTGGATAACAATGTATATGGATGCTACTCATTCATCAGTTGTGTGCTAAAGCAGTCTGCTAGCAAAACAGAATTTATTTTCTAGCTCTTAGCTCTATCATATCCCATACTTTATTATAGACTATTCTTTGTCCCATAAGGAATGGAAGATAAATGTCTAGGCAACAATGAAAATGCAGTGTGCTTTAAACAAATTGTAGTCTGCTTATCCCAGCAGTTATTCCTTTAAGAAACTCTGCTTTATCTTGCATTTATCACATTCACTGTAAAGGATTACACAGAATACATCCTGGAGAGGCTCCCAAATCTACCCTTGTAAGAACAGGGATTATTTCAGATGTGAATTTTCAACTCATGCTCTGTGACTTATCATTTTAAAAGGAATGAAGAAAACAGGTAAGGATTATCATCCTATATCCTCTGACAGAACACAGAATGGAGTGATTGGAAGCTATATGATCCTTAGAAGTGCTCTATGAAAGTCCTAATTCTATTAGAGAGAAAAGAAGAGGAAGAGAAATGGAAGGAGAATGTTAAAAATAGATATAAGGATCTATAAAGGAAATACATGCTTTCTGATAGCATCAGACTTTGTATATTGTATTTACTAAATATTAATATTGTTAATCATATTAAACGTATTATAGAAATACATTTCAACACATGCTATGCATGACCACTAGCACAACAGCAAACTGAGTAATTCAGAGCACATCTAAGAGGTTGGTGGCTGCTGTCTGCAGAAAAACAAGAATTGTTTACATCCAGCTGATCACAGAATCACCAAGGTTGGCAAAGACCTACAAGATCATCCAGTCTAACCATCCATCTATTAGCAATAGTACTCCCTAAACCATATCCCTATGCAACATCCAAACGTTTCTTGAACAACTCCAGGGACTTTGACTCCACCTCCTCCCAGGGCAGCCCATTCCACTGCCTGATGACTCTTTCAGAGAAACAGTATTTCTTAACATCCAGCCTGAATCTTCCCTGCCACAGCTTGAAACCATTGCCTCTAGTTCTATCACTGATTACACGAGAGAAAAGGCCGACCCCCAGCTCACTACAACCTCCCTTCAGGAAGTTATAGAGAGCAATAAGGTCTCCCCTGAGCCTCCTCTTCTCCAGGCTGAACAATCCCAGCTCCATCAGCTGCTCCTTGAAAGGCCTGTGCTCCAGACCCCTCACCAGTTTTGTTGCCCTTCTTTGAACATGCTCCAGAGCCTCAATGACTTTCTTGCAGTGAGGAGCTCAAAAATGTACACAGTACTTGAGGTGCAGCCTCACCAGTGCTGAGTACAGGGGGACAATCACCTCCCTGCTCCTGCTGGTAACACTGTTTCTGATGCAAGCCAGGATGCCCTTGGCCTTCTTGGCCACCTGGGCACACTGTCGGCTCATGTATAGCCTAGCGTCAATCAATACCCCCAGGTCTGTTTCCTCAACACAGTCCTCCAGCCACTCCGCCCCAAGCCTGTAGCACTGCCTGGGGTTGTTGTGGCCAAAGTGCAGGATCTGGCATTTGGTCTTGTTGAACGTCATCCCATTGACTTCAGCCCAGCTCTCCAGCCTGTCCAGATCCCTCTGTAGGGCCTTGCTACCCCCAGGCAGATCCACACTCCCAGCCAATTTGGTGTCATCTGCAAACTTACTGAGGGTGCACTCAATGCCCTCATCCAGGTCATCAATAAAGATACTGAAGAGGACAGGCCCCAGTACCGACCCCCGGGGAATACCACTCATTACCGGTTGCCAGCTGGATTTAGCTCCGTTTACCACCACTCTCTGGGCCCGACCCTGCAGCCAGTTCTTTACCCAGCCAAGAGTGTACCTATCCAAGCCACGGCCTGCCAGCTTCTGCAGGAGAATACTGTGGGAGACAGTGTCAAAGGCTTTGCTGAAGTCTAGGTAGACTACATCAACAGCCTTTCCCTCGTCCACCAGACGGGTCACTAGATTGCGGAAGGAGATCACGTTGGTCATGCAAGACCTGCCCTTCATGAATCCATGCTGGCTAGGCCTGATCCTCTGGTCATCCCGCAAATGCCGCGTGATTTCCCTCAAGACAATCTACTCCATAACCTTCCCTGGCACCGAGGTCAGGCTAACAGGCCTGTAGTTCCCCGGTCCTCCTTACAACCCTTCTTGTAGATGGGAGTTACATTGGCAAGACTCCAGTCTTCTGGGACCTCACCAGTCAACAAGGAGTGCTGATAGATGATGGAAAGCAGCTCGGCTCTCACCTCCACCAGTTAAAACTCCGCCAGTTGATGAAACAAGGGAACTTCTGAAGGTATCATCTGAACACCTAGCTAGAAGCCATTGGAGTTTGATTACCTGCTCCTAGGCTGAGATTGACCTCATGACTGTTACTCTAACTGTGTAACTGTGTGTGCATGAATATGTGAGACAGAGAGAGATTCTAGTAAATACTGGTTATGATCATTTTCCTCCAGTCTGGTCCTGTAACACAAAAGGGAATTTACAACAATAGATACTTAACAGACTACATGCAGTTTCCTCGCGAAGGTGGATGCAGTATTTCTTTTGGTTACATTGCCTATAAGTCATGGTCTTGAAAACTAAAAAAAATGGAGATTTTATAACCCCTTAGGGTAAACTGTTCCACTGGCTGGCTGTCTTGATGGTGAAAAAGGCTCTTCTTAGAAAAACTATTTAATTTTCTATTGGTGAAAAGTGAAGAAGAATCAGAACTTTTCTTCTTTCAAGATTCCCATGCTCTGTAGTTTCTCCACCATGTATCACTGTGAATAAGTTGGTTTTATCACCTCTGTGGCTTCATGGTGAATTCTTAGCATCTTCTGTAGTTCAGAATCCAAGAAACCATGGACAGTTTAGACCTCTGTGACGTTTATTCTGGAACACAGACTGCTCATGTCTTGCATATTTGATATACAATCATCAGTTTTGAAAAGTTGTGGCTGTTGGGCAAAGTCCCTGGGGACTGGAAAAAAGGAAGTATCACTCACATTTACAAGAAAGGGAGGAAGGAGGAGGAAGGGAACTACAGGCTGGTGAGCCTCACCTCAGTGCCTGGGAAGGTCATGGAGCAGATCCTCCTAGAAGACATTTTAAGGCACATGGGGATTGAGCCATTCTATGATTCTGTGATTATGCTATATGGAAAACCAGCAAATGTTGCACATTTGGCTACAGTGTGCAGTTTAAAAAATTGATGATGTCAAGATAGCTTGAAAATATATTAAAAAAAAAATGTTTTTTAGTGGATCTGTTCTACTTCAGTTTCTATTGAAGCTTAAAAAGTTGTTAGTTGAGCAATTGCAATTACAAATTATTAGGCAGATAAATTACTAAAAAATAAATGATACAATAAAATTCAAGGAGAAAAAAGCTTTCAAAAAAAGCTATTCTTTGATTTTCTTAAGAATTTGTGTTAGAAACAAGCTTATTTCCTACTTTTATGTTTGATTTTAATATATATATAAAGGAATATTCCAAGTAAGATTTCTCATGATACGGAATTAGGAGGTGTCGTTAATACACAATTGGTGTTGAATATCACAAGGGAATAATGAAATGATACAGGATTAAATTTAATTTCCCATGCTTGGGAAAACTGCCCAGTTTCCCATATTTTCAGGAGAAGGGACCCAAGACTGAAAAGATTCCTCTCAGTCCTGTACAGTAATTATGGTACAGCACTGTTTTTCCTTAGAAAGTTAGCTATTTTGATATCATTACTTTCTCATAAATTATTTGTTATTATATTATTTCTGGATATATTATTTTTTCTTCATGTTTTTAGGCCTGTGTTTTGAGGCCTAACTCCAAATAAAGTTAACGATTTATTGACACTAAGAGCACCATATTTTGTTTCACTGGCAGTAAACAAATAAACAAAACAGACAGTGTATTTTGGCTTTGTATTTTCTTGCATTTATGTCCGAATGGTGAGACACAATTGCTATTATGAGAGATATAATGAAAGCAGTTGTAGACACATTGTACCTAACAGACATAGGATAAAATGAAAAGACTTTAATAGACTTTTGAAATCAATATACATTCTAATTCAATGTGTAACTTTGGAGAATGTATTTGAGAGAAAATATGGTTATTCTAAGTGATTACTATTCAGTTTTCTACTTTGTGTGGACTCTATTTGCACAAATTTATAACTAACTTAGTAATACGGCATACAAGCAGCCTTATATAATTCAGACATAATTGAAATCTTACCCTATAATATTAACTTTAACAAGCTCATCTTGCTATATCTATTTCAGAATATGAATGATAAATATTATTAGCTATATTACTAGAAATTTATGTTTTAGAAGCTGAAATAACTTTTTGTGGTGATTGATAAATGTTTTATTTGTTGATCTTATGCTTCATAGAATTTAGTTAAGAAATACTTTTTTATCCTAAATTAAAAAAAAAAAATAAAAAATTGTCTAGGAAAATGATGAAAGAAAGTCTGAAGTCTAGACAAAATATCCCTAATTCTCAGAAAGGAAGAAACAAAGTAAGGAAAATATCCCTTACTATTACTATCATAGAGTAAAAAACAATCAGCAAATATAAACATAAGGGAATTTATATGACAATTAAAAGCAAAAACAGTTAGGTGGGGAAAAAAAAAAAAAAAAAAAAAAAAAAGAAGAAGAAGAAAAGAAAGAAAGAAAGAAGAAAACTGCATTAATATATCCAGAAAAGAATATATTTTGCCTAAGAGTAGATCTGGAAAAGTAACATAGAGTAACTCTGACATGGGGAATTAAATTCCTCAACTGGGCTGATCAGTCAGTGTTCAGATTATTAGGGGCACCCTAATTGCCCTAATTGTAGCAGGGTTTTCAGATAGGATTACCTGGGCTGTTCTTATAAATTTTTATAATCCAGCTGGCTTGTGTTCCTATCTCATTTGGGTCCTGAGTGCACTAATGCATTAATTGCCCTAACAGCTTTGCCTGCATTTTTCAGCAGTACACTCACTCTTCCACCCCTTGGTGGCAGAGGCTTTGCTTACCTAGCATGAGAGCTGTGGGACTGTTCCTTGCTGATGAATGTGTAGCCTAGGGATTATGCTGGTGTTGTCCTCAGCTCTCAACTAAACTTGTTTCAAGGAGTAGCACCGCTCAAGCTGCTCCCTGACATACATGATCACTCCAGCACATGTATGATCATCATAAACTGCACACGAAGCATCTCCTGTCTATCAGTAGTATTTGTAGAAAACTGTCACGTCACCATTCCTTCATCTGCATTAGCACTTTCTACTGACTGCAAGAATCTTATTTTACAGAATCACAGAATCACAGAATCACAGAATATTACGGATCGGAAGTGACCTTCAAAGATCATTATTTGTGCAAATGCTAATCTGTATGTATGTATGTATTAATTTCTCTATTTATTTATCCAATTACAATTCTGATATACAAATACGTTGTTTCAACTAAAAAGAAAAAGAATGAATCAGAAATTATATTTCCAAATCTTCTGGCTTCATAGTAATATAATTTGTGGTGATCCTTCTTAAAAATGCAGCCCTATGATCCATCGAATTATAACCACAGAACTAAATTTGTAAAAGCAATATGCATGTAATGGTTTTGTTTTAAAAAGAATAATTTGAGGTGCATTATTCAGCAACATGAATTCAATCAGATAAATAATTTAAAAAATGGCCATTTATAATAGAGATGAGTTAATGAGTATAGTATAATTAAGGAGACTTTGTTTAATCACATATTTAGATGCTAGGAAATATCTTCCTTCTACATGCACTCCTGAAGAATATGCATGCAGTTTTAATTTTAGTCTTGGAGGCACCTCTCCCAACAGATTAGTTTTAAATGTCAGTGTCCCAGACTCTAGCCAAATGCAGCACATGAAACTGTGATACTAAGAAACGTGACGGCTGTACAGCATCTATAATGCATTAATAGACATTGCCTTCTAACATTTCTTACATGTAATATCTAGGTAGAACACTAAGGCTTTTTCCATCAGTTTCTCATCAGTTGCTAATTGGTAGTCAGAAAGATTATTTTATCCATTATTTCCTCATGCTCTTTTTCTCCATATTTCTGCACAGTCTTACTCCTTCTCCAATCCATATTACTCTGTTTTTCAGAGAAAAGCAAAACAAAACCTTGGAGATTTACTTTCTCTTCTCTGTTAAGACCTCTTTCCCATTTACCTGAGGTGAACCGTCTTGGCTGTCTTCATGGACAAAATGAAGTAGCCTCTGTTAGACTATTCTGAAGGGAAGGTCACAGCTTCTAGTCTCACAGAAACATAAAGTTTTCAAATGTCATCACACACGGGGACTATGGTTTCCCTATTTCACAGACAAAGCTTGTAGTTAACATCAGTCATTAAAAATTATTTTATTGTTATTATTTAAATATTAAAAAATATTATTGCAGTTGCTGTCTGTAGTACAGTGCTTCTTTTTCTTTTTTTCTTTTTTTCTTTCTTTCTTTTTTTTTTTTTTTTTTTCAGAAGGGCACATAGAGACAGGCTGCTTGAATATTCCCTCTCCCTGAATGGAACAGATGGTAGTATTCTCCCATTTTACCCTGTCAGGTGAAATAGCTCATATAATATAGGACATGACAGAATGGATGGGTAGGTGTCTTAGTTTCAGCTGGATGAGAACAGCCAGTAACTTAAATTGTGCACATTAGATTCCTACAAAATACTGTATCTCATCATTATTATGGTTTTTAAATGTCTTGTTAACAGCATTACAGTAAGAACAACCCAGGTTAAAGAAGAATGAACCCTGAAGGAACCAGAACTAGCTTTTGCATGCAGAAGCTGTGAATCATCCCTTCTGCTCTGAAGGACTTTTGTGATAGACAGAGCTTAAAGTTATGAACTAAATTACTACGATGGACAAATTAAATGGATGGCCCACAGACTGTGGAAATAACGTGTGTGTGTATATCTATATATATATATTTAAAAAAAAAAAAAAAAGATAAATGATGGTAATTAATTAGGATGTATATGGAAAAAGTGGTGGATATCATCTTAATTTCATCTGAGATGAGATTGTATTCTTCAGAGCATCTGGTGAGATTCTGTGTTTTAGTTCTAGGAAAAAGCAATGTTGACAACATACCGATGTTTGTAGTTGCAGCTAAGCAATATTGTACAGAGCCAAGGCCATTCTCAGAAAAAGATCCAAGGAGCTGGGAGGGAACAGAATTAGGACAGCTGACTTAAACTGACCAAAGGGATATACCATACCATCATTCAGAAGGAGTTTTGAAAGGGGTAGGTGTTCATCTTCTGCAGCTCAGAGGACTAGCAGGGCATTGACTGGGGAGTGGTGGGCAATTGCTTGTGCATCATTTCTTTTATACATTCATATATTTTTATACATATATATAGTCACATCTATTATCCCTTTCCTTTTCTGTGTTATAGTTATATCTATCTCAACCCATGAGTTCTGTGTTTTTTATGATTCTCTCCCCCATCACCAGGAATGGGAAGAGTAAGTGACTGACTGTGTGGCGCTCAGCTACCTGCTGGGTTAAACCACAACAGTCAGGAAGGATTAAATAGGAGCAGAGTTGTCAGAGGACATGTAGAGAGCACTCTGAGTGTATCTAGGAAGCTGTATAGCCTCAGTTCCCCACTTTCCTCATTTGTCTTCAGAGTCTATACAGGAGTAAGATAGAGGAGCCAGGAATACTGCTTGCAGTAAATGCTTCATGCAAGACATTTATTGCAAGAGGTCATTACTGAAAGATTACTGCAGTGACACAGTTCTTTTGCACACCTGACAGCAATGGCTAACCTTCCTTGTAGTCAGTTCCATAATCCTTCTGACCAAGTAAACTGTTTAAGTTCCATGGCTAACCAGAAATACAAAGCAAACTCCCAGATTTGGACACCCATGAGCCTCAGAAACCAGGGGTGAATCATTCTATTTTTAACATGAAGTGTTTGCTTCATGTGGTCAACAGGATGAGCCCATCATCATGATCCTAAGTTTGCAAGAGTTCACGTAGTCTTGTAGCAAAAAATCAGTTGTAGCAAATCCTGTAGCAAAAAAAAAAAAAAGTCAGAATTTAGACTAATTCAAGGAATATGTTTATTTATCAAGATAGATAAGTAAAGGTGCAAAGCTTGGAAAGACAAGTGATTCTGACCTACATAATAATTTATACTCTTTCTTTCAGCAGCTATTAGCAACTGAAGATATATATCTAACCAGTATGTGGAATACCAAGGAATAAAGAGGAAAAGGTTTCTGACAGGCTTAATACTTCTGTACATTTTCTCCTCCCCCTCACAATTCTTTCCATATTTGTTCTAAATTTTGGAGTGTGGTTGTTGAAAAGCATAGTGTTTTGTTCTGACCGTTGTCTTCAGCTGTCAAATGCAATCTTGTACAAGATAAAAGTGGAGAGAAAAGAATCAAACTAAAATTCCTCACACACTCACTGAATACGCTGAAAGCAACTCAAAGATGAAGAGCTAGAGGAGTCATGTACTGAGTGGGAAGTGTTTGAAGCCATATGGCAGCTCTCTGTCTTAGAACTGTTAATTCAGATGAGATCTATTCCCATATCTGTGCAAATTTTATTTAAAATCATTAAGGCTCTAGCTGAATACATAAAGGAACTACACATGGCCTGTTAATAAAAGGTAGTTGAAAAGAAGTATCACATTCAGCTTTTGTTAGGAAGCAGCTGACAGTCAAATGGTACTTCTGTTGGTACTGCTGCTAGACTCCAAATGCTAATAGAGGTCACTGTAAAGGGATAATTTCAGTAATATTCCAGGACAAAATGCAAGCTGTATAACACTGCAAGCAGATACATATATTGCATTATCTTTCTGTGATCAAGATGCATCACAAAACATAATCTTTGAAATAACTAAGAATAAATCAGAATACGTTAAAAAGATCTTAAATCACAAGAGTTCAGTATATGCTTGAGTCCATGCTGCAGAGCAGTACCAGTGTCTGGTGTTCCCAGAACTCCAAAGCATCTCATTTATGGAACTTGTGCCACTGTAAAGCTGCACAGCTTTACACATGGACCCATTAATAAATGTTAGCAATTTTCTTTCTTATAAGCATGATATATTAACTATATTATAACTATATTTAAGGGAAAAGTGGATGGATTTCTGCATTTAGATCCTTCAGTCTACAGCCTACAGTTTTCATGAAGGAAGGAAAGA
The DNA here is from genome assembly GCA_030625065.1 of Alectoris magna. Classification (NCBI taxonomy): domain Eukaryota; kingdom Metazoa; phylum Chordata; class Aves; order Galliformes; family Phasianidae; genus Alectoris; species Alectoris magna. The sequence continues at coordinate 39,141,656 of CM060560.1, forward strand.
GGTTTTTTAATTCATTATTTATTTTAATCCATTAATTCCTCATGGAATCATATCATAGAATGGTCTGGGTTGAAAAGGACCTCAAAGATCATCTAGTTTTAACCCCCATGCTGTGGGCAGGGTCACTAACCACTACACCAGGCTGCCCAGAGCCACATCCAGCCTGGCCTTGAATGTCTTCAGGAATGGGGTGTCCACAACCTCTCTGGGCAACCTGTTCCAGTGTGTCACCCCCCTCAGAGTGAAAAACTTCCTCCTAATATCTAACGTTAATCTCCCCTATCTAAGTTTAAAACTATTCCCCCTTGTCCTATCACTATCCACCCATGTTTATATGCTCCCTTCAAGTATTGGAAGGCCACAGTGAGGTCTCCCTAGAGCCTACTAAGCTTAACAAGCCCAGTTCCTTCAACCTTTCTTCATAGGAGAGGTACTTCAGCCCTCTGATCATCTTAGTGGTCCTCCTCTGGACCCGTTCCAAGAGCTCCATGTCTGCCCCAGGCTTGAATGCAGTATTACAGATGGGGCTTCACAAGAGCTGAGTAGAGGGGGACAATCACCTCTGTTGTTGCAGTTGTTAAACGACTGTGCCCTTCTCCACAGATAGTTAATCGACGAAACCATCCTGCGTCCGGGAGGGGCCAATTTACCACACAGACCCCGTATAGACGTGTGGCAAAAAGGCATTTATTTCTACATGACATCCCTTTGTATACTAGCTCTGCTTATCCAATAGCTGAATAAGGGAGGATCTGATGCGTCACATCCCATCTTCTCAGAAACGCCTACTACAACACTCTGTCTCCCTGCTGGCCGCACCTTTTTTAATGCAGCCCAGGATATAGTTGGCCTTCTGGGCCACAAGCGCACACTGCTGGCATTTACCAGGACCCCCAAGTCCTTCTCTGCAGTGCTACTCTCCATAAGATCTTCCCTCAGTCTGTATAAATACCTGGGATTGCCCTGGCCCAATATCACCTTATGGTGCAAATGTACATGGATTACAATTACATCCTTGCTTTTTTACTCATAATCAATATCCAAAAGGACGTGCAGGCACAAGTTTATAAATGTGTATTTTTGTGTGTGTGTGTGTGTGTGTGTGTGTGTATTTTTTATTTTCAGATATCCCATTCCTGCCTTCATTATCTGTTTTCCCTTTGTACAACATTTTGCCGATCTGTACGCTGAGATGGATACCAGAGATAGGTTGCTAGGCAACATAAAATGGAAATCATGTTGTGGACTAGCAGGCTTTTACAATGTAGGCTTCTTAAACCACACCTTAGTCTCCATACCTCACAAATAAATCTAGGATTATGTGGTGACATAGTAGGCAGTGGTCTCTGATTATTAAGAGCTACATGCTTATCCAATATACAGACAAGTATCATGCCAAAAATGGAAGTTATTAATGAATACATGAAAGACAATTAACAATAATTGGCACAGAACTCAGAAAGCACAGTTATGCTTTATGATGTAACAAATTATCTATTTCTAAGCCTGAATTATACAGTTAAAACACAAGGGGAAAATTAAACATCAGTAAAAGAGACCTTGCTTGTATCTTTATTAATAAATAAAGCACATACTGTAAATACTCCTAGATTCTACTGCAAATTCTATCAGACTGTTAGAATGGTCCCTGAAAAGGATTTGGCTTGTGCCAGTAACATTTTCCAAAGCATTTACTGGGACAGTCAGGGACTTAGCACTGAACACTGACGACCCCCAGAAAGCACTGTGGATCTATCCTCTATGCTTTGGACCAAGAGGCAGTTTAATAGCAGGTTCTTTCACAGAGTTGCTATCAGTGATGTAAGGAAGTCTGTCATAGTTTATTTGATATAACCCCTCTTGATGAGAGGATTGAGTGCACCCTAAGTAAATTTGCAGACGACACCAAGTTGGGAGGGAGTGTTGATCTGCCAGAGGGGAGAAGGGCACTACAGAGGAAACTAGATAGACTGGATTGATGGGCCAAGTTAACAACCTGAGTGTCAATAGGGCCAAGTGTTAGGTCCTGCATTTTGGTCACAACAACCCCAAGCAACCCTACAGACTTGGGGAGGTGTGGCTGGAAGACTGTGCAGAGGAAATGGACTTTGGTGTACTGATGGACAGTGGGCTGAATGTGAGCCAGCAGTGTGCCCAGGTGGCCAAGAAGGCCAATGACATCCATTCTTCTATCAGGAATGGTGTGGTGAGCAGGACTAGGGAAGTCATCCTGCCCCTGTACTTGGCATTGGTGAGGCCTCACCTGGAGTACTGTGTTCAGTTTTGGGCACCTCAGTACAAAAAGGACAAGGAGGTACTGGAGCAGGTCCAGAGAAGGGCAATGAGGCTTGTGAAGAGCTTGGACAATCAGCCCTATGAGGAGAGGATGAGGGAGCTGGGGCTGTTTAGTCTGGGGAAAAGGAGGCTGAGGGGAGACCTTATTGCTCTCTTCCAGTATCTGAAAGGTGCTTACAGTGAGAGCAGGGCAGGTCTCTTCTCACTGGTGACAGGTGACAGGACGAAGGGAAATGGCCTCAAATTGCACCAAGGTAAGTTTAGGTAGGATGTTAGGAAACACTTCCTTACAGAAAGAGTAGTTAAACACTGGAATAGGCTCCCCAGGGAGGTGGTTGAGTCACCATCCCTGGATGTGTTTAAGAGCCGTTTGGATGTGGTGCTCAGAGATATGATTTAGCGGAGGGCTATTAGAGTTAGGGTACTATGGTTAGGCTGCGGTTGGACTTGATGATCTGTGAGGTCTTTTCCAACCTGAGTAATTCTATGATTCTATGATATCACACACATTGCTTTTCAGATATTGTGCATTTTCAGCATGGAAAGTTTTCTTGATTCTTAGATACTGGTACTGTATCCAAACATTGTGATTTGCATTTTTAGTTTACTTCTTTAAGACATCTAGAAACTTTTGTTCATAACTAGAGTCCATAATTTTCTGCACATCATTTTCCAAGTGAAACGTGTGAGCATTTTACCAGACTGCCTATATCTGCTACTCTATAATGTAAAAGTGGTTACCTGAATAATTCACCAGAAGCATTTCAATTATTTAAAAGATCTTACTAGTCGGTTCTATTACTCTGTATGTTTCTTTTTATTTGCAATATTGCTCTGACAGTTGTGAATATGCAAAATTTCTGTGATGAGACATCAAAGGTACAAGCTCATGTAATTTTGTCATTGATTAAATAACACATAATTCTAGTAGAAAAACTCACAAGAAGACATCTTTCATTGTCACTGCTTCCAGTAAGTTCTTTTATTGTCTAATTCATTTCCTGCCTTCCTCCACACTCTCTAGATATACCTTTTTTGTCCTTCTGTGATGCCTGCTAGAGTTCTCTGCTTTCATACTGTCTTTCTCTGGTCTTATCTACATTTAAGGAAGCCATAAAAAGTTAAATAGTTGTAACATAAAAGATTGAGAAGTAAGCAAAAAATGTAACGTTGTGTTTTGTTATTCACTGAAGAGATTAAAGATGCATCTTGAAATTTTTCTGCATGGAGAAAGAGGTGGAATGAGGTATCTTAGTCAGTGCTTTGGCAAATATTCCAGAAGTGCTGCATTTAGATTTTTGTGTTTTATGGGTAGAATTTTCTTCTTGTAAGAATGGTCTTCATCTCAGATAATTTACAAATCTGAAAATCATCTAAGTTTCGGAAATGGTCAGTAGAAATACAATCATCTGCAAAGAAGAGGATGTAGAATTTGTCTTTCCATGTGTCTTTAATGTAAGTATCTACATGTGCAGTAATCTCTGGATTAGTCAGAGAGATTCTGTTCAGTACAGCCAGTGGATTTTAGGGAGTTGATCATCTTATGGATAAATACCCATAAAGGATGAAAGTCTTTCTTTGTTCCATGCCTATTAATTGTCAGGATGGAGTTGAATTCTATAAAAAAGTAGTCTTTTCTACTTTTCTACTTAAGGAATAAATGTCGCAGAGGGTGAATCAATTATTTTTCTTTTAATAGATTATAAAGTGTCTGTAAAGATTAAATACCTTAAGTTAGCACAGAAAATCATGTTTTTTGTCGATGACATGAAGTACACCTAATTGACTACAGGAAGAATCAAAAAGGTATGCAAATGAATATGTGTTGTGCGGTAATAAGAGCTGAAAGAAGGTCACTGAAAGAATACTTACTTTATATGTGAGAAAAGTCTGTGATATATATTTTATATATATATATACATATATCAGTACAGAGCATTTAATTATATTTATCATTTACTTTTAAAATATAAAACTAGACGAGATGCATTATATAAAAAATGAATGTCATTTAGCTTTAGAAGATTTCTTTAGAGACAGGTGTCCTGTGGATGCATGTCTAGTCACCTACTAATTTCCCATTGGCAATTTCTGCTCTTTTACTTGCATGTAAAATCTATAATAGAATGATTCTGAAATAGACTTTTTTTTTTTTTTTAACAATATTTAATTATGTTTTTTTTTTATTTTTACACACATTTCCAGAAATGGTTCAATTGCTTGATCTAAACATTTATGGATCATTATAAATCATTTATTTATTATATGGATTTATTTATTATATGGATTTATTTATTATATGGATCATTTATAAATCATTATAAATCATTTTTATTATTATTATTATTTATTTATTATTTATATATATTATATATTATATAATATATATATATAATATATATATATAATATATATATATAATAAATATATAATATATATATATATAATAAATATATAATATATATATATATAAATATATATATATATAATAAATAATATATATTATTTATTATTATTTATTATTTATATATTTATTGATTTATAAATCATTTCCACAACTTTGCTCAAAAGGCAAAAAGGCGATTCCCACACCCATTAAAACATTACCTTAACCATGACCTTAAATATAGCTCCTGTCTACTGCTGTTTTTTTTTCTCCTATAGAATTCATTATTAACACTCTGACACAGATTATGGAACTTTGCAGCTCCCATAAGTCTTCAGAAAAAGACAAAGTATTTACGGAGTACAGTCAGCATAAATGTGTCACATTTTCAAAGCAATGTAAAGAATTGTGCTGTAAATAAATAATTAGTCCCAAATATCTACGGGGGAGGGGGGAGGGGGGGGGGGGGAAGATCCTATCATTAATGACCATGAAAATCATTAGTGATGTCTGCAAAAGGTGAATTAGTTTCAATTAGTTTTCTCCTTGCTGATCCTTATCACTAGTGTTATTTTATTTCTACTTTAACAAAGGGTTCCAAAACATCATTCACCTTACTAAGATTCCCTCCTAATCAAAACAACTTTAAAGATATGGAAAAAAAATATCCCATATTCCAGGAAAAGATAGAGACATGTTATCCTGTGAAATCATTTACTTTTTAAAATCGGGCATTAAATATATAATATTTCAACATATATTCAAATATATAATGTATCAATAACTTTTTTTGCCTCAGTCTTTACTAGCAACTGTTCCACACACAGCCGTCAAGCAGATGGTTCAGAAGGTGGGAATAGCAGGAGCACTGACTCTCTTACAGTAAGCACAAATCAGGTTCACAACTGCCTGAGGAAGCTGAACATCCTTAAGTCTATGGGTCCTGATGAGATGCATCCCAGAGTCCTGAGGGAATTAGCTGATGTAGTCACCAAGCCACTTTTGATGATACTTGAAAAATCATGGTGGTAAGATGAAGTCCCCAGTAATTTCAGAAAAGGCAATGTCACATTTATTCTTAAGATGGTGTCGAGGTTTCAAGCACAACAGGAAAAGAGGAAAGAAGGTCCCTTTCATCCTCCTATTCCCCTTCTGGGCAGGAGAAAAAACAACCCAATTAGAGATAAGGTAAGATAATAAATTTACTACAAATTGTAAAAGAATGTAAGATAATAATAACAATAAATCAAGTAAAATGGGAGAGAGAGAAAAAGCTACAACTGTGCTGCTTGCTGCTGTGCTGGAATCTGGGAGTGCCTGTCACCTTCATCATCTGGAATTGGAGAGCATGAGAGCATCAGAGTTTACGTTGACAAGACAAGAGGAAACAGTTGAAACCAAACTAAAAGAGAGGAGATTAGATTGGGTATAAAAAAAGGGGTTTTTTACAATAAAGCTGTTTATGCAGTGAAACAAGTTGCCCAGAGAGGTTGTGGATGCCCTGTCCTTGAAGACATTCAAGGTCAAGCTGGACCAGGCTCTGAGCAACCCGATCTAGCTGTTGGTGTCTCTGCTCATTGCAGGGGAGTTGGACTAGATAACCTTTAAGGTTGCCTTTCAACTCAAGCTATTTCAAAAATTGTTGTGTGTTACATGGTAAGCACTAACATCGATAGCTACTTTAAATTTGTATATTTTCTAAGCCCAATTCTAAATTTCTTGATAGCCATTTTCTTATATGTTATAAAAAATGAAATATTTTTTATGTTAAAACAAACAAAAAAAAACCACCTAGAGTTTATGCATTTGCAACTTTTGCACTCACCTTCCATAATGTGAAAGTTGTCCTTTCCATTCTGAGGAGAAAGTACTAAAAGCTGTTTAAAACAATGTGATTTCTAAAAGTCTTTTAGTCTGAAAATCATTCCTAATAGGTAAATGGTACTGCTTTCTTCTATAAGTTATAATTGAAAATATAACTACTAATAGTAACATTTATAGAGTTTAAGCCTGATTAACTCTGATTAAGTGTAGTGTGGATTGGTTACAGAAATAAAAAGTATTTATGTATGTATACATATATGTTTGTATCTACTGTAGTAAAAATTGGATCTTCTGTCTCACTAGTTGTAGTTGTTCTTCTGGTGGATAAACACAAAGGAATTGCAAAGAAGTACCACGGCCCAGAATCTAATCTGATCTCTTATCAGCTTTTTCATCTATGTACTCTTATAGGGTTTACGGTGCGCATTTTTCATAGAAATTTCATGTGTTATAATTCACATAATAATTTCTATTTTCTTATTTTGCAACTATAAATTATTAGCCAAGTACCATATATGCTCCGTATCTTTTCATGCCAGATATTGTTTTAAATTGGACTGTAGTTCATAAACTCTTTTAATTTATAATTAGTAATCCAGAAGACTTATGAATTTTGATATACTGATGATTATTTAAATGTTTCCTGTGAACACTGCTATAGCCAAGCTAAGTGGATTTAAAGGAACTTATTTCATCTTTCCTGATGGTAGTTCTAGTTGCATGAAACACTGCAATATGAACAGAAAAATATACATCACTCATTTCAACTATTAATTTTTTATTAAAGCCAGCTTGAAATTCCATCTATTAGTTGTATAGTTTTTATTATGAATTATGTACTGATTATCAAGAGGGTTGAATTACAATTTGTCCGTATGTCTGTAATTTAATTAAATGGGTATTTATCATATTTCTCTTACAAGCAAGGCTTCTACTGGGCATTTTTACAGGCCTGAGGAATCAATATAGATATATTTCAGTGTATTTGTAATGATTATGCTTCTGACATTAACCTCCTGAAATTCAAAGAATGATCATGTTCTTTCTTCTGTTAAAAAGCACTCTTTGATCAAGCTGTGTTTTTACTAACACCACTTAAGAATTATATAAGTTTGTCAGATCAAGTCCCACTAAGCCAATCAGTAGGTATTTTCACTATGGGTTTCTCACCGGGTTGTTGGCTGAATTCCATTTCTGAGAAGCCTCTCCTAAAGGAAATTAGCTTGAGTACATTTCTATAATAGCTTTCTTATCTAATTAGCAGTCTAAATGTGTGCAATCAACTTGGAGATGGAATATGAAATCAATTTAAAGCCTTAAAACCTTTTTTTTTTTTTTTTTTTTTTTTTTTTTGTCCCCAGTTATTTTAACTTACTACTTTCAAAAGTATATTTATGGAAGGATGACATATGCAAAAATATAAAACCTAATATTTCTATGTTCTTAATTCTTAAGAAAGATTTCTTGAAAAAATGACTGTAGTACAAATTGCATACCATACACATGTGATAAATGTACCATATATGTGCTTCTGCAAAGGTCACCTGCCACTGATACCAATATTCTTAAGCTGTTATTTCATATTCCTGACAGAATTCTGTGTGGGTCACCAAATTTAGAAGAGCAGTTCATATGGAATTATAATTCGGATTGTCTTTACCAAATATTTTATGAACTTCACTGACATGAGAAATAAGAAGAATATTTCTTAACTTCGAGGACTCGTATTGAACAGAAAAATGAAAGACACAAAAACACAGAACTATGTGCCAGAACAGTAAATAAACACAAACATTAAAATGTCTGCTCCCTGCAGAACAAATATAATGATTAATTTCTGGCAGAAAGTATGTGTGGAGATACATGACTTTTTATTAATAAATTTTTTAAAGATAATTTTATTTTAAAAGATTTTCAAGACAATCATTATTTCACACTTTGCTAAATAAAGCCAAATGAGATGTAAACAAACAAACAAACAAAAATTCCCGAACAAAAGAATACTGAAGAAACTAAAAAGTGTTGCTATATTTGAACTTAAAGTGCCAGGAGCATTTCTAGTTTATACTAATGGCAGTGTCGTAGTCTTGAATTAGACATATACATTAAATGAAAGCTGTTAAACTGTAATTTCTGATATCCAGAACTTTAAGTGCATTGAATGCAGCACTAGGAAATGCTGAAGATTTTGGACATTGTTTTACTTATTGCTCTCTGCAAGGACTCAGAATCAGTGGCTTGTAACAGTATTTTCTTTCTGTTTGTTTTTTTTTTTGTTGTTGTTGTTGTTGTTTTGTTTTGTTTTGTTTTGTTTTTGTTTTTTTTCTTCATCTTTCTGTTCCTCACACTTCACCGACACAGAAATATGGGGAGTTATTTTTCCCTAGTTGGGCTTTTTTAGCTACAGAGAGCAGTCAATAAACAATCTAGATCTGGGGAGTTCTGGTCGATGGTAAATTGTATACGAGCCCATGGTGAGGCCTAATAGCCAAAAGGGCCAGTTATACCCTGGGTGTGCATTAAGTTCAATTTAACGATCTCACTGAGGGAAGTGATTGTCATCCTTCGCTCTGCACTGGTGTAGCTTCACCTTGAGTATTGTGTGAACTTTTGGATTCCACGTTATAAGAAAGATGCATACAGAGATTGCCCAAAGGAGAGCAACAAAGACAGTGAAAGGTCTAAAAAGGTGATTTTGTTCTTCTTAGAGAAGAGATGGAGAGGTGAATTCATTACGGTATACCACTCATCATGAGGGGAGTGAAGGGGCAGCATTGAGCTCTGCTTTCTGGTAACAAGCAGAATCCGAGGGAACGGCATGGAGCTGTGTCCCAGGAGGGTCAGGTTGGGTGTTAGGGAAACCACCATCTGGTTCTTCACCAGATGGTGGTTGGGCACTGGAGCAGGTTCCCAGGGCAGTGGTCATGGCACTGAGCTGCTGGAGTTCAAGGAGCATTTCAATGAGACAATGCACTCAGACATATGATTTGGATTTTGAGTGGTCCAGTGTGGAGCCAGGATTTGGGCTCAGTGATCTTTTTGGGTCCCTTCTATGTTGCCATGCACCTGGCAACACATGTTCTTTTAGCTCTGTGCCTGTGCTGGACTAACAGGTAAAACCTACCCGGGCCAAAGAACTGCATGTGAATACCAATATGGTGACCAGAAAAATGGCGTTTATTGCGTCGTGCAATTTACCTATATACTTATCCTACTTCATCTGTGCCCCTTATGCATACATTAACCCTTCAACACCGAGCAAGGGGAGAGTCCTACCACGTCACATCCCGAATCCTCGCTGTCGCCTACTACAACACTTCTAACTCAAGATATTTTATGATTCTATGTGTTTAAGTGGTTTAACAGCCCAAACGCGGACATTATTGAAAAATACAGATCAATCAAGACTTTCATTCATAAATAGATCTTAAAATATTTCTATATTGCCACAATTTAAGTAAGAGCAATGCTATTGCAAATATTTCCTCCTTTAATTCTGCTAAATTACATTTGACACTGAACCTATATTAACATATAGCCCATGACATAGGGTTTGCCTAAATATGTCAGATCTGTCTTCCTATTTTAGGTAAGATTTTTTCCTGCAATACACATCAATTCATGACTTTATTACACTAATTCGTAACCAATTATTTTTTCCAATGTTCTGTGTGCAGGTGAATGCAAGGGCAACCCTGCAGGTAGCTTTCCAACAGGTATAGATTCATAGAGTGGATTGGTTTGGAAGGGACCTTAAAGATATCTGGTTTCAATCCCCCTGCCATGGGCAAGGCTGCCACCCACTAGATCAAGCTTCTCAGGGCCCCATACAACTTGGTCTTAAACACCTCCAGGGATAGAGCATCCACAGCTTAAATGGATAACCTGTTCTAATGCCTTACCACCCTCTCAGTAATATCCTCCTCCTAACGTCATCTTGTTTATAAGCTGCCTTTAAATACTGAAAGGCTGCAATAAGTTCTCCCCAAGCCTTCCTCAGGCTGAACAAGCCCAGCTCCCTCAGATTTTCTCTGTGTATGCTATATTATAACATAGCACAGACCAAAAAGAAATTAGGGTCTTTGAGCCACTTTTAAGCAACCCAAAAGCTCATAAAATGCTTTATTTATTTTATTTTTTTTTAATAGCTATGCATACATCCAGCAGTATCCTGGAATACTTACAGCACTATGGAAAACATTAATCCATTGCCATAATTATTGTCCTTATGCAGGAGTGTATGAAATTATTTCTTAACTATAATTTTTACTGCAACTGAACAGTACGAACACTTTTTTGAAGAACTGTGCCTTAATTGTGGGAATGACATGCTACATAAGTTGCTCAGATAAATGCCTTTTAGCTCACTGGAGTAGCTGCGTTATGATCAACCAGAGGATACTGTTTATTTTCTTCATTTTGGTACAGGTTATAAATAGTGATTGTTTTAACAAAGACAATCTTGAAATAACAATAACTAAACTCCAAAGTAAAGTAAATTTGAGAAAGAGCTCCTGAACTGTGGCCTATTACTCACTGTGTACATTTATTGAAAATCATATTCCTTGCAGATGTTATAATCCATGAACTGAAGCCAGGCGATTTTAACTACTTAGGAGAGCAGTTATGTTATGCTAGTGTGGTGGAATTTGTTATTGTAGTTATAAAATGATATTCTGATTTTTAGGAAGAATATATTATTCCTATGAAGTAATGAAGTGCTTTGGTTTAAAAACAAAATTCATACTGAAGGAAGTGAGCTTGGAGGATAGCACAGCAAGACCCCTGAAATTCAGTACCAGCTTCGTTCTTTGGCTCAGTAACAAATGAAGCAATTCAGAAGCATCATCCTGTGAAAATAGTTTATAGACTCTTTTGCACAACAGTTAACAACCAGCATCAGAAACGTACACAAACTACCAAGCACTACAAGTTTGTCATCTATGAGTGGTAGTGTAACAACAGATTCATAGCCGTAGTGTTGTTACTTCTGTGGCTATGAGAATAGATAGAAAATAATGAATATTTTCTTTTTTTTCTTATTTCCTTTTTTCCCAAGTAATTTATTTCAGTGCTAGGGCAAAGACTATCGTCCTGCCCCGGGGGGACAGTGAAAACAGCCAGCAGCTAGAATGCTTCAGGACTGCCAATGATTTGAATCCTAAAAACTGCTTTTCAAATAAAATCTAAAATGTAAGTCATAACTTTAAGGCAGATAGAGCTATCTAATACTGAATGTACTATACATTCAAAATGTTGTCAGAGCTGACCATTGGATCCTGATCCTTTTTAAAAGTCTGGGCCCTGTCCAACCTGGCCTTAAACACCTCCAGGGATGGGGCATCCACAACCTCTTTGGGCAACCTGTTCCTGCACGTCAGCATTCTCTCGTTGAAAATTTTTCTGCAATCTAATCTAAATCTCCCCTCTTTTGATTTAAAATTATCTCCCCTTGCCCTATCACTATCTGCCCATGTAAAAAGTTGGTTTCCCTCTGTTTCTAAGCTCCCTTTAAGTACTGAAAGCTTGCAAGCATCAGATCTTAAGAACTTCATATCACTTTTTTTTTCTTCTTTTTTGGGGGTGTGACCCTCAACTAAGTTTGACCAAATATTTAGATGTCTAAACCTTGTACTAGCTTAGCTTCTTATGTACCAATAAAAATAAGTGGGAAAAAAAAATATAAATTAGAGTTAGCAGCCGCTGGATATGTCTCTTCCAGGTTATGAACTCGGTCATGGATGATTTTCTGGGCCCAGTTACTTCAGGAAGAATCTACCTGCTCCAGCATGGGGACCTCCATGGGCTGCAGTGTGAATATCTGTTCCAACATGGTATTCTCTGAGGGCTGCAGGGGGATTTACGCACCTGTGCTGGTGCACATCCTTCTCCCTCTGTGACCTTGGTGTTTGCAGAGCTGCTTTTCACAGTTTTTTTTTCCTTATTCCTCATTGCCTTTCCAGTGTTTTGCCCTTTCATGGAGGTGCCAGCAGCTTGTATATTGTTTAGGATGATGGTGGACGTGGATGTTAGAAATGCCACTTTTCTTAGTTGGGTCACTGTCCCTTTGCATACATACTATAGTTTATGATGCTACAAAATATCACTAATGACAAAATCTGAAACCAAGAAAATAAATGAAAAGCTGGAGAGAAAGAGCAATGTAATTTCACTGGTCAAGACACTGACTAGTTACTGAAATTAGCACTTGCATGTTTCATCTTCTTTTTAGTGAAGAAATTAGAATAAATATCTTCTAATTAAATTCTTTTATGCTTATGCAGAGATCTTCAATTATATTTGTGCTTTTTACCCTAGCCACAGCTGACTTGACATTTAAGCATACAGTAACAGCACACATTTCTTGCTGTTACTAGACAATCTATGTGAATCAGTGACCTTTACAACTAAATTCAAACCTTGAGCATTTCTCATAAAATAAAATGTTCTCACATGAACAGAGTACTTTGCTGCCTACTATCCAAGCCTACAGAGCATATGATAATAGTGTTAGCATCACAGTAATTTGAGTTCAGACTATAAAACATAAATGAAAAATACACAGCAATACATCTAAAAAATAAGAATCTTCCAAACAGTAGTACGCAGTACCAGCATGGAATATAGAGCTGATGTGTATATCTTAGAAAGATTGTACCTTTTCTTATTGGAGTGGGTTTTCCTTCCTAATTTCAACATGGATAGATTTAATTGTTTTCCTGGCATCTGTTATGGTCCTGTGTAAAACATGCACTGCAATAAAGCAAGCAAAATGGATAAAACCCCTTTGGTATGGAGTATGGTGGCTGAAATATAAATATGGGGAGACCTGGCAAGTGAATTATATCACAGTCCCTCAAACCTGCCATGACAAACACCATGTGTTTACAGTGGTGCAAGAAACCACTGGATGGCTGGAAACAGATCCCGTGCCCCATGCCACTGCCTGAAATACTACCCTGGGCTTTGAAAATGAAATCTTGTGGTGACCTGGCACCCCAGAGATAATTGAATCAGACAACGGGACTCTTGTCCAAAACAACCTTGTAACCACCTGGGCCAGTGAGGGTGACGTTGAGTGGGTATATCACATCCCCTATCATGCACCAGCCTCTGGGAAAATTGTACAATACAGTGGACTGCTAAAGACTACATTTAGAACAATGGTGCTGGGACATTTAAACATTGAGACACACATTTAGCAAAAGCCACCTGGTTAGTTAACACTCAGGGATCTGCCAATCAAGCTGATTGTGCCCAACTCTTACATGTAGAAAGAGATTAAGTCCAGTGGTGCACTTAAGGAACGTGCTGGGCATGATGATCTGGATTAGTGCTGCAACAGGCAAAGGCAAACCTGTATGTAGGAATGTTTTTTCTCAAGGACATTGGTGTTCTTGCTGGGTGATGCAGGAAGATGGGGAAGTCTGATGCGTACCTCAAGGGTTTTGATTTTGAGTAATAGGTGATGATTTGAATTGTATGATGGTAACTCCTATATAATACTGTATGTCATCACTCCATGGTTGCCATGTGAATGAAAGATCAAGGAGCTGAAAATAGAGAGAAGGGGACATGTCCAGATACTGAGAGCTAAGTTTTTTGAAGATAGTTTGGTGAACTGGGCAGAGAGATTAAATCTGACGCTTAATGAATCTAGAGGAGTATTAAATCCTGTATGCTTTATAAAGTGAAACAGATGTGGTTTTCTCTTGGAACAGAAAAGTAGATTCAGGAGTATTTTTTCTTTCTTTCTTTCTTTTTCTTTTCTTTTCTTTTCTTTTCTTTTCTTTTCTTTTCTTTTCTTTTCTTTTCTTTTCTTTTCTTTTCTTTTCTTTTCTTTTCTTTTCTTTTCTTACTTTCTTCCTATTTTTTATTTTCTTTATTCTTTTATTGTAGTAGTTATTGTTTGTTTTCTCTTTTGTTTCCCCCCCCTTCCCTCCCTCTGGTTTGTTTTCGACAGGTGATACCCAGCATGCTGTTTTTATTACAGGTTCTTACTCTTTACAGACTTCATTACATTTTTGTAATGTACTGTTTTTTCTCCAGAGATCCTACATTTTATTTTGTCTCTTTTCCAAAGAATACCTTTTAAAGGATTATATAAAATAAATACATAACCCCTATAAATAACACTTGTCTGTGCTTTATTAAAGCTTTTTTTCAGAGGTTGTTTGGTTTTATTTATTTATTTGTTTTTAAATTACAGCATTCTCACTGGCATCATACAGAACCACTGATAGCAGAAGTTAAAAAACAAAACCTTACCGAAATAATTCTGTTAAATCTGTGAACTACCAAACGTGGTGCGTGTTATTTCCTAAGTCCTTTTAATTTCAATTCTGCCTACCTGAATTCTCAATTTTATTATAAAACATTCTACTTATGTAACAGATTGAAATCAATTGTTGCTGTAAGTCACCTTTCATTTTATTTAACTTAACTAAAAGAAACTCTGTTTAGTTCAAACTTCTAAAATATAGATTTGACATCGTATGTGACCCTTTCATCTCTTTGAAGAGTATTTCAGAGTATGAATTTCTAAATTGCTTCAAATAAAGACAGATTCTGTTAAACTCATATAGACAGTTATTTAAATTCCTCTTCTAGGAAGTTAAAGGAAATAAATTCTGAATGTTATCTTTCATAACCTAGTTCTACCTATCAGAGAGTTTATATTTCTCTACCAGAACCAACTTCAGTTGTAATAAAAGATATTTATTTAAGTAGAAAAAAGCATGCATAAAAGTGAAAATCTAAAAAATATATTTGACCAGTATCATTCTAGAGAATTCCAAATGGCTAGAAAAAATAAGAAAATAAGATATATTTTGGAAAGAACTTTGAAATATTTAATATTATACTTTGGACTTCAAAATATACTGATTTTTTTTATTTGTTTCACCTCTTCTGTTGTTTCAAAGGATATGTAAGCAAATTGTCACTTCCTTATTTTATATGAAAATATTTTATATATTGTATTTTTGTCTTAAATAGTGTGGTTATGTTCAGAAGCTCAATCTTGTGTTTTTACATGAATTATTTACTGTTATTATGACTTCAACTAATCACTCTTTTCAGTTGCATATTTTTTCCATAAGATGTCACAGAACTCTAATGAGTTTTACTGAAGAGAAGAAATAATATGCAAAATATGGCCATGACATATGTCATACCAATGCATAGATGAGCTAAAACAAATAAACTTCATAATTTCTATATATCAGAAAGACATAGACTAAATGTTGGCAGTCTTTATATGAGCAACTCAGTTTGCAAGACTGTATAGACACACATGTGTGAAGTTCAAAGAAAGACCAGAAGACAGTGTTGCGCAGGATATCTTTCAGAAATATTGGCAGGACTTAATAGAACAGTAAAGAAGCAGTACTGTAAGGGTAAAAAATTTCAGCCACAGTCTGGTTTTCTGGAGATGTTTGAGGTGTATGAACCTAGGCATTCTTGAAGGCCTTTGAGCCTCATTGCATTTGTCCCTTCATGTTTTTTTGCTTTTTTTTTTAATGTGTGACCTCATCTAGTGTTGTGTACTATATTGCATATTTTTATTAAGTGTCACACTTCAAGCATTTGAAGATAGTATGTAAAACTGTGTGGAATACTGTAAAAAAACATTAATATACATCAAATATAACACTTGATTAAAAAAAAAATCTGCTTTCAGCATCGTATAAAGAAACTCATTTATGCTATGGATTTATTTTGAATTTTCAGGGTAATTTCCATTAATGGTTGTATAATGTGTACAATAATGTCTTACTTAACTTATAATGGTATTTATATTGTTCTGCAAATTATTCTGAAGAAAACTGAACTTAACATTATTATTTGCCTATTACTATTGTGCCACATGGAAATAATAATAATAAAAAAATTATTAATTAGTAAATAAAATGCACATTTGTATTTAGCATCTTTGTATTTAACATCTTTCTTAAATGTAGTCCCCACCTCTGAAAGCTATATCTTAGAATCACTCTTAAGCTGGAAAGCTAGACAGATGGCAGAATAAGAACCCACCATCAGGAAATGTACAGCATAAAAGGAAGAAATTCTTCATGGATTCTGCATTAGTACAGAGTTATCATTAATTAAACTTGCAAAGTACAGAAATGTGAAAAATTTTAAATGAATAAAAGTCTACAATAAACAAGGAACTAAAACGTTGGGAGTGCTAGAAGGCACTATTTTATTTAACATTATTTCCAACATGAGAAGAATACCATTTTTATTGCAAAATTCTATTGTAGATCTATTTAGATGCCACAGCAATTTGCAGATATACCTTTATTTTCTACCTGGGAAACCACCTGCCTACCATTGTCAGTGATATTATAAACCTTGACATTTTTAAAAACAATGCTAATTTAAAGGTTAATTGTATTCATAAGGGCTTCATATGTGATAATTTATTATGCTGTTATACCAGAACAAGTGAATGGAAAATTTCCCCATTGCTCTCCCTTTTAGCAAATACAGTTATACAGTCATACTCATATTCTAATGCTTAGATATGATGCTGATGCATGGCTGGGACAGCAAAAATCAGCATCTTGCATTTATGTTGTGACTATTCTTAACGCCGTTACCAGGATAATTTCTACAACAGATGATGAACAACTGTGCTCATGATTGGTGACATTAACCACTGTAACCATTATTTGAAGTAAATTTGATTTTTTTTAGTTTTAATTTCTTCCCTCTGAGGAAAAATATATCCCATCATGAATCTTACTGTGCTTTTCAAGTATGGTAATAATAGACCCTTACACTTAGATTTACTCTTTTTCTTTCTTTTTTTTTTTTTTTTTCCCCATGAGAAGAAAAATAATAATCTGATTTCTTTTTATTGTATCATCCCAGATGTATTTTATTATAAATAGCTCTAATCTTTCAAATTTCTATTTATTGCTAACTAATTGCTTTCACTGCATTCCATATTTAAAAATATGTACAAAATAACAAATATTTTGTATTTATATACAAAAACATATTTGGGAGGGGTAAAGAGGGGAAAGCATGAACAAACCAAAAAGACGGAATGATTTGTTTTATATTATTGAAAAATTTAAAAGCTCTTAAAAATGAGGCCAGAAAATGATATCTGTAAAACTATTGTTGCTGTTGTTTCTCAAGAAGTGTGTAGTTCCATTGATTCTTTTTCTCTCTGATTGATTATTTCATAACACAGTGGTGATTCAACACACTTAATTCAAAGACAGAAATTTATTGTCAGGATTTTCTCAGATTTTGAAATTGTTTTTTCTTTTTCCTGTTATTTTTTTCTTCTCCATTTTTTGTCAGATTTAGAGTAACACTTAGCATGTAAGAACTTTTTTTTTTTTTTTTAACTACTTTCTTCTTTCATTAATAACAAAACAGTTTCCTGCTTTTTAAAAATGCCTTGTTTGACACAATATTTTAGTGGAATGTTTCAACTAAGACTTTATCCATACACAATGAAAAGGCAAAATGTGGAGCAGAATTTCAGTGGCTATCCTTACTCAGGAGCTTATCTAGTTTTGTACAGGAGATGGGCACTTTAAGGGGCTTGAAAACATACCCCAAATAAACAATCTGAAGTCTGTACATGAATTACAGAACAGGAGCTGCCCAGACTACAGCAGATTAAAGCTTCATATCACAGTGAAGATAGAAGCTGTTTAAAGAGGTTTTGTATGATAAATTCCACGCTGCTTAATCATTTAGAAAAGAATGACAGTACCAACAAATGAAGTACTTACTTATATAAGCAGAAATTTTATAGAATCTGTGCCATTTTCAATAAAGGGCCAGAAAACTGAGCCCATCACATAACATACGCACAATATTCTCTAGCCTACAACTTTAAAACCATCTGTGGCTAAATACGCATCTCCTTGTTATCTTGATCTTATTGAAGGTTTTGGAACTAGCTCTTGATACAGTTATGTGCAACTTTGACTTCCAGAGGGGATAGTTGCTGCACAGATTGCATGGGTTTCCAGAGCTGCTGCATTATGTGTTTCCTTGCCCTAGAAAAACTAGAGCAAAATAATGATGTCATGCTCTCTTCTTTGGTTTTTTTTTTTGAGTGTGATTCAGTATGTTGCCTATGATCTACAGAACTTGTTCTGTGTGGCTGTCCTTAAACTGTGCTATCATGACTCTTGAGACCTAATGAAGTACTCAAGATAGCACTTTACTCATTCCTGGAGCAATCTGAGCGTTCTCATTGAAAATCTGCCTCCTCTTTCACCAATGGAACTAGTGACTGATGAAGCAGTATTATCACTCAGATGCATCTTTAAACAAAACAAAACAAAACAAAACAAACAAACAAAAAACCCCACAAGATCTATCTCTCTAAAATGGGAGAAGATATAGCTGAAGAGTCAACTGAGTGTTTCTCCTCTAAGAAATCATTTGTCAGGAAAGTCAAAACTATGCAGGAATTTGAAGCTCTTTTGTCTTTCTAGGTAGCCTGTAAATTTGCAACAGAGTATTTGCCACAAAAATGCTGTGTGATAGTATGTCAGATATGATTTGATCTCAATCATAAGGCAATTAGAAAATCTGACCTCAAGAAAGCAAGTAAACAGAAATATCCCTTGCTCTTCCCAGTAACAGAGAGAAAGAAAGGCTGTTTAGGGTCAATGGAAGAATTGATTCACAAATTACTATTGAAATCAATTGTAAGTTTCCCATTAGTCTGTGAAATGCAGAATTGGATCTTTAGTACTTAAAGCTTTCTACCATTGCTCAAGCACAAAGACAGCCTGTGGGAAAGCAGTTAGTGTCGATTTCCCTGATGTCCAATGAATTAGATTGCTGCAGAAATTAAGTTTTTGTTGCCTGGAAATAGCAGAATATATTCCTTTCTAGTATTATTATTATGACTCTTTTTTAAATGTGTAATGTGAGGCATATTAGAATGATCACTTCAAAAAAATCTAAAGCTTAGACACATATACAAATGTTGTTATATAATTATCTAATACTGTAATGCTATTTCTGGTGTAGAGAATCACCATGCCAATCTTTGAACAGGCTATATTTTATTCAGACCATATTTAGTAAACATGCAATTTTTTTCCTTGCCATGGTTTAGCGAGCAAAAAGTCCACCTCGCCCTTCAGGCACTAAAATGACTCCCAGAGAAGGACACACAAAATGACAGTGTGTCCTGTGGTCTGCGAAAAGAACTGAAACACTTATTTCTGGACTCAGTCCCTATTCTGACTTAGAAAGTGCTCAGAGGGGTGTAAAGCACAGCCTTCGCTCTGGAGACAGAACTTGACTCGAGCCTTTTGCAAAATACTCCTCTTTTGCCACTGTTTTATAGGCAATATATCGCAGGGAATATTTACAGTGACAGAAAACAACCACTTCTAAAAAACCTTCTGAAATTGTTCAAAAGTTATTCCCATTCACTGCTACTAAACATCACTATCTAAATCTCAGAAATGTTTGGGGCTCAATCAAAAATTAAAATAGCTTTAAAATATATACTGATGCTGCAGTACTGAATAAATATAAATAGTCACAGTTGTCATGGAAGAAAATCATTATATTGCTAAAAAGGGCTTTAATATTAAAACAACAACAGCAACATTGCATTATATAAAACAAAGCAAAGCAAGTATAAACTTTTTTTCAATAGAAAGAAGATCCTTGACTTTTAAAGTCAAATGGAGTAGCAATTTTTAAGCAAGTTTGTAGAAGTTAGTATGAAGTAGTAGTAAGTAGCAATACATATAATTAGTGCATAAGAATTCAGCTTTCCAGCTCAGAGTTGGAATATTAGGTTAATTTTTAAAAGCATATTTTTGCCCTGTGAGAATGTAGATAAATAGTAATTCTGTCAAAGGTATTCATATGAGGCAGTACGGCTACTAACAAAAGGTTTTTGTCTTGCATGTAATCACAGGAAGCTTGAGAAAACAGGGGGCTATGACTGTGTTTTCTTTTTTTTTACAATTAATTTTTTGCAAATTTTTTTTGCAAACAAAATGTTTTTTTGCAGCAAATTGTTCTACTTTTTAATCCTGAGAGATAATCTAAAGATAACCTGTCAAAGTAAAAAGACTGTAATGCAAGGTATTGTAAATACTATATAATAATTTCAGTTCCAGAAAATTTTAACTAGTGAATACCGGACACATAATGCAGCTGCATATTCTATTTCACAGATGTATTATATTATCACTGATAGCTCTGAATACAGGAGCAAATGCACATGAACATAAGATTATGAAAGCCTTTTAGGGTTAACTGCAGTGCCTTCTTTTTATAAGCAGCTATGTCTAGTAATACTATCTATACCAAACTGAGTAGTTCAGCTGACACCCTAGAGGGAAGGGATGTCATCCAGAGTGATGAGCTCATGCCAACAGCATGAAGTTCGACAAGGCCAAGAGCAAGGTCCTGTACCTGGGTCAGTGTAATCCCAAGCACAGGTACCGCTTGGGCAGAGAATGGCTTGAGAGTAGACCTGAGGAGAACACTTTGGGAGTGTCGGTTGATGAAAAATTCAACATGAGCCAGCAATGTGTGCTTACAACCCAGAAGGCCAATGGTTTCCTGGGCTGCATCAAGAGAAGCATGATCAGCAGGTCAAGGGATGCGATTCTGCCTCTCTGCTTACATGAGATCCCACCTGGAGTCCAGTTCTGGAGCCCCCAACACAAGAAAGACATGGAGCTGTTGGAGTGAGTTCAAAGGAGGGCTGCTATGAGGACCAGAGGGCTGGATCACATCCTTCATGAGGACAGGCTGAGAGAGCTGGTGATCTTCAGACTACTGAAGAGAAGGTTCCAATGGGATCTTATAGCAGCTTTCCAGTGCCTAAAGGGGGACTACAGAAAAGTTGGAGAGGGATTTTTTTATAAGGACAGATAGTGACAGGGCAAGAGGAAATGGTTTTAAGCTGGAAGAAGGTAGACTTAGACTAGACTCCAGGAAGAAATTATTTAATAGGAGGGTGGTGATACACTGAAACAGGTTGCCCAGAGACGTTGTGGATGCTCTCTCCCTATCATTCCAGACCAGGCTGGATGGGGCTTTGTGCAACCTGGTCTAGAGGAAGGGGTCGCTGCATACAGGAGGGTTGGAACTAGGTGATCTTAAAGGTCTCTTCCAACCCAAACCGTTCTATGATACTATGATTCTATGAACCAAAATTTATTTCCTACATATATTATCCACAATCTAAATTAAGTTGAGATTGTCATATAGTTTTTAGACTAATCTGCAAAATGCAATTGCAAAAGTCTTGAAGACATCTCAAGCCTTCTTTTTTGTTATAATTACATCTACCTTGGAACCTTTTTTAAAATGTTGGGTTTTTTTGTTTTGTTTTGTTTTGTTTTGTTTCCTAAAGATTTAGTATTTAAAAATATTATGTTGTCATTGAACAGAATACTCAGAATCTAGTTTACAAATATGGATTAAGAACAATGTTTTTCCTAGGATTCTTTTTTACTGTGCAGTAGGCAGTTAAATGAAGGGATTGCTGTTCTTTCTGGTTTATCATGACCATGTGTCATTACTTATGGCCTAATCATTCACTTCACCTAAGTAACTTAGAACGAATAAAAGTTGCAAAGACAGCACTAGTAGTATAACGTGACAAACCATGGACATGAGTGAGTTGAATTTGTAGCACTGATGACAGTACATGAGAACAGCAAATTGAATTTGCATGCTGCTCAGTTGGTAAGGGTATATAACATGCTACAATTTCCTTAGGAATAATCAGGCTTTGGCAAAATATTTTCCCCTATATCCGTGAACATTTATCAACTTTTTGAACAACACTTTTGCAACAGTGTAGTTTCAATCTGATCACTGGGGGCAACAGCTGAATCATCAGCAAAATGTCTGGCCTGGGGACTTTGCTCAAAGGGATTTTGATCTACAAGATGCTTGAATGTCCTGATTCAATAGTGTTTGTCAAACATATCCTCTAAATGAAATAAATCCATTTGTCAGGCTGTGGATGGTAGTACAAGATCCTTACTGGGATCTCTACTGGATGATATGCCCCCTATTTTCTCTTTCACTTTCTTCATGATCATCTCTCATCTGCTTCACATGAGCAAAGTTCAGTGTTTGCAGGGTTATTTTCAAAGAAGCTCGAGTCCTCACACATTAAGAGTGTTGCATTTAACTCAGACCTGTGATGGAATTCCCAGATTTGATAACTTGGCATATGGAAAAAAAATACTATCTATTTAAAGATACTTTATGTATTTGGCATAAATACAAGAGAAGCTTCTATATTCTTTATCTTTTTCTACTTAATCTCTGGTACTACTATAGAAAATTCCGTATCAGTTTGCTAATGAATGCATACAAGAAAAATATAAAGGGTACAGGAGATAATTCAGTTCTACTTCATTCTATTCCAGCATACTATTGAGCGATTCACAGTTGAGATTGTGACTGTCTTTCAAGTTAATTCTCCACTTATTTTACCTTTTCTTTCAGAAAGAAAATAATTACAGTACTGTAAAGTAAATAAGATTTAAATTACAGATAATGTACACTCTCTGTAGAAGAAACGAGTAGAGTGAATAGACTGAATGTCCATACTGAAGCAGATTTATTCCAAGTTCAAAACTGCTTTTATCTGTGAGTAAAAACCAAATGTTTTTCATACTCCAAGATACTGTAGAACATCTGTTTCAGGTGCTTGATTTAATTGCTGCAGTACTAACCAGCAGAGATCTAGCTCTATCAAAGTCCTTTAAATTCATATCCAGATACTGTTTACCAATATTCCAATGCAATCTGTTAGATGTCTCTAAAAGTCTTTTATTTGTGATTGAGAAAATGCATATGTTTACTGTATACAGAATAATAAAAGATAAAGCCTCAGAGGATCCATCAGAAATGCTGCATTCCTCATTTGGAAAATATTTGAAGTTAGTAATCAGTATACAGCTGAGGTCATTATATGAATGTCTAGAAATACATAATATCTTTTTATATCATTTACAAATCTTACATAATATCTTTTTTTCCTGTCACCAACTGAAGTCATTGAGAGTGAAACTTACCTGACAAAATGAAGTTTGCATCTTAGCTAGCTACTCTAGTTTTGTTTATAGTTAATGAAAGAAAACAGAAAATTGCGATTTGATTAATCTGAATTAAGACTCTACTTAAGATGAGATAAATCACATCCTGAAAATACCTTTTTCTCTGCCTTGATTATAAATAACTCCTGATGTCAGTGTATTAAAGAGAGACTTTCAGACTGTCTGTGTCTGAAATCAAATGGAAGTTGAAGGTTTTTCACTAATTGCTATGGCTTTAGAATCAGTTATTTATGCTTCAGAGAAGAAAATCCTAAGTGCTTCTTGTAGTCTCATTTTTTTGCTGTTCTAATCATCATTTGAATATATACTTAAAAGATCTCTCTCTTCTAACTTGCTCACTACTTTAGACTAGGATATTTCAAACTTCTTTCTTTCCTTTATCCTTTTTTGTCTTCCAGATTTGTATAAGCTTCATCTTTTAATTATATAATTTATTATTTGCTCTATGAATTAAACTATAGATACATATTTGAAAAGACATTTTGTTGTTATTTTCAATTAATTTGTTACATATATGAAATTGCAGGGATCATCCAGATTGCTTTCTGAAGTTAAATATTTGATTAAAAATAATCAAATATGACATTTGCTTTATAAAATGAATGAAGATGTAATTTATTACAAATTCTACAAATTCATTGAGATCTGGGCATATTTGATGGACCATATTTGATGTATACATCAATCAATTGCAATATCATACAATAATACATACATACAAGATATATGATATCTTGCTTTAAATGAGATCTTCTTTTGTTTCAAAGTAAATTACTCCTAATGGTGATTTTACTTATATTCAGTAAATCCTTTAATAATCTGTGAGGTTATATGGTAAAGTTGTAACTGCTGATTGTAGAGAAGAGAAGGCACCGGTGTGTTCTCAGCAATGATAATTATGATATGAATGGTGTGTGCAAAGAGTATGGAATGAGGGGAACCAATATATTTTTATTGATGCTAAGTGGCAGGACTGGGAAAAGTCAGCAATAGTGACAAATTAGAACAGAAAATCTTAGAATCATAGAATTACCAAGGCTGGAAAAGATCTGCAAGATCATCCAAGCCAACCATTAGCCAATCACCACTAAATCATGTTTCTCAGTACAACATCTAAACTTTCCTTGAACACCTCCAAAGACAGTGATTCTACCTCCCTGGGCAGCCAGTTCCAGTGCCTGACCACTCTCTTTGAAAAGAAGTATTTCCTAATACCCAATCTGAATCACCCCTGGTGCAACTTGAGGCCATCCCCTCTAGTCCTATTACTAGTTATTTGGCAGCAGAAGCCAAACCCCACCTCACCTCAACTCCTTTCAGGTAGTTGTAGAGGGCAATAAAGTCTCCCCTGAGCCTCCTCCTCTCCAGACTAAATAATCCTAGCTCCCTCAGCCACTCCTCATAAGGCCTGTGCTCCAAACCCCTCAAACATGAGGTTCCCTCCAAACATCGGGATGTGTTTTATTTTGAGGAGACTGAGCACTGGCAAAGGGTGCCCAGAAATGATGTGGAGTTTCCTTCCTTGGAGATCTTCAAAAGCTGTCTGGATATGGTCCCACGTAAGATGCTCTGAGTGTCCTTTCTTGAGTCTGAGGGCTGGATCAGATGACCTCCAAAGGTCCCTTGCAATCTCAACTGTTCTGTGATTCTATGATATACAAATCATGTTGGTTAAGAAACAGTGAATTGAAGGAAGATGGCAAAACCAAAATATTCCAATAGCTATTTTAAGACATATTTTGCCTTCTTCAAATGCATGAAAAATGCAATAGTTTGGCTGTTTTTCTGTATTTTACTATAATTATATTTCAGAGTTGTCATGGAGAAAAATGTGAGTGCATAGGGGCTGAAAAGAAATAGGAAGATGCCCAAAGAACATAACCTATATAAAGTCATGAGACAAAGGTCGAGCTCACACAGATGAAAGTGATCAAAGGATGAAAGAGTGAGTCGTCAGTGATCAGAATGGAAATGATTCTATGTTCTGTGCACAACACAGTAGAATTTTTCTCTTCTTGATTTCTATTCACATTTTTCAGTAGTTCTATGAACAGAGCATTTCTTAACATCAGTGGGAGTCCTGTACACAAGGCAGCTGCCAAATGTATCATTAAGAACTGCAGTGCAGATGGAGAAGCAAATTCTATCCTTTATTAATGACTGCAGCTTTTCTTATCCTTTAAAAGAGACTTTAAGTAAAATTTTCTACTCTGTGTCCTAATTTCTTTTTCTTTTTCTTTTTTTTTTTTTTTTTTTTAATTTTAATCGGTGTATTCTATTTAACCTTTTTTTCTTTATTTAATATCTAATTTAATTTATCTTATTTTTTGTTTTGGATTCTCAACTTGTTCTGTTCTTGAGCACATATGAAATTGCAAACCAATACACAGTGAACAAGTACTTTAACTCTGGAAAAATAATAATCAGAAGCTCTCTTATGGGAGTTGCTGTGAAGTATTGCCTCTGATTTATTATATTGGCCCATGATATTAGAGGCAGATATTGGTAGTATGGCAGTGGAAGTTGAACTTTCCTGCCAATAGTCTATTACATTTTGTTGCTGTGCAGCAGATGACAGTAGAGGGGTAGTCTGACAAGATGGCATCTGATATGTGAGTATGAGGCAAAGATGTGTCACTGAATTCTTCCATGCAGATAAAAATTGCACCTTCATTGACACTTGCTGAGGCAAGAGAGGTGAGTTTTAGCAGTGGTGACAATGGTATGAAAGACAAGCCACATTCCAGATAGCCACACACAACTGTCCATGGAGCAAGTTTGTCAGGACCCATTGAACCAAGAATAAAGAAATGTCTGAAGAAATTTTGGAAGACAGAAGTACTGCTTTGGACATACAATTCAGATAATACAGCCAGCTGTCACAAAGCACTACAAGCCATTGTAATATTGAAATATCAGAACACAATAAGGAAGTTCAAACACTCAGACAACTGCATTGTAGGAATTAGTGGAGAAATGGCTAATAGTGGTGAAGTGTTCAAAATATGCAGTTTTATGTTAGTACCTAAAATGTGTAAGTTTTACACATATGTATTTACAGTGCAGAAAAGCAGATGTAGAATTTTAAGTTAAGAGCTTGCAAAACAGAACATGTTTTCCTTTTTTGTTGTTTTGTTGCTGGTGTTGTTGTTAATGGACAAAATATAAATCACTGCTTTTTATTTCTCTAATAAAATAAATATTTAAAATAACCAGTCTGATGAAAAATTTTGAGTAAAATGAGTTTGTCATCTAATAATAATAATACCATATAATCTATATGTTATACTTCTAACTATACACTATTAAAAAAAAAAATCCTCTACATTTTATAAAATGGTGAATCAATAAAGCTTTGTGTATTGACAGTTTTGGATGAATGCTGGTTGTTATACAGTGCTTCATAAGGAAATATGGCATAAATTAGCCTAGTTCCAGTAGACAAATAAATTTCATTAGCTCTTGAAACTCAACATATTTGAGGTCACAGGCTTCAGAAGCTTCAGATTATCACATATTCATTCTCTTGGCCCACCAAAAAAGAAACAAGCTAAATCCAGAAAACATCATTATTACAGACCTAGGTCTAAATTGTCACTCATTACCTCTTAGCAAAGCCTATCAATCAGCCTGAGTACAACGACAATGTCATTAGTTTTTACTACACCCATAGAATTACTTCTAGTGATTGCTGAAGACATTCTTGTCAAATATAATTTATTTTATAAGTAAAACCAGTGAGCAGCAGGCTGATGCAAAGCAATCTAAACAAAATAATATTTGTGTAGCATTTTTCTGTTCAAATCACTAACTAGGCTCTAATAAGTTCAGAATTCTTCTATACCAGACTCTGGTAATAACAAGGAGTAAAACTGAACATATTAAGTGAGAGAGATGTCAGAGGTTACAGAAGAAATCAATGGCAGATCAAATTAGAGCTCAGGAGCTCTGAATTTGAATAAGCCACCCTTTGGCCATGTTGGAGGTGACATCTTTGTGCTAATTTTATGAAGTCTGCAAGAGTTGATGATGCTTTACAAATATATGAAAAAGACAGGTCCTGTAGTTAGCATGACTTCACGTAAAAGCTCAAACACAAGGACAGAAGGCAGTTTTTCAGAAGAAAATCAAGGTGACTGAATAGAAATGTTTTGAATGCAAAGTCCTATCTCTGTTATAACGGCAGCTATATCAGAGCAGTAGATGAAGCATGGAAAAAGCTGCCAAAGAGTATGAAAATGAGAATATTTAGTATTTTACAATGATAATTAAAGAAAAAGCATAGAATTTTCCAAGGTCATCCCAGGATCCATGTCAACATGGGTAACTCAATCTATAGGTAATGATGATTTATTTGTATTACATGGAAAATAATATGGGCATAGCTGCTATGTACAGTACTGCAGCACACACACACACAACAGCACATACACAAACAATAGCAAAACACATAGCAGTAGATCTGATGTGTATTTATTAGGTCTCCTATGTCTTTAAATCTGGAAAAACATTTGCTCAAAAAAAAAAAAAAATGGTACTGATGCTAATTTGTTCATTCTTCTCCCCATTTGACTTTTTGTTCACGTCTCTGATATATTTTTCGTCAATTAGGTATGTTCTTCACATGGACTCTTCTTCACTACTTAAACTGAAATCCTCCTCCACTCATCCAGAATAAAGTATATTTTAATTTGGATTTAAGGAAAAAAAAAACAAAACAAAACAAAACAAAAAATTAGTTATTTCAGAATATGTGAAAAAGTAGAGATTTTCATCTCTTTTATTAATTCTAAAATGTGATACGTTCATTACGCATGCTATAAATAGAAAAGTGGAACCAAGCAGTAGTAAGGAGAGAAATAAATTGCAGGGTGTCATGCATGGTTCCTTTTATAGCTGCATTCATATTGATTACTTGTAACTTTTATAATATACCTTTTTTAACTGCATAGGTGAAGATGGCAATTAGATGTCTGGGGAGAGTTGAAACAAAGAAGGAGCCAAGTAAGTTGTTCTGTCAGTCCTTTCAGCCATGCAAAAGCTTAGTGTGCAAAAGACTAAACTAAAAATTCAGGCAGTGAGATTGCTTGAAATTGTGCAACCATGGATAAAAGATGGCACAATCAGAGTAAAGAATGGGGGTAAAAAGTGTAATCTTGTGTAACAAATGATTCACAGTGGAGAGGGGGCAATTTGAAAGGAAAATGACTAAGAAATTTAACTGTGGTGAGGATAGAACCAAAGACATTTGCAATAATCCAAATGAAGGATTTTCTTCTCATATGTGAAAGAAAACAAGCAAGCAAGCAAGCAACCAACCAACCAACCAAAAAAAAAAACAAAAAAAAAAACAAAAAACAAAAACAGAAACAAACAAACAAAAAAAACCCACAAAAATCCAACACCCAAACAAACAAACAAACAAACAAACAAAAAACACTGAAAAATGAGTTGGGAGGCCTACCTGAAGATGACTCTGAGGCCTAATATCCATTCTCTAAAAGGCAGTTGCACCTGTATTCTTCTAAGAAGTATTAGCTGTACTTTTTCATACCTTTTCACATTGTGTTTCCCAGAACTTGAGGTAATGTATGGAGAAGTTCCTGTTGTTACGACAGGCAACTGGAAGTGGGCAAGAGAACCAGTAGATCACATTCATCACCGTACAGCATGAAGGCATCCTTTTTGGTCACACATTAAGCAGAGAAAAAATAAAGTAAATAATGAATCAGAGAAAGGAATTGGTCAGTTAAACACATTACCAAAGTACCATGAAGTATAGTAAATGAGTTAATATATTTCATATATTTCCCTCCTCTTGATTTTGTGCTAATGACACAGCTATTCTGGACTGTTACTTTCTGTTTTACAGTATTTTGATAGAATCTTGAACAAGATGCTTATGAAGGTAGTAAGTAGCCATAGTCAACAGATCGGCAGTCAGAGACCAGAAAACATTAGCAAATGGTTAAATATTGATGGCAGTAATTTAATAAATAAAAAAGCAAATAAACAAATAAACTTCAAGGTGGTAGGTGAAAAACAGTAAAGGAGGATTTTTTGTTCAGTTAAGTTCCTTTTCTGCATTAAATCGTAGCTTGTAAAATACAAACTAATATACATACTACATATTAAAATACAAAGATCTGATATTAAGTATCTACACAATAGATCTGTAGCTTTTATGTCAAGAAAATTGTGTAGAATGTAAGAAAAATCCCTGGCATGGATTACTCTCACCTGTTAAAATACACAGAAGTTGAAATTCTCCTGAATTCACGACTGTTAGCCTTTCCTAAGGAACTTTCCCTGCATATTTTCTGGAAAAATACAAAAATTGTCCAGAAGGTTTATCATTACCTTGACTGTTTCTCACTCTGAAAAAAAATTGATATGTGGAATCTGAACCCACCATGGATATGGCAGTCAAAAGATACAGGATAAAGGTTATTTTGGTAAGAATGAGGACACAGTGAAATCACATACTCGGGCTTAGAAGTGTTTTGGGATCCAGTAATATAGTTTTCCCCATAATTTCAATAGTTGAAAGAAGAAAGATTCTTGAAGAAGATAGTTCAGATATTATGTAGTTTGGAAGAGGCATGTTGTACTCTGCTCAATGACAATCATTTCTCTATGGCCACTGTAAATAACATAAACTGAACAATGGTCTTGTGAGGACAGCAGTGGATGTTTCAGAAGACTCCCAAATATCTCTCTGACATTTACAGAATTGTTGCTCTTATGCTGAGTTGAAATAAAGTTAAATTTCTTATATTCATTTTTATTTCGATACTGAGTCATATTGAAAATTTTCCATTTTCAATATCTCTGCAAAGCAGTGCTATGAATTTGTATAAGTTTTAAGATAGTGTTGAAATTGTGAATCTTAACCTACTTCCACATCTGAATGCAATGAAGCTTTTCTTAGAGAAACCGGGAACTTTATCTGCTTGATGTGAGGGAAACAATGGATGGTAAGTAGTGTAGACAGTCTCAAGACTGCAAAAAACAAACAAAAAAGAAAAAAAAAAGAAATAAAAATAATTGTATCTTGCAGAGATCAGAGAGTAGGGAAAACGTCTTTCAGATATAGAATAGGGTTGTGAAGAGAGAAAATCTGAAGAATTTTCTGGAGTCTCATTTTTCTGCTCTTCACAAGGATAAGATGAGAAGTGGGAACTATACATACAGTTTTGCCTCTCTACGCCTCTCCTAGATATCCATCCAGTATTAATATTAATTAACTGTGAATTGGAATGCATAAGATAATTTCAGCTACTTATTTCATGAAGAACTGTGGGTGTTCATCACTTTCAACTGAACCCTCTGCACCTTCACTACTTAATATGTTAATTTTATTAAAATATTATATTTTTATTGTATTAGTCTATATTCAATATCACATTAACATGTTGATCTACATAATTTTGTGATAATGTAGCAAGTTTTTTCCTTCAGATGTTAACTCAGAAACTTCAATTTTATGTTGACTTATACAAATAGCAACTTTTAATTGCTAATCTAACTCTAATCATTCACTCAGAAATTTTATCTGAGTTAGGAATAACATCTAAACTTCATAAGGGAAGAAAAATTCATCAATTGTATTAGTTTCTATCTTTTACATTTAATTATAAAGAAATATATTGTAGCATACAAGTCTTTATTTCAATAAACATTTTTCTACTTTAGTGATTTCTTGTGATTTTGTCTGTATTGGAAAGAGATGTGTTGATAAGGGAAACGAGTGAAAGAAGCCTTATATTTGCAGGCAGTGGTAGATTTTAATGACCCCGATGTCTGTTTGAAGGACATCATAACTGCAACTCAAGCAGGCCACATTTCTAAGGTGCATTAACAACAATTTCCTGATACAGATTACTGAAAAACAAACAATTAAATGTCCTGACACTTAGAAACAAAGAACTAGCCATGGATGTGAAAGCTGGCAGCTGTCTTGACTGTAGTGGGATTAAACTAGATAGTCTTCAGAGATCCATTTCAAACCCATATCACGTTCAGTGATTCTGTGATCATGAGATGGTGGAGTTCAGAATCCATGTCTGAAGATCCAACTCTGGGCAACTTGTTCTAGATCACCTTGCTTGTGCAGGAGTTTAGACAAGATCTTCTCAAGAGGTGCATGCCAATCTAAATGATTCTGTGATTCTGTGATAAGTATGCAAACCAATATGAATTTCATACTGTACAGTAAAATTTCTAAAGTGTTCACAAAGTTCACAAAAACAGTGGGGAACAAATTCACAGTGATTTTTGTTCTTTTGTTTTGTTTTGTTTTGTCCCCATCCCTGTTCACTTTATAAATAGTTCCTGTCTTGCTCCCATCAACTAACAATGTCAGTTCATTTTAAATTTCAGCATAGCATGCCTTCAGGTTCAATGACTGTTTAGCAATAGTCTGCCTCTACAATGAACTAACAACAACATGAGTGCCCCCACAGCTTCCCTGCCCCATAAGATTCATATAAATAGTACACACTATAGGTTATTTTGTCTACCGTTATCCTTTCAGGGGAAAGGAATGAATGGTAAGACAGGATAATATGTTTAATTCATTAACTTTTGGAAAACTACCTAGTTTTTAATGTTTCTTAATTGTTTTTCAAAGATTGCTCACAGCCTGTGTAATGTCAAATGGAAGAGAATTTCCATAGTCAGCAAGCCATGTCTCACGTGGAATCTGTCAGACTCTGAATTACTGTTACTGATAGTCATAGTACACTTGCTATGCTTTTGCATTGCAATGCTTTATCTAGGTTTTGAATTTGTTTAGTAACGTACGTTTAGAGTAGAGATTACAGATCAAAAAACAGGACAGGGAGATAGAGTTTTGGCAAGAGGGAGAGAATATATAACACGCAGTATATAGAGAACTGTTAAACCAGATTGATCAGACAAGACCTTCACATGGTAAAAGCAAGCTGGCTGTCTGATCACCTGCTCATCCTTCATGTGCCTTAGCATGTGTCACAGAGTTATCTAGATCAATCTGTGTCCGTGACAGGGGGGCAGTAGGACCGTGGGTCCCCCGGCCCCCAAAAATGGGAAGGGAAAAAGGGGAAAAGGGGTAGGGAGATGGGAGCTGGGTTCAAGGAAACAAACAGAGCAGTGGCAATGATCTAAGAAGGAAAACTTATTTTACTAACTGTGGTATTGGAATGCAAGATAACAAACTATAATACAATCTAATTGAAAATTGAGGCTAATAAGTCAAGTAAAAGAAGAGAGAGAGAGGTTTCTGAAGACCGAGAAGAATTCTACTTTGAAATTGAAGGTGCGTGACTTGGAAGCACACCCACAGCCGGTGCCAGGCAATGAGAGAGAGAGAGCAAGCGTCGCTTCCGTGACGTATTTTCCTCTCTGACTGTGAGGTCCTCTGGGACGTGTCGTTCTTATCTGTGCTCCACATGATGTTATGATGTGGAATACCAACAGCAAAAATGACAAAACCGTGATAGTATGTCTTCTAGGAGGATCTGTTTCCTTGATTTCCTTTCCCAGCAGATATCTGGGTACTTTAAATCCCCCATCAGGATGAATGTCCACAAGCATAACACCTCCTGCAGCTGAAGGAAGAAGGCTTCATCAGCAGGCTTTCCCTTGATCAGGTGGCCTTTACTAGACCCTTACCACCAGGTGCCCTTTATTAATCCTATCCCTAATTCTAACCCACAGGCTCTCAACCCGCTCCTCACCCATTCTCAGAAGGAGCTCCTCACAGGCTCTTCGCTCTTTTACGTAGAGAGCAGCTCCCCAACCCTTCTTGCCTTGCCTATCCCTTCTAAAACACCGATACCCCTCTACACTGGTATTCCAGCTATGGAAGTCATCCCACCATGTTTCTGTGATAGCAACCAGATCATATCTAAGTACATCATAGTTTCCAGCTTGTCCTGTTTACCCAATGTTTAACCAATACACAATGCTGTGTACATTGGTGTAAAGCTGGACTTTCTGACACACCATCTTTGTAGAGGAGCACTCCCTCAAACCTCTGGGAGGAATCATTCTGTCTCAAGGTGCAAGAACTTCTTCCATTTGTCATACTTGCTCAGTTGCAAAGCTTTTTGTTTTATGTCTTTAGAATTAGCAGCAACATTTGTTAAAACAAAACTATTAACATCAAATAGCTACTAAGCAGGTATCACTACACTCACATTTTGGGTTCACAGGTACTCCATACGACTTCCAATTTTTAATTTGCATTATTAAATAAATGGTTGTTGTGACATAGTCACAATGAAATTGATACAGGCTAATTTGTTTAGCAATAGGGATTAGTATATTATAGGCTGGTTTGCTTAGCAATAGGGATCAGTATATTAGTTTAAGGAATAATATATTAGTTTAGAAAAGGAATCCATGAGTGCTAGTTACAGAACTTTCAATTTTAAACTTTACTTGGTATGTAAACAGCCTTGCTTTTTTTCTCAATTTGTGTGAAAAATGTTTTCCTCAACAATTTTTACTCCACAAGAAGCACTGGAGTCGTAATAGACTAATTTTATCTTTTGCACCCAACAGATGCAAGGATATCATCCTGGGATTTCATATATATTCACAGAATCACAGAATCACAGAATTTTAGGGGTTGGAAGGCACCTCTAGAGATCATCGAGTCCAGCCCCCCTGCCAAAGCAGGTTCCCTACACCAGGTCGCACAGGTAGGCGTCCAGGCGGGTCTTGAATATCTCCAGAGAAGGAGACTCCACAACCCCCCTGGGCAGCCTGTTCCAGTGCTCCGTCACCCTCACCGTAAAGAAGTTCTTGCGCACATTCGTGCGGAACTTCCTATGCCCTAGCTTCATCCCATTTCCCCTTGTCCTGTCCACACGCACTACTGAAAAGAGTCCGGCCTCACCACTATGGCCCCCACACCTCAGGTATTTATAAACCTGGATCAAATCCCCTCTCAGCCTTCTTTTCTCAAGGGTAAACAGACCCAGTTCACTTAGTCGTTTCTTACAGGGGAGATGCTCCAGGCCCTTCACCATCTTTGTGGCCCTCCGCTGGACTCTTTCCAAGAGATCCCTGTCTTTTTTATACTGGGGAGCCCAGAACTGGACACAGTACTCCAGATGAGGCTTTATCAGGGCAGAGTAGAGGGGGAGGATATTGTTTTGGAAGTTGCTTATTATAGATTTACGAGCAATGCAAGTTTGCCAAATTGGGGAAAAACAGCTAGAGGTCAGCCAAAAGTCTCAGTACTTTCAATGCAGTCTCCGTGTACTGTATATGTTTGTCTTCACTGTTTAAAAGTCCATGGGGCAGATGGATTGCTCCCTAGAGCGCTAAGGGAGTTGGCAGATGTGGTTGCCAAGCCACTCGCCATCATTCTTTGGCAGTCCTGGCTAACCAGGGATGCTACCCTGGACATTTGGAGACCCAACTTCAACCTTTGCCAGGACCTACGTGGAGCTATCTCATGGGCTAGAGTGGTTGAAAATAAGGGGACCTGTGAGATCTAGGTGGGATCAATGTGCACAAATCCATGGTCCCTGATAGGATGCATCAGCATGTGCTGAGGGAGCTGGCAGATTACTGAACCACTCTCTATCAGCTTTGACAGGTCTTGGAGGGCAGAAAAGGTGCTTGAAGACTGGAGGATAGCCAGTGTCGCTCCAGTCTTCAAAAAGGGCAAGAAGGAGGATCTGGGAAACAACAGGCCAGTCAGTCTCACCTCTGTCCTATAAAGGTGTTGGAACAGCTTGTTCTAGATGCCATCTGCAAGCAATTGGATGAGAAGTCATCAGGAATAGTCAGCATGGATTCACCAAGGGAAAATCGTGCTTGACCAGCCTCATAGCCTTCTATGATCACATCACCAGCTGGGTAGATGGGGAGAGAGCAGTGGATGTCACCTTCCTTGTCTTCAGCAAGACTTTTGATACTGTCTCCCATGACATCCTGATACAGAAGCTGAGAAAGTGTGGGACAGATGAGTAGACAGTGAGGTGGGTGTAGAACTGGATGACTGGCTGAGCTCAGAGGGTTGTGATCGGTGATGCAGAGTCTGGTTAGAGTCGTGTGACTAGCAGGGCTCCCCAGTGGTCAGTGCTGGGTCCAGTCTTGTTTAATACCTTCATGGTGGATCTTGATGAGGGGATAGTGTCCACACTCAGTAAGTACACTGATGATACAAAGCTGGGAGGAGTGGCTGACACACCAGAAGGCTGTGCTGCCATTCAGTAAGACCCAGATAGGCTGGAGAGATGGGCAACAATAAACCAGATGAGGTTTAACAAAAGCAAGTGCAGAGTCTTGCACCTAGGAAGGAATAACCATGAGTATCAGCACAGGTTGGGGCATGACCTGATGGAGAAGAGCTCTGTGGAGAAGGTGTCATGGTTTTATGATTTTTGGTTACTAGTATTCCACATCATAACATAATGTAGTGCACTGGGAGTTAAAGTGTTAACACTCCAGTTCCAGGTACCTGTCTGGAAGAGAAGAACTACTTTCCCCAGGGGCATTGTGGTCAGAGAGGAGATGATAGATAGATAGATATAACTCCTGGCCAGGTCACCTGATTGCTCTTTGCTCTTCTCCTTTGCCTCTCCTCGCTGCTGCCCATCCCAACTGCATGCATCACTTCAGTATTACTTTAAGGCCTACAGCTTTCAAATACTCTCTCATTACATTTGATTCATTAGCTTCAATTCTAATTATATTTCATTATATTGGATTATAGTGTGTTATCTTGCCTTCCTGTATCATATTTAGTAAATTGGTTTGTTTCTCCTCAGATCGTTGCTGCTGTTTTTAATTATTTTGGGGTACCCTGTTTCCCTTTTCTGGAGGTGTGGATTTTGCGAAATGCCTCTGCCCCACTAGTCACAGAACTAGGCCTCCCCCTCTACTCTGTCCTGGTCAGGCCTCACCTGGAGTACTGTGTCCAGTTCTGGGCTCCCTGGTACAAAAAAAAGACAGGGATCTCCTGGAGAGAGTCCAGTGGAGGGCCACAAAGATGACAAAGGGCCTGGAGCATCTCCCACATGAGGAAAGGCTGAATGACCTGGGTCTGTTCAGCCTTGAGAAAAGAAGACTCAGAGTGGATCTGATTAATGTTTATAAGTCTCTTAAGTGTGGGAGTCAAAGAGACATGGCCAACCTCTTCTCAGCAGTCTGTGGGGACAGAACAAGGGGAAATGGCCATAAACCGGACTTCTTCACAGTAAGGGTGATGGAGCACTGGAATGGGCTGACCAGGGAGGTTGTGGATTCTCCTTCTCTGGAGATATTCAAGACCCTCCTGGACACCTACCTCTGCAGCCTGCTGTAGGGGGACTGCTTTGCGGGGGGTCTGAACTCAATGATCTCTAGAGGCCCCTTCCAACCTGCACAGTTCTGTGACTCTGTGATTTTGTGATTCAACACTTCTCCTGAAATCATTAACATAGGGTTCCGTCTCCTTACACATACTCAGTCTTTTTGTGTTGGTGGTCCTGGAAACCCCAGTGATCATCTCATTGCATCCTTAAGTTTAATTTTCTGGCCTTTTTATTTTATTAGGAATGGAAAGTTCCTTTTGCAAGATGCTTTTCTCACTACAGGACCAAAGACTAGTTCTTAGCAGTACTTATCCTTGATGCAGCCTTGTGGAATGGTCTTCCTTTGTAAGCAAGAACCTTCTGTGTACAGTCTGTCTCCTGTTGTCTAAAATAGTCACAATGCTCTCCAACAACAATACATCAGTGGCTACAGAAGTCCTAACTTTCTTTGATTTCCAAGTGTCATTGCCCATTTTCTCTCTGAATTGCAAGAACTGCTGCAGAGGACAAAAGTATTTTACCAAAACAGCCCTGATAAATTGATAATTGATAGATAGATTTTGTTTGATTGCTTTTTCTTTTTTTATTTTTTAATAGCAACCCATGATCAGTAAATAAGTATGTTACATCTCATCAGAAAAATTTAGTGCAAATTATAATGTACATGAAAATGATTCTTAAAAAGCTTACTTTCATATTTATAACCTGAACTGGCAAAAAAAAAAAAAAAAAAAAAAAAAGCATTTGACATTCTGATTCTGTTTGGTGCTCCATCACTCACTTCCAAGAGTGACTACATCAAATGCCCCCATAGCAAGAGAACATCTGAACATTTCAAGGTTGGTAGTGAAGGACTCTGCACTGTCTGTTTTTTTGCACTGCAACTCACTCTGCTATTGTCAGGTAATCTGCTGACCATGCAGAATGCAAGTGCCTGCTGAGGTGATTGATTCACGCACTCTCATGTACTTGACACTCAGAAAAATTTAAGTATATGTCTTATTCCTTATTATTTGTATATAAGTCATCCCCAGTTAGGACCATATGTCTTGTGTTAATACTCTGCAATATCAGTACTCTGCAAAATGTATTTAGTATATCTTTCTTAATCAGATTTGTTGCATCTTGTTTTTCTTTTGTTTCTGTTCTTTCTTAATTATCCATTGTTGGCCATTCTTAGAGACAGGGATTTGTGCTACATAAATAAAAGTATACTTGTTAAATGGGATTTTTTTTGCATCTTTTCTTAAAATGCTATGTAAGCATACTGTATGCAATATTATTTGAGGCTTTGTACTAAAAACATCTGGGATTTCATTGTAGCCAAAACATATTGCTCCACTGCTATATCAGAAAGTAAACCTTGAGTTTATTACTTCACTACATTAATTAATTTATTAAATATTAATGATGAAAAAGCCATTCAAGTGATGTTATATAGACAGCTTCAGTATTGCTGGCATGTTATTATCCCATTTATCAGCAGCTATGCATAAGATGCACAAAGCAATATAACTGGTATGTTCATACCGTATGTTGTTAATCTAGCTAATGGAATAACAAATACATAGCTGAGTCTGTTAAATGAGAGACTTAAAGGATGCATTTGTGTTGAAATACTATATCTTTCACAGGCAGGATGACTAAGTGGTCTTTTTTTAATCTCATGTAAAGAATGTAGTATAAATAAAAACAAATTAGAATTATGTTCACTATCCCAAATATTGGTCTGACAAAAGCTCTAAACTGAAACAAATGCACTTATTTTTAGATAAATATTACGTAAAGTTATATGAAATGTAATTTAATCTTCAAAATAATTTCTATCTTTTACATTCTGAATTTTACTTAATCTCCTTTAAATTTTCTTATTATATTTCTTCAATTTGTTGCTATTTATTGCATTGCATCAATATGAATTGTTGTCTTCCTTCTGTTCTCCTGAAATAAATGTAACAAAATGTCAATCTTCTG
This sequence comes from Alectoris magna, assembly GCA_030625065.1. Lineage (NCBI taxonomy): Eukaryota > Metazoa > Chordata > Aves > Galliformes > Phasianidae > Alectoris > Alectoris magna. Next base: position 39,180,532 of record CM060560.1, read on the forward strand.
AGCTGTAACTTTACTCGAATGTCAATTTTTGAAGTTGATGTTTGTTTGTTTTTTGTTTTTTTGTTTGTTTTTTTTAATGTAAGTATGCCATAGTTATTGACCTAAAACTCAACAGACGAGACTAGAAATTCAAACTCTGTTGTGTTTTTATTCACTTACTGTACTTGTACCGTTCCCTAAACACTGCTCATTTCTTTTCCTTTATCAGTATTGTCTCTAGTTAGTTTTAAAAGTGATATATTTATGAAGCTATAATTTATAAATGATCTTCTATTAAACAAACATACTAATTATTAATTTGATATTTTAATAGCTCAAACCATAGTAAATCAATTCTATTATGTGTAAAATCTGATGTTCAAAATTTCTGATTGCAACTATACTTTTGAATGTTCCTTTATGACTGTAATTAACTTAGGCAAATGAACCATTCGGAGGTATTTTCAAAATCAACAGTGTAAACTTTTGAAGGGTAATATTTTGTCCTAAATATTGCAAGTACTTAGTGCTGCTCATCCTATTTTGAATAGGAATATTGCATGTATTTTTTTAAACGCAATATGTTTTTTAAGAAGGCATACATATTCAACAGCGTAAGAAGTCCAGTCAAAAGCTGTGGCTATGTACTCATCAAAGCAGTGTTGCGGCCAACATGTCATGTCTCTTACTACACTAGCTTTGTGTTACTCATTTCTTAATGTCAGTAAGTTTATGTTGATTTGATACTTGAACAACTGAGAATGGACACAAAAAAAGAAAAAGTGTATTTTGTGAAAGACACTTGCCTTTTGGGAAAATGTATAGAGCAATGGTTGTCACAAATCTTCTGACTAAATACCTCCAAATTACATTTTCCATAATTTTAGACTGTTTTACTTATTTTGAAATATTCTTTGAGTTTTATATCATTCTGATTAATTGTCTTTTATGGTATGAGACCTGGGTCTCTGGACTCCTATGAGAATATTTCTAGGAGCAGACTGTACAGTCAAGCTCCCTCCTCATCTTTGTGTCTATTCTACGTTGATGACTTCATTGCCGTACTTTAAAGAGGTTCATTACTTATTCTTCTCTCTTCTGATGATTAACTTTCACAATGAATATTTTAAAGCTGTGTTAGAGTAAAAGGTTGTAGAGCTTAGGACTTCTTTCCTTATGAATGCTGTAATGAAAGTATTACAGAAAGACTGATTTTTTTAATCTTTATTGTGAATCAAAGTAGATATTTCTAGTATCCATTGCTATAGAAGATGTGACCTCAATATGCCTTCTATGACTGTTCTGCCAGAGTTTACTGTGAAAAACATAATTAGCCTTAGATTCACACAGAGATTCACACAGTCTGTTGTGACTCATCAAGATAGTATCATTCTTAGGTGTGTGACAGTGTGCTACCTCTCTCCCACCCCCAGCTTCTTCCTTCAGCCTGGTTGTCGTGCCCAAGGCTTTATCATACAGCTAGGTGAAAAAGACCTTGCCCTTTCTCGGAACTGGTAACAGTCAGAGCATTGCCAGGAGACAGTTAAGGTCCACCAGAATCCTGTCTCAACCTAGGTGCTCAAAGAACTGATAGCAGGCACTTGGTTCAATAGATAGCAGTGCTAAATACAATGAGTCAATCATCTTACCCCATAAAACGCAAGCAGCCCAAGAGCCCATTTGAGCTCTCCTTTCAAGCAGCTGGCTGTCATGATCTCTCCTTAAAAAGGGATGCCTCTTGAGGTTACTCAGGCCTGTGCAGAGATCCACCTGTAGTGGTGCCTCCCTATCCAAATCCTCTGTAAGCAGTTTACTAATCTAAGTGTACTAGCTTCGCTAAGATTCTATCTTAGATTTACTATGAAACCCCACCCTCTATGTATCAAATAGTCTAGGGTAGCTAGCTATTCTAAATCTTATTAAAACACGGACTCTGTCCCTTAAGTTAGTATATTTTATATTCATAATTATCTTTTTGCCCCTTTCTTATGAGTGAAGTGTAGTAGTTTCCACCTGTGACAAAGCATGTGTATCAACTTTATATATCTGAAGAATTTTCCCATAAAAGGGATTAAATTGATGATTGAGGATTTTTCTAGGAATATAAATTCCATGTCAATTTGGACCTATCTATCTCTGTTGATAACCTTGCGACACTAGTCATAGCAGTGCATTTTAGTGTTTCCTTATAAAAAATAATGAATTACCTAAGCTCAGTGGCTAGACTCTTCTAAAATTTTAAATGATATGATAAAGACATCCACAAATTATATTCATACATGTCTGCAGAATGAGTGAAGAGCTACATAGGCTGTGCAATAGGAAACAAGTACAACTTAACGAAGTGTATGTCTGTCCCCCCTTTAGATAGAGCATCCTGTTGTGGAAGTTAATAGCTTTAGAGCCATGTAACCTTCATTTTTGAAGCGACCCACAATTGATCATTCTATCCAGTAATACAATGTACTGACCAGTCACTCTCAGTGTAAAAAAATGAACACTTAAATTACTGCTTCCTAAATGGACAATAACCTACAGGCTAGGTATTCACTTAAGGCATGAGAGCATCTGGTTGATGTACCTACTCAGTCTGTGAATAGAAGACTATTGTAATTAGGGCGATATGGGTTTGGATTAGTGATTTTTGAACTTTTTCACTTATGTATAAAATTACTGAATATTCACTGAAACAGGGACCTGAACACAAAACTTTAATTTCCCAGTGTTGTGCCCTCAATTCTGAGGCTGTGAAGTTATTTTTTCTCACCATCTGAAGTAACACTTTATTACTATGAAGTGGAACAGCTCCAAGAGGAAAGACAAAGGATGGACAGTAACCCCTCTAGCTGTAGCACTTCATCTCAAATGCAAAGTACCCAGCTTCTAATCACTCTCTGGTCTGAAGCTATGCAAAGGTGGAGATATACCAAGTTCCATTTAGTTGTGTTTCTCACTGCCACTAAATTGATCAGTACAGGTTTATGGACATCTGAAATGTTAGTTGTGCTTTAAAAATAAACTCTTTGGCAGCTTAAATTAAACAGCAGAATTGAGTTAATGAACTCCACAGAAGATTGAAATGAATATCTATTCCTTTCATGTTGTATAATATTGTATCTTACATAGTCCTGTGTTGCATCATTCTATGTGAAGTACTATAAGATTTTTAATCAATGCATGCCTTCTTCCAAATACCATATCTCTAAACAAATACTAAAATCTGGAGAGTTTATCTTTTTAATGATTAGATTACAAGGATGTGTTCACTTGACTATTCAATTTTATTGATAATTTATTCTTCTGAAAATAAAGATTTCTTTGCAGTACCTTAATAATTTTTATTTCAATTTCCATTAACCCTGAATATATCATTCACTAATCTGTTATTCTCCAATATGTCTTCTAGAGGTTGGTTGTTCTAGTCTTATATAGATGTACTCTGTTTTTGGTGCCAGCTAGCAATCTATTCCAGTCCTCCAAATTACTGACTTTTGTAATCCAAGTAAGGAACTGTATGAACTACTAAATTCTGACGGGATGTTATGTATTTCTCCAACACTGGAGGGTTTACAGAACAGATATCTGTCAGGAGTGCCATAGGTATAATTGTGCTTACCGTGGAACAGTTAAATTGGCTTTTAAATGCAGAAATAAGTTAAGTGTATCTCAAAAGGGAATAGGTGAATATGAATATAAATTTTCTTTGTCAAAAGACATTCCCAGAACTTGTTCTTTTTCACCTAAATAACCTTGTTATTTTGGTGAAAGTTAGGCACTTTGCTGTCATGCAAATGAGAAGGAATACATCTTTTCTTATTTATTTCCTACAGTATTGGCAATATTTTCGGTACGTTACTGTCCAGGGAAAAGATGTTTCAAAGTTCTCTTTAACTTCCTAATTGGGGAAAGTATATGGATTGACAGCAGAAGATAAAGGTGAAAGGAAGAAGATGGATGTATCCTGAAGGTGAGTCTGTTTGGAAATTATGATTCAGTTTGCATTAATAAGAAAATTATGCACTGAGCTTGCAATTTATTTAACTTTTCAATGGCTAATTTATATAGAACAAATATTCTTCACTATTATTATTTAAATAGTGTACGAGTTCTATTTCACCAATTTCTAAAAAAAAAAAATAGAAAGAAAAGGATGAGAATAATGAAGCAAACTAAAAGTCAGAAGAAACTAGACAAGATAGTAAACTTCTCTCTCCCCTCCTTGTTGGTTTGTTGTCTTTTTTTAAAATGAATTATTATTTCACTGAAGTGATACTATAATATACCTGAAAACATTTTTGAAATCGATAATTTTAAATAGTCTTTTGAAGTTACAAAGTAATCAATATATTTTTTCCTAGAAATATAATTAGAATGTCATAGAATAAAATTTGAACTTAATAGAATGACCATTTAAATGCAAACTGTTAAACAACAAATCAGGAATATAATTACTAATAACATTATTTTTAAAAAGCTTCTAATATGTGTAGTATTTCTTGCATAAAGCACACAAAAAAATTTCATCCCTTATATTAGCTTTCTGTATTTGACATTTTTCTGTAATTTTCACACATTTGTTAATTTTTAGGTACATGTATAGGGCAGATGAAATGTCAAGGCAAGCTGTAATATATTCTGTCAAAGTCAAATTTGTCATACTTTGCCAGGTATTTATGACACCAAGATTTGATTAGCACAGCACTGAAAACTAAGCTACTAGCCATAAGAAATGTCACCTAACTCTAGAAAAGCTGTCTGCTGAACAAATTCAGCCAGAGTAAATATAGCTGTCAAATGTGTATGGAATACACTTTCTTCATTTGAAGATTGTTTTCTGAAACTGTCTTTCACTTGCAGCGCTGTCTCTGATAACTTTTAGATGCATAAATATTAGTCTAATGTGCTCAATTGGATAGTGAGTAGATTTTCAATTTGTTTTTTATTGCCACTAGTAGTTTAATATCCAACTAAAGAATTTACAAATACTTAATGATGTTTCTTAGCTATCTCTTGTGATATTGCAACAGAAAAGCAGCAAAATTAATTCAAAATAACCTTTTGGATCACGAATAGATGATACAATTCATCAATTCATTTAATATGCATGTAATAGATACAACATATTTGTGTGGAAAAACTACTGTTTGCTTGGATTGCAATGTGGACATTCAGCCTGTATTCAAATTCAAATTCTTTACTTTGTTCTTCTGTGAGATCTTCATGGAGTGGACATTAAACAGTTCTGTCAACCTAAGTGTTATTTAACTTACCTTATTATGATATTAATTTAAGGGAAGTTTAGTTGGCCTATTTTGGGACCTGAGGCACTGTGCCCAATGAATGCTTCAGTCAAAAACTTCTCTGGTTCACAAAAGTAATCTGAGATCTGGCTTGGTATTATTTTGACTCAGACTGTAGATATATCCATCTCCCATATTAAAATATTTTAAATAAACTTATATGTTGATGGAAGAATTTGACTTGATAGGGATACTCAGAACTATCTTTCCTTGTTCCAGTTGATTTCTGTCAACTCTCTGCATAAGCACTTAATGATAAGAAATCTACTTAATCATGAAAATGGTGATCTGAACCCACATTAGTATGAAAGGATCAAGTTTGCTAATTCTCTAAGATATTTTTCTTGCAGTTGCTCTCAGAGTTGCTCTCTCTCTCTCTAAAACAACATTGGGACTGTACTTAGTTTATAATAAAAATGGGCAGAGCAAGATTAAAAAAATAAAGCCAAGCCAGTTAAACTTTCTAAAATATATACATATATTTATTACATATATATATGTATATTGCGTTTATTTATTTATTCATTCTGCCTTGTAATACTGGCTGTGGTAAGTGTCTAAACTGAAACAAGAATTTCAAAGCTCAAGATGTTACTTTCATACGCTCTCATACGCATTTGCTACCATATGGGGCACTTATCTGAGACATATGTCCAGGTTTGGCAGATGCAACAAGAGACCTGGCTATCTTTACCCTTCTAAGCAGCACCTTAAGGTTTGTTCATAAATCCTAGGGGGTATCAAATGGCAGCTCTGTCTTTGTCTCATCTTATATTTTCTGTCTCAAGTACTCCAATGTTCTAGAAAGCTTATGGGGATCCCGGTTTATGGGAATTTTGTCATCTTCATTGTAAATCCTGTTGCTGAAGCTGAGCAATTATGTTTTGCAGTTTGCAGAACTGTGTAACTGAAGCCCATTGGTTGAATGCCTGCTTGACTCAGTTATTTTAATACATTTGCAGATCTGCTAAAGTTGCAAAGGAAAAGAAGAAGTGTTAAAAACAACAAGCAAATCAATGTAAATTCGTTAAGTATAATGATATTTCAACCTAATACATTATTTAATTAAAGTAATATATCACTGTAACTACCACACACTATAGAAATATAAATTAAATTAGCAACATATATTAAAAGTGATTTGCCATAAATGATAAAAAAACATCCCTTACACTGTAAGATCAAAGCAAGTCAGAAACCACCCTATTGTTTATTATGTGTAACATTCCTAAAGTCTTCATGTATTTCCTAGCACTACTTTCATCCCAATACATTATTATGTATTCTATTTCTTCCATTACAAAGTTTTATTGTATAGTGATTGATCTTTATCTTAACACACTATAAAGATTGTGCTGTGATTTTTCTTGTCTTAAGGTTTTTTTTTTGTTTGTTTGTTTGGTTTTTTTTTGTTTTTTTTTTTTTTGCATGGCCTTCTGACTGCAGACCCAAAAGACCGAGATATAAAATGTACAAGAATCCACTGACAATTCACGTATGTGCTCGTGGGACAAGATTTTCTTACATTTTCTTTTGGCATCCCCTACTGGTGTACAGCTGTAAAAAACTCCTTCATGAGACCAAAGATCTCAAAAAGGCTTGCTGAGCTTCTTTAGCTCCAAGTTCTTTTGATTGTTAATAACAGGAAAATTAAAGACATGTTAATGTGAAATGGTTTATATTCTTCTCAAGAAACATGGACTCATTGATTCAATGAAAATATGATTTTCTTTAAAAGTAAATCAAATTTCTGAACTTTCTTTGCACGTGTCACACATTTTATTTTTCTGTGTAATAGAAATAAAGAGATATTAAAGATACCTATGCGACCTGGTGTAGGGAACCTGCTTTGGCAGGGGGGTTGGACTCGATGATCTCTAGAGGTCCCTTCCAACCCCTGCAATTCTGTGATTCTGTGATATTCTGAATGTAATTTTTTAAAAAAAAATCTTAACAAGAAAGGGTTGTAATTTTTATTTTTTTTCCCTACTCAAACTATATCATGATCGACATGATTTGTTTATCGGAGAACATAAACTAGCATCCCAGAATTACAGTCTGCAAGTTCTTATTGACTGAAGAAGTGTTGGGTAGCTACATAAAATATCTAAAATCTCCATTAATGTCAAGAGTTAAGATGTGTATGCTGGCTGTGGAAAATGTTATAGGGAGACTAGATAGATAACAGTGTTCTAAGTTTGCTTGTAACAGTATTTTCTACATAAAGGTTTTGGGTTGTTTTTTGTTTGTTTGTTTTTACATTTATTGAACTTGCCTGTGTGAGTTTTCTCTTTTAACTTTCTGTTGATACTTACTTACCATGCAGAAAAATACTAAATAGCTTTGAATAGAAATCAAGTAGTCCACTACTGAATAACTAGGTGTTGATCAATGTCACTTTCTAAATGACAAATGATTTCCAGTTTCCCATTTTGTTCATTTAAAAAAAAAATGACCATTAATCTCTAGTCATTATAAGATCTGATTATGGACAGCTAAATATTAACACTTCTCATTAACCTTAAAATGTAATTATGACTGTCAGTTAGATGAAATAATATAATCATATGTGTCCTTTCATATTAAATATTAGACAGGAGTATCCTCTTCCATCTGTCACAGACTATATCATAGACTATTTCTGCTATTTGCCTAACATACCTTTTTTATATTATTTTTTTTTTTTTATTCTTAACCTATGCCTGAATACATGCACATATGGAAGAAACACCATATTTTAACCTTTATTGCCTTCTAGATTGATTGTATTTACTTTTTAACTGCAGGCTATTAGTATTTCTTTAGAGTTAATGAGTGGATTATGCCTTTTTTGCAGATGGGAATTGTGAGGTGTAGTCAGCTCAGTGACTTGTGAATTGGTAACACCTGCCTGCAGGCCAGAATACAGGAGACTTTGTTCCCCAGTGTATACTTTAATCATACAGTACAATACAATGTAATTTCTTCTGGCTATGGAATATAAACTAACATGATTTATTTCCATTTATAGTGAAAAAGCTTGCCATGTCCCTCCATTTTCAAGACAATAAAAATGTGAAAGATGCGTCATATTTATAAAAAGGATGATGGTAACGCCAATGTTATTAATAAAGAGCCACAAGGCACAAGGCTATGTCCAGATTTGTAAACAACAGAGGACCAGGAAGAGGATTACCATTTTCAATGAGTAATTGCTGGCACCTTCTGTAACATTTCCTTGCCATACACCAGCTGTTCCCCAGAAAGTGTTTGGGCTTGAACAGCACATCCTACTAGGCAGTATAGAAGAGGAAATCCTCTCTGGGAATGAGAGACTTTGTAGAAGAGGATGCAATAAAGGCTGTGCTACCTAAGCCTGAAGGCCACAGAAATGTCCCTGGCCTGCTATATTTACTTGTGGAAGGCAGCATATAACCATATCAAAACTGATTTCTTAACAGCTGCTGTATTTTTAACCATGAACCAATTTGTCAGTCAATACAGTATCTTACTGCAGCTCTTCGGCTGTGCTAGAATAAATTCCCTAGTATTTCAAAGCGTCAAATATCCAATTATGTAAGTAGGGTAAATTATACTGCCAGGTGGACGACAACCCACACTGAAAACAAGATTTGTCTGCTTTGAAATTTATATTGAAGTCAAATGTGATATTTCCATTGTTTAGAATGCTCAATAATATTCACAAGTTCAAATGTTCTGATATAAACTGTTATCTCCCTACAGATTTACTAATTGAGGAAGTTATGTTTTCACTTTTCACTTTCAAAGTGTACTTAACTTGTCTGCTACGCAGGTTCAGTGTTTTTTATCTAAAAGACACTCAGTTGAAAGTTTGTGAGCCTGTGAAATCAAGGAAGATATAATTACTATACTTTTCATAAAAAAATAAAATTAAAATTATATCTTTTATATTCAATCAGATTATATAACACACTCTATATATATATATATATATACGTATATATATATATTTCTGTTTTTCCTGCAGACTAGAACAGAAAGAATAAGAAGTTATTTTTCTCCTCTGTGAAGCAAAACTTGCATGTTATAGATTCCCAAGATATTTGACAAACATTTCAGGATCTGGCTAATATTACTTCATGAAGCGCAAACTTGTTCAAATCCTTTATCCTCAGAGTAGCAGACACTGGACTGAAGATTAAGGGCTTTTTAACAGCGTAAATTAATTCCAGCTGTTGATACCTCCTCCACTGTAAGCAAACAGCTATATCAGAAGTCAGGCTTCAGAAAATGTTCTGAAAACAAAATGTATACATACATAATAAATATATATTACTTACATTTCCATATCTCTGAGACGATACCAGAATATGAGATCATCTCATATTTAAAGTTCATAAAGCAGACATAAATAATAAGAATAAAGTAGGACTTTGTGTTTGTTAACTTAATAACATAGTCAAAATTGCAAAACGAAACTCATGTATATTTTTCTTTGTGTATTTCCCCAGTGTCAAAGAAAGGCAAATCCAAGGTACAGATGCTTTAATAATTCTAGTATTTAATTCTAGGAGTGTAACACCAGTTACCTATCTGCTGCTATTAATTGGCTTTGATTTCTGTTTTTCATTCCTTTTTATTAGCTTCATTCTGTATGATAAATTCTACTGCCGCATCACTTGAAAGTAACAGCAGTAGGTCTCTTAGAGCATGTTTTCTCAGTAATGACAATATCACATATTTTTAAATTTGTGAGACACAGACAAGAAACATCTCCCTGTTCAAGACAGAGATACCGGCTCCAAAGCTCTAGTTTTCAAAAATCTCACTGCTTATCATTGGGTAAGAATAATCATTCCAAGCCTCTTCCATTTATTTGAGAAGAAACAGCATGTTAGTACATCCTACCTATCTCTCATGTGTTAAGACAATATATAAATAAATAAAACTTTATGTGTTTATTTCATGTCTAACAACCTCTGCTTCAATATTTTTCGCAGAAATAGGCTCTATTATTTAATATAATTTTTTATTTTTTTTCATTCCTGAAGACATTCCTTATAAAACCCGCAGAACAGAGTGGGGAAAAAAAACACAGCAGGTAATTTCATATATTTAATATTTAATAATGTACATGTACAAGGGAATTATTATCCTCCCTGTAGCAATGCTGTAGAGTCAGAACTGTGTTTCTGGTTTGATTATGCAAACTTCTGCCTATTAGACTGCACTATGCTGAACGTTTGTCTCGCTCCAATTAATAGGAGTGAGAGGAGATTCTTTTAATATACCCGGAGTGAGATTAACAATCAACAGTTCAAATGTTGGTCCAACCAGTTTATTACAAATCCTAGCCTTTTAGGGAGATGGGGAAGGGGAAACAGGCGATAGAAAAGGTAAGAAGAAAAGCAAGAGTTGTGGTAAGCAGGGATAGTCACCAACTCGATGCAGCAGTGTCCCATTATCCATTGGTCCAGGGTCCAAGCAGGCAACAAAGAGCAGCGGGCTGGTGCCAAGCAGTATGGGTGGTGGCGGTGGAAGCAGCAGCATCTTGTGCAGCAAGGCCAGGAGAGTCCGTAGACAGTAGGGCAGCAAAGCAGCAACAAGGAATCTGAAGGCAGTAAACCCTCTCTATCTCTCTCTCTCGCCTTCTTCCTCACACTACTTCATGATTTTTCCTGTGCCCTTTTATCCTGTTTTTTTTCCTGCCTACGTGACATTCCCGGGGGCTTGGGTAAGGGTCATGTGAGCATCCCCCCCCCCCCCCCGAGATGGCTCTCTTCCTCGAGATGATGAGTCCAGACAAAAGGTTTCCTCCTGGCCATCAAGGTGCTTATCCTTCTCTTGATAAGCCCTGACCATCAAGGTGTGGTTCATCTTTCTTGGTGGTAAGTCCAGACAAAAGGTTTCCTCCTGGCCATCAACGTGCTTATCCTTCTCTTGATAAGCCCTGACCATCAAGGTGTGGTTCATCTTTCTTGGTGGTAAGTCCAGACAAAAGGTTTCCTCCTGGCCATCAACGTGCTTATCCTTCTCTTGCTGCCTCCAGTTAGCAAAATCTTTAGAGAAAGGGATTGCTCAATCCCTGGCCAGGACTGGCATGGAATAGTCCATCTTCAGCAAGTTTTTGAGACAAAGGCACAACAACATGGCCTCTTACAACGTTGAAGCCTTATTCAGCTTCTTCTTAAGTTTTTTTCTGTTTTTGTTGTTGTTTTGTTTTGTTTTTGTTTTTGTTTTGTTTTGTTTTGTTTTTAATAGGGGATTAAAAAATATTCTTCATTGTTTTTTGATCAAATATAGAATATTTTTTCCTTTTTTTTTTTTTTTTTTTTTTTTTCTCGTATTGTTTTTTTTTCCTGTAACAAGATGAGAGTGTATATATGTCTGCCCTGGTCAGGCCTCACCTGGAGTGCTGTGTCTGGTTCTGGGTTCCCTGGTAAGAAAAAGACAGGGATCTGCTGGAGAGAGTCCAGTGGAGGGCCACAAAGATCTTAAAGGGCCTGGAGCATGTTCCACATAAGGAAAGGCTGAGTGACCTGGGTCTGTTCAGCCTTAAGAAAAGAAGACTCTGAGTGGATTTGATTGATGTTTGTAAATATCTTAAGTGTGGGAGTAAAAGAGACATGGCCAGCCTCTTCTTTATTCCTGTGGGAACAGAACAAGGGGAAATGGCCATAAACTGGAGCATAGGAAAGTCTGCACCAATATGTGAAGGAATTTCTTCACAGTAAGGGTGACAGAGGTCTGGAGCAGGCTACCCAGGGGGTTTGTGGATTCTCCTTCTCTGGAGATATTCAAGACCCGCCTGGACACCTACCTCAGTAGGGGGCCTGCTTTGCAGGGGGGTTGGACTCGATGATCTGTGGAGGCCCCTTCCAGCCCCTACAATTCTGTGATTCTGTGATGTATGTATATATATGAGTACCACACAATGGAGATCCAGAAAAACTTAAGTACAGTCTTTTTAATTTTAGAAGATTTTGCTAATTGATTTGATTTTTTTTATTAATCCACTACAAAAAATACAAATGTTTTCATTTAAATACAAAAGAAAACATTTATCTGCTTATTATATGATAAACAAACTCTTCATATGGAGCACAGTAGGAGAACCACTGAAATCACAGAGAAATCCTCTACCATTTCTGATAGCTGAATTTCAGCAGTAAGTATCTGTATTCCAGAAATTATAATCATTTCTCACATATCAGACAATTTGTACAAAAACTTCTTGTTGTTAGTCATGTAACTGTGATGATCAGGAAATGACTCAGTAAAATCCATACATTCTTCAAAGACTGAAAATAAGCTTTTTTTTTTTAATGAAATATGCATGTTTAATAAGGATGTATGTTAGCATATTTACAAAGGCAACCTGTGTGTTGTCTGATATAGGGTGCATTCTCATTTCTTGTTTTACTCCTACAGATTATTCCACTGTTAGTTTAACTAAATATGTATGTATTATCATCTCTTGTAACATAAACAAATATGAAAATAGAATGGGGATGATAGTTTAAGATCTATTTACTTTGAATTTACGTTTGTGTGAATTTAATCCCTCATCTACGGTACATAATACATACATATAATTGTACATATAATCAATTTTACATATTTTAAATGTGTTCTAATCCTCTAATCTATGATTCCATTGCTTTCAGACACCCTTTTCTTTACTCCACAAATATGAAAATAGATACAAGGAAATATATGACCAGTGGATATTTTGAAAAATGCTAACTGAAGAAGATAAATGAACCCCACTTCTGAAATTCAGTTCATTAGTTCATTCAGTTCATAAGGTCTTGACCATGTAAAATATTATGGGTGGTACAGTTTATATTGTACACACAAACCCAGTTCCCATCCCCCAATATATACGTTTTTGCTAAACAACAGTAAATCTCAGATTCCGGAGCAGAGTGAAGAGGCAGAGACCAGATGTGTCTATGGAGACAGAGGCTTAATTACAGAGCTTGATTGTACTAGAAAGATCATGTTTAATTGTGCATCCTCCTTTGATAATTTAGCCCAGCTGCTCTGCAGCTCTAAGAGCCATACAGCATGTTTCGGAATGCTTTATGCTTTTAATAGAAATGTATAAAATAATGTTTAAACTAGTCCAATATATAGCTGCATATTGTAACAGAAATCAGATTATATTTATTTATTTTGCCTGCTGATAGAAACAGATTCAGTAACTGAAATGACAGGCTCATTTAGACTACACTAAAGTCCCTTGCTCCCCCAGTAATGTCAAGACTCTCATTTATTAAAAGCCGAGCTGTTCAGATATTTATATTTTTAAAGAAACACTTCCATTAAAGTAGGCAAGTGAACAAGCTATAGTGTGTTTTCCCTTGTCAGGAAGAAACCTAAATACACATAATTTTCATCAGACAGATGTCATTTGGCCATAGATAAGCACGTGTTGTTGAGATCTGTGATGAAAATTCTTTGTAAGTAAATACCATTGTTTTCACATTAAGCCTCATTAAAATCTGGCAGTATCATCGAAGATGAGTTAGTGCGTGCTATCCAAAAGTGTTTAACAGAAGCAAATTATTCAAGAATAAGCACTAGAGATGTAGAAAACTTAGACTTATTTATTTCCATAGTTTCTGCTTTTAGCCCTATATATTAAAACTATGCAGGAAGTATAGTCTGTTCTTGTTTCTGTTTCATAGATTCCTAGCTGAATGACATAATTGTAAACGATGCTGATAAAAGTTGGAGTGCATTTTTGCTTGTGAGTTCAGCCTGTTCTTCTTTTAGGGAGAAGTCATTAAAATCACATAAGATAACTTTTCATCCTTTTACTTTTCACTTAATTCTAGTTATACTCAAAACGTATGTACCAGGTAAAATGCAAAAGAAGTGATCCTCAAGAACATGTCAATACTATTAAAAAACCTGTGGCCAGGGTAGCCAGTATCACTATGATTTGTGCTATCAAACTGGCCTGTGATATAGTTTTGCCACAGTCCAAGCAGCACTTTCTCAAGCAGCTCCATCACAGTTCAGGGAATACAGTATTCCCATTGTTCTTCACCAATCGTGCTACAGAATAGTAAAACCTATTGAGGGGCAAATAAATGAAATAGATAAAACTAAGTAGTCTGTGCCACTTGATCTCACAGACAGAGAAAGTATCTGGATCCAATTTGTGCATTGGTATTTTCAGATAACAAATTATTGTAGAAATAAAGTCCATAATACTGTTCAATAGAAAAAGATCATCCCAGTCCCTGAATTCAAGGAGCACTGTGTACTTGAAATGGAAAAGATGCATAAAGGAAAAGCAGATTTATATATAAGAAAATGTGAGCAGTTCAGATTCCTTGCTCAATTTACGAGTTACCACCTAGAAATCCCTGTTATTCTTCATCTTAATTCCTAACTTCATTTCACTGTGATGTAGTGAAAACATGGAGGCACTTAAAAACACATAATTGGAAGCTATATTTAGTGAAAAATAATAATACAATCTGTACAAAGATTTATAGGTTGATGAAAATGAAATGATTACGTCTGAAATAGTGTATTAGGAGATTTAGTTTTGTTTACACAAAAATGATTTTGTTAATGCAATTAGAAATACTTACTTGTAGTAATTAGTTATTATCTGTCAAGCAAACAAACAAGAAAGAGATAAAATGTTTACAGATTAATTATGAACAATATTACTGTGTCATTTATTTTTCCTCTTCAGTATGTGTTCTTTTACCAGCTTCAATAGCATAGGTTATAAGTCTTTTCCAGTAGTGCAGAAAATGACTTGCTTTTACTGAAATGTGGCTTACCTTTACTGCATATACCTAACATATTCAGTATATACTTCTGAAGAAAGAAAGGTGTAAAGGCAGACATGAGACAGAGATTTAAAAAAAAAATATCAGCAATTTCAAGGAAAGCAAAAAGAAGGGAAGAAGAAATAAAGCAGAATGTTTGAAGAGAATGGACAAGATTTAGCAGACTGCAGACTCCCTGAATGTGTTCCAGTAGAGAGGATGCACAGTGAAATAAAGAGGAAAAATGAGGTCTCAAACATTCTCAGGGACTTGCGTGTCCTCTTAAATACTTGGATTTGAAAGTATTTGACTGGTAGTGTTGTTTTCTGGATTCTGATGATAAAATAGATAGTAAGTACTACATGATCTATTGTGGATCAGGAGTAAGTTGATACTCATACACAAGATTTACAGTTGCTAAATGATTTTTTTTTTTTTTATCATTATGAATTTATTTTCTTAAGCAAGTTATTTTTCATTTTGAGAGTTAGTCTCTTCACATGACTATCCTTGGTGCCCTTAAATCCAGATGGCTCTTCAAATTTCTGTCAGTCAGAGAACTAATTTAATATATGGAATAGCAATATTTTGTAGTCATAGTGAGATAAATATCTGTACATATATAGATTATATATGTATATGTATATATATATTTTTTCATATATATGTATATGAAGAAGCTCAAAAGTTTTTTGCCTTTCCCAATCTTATCTGGCTTTATTACTCTTTCCCATCTCATGTTTCCACTGATGTAAATATTGGCATACATTTGAAACTGAATTAAATTGTTTCATTTGTTTCTATTTAGAAACCTATCAAAGTTTGACTAAAGATCTACAAGACCATCAAATAATGAACAAAAACAAACAATCCAAGATTTTGCATGTTTGATTTTAGTTTACTTTTGTTAAATGTTATTTCAATAGAAAACAGCACAATTTTATTGGATTAGTATTTTATTTTCAGTATTTAAAACTTACATGCTTTTTAAATGCTAGACAGCAAACAAACAAACAAACAAGTCAAATAAATCAATAAACAATTGCATACACATATACATACTTTGTTTTTATTTTCCTGTCACATACCTGTGGAAGGAAATGGAGAATCCCTGTCAACTGATGTTACAATTTCATTGACTAAAATTGGACAAACTTTGTAATTTTTTCTTCCATTACTGGAAATTATTTAGCAAAGTGGGTCTTGGAGCAGACAAAATAATTTAGATAAAAGAAGCAAAGGTGAAATTCAGTAATTGCAGAAGGACTGCTTAGAGCCTCTGAAGAAATCACTTCCCACCTGTGCCTCATTTTCAAAGTTTCAGATTGTAAGCTGACTCCTGACTAAAGTATTATTAAAGTAATAAAGACAACATAAGCCACAACAGACAACACAAAATAATTTGTTGGGACTGAAAGGGTAAAACTTCCTGGCATGATCACATTTTCTGTGGTTTTTTTTGTTTTCTTTTTGATACAGAGTAATTTTGATATTATTTTTACTAGCAATACTAAATATTACTCTGATATTTTCAACAGAAATTCTATCACAAATTAATTCTTTTTTAAACTTGTGAAGAACACCACCACAAGCTTAAGAAGTATATCTCTACAGTGAGAAAAGCATTACATTCACCAATAATCATTTAGTGTTTATCGTACTGCGTTTTAGTGAAATATTTAATTTCATTTTATTTCTTATTTTCTTTCATTTAAGCAGGAATTTTTTTCCCCAGACTGGTTTGGTCTTGTTGATTTTCTTTCTGTTGTTTCAGGAATGCATTTATGACTCAATTTCACAATGATTTCTTTCCATGGATCTATATCCCACTGAGAGTTCTCATTACACAGGAAGCTTTCTCATTGTGTTGAAATGGTCCAATTTTAAGCTCTGATAGAGAGTGTGACATAGTTGTTCAAATAGAGATACTTAACGTTATTTGATATACCACAGTGTTTCCAAGAGGTATAAATAAGGCTGTAATTTATGACACTTCTTGATTAGCCAGAGGAAAGGGAAGATAGCAAAGGGCAGACTGTAAGTAAAGCTTGTAATGAAATAACATTCATGAATAACATTATTTCTTAACAATGCTGAAATACAGATCTGTGGAACTAATGCTTGTTAACTAAACTAATGCTTAATAATAATATCAAGAGGTAAATTTTAACGTATTGAAGTCTAACGGAGCAGAATATATTTGCATCCTAAGAAATCAAAGTACATTTCTAAGACCAAAAACCAAATTAGTATTCCAGCTTCAAAACAAGGACCTGTACAGCTCAGAATATTTGTCACAGAAAAAATTGTTCAATTTGTTTACTTTAAACATAATCAAGGTCAAATTGATTTGTTGGTGTATTAATGACAAGTAATTAATGAACAACTGGTGAACTATCATTTCCAAGTCAAAAACAGTAATAGCGAAGACAAAACACAATACTAAGCACAAAACATATTTCTAAATACCCTGCTGTAGCTAAGCCCTCTCTTACATTCCCCACCTACTCACGCCAACACACAGGCACACACCCTCATATGCTCACACAGATATAGGTCATGCACATCACTAGCTCCTTGCTCCTTGGGAATATGGGGCTTCCCTCTGTGCACACACACCCTCTCTTTCTGTGGGACATGTACATGCTCTGGCTTTGAATGCTCCCCTGCTGCTCCCAAAATTCAACTGATCCACACACTGTTCAGAAAACACCCGGTAGGCTCATGCTGACACATTCAAGGCGTGGTCCCTGCATTGTCAACCTGCATACTGCAACACATGGTGTAAGATTCCTTGTCAGCATGCAGGTCCTTATGCCACTTCATTCCAAGGTTGTTCTATAGGCAATTTTGCCAAATATTAGCCTTGTGATTATTTGCAAAGGTGACCTTGATTTATTAAAATACACGTGAATGTCCTGCTTTCAGTTGAGACAGTTAATTTTCTTCATAGAGGCTGGTATGGTGCCATGTTTTGGATCTAGGATTATAATAATGTTGATAGCATAGGGATATTTCAGATTTTCCTGAGCAGTAATTACACCGAGTCAAGTATTTTTCAACTTCTCATATTAGCCTGTCAGGAAGGAGGGTGCACTAAAAGCTGGAAAAGAGCAGAAGAAAAAGAGCTGACCCAAACTGACCAAATGAATATCCCATGCTATATGTTGACATGCTCTGCAATAAAACAGGGGGTAGTTGGCCATGGAGGGATGGCACTGGTTCAGAACAGGCTGGGCATTGCTCTGTGGGTAGTGGGAAACTGTATTGTGCATCATTTGTTTTGTTTATTCCATTTTTATTATATAGGTTGCCATGAAAGCAATGCCTCCAATTTATTTACATGGTAACTACAACAGCTTAAAAGAGCAAAACAACACTATTTGATAGAGCAAATTCTCAGCTACAAAACACTATTTTTCAACATGGCCACCACCATTTTATTTGTCGGTGACAAACAAAAGACTGCATGCTGTTCTTGTAAATATCTACATGACCATTCAACACATGGTTTGTCTTTCCTATCACTGTCACCACAGCTGAAATGCACCACCACTTGCCTCACTTCACTCACCTCCACTCTTTGGTGTCCATAAATGTTCAGCAAGTGTCAATGATTGTCAATGGGTAAAATTTTTTCCACAAGGAGGAATTCACTTACATCACCCCTTTGCCCCATAAGCACTTTCATGTCAGACTCCACTTTGCCAGTCTGCCCCCCTGCTGCCATCTCTTTCACAGCAACAAAATGTAACTTTCTGGGAAGGTTCAGCCTCTACTGCCATATAACCAACATCTGCCTCAGAAACTGTGGGCCAGCATAATAAAATAAGAGGCATTACTTTTGGACCAGGCCTTGTCATCATAATTATTGTAAAAGAAATAAAATTCTAAAGAAATTATAAGAATAGATAATAATTATGAAATGCAGTACTAATAAAATATTTAAGTAAATAAACTCTACCTAAGAATTTCATGGGTTTTCCGATTCTTTCTTCCATCCCACTGGGAGGGAGAAGTGAATGAATGTCTATGTGGTGCTGTCATGGTTTTGTAATTTTTGCTATTGCTATTCCACATCATGATATCATGTGGAGCACAGAGAAGAAGTACTACACGTCCCAGGGGACCTCATAGTCAGAGAGGAAAATACGTCATGGAAGTGATGCTCGCTTTCTCTCTCTCACTTCCTGGCAGGGGGTGTGGGTGTGCTTCCAAGCTGCGCGCCTTCAATTTCAAAGTAGGCTTCTCGGTCTTCAGAAACCTCTGTCTCTCTTATTTTACTCGATTTACTACCCTCAATTTCAATTAGTGTGTATTATAGTGTGTTATCTTGCATTCCAATATCATAGTAAAATAAGTTTTCCTTCTTAGATCGTTGCTGCTGCTCTGTTTGTTTCTGTGAGCCCAGCTCCCATCTCCCTACCCTTTTCCCTTTTTGCCTTCCCATTTCCAGGGGCTGGGGGGCCTACAGGCCTACTGCCCCCCTGTCACAGACATAGATTGATCTAAATAACTCCATGACAGGTGCTTAACTGCCTGACAGATTAAACTGCAACATTTAATTACATCTTCTGCTTCTGATGAAGGAGAAGCCAAAATAATAACTTGTGGAATAAAACTAGGTCTTTTATTCAAAATATTTATTTATGAATTTTGACAAAACCTGACTTAATTATTGAGATAAAAATGTGTCTTTGTCAAGAAGCAATCTGATATTTTTAACTCTCTCGGTCACACTGATATTATTATAAAAGGAAACAAAACAAACAAACAAAACAAAACAAAAAAGTGAAGACCATTGCCTACTGTTTTCAGAACAGAATTGAGTGAAGACAATTTGATAGATTCTGTTAGTTCACAACAGCCAAGGATTTGATTTTCTGCCTGTCAAAAGGCCAGGTAAAATGGTAAAGACCATTCTGTATGGTTATGAAATTTGAAAAGTCCTTATTGCTCATTGTAGATAATTAACTAAAAGCTCAGCATAAGTGTGTGAACTAGGAGAATTAAGTAATGCTTTTGAATAAGTCACTAAATACTAAATAGGAAGGAAGAAATATGTAATAATTTGCACTAAGTACGCTTTTGAGGAGAGGGAAGAAAGTGATTATTCTCCTGAAGTATTTCCCTCACAAATATTTGCTAGCTGTGAAGCCTCACATCATATCCAGTTTAGTCTTTCAGTATATGAAAGACATTGATATGTTGGTGCAAGTTTCTTTGAGGGCTACTAACATGATTAATAGGTTGGATCAACTGATATACAGTAAGAGATTAAGAAAGTTGGAGTTGTTCAGTTTTAAGGTGAGAAGACCTACTGTTCTGTACTGTCCTAGTGACTGAGTATAGAGAAGATGAAGCCAGACACCACTTACCACTTATAGTTGTAGTGAAAAGGAGAAAGAAAAAAAAAAAAAAGCAACAAGTTCAAGAAATTCCTAATGGATATTAGAAAAAAAAAAGTCTGAAGTAATCCAGTAAAAGAACTGGATGCTGATGGAACCTGTGCAATGTCTGTTAGTAGACTTTCTCTACGGGATGCAATCTGAGTGATCTGATGTGGCTTCAAAGTTAGTTCCCCTTTGGGAGGTTGAACCAGTGCTGAGATCTGAAGGTTGCGTCTGATCTATACTGTATCTGGTTCTGTATATCTGTAATGAAACTCCACCTGGTGTGTTTTATTCCAGGCAACTCACAAGAGAAGAAGGGACACACCTTGGTCCTAGCTTTCTTCTCAATGACTTTTAGCAGAGAAGGTGCTCATGTGCTTGGAGTCAATCTATTAAATTTCTTTGCATAGACAACAAAACTTCTAGAAAGGGACAATGAGCACAGAGGTCATCAGTGAAGCTCTAACCATATTTCCTTCTCTCACAGATATATTATTAAAGTTTTTATTCCTATTGCCACTTAAAGATATATTCATACATTAACTGTGTAAAAGTGTGTCTGCAAAAGTTAAATCAAACTCTACATTGAAAATGAAGAATATAGTCTTCATTGCTGTAAAGAAAATTTAACAATAGTCACAGAGAGATTCAGGTGAACCATCTGATATATTCTATACAGATTTCCAAAAGGCATTTGACAATATTCATCACCAAAGGATGGTTGATATGCTGAATTGTACCAGGATAAGCATAAAATACATAAATAAAAACTAGGCTAAAAGATTAGATTAAAAAAAAAAATAAAATAAAAAAAAGAAGAAGAAAAAAAAGAAAAAGAAAAGGATGTGACTGGTAAGTTTTTACTATGGAGGGAAATGAGCAGTGAGTTATTACTGCTGTGAAAACATCAGCTTAGAATTAGGAACTTTGTACTGAAAGATGCTGGGTGCAGGGAAAAGATCATTATACCATATACTCATGATGGAATCCTTGCTTTGTTCTGCCAGCTTCTGATGCTATTCATTGACAAACACAAGTTGGAGGCTAAGCAGGTCTTTAACTGAATCTTACCTATTAAGGTTTTTCATACTTTTTAACATTAAATACCTAAGTTCCACAGTTATCTATGTTGATATTTATGTCCTTCAACATATTCATAAAAACTTGGAAAGGAAATCATAAATTTTGCTGATGGTATTAAATAATTCAGGTATCTAATAAAGACTGCTGAGAACTACGGATAGACCTGACATAAATGACAAGTGAAATTCACCACTGGTAAATGTACAATGACATATATAGAAAAAAATAATTATATGCATATATATTAGGCTCTGCGTTGGCTTGTCAGAATACGTCAGAAACAAGATCCTGGAGTTACAGGTGTTTCTATAGAAAATGTATCTCTACACTCAGTAACTATTTCAAAAGAAAAAAAATATATATACCAGGAGTTATGAGGAAAAAGAGGAAAAAAAATAAGGTAAAATATAAAAAATATGTATTTATATAAATAAAACATTCAATTATTATTAATAACAAGCTTTCTATTTGAAGGGGAAAAAAAAAAAAAGGATTGACTGAAGAAGGTTTAATAAGTGTGTAAATCATTAGTAGTGTGGAAAATGTTCATTGAAAACTCTTTTACAAAAATAGAATACATCAGTTAGTAGGATATCTAATCATACATCTAGCCCCCAAAATAACATCTAGTCATAAAAATAAATAAATGAAAATTGTTTAATGGAAAGCAAATTCAAAAGAAAGTAACGGAGTCAGTTATTTCCACAACATGTAATCACACTGTAGACTTTCTCTTCAGTAAGATTTGGAATTAAGTATGGAGTTAAAAAAAAAAAAAAAACAACATAGGAACAAAACCTATGAAGTCACTCTAGCTAAAATCATGCTATTCCTGTCTTAGGAAATGTTGAATTGTGAACTACAGAAAAAAAATGATTACTGAAGAAATATATACTATATATTGGTTTTCCAATACATTAATTATAAGAACTGTATACTAGATATACTGTGAAAAATATACCATCAATTAATAACACAGAGAAGCTATGATACAAATTCAGGAAGAAAAAGTAGTAGTAGAAAATGCCATTGCATATACTTTACACAGGCCTTGTGATAAGGCATTTTACTAGTCTTTGAACAGTTTTCCAGGCATCTATCTGATGTTCTTTGGGAATACTTGTGATATTATGTTACTATGAGCAGCTGGAAAATGAGAAAACAGCCCTAGAAAGATGAGGGTTTTGTATTGTCTGTGGTAACTATAATCGACGATAGATGTATCTTTTTCACAAGATGTCTCCTTTCACATCAGAATGTCTTATTCCACTATGGAAAAGGATAATTTTATTTCCAAGAAAGGATTACATTTTATAATTATCCAAGTGTTTTATACTGTCTCAAGAAACATATTACTTTAAAGGACTTATTGTCCTGTTTGAAATGAATTAACAGGCTGACATAGTGAGTAAGGTGATGCCAACAGAGGTCATGAGATAGCATTTACAGGTACACAGCAGTATGTAGACCATATTGAGCCAAATCTACTTACAGTGTATTTACATACAGGCATATCTAGTTGCTGTCAAAAGCTTCACATCCAGCTGTCACCTTGCATTTACAAAAAAAGTTAAGAAAGCTTTTCCTTTTCACAAGCAGATTCCCTCATAGGTAAGCTTATGAGAACCAGTGTCTAAATTTGCAGGGACTACAACATTGTGGGACTGTTCTTATTACAGGTACTACTTCAGAATACTTGTAGTAAAGCACATCCATACATTATTTCTTTTTATTTACTTAAATTTTAAGCATTTTATTTTAATCAGAAATATTAATTACATGATGTTGAAATATTTAAACTTACTTAAGATATAAAATTGCCATGGAATATTTGTTTGTTTATATATTTTTACTTACTCTGTAATGACTATCCAGTCTCCTAGAAAACTTTATAACCCATGGTAATCTGATCCCAAAACTTCTGCCTGTATCCATCCCCACATATATATAATTTCAATATAGATATATAATCCCCAAATTTATATATAAATATATATACACCTGTAATACATATAATACACATATTATATATATATATATATATATATATATATATAAGTATGCATGTGTGTATATATATATATATGCAGATCTTATATTTTGGAGTTCTAAATTTCAGAAAGAAAGTATCTTTCACACTATACCAGAAAAGAACGAGAAAGTTAAAAAAAAAAAAAAAGAGAGAGAGAGTGAGAGAGCTAAATGAGGAATTTTATCTGATAAACAATTTTTCAAGAAGTCCTAATAGAAAAATCCCAAGGAATTGTTAGTGACTTCAAGAGTAAAAAGCTAAAAACCGTATGTGGACTATATGTAGAAAAAAAGTTAGAAGTCTGTGCAGAATAATAGATTATAAAGGCAGAAAGTCAATTAAGTATTTACTAATTTAGTTGCAGTCAGGCTTTTTGCTTTTTATTTAAGTGAAAGGCTCTTTTAATAAATACATATAAGCTAGGAATGTAATGAAAAGGTAAAATATATGCCAACTATTCAACTGATATCCAGCAAATAGAAGAATACAATAACTGGGAGGATAAAGATAATGCCAATAAAGATTTTTTGGGATGAGGTACTACATGATTTACATACTGTCTTAGAGCATCTTAGGTAAATGGATTAGCTATGTTTTAAATGACTCTTCTGACATCAGAAAAAGTAATAATAAAAAACTACAAAGCAAAACAGTCTTCTCATATAACCCCTAGCAAATCAAAGGAATGCGTTTATTTTTACTCAACATAGAACTGTTGTGAGACTAAATAAATATTTAAGAGCAAGACCTGCTTGTCTTATAGAGAAATTCAGGATACAAATAAGAATGAACACTAAGCTAGAAAGATAAAATAAAATTTGTCTTGGGCCACATATAAAATGCATATTATTGTTAATGTAGACAAGCTAATTCTCTACAAAGAAAAAAAAAAAGTTTGTTGGACAGTTATGGAAATATCTACAGGTTAGTTAATTTTCTGCATCATTCTGGAATCTTTTGAAGACAAAAAGAAAGATTACGAGAGATAAATAAGCTGTTAGGTTAGTTACTACCTGGGTAATTTCATTTGCTTTTCCTAGGATTAGAAAAATACCACACACTATACCAAAAACAACCAACAATGAAGCCTTTTCTCAGATTTCTCAGACTTTATTTGTGATGAAATTATAATACAGAAATTATGAGAAACATTTCATTGATAGATTGTTACTGTATTTAGCGGTAAAAATGTGCAAAAAGGAAAAAGATAATTTGTGTGATAGTAGTCACAATGACATACGGAAATACACGTCTCACTTTTCAATCAAACTTTGCTGCAATAGATGTGAATATCTTTTTTTTTTTTTTTTTTCAAATGAAATCATTTGTATTGCCTGACATTTCAATTAAGTGTATTTCAGATCATTTTCCTTTTTAAAATATGTATCTCTATCTTGTTTGAGATCCTAGCTCCTTTGTGTTTTTGTTTAGCACTACCAAACTGAAACAGTTGACATTTCTATTGTAGAGAATAAGCCCATTTCCTATTAGTATTAAATTACACACAGAATACATTGAGCTTTTGCCATAGCTACACACAATGAGCTTGTTTTTTTTCCTTTCTATAATATACAAATGAATGAATGAGAACTTGACAGTTTGCTTCTCATTAAGATGCAAAAATGAGAGGAATAAAGGAATAAAAGATTAAAAATGTAGATTTCTCTGCTTGAAAGCATTGAGAGAATGTTTATTTATTACCTTACTAACCTGTTTTGGGAATGTCTATACTATAAATAAGAAAAGGCTGGAAAGTAAGCAGCAGTATTATTTCTACTAGTAGTTTTCTCCCTGGTTCTCCCCATATATAGTTGTTTACAAGATAAACTCCAGATAAAATTTGGGTGGTACTATATTGAAGGTCCTTTCCACAAAGTCAGAATGGATAAAAACTGCTGCAATTTTATGTATCTTTTACCTACAAAGTCCTCCAAATCCTCCACTCCAGGATTTTCACCTGTAAATGTCTTCACATTTCATCTAAAGCATGAAATAAACTCATCAGAGTTATAAAAGACTCTGGCCCACTGAAGGAATAGTGTAGTATCCTCAGTGTTTGCTACACTTTGAACAGGAATATTATGGCTGTGGAATGTTTCATGAGAGCAAACAGAAGGATAGCCTTCTCAGGAAGGAGAAACTCCCAAGCATTGAGAACACAACCAAACTATGCCACCTGGTCTTGAAGTCAGAGATGGATATAAAAATATGCCACTTCATTTACCAACATATACATAATTGTTGTCTTCATAAATTAATTCAAAGGATTGTGTTATGATCTTAAAGCATTATCTTATAAAGAGTAAAACAACAACAACAACATACAAAACCAAACAAACAAACAAAAAAAAAAACACCAAAAAACAGGGTTTAAAAATCCTAGACTTCTTTCTTTCCTATCTATCAAAATCAGATTCTTTTATTTAGAACTTCTCAGTTGTCAAGGAAACAGACCCAAATCTGTGTAACATTTTAGTTAAGAAAAGTCTGACAGCAGAGAAACCACAAAACCAGAACTACAAGCTTATATTCTTAGTATTCAACTTCACAGACACATCTGATTCCCGTATTGGAATGAGCTTCTGTCCCTTGGGAACCTGTATTCTAGGTAGCGGCTGAATACATCATGACAGCTTGAAATTCTGCTTGGCTTTGTGAGATAGGTGACCAGTGAGCAAATTCAGTAGATGTAAAAACAATACAGTAAAACTATATAGAAAAACCCACAAACTTTTGTATGAGGAATCTAGTCTTGGCACTGCATGTCAGAAGGATGTTTTTGGATGTCAGGGAGAAATTCTTTACAGAGAGAGTGGTGAGGTACTGGGGCAGATTGCCCAGAGAATACTCTGTCCCTGGAGGTGTTCAAGTCCAGTTTGGATGGGGCCCTGGGCAGCCTGGTCTAGTACCAGATCTGGAGATTGGCCCTGCCTGTGACAAGGGGTTGGAACGTGATGATCCTTGGGATCCTTTCCAACCCAAGTCATTCTATGATTCTATTGTTCGATGATTCTGTGACTGGCATTGCTAGAATCCTAAAGTTTAATAAAACAAATTAATTGCAGCATTCCATTTCCACCTATATTTACGTAATTTTTTCTACGCTGCACATTATTGATTAATTAGATGAAGGTTAAAGCCTAGATCCTAATAGATACCTAGGTGCCAGGAGCATAAATTTAAACTACATTTAATAATCCATATTCAAATTTCAGATTTAACTTCTAAGACACTTAACCTTGTGTGAAGCTGAAAAGTCAGATGGAGTTCTGACCTAGTCTGAGCTGCTTTCCAGCCTCCATTCTGTTGTCTCTGGAAAACAGTTTTTGACCTCAATTCTTGGAAAAGACAAACCTCCAGGCATTATAGAACCTCATCAGAAATACTTTCTACATTGCAGAAAAAAGTTAGTAAAGGTCATTGTTTTAATTTAAATCTAAACTAAACTAAATTTAAAATTTAGTGATTAAAGTGAGAAGGGACCTGCTGATACCAGGTGTTTCAATCCCCCTGTTCAAACTGGGTTCTGATAGAACAGATTAATCAGGACCATGTCCAGTCAGGCAACCCATCTTAACGTCTTTAATGAGTTCATCTTCATTAGTGATCAGCAGGTCCAGTAACTTTTCACCTCTGGTTGGTTTGTCTAATATCTGGACTGGGAAGATGTGCTCAATGCACTCCAGGAGGCTCCTTGATTGCTTACAGCCTGTTCTCTAGCTTTCCAAAAAACATCTAGGTGTTTGATATCCCAGGATGAGAGCCTGCAAGCATGATGTTTCTTCATTTAGTTAAGTTAATAAATAAAAGAAAGAACGCTTGACTTTTTTTATTATTTTTACGTTGTAATATCACTTATTTCATCGTAGGGAGCATGGACTGATCTAACAGAAGGAGAAAATATATGGATAGCATGGACTCCCCTTCTGGAAAAGAAATGTTAATGTTTCCTAGATCTCTCTTGTGTTTAGGTAATTCATTTGTAAAGAGAAAAAAAAAGAAAAAGAAAAAGAAAAAAAAAAGAATGTAAGCAATTTTTAAAATCAGTCAAAGAAGACAGAAAACAATGTGCCCTCTATTATAAAAAACTATTAAAAAGAATCATAGAAAAACAGAATCATAGAATGGCTTGTGTTGGAAGGGACCTCAAAAATCAACTAGCTCTACTGATTTCCCTCTCAGATTACTTATTTATACTGAAAATACAGACCCAACCATACAAAACTGGGACACGCTTCTGTATCGTGGGGCATAGAGTACAGTCAAAGAGAGTCAGAAAAAAATCATAAAATCTGTAGTAACCAACCAGACACCTAAATATCTCTGTCAAATCTTAGCAGTGACATTTTAGAAAAGAAGTTGATTTTCTTCTTTTTCTTTTTTTTTTCTGTTTAATATTTTAGTTCAGAAAACAAAAACATTGCATTTCCTTCAACAATTCTATTGCTGTAGCTCTCCTTCAGATTTTCGACCCTCTAATGAACTGAAAACATTCCCTCTAGCTACCTGAAGTGTATGAAATATATATGCTACATTATGTTCATGGAAGGTAGGTATAACACTTCAAAAAGTGAAGGCACTGACAGTGTTCTGTTGGTGATACTACTGAAACTGCAGTCCCCTGACATTTCACTCAGCCAAAAACCAACCAAACAAACAAATAACTGTGGTTGTCTAGAAGAAAAAGAGATTCAGGACTATATGCAGAAAATGTAAAATATGAAAATAAAAAAAAAAAATGCTGGACAGAAAACACGGAGGTAAAAACAGACAAAACACAGAGGTAAAGACACACTTAGTATGTAAGGAAATAAATGAAAAATAAAGAAATCTTATCAGAAAGAAACGTGTAATTATGAACATAAAAAATGAGATTGCTGAAATTTACCTAATACCAGGATCAGAGGCTGAATGATGGTTCATCATGGAAAAGAGGTGAGTATTTAAAATTTCCATATTTGTAATTGAATATGCAAGTCAGATAATACTTTGTTTTCTTTGGCTTGTCATTTCTTTGTTTTTTCAGACCCTTATTTGATGGGTGACTTGGGCAGACTATGTTACTATTTTCAATCTGTTTTTGTTCAGCTGATACTCAGCATGCACAGGGTTTATTAAGAATGAAAACATTGGGTTGTTTTTTTTTTGCACCTTCTGCATTTTTCTATCTATGTGAGAGGCCAAGAAAAGCTGTCAGCTAATGAAAGAAGTATGTTTGACCCTTTGCACCAGGAACAAAATAAGATTTTCTTCCTATTTGGCCAGATTGTCTCTCACAACTCTTTTCTTCTTTCACATCTATATTATATACATATACATTATGTATATATATATTATATATATATATGTAATATATTATACTATATATATATGTATTATATATATATTATATACATATATATAATGTGTATATATATATACAGACTGAATTGCTTAAATCTAAAATTATAATGCACTTTTTAGAATTATGAATTCCACTTTTGGGAATAGCAGTATAGTTTTGTTTCTAAAAGATACACATAGAATAAAACAATCCAAGTTTTTTTGTAGAGAACGGTTTAAGTGAAAACAAATAAGGAATCAGTTCTCTTTCAGCTCAGCTGATTAGATAGATAGCTCCCTGCTGCCCTGTTTGATTCTGTGAAGCTCAGCACTTGCAGGATCTAGAAACAAAATAATTATCTATGTACAGGTGAGCTTCTAAGGGTTTATGGAGCTATCATACCTACACATACCTGTCTACAATATGAATTTTTCTTTCAGACATTTTGCTGATCTTATAATGTTGCATGTTGACTTCAGGGTTTCTTTGTGTACTTCTTCCTAGTGGCCTGTAGAAAATTGCGTATCTAGTATTCCCTTAAGTTTCTCCCTGATTCTTTATTCTCTTCCTCTTAGATCACGTTGACAACAATAACAACATGCTGCTTCACAAGGACTGTGTAGTTCTTCATATGCTTTATGCAGTAGACAATAGCCTTAGTTACAAACCTTAGTTACAAACAAAAGCACATAGCTGTTTATTCATAATAAGCATGTATCTGTTTCCAGGCTGGTTGAGGTACATTACCAATAGAGAACATAGGAGATACTTCTAGCTATCACGGTGTTTTTGTTGTTGTTGTTGTTGCTTTTGCTTTTTTTTTTTTTTTTTTAACCACATTTTACTCCTGCTAACTCAAATCTGAATGATAATAGCATCTATCTGCAACATGCAGTTTCACTCACTGAGGAGGAAGCACTGTGCCAGTGGCAGCACATTGCTGGCGGAATCTGAGATTCCTGGCTTACAGAAATTGTAGTAGGTTACATAAGAACGTAGTAGTGATGAGCCTACAGACAGAAGATAATACTGGTTGCACTCCGTCCAAACAATTTTTATGTCATTCCTCCAAAAGATTTCTTTTATTTGAAAAATAATAAATGGAAAGAGGAGAAAGCTTAAGAGAACAGAGAGATTCTGATAGGCAGCAAAAGAAAAACAATTGCTCAAATCATCTTCATTAACATAATATGCAGAAGAATAGTTAGCTGCAGTGATTTTTTAAATATTGACTCTGGCATTGTGAAGTGAGTAACCGTTACCATCTCAGCTGACAGCCACTGCCAACTGCATGTGTAACAATTTATTTTTGAGATTCCACGATGCCTGCAATAGACAGCAATTATGTGGGTGCTGGAGAAAGCACCAAGGAATTTCAAATAAAAACCTTTTATTTTTTTCACAAAGCATTTCTGCTTATTATGACAGACATAGTAACACAGTCAAAAGCTCGATCAGAGAAGTGATGGCTGCATATTTATAAGGTCCATAGCTCCTGTTTCCCAGTGGATTTTGTGTCATTTCAGTCAGAAAATTGCCTCCAGACAAATGCAGTAGTAAATCAGAGAAATCATTTTCTGCCTCTAATTTCACTGCAATGAGCCTGAATTGTTAGGAATAGTGAGAAGACAGCGGTCATCATGAAATACTTACTTTAGTAGCATTAAATGTTATTGGTTGTTCCATGATAAAGTAGTCTTGACAGGAAAACAACTTTGAAAAACTCAGTGCCCCTATAACCTAAAAAGAGAAAGATACATTTTTTCTTTAAAGTTAATGAAAAAAACAATTATGTCATCTATATGTTAAAATTTGTGAATGATAAACACATTTCTGAAAGAACACATGAATTATGTACATTTACATTATATGAGGTCATTAAAGCAAGATCCAAAAATGAATTGCTTTTCTCAATACAAGGTCTCCAAAATCTACATTGTAGATTTTACCTTTTTTTTTTTTTTTTTTACATTTGACTGGGAATGCTCATTGATCATTGTCTATTGTTGTCTTTAGTTAAGACAGTCCGTAAAAATAACAAGAGGAATATAAACAGTATACTTTTGTCACTAGTGAGAGAGACTAGATTCCTGACTTAGGCAGATTAAATAAATAGTGTGATGCCTTACACTACACTCAAGGGTAGGTGTTTATCAAGGACATTAAGCTTTTTCTTTAACCTGAATAAACCTGAAGTGTTCACATAGCGCTCTGATCATCTAATTACTTCTAACAAGGTACCTTCTTATACTGTTAAATACAAGTCTTTTTGTCTTTTGATTCTATACAGAATTTATAGAATGGCATCAAGCTTCGCTAAAGCTTACTGGTGACAGTATTCACCTCAGAAGGAGTAAGAGAAGTTTTTGTTGCCTACAGAAAGAAATAGACTGTGGATAAAAATGAAATGAAGTTAAATTAGATTAAATAATAATAATAAAAAAAACTTGAAAATTTGTTATTGGGATATCCTTTCCACACTTATATGAGAAGCCAGTCTCCTTCTTACGCAGCTTCTGACCTCATGACTCATGTACTGTGGTCTTAATTATAGTGTAATTAAGAAAGATGTCCTAACTGAGAACCAGTGATAACTTTGAGATTTTTTTTTTTCTGAAAAGTGAGAGAGGAATCCAAGTGTTCTACTGACTGTATACATGTTTGATTTGCTACCTATAATATTAAAACTCATTGAAAAGAAAATTGAAAACACTATATCTGTCCCATCAAATGACTATTTCTTAGTTTCTAATTTTATCTTCCAGCTTTTCTTACAGGAACAATACAGAGGAAATGCCAAAATGCAGAATTTATTGTACTTGAGCTTCACTATTTCAAATCCAACTTTTTCAAGCACATATTAAAAATTGGAATGTGCCTTTGCAAAAATCACCTACATTCAAATGCAGATCAGTTCACCAGACCATGATCTGTGGATTGTTTACACATAAATCCTCCACTGGCTCCACTGAGATTGCTTTTTCAAAGCACAAACTTACTACTCAATAATAAAGTATTGTTCACAGTGAATGAAAGGTTCAGAATATTTATTGTGAAGATGTTCTTCAGTGTCTGTCTGCCTTTATAATAAGAATGGAATATGAAGAAACTGAAAAAAAAATCAATTAAAATTTAATCTTCTCTTCCAAATATGTTAGTCCTATTAGATTCTGGATATGTGACCTGTACTTCTCAGTTACTTCAAAGTAGGTTTTTTTGTTGTTGTTGTTGTTTTTGTGTGTGTTTGTGTTTGTCTGGAGAGCCAGAAAGTCCCATTTTACACATCATTTGTACCTTGATAAACAATTAGTTTATCAAGTTAGAATAGTTAGAAGGTATTGGGAAGTTTCAAATAAAATGAAATAAAATAAGGATGCATTTCAGTGTTTATGTATCAAAGTTCTGTAATGTGCAAAGTATAATTGTAGACTAGAAAAGCAGTGGCACAACCCCGTCAGACGTGTGCATTTTTTGCTGTAAAAAAAAAAAAAAAGAATAAAGGAGTTGAAGAGGTGATTAATTCCTCTTCTCACTTACAGTCAAGCATCAGTTTAATTGTGTTAGTTAAGAATTTAGCTAACACAGGGCCTAAGCACCTGGCCTTTCACATAGCAGTGGAGGGCCGGTAGGTGAGGAAGATCTCAGTGCGTGCTCAGTCAGTGTTTAATACCTTAATGATGTCACATTTCTCCAGTTACTACTATACGCTAATAGTTTGTCATATTACTGTTCACGAATACCACACTGATGTAAGGGGGAAAAAAAAAAAAAGTAGAATGTATCATTAGCAATTTAGTTAGGTCTAAATTATCTTCTGGATTATCTTCTGTGTTTTTCCACAAAAGGCAGGCTACTGACATTTCTGTTCATGCTGTTGCCAAAGCTTTTCTCCCTAGAGAAAGTATCCATTACACAGGAGTATTTGGGAAATTTGTCAGCTTTAAAGCCACATTTTTACTATTTTCTGGTAAGACAGCCTGCACAAATATAAAGAAATGCCTTGTCCTCTTGAACATAGATCTATGTTTTCTTTTGTTAATAATAAGATTTGAAAATTATCCCTATAATTTATGATTTTTTTTAAACGGATCTTCATGATGATATATCACTATTTTTCACAACCTATGGCTTTAAAAAAAAAAAAAAAAAAATCTTTGCCATTTTGTGGAATGTTATCATTTTTTAATTTCTTCTTTGATGGGATGAGTTTTAGTATAGACAAACAAATATACAACTCATGACCAAAGTCTATCTACGTGTAAAGCTCTTGCAAGTCCTGATTTAAAACTGTGATATTTTTGCAGACCAGAGTTATTAGTCAAAAGTTTTCTTGTCAATAGCTCTTATTTTTAGGAAAAAAAAAAAAAAAAAAAAAAAATCTGTAGTATAATTAGCAAGAACATTCACATATTTCTGTAAACACATGAGAAACTGAAGTTGATAGGAAATTATTTCCTCAAAATTTTCTTTGGGATACATTTTCACAATGTTAGTTTTTCCTTTGAATCCAACTAGAAATGCCTAGAAAGCTTTTGATCATTTTGATAAATATTAAAAGATATGCAAATATTCAAAAATGAAACAGTCACATACTGAAGTTAATGTATCAGTCCCTAGTAAGTTATTGCTCAGTCTGTCATTGGCTGTAATTACAATATAAAAATAGGCAAACACAATAGATGATAACACTTTCTGTCGTGGAATAGAAAAGCTAGAATGATTTTTTGAAGAACAGAGCATGAATGCTTCGTAATGGAAATAAATTATTGTTATTATATTTACCTAAGACAGTCTGAGGAATTCTGGCTTGATTGTTGATGGAGAAGTCACTTTCAGAAATGCAGCAATAAAAGAAAGAGAAAATGCAGTAAATGGAGATGATTTAGGGATTCAATTCAAAAGTCATTTTTAAACAAAATATTAGACAGTCATTAATAAATGTTTCACAAATACACATACATCATTTTCATACATTCTTCTCTCCACGACTACAAATAAATGCAGAGTTATATAACAGGGAATTACTTTTATAAGAGCATTTCCCTGTAGGTAGTGGAATTCCCCAGAGGTTAGTACTGAGTCCAACCTTGTTTAACAGCTTAATCGGGGACACTGATGAAGGAATAAAGCATAATTTCAGCAAGTTTGCTGATGATACAAAGCTGGGAGGTGTGGTTGACAAACCAGTATTCTGTGCTCCCATTCAGTGAGACTGGGTCAGGCTGGAGAGTTTGGCAGAGAAGAACCTTATGAGGTTCAACAAGGGCAAGTGTAGAGTCCTACTCCTGGGGAGAAGTAATCACACACATCAGTGTGCCTTTGTGGTCAAGAAGGCCAATGTTATCCTTCAGTGCATTGAAAAGAGTAGGGCCAGCAGGCCGAGGAAGGTGATCCTTCCCATCCACTCTGCTCTGGTGAGGCTACATCTGGAGTACTGTGGCCAATTCTGGGCTCCCCAATTCAAGAATCATAGGGAACTTTTAGAGAGAGTTCAGTGGAGGATCACAGAGATGATTAGGAGCCTAGAGCACTTCTCTTAAGAGGAAAGGCTGAGAGACCTGGGATGGTTCAACCTGGAAAAGGGAAGACTAAAAGCTGAACTTATAATCACACGTATCTGAAGGGCAGGTATCAAGTTGATGAGATCAGACTCTTTTTGGTGTTGTTTAGCAACAGAACAAAGGGCAATGGGCAGAAATTGGAACACAGAAAGTTCCATATGAACATGAGGAAAAACTTCTTTATTCTGAGTGTGACAGAACATTGGAATGGGATGCTCAGAGAGGTGTGGAGTCTCCTTATCTGGAGATATTGAAACCCACCTCAACACTTTCCTGTGCAGCCTACTGTGGGGAACCTGCTTTATCTGGAGGATTGATCTAGATGATCTCTAGAGTTTCTTTCCAGCTCCTAAGATTCTTTGATTTGTAAGACTAACAAATAAGTAGTATCAAAACTTAAAATCATACTTTCCTATGTCTAATGATAACTTCTTGAAAATTCTCTAGTCATATAGAATATTCATCATCATGTCATACAGAAAATAGTCTTTAACAAACATTCTACACATACGGTTTACCATAATAGCCATACATTTTTAATGTCTGTGGTCATTGCTTGTTCTGCAAGGGATCAGTCAGGATCAAGAGTTTCTTGAGTGCCTTTTCTATAGATATTCAGGACTAGTTGACAAATGATGAGGAGATTTCTGGATTTTATGTTTAAATATCATTTTAGATTCTCTGCTGTTTTATCTAACAGCAGGTATTTTTTGGTATTTCTGGTACTGCCGCATTCTACAGTAAAAAAGACAGTGAAACTATTTTACCTTTACCAAATTTTGATGCAATTCATAACTTGAATACAATGTTGACTTATCAGAAATAGTATGCATTTTTTTTCCTTAAATTTATTTTATAATGTATTTAAGTTGAAGCTCATCTGCTATCTTTTTTTTTCTTATTCAGTTTTATGATATCTTTATGAAATTCCTTATCATAAGCATGACATTTAATCTCCAGCATAGCTTAGTAGTAATTGCGGAGTTGGGGGTCTGTTTATTTGATCCTTTCCCTGGACAATAATGAACATGTTTTCAATGATTTATCATGTTTATCTACCCTGTTTTCAAGACCAGACTAGACAAACCATGGCTGTCATGCATCCAGCATGCATTTGTGCTGGATGACCTCCAAAAGTCCCCTTCAGACAACTTCCCTCTGGTTTTATGAATACAGCCAGGCCCACCATTATTTCAGTACACGTTAAGTAGCATGGTACTTAAATTTGTAGGAAATATAATCCTGTCATAGCAAACCTTATTTTTAAGATTATTTAATTTTAACAGTCTTATGAAAACATCAGACAGTTCTTCCTAGTACAAGAATTTGTTTTCTTAAAAGTAATAATGTCTAGACTAGCTTTCCCTATTCTAGTTGTTAGCAGCCTGTTGTGAACAAAAAGGAAAGGAAAGGAATGGAAAGGAAAAAATAATAAGCAACAAACTCACCATATAAAGTTGAAATCAAACAAAGAGCTACTGTGCCAGGATCTTTTGTTTGGTAAAATGTGTAGCAGTAATTGACTTCTTAAGAATTCATATGATAGAACAAATAGACTTCCATTCATATTATGTAATTCAAATTTTTAAGCCAAGGGTTTGTTATAAAGCTGATTAATGCTGATGCAACTATTTATTTTTATATTCTCTGCTTTTTTCAGAATACAATTAGAACATTACTATCTGTTTATGAAATATAAACATAATAATATTATCTCTTTATTGAATATAAATCATATGTGTGGCAGTTATAATTTGATCAACAAGACTAAGTGTCCTTCGCAGTGTCTTCTTCACTGAGAGGAAGAAATATTTTGTCTATAAATATGAAGTGGTTTGTTGAGTGTTCTTTTCTGTTGTTTTTCTTATTTTGTTTTTATGCACAAAATGCTTCCTGCTGCAAGCACATTCTTTCACCAGAAGATACCTGTGCAAGTATTACAGAAATCTGATAGAAGTGATTTCTACACTTAGTGAGTCATTAATCTACAGGTGTTGGATCAATTATGTTTCTTATGGTTCTTTTTTTTTTTTTTTTTTAATCTATTTTTGTGTGTGACAAAAATACTACTTCAGAGTATAAAAATAATTTTTGAAG
The DNA here is from genome assembly GCA_030625065.1 of Alectoris magna. Taxonomy (NCBI): domain Eukaryota; kingdom Metazoa; phylum Chordata; class Aves; order Galliformes; family Phasianidae; genus Alectoris; species Alectoris magna. The sequence goes on from CM060560.1 coordinate 39,217,058, forward strand.
ACTGAATGTTTAATCCAGAAACTTACTTATATGTAATTTGATTTTTTCAAAGCTGAACACATATCATTATGGTTATTTTTATATTTAAAAAATATATATATATAGAAGAATATTAAAAGAAGGCTTAGTGGATCACCACGATTAATTCAAAACAGAAAAATCCAAAATAAACTGTTAATCTGCTCACATACTATAGCTTTTGCAATCTCTGATATACTTCCTTCAGGTAACACGAAGAAAATTGTCAGGACAATCTGTGATATGAAGTCAAGAAAAAAAAATGCTTAGAAATTTTTTGAACTTAGATATGAGTCTCATTTTGCTGGATATTTACTGTTAAAAAAACACATTCAACATTGTCTTCAGCACTATTGACAAAATGTCATGACAACTTTTTAAGCTATAACTGCTACTGAAATGTATGTAGCTTCCAAATGGAATTTTAAGTATTTTCAAGTAAGAAATTACATGATGTTTCATGTGAAATAATTTCATGTATGTGTAAACAGACAATGTGATTGTCACGGAGTTATCTAGATCAATCTGTGTCCGTGACGGGGGGGCAGTAGGCCCGTAGGCCCCCGGCCCCTGACAAAGGGGAAGGGAAAAAGGGAAAGAGGTAGGGAAATGGGAGCTGGGCTCAAGGAAACAAACAGAGCAGCGGCAATGATCTAAGGAGTAAAACTTATTTTACTATAATACAATCTAATTGAAATTGAGGCTAATAAATCAAGTGAAATAAGAGAGAGAGAGAGAGGTTTCCGAAGACCGAGAAGCCTACTTTGAAATTGAAGGCGCTGCGGCTTGGAAGCACACCCATACCTGCTGCCAGGCAGTGAGAGAGAGAGCGAGCGTCGCTTCCATGACGTATTTTCCTCTCTGACCGCGAGGTCCCCTGGGATGTGTAGTACTTCTTCTTTGTGCTCCACATGATGTTATGATGTGGAATACCAATAGCAAAAATTACAAAACCATGACAGTGATTTAGTTTAAACTATAACAACTAAATAGCTGATCTGTATGAAAAACAAACAAACAAACAAAAAAACCCAAACAGTTTACAGAAAAATATGAACAGAAAAATCATAGATAATTAGATTAGACTACAGAAGAGGAGGCAAACAAAGACAGAATTTCATAATACTTACTTAGGTTTTATAATATTATCTACTGTCATTTCTCTCCTGATTTATATATAATTATTACACAAAATCTACTTTAGAAAAGCATACAATGGTGTTGCATGCATTACTCTACAATGATCAAGTCTGAAATGGAGGAAAAACTTGTGATGTGATATCTCATTACCTAGCAATCACAGTAGAGATCTTAGTGGCAAGTTGCAGGCCAGAAAGTAATCTAGCCATTTTTAAGAGCTTACAATGTTTAAGTTATGTCATCTTTAGTACAGTCATCCATTCAAAGACAGCTATGTATGCAAAGACCAGAATAACATAGTAAATATTTAACTTAATTAAAATTCTATGCATTCCCTTATTGGATATGAGTAGTCCTACATTATTTGCTTAAAAAAAAATTATGAAATGATTGCTACAGGTGAAAGCTAACATCTGTCAGTTTTGGTCCTTCAAAGTTAGGCTATAAGCACATCACGACTGAATGTTGCTGTCTAGAACATGAAAAGTGGAACAGTAGTACAAAAGCTCAAAAAGATCTTTTAGATCATAAAGGAAGCAGCAGCTGCAGTTTGAAACTGACATTCAAAATTTAAGTATCAGTCACTGCGTAGGGACATAAATATTCAAATGCACTGGAAACGATAGCGCCAATGTTGGAATATCACAAAGTTTTTACCAGTTGAGTGCTGCGAATACTCATACAGAAACAGAAAGAACACAGTATGCAAATTTGTCAAGACAAATTGAAGTAATCAAGGCTGAAGGTGAGAGTTTCCTGGACTGCATTATTACTGGTGACAAGACACGATGTTACCACTACAAGCTAGAGTCAAAACTGCAGTCCATGGAGTGGCAGCGTGCAGCATGTGAATCATTGAACAGATACTACACATGATCTTAACCAAAAGGCTGAGAAGCAATGTGAATTCCCCATCAAAGAAAAATTTCAAGACACAGCGCTCACTGAGTAAAATGATAGGCACTGTCTTTTGGGTAAGGAAAAAGGTGATTCTTTTTGATTTCTTGGAACCCAGACAAACCATCATCTCTGATCATTACATTGCAAAGATGTCAAGCTGAAGTCTCAAACATATAGAATAAGGCCAGAGAAGAAGACAACTTTTCTCTTGTAATGCCACATGCATAATATGCAAAAATGCATAGCTAATGGTGGGGACTGTGTTGAAACACTGGATTCCATACTTGAGAATTTGTTCTATCAAATACTGTTGTTAAGTGTCCCGATTTTATACATATTTGATATGATGACATCATGCAAAAAAACAGGAGCCATTCATTTCAGATAGGCCTATGTACATAGGTTTATCTTAAAGGAAATGTCTAATTGCTTTCCAGATTTCTGATTTATTTTGCTTTTGTATTTTTAACCATTCTTAATTTAAAAAGTTTTTATGAGTTTTTTCTTAATCTATTTTTTTTCCATTAATCACTTTACTATCCCCTGTCAATGCCAGAAATTAATCAGACAATGAAAGTACTGCATCAATACCAACAGCCAAATTCTGCTCTGAGAGTTCAAATTTGTACCATAGTTACAATCTGAGAGAGACTCCTATAAATAACTCAGCCCACTGGTAATTTAAAACTTACCTATCTGTAAATCAAATTATATTTCTTCTTGTAGTTTGGCATACTCTTTAGCACCCTTATTCTAAGCAAATAGGAGTTCGAACTTTGCATTCCTGTCATTGCCAACAGTAGACCCTGTCACGGAGTTATCTAGATCAATCTGTGTCCGTGACAGGGAAGGGGGCAGTAGGCCTGCCCCCAGCCCCCTCAACAAATGGGAAGGGAAAAAAAGGGAAAGGGGTAGGGAGATGGGAGCTGGGCTCAAGGAAACAAACGGAGCAGCAGCAACGATCTGAGGAGTAAAACTTATTTTACTAACTATGATATTGGAATGCAAGATAACACACTATAATACAATCTAATTGAAAATTGAGGCTAATAAATCAAGTGAAATAAGAGAGAGAGAGGTTTCTGAAGACCGAGAAGCCTACTTTGAAATTGAAGGCGCCACGGCTTGGAAGCACACCCACACCGCTGCCAGGCAATGAGAGAGAGAGAGCCAGCATTGCTTCCGTGACGTATTTTCCCTCTCTGACCATGAGGTCCCTTGGGACATGTAGTTCTCCTCTGTGCTCCACATGATGTTATGATATGGAATACTAATAGCAAAAATTACAAAACCATGACAGACCCTGAGCCGGACCCTGTCCGGACTGGACCCCATCCAGGGAGAGAGACACAAACACGGATGCGGTGGAGTCAGCTCTCGCCTTCACTGCTGCGTCACAATGCATGTACAGTTGTGTAATTGTGTGATCTCTGTGTAAGCGCATCCTGTACACCCGCAACGCTATCCCGTGCACATGCATCCCTACCCACCCCCAAAGTCCTATCTTGCATGATGCATGTCGTCACAGAGCACACAGTGAGTTGCTTCATCTGTGTCCTCATTCTGTGGGTACTTTGTATCGCAATATGCCTCCGCTGTTGCTGTTCAATAGTTCTTTGTGCAAATACTCAGCTCCATTCTTTGGTTGACCTTGTTTCCCAACAATTGCTTTTGGAAGCCTATCAAAGTTTTAACTTACTTAGTTGTTTTTTTTGTTGTTGTTGTTGTTGTTTTTTTAATTAAAGCAATATAACTAATAGCGGCAGTTCAAGGAACATATCAGGAACTGTAATTTAATATTATTAAACTGTATATGTATACAAGTTGTTTAGTTCTAAAACCATATGCAGTACTCTAATAACAGTGGACATTTTGCTCCAAGAGCACTGAAACTTGTGAAATCTGATTATCTGTGTCCTTACATCTCTCCTGACACCAGTAAGCTTGCATTACTGAACACAGATACTATAATATCTCCCCCCGGGAAAATTTCAATTTCTTTTGCTTTTTTACTGAGTTATTTAATAGCCTATAAATAACATACAGGCTAGCAACATTACAGTTAGTTGGCTATTATAAATAAATCACATGCTTTTCACAGCTGAGATTCACAAGGACCAATATTTCAGTCTGAACTTTGAAAATAAATGTACAGTTTAAAATAACCTTTTACACTGCAGTAGCATAGAGCTTTTATAACTCTATATTGAGTTATTAAAAATACAATAACTAATTTTTTTCTTAATATTTTCACAATACCTAGAGAAGTTAGTATAACTTCAGTTTAGTGACACTTCATTAAAGTTTGCATCGCTCTGTGAAAGTGATACTGTTGCACAGAGAAATTTTTGGCTAAGTTTTACTTTTATACTAGAAAAATAATGGTTCAGTATTCCCTTTTGCTAGTTCATGATCTCCACAGACTTTAGTTTCTAATCAGAATTAAGTAAAATATATTGCAAAATCATTCTTCAGTTATTTTTTTTGTGTGTACAAATGTGTATATGCAGATATATGTATACAGACATATAAAAATGTGGGAACAGTGGTTCTGAAAATACAATATTATTATATTGTAAAAAGTAAGATTTCAATATATTTTTAGTTTATACATTGTCTGTTTTTGAAAGAAAGATATGTCAAATACACAGTACATTATCATATAAACGACAGATGGATATCTATACTGCTCTATAAAAAAAAATAATTATAGTAGGGAAGCACACAGGAATATCCATACCATGTTATAAAGTAAAAAGAATGCTAATTAATTCTTGTACCTTTCCCTTGTGCTGAAATGATTCAGACTATTTATTATTAGCCAGGAGAATCTCATGTGTATACAAAAACACTTAATAATATAGGGCCAAACAAAGTCATAAATCAAAAATAAGCCAGAAAAAAAAGACAAAAACTAAAGGGGAAAAAAAAAAAAAAAGCCTTACATTATAGTAGCTGATATCATGGACATGGCTACCATTTCTACAATAAAAATATTAAAAAATTTAAAAAATCTGAATGCCAGGTAAATGTATTTCATCTGTCACTTGTGTGTTTCTCTTCTCTTGTAGTGTTTACAGATTACAAATGTTTTCTGGAGTAGTGAATAAGGTATGTATTCTCTTTTTACAGGAAGAAACACACAGAATCTCAGGGATATTGTGGAGCTGTGTTTATGAGAAATTATATTCATATTTATCTTTTTCAATGTATACGAGCATCAAGCTGAGGATAAACTTTTCATAATATCTGCTGAATTATAGGATTTTCCCTAAAATATTTACCGTAATAATTGTATGATTCTGCTAACAGTAGTATGTACTGCTTAAAGTTTCCAACAGTTGAAAATGAATTTGTTTTCTAAGACAGTTCTGCTTAGTGTTAAGGTGAAGAACTTATGACATTACCGAAATACAATAATGCAAACAGAAAATCAGCTGCCAGAGAATAGAAAAAAAAGGAAAAAAAAAAAAAAAGGATAAAAGTTAAAATGTCTGTCTCTGCTTCTTTAACTATAAAATGTACTATAAAATGATGCTCCGATATCAGAGCACCTGCAGTATCATACTGAAACAATAAAGTAAAATAGGAGTTAGAAAGGAAAATGAGGAATAAAAATGAGACAAGGAATGAATGAGATGATAATCAGTGATTGATAGTGGAAAGTTATAAAATAGTTAATAATTCTACTTTTCACTCATATTAAATAATAAAGAAAATATGGGGAGAAAGGTAACATCATTGATACATTGTGAATAATCAGCATTTAAACAGCTCTTCTTCCAAGCTCAGGATCAGTGCATCCCTGTGAGCAAGAAATCAGGAAAGGGTAGCAGGAGACCTGTGTGGACGAGCAAGGAGCTCATGCACAAACTCAAAGGGAAGAAGAAGGTCCGTGAAATGTGGACAAAGGGTCTGATCACTTGGGAAAAAATATAGAAATGTTGTCAGGTCCTGCAGGGATGCGACAAGGAAGGCTAAAGCCTACCTGGAATTGAATCTGGCAAAAGTGATAAAAGATAATAAAAAAGGCTTTTTTAAGTATGTTGACAGTAAAGGGAAGACTAGGGAGAATGTGGGTCCCCTACTAAGTGAGGGGGATGTTCTGGTAACAGGGAATGCTGAGAAGGCGGAGATACTGAACGCCTTCTTTGCTTCTGTCTTCAGTGAAAAAGCTCTCCCTCAGGAATCCCAGACCCTGGAGGTTAGTGAGAGGGTCTGGGGAATGGAAAACTTCCCTTCAGTCAGGGAAGAGGTGGTCTGTGAGAGCCTAGGCAACACCAATGTTCACAAATCCATGGGACCCAATGGGGTGCATCCACGGGTGCTGAGGGAGCTGGTGGAGGTCATTGCTGAGCCGCTCTCTGTAATCTTTCAGAGGTCTTGGAGAACTGGGGAGGTGCCTGATGACTGGAGGACAGCCAATGTCACTCTGGTCTTCAAAAAGGGCAAGAAGGAGGATCCGGGTAATTACAGACCAGTCAGCCTCATCTCTGTCCCTGGAGAGGTGATGGAACAGCTTGTGCTGGGTGCCATCTCCAGACAATTGAAAGAAAAGGAGGTTATCAGGAGTAGTCATCATGGGTTCACCAGGGGGAGGTCATGCTCGACCAACCTGGTAGCCTATGGTAGCCTTCTATGATGTTGTCACTGGCTGGGTGGATGGGGGGAGAGCGGTAGATGTAGTCTACCTTGATTTCAGCAAGGCATTTGATACTGTTTCCCACAACATCCTTATAACAAAGCTGAGAAAGTGAGGGATAGATGAGTGGACAGTGAGGTGGGTTGAGAACTGGCTGACTGGCAGAGCGCAGAGGGTCGTCGTTAGCAGTGCAGAGTCCAGTTGGAGACCTGTAACTAACAGTGTTCCCCAGGGGTCGGTGCTGAGTCCAGCCTTGTTCAACATCTTCATCAATGACCTTGTTGTAGTAGGCCTTTCTGGGGAGACGGGATGTGACGCATCAGGCCCTCCCCTGTTCAGCTATTGGATAAGCAGAGGTAGTATATAAAGGGATGTCATGCAGAAATAAATGCCCTTTTGCCACACATTTATACAGGGTCTGTGTGGAGAATTGGCCCCTCCCAGACGATTAACTACCCATGGAGAAGGGCACAGTCGTTTAACAACTGCAACATGACCTTGACAAGAAGATAGTGGCCACCCTCAGCAAGTTTGCTGATGATACAAAGTTGGGAGGATTGGCTGACACACCTGAAGGCTGTGCTGCCATTCAGCGAGACCTGGACAGGCTGGAGAGCTGGGCAGTAAGAAACCAGATGAGTGTCAAGGTTTTGTAATTTTTGCTATTATTGGTATTCCACATCATAACATCATGTGGACCTCTATGTAGGAAGGAATAATTGCATGCACCAGTACAGGCTGGGGGATAACCTGCTGGAGAGGAGCTCTGCAGAGAGGGACCTGGGCATCCTGGTGGATGACAGGTTGGCCATGAGCCAGCAGTGTGCCCTCGTGGCCAAAAGGGCCAATGGCATACTGGGGTGTATAAAAGAGAGCGTTGCCAGCAGGTCAAGGGAGGTGATCCTCCCCCTCTACTCTGCCCTGGTAAGGCCTCATCTGGAGTACTGTGTCCAGTTCTGGGCTCCCCAGTATAAAAAAGACAGGGATCTCTTGGAAAGAGTCCAGCGGAGGGCCACAAAGATGGTGAAGGGCCTGGAGCATCTCCCCTATGAGGAACACCTAAGTTAACTGGGTCTGTTTAGCCTTGAGAAAAGAAGGCTGAGAGGGGATTTGATCCAGGTTTATAAATACCTGAGGTGTGGGGGCCATAGTGGTGAAGCTGGACTCTTTTCAGTAGTGCGTGGGGACAGGACAAGGGGAAATGGGATGAAGCTAGGGCATAGGAAGTTCCGCACGAATGTGCGCAAGAACTTCTTTATGGTGAGGGTGACGGAGCACTGGAACAGGCTGCCCAGGGGGGTTGTGGAGACTCCTTCTCTGGAGATATTCAAGACCCGTCTGGACGCCTACCTGTGCGACCTGGTGTAGGGAACCTGCTTTGGCAGGGGGGTTGGACTTGATGATCTCTGGGGGTCCCTTCCAGCCCCTACGATTCTGTGATTCTGTGATTCAAGTCAAAGATGGCACAGAAATATGTTAGTGGGTGAAAAAGCCTAATTTGTCACAAGCAGGGACATAAAAGTTTGCAGCAACAACTTATGATATTTATGGACAATCACACTTTTCAGTAGATTATAGCTATTATTTTCCTATTGTTATTCTGTTATCATGGTGAGTGTGAGAGGGCTGTGTAGAATATAAAACATTCTGAAACATTTTTTTTCTTAATGGTGGAGTAACAAAATGAGCAAATGACACCAAGTAAACAGACGGTATCAATTTTAAGTGTCACTAAGTATCATATATATTTCAAAAACCATTCATCTGGCCTCTCAACAGGGAGAAATCAGCAGTTCTAAGTAAAGATTCATCTTATCCTACAGTATGTCTAAAATTGATCCGATAAACATTCCCAAGATGTACCATTTTTTCTCCATTTGTTATAAAGAGAGTACATTGTCTCAAGAGAATCAATTGTCTCAAGAATTGACATCTTTATTACGTATTTCTTAAGAGAATTTAAAGAAATCTGTACCTGTATGTGGTGGTGACAGAGGTTTCCAATTTAGAAAGCAGCTTTTAATTCTGATTCTGTTTTTGTTACACATGCTGTATAGAGTCAGTAAGATTATTTCCTATATAAAGGTAGATAAACTAAAACATAGATGTAGTGGAAATAAAAGTCTAGAGTCAATTGTTTTAATCACTAAAATATTTCAATGATACAGTAAGTGTTCTGAAAACATAGAATTATTCTTTAGATATAAAACACTCCAGCAATGCTTTATAGCTAGTAGTAACATAATTAAAAATCATTACGTATCGATATCTAAAATGTATATGTTCTATATTTTATATAACTGTTCTATTGGCGTAATATGATCTTAATTATAAAAATTAAAAACTATCACAATTTATTATTGTCTCTAAATAAAGCAAATGATTTGACCTTTAAAGTTTTCTACAATGCTAATCTAGAGATAGGCAATAACACTTAAATGGAGATAATAAAATCTTCATACTAACATTGCATAAAATAGCAGATATGTCTCATGGCTCTTTAAGTGGAAGTGAAAAAAAAGCCATCTAAACATGTTTGTTAACATTAACTGTAATGTTGTTGCTTTAAAAGTTGTGGTCTTTTTACTTTGTTTAGTATTACTGGAACAATTAAAGGTCATGGAAACTACTTGAGGAGTGAATAATTATGAATGTAGAAGCACGTTTAAACTAGCCAAGTGGTTTGTTTTTTGTGTGTGTGTGTGTGTTTGTTTTTTTGTTTGTTTGTTTGTTTTGTTGTTTTTGTTTAATTAAGTTGTTTTTCTTCATTAGATGGTACAAAAGGAACCTGGATTACCTTATATATACTTAGAAAGTATTAAGTTAAATCATCTCAATTTCTTGTTCTCTCAAGCTGTTTATAAATGACTATAAAATGAAAGACAAAATTTAGAGATGAGCAATTTTACCCACTGAAGATCCTACTATTTGCTGAGCTCATATCTGGAAAAGTTGAACCTTGCAGCAAAACTGGAAAGAAATTTATGGCAGAAAGATTTATCTCTTGCTTCTTCACTGCTGACCAGCAACAATTGAGTAGACAGTTTATAAATGGTACCTGTACTTGAAAAACTGGTATGGTAAAGTAGTAGCTTCAGAACCAGAGCAGGCTAGGGTTAACCAGAAAAAGAAATTAAAACACCAAATTTCTAATAGATATTTATTGTTTAGAAAGACTGAACTCTTATGTGTTGGCTACACTAGCAAGTAGAACAATCTAAGGATCACTCTGGGCTTTGAAAGCTAGTACTACAGCACAACTTACATGCTTATTACTGAGCTCTCTTTTCCCCAAGAAGCTTAATTGCCTTTCTCCTATTGTCCATAGGAATCACTCATTAGTTCAAGCACAGTTCTAGGCTGTGTTTAGTTATTGCTCAGAGATAGCTAGTTGAAAGGCATCAACACCATGTCAGAGCCTGTCTTAAAAGTTCTAAAGAGCATAAAATTCAGTGTATTAACCTTGCCTGTTTTTCAGACTTCCTGCTAGTGTAGAACCTAAAGATTCCAATTTGTTTAATTTCTGGTAGTCAAATATAAGAATTCTCTTTCATCAAGTGTCATTAGTTCTCTTCCCTTTTCTTTGTAGAAAAGGACTTCTTGTTCTTTAATCTGTGATGTTTATTTTTAATCTGCAATAATGTATAGTTTGAAATACGTAACTATTACACTACTCTACCTTTTCTTCATCCTAAGACATTAACTCACCTTTGTCAGTATACAGTATAATATTGACTAGATTTTCCTTGTACGTACCAGAGAGAGTTCTTTCATCATATTCTTTCCTCGGGGCTGTTGAAGGTATTATCCTGCAGGCTGTATGCACTTCTTGTTCATTATGGTGAGTATTGATTCTATTATAAGAAAGCATAGCTGGAAATTTACTGTACATAAAGGAACCTATTTCTACAGAAGACTCCTTTCTAATGAACTAATCTCTGCCCCTGGTAAGGATACAAAATTTAGGAATATGCTAGAATCTACTTATTATACTGCATGTTATTTGTCAAGAGTACTGAAATGGCTTTTATTAATTGAGTCTAAAATATTTGTCTTGAAAACTAAAATGATAGATAATTTTACTTTTTTATTTCCAAATTTTGAAACTATGTTTGCAGATAATGAGCAGTTTCACTCTCTATTATTAATCCTAAACTTCTTCTCTAAATATAGGGCACTAGGCACTTTTCTGCAATCAGTCAGTGGAGTCTGTGAGTGTAATTATAGGTTTACCACAAGAAAAATCTTTTTCATCCTGTAATGATACATGATTTTACCTCCTGAGGTCTGTAGTTGAGTCCTAGTGTTGGTTAGTATCACTAAACATCAAAGTTCTGAAACTAAATCCCCACACAGAGTAAAAGCTAGATTTTGACATGTCAGATATACTCCTGTTTAAAAAATAAAAAATAAAGAAAAACGTAAAATAAATACAAAGTGTGGTGTGTGTGTGTGTGTGTGTGTGCACGCGTGCACTTGGACATAAGTATATGCATGTCAACAGCAGTATATAAGGCCGTAAATTAATATGCAGTATGAATTACTTCAGAAGTCAATTGCAGTATTGCCATTTGAAGCTTAATATCTATTACTGGTGAATATAGATGGTACACCAAACTTTTTATTAATGTAAAAGTTTCTTTTACTTGGAGGGAATCTAGCATTTGCATATTAATAATGTCAATACAGAACATGAAAAATGTTTTACTAGGAAACTCTAAATAACACAAAACACAACTCAACAATTAAAGTCAATTTATATTCTGAGAGTTAAAACAACATGTATACAAAATATAATTACCTTTTTTAAAAATTAAGAGCAAATTTAATGAGCACCCTCTGGAGTATGGCATGGTGTTTTACTGAGCAATCAAGAAGGCATTTCAATATTCAACTGTAACTAATTATATCATCGCAGTTATTTTCTAGATTTATCGTGATCTGTAACACACAGAGTTTTCTAGTTATGAATAGAATCACAAGGGTATAAATTAGTTGAAAAAACTGCTAATTTGAGATTTCCTGTATGTGCATATTTTAACACAAATGTCCTAAGTTGACTGGAGGCTTGCAAATGTGATGCCCATCTGCAAGAAGAGCTGGGAGAAAGATCTGCGGAATTTCAGGCCTGTCAGTGTGACTTTGGTGCTGAGAAAGGTCATGGAGCAGATCATCTTGAGTGTAGTTTCACGAGGACTGCAAAGTCCTGTATCTGAGGAAGAATGCCATACACGTGTTGAGTGACGTCCAGATTTGGATTTTGAAGAGCAGCTTCACAGAAAAAGACCTAAGGATCCAGACTGATACCAAACTGGAACATGAGCTAACCATGCACACTTGCCACAATGACGAGGCTGACCTGGAGTATTGTGTCTGGCACCAGACTCCCCAGTAAAAAAGAAATATGGACATACTATAAAGAGTCCAGCAAAGGGCCATAAAAAATGATTAACAGACTGGAGAGGATTCAGAGGAGACAGCCAGGCTCTTTTCAGTGGTACCCAGTGCTAGAACAAGAGGTAATGGGCACAAAATGAAACTACGGAAATTCCATCTGATCTCCAGGAAGCACTTAATTACTGTGTAAGTGACTGAGCACTAGAACAGTTTATCCAGAGGGGTTGTAGAGCATTCCTCCTTTAGATTTTCAAAAGCTGACCATAGTCCTGGGAACTTGTTCTAGATATCTTTGCTTCAGCAGGGAGTTTGGATCAGATGGCCTTCAGAGATCCCTTCATACTTCAGTCATTCTATGATTCTCAAGTCACAGAATCACAGAATTACAGAACTGTGGGGGTTGGACAGGACCTCAAGATGTCATCGAGTCCAACCCCCCTGCTAAAACAGGTATGTTACAATAGGCAACACAGGTAGGCATTCAGACAGGTCTTGAATATCTTCATAGAAAGAGACTCCACAACTTCTCTGGGCAACTCATTCCATTGCTCCATCACCCTTACTGTATAGAATTTATTCCATATTTTAGTACGAAACTTCGTATGTAGAAGTTTTAGGCTGTTACTCCTTGCTTATTGCTACACATCACCAAAAAGAGCATGGCCTCATTCATTTGCATCCCACTTCCCTTTAGATATTTATTAGATTCCCTCTCGGTCTTCTTTTCCCCATGCTGAACAGACCCAGGTTACTCAGCCTTTTCTCATATGGGAGATGCTCCAGGCCCCTTAATCATCTTTGTGGCCTTCTGCTGGACTATTCTCTGACTATTCTAGACTGAGAAAGGTAAAAATCCAATGTCACTTCCATCTTCAGGAAGCTCAAAAAGTAAGATACAAGGAACTACAAGACAATAAAGTTAATCTGGGTCAGTATTAAGGTTATAGAAAAATCTGTTCTTCATTGAGAGGATGGTCAGGCACTGGAATAGGCTGTTTATTCAGCCACATCAAGAGCACTGAGTTGAGTACATCGCTGGGTTTCCCAGATAAAAAGAGATATAGAGTGAACGAAGAGAGTACAGCAAAGAGCCACTGAGATGGTTGAAGGATTAGAACTTCTGTTATTGGAAGTGAAGCTGACAGAGCTGAAGCAATTCAACCTGTGGTAGAGAAGATTCAAGGAGATCTTATCAGTGTAATAAATATTTGATGGGAGGGAGTAAACAAGTCAGAGTCAAACTCTTCTCTCTGTTATCCACTGAAAGTAAACAACAAACAAAAGACACCCATGCAAATAAACAAGACAAGACACAAATTGAAATAAAAGAAATGTCATCTGAACATAAGCAAAAAATATTTTTTGTGAGTGTCATTGTCTCACTCCAATTTATAGGAGGGAGAGGAGGTTCTTTGATATATGTATCCCCGGCGTGAGATTAAGAAACAACAGTTCAAATGTTGGTCAACCAGTTTATTACAATTCCTAGCCGTTTAGGGAGATGGGGAAGGGAAGATGGGCAATAGAAAAGATAGGAAATATAAGCAAGGAATCTCTGTAGAGAGCAAAAGAGATAGTCACCACCATGGGTCCAGCAAGGTACGTAGTAGGTCCGTTGATCTCGGGAACCCATCTGGTCACCGCGGGGGATGGGAGAAAGCCAGGAAGCTCTGCAGCAAGCAGGCCTCGGGCATTCTTCCGAAGAGGTTTTCCCCTCAGGGAATTCTCCGTCAAAGATGTCTTTGGGAGTTTGTCTCCAAAGTCCCTAGTTTAGTGAGGGCTTTTTATCCCACATTTCTGTGAATTTTTTCTTCTTCTTTTGTCTCAGTTTAGTGTGACATTCCTGGGCCAACAAATAAGCCAGCAGGGAGTGGCGCCTTCATTGCCATGCACAAGCGTTATGGCCTTTTGCAGTGGTCAGCTCCTTCAAGCTGTACCCCTGAAAGAGACTGCTTGTCCCGCTTCTGCTTATCTTTGCAATCATAAGCAGAGGTACAGTGGCATGGTGACACACACCATTCATCCCCCTAGCAGTTGTCAGTTAGAGTCTTATCACCAGAAAGGGCTCATGAAGCAAGCTTTGAGACAAAGAATAAAAACAGTTTGTCTTTCACAGTCATTCAACACCAGAACTGGTTGCCTTGAAAGGTGATAGAGTTTTTGTTCTGGGAGATATTAGAACACCAAATGGATGCAACCTTGAGCAAACTGATCTAGCTGACACTACTATAAGCAGAATTTCATAGTAGATGTTTTGCATGGTAATATAATCACGAAATTACAGATTTGTAGAGATTGGAAGGGATCTATAGAGCTCATCAAGTCCAAGACTCCTGCTAAAGCAGGTTCCCTGCAGTAGGTCACACAGGTAAGTGTCCAAATGGGTCTTGAATATCTTTGGAGAAGGAGGCTCTGCAGCCTCTCTTGGCAGACTTTTCCAGTGTTTTGTCACTCAGAGAGTGAACAAGTTACTCCTTGAATTAGTATTGAACTTCCTGTGTTCTGGTTCATACCTATTGCCCCTTGTCCTAGCGCTGCACACCACCAAAAATTGTCCACCCTCACTGACTTGATAACCACAATTTAGATATTCATAAACAGTTAAGAGATTCCCTCTCAGTCTTCTGTTCTACAGACTGAAGCATCTCATGTGTCCCAGCCTTTCCTCATATAGGAGGTACTCTAGACCCCTAGTCATTGTTGCAGTGAATTATTCGTTACCCTTGGAGACCCATCGGCTTGTCCATTCACTGAGGTGATCACCAATATGGTGCAGCAAAATGGCCCTTATTGTAAGCAACACACACTCTTTATAGCTCTCCCAAATCACAGTGTTACCCAATCCTCTTTACTTCTGTTATCTTCTCTCTACCCAATGGACTTGTGGAATGCGGTGTCTTCTCTATATTTGGTCTTGTTTGTTCTCCTTTCTTATCTTCAGGTAACAGTCTCTGCAGGGTCTCCAAGGCTGAGGGGCCCATGCAGGTGCTGACACCATCTTGTGACTGTTGCAGCCATTTTAAAGTTATTTAGCTAACTACTACATCTCCCCCTCCCTATGCACAAGCAACCCATAGCAAGCATAAATATCATGTGGCAGAGCAGGGGAAGGGCCTACTACTACTCGAGAGGACCCTAACCGCGTACACCCGAAATCCCCGTGTTGCGCCTAAACATTCTATCATCCTCTCAGTTAAGCCTTGCCCCGTTACAGCACGAATATCTCATATCGCCTAAAATCTTATCTAAAGGAAAGGATTATATATTCTACTTTCAATTCTAGACACACGTTTCAGCATTCGCCAAACTCTAACATACAGCATAATCACCAGCAGTAAGCATATCACTATTAGGACTAACACGATTAAAACTCGATGTAGCGCAGCATTAAGAATCCCTGTCTCAGTTGGAGACCTTCCAAGAAGCGACTCCCACCAGTGGTGTCCTCCGTCCTTCTTCACTCGCTCCAGGACGCGATGTACCTCTGTTGTGTCATGGTGAACAGTAACTCACGTTTTCTGTCCATTGTCCCGAATGCGTCTCAGCAGCTGGCGTAGATCACCATGTTGTAGCAATTTCTTCACCAGAAGATTCATCCCAATGGGAATAGGTGACAAATCCTGAATTAACGCGTAGTTAGACTGCAACAGCTGATATCAAGTAACTGGAACTGAATAATTGAAATCACAACCTACAATGCTAGTAAAGTTACACACACAAACGTTTAAGCGAGTACTAATATTTACAGTAATATGGGCAATAAGCAGAGAATCCCGGAAAGTCCTTACACATGCACATCCTTTCCCAATATATATATAAGCATTGTCTCATGTATTGCATCAGAGTGGATCTCAAAATGACAGATGTTCTGCTCAGTGTCTAAGCACGCATCTTGAGTTCCAAGATTATTACCTTCACATATAAACCCTCGCTGTTCTCTTACAGCACAAAAACTAATATCAACAGTTTGCCATTTTGCCCATTTTTACGAGCCCACCTAAGATGTTCCATCGGACGAAGCACTGCTCCATATGCCAGTGCAACCATGACAACCAACCTGCAAAGGATGTATTTAAAAATTATGCGGAAGCTGGCTTAATCACTGAGATATTAGTCTACATTGATAACTTCACATGTTTAAGAGACCATATTGGGTTGAACATCACCTGCTGTTGACCTGTATTCTTAATGGTATATGGCCCGATTTCGTAAATCTGTGGAGATAAGACCTTCTCTATTTCCTCTGTAAGAGTGAAGCTTTCAGAAGGAATTGATGTAAGTGGAGTAGCTGTTATGTAGGGTGGGTGCTCTCCCCGAGAGTAGGAAACACAAATAATAACAAGGATGTCAGCATTTGAATAGCGCATGACCTTCTCGAAGTAATCAGTGGGTCCTCAGGGCTCTCGCGTGGTTGTGCGGGTCTCAGAGCGGGGTCAGATCCTGGTTTTCCTGGGAGCCACCGCCGCAAAGCAAAACCCTACTTATTGTCAGAATTCACAAAACAATTTACACCTTGTTACTATCTCAACCCGGGTCATGATTGTCGTCATCATCTTTCTTGCGAAGGTTCTGTTTCCTGTTCCTTGATGGAACCCACAGGATTTTCATTTGTGCCTGGGCCTGAAATGTTGCCCAAACCATCTCCCTCCTTTCAATGAGGGTAAAGTTAGTCAAATTATTCATCAGCAAATGCTTTTGGAGTGTTCACAACCCTAATTAATGGTTGTACAACTTTACAAAGTTGCATGTCCAATAGAATTGTCATTAGTGGGTAAATGTGCCAAAAGTGTGTTTGCGGTGGATGCGATAGGGAGTGCCAGCAGGGCGTCCCCTGCTTCAAAGTACACTTTACCTTTCTCACCCATCACAGATTCTCTCCTGCTTTTATTTCTCTCAGAGTCTGCGGGATATTTTCCATTTGTACACCGCATCTACGTGGCCAGTGCATGATACAGAGCCCAAGTAGAACACCTGCTCAAAAACAAATAAGCTATTAAGATCAACTCTCTTAGTGTGAGCCTTTGTCTCAAGTGATGCATGGTCATATTTGAAAAATCCTGATTAGTGGGCTGAAGGAGAAGTAATCATTCTGTGATACAGGGTCATCCCCTTTGCTTGGGATGTCTTCTCAGGTTTCATCTTTGCAAATTAAGAAAAACTAATTGATAGGCTAATAGCATCACAACTGAGCATTACTAATACATCAAAAGCTATTCCCGTAGATTCCAGCACTGGTAACATCAAATCCTGTTTAATTCACATTCGATCTATTACTAAAATAGAAGAAGCACACAATGAACTAGACAATTTAAGTTATGCCTGAACTGCACACAAGTGTCGCAGCCAGAATGTTTAGCCAGAATTGAGCCAGAATTTCAGCCAGACGCGATACCGTCTTAGGCTCTAAGGGAGCCCAAGCGGGGCCGTCCGTTTTTACAACCACCGGCATGGTGATGATAGGAGGGGCGTTCGGGGTTACCGCCGTCAGCTCCGCCCTGATGCGTGCCCAATCAGTAAGGGCCGGGCTATGGCAACCACGCCCCTGTTCCATCCCCCATGGGGAACGGGGGGCAGAGGGGGGGGCAGGAGCAGCGATTTGCTGTTCCACCTTGACGGGCCCCTCCTTTCCCCCGCCCATTCCCTGTTGATCTACCGCCCCTTTAACATCACCCCCTCCCCACGCGGCAAGAGAAGGATAAAGGGAAGGACCACATCCATAAGCTGGCGGGGGGGCCGCTGGCGGAGGAGCCGCTGTAGTCGAGAGATAAGGCTCGAGCTGTTCTTTGTCTCGAATCGGCGGTTCGGGTGCGGCCCCCGTCTCCGTCTTGGCTGCGCTCTCCCCTCCACCTTTAACTGGGGGAGAGAAAGACAAACTCCCCGAACCAATATCAATACCCAACAGTGCGCGAGCCTGTTCTGTGGAAACTTTCTCCTCCCGCGCCGCTTTCAACGCCCTCAGTACCAGTCCCCACGTTTTAAACTCCGCTGATTTCTGTGTGAGCAGTGTCCGCTGCGCCAGCGCAGCTGTGATCGAATCCCAACACTGCGGGTTATAAACTTCAGAAAGGGAGGTGACGAGACCCTCCTTCTCTAGCAGCGCAAGTACCGCTGCTATCTCCTTCTTAGAAGGAGCATTTTTCCCGCTATAGGTTTTACACGCGGAAGAAATCACCTTAATGACGGCCTCCATCCCGACTCCCGTGCGGTCCTCTGTCCCACGAGCTCCGTCGGCCTCACCAGGGTACCCGGGCACCTTCTGGCGAGTCTGAGCACCCGGCGAGCCTAAACGCACCTGGCCACAGTGCAGCTCCCGGCACTACTCAGCTTCCACCGCTTTCAGCCGCAGCCCCCTCTCTTTCAAACCAGGGTCATCACTTTCTCCCCGAAGAAAGCGGAATGCGGTGGGAACCCCGCGCCGTCTGCAGGCAGCCACAATTCTCCAAGGGATCACGTCGGGGTCACCACTTGTTGCAGTGAATTATTCGTTACCCTTGGAGACCCATCGGCTTGTCCATTCACTGAGGTGATCACCAATATGGTGCAGCAAAATGGCCCTTATTGTAAGCAACACACACTCTTTATAGCTCTCCCAAATCACAGTGTTACCCAATCCTCTTTACTTCTGTTATCTTCTCTCTACCCAATGGACTTGTGGAATGCGGTGTCTTCTCTATATTTGGTCTTGTTTGTTCTCCTTTCTTATCTTCAGGTAACAGTCTCTGCAGGGTCTCCAAGGCTGAGGGGCCCATGCAGGTGCTGACACCATCTTGTGACTGTTGCAGCCATTTTAAAGTTATTTAGCTAACTACTACAAGTCATCTTTGTAGCTCTACTGCTGGACTCTTTCTAGGAGATCCCTGTCTTTTTTGAACTGAAGAGCCCAGAACTTCACCAGTGCAGAGCAGAGGGGAGAATTACCTCCCTTGACCTGCTGGCCATGCTCCTATTAATGCACCCCAGGATACCATTGGCCTTATGGCCAAAATGGCACACTGCTGGCTTATGGCCACCCTGTTGTTCATAAGAACACCCAGGTCCTTCTCCACAGAGTTCCACCAGGTCATCCACTAAGCTGTACTGATATATGTAGTTATTTCTCCCCAGGTGCAAGACTCTATACTTGCTTTTGTTGAACCTCATCAGGTTCCTCTCTGCCCAACTCTCCAGTCTGTCCAGGTCTTGTTTAATGGCAGCACAGCCTTCTGGACAGTCAGACATGCCTCCCAACTTTGTAAGCTTGGTAATAGTGTGTTCTATCCCTTCACCCAGGTCATTGATGAAGATGCTGAACAAGATCAAACCCAGTACTGACCCCTGGGGTAAGTACTACAGACCTTCATCTAGACAACACTGCTGATCACAACCCTCTGAGCTCTGCCAGTCAACCAGTTCTCAGTCCATCTCACTGTCCACTCATCTATTCTACACTAGCATTTCTAATAAACACAACAGAAAAACCTTAGCATTTGTGAGGTGGTAAAAATTAGAAATAGTCCTGAATATACTTCCAAATTGTAATATTAGGACAGCATCTTGGTTTCAACTGGGACAGAGTTTATTTTCTTCGTAGTGTCTGGTATGACGCTATGTTTTGGCTTTGGCAGAAAAAAAACCATTGATAACACACCAGTGTTTTAGCTATTGCTGAGCAGTGCTGCACAGAGCCAAAGCTATTTCAGCTTCTTGTATTGTTGTGCCACTGATGGGGTCTGAGGGGATACAAGGAGTTGGGAGGGCACAGAACCAAGAAACTGACCTAAACTGTCTGAGGGGATGTCGCATATCACACAGCATTGTGTAAAAAACCAGTGGGAAACAGTGCAGGGGGGTAGCCTTTTGGGGGGACTGTTTGGGCATTGTTTGGAAGGTGGTGAGTGTGCTGTTCATCACTTGTTTTGTTAATATATATTATATCATCATTAATATTATTATTTTCATTTTCTGTCTTAGTAAATGGTGTTCTAACTAAACCCATGAGTTCTAATCTGTTTGTTTTTTTTTGCCAGTTCTCTCCCCAGTCCCAATGGGAGGAAGGAGTACGAAAATGACTGTGTAGCAGTTTTTGGTTTTTTGTTTTTTTTTTTCCCCCTGCTATAAATGCTCTTTTTGTTAGTGTGTATTTTGAGGAATTAGAGTAGTAAGAGGTAAACTGAAAATGAATACCTTGTCTCAGTGAGAAATAACCTATTTAGTTATATAAATCTATGTGACACAGAAAGCAATATATTCATCCAATTAAATTCAGTGTGTTTTTAGTGTCATGATATATATAGATTTTTAAAATACGTATACTTCATTTTGGTTCTCAGAAATGTGCTTTGTGAGCCAATACAGGTATAAGGTAAATAGGAATGAAATGCATCTGAGAAGCATTATCCTATGATCTATTCCATTGTTGTATATGAAATGAAAATAGGCTGGGGAGCCTATTATGACTGTTATACTACTTGAATCCGTGATAATGAGAGAACTCAGAAAATCCTGTATGCCAACTATTAGCCTCTGTCAAGTGACTTTTTCCCTATGAAATTTAGTAATACTACTAATGATGATAATTTGTCATGAAGTTACAAATCACAGTTAATGGTAGTTTGGAGGGAAGATTTTTTTTAGTGCTTTAGACTCAGAGTTACTCAGAATTACAGACATCCTAATCTAAACAGTTGTACTGATGTCATAGTTTGTGAAAGTATAAAATATAAGTTGCAGATTGTGTGGCAGAAACATTTTTTCTTCACCTTCACATGACTTTAGAAGTCTTTATTTCACTAATCCAAAGATTATCTGTATTATTCACGACTAGAGTAATTTGAACTCTCATTTTTCATAACATATTGTCTATCAATTTCTGAGTTTCAGAATACATGGGGAAAAACAAGAAAATAAATAAATAAGTATACAGTAGAAAAAGGGAGCAAAAGGGTCACTCTGAATGATGCAGTGAAAAATTCATAGAAAAGTCCATCTAGCTACCAGCTGTTCACAGCTATTTAACATGTGAAAATCTGCAATGTGTTTTGAGATTAAATATTCTTCTCTCTATATATTTATGTAAGTACTTCAAAATTGAATTTTATATAAAAGAAAATGTATTTATACTGTTAAAAATTCCGATATTCAGTTATACTTTACCTTAGCAAGTAGTCAGTTTTAAGCATCTGAATTTTTTCCTTTCCGTTGTATAACATACTTTGTACAGGTGTTCTTGTCTTCTATTCTGGTGTAGAATCATAGAATTGTAGAATATCCTGAGGTGGAAGGGACCCAACTCCTTGCTCCACAAAGGACTGCTCAAAATTAGTATCATATTTCTAAGAGCACTGTTCAAACATACTGTGAATTCCAGCAGGCTTGGTGCCATGACCACTGCCCTGGGAATCACATAATTCTAGTGTCTGCCCACCCTCTTGGTGAAGAACCTTTCCCTACTACCCAACTTGAACCTCCCTTGAAATAGTTCCATGCTGTTCCCTCTGGTTCTGTTGCTGTCACCAGAGAGCAGAGATCAGTGCTGCCCCTCTTCCCCTTGTGAGGAGTTCTAAGCCACCATGAGTCCTTACCTCAGCATCCTCTACTCTGGGCTGAACAAACCAAATGACCGCAGCCACTTTTTGTATGTCTTCCCTTCTAGGCACTTCACCTTTTTTGTTGCCCTGCTTTGGATATCTTCTAGTAGCTTTTATGTTCATGATGTGCTTTAATATTGGAAAGCAAATATCTGAACTGGGTGATATTTACAAGGCTGTGGTCCTGCTTTTCCCCTGCAAACTTCTATCCAGATCCTGAATACTACCTTCATGGTCACTGCAGCCAAGGCTGCACCCAACCTAGTAGTCCAGGCATTCTCTTCAAGATTCAAAACATACAATCTCCTGAGTCAAGTGAATTAGTATATATTCCTTCCCTTCTTCAGGAAAAACAAAAAAAACAAAACAAAACAAAAAAAAAAAAAAAGCTGCTTAGGATGTAATTACAGAAGCACTGCATTCTTTAATTCTGACATCTTTTCTGAGGTATCTTTTAATTAACAAGTAGTACTTCATGTGTAAAGAAAGCTGAAGGACGTTAAATTGCATCCATGAATAAATTACATGGTTAAATGTAAGTAATTATTTACTTTCTTAGACTGGATAGCATGACATCATGCAAAATGCATTGTATTCACGATATCTCCATACATTCCATTTTTAAGCACTGTAACTAGTGGCTACCTGGAGCACATTTTCAATTACAAGGGTAAATGTGACATTAACATATTTGGAAAAAATATAAAACAATATTAATATTTTCAATATTTTCTGCAGTGCCTTCCACTGTTTTTGATTGTTTGTTTGTTTGTTTTTTTAATACCAAATTATCCTATTTGCCTCCTCAACCAATGAATATGAAGATCATTCCTGAGCAATTAGAAGAGCATATAAGGACTCTGGATGTCTTAAAATGATAGAGTTACTCCTAGAATATTCTAATGATTTTATTCAGCTGATTTTTATTTGGGCAAATTTTAATAGCTTTTCCCACACTCTGAGGACACAACTCAATATCTCTCTCAGATTAACCATACTATCGTTCGAGACTAGTAAGTATTGCTTATATATGCTTACACTTCTTTTCTTTTTTCTTTTTCTTATTTTTTTAGAGTCATCATAAAAACAAGTCAGCAGGAAAATTACTGAGATCCTTTATCTTTTCTATATTCTTCTGTTTGACAATCCAGTGTAAGTACTCTTAAGCAAATGGTATGTCTCAGTTTCATACACTGTTGGTCATATCACATCTTTCTTGTCTCAGATTACCACACATCCAGTAACATTATGTGTGCATGTTCTGCCTTCTGAAGAATGTCTCCACAAACATTTTAAAGAGGTAGAGAAGATATAGAGGTATATGATAGAGATGCCTTCTGTCAAATTATAGAACAAGAGACTGAGTCAAATTTCCACTAAGAAACTAAAAGGGGTTGTCCTTGGGTCAAGGCAATCCCAGGTATCCCAGACTGCAAGAAGAACTCACTGAGCGTGGTCTGCCGGGGAGCTGGGGGTGCTGATGGATGAAAAACTTAATGCAAACCAGCAGTGTGCTCTTGTGGACCAGGAGGCCAGCAGTATCCTAGGCTGCATCAAAAGAGAGGTGGACAGCAGGGCAAGCTTGGTGATTTTTTCCCCTCTACCATTGTAAGGCCCCATCTGGAGTACTGTGTCCAGATCTGAGGTCTCCAACTCAGGAAAGGTGTGGAGATTTTGGAGAGGATCCAGAGAAGGGCCATGAGGATGATCAGAGGGCTGGAGCATCTCTTCTATGAGGACAGGTTGAGGGAGTTGGCCTTGTTCAGCCTGGAGGAGAGAACACTCTAGGGAAACCTCGTTACAACCTTCCAATACTTAAAGTGAGCTTCTAAACAGTAGGGAAACCAATCTTGGGTTTAAAGCATAGGTTGATAGTGATGAGACAAGGAGGAACAGTTGTAAACTGAAAGTGGAGTGATTTAGATTAAATGTCAGGGGAAATATTTTAATGAGAGGGTGGTAAGGTGCCAAAACAGGTTATCCAAAGAAGCTGTGGATACGCTGTCCCTGGAGGCATTAAAGGCTAGGTTGAAAGAGCAACCTGACCTAGTGCCTGATCTAGTGGTTGACAACCCTGCCTATGACAGGGAGATTGAACTGTATGATCTTTGAGGTCCCTCCCAACCCAAGCCATTTTGTGATTGTATGATTCTATGATTCTATGATTCTATGATTCTATGATTGAGTATAAACCTTGGATGGGGTGTGAGCGGAAACAGTAGCATGTAAACAAAGAGTGGATAAAATTACAGAAATGAAAGGTAGATAATTGTCATTAAGGGTAAATTTACTCAGCAGCAAGTCTTATTCATGTAGAGCCTGGGCTTCTACCTTACTCATTTCTTTTTACCTGTTAGATCCTACACATGGAGGACCATCAATGTTATTTAAGCAACAGTTGAGAAAGAAGTTGCTAGTGTCATGTTTCTCTGTACCACAGTATAACACATAATGCTGTCAGTGAATTTCACTGCATAATTTCAGAACCAGACTTGTCAGTATGCAGGTGAAAATCCTTAGACAAAGGTGCCAGAAATCATGCTCCCAAATATGTACTGGCTCCATAAATGCTGAGATATTCCTACAGATCCTCTTAGTATAGTATGTTTTATATGCTCTGAAAAATATTTCTGTGTTAAAGAAATTTTATTTCTAATGAGAGATAGTTAGCGGTTTTTTTTAACACTGAAGCAAGATGGCTTTTTGTTTTGTTCGCTTGTTTGCTTATTCAGTTGATCGCTTTGTATACAAAATAACTGTGGATGATATTATCTATAAAGTATCATTACCTATATAAAATTCTTCCTTTTATTTCTGCTTAGCTTTTGACACATAGTATCACAGAAATAAATCAGACATTTGTCAAAATAATGAAACATGAAGAATCAAAAAGTAAATGCCTTTTGTATGCCTTACTGTATTAAAAGTGTATGTGCACTGTGCTATAAGGATGAGAACAAGCAGAAAGTGTTGAAAAATGTGTTGTTAAATTATGATGGTTGTGATCTTCTGGGCAGAAGTGAATCCTGGGGGGAAGATTCCTATAATTGTGATGTCAATAGAAATTAATACAGTCTATATAAAAGAAGGGTGGAGTGGTATAGTTATAGAGCAAATCAAGACTGTTAACCACCCTAACAAGCTACACATTTGAAGCAGTAAGTGACAGGGTAAATTTCTGTGAAGTGGGATACAAAGAAAGGAAGAAAAGAAATGACAGAGTGTGATTGATGTAGATGATAAGGGAATTAAGTAAAAGAAAACAAGGTTAATTCAAGCTAACTCTTACACGGTCAAAAACCCAGGATATTTTTGGTAATACAAAATGAATAAATATTTGTTGGACAACACATATAGAAAGTCAGGAAGACAAAAGAAATCCTAATACTATATTTTTGTAAAATAAGATTTAATAAATATTTGAGTAGAAAATTAAGAAAATATTTTTAGTGTACATATTCATCACTAAATGAATCAATGAAAATGATCATTTATCTAACAAAATATGAAAATACATGAGTATTAAAAATAACTTGATTTTGGTTAAAAGAAAACAGAAAACAAACAAAAAGAAAGCATTCCTCTAAATGTAGGTTAAATATAAACCAAAATTAATGTTCAAGATTCTGTTGCGTTAAAATTTTTAATTTGTTATAATGTTTTCAGTGGTCATTCAGCTTGGGAAATGCAATTCTTATATCAGGCATTCTTAAGAGTTTCCCACAGAGTGAATGGTAAATTTCCCAAGAATAGTACTGACCTCAATAGCTTTGAAGAAATGAAATCTGGTTCATTTTACAGTTAGCTTGTTAACTTGTACTCCTGAAATGCAGTTCCTTTTCCTTTTCCTTGCCCTTCTTCTTTTCCATATATCTTTCTATTTATCTTTCTCTATTATATATTATATATTAATATATATACTTTTAATATAATTTTAATACATATTTTCCCTTTTACAAGTCATCATTTTCAAACTGGATGAAACGCAATACAATTTTGGTATTTAAGTTTTCACCAGGAAAATGATGCACAGGTGAACTCAGTGTAGTAATACTACCTTTTTATGTATAAGAAATACTGTCTTCCTTCAGAAAGAAAAGATTTTTGTATTTACTATATTATCTACCTTTATGCAAGCTCATTTCTGTTGTAATACTGTGAACAGCTGTAAACGTAGATTATACAGTTATAAATTCTGTACTTTTGCCACAATAATTTAGATGAGATAGTGAAGAGCGTCCCACATACTTAGATTCTAATTGAAATTGAAAAGAAGCAGTAAGAAAGGTGTTGGAGTGGACATAGTGACTATTGTTATTAGAAAGAAAAATGCTTACATCCAAAAGTATTTTCCAATAAAAATATGATCTAGGTATGCTGACACTGCCAGCAAAAATTTACATGAAGAGACATTAAGTCATATTCATGACTGAAATACTGAAAATTATTTCAGAGTTGTTTTGAATACTATGTAAACTGTAACATCATTTATGACAATACAGTTGAGCTAAATGTGCTTATTATCTAAGAAACTAAGAATAATCTCAGTGTGGCCTAAAAAAAATATTCGGTACATTAAATTGTCAATATTTATTTTGAAAAGAAGAACATAAAATAGAACATAAAAGAGGTTTGGGTTATCCAGACCATTTAGCAGCCAATCTTTCTGCAAGAACTTCAGAATTTCACCTATCTTTAAACTAAAGCCTTTTAGGTACCTGCCTGGTTGCATGATTGACAGGTTAAAACTTGGTCCTGTCAGACACTTTTGAGAGGCGCTTCTACTGTCCATTGACTTAATTTTTGAATTTTTATTTATGCTAGTTATTGTCTCTCATTCTATCTACTGTTCAGTCATATGCTGAATGCAAGAAACAACAGATTTTTACTTTAAGCCTCATAGGTGATTACAAGATAAAAGCATGCTTTGATTTGTATCTACTTCTTTTCTGCTCGATTTTCTAAATAATATAAATACACATTCCAAGAAAAAAAACAAAAGGACAAATAATTGATCTTAGGATAAGAATACATGGAACATTTACATTTCATAAAGGTTGTAAAAGATACTTATTATTAAAGACTGTAAAAGATATTTATTTTCATTATAAAGGCAAGCAACATTTGAACTAAACTCAATAAAAAGAGAGAACCTGGGACAATTCACTATACTTATTTGAAGTTAGTTTTCCAACTGCTAAGTGAAGAAACTCAGACCCTCAGAAAATCCAGTGAAATGCTTTTAAAAGAACAGAAATTTGTAAACATGCAACAAAATAATAGGGGGAGGTTTTTTTAAATAGGTTTTGCAGCTGTGAGACATGGTCCACCATGTCCTGCAGTTAAGTTTAAATGGTTGTGCCAGATAAATCCCTCTGTAGTAGCAATTACATAATTTGACAATTAAATCTATGAATAGATCTGAAAAAAATACTGAATTTTGGCAATTCTGTTTTATTGCCACAAGCTTTAACTTTAAAAATGGTATATTCTCTGGTATTAATTTTTCATTTTCTCTATTTCTAGTTGCTATTTCCTCTTGCTACAGTAAAACATTGTTTTATTTACCCCTATTTACAAAAATAAGTACATCAGGTTGAATCTCTGTCTATTTGACAATGTCCATGTGTCATGGTTTTGTGTTTTGTAATTTTTGCTATTGGTATTCCACATCACAACATCATGTGGAGCACAGAGAAGAAGTACTACACGTCCCAGGGGACCTCGCGGCCAGAGAGGGAAATACGTCACGGAAGCGACGCTCGCTCTCTCTCTCTCTCTCACTGCCTGGCAGCGAGTGTGGGTGTGCTTCCAAGCCGCGGCGCCTTCAACTTCAAAGTAGGCCTCTCGGTGTTCGGAAACCTCTCTCTCTCATTATATTTGATTTATTAGTTTCAATTCTAATTATATTGTATTATAGTGTGTTATCTTGCATTCCGATATCATAGTTAGTAAATAAGTTTTACTCCTCAGATCGTTGCCGCTGTTCCGTTTGTTCCCTTGAACTCCCATCTCCCTACCCCTTTTCCCTTTTTTCCCTTTTTCCGAGGGGGCCGGGGGGCTACGGGCCTACTGCCCCCTCCCCTGTCACGGACACAGATTGATCTCGATAACCCCGTGACAGTTCTTGGTGGAGAATGCGGGCAAAGATAGAGATAAGATATTAAGATAAGATATTGGGGCTTGTTTTCTGGTTTTTGAAATAATCCCTCTTTGCTCTTAAAAAGTTGCTTTGTAGCTTGTTAGAACGAATCTCTGCTCTCGGAGAGTTTCGTTAGCTGTGTTGGGAAAGTTTATCTCTTTTGCAGGTGCTCACTGAGAGCTTGGCCTTGAAAGTCCAGGCGGACTGCCAATATTCTGGTGATATTTGTAAACTTTGAGCACTGATATTTTGCTTCTGTAAGGAAAAAAAAAAAAATGCTTTCTCTTGTAAAACTGCTTTTCAAGGGACTGCATGCCATTGGTGTTTCCTTTTTGATGCTCAAAACATACTGGGCCCTGATTAAGTTTGCCACTTTTCTCTATGGAGCTACAAGTATATATAGTCAATTGAAAACACTCTTAGAAATACCTACCTGGTACCTGCATACAATGTGGGATACAACTGCAGAAGGAGCTGCTAATTTTACAGAACTTGTGATTTTTAAGCAGGCTCCCAGTCTCCCCTTTGAATCCTTTATGCAGTTTTTGAATGCCCATTTGATCACACTGTTAATACTGTTAATCTCCCTGAATGCACTACTCATCATTTCACTCAGTATTTGTATTTATCATATTTTGAAGAAGTCTCCCCCAGAACCAGAGAGTACCGAGTGGCAGGGAGTGTGGAAAGGCTTGGGAGAGACTTTAAAGAGATGGCCATCCTCGGTGTCATGGAGCTTTACTCCTGAACACCTGGAAGACCCTGAGTGCTTAAACAATTATTTAAGACAGGAATGTTGTGGCTCAGGCAGATCTGAGGAGGCACAAATGGCACAAATGATCTGGGGCCTGGCTAATGCTTATCGGGCCTTATTCAATACTATCCCAGAAAGCGATAGAGTTTCTGAAATTGAGAGAGAGAGTCTCCAAGCTGAGAGAGAGTGTCTCAGAGCTGAAAGGGAGAGTCTCCAGTTCCAGAAAGAGAGTCTCCAAGCTGAAAGGGAGAGTCTCCAGAAGACAATACAAGCTGAAAGAGAGTGTCTCAGAGCTGACAGGGAGAATCTCCAGTTCCAGAGAGAGAGTCTCCAAGCTGAAAGGGAGAGTCTCCAGAAGACAATACAAAATGAGCGAGACAGCCTCCAAGCCGAAAAGGAGAGTTTCCAGGAGAGAGTCCAAGCCGAGAGGGACAATCTCCAGGTCCAGAAGGAGAGTCTCCTAGTCGAGAAACAGAGTCTCCAAATCCAAAGAGAGAGTCTCCAAACCGAGGCGGAGAATCTCCAGGTCCAGAAAGAAAGTCTTCTAGTCGAGAGAAAAGACCTCCAATCCGAGCGAGACACACTCCAGTCTGAGAGAGATGCCCTCCAAAATGAGAAAGACTCCCTGCAATCCAAACTTGACAACCTCCAACTTCAACAAGACATCCTCCAGTCTGAGCAAGATACCCTCAAGTCCGAGAGGGATGTACTCCGAACTGAGCAAGACACCCTCCAAAATGAACTAAGCAGAATTCAGTCTTGTCAAGCCATGCTTGAATCTGAGCTAAAAATTCTCACAGTTGAAAGAGATGGACTTCGAGCCAAATTGGAGAGGGAGAGCATCAGAACCGACCAACCTGCCATCGTTCTTCAACCACAGGAGGTACTGGAATCGATGTCAGTTGCTCCTGTAAGAGGACGGAAAACGAAACGAGTCTCAACTCAGCTAGAGAAGAAGGAAGAGGAGGAAGGAAAAGTAGAGGAGGAAAGGAGAGTAGAGGAAGAGGAGGAGGAGAAAGTAGAGGAAGCAGACGCTGTAAGAGAAGAGGAGGAAAGAGGTCCAGAGTGGCTCGATCCATGGAAAGTGGCCCTGAGTCTAGGGGAGGGGCCTTCAGTAAGATCACGGTCACCTACTCCCAGAAGGGTAACAAGAAGTCCTGAAAGAGCAGGAGGTGGAGGTGAGCAAGACATTGTTACTATTGTTGATCGATCTCTAAAAATGAGTGAAATTAGAGGTCTGAGAAAAGACTTTTCACGACACCCAAAAGAGCCTATCGTCACCTGGTTACTCCGCTGTTGGGACAGTGGGGCCAACAGTGTGTGGCTAGATGGTAGAGAAGCTCGCCAACTGGGTAGCATTACTAGAGACTCAGCCATTGACAGGGGTATTGGTACATGCCAGGATGGATCCTTCACCCTCTGGAAGCGAATGCTGTTAGCCGTAAGAGAAAGATACCCCTTCAAAGATGATCTGATGCCTGAGAAAAAGAAATGGACTGATATGGAAAGAGGTATCAGTTATTTGAGAGAGCATGCCGTAGTGGAAATGTTATACAGTTCCGACTTCATCCCTGACGAGCCAGACCAAAAGCATGACCCTGAGAAAGTCAGGTGTACACCAAATATGTGGCGTACATTCACGAAGACTGCACCGGAAAGGTATGCCAGTACACTCGCAGCAATGTATGGCAAAGGGGTAAGAAGACCCCTTGTAAATGAACTGGTTAATAGACTTCAAGACTTTGAGTTACATTTAGCCCCTCTACGGGCTTGTGTTTCGGCCATCACAAAGGTAGTTGAAAAGCTAGACAGAGTGGAGAGCAAACAAGAAGATATGAGGGACGAACTGTCTACCATGCTTAATGCAGATGGATCCATGGTGGTACCAGATACATCTGACGGGAACCAGAATTCCCAAAACTGTCTACCGGAAGAGCTGATCAACTTGGTTTCCTCCCAACCTGCATCATCCAATATCTCAGCCATCAGAAGGAGACGTCCTCGTGCTCAGGCAAATGACAACAGTAAGGCTACATCGCGTCTTGCCTTGTGGCGCTACCTGCGCGACCATGGGGAGAATATGAAGAAGTGGGATAGGCAGCCCACTCCTGTACTTCAAGCACGAGTGAAAGAATTACAAGACAGATCGACCACCAAGGTGAACTTCTCCAAAAGGGTGACTGCTCCAGTTGCTGTGAACAACCGAGGTAACAAATAGGGGGGCCCTGCCCCCAGCCAGGGGGGGGAAAGGGACAATAGAGTATACTGGACTGTGTGGATTAGGTGGCCTGGCACATCACGACCACAGAAATATAAGGCCCTGGTGGACACTGGTGCACAGTGCACCCTAATGCCCTCGAGTCACCAAGGGACGAAATCGATTTATATTCATGGAGTGACTGGGGGTTCCCAAGAGCTGACTATGTTGGAGGCTGAGATAAGTCTCACTGGTAAAGACTGGCAGAAACACCCTATTGTGACTGGCCCAGGGGCTCCCTGCATACTTGGTATCGATTACCTCAGAATGGGATATTTCAAGGATCCTAAGGGGTATCGATGGGCCTTTGGAATAGCTGCTGTAGACACAGAAGGTGTTAAGCAGTTGTCTGTTTTGCCTGGCCTGTCGGAAGACCCATCTGTTGTGGGGCTGCTACGAGTGAAAGAGCAGCAGGTACCGATTGCCACAAAAACGGTGCACAGACGTCAGTATCGCACCAATAGGGATTCCTTGCTCCCCATTCATGAGTTAATTCGTCAACTGGAGAGTCAGGGAGTGATTAGTAAAACTCACTCACCTTTTAACAGCCCTATATGGCCAGTGCGTAAAGCCAGTGGAGAATGGCGGCTGACGGTAGACTACCGTGGCCTGAATGAAGTAACACCCCCACTGAGTGCTGCTGTGCCAGACATGTTAGAACTCCAATACGAGCTGGAGTCAAAATCAGCCAAATGGTATGCCACCATCGACATTGCGAATGCCTTCTTTTCCATTCCTTTGGCCGCAGAATGTAGGCCGCAGTTTGCTTTCACCTGGAGGGGCATTCAGTATACCTGGAACCGTTTGCCCCAGGGGTGGAAACATAGTCCCACCATTTGCCATGGGTTGATCCAGACTGCACTGGAACAGGGTGGTGCTCCTGAGCACTTACAGTACATTGATGACATCATTGTGTGGGGCAATACAGCAAGGGAAGTTTTTGAGAAAGGAGAACAAATAATCCAGATCCTTCTACGTGCTGGCTTTGCGATTAAGCGAAGCAAAGTGAAAGGACCTGCTCAGGAAATTCAATTCCTGGGAATAAAGTGGCAAGATGGGCGTCGTCACATCCCAGCAGATGTGATCGACAAGATTGCTGCTATGTCTCCACCCACTAGCAAGAAAGACACACAGTCTTTTCTGGGCGTAGTGGGCTTTTGGAGAATGCATGTTCCAAACTACAGCCTTATCGTAAGCCCTCTTTATCAGGTAACGCGGAAGAAGAATGATTTCACATGGGGCCCAGAGCAGCAGCAGGCTTTTGAACAGATTAAACAGGAGATAGCCCGTGCCGTGGCCCTGGGGCCGGTACGGACAGGACAGGATGTAAAGAACATCCTCTACACTGCTGCTGGGGAGAAAGGTCCCACTTGGAGTTTGTGGCAAAGAGCCTCAGGAGAGACCCGAGGCCGACCCCTGGGATTTTGGAGTCGAGCGTACAAGGGGTCTGAAGAGGGCTACACTCCAACTGAGAAGGAGATCTTAGCCGCATATGAGGGGGTTCGGGCTGCTTCCGAAGTAGTCGGTACTGAAACGCAGCTCCTTCTGGCACCTCGACTGCCAGTGCTGAACTGGATGTTTAAAGGAAAGGTTCCCTCCACCCATCATGCTACTGATGCCACTTGGAGCAAGTGGATTGCGCTGATTACACAACGAGCGCGGATGGGGAACCTCAGCCGTCCAGGAATTTTAGAGGTGATCATGGACTGGCCTGAAGGTAAAAAGTTTGGAACATCACCAGCAGAAGAAGTGTCACGTGCTAAAGAGGCCCCACCATACAATGAACTACCAGAAAATGAGAAGGAATATGCCCTGTTCACTGATGGATCGTGTCGTATTGTGGGGAAGCATCGCAGATGGAAAGCTGCTGTGTGGAGCCCCACACGACAGGTTGCAGAGGCCACTGAAGGAAAAGGAGAATCAAGTCAGTTCGCAGAGGTAAAGGCTGTCCAGCTGGCCTTAGATGTTGCTGAACGGGAGAGGTGGCCAATGCTTTATCTTTATACTGACTCATGGATGGTGGCGAATGCCTTGTGGGGATGGTTGCAGCAGTGGGAGCAAAATAACTGGCAGCGGAAAGGTAAACCTATTTGGGCTGCTGAACTGTGGAAAGACATTGCCGCCCGAGCAAAAGATATGGTTATAAAGGTGCGTCATGTAGATGCTCATGTGCCCAAGAGTCGGGCTACTGAAGAACAACAAAACAACCATCAGGTAGATCGAGCTGCCAGAATTGAGGTGGCTCAAATAGACTTGGACTGGCAGAACAAGGGTGAATTATTTCTAGCTCGATGGGCCCATGAGACCTCGGGCCATCAAGGAAGAGACGCAACATATAAGTGGGCCAGAGACCGAGGGGTGGACTTAACAATGGACGCTATTGCACAGGTTATTCATGACTGTGAGATATGTGCCGTAATTAAACAAGCCAGGAGGATGAAACCTCTCTGGGAGGAAGGGCGATGGCAAAAGTACAAATATGGGGAGGCGTGGCAGGTTGATTATATCACCTTACCACGATCTCGCAATGGTAAGCGTTACGTGCTTACCATGGTGGAAGCAACCACTGGGTGGCTTGAAACCTATGCAGTACCCCATGCTACCGCCCGAAACACCATATTGGGTCTTGAGAAACAAGTCCTGTGGCGACATGGCACTCCAGAAAGAATTGAGTCTGATAATGGGACACATTTCAAAAATTCCCTTGTAAATACTTGGGCCAAAGATCATGGCATTGAGTGGATTTATCATATCCCCTATCACGCACCAGCTTCTGGTAAAATTGAACGATACAATGGGTTGTTGAAAACCATGTTGAAAGCAATGGGTGGTGGAACATTTAAGAACTGGGAGAAGCATTTGGCAGAAGCCACCTGGTTGGTCAATACCAGAGGATCTGTCAATCGTGATGGTCCTACCCAATCCAGCCCCCTACATACTGTAGAGGGAGATAAGGTCCCTGTTGTACATGTAAAGAACATGTTGGGAAAAGCAGTGTGGGTCCTTCCAGCCTCTGGAAAGGGCAAACCTCTCCGTGGAACTGTTTTTGCACAGGGACCTGGGTGCACTTGGTGGGTGATGCAGAAAGATGGGGATGTTCAATGTGTACCACAAGGGAATTTGATGTTGGGGGAGTGCAGTCAGTAATTCTATGTATATATATGTATATAGACCTGTGTGTGTAATGTATTTTCAAGTATTGTTTATTCGTATATGTATTTTTAAGCATGATGTAGTGATGTAGAATAAGGGGTGGAATGTCATGGTTTTGTGTTTTGTAATTTTTGCTATTGGTATTCCACATCACAACATCATGTGGAGCACAGAGAAGAAGTACTACACGTCCCAGGGGACCTCGCGGCCAGAGAGGGAAATACGTCACGGAAGCGACGCTCGCTCTCTCTCTCTCTCTCACTGCCTGGCAGCGAGTGTGGGTGTGCTTCCAAGCCGCGGCGCCTTCAACTTCAAAGTAGGCCTCTCGGTGTTCGGAAACCTCTCTCTCTCATTATATTTGATTTATTAGTTTCAATTCTAATTATATTGTATTATAGTGTGTTATCTTGCATTCCGATATCATAGTTAGTAAATAAGTTTTACTCCTCAGATCGTTGCCGCTGTTCCGTTTGTTCCCTTGAACTCCCATCTCCCTACCCCTTTTCCCTTTTTTCCCTTTTTCCGAGGGGGCCGGGGGGCTACGGGCCTACTGCCCCCTCCCCTGTCACGGACACAGATTGATCTCGATAACCCCGTGACACCATGGCATATCAACAGGCATATCCTCTTGGTCACATTTGATTATCAGTTGAGCATGTTCAACAGAGTTAATACAGCTTCCAATGCTCCAACCCCCCACCCTCCAAAACAAACAAACAAAAAAACCCCAATCAAACAAAAAAAAAACAACAACCCCTTTAAGCAACATGTCTAGAAAGGCTGCTATTCCAATAATGAATTCATGTTATTGGTTTTATTTCTATTAGACTGACATGTGAAACTTTCCCACTCATTGAATGCTAAAATCATTTCTATGAATATAAAATAGTCTGAAGTATACTGCAACTGAAGGAAAATATTTCAAACTGTATTTGTCATACATCTTATGAATTATTAAGTGATGTTTCCCTCACTCCAAATGGATGGCAGGCAGCCATTCTGGATAGCAGAAGTCTCTGAAATAACAGGTTAGAAATGTCCAAGTAGAGGAGAATAAGATTTCAGAAAAAAAAAACCTGTTTTAAAGCAAATTCTTGACAAAAGTACTAAGAGAATACTTGATGAATTATTGAATAGATATACCAGAAAAAATGGAGCCATATAATCACAAATATTTAGGAGGGGAGAAACTTCTTATGGATTGTGATAGATAAAAACTGGAAAAGTTTATAAACAGGGAACTGAGTGCATAGCCTGTATGATCTGTAACTACATTGTGAACTACACAGCTTACAAGAGAATTACCCTAGGCAATGTCAGTATTGGCAAGTAATTTGGCACAATAAAAGCAGACGAGTAAACACTTGCTTCTAAATAGTCTATATAAGCTCTATTTGTAGTTTTGTAGTTTTACATTACATTTAGTCTGACTCCTAGGATTGAACAACTCCAAAACATTTGGGCCAAAAATATTCAGAAGTCCAATTGTTTGTTCAAAGATCTTTCTCCATCAGGGGCAGCAGTACAGTTTGCATTTGGAGAAGAGCATGCAGTCTCACTTTATCCATGAGACTAATTCATAGAATCATAGAATCATAGAATCACTCAGGTTGGAAAAGACCTTAAAGGTCATCAAGTCCAACCACAACCTAAGCATACTACCCTAACTGACAACCCTCCGCTAAATCATGTCCCTGAGCACCACATCCAAATGGCTTTTAAACACATTCAGGGATGGTAACCTTCTCTGTTAGCAAAAAGTAGGTCCAGGATTTTGCTTCCTCTTGTTGGCTCCTTCACCAGCTGTGTCACAAAGTTAATCTCCCACACACTCTAGGAACCTCCAAGACTGTTTATAAATCCAGCAGATGCCTGGGTAGCTGAAGTCCCCCACAAGAACAAGGGGGAGAGAACCTGAGACCTCACCCAACTGTCTATAAAGTGTCTTGTCTACCTCTTCACACTGGTTGGGTGGCCTGTAGCAGAGTCCCACAATATTATCAGTCTTATTGGCCTTTCCTTTCATTCTGACCCATAAGCTCTCAACCCTATCATCACCATCATTAATTTTCATACATTCACATTCTTAACATAGAGGGCTACACCATTGCCTTTCCTGCCTTGCCTATCTCTTCTGAAAAGTAGGTAGCCATCCATCACAGCACTCCAGCTGTGTGAGTCATTCCACCACGCTTCTGTGATGGCAACTATATCATAGCTTTCTGACCACACAGTGGCCTCCAGCTCTTCCTGTTTATTACTAATGCTGCGTGCATTAGTGTAAAGGCACCTAATCTAGTGTCTTTTGAGTGGCAGTAGCCCTAATAGCCTCATAACCATACTCAGGTGTTTCCACAGCCATCAATCTCACACCAACCCTTGTGTTCTTCCTAGAAAAGGGTGAGTTGTCCTCCTCTTTCACCAAGACACAAGACCATGGGATCTTACTAGTACATCCCTCTCCTACAAGCACTGGCATGTTACGTACAGGTTCCATTCTAGTGACCCCAGTTACACCCCCATAGTCATATATACCAAAATTTTTTCACAAACTGATCATAGTAAAAGGGAACATATATCTTTTTTTTTTTTTTTTTTTTTTTTTAACTTACAAATCTCATACTATTATAAATTTTTAAATGTATTTGTGCATTCATTTTAAAATCAGTGCTGAGATGAATCAAGAAACTACTTCTTACGAAATCTACAACTTTCCCTGGATGACTCTTTTATCCTGCTGATTCCAGAGGGACTGAGTAGAAATACTAGAAATACTGTACCAGTCCTCCTTTACATTTTTATCTTCTCTCTCCTGTCTCAACATGTTAGCCATGGGTGATGGTGATTAAATATTCACCTGCACAGTTCTGTTATAGTTTATGACGTCATTAGAAATCCTCAGCAGAACTGATTAATTATCTAACACTGCTAACTATTTTTGAGGGAAATATCTCTAAAAATAAATGAGTTTTGTTTCAAATGTCATTATGTATAGAGGCTTATGTTGTATTTTATGAGCTTTAATATACGTAATACCATGCTTTCACATTATCCTGGAAATTACTTTAGCTCTTATTTCTTTTTTTCTTACAGAATAAATTATGAAAATATATTAGCACAATATTATCTGCATTGGGATGTGGAAAGGATCAGAGAGCCAAAGTGAGAAAACACACGTGTTGAGATA
Source organism: Alectoris magna (assembly GCA_030625065.1). Lineage (NCBI taxonomy): Eukaryota > Metazoa > Chordata > Aves > Galliformes > Phasianidae > Alectoris > Alectoris magna. The sequence continues at coordinate 39,254,214 of CM060560.1, forward strand.
AAGAAAGTTCAATAGGAAAAAAAAAAAAAAAAAAAAAAAAAAAAAAAGCTGAACTTGCTGGCAAATTAAAATAAGGAATTAATTCAATATTTCCTTTTGGTAGGCTGATTATCAGTCATTTGCAGGTAAGGAAGGCTCCATCATATGCAACATCTTCTTGTTTCTTGAAAAGTTCCTTCCACCTTTCTCCTTCTTTACTCTTACTTCAGCTTTTATTGCTGAGCATGATGTCATTGCCATATAATTTGAAATATGCCTTTGGTCAGTCTGGATCAGCTGTACTTGCTCTTCCTCCTCCAAACCTTTTGTGCACCTCCAGTCTATTTGCTGCCCTGGCAGGGTGGGGAAAGAAACAGAGAGACCTTAACAGTGCGTAAGAATTGCTCAACTGTAGCTGAAACATGACCTGTTAGCAACACTGCTTTGGTCATAAAACCAAAACAGAGCACCCTATGGTCTGCCATGAAGAGAAGTAACTAACTCCCTTTCAGCCTGGCTCCATGCAGCATTTGAACTGGCCTGTTCAATGGATAGCCTACTGATAAGTGAGAGCTATTTTAGATGCCTCAAATGACACTTAAAAAAAAAAAAAAAAAAAAAAAAAAAAGGTTGAAGCCTCATGAAGACTCCACTGAAGAACTCTGCTAAGAAATACAACAACATTTTCCATTTTAAAGCTATTTTCAAACAAATAATCTCACACAACAAGCAGCAAAATCAGCCAGGTTGCAATGGTGCTGCAGGCATACGTATGTTTGGCCACATATCCCATTGATCTCGACCCTAATTTTGACTGAGAGGTTGATTATCTTGATCTTAGACCTGTCTCAGAATTTCAGACCTGCCTGGTGACAACTGGACTACCTGATCTTGGTCAGTGCTTCTGAAACTTACTGTGACTCACTGACTCCACTTCCAGATTTGACCCTACACCTGTCTCATCAGTAGGAACTTGGATCGTGATCTGGACTATGCTCAATTAGGCTACTGGGCCAGCACTCTTACACTGCTTGGTTGTTACAGCATGGAGCTGTATTCCTGCCAGCCATGTTATCACCCACAGCTACCCTGCTTTTGCTGATATATATATACGATATACATGACATTCAGCAGACACAATTACAAGTTTGAAGACTGAAAATGTTGTTTTCATGAGATGATGGCTAGCAATCATAATAGAATTATTACTGTAAAATATTGGATGGACTTAGGAGAGTGAAAAATATATTTAGAGAAAATAAGGGCGTGTGAGGGATGGGTGGATAGATTGACTGATAAATCAAACTTAACTGACTGTATAAGAAGTGAGAACCTTGCAACAGAAACTCATGTACTGAAGACAAGGAACAACTACAAAAGAAACAAAATAAGTATTTGATTTTATGTTATCATCAGCTGATCTATTTTGCCTGAGAAGCAAAGCTATATCCAAAAGAAGATAGTAAAACAAGATACTAAATTAAGAACAATAAATCTTTGGGTGAGTTAATATTCGCAAGTTAGTAAGGGATCTCAAAAACATTTTGCTGTTTTATTACCTTCATGGACATTAAATGAATGTTCAAGAAAGTGACTCATATACCTAAGTCAAAAAGATCCTGTAGCACATCCTGGTCAATTATCGATGTCAGACAAATAGGAGACCAAGATATTGAGTCAGTACTGTAATATAGTCCCAGGGCTTGACATTAGTGCATGCATGGATAAGTGAAGATAAGGGGTAGTATAAGGAGAACAGAAATTAAAAAAATCAGCGTAGGTAGATAAAACCCATTGAAATAAGAAAAAGAAAAGCAGGAAATACACTTACTGTTATTATTACTTCTCCTAATCAGACTTAAATTATTAATGAAAAATATCAGGCAGCAAATTTAAATTTTCTAGATAAAGGAATCAAAAAACAAGAGGGTGATTTTATGCTCTGTGGAGGAATCATTTTTTCTAATCAGGATATGGTCACAAAACAAATTACATTGTCATTTTGAGTGAGAACAATAAGAATAAGTATGCAAAGGATTGCTATTAAAATGACATAACAGATGCATATCTCAACCTGTTTTCTTCAGCCATATTCAGGAATCAGAATATCTCCCAATAATTCTGAAACTTAACATTGAATACCAGTAAATTTGAGCAGACTTATTTAACATGTAATTTAACAATGACATACAATTGAAAAATGGCTATTTAGAAATTTTATATAAGAAAAGATTGAGAAAGTTCAAGTCAGCCAGTGTGGTTATGACTCATGTGCACTGGAAGAAATTTGCCAAATAAAGTAAATAATTGTAAAGAAGCACAGAAGGTAACTGTGAGTGCACTGAAAACTGATCATGCTAAATGAAACCAATATCTGCAATAAGTTTTTGGGAAAATATGGGAAACAGAATAGATATCTTTTATTTAGATTCCAAAGTTTAATTAAATGTTACATGGGAAATTTTTTAAGGTAGAGGATGAAATATGAAGGAAGCATTTTGAAAACGCTAAAGAAACTAAAAAAGATTTTCTGATCATCAAAGAATCTAGCAGCAGAATTTCCCAAGAGATAACATGGATTAAATAAATATGTTCACTGGTCCTGATATAATGACTGTAATAATACCATTATCATTATCATTAATATTGTCAGTCACTCTGTGATTTTATTATTGAATATTTTACAGATAGAAAAGAAGGTAAGAAATTATATTTGGGCTCAGTCATTGTGGAGAAGCTGTTTTCCAATGGCTCAAGTCTTCTAGGACAAAACAGAATTTAGTTTAGTTTTGGAAAGGGAGGAATTTGATGCCAGGGTTTAATTAAAACATAATCTGATCTGCTTTAATGAAAACTGGCATATGAAGCAGGTGATCTGTTTGGGTCATTTATAGAAAGCTAAACAATCTTTTGATGACCTTTAGGTTTTTTATGCAACCACTTGACAGACAAAAAAGGAAATAACTTTCCTCAGGGGACCCAGAATTCATTATTATTATTTCTATTTCATTCATTTGTTGACATTTTTATGGTTACCTCTGAATTATGTTTTCAAAATAGATTTTTTAAAAATATTTTATTATTATTATTATTATTTTTTAATACAACAGCATACAACTAGACATAGAACTAGAAAATATTTGTTTACAGGGTTCATGAACTACTGGTCATAGCAAATGACGTTGGAACCTGAAAACATCATCCAGCTAAGCAAGCAATATTGGATTTGTGTCAGGACGTAAAATATTTAAGGACAAATAATAGAGGATCACAGGCAATTCCACAATAGTGTGTGCAGACATTTTGGCAGCTCTTAGATTTACAGCACCACAGCTCTGTCTGTGTAGGCATAAACCAGTCAAGTTGTTCTACAGGAGGTGTCATAATAATTTTACAGGGCATTTAGAAAGGAATATGCAACAAGGACACATTTTCCTTAAGGAAAGCCATAAATAAGAACAAAACTTTTTTTTTTTTCTTTTTCTTTCTTTTTTTTCCTTTTCTTTTTAAGAAAGAGTACAGGGCATTTAACCTGTCAAAACACATTCCCTTCTTTGTATTTTACTTTCTTCGTTGTTCTATATAATGACTGCCTGTTGAATGATTCCAGTGTTTTTCCTTGAATGCCCTTGCTTAAAAGGCCATTAGAAACACTTTTAATTCTTCACAAACCCAATTACCTCTCAAAGTCTGTATAATATGAATTTACTTTTAATTCTGTGCATGCTAGTTTATAATACTATCAGTCAGATAGATTTTAAATTACACAAATTCTTTGTGTTGCTTAAATTACATAGTCGTTAAACTGATACTTATATTCACAACTGCATAAAGGAAGCTGAATAATCAGCTAAAGTGACACATTACAGTATAATTGTAAGCTTAAACATTAAAAAAGAACACACTGCAAAGCTAGGGGTTAAAAGAACTCAGTCACGTGCTTTGGGCCTAATTCTCCAGTGTGCAGTGGATCAGTAACTTAAATTATGAAGTGCCCATCTTTCTTAGGGTTACAGACAGTGACACTGACAGTAAAAGAGAGCAAAGCAATGATACTGAGGTCATCACACATCATGCTGTGCTAGGGAAGATGAAGAGACAGGCTGAAAGTAAAATCTGTTTTTTCTAGTTGAGGATTTTAGGGGTGCAATAATTAGCATTAAAAAAAAAAGAAAAAAAGAAAGAAAAAAAAAAAACCTCTGCCATTAGGTTAGTCAAAATAACCTAAAATATTAATTCATTTGACAGTAACTTAAGGAAAAGAATACTTTAAAAAAAAAAAAAGAAAGAAAAGAAAAGAAAAAAAGAGAGAGAGAAAGTGAAGAGGATGCTTATTATCATAGAATCACAGAATCATAGAATTGCTCAGGTTGGAAGAGACCTTAAAGATCATCAAGTCCAATTGCAACCTGACCATACTACCCTAACTCTAACAGCCCTTCACTAAATCGGGTCACAGAGCACCACATCCAAACAGTTTTTAAACACATTCAGAGATGGTGACTCAGCCACATCCCTGGGGAGCCTATTCCAGTGCTTAACAACCCTGGATGCTTACTAACAGGGATACAACTAAATCACTTACTTATAAAGAAAGTAGTGAATTAATAGTCTTCAGAAGCTTCCTTGGAATCATTAGTTTGAGTTTTGAAGACATTTATCATCCAAGAGATTTCTGAATGGTCTGCTTGACTTTACTGCACTGTTTCTGAGTGCAGGGGTAGTGCACATGAGTAAACATGTCTTGACTGGGGTAGATGTTCTGTTCTATGTAGCAATTCCTTCTTTATTCTAACATCCTTTGTTTTTTCAAATCAGGTGGGTTTTTTTTGTTTGTTTGTTTGTTTTGTTTTTTTGTTTGTTTGTTTGTTTTTTGTATGAGGAATTCTTGGTTGGTGGAAGACAAAAGCCTGACTTCAGTGAGGTTTAATCACAAAATTGTAGAATGGCCTGAGTTGAAAAGGACCACAATGATCATCTAGTTTCAACCCTCCTGCCTTGGGCAGGGACACCAGGCACTAGACCAGGCTGCCTAGAGCCACATCCAGCCTGGCCTTGAATGTCTTCAGGGATGGGGCATCCACAACCTCCTTGGACATGTTCCAGTGCATCACCATCCTTAGAGCAAAAAACTTGCTCCCAATATCTAACCTAAACCCCTCCTGTCTCAGTTTAAAACCACTCCCCCTTGTCCTATCACTATTCACCCATGTAAACAGCCATTCTCCCTCCTTTTTATATGCTCCCTTCAAGTACTGAAAGACCACAGTGAGGTCTCTCTGGAACCTTCTCTTCACCATGCTAAACAAGCCCAGTTCCCTCAACCTTTCCTCATAGGAGAGGTGCTCCAGCCCTCTGATCATCTTAGTGGTCCTCCTCTGGACTGGTTCCAAGAGCTCTGTGTCTTTCCTCTGCTGAGGCCCCAGGCCTGGATGCAGTACTGAAGATTGGGCCTTCTTCTAAAGGACTTCTACTTGAATGACTGCTGCAACACATTTTTAGCTCTTACTGGAGATACCTCCTCAAACAGTGCTTAAAAATGAAGAAAGGCCTGTGTATTCTGCTTTAAATGATATATTGCCATCTAGTTCTAAGAGCATGCTCAAAAAGCCGATCACAATAGACTGACAAATGGAAATCAAATGCCATCTAATTTCTACATTATACTTAGGCTTGTATAGGAAAAAAGTGCTGTGACACTGTTCATAAAAGACTTTTCCCAATCATACGTGGTGCTTAGATTTTTGATCATTAATTTTTCAAAGCAAGTTCAAATGCCTACTGTCTTCTCAATTCCTGATTTGTGCCTGACACACATTTGTTTGGAAGCTTATGCATGCTTCTCTCTGGAGTGTGTAAGGCCACAGTGCATGCAGGTGTTTCAAAGCGTTTTGGATTTAGAATTAAAAGTTAAGTTATATGTGTCAGTTGCATTTTCTAATAACTATTACTCACTCAATAAAAAAAGAAAAAAAAAAAAAAAAGATATCAACTATTTCAAGCCAAAATCCAAAAGCTATGCTATATAATTGCACACTGTGGTATTAGTCTTCCTTACAAAATACATAAATCTCAGTATTTTTCCCCATCTCTCCACTAGTTCATTGGCATTTTATGCAGACACACTAAAAATTATATGTGTGTGTCTTTCTTTTTTCATTCATTCTTTCCTTCCTTTCCTTTCCCTTCCCTGTTACTTCTTACTTTTCCCTTAACAATTACAAAATTAAAACAGGTCTCATTGCTATACAGAGAATTCAAAAAGTACTAGCACAGAAAAATATCTGAGAATGTATCATGCTAGGATACTGCAAAGCATTAACTGACGGTAAAGTTAGGAGCAACTGAACAAAAAATAGCTTGCACAGAGTCACAGAGGTCTATCTGAGTATGCATCAGGTAATTTGTCTTACTATTACTCACATCTGATCTACAAATGTGAACACTCTTGATGATTCAGCAGCCCTTAATAGAAGTATTGTGCACTGTGTTGCTCCAAAGGTAAATGCACAATCAATGGAAAAGAAAAATGGCAGAAGGACAGGATCATTTGATTGTTAAGGACAAGAAAATGACTTTTTTTTTGCTGTTCACAATCAGTATCTTGCTGCCTGAAAAACACAATAATCGCTGAAAACAAAAAAGTATTAAGTACCAGATTAGAATGTACTCATTCAGTACTGGGTTACACATAGGAATTTCTTTTCTCTTTGAACATCTTTTTCAGAAAAGACTTCCAATTTCATGGAAGCTTAGAAGGAAAAAGCAGTATCTCTGGTTCTTCATCCAAACCAAGGCATACGAGTACAAGCTGACAACTAAGACATTGCTAGTCTCTGCAGAAAGTGCTTTGTTTAATAAACCAAGTTCTTAACACCTGAAAGAAGTAATGAGAGGAGGGTATCATACTTTAGTATCAGCCTGAAATGTTAGACTTTATGATGGTGAGATGGAGATCTCACTTCCCTCTGTAAAAATCGTGGCACAAATCTGTGTAAACAGGCAGCTGAGTTGAATTTCAAATACAAAGCCTAGTGCAAAGTGTTACACTTGGGCTGGGGCAATCCCAGGTGTTTATCCAGACTGGGCAAAGAACTCCTTGAGAGCAACCCTGTGGAGAAGGACTTGGGGGTTGTAGTAGACGAGAAGCTGGACATGAGCCAGCAGTGTGTGCTTGCAGCCTGGAAGGCCAATTGCGTTCTGGGCTGCGTTAAAAAAAGGGGTGGCCAGCAGGAAGAGGGAGGTGATTGTCCCCCTCTACTCAGCTCTTGTGAGGCCCCATCTGGAGTACTGCATCCAGGCCTGGGGCCTCAGCAGAGGAAAGACACAGAGCTCTTGGAACCAGTCCAGAGGAGGACCACTAAGATGATCAGAGGGCTGGAGTACCTCTCCTATGAGGAAATGTTGAGGGAACTGGGCTTGTTTAGCATGGTGAAGAGAAGGTTCCAGAGAGACCTCACTGTGGTCTTTCAGTACTTGAAGGGAGGATATAAAAAGGAGGGAGAATGGCTGTTTACATGGGTGAATAGTGATAGGACAAGGGGGAGTGGTTTTAAACTGAGACAGGAGGGGTTTAGGTTAGATACTGGGAGCAAGTTTTTTACTCTAAGGATGGTGATGCACTGGAACATGTTGTCCAAGGAGGTTGTGGATGCCCCATCCCTGAAGACATTCAAGGCCAGGCTGGATGTGGCTGTGGATGTGGCACACAGCAAGGGGGTTGAAACTTGTTATGGTTTTGTAATTTTTGATATTGGTATTCCACATCATAACATCATGTGGAACACAGAGAAGAACTACACATCCCAGAGGACCTCACGGTCAAAGAGTAAAATACATCATGGAAGCAACGCTCGCTCCCTCTCTCACTGCCTGGCATTGGGTGTGGGTATGCTTCCAAGCCGTGTACCTTCAATTTCAAAGTAGGCTTCTCGGTCTTTGGAAACCTCTCTCTCTCTTATTTTACTTGATTTATTGGCCTCAATTTCAATTAGATTGTATTATATTGTGTTATCTTGCATTCCGATATCATAGTAAAATAAGTTCTCCTCCTTAGATCGTTGCCACTGCTGTTTGTTTCCTTGAGCCCAGCTCCCATCTCCCTACACCCTTTCCCTTTTCCCTTCCCATTTTTGGGGTCAGGAGGCCCACAGGCCTACTGGACCCTTGGCACAGACATAGATTGACCAAGATAACTCCATGACAAAACTAGCTGATCATTGTGGTCCTTTTCAACCCAGGCCATTCTATGCTTCTATGATTCTATGAAACACCATACAAATACATTAATTTGTCCTCTAGATTATCTGCTTGATAAGGATTTTTATAGATATATACCTAATTTCTTAAATATTTTTACAGCATTGTTAGCTACTGAATGTATCATGGTAATGAGACATACATTTAGCTGCTTGCTTTCTTTGCCTATTGCCAGTGGAAAAATTGATATCACAGGTGCACACTGATATGGTGAGATACATTTATAAATATTGGAAAATACTGTCTTTTGAAGCCCACATTAGAATCACAGAATCCTAGAATATCCCGAGTTGCAAGACATCCACAGAATCATATCTTGGCTCTACACAGGACAACCCCAAAATTGAACCTATGTTTGAGAGCACTGTCCAAGCACTTCTTGAACTCTGGAAGGCTTAGTGCCATGATCATCCTCATGGGGAGCCTGTTCCATGCTTAACCAGCCTCCCGATGAAGAACCTTTTCCTAATATCCAACCTGATCCACCTCTGATGTAGATCCATTCTGTTTCCTAGGGTCGTATCACTATTCACCAGAAAGCAGAGATCAGCACCTACCCCTCTGTTCATTTTTTGAGGAAGATACAGGCCACTGTGAGGACACTCCTCAGTTTCCTCTTCTCTGGGCTGAACAAACTGGATGATCTCAGCCTGTACTCCAGCACGACGTCCCTGTGACCAGATGCAGTCCCTACTGAACTGATCCTGTGTGAGTTGCCTACATACTGAAGTTCTTCATGAACTGCTCCAACTATGGGGTCCACCCTTCAGTAGTGTAATGCTCTCCTATTGGTGGCAGCTCCTGCTTGATTATCTGCTCCACTGTGAGATCTTCTGTGGGCTGCAGCTGCAGTCCAGGGCCTGCTCCTGCAACAGCTCTCCTTGGGCTGTAGCCTTCTTCAGGTCACATCCACCTGGGTGCATCACAACACAACACTTATGATTTATTTTGGTATGTCGCATATACGCGAGCAGCTGTACCTCTCATTCTATAATAGGAAGAATTTTTACTTTATCTTGAGAGGGATGAAGTCCTACAAATCTACACCAGAAGACATCTGTGCCCATGAGAAAACTGTCTACTAATCCAGCGAGGCACTGGAAATTTATACTATATGATTCTTAAAAGTAACTAGCTGATCTATTTTTGTTCCACCAAATGTACACACACACAAAAAGACAAAAACAAAAACATCAAAAGGTAAAAAAAAGGGAAAGGGGGAAGAGGGGTAAGATAGAAGAGGAAGGGGAAGAGGAAGAGATGGGAAGGCATTGGAATGCACTGCCCAGGGAGGTGGTGGAATCACCGACCATGGGAGTGCTCAAGAAACGTTTGGATGTTGCGTTGAGGGGTATGATTTAGCTGGGAAGTATTGGTAATGGTTGGACTGGATGATCTTCTAGGTCTTTTCCAACCTCGATAATTCTATGATTCTGTGATTCTGTGAAGGGAAGGGAGAGGAAGGGGAGGGGAGAAGGAAGGGAAGGGGAGGGGAGAGGGTGAGAGAAGGAGGGGTGGGAGGGGGGAAGGGAGGTGAGGGGAGGGGAGGGAGGGGGAGGGGGAGGGGAGGGGAGAGGGAAAGGGAAAAGGAAAAGGAAAAGAGTCTGTCAAGGAGTTATCTAGATCAATCTGTGTCCGTGACAGGGGAGGGGGCAGTAGGCCCATGGGCCCCTGGATCCCCCCGACAAATGGGAAGAAAAAAAGGGAAAGGGGTAGGGAGATGGGAGCTGGGCTCAAGGAAACAAATGGAGCAGTAGCAACAATCTGAGGAGTAAAACTTATTTTACTAACTATGATATTGGAATGCAAGACAACACACTATAATACAATCTAATTGAAAGACTAATAAAAGAAGTGAAATAAGAGAGAGAGAGAGGTTTCCTAAGACTGAGAAGCCTACTTTGAAATTGAAGGTGCCGCGGCTTGGAAGCACACCCACACCCACTTCCAGGCAGTGAGAGAGAGAGAGAGAGAGCGTTGCTTCCGTGACGTATTTTCCCTCTCTGACCGCAAGGTCCCCTGGGACGTGTAGTACTTCTTCTGATGTTATGATGTGGAATACCAATAGCAAAAATTACAAAACCATGACAGAGTCCAAGAGCACTAGGAGCACTTTTCAAGGTTTCAATGCTTTTCATGGATTTATACAGGTTTTAGGCTACAGACGGTCTGAATTACACTGAGGTATAAAGGTACCAAGTATTAAGCCTCAAATAAGATGCTGCTTTTGGCTTTCAGTTGCTCAGGAGCCTTCTGAGTTGCATAGGAAAATGTAGTAGAATACGTTATTATTTTAAGGTCTTGTAAACTTAGATATGTGATGAATTTGAAAGAGAAAACTTTCATGCTTCTAACTTAGATTACACTCCTGGGCATTCTGAAGTTAAAAAAAAAAAAAAAAAAAAAAAAAAAAAAAAAAGAAGAATTCCAAAATGTGAAAGGAAAGAAATTTACTGTACTTATTCTGTACACTGAGAATTAGTAATATGTTCACCAGTGAAAAGTTGCAATTGGTTCTTACATTTACATATGTATCACAGCAAAAAGATATTCCAAATATTAAAAGGAAGTTAGAACTTTAGAATAGCACTATATTAGCCATAAAATTCTTCTTGAGATAACAAGGAAGAACTTTTTACTTCAGTAGAAGAAATATTTACATTCAAAGACGTAATGACACAAGATTCATAGTAATACCTTATGGTATGTCTCTTGGAATATTTAGCTCCTTAACATCCACAGAACAGCTTAATATTTTTCTCAATTCTCATCTTTTATTTTTCACTTAATTTTAAGACAAATACTGTAGATGGTTACATTATAGGATTAGAAACATATGGAAATGTATCATTTGGAGGAGAATACTATTGAAATACTTCTATGATGTTAACTTCAAAAGAGTGGTCAGGATGAAGGAGACAACATTTAGACTCATAATTGTACTTTCTATTAATAAGTCTATATAAATTGTAATTTTAAGAGGCTTTAAAAAGCTAAGGGATTAGATTGTGTACCAAGGGAAAATGGACAGTGGAATCCCTCCTGCTCATGTTTTTCAATATTTCTTCATTTGAACAGTTGAATGCAGTAAATTTAGTCATCAAATGAAAAATAATTGAGAATTCTAAAATGTGAATTGAAAGGCCTTAGGAAGATTTTACAGAAAGTATTCAGGGATTTCAAAAAAGAATTGTTTTGTATTTCTTTAGTGCAATGTTACAAAGGAAGAAATCAGACCAGTATGAGTGGTTTCCTTCATTTTACTTTTAATTTGAAGTACAATGTCATACTGAATTTTGATGATCTTTTTCAGTGGATATTGAAATCCTCACTACGAATGCTCTGAACCAAGGTATTTATGCCTTCTGTGTTCAACTGTGTTAGCTACAGTTGCTCAGATGATAAGCTATCTAGATTTTATGCACAATTTTGAGAGTTGAACAAGTTCAAAATATTTGAATATGAGGAAAGTCTTGATCCAAGTCAGTCCTATACTAATTTCCATCTCATCTTTAAAGAACCTATATTTTATCAGTACACAGTTTATCAGTTTAGCTACCCAACAAAACAGTCACTGCAACACTACCTTACTATGCTAATGAAATTTTAGGCATAAATTATAAAACATTTACAAATAGTGAAAGATTCTTACTCATTTAAAAGCACCATGAATATTTAACCAAAGTGAATAATATTAGGATCGTATTCAAGTCTCAACAGCCTTTCTGCTATTTAAGTGCTATTGTTTGACCTATTTATTGTGTATTAGAATGGAGGAACAGTTGAATCCAAAAGAGAATGTCTTGACATTTAGGTACTTTGACATTTTCCATCAATATTAATAGGGCTGTGAAACAGTCATCCTTGATGTTATTTAACAATAATGTAATGCTTATTAATTACAAATGTTATTTAACCAGCTTTAGGCAGTAAAGGTTACACATTATTTCCTTCTTGTGATTTATTTTAAACATGGAGAGAAGCAAAACCTTTCAGAAATTATTTACACAAGATTTTAACTCCCAAAGATTTGTAGACCCTTAGGAATGCTATGCCATTCAAAGAAAGAAAAAAATACATTTTACATTTAGCAATCTACTTTTGTTGCTATGATTTCTATCAAATTCTCTTTCAAAACCACATTAAAATCTGTCTCTTAATGTTGGAAGCTAAAATATACAAGGAAAGATTTAGGGCAAATCCTTTTATAAGGACATGTACCAACAGGACAAGGGGAAATGGTTTTAAATGGGAAAAGAGGATAGATTTAGACTAAATATTAAGAAGAAATTCTTTACTGTGAGAGAGGTGAGACACTGGAACAGGTTGTCCAGAGGGGTTGTGAATGCCTCCTCCCTGGAAGCATTCAAGATCAGGCTGGATGGGGCTTTGAGCAACCTGGTATAGAGGGAGGCATCCCTGCAGGTGGGTTGGAACTACATGATCTTAAAGGACCCTTCCAACCCAAACCATTCTATGATTTTGTGATTCTACAACCAGGACTGAAAGCAAATATGCTATTTTAACACTGCTACTTCAATGTATTACTTTACTAATAGAGAATATTTGTAGTAGTAATTTCTAACAAAGTGAATTAAAATGAAATATATCTACCTATATTGTTATAGCAAAGTTCTTCAAAATTGAAATGTGCCTTAAATGACAGCATGTAAACAGGATTATTTCACCTCTGCAATTTTAATATTAGACGATGCTATACTCCTGAGATTATGCTCTTATCTCAGATCTAATTACTAAAGTAACACATATTTCCAAAGTTTATGTTTGTAAACTGAGTCCATTGTCAACCATTATCAATCATCTGAATAACAGAAAAACACTCATTGTTTGCTGCTGGCCTTATTCCTCACAGCTGGCACAGCTTTTGCAATTGGTATGTTATTACATATCATCAGTATCAAAAAACATGCTGTGATTGCTTGGTACTGATAAACAGACAGAACTGGAAAGTATTTTATTTGATAGAGATTTTTGTGTGAATTTTTACTGCTTTATTAACTTCGGGTATGGAAGTAACAGGTTCATACAGTGTTTGTAGCATCCCATTCTCTTACACCCTACTGAACATATACTACAATTATACAATTCAAAAACTAGTTGTGACTAAGCTTAGCCAAGCGCTTTTTATATTAAACAGATCTAGGTAATGTTTCATCAGAGACCACATTATTCTGTAAAGTTTCTCAATCTCTCATGGTTAAAAGAATTAAAATAATAAAAAAATCCTTTCTAAATCTTTCTATTCCCATAACACTTGAAGAACTGAACTTTAACTTATTTGTCTACAACAGAAGAAGATTATTCACATTATTTTTTTCTGGAACCTGTGTGAGGTTCTATTAACTACATTAAGAAATTACAGAACTACAGATTTGTGTGTTTTTTCTCTAAGTTTAATTTCGGTGTGATAAACATGATCATTTAATATATTAATTGTAGGGATCTGCAATATTTTCATGTTGTTCCCCAAATTTGTCTTATTAATTAACATGCTTTGGGGAGGCAAATCTTTTCAATGGAGTTGTAAAGTAACAAAGTATCTGTAACTTCATTAGTAGATTAATAACATTGAAGTTTTATAGGAAACATAGTAATAACTTCAGTTGATGCTTTATACTATTCCTGGATTGTTTACAAAACAGTCTTAATTTCTCTGCATTAGCCTCTGCTAAGTCTGTGTTATCTTGACTTCCACCTGTTTAATTTACATCTTATATATTTGTATAAAAAAAACAACCCATGCAACACCATCTAATCTTTTAAGTGACAACCTAAGTTTAGTTCTTGAAGTTAGATGTTAAAAGCATAGCATTACTGACTTTAAATTGACCTGTGATTTAGCTCTTGGTGCTCACAAAGCAAAGCAGAGTTTTAGAAAATGAAGTTTTAGTAGAAAGAAATGTTCTTTTACATACTGTTCTTTTGCAGATCGAAGATTTTACCATTTAACCTTAAAGGAAAATCGTAGGCACTTGACTGGAATAGAACTTGTATCTAATGAGATCTCTTCGAATGAATTTGTTTCATGATATCTCTAAAGTAAATGTATTTTAGCTTTGTATGTGGAGAGGTTAAGAAGAGGACTGCAATATCTCATTTAACTTACATCAATTTTCAAATACAAGAGAACAAGTTTTTGTGATCTAAACTTTGCATACTTTTCCCAGTGGTGTAGGCTAAGGGAAGGTTTCAAACATTTACTGACATTTATATTTACTCACAGGATTTAAACTAGCTCTAAGCATGGATTTGTAAGTGAAAAATAAGGAATGAAAACTAATACTTTCTGAGATGTTCTAACAAGAACTGAAAGTGTGCATCCAAATTATCCAGATGTAGCTGAAAAACAACCTTGTCCTATTTTATAAGAATGGCACCAGATGTTTCTCATTCTTGGCATTTTTTTTTTTTATTATTATTATTTTTAAGCTGTAAATCATCATTGATTAACTAACCAATCAGCAAGAATGGAAAGCAGTTTGATTCTGCTCAGTGCATGACCTCGTCTGTTAAAGATAGCAGATTAACTGCTTTTAATGTTCTGCTCAAACAAGACTTTTAGAAAGGTGCTTTTTCATGACCTACCAGAACTAACTAACATTTTTTTTTTTTTCATTAAATATTGGAGGAAACAACCATATTGTTGTTCTGAATGTAAAAATGTAAAATGTGACTGTTGTTAGCTGTCCTTTTGATTAAACAAACAAACAAAGCAACGCACCACAGCAAAAAATGTTTTCCTGTTTAATCATCATGAGAATCTCTTCAGAGTGATTTTTAGAACCCTTTTTTAGGATACAAGTGCATATTGTTGAGATGTTGAGATGTAAAAGTAATTATTGAGTAATTACTGATGAATATTGTAGTGAACTTGAAGGAACAGAACAAAGATAACCACACATTTGACTAAACACAATGCCAAAGTTGTGCCCAAACCCATCTCAGATGATTATAGATGTCAATATCTTAATAGGATTTCTAGGAGTTGCTGTTTATGGAAGATCTGTGGGAGGGGGTCAGGATTAGTCCTCTTTTTAAGTTCTATATGAATTGTGTTTACTGTTCACTTACATAGTGTGATTCTTATTTTTCAAGACATTTCCTGGCATATGTCCCTAACACTCCTTCAGTCAGTTTTGGGTAAAGAGGAACATCTGTTTTTTGTTGGAAATTCAGAAAAATGTTTGAATCAGCAAGTGTTAATAAAATTAATTATCATCTGGTACTCTAAAACCAGAGTTCATCTTCATAAATAAATAACTGATTTGTGTCTTGGAATAAATTGTACGATTGCCCCTCAGCACATTTCTGTCACTACTTCTGGTAAGGCACATTGCACATTTCATCTACGGTGGCAAATGCATCATATTTGGATTTCTCTCAACACCTATACTGAGATTATAATATCTTTTTCTTCTACCTGATAACTTCAGTGTTCTATTTCTGCAATTCCAAATTACCCATTCTTCCACACACCCCACCACCCCATATGATGGCAGAACATCCTGCTTGTTGTTCTTTACAGTCTGACCACCTTCCTAAAAGAGTTAAATCTGAAAGAGGGAAACACATTTAAAATTTGTTAGATCACTAATTACTCTTTCCTTGCCCTGTATCAGCATCTGCAGTAATTTCCAGCTTGGAATCCTCTCTCGTTATTATAATTGGCAGTTTATTGCCCTTTCCAGCATTAGTAAAGTTACTAATTTTACACCACATATCCAGATTTTATATACTGTAGTTTTTCTCCTTCATTTACTGTTCTTCAGATAGTTTTTATTCTATAAACAAGTATTAATGTATAAGGAAAATACAATTAATTTTAAAGTAGTGTGCCCTAAATTGAATATACAATTGTTTTAAATGTATATTTCATCAGTGTCATTTCCTAATATGGACTTTTATCTGAACACAGATCAAGCATGTTTTGGAAGATTTGCTGCTTATTAATTTTCATTGTTCATCACTCTTGAAGATATGTTCATCCCACACAGGCTCATCTTTCTTTAAATGTATGCCACATATTTTAAAGGGGAATTTAATTTCTCTAAATGGATAGCAAGTCCTGGGGTTGCAGTTTTAATCTTAAGTCTTTGTTCCTTTTCTAGGATAGTAAACTCATTAAACTATTAGTAATTTGTAATATACAAATACAATAAATTCTCTTTTGTTCTTCTGTTTTAAAATCTATAAACTATGATTAACATTTTGCATGGTAAAATTGATGGCACATAAAAAAATGCAGCTTAATTTTTAAGCATTCTATCTATCTATCTGTGATTTTTTTTTATTTTTTTTATTTTTGTTTAATTTTTATTTTTTAAAGAGCATGCAGTATTTAGTGAATGTTGAACTGAATGCACCTTCAAGAAACTGTGTATGTTGACACTGGATGGAATGCAACTGTCCAGGAAGGGCAAGAGGTTCTGGGCAGCAGCTGGGCTTATTAACAGAGCTTTAAACTAGATTTGAAGGAGGATGGACATGTACTGAGTGAGAAAGAATCATAGAATCATAGAATGGCCTGAACACTGTCACTGTTGGAAACAGCAGGAGAAAGCCTCAGACCTGTCCTAGAGGAAGTTTAGAGGGCTCCTCCAAGAAGGTAACTGATAGCCAAGCTCAAATGCTTCTACAGCAATGCACACAGCATGGGAAATAAGCAGGAGGAGATGGAAATTGCGGTGCAATTAGAAAAACATGACCTAATTGCTATAATAGAAATGCAGTGGGAAGAATTACACAACTAGAATACTATGATTAATGTATACAGGCTTTTTTAGAAAACACTGGCAGAGCAAGAGGTATGGCGGAGTTGTCCTCTATGTTAAGAAGTGGAAGCGCTGCCTCTGAGAAACAACTATGATCAGGCTGAGAGCTTGTAGGTTAAAATAAGTGATCAGACCAATAAAGGACATCTGGTGATCAGAATCTACTACAGGCTGCTTGATCAACAAGAGCCTATTGACAAGGCCTTCTTGTTTCAGATGCAGGAGACATTGTGCTCCCAGACTGTCATTTTGATGGAGGATTTCAGCAACCTGGATTTTTGCTGGGAAAGCAACACATTGGGCTGCAAGCATTCCAGGAGAATCCTGAAGTCCACTGAGGATAACTTCCTAGCCTAGGTATTAGACAAACTGATTAGAAGTGAAGTGTTACTGGATGGGTGCTCATTAATGCAGAGATCATTAAAAAAGTTAAGATTGGAGGCAGGCCGGGCTGTAAGTCAAAATGGCCTGGGTGAGTTCGCAATCTGAAGGAATAAGGGTCTAGCAAAGAGCAGACTCAGGACTCTAAACTTCAGGAGAGCAAATTCCAGGCTGTTTGCATGAGATACCCTGGGAAACTATCCTTGGGGACAAAGGAACAGAACAGATCTGGCAGCTCTTTAAGTATACCTTTCTGAGAGCAGAAGACCTCTCCATCCTCCAAAATAAGAAATCAAGTAGAGGAAATAGAAAACTGTCATGGCTGAGCAAGAATGAGCTGGACAAACTGAGGGAAAAGAAGGAAATGTATAGGCAGTGGAAGCAGGGATGTGTGGCCTGGGAAGAATATAAGGATACCCTCTTAATATGCAGAAAATGGGAACAGGAAAGCCATGGCTCTGATTGTAACAAAACTTGACAAGGGATCTGAAAAATAACAAGGGATTTAGTTGTTACAACAATCAAAAGAGAAAGGCCAAGAAGAGTATACCCCCCTGACAAATGAGAAGGGAGAACTGGTTTCAACAGACATGGAAAAGGAAGAAGTACTTTTTCTTGGTCTTCACTGGCAGTCAGGCTTCCCATGTCTCTCACGTCTCTGAACGTCTAGGCAGGAGTTGGGAGTAAAATCCCTCCAACTGTAAAAGAAGTGCAATTTCAAGACTGCTTCATGAGACTGAAACTGTACAAGTCTATGGGCCTGGGTGACAAAAATCCCAGGGTTCTGAAGGAGCTGGCTGATGTAGTTGCCAAGATGCTCTCCATCATATTGGAAAAGTTACAGCTGTCACATGAAGTCTCCCGTGACAAGAAAAAGGGAAATATTGCTCCCATTTTTAAGAAAGGAGAAAAGAAGACCTGAGGAACTATAGGCTGTTGAGCCTCACATCTTCCTGGAAAGATCATGGGACAGATCATCCTAGAAGCTATGTTAAGGCATGTGTGAAATGAGGAGGTGATCCAAGACAGACACCATGGCTTCACCAAGGGCATATCATTTCTGACCAATCCAGCAGCCTTCTATGATGGAGTGACAGCATCAGTGGACAAAAGAAGGGCAACTGATGTAGTCCATCTGGACTTGTGCAAGTCCTTTGACATGGCCTCACAGCACATACTTATTTCAAAATTCAGTATGTCCCTGGTTTTTAATTCAAATTTGAGTATTACATTTATTTATTTTTTTCATTCAATTGCTATGAAAACCTTTTATAAGTTTAATTTTTATTTAAATTGAACCCACTTGAATAATTTTATGCTGTGCACAAATTCTTCTAATTTCTGATTGATTCTCCATATACTGTTTATAAATGTATTGACCATTCTGCAGATATTTAGGCTATATTCATAAGCAAAAATGAAGGCCTGGTTTAATTTCCAACTTACTGCTGACTATCTGATCAAAAAGGAAGTCAAGGAGTGAATTCATAATTAATTAAAGCATGAACAATCAAGGGTCCAGTGTAATCTTTCTTTCTTTTCCTACATGGAAATGCAAAAACTTGTGCTACCTGCTGCGTAGCTTTCCTATGTTTTGAAAACTAAACACCCCTCCCCCCAGTTATTAAACTGTTAATAATCCTGAGATAATATTCTCTTCTATTCCACTTAAGACTCTTATGTGGAACACAGTTGACAGTGTTTTAGAATCCAGGTATACTATGTATACTATATGAACCGACTATTTATCCATAGGCTCACTGATCCTAATATGTTTTTGACATGCAACTTTCTTCCATAGGAATTGTGTAATCTCTTTGCAAAATAATGCTAATAATTAAAACATGAATTCTGTCAAAATGGCACCTTCAGTAATATTAGAAATAATAATTAGAAAAATCTTTGATCTGTTACTAATTAAGTTTTATTTATAAAACAACATCAAACATGCTCTCCACCTACAAAATCTTTCCTCCTAAAACACTTACACATTTAAATTTGTAAGAACATATCACTGGTTCTATAGAATAGCACTTAATAGAATAAATTGGTAGCTCTATTTTTTTTTTTTTCTGTTTTCAGAAAACGTTACCCAAGAATAAATATGTAACAAACACTGGTAGGCTTTGTACTATTTTGCTTACAGATTTACAGATGGAAATCGTAAAACAGGTAATTTTACAATTCTCTGGTATTACCAGAGAATGGTAAATATTGGTAAATGGTAAATATTGGTAAATGGTAAATATTGGTAAATGGTAAACAAGCATACCAGAGAATTGTATGGTGATATTTCAGTATATCAGTTGCTGTGTTTTTCTCAAAAAAAAAAAAAAAAAAAAAAAAAAAAAAAAAAAAAAAAAGTTTCGTTAATTCTGATTATCTTTTTTTATGGGGGGGGGGGGGAGGGGGGGGCTATAGTGGGTATATTAGAAAACTAGTGTTGTGTGGTGCGTTTGTAAGTAGAGCAACGCAATTACTCCCATCAGTCTTCTCTGTGCTTCATCTGTACACTTCTACTAAGAATTTATTCTTTAAACATATCCTTTGAGTAATCCAAGACTTATTTCACCAGTAATGAAGTCTCTTGTTACACTTTCAATGTCATCTGGAGGGAAGGATTTCTGAAGAGCAAACAGAGCAGCTGTTGCCTGGTAGGGAGGTAGATGAATGACTTGACACTTGGCAGCTCTAAGTCTATATAGAGTTTAATAGGTGAAAGGCAGTGTACAAGAAAACTGTAGGCTGTTCACCTCCTGGATCCAACACACCTAGGTTTTGTAAATTACTGTGGCTTAATAAAAAAAGTGGCACTTCATTTTAATAATAATAACTATAAAAAAGCTTTTTTTTTTTTTCCTTACACAGTCACAAATTCTAAATTTAAATCTATGAGACTTAACAGAATGCCAGACAGTATTTATGATATATACATACCATGTACCTGTACATAAATCTATATTTTTTTAGCTTTGACTTCATTGAGAAACCAAAATTCCTATTTAAGTAGACAGAATTTAAATAAGATGCGTAAAACAATGTTTAATCATTGTAAGGAAATAAGCTTTCACGAAGTCGTGACATCTACTGTAATTTTGACAAAGCTAAAGAAACAATTAATTAATAAAATAGAAAATGCTTGAAAACAAAGCCACAGAACACACATTTTCTTTTATATGAAGGATTCTGCTTCCAGGTGTTGATAAATTATGTGTTCACAGTTCATTAACTTCATTTTTTTTTACCAGGATTGACAAGTAGAACAAAGCTTGAAAGTGTTAGAAATTTAACACTTTAATTATTATTCTCTTTGTATTAAACTGTATACAAATTTGAGCTGCCAGATGTCAAGTCATTATTTTACCTCCCCACTAGGCAACAGCTGCTCCGTTCACTCTTCAGAAATTCTCCTTTCCAAATGACATTGTGAGTGTAACAATCAACCCTAACCCTAAACCTTATCCTTGAGAGAAAAATTCAATTATTCAATATTGTACTTTTCCCCGGCACCAGCAAGTGGTAAATTTTAACAATAGTGTAGAAAATATATTACCTAGGATTTCATAACATTTAGGAAAATTCATGGGATCTTACTGCATTGAAAGCAAAATTTCAACAATATTAAATGGCAATAAAATTTCAGTTATAGTTTTAAGAATTATAACATTAAAAGCATAAGTGTTTGTGTCTTTGTTAGTATCACATCTTTTTCACTTAAGCACTACACACTGAAAAATCTGTGGATTTCTATAGGTTGTGACACTGAAATAGAATCTGAAAAAGGTCCAAAAAATACTGTGTAATATTAAAAACACAACTAAATTGTACTTAGTTTGATTTCTCTCAAGAGTGAATAGAATGATATCTACCAGTGTTCTTATTCAGTTCAGTAGCTGTGGTATTTTTGCACTGATGGGCAGCTAAGTTCCAACACACTACTTTCTCTTTTCCCCTCATCAAAAGAACAGGGAGAAAAAATAAGATAAAAAAAGCACCAGGGGTTGAAAAAGGACAGGGAAATCACTGAAGAGTAATTGTCATTCACCAAAAAATACTTAACTTAGGGAGATTAAAATAATCTATTGCCTATTGATTACAGAATAGAGCAGTGAGAACCAAAAGCAAACTGAAAACAACTTTGTCACATCCACCCTCTTCTACCTCCTCCCCACAAGGGGCACAGGGGAATGGGAATAGGGAATGGTGTGGTTTAACCTGGAAAGCAGCTGATCACCACACATCCTTTCACTCATTCACCCACCTCCCGGTGGGATGGGGGGAGAGAACTGGGAAAAGAAAAAAAAAAAGAAAAAAAAGAAGAAGAAAAAAAAAAAGGTAGAACTCATAGGTTGAGATAAGTATTTACTAAGGCAGAAAAGGAGGAGAAAAATAACAGTGAAGATAATAATATATTTATATGCTGTTGTAGTAGGCATTAACAAGGACTCGGGATGTGACGCGGTAGGACCCCCCCGCTGTGTGATGGAAATATGACACAGACTTAAGGGGCATAGACAAAACAGGATGTGTACTTAAGGAGCTGTCACACTGTAATAAATGCCATTTGCTGCATCCTCATATTGGTGTTTGTGTTGCAATGGCCCTAGTGAGAGTAGATCGCTAGCCCCCGGCAGAACGCGCCTTAGACACGGGAGCGACAATATGCATATATGTACAAAACAAGAGATTCTCATAGCAATTGCTCACCACCCACTGACAGATGGCCAGCCAGTTTCTGAGCAGCTGCAGCCACACAGGCCAACTCCCTTCAGTTTCAGAGTTTATTCATATGACATTCATATGGTATGGAATATCTCTTTGGCCAGTTCAAATCAGCTCCTTGGTCCTGTCCCATCCCAGCTCCTTGCATCCCCCCATTCTCTTGCTGGTAGGACAGTGGGGGAAGCTGAAAAGCTGAAATGTCTTTGGCTCTGTACAGCACTGATCAGCAACAACTAAAACATCAATGTGTTACAAGCATTGTTTTTCTCCTAAAGACACAACATTGTGTCATACCAGACACTATGAAGAAAATCAACTCTGTCCCAGCTGAAAACAGGAAGAGATTGCAGTCAGCCCATAAAACTATGTCTCTGCTTCTCCTTCTTTCCCGGTTTCTTCTCCTGCTCCAGCTAGGAGGTCCCTCCCATGAGATGTAGCCTGTCTTGGTCTTATGTGGGTTTCTCACAAGCTTCAGTTTTTCAAGAACTGCTCTAATGTGGGTCCACAGGACAGTCCACAAGTCCAGCAGGAATGGACTTCACCAGCACGTCTCCCAGAGGCATAGCTCTCACCATTTCACCTGCTATACCACATGCTTCTCTCTCAGGCTGCAGAGGAACTTCTCTTCCAATGCCTGGAGTACCTCCTCCCCTCCATCCTCATTGGCCTTGGTGAATGCAGAGTTGCTGCTATCTACATTTGCTCCCTCCTTTCTCCTGGCTGCAGCTGCACAACAGTTTTTCTCTTTTCTTAAGTTGGATCTCACAGAGGCAACAACCAGTGTTAGTCACAGCTCAGTTCTGGTCAGCAGCAACTGGAGCCAAGTGGAACTGACTTATATCTGTCACGGGGCAGCTGTTGGATTGTTGTCCCAGAAGCCACCCCTTTAGCCTCCCCAGCTACCAAAACCTTGCCATATAAACCTAATACTGTAATTGCAAATGATTATAACTAGTAGTAAGTCTTCCTAAGTGCTATGCCTAAAAATTGACTTATGAAAATTATTGTTATTTTTTTATAATTGTCAATATTTTTTTGGTATGTTTTTGACTCTTTGTAAAATGAAACAGCAACCATTTGTCAATAAGACAGTTTAACCTAATTATCCACTTACCTGTTTTCTTCTGTCATCAGATACTATACTGAACAGTCTTAGCTTAGTAAATATTGTGCTAACCCTTTTCTGTGAGATAATCCTGAAAGGGGCCTGCAGGAAAGCTGGGGAGGGACACTTTATAAGGACATGTAGTCACAGAAAAGGGGGAAATTGCTTTAAATGGGAAGAGGGTAGATTTATACTAGATATTAGGAAGAAATTCTTTACTGTGATGGTGATAAGACACTGGAAAAAGGTTAACCAGAGAGGCTGTGGATGCTCCCACCCTGGAGGCATTCAAGCCCAGGCTGGATGGGGCTTTGAGCAACGTGGTCTAGTGGGAGGTGTCCCTGCCTTATAGCAGGGGAGTTAGAAGTAGATGATCTTAAAAGTCCCTTAAAGGACCCAAACCATTCTATGATTCTGCGATCCTACTATCTTAAAGGGAACTGTTCATAAGAAAGTGCAAAATAAATTTGTGTTATTTATAACTTTTGAAATGAACAACCAAAGATTATCATAGAGATTTACTGCAAGTTCTTAATGGTCTACTTAAAGTAGATAAATGATGTGTAATATAAATGAAGGAAATGGAGACCACATTCACATACTGAAGTATTGACAGCAATGTAACTACCTAGAGAGATGGAAAATAGAAGGATCATTCCTCTCTGTCATACGGTAATCACCTGCTATGCAGTAGACATAATCAAAATAGCAACATCACTCCTACCAAATGCAAATTCCTCTGAGTTCTGCATACAATTTAGTATTTGCACATCCTGCTTTGGGAATTTCTTGTCATTCTCATTTCTCATATGTTGAATTTTTAATACATTGTACTTTGTCCTTCCTTGCAAGCTTTTTTACCTTAATATTTACACATTTAGAAGGCCAAAGCATTGCTATTCGTATACAGCTCATAGCAGAAACAGCCTCACCTTCTGAAGATGTTTCAGTTGCCTATCAATTATTGTTAGTTGTGATGTTTATACCATATATCTACAAAATTTTTATGTGCAGAAAAAAATTGTCACTTCTTTGATAAAAGTAAAATAATAATAGATTTTCTGTAGTTGTATGTAAATGTCAAACTTTTTTAAATTATAGATGAATACATGAAATATATACATTTTGTTTTACCTGAAGTTTCAGCTCAGGCAGAAAATGATGATACTATAGTCACTATTTTCATGTAAAAGGGGAAAAACAAAACAAAACAAAACAAAAACCAGTAAACTTAAAAAATATGAAATCATTTAATCTTAGAAGGCCAAGTCCTTTCAATTAGATACAGAAGTTTCAGGTAATTATGGCAAAGTATACTTTGGAGCTTGATAAGTGAATATTTGAGGGTAATACTGTTTCACCTGCTACTTTTATTCCTCACTGATCACTACTAAACCTCCTCAGAAGTCTTTGGCAATGTATTCCACCTCTACTTTTCAGACAATTTTTAATAGACAAAAACAACAGAATATACAGCATGTATTTAAAAATAGTACAGCTGTAAAATAATCTGTGTAACAAAGAAAAGTATTTTCATGTTTTCATGAGTACATGATCTCAACAGCAATATGTTTTCAGGCTTCTTAAGCATCTCAGAACTGAAGGAACTTGCTCCTTGACACCAAGCAGGATAAGTTCAGGCAACTTAAGTGTTTGTCTTTAAGGAAGTAAAGCTCACATGCAGACACCTACATCAAAATATATACAATTGTAGTTGTGGCCAACCTTGGAGTCACTGAAAATCTCGTTTCTTCCCAAACTTCCACCAGAAAATAGATGGGAGAGGATATAGCTCAAAGCCTAGTTTTAACCTTTGAGATATTATTTATTTAATTTTAATGCAGTCATATAATGTGGTGGATAAATTGTAGCCTAAAAATGCTTATTTCTCTTCACTAGTGCTAACAGAAGCTCAAGGTTATCAGATAAGGAATACGCAACTACATAAAAGATGAGTAGTTAGGTGAGAAGAATTTTCCGCCAAAATGACCATCATCGCAGATCGATGGTACTATGTATAGCATGACTAAAATCTAAAATCAGATGAATCACTCAATGCATCAGATTCTAGCTCTTTCATTTTTAACTCAGATAATACTGAATATAAAACCTTTGAGATGTAACATTCATCTTACTCATTTTATTTCTTCAGCAGAAATGAAATGCTCTATTGATATTGAGAGGAAAGTAAACAAAGAAGTACAACAGTTAAATGCAAACAATGCTGTGAACATGAAGAATGTTGACACTGATATGCAATGAGCTATTTTAATTCAAAAGAAAATCTGCTATCATTTCTAGTATATTCATAGGCAAAATGCTGATGTCATGAGTAAAATAGTGAATATAGGAAGAAGCTCCTTCAGTGTCATTTAAATATCAGTAATGATGATCCACACTTAAATGCACATACTTCCATTTAGAATTGACATGCTTAAGTCAATAACTTATCACGTAATGTCAAAATAGATTTCCAAGTTTCTCTGTTCTCTATGAAAAATAACAATTTATAGAAAGCTATTTTTTTTTCAATATGTAATTGTTTCTTTTGCAGTTAAGATTTAATTAAAATCATATGAAATAATTAATAGTTAAGGATGAAATTATCTTTCACAAACTTAAAATACCCTGTACATTAGAAATAGTATTATTTATGATGTTCTTATGTAAGAAATGAAACTATGAAGAATCCAAACTGAATTTCCAAAGATACTGTTGTTGTCATTTGGTAGGGGTCCGTAAGATGTGTAACATTAGAAAACATTTGTATACTAGTGCTACACTTATTAGACTACATAAAATAGAGTGTGATGTGGCAATTAGTATTTTCTCTTGGTTATGAAGCATATACAATATATTTTCATATGTTCGAATAGAGCAAAAAGAACGTAAACCAGTGCAAACAAAAATGGAACTACTATAGCAAAAAGCACTGTTCTAGTCCAGTATTTTCTGACGGGGTGTATGGTTTAACATCAAATTTACTTATTAGAAAATATTTGATTTTACATGTGTTTTGAACACAGAAACAAAGTGATAGAGCAATGTATAGAAATCACATGGTAAAACCCCTCAATACAGAAATTACAATCCACAGGTTCTCCGCAAGATGGGAGCATATCACCTTTGCCCCTCTTCATTGAGCCTTATTCTGTTACAGATGTTTATCGGTCAGTCACAATTATTTATCTTAATAAATTATAACTTTTGTATTCATATAAAGTAATATTTAGTAATGTTTACTAAACACAAATGAGTTCAAGTTCAGGATTTTTTATAATCTGAAGAAGGGTTAATCTAGCTGCATTTTTTTTCCTGAAGAATAATAATTAAACCACTTGAAATCTAAAAGCAAAGAATGTAACTGTCCAGTCTGGATTAAACCAGCCCACATATGCAACTTTAAGAAAATCTGATAGTGATAAACAATACCTTCAGGAAACCCAATGTATTTCAACATGAATATAAGATAAACTTAAAAAATAATAAAACAGACTAGGTATAAAATTTAAAGTTCAAGTGTATCTAATTTTTGTATTAAATAGCAACATTTACTGTGCTTGTAAAAATAATTCAGAATATTATTTTTACTGGGATATTTCATGTCTTCACTTCACATTTGGGGTACTTAATGACACCTGAAAATTTGAATGCTAGCAGTAGAGTGCTTCTCAAACACAGCAGTTACTGTTAGTTCTGGATGAAAAAAAAAAAAAAAAAAAAAAAAAAAAATCTTGTAACTTTAGAAGTTCCATAAAAAGGGAAAATAAGTATTGAGCAAGATGTTCTTTTCTATGCTGAGAAAACTTTACGCGTAAAAATTATCTTCCAAATCACAAACATTGCTTAAGCAAAATACCAAAGATTTTTTTTTTCTACATATTTTGTCTTATTCTCTGTTTCCTTGATTCTTTGAATTTCATCAGATTACTTACTATTTTACTTACTAGGGTTTTTTTTTACTATTTACTATTTAGTAAATATTTACTATTACTTACTATTTTAATCTTAAATGGAATAAGCATAACTGCAAAGTGGTTGAAATTTCATATTTGATAATCAAAATGTTTTCAGTGATGCCCATTGAAAACACAAGAGGCTATGAACACAGACTGGAACACAAGATATTTTGTTTAAACATCAGAAACACTTACTGTGTGGTTAGTGGAGTACTGGCACAGGTTACCCAGAAAGGCTGTGAAGTCTCCATAGGAGACCTTCAAAAGCCATCTGGACATAGCCCTGTGGAACCTACATGTACAAGTCTATGGGGGCTGATGAGAGGGTCCCGAAGGAACTGGCTGATGTGATTGCTAATACACTGTCCATCATACTGGAAATTCATGTCTGTCAGGTGAAGTCCCCAGTGACTGAAAAAAAGAGAAACATCACTTCCACTTTCAAGAAGAGTAGAAAGAAAAACTCAGGGAACTACAGGTCAGTACATCTCTGCCTACAAATATTATGGAAGACATCCTCCCAGAAGCTATGTTAAGGCACAAGTGGCACCCCTCTTCTCCAACCTTGTGAGGCCCCAGCTGGAGTACTGAATCCAGATTTGTGTCCCCCAATACAAGAAAGATGTGGAGCTGATGGAACAGGTCCAGGGAATGCCATGAAGATAATCAGAGGGCCGGAGCACCTGTCCTACAAAGAAAGGCTGAGGGAGTTGGGCTTGTTCAACCTGGAGAAAAGGATCTGGGGAGACCTCATTGCAGCCTTTCAGTATTTAAAGGGAGCTTATAAGCAAGATGGAGACTGACTTTTCGCATGGTCTGACAGTGATTTGACATGGGGGAATAAATGATAATTAAAAAAAAAAAAAAACAACTAAAAGAGAAAAGATTTAAATTAGATGTTAGGAGGAAATATTTTGCTCAGAGGGTGGTGAGGCACTGGAACAGGTTGATCAGAGAAGCTGTAGATACCCCAGCACTGGAGGCATACAAGGGCAGGTTGGATGGGCAGCCTGATCTAGTGGGTGGCAATTCTGCCCATGGCAGGATGGATGGAACTACATGGTCTGTATGATCTTCCAAACCATTCTGAGATTCTACTATTCTATGAACCTACTCTAGATGGTATTCTTGATCTCTGACTGGATTGGACCTGAAAACCTCCGAAGGTCCCTTCCAAATTCAGATATGTGGATTCTGTGATTCTGTGAATCTAATCTCACTTTGTCTGCAAATTCATCTTGGTTCTTTCAATATATATAAAATTAATATTTTAATAAAACTTATTGATGTAAGTGCTGCATAATAATGCTATATAAACTTCCATATACTTTCAAAGATATAGTAAATTCTATGTAACAGTATTTCAGAATGTTATCATTGGCAGTCAGTAACAGAAGTGGCCTCATCACTGTTTCTGAGATTTTACACCTGTGCTACATTTTTCCATTTATTCTTGAGATATGCTTAATATGCGTGCTCATTGCCGTATAATTCTTGTTCCGAGTTAAAAATCCAATATCTTTTCATTGTGGAATTTATAAATACGAATAGTATTAATGGAGTAATTGGAATTATTTCAGTATTCATTTGCACTATTTGCAGTGGTAGGGAATTCACAGATTGAAATAAATGAGACATAAGCACCTAACTAACAAATCAGATATTTAGTGGAATTTAATTAGGTTACAGTACTCATTTTTTTAATCTTACACATACATATGCACCAGCCACAAGGTGACCGATGAAGCAGAGAAGGTCATGTTGAATGAGTCTTCCACAGATCATACAGATAACTCTTTGTTTTACAGGATCTTTCCGTGTAACCATGTCATAATTGCTCTTCACTGTTTTTACTTTGTCAGAGTAAGGCAAATGACAAGTGTGGGAATCAGTAATGTCATAAAATATAATAACCATATTTCTGTGGAATTTGTCTGTTCTGGAAAATGTCAGAGACAATACAGACTGTGCATTATAACATACATCTTAGAGAAACACTGGTTTATATTCTGCATTGAAATCTTTTAGAGGAATGAATGAAGGTAAAGTTGCTTCAAAATGTACTAGAAATAATGAAATATAGCCTATCAAATATTTTTTATCTTCATTTAACTTATCTATTAATGAAGAGTTACGTTTACCATGGTATGGTTGCTATAAAAAATTATTTTGTTTTAAATCTTTTCCTTTATATACATATTAAAAATAACAACAACACACTACTTTTTTTTTTTTTTTTTTTTTTTTCCTCAGAAGTTGCTGATTCTCAAAAGGATTTTGTCTACATTTGTTTTGAAGCCAATGAGGACAGTAACAAGAACAGGACTTTGAATAATATGTCTTCTTACATACTCACATAATGCGAAAACTATATCAAAAATACAGATTATGTATATACTTTGGTACTAACACTTCATATTAGTCAGAACACTCTTCTTTGTAATGTTGCGTGATTTGCATTAGTTAATATTCTTATATACATAGGTTTTGAATTCTTTGCATTATATAATGGATGCCTTTTTTCTCATCTTTCTAATTAATGAAAACTAGTGTTCATTACATCTAATTTAGTGTTACCTCACTGAAAGATAGGTAAATATCTCTGAAACACGAATTGTGGATCTACTTTGTTTTACATAACTATATAGTTTTCTAAGTACTTCATAGAAGGAATCAAGCACTTCTGCAAGAGTTAGTCAGCTTGGTACGGATGCTTCCTTTCAGGTAAACATTAGAAATTGTTTGCTGTTTCTTGCAATTCTCAAAAGCTAAGTGGTCAGTGAGTCAAAGAATCCTCAGGACGATTATCCAAACACAGAAGGCTCTTAGTTTCAGGATCTCTTGAGCCTGATGGGAAAAATTCATCTTTTGGGGAATTAACATAAGCTCCCATTATGTTGCTGCTCTCCAGAAAATTTTCTCTGACCTTGTAAAGCAGCTTTCAAAACAGTGTATACGAATTTCAGTATTCTGAAGAATGTGTTAAACTGGTGGAACATTTGTGGTGGTGACCTGATCTATAAAATCATTAACTGCTTTTGTAATCAGATTTTTTGCTTAATTAGTATGGTTTTGACACAGTTAAGTAAAAATTTTCTGCCTTGCCTCTTTAGTGACTATGACATAATGGTAGATAACTAGCAAATTGATTTACTTTAATATGCAGTCTAATAAGCATTATAGTTGATTCAGAGAGACATCTTCCCGCACAGAAAGACTCCTTTATCAACACAAAACCACTATGAATTTGTCTTATTTTACGACTGAATCTTCATTTTACATTTTCTTGTGTGAAATGTCTCCATTCCCTGAACCTTGTATTTTCTTTTTTCTACATACTGACGGGCATATGTGGCACAAGTACCTAAAACTGGATTGCTGTCGAACTGGCAAAACTTAGGAATTAATCTTCTCATGAAAGAAGATTTCATGACTATGGCTAGATGCCTGCTAAATCATCCACTCTAAGTCATTACTCACTTAAATCTGATGCACCAATAACTCACAGCCTTGTTTAAAACAGATGTTAATGATGAAGTTCAATTTAAATGAAACAGAATTAAGTACTATGCATTTTAAATTGTGAAAATAATGTTATAATTAGAATACTAATGGCATTTGTATCAAACAGTATAAATGTGTAACATTAAACTGCCTGCTTCCTGGAACCTAGCCTCGTTGCCTTCCTCTCCAGCTGTCACAGCCTTCACTCTTTCTGTCATCAGGCTGATGACAGGAGAAATTTACTCCTCAACTTGGAACTGTATCATTAATCCTTACATACAACTGGTTGCAGAGGCAGCTGCAGAATCTCAGACCATTTGTATGACATTCTATAATACAATGTCAATCAAATGATATTATTTTTGAAATAATAAGGAAATATGAATAACTAATCAGATTGCAGTGGGAGAGTATACACACCCACAAAGTACCATGTTTAGCAAATACATCTGGTCTTACCCTGAACTCCAATCTCATGGGCACTTTCAGAATCTTTTCAGCTGCAGCAAAACAAAAGAAGGGGTTGGGACAAAAAGTTGAGCTTTCAGGAGTGAAAGAAGAAGAATTATGGAACAACTATGTGTATATTCCAGTATTCTTGTTAATCCCCTGTGGTTGTTTCACCATGATGCACAGCCAAACTCCATGTTACTTTCTCACTGCCTCTCAAAGGAAGAAGGGTGGAAAATAAAATGAAAAAGTGCTGAAGGGTTAAGATATGCACAAGGAGATTGCTCACTTATTGCTGTAAAGTGCAAAACAGACTCAACATAGGGAGATTAATATAATTTATTACCTATTGATAACAGATGAGAGCAGTGAGAATGAAAACTAAAACCACCTTTCTCCATTCCACTTTATTTTACTTCCTCCTCACAAACAGCAAAAGGGAATAGCAGCTGTGGTCAGTCCATAACACTTCATCATATTCCATTCCTTCATCTTCACATTCACTTCCTGCCAGCGTGAGGAACCCTTCACTGGATGCAGCTTTCCTGAAATTGTCCTATATTGGCTTCCTACAGACTATATTTCTTCAAGAATGACTCCAATACAGATCTGTACCATAAGGTCCATCCTACATGGAAGCACTGCTCCAGCACAATTCACCACAGGAAGCAGCTCCCCTGCCCTGCTGGGGCTGCAGCCTGGAGATGCTTCTGCAGGGATTCTCCATGGGCAGAGCTCCCTGCACGCCTCATTCACTGTTGCCCCATGGGCTCCTCCATGACTACACATGGAGATCTGCCCTGTGTGATGGCCATGGGCTGCAAAGGGATTAGCCTGTTCCTCGATGGGCCAATCCTGGGCTGCAGGGAGCTTCTGCTCTGTGCCTGGAGCACCTTCTGCCCTCCTTCTGCAATGGTCTTGGTGTCTGCAGGGCTGTTTCTGTCTGCATTTTCCTTATGTCTCTCTCCCTCAGTTGCTGTTTTGCAACATTTATTCCTGGTCTTTAAATTGTTTTCTCAGAGGCACAACCCCCATTGCTCATCAGCTCAGTTCAGGCCAGCAGTGGGTCTCTTTTGGAGCTGGCTGAAACTGGCTTTCATTTAACATGGGGCAGCTTTTGGACTCTTCTCACAAAGGCCAACCCTACAGCCCAGCCCCCCAGCTACCAAAACTTAGCCATATTAACTCCACACATCCCCCAGTTTTATTTATTCATACATTTATTTATTGATTTATGTGTGTAGAGGAGTGCTCTGGCTGCACATCAGTATTCTGAAATGATTTTTAAGTTATGCTGTCTTTCTGAGCAGCTGAGGGAGCTGGGATTGTTTAGTCTGGAGAAGAGGAGGCTCAGGGTAGACCTCACTGCGCTCAAGAACTTCCTGAAGGGAGGTTGTGATGAGGAGGGGTTTGGCCTCTTCTCCTAGGAAATAAACAGGAATTGAGGAAACAGCCACGAGTTGTACCAGAGGAGATTTAGATTAGACATAAGGAAAAACTTTTTGTCTCAGAGGGTGGTCAGGCACTGGAATGGACTGCCCAGGGAGGTGGTGGAGTTGCCATCCCTGGCAGTGTTCAAGAGGTGTCTGGATGAGGAGCTACGAGATACGGTTTCATATTTTATGGTAGCTATGGTAGTGGGAGGATAGTTGGACTAGATGATCTTGTAGGTCCTTGCCAACCTTGTGATTCTATGATTCTTTGAACAGTAAAAGTTTCTGAAAAAAGTGAATAAAGAATGATGGATGATACCCAAGCCTCCTCCTACCACCCCAAGTCCTGTCTGCACTTTACATACTCTTTTGCTCTACTGAATGTAAAATGTTTTGAAATCCAATAATGAGACCTTTATTCCTACAGTTTGTTAATTTAGTAGTAAATATTATTATTAATAATAATCTAAATAAATGGCATAATTTTTTATCATTCAAATTGCATACATAGAATAAATCTACAGTGTTTAGAAGTTTCTGGGGAAAAAAAAAAAAAAAAAAAAAAAAGATTTTTAAATGTATGAAACTCTCCCAACTTAATCTGGATATAATGAAAGCTAGTTTTACAGAATTTTCTTGAGATTTGGCAAAGCTACTGTTATATCTTCAAAACATTAAACGTCTTTTGATAGCCACAGGCTTTCTTATACTGACTATGTATTCTGAAATTCTTTTAGGCTTAGAAAAACAACAACAACAACAACAAAACAAGTAATATGTAGTGATTTGTCGAAGAAATAAGTTCTGGTGATGTCATGAGCAATCTATAAAACTTACTGAGTTTCATTTTTCATTTCACTTCCTTCATAATTGTTTCCCAGGAATAAAATTTATTAAATCGGTACTCAGGGGATCTGAAACTATTCAAACTTCAAGCACTGGAAAAGGGTTTTGAAACTCTAGGGAGGCAAAAATATCAGTTTTATTTTGTTCTCCTTAAGTAATCTAAACAGGACTCTAAAATATTTGTAACTTAGAATTAAAAGCATTGTGGAAAAAGTAACGACTTCCCTTGTGAACTGTTGGAGGGATGAGTGTTTGAAATCCATAGTTACTTTTCTGCCTTCCAGTCATAAAAGTTAGGATATCCTGTTATTATAGCCACACCTTATATGAAGAACTTGCAAGAAAAGAAGAATCTGACAGTTATAATTATCGGAAAGCTGTGCAGTGAAATTGAAAATACAATGAGAGAAACCTCAGGGGGTTCTAGAAATTCTGGTCAAATCTGCTTTCTGTTCTCTGTCTTCCATTAATGCCTTCATAAAACTTTAAAAAAAAAAAAAAAAAAGTTAATCAAAAGGAAAGATTTTCAGAGGTGTTTGAGACATTTAATAGGTTTTCATGCCAAACAGCACTTGCAACTTGCAGAAGTAATTCCCAGACTGTGAAACACATCTGCTACAAGAATACTGCAGCTTGGTTCCACAGTTTAAAGGAGAGCTCCAAGCTGGAAGATCTTTCTGAAGACATCTCCTCTCTTAAGGAATGAACTTTATTATTATTTTTATTATTATTATTATTTATTTTTAAATAGAACATAAAAATGGCATTTTTGCCTAAACTGTAAAACTTTCTCATTGAAAAAGTTTTATAAATAGTAAAAAGCAGGAAAAGTAGGAAAAAAAAATTCAACCTAAAAATCAGTCATGTTTTCATCCTTTGTATCCTTCAGTACTTTAAGAAGTTAGTTTGGCACTCCAGTAGACAGGGGTTTGGTGTCTCTCTGATAGAGTTCACACAAAGTTGCAACTCCTTAAATCCATATGGCTTCCAGTCTTTCAGGTCGAGAGATTTTGTAAACCTCACCTTTCCTAACCGCAATGCAGGCCTCCTGGTATATTTGTCTGACTTCATCTTTGTTAGGATGCATAACTCTTGATTTTGCAGGAGGTGATCCTTGAATATTAACCAGCTTTCTTGGGTCCCTCTTCTCTCCGGGGATATATCCTGCAGTACTCTTCCAAGTGAAACTCTAAAGAGGCCAAGTCAGTTCTCCAGCAGTCCAGGGTTATGGGCTTGTTGCGTGTCCTTCTCACTGTCCTGCAGATCCTGTGGATCTTGAAGTCTGCCATCTCATGCAGCCAGGGCTTCCCTCAAGCAACTCATTCCTCACAAGCCCCTCACATAGAAACAGATAGATAATAGCATAGAAATTCTCCTCGTTGACTCCACTATCACTCAGACAAGGAAGTAATCAGTGCACTCCAGGAACACCTTGAATTGCTTATGCCTGTCTTGCTCCAGTTATAGGAGGGAGAGAAGGTTCTTCAGTGTATATGTGTATCCAAAGGTGAGATTAAGACACAATAGGTCAAATATTAAGACAACCAGTTTATTACAAATCCCAGTTGCTTAGAGAGATGGGGAAGACAGGCAATAGAAAAGAGATAGATAGGAAATAAAAGCAAGAAGTCTTTGTAGAAAGCAAGAGAGATAGTCACCACCATGATTCCAGAGTGGTTCATAGTGCACCTTCTGATCCCAAATACTTATCTAATCACTGCAGAGAATGGGAGAAAGACAGAAAGCTTTGCACTGTAGCAGCAAGCAGGCCCCAGGGGGTTCTTTCCTATGAAGTTTTTTTCTCTTAGGGAATTCCTCTGCCAAAGGTTTATTTTCTTTGGAGTTTCTTTCCAGAGTCCTTAGTTTAGTGGGGACCTTTTATTCCCCACTTCTCAGATATTTTTTTCCTTCTTCTTCTTTTCTCTCTGTTAGCGTGACACACCTGGCCATGAGGGAGTGGTGCCTTCATTGCCATGCACAAGCATTATCGCCTTTTGCAGTGGTCAGCTCCTCCAAGCTGCACCCCCAAAAAAGACTGCTTGTCTCACTTCTGCTAATCTTTACAATCATAAACAGAAGTATTGTGGCACAGTGACACCCACCAATTGTCCCCCTAGATCATAGAATCATAGAATGGCCTGGGTTGAAAAGGACCATAATGATCATGTAGTTTCAACCTCCCTGCCATGAGCAGAGTCACCAACCACTAGACCAGGCTGCCCAGAGCCACATCCAGTCTAGATAATTTGCAATAGTCAGAGTCTTATCACCAAAAAGGCCTTATGAAGCAAGCTTTGAGCCAAAAAAAACCAAAAACAAACAAATAAACCAACTTGTTGTCTTCACAATGCCCCACTGTTTCATTCTTCCAACTTGTTGACATGGCTGTAGAGCCCTGTGAGAACCATGGCTTGTGAACATGAGGCTGCTCCTATATGTGTACAGAGGGCCTAATTCTCGCTGTAATCTTGGCTGGGTGGTCTATAGCAGACCCTTACCTGTCCATGCTCTCTAATTTTGACCTGTAAATCTCCATTGGCTGCTCATCCATACCCAGGCAGAGCTCCATGGACTCCAGATGATTTTTGACAATAAAGGGTGATATCCCCTCCTCATCTCTACAGGTAGAGATCTGTGTTTCCCAAAGTGCTTGTATTCTACACTCCAGGATCCAATAAAACTAATCCCAGGCCTCTGTAGTCCTGACAGCTGTAGATTGGAAGTGACTTCATGGTGTGGTGTTTGAAAATTTCATAGAGGAATTTTATATGTTGATGAATAGAATTTAATTAAACCAATAGAGTAGAATAGGAGAGCCTCTCCTACAATGACAGGCTGAGAGAGCTGGAGCTATTCAGCTTGGAGAAGAGAAGGCTCTGGGGAGACCTGATAGTGGTCTTCCAGTATCTAAAGAGGAGGTAAAAGAAAGAAGAGGACATACTGTTGATCACTGAGGTTAGCTGCTTCGGAGTCACACCAGTCAGAACCACAGAGACTGATAACGTGGTACAGGAGGATTTCAGTCCACTTTATGAGGGGAACAATGATCTAAATGGGTGGCCCGGCAGCACTCGCAAGAGCAGCTGATGTGGTGTGGGCATTGCCAGGGCAACAGATCCACATCCATGCCACTTACCTTAGAAAAAGCTTCTGGGAAGGCCACAACACACCAGTGCAGTGTTGAGAAGGCAGTTCATGAGGAGCACCCACAGTGTACTGCAACAGCAGGTGTGGTAACTTGCGCAGCAGAAGTACTGTCCCTCCTCGCTCAGGAGACCAGCTTACCTATTGGCAGTCCCTGAGACCACAGATTTACCATGGTCTCCACCAGGCAATGAATTTTCCCCACAAAGACTATGGTGAACCAGGAGGAGGCCCTGCCCAAGGTCAGGTCTCCAGCTGCAGGGAGTACCTGAGCCTGCTGTTGCCCAAGGAGGGTGGCAGGAACTCCACCTGTGTGAGGTGTAAGCAGGTGGAAGATCTGCTCAGCATGGTGGCAGAGCTCAAGAAGGAGGTGCAGAGGTTAAATACCATCAGGGTCCTTTTCAACCCAGGTCATTTGGTGATTCTGTGATTCTATGATACTCTTTAGCAGGGTCTGTTGTGATAAGACAAGGGAAAATTGTTTCAAAGTAGAAGATGAGAAGTTCAGATTGGACATGAGGAAGATGTTTTTTACAGTAAGGGTGGTGAGGCACGAGACAGGTTGCCTAGAGAGGAAGGATCCCTCATCCTTGAAGACATTCATGGTCTAAATGGATGGGGCACTGAGCAATGTGATCTAGCTGTAGGTGTTCCTGTTCACTGCAGGAGAATTGGACTAGGTGACTTTCAGGGTTCTATTCCAAATCAAACAATTCTGATTTCAGAAAACCAAGACCAGCAAGAGCATCACAGTGTCAAGATAAGTTCCCATTCTGCAAGAAAATCCATTTAGGCAGGCCATCTGTCCTATACTATCTAAGCAACCATATATAAAATGAAAAGCATTAAGTATTTTCCACATTAGACTTGGATATTAATACTCTTCACAACCTGCAGATAAATATAAGTTTTACTATTTAAATATATACTGTGAAGATCCATTTGCACTGCCAAGCACTTACAGAATAAGTCTTCTAAGATTTTCATAATCGTTCCTTCACTTAATGTCTCTTGACCTTCAGCTAAATTTATACTCATGAGTTAATGAGATGTTGTAGAAAATTCCCACAAACGGAGTTTTGAGATTATTCAGACATCTCATCTATGCTAATTTCATTTGCCAGTAATTATTATTCCTTAAGAGAGTTTCAAATGTATTTTAAAAAGCAGGATTCTCACTAGCTTTCTTCAGGAGGTCCCAATACAATGAAAGATGATTCCTCTTTGCATATTTACTCTTGTACCCGTGCCTGCTAATTGATCAAAATTACTTGTGAGCAAAATTACTGTAGAGCATTCTCATAAAATTAGCATTCTTAGAAACAATTGTGTTCTTTTTCACAAATGTATTGCAATGCTCAGATCTTCCTAACAACCCAGAGCAACTAAAGTGATTGGAAATTAATCTTGTTTTAGTGGAATTAGAGTGTTTCTTTTAAAAAAGTGTAATCTGTGTAGTGAGTCAGAATACGGCTTTCATCCCCTAAAAAATGAGATAGCATGAAGAATATGTTACATGATTTGAAGAAGATCTGGAAAATAAAAATATAATTTAATTTTTATGTCCTCTTTTAATGACTAAACAGAGTACGAAAATCAAAAACGTACAATAAAAATGACTGATGCACATTAAAAGTTACAGCTCATGTTCCTAAGAGATCTCTAGTTAAAGAAAATGTTGAGATGTTGTATTAAAGCTAATCAATATAACAACTGAAAAGAAACCCCTAAATCTGCTGATCCATGCAGTTTAACTGAAGGTGAAAGAGGTGTTTTTTTTTTTTCTAATTTATTCATTAAATTTCAACTCTCCCTGTTTTTAAATTCTTTGTGGGCAAATTTGAATGCTCTCAGATGTATTAATCATTTCATACTGTCCTGAAAATAATTTATGTGAATATTTTTTGTCAAGTAATAATTTAAAAGTAATGTGTAAAGAAGCAAAAATCAAATTTTGATGCAATTTCATCAGTCATGTCTGACTAGCTGATATGTGAATCTAAAACCTAACTCAGATTATCAAATACTTATAAATATTTCCTTGTAACTGTCTGAAATGTTCTAGGCCTGGTCTACATGCTTAATTTTGCATAATAAATAGATTGTATTATTTATCATGAATAAGTTTTGGGATAAATTTGTATATTAAGTCATCTTCATGTTAGATTTTCTATTTAAAAATAAAGTCGTAAGTGCAATTAAAAGTGTTTTGGTTGTCTTTTTTTTTTTTTTAACATTGCAAAGAGTATGCAGAATCGTTTAACTGCATTGTTTATAGAAAATTAAATATCAAATAAATCTGTCAATCTAAAATTTGTTCACTATAATTTTACTATTTCTTTTTAAAAATCAAACTTAAAAATTTAATTTTCCGTTTTCCATAAAATCTACACTTCAATACAGTTTTCCCATTTGGTATTGATGATTATATGAGAAACTATCTATTAAAGTAGTAACTTGGATACGGAACTGATTTCTCTGTTGCTTTTTATTTTCTCTATTTGTCTTTTAGTATTCTAACTTTGTACTTAAAGCATGTTTTCATCCAGAATTATTAGGTATTATACGGTGAATTCATCAGTACAAAATACTACAATGCATATAGATTTCTGTTTCAGTTCTTCCTGATATATCTAATAACAGTGTGTCTCTTAGATTTCCGTTTGTTCACTTATTATTTTAATGCCTGCTGTTCCCATTGAGTAAAATCAAACAAACCTATTTACTGTCTGTGTTGTGCAATATATCTGCTATTTCCAAGATTGTGCAAGTGGGAAAACAGCATTTTTTAAAGATGTTCTATTCAGAATTTTTCTGAACATCTTTTCTTATTTTGGGGGGGAAATATCATTTGCAATGAAGAATAAAATTAAACATTTTTTACTTATTTTACACAGATATATGTTGAAGTTAATCTGCTTATCTAAGAGGTATTCTTTCCTTTGAGAATTGATCTGGAAATATCACACATACAAATAAGCATCAGAAAGAAGTAGTTTCATGTACCTATTTTAATAGGCTTTTAGAGTTCAGAAAGTGTTGTATTCCATGCAGTATTAGGTGCTGCTTGTTTCTAGGAGTGGGCCAGATCTCCCATACATGATTAACAGAACTGATACACCACAAAATTCTAAAAACATACAAACACAAAAACCCCCTCGTGACCATAAAAATTAAACCATAGAAGCACACACCAAAGAAAATAAAAAGCTATGATCTCTATACGTGTATTAAAAGTCATCCAAAATATTTCATTACAGTTAATAACAGCAAATACCTATTGAATCTGATTAATGTATGTTTACATATATGTCAAAAGTTTTCATACAACTAAAATATAATCAAATAAAATTAAGATATAATTAAGTACTATCAAGATACGACTGAAAAAAAGAAAAAAAAAAAGACAAATGTCATTAGTTGTTTTGAAACACACTAAAATTTTTTTGAGTCCATTTCCTTGAAATGGAAAAATAATGACAAAAACAAAAATGACTTAAGCAGTTCTTGTCCTCTGATACTGAACGAAGAACAGCAAATCATTATGGGACATTCAGAGACTAAGAATTGCAGAGTGTCTGAAATTCAAATAAATTCATACTTAAATACATGTTCCTTTAGTATTATTCCAGTGGCCTTCTAATTTTAATTGAATTTAGAAATAACTCTAAGATATGGTACAAAGAATGGTGATACAGTACAAAATCAGCACTCTTGTTTTTTTCATAGCAACCTGTACTTCATTCATAGCAGTAAACGAACCTTTAAGGAATACCAGAATTATCTACTGTAAGAAGTTTGCTAACTTGTAACATCTTAAGGAGGTCTCATCCTAGTTTTCAGAATGCAATAATTCTTCAAGTATAATTTTTACTGGATATGCCAAAACAGAATAGATCTATGAATCAATTAATTATTCTGGATTCTTCTGTAATGCAAGTGTATTTTTTTTTCTTGTAATTTAAATGTTAAATATTTCCCATAACAGCACATGAGGCATATGCATATGCAGATGGAACTGTGAGTAATTAACTGTGATGCTAACTTTACCTTTTATCCAAACATAGCAAATTTTGTATGTAATTGATCAAATCAGTGATGATAGAATCATAGAATCACCTAGATTGGCAAAGACCTTTATGATCACTAAGTTCAACAATTAACCTGACCTCGTGAATTCCATCACCTAATTGTGTCTCTTGGTGCCATAGTCATACATTTCTTGAATACCTCCTGGGGTAGGGATTCCACTGTTTTCCTAGGCAGCTGATTCCAGTGCTTGATCACTCTCTTCCTAACCTACCATTTAAACCTCCTTTTGCACAACTTGAGGCCATTTCCTTGTATCCTATCTCTAGTTACCCGAGACAGAAGACTGACACTCTCTTAGCTACAACCTCTTTCCTGTTAGTTATAGAGAGAGATGTGGAGAGAGATGAGGTCTCCCCTCAGTCTCTTCTTCCCCAGACTAAACAACCTCAATTCCCTCAGCTGCTCTATGTAACTCTTGTTTCTAGTCCCTTCATCAGATGCATTGCTCTTCTCTGCATATGCTTAAGCAACTGCATATCCGTGCTGTAATGAGGTGCCTCAAATTAAACATAATTTTCACTGATGCCATATACAAAGGGACAATCAATTTGTAGTCCTACTGGACTCTATTTATTGTGAAGGCCAGGGTGTTATTGGATTTCTTAGACACCTGGGCACCCTGCTGGCTCATGTTCAGCCACCTCATGACCAACACCCTCAGGTTCTTTTCTGCTGGACAGTTTTCCAGATAATCTATCATAAGAATCTATCACTGCATCAGATTGATAAGATATTATATGATACTATCCAACTGCAGGACCCTCACACATCTACTCCAATTTCAAGAAATATGAAAGATGCACTGATTCAGTCCTTAGACAGTGAAGTAGTGTTTGGATTGACAACAGAATCTGCTTGGTTTTTTTTTTCTGAAAGTTTTGAGTCAAGTTGGGAAGAAATATTATGAATCAAAATGTAAAAGTATTGTGTTTTGTTTCAGTTTTTCAGCTCTTAAAAGAAATATGTATGTATGTTAGAACTCATGGTATTAACTTCTATTATACATTTCCCTACTTTTTCATAATTGCCATTTTGCCCATTTTTTGTTTTTCACATTCCCTAGTTTTGCAAAATTTTGCTGTTTATGTTTTTGGTTTTTTTTTCCAACTAAACCTTTTTAAAAATTAATTTCAAATATTTTTTGAAAGGAAATGAATGGCAATGATTGAAGAAAAAAAGGATGACTGTTCACTTATTTGAAGAAAATAAGCAAATCCCCCCTTGAAATCAAGCTATGATGAACAGAAAATATATATATATATATATATCATTTAACATTCAGAAATCATTCCATTGATTTCTGAATCAGGATTCAGAAATCAGTGGAATTAATTCTAAATGTAAAGCCTTACGGGATGTGGGTTGAAAAATGTTGGTTGTGTGGTCAGGAGTGTTGCAGAGGCCTGTGGGAGGTGAGGCTAAGGCTACCGTGTGCTGAACACAGGACAGCTAGTTCCAGCTAGCTACAGCATCCCCACTTCAGGGCACGCTGAGCCCAGTGGCCAAGGTGTTGGTGCCCCTAGGAAAACTCATTTGAGAGAGCAGAAAATACCAGAGCACTGGAGAAGATATTTCCATGCAGCCTACTGAAAAGCCTGTAATGGAGCCTAACATGCTGATTCTAACTTCACATCCTCCACCCCCTAAGCCACATGGGGGCAGCAAGAGCCATTGGGAGTGAAGAAATGAAGAAAAGGAAGAAAAAAGTTGTTTTAATGTCTTTGTTTGTCACTACATAAATCTGTTTTAATCAGCAAGAAATTAAATTAACTTCGCTCAAGTCAAATCTGTTTTGCCAGTGATGGTAAACAATCTCCCTGCCTTTATTTTCACTGATGA
The DNA here is from genome assembly GCA_030625065.1 of Alectoris magna. Lineage (NCBI taxonomy): Eukaryota > Metazoa > Chordata > Aves > Galliformes > Phasianidae > Alectoris > Alectoris magna. Next base: position 39,296,719 of record CM060560.1, read on the forward strand.
GTTTGTTCAACCTATTTTCTCCTCTGGGTCTATTGAGGAAGGAGAGTGAGAGAGCATCTGGGTGGGTACATGGTTGTTAGCCATATACAAAAGCTGACAATTGTTTTCTGTCAATTTCATAATACACTGTACTTTTATGATTATCACTGAATATCATTGCTACTGATGTTGATATTAACAGGAGAAAAGCATCATTATTTGTTGAATTCTGTTTTTAGTCAACATGGTTTTTAAGTTAAAAGAAATGAATAAGCTTGGAGAGATTGGAACATTCTGGCATGTTCCATTGAATTCAGAGTAAAATTTAAGCCCTAAGCTGTACCTGAGTACGTATGGGACTCTGTTGTAACTCTTTCCAGTTAATTTGGAGTTTGGAAATTAACCTTTTCTGAGGCCATAACGCTACATTCCCCCAAGAAAGTGACACTTTTTTTGCACTATAGAAGGATTGCAAACAGAAAGGTCTCACTGTATGGGTCCTGTTCAAGCAGAGTACTAAATAAGATTTCTGTGATTTCCATCACCAGCACACTTCGGGAGAATACTTAAATATAGCAGATTTAAATCACTATCATGTGAATTTTTAAACAGAAAAAAAAAAAAAAAAGCCATAAAAAAAATGCTGAAATTGTACAAAAAAAATTGCTTAGGGGAACTACTAGTCTCTATTAAAACTCGTGCCAGCAGTTGATGTGCAGAAGAAACCCATAACTTGAACTAATAAATGACTTAGTATTTGTCACACTAGTCATTGTACAAGATGATGTAAGCAGCACTGACATTTAAAAATGAAATTAATGATTTGATAGAGGAGAAAAGGCAAAATATTATTACCATATTTTTTAATTAAATTGAATGTGATTCCAGCATAACCATGTTTATCTACAGTGTTAAATTGCTTTTGCTCTGTGAGAGGTTATTAAGAACTGTATTAATTCAATTTAAGGCTAGGTAAATTACAGTAGTTCAAGGAAGGTGATAGTTAAAATTTTACTATGAAAAATATTAAAATTCCAGACTTGAATATGAAATGTTCAGAACACATCCTTTTCATTACACTTTCACTCATGACAGCTAAAGCAAGCCAGAAAATTAATACACACTGCCTGGCATGGGGTATGAGGGATCTGAAGAAGTAGAGTGAAATATGCATCATGAGGCCAATGGAGCAGTTAAGGCAGTTTGAACCCACGTTAAAATAAAGCCACAACTATTCATACTTAACCTTGCTGAAGTGTGGAGCACTTACGTTACAGAGTGTCACAAGAAAGACAGCTGTGAGACATTTCTTTCCAGATGCTTTTTAAGGGATGAGTCTTTTGACATCTGTGAATTAACAAAAATCGAATTAGCCAGGTTATACCTGAAACTTTCTAAATTTTGTCTTTGAATGAAATATAAAGTGCATATTCAAAATAAGCAGTATCCAAAAACAAACACACAAAAAAAGGCACGGTCTGTTTTGGCTAATGTGTCCTGTTCATCTGCAGATGTTCACTTTCTTCAGCCTTTAATGAATCAATGTTCTGTGGTATAAACGGTTTGGTTTCCAAGGCTGAAGCAGGTTACAGAAGCAGCTGGCTCAATGTGAACCCTGTAAATCCTTGTGATATATGAATGTTTTGAAGTTGTGGCTTAGAAAGATGTTTATCTTTCTGGAAGAAAAATAAGAAATGTTTTTACTAAAAGTGTAGTTTAAAGATTAGATGATGCATATACTGTTGCATGCTATAATATGCTGTCAGTAGTACAATCCAGAATAGCTAACCATGAACAGAGATTTTGCACAGTCTACTAATTCTTTTTCTCTTTCATTTCTGAATAACCATTTTATTGTCAGCCACCAGTATGGTAAGTCTTCTCAGAGTATAAAAATGTGTATACCAGTCAGGGAATATGAAGTAGAAAGTAGTCAGATGATACTCTTGCCATTAAAGGAATAAATAAAACCAATATTGGAATACTGTGCTCAGTTCTTGTGTTTTTGCTTTAAATAAATGTTCACAATCATGAAATGATTTGCAATATTTCATATGTAGAAAACCCCACTGAGAGACAGATGTGGCCTGAACTCTGTAATTTATCTAGGAATGACATATTTATGGCATTTAAGAATTTTTAGAAAGGGTATTATTTCCACTAACACTGTTCCTGTAGTCATAATGAGATCCAAAGTTAGAAGCCACAGATAGATGAATGCATGAAGAAGATAAAAGACAAGGATAATTAGCTAATGGACTAATTAACTTGAAAATGAAGTGGCTTCATTATCGTTTCAGGGAGTATATATCTTCCACAAATAGGTATAGTGTAGTTCTGCCAGACCTTACATATTTCACAGAAGAACCAGTGAGATCCTAGGAACCATGCTACTGTAAATTCAAATTACATGATCTTAAAAATTCAGCCTAAAAACAGAGATGCACACAACGCTCTTGTTGGAGCTTCTTTGCTTCTCGTGATAGAAAATTTCACCTATGAAAATGCATACTTTCTGAATCAAAATATTATAATGTAGGAAAAAATAAAAATAAAAAAATCCCAGTCCAAGTGCTGTTTTTGTGTTTTACGTCTCTCTTCATTTTTGTCTCCTCCGTTCCTATTTTGGCTCATTATACCTTGATTTACTACTCACACTTCCTGAAAAATACATCCTAAAAAGGAGAAATAAAGAATTTCCCTGGCTTTTAACATGACTTTGGGATATACAATATATTAAAAAATATGTTTTTAAGTACTGTTGTATGTTCCAGTTTCCTGAGGCGGAGAAAAAATAAAGGAGTTTCTCTCATTCTTCATTAGCACACTAATGGGTACTGCACAGGCAGTACTATAAATGTTGCCTCACAATGTTTTGTACTAAGTCAAGTCTGTAACACGTTCTGCACAAGCATCCAGTGTATCAGTCCATTCAGGATGTTATGTGAAATGCATCCTTTCAAGTTTACCATTAATTTCATTAGGAGTCAGACTGCACAGCCTCTTAAAGACTAAAGCATTTCCATTCAGACCAAGAAGAAGATTGAGTTTATTGTACACTTTCAGGGGAAAAAAGATTCAGTGTTTCTGTAAGAAGCTTAGAGTCTGCTGAGTAAGTTAACCTAGGATATTCAATTTTAGATTTGAGCACCTAAATACCACTTTTTAAAATTTAAATTAATTTTCTATTTTCAGATGTGATTTTAGTAATTAGTGATACAGAAAAATTTATCTAGATTGAAAACATGGTAAAGAATCTGAAAATGTATACAAATTTAAATTCTAGGGAAAGTCCTAAAACGCCTTCTTCATTAAGTGTATACTTCAGAACAGTAAGAAGCAGTGAGAAAAAGACTCATGATAGGAAATTCACAGGATAATTCAAATTGGAATAGACTTCAAGAGGTCACCTAGTGCAAACTCCTCCTCAATCCAGGTTCAACTTAGAGGCTAATAAAGCAATGTTAAAAGTTTATAGAAAGCATACTTTATTTACATACTTAAAAATTTTGTTATGTGGCATTTATATTAAACTAAGATGAATAGATGCTTTTGAAGTTGCACCATTTTCTGATCATAGTTGCTAGCAGTGCATTTCAATTAAAAAATTATTTGAGCAATGACAATTTTAATGTAGAAAGTACTTTTTATGAACTTACACTTCAAGCAAGTGCAGTTAAAAATTATTAGGGGAGATATAGGACTTTTTAGAAAATAGAATATGAAATGTATTGTGTGATATGTAAAGATAATATGCTATTTCAACCTGAATTAAATCTTAGTTTAATATCACTGATTTATAAATATACACCTATATGGAGCACCTGAGAACACAGGTTCTAACTGTGTGTATTGAAGGTTTTCATGAGAAAGTGCTTTGTGTAAACCTTGAAAGAGTGTGCAACATTCATTCATTTTATTTTCCCATTGTGACTCAGCAGGAATTGAGAAAGTTTGTCTTCCACGGGAAAACAAACAAGCAAACAAACAAAAAAACAACAACCACAGGCTGTTTCATAAAATAGAATCAATGTTTTTAATACCTCTTTGAGGACAGATGATAGTCATCTTTTCCCGTATGTTCCATCTGTTCAAAATATAAAGCAAAATTGTTCAGAGCAGATCTCTAAACAGGTAAAATGAAATGGAAGACAGCAAAGAGACTGATGTTCCATTGATAAACAAGAATTCCCTGCATTTCAACAAAGGCCAAAATTCCACAATGTGGGTATGTGTTTCCTTGTTTTTGTTTGTATATTTGTTCTTTAAAGGCAATACACTGCTTATTAATGCACAAAAGGACCTGGGTGTCCTGATAGCCAAGAGGTTGACCACGAGCCAGCAGTGTGCCCTTGCTGCCAATAAGGTCAACGGTATCTTGGGGTGCATTAAAAAGAACAGGTCGAGGGAGGTGATCCTGCCCCTCTACTCTGTGCTGGTGAGATTACATCTGGAGTACTCTGTCCAGTTCTGGACTCCTCAAAGACAGGGATCTTCTAGAGAGAGGCCAGAAGAGGACAACAAAGATGACTAGTGTCTCCTGTATGAGGAAAGACTGAGAAACCTGTGACTTTTCAGCCTGGAGAAGACTTAGAAGGGATCTTATAAACACTAATAAATACCTAAACAGAAGGTGTCAAGTGGATGGGGCCAGCTTCTTTTCAGTGGTGCATAGTGACAGGTCAAGGGGCAATGGGCAGAAACTGGAAAACAAGCAGTTCTATATGAACTGGAGGAAAACCTTCTGTGCTTTGAGGGTAGCAGAGCACTGGAACAGGGTGCCCTGAGAGGCCGATGGGTCTCCTTCTCTGCAGATATTAAAAGCCTACCTGGACTCTTTACTGTGTAATCTACTGTTCGGAACCTGCTTTAGCAGGGAAATTGAACTAGATTATCTCCAAATAGCTCTTCAAATCCCTATAATTCTGTAATTTGTTTGAGTATGACTTTTATTCATATATATTTTAGATCTTCAAAGAAGCAAACACAACACGGGCCTCAAATTAAAGGTTTTCTCACTTTTCTCAGTTCTACCAATTCATTTTCTTACTTCTAGGAATAAACTACTCTTTCTATAGCTTTAAGGAACCATACTTGTGTGCCACAGAAATGCCGTGAAATTGCATTAAAAGACGTTTGTGATACATCTTACAGTTCCGGATTAAAGTTACAGTGAATATTTTTGGAAGCTGAACAGCAAGTCAGAGGAGTTATGCTGTGAAAAATCTGTATATTTTGCTAACTTTTGATTTTTATGGTTCGTGGGCTTACCTACAAATAATTCTTGTATGGTTTCCAGCCCATGTAGATGAAGCAACTGCTTGCTGACTATCCTAAATTAAGGAAAAATCATACCCAGATAGAAAATAATAGAAAAAAAATCAGCTCTGGACCTTTCAGCTGGGACATAGAAGAGTGTTCTTCCAGTAGCCCATTCCCTAATTTATCTTTCCAGAAGAACTAATTTCCTCCATTAAGTTCTGTAGGCAATGTATGGTCCACAAACCATGATCTAAATTTATGTCTAAGCTTCCTTTATATGCTACAGGGCTCTAGCTTGTTCAATCAGTGGAGACGAGAGAGCTATCCAGCCATGAAGGTTTCAGCTGTTCTCTGAATCTGGGAACACAGCAAATTTTGAAGTGCCCTAGGTTCTCTTGGAGACCATTCTAGTTCCTTAACACTATGTAAATATTTCTGTACACACACACAAAAGCATGAACACACACATTTATAAAAAGATAAAATTAGGACTTGTTGGTGTGCCCTCCAATAAAATGTTTTCATTTCTCTCATGAGTTTTCTTTTTTTTTCTTCAGAAATGGTGAATCATAGAAACAGAAATACGTGTATCTGACTTTTTTTTTTTTCCCTAGATTTCCATATCTGAAAATCAGAGATCACTCTGTAGTCTTCATCTCCCAAGTTTTTCAGCTTTCAGTTTTAACATACCTACTACTTGCCATTACCAGAGTTTCTAGGACATCCTTTTTGCACTGGAGAAGCCTCCAAAGGTGGTTGACTTAGGTTAAGATCTCAGTGTAGTGGAAGGTCAGTTCCGCAACTTAAAGATTAGCAAATATCTAGGCAGCTTAAGACGTGGAAGGAAGAGAAAGAAGGGATTGTGTTCCCTTCTAAGAAACTGAAAATATTTCTTTTATAAAAGATGCTGTGTTTGGTGTGGTTTTGTTTTTATTTTTGTTTTGTTTTGTTTGTCCAGATAAACAGAACTTATTTAATCATATTTGATTCAGCCTCTTAAAATCAATAACATGACAACCTAGCTTTTAAAATTAAAACTGGGGGAAAATTGGTGGTTACAGAGTATATAGTAAGGGTAAATTTACCGTTTATGTGTATAAAAATGCAAACTCTTTATGCCTAAGACTTGAATTAAATTGAGTGTTATTTAAATAGAGAAAATAAACTGAGAAAAGAAATTATATATGATCAATGATAAATGCGATATATGTGCATTTACATAAACTTTATAGGAAATGTGGTGGGAGAGCAAGAATGCCCAGTTTTAAAAGAACGTATCAACAACTTGAATAGCATCACAACGCTGAAACATACAGTAAGAAGGATTAGAGTTCTTTTAATTTTTTTTAAATATCTGCCCCCATGCTGATCTACTTGAGAAAGGGGAACTGTGCAAAAATGAAGATGGTATCTAAAAAGCTAACGAACACCATGAATTCAGTTCTTACAGGAAACAAGGATCTCCTGGATAGAGTCCAGCAGAGGGCCACAGAGATGATAAAGGGCCTGGAGCATCTCCCCTGTGAAGAAAGGCTGAGTGAACTAGATCTGTTCAGCCTTGAAAAAAGGAAGACTCAGGTGGGATCTAATTAATGTTTGTAAGTCTCTTAAGTATGGGAGTCAAAGAGACATGACTGACCTCTTTTCAGCAGTTTGTGGGGACAGGACAATGGGAAATGGCAATGAACTGGAGCATAGGAAGTTCCACACCCGGATGTGAAGGAACTTCTTCACAGTAAGGGTGACAGAGCACTGGAACAGGCTGCCTGGGGCGGTTGTGGATCCTTCTTCTCTGGAGATATTCAAGACCAGCCTGGACACCTACCTGTGTAACCTACTGTAGGGGGCCTGCTTTGCAGGGGGGCTGGCCTTGATGATCTCTACAGAGATCTCTACCGAGATTATTTAGTTATTAAAAGCATCCTTCAGAAAACAGAAGTCATACTCTTATCTTCATAAAGAAAATGTAAAGGATTATAAGGTGTGAAAGCATAAAGTGGTAAGGAAAAAATCATAAAAGGAAAAATTACTGTAATTCCTTTTTTTATACATCGTGATCAAGTTGTCTGCACAGCTCGTCAAGGATCAGAAAATTAAAGGAATACTAAAAACAAACAGGATCATTGTTGAGACGTTGCAATGGTAATAATTGCAGAAGAAAAAGAAAGGAGAGTCCCTAATAGGACCCACTCTCTGTGGGAGACTTATCAAGAATCTGTTTGAAAGTGCATGATTGTAGTAGAGTTTATGGGAAAAAAAGTGACAAATGAAAAATAATGAATTTCTGGGACCAGATGTTATTCACACATGAGGTCCAGAGGAACTCAAGGATGAAATATATGAATTATTAACTTTCATGTAGCTTTTCATTTCAAAGAGCATTAGATCCTGAGTATCAAGAGGTAGAAAATTTGACTTCAGTTTTGTTAACAGGTTCAAAAAGAGGAGGGAGAAATTATTCAGATTTCGAAAAGCCTTTGGACAGTCTCTCACACAAAGCTTTTAAGTAAATTGGGTAGCATGAGCAAGGCCATTTGTTGCATGTATAAATTGGTTAAGAGAAAGACAACACACAGAAGAGAAAATTGACAGTTTTTGAAGTGGAGAAAGTTCAGCACTGCTGATAAGCAGTGATCTGTACTGTAAGACATATTATCGTTGGCCTGGAAAGTGGAAGATTAGTAAAAAGAAAGAAAGACTGCTGACAATACTGTATTTTTCAGGACATTAAGGATGAAAGCTGTCTGTGAGGATTTTAAAGAAGTCTGTGATAGACTGAAAGGGCAATACAGTGACAAATGAAATTCAGTGTAAATAAATGTAAAGTGATGTGCAGTGATAAAGAAAAACAATCCTAATTTCTTATATAAAAGATAGGCTCTAAACTAATCATTATCTCCCAAGAGTGATATCTTAGCATTAAAAAAAAAAAAAAAAAAAAAAAAAAAAAAAAAAAAAAAAAGGTCTGCGAAATGCCAGTTGTTTAATAATAACAGTGGTTAGAAAAAAAAATAAAAAAATAAAATTTTAGGGAACATTAGAAAAAGCGGGAACAAAATACATGCCAGTATAACACTGTTAGCTGACTACCCCACACCTTGAAAATATAAGCAGTTCTGATTCCAAGAAAGTGTGCAATAGATTTGGGAAAAAAACACCAATGTGAGGACACCCCTAGCTGAGCTTCTCTTTTGCAACACTCGGATGTCAGACAGCAGCAACTCTCCTTCTCATCTGACAGTCTTAGCATCACTGAAATGGAAGGCCTTTCACTTAGCAGGACTGAATGAATCATGTTATTTGAACGGTTCAAAGGACATCCTACTGAGAACATCCTACATATTTTCTTCCATAGGTTGAGGGTCATAGGGGAATGGGTATCCCCGCTTACTTCCTTAACTTTGACTTATCTCTGCCCTATATCTGAATATAGGGCAGAGATAAGAGATAACCCTATATTCAGTTATCCCTATAACTGAAGAGGCTACAGAATTACTGACTTATCAGATAGGTCCTCTGGCTGATGAGATGCACATTACCAGCAACACCAACAAGGTTACCTCCTGTATAGCACACAACACCAAACAGTGTCCACCACTATCAGTCAGATGGAGGGCTTTATGTCGATGTAATAAAGCTGGCCTTGGAAGAGACCAAAGCCAGCTATGCAAGTACAGTCCCAGTTGGGCTTGATCCAGAACTCTGCAGCAGAGCAGAAATAGTGGTTGCTGACAGAAATCTGGAAGTCTGTTGGAAGCTTTTAAACTCAATTTTTCACCATTACTAGAATGAAGTATAGTGGGCATAACATTTAGTCTCACATTTACATGACCTTTGCAGCAAAACACTGGGAGAGACGGAGTCTGAGCAATTTCTATCTTTAAAAAAAAAAAAAAAAAAAAAAAAAAAACATAAAGAAAAACTTCAATTTTTCTGAGAAATTTCTCAGTTTCAGGCAACTATTTACCCTGAGTCTAAGGGATGGATGTCAAATATCATTTCAAGTTATACAACACTTGAAGAGATCCACAGAAGACTACACTGTTTTCCTATATTTCTGTAGAATAACGAAGTAATATTTCCATTTTACTTTGTGGTGCAATCAAACAGGAGGATACACAGATTTATTAGCAAAAATAAACAATTTAATGCCTTGTATATATAAGATATAGATAACGCAGTTATGCATGGTCATTTTAAAACTGATGCTAGAAATAAAGGGATCGTGAGTCCTCCAAACCTTGTACAATCTGACACAGAATAAACAGAATGGTTTGAAACTTCATTAGTTGATTCATATTGCCAGAGCATTCATGGCTCACATTTTACTCTTTTATTAATTTGTCCTCTTTAATAAACAGTCAGATGTTGAGAAAATATTTCTAGTTGTTAAAATACCTTAAGGTATCATCTTTGGCTTTGTTTCTTTTAGTGGATTAGATGCATATATTCGAAGAATCAATCATAAATACGCATTTTTAAAAACATATATATATATATACACATATAAATATATACATATTAATATAGTTTTTAAAGCTGAAGCTTTAATTTTAGTAGTCTTTGATGGAATTGCTCAGCTGAGACTGGTTCTCTACCCCTGCCATGTTGTAAGGGTACACTCCCTGTCCCTCCCCCTCCCCCACCCAGCCTAGTCGTTATAGTCTAGGCATAGTGTATGCAGTGAAGTGCAAAAGACCTTGCCCTTGAGACTGTTATCAATCAAGGTTTCACTGGAGACAGTTAACAACCATCTCAAACTGGGTGCTCAGAGAACTGTTGACATACACCTGGTTCAATAGAACCAGTTCTAAGTTGTGTGATAGCGACTCAATCATTTTACCCCATAAATTGCAAGCAACATAGGAACACTTAGTGAGTTCTTCTTGCAAGTTGCTGGTATACAATATCCCCTTGAGTATGGACATTTATTGAGATTACTTAATGCCCATGCAGAGACTAAAATAGGGTGCAGTGATGCCTTGCCAACAGATCCTAGGTAAGTGACTTACTGTTTTTAAACTATGCTAGCTTTGGCAAGATTTAATTTTAGACTCATTATATACCACCTATCCTCTGTGTAGAAAATAGTCAAGGATATCTAGCCATTTTGAATCTTGTTAAGTTGCTCTCATTGTTCAAACTATCACATCAGATATATTTTATATCAATAAATGTATTTCTTCCTTCCTCTTACAATGAAGTGTGCTGAGTTTTAGTCTCCAAATGCGACATCTGTCCTGTGGCACAAATAGCTGCTCATCAAAAGCAAATGGCCTGCCAATTAATCTAAGAAATATTGAACACAGGGAATTTGCTAACTTGCAGCCAGCTGAGGTGTATTCTATTTGCTATGACATTTGGTACCTGTTATTTAAACAAAATGATTTTTGTGAATTTCTGAAGCACTCGAAGAGAACTGATAGAATAACAATTTAATGATTGGAAACTGAAAAATGTGTAGACAGTACTGAAATGTCAGCTTTTGTCTTATTAAAAAAAAAAAAAAATGGTTTTACACTGTATATTAAAAAGAGAGAATAAGTGCAAATTCTCCAACATTAACAGCAGTGTCTCCTTCTACAGCACTTTACAGCTGAATCATATTTCCAGATTTCTCAGTTTCCTGAGGAAGACTGATTACCTCTTCTTGAAGCACTACAAAAGTAATGGATAACTATGCCTGTAAATAATTATGAAACATTTAAATGCTATCATAGTATGAACCATGAGGGTGAAGGGGAAGAAGAACACAGAATAAGACATCTTCTGACTATGTGTCATAGAATGTGTTGGATTGGTAAAAATGTGTCATGGTGTCTCACTCCAATTTATAGGAGGGAGAGGAGGTTCTTTGATATATGTATACCTGGCATGAGATTAAGAAGCAACGGTTCAAATGTTGGTCCGACCAGTTTATTACAAATCTTAATCAAGGAGATGTGGAAGGGGAGGACGGACACTATTATGATGTACGGTGATGGGGAAGGGAAGGCAGGCGATAGTAAAGATAGGAAACAGGAGCAAGGAGTCTTTATAGGAAGCAAGAGGGAGATAGTCACCACCATGGATCCAGCGTGGTTTCTAGTTCAGTCATTGATCTTCAGTAGTGGTGGGTCGTCAGGCATTGTTGTTCCGTTGATGATGACAGTGGCCATGGCGACCACGGCGACTACGGCAACAATGTCCAATGGTAGTACAATCTTATTTATAAGTCCAAAGTGGTCGAGTCAGCTTTCTTTGGAATCCAAAGTAGTTGAGTCAGCTCTCCTTGGAGTGGCAGCTTCTGGCTCTGAGATCTCAGCAGAAATTCCTTTGTTCCCATCTTCTGGGCCTTGCCAGCAGACAAGAGGGAGCAGGGATGCCCATCTGCATCCTGTTTTTCACAGGACACAATGGTATCATTCCCCAGTTTTCCCATACCAAGCTGGAGCTATTTAGTCACAGGCCAGATCTTCTGCCAGTAAACACTCCTGAGCACTCTCTTCCGGTGTCATGGTTTTGTAATTTTTGCTATTGGTATTCCACATCATAACATCATGTGGAGCACAGAGAAGAAGTACTACACATCCCAGGGGACCTTGCGGTCAGAGAGGAAAATACGTCACAGAAGCGATGCTGGCACTCTCTCTCTCACTGCCTGGCAGCGAGTGTGGGTGTGCTTCCAAGCCGCGGCACCTTCAATTTCAAAGTAGGCTTCTCGGTCTTCGGAAACCTCTCTTTCTCTCTCTCTTATTTCACTTGATTTATTAGCCTAAATTTCAATTAGATTGTATTATAGTAAAATAAGTTTTACTCCTTAGATCGTTGCCGCTGCTCTGTTTGTTTCCTTGAGCCCAGCTCCCATCTCCCAACCCCTTTCCCTTTTTCCCTTCCCCTTTGCCAGGGGCCGGGGGCTCACGGGCCTACTGCCCCCCCTGTCACAGACACAGATTGATCTAGATAACCCCGTGACAAGCAGCACTGAACGAAGGTGCTTTCAAATGTCCACAAACTGATGTTGATTGTCACAGGGTAGCACCCATCACTTGCCTCCTCCATAAATCAGTCAGACTCTTATCACAAGAAATACCTCAGGAAGCAAGCTTTGAGCCAGAAAACAAAGAAGGGTTCTCACACATGGTTTCATGACTTTTGGTTAGTAGAATTCCACATCGTGACATCATGTAGTGCATTGGAAGTTAAAGTGTTAATGCTCCAGTTCTGGGTACCTGTCTGGAAGAGAAGAAGAACTACATTCCCCAAGGGGCCTTTGCAGTCAGAGAGGAGATATAACTCCTGACAAGGTCACCTGATTGGACTTTTCTTCTTGGCGTGCTTCTCCTTCACCTCTCCTCGTTGTTGCCCTTCCTGACTGCGTGCATCGCTTCAGTATCAGTGTAAGGCCTTCAGTTTTTCGGACAGTCTCTCTCATTATATTTGATTTATTAGCTCCAATTCTAATTATATTGTATTATAGTGTGTTATTTTGAATTCCGATACCATGTTTAGTAAATTAGTTTGTTTCTCCCCAGATCGTTGATGCTGTTTTTAATTATTTTGGGGTCCCCTGTTTCCCTTTTCTGGAGGCGTGGATTTTGTGAAATCCCTCTGCCCCACTAGTCACAGAACTGGGCTGAACCAGCCCGTAAACTGCTGACAAGACATTGACAAGTCTGTCTAGTTGCAACCCCTCTGCTGGGAGGCAGGGACATGCTCTACTATACTTGACTGCTCAAAGCTTTGTCTAATTTAGCCTTGAACACTTCCAGAGATAGGGCAACCACAAATTGTCTGGGTAGCCTGTTCTATTGACTCACTGCCCTCACAGTGAAGAAAATCTTCCTAATATATAATCTAAATCTTTTTGTGCAACCAATCACCTAATTCCTATCCTCTGTTTGATCAATCCATCAGATTAATATCTCTACATTTTAGAGACAAGGATGTTGTTTAGTGCAGTTGTCACGGAGTTATCTAGATCAATCTGTGCCCGTGACAGGGGGGCAGTAGGCCCGTGGGCCCCCCGGCCTCTGACAAATGGGAAGGGAAAAAGGGAAAGGGGAAGGGAGATGGGAGCTGGGCTCAAGGAAACAAACAGAGCAGTGGCAATGATCTAAGAAGTAAAACTTATTTTACTAACTATGATGTTGGAATGCAAGATAACACAATATAATACAATCTAATTGAAATTGAGGCTAATAAATCAAATGAAATAAGAGGGAGAGAGGTTTCCGAAGACCAAGAAGCCTACTTTGAAATTGAAGGCACCGCAGCTTGGAAGCACACCCACACCCGCTTCCAGGCAGTGAGAGAGAGCGAGCGAGCGAGCATCGCTTCCTTGAGGTATTTTCCTCTTTGACCGCAAGGTCTTCTGGGACATGTAGTTCTTCTCTGTGCTCCACATGATGTTATGATGTGGTATACCAATAGCAAAAATTACAAAACCATGACAGCAGTATAAGTGGGGTTTCCCTTTTTTAAGTCAGCAGGAACTTCATGGGACTGTGACAACATCTCAAATATGATGGAGCATGGCATAGGGACTTCTACCAGCTTCTTCCATACCTTCCGATGCATCTCATCAGGTCCTGTGGACTTATAAACATTCAGATTGCTTAGATGATCTTGAAACTCATGGTCTCCTACAGACAGTGATTCTTCATTATCGCAGTCCCTGCCTTTCACCCTTCTAAGACTTCCATGTTGTAGTAAGAGGATTCTCTGGCAGAGACTTAGGCAAAATAGTTGAGTACCTCAGAGTTTTACATATCCTGGAGAAACAGGTCTCCTGTTTCCTTCAGTAAATGGCCCACATTTTCCTACACTTCCTTTTATCACAAGCACACTTAAAAAGCCCTTCTTGTTTGCCTTGATGTTACTAACCAGATAGAAATCTATTGGGTCCCTGACTGCTCAGGCAATGTCTCTGTACTCCTCTCAAGTGACCTGTCTTTGTCCACTCTTGATAGGTTTACTTTTTGTGTTTGAGTTTGGCCAGGAGATATTTGTTCCTCCATTCAGGCTTCAGTATTTTTGTCTGGCTTCATCTTTGTTAGGATGCATCACTCTTGAGCTTGAATATTAACCAGCTTTCTTTGTCCCCTCTTCAGGGGACATCTTGCAGTACTCTACCAAGCAGAACCATGAAGAGGCCGAAGCCTGCTCTCCTGAAGTCCAAAGTTATGAGCTTGTTGTGTGCTCTCTTCAGTATCCTATGGATCTTGAACTCTACCATTCCATTCTCACTGTAGCCAAGGATGCCCTTGAACTTTACTTTCCCCACAAGACCCTTTAATGACCAGCATGATGTCCAGAATGATGTTCAGCATAGCAACACTCCTCTTTGGCTCCTCTATCACTTGGAGAAAGAATCTGTAATTGATGCATTCCAGGAACATTCTAGATTGCCTATGCCTGACCCTGTCCCTCTAACATATATTGGTGTGGTTGGAGACCCCCATGAGGAGTAGACTTGCAAACATGAGGTTGCTCCTGTCTGTCTACAGAGGGTCTAATCTGCTCTCAGGTGGTCTGTACAGCCTCCCACTATAATGTCACCTGTCCCTTCCCACCCTCTAATCCTGACCCGTAAGCTCTCACTCCGCTGCTCATCCATCCCTAGATGAAGTTCCATGCCATTCAGTTGGCCAGTGATATAGAGGGAGGTACTCTTCCTCATTTCCCCTGTCTATCCTTTTTAAAGAGCCTGTATCTTACCCTTCCAATATTCTAGTCATGAGAATCATCCCACCACACCTTTGTTATGTCAATAAGACATAGCCCTGCAGGCTGTGACTGGTTTATTTCCCATGCTATGTTCATTTGCATAGAGACATCTAAGGTGAAGTCCTGATTAAACTGTTTTTCACTGTCTGAAGTGGCTGGAATTACTTCATGCTGCTCATCAGGTACTCTCTCATTGACATCTGATCCCTGATCCCTTTCCTGACTCTAGACATCTACTGCTGGTGCTGGCATTGAACTGATAAGACTTAGGTGGATTGAGGTTTCCCTCTCCTGGTTATTTTAGTTTAAAGCTCTCTTCATCCATCTTGAATAAAACATAGAATTTATAGGTTGGTGGTATGCATCATGGTTTGTGGGTTTTTTGTTTTTTTGTTTGTTTGTTTTTAGAAACAATACATATTTATTGATACTTGTTGATACTTGTAAAATTTTGAAACTATCTATAGTATTTATGAAATCTGAAACATATTTTTTTAATTTTTCTGTCTTCACTGTACAACAGCCAGTGACTGGAGTAACAGCCACCGCTGTGCTTATGTGGATTCTGGAAACAGGCAATGTTGCAAGAGGGCATCAAGCTCCCTTGCAGGTGTGGCAAAAGAGGTGCGGACTCCTTCACTGATGCAGGACAAAATACCTTTATTGTAGGCGCTGAGAGCCTTTTATACCTGCTTAACACAACAGTTTTCCCACGCAGCCAAGACTGGTTACACATAAGGGCTAGGCACCTTGTGGGTGTTTACTTCTGGCTCAAGTTATTGTTGAGCTTTACCACTCATTAGCAATACAAGGACCTTCTTTATCCCACAAGGCAAGTGCAATATCTTTATTCTCTTAAGAAATGTTCACTTCATGGTATCAATCTGTGGACCACCATTGTCATTATTTAAAAATTTACAGCAAAGTTAATGGTATTTTCTACAAAACATCCTTTGCAGAGGGACAGATGATGGAGTCAGGGCTCATCGTGACTAGTGGTTACTTGGGATGACAAACCCTATAATTTCAGATGTTCCCTCCTCCTGTTTTTTTTCCCCAACTTTCATTGTAGCACATGATATCGTATGGTACAGAACATCTCTTTGGTCAATTCATTTGGGTCAACCATCTTGGCTGTGTTCCCTTTAAACTTCTTGTGCAACTCCAGGCTCCTTGCTGCCAGGGAAATAAGCAAAACTGAAAAGTCCTTGATTCTGTGTGAGATCTGATCAGCAATAACTTTAAGAAATGTTCATTCTAGCCCAAACCATTCCATGATTCTATGAAGTAAACATCAGTGTTTCGTTAATTCTCTTTTCATCACAAATCCAAAACATAGCACCATGTATACAATGAAGAAAATTAACTCTATGCTAGCTAAAAGCATGACAGGGCTTTCTGCTATGACGGTATGAGTTCTGATTGTAACTTGCACTCTTCCTTTACTTCAGTGAAACTGTCTGGAATTCAAAACATTACAATCAAATTAGTACCTAAGTTTTATTCAGCAACATTTTTCCATACCTGTAGACATAAGAAAAAAATGAAAATTGCAGAACAACTTCTCTTGAGATATGAAGCAGTCAAAAAAAAAAAAAAAAAAAAAAAAGAAGAAGAAAAAAACAGTGCCACAACACCAAAGCTATGTATCAAGTGATTCATAATGTTGTGCCTAGCTGAAGACAAAAACTAAATTGATTAAATTTTGTACATTGTACTTTGTCTGAATATGTGTTTTCTAGGTCTCCTGAAATAAACTTTAGGCATAAGGGCTCCTCTGTAACCATTTGTCGTGCAGTACCACTGTAGTCAAGCAGATTATAATGCATGAAAAGATTAGATGACTGATCCCTACGCTTTTTTACTTAATGCACCATTTAAATTGTACTTGAACTTGCTAAAAATTAACTGCCAGTTTGACTTACTTATTCTAATTTTAAGAAAAATAGAAAAGTTCCTATACAGATTTACTCTTTGCATAAAAATCATACTAAACACCAAACTGTGTTTCATGAACATTCAAGACGTGCATTTGCATGTTTCTTTGTGAGATTTTCAAAAAGGATGAATTACTGCAGTCAACATGCAGGTCTCACTATAACATATTTCTAATTTGCCATATACTTATTCTCTACTATAGGCAATTGTGGCAAATGATATAACCTACATGTTATTGGCATTCACATTGGGTCAGAAGGTTTAAGATTGCACTGACTTGTTTTCAGTATGAAATTATTACATTGTCTTTCCTTCTGAGACACTTTGTTTCATACATTTAAAGCATATTTTTATTGTGTATTAAAAGGTATCTTTTTAAAAAGAAAGAACATGCATCTGAAGTAATTCTGATTGGATTTGCATCTTAATTATTTATCTTAGTTTTAGGAATGTAACGAATTTTTCCTTTGTGAAAGTTAAAATTTACTACATTTTTTGCAATACAATCCTCTTGAAGATGTTACAGGAACATTTTTGTCATTACTTTGCTATAGATTCTGGTGGACAAATGAATGTTAAAGGTCTTACTTCAATCTCTGGATTATTTATTTATGTGTGCAAGATTCCCAGAAGAGGGTAGTATAAATAATAACTAAACTCTTTGTATTTTAAACAATTTGTATTCTTACAGATATTTCTTTCCCTCCCTCCCCCCCCCCCTTCCCACCCCAAGAAAATTTTTACAAATAAATAGTAGAAACAAAATAAATCACTCCCTCTAGGTACAACAGTTGTGGTCATGTCATAAACGGTTTTCTATTTTGTCAGAAATCCATTAACACTTAATGTTAACTGCTATTGACCTTGAAAGAACTTTTGACTCCAAAAGCTTTGGGCCCTCAAAAAAAAAAAAAAAAAAAAAAAAAAAAAAAAAGTAATTCAATTTTTAACTTTACATGTATTTATAAAGTATGTATCATTTCAAAGTGTTTGACAGACATGGATTTCTGGATTTGTTCTATAATAATTGAATATCTGCCAATTTTTTTTTCAGGAAGAGATGCAGCGAATGCTTGTATATGCCTTGACATGTGGCTATACTAAACTTTATTCAAGCTTCTGGTGCCATCTCCTGGATGGATAACGAATAGACTGCTGCATGAAAATAATTAGCTTTAGAATGACAACTATGTATTTTCATACTTCAATCCCAATAAAAAAATATTATCTTTCATGGTTTTTTTTTTTTTTCTTTTCTCTACCTCAGTTTTCTAAACGTAATCTTCTGCATTTACATCATTCTTAAATAGGGATTTTAGCACAATTTCCAAAGTACAGATTTCATAGCATTGGCTGAATCAGGATTATATCTGACTTCTGAAGCATAAATGATTTAGTTTCAGGATGTAGTTAGGTTCTGGGAAAAGTGGATTTTGAATGTTGAATGCTACAGCAGTTTTCTTGGTTTTAGACCAACCTACTCCTTAAATCTTTATCTTCAGAGAATTATTTAAATTTATAAGGGTTTGTGGAAGGAGAGTGTCTGCTCCTTGAAAGGTATCTTTCTAGTCAAGGACCTTTTGTAATTCAACGAGGGATAATAAGAAAGGGAAGAAGCCATAAGCAAGAGCATATGGGGACATTAAACCTGGCTGACAAATCAGGGAGGCCAAGACAAGACCTAAAACTGTTCAGTCACACTACTTGATGGGGGTGGGTGAAAGAATGAGAGTGTTTACTTCAGCAAAGTTATTTCATAGGGAACCTTGCCAAATGGGAAACTAAGTGAAAAGCAGAAAAACAAAATCCAACTAAAGAGAGGCATAGGCAAAATAAACTTAGAGAAAATTGCAACAAACTTCATGGTCACACTGATTGGTGAGATAAAGAGAAATGGCAGGAACCACTTGATGGAAGATCAATCTGGACTTGGCAGTTGATAAGATTGTGATCCAGGGAGGTAGCCCAGACTAGGAGAGGTGCAGGAAACTGTTGAGCTCTGCAACCCAATGGGAGATGTGAAGGGGAAGAATGAGCATGGAGGAACAAAGAGGGGGTGATCAGAGAGAGGTATTGGTGGGCTTGCTGCATGTAAAATGGAGCTACCAGTATGCTTGCCTGGCTGAGCCCTGTGCCTAATTACTACGGTCTTTCCTGTGTTGTTATTAAATCCCTTCTTAACTGTCTTGTGCAATCTCAGTAACCCATGTGTTGTAAGTGGCTCAGTGCTGTGAGAGCTCAGTGCCAGCTCAAGTTGTGTGTGAGTCAAAATTGGTTGAACTGCTAGAGCCAGGCTAATTGTGGATGTCTTGGCCTGTGATGACAGTTGCTGGAGCCAGTGGGGTCTCCTCAGCACCTGGAGTGGGGGGGGGTCTTCAGTCCCCAGCCCCTGAAGCAGAAGTAGTGTGTGCATCCCCAAACCACCTGCTGAGGGATGGAGTGAATGAGGTAAGTGAAGGCTCTGCGCCAGCAGCAGGAGTGGAGTTACAAGTCATGGTCAGTGTGCATGCTGCCAGATGCTGGGATTCCTGCTCAAAACTAGGTGTGTGTGGGGTGTGAGCATACCTTCACTGGCAAACCCCATGCTTGAGCAGCCAGTGGGTAGGGGACCTGTGGGGTGTGTTAAAAGGGCCAAGACCCAGGCAGAATGTCATGCAAAAAATTTTGTGACTGTGCCTTCACTAATGGCCTTCCATCCCTGCCAGCCCAAGAGGAAGAGGGGATTCTGCTGTCTGTTCTTGTGCTCTGTTTGAGCTCTGAGGCAAGCTGAGGTTTGCAGCCTATGTCTGGCCTGGTCTATCTCTAAGTGCTCAGATTTGCTATCGGTTGAACCTGCAAAGGAGAAAGCAGACCTGCATCTCCCAGCCTGGTCAGAGATTCTGTGTCCCTGGGAACTGGACTGGGATCCAATGGCCGGGCAGAAGGGTTCTGGGCTATGACAGCTGCAGGAGATGGCCATGCTTTTAATACCACATAATGAATTTCCAAAGCCTGCTGTTACATTTTTTCCCCTTTATATACAATAAAGTTTAACAGTAAGTCACAGCCAAATCAAATTGTTTATATGCTGCTTACAATCTCATACCTTATTTTGGCAGAAGCTAGAAATTAAGCACTCTCAGTAAGAGCTAATGGAAAAAAAAATAATAATCTTTATTCACAATGTCTTGGTCTGACATTCCTACACTGCAAACTTGCTGTATTCAAAGATCAAATATCTAGTTCACTTCAAAGTTGTATTCACATATATGTTAAGACTTATTAGATTTTGTTTTAATACCTGTGACCCTCAGTGGATATAACTCTCTGGAAAAATGTCATGCTACCACATTACGTTCTTGGGCTCTGAAACTCAGACATTTAGTTCATTAAGTGGTTGGGGTGTTGCTTGGCATGTTTTCAACGAGTACAAATACATTTTTCTCATCTAATTCCTGTCTACAGATAACACAGATCAGGGGCCAGGCTTAATAGGTCATACGCTACACTCTTATGGTGTAAAAATACTTGAACAAGATGGAGAATGCTTTAGAGCAGTACATTATAGTGCTTTAGCCAGCCAAAGGAACTACGACACACTCTCAAAATAATAATAATAACATTAAAAAAAATGGGAACAACACAATCAAATCCAACTATTTGATTAGGCATACCAGACCTTGGGTTTAGATTCTGAAACCACCCTGAGTGGAATGTCACGCATTCAGCCCAGGTTGATGGTAACAAAATCAGAACATAGAACAAATGAGGCTCTTTAGAGGAGTTTGGTCCAACAATAGATTTGAGTAACTAGCAGAATAAACACATAGCCAAACACAGTATCACAACTATCACAAAAAAAAAAAAAACATAAAAAATAATAATAATAATAATAATAATAAATTACTTAGGAATCTTATACAGCTAGGAATTTATTTGGTCCCTCTAAGTTATGTGGTGGGGTTTTTTTAAGAACTCTCCTTAGTTTGCTATCTTCATTTTGCCCAAGTTCCAGCAGTAAAACTTCGGATACTACACTACATACCTGAGAGTGGTATCACAAAAAGGAAGGTATCAAAGTTATGGGTACATGCAGACAAATAAAACTATTAAATGCAACAGATAGCAACTGACCAGACAAAAATCAGACAGAAATTTAAATACTAACTAGTCTCAAACGGATATTATGTCCTATGAAGTCACCCTTAAAATTACCTTACTGGATTATGAGTAGTAGTGGAATATTCTAATGTGTATCAGGTTTGTTCTTCTGGGACCTTAACATGTAAGAGGCTAAACTTGTTGACTAAAAATCATGTGTTTTGTTTTTTTTTTTTTCCATCTCCGCTGGATTTATTTCCTTGTGTTTATGGAGATTCAGCCAAAATGCAATAAAAAAAGGTCAGTGAGAATGCATAAGTCAAGGCTATGAGGTGACTGATTTTATTTGATTTATTGTGTTTTTATGTTTTTGATGATATGCTGACTTTGTGATTTTCAATCTATTTAATCATTTTCTTTTCATTGATAGCTATATCAGAACATTTAATGTTCCAGCCATTGTTTTACAATACTAATCATTTCAATTTATATGTGGATTTTATTCTTAATAATTAGGCTGTAACAAAGTAACACTAATAAATGTATCTTCCACTCCAGTATTACTGGTGTTTAAGTTAATGTCTAATTTCATAATGGTTTAATTTGAATTTTGAGTCAATACTCCTATGCTGCACACCAGAATAAAAGAGTTTAGAGGGCAGTGTTTTAATATTCTGCTTATTCTGTACACCTTGTCTGAAATATTACTCAGTGACTTAAAAAGGGGTCTTATTTTTCTCTTCAACTTGTCCTCAGTTTTTATGCAATTCTGTAACGTACATAATCAAAATGTTGGAAGTTACACATCTGTTTTTCCATTTTCACCCAATGTTTTTAAGTCATCATCTCAGAACATCCTTCTATGTGCAAGCTGATATCCCTATAGCATTTAATGTTTACAGCTTTTCTGGGCTTTCATACAAAAAAAACATAAAATGCATGTTTTGTGAGATAGGATGGTAAGAAAAAAAGGCATTCATAATTTTCTATGTTTACTTCTATAAACATCCACCATCAACCATCAACACATAACTGTGAAGTTAAGTCATTTGACCTTGTAGGGTCACTAAGTGAGTTAAGAAATTTATGGAGGATAATTGATGCTGATTTTCACTGAGTTGAGCTCTTACTGGATAATTGCAATTTTGAGCTTTTCGTTGTTGTTGTTTTAATAAATTTCTATCAATCAGCGTTAATGAAATCAGGCACATCAAACTCCAAATATGTAGGGTCCATGCAAATGAGAAACTCAGAGTGCTCTTAGATAAAAAGTTCTTCCCTTGAGCTTGACACTCATACCTGCAGGCCTGTTCCTGGATGTAGCAAACTGAGATTTGTAGCTTCAGAATTGTGTGGGGTAAAGAAATTTATCGTCTGTTAAATTTTGAGTTTGGGCATCTCTCTTTTTGTTTAAACTTGGATTTTACATTATTGTTTTTTCAAACTGAAGAATTAGCAACCCTTTAGGCCTTTAGAATCTTCTCCAGTGGGAAATGACTATTTTACATTCCATGTTGCTCTCTTGGATGGTAGTATGCTGCCTATGTTCAAATACTTTTCTTTTGGGATCTAAACAATACTTGACAAATATGTGTAATTAAATTCCTGCTCACATATATATTGCTTATACAACCTGCTACTATAAGTAACGATGCCGGAAAGAATGACAAAGTTTATGACAAAACTTGAGGCTCTGGAGTGTGTTCAGATAAGTGCAGCAAAGCTGGTGGGTGAGGGGTCTCGAGCATGAATCTTATGAGGATTACCTGAGGGAACTGGAATTACTCAGTCAGGAGAAGAAGAGGTGCAGGGGAGACATTATCACTCTCTACAGCTACCTGAAGAGAGGTTGTGGTGAGATGGGGGTCAACCTCTTCTCCCACGTAACTAGTGATAGGACTAGAGGGAATGGCCTCAAGTTGCACCAGATGAGATTCAGGTTGGGCGTGAGGAAAAAATTCTTCTCTAAAAGAATGGTCAGGCACTGGAATGGGCTGCCCAGGGAGGTGATGGAGTTGTCATCCCTGGAGGTGTTCCAGAAACATTTAGATGCTGTACTGAGGGACATGGTTTAGTGTGAAATAATTGTGGTAGGTGGATGATTGGACCCTATGATCTTGGAGGTCTTTCCCAAACTTTGTGAATCTATGATTCTATAATTCTATGATTATGTAGGGCAGTTTCAGCCAAAAGGCTGTTGGCAGAGCCAGCTTGCTACGTTTAAACAATATAAGCAGGGACAGCAGAATGGGTGGTAGCTGAGGAAGGCTGGAAGGACTTTATTGGGTCTGAAGTGAAGTTGGTGAGAAAACTTAAGAGGGGACTGAAGGTTCTTTCCTGCAAGAGAGAAATTCACATGGCACTGCAGATGAGAACAAGTAATTAGGGTGGAAGAGTGCAGTCCAAACTAGTCTTTAGTGTATCATTGTATAGATAAAGGTCTTGGTCTGCTTCAGGATAAAATGTTTAATAAAAAATGGCTGACTGGAAGACTCATCAGGTAAATATAAATCCAGTCCAAGAATCTTTATGGAAAATCACAGAATCATTGAACATCCTGAGTTGGAAGGAACTCATGAGGATTGTCAAGTCCAAATCCTGGCTCTGCGCAAGACTAGATAAAATTTAAATATGACACTGTCGTCTAAATGCTTATTAAGCTCAACCAGGCTCTTCTTCTCAGGGGAGCCTGTTCTAGAGTTGGATCACCAAATATGCAGTTCAAGGGATCTGGAAACACAGTCCCTACAGAGATCATACAATCATAGAATCATAGAATCACTCAGGTTGGAAGGGACCTCGAAGATTATCAATTCCAACCGCAGCCTAACCATAGTACCTTACCTCTAACGACCCTCTGCTAAATCATATCTCCGAACGGAGATCACTACTGCTGTATTAATTTAAATGAAATAAAGAGTCACTCAAGAAATTAAAAATAAAGTATGCAGTTTCTTAAGGTGCAATTAAATGTTACCACCTTGAATTGCCCCCAGAAGAAAATATATTGATAATGCAATCTTAGAAGTCCTCCAGTAATGTGCTTGTTTTGACTACAACTTCTAAGCAAGAGAACAGCTGCTTTACCAGCTGCAGCTTCTCCATCTTTTTTCAAAGTAGTAATATTTGTGTATTCGTGCAGTATGAAAGAAAAATATCAGTGCTTGTATACATCTTTATATAATGACTAGTTATTATAATTTGTGTCAAATCCACATAAATACAGATCTAAATAGAATCATCAAGCAGTCAGAAGAATCTCAATGCTGCAAATTTCTCTTGCAAAATACAAATTTATCTTATAAATGCTGTCAGTAAAGGAAAGTATGATCAAGATTATATTTTTGTTTGTTTGTTTGTTCCAGCATACTAGTACCATTGTAACTGTGTGTTACAGGGAATTGAGATTAAACAATCAGAATGTGTTCAGCTAAATAAAAGTTTTCTTTCTTACATTCTTTTTTATTTTTTTCTGACTTAAAAGATGCAGAACTAGTAGGACTTTAAAAAGGTTAAGTGTAAAACACTATCTGGAATAGCTGGCAGTTTGGAAATCTAAGAAGAAGAAGAGAAAAAACAATATTAACTCTATTGAAACAAGTTACAACTGTATAGCGTACATACATAGCAGCATAACCTCAATATATGTGATAGAAAATAAATTAAAAATACATAACAACAGCTAGAAGTTACACTGTGTAAAAGGCAAGGAGAATTCAGTCTTTTGTTGTTTTTTTTTTTTCTTTAATATTAACAGTAACTCAGAGATTTAAGCACCTCAGCAAAAAGCAATTATGAAAGTAATACATCTGAAACAGATCTGGAAAAAAATATATAGCAGACAATTGCATATGTAAAACTGGGTTATTACCAGAGGGACTGATACATTTGCAAACATGAGTCCATACAGAGAGGAAAGAAATACTGAATCAGGAGAATGAAGTTTCTTTAACCGCCACTGCTCACTTTTTTTTTTTTTTTTTTTTTTTTTTAATAAATTAACTTTACACTAAATGATGGTGCAGAAAATCCTCACCATGTCCTTTTTATTTTTGACTAAGCTTGAACTAAAATGTCCTACCACTAGAGACCATTGTTGCTCTTTTCAGAAGTGTCCAGAATTAAGTGGGTTTTTTTAGTTGTACATATCAATAGAGTGCACTCCTGTTCTTCACAGAATGAAACTCATCAGATCAAAACTTAAGCACAAGCAGAAAAATCTTCCAGCTCCAATATTTCTCCTGTAAAATTTAATAGTTCAATAAAAGCACATAGATGTTTATATGCCAACGTCAATATCTCACTGATGACATGAAATAACTGTAGCTTGGACTGTGACAGTCTCAATTTTCACACCAAAGACTGGCTATCATCTTCCAAGAAACTGTTTCAGCACTACCTGCTTACAACCACAGTGAAACAA
The DNA here is from genome assembly GCA_030625065.1 of Alectoris magna. Lineage (NCBI taxonomy): Eukaryota > Metazoa > Chordata > Aves > Galliformes > Phasianidae > Alectoris > Alectoris magna. The sequence goes on from CM060560.1 coordinate 39,322,109, forward strand.
TAACATTTGGAAACATTTTCCTTTAAACTTGCTATTATATATATATATATTTGTAAACAAATCTTTCACTTGCTAGAGTCTCATTATTATAGCCCGTAGCCACATCATTTCATTTTTTTTTTCTTTAAGCAACATCAGTTATGATGCAGATTTTTGTTGTTCTGAATACATTTGTGAAACATTAGTCTTTATTATTTGTAGAGATAATCAAGCTCAGTGTGGAACCTCTCCTAGAAACTTTATGGATTTCTAGGTGCTTTCATTATGATATGCTCCAATGTAGTATATAATTATAATTATAGCAAAAATGAGATGGGAATAAAATTAAAAAAAAAATAGCTCATGAAAATAAAATATATTTTATTTAAATAGTATCTAAGATGGAGGCATTGTGATTAAATCTCTAATCTACTGATCAACATTTCCTTTGAACTTAGTAAAGTGAGGACTGAATGACATTCATATTTCCATATATTGGTACTCAAATAGCTAGAATATAATTATGGATCAAGCTTTCATTCTCTTGTATTCTTACTGCTTAAAGTGTAAGTAACAAAAACACTCTGTTAAACATCTTCTAGTAAATGAACATACTGTTCATTTTGTCACCACCACTGCACAACAGTAAAATATGACAAGCTGGCTTTCCTCCTTCCCTCTGAATAAAATAAAATAAAAATAAAAAATAGTAAGATAATATTTCTTTATAAGAGCTAAGATTTTATCTCTGTGTGTGTGTAATAAGTAATTATCCCCGCATTAAAAAAAAAAAAAAAAAAAAGAGGAACTGAATATAAATCACAGGAAACATTATCTGCAAAATAAAAAAGAGGAAATTCCAAATGATAACTGATCAAAGGGGTAACTATGCATATCAACTGAACAGCTGAATCCTATAGTATATTAAAATAGTCCCAAGTGTACAATTGGCAGCACTAACTATACTGACTTCTGAAGTATGAAGGATTTTTAATTCAGGGCTCCCTATGGTGTTATGTTGTTTGTTTTAATGATTGTAGATTTGTTTCAGTGATGTTTTTCCAAATATGTTTTGTGATTTCTTTTTCCTCTTGGGATGAATTTTGAAGTCTTTTTAATACGAAACACATACCAGTTATGGTTTGATTTTTGAAATTTTTGTATGCATATGCTTTTTCTAAGTGTTTTTAAAGTGGTTTGAATTTGTTTTCAAAAACATGGAAATAAACACATCAGTTCATAATATTGTATAGAGGCTAGCTGTACCATCCTTGTTCCAAACTGAGTGATCTAATTTGGTTTGTGTAACAACTGAAAAGGACAAAAAGCCATTACAAGTTTTCATATTTCATGTTTGTGATTGTTTACATAGAGCACTGAGTTTCAAACCACAAAACCACATTTTCTTCTTGTTTTACACTTGTTGGCTGAAATACTTCAGTGAACTTCAAGCTCTTAGCCAAGTAAGCCTTTGATTTGTTTTCTGGGGAGACTGAGAAGACCCATCAACTATACAGCTCACAGGTAAAATGAAAACATTCTTTCACTAAGTCGAGATATAATGTATTCAGCTGTCTAGGGAAAAAACAAACAAACAAACAAACAAACAACAAAAAATCCCAGTATCATTACTTGTTCCTAGTCTCTCTATTTCTACTTTCTTTCCCTTCCAAAAGTGGAGATATGGCTTCTGTATTGATTTATAAGGTTAGAAAATACGTTTGAAACTGACATTTTACTTTAACTTGAACCACTTTTGATGTACAGTCAAATCCTTCCTAATTTTAAAATACCAGAAATGTTAGGCCCCAAACATTGGTTTTATGATTTGTATTCCACATCATAACACCATGTAGTGCATTGGGAACTAAAGAGTTAATGCTTCAGCTCTGCGGATTGTTGATAGTTCTGGTTACCTGTGTCTGAGAAGAGAAGAAATACATACCATAGGGGACTCTGTGTTTCTGTTTTCCTTTCAGAGGGGAAGATCAAACTGTTTGCAGATCACGAGACGTCCTCTTTTTCCCTTTCTGCTCATTCCGGTGGAGTGTGTTCTCCCTATTCATCTAGGCTTCAGCATTAGAGTAAGGCCATCAGTTTTTGGACACATTCTCTCTTATTTTATTTCATTTATTAGCTTTAATTCCAATTATACTGTATTATCACAGAATCACAGAATCACAGAATGGCCTGGGTTGGAAGGGACCTCAAAGATCATGAATCTCCGACCCCCCCCCCCCACCCCCCCACCACAGGCAGGACCAGCAACCTCTGCATTTAATACCAGACCAGGCTGCTCAGGGCCTCATCCAACCTGCCCTTGAACACCTCCAGGGACAGGGCATCCACAACCTCTCTGGGCAGCCTGTTCCAGCGCCTCACCACTCTCATAGTAAAGAACTTATTATATGTAATTATATTGTATTATATTCACAGAATCACAGAATTGGAGGGGATGGAAGGGGCCTCTAGAGATCATTGAGTCCAACCCCCCTGCCAAATATTGTTTTTGTATTGTATACATTTTTTTATTTTAGTTTTATTTTAGTTTTTGTTGTTGTTTGTATTGTGTATTGTATTGTATTGTATTGTATTGATAATATATTGTATTATATTGTGTTATCTTGCATTCCAATATCTTATTTAGTAAATTATCTTTCCTCCTCAGCTCATTGCTGCTGTTTTGTTTTTAGGCTCATTTCCCTGCCCCTTCCCCTTTTCCTCTCTCCCCTTTCCTGGGGCATGGGTCTGTGTGTCCCCTTCCCCCTTTAGTCACAGAACTGGACTGAACCAACCCATAAACCATTGACACCATGTGCTTATATTTTGATATGTTTCTCACACAGACATTCATGAAGTCAAATTGCTGTATTATCCAAGTCAAGAGACTGTGCCAATGCTGAAGATTTTCTCTAAGGCTGAATTTCTATTTACCTTACTCAGCATTCTCTATCCCTCCATTCAAGATAGTATTTCCTACTGTGCAGGGAGAAATCAGTCTAAAAGAATGTTTCCAGTTTATATTAACTATCCAGAAAGAAATAGTAACTTAAAAGAACTTCATGATCCTCTGAGAAAATGAAAAGAACAAACACATAGGAAACAAAAAACTGTGTGAAAAATAGAGTAGGTTTTGATTTCTTACCTTGTAATTTATTAGCACGTTCCGGAGTTAGCAATGAATATGAGCAGAATGATCAAATCAACAATGAAATAAAAGAGACTCAGAACTTTAAAAGAAGAAAATGATTAGTCTAGTAGTCTTCATGTATTATCGATGTATTCATGTCTTCAGTGTGATTTTTAAAAGACAGTGGTTAGTGGCTGCCAAAATGGCAACTGCCATATGGACATCTTTGGCATTCTTTGATCATCTTTTATCTCATGCAGCTTTTACGTAGAGTAAGGATGCAAATGTTAGTTCTAGTAGAATTTAAGATCTTTCTTCATCTTCACAGTAACAAGCAGGGGTTTCATTCCTTACAAATCAAAATCAAAATGGACTGAGGTCTGCATAATATATTTCATGATAATGACACTATTCATAATAGATGAATAAAGTCCAAATGCTTCCTTTATTAGTCTTTGAATTGCCCATAAAAAAATAGTTAAAACCTACTTCTATACCTAAATTAACATTACTGCACTTAGGATGTTAACTAAAACCAAAAATATACCAGAACACTTTTTTTTCTGCCACATAAGCTTGCTGTATATCTTCCAAATTGTTGAGACACCTATTTTGAGAGCAATAAATACAAAGGAAATAAAGCACAGTATATCTTCTGATACAGATTCTTGATGTGAGTGATTATCATTTTAACAGATGCTACATTGTTTGATGAAACATTTTAAAGTCTGAATGAAGAGTCCTTGAAGACCAAGAATGAAAATAATGTGTTACATGTGCAAAATAAATCTGACTTCTCAAGTACAATAGCCTTTTACTGCTATCCAGAGTGCTATGCAATGCAGTCATCTCAGAGTTCATCAACAGAAAATAAGTGATAATTCTTCTTCTTTCTGAAAGAATTATCTTCTCATATTGTATAGATACTGGGACAAATCCTTCAGTTCTTACTTGTTTCCGGATTGATTCCTCAGACTTTATTCATGGTAGCTAGGAGTACTTCAGTCTGTGCCCATGAAACACTATTAACTAACTCCTTCATTAAGATGAATAAAGACATTAGTTCCCAGGCAAAGGAGATGACTGAGGAGTATCTAATAAATGAGCACTTTGGTAAAAAAACAAAATCTTTAATATATGTCTAAACCATTTACAGAGGGGGAAAACAAAAAGAAAAGAAAAAAATATATATATTGTATTGGACCTGACCTTTGAAGCGCTTCTTTCAGAGTCTGTAAGAACTTGTGTGAATAATCTGAAAAGAAAAATAGACATTGATTATGGCATATTTTTTGCCTATGAAAATAACATCGTTTTCATTCTTTCCATCAAACTGAGAAGTTTGGTTCCTTGTAAACATTACTTATTCTCACTTAGAAATTCTTTTAACTTAAAAATAACAGTGTTGAATTATATAGTATATATGTTTATGAAAGCATAAAAGATTTAGACCTATACATCTACCTAAGCCTTTTGTAAGCATTAGAGTATAAAAAGGAAATTGTATCATTTCTGGAAAAGAAACAAACAAACCTGAAGGATGAAAGTATGGAAATATAGCCACATTTTATTTCACAGTTTTATTTAATCTAGAAATAATCTAGAAAATTCTGTCTTGTCCTATTAGTGTCATCTTTTTTTCTGCTTTGAGACTGCATAATCTTTCATATTCTTTGAGCACACAGTTAATCAGAAAACAGTAGATCAAGAACTATTTTTACAAGACCTTGTCAAATCTGTTTTTTCCTTTTCCTCTTCCTCTTCCTTTTCCTTTCTCTCTCTCTCTCTCTTTCTTTCTTTCTTTCTCTCTTTTTCTCTTTCTTTTTCTTTTTGTAACTATTTTTTTTCTTAAACTTTACTGCTAAAAATAAAGGATAGTTCCAAGTTGGAAAAATTTTATTGAAACTAAAGTCTTGTAGTAATGTTAGAGAAGCTTCAAATTCATGTGTAAATTTCACTGAAAAACTTGTATTCCAGCTGCATTTACAACTGAGCCCTTTGAGCAAAATGCATGTTAAAACCTGTTATACATGAAATACCTCTTGTGATAAATTGCAAAGACTGATGGAAGGCAAGCGGAATATCCCAACAGCTGATAAACACAGTTATACAAATGTGTTACTGTGAGAAAGCACTTAACAGGGCTAAAAGCTGTGCTAAGCAGGAGGTCAGTCAGAAATTGCATGGGTCTTTCTGACTTTGAAAACTAAAAAAGCAAGGAGGTGAGTAGATAAGAAAAAGAAGTTGAAAATAGGTTTTAGGTTTGTTTCTAATTTTGGTCTTTTCGGTGAATAAAATCTTTTGATTTTAACAATTATCAACAATTTGATAAATAACAATTACATTTCATCAGAAAATAAACAAACAGATGCATTTATCACAGTATTTCTAAATTAGTTGTGTTTCATTTATCTTTCATATCAAGTGCTGTGTCACCTACACGATCTTTCGAGATTCTTCAGCTCTGGATTCCTTGGAAACTCCACAGTCCAACATCACAATGATTAGACTGATTTCATTTGTAGAGATTGTTTTAAGTATTCTGCATCTTCTAAATGTGTCTGTTCTTTAACATTTGGAAAAAAAAAAAAAAAAAAAAAAAAGCAATTTAAAGAGAACAGAGAAAAGAACAAACCATTGCTCTGGTCTTCTATGCAAGTCTGGACTTCACCAAGGATTTTGTGAACTTCTCCATTGTTCCTGGGCAGCAGATGACACTCAGGTCTAGCAGGCCGGTCATTCTGCTGATGCCAGACAGAATAAACTGTAACAACAGTGGATATGGATTCTGGAGTTTCTTTAAGAACCATCAAGACTTGAGTTTTCACGCCGATCATTTCATACAGTCACTAACTCCATTTAATGCTACACATTATGTCTCAGCTTCCCTTCCCCACAGGGAAGTTTCTGCTTGTCTGAGAAGGTCAGGCAGGAGGAATTCCTGTTGGTTCAAGCTGTGCTGCTGCAAGGCAGAGAATCATCAGTCTTGGGACATCACAAGTCAAAGTTGCAAGGCATTCCACAGCTACACTATTCTACATGCATCTTTCTTAATATGCTTCTTACAGCTTTCGCCCAGTAGACTTTCACTACCTCCTTCCAGGCCCTCTCCTTGTCTCCGAGATGACTTCTTGGCAACTCCTTTTTAGTTTTGTGTCCTTTTCTCTCCAGAAACTAAAACCTCTGTTTCTCTCAATCTTAACAGTCTATGCAGAAGCACAATGTTTCCTCAGTTTCCTTGATGTTCATTCTGGCTCATGCCTCTTTATTAATTGGAAAACTCAGATGCTTCTGTTTAGCCCAGGTGTTTTAAAAATTTACAACTGGGCGGTATCAGTTACAGCTAGCATGTAGCAAACTTCTACTTAAGAATTCAGAAGTTCAGCTTTTGTCACTCCTTCCCACACACTCACATGCAATCAGACGCTGTCTGTCAGCATTTTTCCAAGATATATATATGTCTTTATATATATATATATAATGTATATTTATTTATTTATTTTGCATAGACAAAATTTCACCTCAGGACATACTGCAGCTATTTCACTACAGTGTGCCACAATCTGTACAACTATCAGGAGCTTGCTTGTGGCACTTGGCCACACAATGCCCCACAGATAGAACACACAAGGAATAAGCATCTTGATCACAAGACTAAAGTAGATGGTGGATAACCATGTTTGAGTAAATGGCAATATTCTGTTTCCTTCATTTATAAACCTTTCTCAGTGCTGCGTGTTACATTGCAACGTACAGTTTCATAACAGAGGTTTCTTTCATAGTACATACAGATGTTCAGCAGACTGAGACAAAAGCTGATATTCCTTCTGACACTCTTCTCACAGTACCTGCTGTGGGATTTACAGCTTCAAGAGGCCTGTGCATTAATCCTTAACCCTGGCAGATTTTTTTTCTGTACTGTGTGCTACAAATGAAAAAAGACATCTACTTCTCTGAATTTTGCTTTTGAGAGGATACATGAAGAGATCAATGAGCATGAAGAATACATGGAAGGGTATTTCACCATTTTGGAGTGAAATGCAAGAAAGCCTAATCACTAAGTGCTACACTGAACACAAGAGGCAATAAAAAGTGTAGACCAAACACAAAGTAGAGCTGGCAGACCCTTGCTATATGAAGAAATCCTTTTCATTAATTTGTCCATCTTAAACAAAATAATCTTAAAAAAAAAAAAGTCTTAAAAGAAATAATAATGAGAAAAGTTCTGTCCAGTTCTAAAATTTAAATTCTATTCTAAGTGATTTTTTTTCCTTGAGATACATTATGGCATAAATTATGCCAATACATAGAACTGGAAAAATGCCTCTGAAACTATGTAAGGAAGGCATGCCACTGTCTTATGTAACAAGCACACCATTCAGCAATAATTTGTCTTGTCTATAGATGGCAGCAAAAGACTAAATCTTGTGAATAAATAACTGGAACAGTGTTTAAAGAAAGTTAACTGTAAACTAAGGATGAATATTCTCTTAATAATACGTGAATATTATTTAACAGGAACTATAGAGTCAATAGAATATGAACAATATCTCCCCTCCCCATTCTCAAAAAAAAAAAAAAGAAAAAGAAAAAAAAAAAAAAAAAAAAAGGATCCAGAACTAGTCCTTTTCTCCAACGGAGTGATGGAGTTAAAAGCTCATTCAATTTGCTCAGCGTGAGTATCTTTGTCATTTTAACTGAATGGTACAATAGATATTGGTAAAAATGAAAGTCTTTTAACATAATAGCAATGCAAGACAATACCAACCAAGTGTCTTTGTCAGCAACGGCCATTAAAAGTGTACTAAAACATGCATTCTGTTCTTTCCTAAAAATAATAAGATTGGTAAGTCCTTACATGCAAAGCATTCTCATAAGGAAAGAAAGCAAGAAACACAAGGAGCTCAAGAAGGAATCCAACAGATCCAGTCATGGAAAACAAAAGCAAAGCAAAGGAAAAGGGCACAGAGGAGAAAAAGAAAAAGAAAGAAAGAAAGAAAAAAAAAAAAAAAGGCTCAGTGACTAGATTGACCCAGAAAGAAAAAAATAAATAAATCCAAACAATATAATAGGCTTTATATATGTTTGACTAAAATATAATTTGATATTTCTGTCTGTCTGTATAAAATCTCAGTTGCTTTTTATTCCACTCTGAATGTTAGTTGCTTTCTAGAATTAAGAAATGCCCTTCACTAGGAAGAATTATCAGTATTTCAAGTATTTGTGCAAAGCTATGAATCTTTTAAGTGCATGGTTGTAAACAAAGGGAAAAAAAAGTCTTCCATGGAAGTGTTGTCATCTTTTCACTTACTGACCTTGCTGAACTATTTTGTACATAAGAGATGTATATGTGCCAGATTGTCTGGTAAACAAAAAAGATAGCGTTCATTGTAGGAGAATGGTGGGGAGAGAAGATGAAAGGAGTCAGTGCAATCCATGGCAAGATTTTCTGATGAAACAGCTAGCAAGGTAGGAGCTGTTGTTTTACAGTGTCTCACAAGGTTCAAAGCATACATATTAAAACAACTTGCAGATGTAGTGCAAAATACTAGGGACAGTTCCTGCTAAACTCAGTTTGCTCATCTATTTCTTTTCTTTCAAAAATTCTAAAGTCTTGTAAATCCTCAGAGCCCACTGTCTAATTATACTGGGCATCCTGTATACCTTCTCATTAAAAACTAACCTCCTATTTTAATGACTTTGTTGAAATCCTTTGAAGATCAGACTGTTAGTGACTGTACTCTGTTGTGTTGTATTCTGAATATCCCATCATGCTGCCCTCCTCCATTTATTGCTTTCTAAGTTTTGGTTATTTTCTCTTCGCTTCCCTCCCCTCCCCTCCCCTCCCCTCCCCTTCTTCTTCCCGTTCCCGTTCCCCTTCCCCTTTCCCTTCCCTTTTCCTTTCCCTTTCCCCTTCCCTTTCCCGTTCCCTTTCCCTTTCCCTTTCCCTTTCCCCTTCCATTTCTCTTTCCCCTTCCATTTCTCTTTCCCTTTCCCTTTCCCTTTCCCCTTCCATTTCTCTTTCCCTTTCCCTTTCCCTTTCCCTTTCTCTTTCTCTTTCTCTCTCTCTTCCTCTTCCTCTTTATTTCTCTTTATCTCTCCTCTCTCTCTTTGTTCCTTTTTTTCTCTTTTCTTTTTTTCTCTTTTCTTTTCTTTTCTTTTCTTTTCTTTTCTTTTCTTTTCTTTTCTTTTCTTTTCTTTTCTTTTCTTTTCTTTTCTTTTCTTTTCTTTTCCTTTTCTTTTCCTTTTCTTTTCTTTTCTTTTCTTTTCTTTTCTTTTCTTTTCTTTTTCTTTTCTTTTCTTTTCTTTTCTTTTCTTTTCTTTTCTTTTCCTTTTCTTTACCTTTTCCTTTTCCTTTTCCCTTTTCCCTTTTCCCTTTTCCCCTTTCCCTTTTCCTTTTTCCCTTTTCCCTTCTGTAAAACAATTTTAGATGTCATATGTGACTCCAAGTGCAAAATACCAAGGCACTTCACTTGAAGGCCACTTTTCCACCCAGATGATCAAGCTAGGTTCAGTGTTCAGGTTGTTTATAGAGAATGGCAAAGCGTCTCTTATCTATTTAGCTGAGGTAGCTGCTGAACAGATGCATCTCTGACACAATGCAGTATTTACAGTATAATATCTTTAACAAATTGGGCTATATTCATTCCTGGGATGATTCCAACTGACTTCATTCAAATTCATGAATGATTAATTTGTGCTCCGAGTTTCAGATGATAAACTCTCTTCCAGTTGTATATTTAGAATGTATATTTTCTTTATCATCAGACTGTGGTTAGGATAACCACATTTACCATTTGAGTCTTTGGCTTATGTCCAAAGATCTTGGACGATCTCAGATTTCGTAAGGGGTTTAGAATTCAGGAAATAAACATACTTTTTTTCTTTAATTTACTTTTTCCAAAGCACTATTTTTTAATGTCTTTTAAAAGCACTTTTAATGTCTTTGTGTATATTTTCAACAGGCAGTTTTGTCAGAACTGTTATTCATTTTAATTACTAGAGCCCTTAATATTTATTTATTTATTTTTAATGTCGAGAGAATTAAGAGTACATCCTTCATTCCTCCCTCGTGGACACTTCTGCTGTTTCTGCTGGTCTTGTAAGCAATAACAATTCCATTCACAAAATGCACACGCTATAATTTTTATGATACTCAGTAGAACTCTACTTTGCTGTAGCAAAATTTGGAGGGGTCTATACTGTGAGACTTCATCTGGGATCAAAATGGTACTTTACTCAATAAGCTTTCTCATTTATTCCAGTCAGTTTCAAACTGACGTGTTTTATATGCAAAGAAAAACATGCATGAATTTTACTCATTTCCACAATGAAATGATGAAAACACAAGTTACAAAGAAAAATCTGAAGTTTACGATTCATTGCAAATTATCCTGGAAATTATATTTTGTTTATTTTGACAGGTGCAAAGAAATATTCATAAAATATTTCAATTTCATATTGAGCATAATGGGAAATAGAGACATTATTTTGATACATAGTTTTACTAATAAGTTTCAAGACGAAATATTGCCTATCACAGAAAATACACCTATTCACAACCAAAAAATAATAATAATACAAAAATTGTTGAGTTTAATAAAAGCCAGGGCTTACTGATTAAATAACATTTTATATTCAAGAGATTCTCTAACATAAAGGCTCTTATTGAAAAGGTCTAATAGGCTGAGTAAGAAGTTTTATTATTTTATAGGTGCTTTTTCTAAGAACAATTTCCTCATGCCAAGAATAAACCTTAAGTTAGGAAAGCATGAGTGGAGCTCTTATTGAAACAACACGGCATCAAAGCACAAATAACTTTCTATTAGCCATGTCACTAGGTTAAAGAATAGGTAGGTGGAATCCAAGCAATTATCAGGGAAACACTGGAACATTCTTCAGAACAACCCTGACCTTAATAACTTGTGTTTAAAAATCTTCTCCAGATGGCTTATGGAAGAAGCCCAACTTAAAAGACAGAAGTGTACTCTTAAAGTGCATTGTTCACCACTGTGGACCCTCAGTGGCATAGCTACCCAATGGTAATTACTTTTGTGGTGTCTGTGACTGTGTAATTCAACCCCCAAATATAAGTGTTTTATTTTATCACCCCATTAAATGAAAAAAAATATATATATCCTTTCCCATTTAATGAATAATAGCACACACTACAAAGAATGTTTCAGGAATATATCCAACCAAATGTCCTTGCACTCCAGTAGTATGATAAGACCACAGAAATTATGACAGAACAAATATGTAAAGAGTCTGCTATTCGTTAGAGGAAATGATGAAGCCTCTTCAGCAAAATGAATACGCTAACACTGCAAGAGAATCTAATCTGCAGTACTCAGCATACAAAAGCTTTTTACTTCAACAGCAAATGTGTTTATGATCTTCTGAAGCCACCTATTCAGTGCCTCTAAGGTGCAAGGCCTCATTCTTCTAAAATGAAGAAGTTTGTAAAGGAACAAAAGAGGATATTTAATCACAGTTTATTTCCACTTTCCACAGGACAGGCAAAAGAAAATCCAACAATAAAATTTTAGCTTATAGATTAAGTTGTTAATTAGAGATAATATTTCAGTTAAATATCACTAATAATGTTAAAATTCTTTCTTCTCAGGTTACAGCATTTGCAATCCAGTAAGAGAGTTCTGCAATGTTATGTGTGATAATCAGCTGTGGAAATAGTCAAGGAAGAAACACTGAAAACAGTAACAGATCACTCAATAATTTCTACTAATACTTGGCTAGAAGATTTAGAAATGTTGTTTGCATTGTCTGATTGCAGTTACTCTTTCTTCCATTCATTTTTATTTTTCTTCTTATTTTCAGTCTTCCAAAGGAGCCAGAGCAAGAAAAAAAATTCAGTCTTTGTATAGGTATCTCTTACTCACAGCACAGAAGTAATGTTTGTTTCCCTCTGGACTGCTATCAGATCCTGGCATTTTTGACTCATTCATTGTTATTGTGTTGACTTTACTGCACCTAAATTTTAATATTGAGTGCAGTTATAGAAGAGAACATTCACGTGAAAGGTTCTAAATTGCCTTGACTTCAGCAACGAAGACATACTGTTTAGTTCTGAATGTATCACTCCCAATCTCCTGCTGTCTCTATTGCCACAGAGATACAATTTACAGATTAGACCCACATATTAAATAAAAGCATTTTTGACATTCTGAGATCAATATATTTACCTCACAATACATAGGTGGAAAAATACCTCAAAATCTGCTATGAAAGCAAAACATTTTCTTTCTTTATTTATAATATTACTTATGGAAATATGGAAATGAACTTGAAGTTCAAACTAAATTACTCTAATATTTCATTATTCAAACTGCTAAAATGTATCCTGTATTTTAAACTGAATTTACCTTGCTTTAGTTCTTAAACTCTGAACTTTCTAGAACTAATGGGTTAATGAATTATTCATTATTATACTATTTTGTGTGTGTGTGTGTGAGAGAGATAGATGTCTGCAAAGAATATTTATTTATTTATTTGTTTATTTGTGGATATGTTGACTAAATAGAAGAGGAAGTGAAGAGAGTGTTGACTAAATAGAAGAGAAGTGAAGAGGAGGCTCAGGGGAGACCGTATAGCTCTCTATAACTTCCTGAAGGGAGGTTGTGGTGAGCTGGGGGTCGGCCTCTTCTCTCGTGTAATCAGTGATAGAACTAGAGGGAATGGTTTCAAGCTGCGCCAGGGGAGGTTCAGGCTGACATTAGGAAGTATTACTACTCGGAAAGGGTAGTCAGGCATTGAATGCACTGCCCAGGGAGGTGGTGGAGTCACCGACCATGGAGTGTTCAAGAAACGTTTGGATGTTGCGTTGAGGGGGTATGATTTAGCTGGGAAGTATTGGTAATGGTTGGACTGGATGATCTTCTAGGTCTTTTCCAACCTCGATAATTCTGTGATTCTGTGATTCTGTGAAATACAACTACTTAATGAAGCAAATTTCCAGTTCTTCATCACATTGTCACAAGTAGGTAATGTTGGAAGGCTCCTCACAGAATCATTTTATTCAGGCCATTCTGCTCAAGCATATCAGCTACAATAAGTTGTCCAGGACCATGCTCCTATGCTCCTATTTTGCCTTTGAGCATCTTCGTAGATGGAGACTTCATAACCTCTCTGAAAACCTGTCATATTCACCCATCACATTAAAAATAAATAAATAAATGTTAAAAGAAAAAAAAACTTAAAAAATTGCATTGTGCTTGGTTGGAATTTCATGTGTTTTAACTTTTGTTCCTTCCATCTTGTCCTGTTGCTGGGTACTACTGAGAAAAGCTTTGTCCTTTCTTCTTCATTCCTTTTTATCACACTAATGCACATTGATAAGAATTCCCCTGAATCTTCTCTTTCAGGCTCAAGAGTCTCAACACCTACAGCCCTTCCTCATGTGAGATACTCCAGTTCCCTCTATACTTTCATGGTCCTTCATCAGACTCTTATACCTTGGAGTCCAGAACTGAAAACCGCACTCCAGTGTGGCCTCACCACTGCTGAGAAGCAGGGAAGGATTACTTCCTTCAACTTGCTGACAATGGCTTTTTTTAAGGCCAAGATACTAATGACTTTTCTCACTACAAGGGTTCTCTGCCAGATCATGATCAGTTAGCTGTTCGGAGTTGCTTATCAGCTTGTTGATCCCTTGTATTATTGGTGCATGAGATTTTTCCTTCTAAAATGTAGATTTTGCATTTCCCTTTGTTGAACTTCATTAGATTCCTGTTAGACCAATTCTCCTATGAAGGAGAATTCAACCTGTTGAGGTCTCTCTGAATGGCAGCAAAATCAGTTGGTCCTTCAAGCATTCATCCCAGTTTTGCATGATCTGTAAATTTGCTAAGGCTAAGGGTCCACTCTTTCCCTTCATCCAGATCATTAATGAAGATGTTGCATTGTGTTGGCCTCAGAATTGGCCCCTGGGTTATTTCAGTAGTGACTGGCTTCTAGTTAGATTTCACACCACTGATCTCAGTTTTCCAGATCCACTCATTTAGTTAGTTTTCAGTCTTTCCACTTTTCTAACTTGTGCTTTCTCAGCCTGTCTACAAGGAAAATTATGTAAGACAGGGCTATAGATTTTAGTAAAGTTGAGGTAAATAACACCAACTACTCTCCTTTCATCCACTAAACTAATCAGTCAGTTGCAGCAGGTTAGTCAAGCATGACTTTTCCTTACTTAAACCCATACTAACTGCTCATTTTTTGTTCTTCATGTATTTGGAAATGTTTTACGAGGAGGAGTTTCTTCATCATCTTCCTTGATGGTTAGGACCAACCTGTACTTCCCTTGATCTTCCGTTTTGTCTTTCTTGCATTCTTCTGTTTGTCACAAACTTCTACCAATTGCCATGGCTATTCAAAGATAATTGAAATAGGACTCAAAATCACATCATCTAGCTCCCGTCAGACTCATAGACGGTGTTGTTCAGCTTGTGTAAGTAAGTGCTCCCTAATTGATTAAGGAGGGCAAATCTACCCCTGCAGGGTAAGTCTTCCTTGTTACAAACTTTCCCTCTAAGGAAGGGGACATTCTGCATGTCGCACATGCTTCAGTGATCCCTAGTCTTTCCTGTTTGTTTATTTCCTAATCTTTCGAATCTTTCTAAATATGATTAAATGTTTGTTTGTTTGTTTGTTTTTGTTTTTTGTTTTGTTGTTGTTGTTTGGTTTTTTTAATCTCAGCACTAGAAGTCTTTAGAGTTTTCTGGCAGTGTTTTTATGAATTCCAGGTACAGGTGTAAAATTTATAGTATTCCATTTTTGTTTCAGTTTCTCAGTAGATAAAGATGATGGTGTTCTCTTGTCTACAGCTTTGCATTGGGGACCTCACATGGCTGTCAACAGTGGTTCTATGCAGTGATTTCAAAATCCTCCTCGCTCTTCATAAACTCAGAATTGAATGTTGAATGTTGAATGTATTTTTTCTTCGTTTTTTATGATCAAATATGTGTATATTCAAATACACAATTCATATGATCCTTCTTGTCAAGCAATCCAGGTATTTTCTGTACAACTGACTGGTTCTTGATACTGTTTAGTATTTGTAAATATTTACGCTTATGGAAATCTGGATTTTTCTACCAGTAACCAATGTATTTATTTATTATCTTTCTGGACAGTGAGTAAAGGTTCTGAACATACTGCACCAAGAACAGATCTCTACGGCACTCCAGAAGGAACATCACCCAAAAATGATGATTTTTTTATTTTTTTTTTTCACATGGCGGCATGCAATGAGATAATGAATTTGCATCATGCTTATTCTTTAGCAACTTGACAAATGGAATTAAGAAAAATGACAATGTAGCGTAGCACCAGCACCTTTTATCAACTAAAAGTCTAAAAATTACAAGTTTGAAAACAAAGTCATTGTATGACAATGAGTCACTCTGAACATAGCTTTCATAATAATTGCATTGTTATATATATTATACTGATTCTCGTACAATATTTTTTTTTCTAGTTGGAAAGTAGCATGTGTTTTTGTCTTAGTATGTAGAAACAAAGATGCATAACTTCTGATATAATCACTGTTATCACTTTTGTAGCAGAATTTTGTAAGGAGAAATTTAGCATCTCTTTCTTACCTGCTTTAGGTCTACAATGCTTTAAAAGAATAAAGTGGTGTAAGGAATCAGATTATTCTATGATATATAACAGCATGTATATAAATACGCAGCTAGAGCTTTTACTCCTGAATCTGTAGATCTTATTGTACGTGCCTACTAACTGGATGAATCTTAGCCTTAGTTTTGAAGAAATGTGAATGTAGCACTCAGTTTTAGAGTAAACTAATTAATGTCTGAGTTCAACTAAAAATTCAAATATTAACAAAAAAAAAAAAAAATCATGCTTTTTGATTATGTCTTACAGGAAAACCAGGTGTAGATTTTCTATACTCATCATGGTCCTTGAGGTATGTACTTTCAACAAGTACACTTCACTTAATTAAAACAAAACAAAACAAAACAAAAACCAAGCGCAAAACCAAGAGCAAAATGCTTTTCCACTTTTTCTAGTTTAGGTTATATTAAATCCAAGATTTTGGGGATATTTGTCTTGCTTCTCAATTGAATTACTTAACAAAAGAAATATAAGATTTAGAAACTGTTTGAGATTGCTTTTATGAGCAATTTTAAAACCCCCCTACCTCCTTTCAATGTAGTGATTGTGACTTCTCTGTGCCTATAATTCATAACAGACCCCAACAAAAAAAGAGATATATAAAAAGGGAAGATTCTTTTTTTTTTTTTGTATTCGCTTAAGATCAGATATATATATATATTTTAATGGGAATAATCTACTTGTGTTACAGAGAACTAACCTTCTTCTCTTACACAATTTAGAGTGAAATATGGTACTCTAGCTCTTGCTTCTATATTTTCTTTCATGAAAGCAACAAAAATACTATTTTTATTTTTGTTTACTTATATTTTCAATCATTTCCTTTTCACTTCCCCCTTCCTTACCCACTCCAGAAAGGAAAGGAAAGGAAAGGAAAGGAAAGGAAAGGAAAAGGAAAGGAAAGGAAAGGAAGGAAAGGAAAGGAAAGGAAAGGAAAGGAAGGGAAAGGAAAGGAAAGGAAAGGAAAGGAAAGGAAAGGAAAGGAAAGGAAAGGAAAGGAAAGAAAGGAAAGGAAAGGAAGGAAAGGAAAGGAAAGGAAAGAAAAGAAAAGAAAAGAAAAGAAAAGAAAAGAAAAGAAAAGAAAAGAAAAGAAAAGAAAAGAAAAGAAAAGAAAGAAAAGAAAGGAAAAAGAAAACCCAAACCGAGACAAAACACTGAATAGAAAAAGAGAATCTCAATTCTTCATTTCTCTCTAATAGAAACAGAAGGGAATTCAGAAAATGTCCTCTCAGTTACAGTCCATACCACTACATAAAAGATGGCCACAAAGTAAGCTCCGAACACCTAAAACTCTTTATTGTTCATCCCATTGAACTGTCAGCTCTGAATTGCTTCAGCTGTCTCCAAGATAAATCTGCAACAGAGTTGCTATCCGTAATCAGGAAGAATGTGAGGCATCAATGCCAGTGGACCAACGGGCAGGGATTGGTCTCTTGTTCTTTTTATTAGATGTATAATCATAACCTTTGAATTGAAGCAGCTATTTATTTTCAAACCATTTTTATGCAAAGCCTGAAACATTTCAAACAATCACAAAAGCTTTACATAAATGTTTCATTAGTTCAAAAACAAAAAAAAAGAAAATGAAATAAATTAAACCCTGTAGCAAATTTTGATTAAGTAAATCACTGTACAAAATATTTCAGTCCAAAAGATCATTTTGTACTCACCCTCTTTCCTCACACGCCTGTGCAACTTATTTCAGAAACTACTTTCTTAACAGTGTTCTTTGAAACTGAAGTAGAAGCTCTCACATCTTCATATCACAAAGAATTGCTTTCTCCATTTGTCCAGAGGTTGCTGGTACCACTGAGCCAGTGTATCGCCTTTACACCCCCAGTTCTTACTCCACCTTCCCTGACTATGCTCTTGTTCTCCTTGCCGTCGGTGCTCACAGCTCTGTACAAACTGGCAAGGGGACAGTGATAGTAGATGTTAACATCGCTATGGCAGTGTTTTCTATGAGAGCAGGAAAAAAATAAAAAATAAAAAAAAATCCAACAGTACACATGATTAAGTGATATTTGCATATTTCTAAATAAATAAATAAAAGCACAGTCTCTCCCTCTGGCCAAGGAAACTTAGAAACTTTATCAATGTTTCTTTTAAAGAAAATAGATGGTTTGTAAACTGATATGAGTCAGTCCCTCCCTTAAGGTATGGGCATGCTGAATCCATCAAATTCCTAAGAAAAGAAAATACTACTAATACTAGAAGGCAATCATAATTTTGTTCCCTTGTTTCAAGTCACTTTCTAATTAAGTGCATAAGAAAAGTAATAACTTCAACAAAAAATAAGAAAACAAAAATTCCATCTTGGGAATAACTGCTTCTTGAACAAGAGTGTGAGGATTATGATCACATTCTGATATAGACTGAACTATTTCTTATACCATTATTATAAAACAAATACTTTAACTACAGGGAGGTACTTATAAAAGATATCACACAAACTTTTTGGAATTAATTTTTAAGTATTTTTTGTTATGTATGTTTATATATGTGAGTTTGAACAAAAACACAGAAGGTGGATTTCACCTCCATATCTTAAGTGGTGTGATTCAGCTGCCAAAATATATATAATAAGAACCATCCAAGATGAAATAAGGCAGATGACACGTCTGTCCACAGCAGGTAAATACTACATAGGATCTGTAGGAAAACCATAGGACTATGGGTGAGGAACTGCAGGCCACGTAAGATACACTCAGATATCTCACACGTAATTATCTACTTAATTTAAACAATTGACTGCAGTGCTAAATTTAATAAATATAATTTTTAACCCAATTGACTTTGTGGGGTCAGGATGTTATGATCAGTTTGTGAGAGGTTCTTATTATTTATAAGTAAACTGGAAGAAAATTTACTAAATGTTATCATTTAAGTGCCAACTAAAAAGTCAGTGGTAAAATTCAAAATCAAGAATGAGACTCTATCTGCATCCAGCCTCCAGTGCAAAGTAGCCTGACCAGATGTGGATGGAATTTTGGAGCAGCTGATTGGAACACAGTCTTTACAAAACTGCCTAAAATATGTATCTAGTGCCACTGGAAACATGCTAAAATGTCTGAGACAACCTTGATTGAAAGTATGACAAAAGAGTTATGTGAACAGCAAGGAACCACACCGGATTCTTTCTGGAGATTTCAAATGGGAATGCATGCTAACATGTGAGCAATTTTATCAAACCCTAAACATTGATGCCTGTGCAGTCAATTGAAGAGGAAAAAAAATAGAGGGGGAAAAAAAAAAAAAAAAAAAAAAGCCATTTTGAAAGGATATTTATCTCACACAGCTGAAAAATATTTTTTAAGAGGGTGAACTGTCCTTTGGAGTACTCTGTTACTCTGTAATGGAGTACTCTGCCAGACCTCTGTAAGTATTTCTGGCTTTAGTAATTTTTGAGACATAGTACTTAGCATACAGTAAGTTAAGAAAAATACCTTGAGACATATGAAGTAGTTACCTCATGAAGAGAAAAACGAGAAAACATTCAGAAAACATTAAATGAGGTAAAGGAAACCAAAGAAAACTGTATTCCTAAAAGAAGAAGAGAGGGAAGAGCGCAGTGAGGTGCTGGAGCAGGCTGCCCAGAGAGGTTTTGGATGCCATTTCCCTGGAGTTCAAGGCCAGGGGAGACGGGGCCTTGGGGAGCCTGGTCCAGTACATGATCTAACAGTTGTCAGCCCTACCTGCTACAAGGGAATTGGAACGTGAAGATCCTTGAGATCCCTTCCAACAATCCATTTTATGATTCTACGAAGTGCTTTTCAAAGCAAATTGTAACAAATAGTATGGCTTTAATTAGATGGGGGGGGGGGGGGGGGAAGCTAGAAATGTTGAAATAGTACAATATGTTCAAGAACAAAGGATGTTGAAATTCTGAGAGGTTGAGAAATAAATGATAGGGATCTAAAATAACGATGACAACTGCAACAGTAGGTCAGATTAAATCTTTTAAATTACCACAAAATATAGCTGAATTGTGAATACAAAATTAATGTGAATTTGGCATTAAATAGTCATGTTAAAAATATTAGGTAAAATTCATTACTTTCTATTTATGTGCAGTATTGAAACACCAGTAAAAAAAAATATAGTGGTTACCAGTTTCTTTCTAGTCATATGAATTTGGTAACATTCTGTGAAAAAAAAAAAAAAATTTCTTTGGAGGAAAATCAAACAAACAAATACTATGATGATTACCAAGGTACACAGCTAAACTTTTATTTGCATTTATGGCAATGCTGAATTCTAGTTTGAAATTTTAAGAGCCTTTTAACTATAAATAAAATAAATCTGAGTGCTAAAGTCAAAAATAAAATTAAAAGCATTACGAACTCAAGAATGTAATATGTAGAAATTGATCCGAAGTAATTTTTCTAGTTTCTGTTTTGTAAAACTGATAATTAAAAACATTCTCATCTGATTTCATCTGAAGTACTATTTTTCCTTCTATGAGTCTCCACTAAGGAAATAAACATCTTGGTATATAAGGAAATGGCAAGCTTATAATCGGAAACTGTGTGAAGTTACTATGAATGAATGAATACATTAATGCATTGCTAGATTAAAAATTGTTTTATTTCATTTTCCAGAGGGAAAAAAAAAAAAAAAAAAAAGATAGTCTGACCAAAGATATTGGGAATTAAGTGTTTCAGAATAATCTGAAGCAGTAGAATATGAAAAAGAACTGCAAGTATCTAGTTTGTCCCACAATTCACTTAGAATTGTGTGTGTAAATAACATGGCAGATAGGCTAATAACTGTCAATAAATTGAGGTAAAGTGCCAACTGTATTTGTAAAGAAGTGGACTGCAATCTGTATGAATGCTTCTGTGTAGCAAAGCACACGAAGATAAATAGCATATAAGGTGAAATATAGAACTAAATAT
The DNA here is from genome assembly GCA_030625065.1 of Alectoris magna. NCBI lineage: Eukaryota > Metazoa > Chordata > Aves > Galliformes > Phasianidae > Alectoris > Alectoris magna. The sequence goes on from CM060560.1 coordinate 39,342,767, forward strand.
AGTATTAAAAGCATTTAATGTAATATGGAGCAACACATCACACCTGTAGGCTACTGGTAGATAATACTTCTCAAAAGTGAGACAGGTTGCTGCTCAACTTGTAGTATTTAAAACCAATCTAACAGTGTAAGATAGTGGTCTACCTACCAGCACACAGAGCAGGAATTACAGAAGTGGAGATGTGTAGCATGGTGACCACCTTGCTTCTCCTGAATCTGCAGGCAAAATGAAAGTTTCATAATAGTTAAAGCATGACTCCTCAGAGAAGTGTGCAAGGGTTTTACTTTTTTCTTCTGGAATGTTTATACATTTTACAATAATCTCTAACAGAAAAGAACAAATATTCTTCTTTTAACTAAAAAATATTAAGTGGTACTTATTTTACTTATTTTATTAATGGAAGAATTAAACCTGGACACTGTCCTGGAGTGCAGGGGAAGAGCCTTGCCCTGGGAAAACCATCTGCCTGATCACAGAATCAAAGAATCATGGCAGTTAGAAACTATATCTGGAGATCATCTAGTCCCACACCCTCCCCTACAACTAAAATAGGTTCTCTAGAATGGTTTGCACAGAGAAGCATCCAGGTGGGTTTTGAATATCTTCAGAAAAGGAGACTTCACAACCTCTCTAGGCAGCTTGTTCCAACTCTCCGTCACACTAAAATTAAAAAAAAATGTCTCATTTTCAGATGGAACTTCCTGCATTCCAGTTTCTGCTCCTCACCCCTTGTTCTGTCACTGGACACCACTGAAAAAAAGCTTGGCTCCATCCTCTTGACACCAGCCCTTTAGTTATTTATAAGCATTGAGAAGTTCCTCTCTCAGTGTTCTTTAGGCAGAACAGTCCCAGGTCTTTCAGCCTTTCCTCATAAGGGAGAAGTTCCAGGCCCCAGTCATCTTTGTGGCCCTCCACTGGACTCTTACTAGAAGTTCCCTGTCTTTCTTGAACTGTGGAGACCAGACCTCGTTGCAGTACTACAGATGTAGCCTCACCAGGGCAGAGAAGAGGGGGAGGATGACCTCCCTTGATCTGCTGGCCGTGCTTTTTTAAATGTACCCCAGAATACCATTGGCTTTCTTGGCCACAAGAGCACACTGCTGGCTCACGGTCAATCTGTTGCCCACCAGGACAACAAAGTCCTTCTCCACAAAGACCCTCTCCAGCAGGCCCATCCCTAACCTGCACTGATGCAAGTGGTTATTCCTCCACAGGTGCAGGACCTTACACTTGCACTTGTTGAACCTCATCAGATTCCTCTCCACCCAGCTCTCCAAAGTCTCTAGTCATTATTGAAAGGCAGCACAGCCTTCCTGTGTGTGACCCACTCCTCTAGCTTTGAACTGTCCACAAACTTGCTGAGGGTGCATTCTATACCTTCATCCATATCACTGATGAAGATGTTGAACAAGATCAGCCCTGGTACTGACACCTGAAGAGCACTGCTAGCTACAGACCACCAATTAGGCTATGCATCATTTATCACAATTCCTGTTCATAGTGTCTCCCCTTCTAGGTATGTAAATTCCAATTGCTTTGGAACAGCAGTCACTGTAACATGAAGAGCCCAGACATCAAAATCCATTCACTTCAAGAGAGATATTTTCAACTATCCAATCCCAAGCCATCCCATTCACTTTAGCTTATAGTGTGTGTACTGCGTTTGCATTTTAACTTATGCCATTAACAACATTATTTCTGTTGTCTTCAAAGAACTACTAAGAAAAAAAAAAAAAAAAAAGAACGAAATAAAAAAACATTCAAGAAGCTTTTAAATAGTTTAGGATGTAAAAATACTGAACAAAGAATCTTTAGGTCATGATTAAATTACCAATAACAAACATATACTCACATATACATATATGTATGCTCACATAAATAAATTTTAGAGAAACAAAAAATATTATCTTTCACCACTGCAGCTGGTGGTGAGATGTTTAAATTATAAAAATATATGCTATTTTAAAAATATATATTAAAAGATAAATTTGTGCGTACATGTTTGCTAGTATCTCAACTTAATATGGACTGTTTCACGTAGTTTTCAGTTTTCTAGTTGCAAAGAAAGTGCTTAGTTTGAGGAAAAATTTAAACTTGACTAATCAACTTAGTTTGTGTTCAGTATTTAAATTTGTATATTTCATGCTAAACAAAGTTAAATTTACAAAAAAAAAAAAAATCAGTTAAAACATTGCAAAACTCTGGAATCTTGCGTTAATCTACAGTGTAAATCTCTTCACTGCTATCAGTGTCCATTTACTACTAAATAAAACAATTTAGAGTCCATCCATTAGCTCTGAAGCCAAGAGACATGACATGGTTCAAGGATAAATTCCCGTCCAAGTAAAACACAGTGTCTGTACTGAAACTGTCTAATGTTAGCAGTCACTAGCACATTATTTTCAGGGATGTATCTCAGTAATGTTTGTGAGAATGCTAGCTGCCGTGGCTTAATACTATTCTCACAGTTATAAAATTTTGACAACTAAATAATCTAGTCAGTCATGCAGCTGTGTCCATGTACAGGCATTCTTTTACTTAGAGCAAATGTAGCCCTCATGTCTGTTGTGTAAATATTTTCATTAAATTTCATTTGATCTCATATTTTGAGCACCATCATATTAAAGATTAGTTACTTTCCTTTGCTAATAGTAAAATATGCTCCTATCCATGTTAAAATAGTTACATCTGATGCTTAAGCCACTAAGAGAGTCAAATAGTCTCTTTTCCTTCTATTCTGGAAAATATACATTAATTTTTGTGTATAGTTATCCTGAAAACTCATAAAGAGAGATAAGTCTAAGCTCATTGACTGACCTCTCTGAATTGCCATTTTGTTGGAATTTGTCATTTTCTATGACTGCAAAGTCATCATACCTACCCAGTAGCATTAGATTTGATTTCTCTAAGTTACTAGTGTTCTGAGAAGTTTTGCTCCACTCCTTTGATCCTCACAGTAAAGTCAACAAACATTCAGATGTTACAGAATACCTGTACCAACTAAGCTACCACAAAAATATTTAGGAATGTGGTCCATATCTTGACAGTTAACCACTGGTGTATCCAACCTTTCCAAAGACATAGAATGACTGTAGGATGAACCCAAGACAGTCTAAAACTAGCCAACATTACAGCTGCAGAAAGCACCTAAGAACAGTGAAAGCAGACACACTGTTTAGTGAGGGCAATTCTATAGTGATAGAAAAATTTATTGAGCCCCAAAATAAAGTATCTGAAAATTAAAGAAAAAAAAAAAAATCCTTAGCTGTTAAGGAAGTGGGATATTGTTTACAAGAAGTAATCTATTCTTAGAAGAAGAAGCATGTAGTCAGTGTAGACAGCAAGGTTTTTGTAGCAGCTAGGCTGACACATGTCCTCTGTTGGGAGGTGCCAGGGGTGCCCTATGCCAGACATAGCCAGTTCTAACCATATTCTGTGGCTCCATGGCCACTCAGCCCATGCTGATCCTAGTAGCCGCGCTGGTGGCACCTCAATGAAGGCAAAAGAAAGGTGAAACACTTTGCAGCAGTGTGAGAGGGGACCAAAGCCAGAAAGAAGTGTGAGAAAAAATCAGGTACACACCAATGTCGGAATAGAAGGAGGAGGAGGAAGTATTCCTAGTGCCAGAGCAGAGATTCCTCTGGTTAGCCTCTGGAGAAGACCACAGAGGAGCAAGTATTTCCCTGCAGTCCGTGGTGGAACAGATATTGATGTGACAGTCCACAGAGGACACCACACTGAAGCAGGTGGATAATTACTGAAGAAATTACATCCTCTTATATAGACAGAAACAATGGTCCTTGGAGAACACATGCTGAAGCAGGTTTACCCTGAAGTACCTCAGCTCATCAAGATGACCCAGGCTATAATAGGGAAAAAGTGTGAGAAGGAAGAAGTGGCACAGACAAACACTTATGACTTGACTGAAATCCCCAATTCCATCCCCCTGTGCCCCTCCAGGTGGGAGGAGGTAGAGAAGCTGGGAGTGAAGTTGAGACTGGGATAAAGAGGACGGGAGAACTTATTTTTAATTTTGTCCTCTTTTATCACTTTGCTACGGTATTTCTAATCAGAAAAAAAAAAAAAGTAAAATATTTTTCCCCAAGTCAAGTCTGTTTTGCACATGGTGTAAGCTGTGATCTTCCAGTCTTTATGTCGACCCATGATCTTTCCCATCCTTTTTTCTCCTGTCCTGTTGAGGATTTAAATTTGTATGTATAGTTGCATTTATTTAAATTTGCATGTATAGTTGTCTGGCAGCCTGCCAAAGTCAAACTACCACAATGTAAAAACGTGTATTCATTGAAAAATGATGTTCAAAATGTTATTTCCCCAGAAATAAATTAAAAACAACAACAGCAACTGAAAAAAAAAATACAGACAACTTCTGAAGATGTTAAACTGCTCACTAAGAAAAAATATTTTTGGAAATGCCTGAGTATGTGTTGATACACCATTGATAAAAATACTGTTTTATGAACTAATCCAGGAAGTACTGAATTTGTTTCATGGAAAGCAACAGTTACTTCACTGATTCAATATGTGAAGCAAAGGTGATTACAATTCTATCAAACAGTTGATAGTAGGAGTACAGAATGAAATTCATCTTACTTAGCTCTAGCTATACAAGCGCAAGATACTTGGACACTCTCCCTCTCTATCAAAGAAGAAGGATAGATGTTTCCAGAAGGTGACTCAGATCATTCTGGAATAATCTTCTAACAGAAGGAAAGACTTGACAGATGGTCTTTTCTGATTTGTCTGGGAAATAGGAGCAAAGAAGATAAAAAAGGCACCCACAACCAAGAGGGGTGTGCCCAATATTGGACTCCTTGTGGTATGAAGCTTACCTGCTGCCTGATTCTCCTGGGCCTGCTACCTGAGACCTGTCTGTTTCTTCTGGACCAGTTCTTGGTTACCTGCTTGGTTGCTGCTTGAGGCCAGCCATTCTGCCACCACCTCCCCATGCACCTTTACTCTTTCATTGGCCTTGGAATCATCAGAATGATTCACAATGGACATCACTGGATCTTTCGTGGTGACTATCCCCACTTTATATAATTCTTGGTCTTTTCCTATCTTTCCTATCACCTGCCTTCCCTTCCCCATCACACTAATTCATAATAATCACCAGCCATCACTTTAATTGATAACAAATTGGTTGGACAACATTTGACCTTGCTTATAACTCAATCTCACTTCAGGTGCATCAAAGAATTCCCCCTCTTGCTCTGATAATCCAAGCAAGACAAGTTGATAACAAACTGCAGAGGAAAGGGGAGCAAAACAACTTTGGAGATTGCAAATAAAATAATTTAAGCAAATCATATAAAATGACTCAAGGAAGAAGCATGCAATCCAATGAATGCAAATGCAAAGTACTCTCCTTAGACAGAAATTAGTACATAAATACAAGATAACAGAAAATACTTCTGGGTGTAGCACGAATAAAAATCAAAATGAATAAGCACAGGTTTCAATGAACCAGTAATATCCAGGTCTGCCCGTGGATAAAGCAACTACACACTCACATTGCCTGCCTGCATATGTTCCTTGTTATGTTTTGGGGGCATTCCTGCTGGTCTCTTAGGGCTATAGTCCTTCCTGCAAACATTTACAGGCTGGACTTTGTTTATGTCTTCAGCTACTTCATTTGTGCTTGTGGTAAACAACAGAATCTGTAAAGAGACAAGTTGATGTCACTCTGCAGAGACTAAAGTTCTTCACAGAAGTCTCAGACATAATCTGCCACAGGGAAGATGAGATGTATAAGCAGCTCAAACTTGGTTAGTGTATTTGGCTAGAACTGTGCACTGCAAGCAGCAGTGTCTCTGGTGCACTCTCAGCTACAATGAAAATGCAGAAAGTTAGACAGATTTTATGATCCTGACAAGAATTTATCTTTGTAGTTCATTTTATGACCAACAGCATTTTAACTTACGTTACTACTGTGTCAAGAGTAAAATATTTTGAAAATTCTCAATAATGAGTTTAGTTTCATTCTGGAAACAGAAAATAAATAAATATTTTTTTTAAAAAAAAAAGCAAAACCAAACCAAAACAAACAAACAACAACAACAACAACAACAACAAAACCCAAGGTAATGCAGGAGTAGAGGAGTAGATACAACTCCAAACCTACTGGATTCCTGTTTCATAGTTTCCTGGGACGTTTTCACTTATGAACAGTCAGGCTATTCAGACTTTTTTTTCGTATTTAATTTTAGTGTAGTTGAGCAGCTGTCACCCTCTGTAGTTATTTTATAACCAGCATTTGCTGTCTCTATCTATGTATGTTTAGCTAGTAAATACCTGTTATGTTTCAACTTCAGTTTCATTCTTTCAGTATAAGAGGACATTTTCATTACCAAAGAAATACAAAACAACCCAGAGTCTTGTTATCTATATGTACATCAGGTATGTGTAATTTTCCATAACCATAAATAAGAGCTTGAATAACCTTGATCTTCTATTCTGTCATATTGTTTCTAAGCTGATGTAACACCACTGACATCAATGGACTTACCCCAGTATGAAATTGGTGTAATGGAGTGGAAAATCATTGCCGAAATCTCTAAGGGGATATTCAAAGTTCCCTTTACTAAGCTGTGTATTGGACTGGAAGATCCATAGTTTGTATTTCCATGTTTAGATGTGTATATCAAATGATGAATAACTGTAAAACACTCCAAACGGGAAGCTATTCGTAACATTTTTTAATTAAGCATGAAATATTTCATTTTAAAATTGTCATTTTTACTGTATGTTTAAGTATCAACTCAATGTCACAATTAATTTTGACTTTGGAGTAAAATATGGTGTGAAGCAATTTAATTTGATACTATGCTATACCAGAATCAACATAATTTGTTGAAATTTCAATGAAATTGTTGTTCTTCTAAATAATATGTGGAAAAGGAACTCTATTTATGACCATCTTTTATAAAGCTACTTAGCAAAAGTGTTGAAGTTCTCATAAACCTGAGTGTTTATCAGTCATACTTAACTCCTAAATTAGTAACTGTGTGCAGTTTTTGTATTTTTCGTCTGATTTTCCTAAGAGAAGTAACATTAAACAGTTTTACTGCTTTTCCTTCCCTAATTTAGAGATCAACATGTGAATATAAATTTGAAAATAAGGAATAATAAGTATCTATTGAGCTTCATAATCTATTTGCCATGAAATTCTCTTAAACATGATGAAGATATGATCCACAAATCACATTTATTTTACTTTTTTTTTTTTTTTTTTCCAGAGAAGGACCTACATGGCTTGATTTTCCTTTCATCTCTGCAAAAAGAATCTAGCTTTCAAAGCAACAATGATAATTGAGCAGAATTGTATTGGTGGGAAGTGTTGATAACAGTGTGGTTTTTTGCCACCTTGTGAAATTTCACTACAGTTAGGAAGAACTTTGTCAAATTAGTTGTATATCATTTATTTTTTTCTTCCATTGCTTCATACTGAAAAACAGCAAGATTCTGTTTTTTTGGCTATCAGTGAATAAAATACTTCCTGAAAACGGTAACTTCCTTAAGGCAATCTTTTGTACCTTTCTATCTGTTTGGTGTTTTTTTTTTTTCTTTTTTGTTTTTTTTTTTCCTGTCTCACACAGGATGTTCCATTAATCATTTTTATTTCAAAAAAACATCACTGAAAAAGAAAAAGAAAAAAAGAAGGGGAAAATCTTTATATCTTTACTTTGTTGCTTTTACATAGCATTCACTGAAGTATTAGTGAGAAAGTTCCCTGATAAGAAAAAACAAGTTGCAGTTAAAATAAACATGAAAACAAAAATCCTGTATAATTTTATTTGCAAAATGTCATAATAGAAATACAAATATGAAACTGTTACAATAAACAAGAAAAAAAGAAATACAAATATGAAACCACAGACAGCAATAGTTGTTTTATGGACATTTTTCACTTGATAAGGAGGCCTTTGCACGTTCCAAATATGAAAGGTCAAGTCTCCAGTTCCCTATACTTTGTTTGTCATTTTCCCCTGGGAAATGTGCTATAACATCAGAATTATCTATCCGTTTGTAGCAATACCTCTACATTTGTTTTGTGGAGGGGAGTGAGGATGTAATGTGCAAGGCAGCAGAAATTTGCTTCCTCAGCATCACAAAGCACTCAAGAAAGTTTCTGGTGAAGCTTCACAGAGAACAGTAGTAAAATATTATTTCTTTGCTGAACATTTTCATGGATGTAACTTCATTGAATTTGGTTTTAGATAGTATTTATGGAAAATATTCAAACTGGGTCTTTTCATTCTTCTAGCTTACTTCCAGAACAAGCCAAAGTCAGAGATTCTAGTGCCCTGTATGAATTGCATTGAGCTGGGATCATCCTATTCGTAATCTGCACATTTGAAAACCTCTATAATTTCATCTGGCATTTTGCTTACCTAGAGATTTAGGACTGGGCCCTAATTAATAATTTCAATTTAGGTTTTGTGTTTGATTTTGATTAAGGAAATACTGAAAAGGAAGGCTTGTTTTCTCCAGATGCATTCTTTATCTCACATTCTTTAAATTTTATTCATTTTCTCATTTATCTGTATTTAATGACCATTTTATTTTGTTAATAGGTACAAAATATATTTTTTAAATTTAAATGATGTTTGTAGTAGTTTCTCACTTCTCACTTTTCATAACTTTCATAAAATGCATATATTCATAAGTTCTTATGTCCATAAGTCCATATTTCCAATAAGTGAAATTACTTTTAAAACTATGTTCCACTCTGTCTGCATAAAATAATGGTAATAAGTGTCAACTATTTTTTGAAAAAATCAGGGATAAGAAGATTTTGAATGTCTGACTATTTACTAAAACAATGTGTGTCTAGCATTCACTTGGAATATTAATGTACATTTGCTCTGCTAGCTGGGTTCTTTGTTAATTTCTATTCTTTTAATGAATCTAATAAAAGTATTTCAAGTGATTCCCTGTTGCTTGGATAGGACGAACTCTGAATTGTTCTGAATTGTTCAGTTGGTAAGGACAATGAAAGAATATATCTGATTTTCTTCCAGTGAATTTTAGACTGTGTGCTAGCCTAACCCTCTACGTATCTGAGACTTAAATACACACTGTCTTCTTATTTTGGCCATGCTGGGGAGAACATTTTCATGACTCAGTTGTTTTTCAGTACCCACTAGCTGGCAATCATTCTGCAGCTTTACAGTTACAGACATTGTTCACTTCCAGTTGTATTCATGCAAATTTCTTAATTAAACAGTTCAAGCTATCCTGCAGCAGATGAGAGTTCTCTCACATAGTGATGCTAGCCAAAACACATGTGGAACTACCCTCAGCAACGGGCTGGTAATATGCATATAAGTATGCAACATTTTTTTGTCTGTGATTCTATATCTTGTTTCACATTGTCTAGACCTTGCTTTAATGTAACTAATATTTCTGATATTGCTTAGTCTTAATTCTAGAATTGCTGATCAATATCGTACCACATAAAAACTAAGTGATTTCAGATGAACAGCTTGCAAATGAAGACATATATTTATGCAGCTGAGTAAAAGCTGATATAACTGAGCTTTAACAGATGTCATGAATTTCAAGATGCTGGGCATAATTTTTGCCTTGCACTGGAATCTTATTGAAATAAAAGACAGTAAAACTAGAAATAGATCTGGCCTTATAATCTCAGAATATTTAGCAAAATGCTCTCTTTTTACATTGCTACAGTTCCAATCATGAAATTTCTTTAAGAAAATGTTTTTTAGAACTTATTTTTCGTATCTATGAGATGTCAGTAAAAAAACAAACAAACAAAAAACAATAACTTTTGAAAATATCGTTAGCCAATCATAAATGAATGCATTTCTAAAGCAGCTGATTCAGTCATATTTTCAGATGATTTTGTAATATTAAAAATGCATCATAAAGGAGAAAAAATGTAATAACTGACAGAGGTCACAGATATATAAAAAGGAATTGAAAAATGGAAGAGTATAAGGAAGAAAGAGTCACATGCAGTCATGGAGGAGACAAATACATCAGTGCAAAGTTGTCACAGTTCAGCTTGGGATCAAGCTGGCTGCAGGAATCATCATAAATATCTGACATGCTGAGGTTAAAGAAAGTATATGAGCATTACAGTGACTCGGTATTAGAACAAGGTTTAAGTGCATAGATTTGATGAATACTCCTGGGGTTTTTCACTTAACTGTTAATTATTAAAAGTTTTTGTTCTTGTTGTTTTGTTTTCTACTTTACATTGGAGAAGGATGAAATTATTTAAACCTAAGGTTTTAGTTAGTGGAATTTGGAAGGGATGTATCATTTCAAGGAGAACTTTAATTCAGTATTGTGGCTTTATATTATAATACATAGGTCACTCCAGAAGTCACATTTCCAATTTATTTGCATGGAAACTACAACTGATATGAAGTGCAAAATAGCAAATTCTCAGCTACAAAGCATGATTTTTTAAAATAATCATCAGCATTCACTATGGGTTTTTTTTTGTTTTTGTTTTTCTTCCAAGCAATGAACAAGGGCCTGTATTCCATGCTTGTAAAAATCTGCATGTCCATCCAGAACATGACTTGTCTTTCATGTTGCTTACATGTTACTGCACCACTCACTGCCTCACTGTCCTCACGTCTACTGTTTGGCCTCCATAAACATATAGAAAGCGTTGACGAGTACTAATTTTTACTCGTGGTGAATTTCACAGACACACCTTTGCTTCATACACACTTCCACGTCAAACACCATTTTTTTAGACTGTCCCTCTGCTGACACCTCTCTCGTGGCAACAAAATCAAACAGAATATTGTTGGGAAGGTTCAGCTTCTACTGCCATACCACCAACATCCACCTCTGACATCATGGGCCAACATCATGAAGCAGGAGGCATTACTTTTGGATCAGCTGTTGTATATCATATAATATTTAGCAATTAGAATTATCTCGGATTATATCAAATTAATACATTTTGCTTACAAATTTTGTTTAATCTAAAAATCTGTGAATATTTTTATAGTATGATGGTAATATGAACATACATAAAAATGAACAAAGCAATTGCAAATATTTCCTCTGCAAATGTAAGATACTGTAATGTCAGCAAAGATACTATGGATGTTACAGCTCTGTAAATCTTGATTTCTCTGAAATTTGAAGTTCTAACAATGGAAAGAAATGCCTTAAGATATGCTAAGAAGGATTTTCTTATTGTTTCTGCCCATTTGTAAACCACAGAAATTGTTTAAGGTTATAAATGTCTTTATTGAAATTATTATTTCAGCCTAATTTATTTTAACAAGAATTGCAATGCATTCTGCCCTTTGATCTCTTAGCTTGAAACACTGCCTGTTGTTCCATTATTCCACCATCCATTTGCAGATAACAATACATCAGAACCTTTTTCTTGCTGCAGAAACAATGCCCTTTATTTGAGAAAGGACATTGTTTTGACAGATAAAGTAGGCATTTGATAAATTGGCACAGGTTCTGAATTATTTTGAGGGGAATGTGTGCTACATCTGTCTGCTGATTTTCCACTGAAGCAGTGCTTAACTTTCTTGTCTGTTTGTGATTTATTGAGCTGCAGAAAAGGTTAGGAAAATTTCATGGTTCTTCTCTTATAATTTGTAAGGGAATCAAAAAGCATTTGCTACTGTTTATGACACTCAAAAGACAAAATTACCCCAAAACATTTATCTACAACAAAGACGGTAGTGACAACAACAACAAAGGTAAACAAAATAATGATGTTCTAAATTATTAATAATACAAATGCAACACAGCGTTTCAACTGTTGAAATGCATGGAGTGTTAATAATGGTTTGAAAGTCTATTCAGAAAATTTTTAAGGGTAAATTAATTTTAGAATGGACACTATTCATGAAATTACTATAAGGAATCTTATCGTATATATATTTCCAAAATGATTTTAGAGGTTAACAATATTTATCAATAATTTATTACAAGTATTGCAAAATTCTGGCTGCAAAGAAGTCTGGTGTGCAGAAATTTATGTTACTCAGCGTTCAGGTCTGAATTTAGTTGCTGAAACAGCAAATGTTCAGCTGTTTGAAACATTTAGGGTATCCCATCTGACTTGTAACTGCTGGAAATGTGTATTTCCAGTATATTCTGAGCCATTATATAGGGGTGGCTCCAGTAACCCACGACAAGAGATACATATAGGTAGCAATGTTGAGTATAAGGATGGAATCCAGCTTCAGACAGTTGATCCCCAAGTTTATCATAGAACAGCTTGGTTTACATTATTTAGTTCCAACACTCCTGCCATGGGCAGTGTTACCAAACACTAAGTCAGGTTGCCCAGGTCCCCATCCAAACTTGCGTTGAACACATGAAGTAATGGGGCATCTACAGCTTCTCTGGGCAGCCTGTGCTAAGGCCTCATCCTCTGAGTAAACAATTTCCCACTGGAGTCTAATCTAAATCTCCTATCTTTAAGTTTTAAACCATTCCTCCTTGTCTTATCACTACCAGTCTGTGTAAAAAGTCAGTCTCCCTCAAGTCTAGAAGTTCCTTTAAAGCATTGGAAGACCACAAGGAGGTCTCACTGGAGCCTTCTCTTCTCATGGCTGAATAAGCTTAGCTCCCTCCTCCTTGTTGGAGAGGTGCTCCAGTCCTCCAGCATCTTTGTGGCCCTCCTCTGGATGCATTCCAGCAGCTCAATGTATTTCTTTTTCTGGGGGCCCCAGCCCTGGATGTAAAGCTGCAGATGGAGTCTCACAAGAGCAGAGTAGAGGGGAACAGTCATCTCCCTTGCCTGTCTGGCCACCCTTCTTTGGATGCAGCCCAGGATACAGCTGGCCTTCGAGGCTGCAGATGCACACTGCTGGCTCTTGTCCGGTTTCTTGTCCACTAGAACCCTTGAGTCTCCTTCTATGCAGGGCTGCTTTCAAGGAATTCTTCTCCCAGTCTGTACATATGTCTGGGATTGCTATGATTCAAGAGCAATACTTGTTACTTGGTCTTGTTGGATCTCACTATGTTTCCATGAGCCCACTATCCAAGCTTGTCCAGGTACCTGTGCATGACATATCTTCCTTCTATTATATCAACTTCACTACTCAGCTTGGTGCTATCTGCAAACTTGCTGAGAGTACACTATTTGTCTAGGTCATTGATAAAGATGCCATAGTACACTGGTCCCAAGATGTCCCTGGGGACACCATTTGTCACTGGCCACTGTCTCAGTCCATTTATATGAGGGAGAGGAGGTTGTTTGATATATGTACACCCGTCATGAGCTTAAGAAACAATGGCTCAAATGTTGGTTGAACCATCTTATTACAAATCTTGATCAATCAGGGAGATGGGGAAGGGGAAGCTGGCAACTATTATGAATTAGGGTGATGGGAAAGGGAAAGCGGGTGATAGGAAAGATAGGAAAGAAGCAAGAATTACATAAAGCAGGGATAGTCACCACCAAGATCCATCAGAGTCCCGCTGCACACCGTTCAGATGGTCCAAGGCAAAAGCGCAGGGGGAGAGCAGCAGCAGCGTGGCTGGCCTTAGGCAGCAAGCAGGTACGGTGACAGCGAGTCCAGGAGGAAGAGGCAGGTCGTAGGTAGCAGCGTCAGAAGGCAGGCATCACATCGTGAGCCACCTGATGTCAGACACCTACCCTCATAATTGTAGGTCCCTTTTTTATCCTCCTTCTGCCAATATAGCATTCCTGGGAGCTTGGGTCAGTGCCTACTGAGATGGCTGTCTCCCTAAAGATAAGCCCACACAAAAGACTGCTTCCTGGCTGCATTGAGCTGTAGCTTATCTGTCCTTGTCCCTGGCCTGCAAATCTTCAGACAAAAGATTCCGCTACCTTTGACCAGGACTTCCCTGGACTTGCCCATCTGTGTCCTTTAGACAAAGGATTTCTCAACTCTTGACCAGGACTTGACTGGACTTGTCTTCAGCAAGCTTTGAGACAAAGGTGCAAAAGAATAAACTCTTCCAGTCACCACCTGGATAGAGCTGCTGGCAACAACTTTCTGGCTGAAACCATCTAACCAATTATTTATCGATCAGATAGTCCATCCTTCAAATTCATATCTCTACAATTAAGAGATAATGATGTGGTGCAGGACCATATCAAAGCCCTTGCAGAAGTCTAGATAAATGACATCAATTGTCCTTCCTTTGTCCATGCTGTCACTCCATTGCAGAAGGCAAACAGACTGTTAAGGAAGGATTTGCCCTTGTTGAAGTCATGCTGATTTTCTCAGATCACCGCCTTATCTCACATGTATCTTAACACAGCTTCCAGGAAGATCTGTTCCATGATCTTCCCAGGCACACAGGCGAGCATCACTAGCCTGCAGTTCACTGGGTATTCCTTTCTCACTGTCTAAAAAATAGGATTAATGTTTCCCTTTTTGCAACCACTAGAGACTTGTTCTGTCACCCATGACTTTTCAAATAATGATAGAAAGTTGCTTGGCAACCACATCACCCTGCTCCTTTATGACTCTGGAATGCATGTCATCTAGCCCCATAAACTTTGACACATTCAGTCTCATGAAGCAGTCTCAGACTTACTCTGATCTTACAGTAGGATAGATTCCACTCCCTCACCCCCCATCCAAAATTTAAGGAACATGAGAAACATGAGATCCTGACTGCCAGTGAAGACTGAGGCAAATAAATTCTCTAATACCTTCATCTTCTCCACATCTCTTATATCCCATTCTCCCTTCTCACTTGTCAGAGTGGGTACACATTGCTTGGTCTGTCTTTTCTGCCCACAACATCTATGGTATCTCTTCTTGTTATTTTCCATAACCCTCACCTATTTCAGTTCCTTCAGATGTCTTTCCTGACCCCATGTCTGGATGGCATCCCTATATTCTTCCCAGGCCACACATCCCTGCTACGAGTTTAACCAGCAGGTCCTTGTTCAGACATGCTTGATTTCTTATACTGGGTACAGAGCAGTCTTTTGCTCTCAGAAAGACTTATGTAAAGAGCTGCCATCTCTGTTTTGCTCCTTTATCCGTAAGTATGGCCTCCCAGTGGATCTCATTCAGTAATTCCTTAAGCAGCCAAAAGTTCCCTCTCTTGAAGTTCAGGCTCTTTACAATGCTTTTTTTCATGCCCATATTCCTTGAGATCGCTAACTCAACCAGGGCGTGGACACTACATCCCAGACTGTCTCTTAACATCTTTAATGAGTTCTTCTGCATTAGTGAGTACCAAGTATAGTAACACTTCTGCACTGGTCTGTTTATCTACTACCTGGACCAGAAAGTTATCCTTGACATAGTTCAGGAGTCTCCTTGATTACTTCCAGCCCTCTGTGTTGCCTTCTCAGCAGATATTTAGGTTGTTGAAATCCCCATCAGAATGAGAGCCTGAAAGTACAATGCTTCTTGCAGTTGAAGAAAGAAGGTCTCATTTGCCCCTGATCGTGCAGCCGGTAGTAACCCTGACCACCATATATCTTTTGTTGGCCTGGCCCCTGATTTTTCCCACAAGTTCTTAACTGGATCGTGGTTGTTTCTCAGAGGCAGCTCGTCACAATTTATCCACTTCTTAACATAAAGGGCAACTCTTTCACCCCTCCTGCCTTGCTTGTCTCTTCTAAAATGCTTGTAGCCCTTGACTGTTGTGTCCCAGTTATGCAATTAATTCCACCATGTTTCTGTGATAGCAATTAGGTCTAAATTTTCTATTTACCCTGTGGCTTCCAACTTCTTCATATTTCCCTTCATCATAATAAATATTAGACACATGCACAGAATGAAGAGCAGAGAAGATACGTACATAGTCTTCACAAAACATATTCCTTCTCTTAGAATCATGGTATAGTAGAAAACCCCAGACTGGAAAAGACCTAGATGGATCATGGATTCCAACTCTTGCCTCCACAGAGGACTACCTGAAAATTAAACTGTGTGCCTAAGAGCAATGTCCAAATGTTTCTTGAACTCCTTCAGACTTGGTGTGTGATCATTTCCTTGGTGAGTCTCGTTTGCTTTCTTCTACCATCAATATTCTGCTGCTGATGTGACCCTCATTTAAAAATTCAAACTTCATTATCTTGATGAAATAAACTTATTGTGATGAAACAATAAATTCAACAGACTTGTTGAATTATTCATTATTCAGAGTTTCCAGAATTTTCCTAGTACAACAAACTAATGGATCTTCGAAAGTCTTGGTTGAAAAATGCGACAGATTTTGCTTAGATTTACTAACTTTATCTAAACCAGCTAGCTTAATCTAATTGTACTCACTATTTTAGTTATTGTAAACAAATTAATACTTCTAAAGTACATACCAGAACAAAACTCATATAGAACACTAAAGATATACTAGTCTCTGCAAATGCCTGTTTCTCCCCATGGACCATTAGGACAGTCTCATATTTATTAGTTGCTTATTTCAGCATAGACTAAGAACTTCTACATATCTGAAAGATCTCAAACATATAGGGCATTTAATTTATTTCCAATTCAAAATATTTGTCTGAGGCTTTGTACTCAATCCATTTCTTATCTCAGATTTAAGGGAGAAGCCAGAAATAACGGAAAAGCAAGCATCAGCCATCAGGCGTTGGTGAAGACCACAAATGGTCCTATTAGTTTTTTTTATCACCCATAAGGATAAGTTTGTAAGAGAGTGCAAATTTTGAGAATGAGTTTAGGTGGTACACACAGGTGACAAAACAAATACACAGGCCTTCTAAGTTTGATGACAGTGTCTCACTTCTCAATTATTTCTAAGAGAGTAAATTTTTCTTTCATAAGGAATCACAAATGAGACAAACAGCTGTATTAAACTTCTCACTGAATTTTGTGATTGTTTTTCTTTGGTTGGTTTCCTACACAAAGGGTTGATACAGCCATACATTATAAAAGAAAACTTACATGGATTCGTGTACACTAGCGGATATAAATTCAGCAGTTATTGTCATACTGGGATTTGGTTTTGCTATGAGTTTGTTTTCACATTTTAAAATTATTGTGAACAACTGGCAAGGTGACATGATGTACCTCACAGATTTAAAATACACGATTACATTGTAAGTCCTTATCCAATTTAATTATAAATTATTTAATTATTTTTTGACATAAAAAATTGAATCTATTCGGTTCCCAGTGATGACAGCTGTTATAGAGCAGATAAGACACATTGGCAAACCAGGCTCCACAGCAACGGGAAGATATTTCTGAAGTTTCATAATATCCAGCTTTCAACGAGCAACCAAAACTGCCTGCTTAATAATGAGAAGGTACATTTTTATAGAAAGTACTATATTTTTCCAGTTAAGCAGTTACGTAATACACAATAATCTGTTTGTTTATTTATTTATTTCTATTTTTACGGAATGAAGGTATGCAGTAGCATTTGCTTTCTAGCACAATGGCATGTATATATGTCTACTATGAGATTGAGAATTAAAAAAAAAAAAAAGTGATTTAGAGAAACATATTTTTGCCAATGAAAGAGATGTTTAAAAACACCTGCTCTTTAAATTATACAAAACCAATACGATTTGACATTTATCTCTTAAGAAATAAGAGTAATGAACTGCTACAAAGGACTTTCAGATCAAAATGAAACTTCTCTATCTTGAATAATCCAAACAGGTTGCCAAGATGTTCTGAAGTTGTGGGTGCAATAACAATAAGCAGCGTATATTGTGTGTTCTGAAGCCCAGAAAGATAAACTACAGAAGAAAATTTTGTTTTAAAATGTACTGCACTCCAAATACTGATAGGTATAATAATATGTGAATAAAAATTTATTTAAAGAATGCTCTGGGTAACAGATTTCCTTTGTTTAATATATTTTTAAGATTTGAAGTGACAAACACAAAAAAGTTAGAGGAAAAGTGAGAGAGCAAAGCATTTTTTTCCCTACAAATGTAGCCTTTGCTGTGGATCAAATTCTGTATGTAAGCATGATTAAGAAACACTAACCACCCACTCTTTTAGGGTAAATATTCCATTCACCATTGTTGCAATACAATAATATGCCCCTGAAAGTATGCAGGTTGGTGGAAGTGAACTACAATCACAAAAACAAATAAATGAATTTAATTCTTGGTATTTATGCTTGTGTAAAAAGCACATTAAAAGTAATGAATTTACTAATCTTTCAACATCCTCTATCTACTAATTAAGGAGTGATGATTCTGAAGATCAGTTTAATTGAGGAGTTCAACTATTTCTTTCAAAAAGATAAAGAAAAAGATATACTCATTTCTACTTTCAGTTTCATATTCCTCTTTTATTCCCCCTAACTGCAAATACTAGATGAATCTTGCTTGAATTTACAATATTTTTGGTTGATAAAATTCTTATTTGAGGTGAGGGAGGAACAACCTTTTTTCAAGCACCATTTATCTGCACGAAAATCAAACAAGCAGCAACAACTAAGCCATTTATTTTAATAAGGAAATCAAAAATCTTTCACTAGCTATGTTTACTCACTCTTCAGATGGTAATGCATATGTGGCAATGAAAGAGAAATTTGTCTGGGTTTTGGACACTCCTAAAAGTAACAGATGAGATTCTACTATATGTGTACCATGTTAGCAGAAATGGCAGATAATGCCGTATGTATGAAAGACAAGAGCACCACCACCAATAACAAAGAAGCACTAAACCTTATTTCCATTCTTCAGCGATCCCAGTACTCAGTCTCATACATCAAGACAATTCATGAAGCATAATAGCAAAATTTATTTTGAAAATATTCATACTACTTCACTGCAGTAGAGCTGAAGATGGCTAAGTCACAGGTGCCTTTTTCTACTGTTTTCAACTTGTCATACTAACACCTGCACGGGCAAACTGCACATTCACATTGCTCTGCTCTCTAGTCTTCTGAGTGTTGTACTGACAGTGAAGGTCAAATCCTATTTTTAATTTCAGTGATCTCTGTGCTTAATGTACCACCAAGTGGCATTGAGGTGACTTATTTATTGTTTAAAATCCTTATTGTCCTTTGTGTTTTAGCAAACACAAGGGAAGTCTGCTGAATGTCTAATAAAATGCTTATGTTCAAAGGCAGAGGGATATTCAGAAGGAAGGAAGTGACTGTAGATCTAGTAATGAGATGTTATGGCTATGAGTGGAATGGCAGTTTCATTAGAAGCAGCATTTTTAAGATGCTTTTCATTTCACTAGCTGTCAGGAAGACATTTCTCATGTCTGTTCTTTCCTCTTAACACTGACTATTTTGGAAAAATTGCTAACATTCTTTTGTGATATTTTTGAGAATTGAACATGGAAAGTGTATTGAAAGTGTATTTTTACTATCTAGAGAATGATTCCGATTCCTCTTTTATTCTCACATAGCTCAGTATGTTCCATTTAGAAAACTGTAAGGACTAGTTCTGCAGATCTAGTCAGCTCTTAATGAGTTTTATATTAGTATAAGTACTGGAAGCAGTGTTTCAGAATCAGACCCTAAGTTTGTCAAGGGCTCAGAACAACTTCCCATGCCTTGATTATGGAAATTTGATATAAATCCATATTGTCTTTTTTTTTTTTTTTTTTTTTTTTAAGTATTTTAATGTGCTGAAGGATTTCTGAAGTCTCTTAATTATTACATATCACTGTGAAGTTTATATAGGAGATTGAACATCCGGTATCAAATAGGGATTAGCTTCTGCAGTTACAAACTTAAAATAAATCACATTTTACAAACTCATAAACACTAAACTGTTGTAGCTCTACTTATGAGAGTGGAATACATCCTTCATAAGAAATTTCTCCATTACCATAGTGTTGACGCTTTTCCAATATCAGTATATTTTGTTGTCTTGTTTCTTCCATTGCTCAGTCTGCTTTTACCTTTTACAGGTAAAAAAATAAACTATAGATGAATAATGAAACTAACAGGCCTGAGGAACAATAATCTTTCATCCATGGCAACATCCCTAAGTAGAATTCCTCCTAAAAGAAAGAACCATAGCATGCTAAGTTGGAACAGTTGAGCACGTCTCCATTCTCTACCTGCTTAATCCCACTGTGGGAGTTGCCACCGTTGAATCAGAAAGACCTGAATTGTTTATGAGCATTTTCTTGAGACAATCACATTAAAGGATGCTAATGCTGAATTCAGATTGTTTAATATATTAGGCTTATTTAAGAAATAGATTTTTGTTCATCTGTCCTTGTCATAGTGAAAAAAACCTTAAACAGAACTCTGGGGCAGATATCCGAGATGAAAAATGCCTTAGTTTAATCCACAGCCAAATATGAGTCAACACTGTTATTGTAAAATGGCATAACTCTATTCAAGACACCAGCAGAGGGCCAAAGTAATGAGATAATAACTAGATGGCTATATAGATAGCTTATACAGATAAATATAAAAATAATTCCAAATTAGGAACAATTTTTTCTAAACATTAGCTTAAAGGTCTTTGAAAACTGATTTTTTAAATTATTATTTTTATAATTATGTAAGCTGCCACCTGATAAAAATCTGCCAATGCTTTGTCTCTTAAAAGAAAAAAATATATATATTTATTTTCAAAAGAATTGCCATCAGACACTGTGGAAAACTCATGAGACATTAACTGCTCAAAAGAAAATAATTTTAAATCATTTAACTGTGAAGACTGATAGTGAAGTTCTGATTGTGATTATAAATTACTGATAATGATTAGATTTTCAACACTTATCTCACAGTTACTGTAAACCAGATAATCATTTAGAAAAGAAAGATTTGGGTTTAGTCATACATCTCTGCAATATTATCTTGGCTTTCTTTTTTGTAGACGTTATCACTGTTAAAAAGCATCTTGCATATGCATACAAAAAAGGGCATATTATATAGTAATAGAAAGCTCAGGGCACAATTTCCACAAGAGTTATAGTGGGAATACACTACAGAAAGCCTTACTGCCTAATGAAATCTCAGGGTGTCCAGTAAAATTGCTCAATCTTCACTGGTTGAGTTTGTTAACTGAGAAAAAATGTTGCCATTAAATAAAGGTGCATATATGTATATATATCAGCACATTAGAAAATGGAAATGATATCATAAGAATGATGAATCAGGACAATCTTAAACTTTAAATTTTACTATATTAATTCATTAATTAATACAATTTTGATTAATTCTTTTATCTTATTAATCATCAGTGTTTTTCACACTTGAATGTGAATGTACAATACTGTGGAGTTCATACTGCTTAGCTAGCTAGCACTAATGGCTGTAGTCTTTGGTGGATAACTGAAGGGATGATGATCAGGCTTCACAGGTCTTCAATAAGGCAAGTTGCGAGCAAAGTTGTGTTAACTTCTTTCTTCTCCTGTTTTCTTCTCTTATGCCTCATATTTTTGTGCAATTACATCTGCTTCCTTCAAAAAAGAGGATTTCTTCTGTCCCCAGAGTCACTTTCATTGGTTTTGAATTTGTTATTCATCTTTCCTATGAATTCAGCAGGAGGTTGTGTCAGTTTGTAATCCTTTGGACTTACAATGACCTTTGCTGGGCAGGATTTTGTTACTTAGATATGTGTTACAACACATTAAAACTGATAAGTTACTTATGTAAAATGCCTGTACTGTGAACCTCATGGTTGTCCACCCTTCTGGCTTGTCTGGGTTGCATTAAGAATAACTGTCTTGTGCCGTATACACATAAGCTGCCCTGGAAGCAATCCCTCATTTTCATTTTTGTTTGAACTACAGCAGATACAAAGAGCTCAAGAATGCAATCTGATTGAGCAAATTCTCATCTAAAAAATGCCATCTTTTCAACATAGTCGCTACCATTACCTATGAATTTTTGATAGCGATGAACAAGATCCTGCCTGCTGCACTCATGAGAATGTTCACCAGAAGAGGTGACTCACTGTCACTACTGCTGAAACACATCACCCACCGCCTCGCTGTACTCACATCCACTATTAGGCCTCCAATAAACATCAGAAAGCATCAATGTCATAGAATCATAGAATCATAGAATCATAGAATCATAGAATCATAGAATCATAGAATCATAGAATCATAGAATCATAGAATTATAGAATCATAGAATCATAGAATGGCTTGGGTTGGAAGGGACCTCAAGGATCATCAAGCTTCAGTCCCCCTGCTGCAGGCAGAGCCACCAGCCTCCACATTTAATACTAGACCAGGCTGCCCAGGGCCCACCTGGCCTTAAACACGTCCAGGGATGGGGCATCCACAAGCTCTCTGGGCAGCTTGTTCCAGAACCTCACCACTCTCATAGTGAAGAACTTCCCCCTGACATCCAACATAAATCTTCCCTCCTTCAACTTAAAACTGTTTCCCCTCATCCTGCTATTATCTACTCTTTTGAAGAGTTGACTCTCCTCCTGTTTATAGGCTCCCTTTAGGGAGGCTATATGAAAGGCTGCAATGAGGTGTCCCCGCAGTCTTCACTTCTCCAGGCTGAACAAGCCCAGCTCCGTCAGCTTGTCTTTGTAGGGGAGGTGCTCCAGCCCTCTAAACATCTCTGTGGCCCTCCTCTGGACCCTCTCCAACAGCTCCCTGTCCTTCTTGTATTGGGGGGCCAGACCTGAATACAGTACTCCAGATGGGGCCTCACAAGGGCAGAGTAGAGAGGGACAATCACCTCCCCATCCCTGCTGGCCACCCTTCTTTTGAGGGAGCCCAGGATAAATGTATGTCAATGGGTGTTATTTTTTCTGCATAGAGGAATTCAATGATTTATACGCACTTGCTTGTCAGACATCATTTTGTCAGACTGCCCCTCTGCTGCCATCTATCTCACGGCAAGAACATGTAACAGGATATTGGTGGGATAGTTCAATCATCTCTACTGCCATGCCACCAGCCTCTGCCTTTGATGTCATGGGCTAAAATAATAAAAAGGGAGGCATTACTTCCAGAGCAGCCCTCATAAAATATACAGGATCATTAATATATAAGTAACAAAACATTTTATTTTTTAATCACAGAAGCACAGAATCACAGAATTGTAGGCGTTGGAAGGGACCTCTAGAGATCATCAAGTCCAACCCCCCTGCCAAAGCAGGTTCCCTACACCAGGTCGCACAGGTAGGCGTCCAGGCGGCTCATGGCCAACCTGTCATCCACCAGGACACCCCGGTCCCTCTCTGCAGAGCTCCTCTCCAGCAGAAATATTTTTGCTACAGAGACCGTTTTCAAAGCAAGTAAAACTGCACTAGGCAAGGGATCAGAAGCAGAAAAAAAGCAACCAAAAAAGCTCTTTTTAGACTTTTTTTGGAGCCAGCAACAGTGCTGTGCCTGGGCTAGCAGCTGGCAGCTTGTGGGCGGGCACCTGACTCACCAGGGGTTGAGCTGACACTGCCCACGCTTAATCTTTGGAGCGTGACCTTGACCCATTTGCTGTGTGGCTAGAAGCAGACCAGGGAGACCTGAACTAGTTCCCGCCCACAGAACAGAACGCAGTAGGTGAGAAAAGCTGCTCTGACTACCTAGGGTGGAGATATTCAGAGTGTGAGTGCAGCCCCCATTGCCCATTCAATAAGGCAGCAACGGGAGTGGGGGTTGGGTCTTGTGACAGCACACGTGAGTGCTCTTGTCTTTTCTCAGGTGGCCTGCTCTCCTACTGACAGGCCCTGATGCCACAGCTTCAAACACGGTCCTCACCAGGAAGCGGGCTTCCCCCAAGCAGACTGTGGCAACTCAGACAGAGTGTCTGCGCAATAATGTGGCAGTTCAGGTCTCTGGCTGCCGGGAGTGCCTGAGCCTGCTGCTGCCAGGGGAGGATGGGAAGGATGCCACCTGCGTGAGGTGTGAGCAGCTGGATGAGCTTAGGGAGAAGGTAGATAGACTACGGAGCATCAAAGAGTGCGAGCGGGAGATCAACTGGTGGAGTGCCTCTGTGAGAAAGACGCAGAGATTACACCTCCCAGACTGAGTGAGTAATCAATCAACCCTCTCTCTTGCCATAGTCAAGCAGGGAGAGACAACTTGAGAGGAGAGGAGGAATGGCAGCAGGTCCCAGCCCGGTGTTGCAGGCAATTCCCATCCCAACCTACCTCAATTCCCCAGGTCCCTCTGTGTAACAGGTTTGAAGCCCTGAAACTGGAGGGAGCGGTGAGTGACGATGACGTGGGAGCACTACTTCCAAGCCTGCGCAAGGTGAGGCAGTCGGCTCCATGCTTGAAGACTGTCTCCTCCAAAAAAGAAAGGAGGGTGATAGTCATAGGGGACTCTCTTCTGAGAGGAACAGAGGGCCCAATATGTTGGCCTGACCCTACCCGTACGGAGGTGTGCTGCCTTCCTACGGCCTGGGTGAGGGATATTTCTAGAAAAATCCCCAGCCTGATCCACCCCTCTGATTATTGTCCTTTATTGATAGTTCAGGCCAGCAGCGATGGGATCACTGACAGAAGCCTGACGATTATAAAAAATGATTTTAGGAGAATGGGAAGTTAGTTGATGGAGCAGACATACAAGTAGTGTTTGCCAGCATTCCTTTGGTGGTGGGGAAGAACACTGAGATGACCCAGAAAAGCCATCTTATAAACGCATGGCTGAGAGGCTGGTGTAAATGCAAGAATTTTGGATTCTTTGATCATGGAGCGGTCTACTCAGCACCTGGCCTGAGGTGTGCTGATGGGAATTGCCTGTCTCCAAGGGGGAAACGGATACTTGCCCAAGAGCTGGCAGGACTTGTAGAGAGGGCTTTAAACTAGGTATGAAGGGGGAAGGGGATAAAGCCAGGCCTGCTAGAGATCAGCCTGGGGAAGCTGTATTGGGATTAGGGAGTGAGGCGAGGGGCTCAGCTGAAGTGCATCTACACCAATGCATGCAGCATGGGCAACAAACAAGATGAGTTGGAAGCCATTGTGCGGCAGGCAAACTATGACCTAGTTGCCATAACGGAAACGTGGTGGGATTGCTCCCATGACTGGAGCGCTGCAATGGATGGCTACAAACTCTTCAGGAAGGATAAGCAAGGAAGGAGGGGTGGCAGTGTGGCTCTCTATGTTAGGGAATGCTTTCATGTTACTGAGATTGTGACTGGGGACAATAAGGTTGAATCCCCATGGGTAAAGATCAGAGGAAGGGCTGACAAGGCAGACATCCTGGTGGGAGTCTGTTATAGACCGCCAAACCAGGATGAAGAGTCAGATGAGGTGTTCTATAAGCAGCTGGCACAAGCTTCACAGTCTCCAGCCCTTGTCCTCATGGGTGACTTCGACTTCCCTGACATATGCTGGGAGTATTGCACAGTGCAGAAGAAGCAGTCTAGGAGGTTTCTGGGCTACATAGAGGATAACTTCGTGATGCAGCTGGTGAGAGAGCCCACGAGAGGAGCTGCCCTGCTAGACCTCTGTTCACAAACAGGGAAGGTCTGGTGGGAGATGCGGAGGTTGGAGGCTGCCTTGGACAGAGTGACCATGAAATGGTAGAGTTCTTGATTCTCAGTGGAGCCTGGAGGGGGAATAGCAAAACTGCTACCTTAGACTTCTGGAGGGCGGACTTTGAATTGTTCAAAAGACTAGTAGGGGG
The DNA here is from genome assembly GCA_030625065.1 of Alectoris magna. Lineage (NCBI taxonomy): Eukaryota > Metazoa > Chordata > Aves > Galliformes > Phasianidae > Alectoris > Alectoris magna. Next base: position 39,368,239 of record CM060560.1, read on the forward strand.
AGTCCCCTGGCATTCAGTCTTAGTAAGTAAAGGGGTCCAAGATAGCTGGTTGCTCTTCAAGAAGGAAGTCTTAAGGGCACAGGAGCAGGCGGTTCCTCTGAGCTGCAAAATGAGCCAGTGGGGAAGAAGACCAGCGTGGATGAATAGGGAGCTATTCTTGAGGCTTCAGGAGAAAAAGAGAATCTACTGCCTGTGGAAGGAGGGATGGGCAACTCAGAATGAATACAAAGAAGTTGTTAAGATGCATAGAGGGAAAATCAGAAAGGCAAAAGCCCAGCTTGAATTTCACCTATCCGCCGGGGTAAAAAGGAACAAGAAACTTTTTGATAAATACATCAACAGTAAGAGGAGGACAAAGGAGAATCTCCGCTCTTTACTGGATGAGGCTGGGAATGTGACCACTGAGGATAAGGAAAAGGCAGAGGTTCTGACTGCCTTCTTTATGTCTGTCTTTAAAAGCCAGACCAGTTATCCTCAGGGTACCCTGCACTCAGTCGAGACTCTGGTAGTCTTGACTGGGGAGCAGACTAAACCCCCTGTGACTCTGGAAGAAACAGTCAGAGACTTACTACCCCAACTGGACCACCACAAGTCCATGGGTCCGGATGAGATTTACCCAAGAGTGCTGAGGGAACTAGCAGAGGTGATAGCTGAGCCACTTTCCATCATCTGTCAGCGCTCCTTGTTGACTGGTGAGGTCCCAGAAGACTAGAGGCTTGCCAGTGTGACTCCCATTTACAAGAAGGGTTGTAAGGAGGATCTGGGGAACTACAGGCCTGTTAGCCTGACCTCAGTGCTGGGGAAGGTTATGAAGCAAGTTGTCTTGAGGGAGATCACACGGCATGTGCGGGACAACCGGGGGATCAGGCCTAGCCAGCATGGATTCACGAAGGGCAGGTCCTGTTTGACCAACCTGATCTCCTTCTATGATCCAGTGACCCATCTGATGGATGAGTGGAAGGCTGTTGATGTGGTCTACCTAGACTTCAGCAAAGCCTTTGACACTGTCTCCCACAGTATTCTCCTGCAGAAGCTGGCAGCCTGTGGCTTGGACGGGTACACTCTTGGCTGGGTAAGGAGCTGGCTGGAGGGCTGGGCTCAGAGAATGATGGTGAATGGAGTTAAATCTAGCTGTCGACTGGTCATGAGTGGTGTTCCCCATGGGTCGGTACTGGGGCCTGTCCTCTTCAATATCTTTATTGATGACCTGGATGAGGGCATTGAGTGCACCCTCAGTAAGTTTGCAAATGACACCAAATTGGCTGGGAGTGTAGATCTGCCTGGGGGTAGCAAGGCCCTACAGAGGGATCTGGACAGGCTGCAGAGCTGGGCTGAAGCCAATGGGATGAGGTTCAACAAGACCAAATGCCGCGTCCTGCAGTTCAGCTACAACCTCAGGCGATGCTACAGGCTTGGGGTGGAGTGGCTGCAAGACTGTGTAGAGGAGATGGACCTGGGGGTATTGATTGATGCTTGGCTGAACATGAGCCGACAGTGTGCCCAGGTGGCCAAGAAGGCCCATGGCATCCTGGCTTGCATCAGAAACAGTGTTACCAGCAGGAGCAGAGAGGTGATTGTCCCCCTGTACTCAGCACTGCTGAGGCCTGCGTCCAGTTTTGGGCCCCTCACTGCAAGAAAGACATCAAGGCCCTGGAACGTGTTTAGAGAAGGGCAACAAAGCTGTTGAGGGGTCTGGAGCACAAGCCATATGAGGAGAGGCTGAAGGAGCTGAGAATGTTCAGCCTGGAGAAGGGGAGGTTCAGGGGAGACCTTATTGCTCTCTATAACTTCCTGAAGGGAGGTTGTAGTGAGCTGGGGGTTGGCCTCTTCTCTTGTGTCATTTGTGATAGGACTAGAGGGAATGGTTTCAAGCTGTGCCAGGGGAGATTCAGGCTGGACATTAGGAAATATTACTTCTCAGAAAGGGTGGTCAGGCACTGGAATAGACTGCCCAGGGAGGTGGTAGAGTCACCAACCCTGGGGGTGTTCAAGGAGCGATTGGATGTTGTGTTGAGGGACATGGTTTAGTGGGAGCTATTGGTGATAGGTGAACAGTTGGACTGGATGATCTTCTAGGTCTTTCCAACCTTGGTGATTCTATGATTCACTATGATTCACTCTTCATTCCAACTATGAAGGTTGGAAAGGACCTACAAGATCATCTACTCCAACCATCCTCCCATTACCATTGCTACCACGAGCTACTAAATCATATCTTGTAGCTCCTCATCCAGACACTTCTGGAACCCTGCAAGGGGCAGTGACTCCACCACCACCCTGGGCAGGCCATTCCACTGCCTGACCACTCTTGGAGAGAAAAAGTTTTTCTTGGTGTCTAATCTAAACCTCCTCTGGTAGGTTTCTCCTGGGAGAAGAGGCCAAACCCCTCCTCATCACAAACTCCCTTCAGGCAGTTGTAGAGTGCAATAAGGTATCCTCTGAGCTTCCTCTTCTCCAGACTAAACAATCCCAGCTCCCTCAGCCACTCCTCATAAGACTTGTACTCCAGACACCTCACCAGTTTTGTTGCTCTTCACTGGACTTGTTCCAGGGCCTCAATGTCTTTCTTGTAGTGAGGAGCCCAAAACTGAACAGAATACTAGAGGTGCGGCCTCACCAGTGTTGATTACAGGGGGATGATCACCTCTCTGTTCCTGCTGGTCACACTATTTCTAATGTACACCAGGAAGGCACTGGCCCTCTTAGCCACCTGGGCACACTGTCGGCTCATGTTCAGCTGAGCATCAACCAACACCCCCAGGTCCCTTTCCTCTTCACAATCATCCAGCCACTCAGCCCCAAGCCTGTAGCACTGCATGGGGTTATTGTGGCCAAAGTGCAGGACCCAGCACTTGGCCCCGTTGAACCTCATCCCATTCACCTCATCCCAGTGATCCAGCTTATCTATATCCCTCTGAAGGGCCTCCCTACCCTCAGGCGGATAGACACCACCTCCCAACTTGGCGTCATCTGCAAACTTACTGAGGGTACACTCAATCCCCTCATCTAGGTCATCAATAAAGATATTAAACAAGATGGGCCCCAGTACCGACCCCGGGGGGACACCACTTGTAACAGGTCACCAGCTGGACTTAACTCCTTTAACCACTACCCATTGGGCATGGCCCTCTAGCCAGTTCCTTACTCAAAGAAGGGTATACATGTCTAGGCCATGGGCAGCCAGTTTCCCCAGGAGAATACTGTGGGAGACCGTGTCAAAGGCTTTGCTGAAGTCTAGGTAGACTACATCAATACCCTTTCCCTTGCCTACCAGTCTGGTCACATAGTCATAGAAGGAGATGAGGTTGGTCAATCACAGTCTGCCTTTCATGAACCCGTGCTGGCTGGGCCTGACCCTGGATGCCACACACGTGCCGTGTGATCTCACCCAAGATGATTTGCTCCATAACTTTCCCTGGTACCGAGGTCAGGCTGACAGGCCTGTAGTTCCCCGGAACCTCCTTACAGCCTTTCTTGTAGATGGGAGTCACACCGTCAAGCCTTCAATCCTCTGGGACCTCTCCAGATAACCAGGAGCACTGGTAGATGGCAGAGAGTGGCTTGGCAGTCACCCCTGCCACCTCCCTCAGCACCCTAGGGTGGAGCCCATCCCGTGGACTTGCATATATTTCTTAAAACATTAAAAAAAAAAAAAAAAAAAAAGGAACAGAACCATAGAACTAGTGGGATATTCAACCTTGTTTTTGTGAAACTAATGCATCAGTTTTGCTCAATGGAAGTGGTTGCAATTCTTAGTAAGCTCTTGAGGCATTCATCAGAGATTTTTGATGACATTTTACTCTTCCTGTACTTCATCCTTGGCAATTGTTCACAAATGTGCATGCTTCCAAAAAGTGACAACATGAATGAGGTGTAGCTGTGAAGCTAAGGGGATTTTTATCTGGTAAAAGAGGTCTTACAAAGGTCTGGTAAAGAGACTTGATCAGAATTTGAGTTTAATGTTAGATTGCAAATCTATACATTCTCTTTGAAAATTTGCAGACAAAAAGTTTATATCAACTGGTGTTGCAAACATAAATTGATGATTTTTTTATTATTATTTTTTTTTAATCTTGATACCTATTCTCAAGCTTTATCAAAACATATATCATGACTGAGCATTCTTTGCTGTTCAGAGCACTGTGCTTACCCAATGCATCAATGTGCATGCAGTTGCTATCACTTGAGTCAGCACTGCACAGCACTGCCCTCCCCATGCCCTTATTTCAGTCAACACAGTGTTAATAGTGCATTGACATTTTGCTTGTTGCTGAGTGATGAGTGCATGCCCTGGGTCACGCTGCCATGAAGAGCTGTCAACTTTACAGTGTGGGGCAGGAGGAGGACTGCATTGGCAGCCATGCTGGGCTGCATGTGGGCCATGGGCTGCAGTTGGACATGCCTGTTGTAGCTGATGATGCTACAGCAGTATTACATTATAGGTATATGCTACTGTTAGTTTCATTACTTCAGTATGCTTTTCAAGGCAAATGGTTTAAGGCAAATTAATACTAATTATATCCTGATTAGTCACAGGATTCTGTGACCAAATTCCCTCTCCATGTTAAAGGAATCAACCAGAGATGTGTAGAGGATAATAAATGGCTATTTAGTTATAATTAGAACAACAGTTGATTTTAGTCTCTGTAACTGGAAGATGAAAGCATGGTCTCCTGATGTGACTGGTTGCTTGCTTATTCTTTCAAGTGGATTTTCTCAGCATGTGTGACAGGAAAATCTCAATACATATTCTAAGAAAAAAAAAAATAAATTAAAAAGTCAGTATAAATAGATTTTAAAAGCTGTGTCTTCCTTCCTGCTAGGAAGCAATCCAAATATTTTGAACTATGAATACATGTGTTTCCACTACTTACTGAAGAGGTTGTAATCAATTTGCTAGTAATTCAGGGATATATATGTATTTTTTTCAATATTTTCCAGTCTTTAAAGAATCTTTTCTTACTGAGATTTTGTTACATTAGTTTTAATCAGTGTAAATGGTATGAGCATTTAGTTAGAATTTTGAGAGTATGTCTTTTGCAGGCAGATGCAGAAATGGACTTTGGGTACATTGTATTTCTTTCTGTCTATGCATCTTGGTCTATTTAAGAGAAGCTCAGTTTAAGGACTGATAATGTTCAGCGGACAAATAGAGGTCAAAAAGTTCCCTTTGTTAAGGGAATAAAAGAACTAGATGCCATCTCAGTCTCAAGGAAAACTGTCGATTGCCTTAGGATTGTAATAAGAATTTGACAAGATATCCAGCAGCCAGTCTGCAGATTGGAGGAATGTAGAATCATGGCATGGTTGAGGTTGGAATGGTTGAGATTGGAAGTTGTCTGACCCCTACAAGCTCTTCTGTTACTTTTGATACTGCCCAAGTATCCCCAGCAGAGTTATCATTTGTGCCTGCATGGAAGAAAGTGGAGGTTAGTAGTTAGAGTCAGATGAGTTCTGGCAGTCCCTCAGCAATATTCTGGATCCAGGTCCCAAGGCAGTAAACTCTTCTAGCTGATAGAACAGGTCTGCAGATGAGCACCTCTGTCTCCCACAGCAGAGAGTCACTCATTACAATGACAGTGTTTCTCCCTTGTGGTTTTATGTGGTTTGATGTGGACCAGATCCTTCTCCTGTAAGTGCATATAGTTCATCTTCAGCTCAGGGCAGTAGACCTTTTTGTCAGTTCCTTAAGTATCCCTAGGTGAGGCAGAAGCCTTCCTCTTGGTGCCAGAAGTAATCAGCTTCCATCCTTCCCCTTCTTCAGAGGTTGTTAAGGGCATCCTGGCAACCAAGACATCTAGATTTGCTGCCCTTGTTTGCCAAGGTTATTTATTTATTCACTTTTTAAAATCTATTTATTTTGAGGCAGCAGGAAGGACAAGGACTGAAAGAAGTTGTTGGAAGTGACAAATGAAATTTTACCTAAGCATTTAAAAAAACAAGGGTCATTACCAATAAGCTATGAACTCATCTCCTCTTTCACTCCCATTTTATGTCCTTATTCTAATTTATTTATTTCTTCCTTACTCCTTGCTGCAAAGTTGATCTGCATACTCAACCATAAAATAGAAACTCTAGGCTCAAACTCCACCTGTCACAGGAAACTATAAAATTGGGTTTCTGCTTCCTGTATGTGGGCTGTAACCATTACATGCAAGAACGAATATTACGTCATATTTGGAGGTTTTGAAATTAAATGGTTGTGATGAATCTACTCACTGTAAGTCATAATGTTGTTGTCACCACAATGACAAAAGATAATATGACATTTGCAGAGGAATATATTGTTTTAATTAAGCAGTACAGGTGGAAGAAAAAAAGTTTTACAGACCTTCTGTATTTTCTAAAAAAATCAGCATACTTCAAAACTAAATAGAAAAAGAGAATAACTCATATAAGTTTAATTAGATCGAGTTGAAGTAGGGTAGGAAAGGGCTGGCCTGTCCCCAGGCATGACAGCCCTCCCAGCCAGCTCTCTGTTTTATTATTGATCACTTTATCACATAATATGGAAAATCCCTTTGGTCAGTTTGAGTCAGCTGTCCTCCCGGCACCCCTAACCTCCTCACTGGCAGGGCAATAGAAGAAATTGAAAAGTTCTTGACTGAATGTAAGCTCTGCTCAATAACAACTAAAATGTCAGTGTGTTATCAACATTGTTTTCCTCCTGAATCCAAAATTATGCTAGCTATTAGGAAGAGAATAGCTCAATCTCAGCCAAAACTGGGGCTGTATTCATCTCTTGTTTCCTACAATTTGTGTCATGCTCATATACTGCACTTCTCCATACATCCTCAGTGATCATCACAACCTTTCTTTCCCCTCCATATATACACACAGATATCATTAATGTAGTCTATGGGCCATCCTTCTAAAATCTCCTTTGTGTTTGTACATGACATTGGGAACCATTTGCCCTAATTGTCTTTTTGGACAGAAAAGAGAGTGTTTGGTGTTGAATTATTGTTTGCAGTAGCCAGCTCTGTTTGCATTGCCACTGCACTTGTCCAGTTCCTAACAAGATTAATTTTTCATTAGTTTGTATGTTTCTAACCGTAATACCATTGACATGATGAATATTGAAATAAAGTAATTAAAATCCCCACATCAAATTCTATTGAGGTACAAAATCTTTCCACATTACCCGCCAAGTATACCCAGGTACTTGAGCAAAAGCAATCTCATGGATGAGTTTACCTTTGCCCAAGGTAGGAACAACCTGTCTTACTCAGCATATTTTTTACATGCATTACAAACAGCCTGTTCCCTTCTACAGTACATGAGGGTTTCTATTAGACAAAGCCCAATTTGAATGGCTAAGTAACCAAATGGCTCTTTGGCTCAGATGTTTATGAGGTTGTTTTGAAAATGAACCTTGTTTACTGACTCAGTTCTCTCTAAAGTGCCATGTCATGATAAGACTTGCTTTTCAAGGAGCAGGATAGTGTTCCTGGAAGTGGTGTGAAGCACAGACGTGTTTCCAACCATCCAGTGTTTATTTTCACCATTGTAAGCACATGGCAATTACCATGCAGGATTTGTGCGAGTGTCATATAATCAAACTACCAGGTTTCTCCATATCAATATTTCAGGCACTGTTCTCCACACATGAGAGGCTTGAACTGCTTAGTTTACATGACTGCAGCACATTTCACATTCATGGGTAACCTGTGCAGTGTTATCCATGGTCACGTCCTCTCCTTGATCACAAGCCATTTTATATGCTGCATCTTTTCCTTGATGACATGAAGTGCCATGTGGGCCCATCAAGCTAGAAACAGTTCACCCTATGCCTGTCCAAGTTTACCTGAGCCACTTCAGTCCTAGTCTGATGTACCTGCTGATTGTTTTGATCTTCTTCAGTGGTCCAGCTCTCAGGTTTGTGACCATCCACATCATGTGCAGCCACAAAGAGAATATATAAAACAACTCTAAAAGCAAATAAATCGACTTTGAGACCAAATGAGGTTTTAAAATATTTTGGTTTGGTTTTGATTTGGTTTGGTTAGTTAGTTAGTTAGTTTTCTTTAGTGGTTTCTTTGTTATTCTAGGAGTGAGGTACCTAAAGGTATATATTTATGAGAAGACTGAAGATCATTTCTGAGTTCCCAGATTTCCTTGTATTACTGGAATACACACCTCCCATGTAGCTCTGATACCCTTAGTCAACTGGAGCAACTCAATCTTTCTTTTAGACTTAGTTGCTAAGGTGATTACAATTTTCAGCCAACATAATTCTGTTTTTTATAGCTTTAGCAGTAACTTCCCGAGCCAGTGAGAAAACATTGTTGGTCAGTTTTTGATACGATTCTTCTGCTTTTTAAGAAAACTCCATATTAAATAAAATCAACCAAGATATAAGAGACACTTTGTGAACATACACAAAATCTTGACAAGGGAAGGGAACAGAAAAATTCCTACCTCGTAGTATGACCACTATTATGTTTTAAATTGGCCTGATATTTCTGCTTTCAAATTATCTCTGTGCTATTTAATTACAGTATTTTTATTATACCAATTTTCATTCTCAAGACTATGCCTTATTGTGTAAAGTCTTGCTTATGTTTCTAAACTTTTGTAGGTCACTTTGGTATATATCTTTCCTCAGTGGTGTTTGCAGCATATTCCAATTTGGTATAATCTGAAAATTTAATTAATGTGCTGTTTACCTCATCTTCCAGATAAATTACAGATACATATTCTCAGTTCAACAGTCAAACACCATCTGCAGCCTCTCTCTCAGGCACACCCTGCACTTGCCCTCCTACACATGTACATATTCCAGTCCATCTGGATTTCTTTATACAAAGCTCATACTCATGAATTGGGATAACCCTATCAGTTCCGTTCTGTTCATGAAGAGATGATACCACTGCAAGTGTTCATTATTCAGTCTTTCCACGATATCTGCTAATTAGAGATTCTTGTCCATGATACCTAGATGATAGCTGAGATGACAGTGTGAACATTTAGGGGAATATTTTCCAAAACAGCTATTAAACTTCCAAAATAAGAATTGGGATTTAAAGCTGAATATTACTGGATTCTCCTTACTGGGGATACTGGAACAACAGAATTGGATGTGGAATACTGAATGTGCAAATTTGTGGGTCAGGGTGAGGAAATTCTTCATATATACAAAACATTTGGTTTTGAAATATACTATTTCTAACGTATCTGATCTGTCATTATAATCACTGGGCAGAACTGGAAATATTAGGATATTATTCAGTTATATCATTTTAAATTACTATATTAAAATGGGGTGAATTAATCTATATGGCTACAGTTACTTATTCAAATGTAAACATTACATACAGCTCAGCCTGTGTCACAGGCTTTTGAGAGATGGCCATATCAACATGTTGCCTGTAAAAGAATTGTAATTACATATGTTGTCGACAAGATAAAAAAAATGTTTAGCATAATAAACATTAAAAATATAATATTCATTTAAATATGGAATATTGTTTAAAAAATACTATGAATACCTTACAATTAAAGAGGAGTATAAAGTGAAGAAAATATATACTTGACACAGAAAATGTTCATCTATTTACTATCCAGCTTACATCTTCATAAGTTAATATGTTTAAGGATGAGAAGTTTCCTGGGTGACAGACCAACAGCTTGAGTCACAAAAACATCCTTAGACGGTTTCTGAATAAGATGAAAATACTGAAACTAGGAAGATTCACATCCTTCATGTTCATTTCCAAAAATGCATACTTTGTACACTAGGGAAATCTTTAAATGTGAAGAATTTCTGACCATTCTTCTCTATCATGATGGACTTAATAAAAGGAAATAGGGAAGATCAGGCAGGACCATGAAAAAAATATTTTCTTTGTCACATTTCAACTGTAACAAGAAATGCAACAAAAATCACAGAAATAGATGAAACATTTATAAGGAGAAAGATATTTTTTTACTTTGAGAAAGGGATTTAGCATAAATTAAAACCTTAGATTAGCTCACCACTAGGTGCTGCAGCTAACAGGGGAGCTAATAACCGGTTTCAAACTCTAGAACAACTTTGTTGAATACAGAAATGGATTAATTATGCTGGAATCAAAACTTTATTGGGCATGCATCGTCAGTGAACACTTATCCTGGAAGCAACATGAATTCCTTTATGCAAGACTAGCATTTGGCCCATTGCTTGTGAGTTACTTGTATTTGAGATCCTTGCCTAGTTCTCTCACAATAGTGAGGTAACAATATCCAGTTGTTATTATTAATTTACTAGTCTTTTTCAAATTCCATGTAAGATTAATTTCACCTGTTCCACCTTCTCATTTCCATGAGAAAGTAAATTGTTGGCATTTGGCAAATATTTCGAATAATTTTGATTGATAGAACATATTTTGATTTTGAGTTTTTTGGTCCGTGAGTGCCTAGTAAACACTAAGGTCCATAAATCCATGGGACCTGATGGGGTGCACCCACAGGTGCTGAGAGAGCTGGCGGAGGTCATTGCTGAGCCGCTCTCTGTAATCTTTCAGAGGTCTTGGAGAACTGGGGAGGTGCCTGATGTCTGGAGGACAGCCAATGTCACTCCGGTCTTCAAAAAGGGCAAGAAGGAGGACCCAGGTAATTATAGGCCGGTCAGTCTCACCTCTGTCCCAGGGAAGGTGATGGAACAGCTTGTGCTGGATGCCATCTCCAGACAATTGGGAGAAAAGGAGGTTATCAGGAGTACCCAGCATGGGTTCACCAAGGGGAGGTCGTACTTGACCAACCTGGTGGCCTTCTATGAAGTTGCACTGGCTGGGTGGATGGGGGGAGAGCGGTAGACGTAGTCTACCTTGATTTCAGTAAGGCTTTTGATACTGTCCCCCATGACCTCCTTATTTACAAAGCTGAGGAAGTACGGGATAGATGAGTGGACAGTGAGGTGGGTTGAGAACTGGCTGACTGGCAGAGTGCAGAGGGTCGTCGTTGGTGGTGCAGTGTCTGGCTGGAGGTCTGTAACTAGTGGCGTCCCCCAGGGGTCTGTGCTGGGTCCGGTCTTGTCCAACATCTTCATCAGTGACCTTGATGAGGGGATAGTGGCCACCCTCAGCAAGTTTGCTGATGATACGAAGTTGGGTGGATTGGCTGACACACCTGAAGGCTGTGCTGCCATTCAGCAAGACCTGGACAGGCTGGAGAGCTGGGCAGTAAGAAACAGGATGAGGTTTAACAAAAGCAAGTGTAGAGTCTTGCACCTAGGGAGGAATAATTGCATGCACCAGTACAGGCTGAGGGATAACCTGCTGGAGAGGAGCTCTGCAGAGAGGGACCTGGGCGTCCTGGTGGATGATAGGTTGGCCATGAGCCAGCAGTGTGCCCTCGTGGCCAAAAGGGCCAATGGCATACTGGGGTGTATAAAAAAGAGCATTGCCAGCAGGTCAAGGGAGGTGATCCTCCCCCTCTACCCTGCCCTGGTAAGGCCTCATCTGGAGTACTGTGTCTAGTTCTGGGCTCCCCAGTATAAAAAAGACAGGGATCTCTTGGAAAGAGTCCAGCGGAGGGCCACAAAGATGGTGAAGGGTCTGGAGCATCTCCCCTGTGAGGAACGACTAAGTGAACTGGGTCTGTTTAGCCTTGAGAAAAGAAGGCTGAGAGGGGATTTGGTCCAGGTTTATAAGTCTGAACAGCAAGGTTGAAAGAACAGAAGACAAACTGAAAAAGGAATTGGAAGAAACTTCAGATAATACAGAAAATAGAAATTAGACCACTTTTGTTGTTGTTGTTGTTTGTTTGCTTGTTTTTTTGCAAAGACTAGAAGGTTAAAAGTATCCCGAAAAGCATATTGATCATCATATTGATTGAGAGGGGATTTGATCCAGGTTTATAAATACCTGAGGTGTGGGGGCCATAGTGGTGAGGCTGGACTCTTTTCAGTAGTGCGTGGGGACAGGACAAGGGGAAATGGGATGAAGCTAGGGCATAGGAAGTTCCGCACGAATGTGCACATGAACTTCTTTACGGTGAGGGTGACGGAGCACCGGAACAGGCTGCCCAGGGGGGTTGTGGAGTCTCCTTCTCTGGAGATATTCAAGACCCGCCTGGACGCCTACCTGTGTGACCTGGTGTAGGGAACCTGCTTTGGCAGGGGGGTTGGACTCAATGATCTCTGGAGGTCCCTTCCAACCCCTACAATTCTGTGACTCTGTGTGATTCTGTGAGTTCATGTATTTCAGAGAAAGACCACACTTTTACCAAGCGATACATCTTTTTGTCATGGAAATAACAGATTGTAGTATGTAGCTCTTTGCCACTGAAGAAAAAAAAGGCTGTTTAAATTGCCTATATTGACAAATAGTAGTAATATATTAGGAACCAGACAAACTGTGGGCATTTGGGAAGGATGGTTGTATAACTCAAATACTCTTCATGCTCCAGATCTAGTAAGAGTTACAAGTTATCATTTAGAGAGAATCTGCATTGTATGCATTTAAAATATAGCATTGAAATACAGTTTTAATGATAGTAACCACAAAAACACTTAGCATGTTCATTCAAACACAAATATTTAATCCTCTGAATTCTTTATACCTCTGATCTCCTTTGGGAGTGAAATAACTTCAGGGCTCAATTTGTATGGGTAGCTTAATGATTAAAGATGAAAAATTCTTTGCCTATGCATCTGATTTTTATATGCCTTGTTTTACTGCAAATCCTATTAAAATAAAGTCTGTTTTTAGTTGCTGGGAGTAATTGGATCCAATACTTCACAGATGAAAAAAAAAAAAAAAAAAAGGCATTAACTTTTATTTTAAAGGCTGGTTGCTGTAAGAGAGCTGACAGTAGAAAAAATAAAATAAAATGTAGGATTTCATTATGTGAAAGCCTGCAAGCAATATGAAACTGGTCATCTGGGTGAAGCTTTTTGTTATTTAAGAATATTCAATCTCTAAACGAACTTTATCATAATAAAAATAAAACTATGATTTTGTCAATTATTTGAGGCATTTCTTTTAGTACTGTCCACCTAGCAGGTTATACCAGTCCTCTAAAACATTTAGTACTGTACTGAGTAGACACTTAGGAATTAGGCTTTAAGCTTATACTTAGGAAAATGGCTTACGAGCTGGAAATTGTCAGGTATGGTCTATCTAGATATCCAGAACAATGTTTTTACCACTGTCGTCATCTACTCATCATCTACAGTAAAACACTGATAAATGCAGTTATTATATATGGTTGGTTGTTTCTACAACAAATACAATATTTCATTTATTCTATTAAAAAATATAAAATAACATGAGAATAAAACAGTTCTGTGTGGAATACTGAATTGAAATACTGTAGACCTACATGTTTCACTGACACAAAACAGCCATATAAATCTTACCATACACAGCTGCAATTTAGTGAAATATGCAGTTTTCTGTTTTCCATTACTATATACAATATAAATTCTTTCTGCTGGAAGACAGACTGTGACAAATTTGCAAGCAGCATCTGTAATCATACATTTGAAACACTAATTTATCTGGCAATAAAATCTTTGATTTCCCAAAAGGAGTGCCAAGCCTCAGAACTAATGCTTATTTTTGAGACTTAGCTGAGTTTTCTACGTTAGTCATTTTCTTCTGAGTTACAGTGCTCCTGTGGAAAAATATACAGCTTAACAGCAAGTACAGAGAGTTAAAAGGGTCACAGAAAGCATAAATCTGTATGCTCAGTTTATGTGTGTGTATATAATTCATGTAAACAAAATTATGACTAGGTACACTTTCCATCATGGAAAAATCTTTTGTTAACAGCACTACCCGAAAGAGAAACAAGGGATATCTGTAGTATATTCCATATAAAGTCTTTATTTAACTCTAAAATTGTTTTACATAACAGTGAGAAAATTTAATCAGAAATCATACCTAAGTTATTTCTAAAATAAAATTAGAATCTACTTTTATTGATGTTGGTATATTCTCATGCTAAACTTTATTACATGAAAAAAATTCTGTCAGCATTATCAGCTGAGAAGTATTTTACATGTAGCCTTCCAAAGTATTTAGGTCTATCAATTGGTGGAGGCATGTGACACATTAGAAGATGTGAATTGCTATATGTTAGAAATAATTCCATTAAAACCACTTCTTAAATCAGAATAATTTCTCTGAGGAAAATTATTATCAGCCTTTTACTCAGAAGCATCATAGTGCAAATTACTGTTAAGTATTTCAAAAATCAGAGAAACTAAAAGATTCAAACTTTTAAATACAAAGATTTATATATAAACCTGTATCAGGATTATCAGTGAAACCTTTTTTTCTTCTCTATTTTTGTAGCTACACACTAGAAGAAAATAAGTTTTATAGCACCTCTGAAAACCTCTGAAAACCAACCCACCTACGTTCTGATTGTAGCCATTAAACATATTTACCTACATTAATAAAAAGACTTCTCTAACAGGACAATTCATATCTTCCACTAGTCAGAACTTTTATAGGTTATGTAAGAAGTACAAAATAGTCGCATAGAACCAACAACCTTTTTAGACTAAAATAAACTGTGAATAACATATGTGTCCCAGACTTTTTTTGTGGAAAAACAATTAGCTGAATGGTCACAGCCAGATGATTGTGACCAATAGATCCATATCCAGGTGGAGGCCAATGGAAGCCCCCCCGCAGCCCGTCTTGGGACTGATGCGCTTCAAAATCTTCTTCAGTGACGTAGATAGGGAGATTGAATGCACCCTCAGCAAATTTGCAGACAATATCAAGCAGAATAGTGAAGTTGATACAATGGAAGGAACGGATGCCATCCAGAGGCACCTGGACAAGCTTGAAAAGTGGGCCCATGAGAGCCTAATGGAGTTCAAGAAGGGCAAGTAGAAGGTGTTGTGTGTTAGTTGTCACAATCCCAGATCTACATAAAGAATGGAAGGAGAACTTATTGAGAGCAGACATGAAGAGATGGGCTTGGGAGTTCTGGTGGACAAAAAGTTGGACATGAGTCAGCAGTGCATTCTTCCAGCCTGGGAAGCCTGGGCTTCATAAAAAAAAGGGCTGGCCAGCAGAGCTAGGGAGGTACTTGTCCCCTCATGAAGCCCCATACAAAGTACTGCATAAAGGCCTTGATCTCCCAGTGCAAGAATGGCACTATGTAACTATTTCCTGACCCACTAAATGGCCAGGTGAGGTTCCTGGTTCCTCCCCTAACTCCCTTCCAATTAATGCATTTGTCACTTGTTTGTTTGTTTGTTTGTTTGTTTAAAGGAAAGTAAGGAATTGATGGAAGAATCAGGCATAATTGTAACACGGGGCCAAGATATACCTGGGACGCAGCTCAGGTAAACACAAGTTACCAGAGGTCTTACCAGAATGTGAAGTTTAAGGATAGGTTTAGACACCTATTTAGGATGAAATAACTTTCCTGCTGACCTGTTTGTACCTGTGGCTACTATAAAAATAGTATGCATGACTAGTTCAGAATTAGAAACCTAACTTTTAAATGGAAAATATAGGGTTAATTAATACATCCTAAGTTTGTAATTTATGTCAGAAGAATACTTGGGAAATGCAGGGAGTTATAACTTTTTAAAGTTATTTTCTTCTTTATCTGTAACCCATGCATAATTTTTGTTTTCATTTTGATAGTCTTTTAGAAGTGATAAGGTTAGTCTTTAATTTTTCCTTCCATTAGCTGTAATTATATTGACACTTTTAAATGTTTGACCTTACTGCTGTAACTATCCTAGCAGTGTATTTTCTTCTGTGTGGTTTTCAACTAGACAGTATACTTTCTTATGTTCAAAGATGAGCACAAACTGATCATTTGTTCAAAAAAAAATTATATATATACATAGCATATATATATATACATATATAATCTTAACATTTAACTCCAGGCTTTAGAGATCAGTGCTTTTACTCCTTTATGCAAATACATAGTGACTCACTAACTGAGAGGATGTCTATTAAGTAAAAGTGCTTATATGCCTCTAGTAATCACGTTAAACTGAGAAAGGAAAAATAATAACAGAAAATATACACTTCTTTTCTATTAATATTTGTCCTTGGCTAGTACATATCTTGATGGAACTTTGTTTATGCAAATATATCACATGAATACTAATATGATCATCCTAGAATGCAGACCAGTAGTGATGAAAGGACATACAGAACTGCTTACGTCGACACACCACTTGAGGGTCAGACATGTGGGTCTTTTGTGACCATTTTTTCTCTTCTCATTGTATGATAGAACTGTATGAAGAGAGTAGAGTCCATCTCCTCAGTAAGACAGAAATGCATTTGTCCACCCTCAAATGAATGGTAAAAAAGAACTGCAGGACTTCAGATACCCTTAGTCACTGTGAATTACAGCAGATGCGTGTAGCAGGAGCTATTTTTTTGTCATCCTTCAGATATGATAACAGGTGTTTGTTTTTCTTGTTTTATCTAGAAGGAGTCACTGAACATTTTCAATATCATTTCTATAAGTTTTGTTGTGATGTACATCAGGACAATGATGTATACTTTTTTTTTTTTTTTTTTTTTAATAGTTTACAAGATTTTAAAATTCAAAACAGCTATCTCAGCTATTTGAATAGTGAGGATCTAAAACCTGTATCCATGCTGCTTTTTTAATTAAAATTTTACCCAAAGGAAAACAGCATTCAACAGTATGCCAGTTTCCTCTCTCCAGAAATTGTATAGTGAATTGTTTGCACATACCATAAGGTGCCCCAGCGTCTTGGGTTTTCGTATGGTAACTGACTGATCTCTTTTTCCTGCTGTTATGCTTTTGACCTGATTTAATTGATATAACCAACAGCATTCAGGCTGTACTGATTACCTAAACAGGTAGTAAAAGCAAAAATTTGAAGGACAAAGCTATCATGTTAATTCTCTTGCAGTATGCCATTGCTATACTGCCAATCAGAGTGTAAACTCACTGGATTTTAGAAGAGAAATGTTATTTCTGGGGACTCTAAATCTTTGATGTTTGTGTATTTTATTAAGCAAAACTGTTTTTTGCTTAAGATTGACAATTGTTATAAAAACAGAAATGACAAAATAAAATTTTAGTTTTGGAAAGAAGATTGAATAATTGTCAGTTTTTCACCTTCTGCTAGGAAAGATGTAGGAGAACGGAGGAAAAATATAAAAGTTGGGTGAGTTAAACTACCAAGAAATGAAAGAGACTTTCTTTTTAATGGCTAACTATATATATGCTCATTAAAATAATATTCAGATTATGGTAAATGCATCAGTATTTGAAACTCACCTTGTAGGTGTCCGGGTTATTTTTATTTTTATGTTGCATATTTCTTTCTTTGCATAATTTTAAACAGTCTTGATTTGTTTTCCTCTGTAGTTTGTTTTTATAGTTTGAAAAGTAGAAAGAATCTAGTAAGGACACTTCTGAAATGATCGCTGAATAGGTAGTAAGAGGGTAAATAGGAGACTGAAATAAAATACAATAGAATAAAAGGTCACAGTGAAAAAAAGTGCAGAGTAAAAGAGAAACATGAAAATCTGAAGTGATTATAAAAAAAAAAAAAAAGCTGAGGATCATACAGGCTAATAAAATAAATATCAAGAAGGCTATTTTGTCATGTAAGAAAGAGATGGCTACTGTTAAGTTTGCATCCTACACATCATGCATTTCTTTTGTTGGATATTTATTATATGTTTTGGCTTCTTTTTTCTTAGATTTCTACCCCAAAACCAATTTTCTCTATATTTTCACTTTTACATGAACACTTTATAGTTATAGTGCTTCCCTTTTCATTTTTCCCTCTATAATTCTCTCATTCTTTACTGAGTTTCCTCATGTATCATACAACATAATTCAGTTTTCCTACTAATACAAATCAAACTTCAATTTCCATCTTATTTCCATTCATTTCAATAAGGAACTGTTTATTCATTAAAAGAGCAAATTCAAATGTTAAATTACTTAAAAATTATGAAAGGGCACATTGAACAAAAAAGTCCAGTCAAAACGTTGTTATGTAGGCCTAAATAAAAGACTAGAATTATACTGATAATTTCTTGTGTGAGCATGGTAGTTTGTATATATAATGGATTGAATCCTTCAGATTCACTGGCACTCACTGGTTCACTGTATTAACCAGGTCTTGTGCAAGAAATTTCCACTGAAAGGGACCAGTTCAAGATACAAGCAATCAGTGAGCTTGTAGCTGAACAGGGAGGTAATTAGGAATTATATGTTCAAGCTTATTTCATTTTATTTTCATATCAGAAAATCCATATATTCTGTTTCCAGTTAGGGGGGAGGAAAAAAAAAAAAAAAAGACAAAGCAAGCAAGCAAGCAAACAAACAAATAAAAAATACATTTTTTTTTTTGTGCAATTTTTAATCACTGTTATAATTTCAAAGGAAGCATCAGTAGTATCAATCTGAATTAATCTCCTATCTTGCAGTACACTTTTGAATAGGACTTTAATGCTTGGTGGTGGTGGTACTTGTGGTGGCATGGTTATTGATTTTGTTGTTGTTGTTGTTGTTTGTTATTTCATGGGGAGGGTATTCTTGGGGAGCTTTTTTTACCATATGAAAGAACTTGAAAAGTTATAGCAGCATGCTTACATCACTTTGTTTTTACACACGAGTGTAAATGTAACAACAATAAAAGTTACAGTGTTAAAAAAAAAAAACACTGGTTTTAAATATACTATAAACTTAAATA
The DNA here is from genome assembly GCA_030625065.1 of Alectoris magna. NCBI lineage: Eukaryota > Metazoa > Chordata > Aves > Galliformes > Phasianidae > Alectoris > Alectoris magna. The sequence goes on from CM060560.1 coordinate 39,386,897, forward strand.
TTTTATTTTTGCACAGAAAGCCTTTTAAAGTGATGTGTTGTTAATAATTTTAGTTGAAGATAGGCATCCTGCTGATAAAGTATGTGAATAATTTATTGTGTTGTGTATGCATGCTTTCAAAATATACACTGAAATTTAATTATATTTCTTTTTAAATACTGTCATTTTCCAGGCAGAATTACAGAACTGACATCTCTATATAGTTTAAAAGACTCACAAATGCAAAGGACAAAGCTTGTAAGACACTAAGTACACTGCACAGAGAATAACAACTGTATAGAAAAAGATATTTTACTCTGATCCACCCTAACTCAACTGGTAAGTAGTATTCATGAAGTTTAGTTTCTTAACTAATTAGTAGTGTGAAGTTTGGAGGTAATATGCGTGACTTTGGTCAGACAAATTTTGTAAACATCAGTAGAAGTAAAACATCTTAGCATTGCTTTGAAATTTTACCTTTAACTAATATCAAAAGAGCTTTATTCCCTGTTAATCAGATACTGCATAGCATGCATAAGATCAAATTAATTGAAATATGTCACATTAATCAAAGTTTTTATCATTCACTATTTGCACTAAAACAATGAGAAGAATTTCCTTATAAGGAGCCTTGAGTGATTAAGTACCTTTCCACTTATCTTCCTTTTCAGGATAAGGAACACAGTAAGCACTTCATAACATTTTACCAAGTGTTATCTGAAAATCCAGGATGGAAACTTGTTGGAAGATAAAAAAGAGTGAATGGGTACATTAAAATATTTCTAACTACAGAATAAGTGACAAAGATAGAGAGTTAAATCTAGATGTAGAAGTATCTGCTAAAAACAAATGTAAGAGTTTTAAGGTCAGTTATTTTTAATAATTAGTTATCATGATCTTTCACCAGTGGGGGCTTATGTTAAGTAAGACATCATTGAAGAGTTCTTGCAGAAAATCCTGAATGTCCCACTCCGAAAATTAAGCTCTTCTAAGGCATTTTGGTTTGTGCAAATTGGTCCAATCACTCTAAATTGCCAACTGCTGATACAAATTGTAGAAAGATAATGTATAGATAGAGGTAATATATTTTCTAATGATCAATCAATTTTAATTTAATGTTTAAAAGTTAGGAGAAATATTCTTCATGTATGTGCTAAAATATTCTTTCACTGGAGTTTCAATACACATGGTTGAATAGGGATAAAGTTAGTGTATTCTTCATAAGGGATTTATTATATTACGATTTATCCTGGCATTCCTGAGAATTCTGTGTTCTATGATGGATTTCTTCAGGTAAGGTTGCTAATATTTAAGTAAATTTTCTGTTGGAAAATAATACTGTTTTGAAGAAACTTGGAATAATTCATTCTCTGAGTTTTAATCAGAGGTGTCTTATATGTGCATTGTTTATGGCAGGAGTGATGAACAGATAATGACTGGTGGCAACAGAACACCTCTGAACCTTAGCCACGCTGATGACAAAAAGCAACCTAATGAAATCGTATACAAGCATTCTCTCAAATTCACTTGAAGCAAATTAACTTTTTCCTTCAACAATTCTGAATCAAGACTATGTGGATAAAGTGGTAAAATGGTAGTCTCGGCTGGGAGCAGACTGAACCCCCTGTGATTCTTGAAGAAGCAGTCAGGGAATTACTACTCCAACTGGACTGCCACAAGTCCATGGGTCCGGATGAGATTCACCCAAGAGTGCTGAAGGAACTGGCGGAGGTGATCGCTGAGCCGCTTTCCGTTATCTTTCAGCACTCCTTGTTAATGGGTGAGGTCCCGGAAGACTGGAGGCTTGCCAACATGACTCCCATTTACAAGAAAGGTTGTAAGGAGGATCTGGGGAACTACAGGCCTGTTAGCCTGACCTCGGTGCCAGGGAAGGTAATGGAACGGATTGCCTTGAGGGAGATCATGCGGCAGGTGTGGGATGACCGGGAGATCAGACCTAGCCAACATGGGTTCGTGAAGGGCAGGTCCTGCTTGACCAATCTGATCTCCTTCTACGATCCTGTGACCCGTCTGATGGATGAAGGAAAAGCGGTTGATGTGGTCTACTTAGACTTCAGCAAAGCCTTTGACACTGTCTCCCATGCTATTCTCCTGCAAAAGCTGGCAGCCCGTGGCTTGGATGGGTACACTCTCAGCTGGGTAAGGAGCTGGCTGGAGGGCCGGGCCCAGAGAGTGGTGGTAAATGGAGTCAAATCCAGTTGGAGACCAGTCATGAGTGGTGTTCCCCAGGGGTCGGTGCTGGGGCCTGTCCTCTTCAACATCTTTATCGATGACTTGGATGAGGGCATTGAGTGCGCCCTCAGAAAGTTCGCGGATGACACCAAATTGGCAGGGAGTGTCGATCTGCCTGAGGGTAGCAAGGCCCTACAGAGGGATCTGGATAGGCTGGTGAGCTGGGCCGAAGCCAACGGGATGAGGTTCAACAAGACCAAATGCCGGGTCCTGCACTTTGGCCACAACAACCCCAGGCAGCGCTATAGGCTTGGGGTAGAGTGGCTGGAGGACTGTGTTGAGGAAACAGACCTGGGGGTACTTATTGACGCTTGGCTGAACATGAGCCGACAGTGTGCCCGGGTGGCCAAGAAGGCCAACGGCATCCTGGCTTGCATCAAAAACAGTGTTACTAGCAGGAACAGGGAGGTAATTGTCCCCCTGTACTTGGCATTGGTGCGGCCGCACCTCGAATACTGTGTTCAGTTTTACTTTACATACCTGAAAGGCAGTAGAAAAGAAAACAAATCCATCTTCCTGGTAGTGATAGCACCAAGGAGTCAAATTTTCAACCAGAGGAACTGTTTATGATACTCTCAGATAAAGCATTAAGCATTAACATGACCTCCCTTAAGTAAAGACATATGATAGTATTAATCATACTTTTGAATCCAGAATTTCATGGCACTTGCCACATAAAAGTAACAATCATCCTTCCTTTAAGCCTTTTCCTAGTTATCTGTTTCTACACATGAGAATGCACACGCATATTAATGTGTCTCTCTCTATATATTACATATATATACTTTTCTACACTATAATTCGTAACTTAAACAATATAATTTGTTATATTTTTGTATACAGTACTTCTATATACTTATATATATACAAGTGCCTGACAGAGAAGCAGCTGCAGAGATTGCCTCTATATGGCCAGGGCTATCCTTGTCTGGACACAGACAATTCCAGCTGTTTCCAGCTGAGCCCAGCAGCCAAGATGTCTGTGCCTTAGGGAAACTGCATTTAAGAAAAGCCAATTGATTTGGATGGTCAGAAACACCTTCCTCCTAGCCTTCCCCTTCTTCCCAGGCTCAGCTTCACTTAACCACCCCCAACACCTCTACATCCCCCTACCACAAGCCACAGGGAATGCAGGTTGAAGTCTGTCCGTAAGAGTTCCTTTCTGCAGATCTTCTCACACTTTCTCCCACTCAAGCCTGTGTCCTTGCCCACAGTCTGCAGCTTCCTTCAGGACAAACCTGTTGTGATTTTTGATCCTCCACAGGCCACAGCATGGATATCTGATGTGGTCCTCCACTGTCTGCATAGGAATCCTGTTCCACTGCCCTCCTCATTGCCACTGTACCTCCCCATCTTTCTTCTCTGACCTTGGTTTCTGCAGGATTCTTGGGGGAAAAGAAGTTAGAAGAGTCATGAGAGAGTGAAGTCGAGCATAGGAAAAAAAAGAGAGCAAGGTGAAAAGTTGTTTTTGTTTTTCTTTCTCACCACCTAAACTTATTTTAATTGACAAATTAAATTAATTTTGCTTAATTTGAGATTGTTTTGTTTATAGTGGTAATTGGTAAGTGATATACGTGTCCTCATCTTGACCCATGAGTTTTTCTATTCTCCTTCTTTGTCCCAGTATGGATGCAAAATGAGAGAGCAGCTGACTGAGAGCCTGACAGACAGCCAGGATCAACTCACCCAACCAAGTACTAAACAAAGTTTTAAAAAAGATCTCAAGAAATTTTGGTGAAGAAGGTAATTATGTGGACTTTATATCTTACATGTCAACTCATGTTCCTCAGTAAGAGTTTAATTTCCAAGAACCTATATGATTTTATATTAGGTTTTTATTCTATTCTATTGCATGAATGAGAATCTCAATACTAATTTTGTTTCACATACATCTCAACATATTTATTCAAGCATTCAAGTGTCTACTTGAGAAGAGGATATTTTGGGGAATTTAGAGAACTTATAAACCAGAATCTCTACTATGTTATGAAACTTTTCTACAAAGTGTGAGAAAAATTCTTTGGTCTGTTACATGCTCTGGGTAAGAGAATTAATATTTAGAGTGGATGAGCCTTTTCATGCAGCGATATGAAGTAAAATAAGATGCTGGGGGGATAGATGCTTTTATCTTTATATTTCCACTTACGGAAGTTTTCAGAGTAACAGAATTTCCATACTTTTCCTTTATGTGACTTTTTATAATTGCATCTCAAGATAGCTTGATCATAAAGGCAAGTAATAGTTTTCTTACATAGCTGCGTCTCTCCAGACTAATAAGGAAAATTCCTTACATACCAAATGAAAGCTTCCATAACAAATAAACAAAGAAATCATACTAATTCAGATGATTGTAATTTTTCCCCTCATTGTTCATACAGTTGAATATGTGTGGAACTATTCCAGATAGCTAAGATTGAATTCCAGTTAGTTCGGGCAAACTGTAAATTTGTGTAGGTAAATATTATAAAGTCAGGTTCTCCTAATCCTCCAATAACATAATCTATCAATAAGGCATCTCATTTTTGTTCACCTCATCTCTCATAATAGGTGCAGATTAATCAGAATAATTAAAAATTAGTATTTTCCTGATATTCAGAAACAAATTATTTAATGTGACATACTGAAAACAGTATCAGCTTGTCCTAACTTTCATACAAGAATTGTTTCCAGAAAAAAAAAAAAAAACTTTTTTGAATTGACTGTTTCCACAATAAAGCATGTCCTTGTTGTCAGTTACACTATTCAGTGTTATGTAAGTTTACATTGCTTCCAAGCCATTGTAAACTTATATGTTTCTGCCACACTCTTCTTTCCAGTAGACTATGCTTTGAAGTAATATCTTCCCAGAACACCAGCCACATTACACATAAATACTCAATTTGAATTAGAAGAGGAAAAAAATGTTTGTTTTGCAATGGTAGATAATCAACACAGGATTTTTCAATTCTCCCCGGGTTGTATAACACTGCATTATGTTATCAGCCTCACTTAACTATTTATTTTTCCCTAGTGACTTGAAACTCATGATTAATTTAGGAGGACTGTTAATATACAGTTACAAAAATAACATGCTTAATATCCACCTTACAAGCTTTAGTGTTATTTCAAGAGACAGGAATTTAAAGGAAAGCACAGCAAACAGGATTCATACACAATGATTCTTTGGTTTTCTATGAAAACCATAATTAAATACAAATTACAGAACTGTATAGACTGTTTCTTCATCTATACTTTTCATCTGTATTGTATCGTCAGTTGGAAACACAACATAGAATTAACACAACAGAATTTGAAGAGGTTAGTTGAAATAAGGAACTGATTAAATTATAGGTAATTCAGACAAATACAAAAATCTCTGTTTTGAAAATTTTACTTTTGCAAAGGCTTGGAGATGGATTCATGTTGGTCTGCAAAACTAGGAATATAGTAATCATATGCTCATCTCTACAAATGGAAGGAGGTTAACACTAAGATGACAAAAATCTCAAGTTAAGCTTAGGCATCATTTCAGTGATTATTTTCTCAACTGAAAATAAGTTGGCATGACTCTACTCCTAATTCAGAGATAAATCCTTACAGTTATATATAATTTAGGACACCAGCATTTAAAAAATCTAGGCAATTGCGGTTGAATTTTTCTCATAAAATGGGTATAAAACAACATCATCAACAAAACAAAAAATGAACACAAGAAGACAAAGTGATCAAGCAAATAACAAAATATGTTAATTTCTGGGATATAACTTCAGAAAGCAACGTTGAGTGAAATACAATTAATAACAGAGATACAACAATTGAACTTTAACATAAAAAACATAATTTTACTGGGCAGGAGTTGAAAGATTAGGTCATCAGATTAAGCCTTACAATCCAAGAGATTTAAGATTAACAGCTAAAAAACAGGAGACTTGAATGCAGCATGTCCAGGATCTCCACAAAACCAAAAAGACATCAGGCAGATTTCACCAATGTTAAGCAAGACTATCAAATCACACCAATGAAGTATATCCTGAGTACAGCTCCTTTCAGATATTCCTAGTATCTCAGACTCACATTTTCTGTTATGAAAGACAGTAAGCAATAGAGGCAATTATATTCTCTTGAGCTACAAGAGCATAATGATGTAGTGTAGACTATGGGTCAGAAATGATTTTGTGTTTTCTTCAGCGGCAGATTTTTTGTTAATTCCTTTCTAGCCTAGACACCTGTGACTTATTTCATTTTATAGATAACCACTGTTCTGTTTATTTCCTTGTGAATTAGATGGTCTTTGCAATTCCATCTCCCTTCTCAAAAGGTGGCTCTTATTTAAGATATAGTAAATTGCATTCATTTTATGTTCCAGACTACACTACCGTAATTTCAAACCCTTCCACATAAAAACGAACCAACCAAAAACCTGGTATTTCAACACCCATCTCTAGACATTTTTACATTCTGTTTGCTGTTGGCCATACAGGATCATCATGATAATCACACAGTTATACCCATTTTTTTTTGAAAAGCCAAAAACATTAGGTTAGGAAACCAAATGTTTCTGGAAACATTCCACGGCTCTCTGATTGATCCAAATCCATACAATTCTCTTCTCTCTCAGAACAAAGGGCTACCTCCTGGACAGACAATGTTTGGAAATCATGTTATATTGTTGCTGAGTGTCCTGGAGCAAATCTGGACAATTCTGACAAGGGCAGGCAAAAGCACTTTGGTACTGGTGCTCAGGAACAATTTAATTTGTTAGCTTGAATGCAATTTCATTGCTTTCTACTAATTCCTACAATATATAGCAATTTGTTTCCTCAGCAAGTATTTATGTTATCCTAAAACAAATCAGAGCCTGACATGAACGTAGCTGAGTAAAATGTAGATTTTTCTGGTAGGTTAGAGGTTAGGGTAGGCCTAGTGATCCCATTTTGGCATTAACCAGTATGAAATAGGTGCTTCAATAATTAATCGTCACACTTTACTACTTTCTGTCAAGGATTCAAAGAATGTGGAGAAATACATTAAAATGCTGAGTGTCAGTTTACTCTTTCCTACGGCAATACTTCTTGACCTCCCAAAAGCACTGTGATGTTCATTTCCTGGCTTTTCAGAGATGCAGGAACAAGGGTTCCAAATTAATAGCATAGCTGGTCATTTGAATGCAAATTTAGCAGCTGCATGCTCAGAACCTGTCTGCAACATCACTTATCTGCCTGTATTGAGATGTATTTGACACCACTGGTCTTTATATGTGATGATGTGTGCTCCTGTTATGGAATTCTAAAATGTTAAGAAAAAAAATTGTATCAGATAAATATCTAGGATAAAGATAATAGTCTTTATATGGATCAGTGCTACCCATCGAATGAAAGGTTTGCTGGAAACTCATAGTAAATGGCAAAATCAATTCACCAATCACTTCCGTAACACTTTCATTCAGAAGCTATGCATCTAGGTGATTAGATACATGGTTGTTATTTTATGCTTATCATTTTAAGGAGTCAATGAGTGATCTCTCTATATAATTTGAGACTTCAGAAATAAAACCCAAGCCCAATTCACTCATCTTCGGCACAAATTATTACTTGACTGGAAAATCCACCAAGTAGCTTAACTGCATAGATAGAGGCCATAATGAAATATATGACATAGCTTATTGCACATTATTATTACTAATATTCAGATAGCTACTTTCATTCTTTCACAGCATTCCTTGGGATAAAAATCATTTGAGAACTTTGTAAAAATCTCCATCTTATCTAGGCACAAAAAATGTTTTTAAGACATACATAAAAAACAGCTATCTTAGACCTTAATTTTTGTGAATTGATAAGCTGTCATTGAAATACATTTTAATAATATCTGATAATAATAACTTGGAAAATATTTCTGCCTTGGATAGGTACCTAAGTCTGTGAAGGACCTTCTGGATAATGCAATCATTGCATGACTATCTATCCTCCCATCTTATAAAATTCTTTTACCGAACATTTTATGTCTTATAACCAACAACTAGTTCTTTGTGGATGCTTTTTTCCCCCCTGTTGTTTTTCACTAGAAAGGAATTCTGAATCCTCTTTTACTAAAACTTTTTCACCTTTCCTTCCCTCCTCCCATTGTATTCTTAATCAATTTTAATGCATTTAAATTTAATTCATTCTCTGGTATTTTCCAAACAAAATTGTTGTATTCTGTTCAAAGTGCTTTTGTAGGCAGAAGGGACTATACACCATGTTTAGATTGTGGGAATTACAGGTTTTGAAATGCAAGGGGGACAGTTTCCTATGTACTCCTTGAAGACTACGACTTGCATTAAAATCTTTGCTGCAATGTCTAAATTACTTGTAAACCTTGTTGAAATCTGTGCAGTATAAACATTCATTATTATTTATTTATTATCCTAGCAATATAAGAATTCTGTTAATTCTGTTAATTCTGTATTGGTCTAAACCAATAGATTGTCTCCAATAGCGTTCATTGACTGGCCTATAGAGCCAGTCTCCATTCTTGCTCATTCTTCCTTGCTGAATCTACTCTAGTTTGGAATCTTCTTTCTCTAATTTCATCCTATTGAATTTTCATCATTGACTTGTTTAGTAGCAATTACGCTTCAAACATTGCCAACATATTCTTTGGATAAGAAGATGAGGCCAGTTTATTCTGCAGCCAAGCCAATGGGCTGGCATAAAAAAGATGATAGAACACTTAGTTCATAGTGCCCACAGCTGTCAGGAAGGATGCAACACATTATCTATGGCTACTCTCAGGCTGGGGTTACAGAAAGAATCAAAACATAACTTATCACTTGACTCAAATATAAGCAGGTATATATGCAGGAACACTGTACTTCATGTTCTTTTTTTTTTCTGTAGTAACAAAGATGTAGACCACCAGTATTCAATTATAGCAAAGTCTTCATGAAAAATCTGCTGGTGACAGATCAGGTTTTATAGAAACCTTCACACTTATATTTCCTTAACAAAATATTGACATGCTTATTATTTTTCTTTCATACTGTCTTAGTATTAGCTTAATGATTATTACATCTCTCTTGCTTTCTTTCCTTCCTTTTTTCTTTTTTTTAACCTTTTCCTTCCTTCCTTCCCTCCCTTCCCTTCCATTCCCCTCCCCTCCCCTCCTTTCCCCTCCCCTCCCCTCCCCTCCCCTCCCCTCCTCTCTAGAATTTTCTAGAAAATGATGCTGGAGGAGAGCTTCAGAAATGATCCTAAATTTTAACCAGAGACAGTCAGATGGTAGTAACAGAAGGGGTGTAAAATTGTTCTTCAAAATTCTGAATTTATTGAGTCTTCTAAAAAGAATATTCCCTCAAAAATATTTTTCTTTATTGAAATGAACTAGTAAATATCCTTATGCAATCAAAGCCATCACCTAAATATTGCAATCATAAGTAAATAATTCTCTCTCTTGAAAAGAAAATTTTGTCTTCCAGATATATATTGTCTTTAAACAGATGTGCACAGCTTCTCTTCTGTCTCACTGTGTAATGTTTTGGCTCACATGGATTTCTTTTTTGGCTTACATTTCTATGCAATTGCTCCTTTCTTCCCAACTATTAAAGATAGTATCTTTTTTATCTCAGCTTCAGGAAACTGTTCTGTCTGCTATTTACTTTTCCTCTTTCTTGTCTTCCTCTCTCACAATTTCATTCCTTGTGATTAACAATGTTATAGTTTTGGTTTTGCTTGTCTTGTGAATGAAATTAAAACTGTTTCAGCTTTGAAGCTATGTTCAGTCCTGATCTTGTGTACTCCTCTGCAGTCTTTCTGCCCTGAATCTTTTCACTCTATGCAGATGTGTTTCTTATATCTTTCTTGTCTATTCTCCAAAGAGTATGTACGTGCCTTTTGTACCTACTCCCTTAGACATGGGAGAGAATCTATCTTTTAATGAGCCAATTAACTAGTTCTTTTCAATCACCTTTCATCCCAGCTATGAAAAACGATCAAACATTTTGATATAAAAATATATAATTAATGTCTTAAAATATAATTAAGTATAATTTAAACTCAAAAACATTTTTAATAATACTATTGCAATGTGATTACAGCAATTAACATTAAATAAAACATACTATCCTGGAACAGAAAAGACTGGAAAAAGAACAAGATTGAAAAGGATATTTAAATGCACAAGTCCCTACATTGAACTCCTACTCAACTGCTATGTAACTTTCAAAGAGTCTTTTGCAAAATGAACCCAGTAATGACTCCTATCCCTAAGTATTTTGTCAATCCCTATCAGAATGAGATTCAAGCACATGCACAATCCCCCGTTTTTTATTTTTTTCTAAAATGATTTTAAACCATGTCACGATATGGCAAGATTTCCAGTCTGTGTGACTAAAAGAACGAATCTGTGTGTGCTAGTTTAAGTTGGGATGGAACTGTTTTCTTCAGAGTGTCTGGTATGATGTTTTGGTGTTGGTTCTAGGAGAAAAACAATGTGGATAACATACCAGTGTTTATAGCTGCAGCTAAGCATTCTCAGCGAGGGCCCAAGGAGTTGGGTGGCAACAGAATAAGGCAGCATACTTAAACTGGTCAAAGAGATATTCCATACTATATGACATAATGTGCTAGGAGTTTTGAAGTAGGAGTTGCAGTGGCTAGGAGTTCATCTCGCTCTCTTCTTTGCTGCTTGGGGGGCTAACTGGTCATTGGTCAGAGTGTGGTGAGCAATTGCATGTGCATCATTTGGTATATAGATTCACATCATATATATATAGTCATAACTATTATCCTTTTTCTTTTCTCTGTCTTAGTAAATAGTTTTTTCTCAACCCGAGTTCTTCTTCTTCTTCTAATTATTATTATTATTATTATTCTCTCCCCCACCTTACTGGGAAGCAGGGGAGGGAGTAAAGGACTGTATGGTGCTGAGTCACTTGCTGGCTTAAACCACAAAACTGTGACACTCAAAATTCAAACCCTGGTGTGAGCAAGGCACATTAATAAAATTCCCTTACTCTTTTTCTTATCTAATGAATCTAATGAAATGAAAACTTGGATATCAGATTGATGGTGTGAGTATTTTTGTCAAGAATTGTTAATGTCTTTAAGCTTTTCAGAAATTCTGAATTCCCTTAAAACCTTCAAAAGAATTTAAAGAAGTTTTCCAAAATTTAAGGTAAATAGTTTCAGTGGTAGAAGGTATTCAAGGCCAAGTCCTATCGGGCCCTGGACAACCTGGTCTAGTGGGCAGTAACGCTGCCCATGGCAGGGGTTTGGAAACAGGTGATTTTTAAGTTCCCTTCCAGCTCAACCTGTTCTATGATTCTATGATGGTTATTCTGAAACAACAAAATGAGTAAAGTTTTGGAATAGTAGAAGGAATCTGAGGACTGTCAAATCAGTGAGATGTAAGGTGTCTTCATAAAGCTTAGTTGAAGAATGAAGGATGCATACTTTCTTTTGAAATATCTACTGAACAATTTAGGTTAACTTAGTATTTTTCTAGGTGTCTTTGTAAAGCTTAAGATATTGTAAAGAAATCATGAGAACTAAGTCTAATCTATGGATAATATTGTAAGGGCCAACTCACCAAATTCATTGTAAATCTTAATATCAGTCTTATTTCTAGAGCACTTTCATTAAGCAAAGTACATTTGTTGTACTTGTGCATGGCTGTTATGCAATAAAATAAATAACTGCTGACAATTATACAATACATATCCTTTTATAGCCACAGTGCTTATCTACAGGGAACATATTTTTACTTAGAAGTTTCTGAAATTTTAATGGTATACTAGTATTTCTTCCGTGTTTCATATCTATTGAATATGTTCTTATTTTGCTCATTCAATATTTACAGCCATTAATGCAAGAATCTGTCAACTGAAGTCCTTAATGATACGTAAATATTTCCTCTGAAAGTTATCCTTATCTGACATACAGTTCTACATTAAGTTGTGACATTTGAAAGATTTCTTTTTTCAGGTGCTTTCATATTTTCATACTTCAGAATGTTCTTTAGATGGAATAAGTCATATCTGCAGTTGCTTAGAATGTCATGTACAACAGGTTCAATATTAAAGCCTTCTTAAAGAGTTAATAGTAAACACCATGGAGTATATGATCTTGTGAGACTGTAATTGAAAGGGGAACTGTAGTGCATTGTCTCAGTACTGTAAATATTTAGGCTGCCAAATTCAAAGTATGCAGACTGTTTCTGGACATGATTTTATCATGAATCCAGGAAAAGAGAAGTACATAATATTAACATGATTCAGGATATAATATATGGGGGCAGATTTTTAGTGGTACAGGAACATAGAAACATACAGCTCATTCCTCATTTCATTTCAGCTGCAATCCTGATTACGCTTGAATGAGGCTGTTTTTCTTTTGTCCTCTATATTATTTTTAATATGACTGAGAATTTAATTAAGTTGGCACATGGCCAGAAACATAATTTGCTATTTTTATTACTCTGTCAATATTGTACATTAAGGCCTTCAACAGTCTTCAATGAGAGTAAAGCAACTCTTTAAACCAAGCGATGTAGAAATGCAAACAGGAAATGTCTAATGCATGTTTCTTAATACCATAGCCTAGATTAAAGCTTTTGAAGTAGTCTCACTAATTAATTTGAAACTGTGATGAAAACACAAAGTTCCTATAGATGTAAGTTTTCCAAGGCTTTCTGAAAAGAACTTTTCATTACAGAAGATCTTTATAGTTTTTGACAAATGTTGTGTATGCTACTAATAGCCAAGACAGAAGTCCAGGCTTCTACTCTGCCCCATGAAGAATGGATTAAATCTAAACTTTTGGCTATTGAACTCAAAGTATAAAATAAATTTCTTTGGATGTGGCAGAAAGATCCACAAGATTCCAAAGTAAGAAAATCTTACTTTTATCTTTTATTTTTTTTTCTTTATAGTCCTGCTTTTTTATGTATGTAAGATTGAAAGTTACCACTTGGGCCATCAAGACCACATTCTTTGAAAATTTGCTTATCTGTTATGGAATATGAAGTTACTATTTAAACTTTTTTTTTTTTTTTTTTTTTTTTTAATTGCAGCACTGAGTTAACAATGCTTCACAAAATTTCAACAGATCTTAGAACTGCAGTTTTGTAACCCTTAGAGAATGAAGAATGATGCTTCCTTTACTTTAGATATTGAAATACATTATCTCAATAAGTCTGGCAGAGGAAATGGAGTAACTGTGCTGTAAATTGACCAAAATACTGAGTTTCACTTGAAAACAAATTACTCTTCATTTATTTCAAAGGAAATTGTTTAAGTAAACAGATGAATTCCCTTCCCCCCAAGAAACAGTTTGGATCACAAGTTGTCAAGTTTCTGTATGTAATCCTCTGTGAAAAGAAATGGACCCAAGCCAATGGATTTGTGTGTCTATGTGTGTCTGTGTGCATGCATGTACTGGTGGGGAGAGAGGTAAGTGAGTGGGTGTGTGAGTGAACGACTCTTACTTGATTCTGCTGGTAACCTGAAAGGCCTTTTCTGTTTTGAAGCTGCCTTCATAAAAAGGAAGAATTCAGAAACGTTCTTACTGCAGGAACAAAGAGAGGAACAATATGTCAAAAAGTAAGTCCAGCAGACCATGCAGAAGGTTGGGAACTGAAAAATGTAGCATACAGGGAGAGGCAGAGACAATTGTGTGGGCTAGGTAGGAAATTTTATTTGCAGTTTTACAATTTTTAGATGGGATATATAGCAAAGCCAGAATGAGGACACTCCAAGAAATGCACTGAGGAAAGGCAAGGGGCAATAGTCAAAGCTTCAAGAAAGAGAAAAGAAGCTTCTATGTAAAAATGGTTAGACACAGGAGCAGTTTGTACAGACAGGCTGTGCTATCCCAGTCCTTAGAGATAAGTCACAACAAAGATGGATAAAACCCTCAGCAGCCCTATTTAACTTAGAAGTTTGTCATCTTCCTGTGTTCCTTTGCAGGAGGCCAGAATACATGACCTCAAGGTACCCTTCAACTTGTTGTTGTTGTTGTTGTTGTTGTGATTCTATTACCCAAATGTATTCTATACAAACAGTAATTCCTGTCACTGTCTGTGAACATTCCTTCCATGTAAATCTACTATTCTCCTCTATTAGGCTCCTACGTATAGCACTGATGTTGTCACAGATGATGCAAAGAGGATTTATCTGCAAGGATTTAATTTTCATTGCTTTTCATTAAATTCAGTGTATTTTCTCATTCTCTGTAGTTATGAAAATGTACCCAGGACTTACCTCATATGATATCTCAAAATGCCCTGTTCTAAACCTATGTCACTAAACACTTCAGATGAGATACAGTATTTCTTGGAAAGGAGACATATAAGTTCACCGTTTTAACGGACTAACTTCTCTTTACTACAATCCTTGTACTTTACGTTGATGTGCCATTTACGTAAGATATAAACAAGTTCTGACTGTTTAGATCAGTCATGTCTCCAGTAAACTTCCTGTTTGGCTTACAAGTAGATCCTGAAGCCTAACTTTAGAAGACTTGCCACTTTTGTCTTTAAATTCAATCAGAGACTTTTATGCACATTCTATAGAATTTATGTGCATAAAAAGCGTAGACATGCAGAACTAGGGAAGTCTCAAAGTCTCTAGAACAAAAATGTGATTAAAGTTTTTGATGAATTAAGCTAACATCCTAATTCTTACACCTTAGCTAAGTCTCGAGATCTGTAAATCTCAGTTCTAACAGTTTAAAATGCCATTTCCACTACTCACACAAGTAAACCAAAGTAAGAAGGAAAGTGATTCTGCACTTCATGCAAAATTCTTAGATGTTGTTGATACTAGTAATCACTGCAGTGGAACAGTTAATTAATAGCATATATTTCTAAGTGTATGCACAGAGTGATACTGTAAAAATAATTTTTGGTTAAAAAAGTACATACTACAAAACATTTATCATATTCAGCAATCTATTTTAACACCAGTATTTCAGATATTAGGCCCCTCAAACTATGGTTATAATTTGAAGAGACTGAAATTATACAAACTTAAATATAGTAAGTAAGAGTAACTAGTTAACCCGAGTTTTTCTACTACAACTGTCTTAAATAA
Organism: Alectoris magna; assembly: GCA_030625065.1. Lineage (NCBI taxonomy): Eukaryota > Metazoa > Chordata > Aves > Galliformes > Phasianidae > Alectoris > Alectoris magna. Next base: position 39,402,177 of record CM060560.1, read on the forward strand.
GAGAATTGCCATAGTTTCTTCATACTATAAAAGGGCTACATATCTTTCTTTATTAATAATGATAAATAGAGAGAGAAAAAATGGAAAGAGGAAGAAAACAAAAAGAAGAGAAAAAGAAACAAAAAAAAAGCAAGCAAGAAAGAAAAACTGGAATCGTAAAAAACAACAACAACATAAACTACAATAGTTTGATCGCTTGTTTTCCTCGTTTGCTTATTTACCTATTTATGGAGATAACTGTCTTCTTTATACTCTGCGAGAATCTGTTATATTGATTTTGCATTTGGCTTCCACCTCCCTGTTATTTTGTTCTACTTTCAATCTTATTGTACTGATATTGTTATTAAAATACATCAGAACTAGAAAACTATCCTAAAATGACCAAATTGCTGAACAGAAACATGAATAACTTCAATTTTATACCATTGTGCTAAAATGAAGGAGAGAAATTTAAGTTTGAATTCTTATGGTTGAAGCAGTCAATTGAAAATCAAAATCCCTCTTAAAATTCAAGAGAGAAGAGGAAAATTACTGGATAGATACTGTATGATGGAATATTCTCTTTTAAACCCACACTGTTATTACTCCTAAATAATAGCTGCAAGCAGCATTGAGAGCAAGTCCGATTAGGTTGTTATAAAGATTGCAATGATGTGTAAAATAATCTCTTTTTTATGTAAGATTAGTAGTGCAAAGTAAAAATACCTTAAGCCAATGAACTGGAGGTATTTTGTTCTGCAATATAATAATTCAGTAACCATAATTCAATTTAAATATTATACTTTTATGTCTATCAAATAACTCTTAAATATCTCATTTAAAAGACTTGAAGGCATTTGGAGTGATAGCCATCATTATTAAAATCAGTGTCTCCTTGTGTTCATTCACATTTATGCTCCTTGCTAAATGAGATGACAGAATATTAACGAAGTGTATCATAAACAATCTTGGTGAAAAAAGACATTACGTGAGTATCAAAATGTATCACAATTAGAAAGTAAAAAGCTGAATATACTTGTTGACTATGATTTCAAATAATGATTCCTTAGACTGTATTAAAACATTTCAAAAGTTGATCTACACAAATTAACAAGTATAATAGTAAGTACAAAACAAATGAACATCATTGCTTGATTTAGAATATTTTTCTAACTTGAGAAGGGCAGAAATAAAGAAAGACTTTCTAATTAAGAATGGAGAGATATTATTCACATTGTTTTTTCATTTTGTCTTTTCATATTGTTTTTGTTAATTTTTCTCTGGTGACAGAGATATGACCTGAGGGAACAGCATGGAGCTGCATCAGGTGAGGGTCAGGTTGGGTATTAGGAAAAGTTTCCTCACCAAGAGGGTGGTTGGACACTGGAACAGGCTCCCTGGGATATTGGTCATGGCACCAAGCCTGCCTGAGTCCAAGAAGCATTTGGGCAATTCTCCCGGATATATATTTTAATTTTTATATAGTTCTGTATGGAGCCAGCAGTTGGACTCAGTGATTACTCCAACTTAGGATATTCAGTGACTCATAGAAGGAAGAAGACAAAAGTGGCAGGGTGAGTCGAGAAATGGAGAATGACAGTATGTGATTCAGACATAAAGCCAAAGACAAATGGTGGAAGAATGAGGAGAAGAGGTGCCAGTATTCTGATCAAGATCCAGTGAGAGAAAAGACTAAGAGAAAAGATAACAAAAAAGTATCTCCAAGAAGAAAGAAGGTCCCATCCCCTCAAATAGAAAAGAGACAGTGAAATAGATGGGCTTCCAAAGGTAATGAAACAGCTTGGCAAAAGAGGAAGTCATTATCGGCTACTGAAAGGTAGCTATGGAAATTGTACATTCTGTGTGCAAGATGTATAACTTTCTTTTTCACTGTCAGTATTCTAGCCATGCTCTTAGACTCCTTTCTTTAGGTTATTATTTCAGTATTCATACAATCATAAAATCATAGAATGACTTAGGTTGCAATGGGCATTAAAGATGATATAATTCTAATCCCCCTGCCATAGACAGGGTTGTCAACCACTAAATCGTACACTATATTAGGCTGCCCATGCCTCATCCAAACTGACCTTGAACACCTTCAGGCACAAATTGTCTTGGCAGCCTGTTCCAGCACCTCACCAACCTCTGAATGAAAAATGTCCTTCTACTATCTAATCTAAATCTCCCCTCTTTTAGTTTCAAAACATTCTCTCTTATCCTATCACTATGAGACTGTGTAAAAAGTAGGTGTCCTTCCTGTTTACAAGCTCCTTTTAAGTACTGAAAGGCTGTAAGGAGATCTACTTGGAGTGCTAACTTCTCCAGGGAAAATAAGCCCAGTTCCCTCAACCTATCTTTATAAGAGAGGTGCTCCAGCCTTCTGATCATCTGCATGCTCTCTTCTGGACTTGCTCCAATAGTTCTGCATCCTTCTTGTCTTGGGGGCCTCAGAACTGGATGCAGTACTCCAGATGAGGCATCACAAGGGCAGAGCAGGAGACAATCACCTCCCCTGCTCTGCTGGACACCTGCACTCTTTTCATGCAGGCCAAGTCACTGCTGGCCTTCTGGGATGAAATTCCTAACCAGTCGCTCTTGTCTCATTGGAATGGAATCTCAGAATGAGTCTCACCTAAGCCACAAGAAAGAAGAGATTATTTTTAATCACTGGACAACCGAAAACTTAAAGAAAATGGGTTCACGTTTCAGGATATTCAAGCTTGGGAGCATGAGAAAGAATTTTCATGTTTGGGAAGTTGTGAATATTACTACTGGAGTAATCTAGATGCTTTCAAAAGCAGTGATTTCTCTTTTCTTCTAATTCTATAAATTATAACAATGATTTGATAGTGTTGTGCGACTTTGGTTTTAAATGCAATGAGTATTTCACAGGAAATTAGATGTGACTAACAACTGAAATATCCAGCAAAAGAATCAGTGTGTACTGTTGACATTTTTTAGCATTCTTAGTCTTCTTTATGGGTACTGTGCAAAGTAAGAACTAAAACAAAATTGTATAGAAGTGAATTAATTCTATTCATTTAACAGAGGAAAATACATAGTGGAAACAAACAAAATAATCATAAGCATAACTTATAATAGCATAATTTGTGGGGAGGAGGGAAATGAAACAATAATTATTGGCAGTGCTCAAGGTGTTTCTGAGGCACTGTTAAAGATAATAATTTAATTCTCTAAAAAATCACTAGCTCTATCAAGACCTATGGGCCATTCTGATGAACATATGGAGTGATGTTCAGCATAGGCATTCTAATCTCATTGGTTTTTAGGCACAAATACCATATGGAAGGACCATATTGTGCTTAATCTCCTGAGTGTGATAGTAGGTAAAACCTTCACCCTATTACACAGTCTAATGTAACCAGACAGAGCAGAATCAAAACATATGCCAAGATTCCGAAAGTGTTTCAGTAATACTTTTCTCTGAAGTTTCTGTTGGTCATGGAGAATATTGTCTTTTAATTAAAAAGAATGACTATTTTCACAACTAATTGTATCTGTAGCTGTTACTGAACTTTATGATCAACCCTTCATTTGCCGTATCTGCTTGTTTTTTGTCTAATCTGATAATATCCACTTTACACTACAGGAAACTACATAAAGTTACAGTATGCACGGTCCAGTTAACTCACAAGTTGACATACAGATGGAATTTTTCAATAAATTGTCAGGTGAAAACTTACATGAGTAAGTTCTAATTAAAACAAGATAGTTCATTGCAACATTTGAGCTACAGATGCCTTTAAACTGTATATATAGCTACCAAAAAAAGTTTGAAATAAAAAAACTGAAGCATTGAGAAGGAGGTCTGTAGTAGCATGAGCACACACAGAAAAGACCAGACAAACCTAAATTCTGGACTCTATGCACTCACTATGAGCAGACAACCCTGCTACTTGTTTAAAGCATCAGTTTATTTATCAGTAATCTCTTTAAAAATATGACATAAGTAAGTTTATGTAATAAACATCAAGTATATTTATGTAAGTAACCTGCATTCAGGACTACCTTGAGTAATCGAGCATAATTTCATGCTGCTGCAGAGGTGGGTGCATGTGAATTTTTGGATGATATCTGTTGTAAGGGTAAAATCTGGGGGGGGGAAATAAAGGAAGAGAGTGTATATCTTTCATGTTCAGTTTAGCAAATTGTAAATGTCTTGATTTGTTTCATTCAGTTATGAAAGCTGTATTGCTGACATTCACAGAAGCATCATTTAATGTGAACTGAGAACACTCTTGTTGAAAACACACTGGCTCTTACTTCCAGCACACACCAAAGTTTGGGTCATATAAACCACAAGAGTAAAATTTTGTTTGATCCCATTCTGCCTTTGCATGAAGAAAATTATTTAATGAGCCGCTGCAGTCCGCGTTTGTCCCTTAGACATCTAGAATAGTCCAAGAAAGAAACCCTAAGAGCCAGAATCTTCAGTTTTTTAAAACTCTTGATAGAGATTTGTTAAATACTACAAAGAAGCTCTAAACCTACAAGGAGGCATTAGGAGTGATTGAAAGGAAAAGAATGCACAAGATGCAGAATACAAATATAAGGTCTTGACACTACTGAATTTAACAGTTTGTACATGTATAGTTTTGAGCTCACGTAACTTTTTACTTTTTTGTTTTGTTTTGTTTATGCTATCCAGTCAACATGGAATTAGGTAGATCCATTTTGTTTCTCCCTGAGTAGGCTGTTTTAGTATGAATGCTTCTGATAATGATGTCTTCCCTGGTCTGTTTGGCTTGGTTATCCCAGAACTTCTACTTTGAAGGGATTCATTTCGTTGGTATATTCTATGTCTTATGCTGTATATGCTATCCAAAGATTGGTGGAATAATGAATAGAGTCAAAATTATCATACTGAGTATTGTTATTTAAAAACAAAAAACAAAAGACAAACAAAAAAAAACACGACTTTTTTTTTTCTTTCCATCTGTAACTTCCCAGTTTGCCAAGTTGAATAAATGCCAAAAGTGGAGGATTTGTCTCTTGTTTAACTTCTCTTCCTGTCTTGTTTGCAGGATTTTACTATTCTGTTTTTATTTCTGGGCTGCCAGCCAGCTACTGCACTGCTCTGCTCTGGCTTGACAACACTTACTAATTATGTGAAATATTTAACATTCAAGGATCACAAATGGGAAGGAAAAAGTTTCAGTAGCAAAGAATGCAAAAACAGTATAGGGCAAGCTATCTGGTCAATAATAGAGGAAAACAGTTCAGACAAACTCATAGAGTCATAGAACCATAGAATATTACAAGTTGGAAGAGACACACAGTTGAGGACTACAGAACATATGTCACTTATCACTGATTTTATTTTAGTGATACCAGATGTTTGTGAGACTTTGTCGTTGTTTTGTTTTGTTTTGCTGATGAAGAGCTAAAAAAGAAAACAAACAAACAAAAATTTACTTTTCTTCCTTTACCAAAGTCCATTTCTGTGCCATCCGTTAGTGCTTAAGCCCTCTTGAGAAGTCTGTTTCCTTTTTACTCATTTACTTTTCCTGATCTGTCTCTACTGCCTGCAGATTTTTTATTATATACATTTCTTAAATATTTCTCCGGAACTTAAGCAAATGCATTTCTAATGCAAATGTTAGGATCTTTGTGGTAAAACTTTTGTTTTCACTGCAACCACCCCATGAAATATCTCAAGACTGTAGATATATGTTTTAATTTGTGTGAGAGTGTATGTTTGTTTGTATGCATGGCTATCAATGAAACAGCAGCAACTCCTATAAAATATTGAACAGAAAATGAAGAAGAAATTCTGAAGTTTACCATTATATTCTGAAACCAGGAAAGTATACCACATTGTTTCTCCTATGTGTATTTCAAGAAATAAGTTCACACCCTGAAAATTGAATTTTGAGATATCAGCTACCATAAATGCCAGTGAAGTCCTAAAAATGTTTACCACTTTTGCAGATTGTTGTTCTTTTCTAGTTAATATTCATGTATGTTCACGACTTTCAGCTTGCAGCAATATTACCTGGTCCTTTGATTTTTGTCATGTATAAATTCTATGCAAAATTGACTTTTGTCAATAGTTTCACAGAATCACACAGAATCACAGAATTGTAGGGGTTGGAAGGGACCTCTAGAGATCATCGAGTCCAACTCCCCTGCCAAAGCAGGTTCCCTACACCAGGTCGCACAGGTAGGCGTCCAGGCGGGTCTTGAATATCTCCAGAGAAGAGAACTCCACAACCCCCCTGGGCAGCCTGTTCCAGTGCTCCATCACCCTCACCGTAAAGAAGTTCTTGTGTACATTCATGCGGAACTTCCTATGCTCTAGCTTCATCCCATTTCCCCTTGTCCTGTCCACACACACTACTGAAAAGAGTCCAGCCTCACCACTATGGCCCCCACACCTCAGGTATTTATAAACCTGGATCAAATCCCCTCTCAGCCTTCTTTTCTCAAGGCTAAACAGACCCAGTTCACTTAGTCGTTTCTCATAGGGGAGATGCTCCAGGCCCTTCACCATCTTTGTGGCCCTGCGCTGGACTCTTTCCAAGAGATCCCTGTCTTTTTTATACTGGGGAACCCAGAACTGGACACAGTACTCCAGATGAGGCCTTACCAGGGCAGAGTAGAGAGGGAGGATCACCTCCCTCAACCTGCTGGCAACGCTTTTTTTTATACACCCCACTATGCCACTGGCCCTTTTGGCCACGAGGGCACACTGCTGGCTCATGGCCAACCTGTCATCCACCAGGACGCCCAGGTCCCTCTCTGCAGAGCTCCTCTCCAGCAGGTCATCCCTCAGCCTGTACTGGTGCATGCAATTATTCCTCCCTAGGTGCAAGACTCTACACTTGCTTTTGTTAAACCTCATCCTGTTTCTTACTGCCCAGCTCTCCAGCCTGTCCAGGTCTTCCTGAATGGCAGCACAGCCTTCAGGCGTGTCAGCCAATCCACCCAACTTCGTATCATCAGCAAACTTGCTGAGGGTGGCCACTATCCCCTCATCAAGGTCATTGATGAAAATGTTGAACAAGACCGGACCCAGCACAGACCCCTGGGGGACGCCACTAGTTACCGGCCTCCAGCCGGACACTGCACTGCCAGCGATGACCCTCTGCACTCTGCCAGTCAGCCAGTTCTCAACCCACCTCACAGTCCACTCATCTATCCTGTACTTCCTCAGCTTTGTAAATAAGGAGGTCATGGGGGACAGTATCAAAAGCCTTACTGAAATCAAGGTAGACCACGTCTACCGCTCTCCCCCCATCCACCCAGCCAGTGCAACTTCATAGAAGGCCACCAGGTTGGTCAAGTACGACCTCCCCTTGGTGAACCCATGCTGGGTACTCCTGATAACCTCCTTTTCTCCCAATTGTCTGGAGATGGCATCCAGCACAAGCTGTTTCAATAATTTTCCACATTGTTATTCTGGCGGCCCAGTACTGTTCCTTCTGCATCAGAACTGACTCTGCAAAGTCAGACTGTTTAACTTATGTATTCTTTAATTCCTCTTCCTGTCCTACTGGATTTTATCACGTTGATTCTACATCAGTGCAGCCAGCCAAGACAAAACCAAACCAAACCCAACCAACCAACCAAGCAATTAAACAACATCAACAAAACCACAACAATTTCAGTGACTTTTGTTTCAGATTCATTGTTAAGAGTAATTGCTGATAAGGTTGCTGCCTGACAAAGAACTCATAAATTGATGGGTCACTATTTATAGACATTAAGGACATGAGCAGACTTTTGATTTTGGAAACTTTTCACACTAATAACTTTTGCCTCCATAATGAAGCAAAAAGGAAAAACAGAACTTCACTGCACTGTTAAAACGTTTTATTTCTATTCTACTTCATAATGATGTGCTAATCTTATATTACTATCATAATTTTCTAAATGGAAATTACTGTATCCATTGTTCTGTGTATCTACTGTAATGTAAGAAAACATATTTTTGAACCATCACAAGAAGGTAAGACAATTGCATGAGAATGTGATTTCTGCTTTTACAAATTAAGTAGGAAAATTATCATTTTAGATGAAACTGGATGGTAGCCATCCATCTTATTCAAGTATTGATTCAGTCAGTTTTGACCTCAATCAAAGAAGTGAAAGGTCATGTTATTAATCCACAGTCTTTCCTCACTCACACTATTTACCTTCCTTTTTTTGCTTCAATTGAATGTAATATTATTTTAAATGGAGTTATCAATAATTTTTGAAATTAGATTTTGGAACAAAAAACAGTTGCATTTGTAATGCGCATTTGAGTATATTTATCAATATATTGTGATAGATTTGATTTTGCAGGTGAATGAAAAAAGTGCTTTATGAATCTTTCTATCACACAGTTATTAATGAAGATTGATTTCAAGAACGAGCTTTACATAAACATTTTCTTCTTCAGAAAAGAGATTAGAATTTCAGTGAGCAACTCATAGCTTAAAAGCTTAAAAGTACCACAAACATCTCTGACTGCTGTTTACTCATTATGAAGTTTGACCTGAAAATTCATATCCTCTATTTAAGTGTAGGAATGGCTGAATGTGTAACATAAACCTGGCATTACTACAGCATCTTTTCTGAAATTTTTCATTGTGTTCACACTTCCTTTTCCTCAATGAATTAATGAAATAAGTGAGATCTAAAATTACACAAAGTTATTCTAGTTATGGCAGTTTTTAAATGTGGAATTTAAAAATGAAATCAGAGGAAATAAATGGTTGATGAAAGCCTGTAAAGGCTTCTGAAGACTTCGAAGTAATTTCATGTTCATAATTTTATATGAAATCTGTCTTTAAAATTGCATTTTTGCATTATTCCAGGTCCACATTGGTAAGAATTATTTGCGCTGAAACATATATCAGATTTAGTAAAAGATTCAAGGAATTAATCATTGACAAGTGTTGTATGAACATACATGTTACATAAAATGTTTACATCTCTCCCTGCATATATATTTAAATGCATATAAAATATATAATATAAATAAGTAATAATAATTATTTACAAAACAAAGAAATAGGATATCTTTTAGTTGAATTGCTTTGGAATTTCAAGGCCGTTTTGTTAAGGAATTAGAAGATTTTTGTCTTTCCCATTCCTCTTATCACATATAAGAAGAATGTTACAGTCTTCTTTTATCGTTTTGTCCCTTTTTTGTTCTGTTTGCATAAATATCTAATTTTTTTTTTTTTATCTTTCAGTAAATTCCATCAAAATTAGCTCTAGTTAATAAACTTTTTTTTTTTTTTTCCCTGTTGGATCTGTTTTGATTTTTTGAGTTTTTGTAGGTTTTATCTGTTTTATTTGTCTGTTAACTTAACTTCTGGGTGCCAAATGTTGTGTAATATTTATGGAACATCCCTTTCAGATCTTATAGAATTTAGATGGTCACATACAATCCAGTTACAATTTTTTATGATTACTTAATCAGAAAATACCTGTATAGTTGGAAGGTACCAGTATTGCAGTTTTACTACATTACCTCAACTGATACATAATGTGACATCAATATTAAACAGTGTTTAATTTCCTAATATTATATTTTGAGAGCAGAAAATAGAAGGGGAAAATTGAAAAGACACAGTGATAAAGAAGCAGTTAATCTGATGATCTAGCAAGCAGAATTAACATACTATCAAGGATGAATGCAAAGAACACATTACAGATGTAGATGTACTTCCACTTCTGACGTGCTTAGTGATTAGTAGCATCTAATATCAAAACCAAAAAATATGAAATAAGACAAGTATTCTCTGAGAATGATTCTGTCTGCACCTGAGCAGCAATTGAATTTCCTTTCTAGGAAATAATTAACTAAAAACTAAATATGGTGCCATTTTTTCATTATTACAAAATAAGAGTTGTGCATGCTTATGTAAATACATATGTTTTTCAGTCTTGTTGTTTATTAACATATATATAGATATATACATAGGTATATGTAGACTAATATAGAAAAGAATGTCTTTTGGAACACAGAAATATTGACAGCAGCCTTCAATAACTGAAGTTTACACTTATGGCAGAATAAAATTTAAAGCATCTTTTGCTTAGATACACCAGTTATTAGCACTGATAAACATTTGTATTTCTTTTCTTCTTAGTGTCATATTTATTTCGTTTCCAGATTATGACATCCTTCTTTTGTCTTAGTGATATCTAGTGTAGAAATGATTAAGACAAGAAATTTCATTTAACTATCTATTGGTCATCTCTCTTGGATGAGCAATGTAGCTAAAGCAAATTTCCCACCAACTATGTTCTGGGCTGCACTAAAAGAGGAGTGGCCAGCAGGGAGAGGGAGGTGATTGTGCCCCTCAGCTCCTGTGTGGCCGTATCTGGAGTACTGTGTGCAGGCCTGGGGCGTCCAGCACAAGAAAGACATGGAGCTCTTGGAACGGGTCCAGAGGAGGGCCACTAAGATGATCAGAGGGCTGGAGCACCTCTCCTATGAAGAAAGGTTGAGGGAACTGGGCTTGTTTAGCTTGGAGAGGAGATGGCTCCAGAGAGACCTTATTGTGGCCTTCTAGAACATGAAGGGAGCGTATAAACAGGAGGGGGAAAGACTGTTTATGAGGGTGGATAGTGATAGGACAAGGGGGAACGGTTTTAAACTAAGACAGGGAGGTTTAGGCTAGATATTAGGAGGACGTTTTTCACATAGAGGGTGGTGACGCACTAGAACAGGTTGCCCAAGGAAGTTGTGGATGCCCCATCCCTGGAGGCATTCAAGGCCAGGCTGGATGTGGCTCCGGGCAGCGTAGTCTAGTGGTTGGCAACCTTGCACATAGCAGGGGGGTTGAAACTAGATGACCTTTTCAACCCAGGCCATTTTATGATTCTGTGATTCTATGAATTCCAAGAGCTCTTTAATAAACATTGTGTGGGATTGTCTAAAACACTCTTTCTAGTTCTATGCTTATTATTTGGCCTGTTAAGGGTTATTAAAACTGGAAAGGCCGTGAAAACATATTATTTTCAACAACATATTTTAACAACATATGCCACTAAAAGCTTTGTAGCACATCTAGCATAAGCAGTACAAAGGTTAGGGCATAACACAATGATATGGTCTCAGCCCTTGTAATCATTGAAAATTTCTTAAGGAAAAATAGACATAATTTGAGCTGGTAGAGCAGGAGAAAATCTATGGAGAACATATATGATAGAGTATCTTTTTTTCTTTTATAATGCTACTGTTCAGCAAAGATAAACTGTAGTGGCTGAAACAGAACTGAAAAAAAAAATAAAAAAAATAAATGATGTAGCGTCAGAGCCAGACCTGTGGAAACACTTGTGCTAGAGATGAAAGTGCACTGCCCAGTGTATAATCAGATATTCTGGCACCTAACAAATGCAGAACTTGAAGCATATCTCTTGTCAATATCTCTAACTCATAGAACATCAATTCATACGTTTCCATCACTGCATGATGATGGCTGAGCAATGTATTAACTTGCTACAGAAAGAAATTATCGGAATTATTCCTTTAGTTCACACATTTTTTTCTTTTTTTATGCCTCCTTCCAAACCTTTGTTAATTATCCTGATATCATTTATTTTTCCTTGGAGATGAGTTTTTGCTGTGTACTAAGGCAAATCTCAATATAATTATCATAGAATCATAAAATGGTTTGGGTTGGAAAGGACTTAAAGATCATCTACAGCATACATTGCTGCATAATGTACAGTGTCTTATCAGCAAACACCTCCAAACTGTTTCTCAGGGCTGCTCTCAGTCCACTTGCCTGTGTTTATCCTGGAGAAGAGAAGGCTCCAGGGAGACTGGAGATCTGGATAGACTGGTGAGCTGGGTCGAAGCCAATGGGATGAGGTTCAACAGGACCAAATGCCGGGTCCTGCACTTTGGCCACAACAACCCCAGGCAGCGCTATAGGCTTGGGGCGGAGTGGCTGGAGGACTGCGTTGAGGAAACAGACCTGGGGGTACTGATTGATGCTCGGCTGAACATGAGCCGACAGTGTGCCCGGGTGGCCAAGAAGGCCAACGGCATCCTGGCTTGCATCAAAAACAGTGTTACTAGCAGGAACAGGGAGGTAATTGTCCCCCTGTACTCGGCATTGGTGCGGCCGCACCTCGAGTACTGTGTTCAGTTTTGGGCCCCTCACTGCAAGAAAGACATTGAGGCTCTAGAACGTGTTCAGAGGAGGGCTACGAAGCTGGTGAGGGGTCTGGAGCACAGGCCTTATGAGGAGCAGTTGAGGGAGCTGGGATTGTTCAGCCTGGAGAAGAGGAGGCTCGGGGGAGACCTTATAGCTCTCTATAACTTCCTGAAGGGAGGTTGTGGTGAGCTGGGGGTCGGCCTCTTCTCTCGTGTAATCAGTGATAGAACTAGAGGGAATGGTTTCAAGCTGCGGCAGGGGAGGTTCAGGCTGGACATTAGGAAGTATTACTACTCGGAAAGGGTAGTCAGGCATTGGAACGCACTGCCCAGGGAGGTGGTGGAGTCACCGACCATGAGAGTGTTCAAGAAACATTTGGATGTTGCGTTGAGGGGTATGATTTAGCTGGGAAGTATTGGTAATAGTTGGACTGGATGATCTTCTAGGTCTTTTCCAACCTCGATAATTCTGTGATTCTGTGATTCTGTGATATCTAAAGGGGCACTGTAAGAAAGAAGGGGACTGAGTCTGTTTAGCAGGGTCTGTTGTGAGAAGGCAAGTGGAAATGGTTTCAGACTAAAAGAGGAGCAATTTAGATTAGAAGTAAGCAAATAGTTTTTTTTACAGTAAGTGTGGTGAGGCATTAAAACAGGTTACCCAGAGATGTGGTGGAAGTCTCACCCCTAGAGACATTCAAGGTCAAGCTGCACCAGGCTTTGAGTGATCTGATCTAGCTGTGGATATCCCTGTTCACTGCAGGGGAGTTGGACTAGATGATCTTTAAAGATCCCTTCCAACTCAGATGATTCTGTGATTCTAATTTCCATCATAATTTAAATATTTCTAAATTAATTCATATTTTTAATTAAGCAGGTTAATTGCTTTGTTAATTTACAGTTTTAAAAAGTTTGCATTGATATATATAGTTATATAATTATATATATTTAAAATAAGTAATGCTAGTGGGATTTACAAAATGATTCTAAATTTCCTTTGACAGTTTATGGAAGTTGATTAACTGATTTTCTTAAGTACTTTCAAAGATCTCACTGTAAGCTTTTGCCTGGCCAAGGTCTTAGTCATTTATCAAAACACAATCAGATACAGATGTAGCTATTTCTGTTGCAAAAAGCCTTACTGGATACTGCTCTGATTTTATTTATTTATTTATTTAAAATTAATATGGTTTGTAACAGTAATACTCTTATTTAAGTGTTTTTTTTGCCAGATCTTGACTAACTAGTTCAGTTATTAACAATAGCAGTACTACAACACTTAGGAGTTATTGTCTAGGTCTGCTGACAATGCACTCCTAGTGACCAGTTAGCAAAGTTCAATCTGTTATTTCATTCCAAAATGAAATCAGTGTATGAAGTTCCCTGAAACACAATAAATTCCCTCATAGACTGAGCTTGCATATTTTAATTAAACAGCATTCTGTCATTCTTTTTATCTGTGATTAAAGGTTATGATTATTACCAGTGTAAGTTACCTGGCAGGATTTTTTAGTTTCTGTTTTGATCAGGTAAACTTGAAAAGAATATCAAGCATTAAAAAAAAACAAAAAAAAAAAAACAACCAAACTTTACCGTTGCTATAAGAAAGGGATGAATCTGTCAGAAAGCTGTCTACTTTTTCTTAACTCTTAATATGGAGTTTTGACAAGTATACAGATTTGCCTTAATTATTTATTAATTTCATGGAAACCATCTGTTTTAAATTTCTTATATGTCTATTTAAATAAAAAGAATACTACCCGAATGCTGATTTTACATTTGAAAATCTGTATTCAGAAAGTGAAGGCATAAAGCTTGTTTTTTAGTGCAACATCTCTTGTAAAAAGCTAGGAGAATTCCACATAAATTTCTCTTAAAAGACATCCTTTTGTGTAGTCTTCATTTTAAAACATAACTGGTGTAACTTAAAATTCTATATGTCTATGGTTAATGCTTCAAGGGCAGTAGGACTGACTACTGCTTTACAATCTCTTTAATCTACTGTATCTATCTCCTCCTGGAGACAGTGGAGTCTTCCACACAGTTGCATTCTTGCATTCTTTACCACCGCTACCACCCCAATTCAGTTCAGTGTATCTATCCCTTCTTCCACTCATATCTACCTGCTTATATTTGACCTCATGAGGCAAGATTCCAAAAACAGTCAGATTCTGTTTAAAATACCTTAATGATCAAGTGGCCTTGCCTATACAACAGTTACTCAAGTCTTAAAAATAGGAGGGCTGCTCCAAAAATAGTTTACTATTTTGGCCCACCGTGTCAAAGGTGGAAGTTGGTATAGCAGTAGAGGTTGAATCTTCCCACCAATATTCCATGATATTTTGTTGCTGTGTGACAGATGGCAGCCTGACAAAATGGCATCTGACATGGAAGTGCATGTAACACTAATGTGTGTCACTGAATTCCCCGCTGTGGAAATAATTCCACCCACTGACACTCATTGATTCTTGCTGGATGTTTACAGAGACCGAACAGTGGATATGAGCACAGTGAAACAGTGGGTGGTGCATTTTCAGCAGAGGCACCAGCAGCATGAAAGAAAAGTTTTTGCTATAGCCATACAGTTACGAGTGTGGCATGCAGACTCTTAATTGCTGCCAAAATGTGCAGCTAATGATGGTGACTATGCTGAAAAATAGTGTTTTGTACCTGATAATTTGATCTGTTAAAGAGTGTTATTGTGCTCTTTTTATCCGCTATTTTTTTCTATGGAAAATTAATTTAGAAGCAACCTCCATATGTTCATCAAGTTTTATTGCTATACTTTACAAAATGACTTGAATAACTTCTTGTGCAAGATCTATATACTTTTGTGTCTGACTTGAAATAAAACTTTGAATTTGGATTAAGATTCCAAAAGCAGAGTGACTAAATTAAATGTCTTTGAAAAGAAGTAATGCTGTTCTCCTGGTTCTTCCCTTTGAAATAAACACGTACATTTCATGGTGGAATGACTCGCACAGCAGGAGTGCTGTGATGGATGGCTACCAACTTTTCAAAAGAGAGAGGCAACGCCGGAAAGGCAATGGTGTAGCCCTGTATGTTAAGAAAGAATGTGAATGTATGGAAATTAAAGATGGTGATGATAGGGTTAAGAGCTTATGGGTTAGAATAAAAGCAAAGGCCAGTAAGACTGACATTACTGTGGGACTCTTCTACAGGCCACTCAACCAGGATGAAGAGGTGGACAAGACACTTTATAGACAGTTGGGTGAGACCTCAGAAGTCTCAAAGTCTCTCCCCCTTGTTCTTGTGGGGGACTTCAACTACCCAGGCATCTGCTGGATTTACAATACAGCAGATAGGGAACAGTTCCAGAGGCACCTAGAGTGTGTGGGTGATAACTTCCTGACACAGCTGGTGAAGGAGCAAGCAAGGGGAAGAAAAATCCTGGACCTTCTGTTTGTTAACAGAGAAGGTCTTGTGCGGGATGCAAGGGTTGGAGGCTGTCTGGGGCATAGTGATCACAAGATGCTAGATTTCTCGATCCTTGCTGAACCACGGAGGGGAGTCAGCAGAACAACCACCTTGGACTTCTGGAGGGCAGACTTTAACCTCTTTAGGACCATGGTTGAGAGGGTCCCTTGGGAGGTAGTTTTGGAGAAAGAGCATGGGAGCCCAGGAAGGCTGGAAATACTTGAAGGAAGTTATTTTAAAGATGCAGGAGCTGACCATCCCCATGGTCTTCGCGAGGAGGCACACACATATTAAACAAATGCAAATAGTCAAAATTAATTAATATGTCCTCGAGAGGTATACACATAAACAGTAAAATTTCAGAATATGGAGCGGTCTTCCTGGAGAGGTGCTCATGTTTAAGTTATCAAAATTATCACCCCTTGCAACTCCAGGAGGTGTGCACAGGAAAGTTTCGGACTATATCTGGAAGGACAATACTCTCATGGCGGGTATCATGTCGGTGACGCCAGTAATAAATGTCTCGCTCCAATTTATAGGAGGGAGGGGAGGTTCTTTGATATATGTATCCCCGGCATGAGATTAAGAAACAACGGTTCAAATGTTGGTCCAACCAGTTTATTACAATTCCTAGCCGTTTAGGGCAATGGGGAAGGGAAGATGTGCAATAGGAAAGATAGGAAATATAAGCAAGGAGTCTCTGTAGAAAGCAAAAGAGATAGTCACCACCGTGGGTCCAGCGAGGTACGTAGTAGGTCCGTTGATCTCAGGAACCCTTCTGGTCACCACGGGGGATGGGAGAAAGCCAGGAAGCTCCGCAGCAAGCAGGCCTTGGGGGTTCTTCCGAAGAGGTTTTCCCCTCAGGGAATTCTCTGTCAAAGATGTCTTTGGGAGTTTGTCTCCAAAGTCCCTAGTTTAGTGGGGGCCTTTTATCCCCCATTTCTGCTAGTTTTTTTCTTCTTCTTTTGTCTCAGTTTAGTGTGACATTCCTGGGCCAACAGATAAGCCAGCAGGGAGTGGCACCTTCATTGCCATGCACAAGCATTATCGCCTTTTGCAGTGGTCAGCTCCTTCAAGCTGCACCCCTGAAAAAGACTGCTTGTCCCACTTCTGCTTATCTTTGCAATCATAAGCAGAGGCACAGTGGCATGGTGACACACACCATTCACCCCCCTAGATAATTAGCAGTTGTCAGTTAGAGTCTTTGTAAGAGGCCATGTTGTTGTACTTTTGTCTCAAAAATTTGCTGAAGATGGACTATTCCACGCCAGTCCTGTACAGGGATTGAGCAATCCCTTGCTCTAAAGATATGCTAACTGGAGGCAGCAAAAGAAGGATAAGCACCTTGATGGCCAGGAGGAAACCTTTTGTCTGGACTTCACCTTGATGCCAGGAGGAACCACACCTTGATGCTCAGGGCTTATCAAAAGAAGGATAAGCACCTTGATGGGCAGGAGGAAACCTTTTGTCTGGACTCATCATCTCGAGGAAGAGAGCCATCTCGAGAGGTGGGGGGGGGTACTCATATGACCCTTACCCAAGCCCCCAGGAATGTCATGTAGGCAGGAAAAAAACAGGATAAAAGGGCACAGGAAAAATCATGAAGTAGTGCGAGGGAGAAAGCTCGAGGGAGAGAGTGCGAGGGAGAAATCATGAGGGAGAAGGCGAGAGAGAGACAGAGAGAGAGGGTTTACTGCCTTCTGATCCCTCGTCGCTGCTTTGCTGCCCTACTGTCTACGGACTCTCCCGGCCTTGCTGCACGAGACGCTGCTGCTTCCACCACCACTACCCGTACTGCTTGGCACCAGCCCACTGCTCTTCATTGCCTACTTGGACCCCGGACCAACGGATAACGGGACACTGCTGCATCGAGTTGGTGACTACCCCCGCTTACCGCAACTCTTGCTTTTCTTCTTACCTTTTCTATCGCCCGTTTCCCCTTCCCTGTCTCCCTAAAAGGCTAGGATTTGTAATAAACTGGTTGGACCAACATTTGAACTGTTGTTTCTTAATCTCATGCCAGGTATATTAAAAGAATCTCCTCTCACTCCTATTAATTGGAGCGAGACAGTCTTATCACCAGAAAGGCCTCACAAAGCAAGCTTTGAGACAAAGAATAAAAACAGTTTTGTCTTTCACATGAGGGCAACTTCGTGAGCAAGGATCAGGATAAGGCAGAGGTACTTAATGCCTTCTTTGCCTCAGTCTTTAATATTAAGGCTTGTTACTCCCTGGGAACACAGCCCCCTGTGCTGGTAGATAGGGATGGGGAACACAATAGGCACTGCATGATCTACGGTGAGATGGTTTTGGACCTGCTCCGAAAGCTGAATGCTCACAAGTCCATGGGGTTGGATGGATTGCACCCCAGAGTGCTGAGGGAGTTGGCAGATGTGGTTGCCAAGCCACTCTCTATCATTCTTTGGCAGTCCTGGCTGACCGGGGATGTCCCAGCAGATGTGATGCCTGTCTTCAGAAAGGGCCAGAAAGATCATCCTGGCAGCTACACACCTATCAGTCTCACCTCGGTGTCGGGGAAGGTTATAGAACAGATAATCTCAGCAGCTATCGTAGACCAGGTAAAGGTCAACCAAGGGATCAGGCCCAATCAGCATGGGTTTACGAATGGAAGATCCTGTTCGACAAACTTGATTTCATTCTATGACAAGGTGACCCACTTAGTGGATGAATGTAAAGCTGTTGATGTGGTCTACCTGGACTTCAGTAAAGCCTTTGACACCATCCTTCACAACATTCTTGTGGAGAAGCTGGCTGCCCACAGTCTGGGTGGGCCTTGGTAAGGGGATTGAGTGCATCCTCAGTAAGTTTGCAGATGACATTAAGGTGGGAGGGAGTGCTGATGTGCCTGAGGGGAGAAAGGCACTACAGGGGGACCTGGATGGACTGGATCAATGAGCCAAGGTTAACTGTATGAGTTTCAATAGGGCCAAGTGTTGGGTCCTGCATTTTGGTCACAACAACCCCAGGCAGTGCTACAGGCTTGGGGCAGACTGGCTGGAAGACTGTGTAGAGGAAATGAACCTGGGAGTATTGTTTGACGCTTGGCTGAACACGAGCCAGCAGTGTGCCCATGTGGCCAAGAAGGCCATTGGCATCCTGGCTTGCATCAGAAGCAGTGTTGCCAGCAGGAACAGGGAAGTGATTGTCCCACTGTACTCAGCTTTGGTGAGGCCTCACCTCGAGTACTGTGTCCAGTTTTGGGCCCCCCACTGCGAGAAAGACTTTGAGGCCCTGGAGCGTGTTCAAAGAAAGGCAACAAAGCTAGTGAGGGGTCTGGAGCACAGGCCTTATGAGGAGCAGCTGAAGGAGCTGGGATTGTTCAGCCTGGAGAAGAGGAGGTTCAGGGGAGACCTTATTGCTCTCTATAACTACCCTAAGGGAAGTTGTTGTGAGCTGGGGATCAGCCTCTTCTCTCGTGTAACTGGTGATAGGACTAGAGGGAATGGCTTCATGCTGCACCAGGGTAGGTTCAGGTTGGACGTTAGGAAATACTACTTTTTTGAAAGAGAGGTCAGGCAGTGGAATGGGCTGCCCAGGGAGGTGGTGGAGTCACCAACCCTGGAGGTGTTCATGGAACGTTTGGAAGTTGTGTTGAAGGACATGGTTTAGTGAGAACTATTGGTGATGGGTGGATGGTTGGTCTGGATGATCTTGTAGGTCTTTTCCAACCTTGGTGATTCTGTTATTCTGAGAATTATTGAAATCTGTTACTAGCCTTGACTAATGCACACAAGGTGACATTTTAGTCATTTCAAAGCAAGCATATGATTTTGAAACTTGAAAGTGTTTTCAGAATTGGTACAACATAGATTTATGCTTCTTTCCTCCTGCTTTAGAGAATATGAGATACTTTTGTGAGCCAGAAGAAGTTACAGTTAAAATATTTTCTCCTGGCCAGAAAATTGGACAAACTGTGATGTGATGCAGGTTTAAGGAGTGTCAAGATGACTCACAGTAGTGTATTAGGAAAATGAATCATAGTCATTGTTAGTTTTAAAATCTCTTCTGCTGGAAGAACAATTCAAGAATCTCTGAAGATAATATTTTTAATAATTATTAAAATGTTCAAATCTTAAAGATTTAAAGTAAAACATTACATTACAGAAAAGTATATGTTCTTGTAGTGCCATATCTGTGCAAAGAACCTTGGGGGGAAAAACAAACAAACAAACAACTAACTAAACAATCATATCAATTGTATGGCAGATTATATCAGAAGATATTTTTAGATATCAACTTAAAAAAAATAAAATTAAATTAAAAAGTTGTGATACTATTTTGGTGTATTTCTGTGGATAAAAAGCAAACAAGTCACCTGGACAACAAAAGCCCCAAATGGATATTGGTGGTGTTTTTTTCTGTGCCAGCACAGTTCATAGAGAAAAGGGCTTTGTTCTTTACCTCACAGATGGTAACAGAAAAAGAACTGAAAGCTCTGCAAGACATTTCACAAATACATGTCTGACAGGTGATCAAATCACTGAACATTTTTCCCTGAAAAACAATGTTCAGATGTAGTCTACGCATACACACTATGACAGCAGGAACATACATTCCTCTGTGTTGACGTTCATTTTAATAATAGAAAATGCAAGCAGAATTTCTGGCAATGACAACAACAACAACAACAAAAAGTATATTCCTTCATGTTTACAGTTCAGAACTCTCTCATCAATTAATGTGCATTTTTACCAGAGAATGACTGTTTTAATAGGAAAGTTTTACCTCCTGAAAATGTAAAGAAGTACTAACTGGGATATGGAAACAATATACAGTCTGTTTACAAGTAAATAGTTTTATAAAATATGGAATTTTAAATGCTGGTGAAAATGCTATTAATCGTGTTAACATGATGGCTTACTACTAAATCATGCCCTTGATATTTGAAGCTAAACACATAAACAACACTTCAAGGCTTCTGTCACTCTGGAGAACATTTCTGCAGAATATAAGCATATCTGTCATCCTGAGATGTACACAGAATTAAAAAAAAAAAAAAAAAAAGTTCATTTTTAACTCGGCCCTGCCCAAAATTGACTAAAAGAGCCTTCAATATTTCAGGAAAATTATAATCTCAATCTTCTTTTTCCTCAAAGAAACAGATTGACAAAAAATACTTTCTTCTAACTCTCATGGCCTAGGTTTGTTATCTAGCTTCATTTCATGTTCAATATGAAGCATCACAAGTGTTGCATAACCTATCTGTTATATTCTAGTTACATCTACTATAAATATACAGAAGCTGTTAGTGACAAATCTGTTAATGCTTACAGTTGAATAGTTCTGAATTTTTATACTGTACTGAAAAATCTACAGAATGACTCCTGAGTACTTACATCCATTGGCAAGTAACTTAAAATATCTTTCACCATTCTAAACTGAATCAAGCTGAAAATTTTCTTAGGAATGTGAGTTCGTTTTCAAGAACATAGGACTACATATTGATACAATAAAGCTATACCAGCCAAATTCTATATATATATATTTTATAAATTAATGCTCAATGCAAAGTATCGTGTGTTTATGAACTGAAGATTTGATTTTCATATACTTTCCAAAATTTTTCCACATATACAGTACTTCCATAAACATTTGACTGAAGGAACTTATTTCATGAAGAATTCCTGTACATTCATGATGAGACTAGAACTCAGTTATCAGGATGACCTGTGGTACAAATCAAACTTTTTTTTTTACTAAAACTACTAGTTTTATTAAATATTTCATGGGTTTTTTTTTTATTATAATTCTGTATTATTTGATGTGTTTTCAATAAAAATTTATGAGAAACTATAGCTCTCCTCAATATTGCAATAAATGACAGCATTGTTGAAAGCTCAGATTTTATCATTTTCTCATAAGAAGATAATTCATACAATGAATCAAAATAAATGTCTGAATATGCCAACATTTTTTTCCAAGATTTCACTTTTTTCAACTTCTAGGGATTATCAACAATTGAAAAACTAAGAGGAAGTGCAGAGAAGGAAAGAATGATATCTCCTGACTTTCCCTCCTAGTTTCCTTTTCTCATTGTTTCTGAAGAATAGAATATTTCAAGGGATAACATTCCTGCATGATATCTTTTATTACAAAATGACATACTTGGTACATAAGGGAAAGGCTGTAAATGTTGTTTACCTCAGTGTCAGTAAAATGTTTGACATGGTCTCCCAAAGTAACCTGGAGAAAATGGCTGCTTGTGGCTTAGGCACGTGTACAGTTTGCTGGGTGAAGAACTGGTTGGATTGCAAGGCTCAGTCATGATGAATGGAGTTCAGTCCAGTTGGTGGCCAGTCATCAGTGTCATTACACAGGGCTCATTCTCAGGGCCAGTTTTGTTTAACACTTTAATCAGTGATCTGGATGAGGAAATCAAGTGTGCCCTCCATAAATTCACAGATGATACCATGCTAGGTAGGACTGTAAATCTGCTTGAGGGTAGAAAGGCTCTGCAGAGGGATCTGGATAGGCTTGGTTGATGGGCCACATACAATTGTATTCCATTCAGCAAAGCTGAATGCTTCGTGCTACACCTGTGTCACAACAATCCAATACAGCAATATAGCTTTGGGTCAGAGTGGCTGGAAAGCTGCCTGGAAGAAAAGGGCATGGGGGTATTGGTCAACAGCCAGCTTAACATGAGCCAGCTGTATGCCCAGGAAACAAAGAAAGCCAATGGCATCCTGGTCTGCATCAGAAATGGTGTGTCCAGTTGGACTAGTGAAGTGATTGTCCATTTGTATGCGGCACTGGTAAGACTGCACATTGAGTACTCTGTTCAGATTTGGGCCCCTCACAAGAATGATAATAAGTTGCTGGAGCATGTGCAGAGAAGAGCAGTGAAGCTGGTAAAGATTCTAGAAAATCAGTACTATGAGGCAGAAGTATCTGCGATTGTTTGCTATGGAGAAAAGGAGGCCATGGGGATGTCTCATTGCTCTCTTACAGCTACCTGAAGGGAGGTTTAAGTTGGTATTGGTATTGGTTACAGAAGTAATATCTAGGAGCTTACTGAAACAACTTCTTTTTTCCACCATAGAAATTTTAAACATTCAATATAACATTTGACTAATCCAAGGAAATTTTTAAAAAATATTTTTTCTTTGTAAATAGAGCTATTTTAAAAGGTTTTCTGAGTAAGTCACTGAAATAAAACAAGAAAAATTGTTCCTTGGTAGTGGAATGCATGACATTAAGAAAAAAAAGACTGTTTAACAAGCATGAATATAAAATGAAGATGTGTTTGTAAGATTTTACCAGACAGTACATATATGAGGCAAAAAGTAGGATTGCTACCCTGGACATTCGGAGAATCAACTTTGACCTTTGCCAGGACCTGTGTGGAGGTATCTCATGGTCTAGAGTGCTTGAAGGTAAGGGGGCCCATGAAAGCTGGGCAGCATTTAAACAGCACTCCTTCCAAGCTCAAGATCGGTGCATCTCTAAGAGTAGGAAGTCAGGAAGGGAGGCAAGAGACCTGCGTGGATGAGAAAGGACCTCATGAAAAAGACTGAAGGGAAGAGGGTTTATGAAATATGGGAAGAGGGCCTGTCCTGTTGGGAGGAGTATAGGAATGTTGTCAGGGCCTGCAGGGAAGCGACAAGGAAGGCTGAAGCTCACCTGGAGCTGAAACTGGCCAAGGAGATAAAGGATAATAAGAAGGGACTTTTTTTTAAGTATGTTAGCTCTAAAAGGAAGACTGGGGATAATGTGGGTCCGCAGCTGAACAAGGGAGGTGTCCAGGTAATGGGGGGTGCTGAGAAGGTGGAGATGCTGAACACCTTCTTTGCTTTGGTCTTCGCTTCAAAGACTGCCCCTTGGGACTCCTGGACCCTGGAGGGAAGAGAGAGAGTCCAGGAAATGCTGAGCTTCCCACTGGTTGAGGGGGGGCTGTTCAGGGAGCATCTAGGTGGGATCAGTATGCACAAATCCATGGGCCCTGATGGAATGCATCCATGTGTGCTGAGGGGTCTGGCAGAGGTGAATGCTGAACCACTCTCTATCAGCTTTGACAGGTCTTGGAGAGCAGAAGAGGTGCCTGAAGACTGGAGAATAGCCAATGTCACTCTGGACTTCAAAAAGGACAAGAAAGAGGAACTGAGAAACTACAGGTCAGTCAGTTTCACCTCTGTCACTGGAAATGTGATGGAACAGTTTGTTCTAGATGCCATCTGCAAGCAATTGGAAAAGAAGAAAGTCATAAGGAATAGTCAGCATGGATTCACCAAGGGAAAATCATGCTTGACCAAACTCATAGCTTTCTGTGATGGCATCACCAGCTGGGTAGGTGGGGGGAGAGCAGTGGCAGTCATCTGCCTTGACTACCTCCCATGACATCCTGATACTGAAGCTGAGAAAGTGTGGGATAGCTGAGGGGATGGTGAGGTGAGTTGAGAACTGGCTGATTGGCCAAACTCAAGAGGGTTGTGATTGGTGGTGCAGAGTCTGGTTGGAGACCTGTGAAGAGCAGTGTTCCCCTGGCATCGGTGCTGGGTCTGGCCTTTTTCAATATGTTCATGGATGACCTTGATGAGGGGATAGCGTCCACTCTCAGTAAGTACACCAATGATACAAATCTGGGAGGGGTGGCCAACACACCGGAAGGCTGTGCTGCCATTCAGCAAGATCTGGACAGACTGGAGAGCTGGGCAGCAATAAACCAGATGAGATTTAACAAAAGCAAGTACAGAGTTTAGCACCTGGGAAAGGATAACTGTGAGTACCTGCTAGAGAGGAGCTCTGTGGGGAAGGGCATGGGGGTCCTGGTGGATGACAGGTTGGGAATGAGTCAGCAGTGTGCCCTGGTGGCCAAGAAGGCCAGTGGCATCCTGGGGTGCATTAAAAGGAGTGTGGCCAGCAGGTCAAGGGAGGTGATCCTCCCTCTCTGCCCTGCCCTGGTCAGGCCTCACCTGGAGTACTATATCCATTTCTGGGCTCCCCAGTACAAAAAAGACAAGGATATCCTGGAGAGAGTCCAGTGGAAAGTCACTTACCATTTCATATATATATGTAATTCTATATATATTTGTACATATATATATATAACATATTATTTTAGGATATTATAAAATACTCAATACATTATGAGAATCTGAAGACAAAAAAAAAAAAAATCATATACCACTTTTTATTACTTTCAAGGTGACTCCAGATAAGAAACGCTTAGTTGCTCTACTCATTCAGCATTGTTCAGCAGTTGGTTTGATTTTGTACTATAAACACACGGTATCTAAATGAAAATATCTACATTCAAACTAATGCAAAACAGACGCTCAATATTTGAAGAACCATTCTCTACAGTTAGTTCCAATTCTTGTTCCAAAAGGCAATCATCACCAACATTGTCAATATATGACTCAAAGTTAAAAAATACGACAATGTTATAAAAAAATATATATAACAATTGTAAATACATATTAATTATATGCATTAAGTTTATATCTCAAGGTTTTGGTAGAAAGGAGTACTGCAGGGCTGGCCTTTGTTTGAAGAGTCCAGATGTTGCTCCAGGTTGGACAAAAGATAGCTCCAGTTGTTTCCAAAAGGGAACCACTGCTGGTCAGATAGATCTAAGCCAACCAGTGTTGCATATAAGAAAGGGTAAAATATGCTGCATAGCAGCAGCTGGGAGAGAGGGATGAGAAAATAGGTCAGTGCAGAAGGAGGGTAGGAGGTGCTACAGACATGGAGCAGAGGCTCCCTGCAGCTCAGGATACGCCCATGGAGGAGCAGGCTGTCCCCCTGCAGCCTATGGGCACCACGTGGAGCAGATCTCCACATGCAGCCATGGAGGAGCCCAAGGGACAGCAGCAGATGAGGCCTGAAGGAGGCACAGCCTATGGATACCCCTGCAGGAGCATCTCTAGGCTGGGGCTGCAGACCATGGGGACCCATGTGGAGCAGTGTCTGAGGGGTGGGTCATGAAGGAGTGTCAGTGAAGAAGTGTTATGGTCTGACCACTGCTCCATTCCTCCTTCCTCTCTCCCACTCAGGAGGAGGAAATAAAAGAGTGTGGATGGGTGAAGCTATTTTGGGCTGCTTTTAGTTTCTCACTGCTGTAGTTTGTTATCAGTAGGAAGTAAATTATATTTAACAGTCCCATACTTTGCGTTTTTTGCCCATGTTGGTAACTGATGCGTGATCTCCTTGTCTTTATTTCAGCCCACCGAGGGTGTTTTTTTTATTGTGTTTTTTCCCCTTATGCCTTTGAGAATAGGAATTGAGAGAGCAGCATGGTGAAGCTGATCTATGCACTGGTGTGAAATTGCCACATTGTTATAAGATATGAAGAATATATAGATCATTCAAAAAATAATGTCTCCTATTTATTTGCATGGAAACTATGACAGATACATAGAGCACAATCACACTATTTGAGAGAAAATCCTCACGTGCACAAAAGTATTTTTCAACATAGTCATCATTAGCTATGCATTTTCACCAGTGATGAACAGAAGCCTGAATGCTGAGCTTGTAAAAACCTGTACCAGAGCATGACTTTTGCTGACAATGTATTTTTCTCATTAAAAAGTGATACAGTAGATAACAACAAATGAATATGTAGAATATTCAGTATGATTCTTTTAATTCATGTCATTACCTCAGATCAAAGACAGATATACTAAAGATCTGATAATATCATAACATCAGTATTGTGAAGTTGAATTCTTAAAAACTGAGGAATCTCAACAATAATGATCTGTGATTTCTTAAATCTTTTATCTTTTTCTCATATGCACAAACTGAAATAGACCCATATGATCTTCTGCTTTTTCAGTTTGTCCTTCCCTCATTTACTGCAGATAACAGATGGCATTCATTCATTACCACCTACTCAACATTTTGTTTCTTTATGACTTTCTAGGTGTGGTCTCAGGCCTTAGGACTTACTGCATATTTTACTCTGAAGAGATATTACAGATTTTCAATTACACTTTTTTGTGATGTTGTAAAGATGGCATTTCCAGAAAACTGATATATTTGCCTTCAGGCACCATGTGATTTCAAACTGAAGAAAAGAGGAAAAGGTATTTTTCTTTTTTTGTGTATTCCTCTTCTTAAAAGACAGATTTAAAATGTTATGTAGGTTATTAAATGTTTAAGGTGCATTTCCTATATCATCAGTCAGAATCCATAGTCTATACATCTAAAAAGAATACAAGCCCCAGTTCAGAATTCAAATATTCCAAAACAGGTGATTACTTAATTAGTGGTAATTAATAACTAAGTTATTCATATAAATGAATTGCCTTTATCCCTTTGGACATTTTCAGTAGAATGAGTGAAACAATGCATTTCTATGAGAAATGACAAAACCTGCTTCTGCAGGTAATCTACAGTGATAGAATGT
The DNA here is from genome assembly GCA_030625065.1 of Alectoris magna. Taxonomy (NCBI): domain Eukaryota; kingdom Metazoa; phylum Chordata; class Aves; order Galliformes; family Phasianidae; genus Alectoris; species Alectoris magna. The sequence goes on from CM060560.1 coordinate 39,429,095, forward strand.
GATCAGGTAAGCAGGAAATCCATGTCTTAGACCTTATCTATGCCATTTCATCTAATAAAATAAGTCAACATGAACTGCCATTGCATTTAAACTGTGCCATATAGTTAGAAGCATTGCTCAGCATGTCTGTAAGAAGGCAGCTGTGGGACATTAGGCAGCATGTTAGTTATGATATGTCCTTAAATTTTACTGCTCAACTTTGCAAACATAATGATGTTCCTTTCACACAGATGGGTCTATCTGTATTATTTTTCAGTTAAGAGTAAACTCACTTTGAGTTTGAAATTCTAGCTATGACGATGAAATCATATTGATTTCATTTGCTTCTCCAGAAAGGCAGAAACTCTGGGTTAGCTCATCTTCCCCTTTTCAGTAGCCTTACTCTTTTCATAGTCCTGTTTCCTAGGCAGTCATGATCTTTTCCATGACACCTTTTTATTTCCTCTGTATCTCCTAAAATTTATTCTTACTCAGCTTGTTTTTTTTCCCCAGCAAGTCTCAGCTTTTTTATTTCTTAGAGTAGCTTTTCACTCAGATTTAATGTCATACTCTTCAGAACTTCCAAAAGTTTTCTTTTTTTGTTTGTTTGTTTTTTCCTTTTCATTCTACATACTGATATTGGTTTTCCTACTAAATAATTTCTAATTCAAACTGGAATTGTCTATGTCGTTATTCCTTTTCTACGCCTATCTATACCAATTTTCCACATAACCATTCTTAACTTGTTCCTGCAAATGTCATTATGTGGGACTAAGTCTCTGCTGTATCTCCAAAGAATATAAGGTCTCTGCCCTGGTGAACTTGTATTCAAAACAGCATAGTTAACAGTCTTGAACTATACTTTGTCAGATCTCCTGTTGACATTTTTTCTTATTTTTCCCATAAAAGCTATTTATTATTCTTGTGCATTTATTATTTTTATCATTTATTATTTTTATTATTTTGTCTGTATTAAAAATAATAATAATAAAAGAAAACAACAACAAAAAATGAAACAGCTTCTTTCCCCTTGATGGCTAGAGTGTTTCACCAATATTTAATTCACCCTAAGTGACAGACAAGTTTCCTCATTTGCTGGAATATAATGAAATTCAAAGTGACTGCTTCAGGACAGAAACAAAACCTGCCTGTGTAATATGGAGTCTCCCAGTCAAGTCTGGGTGCCCTTACTATTACATTAATGTCAGATGATTTTTTATGTTCTCTCTCTGTAGTCCTATGATGAATACCTGTTTACATGGTTGATTCATTTACAAACTTAGAAGGACCTGGAATCCAGATTTAAACTCCCTGCAGTAATATTTCTCTATAAATAATGGTACTACTACTACCTTCACTACTGTCTACTCAGCGAGATATCTAGCTTAATCTGTATTACAGTGAGAGGGCTAAAGTGATCCTGTAAAGTAAATTGCCTGAAATGCTTTCTAGAATCTAAGATAGAAATCAGTTGTATAAGCCTTGAGTTACAGGATGTAGGTGCACTGAAAATATTTTACAACACGAAATTTGAGACAAATCTGTAAGCAGTTTTGCTATAAGTGGTTGTACATGTTGAGACTTTGAAATGACTTTAGTTGATAAGTAAAAGAACATCTTTTTTTCCTAGACCAAAATATAGCACCAGGAAAACCTCAGCTTTTTGTTTTGAAAGAAGTTAGGCCATTTGCCAGATAAAAAAATACTGCTTTTATTTTCCTGGCATTCAAAAGTCATTCAATTAGAAAATAGCCATCTAAATGTTTGTTAGTTTTTTATAGACTGTAAGTCCATCTATAGATTTAATTGCTGATTTAAGAAGTTTGGAGGTTACTTAACTATTTTTAGGTCATCTTATTTCATATTGGACAACAGCTTGTGGTATCTCATACAAATGTAAGACATCTCACGTCACTATGATTAGGAAGCTAAAATTCATCCTTAGTAAAAAATTCATCTCATGTAGACTAATAACATAGAATTTCACATTTTAGCTAGTCATGACAGGGTCACTTCCTAATTAATTGAAAGAAATAAGTATGTAAGGACCTATCTGACTGAATGCATGTGTTCATTCTTGGATGAGACAAACCGTGACCTAAAGGTGTCTTTAAAAATATAAAGGTATCTAATGTGATAATATTATGGTACTCACCAATGCAGAGATGATTATAGATGTTAACACTGGAGGCAGCCTGGACTTCAACGACCGTACCCTGGTTGAGGTTGTGGTCTTGAGGAGTGCAGACCTGACAAGGAGTGGAGTCATGACCCTGACCTGGAGAGCAAACTTCAGACTGTTTAAAGAATTGCTGGATGTGATATCCTGCAAAACTGTCCTAAGGGACAGAGGAACAAAACAGAATTGGCAGCACTTTAAGGATGCCTTTCTGAGAACAAAAGAGCTCTCCATCCCTCAGAATAAAAAGTCAGCCAGTCCAGTCAGGAAACCAGCATGGCTAAGCAAGGACCTGTTGGTCAAACTGAGGGAAAAGAAGGATAAGTATAAGCAGTGGAAGCAAGGAGGGTGGCCTAGAAAGGATGTAGGGATGCCGTCCAGATGTGCCGAGATGGGATCAGGAAAGTCAAGGTGAAGATGAATTTGAGGAGGATTTTTTTTTTTTTTCTTCACAAAAAGCAACAGGAAGGGGTTATTTAGACTCATTGGGCAGAAGAGATGGAAAAGGAGAGTGTACCCTCCATGTTAAATGGAAAGGCAGAGATGGCTTCCTCAGACATGGAGAAGGCTGAAGCACTTAAGTTATTTGTAGTCTTCATTGCCAGTCAGACTTCTCATGCCTCTTGTGACCCTGAACTTCTAAGTGGGTATCAGGGAAGCAAAATCCCTTCCAGTGAAGGAGTGGAGCAAGTGTAGTACCATGTCATGAGGCTGAAAATGTACAAGACTATGGAGCCAGATGATATGCATCTCAGAGTTCTGAAGGAACTGGCTGATGTTCGACCAACTGTTTGACCAACATGGTGGCCTTTTATGATGGTGTCACTGCATCACTGGACAAGGGAATAGCCACTGAAGTAATCTATCTCAACTTCAGTAAGGCCTCTGAAACAGTACACCACAGCATCCTTCTCTCCAAATTGGAAATATATGGATTTGATGGGTGGACAGTTCAATGGATGAAGAACTGTCTGCAGGACCGAGTTCAGAGAGTGGTGGTCAATGGCTCAGTGTCTAGATGGAGACTGGTGATGAGTGGTGTCTCCCAGGGGACAGTGCTGGGATTGATACTCTTGAATAGCTTCATCAGTTGCATCAACAGTGGGGTTGAGTGTACTTTCAGCAAGTCTGCTGATGACACTAAGCTGTGGGATGTTGTTGACACACCAGATGTGTGGGATGCCATCCAGAGGAACCTAGACATGCTTGAGCAGTGAACCTCAGGTATTGCACGTGGGTCGAGGCAACCCCTATTACCAATACAAACTGGGAGTGAAAGGATTGAGAGCAGCCCTACCATAAAGGACCTGGAGGTGCTGGTGGATGACAGGCTGGACATGAGTCAGCAATATGCCCTTGCAGACCAGAAAGCCAACCATATGCTGGGCTGCATCAAAAGATGCATGACCAGCAGGTCAAGGGAGGTGATTCTGCCCCTCTACTCTGCGCTGGTGAGGCCTCACCTGGAGTGCTGCATCTGGATGTGGAGTCCTCAGTACAGGAGAGACATAGACCTGTTGCAGAGCATCCAGAGTAGGCCCACAAAAATGATCCAGAGAATGGAACACCTCTCCTATAAGGACAGGCCGAGAGAGCTGGGGTTCTTCAGCCTGGAGAAGAGAAGGCTGCGAGGTGACCTGATAGCAGCCTTTCAGTATCTAAAAAGGAGCTACAGGAAAGAAGGTGACAGGCTGTTTATCAGGGTCTGTGGCAATAGAACGAGGGGAAATAGCTTCAAGCTCAGGGAAGGTAGATTTATGTTAGATATAAAGAAAAGATCTTTTACAGTGAGGGTGGTGAGGCACTGGAACAGATTACCTACTGCTGTTGTTGATGCCCCATCCCTGCAGACTTTCAAGGCAAGGCTGGATAAGGCCCTGGAGGACCTGATCTAGCTGTGGTGCCCCTGTTCATTGCAGGAGTGTTGGACCAGATGGCCCTCAGAGGTCCCTTTTAACTCTAAGGATTCTATGGTTTTATGATACCATTGACAAGCCACTGTCTTACTTGAAAAATAATGGTTGTCTAGAGACATCCCTGGTGACTGGAAAAAGGGAAATATCTCTCCCATTTTAAAAAAAGAGAGAAGGGAAGACCTGGGAAACTAAAGGCCAGTGAGCCTCATATCTGTGCCTGGGAAAACTGTGGAGTGGATCCTCCTGGAAGAGATGTTAAGGAGGTAATCCAAGACAGCTAACATGGTTTCACCAAGGGCAGGTGGTGTCTGACCAGCGTGGTGGCCTTCTGCAAGTCTTATAAATAAACCCAGTCTGAGGGAACTGGGTTTATTTAGTCCGGAGGAGTTTTAAGGGAGAACTTACTGCTCTCCACAGATACCTGAAGGGAGGTTGTGGAGAGATGGGGGTTGGTCTCTTCTCCCATGATACTAGCAACAGAACAAGAGGGAATGGCCTCAATTTGCACCAGGAGTGATTCAGATTGAAAGTTAAGGAAAAACTTCTCTGAAAGAGTGTTTAGGTGCTGGAATGGGCTGCCCAGAGAGGTGGTGGAATCACTCTCCCTGGAGGTGTTCAAGAAACATTCAGATATTGCACTGAGGGACATGGTTTTGTGGGAAATACTGGTGATAGGTGCATGATCTTGGTGGTGTTTTCCAACTGTGGTGATTTTATGATGCTCTGATTCTATGATGGAGTGATGGCATTGGTGGATAAAAGAAGGACAACTGATATTATCTAAATGGGCTTGTGCAAGGCCTTTGGCATGTTCCCTCACTACATCCTTTATCTCTAATTTGGAGAGATGCTCATTTGAAGGCAGGACAATTCAGTGGAAAAGGAATTAGTTGGATAGTTGTCGTCAATCTTGTTGTCAGTGGCTCTATGTCCAGGTGGAGGCCAGTCATGAGTAACCACAAACAACTCACCAAGGTGAGTTGTGCAGGTGACACTACAGAAAGAAAGGACTTCTTCCAGAGGGAGCTGGAAATGCTTGGAAAGTAGGCATATGAGAACTAATGAAGTTTAACAAGGCCAAGTGCAAGGTGTTTCACTTAGGCAATCCCAGATATGAGTACAGACTGGGAGAAGAACTCATTGAGAGCAGCCCTGAGGAGAAGGACTTGGGGTCTTGATGGACAGAAAGCTGGACATAAGTGTGCACTTGCAGCTCAAAAGGCCAACTGTGTCCAAGGTGGCATCCTAAAGGGGGGTGGCCAGCAGGACAACACAGGTGGCCAGCAGGATAACATAGGTGATTGTCCTCCTCTACTCTGCCCTTGTAAGGTCCCATCTGGTGTACTGTTTGCAGGCCTGGGGCCTCCAGTACAGGAAGGACATGGAGTGATTGGAGGAAGTCCAGAGGAGGACCAATAAGATGATCAGAGGGCTGGAGCACCTCTCCTATGAAGAAAAGTTGAGGGAGTTGGGCTTGTTTTAGTTAGAAAAGAGAAGGCTCCGAGGAAACCTCACTGTGGTCTTCCAGTACTTGAAGGGAGCTTTACAAGCAGGAGGGAGACTGACTTTTTACACCATCTGATAGTGATAGAACAAGGGGGAATGACTTTAAACTAAGAGAGGGGATACTTAGCTTAGATATTAGGGAGAAATAATTTACTCATAGGGTGGTTAGGGGCTGGAACAGGTATCCCAGAGAAGCTCTGTAGGCCCCATCCCTGGAGGCTTTCAAGGCCAGGTTGTATGGGGCCCAGGCAGTCTGGCCTAGTGGTTTGAAACCCCGATTATGGCAACAGGTTTGGAACTATATGATCTTTAAGGTTCCTTCAAACTAAGCCATTAATGATTCTATTGTTACCTGAGATTTGGACATCTATATTGTAGACAGAATTAATCAGATAAGTGGGACTCGTATCAGCAGAACTGAAGGAATTCACAGGCAAAATGGTTGAGTCTCTAAAATTGAAACATCTTATTCGCTCTCTGTGTTTGGCACATTGGCTTCCAAGTTTTCTGGTGTGTCAAAACCCCAAGTTAGATTCCCAGTTTACTACCTTGCAATTCCAGCCTCATATTTGAGATGACAGCTCAGATAACTAAACTTTCCCAACCTAAGTATGCAAATATATTGAGAGATCATTTGAGCCACCTTCCTCTCAGGATGGCAGTACAATAGAAGGATTGGTGTAAAGCTCTGGGTGCTGAAGTTTATTGTTGACAGAAATCAGTACTATTCCTGTTAACTTCATGGCTGTTCACTGAATTCAAGAATATGCCTTTTCATCAAATGGAAGCACATGAATTAAACCTATGTCTTCCATGGGGAATATGAAGTGTTCTTATTGTACAGTCCTGCACATTCAAGCTGATGAGTTCCTATGTATTTTATTTATTAAAGATGTGAGACTGGGCATTTTTTATTTGCCATTGTTCTACTGGATGTGTCTAAACTGAAGTACAAAAAAGTAAGTCTGAACAGAAATGCATTTTCCAAAACATCATCTGTTTCATAGTCTATGAAAATAGGCTGATCAATACATTTCTTCTGCTGAATGTGAACTCATGACAAAGCTGCTCATTCAGAGGAAACAGCAAAACCTCAGACATAAAGCTTATTTCAAAGTTGACCTTCTAGGTGGTGCTCCAATTACATCCTTTATGGTATTGCACTCTACTACCATAGTATAGTTATTAGAATGTAATAATAAAAACAAATTCTGGTTTTCTTGTGTCTAGTCAAGTTGACTATAAAGAAATGGCTGCCTTTTTTAATGGTCAATTAAACACTTATGATTACAGAGCTGAAGAATCACAACATTCCTTACAGAAGATACTTAAGTTTAGCATGACATATAAATCAGCAAACATATTTTAGAACAAGCAAATGACTAGACATTAGTAACAAGCAGACTGAAAACATCATGAAAGCAATTAAAAATATTTATAGACTATGTTTCATGAAACCAAAATAATACTCATTTTTTCAGGAGATGACTATTTACTGTAAATAATACAGTTAATGGCATACATTCATCATATCTTGCATTAATTAGATTATTTTTTTTTGTTTCATAAAGATCTATGAAACGGTTTTAAGTACCAATGTCAACAACAGTTAACATGATTAAAACTGCATTCTTAATAAGAATTTTATCCCAACTTGTATTAATGTTTATTTTAAAATGCTTCTGTGCTATGGAGCCATCTGTTTTCTTGCTAGTTATAGTACCTAAGTTCTACATTCATAAGTCTCAAGGGAGACTTTCACCTATTTTTTCTTCATCATCTACCAGGCATTCACTAGCTCATTCAGAAGAAATATTTCAACTGAAGTTAAGAAGTTGTAGTCAACAGGAAGAGGTTTAAAATTTTTTTTTTAAACTGAAACCTCTTGATAAGTGCTGTAATTGCAGTAGTATCCTCACTGGATGTGCAGTAAATTGTCAATTTCAAATTGTTAGTTTCAAAGAAAGGAGAGATTCTAACAGTCAAATTAAGGCATGCATTTTCATTAAAAAAAAAATACACTTGCTCTGCAAATAAGATTCCTTTAAACATACGAATAACATATGAATTTCAAATCACCATTTGAAGAATATTAAAATCAGTTAAATAACAAGTAAATTCTTCTTCTTATTTTTTTTTTTAAGAAATCCATCAGCTGTCAATTTTCATTGCTTATTTTTGAATACAGTGGTGTTTAATCAATGAATTTACTGCACAATATTCAACTATAAAAACAGCATGTGAATTAGGTATGATGTGTCTCAGAGAAAATGGACAGAAACTTAGTTTCCCCTTTAAGTCTTGGCTGTAGCATGTGATCATCTGCTTTTGATTTGGTAGGTTATTCCTGTTAAGCACAAGGCAGTATTACTTTCTAATAAAGGTCAGATTTTTAAGTAATAAGAGCTGCAAAATATCACCTGTTAAGAAAACAAGAATTTAAGATGTGTAGAGTAAAGGTTGTGTTTTACAGGTTTTGCTAACGGAGATTTTGTGTGGAAAAGTAAATCAAGTTTGGGTGATATTACAACACACAGTAAAATATACAACTTTAATCAGATTAAGATAAAATCGGGATACCTGCAGAAAGGCACATACACATAGGTCACCGTGAAAGTACTGCCTCCTGTTTATTTCCATGGAAACTATGAGAAATACAAAGAGCACAATAACACTACTTGATAGAGCAAATTCTCACCTACTAAACACTATTTTTTCAACAGTCACCACTATTAGCTATGTATTTTCACAAGCAGTGAAGAAGAGCCTGCATGCCATGCTCATAAATATCTATGCCAGTGGAGGTGACCCACTGTCACTGTCGCCAGAACTGTAATTCACTACCCACCACTTCACTGTGCTTACTTACACTTTTTGGTCTCCATGTTCAGCTAGCATTGATGTGGGTGCCACTTTTTCCTCATGAGGAATTCAGTGACACACACTTCTGCTTCATACACACTTCCAGGTCAGACACCGTTTTTTCAGAATGCCCCTCTGCTGCCATCTGTCACACAGCAACAGCTGGGAGGGGATAGAACCAGGATAGAGGCCCCAAACTTGCCAAACAAGTGAGGATGAGAGCTTAGATTTTCAGGTGTGTGAACAGTGTTTGTGTGAAAGCTAAGTCCAAAGTTAACCAAATACCTTAGTAATGCAAATGCATAATGCATATACTGTTATCAAAATAATAAGCACTATACAATAAAGGGTGCATCTGTGGCCCAGCAGGTTTAGAAAGTAAGATTCATTTCTCAGGTGAAGGAACCTATGGGAGTTTCACTTAAAAAACAAGAACAGAAATAAGATCAGGAATAAAGGTCTTGAGCAGTCTGACCTAAAAATGAACTTTATCTAGTTTGGGAGACCTCCAGAGGTCTCAATCAACTTACAATGGCCTAATGCCAATATGGAAGTAACGAGTAAAAATATTTTCAGTAGATACATGCCTGCAAAATTTCACTTTTCACAGGTTTGGGGAACCAAAAAATTCAGGTGACACTTAGCTCTACTTCCCTTCTGTATTGAGAAAAAAATATATATATTTTAAATATAGCATAATATATGAGGGAAATCTTGTGAAACCTACTGTTTGTTAAGGAAAAAAAAAAAGAAAAAAAAAAAGAAAACTGTCATACGTCTACTAACCTTAGAGCTTCCTTTCTCTGGCAGGCCTCCAAGATCATTTTTATTTTATGCAGTCATTGGGGTAAAAAGGCGACTGACAGTTGCTTATTAAAGTTTCCCTTGGCTGCTGTGCTGGCTGGCAGACTAGCCTACATTTTTAATTCTTCTTCCTGACTGGTTATTTAATATAATTTACTCTACAATTAGCCCACAGGGGCCTGATAAATGCAGACAGTCCTTTCATCCTATTTTGGATGTTTGCAGTCATACAAATGGTGCAGGATCAGAAACTGAAGAATCCAAAGCACTTTGCTGGTAAGATTTGCATAGGAGGTTATACTCAGGCTTTAATCTAAAGCTGTTTTTCAGTCGTTTCAGATATACTGAGTGTTGCTAGAACTAAGGAGAATTATTATTACCAAACTGTATTATTCTAATGCTTGCAAAAATATTTAGCGTTTTAACATTCAGACATGGGAATGGAAAGAAATTAAACATTAGTATCTAGGTTGCAGAGATCACAAGAAAGTTGGTAGCATTCATCTGCTATTGGAAACTGGTTAAGAGTGTTCATAGAATACTATAACTGCCTTCAGATACTCTCACCTCTATTAGGAAGTTAATGTCTGCAGTAAATTTCTAGTCTGTATAATTTCCCAGGAGTTGTGAATTAGACTAGTTTAGGAAGAGAGACACTTCCCTATTTCATCTTTGTCATATCACCAAACATTCCCAATGCAAACTGCAGAGTATATACAGAATTCTTTCATAAGGAATTCAGAATGTTGTAGAAAATTCAGTTTTCATATACACCTGGAGCAAGTTTCAATTAGTCAGAGTTCGCATTCCATCATTTCACAAAATGAGTGAAAGATTAAGATCAGAGTATTACTGTTGCCAAGTGTAGTTCCAATATAAATTAAGCTGCAGGAGCACTGGTTCTTGTTAATAGTGCCTCCTGCGGACACAGTTGCTGTGTGCTTTCTAAGCATGCAACTCACGTTGAATTTGAGGCCTGTGTCCTGTTTCTCAGAAGGTGTGCATGAAATGCAAAGTATGACGCACAATCAAGAGAAATCATTCAATTAATTTCAGCACACTTGTATTATTGTGCTGCAGAACTACCTGAACAAGTGCAAGAATACTTGATAAGGATGACTGCATTCCCTGAAGTTTTACAAACTGTAATAAAAACCTATGCTATAAATCCAAAATGACCTGCAAAACTCAAGGGAAAAGTGAATATGATCTCTTCAGAGTTATTCTAACAGAGACAATATAATTTTTGAACTTCATGACAGCTCTATTGCTTTTTGTGCCATGATTTGGCAGTGTATTATGAGTACCTTCATCCAGAAATGCTCTTTCATCCAAGACTGCAAAGTCAAGACTTTTCTTGTCATACTTTTATGACACTGTAACTTGAAAAAGATACAACACTAAATACAATGGATGGAGAGAACAAACCAGAAATCAGCACTATCAGAAGTACATTTACTTCTGAGCAACCGAGTAACAGATTCATCACTATGGCAAGGACAGCACTTCTGTATATATTTATTTTCATGAAAATAATTACAATCAGACTGTGTTTTGCATATATACATGTATTTTAAAAGATTGTATATTAAAAATGGAACAGAACAATTTGAGAGATCTCTCAGACTAGAGAGGAAGGCATGGAATTATGAAGAGAAAGGGAGTAAAGTCTTTGCAGTGTCATTTTTGGAACTCATCATACCTGAAATATATGTACATATGAAATGTAGCATCAAGGTCTAAGCTAGCTACCATTTTCTCTTTTATAGGTAGTGGAGAGAAATAGTGCTTTCGGAAGGCAATTTATGTGATCTTTCCTAAATGTTTCTCTTATGAGGTGCCTGTATCTTTCCTCTGAGTATATAGCATAACTAGTTTCGATTTGTAGATCTACATCTTTCTTATTTATCACAAATGAATCTACTTGTATCCCTTCAGTACACCCTTGACACAAACAGAGTATCTTCTACCCCAAAGAAATGGAGACCTCTAAATTAGATAGAAGATTACTAAATTAAGAATAATAACAATAAATTAGCAAAAGCATGAAAGAACAGCATTTCAGTTGTTTCATTGGTGATTGTGTTGTCCTAGCAAAAGTATCAGTGCAAGTAGTTAGAAATTTTATCTGAACGTTTAACAAATGAATTCAGATGTGACTGCATGAAAAAGGTCTCATCTTGGAGCTAATATGCAAAAAAATGTACAGATAAACCAAATATGAGAATCTGGAAGGAGGTTCAGATTAAAGACTATACTCAGTCAGACCTGAAACATTTATGCGGCTAAAATAGGACAGAATGGTGATACGGAAGGAATCAAAAAGACCTCTGTTTCAGACACACTGAACCTGAGCTGTTGGATTAGGTAGCTGTAAGGAGTTGCCTGAATTCAAAAACAAAACTTACAGAGTGATCCAGAATCAACAGCTCTGTGAAAGCCCTGATGAATATCACAGTTTAATAGGGAAGTTTAATCACTAGTTATGTAAAGAAATGATGCTACAATAACTTGATTATTGATGTTATCATGCTTGGTTAGAGTTAGAGATGTCAAACAGTGAAAATTTACATCACATAGTAGATCATTTACGAAATCTTCCTCAAAACATTCTGGCTTTATTAAGCTGAGAAAAGAAAGAGACAGTTAATACGAGCGGAGTTGTTGACAAGCTTCTATAGAGATAATAATTTAAGTTCTGAATCATGGCTGTATTCACATTATTCAGTTACAGTAAATATTACTCTTACAAAGTTTGATTCATTTCTGCAGGACTCTCAGAAGAATAATGTGAAGAACAGCGGCAAAAGTGGGATCTAAATGAAGATACTGCCTTATTCATATTCAAAGTGAAAATATAGGTTCTATTATATGTATTTTCACATGGAGACAAGAAATTGTAGTCTATCCAACAAGCACTGGATACCATACCCACAAGAAGTAAGCCTGGCAAAATGAATTAATGCACATTTATAGTAAGTGTTTTGTATATTTTGTTTAGAAAGTATACTATGAAGAACAATTAACTTAAAAGGCTCAAGTACATGTGGGAAGGAAGATTATCAGAGGAGACTGCAACTAAGGAAATGTTTTGCAGATGTACTGCATTTAAATTAATAAAATCTCATTAGGTTTTATGTTTGCCAATAACGGCTGGAAAAGTTACCATACATTGTAGGAACAATTACCCAAATCTTCACTGTCTCATTAGGTTTGTCATACTGTTTTCATTATAATACATTAGAACTTGCAAGTGAGCCTTCAGTAATGACATATTGTTCCAATTCTCCTTTCAGCAGGCTCTAAGATATTTTAGTATTTGTGTTATAAGCCAGCAGGTGTCTTCACTTTGTTTTTTTTCTGAATCAGTTTTATACACAGAACTCCAGACACAGAATGGAATGTAAAAAGGCTTTTCAACAACCACATAAAAATGGGTCTGATTAAAGCAAAGCAGTACACACTATTTTTATGTTTTTATGATAATTTAAGGTACTAAAAATGTGCATCTTTAGAGTATATGTTTATTCCTACAAGTCTTGTTAGCGAAATCTCTATTAATGTAGATAAACCATGTGATATATAAAGTGTATAAATTCACATAACAAATAGAAGACATAAAGCCAATTTGAATATCTAAGGCATTATAAACAACCAACATTGTTTGAGCTTCTAATACACCAGCATTCAAATGAGTAAGAGTTAAAAAGGATGTGGTTTCTAAAACATTTGAAGCTTTCAACTTCATGTCTAAGGAAGCTCAAGGTTGAAATCAATACTGAATTTAAGTTAGGTGAGGAAACAATTTGAAATATAAATCACTTAGGTAACTTTATTGAAATATCACATGATGGCCAAAAAAAATGAGTGCTTGTTGTGTATTCTGCCCATGAAAAAATGGAATTCTATGGCACCCTGAAAACCTGACAGGAACATTGTATTTACACCATCACAGTAACTGGATTTTCACTTGCCTTAGAAATGTGAATATAAAGCTGTTTTATGTGACAACTGCTGATCATAGTGACGATAACTATGAGTTTTACATTCAAAATACATAAAAATAAAAATTAAATTTTCTTCTGATTTTTTTTTTTCATTTATTTAAAGTTTCCCTGTTTCATAGTTTTAATTTCATTTTCATAATACTTTCTGTTATTCCTAGAAATGGACAAAAGTGAAACGATGATCAGAGAAAGGAGAGAAAAATTAACATTGTAAATAGTAAAAGACCCAGAACATAATATTGCTGGTATTGACAGACATTTGCCATCTTCCATAATCCTATGTCTCTCATGGGAGAAGGTGAGGAAAAGAACATTTTTATGTTAACTATCCCATTAAAAAAATTTAACTAGAAACAAGGCTAGTAGTAGATCAAACAACTTATTAAAAGTACTACAATTAAAATTGAGTTTTTGTCCTGATTTGATAACAACTGTTTCAAGTGGTTTCTGAAAATACAGACAATGTCTTAAATTGTATCTGTCTTTATGCATAAACAAAGCAGTTGTCAAGGCAAGAAATTCAAAGGGGCTATAAAAGTAGTCTCTGGTCCACTGACTATTTTGCCTTTACTAAAGCCTTGCTACAGCTGATGTTACCACAGCAGAATAGCAGTAATTGTGATAAAAATTCAAACTACAAACAAGTAGGTTGAAACAGCAATTTTTTTTTTTTTCCATTAGCATGAGACAGCTACAGATTCTACCCAGTGAGCCTCAGATGCAGTGTAAAAGTTTCTGATGAACTACCTATTACAAACAGAAACACATATACCCAAAAATTAAATGAAACAACCTCAAGTGTCTACTTCTTCTCTACAGGGAAACTGACTAGACTGTCACTGCATCCTACCCACAGTGATGGACCAGTATTCAGGTCTTGCTATCATAAGTCTGAACAGCAAGGTTGAAAGAACAGAAGACAAACTGAAAAAGGAATTGGAAGAAACTTCAGATAATATAGAAAATAGAAATCAGACCACTTTTGTTGTTGTTGTTGCTTGTTTGCTTGTTTTTTTTGCAAAGACTAGAAGGTTAAAAGTATCCCGAAAAGCATATTGATCATCATATTGATTGAGAGGGGATTTGATCCAGGTTTATAAATACCTGAGGTGTGGGGGCCATAGTGGTGAGGCTGGACTCTTTTCAGTAGTGCGTGGGGACAGGACAAGGGGAAATGGGATGAAGCTAGGGCATAGGAAGTTCCGCACGAATGTGCGCAAGAACTTCTTTACAGTGAGGGTGACGGAGCACTGGAACAGGCTGCCCAGGGGGGTTGTGGAGTCTCCTTCTCTGGAGATATTCAAGACCCGCCTGGACGCCTACCTGTGCGACCTGGTGTAGGGAACCTGCTTTGGCAGGGGGGTTGGACTCGATGATCTCTGGAGGTCCCTTCCAACCCCTACAATTCTGTGATTCTGTGATTCTGTGATATTGCCCTCTTGAAAATTCAGTCTTATAAAAATGCTAAAGTAACTCAGAATATCAAAAATCTGTTCTTTTCACTTGAACAAAATACTCATTAGTTGTTTCATATTAAGGATACACCTTGACTTCAATTTATTAAATAGACCTGAAAGCCTAGGAAAAGACATACAAGAACAAAACTATAGTATTTCTGTGAGAAAGATAAACAAAAATGATTCTGGTATCAGACATGAGGCACTTTCATGGGACTTTTCCTTGACATAGGTAAAGGATATCCTTACCCAAACAGCTCAGTTGGAGCTCTTCAGTGCCACTCTTGAGCCACAGTGTAATGGACTTTATAACAATTTTACACCTGGACAGCTTGCTCTCTACCCCATATTACTCCATTTTATCTTCTGCCTGATGGTCACCCCTGCTGTTACTTATTACTGTACTGATCCCCTTGGGTCTGCTCTTTTTAAGATACAGGTTTTCTTAATTAATGCATTTCTTGCTGCTCTATTTTCTCCTCACTTTTAATTTGTCCATGAACTTTAATTAAGCTCCTTCATCATGGCTCAAAGGTTTGGCAAGCTTTGTATGCATATATATATATTGACACATGCAGGAAGATAACCCCAGATTTTTAGCTCTAGAACAACTGCATTAATTCAGTTCATGTCTTGTGTTAACAGCATCGTTAACAGTCAAAAACAATATAAGTGGTAGAAACAAACTGACTTATGATCGTGTTTTTTTGCCAAAGAAATGTAAATATTTATCATTTTTTAAAATATACTTATGTGTAAATAAAAATTCTAAGGAAGCTGGTTCTTGCATATTCAAATATTTGTTTCATATTTACTCTAAAACAAAGGAGTTGCAATTCTGCTCAAAATGTTTGCTGAACAACAGAAGAGAAACTGATGGACATCCAGCAGCTGGACATCTCATCTGGTGGGAGATTTAAACGGTCACAAACCCGGGAGAAGCCCTTGAGCGCCGAGGTTCGGTGCTTCAGAGCTGTCCCGTCCAGAACCACAGCGACTGACCACGAGGTAAAGGGGGTTTGGGTCGGTTTCTTCATCCAGGGAACCCCGAGATAACAGAGCAGCTCGGCAGGTCTCGCGAGAGCAGCTGACATGGCATGGGCATTGCCAGGGAAACGGCTCTGCATCTACGCCTCCTTCTTAGAAAAAGCCTCAGGGAGCAGGGACGGAGAGGAGGAGTTGGGGGTGTGTGAATCACGTGGGCCGTTCAAACGCTGAGAAGCCGTAAGTCACCCATTCACGGGACTACACAGTGAGGAGGGTTGTTATTACTATGGTGAGAGTGATAAGTGCGGGAGCGCCTGTTAACAGCCTGAGAATGGGGCAAGGGCGCTGCTAGCACCACCAGAAGCAGGGCAGAGCGGATCAGTCACACCCCATTAAGGCTATCCTAATTGTGCTGGTGAATCTGCTGGTTTGCCATGGCTGCACCCTGGCAGAAGGCTACTGCCAGGAAAAAAAGACTCAGACAGAGGTCCCATGTGAAAGGAAGGCTGTGGCCAAGAAAAATGTGGAGACCCAGACTGAGATCTTAACACAAGATGATAGCGTGCAGGTCTCTGGCTGTAGTGAGTGCCAGGCCAGAGCCTGGCCTTTGCAGTGCTAGGTGAGGGAGACAGCACTTGTGTAAGATGTGACCAGTTCAGTGACTTACTCCATCTCGTAGTTGACCTGAAGGAAGAGGTGGAGAGGCTGAGGAGCATAAAGGATTGTGAGGCGGAGATTGATTGGTGGTGCCAAACCCTATCGGCCCAGAGATCTTGGTAGTCAGCTGAGGCTCCACATGGAGCACAAGCACCTCACCCCCTGCCACCTTGCAAACAGGAGGTAGAGGGGAACCAGCAAGCAGACAGTGCTTCTGCTGCCTTGAGTCCCCTGTCCTGTCCTCCCCCCAGGAACAACGGTGAAGACTCGGGGGTGCGGGGCAGTGGCAGTAGGCCCCTGCTTGGCAATGCAAGTGTGTCCGCTCAGAGATTCCCCTGCCTCCCCAGGTGGCCCTGCAGAACAGGTAGAGTGCTCTGCAGGGACAACTGGACAGTGGTGATGATGATAGTTCTCCCCACTTGGTGGTGTCGCCAAAGACTAACCAGACCTCACAGCATTAAAACCTCATCGGCAAAGAAAAAATGGTGGGTCATTGTCATTGGTGATCCTCTGCTGAAGGGAGCAGAAGGGCCAATATGTAGACCAGACCCTCTACACAGGGAGGTCTTTTACCTCCTAGAAGCCCGGGTTAAAGACGTAAGGAAGAAACTACCTTTCTTAGTTCAACCCTCAGTTTACTATCCTCTATTGATATTTCAGGTAGAAAGCGATGACATAGGAAGACTATGAAAAAGGACTTCAGAGCCTTGGAGCAATAGGTCAAGGGTTTGGGAGCACAAGTTGAGTTCTCCTCTATCCCTCCCGTTATAGGGAATGATGAAGGACTGAACATGATGGGCCAACAGATTAATGCCTGGTACCGAGCCTGGTGTGCCCATCAGGGCTTTGTGTTTTTTGACCTCTGCTCTATTTGCATGAGACCAGAACTGCTGGCAACCAATAGAAGTAGCTTCTCTCTGGTGGAAAGGGGTCTTAAGACCAGAGTTGGGAAGGTTCATTGACAGAGCTTTAAACTAGGTGTGAAAGGGGGTGGGTGTGTAACTAGGGTCATTAGAACGAAGTCTGTATGTGACGTGCCAGTGCTTGTAGGAGAGGAATGTGCTAGTAAGATCCCACAGTCTTGTGTCTTGGTGAGGGAGGAGGATGACTCAATCTTTTGTAGGAAGAACACAAGGGTTGGTGTGAGGTTGGTGGCTGTGGAAACACCTGAGTATGGTGATGAGGGTATTAGGACTACTGCCACTCAAAAGGAGGCCCAGCTCAGGTGCTTTTACACTAATGCATGCAGCATGGGTAGTAAACAGGAAGAGCTGGAGGCCATTGTGCAGTCGGAAAGCTGTGATATAGTCACCATCACGGAAACATGTTGGAATGACTCACACAGCAGGAGTGCTGTGATGGATGGCTATTGACTTTTCAAAAGAGAGAGGCAACGCAGGAAAGGCAGTGGTGTAGCACTGTATGTTAAGAATGTGAATGTATGGAAATTAAAGATGGTGATGATAGGGTTAAGAGCTTATGGGTTAGAATAAAAGCGAAGGCCAGTAAGACTGACATTATCGTGGAAGTTTGTGGGAGTCTGGCCACTCAACCAGGATGAAGAGGTGGACAAGACACTTTATAGACAGTTGGGTGAGGCCTCAAAGTCTCTCCCCCTTGTTCTTGTGGGGGACTTCAACTACCCAGGCATCTGCTGGATTTACAATACAGCAGATAGGGAACAGTTCCAGAGGCACCTAGAGTGTGTGGGTGATAACTTCCTGACACAGCTGGTGAAGGAGCAAGCAAGGGGAAGAAAAATCCTGGACCTTCTGTTTGTTAACAGAGAAGGTCTTGTGCAGGATGCAAGGGTTGGAGGCTGTCTGGGGCATAGTGATCACAAGATGCTAGATTTCTCGATCCTTGCTGAACCACGGAGGGGAGTCAGCAGAACAACCACCTTGGACTTCTGGAGGGCAGACTTTAACCTCTTTAGGACCATGGTTGAGAGGGTCCCTTGGGAGGCAGTTCTGGAGAAAGAGCATGGGAGCCCAGGAAGGCTGGAAATACTTGAAGGAAGTTATTTTAAAGATGCAGGAGCTGACCATCCCCAAGTCACGGAAAATGAGCTAATGGGAAAGGTGGCCAGACTGGCTGAACAGAGGCTGGAACTCAAGAGCAAAAGGAAAGTTTATGGTGTCTGGAAGAGTGGACAAGCTGCTTATGATGATTACAGGTGCATAGCAAAGCTGTGCAGGAAGAAAATTAGAAAAGCCAAAGCCCAGCTAGAACAGAACTTGGCCACTAAGGTAAAGGACAACAATAAATATTTCTATAAATGTATCAACAGGAAGAGGAGGACTAGGGAGAATCTCCATCCCTTGTTGGATGCTGAGGGCAACTTCGTGAGCAAGGATCAGGATAAGGCAGAGGTACTTAATGCCTTCTTTGCCTCAGTCTTTAATAGCAAGGCTTGTTACTCCCTGGGAACACAGCCCCCTGTGCTGGTAGATAGGGATAGGGAACACAATAGGCACTGCATGATCTACGGTGAGATGGTTTTGGACCTGCTCCGAAAGCTGAATGCTCACAAGTCCATGGGGTTGGATGGATTGCACCCCAGAGTGCTGAGGGAGTTGGCAGATGTGGTTGCCAAGCCACTCTCTATCATTCTTTGGCAGTCTTGGCTGACCGGGGATGTCCCAGCAGATGTGATGCCTGTCTTCAGAAAGGGCCAGAAAGATCATCCTGGCAGCTACACACCTATCAGTCTCACCTCGGTTTCGGGGAAGGTTATAGAACAGATAATCTCAGCAGCTATCATAGACCAGGTAAAGGTCAACCAAGGGATCAGGCCCAATCAACATGGGTTTACGAATGGAAGATCCTGTTCGACAAACTTGATTTCATTCTATGACAAGGTGACCTTGTCACCTTAGTGGATGAATGTAAAGTGAATCACTTAGTGGATGAATGTAAAGCTGTCGATGTGGTCTACCTGGACTTCAGTAAAGCCTTTGACACCATCCTTCACAACATTCTTGTGGAGAAGCTGGCTGCCCACGGTTTGTATGGGCGTATGCTCCGCTAGGTGAAACACTGGCTGGATGGCCAGACCCAAAGTGTTGTGGGCCACTTCTATTAAACATCTTTATTAAAGATCTTGATGAGGGGATTGAGTGCACCCTCAGTAAGTTTGCAGATGATGCCAAGGTGGGAGGGAGTGTTGAACTGCCAGAGCGGAGAAGGGCACTGCAGAGGGACCTGAATAGACTGGATCGATGGACCAAGGTTAATTGTATGAGTTTCAATAGGGCCAAGTGTCAGGTCCTGCATTTTGGTCACAGCAACCCCAGGCAGCCCTAACAGGCTTCGGAAGGAGTGGCTGGAAAGATGCCTGATGGAAAGGGTCCTTGGTGTCCTGATGGACAGTCAGCTGAATATGAGCCGGCAGTGTGCCCAGGTGGCCAAGAAGGCCAATGGCATCCTGGCTTGTATCAGGAATAGTGTGGTGAGCAGGACTAGGGAAGTCATCCTGCCCCTATATGCGGCACTGGTGAGGGCTGACCTCGAGTACTGTGTTCAGTTTTGGGCACCTCAGTAGAGAAAGGACATTGAGGTGCTGGAGCAGGTCCAGAGAAGGGCAACAAGGCTTGTGAAGGGCTTGGAAAATCAGCCCTATGAGGAGAGGCTGAAGGAGCTACAGCTGTATAGTCTGGGGAAGAGGCAGCTGAGGGGAGACCTTATTACTCTCCTCCAGTACCTGAAAGGTGCTTAACAGCGAGAGCTGGGTTGGTCTCTTCTCACTGGTGGCAGGTGACAGGACAAGAGGAGATGGCCTCAAGTTGTGCCAAGGTAAGTTTAGGTTGGACATCAGGAAACGCTTCTTTACAGAAAGGGTTGTTAAGCACTGGAATAGGCTCCCCAGGGAGGTGGTTGAGTCGCCATCTCTGGATATAATTAAAAACCATTTGGATGTGGTGCTCAGGGACGTGATTTACCGAAGGGTTGTTAGAGTTAGGGTAGTTTGTTTAGGTTGTGGTTGGATGTGTAGATGATCTTTAAGGTCTTTTCCAACCTGAGCAATTCTATGATTCTGTGTCACTGGCACCTGTAATATGTTTTTTTCACACACCTTTCCATAGTTCAGCTAACTTATATGTAAATGAAAATCCTTTGAAATGTGATGATTTCATGTTGATGGCTAGCTAAACTCTGCCATGCCACTCTCACTTCCCCTCCTCAACAGAATAGGGAGAGAAAATACAATGAAAAAAGAAGGACATCAAGGAATAGAGATTAGGACAGGGAAATAACTCACCAGTAATCAACACGGACAAATCAGATTCAGCTTAGAGAGATTTATTTATTGCTAACTACTACAAGATGAGAGCAGTGAGAAACTAAAAACAAACTAAAAACACCTTTCCCCCAGCTAACTACCTCCTCCCCCTAAGGAGTGCAGGGGAATGTGGAATTTTTGTTGCAGTGTGGTGATTTCACATTGAACTGTAGCTCAGTTCCACCATGCTACTCTCACACTCCTCCTCCTCAAAGGTACAAGGGGAGAAAACTATTAAAAAATAAAAACTCATAGGTTGAGATTAGGACAGGGATATCCTCTACCAATTGTCAACATGGGCAAAACAGACTCAGAATAGGGAAATTAATATGATTATTGACTATTACAAACAGTTTGGAGAAATAAGAAACTAAATGTAAACCAAAAACACCTTTATCCCATCCACACTCTTCTACCTCCTTCCGCTGAGTGGTGCAGGAGAAATAGGAATGGGGGTTGCAGTCAGTCCATAATGCTTTGTCTCTGCTGCTCCTTCATGGTTTTTCTCTGCCCCTGCTCCAGCGTGTAGACCCTCTTATGGGATGCTGTCCTTCCTGACCTGATCTTGCATTGCCTTCCCACATGTTGCAGCTCTCCAAGCACCACTCCAACATGGCTCTGTGCCACAGGGCCTACCCCTCAGGCACTGCTTCACATGGGTCCCCATGGGTGGCAGCTCCCCCAGCCCTCCTGCTCCATCAAGGGCTTATGGACTGTAGCTCTGGCCCAGGGCTGCTCCTGCTGGGGTATCCATGGTCTGTGCCTCCTTCAGGCCTTATCCACTGCTGCCCATGGCTGCACATGGAGATCTACTCTGTGTGGTGCCCATGGGCTGCAGGGGAACACCCTGCTCCTCCATGGGCCTTTCCTGGGTGCAGGGAGCTTCTGCTCTGTGCTTGGAGCACCTCCTGCCCTCTTTCTGCGCTGATCTGAGTGGCTACAGGGCTATTCTCTCTACATTTTCTCCTTCTCTCCTAGCTGCTGCTATGCAATATCTTTTCCCTTTCTTATATTTGCTCTCCCAAATACACAACCAGCATTGCTCATCACTCAGACCACTATATATATATATATATATATATATATATATAATGAGAAGAAATGCTGGTTTACTTACATAGGATACTGGAAAGGCTGAAATTACAGGTCATGATTCCATTTTATTTTTGAGGTTATTCACAAACTATTAGGTGATGTAGCTAAAGACATGGAATGGCATTCAGTGTATCAGATTTCCCTATAATTAAAGTTACAACATCATCTTTAGATGGTAATTTTCATAATATGCCACTCTGCTTCATTATCTTCAAATGTTGCCTTCAAAGTACTTTAGTTAGAGTAAAAGAAAAGTAATTAAACTTAGGAATCAAGACAATTTCTTAGTTTCAGACCACTATCCAGGGCTTTCAAAAGCCACTGAGAACCAGTAGATACATTGAACATTGAAAATTTTATGGCTTTAAGAATAGGCTTTGCAAATTCTGGAGTTTCTTACTCGGTGATGAAACTAAATTGAAGACAAACAAAAATAATTTCCTGACTATGTAGAGAAAGGTAGAGAACCTAATGAGGTTTAACAAGGCCAAGTGCAAGGTGTTTCACTTAAGTCAAGGCAATCCCAAATATGAATACAGACTGGGAGCAGACCTGCAGAGAAAGACTTGGGGGCCTGGTGGACAAAAGGCTGGACATAAGCGTGCACTTGCGGCCCACAAAGCCATCTGTGTCCTGGGCTACATGAAAAGAGGGGTGACCAGCAGGATAACAATAGTAAAAGATTGTCCCCCTCTACTCTGCCCTTGTAAGGTCCCATCTGGTGTACTGTTTGCAGGCCTGGGGCCTCCAGTACAGGAAGGACATGGAGTGATTGGAGGAAGTCCAGAGGAGGACCAATAAGATGATCAGAGGGCTGGAGCACCTCTCCTATGAAGAAAAGTTGAGGGAGTTGGGCTAGTTTTACTTGGAAAAGAGAAGGCTCCGAGGAGACCTCACTGTGGTCTTCCAGTACTTGAAGGGAGCTTTACAAGCAGGAGGGAGACTGACTTTTTACACCATCTGATAGTGATAGAACAAGGGGGAATGACTTTAAACTAAGAGAGGGGATACTTAGCTTAGATATTAGGAAGAAATAATTTACTCATAGGGTGGTTAGGGGCTAGAACAGGTAGCCCAGAGAATCTCTGGAGGCATTCAAGACAAGGATGTATGGGGTCCTGAGCAGACTGTTCTAATGGTTGGCAAACCTACCCATAGAAGGGGGATGGAACTAAACAATCTTTGAGATCCTGTTCAACCTAACCTATTATATGAGTCTGTGATTTTCATTAACGTTGCATTCTTTTCTTCATTTCTAGTTTTCATGTATCACTAGGGAAACAGGGAAAAAATGCAAAATTGGGATACAAATCAGTAATACTGGGGGGAAAAAAAAAAAAAAAGGTGCTAAATTAATGATAGGTCTTATAGCTTGTAGTGATTTACAAGCTTTGGAGGCTATGCAAGAGAAGTGTGACATAAGTCATTATGACTTCTAGTACTAATAAGTTATGAGGCTCTCACAAGTTTGAGATAAACCCTCTAAGCTACTAGAGTCTATATCATCTCTCCATTATAACAAGAGACATGTGGAAGAGATGATATTCAACCCAAAAATCTTGAATTTTCATCATAAAATTGAATAGATCAGTGCATCGATTTTGTTTTCCTTTTTTTTTTTTTTTTTTGTATTTCTGTTTGTTTCTTTTGCATTTCTTGAACTTGTCTTCTTGTAACACATTTTTATTGTTATGCTTTATTTGCTTTTCTTCATTTGTAGTTATATAAACAATTATTAAGATAAACTTTCTCCACTGTTAACAGTGATCATATTATTCATACTGAATCTCGAACTTCCTGTTTCTAATTCTAATGGAAAAGACCTTAAAGATCATCTACACATCCAACCACAACCTAAACAAAATTTATTAAAGCAGTCCAAAGGCAAAGCATATTAAAACTCTATTCACATGGTGTGTTACAGAGCTTTTAGATTTAGTTCTTCACTGGCAGGGAACCAGAGACACACATTCACAATTATTTTCTTTTTTTTTTCCCCTTTGCAGTAGGGAGAAATCATTTTGCTGCATCCTATTAAAATACATGGCTTATCTTGCCTCTCGTGGATTGTTCTGTTTGGCATATTACAGAAGGCAGACTTAGGGTTCCACATACAGCTCATGCATATCTTTTCATTTCCCTCTAGAACTGCCCACTCCAGGGGAAAGTATTTACTACTCCTCGTTCCTCTTGCTGTGAGATTCATTTTACTAGCACGTAAAGACAGCTGGTCTTTAGTTCTACATTCATTCCTGTACCTTTATTTAAGGTCAGTCAGTTTTACCTGTAAGCTACAATTGCGAGACAGAAGACAAATCATTACAATGTAATTCAAGATGTTTTCGCAACACGCTAAGAGATAAAGATCTTAAAACAAATTTATAATAGATGAACACTATTTGGAGGCAAAGACCAGAGCTATAAATAACACTGAAATAAAATACTGTGTAGTAATCTCATGACAATTTTCTGCTAGAGAACTGAAAGTGTTTTATAAAACACGTTTTGTCAAGAATACAACTAAATGTATATCCATGACAGTCTGTTTTATGGAAAAAAAAAAAAAAGGAAAAAAAAGGAAAAAAATAAAGAGTGAGTTCTACTGTTAAAGAATAACTAGGATGAGAAAAAATCTCAGCCATAGGAACTCTGCTGAGCAGATAACAGTGGGAAACATGCTTCCAGTAGGTTTCATAGGGTTTCAGAGATTCACATCAGCTAGGAATCTGTCCATGTAATTTTAAGGAGTGAAAGACAGAGGCACAGAAAATGGACAAAACGATGCCACCCTTTTCTTTTCATCTGTGTAAGATCTAAACATTATATGTCCAAACATTCAGCTGGAAACATTCTGAAAACAGAGACATACCCATCAAGTGGGAGGAGGACAGACTTGCTGAACATTTCAGTCTTTGTGCATGAGCTTTTTGTTTCAATGACTGGTTGTCATTCTGGGTCACTGCTGATAAAGATCCCACTAGAAGGGAGTAAAAGATTTACCCTAGATTAGACAGTGTCTATGTCATTACAAATTCTGCTCTCAGATTTATTCAGGTGGCATGAAAGTTTATAGGCAGCACACACTGGTACCTAAACAAAATTTCATTTTTGTTCAGCATTTTATCAGACTTCATAACATAACATTATGTCACATAAAGTACAATATATAGAGCCCATTTTTGGGAAATGTTTACAATTTTCAACAGACACTGAAATAGCTAATCTAATTGAATCTCTGGTGCCTGCAAAATGTCATTTCAAATACCATAAAACATTACTGCTGACTTATCTAGAACATCCGTGCTTTATTTTTTTACAGATTCATAATACACAGTAAGATCTACTATAACATGAACATGATTCATTTTTTGAGGTTTTTGCTCAAACAATTCTTAGGAAGCAAAGGTGTTTCTAGACAAGTTATTAATAACAAGTCTTGTTATTAGTCACTCAGTTTTTCTTATCTAAGAAAATGCAACATCATCGATAAACCCACAGAGGCTACAAAAGCTCAGATTCCCATCACTGTCATCTTTGCCTTCATCCACCTGGTATTGAGTTGTGTCTGTCACATCTTTTTCTGATTTTGGCTGAGCTGAATATTGACAGCTACATAGCTGGTGAAGAGAAAGCAGTGAATATTCCTTACAGTTAATTTTTAACCTTTGCTTCTATCCTGGCAGGCAACATACTGTCTTTGGAGATTTCAGATTTGAACATGAATCCACGCTGATGAGACAAATAACTGAACTTGTTTGTCACTTTTTCTTGAGTGCTTGTATCACTGCCATAATGTTAAAAGCTAGGAAACATCATTTCTGTGGTATGAATTTCTCTAATACAACTTTTGACATCTACAGGGGACACATGTACCTCTAAGCCAGTCTAAACTGCTTTTATAGACAGGTAAGAGAAACAGACAGTTCTTGGGTCAATTCTTCTGAGACATCTTAGATTTTTGGATTAGTTCAAGATAAATCACTCCTTAGCAGCGTGTTCCTCTTCACTGACTACAAAACAAACAAACAAACAAAAAACAAACAAAAAAAAAAACATAATTGGTTGTCAGTGCCTAGAGGTTAAACTCCCACTTTTGGTTGAATGAAAGCAATCTCAATATATCTTGTAAGAGAATAAGCCAGTGCCCATTAAGTATCTACCAAAGTTTTTTGTTTCAGTCACAAACTCAGACTCACTGAAAAAAATGCTCCTTTTTTTTTTTTTAGTATTAGTGTAGATCTTCAAGGTTCTTCAAAAGCAAGTAGCAATGGCAAACAGTAATCACTTTGACTGTAAAAGAAACTAGCTGTGATGTCCTTGTCTGCAGTGTCAATGACCATATTTCAGAAATTCTTAAAAATAATGTAACTGATCATTTCCAGTACTCAGGTGTGTGGTAAAAATGCCTGCAGGAAAAATGTTTCCAAATTCTAGTAATATATGTTCCATCTTTTCTGAAACGCATTTTGGTTTTTGTTTTGTCTTTCTCTTCCCCAGAAATCAACTTGTGTTTCTCTTATTTTGATATATTGCTCCTATTCAATTTGTTATTTCTATGAGGTAATGAAGTGAAAGTAAAAAACAAATAAAAAACTACTCTGCTTACAAGGAATGAACTATATGAGCTCATCTTTAGTTACTTCTTTATGGCCTGAGATGCTCCAATGTAGGGAAGGATACTGGTGACATTCTAGTCAAATTTATTTTAAATTTCAAATGGATTACTAAATTTTTTATGTTAGGTTTATGTGAACACTATTGGATATTATTTTCTCATTTGCCACAATAAATAAATAAATAAATAAATAAATAAATAAATAAATAAATAAATAAATAAATAAATAAATAAATAAATAAATGATTTGTAGAATTATTTATCACTGCAAATAAAATTGTATTTTTTGAATATGTTAAGACTGGCAGTTATTTTTGTAATCTGAAATTTTAACCAACTTGATCTACTAAAATATTAGATGGCACTGAGTCCTCTAATTTTAAATTTCAGAGAACTAAGATAGTCTTTCATGTGTCTCTGATGCATCGTCACAGTCATTGAGACAATATCTAGGCCAGTTTTATTACAGATTACATGTTTAGTATTGGTTAGGCAATTATTCTGTTTCAATGTTCCTACAAAAGTAATTTAGGTGCTCCTCTATGCACCATTTGAACCACAGTCTAGAAAAAAATATATGTTGAAAATCTTTTTAATTTCAGAGGAAAAATTTCATGCAACAGAAACAGAACATTTGTTTGGTTTATTTATTTATTTATTTATCTATTATTTTAAAAAATAATATCTTAGAAGAACTTGACAAAAAGTATTAATCAAGCAATGCAGTTAACTACCATTAAAAAAAAAACAAGCAATAATTTTGTGAACTACACGCGTAATATAAAGTTTATGTAAGAAACTAATTCTCAAAAGAAAAATCTTTGTATAGACTAATTAGATAGGTCAGACTATTAGATATTAAATTGAAAGGAAGTGGTAATCTGAGCTTTTTAATAGCCTTTTCATTCCTCTCATGCACCTGTGCTGAGGTTGGGTAACTGAGACAGAAGTTAAATCTTCTTAAAGTAGATATTGGAAGAGGTAAGTCAAATTCATTGGGGGCAGATTCTCACAAGCATCTATATACAGCTTTTGGCTGCATTCATTCTTGTATGCTGTACTATCTATCTCCAAGTAAATTCAGAAACTTATTGACAGTCTTGTTCTAAACAAAGTGATTGATTAAAACCAGCTCTCTCTTCAAAAGTGAACCCAGTGGAAGTTTTATCACTTATTTCAGTAGGAGTATGATCAAAAAGTGAAAGAATCTGTATTGTTAATGTGATGAAATTCCATAATAATTTGAAAAGGGAATCTCAATGTCCTATATTGCCCCAGGAAATCATATTTAGATCTTATTTACGTGGAGAGTGTTGAAATATTTGAGTATCAGTGGTGTTCAGCTCTCTCAATTTTAAATGAGGTTGTTACATCTTGGTATTATAAGGCATCAAAGGAGATTACTTTCATTTCTTCATTCTTTGATATAAAATATAATAGTTTCTAGTAACAAATAGGAAGCATGTGGGAGTAAAATTATTACTGACTCCTTGTACATACTGAAAGTGACAGAATAAAGAGAGAGCAAAAGGGAGAAATGGAGGCATGAAAAAGACAAAAGCTCAATTGTCTGGATTATGTGTTTTGATTTTAAAATAATTTAAAAAGAAATTAGAATCTTAATATACTGAATTCATAATATTTTTATAGGATATTGTCTCTAGTGAAAAAGTTCAAAGATTAAATTATTCTGATAAAGTCTGTTTTAATCTGCTGAACTAATTTGTCCATTGGCAAATGGCATTGTTTTAAAAGTCATACATGAGTATCTGAGCAAGATGATGTGAGAGGATTGTGTTTTTGCAGTGGAAATTTCCATTATTTCTGTATGTGACATACAGGATAAGTTGCCTTTCACAAAGAAAGCTGCTGAACAGAGTAAAGTTGAGACCAGGGCATTCTGACCCATGTAAAATTAACGCAGGCACTAGGTAAGGTAATTATGTAGGGTAGGGGAGAGTTCGGTACTTGCCTCTTATTGTCATGAAAGGTACCGAAAATACCCGAAGACAATGGGGTGGTAACAGACATCGTATGGAAGTGTAACGTAGCTATGGAAGCATAACGTAGCTATGTGTCAACAGTTTACGGGCTGGTTTGGCCCAGTTCCGTGATGGGTGGGGCGGAGGGATTTTTCAGAATCCGCGCCTCCGGAGATAGGAAAACAGAGGACCCAAAATTATTTGAAAAAAATGGCAACAGTGTGATGTAAAATGAACTAATTTACTAAATAGAGTATCGAAAAAATACCAAGATAAGACAGTATAATACAATACAATTAGAATTGGGATTGACCAAATCAGATATAATGAAAAAAAAAAAAAAAAAAAAAAAAGATTATCTGAAAAAAAGAAGGCCTTACGCTAATGCTGAGATGTAGACACGACAGTCAAGTCAAGCAACAGGGAGGATAGCCGAAGGAAAGTGAGAGAGAGCATCAGATGACCCGCCAACGCCTTATATGCATTCCCCCCTGTGCAGGAATGATATCAGCACTGTGAACAGTCTTCTGGGGAACGTAGTTTCTTTTCTTTGGTATGCGGAACTGGGACATTAACACTTTAATTCCCAGTGGACTACATGATGTTATGATGTGGAATACCGATGACCATAAAACCATGACACTATGGAAGCATAACGTAGCTATGGAAGTATAACGTAGCTATAGAAGTGTAACGTAGCTATGGAAGTGTAATATAGCAACAGAGTCGGAAGACTGTGAGCCTGAGATGCTCAACCAATGAGTGCCAGGAGAGGCTTCATCTGCATTGGACCCTTGGTATATAACAATGAATTTCACTGACTAGTAGCGCAGTTTCTCCCTTGTCAGTAGGGGGTGTGTGCCCATTATTGCAATAATGAATAAACTGCTCTTCACAGAGATCTTTGCTTGATTAGAAATTTTTGATCTTGAGCGTGTTTCTCAAGAAAGTAAGAATATGAAGATACAAATTGCTTTCTTATATCCTAAGAGTTATGCTGTTTCAAATGTCAGTTGCATTTGAAAATCATGTACTTTCAGTTGACTTCAAGTTATGTCAATACAAGATATGATTAAGTGGCATCTGCCACTTATTCATCATGGATAGATAACCAGCTAGTAATAATTTAGTTTCACTTTTGATGCATACTGATTCCTTATAATTCCTTAAACAGAACTGTTGATACTATCCTCAATAAGAATTTGTCTGTTGTGATCAATGTTGGTTTTTGTTTGTTTGTTTGTTTGTTTTCAAATGAATTATTAATGGTACATATATGTCTATTTTGTCTGTTTCATCTTTCATTCAAAACTGCATGGTGCAATACATGGACTTTGGCTTGGTGGACTAAATGAGGTTGTCAGATTGTGAGCTGCTATGCTACTTTATTCCTCTTGCAGATTAAATAAATAAATAAAATAATTACAAAAATATGCAGAATCATGGGAATTTATGTCTATTTCATAATATCAAAGTTCAGAATCTTCAAAATTCAGAATCTGGTATTATAAACAGAAAAAAAGAATCACTTTAATTTGGTTTTCTGAAATTAGTTTTCCTTTTGTTTATGTGTATGAATATTTATTCATGCTTTCTCTCTCAAGCTGTGGTCCAAGCACAACAGCTACAGATTCAAATCTGATCTTTTGCATCATCTTGCAGGCAGCACTATGTGAAAATTTCAGCCTTTCCTTCTCCCCCTCTTAATGGAGTTGCTGTTCTTCTTTGTCCTTCAATGATTAAATTTCAACTCTGTATTCATTTAATACAAATAAAACTATTTTTGTCCTCTATCCACCTACCAGTAAAACTGTTCAACTTAAAGTCTTGTTACTGTTGCTACTGGGGACAGTAGGATTATAGAAGAAGAAAGGATGGGGCCTTTGGGGTAGCAAAAGCAGTGTAGCACTCTGACAGGTTCCAATAGGTAAAGGAGAAGTGATGTACTTGGTAAACGAGAAGTGATGTACCTGTTCAGTTTCTCAGCTCTAATTGGAAAACTTCACAATGATGCCTTTAGCAGTCAGCCATATGGGAGCTCACAACAGATTCAGCTTTCCTTTAGATATTGACACTTTAACTGGTGCTTGCTCCATACAAATTTTTGTCTCCATGCCATATGAGTTCTTAGTAAGTTTGATGTATGGTTCAGCTCCTCCAAACTTTAGTTGTTGATCATCCAAAATAAACTGGTTTTTTTTGTTTGTTTGTTTGTTTTTGTTTGTTTTTCTTATACAATTTGTTTCTTATAAGAGTTTGAAAAGTTGTTTTTTTTTTCAATTTTCAGTGCATTTCTCTTTAGTTTATCTCCTGGGTGGATGGTTTTGGCATGAGCAAATCATTTTCCACATTTTTTCTATATATCTAAAAGAGAATATACTTTACAGCTTCACTTCCTCCTTTTTTTTTTTTTTTTTTTCTCTAGTTTCTTCAAGCCCTGATGGCGTTTTAAATACACACTTACAAAGCTGTTGAGCTTTGTCACAATGACCATTGTCATTATTTATTTATTTATTTTACCTCTGTCTTGGCATTCTTCAAAATTCTGAAGGAGTAAATAAACTTTGATCCGTTTTACCTGTTAATATTATTTCTTACTTTTTACCTCTTTATTTAAGTTAATATGCTACATAATAGTATTTTAAAACTTACTGGAAATGACTGCCTGTATTACTTTCCAGTACAGAGGCCTTTAAATAACAATGAGAAACAGAATGTAAATACACATTTAAACATGCTATCATAAATCTGATGTGCTCCATCTAGTCTCTAGGCCTTTGAATCTTATAACATAGTTGTGTCCTAGTTCAAGTTGGCTGCTTTCACTACTTGCCCAAAAGAGAGACTTGTCCTACCTTATCTACAGATGTATGATACGAACATTGACCTTGCTCTTCTTGCTTTATTTTCAAGCCAAAGTAAAGGATACTCAGTTTTCACAAAGAATTCCTAGAATTAGTACAGAAGAAAAAATCTACCTTTTACTGAAATTGGCTAAAGCATATAAAACATATAAATATGCAAAATGTCTCAAGAAAAACACATTAGAATATATTTTCTGCTTTGAGAAGTCCTGAAAACAGAGAAATCCCCCATGACAAGGTAAATAAGTTCCTAAATAAAATGAGTCCATTTTTGTCCCTGAGATTCACTCCTTCTGTTTTCTGTCCCTTTATTTTTATGTAGCTTTGCAAATACAACAAGCAGCAAATCAATGGGAACTATGAGGCAGCCTGAACAGAAACTAATCAGATGAGTCCCAACAAACTGTAGATCATGTCTACTGGACCATAAATGTTGAAAGCAAATGTAAACAAAATTTGGGAGAAGCGACTGAACAATTTGGAAAAGATTTAGTGCCTAAACCTAATGTCAGCTACAGCATGTGCCTGACTATAGCCCAATTATATTAAGAATGATTTTGAAATGCTGCTTTTCATCGTGTTTCTTCCATTCTTCAGAGTCTGCAGTGCTGACCAACATCAGCTACTATTAAAGTGTCTCCATGCGTGTAAAATAATATGATTTCACAATGATTACATATTCACTCTACAGCTGGCTGAGTTTTTACATCTCCATTTGTCATTGACTATTGTGTCCAATTAAATGATTAGCTTTTAAAAACTGCTGCACATTATGAGAGTGAACTTGTGTTCCATTGCACTGAGTGATGCAGAAACAAACTCATTACAGCATGTAATTCACCCATATTAAATAACAAACAGATGGCTGCTGTAAATGAGAGCTGCTTTTTCTCTTCAAAAGTGCCAGGAAAAAGGTGTTTTTATTTATCTTTGTTTCCAGCTTCTTTCTGTTTTCTTGACAAGTGGGCAGCTGGTTGCTGAGGTTTTCAATTGGTGCAGAAGAATGAAAAGCCTGTTTCCATTAATTTCCCCATAAAATAAGTCTTTGAATCACTCCTGTTATAAATGCATGTGCAGTAGCAAGCTGCTGCTTGATTAATTCACTTATTATGAAGATTTCATCTTTTATAAGAGGGCCTGCAGGTAATTTATCTTGTTTAGTAAGATTAGAAAAATGTAATTATCTTGATACCTTTGGACCCCTCTCATTTTAATTGTGTTCCCATAAATTTCAAACATAAAGATGGGATTTTTTTTCTTGCACAAATGTTCCAACATGTGGTAGAAAAATGTGTTGTAAGATCTGCATAAAAACTTATCAAGTAAAATGTATTTGGGTTATACTGTTAAAGGAATGCATACAAATCAAACCAGCATACAGTTGTGGAATCATATACAAATATCTATGTTTCTGGTTCTCTTGATGTAGACATTTAAAAGTTAGAGTTGGGATTTATGCTTTTTGTTGCTATGTGGTTATTTTATTTTATCAATATTATTTTATTAATATTTTGGCAATATATGTAAATATTATTGATAATGTACCTCACCTGGAAATAAAGAATCTGTTCTGTTTTCACTAATCAGATTAAAAATATGTTTTTCTTCATATATACCATTAAGAAAAAAAAAAGGCAAATTCACACAGTGAATTCTAACAACAGTTTCTCTGAACTCTTCCGTATTGTATAGATGATTTCTCCCTCCTTGTTCTCTTACGAGGTTTCTCTTAAAGGGTTTATTTTGTTACCTTTTGTATGATTATTTATTTTCTGCTTGTCAGTTCTACACAGACGTTTTTCCTTATTTTCTTATAAATATGACTTCTAAGAACCTCTTGATTCTTTTCCCCATCCACAAAATATTAATTAAAACTTCACACATGTTTCTTTTTCACATTAATTTTAGTTCAGAGTTGTTGTGAGGGTCAACTTCCACAAAGCAGGTGTATAAGAATGCAGTAAGAAGACAGTAACTGCACCACATACCTCAGAATTATGTTCCAGATGAAAAGCAGAGGTTGAAAGAGCACAAAAGGCTGGCAAACATGCTGTCCTATTTGAGTAAATTTTCTGACCTCTGAGCATCTGCAGCTGAAGAATACAGACATTCATAAATCATTAAATTTTCCAGATTTTTTCAGTAACAGCTCTATTATCTGAACCTGCAAACAGATCTATCCAAATTCACTGAGTATTGTATGCCTTTTAACGTTTAAATGAGGAAAAAATAAAAATAAAAAAAATCTTTTCAGTGAGCTCAGAGCTGAGTTGTTTCAGGATTTCTCTTTCATACCTTCTCAGCTTTTGAGAGTTTCTAAAGAAGTCATCTGGATGCTATTGAACTTATCATTATAAAAGGCAGTATAGGCACTAAGTATAGTAATGTACAAAGAAAGAAGTTTTGAAAAGTGAAAGTCAGAATGTAAAAACTTTTATAAGCATACGCTAACTGTACGAAGTTGAAACCATGAAACTGACAAATGTGTGCACATATTGTTGAATAACTGTCACTACCAATTGTGACAAACAATGGTCTGGGAGACCTGTGTCAACAACTACTTACATGAATGCTGAAAAGGCTAAGAAGCTCATTAGGGATGACTGACAAACAACCCTTAATGACCTTGCAATTGCTCTAAATTACAGTTTTGCATCAGCACACTGAATCACACAGTAATCTTCTCTGAACTTTTTTCCATTTCCAGGCCTCGTGAACATCCTTGGAAATTCTGATAATACTCTTAAAATCCTAAGTGAATTAAGGGTTAACTTTAAAGAAAGATACTTAATTCTAACAGAATTTACCTTTGCAAGTGCAATTAGCAATTTTAAGCACCTAGTTCTTTTTAATAATCACGTGACAATACAGAGAAAAATTTCGTGTTCACTATATGAAGAATATATAGCAACTGGGTTCTAATTGCCAAATAATCTGATTAAGGCAGTGCTTTAATTAAAAAGAAATAAGAATATTTTACACCACAAAACACTTAGAGACACTTTCCTCCATCTAATGAAAGTGTTAGTTGAAAGCTGTTATTTTTTCTCCAAATATTTTTCAGGTAAATTGCTAACTGCAAGTACATACTACACTTATCAAAACAGTATCAAAATTATTATAGATTCTAGTTGCTTAGAAACTACATTTTGTCTGTCTGATTTATTTCTTGTGATTTTTATTTAATGCAATACCTTTTTTCCAGTAGTGCGTGATTATGTTACTTTCTAATTGATGATTACAGAAAGGATCAATAAGCACATCGTACTACCTGTCTTTCATTCCTTGCAAAGTTGGGTTCAATCAGACTTAAACATCAGCTCACGGCACATTTTTGGTTTTAAAGATTTCATTTGAAAGTTCTGAACATCAACCATACTTCCAGTACTAATGGGTAGAATAGTTTCAATACCTAAATAAATAAACAACATTAAAAAAAAAAAAAAAAAGAGGAAACATAATTGAATTGAATATTTTAAGAATGGATGGATGCAAATATTCTGTTCCTATTTTGAATGGTGTAAACTGAACTTGGCCCTGTATTGTGAGTATTGCCTGGAGTTAAAACTGAAAACTTCAGTACGTTTGGGGCTCAGTCTTTTAGTTTATATAATCAGAGCATGGTACAAACTCAATTCCTGTTTCTGAAAATTTATTTCCATTTAGTCAGTAACATTAACTAATGTTTTTATGAGTTAGTTTTATTATTTCAATAGATCGTGAAAGAGATGAGGATAGTTTGTATTTCATAACTGAAAATCTAACTCAGATGTTGGTCTAATCACTAAAAGCACAACAAAAAGTCTTTTCAAACTTTCCCTGCAAAATGCTGCTTCAATAATTCTTTAACTCATTTTAATGAAAAAGTATCTCATTGCTGTTTGGGAAGAAACTAATCTCTTTCCAAAATGTTTCCATAATGTATAAAAAAGAAGTGACTGCAGAATCTGCTGATCAGTCTTTTGAGGATTCCATGTAGGCTGAGTAAACTTTAAAGCTACTGAGAAAAGCATATACACACAGCATTGCATGCTTAGGCATTTAGTACAGACTAAGAACCAAATTTGTTTAGATCATAACTTGTAATAGTATTTAACAGTCACATAAACCTTAAGTTTAACCAAAGAAATTAATACTTCCCCATAGCTTTTATGGTCTATCTTTATACAACAGATTGTATAAATATCATGATTATACATAATATAACAAAATAACTCTATGAGTGAGTCTGTCAGCAACAAACAACTAGTCCTTTTTAACATATTACACACATCTTATCTAGATACCCATGAATTTATTTTGCATATTCCAAAATGTATTTCATATGTATGTGTGTCTCTCATGTATTTATATATAACTGCCGCATAGATCACCTACAAGATTTCTCTAAGAATACTTATTTTACAATTCCTTTGACATAAAATAAGGAGAAAAACAAAACAAAACAACAAAAAACAAAAACAAAACAAAAAAAACCAACACTGGAAACAGCATGAGAAAACAACTAAAAAATTTACTTTCCTCACCTGGAAATATGGATCAATTTAGCCCACTGAACATACTGTCTAGTTCCTTTGAAGATGCTACAATACATTTGGCCTAGGATCCAACTGCGTCTCAGAACAAAACAGGACACATTGGAGGAATATAGAACAGTTATAGAACAGTTATCAGTGATTGCAGGGTTGCCACAGGAAAGTCTAAGGTCCATTTGGAATGAAACCTGATGAGGGAGGTCAAGGACAACAAGAAAGGCTTCTTTTAGTATATCAGTATTCTTCCTTCTAAGGAAAAGGAAGACTAGCGAAAGTGTGAATCTGCTGCTGAATGAATTGGATGCATTGGTAATGGAGGACAATATGAAGATGATTTTATTGAATAACTTCTTTGCTTCGGTCTTTTCTTAGTTTCAGTTGGGTCAGAGTTATTTTCTTCATAGTGTGTGGTATGATGCTGTGTCTAGGGAAAGGATGATTTCCCCTTGGTCAAGAAGGATCTGGTTAAAGATTGTCTATGCAAACTCAATGCACACAGATCCATGGGATCCAAAGGGATGCACCCATGAGTGCTGAGGGAGCTGGCAAATGTGACTGCCAAGCCACTCTGTCATCTTTGAAAGGTCATGGAGAACAGGAGAGATTTTTGAGTACTGGAGGAAAGCCAGTGTCACTCCAGTACTCAAAAAGGACAAGAAGGAGGACCTGGGAAAATACAAGCCAACCACCTTCATCTCTGGAAAGATGATGGAACAGCTTATTCTGCCTATCATCTACAAGTGGAAGAAAACAAGTTTATCAGGAGCAGTCAACATGGATTCACCAAATGAAGTCCTGCATCTGGGGAGGAATGACTGCATGCATCAATACAGGTTAGGGTCAGAATGGTCTGGGTGTCCTGTTGGATAACAGGTTGACCATGAGTCAACAGTGCACCCTCATGGCCAAGAAGGCCAATGGTATCCTGGAGTGCACTAAAAACAGTGTGGACAGCAGATTGAGGGAGGTGATCCTCCCCTCTACTCTGCCCTTTTGAGACCATATCTGGAGTACTGTGTCCAGTTTTGTGTTCCTTAGCTCAGGAAAGACAGGAAACTTTTGGAGAGTCCAGTTGAGGGGCACAAAGATGCTTAGGGACCTGGAGTGTCTTACATACAAGGAAAGGCTGAGAGGTCTGGGACTGTACAGCCTGGAGAAAAGAAGGCTGAGAGAGGATCTTATCAATGCTTGTAAATATCTAAAGGGTGACAACATAAGAACAGTTGTGAACTAGAGAGCTTGTGGAGTCTCCTTCTCTGGAAATACTCAGAACCTTCCTGCTTTCCCATTTAAGCTACTGTAGGGAACCTGCTTTAGCAGGGGGATTGGACTAGGCAATCTCCAGAGATTCCTTCCAAGCCCTACAATTTTGTGTTTCTGTGATCCAGTGTAAGAAATTGATCTACTAAGTTCTCTATAAATGACATTCTGTGCTGCATTAAAACAAATTTATCTGTAAAGACATTTAGATTTGTGCTATCTGCAAGATGAAATAATCATAATAAGAGTTATTGAGTGTTGAAAATGTGCTGTTGTCTATCAAGAATCATTTCTGGTATATACTAAATGAATGAAAAGAAATGGACAACTGGTTCTAGATACCCCTACTTGGGTAGAAGGGTTTCACTAGATGGCCTCCAGATCTTTATTCCAAACTCAACCATTCTGTGATTCTGTGAAATTTTGGAGAGGAGAGGAGAGGAGAGGAGAGGAGAGGAGAGGAGAGGACAAGGACAAGGACAAGGACAAGGACAAGGACAAGGACAAGGACAAGGACAAGGACAAGGACAAAAGAAAGTTTGACATTCAAATTCTTAAGCCTGGCCAGAAGTCAGAACTATGACTATATTCTATTCTATGAAGTACTTTTTTTTCATTTATCTTGAAGTACTTATAAAGGAGATCTTATCATAACATTATTATTATTATTATTTTGTTGTTAAAAGAATTAATTACATTTCATTATCTACTGAAACTGTTCTCTGATAAGTGAAATTTTGTGTACTTACCCACAGGCTATTTCTTTGACAGAGATCATTTAACAAGACCATTAAAGTTCTCTCTGAAATTTTTGAAGCACATTCAGTCATAAAATTCAATTCTAAATGATTTTTTTTTTTCATTTTTTTTTTCTTATTATTCAGGCACTATAAAAAGCATAAGTTTATAATACATAGGTATAAAAAGTATTGTTATAATTTACAGATAAAAAACATATTGGATATTCAGTTCCCTCTCAGAAGGCCATTTTCACACATTTAATATTAGAATGATAATGAAAATTAGGGAAAAAATAGAGGAATTAAAAATGATTAATTATATTAGAACCAGAATGAAAAATGACAAAACAATACAGAAGTTTATTTCTCTTACTCTATAGTGTTTTTAAGCTTACATTCTGATTTCAAACTGAGAATTAGTTCAAGTAAGTTTAAATTAGAGCTTTGTGTTTGAAAAGCAGTATGCCAGGTTCTGTCAGGTTCTAAGCTTTCCTTTTTCTTTCTTACCAATGTCATTTTCCTTAAGCATGTTTGGACTGTACTGCACCACAGCATGAATGATGATAAAATTCCTAGCAGAAAGACTCAGTCTTTTGTCCACATTATCACATTCAAGTCCTCTGCTCCCTTAGAACCCTGCTGGGATGAATGGAGTTCATACAAAGCTGCAATATAGTGTGCTAAGTTTTCTGTGAAGTCATTTATGAATACTCTATACTGGTCCTTACCCTATTCTTTATGTTCCTACTTGATGAATTTGTTTACTTTTAGTAACTTGAAAGACACATGTTGTAGTAGGCGACAGCGAGGATTCGGGATGTGACATGGTAGGACTCTCCCCTTTCTCGGTGTCGAAAGGTATGCATAAGGGGCATAGACGAAGTAGGATAGGTATATAGGTAAATCACACGACGCAATAAATGCCATTTTTCTGCTCACCATATTGGTATTCACATGCAGTTCTTTGGCCCGGGTAGGTTTTACCCGATAGTCCAGAACAGGCGCAGAGCTAAAAGAACATGGGTTGCCAGGTGCACGGCAACAGACACACTAACTTTTTAAATTATTTTTAATGACCAGTATCAGATTGCAATTTTTTGGCTGAAAACTCAATTTTAAATATTATTGATCATCATTTTCATTAAGGGTCAAGAATCTAAGTGTTGACTAATATTTTTTGCAAATTCAGACTGTAGAGATAATTCCCATTCGTTTGACTGTAGAACATTTCTGTTCCAATTCCAGTCAAGCATTCTATGTGTGCAGAATGCTTGCTAGAATTAAACCTTACCTGTTTCTTCTCATTAAAAGAAGACAGAACATATACTTCATAATGACAGACATATTTAGTAGAAAATTACACTGGCAAATTTCTTTTACTTATTAGAATGTGTGTTCCTGATAATTCTTATTGGTAGTGGGACTGAAGGTGCAAGAAAGAATGGATATATTTGGCTTAATCATCATATCACGTTCAGAAAAATCTGCATGTGAAAGATAAGATTTAAGCAATTATGCCACTTCTGATTCTATGCAAAGCATTGAAGAATATACGTCTGGAAAAGGAAGTTGTTTCTAATGCAAAGAGTATTCCATCTTGCTGTGATTTGTATTGTCATAATACTGCTCTTGTCCTGCTGAGGAGTGTAATACAGCAAGGCATTAACTTTTAACTTAGCACTTTATTACTATCTGGGGATGTATTTAACCTT
Source organism: Alectoris magna (assembly GCA_030625065.1). Lineage (NCBI taxonomy): Eukaryota > Metazoa > Chordata > Aves > Galliformes > Phasianidae > Alectoris > Alectoris magna. Next base: position 39,468,534 of record CM060560.1, read on the forward strand.
TATTACATTTCATAAGGATGATTTTATTCAGTAACTATTTACTTCTCCCTTGGGTTGACCACAACAAGAAAACATATTTAAAAGCACAAATCCACTCTATGCCAGGATTTTGTGTGTTAGTTGAATGTATTGTATAACACATTTCCTAACATAAGTCCCATGACTTAGTGATTTCCAATTTATTTTTAAAAAAATTTAGCATGTGCTTTTTGGGAGCTGCACAAGAAACTTTTATTTCTAGGAATGATGCAAAGGTTCACAAGGTGAGTAAAATAGCTAGAACACTTTACACAAGAAAATCTGACAGCTTCTTAAATATAAATGAAACTCCAGAGGGGGACATTGCTTTAAATCAGCAATATTTTTTCTTACTTATGGGAAAGAACTAAAAAATATTATTGCCGCTTCTCAGTAAATAACACACTTGTAAAAAGAATGTGAACTCCAAAAAAATCTACAACCAGTTGCATTTATTGTTTTTAAAATTATCCCTAACAAATACTACTATAAACTTTAGATTGACTGTCACCATGTATTAGGTTTCTCAGATTAACTGGTAAAGAACTCTACAGGAGACAATTCTTGAATAATCAAAACCAAAAATAAGTGCAAGTAGTCAGCAGAAGGCTAAGAAGAGAAAAACCGTAATACTATTTATCTGTGAATTAGGCATGCAGGAAACCTGCAAGCACTAATATAATATTAATTCATAAAATTATAAAATTAATTCATAAAATTCACTAATATAGTTTTAATTCCTGCGCACTTTAATTACAGACAGACCTGTGTTGTTTCTTTTTGTTTGTTTACTTGTTTGTTTTTCATTTACTTTCCCTTTTTACATGTAATTTATTTTATATAAGTACTATTTTTTTCACTTTATTCCAATACCTTTTTATGGCAAACATCTTCATATGTATCTAGTATACCTTCTTCTCACAACATGAAATGCTGTTGTGTTGTTTTTCTCTTGAGTAGGGTAAGTTTTTGTAATAGTAGTATTATCTTCACACTACACTATATAAATATAAATCTTAACTATGTGCCTGTCTGAGTAATATGAATGGCATTTAGTTACAGTCCTATCTGCATATGAATCACATATATGACAATGAATTCTAAACATTTGTTGTTCACTATTTCCTCTGCTTATACTGCATCATGGTGATGCAAAACTACTTCATATTCAGAAGTATTTTCCATATTCAAAATGAATCAAATGAATGAAGACATAACATATCATCTGCTTTAACTTCAACTTCACTGACACTATAGACCATATCCATTATGGTCTTTCAGGTCAATAATTCCCGAACTGAGAAGGATTAATAGGATTTATGACCCTCTTTTCAACTGCATGTAGCACAAGCAGTACTAATTATATTTTCATTAACCTCTGTGGCTAGCTCATGTTCTAATAATTTAGCCCTGTTATGGATTAATCCAACATTTTACATGTTCAACAAAGTGAACATACAAACAAGAGCTATATGAATAAATCCTCATGGCCAAATCATGGTTGCTGTAATGAAGAAATACTTGTAAAAGATCCTCTGCTTCTAGAATCTCCAAAGATCTGGACCATTAGTTGGTCAGCTGTAACTTCGCACTTTGAGAGATTAATGCATAGCCAAAGAGCCAGTGTGAAGCCTGACTTCATATAAATCTCATGTAATTGCATAAACTGTAAGTGCTAAATGAGGATTACATCAGTTATTCTACAGTATTACAGTATTCTACTATTCACAGTAGTGAATGTCTACATTCACACTAGGAGATGTAAATGTCACAATTTCAAGATGTCTTTTAAATATATTTCAAAGGCAGTGTATCTGAGCAGCATACAGAAACTGAATCTTCACTGACCCCTCCCTCCACTGGGTTTTTCTCAGATATCTCATTTGCCAGAGGGAATAAGAGGTACACAGGAGATAGAGCTCAGCTATGATTAACAACAGGATTACCAATGCTGAATTCTGTTTCTGCAGTCAGCAGAGGAGTAACGACTGAACTCATTCCAGACTGTGCAAATTTCTATGAAATGCACTATCCCACAACCACTCTCCTCTTGAGCTATCTTTTCACTCCTCCTCTGCTGCTGTTCAAGATCTGTAATAATTGTTAAGCCTTTGCTTAATTGATTACAGTGAAATATATTTAATCTATAAGATATAAAGCAACAGATCTATTCCCCAGTTGTGATGAATCTGGGACTTGAAAATAAATTATCATGGTAACCGTGATAGATAAGGTGGTATGAAATTTAGAATTAACACTGGTTATGTGAGAAGCACTGCACACTTTTCATTATTTGTATTTTTAATTCAGCGCTAATGTCAAACACTTTCAGACATTTGGTTGCAATATGTGTTCAGCAAAGTACTGAAATACTGTTTGCATACAGGGAATTAAAAAAGGTATTTTGGAGACAGTTTTACAAATTATTGTTATGTCTAATAAATCATGGAGGAAGAAATATCTAATTAAAATTGAGTTTGGTAAAATGGTAACTTATTACCATTCTAAGTGGAATAAGTTTTTCAGGGAGCTAATCCTGTGCTCAGAGAAAACCCAGAGGTACCTCTAGAATATAAGCTCATGTTACCTGTTTTGACTACCTATGTTAACAGTTATTGCTAACAACTATTTTTTGCTCAAGGGCTTAAAAAGTGTTATGGTTATTTATCTGATTAGCAGAGAGATAAATTTTGGAGTACAGTTGAATTAATCTCTTCCCATTATCCATTGAAATATGCAATAAAGCTTAACCATTAAATCATTCAATTTATTTATGTTTATTTATTTACACTGTACATACATATTTGGTAGCTTGAATTAGTCCTTTGTACTTTAGAGCATAGTGAAAGAAAATTATGTGTTATTCATGTCGAGAAATTGTGTGAATATATGTAAACATATACAAGAAGAAAATAACTATTAATACTTGATTATACTTGTCTATGTTTGGTGCAGCTATCCTCTCCTCCTTGAGACATTGTACCAAATTGATCTGCTGGCCTTAATACTTGATTACTAGTCAAAACAGGAAACATTTGATTTCTGTAACCTCTGACAAAAATGCCCTAGGAGATGCCGTGTCTGATTTACTTACGTTTCATTGCAGTCATATACACAGTGCACTCCTGAAGAACATTAAGGAACAGCTCCTCTGAACACTTTAAACATCTTAATATCCTTTCTATATTGCAAAGACCAGAACTAAATACAGTATTCAAGGCAGAGCTTCACCAATGCTAAATATAATTGAAGAATCACCTTTTCTGACTATCTAGATATACTGTGTCTAATGCAGATCTAAACACAGTTTATCCTCATGACTGCCAAGACATGCTGCTGTCACATGTTAAGGCTGCTGTCAGCCAATACCTCTAGATCTTTCTCATCCAGACACTCATTTCCCAGTCTCCACAGTTGTCTAGCATTACTCCATCCCCGATGCAGAACCCAGCATTATCTTTTGCTGAACTTTATGTTGCTGCTGATTGCCCAATGCTTCAAATTAAATTGTCTAGATCCTTCTGCTAGGCCTCTCATCCCCCGAGAAACTTAATAGCATCTCCAGTTTTAGTATCATCAGCAAACTTGCATTCCACTTCTGTTTCCAGACCATTCATAAAAATGTAGGCCATAGGACTGGCCCTAGAATTGAGCCCTAGGGAACACCACAAATGAACATTCACCAGCAAGATGTATCCCCATTCACTACAACACTTGGATCCCTACCCTTGTGTCATTTCATCATTCAGAATAGCATGAATCTGCTCATCTCATAGTTGGACAATTTGTCCAGAAGAATGCCCTGAGGGACAGCATCAAAGGCCAAAGTAAAATCCAGAAAGGTTACTTTCACCTCCTTCTCTTCATCTACCAAATGTGTGATTTTATCATAGGAGGAGACTAAGACAGGACTTTCCCATCATGAACCCGTGTTGACTACTCTTGATAACAGATTTGTTCTTTAAATGTCATTAAATGTCTTTCCCGGACACTCTATTCCATCACTTTTCCAGAGATTTAAGTATGACTAATGGGTCTGTAGCTTCCTGGGTCTTCACTCACACTCTTTTTGTAGATGGGTATAGCATTGGCTAGCTTGTTGTCTATCTAATTGAAGCCAAAACAATATCTAAATATAAAGTCAAATAAACCACCTGTTGTGAGATCTTGGACATCTCAGTGGTCATTGGATGTCTGTGTTTACATCTGTGAACTAAATATGAGGTCTTTACTTTCCATCACGGAAGCTTAGACACCTACCTCACTTGTTGCTATATCTAAATTTACGACTTGAATTTATTCTCCAAATTTTAATCCCAATAGTTACTAAGACAGCCTTGTCTTTCTACACTTGATTTAATTTACCTGTTACTGAAGCCAGAATATGTACAGTTGTTGAAAGCATTCTCTTTTGATCTTTGTTTTATATTTTACAGTATGTAATTCTGATTATGATTTCTCTTTCACTGCAGTACTGTAAATAACAGAGTTAATTGTAATTTATAGTGTCAATGCAGACAGGCCTTAAATACAGCAAAATACATTGCCCTATTTTAATGTTTTCTTTTTCATTACTGTTAATCTTTTTTTCACACTACTCTCTGTTGGTCTAGGAAAAATCCTTTCTTTTAGCCGCCACATACTAAAGAAAACATATTAAGTATTCTTAATAAATATCTGAAAAAATATTTCACTTTTTATTATGTGTAGTATGCTTAATTCCAGTTATTTATGTGTCTGTTAAACTTTCTGCTTCTGCTATTGTATTATAACATAAGGGCTTGTCCAAAAGTAATGCCTCCTATTTTATTATGTTGGCCTCTGATGTCAGAGGCAGATGGTGGTGGTATGGTAGTAGAGGTTAAACCTTCCCAGCAGTATTCCATTACATTTTGTTGCCATGTGAGAGATAGCAGTGGAAGGCCAGTCTCACAAAATGGCATCTGGCATCAAAGTGTGTATGAAACAAAAATATGTCATTGAATTCCTCCGTGTGGAAAAAAATGGGGCCCACTGACATTCGTGGAGATGAAATAGTGGAGCAGTGAGGCAGTGTGTGATGCTTTTCAGATGTGGCAACCCGAAGGTCACTTCTCTGGGTAGAGATTTTTAGGAGCATGGCATGCAAGCTCTTCTTCATCTCTGGCAAAAATGTATTACTAATGGTGGTGAGTATATTGGAAAGAAAAAAAAAAAAAAAGTGTTCTGTAGCTGAGAATTATCTATATCAAATAATATGATTGCGCTCTTTATATCTGTCGTAATTTCCTTGGAAATAAATAAGAGGCGTTAGTTTCAGGGCAACCTACATAGATGTTATTGGCCTTGTGATTTATCAGGATTTCCCATCTTCTATAAACAAAGTATTATGTTTGAAAAATGCTAAAGCTATATGAAACTTCAAAGTATATTTTTATTCAACATGAACTGTGCAGAGTAACGGAAGCTTTTTAAAGTGAAATGTTCTGTCCCATTTGCATCACATTTTTCTAAGTAACTTTATAAAATGTCTTATCCAGGTAGCAGAGTGAAAGAACCTTGGAGAATTATATATTTTCTCAAACAATTACTGTGGTTGTACATGCAAATGAAAAAATGCAATGCAGTGACAATAAAAACTTCACAATTACAAGAGATCTGTTGGAGACAAACAGATGTAAATACAGCTTAGCTGACAATGTGTAATTCTGTAAGTTTAAGCTTTGATTGCTCAAACTTATACAGAATCAAAAAAAAAAATAGAATGAACTTTTGATCTTTCTAAACATTATTGATTTTCATAAGGTGAATCTCTGGATTTATAAGCCTAGAAATTACTTTAAATCTGTATAACAGGCAGAGATTGTTTGAACCTCACCTGAGCAGAGAAGTTAAATCATAAAATCTCTGTTTATTCAATTCCTCTCTCTCCTGAGATTACAAAAAAAGCTGACAACTACCAACAATTGTCATAATGTAGTTTATGTTTTATGAAGTTATGCTAAGATTATTCATACTTAGTGGTCATCAAATGGCAATGACAGTCTTGACCTCACCTGGATTAATAAACACATAAATAACTGGATAGAGCAAGTAAAAAGACTTCCTATAAATACTTTAAATAATTCAAATGTTTCAACTCTTGTATGTCTCAAAACTTGCAAGTTAAAATATTTAGTTACTGTTTGTCACAACTTAAAGAACAAAATGTGTGAAGAAATTTCACTATGGTTCAACAGACATACTTCTTTCTAACAAGTACATCTTAGAAAACCTATAAAAATTAACTTCAAGTATTCAGTCCTTGTATGTGATATCTCAAGATGTTCTCTTACCCTTTAGATACTTACTGACGTTGCTAAAGTTTCTGCATCTAGAATAAAAGGAAAATATTTTTGTACCATATCCTAGAGAGGAGCTTACGGTACAAGTATTTTGTATATGTAGACCCTGGGGAAAAAAAAAAATAATAATAATAATTTAAAAAGGAATAATAATAAAAAAAAATCCCCGCTGATCTGAAATAATCCAGTGGGAACTACAGGCCTCCAATAAACTGAGAAAAGAGGAAGAATCCCAGAACAGTACTGTCTCACTTTGAGTGGGAAAATCTCACAACAGTTCTTCCTCTCTATTTTACCCTTTTTTTCCCCAAACTTTTCTGTTTTAGAAAAAGCTGAGAAAATCCCATAAGAACACTTGAAAATGCCAGCATTTCCTAAGCACTGTTAGAGATAGACTGTCATTTCATTTTTTTCCTGTTGGGGCAAAACATTACATTGTGAAAGGATGAGGTGGAAATAGTGAGTTTTATATATATATAGTGAGTTTGAACATTGGGAGAAAGTAATTGCTGACACTTGACATGCTTTTATTTTATTGTTAATGTTAGTACCAGAGAGAAAGAACAAACACAGTGATAAATAATATATATATATATATATGCACATATATGCATATGTGCATATATGCATATATATATATACATATATATATATATATGCACACTGTATGCTAAATGTTACTAGGCAGCAAAATTTTAATTATGATGTTCTATTAGAAATTCTAAAGCGTGGAAATATGAAACTCATAATTTTGACATTAAATTACTCCTGGAAATGTAGATTCTGCATATAAGTATTTGCCAAGAATAATTGTTTGTAGCTACATGGGAAAAAGGATTATTTTTCTGCATGGCTATACTTGATCAGAAAGCCATTTCCTTTGCTTGAGAAGGAAATAGTAGAAGGCAGATGATATGATGGAAGGGATTCTTCCCTATTATTTTCCTTTGATCAGATTTTAGTTTTGAGTTAGTACTCCCTTTCATATTTGCAGATGATTGAAAGCAACTGTAAATACTTGCATCCATCTGCAGCCTTTATCACTTCTTCAGAAAATAAATACTGAATTCTGCAAATTTCTTCACATTCTCCAGCTGAAGGAAACTAGCAGGAATTGATGGTAACGTCTCTGTGAAGACTACTGACAATTAGTTTCTGATTCAAACCTAACTGCAGAAACAGATTCACTACAGTTTCAGAGGCTTTCGATGAGGACACCTGATGGGATTATTGCTTATTCTCTGTTGCTTCTTGTTATGTAAACAAGAAGTACTTTATTTCAACCATACTTAGCTCTTAAGAAGTCTTTTAGCTAGTTTTAATGCTTCTGTTATTTGTGCACATCTTTTGCAATTTCTGATTTGTACAATTGCTGTAATGTCATGTCAAATGTATTAATTTCTGTTACTTTTACAAAATCCCACTTAATTTCCTGTTTTATCAAATTAATTATTGGTCTAAGAAAAGATGAAATGAAATCACTTTCAAATGAACTAATTTCCTTCTCTTTAATGGAATGTCCCTTCAGAAAAGGAAAAAGAGAGAAAGAGAAACAGAGTGAGAGAGAGATGCAGATTACTTCTTATTTCTCCTTGGCATTTAAATATATTTCTTCACATTAAATTAATTTTTAAATGTATTTTCAATTTGTGAAAATTATCATAATTCCTTAACATTTCTACACAGTTTCTTATCATCTATCTTGTTTGAAAACAGACTGAAAAATAGCGTGTGGTAGTATATAAAATCCATTACAAGTCATAAAAACACTTTCTTTTATATATATTTCCTGATCAATACTTTAAAATGGATGAAGGAATATATTTGTTTGACATAATGTCAGAGAGGAAAAGAAAGTCTGAGGAAGCTGAAATGTTTTCTGGTACTACAATTCCAAGGCTTCAGGAAGTTTCTTTATTACTTAGTACTGTATGTTCTAATCAAGCATAAAACAGGAAAGTGACTACTATCAAAGGACCCATAAAAAAGAGTTTATGATGTTTCAGATTCAGACAACATAAAAAAGGACATATTCAAATTAGAAACACTATTATAAAGTGTGATTCTATAAGGAATCTCCATAACAGACTTAATAATGTGATTAAAGAGACAAAGTAATAGCAATATACACAAGTACTAATTAGAACATTGAAACTATTACGCCTCATGTGGGAGACAAGTAATAAAATTCAAAGAATATTTGTAGGAAACACTACCAGACTAGCTTTTAAGTTTCCTGCTGCCTCAGGCTGATTATGTGAACTTGTGACATGTGTCGAAAATGTTTAAACCAATCCATTTGGCCTGGTAATGCTCCCTTCCGTCAGTGCATTTTGCATCATTACACTTAGTTATAGTTTGGCTAAACTACATTTCATGATGGGCCTAATTGGTTTTGTTAAAAGATTGAAAATGTTGCTTTTTTATTCAAGAAGGACTTATATTAGTAATTTTGTTCAATTTCTTAAGAATGTATTTGTTTCTTTTTACTGTTAAAAATATTGCAGCTTTGGATATGATACAAAGCTGATTCACAGCTGTAATCAGCTGTGGAATCAGAAAACCTCAGTGGATTTTGGTCAGGATGAATGTATCAACTGAAGAGGAAGAAATTGTAAAAAGTCACTGTTCAACATGGTCAAGTCCTTCTGTTTCTGTTTCTAAAACCCAAATAGTTGATTCACATAGAAAATGTAAAGCAATACTCCATATATATAATCCATTACATTGCATTTTTAAATAGTTGCTGCTGAAATATGCTTTTATTTTTGTATTATCATCAAATTCACCATGAACAATGAGAATTCTCTTTTGAAGTCTCCCTAATGCATTAACAACAGAAAGCACTTAAACTTAGTGAACTAATATATTTCAAAAGTACTGGATGCACAACATTTTCTTAAATGTCTTCCTCTGAACATATTAACTGTATTTATCATACATTATGATATAACTGACTAAAGCAGAAACCACACATTTGAAAGCATAGGTACTTTTCTGTCAGATAATTGGACCAGAGAAATACAGTGATCATATCATTGTATGGCATTGTTCTATGTTTTCTTTTTAATCAAGCTTACCCTTTTATAATATCTGGGGAAAACTTCTGTCATTCATTAAATATCTGTAGAATTTACCAGATTATTATTTAACATCTTTTATTCTGACATGGACAGTGGGATTGTATGTACTCTCAGCAAGTTTGAGAATGACGCCAAAGAGAGTAGGGAGGTTGACAATATGCAGGGAAGGGATGCCATCCAGAGGGACCTAGTCAGGCTGGAGAGGTGGGCCACGAGAGCCTCATGATTACAACAAGGCCAAATGCAAGGTCCTGCACCTGAGCTGGGGAAATCGCAAGCACAAACATAGGATGGACAGTAAGTGGATTGAGAGTATCTCTGCTGAGAAGGACTTGTAGATACTGATGGATGAGCTGCCAATGTGCACCCCAGAAAGCCAACCATATCCTGAGCTTCATCAAAGGAAGCATGGCTGCCAGGCCAAGGGAGGAGATTATTTACACTACTCTCATGATATCCTACCTAGAGAACTGTGTTCACCTCTGGTGTTCCCAAAATAAAGAAGACAAAGATCTGTTACGGAATGCCCAGAGGAAGGCCACAGAGACTGAGCACTTCTCCTTTGTAGAGGACAGGTTTGTAAGCACAAGTTTAGATATATTGAGGTAGTTGCGACTGTTCAGTCTGGAACAGTGAAGGCTCCAGGGAGACCTTACAGCAGTCTTCCAGCACCTAAAGGGAGAGAGACTCTGTCAGAGAGTGTAGTGACAGAACAGGGAACAATGGTTTTAAGCTAAAAGAGGGTAAATTTATATTAGATATAAGGAAGAAATTCTTTACTATCAGGTTGGTGAAGCACTGGAACAGATGGTCCAGATAAGTTGTGGATGCCCCATCCCTGGAAGTGCTCTGCAGACAAGGTTGGATGGGGCTTTGAGAAATCTGGTCTTGTGGAGGGTGTCCCTGCTCACAGAAAGGGAGAGTGTGACTAGATGATCTTTAAGGTCCCTTCCTACTGAAAACATTCAATGATTCTATGGAAATATCAGCTTTCCATAGCAGCACAGCACTGAATGCTTTCCTTACTTTCAACTAGTTTATTCCTTGTGAGGAAAAAATATGGCAGTGTACTGGATACAAAAAGGTTACTCAGTGAAATAGAAAAAAAGGTCTGATGTACATTAATTCAACATTGAGCAGAAATTTGAGGCAATCTGTAGAAACATGTTACTTATAGTTAATTTTCAAATAAAAACAACTCTATTATTATTCTGGTCACTATTATTTGAAATATGAGGCACTGGGTATTCAAAACACTATCTTTAATCACTTGTAAAACATTTAGGGATTGGAAGAACTAACTTGAATACTGCCATATAGTCTCAAGACAAGTGAATTATATTCACGTTAGAATTTGCATAATCATAAAACATCATGTGCCAGTTAGGTTATTTTTCCATATTAAATAGTATTTTATTGCTCAATTGACTTTGCCTCAGCTCCCATTCTCCACTTCACTGCTAAGTTTGATTCAGATAGTTTCAAGGAAGATGATCTCTCTAAAACATATTATTTTGAAACTACGGCTGCCAAACTAATATTAAACAGTTTGAAATATCTCAGTCCAATATCAAAAACATTAGCATCAACAACTGTGAATGTTTATTTTAATCTTTGAAGGCTTTCCTGTGTAGAATTGTTGCTCATTTTTTTCTCCATCATTCATTATTAAAATAAATTGCTCTTGTATCCAATTCAGCTTCAGGCAAAATGCTTCCGTACCAGGTGCCCATCAACTTTTAAAATCAGTTAAATTAATTGACAACAGATTTAACATTTAACTTTTTTTTTTTTAAATTATGACCGCAAAGTTTTTTAAACAAGTTCCCCCACCCCCTCTGCACTGACAAAAAGAAAAAAAAAGTAGTTCTAGAGATGTAACAAAACAATTATTATTATTAATTTGATAAGTAAAAAATAAAATTATTTTTTTAACACAAATCTATTGGATGTTTCCAAGAACTTAATGTTCTTTTGTTAAATAAACCTCATACTATGAAGCAAATTTTGAGTGATTACAGCTAAAAATAAGAATTACTTGTGCTTCTCTTAAAAAGAGGTCAAAGTGCATACACACGCAAAAAAAAAAAAAAAAAAAAAAGATTTGGGACTTTGTTTCTTTACTTTTTCTTTGAAACTTCTTCCACTGTTTAAAAGCTTTGGCCTACAGTACTTTATAATAGATTACATAATATCTTTTAAATAAAAAATATTTATTTTTCTTTAGACAAGGGTATTCTTTATTCTTCACATTACTGTAGGACTTACGAGTGCCAGAGCCATTTTAAACAAGATAAACGTTAGAGACAAGAACAGAAATTGATTAGGACTGATAATACAGTTCTCTACCCCATATTCAGTCATACCTTTTCTTATCCATTTCCGGAAAAGAGAGGATTCCATTTGACAGATTTTACAATTTGAATTCCCACTGAGTTTAAAAGAAATTCTATACTTAGAGAGTCTACAGCTGAAGTCAAACATTCCTGAAGCCTGTGATCTACATAAAAGGGTAAGAAGACAACTGCAGCTAATATCTTAAAGGAAACATGACACGCATTGAACACAGAGTATTTCAAAGATCGTGCATTAGTCATCCATCTCTCCAGCCTCTAGGTGTCCAAATACTAGCCATGTAATCTAAACTTCTCATCTAAATTTCTTCTTTTTGGGGAAAGAGGAAAAAAGTATTTCCAGAGACAGATTCCCCCCATTCTAAAATGACTTTAGAAAAGCTAATATATTAGCAAAGACCAAGACCAAGAGTGTAGTACAATAGTATATTACTTTTCTAATTTCAGAGCTGTACTACAAGATTACTAATGTCACATACCAACATGCGTACCTGCTATCATGCAGCCATTTGTAGCGCTTAGTTAAGTGTTAGAGAACATTTAGGGAAGGGGTTTTTTTTGTTGTTGTTGTTGTTGCTTTTTTTTTTTTTTTTTTTTTTTTTGTGAACTTTCAGCATTCCTAGTACAGTTTACATCATGCTTAGACAGTTTACCACAGATGACTTTGTGAATTATGGTGGAATTGCTGGGACAGTCCATGAAGCCTGGGGACTTATAGTGCCTTTTTCATGATTCGTGGAATTGAAATATATCTAGGTACATACGAAGCAGTCAGATGTCAGTATAAAGGAAAGAGATGAGGGGTAGGTGGTTTTGGTAGGTTGTCTTTTGTTAGTAGCAGAGCACCAGCAGCTCACTTACTTTGCACCACACAAGAGAACAGGAAAAAAAAACTGGATGAGAAAAAGCCATGAAAAATAACAAGCAAACAAACAAACAAAAACTCTTGTGCCAAGATAAAACCAGTTTGATAAGTGAAGGTAAGAGAAAAACAGTGATACAAATGCAATCACTCAGCAACCACCCACCAGTAAACTGATGTCCAGCCAGTCTCTGAGCAACAGACTTTTCCCAAAATCTCCTCCCCACATTTCTTGCTGAGAATGACTGTACAAAATGCAATATCTCTTTGGTTAATCTGATTCAGCCTGGGCCAACAGTTCCAGCTGTATCTGCTCCCAGATTCTTGCCCACCTCAGCCTACTCAATGGGCTACCAGAGGAACAAGCCAAAAAAGTGTAAGTAAGTACTGTCATAGAATCATAGAATCATAGAATAGTTTGGCTTTAAGGGACCTTTAAGATTGTTTAGTTCCAACCCCCTGCTATAGGCAGGGTTACCTCCCTCTAGACCAGGTTGCTCAAAGCCACTTTCAGCCTGGCCTTGAATGCTTCCAGGGAGGGGGCATTCACAACTTCTCTGGGCAACTTGTTCCAGTGTCTCATCACTCTCACAGTAAAGAATGTCTTCCTAATATCCAGTCTATATCTACCCTTTTCCAGTTTAAAACCATTTCCCCTCATCCTGTCACTGCCTGCCCTTATAAAAAGTTCCTCCCCAGCTTTCCTGTAGGAACACTTCAGGCACTGGAATGCCACTGTAAGGTCTCCTCGGAGCCTTCTCTTCTCGAGGCTGAAGAATCCCAGCTCTCTTAGCCTGTCCTTCTAGGGGAGGTGCTCCAGCCATCTGATCATCTTCATGGCTCTCCTCTGTACCTACTCTAACAGATCTATGTCCTTGTGTTGGGGGCTCCAGAATTGGACACAATACTCCAGAAGGTGTCTCATGAGAGCAGAATAGAGGGGAGGGATCACCTCCCTCAACCTGCTGGTCACACTTCTCTTGATGCAACCCAGGATATGGTTGGCCTTCCGGGCTGCAAGTTCACATTGCCTACTCATGTCGAGTCTTCTAACAACTGATACCTCCAAATCCTTCTCAGAGCTGTTCTCAAGCCATTCTCCACCCAATCCCTATCTGTGATTGAGATTGCCCTGACCCAGGTACAGGACCTTGTACTTGGCCTTCTTGATCTTCATGAGGTTAGCATGGGCCCAACTCTGAAGGCTGACCAAATCCCTCTGGACAGCATCCCTTCCCTCTAGCATGCCAACTCTACCACTCTGCTTGGTATCGTCTGCAAACTTGCTGAGCATGTACTTGATCCCACCGTCCATGTCACCTATGAAGATGTAAAATAACACTGGTTCCAACATTGGTTTCTGAGGAATGCCACTTGTCGCAGGTCTCTACTTGGTCATTGAGCCATTGAACAGAACTCTCTGAGTGCAACCATCCAGCCAATTCCTTATCTAGCCAAGTCGTCTGCCCATCAAATCCATTTTCTCCAAGTTGGTGACCATGGTGTCATGTGGGATAGCATCATGCTTTTTGCATAAGTCCAGGTAGATGACATTGGTTGCTCTTCCTTTATCTACAGACTCTAACTCCATCATAAAATGGCTACCAATTTTATCAGGCATTGTCTAACTCAAATTTATAGGAGGGAGAGGAGGTTCTCTGGTGTATGTATACCCAACCTGAGATTAAGAAACAACGGTTCAAATTTTGGTCCGACCAGTATATTACAAATCTTAATCAGGGAGATGGGGAAGGGGAGGACGGACGATTTAGGGTTATGGGAAAGGGAAGGCAAGCAATAGAAAAGATAGAAAGAGGCAAGAATTGCGTAAAGTGGGGATAGTCACCACCAGGATCCAGCAGCGATCCCATTGCAAGATGTTCCACTGGTGTGAGGCAAAAATGCAGGGGGGGAGAGCAGCAGCAGCATGGCTGGCCTTGGGCAGCAAGCGTGTAGAAGGAAGAAGCTGCAGGGTAAGTCCAAGAGAGAGGAACCAGGATTCAGGTACCTGGCCCAAGAGAGTCTGTCAGCAATCAGGATGTCCGTAGTGAGGGATCTGACCATCCTCATGGTTGTTGATCCCTCTTTTATCCTCCTTTTTCCCTTCCTATGTGACATCCCTGGGTGCTTGAGCAAGTGTCATGTGAGTATCCCCTGAGATGGCCATCTTCCTTGAGATAAGTCCACACAAAAGACCGCTTCATGGCCATTAAGCTGCAGCTTATCTCTCTCTCTTGTTGCCCCTGGTCTTGTCCATCTGCATCCCTCAGACAAAGGATTTTGCAACCCTTGCTCAACTTTTGTCCATCAGTGCTCTCCAAAGGATTTCTCAACCCTTGCCCAGGACTTGCCTGGACTTGTTCATCTGTGTCCTTCAGCAAGCTTTGAGTCAATGGTATAACAGAATAATCTCTTACAGGCATGACTTCCCCTTCATGAAACCATGTTGGTTACTTCCAATCACCTTCTCTTTATTTTCCATGTATCTTTGTAGGGCCTTCAGGTGGATCATCTTCATGATCTTACCAGGAACAGAGGTGAGACTGACTGACACGTAGTTCCCTCGATCTTTTCTTCCCTTCTTGAAAATGGGTGTTATTTTTCCCCTTTTCCAATCAGAGGGAACTTCACCAGACTGTCATGGCCTTTCAAATACAATAGATAGCAGCTTGGCAATTTCATCCACCACTTCCCTCAAAATCCAGGCATAGATCTCATTGGGTCCCATGGACTTGTGCACCTTCAGGTTCTTTAGATGATCTCAAACCTCATCTTCACTTACAGGTAGATCTTCCTTCTCCAAGTTCTTACCTTTGCTATCTGTAACTTGGGCGAAGTGGCTAGAGCCCTTGCTGATGAAGACCAAGGCAAAGAAGTAATTGAGCACCTCAGCCTTCTCCGTATCCCTCTGGAGAGGGCCCACATCTTCCCTAACCTTCTTTTTATCATTGATATACCTGTACAATTTCTTCTTGTTCCCCTTTAGTCCCTGGCTAGATCTAATACTATCTGAGTTTTAGCTTTCCTAACCTGATCCCTGGCTGCTTGGACGACTTCTTTGTAGTCCTCCCAGGCATCCTGTTCCTGCTTCCACTCCACATAGACATTATTTTTTGATCTTAAGTAAGGAGCTCCTTGCTGATCCATGGAGGCCTCCTGGCACACTTGCTTCTGGGCCTGGAGGAGATGATCTTTGAATACCAACCAACTTTCTTGGGCCCCTCTTCCCTCCAGGGCTTTCTCCCATGTCACCTTGTCAAGAAGTTCCCTGAAAAGTTCAAAGTCTGCTCTCCTGAAGTACAGAGTAGCAAGCTTGACACCCTGAGGATTTTGAACTTTACTATTATGAACACTGTTTTGGTCACCAATGTAAAACACAGCATTATTCTGTCTCTTCTGAAGATAAATCATTCCATCCCAGTCAGACTCAGTACAAACTTATATGACTTAAACTGAAAACTATGGAACAAAAAGAAAAGAATTGATGAAATAGCGTGATTGAAATTTTGAAGAAACTGTAAAAATAAACAGTTTTTTGAAAGTGTCAGATTTTAGTTGCCTGACATTAGGAGAACCAGAAAAAATATTCAAGGAAAAATATAGATATGAAAAAAAAAATCAAGTTTATATAGTTAAAAAAACTTGAATTAGACACCTATGAATTTTACAGCCAGATCCCACAAATGCAATTTATTGTTCATGTATTCTCAGTCTGTTACTGAGGATGCCAGTAAGAGAGCTGTTTACAAGAATAATTAAAGAAATCCTATTTCAAAAAAGAATTAACAATCTTTTTCAGTAATTTAGTACTAAAAAATAAAATATTCAATAATTTATACTACATTAAGAGATAAAACCATTGAAATGGGGCATTATCTTTAATCATTAATATACTTTTTTTGAGTAGATTAATATTCTGAATTCTAATTTTCTATCCTTTCTGGAAGTGCAGGTATCTCAAATTTAGATCACTTCCTTCCTCATGTGTTTGAAGATAGACAGATGTATTAGGTCCAGTCCTCCTCATTTTGCAGCTATCACACTTGAGAAAAAAAACAGAGGGAGAAAGGAATTTCAAGTGTAATGGATGTCTATGCTAGATAATTTTTTTTAGGGGGGAAAAAAAATCTCTTTAAAGACTATGAGGAAGTGGACAGCTGTCTTTCTGTCACCGTGACTATGGGTGATGTAAATAGGGTTCATAAAGTAGAGAATAAATGTAGTGTTTACTAAGAAGAACTTTTGATGCCATTAGTATACAAACTTTGTTTTACCTACCAGATCAGTTCTATGCAATAACAGAAATGGCTAGTATGTATGAAAGAATAAGAAATGTCATTGTTCATTATACTTTTAACTGAATGTGACAGAACAATTTAATTGTTTATGAAAGATCTAGAATTGGCCACCCTTTTACTAGAAAATCCAAACTGACTCCTAGTTTACATTCCTGCACACAACTACTGTAAAATACATTGTTGACAATCTGCTTCAGTTCCAAGGAATGAAAACGTAATCCATTCTTTTTTATAACACTTCTGAAATGACACATTTTTTCTATGCTTAAAGAAACTCAAACGTCCACCAGTGTGTTTTCTCTAATATTTCTATGACATGCTTATATCAGAAAAACATTTAAAAAACTAAATAATATTTTATCATTGTATGTTTTGCAAATGCTTTGCATTTAGTGATCAAAAAATTTCCTGCTTTCAGTTGCATTTCAGTTCTAAAAAAGTTGGTCAGCTGTGGCATTTGGCTCTTCATTTCACAGTCATTGAATATCTTCAGGTTTAAAACCCTACCCCCCTGCCTCTTTCACAGCATCTGCTCTAAAGAGAATCACTCAACAACTTCTTACAGAGACTTGAAAAAAAAAAAAAAAAATTAAAAAATCAGGTTTATTTGTATAATATGAGTCAATTAAATTTGTGTAGAGCAGATCTCTGCTATTGGGATTTTCTTCTCTGAGCCTTTCAATTTCCCTATGGGGTTTTAATACCTGATGATGATTGTTTTTTGTAATTAAGATTTAAGTATCCAATCCCACAAGACTCGTCATACAGAGAGCTGCCACTCAAGCGTTCAGCAGCCCTTTCAGGCGCGCCCTCTCTTTGTCACAGCCTTTTTCTATCATCCAAGAGTTTAAAAGAAAGGCCTTTGTTGAGCAGTGCTGTACTTCATCCCACATATTTTGCTAATCCACACCATACCCAGCTCTAGTTTGTCTCAAACTTCTAAAAGGGCAAAGTGATAATGTCTCTTTTAGCAGCTGCCAACAGCATGTCAGAGGAATGAATGAAGCTTCCAATTGACTGAGTAAAATGAGACATTGCTCTGTCAATTCTACAGCTTACTCATATTATAAAATGTATTTAAAAAGTGTACCCAAATATCACAGTTAGGATTTAGTTTCAATTCTTGTACAAGTTCACAACTCATAAACATCACAAGAAACACGGGAGCAAAATCCAGATGGTTGGTTTCTTTTTTTCATTTGTTGCTTTGGTAAAGACATGAAGAGAGGCAAGTTAAATGCGTATGATCAGCTATGCCAGTCATGGTTCCATATAACTTTTTTTGTTTGTTTGTTTGTAGTATGCTATAGAATGTTTAAATGCTAAAATAAGAAGTGCAGAAAATGACCTTGGCTGAAGTACTGTTGGGACCTGGATTCATCTTTCTTTCCCTGATGTCTCTAGTAGTTCCAGGAGCATACACTATGTTTAATTAGCTAGCTCAATAGGAATCTCAATAGAAATATATATTTAAACAAAACAGCCTATGCTGAGGACTTGGAATCCATGCTGTACATATCTTAAGAGATTTTACTTCTGGTTAACACTAATATGGTCTGGAAAGATGAATATCCATTTGTGTTTGTATCACATTAGATTCCTCTCTAGCAGACATATCTCTTGGTTCATTTTCATCCAAAAGTTTTCGTCTGGTTTGAACCAGAGCAGGAATTGTAAGATTTGGATCAGAAAGTGTAGTCCTGTTCAATACAAAAACCTAGTGAGCTTAATACCATAGTGTCCATGAACTTAGAAAGTACACATATCAAAAAAACATATATGGCTATATTTTTAAATCTCTTAAAGTTGGATCCCCACAGACTCCAAGGCTGTGTCATCAATATTAGCCCTTTAAAATCCCCAAATAGAGAATTAATAAAGAATTTCAGAGTAGCTAGATTGATTTAATATACCCCTGTTTTACTTTAATTTACCATGCCACTAATCTATCAATCTAATCCTGCACTCATAATTATTTGTTGACTTTAGTAGAGAGAATTAATTCTTTACGTCTTCCAGGCTCTTTAAATGATAATATATTTCAAATTTAAAATTACCATCAGGATAGCAGGGCTCCAGGGGAATGCATGAAAACACCTCCTTTTGTTTGATAGAACCTTTCGACATATCACAATCTATTCATAATGAGTTGCCTTTATCCAGATTAGATTTAGAAAAGCACTTTTTTTTTTTTTTTTTTTGGTCACATATTTTACAAACAGAGGTTATCTAATTAGAAACAAGTTATATATTCAGCATTTAGTGTGAGTGCTTTAGTAGCAATGTGATAAAAAAACTAGGAAAAACACAGGGGAGATGATTGAGAGAATTTCTGCCAGCAGTGTTCATGACTTTACAAAGTGCTCAGTTACAAACTCAAAAAGAAGAAAAAATGTATAGAAGATTGTGTGCAAAATATTTTGTTGAAAACATGCTAAGTAGCATAGCATATGATTTATCTTAATTGCCTTTCTCTTCAATAGAGTGTGTCATTGATCTTTTCTTCCCAATGCAAATAACTCGTCTTTGTTATTTCACTCTGTTTTTGTTCCTGGCTTAGTCCTACATTCAGTCATGAGGTACTGTAAATGCCACTTATGTGTTCATTGGATATAGAGTAGAAAGCAAACAAATCAGAACTCTAAAAAAAAACCTTGTGTTTAAAATCTGTCACACTCCCTCAACTATCTGCACTGTTTGTTTGTTTTTCCAGGAAACTATGCAATCTGAAGTAACCAAATCCAAATGATTCATTTCAGGCAAAGAAGATCTTGCAGAATCGGTTCACATCAGGTAAAAGCCCATCAAGAAATTTAATTTATGAAATAATTATTAAAAATGTTAGATGTGCTTATACAACTGTCTTCAGGTAAAGCATTCAGCCAGATTACTTTGTCTAACAAGTAGAGTTAACCTTAACAGGTGAATTGAAAGATTAAGAAAGGTGTAAGGGTCTGCTCTAGAGCTTTAACAGGAAAAAGTTCTAAATACATTTATTAGAGATTTTTAAGAGTATTATGTTATTAGAGTATTATACATTAGAGTTCTAAATACATTTATTTCCCCTATGTTTTCCTGAAATTCCTAAGGATTTCAATTTGGCAATTTAATTCAAATATTTCCCAAACTTGCAATGCCTCAAATCTAAGTCTTGCACATGGGTGACCAAAAAAAAAGGAAAGAAAAGGCAAATTATTTTCATGTCACTGAACTCAGTGTATTAGTTCTCTCTTAAAATATTTGCACTTCACTTTCTGGCAAAAGCAGAAGTGGCTAAAATGGGAGACTGGACATGTGCAGGTTTATACCTCCGAGAGAGGGATATTTGAAGTTTTAACACATTGAGTTTCTACTCCCTCTTCTTTTGAGTACTGCAAATAAAAAGACACTAGGCTAGATAGGTAGATTTTTGGCTTTAATTAACAGGATCTTTCTTATTTTTTTTATGTTCCTTCCACATTTTTAATTGAATCACATGAAGAAAAGTTTTGTAGGGACAATGACTGTTTTTAGAATAGCAAATGTAGAAGAACAGATACACAAAAGTTTCTTCAGAATCTTCGAAAAAAATCTTAGGGTACATAAAAACTTCAGAAACGTAGCACTTCATCATTAATATAATTTAAGGAAAACTGTTCTAAGTTGAAACCAAACAAAAGTGTGGTTAGTATTTGAATCTGGGGGATAAATTAGGAAGCAGACTGAGAAAAATTAGCTAAGCTAGATGGATTGTATTCAAATATTTCTTTCTGGAATAAATGGTGAGGTTCATCTGCCCTAGGTTAGGGACTTACTTATTTTGGTGTCTTTCATAAGCACTTCTGGATGGCAATACAGTGACCTATTTTAAAATTAGATGAATGACCATCTGATTAGATAGACCTTATTTTTAGAATGGAAATCAAAATTCCTCTTGTAAGAATGCACAACTCTTCCGCATTTTCAATTCCTCCCTTCGCACAACAGTCATAAAAAAGAATGGAGCAAGAAAGAAAACTTTCCCCGTCACTTTTAAGCTTAAACGACATTAAATGATGTCTCATATTCAGAAAACACAAAATTCTCCAAACCAAGTAGAAGGTGGAAAATAGTGCCTTTCATGTATCAGGATAGTCTCTGTTCCTAACATAATGTAACTAAGATAAAATATATATATATATATTTAGGAAAACAAAATCACAGTTTCTGCTTATAGAGAAGTCAGTCTGAAACCTTAAACCCTTCTGGGTTACTAGTTAATGGAGCATAAATATAGTTTTCTTTCACAACTAGTTCCCTAAGGGTATTTTACTGCTACATATATTTTATACCATGAAGCCTAAAGCACTGCTAAAGGATAAAGGAGTTTCACATTTGCTGGGGTTTTCTAAAAGAGATGACATCATAGTCTCATAAGTAGCAGGGCCCTGGCAAGACTCATTGTTCAGCTGCAGAAGCTTCCTCCACTATAACAGTGACCAGAGTGAAAAAAGCTTTAAAAAGCTCAAAGCTTAAAAATTCTTAGGAATAATGTAGAAGGACTTTCATGAAAACATTCAGAGAAAAAGTGTCAAAACCCCACTTACTCTCATTGTTATCCACCCCAGTACCTCCTGTAATTAACACATATCTAGATGTTGTACTTTCAGTAATATTTGCAGGAGACACAAGTCAATTTTCTGCCTTTGTGACGTATGATTCATTTACCTTTAAGTCACCAAACGCATATAAAAGTAATACAAACAAGTAATTTCTCCTCTCTACCCCAAGTCAGTGAATACCTTGAGGAGAAAAGGTACTCAAGCATGGTGGCAAATGATTCAGACATTCTTAAACACTGGAGACTTGCATCTAATTTTGAAAGTTTGTCACTCAGAAACTTTAATTACAATGTTAAGAAATTAGCACTTCGCATACTGTAACATAATTCCCCATAGAACTAAGAAACTACTCACTGCCATTGATCTGATCTGCACCTGTAATAATGGTAGAATATGTTATTAAATACAAAGTGAATATTCAATTGTTTACACAGTTACTACCAAATTTTAAATGCCACTACAATATAAAAATTTACATTGAAAACATATTTAGATAAGACATAGCTTGAAAAAAAGAACAGCGTTGTTCAAACAGGATGAATGTAATACTTCTGTAGGTTAGTAGGTTTATAAAGTTGAAGTGTACTATAATGTGTTTTGTTATTCAGGAAAGCACATCATAGAACTTAAAATGACTTTGGAAAAGTAAAATGGATATGGTCAAGAACGTCATTCAGTGTATGGAGTTTACATGGCAAGCATTTGATAGTGGGGGGCTGCAGCTGCCCCATATCAGATCAGAGCCAGCTCCAGCTGTTCCAAAAGGGACCCACTCCTACCAGAGCTGAGCCATGCATGATGATGCTAGGGGTGCCTCTAGGAGAGCAGATTTAAGAAAGGGAAAAAATGCTGTGCAACAGCAACAGAAAGAGAAGAGAGAGAAAATGTACAGAGTAACAACTCTACATTCACACAGGTCAGTGCAGAATGAGGGCAGGAAGTGCTCCAGGCACAGAGCAGAGGCTCCCTACAGTCCAGAAGATGCCCATGGTGAAGCAGGTTGTGCCACTGCAGCCTATGCGGTACCATGCAGAGCAGATTTCCAAGTGCGGCTTGTGGAGAGGAGCCCATGCTGGAGCAGATGATGGTAGGAGCTGCCATCTGTGGTGGAACAATTCATTCCTGAAGGATGGACCCTGTGTTACACACTCATGTTGGAACAGTTCTTTAAGAGCTGCAGCCTGTAAGAAGCCCATGCAGGATCAGTTCATGAAGGAGGGCCCCCAGGGGAGAAGGGGAAGAGAGTAAAGATGGAGTGGCAGAAAATTAAGTATTATGAACTGACCATAACTTGCATTCCCCATTCCCCTACTTTGCTAAGGGAAGGAGGTAGAAGAGGGTGGATAGAAAAAAGATGGTTTTAGTTTGCTATTCGATCTCACTCTTCTAGTCTGATATCAGTAGGAAGTAAATACATTAATATTCCTCAAGTTGAGTCTGTTTTGCAAGTGACAGTAACTGGTTAGTGATCTCCCAGTCCTAATTTCTACATGTGAGTGTTTTCATCAGATTTTCTCCCCATCTTCTGTTGAGGAGGGGAAATGACAGTGGCTGTGTGATGCTTGGCTACCTGTAGGCAATATTCAATACAATTTATTTATATGAAATATTCTACTACATTGTGAGCCGTCTTAATTTATTATAAGCATTGGAAGCAGATGGAATTTAGACTTATTTATTGTATGAACATATCATGTAGATATGGCCATGCATTAATCTCCTTAGAAAACACAATGCAAACATGAATTCATCAGTATTACCCTTATGATTCAAACCATCTCTTCAAAATTCCAGCATTATTTTAATTTTGTTCAGTCTGAAGTTCTTTTCTTTTGTCTTCAGTACATTTTCCTAAATGGTAAATTAAAAAAAAAAAAAAAAAAAAAAAAGAGGCAAGGCTAATTAAAAAGTATAACAAACTTTCCCACTGCAGTGCTTTATGGGAGAATGTTCAAACTGTAAAATTGAGAGGATAGTGAATCTAAAAACTATGGGAATATTATAACAGACATTAAGCCCTCTGACACTATATAAACTGGGGGGAATTAAAGATCTTACTGCCAGAAACACATACATCTGAACTGTAATAACACTTACATACTGCTAAAACTCATTTCCTTCATACTGCTTCATTCTGCAAGGGAGGATCTAGTTATAATTTTTATTTTATTTATTTATTTATTTATTTTACATTGTGTAAAGCATCACATTAAAATACAATTAAATGTTTGTGAGTTCAGTTTCAAAAAAGGACCTATGGTTTAAGGAATATTTTTCTTTTTAAAAAGGAAATCGAAATTTTGTAGTGAGAAATAATGTAACTTAAAGATTTTACTTTCTAGCCCAGAGACCAGTGCTTTGTCGAAGAGACAACAATAACAAGCAAGCATGATCATCCAACATCATTAGCAAGGAATAGACATCAATGATTTTAATTTCACAGATAGTTCTACATAAGCCACAAAATTTTATTTTATATTTTAAAAATCTAATATATTTTAATAATTATTTTGGCTTTTTTTCCCCCCATTCTGCTTGTAAGTCCCCTTCAAGTACTGGAAGATCAATGAGGTCTTTCCAGGGCTTTCTCTTCTCTCAGCAAAACAAGCCCAACTCCCTCAACCTTTCTTCATAGGAGAGGTGCTCCAGGCCTTTGATTATCTTCATGGCCTTTGTCTGGGCCCACTTCAGCAGCTCCACATCCTTCTTGTACTGGGGGTACCAGACTGGTATGCAGTACACTAGACAGGGCCTTGCAATCACCTTCTCCTCCCTCCTGGCCCACCCTTCTTTTGATGCAGCTCAAGACTTGGCCCTCTGGACTGCAAGTGCACACTGCTGGCTCATGTCCAACTGTCATGGTTTTATGATTTTTGTTATCAGTATTCCACATCATAACATCATGTGGTACACTGGGAGTTAAAGAATTAATGCTCCAGTTCTGTGGATCATTGATAGTTCCAGGTACCTGGTTCTCAGAAGAGAAGAAGAGCTACACACCCCAGAGGACTTTGTGTTGTTCTGTTTCCATTTTCCGTTCAGAGGAAAAGATATAACTGTCCACAGATCACGAGATATGTTTCTCTTCTCTTCCCTTTCTGCTTGTTCCAGCAGAATGTGTGCTCGTCACACCTTCAGCATCAGAGTAAGGCCTTCAGTTTTTGGACACTCTCTCTCTCATTTTGTTTGATATATTAGCTTCAATTGCAATTATATTGTATTATATTGTATCATATTGTATAGTATTGTATTATATTGTCTTATCTTGCATTCCAACATCTTTTCTAGTAAATTAGCTTTCCTCCTCAGATTGTTGCTGCTGTTTTGTTTATAGGCCCATCTCCCTACCCTTTCCCCTTTTCCTCTTTCCCCTTTTCCAGGGTGTGAGTCTGTGGGTCCCCCAGCCCTATCAGTCACAGAACCAGGCTGAAGCAGCCTGTAAACCATTGTCATCAGCTTTTTATCCATCAGAACCTCCAGGTCCTTCTCCATTTGGCTGCTCTCAATGAGTTCTTCTCCCAGTCTGTAGACACATCTAGGATTGCCCCAACCCAAGTGCAACACTTGGACATGATGAACTTCATCAGGTTCTCATGGGCCCACTTTTTCAGCCTGTCCAGGTCCCTCAGAATGGAGTCCCTCCCTTCTATGGTGTAAACTGCACAACTCAGGTTAGTGTCATCTGCGAGTTTGCTGAGAGTGCACTCATTCCCATCATCTGCCATTGATACTGATGTTAAAGACAGACCTGTCGGGGACGCCACTCATCACTGGCCTACACTTGGATACAGAGCAGCTGACCTCTGACTACAACCATCCAAACAATTCTCAGTCCATCAAATAGTCCAGCCTTCAAATGCACACCTCTTCAATTTAGAAATAAGGATGTGTTGTGGGACCATGCTAAAGGCATTACACAAATCTAGGTAAACAACATCAGTTGCCCTTTCTTTGTCAAACAAACAATGTCATCATTCCATCATAGAAGGCCACCAGGCTAGTCAGGCATGATCTGCCCTTGGTGAAGCCATGTTGGCTGCCTTGAATCACCTCTTCATCACACACATGCCTTAATATCTCTTCTAGGAGGATTCGCTTCATGATTTTCCCATGCACAGAGGTGAGACTCATCATTCTGTGGTTTCCCAGGTCTTCCTTTCTCCCTTTCTTAAAAATGGGAGTAAAGTTTCCCTTCTTACAGTCACTGGGTACTTTGTCTAACAGCCATTATTTTTCAAATATGACAGAGAGCAGTACTGCACCTGCATCAGCCAGTTCCTTCAGAACCCTGGGATGCACATCATCTGGCCCCATGGACTTGTACACATTCAGTCTTATGAATGGGTCTCAAATTAGACCCTCACTTAGAAATTCAGGGACACAAGAATCATGGGAAGCCTGACTGAAAGCAAAGACAGAGGGAAAGAACTCATTAAGTACTTCAGCCCTTTCCATGTCTGAGGTGGCCAGCTCTCCTTTCTGATTTATCAGAGGGGGTACAATGTCCTTTGCCTGTCTCTTCTGCCCAATGTATCTAAAAAATCTCTTTGTTGTTTTTCACATCCCTCATCAAGTTTAATGCCATCTGCACCTTAGCCTTCCTGATCTGATCTCCATACATCCAAACAGCATCCTAATATTCCTTCTAGTCCAACCATCCCTGCTTCCACTGCTTATACTTTTCCTTCTTTCCCCTCAGTTAGACCAGCAGGTCCTTGTTCGGCCATGCTAGTTTCCTGACTGGTTTTCCTAATTTCTTATTCTGGGGAATGGAGAGCTCTTGTGCTCTCAGAAAGGCATTCTTAAAGTGCTGCCAGCTCTGTTTTGTTCCTTTGTCCCTAAGGACAGTTTCCCAGGGGATCTTATCCAGCAATTCCTTAAACAGTCTTGAGTTTGCTCTCCTGAAGCTCGGGGTCCTGGTTCCACTCTTTGCTAGGCTCATGTTCCTCGAGATAAGGAACTTGACCAGGGCATGGTCGCTACAGCCCATTGTTCTACAGCCCACTCTGTTATACTTGGATTATCTCTGCGTTTTGGCTAGTTAAACCATGTTTACTTTTACTGTGATATCTGAATTAAATAATAAATTAAAAACATGCAATATTAATGACTGTCTATATAAGCTTTCATTCAGTGCTAGAGATGTTCTGGGTAACAAACGATATTCTTTACTTCCCAAATTAAAAACTGAATACCATGGACCTATTGGTACAATTATTCCACACAACTGTTTCTGTCAAAAATAAATGAAGTCTTAAAGGAAGAACACAATCATTATAAGCAATAGAGCTTGTGTTATATTCTATGGCAGTCCTCAGTCTCCTTTTATTCAAACTTGCTATCAGTGGATTAGGAATTTGACAGAAGTGGTTACATTGGAAATATGTGAACAAGTAAACTTACTTCCTTGGTGCAATTTGAAATGTCTTCCACTGTTTTTGATAAATATTTTAAAATGGTACTTATTTTCATTATTTTGATTAACATAAGGGGAAGCACACTGCAGGGACTAAATCAAGATGAGATCCAAATGTTAAGGAACAGATTTTTCAGCTAACACTATTGTCTACTTACTGAAAAAAAAATCTTGCTCTTTTTAGATATGCATGTCTGACTTGCATATGCGTCTGCTATGTTCTGACTTTCAGCAAATAAATATTTAAATATTCTTTTCTCTTTCTTTCTTTTTCTTCCCTTTTTTTTTTTCTCTCTCTTCTTTTTTCTTTTTTTTTCCCTTTTATTTATTTATTTAATATAGTATATCTCTCAATAAGTGACACATTCAAACAATGGTGATGGAGAAAACTACTTCCAGCACCAAAAGCCTAAGGTTGCATTTGAGGTCTTCACATGCATTCAATAGTGTATCAAAAATATAGAATAGGGTTTCCCAGGTGACAGTAATATTTTATAGCAGTTACTAAGCACTCACCAGCTGGAAATCATCTTTTCACTTGCAAATCTATGGCAGCATTTGTCTGTACTGACTCTTCTCCCTGGGGTCTTCTCAGTTGTTGCATGAGGAGAATCTTCACCAAAGCACATGTAGTCATCTTTCTGGGCAACTATTAGTATAACAAAATTTTTGTATGTCAGTACTTTGCTACCTCTAAAGCACTATTATGTTAGAGAAATCTGATCTTTTAAAATGTTTTTAAAATATTCATCGTGGACAGAAGGCTGAATGATCATCATATAGGTGGAAACTATATATTAATAACTACACAATCCTTCCTTGCATAAAAATAACTTTCATGCACATTTAATTGAAATGGTTACAAAATATTATTCATTACAGTAGCCAGTTCCATAACTGTTCTATCCTGTTCATGCACAAAGTTACACACTGAGTTTTATACCATTATTTCAAAAATGTATTCAAAATGTGGTTTCATCTTTCTGTGAGATCTTTTTCATGTACGTATTATACTTACAAGATGTAAACTGCTTTATTAGCAAACCAAATCTAGTAGTGTAGAATGACATCAGTCTTCTGATGGAGCTGAGCTATTAAGTTTGTGTTAAGAATACAACAGTGAACTCAAAGAATTTGTGTCATTTAAAATGAGAAGAAACAGCACTTCGTATCACATTTTTTGTTATTTTTAAAACAATTATAATAATATTTGTACTTAAATAGAATTAAACTGTGAATGCCAGATTTAAAGTTTACACTTTAACAATATATTGATTTCAATATGATTTGCTTTTGTGGTAAGAAATCCTGTGATTGTACGTTTAATGCATGTTTTCTAAATATGATCACATATTAGTTGCAATTTTCTCTAAAATATGAGGCTTAATTGTGTTAAGAAGAAATGCTTCTTCTTACAAGAGATGTAAAATACCACAGCTATCTCATTTGTACTAATACTAAGATTGAAAACTCATTACCACTAAAAATGTCAGTTCTGATGAAGCATTTAAAAAAATTTCAAGAATCAAATTCAGAATGTCTTTACTAAGCTGTTTTATGGTGGAGTGTACCATTGGAAATGTGATGAGTCTTCATGTAAAAATGCTGATTTGAATTAGATTTAGAATATATGTCATCCTCAATTAGCCTTCCCTTCATCAAAATGATCTCACAAACACGGAGAATGAATCTTTATTTCCTTCTTTGCACATGGGAGGTCATTTGTCAGATTTAATATACTTCTACCTATGTCTTCCTACATGCTTTGGGTTCAAGATAGATGACTACAGGCTTCACGTAAAAAAAGATATCTCATTAGTAAGAAATTGAATTCTATTTTTATTAGATGTTGATTATATTTCTTGTTTTATTCTAAAATTCGTAGAAAAAATATCAATTATTGGTAAATATGCTGTGTGGAAAGTAATAGTACAGTAAGTTTCACATTAAGAACTAATTTCTGCACACAGTTAATGCTAGTACTTAAAAAATGACAAGATACAGATTTTGTAAAACTGGATATCCATATTTTCTTTAAGCACTAGATTGATAGGTATTATTCTTTTGAAGTTTAACATCAGAACAATTACCTTTTACTTAGAATACTGCTCATATTACAATCTATTTTACTTTTTGCACTTCCAAAGAACATTGGGGCATAACAAAAAAAAAAAAAAAATTAAGAAATAAGAAGGCTTTAAAAATGTACTTGATATGTGCTGTAACAACAAGTATTTTGAATGTTTAGTAAGATACTGCCTGTAAAGAATATGGTTAAAACACGAACATTTAAAATAAAAGTTTGCTAGAGAAAGAATCTAAAAATAAACTGAAATAAGCAATGGTGGAAAGAGGGAATTACATGAACTAATGATATAAAACAGCTGACATACAAAAATATCAGAATAAAAAAAAAAAGTTTTATTATATTTCTTTGTGTGATGAATGATAACAGGTAGTGTTTTTATTCATACCAGTATTTGTTAATACCATCTCTGCATTTTATACATGCTTGATTGAAGAAACAATGGACCATCAGAATCTCCCTTTTTACAAATGTGCTTGTATAAAGCAACTGCATCTCAGAGAAGTCAAAGTGCATGACCAAAGTGAATTTAAATGTTAAATATATCTGGCTCATTAAACCAAAGATTTTTCTTCACTTTCTGTTATACATCTCTATCTGGGAGGACTGCTAAAGAACTACGAGTAAGAAGAAAAATGGAGATAAAATTCATATTTAAATACATATACAGTGGATAAAACTTTACTATCTAAATACTGAATATTTTTAATTGTAAAAAAAAAAAAAAATACAACTTTTTGTTCTAAAAAAACAGAAATTCTAGAAAAATCATATAAAATACATATAAATAAAAACGTTAATTTCAGCCTCTTACAATGACAGTCACTGATGCAATTTTTAGACCATAGTCAAAATCTTGTATTTCCCTTTAACAGGTGATTTTAAGACTATCATGAATAGTGAGATATTTAAGTAGCCCCCACTATCAAGCAAGCAACTCCATCCCCAAAACCAACTGTAAAATTCAGTGTTGGTGTAAATGGGAAAATGTTGCTAACTAATCTTGTGATTTATTAGTATAGATAGATATAATTTAATCCAATATGCAAGTAGTATCATTTGTAGTGACAGTTACTTGTAAATGTTAATTATTTGCAGGTATAATAACATGAAAGCAGTTTCTCATAGTGGTTATTAGAACATGAAAAATGTAAAGTATGAAAGAATGGAAATAAAACATAATTTCCCATTTTCTTAAAAACTTCTCTAAAAAATCTGATTTTCTTATACCTAGTACAAGACCTTAACTGAATATTTATGTTCTTCTGTATTTTTTTGTTGTTTGTTTGTTTGTTCATTTTAAATTAGGCTTCTCCTCCAGCATGAGGAGAACAATAGAAACATGAAAAAAAAAAAAAAAAAGTAACACTAAAACTAAAATCTATAACTTGCAAGCTTACCTATGATATTTCGATGTAATTAAAGTAAAACTACCCTAAAATTTCTCAGTGGTATTTGTGGAAACTCCATTTTATTGTTTTCATCAGAATTCTTGGGGTGGACAAAATTTACTCTGACAACTCCTAGAAATGCACAGTAATACCATAAAAATAACATTGAACTGAATATTTAGGTTTTGAGCAAGTTTAAATTCTAGACAATTAACAGGAAATAGTGCACTATGATGTCTCCTATAGGTAAGACTTAAAAGGATCTCAGTTTCCACTGACTTCAATTGTAATTATGATAAACAGTGTAATATGTATTTTAATATTACTTTTACCTTTTTTTTACCTTTAATATGTATTTTTTACCTTTAATATGTATTTTTTATACTAGTGCAGAATAAATGTCTGCCCTTAAAATTACATCTCCGTTCACTGCTGTCATTTCTAAATTTAATCAGAAACCATCTGAAATGCAGACCTCAGATAGTGGAAATTAGAAAAGCCCCATTGAAAATATGTTTTTATAGGTCAGCTTCTTGTCTGATATGTATAAACTGGACATGATTAAATGAACTTATGCCTCAAGTGACTGTTCGATATTACTATGACCTGTCAGAAACAATTGCTTTAAGTATAAGTTTGTGTTCAGCAACATTTCTGTAGGCATCACAACTTCCTCTGTAGTCCTGCTAGCTCTGCAAGAAAAGTTGTCTCCAAGAGTACTTCCAGAGGCATATGTGCCTTAATGATCCAAATTATATTGCTCTAAATTTGCTAAAGCATTTTGTAGCTGCCTACATTTGAGAATGTGACTAATTACACATTAATTGCTTAATAATAATAAATATCATAAATGTAACTGCTAAATTGTAAGGCTAGCACCGTGAAAAAGCTCATTAGATTCAGTCTAATTGGACTTATTTTCCTTTCCTAAATTCGTGGCTCATTATTTGGGAATTAAAGTAGCATTAAAAAACAGGTATTGAAGATCATACCCTACACTTAAAATTATATCACAGATTTAAGCTGTTTTTATTCAGTTTTGTACATTTCACCAGTGATTATTCTTAGTTAACACTTGCCTGAAAATCTTTTGTAGAAATTGAACATTTTGTACATATTGACACTGATATTAGATCTATTGGTTGGAAATAACAATTGTGGATTGGGATGGGTAGTCAAAAGAAGAAGAAATTTTAAAGGAGATTTTAAAGCAAAATGCTGTATAAAAATGGCATAAGTACTGGGCCATGATATCTACCTCAGTTAGACAATTAATCTCAATCAAGTTAATTAAAATAATTATGTGGACAAAGATAAGCAAGATTTAGTGACCATTCTTGACATTGTCTCTCTGAGTTAGACTGAATTTCTAAAGATTATTGATGATACTGAGGCTCCTCAGGGCTAAAAAAATCACTGGTGTGATTTTAATTAACAGTATATGCTGTTTGGACGAGATATTACACACTGAATCTCCAAGCCGTTTTCTGGAATACACAGCACCTCATCAGACAACACATGGAAATCCTCGTAAGATAATATGAAATGTATATTCACTTCCTACTGTGGATATATTTTTCCCACCATTTTAATTTATGAGTGGCTGATATAAATTTCTACACAGAAATTTAAGAAAGGTGAGACAGTAGTATATAGTTATACACTTTTGTGAGGACGAGTCTGAACATAGTAGTATTTAATGCTGATGACACCAATCTGAATGGTATAGTTGATACAACAGAAAGATGACATCCAGAGGGACCTGGACAAACATGAAAAGTTGGACCATGGGAAGCCAATGAGTTACAACAATCTAAGTGCAAGGTTGGGTTGAAGGTAATCCCAAATATGAGTACGGAATGGGAGAAGAACTCATTCAGAGGACCACTACAGAGGAGTACTTGGGAGTTCTGATGGAAAAGCTGGACAGGAGCCAGAAGGGCATGCTTGCAGCCCAGAACACCAACTGTGCCCTGCATCAAAACAGGGATGGCAAGAAGGGTGACAGAGGTGAATGTTCCCCTCTACTCTGTTCTCATGAGGCTCCATCTGGAGTACTGCAACCAGGTTTGGGGACCACAGTACAAGAAACATGTAGGCTGCTGATGTGGGTCCAGAAGCGAGATATGAAGATGATCAGAGGCCTCTAAAGAAAGGCTGAGAGAGCTGGATTCCTCAGTATGGAGAAGAGAAGGCTCTGGAGAGACATCACTGCAGTAGCCTTCCACTACTTAAAAGGAACTTTGGAGAGAGAGGGCAACTTTTTATGTGGTCTGACAGTAATAGGAGAAGAGGGAATATTTTTAAACTAAAACAAGGGAAGATTTAAGTTAGATGTTAGGGGGAAATTTTTTGTTCACAGGGTGGTAAGGTATTGGAACAGGTTGCTTAGAGAAGTTGTGGATGCCCTACCCCTGGAGGTGTTGAAGGCCAGGTTGGATGGGCCCTGGGCATCCTGAGCAAGCGAGCTGCCAACCATGCCCTTAGCATGAAGGTTGGGACTAGATGATCTTTAGTGCCCCTCCACTGCCCAGAGGCAATGGACAGCTGAATGAAGAAAGGTATGGGTCTCCTTTGGTAACTGTGGCCAAGAATTGCTCAGAACTTCTTATTTCTCTTTTTGTGTGAATTCTTTTAAAATCAGATTTTTCTGGTAATTACTTTGATTTTTTCAACTTACTCGTTGACTAAACTTCCTATAGGAAGTTACTGTTGTTTGACCTGGAAAACAGCTTAACACCACACAGTCATTCACCCACCCAGTCTCAAATGCCCTGCAGTATAGCGTAGGAGAAAATCGACAAGAAAAATGCAAGAAATCACGCCTTGAGATAAGTACAATCTAATAATAAAAAAAAAGTGAAAAGGAAAAATAAAGGAAAAAAAAAAAATGGAATAAACAAAGCAAGTGATGTAATTGCTCACCACCTACAAACTGATGCCCCAAGAGTTTCCAAGCAGTAGCAGCTCTCCTGGCCAAATCTCCCCAGTTTTATTGTTTAGTATGATACTATATGGTATGGAATATCCGTTTGACTAGATACTTGGCGGTCCTGGTTCTGTCTTAGATTGTTCTGCACCTCCAACCTCCTTGCTAGCAGGACAGCATGAGAAGCAGAAAATCCCTGTCTAAGCGTGCACTGCTCTGCAACAAGCAACTATAAAGCTTTTCTTTCATGCCTAGGGAGGTTTTTAATTCAAGCCTAAGCCTCCAAGGCTTAGGTTATATTTATGCTCTTTGATTCAAACACCAAATCTCCAAGTAAATTTGAACAGTATTTTGAAATTGTGACTGTCAGAAGTAAAATACAAGAAATAAAAGTATTCATCATACTGTGCTAAATGACTGAATACAAATCTACCAAGATTTGTAGAGAAAAGAGACATATAGGAGTGATAACTATTAAGTTTAAATATAATAACATAAAATATTACAGTATATAATACATATGTGATGTGTGATAAAATCATTACTAATAATTATAAGCATAAAGGTGCTTATGTGAATTACAAAGACAAAAAATGTATTGACATCGTGGAAAGTCCACCAAGTGACAAATACAAATAAAAGAAGTTGAATCTAGAACATTTTTGTGTTTATAATTTGAATAAAAATAAAAAAGTGATTTATACCACTGAAGTAAGTACGTAATTGACAGTATAACAAAAGCTTCATTAACGAATAGTTAGACCAATTAATGTGTGACACATAATTCAAAACAACAGGTTTTGTCAGAGGCTAATTTAACCATAAAATGTGCATGAGGAATTGGTGTATAATGAGAACTATTTCAGGGACCAACATTTCAGAGACCAACATTTCAAGGACATCATGAGCTAATATGCATAATACATAAACATGTGGGCTTACACAGAAAACGCAAAGCAATCTGGAGAACACAACAACCATCTCACTATGAGCATACTCAGTTCTGTGACTGATCTAAGCAAATACAGTTTTTCTTAATATTTAATTTTAAAGACTTCTCTAAGAAGTATTTTGGGTCACTAGTTAGTTAGCTAATACAAGTGAAAGAACAACTGAAAGTATAATCCATTACTCAGTTTGCTGAGTACACTGATGCTTTAGTTGTTGCAGAGCAGAGCTTACGCTAAGTCAAGGAATTTTCAGCTTCCCACGCTGCCCTGTGTTTTTCTAGTACATAGACAGATTGATAGATAGATAGATAGATAGGTAGGTAGCAGACACTGACAAAGCATTAGCTACTTATCAAGATGATAATGGAAACTGAACATTCAAAAGGAAAGGCTATGTTGCTGGTTACAGTGGTTGTTTACTATGAAGTTTATCTCCTACTTTTTTTTTCTATATAAATTTTGTAGAAGAAAATGTTCAAGAAATCTATACATATATGAAAATTATATATATACAATTGGGAAAATAAACTTTGTTCTATTCTGATATTTAAATATGTGTGGATGGGACTGTTTGTAGTGATTTGAAAGCAACCGTTACATCTGTATTAGATGTGGATGAATATACTACCTGAAATAAAACATATGCTTGCCTCATTATGTGATAAGCATTATTACGTATAAATTAGCATATTATTTTTTTTTTTTTAAGATGGGTTGAAGCTCTCATTATTGTTAACACTAATGAGATATTTCTTCCATTTTAGCTGGTGGTATCCTGGAATTTGTTTCACTTAGCAATGAAGTAGATGTCTGGAAGCATTTCTTATCTTTAGAGTTAGTAAAAAGATACCCCTGGCACTGGAGATAGAATGAGTTCACTGAGAAAGTTAAAAAGCTATTTCCAGGTACTTTCTTACTGTAGTCAAATAACCAAGGAAGTACAGATTATTTAAGTTTTAAAGTTTTAAGTTTTATTTAAGCTTTTCATAATTTTTCTTATTTTTTCAGAGTACATCTGAGAAATCCAGAAGTCTGCACAAATTACAGCCCAAAGCTCAAATAATTCTAGAGGTGCTCCATGCAGAAGATCTATTGTATTAACACAAAATTCTAGATATGACCAAGTTGTCAAATACTCTTTTCTACTCCTGTGACAACATTAAATTCTGCAAGTGAATTGCTGAAGAACAGAAATGTTCTGTGCAGGCTTTATCTCACTTAATGGATGTAGTATCACATCTGACTCCTGGATTCAAGTGCGCATTCTGACCATTTTTCTCTCCTCATGCTTGGAGACTGAGTAGATGGCAGCAGGACCCTTCCCCTATTTTTATTCTGCAGGACTCAAAAATGCACATTAGAAGTGACACAAGATTCAAAAGAAGGACAGACCTCGATGCTTCAGAACCAGGAGACCGAAGCACTTCACAACATACACAGCCTGAAGAAAATCATACCAGTTTTTTAATTGCTTTGGAAGTTTGTAGAGTTTGAAAATTATCTTTACTTATAGCAATGATACTTCATGATAAATAATAAATATCATAATGGAAATTTCACCCAAGAATAACTAATTCCTTGTTACTAGATGTTTTTGCTTCTTGATACAATATTAGAATTAAAATAAACAGAGATTTTAAGTTTCACCTAGAGAGTTAGAAAGCTTTGCAAAAAACAGATCCATGAAGCATAATATATTCTTTCTATTAACTGGTAATTCAGTACACTACTGATAACATTCACAATCTTATTATGTGATGAATCAATTACTTTAATCACACTGAATTCAAAAGTACAAAAAAAAATAAATCAAATAGTTTTCATCTTTGCCATCTGAATTGATGGGGACTGAGCCTTTATGACTTCTAAATAACACTGCTTGAGCTCATGCCTATGTGTTTCTGTAAAAGCATGTTTAAGTGCCCATCTAGGTTGTCAAACTATGGCAATGGAATAGCTATTTCCAGAGACACTGAAAGATATATTTGAGGTACTTTTTAAAGAAAGTGCTTTTGTAATCCAAAGGACTAGTACTTAAAAAGTTTGAAGAGCTTTCCATTTTCTTAATCTTGTTTCAGCTGAAGTCGTTACAGCATTTCCCAAGTAGCTGCTATGTAGTTATAATTGTACTTGCACTGCTGCAAGATGGGCACAAACATCCGAAACATCTAACTGAACTATTACCAGAATTTTCTGAAACTGGTAGTGGATTTATCCCAGTATGTTAAAGACATTTATGACACCAATCATGGAAAACAGATAAGTGATCTTTAAAATAAGAGTTCTGAAATATATTTCTCATCAGTGGTATTTTTGAAAATAATAGCATGTCTGAACTTCACCACAACTAATGTTTTATGGATTAGTGTCCTTCATGAAACTTTACTCGAATTCTGAGCTGAAGAAGTAGTAATAGTTTCAAATTTATTCTGACCTGTAGGCAAACACTATTGTTCTCTACATTCTGTTTTACTGACCTGTAAAATAACACCTACATTAGCACCTCTACAGTAACAACATTATATTTTGCAAATAATTAAAATTTCGTATCAACTTTTCAGAAGAAAGGATTCAGCTTTCTATCACAAAATATTAAACATTTTATTTCCAGCTGTACTTAATTTGGAAATTACTTATCAAAAATGGCAAATTTTTATCCAAGTTTTTCATGGTAAAAACTCTAGTACTGGGATACAAACTTGTGTTTGAATAAATTCATAGGATTTTTGATCTGTTGAAGATCTGCAGTGTATATAATTCCTATTCTGATGCTGGCCACATGGTGGTGAATGGTGCACTGCCTGATGTAACACTATGCTTTGTAAGATGGAAGATCCAATAAAGAAGTTAGGATGAACTCCCAGTGTAGAACAGATATATTAGGCCAGATTCTCCATTTATTTAAGTTAAAATCACAAAACCATAGAATGGTTTAGGTTGGAAGGGACCTTTAAGATCACCTTGTTCCAACTCCATTGCTATAGGCAGGGATACCTCCATCCAGACCAGGCTGTTTAAAGCCCCATCCAGACTGGCCTTGAATGCTTCCAGGGAGGGGGCATTCACAACCTTGCTGGGCAACCTGTTCCAGTGTCTCACCACCCTCACAGTAAAGAATTTATTCCTAATATCTAGTCTCAATCTACTTTCTTTCAGTTGAAAGTTATTTCCTCTTATTCTGTCACTACCTGCTCTTATGAACATGTTCCTCCCAGCTTTCCTACAGGACCCCTTCGGGTACTGGAAAGCCACTATAAGGGCCCCCCAGAGTCTTCTCCAGGCTGAAAAGCCACAACTCTCTCAGCCTGTCCTCATAGGGGAGGTTCTCTATCCCTCTGATCATCTTTATGGCCCTCCTCTGGACCTACTCCAACAACTCCATGTCCTTCTTGTGTTGGGGAGCCCAGAACTGGATGCAGTAACCAAGATGGGGTCTCACGAGTGCAGAGAGGCAGAATCATGTCCCTCAATCTGCTGGTCACACTTCTCTTGATGCAACCCAGCATACAGTTTGCCTTTTGGGCTGCAAGCACATGGTGCTGGTTCATGTTGAGTCTTTCATCAACCAAAACTCCCAAATCCTTCTCCTCAGGGCAGCTCTCCATCACAGAATCACAGAATGACCCAGGTTGAAAGGGACATCAAAGATCATGAAGTTCCAACCCCCCTGACACAGGCAGGGCCACCAAAGCTATTTCCAAGCCATTCTCCATCCAACCTTTATCTCAGGTTAGGATTGCCCCAACCCAGGTACAGGACCTTACACTTGGCCTTGTTTAAGTTCATGAGTTTGGCATGGGCCCACCTCTCAAGCCTGTCCAGGTCCCTCTGAAGGGACGTGGACAAAATTGTCCGCCTGTACCCATACTAGGATTAGATGTGATTTGCCCCTGGATAACTCTCACTGGGAGAAAATAGAGTGAATAAGCTGTCAAGCTCTTATTGCTGTTCAAAGAGAAAAAGGAACATATTTTAGAAAAGCATTTATCCAAATTATGCTAGTGAAAATTTTCCCACAGCTTTTAACTGAATAAATATTTCATTTTTGTTTAATATTTAAGAGCAATGCATGTAGAAACTAGGATTACTTTACTTTCTCAAATGACTTACATACTGCAGACTTTAAGCTTTTACAACATCTGTTAAATAAAAATCTCCACCCAGACATTTTACTGCAGCTTTATCTCCTTACATTTTTACCTGCTACTCAACACAATTTCATCATGTCTGTAATGATAAGGTTGAAAAAATAACCTTTATGATACCAGATGGATTCTAATTCTCAAAAATCTCTGGTGATGGCACATTCATATTGACATTTATACTGACTCCATTTATGACAGACTGAAGGTGATGAACGGGCCCTTGCAAGAGGTCACCTTGTGTCAAAGCTGGTATACAGTCTGTCAAACATGGTGAATATAAGGCTGCTAATGAGGTATTAACTAGACAGAATGTGACCATTTTACTGTTTTCATGAAATCCAAACCTGTTAAACAATGCTAATCAGGTGTTTATTAAGTGAAACCATTATGCCAAACTTGCTGCAGACCCTACCATATGTCAAAGAGGTTGTAAAGTATTATTCATCCGATTTACAGCTGATTAATAAGAGTCATCTAGTAATGAACCTTTCTTTTCTTAGCCTCTAGCTAAGCATATGTACCAAGGTTAAACTAGCACATACATGGTTTTAAAAGTAAAGTTTCAATTAAAAAGAAAGAAACTGTTCTATGAAAGTTCTAATAGTTATCATGAAGAAAACTGTGCAGTGAAGGCTTTTAGATACAATCACATGATAAATCATCTCTAAAAGGAAGACAAATAAATAAAAGTTTCAAATGTCAGAATATAAAAGGGTAAAAAGGATTTACACAAGGCAAACTGAGTTAAATTTGAGGAGAAAAGAAATGATATTGTATAATAAAACACACAAAGGAAAAATGTGTGGTCAATTTGCAAAGATGAGTTGACATTAATTTAAGTAAGGTGCAAAGAGAAATATATTACCTCAGCTTACAGGAAGTGCAGTGATGTTCAGTGTGGAGGCAAACGATTAACTGATGATGTTGAAGTTGAGTATCCGTAGACATTCCAGTGCAAGAAACCTTTCCAGGAGTCTACCTCTCACTTGAAAGCCAGAAATACTACAGGAATCATCAAGGCCATCAAAACCTGACTGTGAAACAGAACATCCTTCCTGTGAGCTTTCAAAGAACTGGAGAATGAGCTTTTAAAGTACTGGTCTGCAGACAGGCTGGTATATGCTTTGAAATACATTTCATTGGAATAAAAACTAAGAGCTTTCAAATGAGATGTGCCAATGGTATAAAGCTGGGAAATACTGCCAATACAAAATCAGACTATCATATGTCAGGAAAAAAATGACAAATGTGATTGGATAAATAGAAACGGAATGGAAGAGTTCAAAGTAATTAGGAACTAATAATAAGAATAAGTTAATTAGTTGATAAAGCTCACTTGCTTTTCAAAATATCTTGCTTATGCCTTAAAGAAGTACTTGTCTCAAAAAGGGATGGATCTAGATAGTAAAGAGATAACGTATTTTCAGCTCACCCCAGAGGCTATTCTCTGGAACTGTTACAGAGTAAGACTACCAAATTCAAGCACTCTATTCACCTCTGTATCAGGTCTTGAGTCATGTAACATGACTTCAGTATCATCTTTTAAAACCATTAATTTTATTTACTATGGCATCACCCTAATTCCTAGTACTTCAGTGCTAAAAAAATACCCCCCCACTACCCATCAGTGATCAGTGTGATCAGTGTGGACATATCAAATCCAGTCTAGAACAAATTCAATTACAGATAAGTATTTATTTCTTGAAGAAGCAGCACTAGCATCAGCATAAAAGGAAGTGAAGTCCCACATTACAGAGGGTTTATTGTAACTAACTCAAATGATAAAAATTATCTAATGGATTTCTTTTCCTTTTTAAAAATAAAATACTACTGTTTTTTATTGTTGTTTGTTTGTTTTGTTTTTTAAAATGTCATCACCTCAGGTATTTCACAGCAATTACATTAATTCATCTGCAGTTCTATAAATTCGGTATTACTTTGTTCAGGTAGCTCTTACATAACTGATCCTACAAAGATCAGAACTCAAGAAGACATATGCCTGAAAGTTCTTTGCTTTCCCTCTAAGCAAACCTAGATTGATACCCTCTTTTTGTGAAGTACTCGACTCTGGAGCATACGCGTTCCATGCCAAAGGAGGCAATTACTTCAGCTGGTTGATGGGTAGCCCTGTCAGGGAGCAGCTGCCAGGCACCACTGTCCTCCCTATAGCAGTGACATTCTGACATCACAAGGGTGGAGCCAGGAGCAGCAGCAGGATCACTCCATGCATGTATAGGCCCTGCCAGTAGGGAGCAGCATGAACAGAATGGACAAACATGGCATGGAGCGTTAGAAGGGTGTGGCGTAGCAGTTTGCATGGGCATTTCAAGCAAGGAGGGTGAGGAAAACAGGGTATCTCTGTGAACTCAGGAGACTGACTCACCTATCAGCTGCTTCTAAGACAAGAAATCTAGCTGTGGTCTCCACTAGGCAGAGAGCTCTGACAAGAAAGAATATGTCAACTTAGATGGAGTGCCTGCCTAAAAATGTGGTGATTCACATCTCTGGCTGCAGTGAGTGCCTGAGCCTGTTGCTGCTAGTGAAGGGCAGCAGGGATTCTACCTGCATGAGGTGTGAGCAGCTGGATGATCTGGTCAGTGTTGTGGTGAAGCTCAAGGTGGAGGTGAAGAGATTAAGGAGCATTGAAGAGTGTGAACAGGGGAGAGATTGGTGGAGTAACAATCTGTTGAACTTGCAAGAAAGACACGTGGGGGGGGGGGGGGGGGGGGTGATATGTTCCAAACAGTTTAAACACCTGCCCTTAACCTTCACACCTGATAACACACTTTAAAATAGTGTCAGGGAACACACCAGGTGAGTAACTATAGTAGCTGCCCACTGAGAATTTGGAGGTTCAGTGAGTGAGCACAGCCCACACTGCCCTCATGGTACTGCAACTGTGGGAGGTGGATCAAGTGGTGAGGACTGTAAGGATTGTTCCTCCTTGCTTGGATAAACCAGCTTTCCTCTTGGCAGTCTCTGAGACTGCAAGCCTAAGCATGATCTCCACCAGACAGCAAGCTTATTCCAAGAAGACCATGGTGACCCAGATGGGGGGCCTGCCCAGGAATGTAGCTGTTCAGGTCTCCGGCTGCAGGGAGTGCCTGAGTCTGCTGCTGCCCAGGTAGGATGGCAAGGATTCCACATGTGTGGGGTGTGAGCAGGTGGATGAGCTGCTCAACCTGGTAGTGGAACTCAAGCAAGAGGTGCAGAGACTGAGGACCATCAGGGAGTGTGAGCGGGAGATCGACTGGTGGAGTGACTCGCTGGCATGCCAGAGGGAAGGGTGCCAGGGAGATACCCCCAGAAAAGTGTTTTACCCCCTGCCCCATCACAGTCAGACAGGCCTGACTGATGAGGAGGGTAGTAAGAGAGTCCTGACTCATCATCATGGGCGCCCCCCCGCCTGCCTAGCCCACTTCCCCAGCTCCCTCTAAGCAACAGATTTGAGAAGCTGGAAATTGAAGGAGAGGTGAGTGGGGACGAGAGGGAGGATTTGCCTAGGAGGGAGCCTAAGGTGAGGTGGTCACACCCACGCCTTGAGAATTCCTCTGTCAGGAAAGAAAGAAGGGTGGTTTTGGTGGGTGACTCCCTTCTCAGGGGAACAAAGGGCCCCATATGCAGACCCGACCCAAGCCATCGGGAAGAGTGCTGCCTTCCTGGGGCCCAGGTCAGGGACATAGCCAGGCAACTCCCAAAGCTGGTTAGGTCCACTGATTATTTTCCACTACTTATAGTTCAGTTGGGCAGCAATGAAATTGCTCAGAGAAGCCTACGAACTGTGAAAAGAGATTTCAGGGGTTTACGACATTTAGTTCAAGAAGTGGGAGCACAAGTGATTTTTTTGTTCTATACCTTCAGGGGCAGTGAAGGACATGGAGTGGGCTTGGAAAGCACAGGCAATGAATAATTGGCTCAGAGGCTGGTGTTGAGCCAGAAACTTTAGGTTCTTTGGTCATGGGGCAGTTTATACCAATGCACACAGCATGGGCAACAAGCAGGAGGAGCTGGAAGCGACTGTGCGTCAGGTTAACTAGTTGCTATTACTGAAACATGGTGGGACCACTCCCATGACTGGAGTGCTGTGATGGATGGTTACAAGCAGGTCAGAAGGGATAGACAAGGAAGGAAGGGTGGTGGTGTGGACTTTTATATTAAAGACTGTTTTAATGCTGAAGAGCTTGGAGTTGGGAATGATGGAGTGTCGGTGGGTAAGGATTGGGGGAAGGCCTGCAGGGGCAACATCCTGGTAAGGGTCTGTTATAGACCACCTAATCAGGATGAAGAGATGGATGAAGCATTCTAAAAGCAGCTTGCTGAAGTCGTGCGATCACCAGCACTCGTTCTCCTGGGAGACTTCAACTTCTCTGATATATGTTGTAAATATAATACAGCACAGAGAAAGCAGTCCAAGAGGTTTCTAGAGTGTATGGAAGATAAGCTTCCTTACACAGCTTGTACAAGAGCCTACCAGGGGTGGTGCCCTGCTAGACCTGCTCTTTGCTAACAGTGAAGGAATGGAAGGAGATGTGAAGGGTGGGGACTGTCTTGGGCAGAATGACCATGAAATTGTAGAATTCTCTATTCTTGGAGATCTCAGAAGGGTGACTAGCAAAACTGCTATCTTGAACTTGCTGAGGGAGGACTTTGACCTGTTCAGGATGCTTGTAGCACAGTCCCTTGGGAGTTGTTCCTTAAGGGTAAAGGGATCCAGGAAGCCTGGATGCTCCTCAAGATGGAAATCTTAAAGGCACAAGAACAGGCTGTCCCTGAATGCCATAAGGCGAGCCATAGAGGAAGAAGTCCGGTGTGGATGAACTAGGAACTACTGTTGAGACTCTGGAAGAAAAAGAGTCTATGTCCTCTGGAACAAAGGACCAGCTACTGTATTCTTTCTGAGTTTCCCATTCCTTCTTCCACAGAAGGTAGATTCTCTTTTTCTCCTGGAGCCTCAAGAATAGCTCCCTATTCATCCATGCCGGTCTTCTTCCCCGCCAGCTTATTTTGTGGCTCAGGGGGACAGCCTGCTCCTGTGCCTTTAAGACTTCCTTCTTGAAGAGCGACCAGCTGTCTTGGACCCCTTTACTCTCTAAGACAGAATCCCTGGGGACTCCCCCTACTAGTCTTCTGAACAATTCAAAGTCTGCCCTCCAGAAGTCCAAGGTTGCGTTTTTGCTGTTCCCCCTCCTGGCTCCACCAAGAATCAAGAACTCTACCATTTCATGGTCACTCTGTCCAAGGTGGCCCCTGATCTCCACAACTCCCACAAGACCCTCTCTGTTTGTGAATAGCAGGTCTAACAGGGCAGCTCCTCTCGTAGGCTCTCTCACCAGCTGCATCAGGAAGTTATCTGCCATATCCTCCAGAAACCTCCTAGACTGCTTCTTCTGTGCTATGTTGTATTCCCAGCATATGTCAGGAAAGTTGAAGTCCCCCATGAGGACAAGGGCTGGCAATCGTGCAGCTTCTGCCAGCTGCTCGTAGAACACCTCATCTGTCTATTCGTCCTGGTTTGGCCGTCTACAGCAGATGCCCACCAAGATGTCTGCTTTGTTAGCCCTTCCCCTGATCTTTACCCATAGGATTTCAACCTTATCATCCCCAGCCATAAGCTCAGTAACTTCAAAGCACTCAAAAGCACATAAAGAGCCACACCGCCACCCCTCCTTCCTTGCCTATCCTTCCTGACGAGTTTGTAGCCATTGCAGCACTCCAGCCATGGGAGCTGTCCCACCATATTTCCGTAATGGCAACTAGATCATAGCTTGCCTGCCACACACTGGCTTCCAACTCATCTTGTTTGTTGCCCATGCTGCCTGCATTGGTGTAGATGCACTTGAGCTGAGCCCCTCACCCCAAATCCCATTACCACTCCCCCAGGCTCATCTCTAACAGGCCTGGTTTTATCCCCTTCCCCTTTCATATCTAGTTTAAAGCCCTCTCTACAAGTCTCTCTACAAGTCTTGCCAGCTCCTGAGCAATGTTCTGTTTCCCCCTTTGAGACAGGCGATACCCATCAGTAGACCTCAGGCCAGGTGCTGAGCAGAC
Source organism: Alectoris magna (assembly GCA_030625065.1). NCBI lineage: Eukaryota > Metazoa > Chordata > Aves > Galliformes > Phasianidae > Alectoris > Alectoris magna. The sequence goes on from CM060560.1 coordinate 39,513,017, forward strand.
AGCCCCATGATCAAAGAACCCAAAATTCTTGTGTTTGCACCAGCCTCTCAGCCATGTGTTTGTAAGATGGGTTTTCCTGGTTGTCTCAGTGTCCTTCCCTGCCACTGTAGGAATACAGGCAAATACTACTTGTATGTCTGCTCCATCAACTAACCTCCCCAGTCCCTAAAATCATTTTATTATTTTTTTTTAATAGTCCTCAGGCTTCTGTCAGTGACCTCATCACTGCCAGCCTGAACTATCAATAAAGGATATCAATCAGAGGGGTGGATCAGACTGGGAAGTTTTCTAGAAATATTCCTGACCCCAGGGAGGCAACACACCTCCCTACAGGTAGGGTCAGGCCAACATACTGGGCCCTCTGTTTCCCCTCAGAAGGGGAACCTATGACTATCTATCTATGACTATCACCCTCTTTTTCTTTTCTGGAGGAGGCAGTCTTCAAGAGTGGAGCTGACCGCCTCACCTTAGACAAGCTTGGAGGCAGCCCTCCCACCTCATCCTCAGCCATCTCTCCATCCAGTTTCAGGGCTTCAAACCTATTACATAGGGGCTCCTGGGGAACCAAGGTAGGTTAGGATGGGGGTTGCCTGCGTCCCTGGGCTGGGACCTGCTGCCATTCCTCCCCTCCTCTCCTCTCAAGTTGGCTCTCTCTGCTAGACTACTGCAAGGGAGAGGGTCTACTATGGTTTGGGGGTGCAATCTCTGTCTTTCTTGCAGAGGGTCACTCCACCAATCAAATTCCCACTCGCACTCTCTAATGTTCCTTAATCTCTCTACCTTCTCTCTAAGCTTCACCACCAGGCTGAGTAGCTCATCAGCACGGGTGGTGTTCTTCCCCTCCTCCCTAGGCAGCAGCAAGTTCAGGCACTCCCTGCAAACCAGAGACCTAAACCACCATATTTCTGGGGAGGCTCTCTGTTTGGGTTGCCACAGTTGTTTTGGGGCAAGCCTGCTGTCAGGTAGAGGCCACGTTTGAAGCTGTGGTCTGTCAGTAGGAGAGCTGGTCTCCTGAGAAAAGACAAAAGCACTCACACGTCCTGCTATGAGACCCACCACCCACACCTGCTGCTGCACTATTGTATGGGCAGTGTGCACTGTGCTGACACACTGACTTCCCTCTTTGTTGTCAGTGGACAGTAACACCCTTTTCTCACCTGGCACATTATGTGGGCAGAAGCTAGCTTCTACCCTCCCAAGGGCTGCTTTTAGCCTCACAGCAAAGGGTCAAGGTCAAGCTCAAGAGATAAGAGTGGGCAGTGCCAGCTCCACCCCTGTTGGCTCAGCAGCCTGCCCACAAGCTGCCAGCCCCCTGGTGAGAGCACAGTGCTTTTTCTGGTTTCAAAAAAGTCCTAGAAAGAGCTTGGTTGGTTGGCCTTTTTATTTTAGATCCCTTATCCAGTGCAGTCTTACCTGCCCTGAAGCTGGTCTCTGCAGCAAATAAATAAAATGAATAAAATCCCCACAATTCAGGTGCAAACAGTTAAGAGTTCTATTACTTCATCTGGACTGCCACAAGCCCATGGTGCCAGATGTGATCCACACAAGAGTGCTGAGGGAGCTGGCAGAGGTGATAGCTAAGCCACATTCTATCATCTATCCTGGTCAAACAGAGATCCCTAATTGCTGGGTTGAGGCCATTAGAATGAAGTTCAACAAGATCAAGTGCTGGGTCCTGTACTTTGGCCACAAGAACCCCAGGCAATGCGACAGACTTGAAGGAGAGTGGCTGGAAGACTGTGTGGAAGAAAAGGACCTAGGGGTGTTGGTTGATGCTCAACTGAACATGAGGCATCAATGTGCCCAGGTGGCCAAGAAGGCCAATGGTATCCTGGCTTGTATCAGATACAGTATTGTATCTACAGATACAATAAGAACAGGAAATTTCGTGTCTTTCAAAGTCCTGCAGTAGTTAGGACAATAAAATGGTGAGTTAGGGCCTTACAACTGCCATTTTTCCTGAAATGAAGCTTCAGTTTGCCTTTGCCATTAGAGTTTTATGCTACAGTTTTTGCTGATTTCAGTGCAGATTGTTAGCTAAGATTCTTAACTTTTTTATTTGTTTGTTTTAATACATCAATCAAAGGATTTATCTGGAGAGCTATTGCAAAGTATGTATGAAGTTACAGATTTGGGGTTCATATCAGTGCTATTTTCTCTCCTTTCTGAGTACAATGAGCAATTCTTGTCACTTAAAATACAGGTTTTTAAACAATTCCACTTTTTCTGAAGAAAGGTAGTCATTGTAGATAAACAGGACCAGTCGATTATGCTAATAATCCCATGATCCACTGTAGTCATGCTAGTAGAAACAGAAGTAGGCAAACAGCTGATTCATTCTGTGACTTGTTTTGCTCACTGTACTATTCACGTATCACAGCCTAAGTCCAAGAACATGAAAATATATTGCACAACAAATATACACATTTTCTCCTAGAATTTTTTCTTTTATCTGCCTGAACTCTTAATGACCGTAATTCTCTATCTCGGAAATGCAGAAGGAATAATTGTTTGCAAATTAGACAAAGTTATAATCTGCTAAGTCAGTTGCAAATATATTTTTATCATTATTTCAGAAATGCAAGTGACACGATCTTTAGGTCAGGTCTTTCTAAAGAAATAACTCTTTGGTGTTAGAATGAGTTTGTTAATCTGGAGGGAAGGGGAAATGACAAATTATCTAATATTTAGTGATATAAGCGCCTCAGGACTGTCTAAAGCAAGAACTAAAGTGTCAGACAGTGATATCATTAATTAAACTTACAATGAGCATTTGTATTTTCAGTTTCATACAAATATTGACAAAGTAGTCAGAGTACAATCTAGTGTATATATAGTTTCTTAGTAAAAGTCGAATTGTATAAATGGAACAATTATGGTCATCTTATCGTATTTAACACTCTTATTTAACTATTATTATCCTATTTAACATCCTTACATTTCTTAAAGGCTAACAATAACTGGTAGTTTCTAATGAAGTACTAACAAGTAAAATGTGATCACTTCAAACATGCAATGATATGTATTCTTTAAATTTAATCTTCTCCCATGACACCATTGCCAGAAGTTAAGGAAGGAGTGCACTAATACACAGTTTTCTATGCATGTATATCTACATATATATATATATACAATTTACATATTATGAAAAGATATTTCATATTGAAGTTTTCAATGCGGACAATAAATGTTAAAAAAAAAAAAAAATACTGGATTGTGGCCAAACCCATCAGATTTCTCTTCTAAAAGATAACTTCCCGTAGTCCATCCCTAATGACAGTGCCATGAATATCTTTAACTTTTCCATCAGAACCATTTAGTGTTACTATTGCTACTCTACAGCTTGAACATCACTACCATTGTCAGAACCAGGCAAACAAATTTATGATGATGTTCCTGGGAATAAGGAACTAAAGCAAAGGGGATTTCTCTGTAGTTCTTCATTAACATTTTATTCATTTCAACAAGGGAGTTATAAGAGTTTCCTTTTACGCAAATTAGGTCACAGGATAAAAAATACACGGCATGGAAACACAGTGTATTACTACACAGAACAAAAGATCTGGTTAATAAATTATGATAATGGAATTAGTCTACTGCTAATGCTGAAAGGCACATTTAAATATTGTGAAATTTCCTTGGAAAAAAAGAAAAGCTCTTGCATGTATTTATAAATTGTTTTTTCTCCTTTGTGCCTCAGTTTCTGTAGTTCTTTTTCATGTTATTTCCCTCTGAGGGAATGTACAGATCCTACTTTAAACATTTGTTTTGTTTTGTTAACAGAAAAAAAAGGAACACTTAAGGTGGGTAAAATAAAAAGTTTTACTCTTTTGTTTTTTAAACAAATGGTTCAACTAAGTTCAGAGGCATTCTGGATCAATTCAAGCAGGTTAATTCTGGAAATGATAGTGTAAAAAGTATAGACAGTGAAAGTAGATGTAATGATAACTTAATGATTAAGTAAACATGTGGTCTTGCCATAAATATCTATTATCATCAAAGTTACTCTATTTATTTATAGATATATTTCAAAGGTGGTGGTAGTTTTTGATTTTTTTGGGGGGGGAGGGGGGGGGAGGCAGGGTATGTTTATTTGGTTTGGATTCAATATCTTTCTAGAATTCCTTTAAACAAAATAGACAAAATTCAGATTTTCTTTGAATGGTCTAACTCTATTATAGTAATTAATTTGCAACTACCTCATTAATTCAGTGATTGCCTTTAGTTTATTCATTACATTAACTACTTTCTGTCCATTTATGCAAGATTGGAATATACCTGAAGGACGGCATTATGAAGACACATCATTGTCTGGAATGAAAGTAAGGGAACATTCACCACTTTCTCCCAGGTAAGGCAATCAACTTTCACCATCTTTCAGGAAATGTCACTACCTTTGCCAGCTGAGAACATTCCTCTTGTCAAAAGAAAAAGAACAGGTATTTATCAGAGCAATTTTTTTGTACAGATGAGTTTCTTCTCTAAAATCATTGTTTATGCTTTATTATTAATAAAAATATGATTAAGAACAGAAAGTAATGACAGTAAGTCACAAACTACTCCCCTAAACTGCTTTATTTCTTAAAAACAGACAAACAAAAACCCCACAACTTATTTTTTCTATATGTAAGGCTAATGTCACTCCCAATATTTTTAAACGATAGTGATATGTTTATTAATAAGAACAGAACAGGAACTTTATCACTGAAAATCCCAAAATAACATTCAAATGTTCCTACAGAACTAATATGGATAATTGAAATGGAACAGCTAGATAAGGCTGCTCAGAAGTTCTGTATGCTTATGCAATCTACTTAATTCATATTTAGGAAAGCTTTAATTGTAAAAGACTTACTGTACATTAAACAATAGAATATTGCATCTGTATTTCCAAGGAAAGTGATCAAGTGGACTATCATTCCTCACCTGTTTCACTGATTGGTGTTGTATTCCATACTTGTATGGGTTCTTAGGCACTTCTTATTTTCTAAAAACTGGTGTGTTCGGCAGAGCCATCAAACTGCTCCAAACTTGATAATTCTAAGGAAAAGTGTACAGATTACCACAGTATATTCTACTAAATGTTCAGGTATTGCAGCATCCATCTTTACACAGACAAAAGTTTTGTTGTTGTTGTTGTTTTGTTTGTTTGTTTGTTTGTTTAATTTTAATGGTGCGCTCACTTTAATACAAGAGAAATAATCTAAGTTTTTCTGGTAAAATACAATAATTTTAAAAGCTGTTTTCTTCACTTTTTATTGTCTTTGAAGTCAGGAATTCCAAAGACCCTCTCCATGCACCCCAACCTAGACATAACTGAGAAAGTTCTACAGAAGATTGATATGTGTACAGTAACATTAAAAAATATTTATCCTTAGAGTCTTAACTGAAATAAAGCATTGTTTATACCACACATATTTTAAACGTGTATAGCCCATGCAGGTATTAAAGTCTGAGACTCCACGTTTGCTTTCTACAAAGCATTTTTTCCATCCACAGCTTAGAAAGCATTGTTTCTAGATCTCTTTTCTCTTCATAAATAGATATATAAAATGTCACCCGACTTTCTTTATGTAACATTTTCAAATAGAGCACTTTCCATAAACAATTTGCAGTTCATTTTGAATATGTTATTTACTAAGTAAAGAATGAGAAGTTTAAAACTGTAGGCTATTTCTAGATGGAGACAGTACGATTGGATTAGCTCAATTGAATCAGTGAGGATTTGACAACTCATTTCTCCAATAGGTACATCTACTTCTATTACTGCAGGATTGGAATGTCTTTGAAATTAGTAAATTCATCAAAGTTATGTTTCTCAACTCAAGCCAGAATACATATGTACCATTGTTTTTTGGTTTGGTTTGGTTTTTAATCTATTCCTCCAGTAAAAGAGAATTCCACTATTTCTGATTGTCTAGTCCCAATGTTCAGCTATCCCCAACATTTGAGGCTATTAGTATTTGAGAACGTATAGAAACATGCTTACTAATAAGTTAGCATTATTTTAATATAATAGTATTTCCATTTCTATTTTATAAATAGAGTTGTACTTTATGAATCACCACCCACCATCATATTCTATGAAATCATCAACAGTAATACTACTGAGGTTAATGTATATCTTAATGTTAACTCTACTGAATATATTGTATGAGTAAAGCAAGTTGGGAAATCAATGTCTATGTTTTGCTTTTCATGCAAACTTCAATAATAATAATAATGTATTTAAATAGCAGAGAAAAATAATCCATTTCAAGAATCAACAATGTTGATAATGATATATATATATATATATATATATAAAATGTTATGTATGGCTAGATTTGACCCTCAGAGCTCTGCACAAGAAACTCCTGATTAATAAAAAAAAAAAAAAAAAAAGAAAAATATGAATGTAGAAATTATACAGACAATAGTAACTCTAATGTTAATGTGTCCAATCATATATGGAATTTGATTTATCAGAGGATTGTGCTGATACCATAAATTGCCTTCAGGATTGAATTACAATCTCAGTACTTGATAAAAAGAGTGACGATTCCAGAGGACAGAAGTGTCCTGTATCACTGCTCAATGTAAGATCCTACGTGTCTAGTTAAGGTCTGATTTTTATCTTCATTATATTGCAATTTTAAAAAGCATATTTAAGTAGGTTTCACATGCAAGCATTCAAATGAAGATCAATTTATTTTTATACTTAGGTCTCTGTGAAAGCAATGCCTCCTATTTATTTTCATGGAAAGTACAACAAATGCAAAGAGTAAAATCACACTGTTGGATAGAGGAAACTCTCAGCTACAAAACACTATCTTTCAACATATTTGCCACCACTAGCTATGTATTTTTGCCATGAGCCAAAAGCCGGCATTCAGCTCTCATACAAATCTGCTCCGGTCAGACCAGCAAGCTACTGTTGCTGTCACACATGCTGAAACTCACCCACCACATCCACTTGTTTGGTCCCCACAGATGTCAAGCCTCGATGAATGTCAATGGTTGCCATTTTTTCAACAGGGAGAAATTAGTTTACATACATTTGGTTCATATGCAGTTCTATGTCAGACTGTCTACTGCCATCTGTAGCAGGGCAGCAAAATTTAATGGAATGTTGATAGGAAAGTTCAATTTTTACTTCCATACCACCACCATCTCCCTCTGATATTGTGGGTCAACATAATAAAATGGGAAGTATTGCTTCTGAAGTAGTTCTCATATATTAAATAGTTAATACTGTGTGCCTTATGTGGGATTTTTATTTGAGTAAAATTGCAGAAAGGTATCATTATATCTTGTCTGGAAACGCTTAACTACTGAAACTGAAATTATTTCTTTTATTCAAATCATTACAATATAACTTTTTAATGTAACTAATAACAGCTTTATAATTTAATACTTACTTTTGGTGGTTTGGTTCTATTTTTGCCTTTTTTATTTTAAGAACAACTCATTTTTTAATTAAAACAGTTCACTTTCCTAATCTGAAGATAATAATGCATTCTACATAACAATTCTGCATCACTTCATCTTCTGGATATTAAGAGATTAACATTCAGGGCACTCAGAGTAACCTTTTTTTTTGCCAGACTTTTACACCAATGTTTGTTTGCAGCTCTCAAAAAGATAACTATCTAATTTTCTTCTATCTGTCTGATATTAAAGTAAAAGCCTCATACATATTATGGTGTTTTATAAGCTGAAATCACTACTTATTTCACTTCGTATTTTTCTTCTCCTCATCCTCTTTTTTTTTTTTTTTGGGGGGGGGGGGGAGACCAAATATGTTTTTTGTTTCATCATTCCATTCTATCCAATTATTTTTTTCTCAAAATACAGAAGCTACCATAAATATATTATGTAGGAAGTCTGCATAGCTTCTGCAAGTCAGTAGTCAAAGATAGCAATTTCTATTACCTGATATCTGTAGCTGACATAATTCTAACTAACTTCTTTCACGATTATATGAAAAACAGAGTAGAGAATGAAATACTGCATGGTGGTTCATAAAGGCAGAATACAATTAGTAGATTTCATATAGCTATGAATTTGTTAGGTAGAGAACTTAAAAGGAATATTTTTCACAAATGATGCGTTATTTTCCTTACTAATTAATAAACATCATGCTGTGAATAACTGGTGATAATGTTCTAATAAGAAAAATCAATAAATTTACACCCAGGGTCATCATAATTGATGCTGCAGAATAGAAAAATGTATTCTCTATTGATCCTTTAGCAAACTTCCAACTAAAAAGAAGAGGAAAGAAAGCCAATTACTGTACTATGCCTCTGAAAATGATAAGATTAAAACAATCTAATTATGTGTTCTTGAAAAACTACATTTTATGATGAAAATAAGTAGAATAAGGGCATCCTGTGTCTAGTACAGAGATATTACTTTTACTAATTAAAATGTAGTAATTTTACATTTAACATCTCTTAACCAGTAGACAAACAAATAGAAAAATCAGACTTAAAAATCTCTCAGAAAAAAAGCCTTTTGAAGTTGCTGTGAACATGGGATGAAATTGAAGAAAGAAACAAGCTCCGGGAGCACCAAAGCTCAAGGAATTTTCATACACAAGCAAAAAAATTTATGGAGAAGATCTGAAATGAAATCCTGGGTAAAGCTGTCCAGTGTTTTAACTAACTTCTTCTCCAAAAGAAAGATCTCCTATTTTATTATGTTAGCCCATGCCATCAAGGGCCGATGTTGCTAATACAGCAGTACAGGTTGAACTTTCTACCAGTATTCCACTACATTTTGTTGCTGTGTGCAACATGGCAGCAGAGGGGCAGGCTGACAAAACAGCATCTGATATGGAGCAGAAGTGTGCCATTGAATTTCTCCATGTGGAAAAAGTTGCACCCACTGGTGCACTGGTGCAATGAATGCAGCAAGCATTCCTTGATGCTTGCTGAACATAGGACTAAACAGGGGATGCAAACACAGTGAGGCACTGGGCGGCAAGTTTAAGCAGTGATGACAGTTAGGTCACCTCCACAGGTGCAGATTACTATGAGAGCAGCATGCAGATACTTCATTCCCAGTGAAAATGCGTGGCTAGTGGTAGCAAATGCATATTGAGAAATAGTATTTGTAGCTAAGAATTTTCTCTATCAAATAGTGTGATTTTGCCATTTGCATTTATTGAAGTTTCCATGAAAATAAACAGGAGGCATTACTTTCAGAATGACCTACAAATTTTCCATTCCTTCAAGTGATTCCTGCATAGCACCATACAGGTAGAACTCTAACGCCTTCAACTTCAGCCAAGGTATGGCTGTAACAATTTATGTGTGATCAACAAAAAATGTTGTAGAAAGTCAGCAGCATCTGATGCTCATTTTGATCTCATGGTGTAATAAAATGTTAATATAAAATCACATATCTCTTTCAAAGATTAAAAACATACTTAACTTTTCTTTAAGATTATTAGCAGAATTTATTAAAATATCTGGAAGTAACTTGATTTCACTTTTCCTTTCCTTTGATACAGTAAGCAAAAGTATATCCATCAGATATATTAGGTAGAAGAATTATTCGGTACTATTTGAATGCACGTTCAGCAACATGTTTTGTTATTTGGATTTTGAACACTTAGTTTCAATTTGAGACTAGATTTATTCAGATTCTTCATTTCCAGACATCTACCACAGAGCTACATGGCTTAAACTTCTCACTTTGCTGCACAGGCTTCTCCTGTTGAGCTCATGAAAAACTTTAGGTAGTTTTTCCAGACTTAACTCTCTTCAATACTGACTGATTAATTCATTTTGATAATACTCGGTATCTCTGAAAATCACCTTTTTCCTAAAGTTTCAAGCCCACAGTATTTCAGACAAGGTTTATTTTCTAGGCATTCTTTGACTGTTCATGTCAGGGACTTTGAGACTAAAAGTTAAAACACCTAGCAAATAGTCTTTATTTGAAAGTCACTGGAGAAAAAATAAAATAAAATAAAGCTAGAAAGTAAGAGCTATGTTAATTTTGGACTAAAGATAAAGAAGCCCACAATGGTTGTTGTAATGCAATTGCAATTTGGTCATTTAAAGCATTTGACTCTGTCCTCCACAGCATTCTCCTGGAAAGGCTGGCAGCCCACAGCCAGAGCAGGTGTACTCTTCACAGGGTAAAAAAATGGCTGGAGGGCCATTTTTAACTTTAATGATTTTTTTTTTTTTTTTTCATTTATTCTTTTTTTTTTTTTTTTTCCTGGATCATCTGCTATCTAGTACTTAAGACACAGATGTAAAATCAGAATATTTGGAGTTGGAATTGAGTATTTTTTTTTGTACTTCAATTGCCTGTTAACTATTTAACTTCTTATATGCTATTTTCTCCAGAACCCTTGCCCAGTGCAGTCTTACCTGCTCTGAGGCTAGCCTCTGCAGCTAATATGTGCAGACTGAAGGATGAGATGCTAGAGAGCAGCCCTACAGAAAGGGTTCTGAGAGTTTTGGTCAATGGCTAATATGTACAGATTGAGGGATGAGATGCTAGTGACCAGCCCTTACAGATAGGGTTCTGAGAGTTTTGGTCAATGGCTAATATGTACAGATTGAGGGATGAGATGCTAGAGACCAGCCCTACAGATAGTGTTCTGAGAGTTTTGGTCAATGGCAAGTTATGTATGAGTCAGCAGTATGTCCTGGCAGCCCAAACAGCCAATGATACCCTGAGTACTCTGCTAGTAGTAGATTCCATTGCATAAAAAATATTTTATATTTCTGACAAATTTTTGGAGAGTTGACATTGGATTATACAAGTTTTACGCTTCTAATTTTCAGGTGGTTTGATATAAGTGAAATTATAGGCAAGAAGAAGTGAAAAATATGACTCTTTAAACATCTACTGGACTTGGAATGCATGTGTTTAACCAGTTAGATTTTATAAGAATTGAAAAAAGCACACAAAAAAAATATCACCAGAAGAAAATCAATTTCTGAGAGATTTGATCCTTGAGATTTTGATTTTTGCCCAAGGTCAAAGTGTAGGTTGATACACAAATCCAGTGAGGACTGGAAAATCACAGACATAAAAATTGTCCAAGTCAGGAGTTTCTGGTACATGACTTATGATATATTAATGATAGTAGAGTGGGAAGGAGTTAGTTGGAAATGAAAAATGCAATTTTTGACATGTTCGTTTTCTTCTGGGAGAGTAGTGTCCACAGATGGATATTATGTATCCATAGCACTAATGCAAGATCATTTAATGAAGGCATTCTAGAGGTACAAAGGCATGAACTGCATTTTCCTGCAAGCGTACTCGCAAATGACTAAAACCATTAAATTTGCAAAATCATAACTGAGGAGATCTAGGGTAAATATAAACATGAATAATATTTTGAGTACCTTAGTATGAGGTTCAGCCTAACAAGTTTAAAGGTCTGAATTTAAAAAGATTTTTTACAAGATTAAGTTGAAAATTTTCAAAATTTTTAAGGAAAAAAAAATGTTGATGGAGAAGGGAAACCAAAAAGGAATCAGAGCAACTAGTATATTCTTGTATACATTTTTTATCAAATAAACTAAAAATCTAAATTAGGTAAGAACAAGTAAGAAACACTTACTTTACTACATTGTCTAGAGCTAAAGTAAGTGAATTCTAGCTTAACAGTATTTCAGCATTTTGTTCAGATTTTCTATATCCTTTCCTAAGCAGCAATGTCTCAAAATTGTTGCTACTCTCAAAAAAAGTTTATCATTCTTGCTACCTTCCTTTTATACCTTCTTATCCCTGAGTTCTGTCAACTACTTTTCTATGATCATCCTTTCCCTTCTTTTACATTCACCATTGCTTTTGCTTTCTTCCTCCAATTCCTCTTCTTTTCATCCGGTGTTACGTTTCTGTTGCATGTTCATTAGGGTACAGTCATATCTGTATTATTACATTCCTTTGCAAATGAAGTCATCCTTTAATTAGTCTACCATTACAGTAATAAATAAAAACTAGTAATAATAAATAGTAAAAATAAGAGTTGGAATGTGAGAAATAATGCTTGTTGTCCAGATATCTGGATGGTTTAGTTAGCCATTCTGTGTTCTAAAGGTGTAAGTAAGTTAATATAAATACTGTCATTCAGTGCCTAAAAATATGCTCTTTCCATTTCTGCAACAAGAAAGGCAGGATCAAAATATATTGTTCTAACAGTTAAATAGTTTACAGTTGTTTGTAGAAGGAATTTTCCCTTGTTAAGAACTTATTGCATAGTAAATGTCTAAGCAATTTCATTTCCTCATAGTTAATCAGTTTGAATAGTTAATCAGCTTTGCCATTTGAAATACCATAATAAAACTACATGTAACTTATATTATTAAGAATGTTCAACATTCTCATGAAATTCAAATATTTAAAAATAAGCATATGCACATTTCTTCACCACCTTTTTGTGGGAAAGATGTATATATCTATATTTAAATGTATGTTTAAAAACAGGTGTACCCTTATTATGTTTTGTGTTTGCATATGAACATATCTATTTGATTACTTTTTCATTCCTTTACACATTCTTGTTCTTTATGATCTATTATTTCTTTCTGGCAATAAAGCAGCAAGTGCCAAAACCTTCACAACTAATGAAGCATATATTTTGGCTTAGAATATATTATAGCACTAAACAAAGAGCATTTGGGGAACTTTTAATAACAGTGCAGCCTATGTTGCTCTCCTAATATGTTTTAACTTTTCTGCTTCTGTAATAACAATCAGATTTGTTATATTCATGCTACAGGTGGAAATGTTATTCTAGTTCATATAAAGAAGCACTTTTAGATAAATAAATAAATGAAAGAAAATGCACAGTTCTTGCATTCTAGGACTTGCATGATCCTCAAAATCATGAAATATGCTGGGGGGGAAAAATAAATATAAATAAATCTTACTGTACCATCACTCTAAAGATTTCAGTTTATCAGATTCCTTTTACTGATACATGTAAAATAGTTTTCATTGTAGAAGAAAAATTGTCAAGGCTGAAAAAATATTACTGCATTTTGCAGCAACAGCCCATGCAGAAAAGAATTCAAAGACAGACAAAAATACTTGTAATAGCTGTTTCCTTTCACAGAATTTCAGTGTGAAGCAAACAAAAATATTGTGAAAAGAGGAGGCTGTGTATAAACTTGGATTGCAAAAAAAGTGCAATAATTTTGGATGGGAAAGAGTCTCACCTTCTTTTGGATTTCTGATGAAAAATAGTAGAGACATACCAGTGTTTTTAGACATTACAGAGCAGTGCTTACACAGTCGTTGACTTTTCTGCTTCTTGTGCTGCCATGCCAGTGAGCAGGCGGGGGGAGCACAAGAAGCTTAGAGAGGATGCAGACAGAACAGGTGATCTAGATTGACCAAAGAAATATTCCATACAATATGATGTCATATGACATCATTCCTCATAAAAAGCTGCAACAAAGGAGGAAGGAACAGACATTCAGAATCATGGTGTTTGCCTGCCCAAGAAACATTACCTCTGATGGAGCCCTGCTTTCCTGGAATTGGCTGCCTCCAATGGGATTCCAAATTAATTCTTTGTTTTGCCCATGACACTTTTGCTTTACCCGGTAAACTGGCTTTATCTCAACCTGTGTGTTCATGGATGGGTTTTTGTCTTTTAGTTTCCTGATTCTCTCACCCACCCCATTTGGGTAGAGTAAGCAAGCTGTTTGCTGAGGTTAAATCACCACACTGGGGAAAAAAATAAACAAAAAAAAAATAAAAAACAAAAAAAATCTCATAAATCCAAACAGGCTTGAGTAAGTCAAAAGAAATTGTTACTGAAATGAAATATTATATGTCATATTCCAGATAGTAATTAGAAAGAGTGAGGTATAGGAAATCTCTTTCCAGTTTGAGACAAGTCTAGTACTTATATCATATAATCTCACACATTGTTTGATTATATAAAATGAAAATTTTAATAAGCTCCAGTTTTTCTTTGGACTTTTGCTTTTTAAATACACCTTAGATATATATCGCATGTTATCCTTCCTACATTCCCAACCTGAGGATTACCTCAATTCTGTCTCAAACAAATTACATTTCATTCCTGACTGAATAAATCTTTTCCACTATATCCAACATAAATTACAACTGGGCATCAATATTAGGCAGTAGCCAAGTACTTACAATATTTCAGTATTCATTCCTCATCATGCACCTCAGTGAATCTCATTCACAACAATTTTTCTGATAGAAAATTTGGTCAAAATCCAAAGAAATTTAAACAGAAACCACCTCCTTGAAATCTTTTTCAAACAGGTTAGTGTGCATCCAAAATAATTGTAATTTTTACACTTTCCTGTACTGTCATACAGTATTGTCTTCCATTCAAAGTATCAGCAATATTCACAAAACATATTTCTGTAGTTGGCACTAATTGCCACACTGACTGGCACAGCATAACCTACCATATCATGCCTAGAAGCGGTCCACCAGTGTCAATATTGCAGGGGAAGAAAGAGAACACATGCAACAAAACTCACTGTCACTACCCAGGGATGGAGGACAAGACTTTGGTCTCCAGGGTGAACTGTCTGTCAGGATGCTAAAACAGTAAATTTGAAAACAGAAAAATATAATTTTCCTCTGTATGCCAGTTGTGAGTTAACGCAGATGTCAGGAAAATGACCACTTCATCTTTCCTCTGGAGCCCCTGTAACAGTGCCACCACCCCCACTATTTTCCTGTCATTCTTGATTACATCCAGAATCTGGTCTTCTTTTTGTTGCCTGAAGATACTCCACCAACCATGTTAGACTCAACCCCTTTTATCCACATCTCTTGAAATTAGTCTGTACTTCCTACAATGTTTAGAAGCAATGGTGATCAATCATCCTCCTACAGGTTGCCTATATGTAAAAAATTTCCTCAGTACCTGCAGCCGCTGCTATATTTACAAGAAGCTAGCTAACAAAAGAGACATAATAAAGGTGATATAATAGAAAAGACGACTTCTCTGCCATATCACTTATTCATGTATATTTAAAAAAAATAATAATAATAATAATTTGTTTTGGATAAGACACTTAGAAACTACTGAGTATGTTGTCCATACAAATAAATTACAAAAACAGAAATTTAACAATAGCATCATGCAAAATAGGAACATATTTTGTGTGTGCCCTTTATTCTGATTCTGAGTTTACTTAGAGGTGTGCTTACATATTCAAATATGATATTTATTTTCTCACTGCTATCAGTTAGAATTCAGACTATAGGCAGCAGAAGCCCAAGGGGTATTTCATGTGGAACAGCCTGAGTTTTGGGTCTTCTTGTTGAGGAATACATCTCTTAATATATATCACCAAATTTCTCTGTTCTGCTACATAAGGTCATGAGTGTATACTATTTTAGAATATAATTTCAGAAATTAAAGATGATGTTAAAGAATGTGTAATATAACCATTAATGATAAATTAAGGAACTAATATAATATTATGCACTGTAATTTTTTTTTTCCATTTCATTTAATATGAAAAATCTAAGCACTTCCTAATAGATCTGGTAATTGCTATATGACTGGACACAAATTATATTTATTTCTCTTAATTCCTGACATTTCTGTCATTAGTTGTCATGTCACATTCAGCTTAGTCACATTGGTTTATGAGACTACAAACATGACACAATATGTCACAATAACCCAGTTAATATGTCAGAACTTTTTAGGAGATACTTAGGGAAGAAACAAAATCTTTCAGCTTGGATATTTTCCTTCCACACTCCTCACCACCCCACCCCCAACCCCCACCCACCCCACCCCCCCCCCCCCAACAAAAAAAAAAGGAAAAAAAAGAAAAGGAAAATAATTGAAATTAAATACTTCACAACTGAAACAAAAATTAGATTTTCAAGTTTTTGCTTGTTTGGTTTTTTGACTGGAATGTTTACATATGTTTCACAAATGACAGCTGAAGGAGTGTTTATAATCTTACAACAACAATAACAACAAAAGGAAAAAAAAATGTAGCATTTAATACATATGAGGAATTTTGTTACTCCTCTTTTCAAGATTCATTCGAGATGTGAAATGGACATTCAGCCACAGCATTTCTTTTTCAATAAGATCTTGATTACAGTCAGTTTCAAAGAGAGATTGTTTGAAGTTCAAGCAGGTTAAGTGATCTGGTCAAGGTTAGAGTGTGAACCTGTGTATTGAATTTATTTTGGAGCATGGCACACTTCAGTTTCCCTGAATACCATGCTGCTTCTCTATTTCTGTTTTAAATCAAGAATCAGCACAGCATGGTATAAAGTACACCAGAACACTATGTACTAAAAATGAAAGCACCAGATGCTTGATGCAAAATGTAAAACTGGTCAAAAAAAGTCATACAATTTGTTAAGGAAATTTTAGTGTGTAATCTGCTTATTCCAAGGTTTTTACTGATTGTTACATAAATTACAAAAGGTGATACTGTAGACTAAAGCTGTTTGCAATTTGCAGCGACCATTTTGTTGTCAACTGGTAGTCTTTCCAATGTTTTTCATTATTAGAGGAACTAATTAAAACATACTCAGACTGTGCCACATATGCTAAGTACATAATTTGTACAAAAATCTTATCTGTCCATTACCTTTATTCTGCTGCATTTTCTTCCCCACATCTTGGGATAGCGAGCTCACTTTTTTTTTCCTGTTAATAAGATTTTTGTGTTAAAACTGGCATGTTGAAATGCCTGACATGAGAATTCTCAAACTGTCTTAACTAGATTTTGGCATTTAATAAGCTGTAAACTGCTGAAGCTATTTGCAGATGAAGTCTCATTTTTGTCCATCAGCAGGGGGCTGGAAGTATAATTAATTGAGTGAAAGTTAAAAGATGGACAGCATGGTTACATTTATGCAAATATTGCACAAGAATATCTAACAGAAAAGAAAAATAGCTTGTAACTGATTGGTTTGGTTTTAGACCAAAATCCACAGGGTCCACTTATACACTGCAGATTGTGCGTATGACAATTAAGACCTATAGTGGTTAGGTTTTTTAATATACTTTCTGCAATAGAAAAAAAAATAGTGGAAAAAGAAAACCTTCACTGATAGTCAAGGTTCCAAATCCAGTGAGACAGTTCTATTTCTGTTTTAAGCTCATTTACTTCTCATGAATGTTAAAATAGATTAAAAAATAGTATTACAAAAGTCATATGATGCATGTACCATCAACCATATGCTGGTCTCTGCTGTTTATTTCTTTTATCCATATCCCAGTCATATGAATCCTAGTACACCAAAGATTCTATTTAATTAAAGTTAGTTAAAAGCTTAAACACAGAGATCAGGACAGCTGCTAGAGGTATTAATTTGAGTTCTGCTTTGGGTGATCAGAAGCACTTTCATGTATTCTGTTTTATATCATTTTGTCTTCTTATAAGGTGTCTTTTGTTTTCTTTCTGCCTGTTGCTCTTTATTGGAATGATTCCTCAGTTAAGATTAAAAGCAGCAAGTATAAATATTTGGGTTGAAACGTTTTCCCTTTTATATCTTTGAGTCTTGTATTCTATATTTACAAAATAACTGTTTCAACTTTGTTCACTGATTTTTGACTATGTATGAAGAGTATGATGTACAGCAGATAAAACCTGCAAAGAAAATTTCCTAGGGGATTTATAGCTCAACATTTGTCCTTCATGTGACTTAACTTGAGCATCTTACTCTGGTGAAGTAACAACAGGCAAACAGTTTAGCTTTATTAGGTAGAGAAACTAGTCTATTACTCATTTACAGTAAATATAATGCGCGCTAATATCTGCTGGTCTCTACATGCCTGAGTGTAACCGATTCTTCCAATATTTGATAGTGTTGCCAAGTATGCTACAATCAGCTGATGCTAAAATTTGGAAGAAGTAGAAAGAGTATTTTTAGGAAATAAGATATTCATTATCTTCTGTGAAATAAGCAGTTACTCATGCAAAAATTTCTTTAAATTGGTTACCAGTATAAAGCATCAGGTATCTTTGAATAACACTAGGTGTTCTGTGTCAGGTGCTTCATCAAGCATCTACTTAACTCAGACTCCATGCTAACCATATTCAGATAGTTTACCTAAGTTCTCTCCAAAGATAATTACAATTCAAGGCATTATTTACTTTTTCATGAGGTACAAACACTTCACTTCAAAGCAAGTAGCTGGGTTTTTTTTATTCCAAGCACCATTCAAAAAACTTCTTAAACTGCCAAATGCAAAGCGGTATATAAACCAATATCTTGTTCAAAGAAGGTAAGATTAGATTTCCTTGTTTCTGCACACAATTCTGAAATAGTGGTTTAAAAAACAAAAGCAAAAACAACCAACAATGGAAAGTACACAGAGAAAGAGACAGTGTAGATCATTCTCATTTCAATCAGGCTTGGCACCAAAGACTTAGTTTCCTACTAACAAGTAATCAATTAGCTAAGGTGTTACACCTAGGTGCTGCTTGTCATGTGTCTAACAGCTACACAATCTGTCCCACCAGTGGCTGTAAGAGCATTCATCACTACATCCATTTGTAAAAGTGTAATACTTAAAATATGTCAGATTCTTGATACTGTAATACAATACAAATGCAAAGATCACAGTGGAGATGCAGTCTTAAAATATTCAGTATAAATTAGTACTGTCCCTTTGTACATTACAATAGTTTTGTTAAAGCAGTTTGAATGATCTGTGCTATATCTGAAAGTAATTATGAAACTTAAAACATGTGCCAAAGTGGGGAGGAGTAGGGAAGGGAAAAGGAATAATAGTTAAATAAGGAGATAATTTTTCTGTGATAGGATAGGTAATGATGGAAACATTAAATAAATAAATAAATAAATAAACTTTTTTTTTTTTTTTTTTTTTTTAACGAAGACATAAAACCTCTTCTTGTGGTTGCTTGAGATGAGAAATAACTGGACAAATAATACAGGTAAAAGTAATAAAATAAATAATAATAATAATAATAATAATAATAATAATAATAATAATAAAGAGATAAAAAATAATACCAGATAAAAGTATTAAAAATAAAATAAAAAACTTCTAGTGGATGTGATTCAGTCAAGCTTATAACTCATTTGGAAACCTTATGAAACAGTAATGCAGGGAATGCATAACAATTTCTAACAAAGTTACCTGCAAAAACAACTCTATCAAGGCATATGATATAAAGTTATGTGTATTGCATGATAGGCAGGATTATAGAATCATGGAATCATTAAAAAATGATTTTTAAAAAGCCCAGAAGAAGCCCTTTGATCAAAGTAATTAATTGCCTCAGAGCCATCCTGGAACGATCAGCAGCGACCGACCGCATGGCTCAAGGGGATTTTGGATGGTTCCTTCACCCAGGGAATCCCGAGCTAACGGAGCAGCCCAGCCACTCTCACAAGAGCGGCTGACGCAGAGCATAGGCGTGGCGTGGGCATGGCATGAAAAAGGATTTCAGAGCCTTGGGGAGACAGGTAAAGGGCTCGGGAGCACAAGTCGTGTTCTTCTCTATCCCTTCAGCTATAGGGGATAATGAGGGACTTAATATAATGAGCCATCGGATTAATACCTAGTTCTGAGCTTGGTGTGCCCAGCAGGGGTTTGGGTTTTTTGACCTCAGCTCTGTTTGCATGAGACTGGGACAGCCAGTGACCAATAGGAGTGGCTTCTCCCACCAGTCAAAAGGGGTCTTAAGACGGGAGTTGGGTAGGTTCATTCAGAGAGCTTTAAACTAGGTATAGAGGGGGGTGGGGGTGTAACTGGGGTCACTAATACGGAGCCTGTACGTAACGTCCCTGTGCTTGCAGGAGAGGGATGTGCTTGTAAGACCCCATGGTCTTGTCCCTTGGTAAAGGAGGAGGACTCACCTTTTTGTAGGAAGAACACAAGGGCTGGTATGAGATGGCTGTGGGAATGCCTGAGTGTCATCACAAGGGTATTAGGGTTTCTGCCACTTGCAAGGAGGCCAAGCTCAGGTGCCTTTACACTAATGCACGCAGCATGGGTAATAAAAAAGAGGAGCTGGAGGCCATTGTGTGTTTGGATAGTTTTGATATAGTTGCCATCATGGAAACATGGTGGAATGTTTCCCACACTCCCACAGCTGGAGTGCTGTGATGGAGGGCTACCGACTTTTCAAAAGAGACAGGCTAGGTAGGAAAGGTGGTGGTGTAGCTCTCTATGTTAAAAAATACTGTGAATGTGTGGAAATCAATGGCAGTGATGGTAGAGTTGAAAGCTTATGGCTCAGAATAAAAGCTAAGGCCAACGAGACTGATGTTACTGTGGGAGTCTGCTACAGGTCACCCACCCAGGATGAAGAGGCAGACAAGATGCTTTATAAACAGTTGGGTGAGGTTTCAAGGTCACTCCCCCTTGTTCTGGTGGGGGACTTCAACTTCCCAGACATCTGCTGGAATTATAATACAGCTGACAAGGAACAGTCCCGTAGGTTCCTAGAGTGTGTGGGAGATGAGATAACTTCCTGACACAGCTGGTGAGGGAGCTGATGAGGGGAAGCAAAATCCTGAACCTGCTGTTTGTTAATAGAGAAGGTTTGGTGGGGGATGTAAAGGTTGGAGGCCATCTGGGACAAAGCGATCATGAGATGCTAGATTTCTCTATCCTTGTTGAACCACAGAATTGAGTCAGCAGAACTGCCACCTTGGTCTTCCAGAGGGCAGACTTCAACCTCTTCAGGACCATGGTTGAGAGGGTCCCTTGGGAGGTAACTTTGGAGAGTGCGGGAGCCCAGGAAGGCTGGGAGTACTTCAAGGAAACTGTTTTAAAGGTGCAGGAGCTG
This sequence comes from Alectoris magna, assembly GCA_030625065.1. NCBI lineage: Eukaryota > Metazoa > Chordata > Aves > Galliformes > Phasianidae > Alectoris > Alectoris magna. Next base: position 39,533,776 of record CM060560.1, read on the forward strand.
GCCATCCCGAAGTCACAAAAGACGAGCCAACGGGCAAGGAGGGCTGGCTGAACAGAGACCTTTGGCTGGAGCTCAGGAACAAAAGGAAAGTTTATGGTCTCGGGAAGAGTGGGCAAGCTACTTATGAGGATTACAGGTATGTAGTGAAGCTGTGCAGGGAGAAAATTAGAAAAGCCAAAGCGCAGCTAGAACTGAGCTTGGCCTCTAAGGTAAAGGACAACAATAAACATTTTTATAAACACGTCAACAGCAGGAGGAAGGCTAGGGAGAATCTCCATCCCTTGTTGGATTCCTAGGGCAACTTGGTCACCAAGGATCGGGATAAGGCTGAGGTACTTAATGATTTCTTTGCCTCAGTCTTTAATAGTAAAACTTGTAACTCCCTGAGAACACAGATCCCTGTGCTGATAAATGGGGATGGGGAACAGAATAAGCCCTGCATGATCCATGATGAGATAGTTTTGGACCTGCTCCAAAAGCTGGATGCTTACAAGTCCATGGGGCCGGGTGGATTGCACCCTAGAGTGCTGAGGGAGTTGGCAGATGTGGCTGCCAAACCACTCTCCATCATTTTTTGGCAGACCTGGCTAACCGGGGATGTCCCAGTGGATTGGAAACTGGTGAATGTGACACCCATCTTCAAAAAGGGCCAGAAAGATGATCCTGGAAGCTACAGGCCTATCAGTCTCACCTCAGTGTCCGGGAAAGTTATGGAATGAATAATCTCGGGAACCGTCATGGACCAATTAAAGGTCAACCAGGGGATCAGGCCTAGTCAGCATGGGTTTATGAACAGTAGATCCTGTCTGACAAACCTGATTTCATTCTATGACAAGGTGACCCACTTAGTGGATGAGGGTAAGGCTGTCGATGTGGTCTACCTGGACTTCACTAAGGCCTTTGACACTGTCCCCCATAACATTCTCGTGGAGAAGCTGGCTGTCCATGGTCTGGATGGGCGTATGCTCTGCTGGGTGAAGCACTGGCTGGATGGCTGGGCCCAAAGAGTTGTGGTCAGTGGAGTTCAATCCAGTTGGCGGCCGGTCATGAGTGGTCTCCCCCAGGGCTCAGCACTGAGCTGCTTCTGTTTAACCTCTTCATCGATGATTTTGATGAGGGGATTGAGTGCACCCTCAGTAAGTTTGCACCTCAGTAAGAGGTGCAAAAGAGGGAGTAAGAGTGCACCCTCAGTAAGTTAAGATGACACCAAGTTGGGAGGGAGTGTTGAACTGCCAGAGCGGAGAAGGGCACTACAGAGGGACCTGGATAGACTGGATCGATGGGCCAAGGTTAACGGCATGAGTTTCAATAGGGCCAAGTGTCAGGTCCTGCATTTTGGTCAAAACAACCTCAGGCAACCCTACAGGCTTGGGGAGGTGTGGCTGGAAAGCTGCCTGATGGAAAGGGTCCTTGGTGTGCTGATGGACAGTCAGCTGAATATGAGCCAGCAGTGTGCCCAGGTGGCCAAGAAGGCCAATGGCATCCTGGCTTGTATCAGGAATGGTGTGGTGAGCAGGACTAGGGAAATCATCCTGCCCCTGTACTCGGCATTGGTGAGGGCTCACCTCGAGTACTGTGTTCGGTTTTGGGCACCTCAGTACAAAAAGGACATGGAGGTGCTGGAGCAGGTCCAGAGAAGGGCAGCGAGGCTTGTGAAGGGCTTGGAAAATCAGCCCTATGAGGAGAGGCTGAGGGAGCTGAGGCTGTTCAGTCTGGGGAAAAGGAGGCTGAGGGGAGACCTTATTGCTCTCTTCCAGTATCTGAAAGGAGCTTACAGTGAGAGAGGGGCTGGTCTCTTCTCACTGCAGGTGACAGGACAAGGGGAAATGTCCTCAAGTTGTGTCAGGGTAAGTTTAGGTTGGACGTTAGGAAACACTTCTTTAGAGAAAGGGTAGGTAAACACTGGAATAGGCTCCCCAGGGAGGTGGTTGAGTCACCATTCCTGGATGTGTTTAAGAGCTGTTTGGATGTGGTGCTCGGAGATATGATTTAGCAGAGGGTTGTTAGAGTTAGGGTACTATGGTTAGGCTGTGGTTGGACTTGATGATCTTTGAGGTCTTTTCCAACCTGAGTAATTCTATAATTCTATGATTAAGGTTGGAAAAGACTGCCAGGATCATCTGGTCTAACCATCCACCTACCACCAATATTTCCCCACTAAGCCATGCCTCTTAGTACAACATCTAAATGTTTCTTGAACACCTCAAGGGACAGTGACTTCAGTACCTCCCTGGGCAGCCTGTTCCAGTTCCTTACCGCACTTTCAGAGAAGAAATTTTTCCTAATATTCAACCTGAATCTCCCTTCATGCAACTTGAGGTCATTCCCTCTAGTCCTACCACTAGTTACATGGGAGAAGAGGCTGATCCCCACCACTGACCATCCAGGCCATCAGTAAAGATACTAAACAGGACAGGCCTCAATACTGACCCCTCAGGAATACCACTCATGAGCAGTTACCAGATGGATTTAACTCAGTTCACCACTGCTCTCTTGGCCCAGCCATGCAACCAGTTCTTTACTCACCAAAGACTATATCTGTCCAGGCTGCCAGCTTCTCTAGGGGAATACTAGGATTAATACTTTTGGTAATTTTTAGACTCTTCACTATAGAAATCACAGTATTCTGCCAAATCTCAAGTTGACTGCAAGGCATGATACTTACCTCAAGTACTACAGAAATAGTTCAACTGGGTGATTCAACAAACATGCTATGAAGAACGTAATCTTCATAATCATAGGTGCAGATTATTGAAACTCATTCCCCCTTTTTTCTATTATTGATTAATAATTAGCAGCAAAGGACGTTCTGTAACATAACTTCTACCTCATTGGAGAAGAAACATGTATGGCAATAGAAGGTAATAAACATGAAAAACACAATTAAAAAACTTGCTATTCAGTATCTTCTGACAGAATGGAATGGAATGAAATGGAACAGAATGGAGGAGAAGAGGGGAGGAGAATGGAAGGGAGGGGATGGGAGGGGGGAGTGGGAAGGGGAGGGGGGGGGTGGTGAGAGGAGAGGGGAGAGGAGAGGAGAGGAGAGGAGAGGAGAGGAGAGGAGAGGAGAGGAGAGGAGAGGAGAGGAGAGGAGAGGTCATTTGGAAGGGACCTACAAAGATCATCATTGACTACAACTGCCTGACCACTTCAGGGCTAACCAAAAGTTAAAGCCTATTAAGGTTGTTACGTAAAGTGCCTCTTAAACACTGACAGACATTTAAAGCATGACTCAGTCAGTCTGGAAATAGGTCTACAGTCTGAACACTAGGTTGAATAGTCTACTTCACAAACAAAACCAGTAAAATATAAGCTTTTTTGTGAGTAAAAAGCAATTAAATTTTGAATTATGTTTAATTCGCAATTTAATTCAATTAACAAGTCACATAAACTCTTCTGAGAAATGGTTTGTTAACATACATGAGAATGTTACAAAAAATAGTTTTTTTGTAACTATCATTTTCTAATATTTTTCTCATTTTCTACTCTTCTTTATTTGGTCAACCTCTCAGTTACCTTTTGGATTTTATGTAACATCCAATTTGAATCTGAACAAGAAAAACAGAAAGCTTGAGCTGATTGAGATGTGCAAAGAAGAATGTTTCCTTATTTTAAACACTGGGGAATAAACAAAAACAACAACAACAACAACAACAAAACAAAACCAAAACCAACAACAAAACAAAACCAAAAACAACAACAAAAAAACCCTTTGGAAGATTTTAGTGCCGTGAATTTTAAAGAAACTGCAAAGTCATATTTTGATTAGTGGTTTATTTTAGCTATATGTTTGTACATCTTAAATTTATCTCTGTATTTCTCTATTCTATCTTCCATTCTTAAGTTTTATCTATTCCATTGTTGTTGTTATTGCTGTTGCTGTTGGATTTTGGCTGAGGTCAATATATTTGGAAATTGATTGAAAAATGTAATACTAGAGATGTATAAAAGTGCATTTGTTTTGGGGCTGGAATGTGTTGGCCTTTGAACGTTACTGTAAACCTTGTATTGGAAAATATTGTTGACAAACAGTAAGTCAGTTTTTGACAAAATGGCAACAGGTTAAAGGAGTAACACATCTGGGGAAAAGTTCCAGTGACTAGTAAATATCTAAGAGACAATTATAAAAGGGGAGATACTGTAAGTCCATACTCAAAGTATGTCACATCTCTTGTGCAATTAATTTTTTTTGAAACTCATAACACTTTCTATGAGTTTAAGCTATCATATTAGCATTCTGAATGAATTGTGTGCTGTATCATCAGTACAGTCTTGTAACTCTCTTCACAGTAAAGTTTAGTAGCATGGCAGAAGGAGATCACAAACAGCATTATCCCTTTTCACTATTTTTTCTGATACTGAAGCATAATTCTCTGCTGGCAGGGTTTCCCACACTGGATATCTTTAATATGTACAAATCCAAGTATTTTACAGAACAGAGGATGTGTTCTTTTGTTTAGTAATACTAGATGAAAACAGGTCCAGTGATTCAGATTTGGTTTCAGGCATCCTGTCTATTTTAATCAATAAGATTGCGTTCCACTTTTTTTAGAAGAATGATCTCTTATAAATAAGAAATGGGCTCACAGTAGCATGTATTTTGATGATACAGTCTGCAGTTTGAAAACACTGGTGCAAAACTCGTTAGCATATATTATGTAAAAGCTTTGTGCATCTTGTTGAACCTTCATTTGCACAAATATGAATCAGTTCTGATATAAAGGTGGGAATAAAGCTCTGACATAAAGATGGCATAAAATTCCCACTATTACAGTATTTCACCTGAACTGACAAGTTGGTATTATGAGCCCAAATATCATCACACGGCAACCGAGTTCGTAAGTTCCTCACTCCACTGAATATTCCAAACACTTAAAAATTAGGTCATTTAAACATCTGAAAATCATTTTAATCACTTTGCAAGTGCAACTGTATTACAAAGCAATTCTAGCCTGAAATATAGCCACTGTGAGGTTCCACTATACTGTAAACAGAGTTCCTTTAAAAGGCACTTCACCCTGAGGAAGTGCCCATTACTTTATACCATCTTACCTAAATCTCAGCTGATGTCATTCCTATTTCAAATACCTTAGGCTGGTGTGCTTTTTTTTAGGCAGGATCTCTCTTGAAGACAAAGAATAGTCACTATCCCAGAATTCAGGTGTTAAATTATAGCTTTTTTCAGGAAGCACAGTTTATACTTTGCATAATTCTCTGAAAGGGAAAACACAGAGATTGCCTTCCTGTTGTGGCAGTCTATCCAATGATAGAATGGTTTAATCTGTACAGGTTACACGCATAAGCAGCTAAAAATGTGAAATGACATACAGACAGAAGCCATATGGGAGCTTGAGAACAGTCATATGTTTAAGAAATGTAAATACAATCCTTTTGCAGCTACAAAATATCAATGTATTTATTTGTTCTTCTCATCATTTTATTATATTTTAAATACTGTACAACTGCTTTTTTTTTTTTTCAAAGAAAAATGAGTTGTTCATCATAATTGAGATGAACACAATTATCTCACAACAGAGATATGTTTAGAAATTACTCTGAATTTTGGAATCATCTGTTTTTTTGATTGCTTCAGTTCTCGAGCCTTAACATTAATGTCTATTATTATTATTATTACTATTACTAAACCTAATGATTGTAAACAGCAATCATTTGAGCAATAACTAAAAATATACCCATATAAGGGAACAAGAATTCACAGCTTGTATTGATCCCAGCTTTTTCCCAGTGTTCAGCTAAATGAACAAGCCACAGGTGCAACCACAAAGAGCAGGTGATCAAAACAAACTGTTACTGTGATGGGAATAAATAAGATTTTTTGCCATAATGTATTCATCTCAAGACATATTGGTGCATCTGTTGTATATTTACAGGCAGTGCTGATTTCTGCCAGAAGTTTTAAAAGAATGTAAATCTATGAATTTATACAGATTGAAAGAGATATTCAACAGCTTTCTTGTTTGTGATTTCCATGTCTGGAATCATAAACTAATGAGTCCAATAGTGCAATTAACATTCAGTAACACAAGCAAGACATCTGCTTATAGACTGACTGTTCAGCAATAGTAACGAAGCAAGAGTTAAGAAGACATACAGAGATGTCAATATAAACAATTTCACATTATATGCATGCATCTCTCCATAATTCTTCTACTTTCTATATGATTGTTCCTAGCACTGTTTCTTATCAGCTGGCTAACCAGCTACTGAACTAACAGAGAAGTTTCTCCAAACCAGTCATACTATTTTATGTTACAAAAAATAAAGAGTAGGTGTTTAGAAAAGAGCAAGATTTCATTCAGTATGTTGATCCAAGCAGGAAGGTACTTTTTAATATATAAAATGTGGATGTAGTAAGAAAAGATTGAATAGCTGAAAGGATGAGGATAGTGTATTGTCCCTAAACAGCAGCTACAATTAGACACGCCGTAGTCTGCTAGATGGAATAGTCTGGACTAGATCTAGAGCTAGACTAGATCAGACTGCATCTGAAGTAGATCTGGATAATACTACATTCTATAGTGTATTTATTTCTTATGTTATCATCTTTATTTTAAGCACTGCTAACACTTACTTCTAAGAAATTAAACTAAAAAGAAAATATGAACTCTAGTTACATAACTGTTTATTGACACCAGCATCACAACTATAAATTAACTTTTTATGTTCTGCCCTTGCAATTCCTACTCTCACCTCATTCTCTTAACCAGTCCATAGTCAGAAATATCAGTAATTTTTTTTTTTTTTTTTTTTTTTCCTTTCTCCCTTTCTGACTTCAAAATGCTTTAATTTGTGTCAATTTATTGGCTTCAGGGGCATGAGTTCATCCAATATCTTGATATGCTCACATTTCTGGGAATTAAGAAAGACTTAAATCCCTTCCTATACTACTCAAATCTTTTGCAGTCATTCTTATTAAACCATGAAGTAAGAACAAACAGCTGCTTTGGCCTTTACCTTCTTAAGTGAGCTACTATACCAAATGTTCAACACACTGTACAAAGAGTTTTCAAGATCTGATGTTTACATATGCATACAAGTAAATTTTAAAAACGAGATACAGCTAGTACAACTCTGAATACATTTCAGGAAGAAGCCTGTTCCAGAAGCTATTCCTATCAGGTGATTTTGGTTACCCTGGTTAAAGATAGATACACGCAAATGTAATTTATTTCTTGGTAGTTGTCCTTAATGCCAAAGAACAGTCCTAAACATCTTTAGCTAATATAAAAACAGCCATATAGGCAGAATAAAATATTTCTCAGTCAAACACACTGACCACTATCTATACGTCACACTATCTAAATAAATTTACGTATTTTCACCTGATAAAAATTATAAATATATATATATATATATTTTAAATAAACAGAATGTTGTACAAGGACTACTTTTTTTTTTTTTTTTTTGGACAAATTTTGCTCTTAACTGTTTAAAATCACAGTCAAATTATAATAGCACCTGCATTATGAAACAATATAAATGACTGATCTTTGGTGCTGTGATTCAAAACCTAAACAAAGATATTTTCTAAGATATTATTTAAAATTGTTGCTTTGGGGCTGAGACTTTCTGTGTAACTTTTGATGATTTTTTTAAACATAGACAGAGAATATATGTTGCATATGCTTTTTATTTCTCATCCAAATGGCTTAAACGTTCCTTTATGCAGTGCATTAAGGGTCTTTATATGCTTCTTTTGCTTTATGTGAGGTATGAACTAGTGTTCATTGGTGTGGTAATCATGCTACATCTACATTACTAAATAAAAGTGACAGGAACATTTTCTATGAGAGAGGTAGTTGGTACAAGCCAACAATGTGACAGAGAACATAATAACAATTAAATACTATAAATCCTGAGACACTGAACCTCTGCACAAGCTCTGTTTTATTTACTAGTGTACTAGTATAAATGTAGCCACACCGTTCTCTCTGGGATAAAATCCATCACACACCATGGGATGCATCTTGTTCCACAGGTCTCATAAAATGAAGGGAAATATTGGTAGAATGTGTAAGAGGAAAGAAGAGATGATAAGTAGTTTGCATCAAGTTGTAGAAAGTACTGCCAGCACTCTCCTTCTTCATGACTCAATAGACCTGATACTACGGATGCAGATGAATAGAGAATTTAGGCGTGCTCTGGCATCCTACAAGATCATGCTGCATAAGTGTGTATAGGAACAAATCTTTCTTTATTAGTGACAGAAGTAGCATTGCCACTCCAGAAAACAAAAACAAAAACAAAACAAAACAAAAAAAAAAACACCTGATAGCTCCCCTACTATTTTCTAGCCATAATAGAGATGCATACTGAAATTAAAACCAGCCAAGATTCCTTGTAGAAGTGAGCCAATGCAATAAATCACAGAAATTAACTTTTTACATCAGTAGATATTGATAAGACAAGGAGGAATGGTTTTAAACTAAAAGAGTGGAGATTTAGATTAGATGTCAGGGGAAAGCTTTTCACAGAGAAGATGGCGAGGTGCTGGAACAGGTTGACCAAGTTGTGGATGCTCCGTCCCTGGAGGTTCAAATAGCTTTTCAGAATTTACAAAAATGAAATTGCTTCAAGGAAGGAACCAGCTTCACTAAGCTTTAAACAGAAGTGTTTGTTTTTGTAGAGTTTTTATTATTTTATTTTTTTTATGTCTGAGGCAAACCACTGAAAATCAGCTTTTATGTCAGATTGGAACAGAGAAGCTGCATTATCGTAACACTGAATAAGCTTGTTTTTATTTCCTTCTATTCTATGTACGAGGAATCAGCTTCTCAACACATGCAAATTGGTCACTGGAATGAAGATAATCTATAGAAATTTGCATCATACCTGACAGGCATATGCCAGTGAGTATGTGGGTAGACATACTGACTAAGCAAGGCTGCTACTTAAATTCCTTGTCAGGCTGTTGTACTACAAATTTTCAATTCCATAGTTCAGAATAGAGATAGGAAACTAAACTATATAAGAGACAATTTAATATTTGTACCTTGAGGATGACCTTTGAAGCTAACCTTTCACAGGAAGCATGACCTGCTTCTCTGTTATTTGTGGCACTCTGTGGGACTTCTACACTTTTGTCACTATTCAATGTCATTGTAATTGTCTTTTTCGGGACTCTAAGTCAACATTTTCCCCACTGGCTCAGATAGACAGACACATGATTGTACCAAACACAGACCACTTAAAAAAACAAGTAATTGTAGTGTGATGCACCCATTAAAATGCAGATATCAAAAATAGATGAGATAAATAATGCTTATTTTTGTCTATTGATTCTGAATTGATTTGTCTGTGTGTAAATACTTCCATTGATGAACTTAGAGGAAGTGAACTGCACTATAAGCAGCCAGAACTGGTAGTCAAAGAACAACACGATTTCAAAGAAAGACAAAACATACATGCCTAATCTCTGTATAAGAGGCCACAAAACTGATAGTCAGATTTTTTTCAGCTTTGACAAAAGAGAGTTGGGAGAGGATCTTAATTGCCATCAGAAAATGCCTACTAGGAAGACATAAAGAGGACAGAATCAATTTCAAAAGCTCACAAAACAAAGTCACAAAGCATGTTGACACCCAAAAAAAAAAAAAAAAAAGCATACTGTTACATGCTGGCATGGGCTGCCCAGACAGGGATCTCCATCAGTGGGGACATTTAACTGAACATATCTTTTAGCAACCTTCTCCACTTGAGAATGCCCGGAGAAGGGAGTGGGACAAAAAACTTGTAGAGGTCCATTCTAATCTACAAGATTTCATGGTTCTAATTTTATATATACATATATTTAATGCAGGAAAAGTTTAAGAATGCTTATGTTGTAAGAAAGAGACAGAAAAAGGAAGAAAGAATTAGATTAATTGAAGACTGTGAGTTAAGAATGGTGTGAAGGAGATTTTCTTCAACATTTTATCTGACCAGAGTCATGAACAGTAAACAGAATCATTCAAGTAATAGCCAACATCTTTAAATTTAAAGTTTGCCACTTTCAGAGTTTAACTTGGTTTGTTGTTAATTTTTTCATTTAATTAAAGAAATGCACAAAAATTCATTTCTACGTAAGATGCATTAGTCAAATACGTGACGATCCATTATTTGTCTCCCACATGCATGTATAAGTTGACTCCAAAAACAACTATTCTATGTCCTTTGAATTAGTCATTTCTGCAGATTAATTTGAGGTACACAGTGTTTTACAAGCTCTCCAGAAAAGAATTTGACAGAAGTAACAACTGTAAGGCTGAAATGAAAATTGCAGAGGCAGAAGGCAGCAAAAACAGGAAAGCATGGGGGAAAACGTACCCAGGGCTCTGCCATGTCTCCATTAGAACTTCCAGGTCTTACACTGGTAGAGAATCGTAGAATACTTATAGTTGGAAGGGACCTTTAAAGGTCATCTAGTCCAACCCCCCTGCAATGAACAAGGTCATGCACAGTTAAATCAGGATGCCGAGGGAAGCAGGAAAAGAGACAAGCAAAAAAGACAGATATTTAAAAAGTATTTGTATAACCTTATTACAATTAATTACTTTAAACAGGATCTGTTGCATAAACAGAATTGCTACTATTTTTTAAATAAACCCACTTAAAAAAAAGTTTGCAGTGGCACTGTAAGTAACCAGCCAAACATTCATATATTTAAAAAAGAAAGATATAATGAACATTTGAGGGTCTATGATTGTTGTCTCCTATTCCATTTTATATAAGGCTTCTATGATTTATTGACATTTCAGTATAAATGGTTTATTATTTTCTATTCATCCTAACCTTGGTCAAATAATACCACCCTACTTCTCTTCACAATATTTTCCTAATATCTCAGCTCATTTAATTCTATTGATCCACTGAAGAGTATAATGGCAATGAAAGTGGAATTAATAGCACCTCCCTTTTCCAATGCTAAGAGCTTTCCTATTTAGTCTGTGGACCATCACACAAAATCATAAAAGTAGACCAAAAAAAAAAAAAGCAGACTGACCTTTAACAGATACTATTGTGTTGCAAAATTCGAAAAGCCCAGAACATCATTTTCAGTTTTATGGCACTGTTTTCTTAAATAATAAGGGGAATGTGGGGGAAGGAACTGACCCCTGTTCAGCATTTACTTAAGCAGAATTGGCATTAATAGAGTATTCTGTCAAAAATTCAAGCCCAGGAAAATGTATGGCTTTGTCCATAGCAGCAGTTATCTTCGCAGATTGCACTGTCACTGCTTCACACAAAGAGCATTGCAACACCATTAGTGGACATAAATAATGCACAAGCTCTTATGCAGTACTCAGCTAAGTGCATGGAAACCTTGGGCTCCTGTTGTCAGAAATTCAATGGATTAGTACCTAGATTTATTTTAAGTCTGTAAAGCACTTTGTTCTTGACAGCGTTCAAAGTAGAAAGAGTGCTATCCTGAATGTGCATCTTAATACTGTCATTCTTGTCTTGTAAGAATAGATGAAATATGGGAAGCAATACTTCTTTTTAATATTTAAAAGTTTTCACTATACAGACATAGTACACATATTCATACACAGACATATATATATATGTATGTATATTTCTGTACATAAAAAACAGTAATCTATTGTTACTGTTTGACCTGAAAAAGCGAAAGACAGATAAGCAATGCAATTTTAGCAAGGAAGAGTATGATCACAGTTGTAGATCATGAAAATAAACATTGATAAATAAAGATATTATCATTATTACATGTTTTTCTTTGCAAATGAGAAGTGCCCTCGACCAGATTCCAATATAAATATCATATTTACCATTCTATTACAACACAAATTAGTTAGCTTCTACAATAAACCTTATTGAGGAGAGATCTTATGATTAATTGAGACAATCATGAATATTTTAATCTAATTATTAATATGGAGAACTCAGTAGATGCTTACTTACCACATATCAAACATAATGTTATTATACAAGTGTACAACAAGAAGTCAACTTCAAAGTGTTTGTTTTTTTTTTTTTTTAAAAGGAAAAAAAAAAGACCTTTTCAAAACCATCATTTAAAAGCATGTGAAATATGTGCTAGAAATTGCTTCACAGCAATAAAGACTGTGGGGTCTTTTTGCCTCTGGATGTTCTGGAGAGTTAAGCATGATAATCCCCCATGCATTGAGAGGATAACAGGACCCTTTGTGTAGATTAAAAGCAGTTTTCTATTGATATCAGGGTGGTAATGCAAGAACAGCAATATCTCATGTGAAGGTCAATCTTTCACAATGCCACTAAGACATAAAATCTTCGTTTGAAATAATAACAGTTACCTTTTCTCTTTGCTGGCATGGTCCATGAATTTCCACACAATTCATTGAACCAGCAGTCAATGAACTATTCATTATTGAACTCAGTGATTTAGAAGTTACAATATGTACATCATTAATGTCCATTTAGGAAAAAAAAAAAAAACAAAAAAAATTGTCAAATTCCAGAAATCTTGATAAGATTTGAAATATACTAAAAGCATATTATATTATCTACATAACAATCCTTGAAAAACAAAAGGATTACTTTATTGCCATCTTTTTTTTTTTTTTTTTTTTTTTTTTAAATTGCTGTAGCAAACCCCTCTTCTCAATGGGGAAATAAGCTGTTTATTCCCTTTACTGCTGAAGAATATATGTCCGTCTATTCCCAATACAAAGTTCATCACCAAGTCTGAAGACACTCCGTTTTGTATATTCTCATGTTCTATCAATTATAATGTTTCCTAAGTCCTTTGAATTGTACTTCACAAAAGAAAAAAAGAAAGCTCTTTTTAAAGACAAAAGATTGTGAAGAAAAAAACAAGGGGGGGGGGGAGGGGGGGAAGGCAAAAATTGAGAGAAGAGAGAAAAAGAAAGAATAAGAGAGAAAGTGACAAAAAGAGAGAAGGTGAGAAAACTGAGGAAGAAGGGAAAGAGGGAAAAGGGATTATGAGAAGGGGAAGAAGGAGAGGGAAAGAGGAAAGAGAATTAGGGAAGAATGAAGGGGAAGGGGATGAAGAGAGGGAAAGGAAGATGAAAAGGGAGATGAAAAGGGGGATGAAAAGGGAGATGAAAAGGGAGATGAAAAAAAACAGAAAAAAGGAAAAAAGGGGAAGGAAAGGGGGAAGGAAAGGGGGAAGAGAGAGAAAGAAAAAGAAGGAGGGAAATAAGGAAGAAGGGAAAGAAAGAGGGAGAGGGAAGGGAAGGGAAGGGAAGGGAAGGGAAGGGAAGGGAAGGGAAGGGAAGGGAAGGGAAGGGAAGGGAAGGGAAGGGAAGGGAAGGGAAGGGAAGGGAAGGGAAGGGAAGGGAAGGGAAGGGAAGGGAAGGGAAGGGAAGGGAAGGGAAGGGGGGAAATCTGGAAGAAAAAAATGTTTTTGTTCTATTTTTTAACATCTATGTTACATGATTGCTGTGGTGTAATATATAATTTTGATTTTAGTTATATTTTTATACATACTTTTAAAACATTTTAGCATGAACTCTGAAAATACTCAAACTTTTAATATGCATCCAAAACGCCAGCTATGATCCCTTGAGTACAACAGGAACCCAGGAGCAACGAAGAAGATTACAATTGGTGGTCAATAGGTGGCGCTTTTCCCCTTTCTGATTTCCCTCAAGCCCTACTAGTATCACGGAAGAAGTGTTTTAAAAAGAGTATTTGAAAAACTCACATTACTTCTGAACAACTTACATTCCTAATGAAAAACAGGCCTTTTATTTTTTTTTTGGCTGTCACAGAAGAGTGGATGGACTTAAACCAGAATTGCACAAATCACTGAAATAAATGAATTTAGTTTATAGTTAATGATTTACTATTTTCCAACAGTATTGAGAAAGTTGGCCACACTCCCACGACAGTGTTGGAGTTCTGTCTTTTTTTTTTTTTTTTCCAGAATTCTTATTTTCAGAGAAAAAGAGACATTGTTAGAAACATTCATCTACAGAACTGCAATTCTTGGTACCAAAAAAAAAAAAAAAAAAAAAAAAAGGCCCAGCCCAGCTTCTTTTGGTCTACTCTAACATAATGTAACATAATGAAAAAAGAAGCTGTCAAAATATTATATGCCATTTTAAAATGGCATTTGGTTAGCTACTGATTTTTTATAAATGATATCTATTTTAATGTAGCATGAAAAATCAATCTTAAAAGAATATATGGTAACTATAAGCCTGAAATCCTGGTTCCACTGTGAAACCTACATAGACACATCAGTGTCTAGAAAGAATTCACCTTGGTTTCCGTTAAGGAAGAAAAGGATCTCTTTTCCTTAAGAACAGAAATATAAGGCAGCACACACTCATCTGCACACATACATGTGTGCAAGGGCACACTGTATATTCACATATGGAATCTTGTTATTTCTAAAGTGGGGTTATTTTAAAAGCAAAGAGATAATTGATTAGTAGTGCAAGACATTTTCTAATGCTGGAAGGCAAAGTAAAGTTTCTTATCTACTTTCTATTATCAATATCTTAAAATGAAAACTACATTTCAAGAGCAAAATTATTATCGCATGATAAGAAGTTTCAGCCATAGCTAAGAATTTTGCATTGATTAATAAGTGGAATTAGAAGGTAAAAAAAGCTTCCCCTTCCTGATCCATATTGTTTTTAAGGAGATCAATCCACATCATGGAAAGTGTGGAAGATCAAGAAGTTTGTACTATTATTAAGTTTGTAATGTTATTTAGTTAGAGTAGCAAATGTCAATAGCCTACTTCTATGTCGTTGTTCTGAACCTTTTCTACTTCCAGTGAGGTACCAAATTAAAGAAAGAAACTATGGCAATGTTTTACAAATTCCTGCAAAGTGACATTTGTTACACAGCAAAAAAATGACCTGAATATAATTTAGAAGTGCAGTTATGTATGTTATAAAGTACACAAATGAAAATATGTAACATAAATATCCATAAAATAAGATTATTCAGTTTCCTATCCAAACAACTGAAAATGCTATATTAGATACTAAGCTTCCTAAAATCATTACTGTAATTTTTTCTTTTCCACTTTATAAACCAACAGTAGTCTTCCTGCATTTCAACAAATTTATCTAGACACACATCTAACCAAACAATCTGTTTATCCTATTTGTTAACGTATGTAACAACTGGGCCAAAGCAGCCCGTAAAACTGTTGACACTGTAGTGCCTCCATAAGCTCTTTGGTGCCCTCTGAGGACACAAAGAATGCATAATATAAATAAGCTACTGAATGATTATTTTTCAGACATCAACCTGACACCCTTCAATATTGCAGATCTGTGATAGCAATTAGGTATTGTGTACTGACATGAGAGTAGAGATGCTGCAACAGCACAGAAGGGAAAAAGCATAGGAATATATGTGCTGGTTTTCTGTGTCATGGTTTTGGTAGCAGGGGCAGCAGCAGTGGAGGCCTATGTGAGAACACACCAGTAGCTGTCCATGTTAAATAACATCCTGTTCCAGAAATTTCCAAAAGAGACCCACCACTGGCCAGAACTGAGACAGTGAGTGATGGGGTTATGCCTCTGTGAGAGCAGATTTAAGAAAAGATTAAAAAAAAAAAAAAAAAAAGCATTCAAATCAGCTGAGAGGACTGTGAGAGGACTGAGGAAAAATGTAACCACTCAGGTCAGAGCAGAAGGAGGGCAGGAGGTGTACCATGTGTGAAGCAGAAGCCCTCTGCAGCCTGAGGAGTGGCCCATAGAGAAGCAGGCTATCCTGTGGCCCATGGGCACCAACACAGAGCAGCTCTCCATGTGCAGCAATGGAGGAGCCTATGGTGCAGCAGTGGAGGAGGTCTGAAGGAGGCACAGCCCACAGAGAGACCCAGAAGGAGCAGCCCTGGGCTGGAGCTGCAGCCTGGGGTGAGCAGCCCACCATAGGATAGAATTTATCCCTATCTTTTTTTTTTTTTTTTTTAAATATACTTGCAAACCATACGTATATGAGTTCAAGTTATACATATGCAGTTACATGAGTTTTTGTTGAAAATGGACTATAAGTGTTATCTTCAATTATCAGCATATTGATCTTGCATGCCTGAAACTCCTATTCCTCTTATACACTGTTTTGCTAAATTTGGAACCAGTCTAGACATACAGTCACTGATAGCTTATTAAAATGTAGAACATTATGTTCAATAGAATATAACAGGTGGGGAGAAAGGAGTTAGGACAAAAGCTGAGACTCCCATATCTTATTTAAATGGAATTTTGTATAACATTACCTTGATATACTTTCTGTTAGATTTTTTGTGGCAAACCTGCAGTGTTCTTTTCTACAGATCTTCTCATGAAAGGTAGAAATTTTAATTTCTTGGAAGTACTTTATTTCAGATTTTCTATACAAAAGACCTTAGGCTTTCAAGCTGCAAGTTCTCTATGTTGCTAGATCTGCTGAATACTATTTCCATATCACAGGAGATATATCTCTAAAAAATGTTCACCTCCACCTCCTTTGTGAGGTAGATCCAGACACTGGTTATGCTCTGTCAAAGTGTTAATTACCTCTTAAGCTCTTAATTCACAATAGCTACTTTTGTAGCTAGAATGACCTATATTTTAAAACAAACAAACAAATAAATAAATAAATAAAAGGCAACTATTCACAGAGTTACAGAATTGCAGGGGTTCCCTTCTTGAGGAAGGGACCTCAAGAGATAGTTGAGTCCAACCTCCCTGCTAAAGCAGGCATGCAGGCAGGTCTCAGATATCTCCATAGGAGACTCTATAACCTCTCTGGGCAACCTCTTCCAGAGCTCTGTCACCCTTACCTTAAAGAAGCTCTTCCACAGTACAGGACTTCAGTGTTCAAGTTTTAGGCCGTTATTCCTTGTCCTATTGCTACACACCACCAAGAAGAATCTGGCCTCATCCATTTGCCTCCTACCTCCCTTTAGATATTTATAAGCACTGATCAGACCCTCTCTCAATCTTCTTTTCCCCAGGCTAAAGAGATCCATGTTTCTAAGCCTTTTGAGGAAAGGCCTCAAGAGGCTTTGAGGAAAGACCTCCTACATGAGGTACAGGAGATACTCCAGGCCTTTTATCATCTTTATGGCCCTCCGCTGGACTCCTAGGAGATCCCTGTCCTTTCTGAACTGGGTAGCCCAGAACTTCCTTATAGCAGAACATTCTGTATATAAAACATTCTCTATTTTCTTCTATGTACAGTGTATTCAATTCTAGTCATTCTTTCTAGCAGTATAGGACTGAAATCTTCAACTACGTATTTTTAAGTAGGCCAAAGGATTTGGCCCTACTTTACAAGATATTTGCATCTTTCATCACTTTAGGCTTGGACAATAATGGAAACTAGTCAGGCTCACCTTTCTTGCCAGTTTTTAGTTAGTTTTTATTTTCAAACATTTAGTCATCATAAGCAAGAGCACAATTATAAACAGATAAACAAATCTTGTACATTTTTTTCTTTACACGTTCGTGCTGTAACACATAGATAAGCACAGGACTACAGAAATTACCAAACACACTTTGTTGGAACACACATTTTAAAAACAAGTTCATTTTTAATATGATCACTTCCACTGATCATAGCTTCCACTACGAGTTATCTTAAAAAACCTATATATCAGGCCAGATATATCTACATCATATCACTAAACACTATGGAAATTAATTTGAAAAATAGACATGTCTTAGCTGAATAGCTCTTTGAAACACATGTAAGTGATAGGAGTTGCAATTAGTAAATGGAATTTTGCTTTATGTGCTTTAAAATCTGTAAGTATTTCTTATGAATATGTGTGCTTACAGTATACTCTATAATGTACTGTAGTCTACCAGGCAAATTTTCACTGCTTCACTACAGTTAACATAATAACAATGATTAGCTGTGTGTTTGTGGATACATTTTCCAAGAGTTTCAGAATTTTATTGATGCTACTCACTTTGATATTGCTGCAGCTACTTTGATCTTTCACAAGTAAGTTTCTGAAACTTTATGAAGATCTTGAAGTTACCCCATTTATTTATTTATTTATTTATTTAGGTTGAGGATTCCTTGTAGGAATAGACTTAAAACTTGACTTAAAGTTTCTGCAAGCTTTTTTCAAATTACTATTTTTTTTTGTCCTAATTATTTTTCAGAACATGAATTTACTAAAATATATGAAAATAGTTTTATAATGACAGGGAATCTTGAGAAGTGAAACCTGGGAATGAAAGGAGGAATAAGATTTCAGCAGGGTGGTATGTGGATCCAAAATGAAGAAGCGTAAAAATAAAGACTATCCATAGAATTCTATTTCAATTAAAAGATGACAATTATCTGTCTATAGAAAACTTGATTAAACATAAGCAGGAAAAAAAGAATTAACCAAACCCAACCAGCCAAGCTGCTTTACTTTTTAATCCAAAATATAATACTTCATTTTGTGTGTGTGTGTGCATGGTAGCATAGTTAATATGCAAGACTAACACAAGTTATGGAGGTATTTGATCACACAGTAACGTTGTAGTACATTGTTACTTCCCACTACTCTTCATTTGCACCTAACTAAAAATAAGCAGAATCATAGAATATCCTGAGTTGTACACCTCTGTGAGAATATTTATCCCTGCAAGGTCTCTCAACCATTGAGGGTGTCTACAGTTCCTCTTAATTTAATGTCATCTGCAAACTTACTATACCTTCAAGTTCTGCATCCAAGGCATTTATGAAGACATTAATGAGACTTGGCCCTAAAAAGGAGGTCTGGGGAACCCCATTACTGACTGACTGCCAGTCTGATAAAACCCCACTTACTGTATCTTTTTACATGTTCTAACAGAGGTGGACAATGAGTCAAGTTCCATGAGAAACTGCTTGTGTAGCAATAACATTAAAATACATTTTGAATTTTCTAAGATCAATGGAGTCTATCTTATTGGAAAAAAAAAAAAAAAAAAAAAAGAAAAAAAAAAAGATCTAGATATTCTTTCTGAGGATATATGCACATACAATACTCCTCAGCAATCAACAATAAACTAACATTTCATAAAGCTTCAGTAGTCATGAGCCAGGGATGTGAGAGGATATGTGAGCCAGCTACCAATTACACACAGTTTAATGACCATTGGAAATTCCATGATAAATCTTCTACTCCTATCTCTGCTATTTTCTGTTCATTTAAACCATAGCTTAGGAGCTCCTTTCAGATTTTTTGATTGATTTTGTCCTCATCTACACTTTATTGAAAAATCTGCATGTATGAGTACTGTTCAATTACAAAGCTTCATGAGTTTTTGTTTTCCTTTGTATTTCTACTGAAATATATATATATATTATATTATATTTATATATATATATATTTATATATAAAAACTAATATAGTTTTGAAAGTTATTATTAACATTTGAAACAATCTTCTGATACCTTGCATTATGTAGTAAAAGCTGCTAATCATTTTGCAGTTCACCTTTAAAGCAAAAAAATTACAACTTGTTTTATCACAGAGAGGTTAATTAATTCAACAGTAGAATCATAGAATGGTTTGGGTTGGAAAGGATGTTCATGATCATCTAGTTCCAACTCCTCTGCTATAGGCAGGGACACCTCCCACTAGACCAGGTTATTCAAAGCCTCTTTTAGCCTGGCCTTGAATGCTTCCAGGGAGGGGGCATCCACAACCTCTCTGGGCAACCTGTTCCAGTGTCTTACCACTCTCACAGTAAAGAATGTCTTCCTAATATCCAGTCTATATCTACCCTCTTCCAGTTTAAAGCCATTTCCTCTTGTCTTGTTGCTGGATTCATTTATAAAATGTCCTGTCCCAGCTTTTTCATGGGCCCCCTTCAGGTACTGGAAGGCTGCTATAAGGTCCCATTGGAGCCTTTTCTCCTTTAGGCTGAAAAGACCCGGTTCTCTCAGCTTGTCCTCACAGGGGAGGTGCTCCAGCCCTCTGATCATCTTTGTGGCCCTCCTCTGAACTCACTCTAACAGCTTATGTTCTTCTTGTGTTGGGGGGCCCAGAACTGAATGCAGTACTCCGGGTGGGGTCTCATAAGAGCAGAGCAGAGGGGCAGAATCACCTCCCCAGACCTGCTGATCACAATTTTCTTGAGGCAACCCAGGATATCATTGGTCTTCTGGGCTGCAAGCGCACACTGCCAACTCATGTTGAGTCTTTTATCAGCTCACACTCCCAAATCCTTCTCCTCAGGGCTGCTCTCAAGCCATTGTTTGTCCAGCCTATATTTGTGCTTGGGATTGTCCCAACCCAGGTTCAAGACCTTACACTTGGCCTTATTGAAGTTCATGAGGTTGGCATGGGCCTGTCTCACGCCTGTCTAGATCCCTTTGGATGGCATCCCTTCCCTCTAGTGAGTCAACTGCAACACTCAGCTTGGTCATCTGCAAACTTGCTGAGGGTACACTTGATCCTACTGTCCATGTAGCGCTAAACAACCCAATTTAAAAATATAGCCATACTGATATGACACATGATTAAAAGTTTGATATCACAAATTTTACCTATCAGTGTAACAGTTATGATTCCATAGCCCTATTGTATTAGCAGAATTATCTTCATATTCATATGTGCCTTCCCCTCTAGACCTTTCATCACCTTAGTTCTCCTCTGTTGGACGCTCTCTAAAAGTTTTATATCTTTCTTATACTGGGACCCTACCTGTGAAAAGCCAGCCATGCTGAGTGTAGTGTGATGCATCCCAAGGTACCAGTGTCCCTTATGGCTGCCAGAGCACACTGCTGACTCATATGCCATGGACAAGAACCCCCTTCCTCAAGAAAAGATTCCTTTTCTTGAGGCTGCTCTCCATTCTCTCTGTCCCCCACTCTGTATCCAAGGCTGCCACTCCCCAGGTGCAGAATCTGGTACTTGCTCTTGTTAAACTTCATGTAGTTGGTGACTACCCAATCGTATAATTTGTCACAATCTCTCTGCAAGGCTTTTCCATCCTCAAGAGTGTCAACAGTTCCTCACAATTTAATATAATCTGCTAATTTACTTAGTAAACTATCAAGTTCTGCATCAAAGCCTTTCATGAAGACCTAAAATGGAGGTCTGGGGAACCCCACTGCTAAAATGTCAGCCATTCTGATGTAGCCCCATTTACTATGTATGTTGCTCCCAAAGCAATGCTTCTTATTTATTCCATAGAAACTACAAAAGATACAAGAAGCTCAATAACATAATTTGATAGAGCAAATTCTCAGCTACCAAACACTTTTTGTCAACATAATCATCATCATTAGTTGTGCATTTTTGCCAGTCTCCATGCCGTTCTCATAAAAATTTAAACCAGCCAATGTGACCTGTACTGTCCCTGTCATCACTGCTGAAGTGCACCACCCTCTGCTTCACTGTGCTCACATACACTGTTTGGTCTCCATATACATTCACCAAGCATCAATGAATGTCAATGAGTGCTATTTTTCCGCATGGAGAAATTTAATGCCATACCTTTATTTCATCCACTCTGTCATCTGTCATAAGGCAATGAAACGTGACAGAATATTGGGAAGGTTCAGCCTTTACTACTATCCCACCAATATCTGTCACTGATGTCCCAGTCTAAAATAATGAAATAGGAGGCATTACTTTCAGAGCAGCCTCCATATAAACCTTTGAGCCTAGCATATCAAGATATCATATTATGTATTTGTCTAGTTACATGCTAAAGGATGTAGAGAAAGAATCAGAGAAATCTTATGGTTGGGAAGGGAGAAAGTGGTCATTTTGTCCAACCATGCCTATTTAAGCAGCACTACCTAGAACAGGGTGCCCAGGACCATGTCCAGATGGATTTTGAAAAACTTCAGGGAGAAAGACTCCACAGCCTCTCTGTGCTTCACTGCTCCATCACTTTTACAGTAAATAAGTGCTTTCTAATTTTTAGAGAGAATCTCTTGTGTTTCAGTTTGTGGCCACTGCCTCCTGTCCTGTCACTAGGCACCTCGGCTCTCTTGAGACATTTATAGACGGTCTCTGGGTTTTATTCAAAGTAAAATAAATAAAAAGGGTAATTTCTTTTTGTTGTGAGGAAGACTTTGCACTGGTGGGATGCTAAACTCTACCATGCCACTCCCTCAATCATTCTCCTAAAAAGAACAGAGGGAGATAAAATGATGAAAAAAGGCTCAGGGGTTGAGGTAAAGACAAGGAGAACAGTCGCAGATCACAATCACAATTGGTAAACCGGACTAAGCATAAGGGAGATTCATGTAATGTATTGCTGACAATTAATATATTAGAGCAGTGAGGAACTAAGAGCAAACTAAAAACATTACTGTTCCATCTACTCTGTTCTACCTCCTCTCCCTAAACAGTACAGGGAGCAGGGAATGCATGTTGCAGTCACTCTGTATGTAATGCTTTGTCTCTGCTGCTCAGAGTAGCCTGCTGACATGGCTACTCTCCTGATCCAGTGTGGTGTTCTTCCCACCGGATGGTCAAAACAGTGATTTTTAAAAAAGATACACAGTTTGATTTAAGATGTCCTATTTACTCCGATTTCCTTTTTGCAGAAAAGGAGATGATAGGATGGCTACAAATTAATGTGAATTTCCTGACCTTCTGCACATCAGATCTAGGAATTTCACAGAGATTCCAAAGGTTTTAGAAACCTGATTTTCTGCAAGCTTCTTCACCCCATGCTAATAACTCATCACAAGATCACAAGATCACAAGATACTATCCAGATAATGACAGATTAGATGAAAAATTTTTTTTCACAAGAAACACTAAGAATCAAAAATTATCTGAGATACAATATTAAGTAAGTAGTTTCTGAAAGGGTGAAGTCATGGTTTCTGTGGAGACTTTATAGTATTTCTCTAGATGCACATCTATCCTTGGAGATAGAAGATAACAGGAGATAGCTTATGAAAGTATGCAGCATTCTCCACAATTAGATTACATCAGGATAATAAAAAACATACTTTCAGAATTTAAAAGTTATTATGCAGATGAAAAATAGTACTATCACTATTGAAAATATGGAGTTAATTCTGCCACATCTTATAAGTTTAACAAATTAAATAAAGTGATAAATAATTATCTATGGCACAAATAAAGCTAAGCTTCGTATGAATTTTCCATATAAGTCAATTCCATTCTCTAAAGATTATACCAGTCTTAACCTAGCTATAGTTAAAATGAATATGAAAATTACAGTGTTTTGCTATGCAATATGCTGTAAACAAACAGCTCAAAATCACTCAAAATTATGTCTTTTTTAATAAAATAATTTACAAGTCTTTCCAATGTTCTAAATAAAAACGCATAATTCTTGTTCTATATTTGCATAAATATTATGCATAATTGTTCTTTTAGCATGGTTACTGTATACGTTGATTTGACTGATATTAAATATGCATGAACTCCCTGTGATTCCCTGGGGCTCACAGAAACAGGAAGGATCTCTAGAGACTGGTTTAAAGTTTCAGTTTAAAGAAGAAATCCCTTATGGATCAAGGCATCTTTGAATCTGCTTTCAACTGTTGAAGTCTAAATTTCACCTCAAGGAAATAATTAATAAATAATTACTACTTGAGGATTTACAAGAGGTGCTAAGATCAAGTAAATTATTTGTATATCTTTTCTCAGGATTTTAGTCAGTTCTTCATCCATCCAAACAATAGGTAGGACATGATTTATATTAACCATATTGACTTTTTGCAACACTATTCACACTGATGAATTAAAATTTTCCAATCCATCTGACAAAGTAACTAAGTTTCTCTGTCTTGGGAAATGCAATTCTTATAACACTGTCCTCCAGAAATTTCTAATATCTTAGCTGGCTGCAGATGACAATTTAAAATAACTAACAATAATAACACAGTTAACACAAATAACATTTAGTTCATGTTAGTGACAAGTTAATCAGAAAGAATCTTGAAAGCTACAAGTATGTCATTGTTAGAAATGGTGAGCTTGCTTATACTTACTTTATAACACCTTCTGTGGTAGTACCGGTAGGTAGGTAAGACCTTGATGTTCTTGCACTCCACTCTACAAAACAACAAGGGGAGAAAATGCATTGGGAAAAAAAAAAAAAATGGTTGTTTTTTGTTGAGATAAAGACAGAGATCATTAACCAATTATAAACATGGGCAAAACAGACTTGGTGTAGGGAAATTAATCTGATTTATTGACTATTAATAACGTACTAGAGCAGTGGGAAATGAAAACTAAAAACATCTTAATTCCATCTACCTTCTTCTGACTCTGCCTGCTGAGCAACATAGGGGAAATAAGGATTGCCTTCAGTCCAAAACACTGTATCTGCCACTCCTCTGTAATCTTTCTCTTCTTCTGCTCCATGTGGAGTCCCTTCCACAGCCTACCTGAAGTGACTCTGTGTGGCGTTCCCACAGGATGCAGCCCTCCAAGCACCGCTCCAACATGGTTCTGTACCACAGGGCCCACTCCTCAGGCACAGCCCCACGCAGGTCCCCACAGGCACAGCTCCCCCAGCCCTCCCGTCCCACCACAGCCTGCTCTCCATGGTCTGTAGCTCCAGCCCAGGGCTGCTCCTGCTGGGTCTCTGCATGGGCTGTGCCTCCTTCAGGCCTCATCCACTGCTGAAGCCATGACTGCATGAAGCCAAGATCTATATAACTTTGTCATGATACAGTTTATAGTGTTTTGTAATAACTATAGGGTTCCTGAGAACACTGAAATAGTTATTGATGACAAACTCCTAATGCTACATTCTTTAAGTTGACTGCAGGAATATGCTGTAGAGTATTGAGAATCTTAAGCTGTGGACAACCAAATGGGAAGCTGTTCCAGTGGCTTGTAACAGGGTACAACCATATCAGCACAGGTAGTGGAATTTAAAGCTGAGATGATTGTTTTTAAATGCTTCTTAAACCCACTTGTTACCCAGTTAATAATGAAGTTCTTTAAAAGCATCGAAGTTGCAAAGGGAGGGGAAAAAGTAATTAAGAAGCAAGATAATTGGTACTGGGGCTTTTGGTTAAACTACGTCAGGATGTTTAGAAACTCCACATTACCAATAGTTATATGCTTACGCATGCCAATTAACTTTGCTGCCAATTTCACCTCAACATGAGTGAAAGACAATTCTTTTTAGCTTCAGGTCTCTGTGTAAAATAGGCTATGATTCTAGTAAGTGACACCTTTGTTGATCCCTCCTGAAGTTTGTATGTGACACACAAATTATAAGAAATATCTTACTACCAGAAATAACCATTATATTTTCCTGAATCTGTAGATTATAAGCAGATACTGGATTTTTTCCAGTCAGTCCTCAAAACAGAAGCCAAAGTTTATTCATATGATGGTTAGAAAAAAAAGTAAAAATAAAATTTGAGGTGACTTCAATGTGAGCCAAGTAGTATAATGAACCTATAAAATGCTTAGTGAGATGCAGTCAGGCTTGCAGATCTGTTTACAAAAAGGAATGTTTTATTTTCATATTTATTATGAGCTTTCTCTGATTTAAGACTACTATATAGTGAAACTGAGTAAACGTCTTTATTTACATAAATGTCAGCATATCAAAACAAAACTAAACTTAAAAAAAGAATCTTTCAAGAAAGTATTATCTACAATAGGCTTTCTGTAATTAGGGAATAAAGAAGCCTCATTGAACCCAGGAAACAGTTCGGAAAGCCTATTAGGAAAAAAAAACAAAAAAAATCAATACCCTTAAAAATAGTAATACAAAAATGGGATTCTAAAATGTTTGTTGGATTCTGACTGCATGAAACCATCAAAGTGCAGCACCTCAGTAACATTTTAATAACATGTTTAGGTGGTGATATAATAGATAGGCAGCTTTTTGCATTATAGTCCAAATGTCTTGATGCATAATTCTAGTATATGGAAAAAGAATTCATATAAGTAACCTTGCATAAGTGGGTTTTTACTTCTTCAGTCACTGAAATATGGAAAGGTGATGAGCCTGTCCTTTTGTCAAAGTGAAACAAGAACCCTTTCAAACCCTAAAGCAGTTATAGAGTAGGTGTAATTCTGAAAAGTTTAGCAGACAGAATAAAGTACAAAGCAATGGTGATTTTGGTCCTTCGTGGGTTAATAATTGTTCTTAAAGCATTTGATGGAGTTTAATGGCTTTAACAGTAAACAGGTGTAGACCAAATGAGTTTCTCTTATGAGATACTAGGCATATTTTTCTCCATACTGAGTGAAGTCAAATACTACAATTTTCAAAAAGACTTCAAGATTTCCTGAGAAACGGTTTCTTTGACTATTCTCATTGGAGTCAATAGCAAAACTCTCATTTACTTTTGCAAAACCAAGTCCTAAACATATAATTCTAAAATGAGTGTTTGCCAGGTTAATTGTACAAAAGAATGACTCATTCTTTTCATCTGTGAATGACCTAAATATAAAATTATTAATTTAAGGACAACATTCATACTGTTAAACTGGTTACTTTGTGTAGTAAGGAATAACAGACATCAAGGGAATTTGTTTTACCACATACTTCATACTTTTTATGCCACGTAAAAACAAATGGTGGTAAAATATATCTGTTCTGCTCATTTGGGAATATTGTCATGGCAGAAGAAACTGGCCAATTCTTGCCTAGATAAAATCTGTTCAGGTTTCTGCATACGTTCAAGTCCTCAGGAGATAGGAGTTTTTCCATTATTTAATGTGGCTTCTACCACATCCCTTGGGAGAATACATTATAGTCCTATAAATCACACCATCAAGTCCACTTTTCAGTCTAAGTTTTATTTTATATATATAATGTAGTTTCTTGGGTTAATGTAGTTATATCTCCATACAGTTTCACAAAGCCTTTTGTCAATGGTTCTTATATCACTTAGTGAAAACAAAAAGGAAATGCACAAAAGGTGTTAAACCAAAACAGTGAAACTGCTGTACTTTTGTGGGCATGTCTGCATGCAAAGACACTGAACTAAATTTCTTACAAGCTCAAGAAATGTAAAACAAGTAAGGCAGAGGGCCAGTTGTCCAGAGCGTCCAAAACAGCACACTTCTGACAATTACCCTCAACATTTAAGATAGGATCATAGACATACATACAGTAGAAGCACTTACTTCCTTATACTCAGAAACAGAAATAAAAAAGAGGCCAACAATGTAAAATGTATGTCAGGATCCTAATCAGTTTATATGTATCCTGCTTTAACCTGAAGTGCAACCCAGTGCTCCCAATTATCCTGATCCAGCTGAAAACACTGACTCCAGCTGACAGCCAATGCACCAATGACTCCATGGGGTATTGGCCACAGCCCATCAAATGACACCCACTACTCAGTAACAGCTCACCCATTCCCTGATGAGTAAAGGTCTAGGGCTTAGGTACCGCAATTATTTAGTGCTAGTGCAGTTGAAAAGGGACCTGAGGCTGGACTGGATTTTGGGACTATTTTGCTGACTCTCTGCATATTCTTGTGTGGTACAAATTTAAGAGTGGTAATGTGTGATCCCAGCACTTCTGTGTTAAGGAAAGATGAGAACTAGAGACTGAAGGCATTCTCAAAACCCTTTGAATAGCCAAGAGCACAAACCACAGCACAAGTCTTAGGGGTAAGTGCCCCTAACCACATTTGAAAGTAAATATTTGATAATTAAGCCTTCAACCACCATGAAGATCATCAGCCATGCTCACATATATGCATTGAAGATGAAGATGAAATTTTCATTTCATATTAATGCTCTCAGATTTCAAAGCAGTTGTTATTGTATATATATATTATGATTATAGTCATTACTTTTAAACAGATGTATATTACCAGATTTTCAGCTTCTGTACACTGGTATTTTTTTCCTTATTTCTGTGGAGTTGTGACAATTTATGTTAATTGCGGATCTGATCCATCTTTCTTTTCTGAAAGGGAGTGTTCCTATATGAAGCCCTATTCTTCACTACAAGATTTTTGAAAGTGTTTTATTTCAAGATAAGTACTTGTTTATAAAAACACAAAGAAAAGTATAGTCATGAAAATGCTACACACAGCTCTATTGAATATACAGTAGCTTCACTTGATTTCTTTTTCAGATTTATATCAAGCTAGTTATCTATTCTAGACAGACTATCATTTAAAACAAGACACATACCAAATGAGTAAATGAGGTTATATTACTAATTAGCATACTGTCTCCTACTACCTCCAGTAAGCTACAAAAATTTGACTTCCATTTTATCACATAGATGAAACAGTTATCTTTCAGGGTTTGAAATTTCTGTGATCTTTATGCTTAATAAGCTCAGTAAAAAGCATTCAAATTACATCACTTTTGTCTTGGAAGTTAAATTGGGAAATATTGCATTCTCTGAGATGATAAACTCTGAAGAAGATAAATTATCATGAGAAATAGTTTTAATTGATTTACCATAATAAAAGTTATGTGACTTTGAAGTGCAAATGACACATTAAAATGAAACTACAGTATGTTGATAATACAGTGGCTTCTTTGTTAATGGAATTACTGACACTGCAGATGCTTGCAGTGGAGTTGTCCTCTAGTGTTAAGTGAGAAACACTGATGGAAATTGAAGATATACTGTATTTAAATCCAAGCTCAAGTCTCCTACTGTGAGTTCTGCACTTATCTCACACTTATCTCAGAAAGCATAAAAGCAATATATTTCAATATCACATGAGGCATGAGTAAAACTTGAGCCAGGTATTTCAACACAAGATTTAGAATACAGTTATTCTGACTTTATTGTTGTGACTACAGATTCTGAAGCCTGAGGAGGGGGGGGGGGGGGGGGGGGGGGGGGGGGGGGGGGGGGGGGGGGGGGGGGGGGGAGGGGAAGAGAAAGAGAGAGAAAAGAAAGAAGAAACAACAACAACAACAAAAACATTAGTCCTTGCCTGTCCTTATCTCAGTTTCTTCACTTGCAAAACTGAGCTGATATAAGCACTTTCACCCTCAGTGATGTTGACCAGTGGCTAGACTGCACTGGAATGTGTGCCTTCTTGAGGAATACCTAGTGTTTATGTTCAAAATGAAGGAAAATTAATATGGGTGCTAGTCAATAATTCTTGTAAATATTCCCCTTTTAGTCTTTAGCAGCCTAAGAGTCTTATAAACTGTGTAGGATAAAAACAAAAACTGAAAAAAGACAACCTTTGTCTTTTGAAAAATAATAAAAAGCAGTGATAGCTATATTGCTTCACATACCTACAGAAATAATGCTTGTACATTATCTAGACTTTTCATGCTAAGTAATGGACAAATAAAATAGTAGAGATAGAAATAAGCATCAGGAGCTTACTTGTGCATTCATTTGCCAATTTGCTACACTCATATATTCCACAGCCTTTCAGCTTGGAAAGCTTCTAGTTGATTTTTTTTAGTAGCTGTTTAAACAAAAAAATAGATGTTTATCTCTTTAAGATTTTGCCAGGAAGCTGTCACTTTCCCATTTACTCATGCTATGTTGTGAC
Organism: Alectoris magna; assembly: GCA_030625065.1. Classification (NCBI taxonomy): domain Eukaryota; kingdom Metazoa; phylum Chordata; class Aves; order Galliformes; family Phasianidae; genus Alectoris; species Alectoris magna. Next base: position 39,563,149 of record CM060560.1, read on the forward strand.
AGAATGTGTCAGCATCTTGCACAAATGAAAAGAGATATAGACCTGTATTTACTTTAGCTGAAAAATAAGTAGTCATCGATTCTGAGAAAAGTGTTTTCCCATCTGAAAAGATGGATAAATAAGAGCGGTTTTGTGAAGTAACTACTTGCTAGTGCTTGAAAAGTAGACGCAAGCCAAATATTCTAGTTCAAGTCACCAGTATCCAGCACTGAGAGAGGAGATAGATAGACTCATAACATGTAGTAGATCTGTAGCAAATAATAGCAGATATCCATTGAGCTAATGTTCTTATCAAAGCCTTTGATTTTTAAATAGTATCATCTGATGATACTTGCATAGATGAACATATGAAAGACTTGCTAATTGCTTTCACATTTGACACAGAATAGAAATGCTATTTGGAAAATCTTTATCTTAGATTGGACTGTAATGCTGAAAAGTACGGAACTAATCAGTGACAAGTAGAACTGATACAGTACTTTAGGATATTCTTAGAGAGATTTTAAGGTTGCACATATGTAAGAAGGAAGAAAAAAAAATGGTTTGGAGGGTAATGATGTATAATTTCTGTAACTCTCTTCCTTGAAATTAATTATCAGGACTCAAATTTCTGCCATGTAAAAACCTAGAGTGAAGGCTGCAATTCAAAAATAAGTTTTTAAAAATATTTTTTGAAAAGAATATTAAGAAAAATTAGAAGAATTGAGTAGCAGAATCCATGAAATATATTACATTCCAATAAAAATTAAGCAATCATTTTACCATGGGCCTAGCAAAGGAAAAGCAAAAACTGATCATGAAATATACAGGTCAAGCCTTAGATATCAAAACAAAATCCCAGATCAGCTGAAATCCAGAGAAAGCATACACTGATTTTAACATGCCAGGTTTCAGCCTAGAGGTTAAATATGTACGTTAATTTGTGGAACTGCACAAAAATGGCTATGTGTAGCATAGTACAGAAGATAGTATAGAAACCATCAAACCAACGCAATCCCTTCCACCTCTCCCTGACTGATTAGGATTTGTAATAAACTGGTCAGACCAACATTTGAACCATTGTTTCTTAATCTCAGATAGTGTATACATATGTCAAAGAACCTCCTCTCACTCTGATAATAGACAGGGACACACCAACCCACACCCAAAACTGGCAACAATCTGAAGAGGAAAGCTAATTTACTAGGAAAGATGCAAGATAATACAGTATAATAAAATATAATACAATGTAATTAGAATTGAAGATAATAAATCAAATAAAATGAGAGAGTGTCCAAAAAAACCAAAAGGCCTTACTCTAATGCTGAAGGCAACATCTCTGGCCAGGATGAGTAGAAAGGGAAAAGAGAGAATCTTGTGATCTGCAAGCAGTTTTATCCTTCCCTCTGAAAGGAAAACAGAAACACAAGGTCCCCTGGGGTATGTAGTTCTTCTCTTCTCAGAGCCAGGTAACCAGAACTATCAGTGATCATGATCAGTGGAACTGGAGCATTAACTCTTTAACTCCCAGTGCACTACATGATGTTGTGATGTGGAATACCAATAACAAAAAATCATAAAACCATGACAACAGGGTACTGGGGGTTGAGACAGCACAGCTGGCCTGAGAGTATTCCATAACATGTGGCATCATGCAGAAGCCTGTAAAGCTGTGGAGATTTGGTCAGGGATGGCCACTGCTCAGGGAATGGATGGTCAGCAGGTGACATGATGTTTTATTGTTATCATTGCTTTTCTTTCTGTTCTTACTAAGTAGTTTTTATCTCAACCCACAGGTTCAATTTTGTTTTCAATTCTCTCCCTCATCCCACTTGGGGGAGGAGAGTGTGTGAACCATACCACCCACCCCAATCATCAGGAAAAAAGATCTTTCAAGGATATTGTTAAATAGGTGGGACACAGAGCTACCATGGTTGCACACCCTATGAACATTTTTGATCTTAGCAACAGCTAGAAGAATATTTTAGTTACCACATTTTACATTGAAATTTTCTATTTCAGTGAGTTGATTTATATTACAAGGTTCCAGTGAAGATACTTTTTCTGTGGTATCTGAAGAATAGAGTTCTGCATTCAGTGTGCTATTATAGAATCATAGAATCATAAAATGGCCTGGGTTGAAAAGGACCTCAGAGATCATCTAGTTTCAACACTCCAGCCATGGGCAGGGTCACCAACCACTAGATCAGGCTGCCCAGAGCCACATCCAGTGTGGCCTTGAATGCCTCCAGGCATGGGGCATCCACAACCTCTCTGGACGACCTGTTCCGGTGTGTCACCACCCTCTGTATGAAAAACTTCCTCCTAAAATCTAACCTAAATCTCCCATCTTAGTTTAAAACCATTCCCCTGTGGGAATACAAGGACTGTATGGAGCAGCAGCTATGGAGCAAGATAAACAGCATGAGAACCAAGGACACCTCTAGAAGAAGAAAGAACAACTTGCGGCTCTGATTGGATAAGTGCCCACATGAACAGTTGAAGAAGTGTTTGTGTAATGTCCTGTTGACATGTAGGGGCAAATGGAAAAGCTAGGAAAAGAAAACTTGTGAAGGTATATAAGTGATGTGAGAACTTGTAATAAACGATTTGGATCATTCACACCTGAGTCCATGCGTCAGACGCAGCATTCCCCCTTGTCCTATCACTGTCAACCCATGTAAACAGTCGTTCCTGTTGATATGCTCCCTCCAAATACTGGAAGACCACAATGAGGTATCCCTGGAGCCTTCTCTTCTCCAAGCTAAACAAGCCCATTTTCTCAACCTTTCTTCATAGGAGAGGTGCTCCAGCCCTCTGACCATCTTAGTGGCCCTCCTCTGGACCCATTCCAAGAGCTTTGTGTCCTTCTTGGTCTGGGGGCCCCAGGCCTGGCAGTACTCCAGATGGGGCCTCACAAACACTGAGGGGAACAATCACCTCCCTCTCCCTGCTGGCTGCACCTTTTTTAAAGCAGCCCAGGATGTAGCTGGACTTCTGAGCTGCGGGCACAAACTGCTGGCTCATGTCCAGCTTCTCATCCACTAGGACCCCAAAGTCCTTCTCCAAAGGAGAATAACTCAAGGAGTTCTTCTCCCAGTCTGTATAAATACCTGGGATTGCCCTGGCCCAAGTGCAGCACCTTGTACTTGGCCTTGTTGAACCACATTAGGTTGACACGGGCTTACTTATTCAGCCTGTCCATGTCCCTCTGAATGGCTTCCCTTCCCTCCAGTGTATCAACAACACCGCTCAGCTTGGTGTTGTTTGCACACTTGCTGAGGGTGCATTCAATGCCATCATCTATGTCACTGATAAAGATGTTGAAGAGCACTGGTCCCAAGACTGACACTGGGGGGACATCAGTTGTGATCGACCTCCACCCAGATATAGAACCATTGATCTCAACACTTTGGCCAACCAGTTCACAGAATCACAGAATCATAGAATCGTAGGGGTTGGAAGGGACCTCCAGAGATCGAATCTCCAGAGATCGAATCTCCAGAGATCAGAGATCCAATCCCCCTGCCAAAGCAGGTTCCCTACACCAGGTCGCACAGGTAGGCGTCCAGGCAGGTCTTGAATATCTCAAGAGAAGGAGACTCCACAACCCCCCTGGGCAGCCTGTTCCAGTACTCCGCCACCCTCACCGTAAAGAAGTTCTTGCGCACATTCATGCGGAACTTCCTCTGCTCCAGTTTCTGGCCGTTTTCCCTTGTCCTGTCTCCACACACTACTGAAAAGAGTCTGGCCTCGCCACTTTGCTCCCCACACCTTAGATATTTATAGACCTGTATCAGGTCCCTCTCAGTCTTCTTTTCTCCAGGCTAAACAGACCCAGTTCACTTAGCCTTTCTTCACAGGGGAGATGCTCCAGGCCCTTCACCATCTTTGTGGCCCTCTGCTGGACTCTTTCCAAGAGATCCCTGTCTTTTTTGTACTGGGGAGCCCAGAACTGGACACAGTACTCCAGATGAGGCCTTACCAAGGCAGAGTAGAGGGGGAGGATCACCTCCCTCAACCTGCTGGCCACACTCTTTTTAATGCACCCCAGAATGCCATTGGCCTTTTTGGCCACGAGGGCACACTGCTGGCTCATGGCCAACCTGTTGTCCACCAGGACACTCAGGTCCCTCTCTGCAGAGCTCCTCTCCAGCAAGTCATCCCCCAGCCTGTACTGGTGCATGCAATTATTCCTCCTTAGGTGCAAGACTCTACACTTGCTTTTGTTAAACCTCATCTGGTTTCTTACTGCCCAGCTCTCCAGCCTGTCCAGGTCTTGCTGAATGGCAGCACAGCCTTCAGATGTGTCAGCCAATCCTCCAAACATCGTATCGTCAACAAACTTGCTCATTATCCCCTAGTCTAGGTCATTGATGAAGATGTTGAACAAGACCAGACCCAGCACCGACCCCTGGGGAACACCGCTAGCTACAGGTCTCCAACCGGACTCTGCACCGCCAACGATGACCCTCTGCACTCTGACAGTCAGCCAGTTCTCAAGCCACCTCACTGTCCACTCATCTATCCCACACTTCCTCAGCTTTGTTATAAGGATGTCGTGGGAGACAGTATCAAATGCATTGCTGAAATCAAGGTAGACTACATCCACCTCTCTCCCCTCATCCACCCAGCCAGTGACAATGTCATAGAAGGCTACCAGGTTGGTCAAGCATGACCTCCCCTTGGTGAATCTATGCTGACTACTCCTGATAACCTCCTTTTCTTTCAATTGTCTGGAGATGGCATCCAGCACAAGTTGTTCCATCACCTCTCCAGGAACAGAGGTGAGGCTGACTGGCCTGTAATTACCCGGATCTTCCTTCTTGCCCTTTTTGAAGACTAGAGTGGCGTTGGCTATCCTCCAGTCTTCAGGCACCTCCCCCATTCTCCAAGACCTCTCAAAGATGATGGAGCAGTTCAGAAATCACCTCTGCCAGCTCCCTCAGCACCCATGGATGCACCCCATCGGGTCCCATGGATTTATGAACATTGGTATTGCCTAGTTGCTCACAGACCACCTCTTGCTTGACTGAAGGGAAGTCTTCCATTCCCCAGATGATCTCACTAACCTCAAGGGTCTGAGATTCCTGAGGGAGAGCTTTTCCACTGAAGACAGAAACAAAGAAGGCATTCAGTATCTCCGCCTTCTCAGCATCTCCCGTTACCAGAACACCCCCCTCACTTAGTAGGAGGTCCATATTCTCCCTAGTTTTCCTTTTACTGTTAACATACTTAAAAGTATGTTACGTTAAAAGTTCTTAATCCATCAAACATTCTATCTTTCAAATCCACACTTCTCCAGTTTAGAGAGAAGGATGTGGTGAGGGACCATGTCAAAGGCTTTGCAGAAGTCCAGGTAGATCACACCCTTCGCCATTCCCCCATCCACCAAAGCTGTCACTCCATCATAGAATGCCCCCAAATTGGTCAGGCAAGATCTGCTCTTGGTGAAGCCATGCTGGCTGTCTCAGACCATCTCTTCATCTCATATGTGCCCTAACATGGTAACCAGGAGGATCTGCTCCATGATCTTTCCAGGCACAGAGGATGCTACTGTAAAGCTCTTCTTTATAGGAGGGTGGAGTGGCTAACTCCATGTATCTTCTATGGCCAAACGTATATTTCTTGGCAACTCTGCTAAGGGAAATTCTGTAATAATTTCTTTACATAGTTGATTTCATCCTGAGTATAAGCAAGACCTTGCTAGGTGCACATGAAAAACTACCAACTGGTTTGATATTGATCTAAATCTTCCTTGTTTTTATGCATTTGTATCCATCATATAGTTGAAAATTGAAAACTTTGGAAATAAATCCCAGACATATGCATGTGTGTGCATATGTGTGTGTATCTGTGTGGATGTATGTGCTTCAATAATTCAAAGTTATTTCTCTATTCCATCAATAGATGGTAAATAATAAAAGCACAAAAGGATAGACAAAAAAAGAAAAAACCTGCACCAAGCTTTGATTTTAAGAACAGCAATAATAATCCTGGAGTAAATTACAGCAACTTGTGATTTGGATAGAGACCATGTGCATGCATAAAAAACATGTAAAGTCAAGGTCATTGTATATGAAATTTCTCTAAAACAAACACTTGGGCTTTAGGGTATTTGTTCACTGACCCTGAAATGTCTGCTTGACACGTAACATACTTGTCCCTAGAGTTCAACTCACTATGCAAAGGTGCTGGTAACTGTGATAATCTTTCTAAGGTGCTCCAAGTGCATTCTAGAAACCATCTGCATGTGTTATTTTATTGGTAGGACTCATAAATCAATATCATGCAGGAACATCTATGATTTCATATGGTTATCAGAAATAGGAGAGCCACAGTACTGCATGCTTGAAGTCCTAATGATACTTGTAGTACAGTACTTAAATTTTAAACATTTTGTCCTAGAATCATGGAATGATATGAGTTGAGTTGGAAAGGACCTTAAAGATCATCTACTTTTAACCCCCCCTACCATGGGCAGGGTTGCCACACACCAGATCAGGCTGTCTAGAGATGCATCCAACCTGGTCTTGAATGCCTCCAGGGATGGAACATATGCAACTTATCTGGGCCACTTGTTCTGGTTCCTCACCACCCTCAGAGTAAAAAATTTCCTTCTAATGTCTAACTTAAGTTTGTCTCTTCTAGTTTAAAACTATTCCCCCTTGTACTATCACTATCAGACTATATAAAAAGTTGATCCCCGTCTTGTCTATAACCTCCCTTTAAATATTGAAAATCTGCAGTTATGTCTCCCTGGATCCTTCTCCAGACTGAACAGGACCAGCTCACAGCCTTTATTTGTAGGAGAGGTGCTCCAGGCCTCTGAGCATCTTCATGACTCTTCTCTTGACCCACTCCAACTTCTCCACATCTTTCTAGTGCTGGCAGCACCAGACCTGGACACAGTACTCCAGATGGGGACCCACAAGGGCAGAGTAGAGACTGACAGTCATTCATCTTGGTCTGCTTTTTAAAAACATCACCCACTTACTTAGAAACTGTTTCCTGTTTCTGGACTATGCTACTCTTGCATATTCTGCGTTTCTTATTTTCTTGAGTATCTCATCTGTATCATCGTTCTGCCTTGAGTTCAAAAAGGATATGTCAGGAATTGTAAGAATAATTCCCTCAGGAATTTCTCCCTACCTTATCTCCCTCAGAGGGTTTAATCAGATCAGAGGATATTGTAGAACAGGTCTTCTTATTCATTTTCTTTCTGTTTGCTGCCAGAATGCTAATAGTCGTTTTCATAATTTCATTTTTAGCCCTTTTCCTTTTTCATCTACCATTAATAACCACTGTGTGGCCAACATTTTGGCTTTCCTGGGCTACATTAAGCGAAGAGGAATTGTCTTGGGCTGCACAAAAAAATATATATATAATGTAGTTAATGTATGTAAGAAATAAAACTTATATTTTATAATTTTTTTTTTTTATTAAAACATAAAAAAGAAAGCAACAAAAACATGAAGCTGGTGAAATGTTTGTCCTTGTTTTTGTGAAACTAAAGCATACCCAGAGCTGGACTGGAAAGGGAAGATGCCCTGCCATGATATCTTGGGACAGAGGGAGTGCTTCAGTATGAGCTGGGCTGGGCTGCATGTGGCCTGCAGGCCACAGGTTGGATATATTTACTATTAACTATTTTCCACCACACCACTGCAACCAGCACACCCCTAAAGATGAATACAACCATCTGAGATTTCCTAGAATGTCATTCCTCATCAATAACTGCTGTTCCAAGACAGCATATTGGCCAGCCTCAAATGAAGAACTCAGTTATCTTTAGACTGTTTTGATTGATTATAAATTTACTCTGCTTAGGCATCAGCTTTACTCAAAAGCAGTCGTTCTCAAGGCTCCTGTTAATATTATCTTAAAGATTTAACACAAACTCCTAAAAAGACTAGACAAAATTGATAAGTCTGAAAGGATACAGAACTCAGTCTGCCATTCCACGTTATTCACTTACAGAATAACTCTTATTTCAGTGGAAATGTCTAGAGTTGCCTTGCTTATATTCAACATTTTTAATTTAATTTCGTTATCTCTCACACGCACACAAGCTCATCAGTACAAGCATTCAGCCTTTTGATTTCCTTTCAGAATTCATGGAAGACCTACTATCCATGGCATGTGGCCTACATCTTCGGAAGCAGCTCTTTTTTGAGATAAATGTGAGAAAAATTTCAGATAAATTAAATTAAAAAAAATAAAAATAAAAATCTTAAATTTTAAGAATTAAATTAGAATTAAATTAGAATTAAATTCTTAAATTTTGAGATAAATTTGTCAGAAATGAAAAAGATGTATGTTGCAGGTATGTCATTTTATGTTTAGCAAATAATAATGGAAACAGCTATTTTTCTAATGCAATAAAGTTGTAAATTCAGTAGCTCCGGTTTCTGTTTTATATGACCTGTTATCTTGGCTAGCATTGGCATTCTTTAAGCTTTTATTACACTGTAGATGCTTTGAAACTTGTTCTCTCTCACAGCTGTGGGTATTGTTGTTCTATTTTTACCTTAATGTAGTTCCTGCTTTCAAACATATTCCTGGTTAATACTCTTGTTTGTCTTGTCAACATACCTTTTTTTTTTGCACCACAGTACTATGCAAATCCTTTTCAAGCTTCCTAAGGTAGACAGGAGTTAGATATCCTAATATCTTTTCATTAACCACTGTACTAGGTGTTCTTGAGTACTCTAGCACAAAGATTTCCATTACTGACTTGTCATTTGTTATACCAGTTCTTGTTTCTTTTGCAAAAGTTCTGGAAAATGTTATCACCACAGGCCTCTTCTGTAGAAGCAAGCTACAAGCAAGGGGATATATACTTCCTATTAAAGCATTAGATTTGGCTGGGTAAGGAGCTGGCTGGAGGGCCATGCTCAGAGAGTGGTGAATTGAGTTAAATCCAGCTGGCGACTGGTCATGAGTGGTGTTCCCCAGGGGTCGGTACTGGGGCCTCTTCAGTATCTTTGTTGATGACCTGGATGAGGACATTGAGTGCACCCTCAGTAAGTTTGCAGATGATACCAAATTGACTGGGAGTGTGGATCTGCCTGGGGGTAGAGACCCTACAAAGGGATCTGGACAGGCTGCAGAGCTGGGCTGAAGCCAATAGGATGAGGTTCAACAAGACCAAATGCCATGTCCTGCACTTCGGCTACAACAACCCCAGGTGACGCTACAGGCTTGGGGCGGAGTGGCTGGAAGACTGTGTAGAGGAAACAGGCTTGGGGGTATTGATTGATGCTCAGCTGAACATGAGCCAGCAGCGTGCCCAGGTGGCCAAGAAGGCCAATGGCATCCTGGCTTGCATCAAAAACAGTGTTGCCAGCAGGAGCAGAGGGGTGATTGTCCCCCTGTACGCAGCACTGGTGAGGCTGCGCCTCAAGTACTGTGTCCAGTTTTGGGCCCCTCACTGTAAGAAAGACATTGAGGCTCTGGAACGTGTTCAAAGAAGGACAACAAAGCTGTTGAGGGGTCTGGAGCACAGGCCATATGAGGAGAGTCTGAAGGAGCTGGGAACGTTCAGCCTGGAGAAGAGGAGGCTCATGGGAGACCTTATTGCTCTCCATAACTACCTGAAGGGAGGTTGTAGTGAGCTGGGGGTCGGCCTCTTCTCTCATGTCATTAGTGATAGGACTAGAGGGAATGGTTTCAAGCTGAGGCAGGGGAGATTCAGGCTGGACATTAGGAAATATTACTTCTCAGAAAGGGTGGTCAGGCACAGGAATGGCCTGCCCAGGGAGGTAGTGGAGTCACCGACCCTGGGGGTGTTCAAGGAACGACTGGATGTTGTGTTGAGGGACATGGTTTAGTGGGAGCTATTGGTGATAGGTGAACGGTTGGACTGGATGATCTTGTAGGTCTTTTCCAACCTTGGTGATTTTATGATTCTATGACTCTATGATTTCAGTCAATAGCACAAGTCAGCTCCTAGTGTACCAACTGTGAATTTTCCTCTTAACTGTTCATACAGGAAATTCAACCCTACAGTGTAACCTACAAAGTTAAATATCTAGTGCTAAACAGTGTGGACAACTTTGTGGATGTACTGTTGCAAAGCCTACAAATAATTAGGTGTATAAGAAGATACTTAGATCTAGGGGTTTTTTTGAGAGGATCAGTTTATGTCATGGTTTCCAGATACCGTTTTTCTTGCCTAAAAACTACAGGTATCCCTGTAAGTAAAGATGTCTTTTGCAAAAGCAGCACATTACTTTGGAGTAATGTGGATCACCATATAGGTAAGAAAGAAAAAAGACTATGCATCTCAAAAGATTCAAATATAAAACAATCATCTGATATAAATACTTTTATCTTTGTGACACTAATCTTTTGTTTTCACTTTGTACTTGTAAAACTATCATTCAACAGTTTTCTCCTCTAATGTGAATAGAGATTGCTTAGAGGAGACATTTGTGAGACTGAAAAGCAATAACAAAATAGAAGCAGTATTGTTGAAAAGGAAAGCTTTTTTAATATGATGTGTTTTACAGGTTTTTCCTTCCTTAGGGATATTTATTTATAGTTTTATATTGATGTACATTTCTGTCTTTCAAATCTGATTATTTAAGTATTATACTGAGTATGGCTCTTGAAATTTTGAAGCTGACTGAATTAAGAAAGGAAGAAAGAGAGGAGGAAAGAAAGGAGGAAAGAAAGAAAGAAAGGAGGAAAGAAAGGAGGAAAAGAAAGAAAGAAAGGAGGAAAGAAAGGAGGAAAGAAAGAAAGAAAGAAAGAAAGAAAGAAAGAAAGAAAGAAAGAAAGAAAGAAAGAAAGAAAGAAAGAAAGAAAGAAAGAAAGAAAGAAAGAAAGGAAGGAAGAAAGGTACTCAATCCCCTCATCAAGAACATTAATAAAGATGTTAAATAGAAGTGGCCCCAAGGTGGGGGGGAGGTGGGGGGGGGGGGAGGAAGGGAGACACTGCTCATGAGCGGCTGCTAACTGGAGTAGGAGTGTTTGCCTACGTGAAAGTGGAATGAAGAAATGTTATCTTCTGCAGTACCTCCTTTCATTTGAACACACCTAGATATTTTCATAGTATCTTTGCAAGATATAATATTGTCGTAGATATTTTCATGAAATTTCATGATACTAAAATACTCTTCTGTAACTGAGTGAAACATTTTCCAGGTTGGCTGCTCAAACAGGACCCTCATCTGGGTTAAGGATGAGGTTTAAGGATGTCTCCACAGGATGGGAATATCGAGCTTCTGTTTAAAGTTTTAATTTAAAGATTCCCTGGGATTTACTAAGTTCACTTTTGTGCAATAGAATCATGGTCACGGTTCAGTTTTATTTTTAGGGTTCACGGTAAAATGGGGCTTCCTAATGTAGCTGAAGAAACAAGTTCTACAAACAGAGAAAGTTATGTGATAGAAACATTGTGTTGATTACCCTGGAAATTCCAGATGCATTTTCTGTATTACTGACATCAACTATCAAGATTTACAAGCAATATAAAAATGATCATCCCAAGCTTTTTGCACTTCAGACTAGCATGAACTGGATAAAGGGATTTGACATTTCATATCTCATTCAGCCTGCTATCAGACAGTCCTCTAATGTCAGAGAACAGTGTGATTTGTACCATATGGTCTTGCAAACTGAAAGTTACTGCAGCACCTTAATGGATATGGAAAACTGCCTTAACACAAACATTCCTCAATATTCAGGTCTTATAGGAAGATACAGTATTACACAAGTTTAGCTGCATTTCTTAACAACAACAACAACAACAAAAAGAATTAGAGCCAGTGAAATTCAGTACATTTAGTGAAATTCATTAGTAGTTTTTGAAAAAGACTGACTTACATCTAAGACCAAGGAAAGGCCTTTCAAACCAGTTCTAAAATGTCTTATGCTTATATACTCTTCATATGTCATGGCACACACACCCTGGAGAATATTAGATTGCAATTAAGATTACACCATGACCATTAGAAATTAAGAAAGTAAGCTCAGGAAGATTTTATTGTGCTATATTTTTTTATATTTTATTTACTACGTTTTCTTAAAATATGAATAAGCGGAAAGGTTGTTAATTGAAAGAATTTGAGGATGCTAAATTATGTGGGAGACAGGACATTTTCAGTCATCTATTCACTGTTTCCAAATTACATAGAATTTTGATAATCCTGTTACCAGGATAGACCTGGTTTCACTGGCAGAATTTTGGGTTTCTCAATCATGTGATGCTTGACACAACACTTGACCTGATAGTGTTTGATGGGATGCACCTTTATGAGAGGGTTGTAGGAGATAGTAAGGCTGACTGATAGAGCTTTAAACTAAATTTGAAGGGGGAAAGCGATAAAACCAGGGTTACCAGTGATAAACTGTGTATTGGCATGCCAAAATTTGAGGGGCTGTGTGTTAGTGACATCCTGCAGTCTGCTCCATGAGGTGCTGGGTACAATGAAGCAAATTTAAAATGTTTCTACGCCAGTGCATACAGCATAAGGTATAAGCAAGATGAGCCAGAACTGTTGTCTTAGTCCCAGTGCTCTAGCAGCAAAAGTGAAACTCGGTGGCAACCTGCTGTAGGGAACCTGCTTTGGCAGGGGGGTTGGACTTGATGATCTCTAGAGGTCCCTTCCAACCCCTACATTTCTGTGATTCTGTGATTCTGTGATGTGTTTGTATTATAGTGGACAGCTATAGGCTCCTCAGAAGAGAAACACAGGGCAGGCAAGGTGGGGACATGGCACTCCATATAATGGAGGGACTGGACTGTGTGGAACTTGCAGTCAGTTTTTACCTGATTAAAAATAACTAGCTTGATTTTTGGGTAGTCCTCTGTGGAGGATATTCTATGCTTCAAACTGCAAAAGCCTCAAGAGAAAGTAGCTCGTTGCATATTAGTCATGAGCTAACATTTGATTTATCTAGAGTTACTGATGCTATGAAAAACTTCCATATTTAAGGGGAAAAAAAAGGGACAAAATAATTCAAATAATATTTTTTCTTCACCAAACTTCATTTGTATAATTTACATATATTTTAGAAGAGGGTTGTTAGAGTTAGGGTACTATGGTTAGGCTGTGGTTGGACTTGATGATCTTTGAGGTCCCTTCCAACCTGAGTGATTCTATGATTCTATGAGTAATTCTCACTACTTTGAAAGAGATATTTCATAATAGAGATAATCTTGGGAAAAGTCACCACTGATTTTGAAGTTGCTAACGTGGATTTTTGTTTGATATTTGTTCAGATTTTATCCTGGTCATTAATTTCTGTAGATTCTGTAGGTCTATCTGACTAAGACAATATTTACATTTGTATATATAATTATACACAAGTCTGCCTATAAAAACATAAAAAAATATATAATTTTCAAATATTTTTATAATGGAGAATGGAGAGTAATCATCTACACATGATTTAGGCATCAGAAATGTAATCTTGTTGCATTACATCTTAAACCAACTTTTAGCAAATAGAATTTTCTGTGTGTACAAGCTGAATATTTTATTTTTTTAAAACTAGTTATATTTTATTTAAACTTACACATACATATGGACTGAGAAAAAAAGAAGGATTTTCCACTGTATTAAAATGAACTATATATTAGAAAACAAAGTACCTTAGTTGCAAATTATTCAGGGACAGAAGGGACTGTAATGATCTCTTAGCAAAGTAACTACATTTCTCTTTGTTAAACATCTTAGTTATTTTTAAATGCAAATAGATATTGTTAATCCTAAAAAGCAATTAAAGAAATAGCAGTAATAGAAAACAATGACTCAGACTTTCTTGAGAAAAATTGCTAAGTAGCAGAAAGAAAAAAAGAGTGGTCATTTTTAAATCAAGACTTTTGGCTTGCTGATTCAAATAATGAATAAAACTTTTCATTTAAATCAGTGAATTTAAATCAAACTAATCTATCCTACTTTAAAATAATTATTAGATGAAAGATTCTTTGTACCAATTACATTAAATAGTATTAGTTAAAAGGCAAGTTGTTCTATGAACCTCTTCCCAAACTATTTGTCAGAAAGTCTTCTATACAGAAATGACGTAAGTTTCTATGAAGTTTCTATGAAGGCTTTTGTTGTTACTCCCTTAGGAATTGTCTATTCGTATATTATATTAGAAGCTGATTTTAGTTCTTTACACCTTTATTTATTTATCTATCTATCATAAACTTCATTTGACTTTTATCAGCATTATCTTATTATCTTTTATTCTACCTCTTAAAGTGAACATCAGGAGACCTATGGTCTCAGCAATGCACTCAGCAAAAGTTAAAGACCTTAAAAAGAATTTAAGAATTTTAACAATGCAAAGTAATCAAATAATCAATAGCTCATTTAATTAGATTTTTCCTAATTCAAGTAAAATTAATTAATGCAGTGCTCTTCTTCCTCCTTCAGTGTAGGGGTGCTATTAACTCACAGCCAAGAGAATTGACTGATAAGGGCAAACAAGAGGAAGGAAGTTGTGGCTCCAGAGCTAGAATCAGGCTTTTCCTATATAGAGAGAGAAACTAAGAGGGAAGAGAGACACCCACCTTGTGCAAATATCTTTCAGCTGGTAAAGACGTGATACAGTAAATATTTGGAGTGAGCAAACAATCTGTACTTGAACAAGACGTTGAACTATTTATAGCAAAGGCTATATCAAAAATTCTGGAGAAAATAGGAAGAAATTAATCAAATTGATAATAAAAATATGTATTTCATTAAATACATTTTTTTGTAAATGTAATCTAAACTGTTATAAAAGAAGATTGAGCCAACTTAGATAAATGATTGGACACAACTTTTGTGTGGTCAAAATCATGTCTATGGGTTAGCAAAATATTTATGTTTTATTTTTAAAATTCAAAAGGTGATAAAGGAATGAAAATCAGTTTACTCTTCTTTGTTGTCTGGAATATGCATTAAAAGATGAAATGCAAGAACAGTTAAAAGCAAAGAAAATAAACCTATTTCTTGACTCAGTGAGAGACTTTAATTCAGGGATAAAACTTAACTAGTACAATTCTAAGGGAATGGGAACATGGAAAGGAGGGAAGGAAAAGAGAAGAAGAGATTATGTCAAAAGTAATTTGTAAGAAGACTGATAGCTTGAAGTTATTCCAGATTAAGAGTTTGAGAGAGATTTTCAGTCAGGTCATTGGAAGCCAATTCTTGCTAGAATTCACCACGAATTGCCTAGTACAGTGTTCATTGGTGGAAATGTGTTTTGTTTTTTTTTCCCAAAACAGTTCAAGTATATCTTGAATATATACTTGAGTAGGGAGTACCTCTACTGAAGGCAATTATGTTACAACAATGACATAATGGTGTAAAACAGATACGACCTGAAGGTTGCATACTCCAAATTCAAGGTGAATCACTGCATTTATGAGTTCTATACCCTAGCAAAAATATCAAGAAATCCATTGAGCAAAGAGCACTGTGTTCATCACTTTACACTATTGATTGCAAGTAATTTAAAACATGCTGGTTTAAAGAATTATGAGCCTTGTTAGTAACAGAAGTTCAAACATCTGTCAGATTAAATGGCTTACCTAGAAAATAAAAGTGAACTTAATGCAAACAGTATGTCTGATTTGGGAGAAAACAAATTGATGATTACGAGAGAAGAGAGCTTCATATAAAAGAGGGGGGAAAAAGTAGTATTTGTTTTGAGAGTCAAAGCACATCGATTAGACCTCGGGTAGAAATCCTAAAAGCTTTAGCAGCTTTCAGATATTAAAATATTTGTACAACTGTAGACTATGTTTCTTGATTCTTAAATTCATTATTCCTGTGAATGAGTTCCAGATAGACAGTATTTATCAAGAGGGCTCAGTTCATCTCTTTTTCAAAATGTTTGCTTTTAGAAGCTTAAAAAATGGAGTATGTGGTTGTGCAGTTTTGGAAATAAGAGCAGTTCAAAAGCACAAATTCATTGTGACAGAGCATAAGAAATTCCCCAGATTTGGCATATTATCAATATACCGAAAATGCAGAAATGAATCAAAAATAAATAATCGAAAATAATTCTTATTTTTATTTTTGCTGTGGGAAAGGATTCAACTCTATAGGTTCTATATGTATTATTAAAATGATAAAGTAAAAATCAAATTGCATAGCATAAAAACAAGAAGTATTGAGAGGAAATATTTATCTAGAGGGAACATATCTGAAACAGAGACTGTATAAACTGTATCAGTGAGATGTTCACATCCTTTGGTGAAGATGCAGAAGACTATTTTGTTCTGATCAACGTTGCTGCTATCGTGTCATTCCCAGTGTTCAGATGATATAACACTTCTTGCTTAAGTGATGGCACAGAACAATAGCTAAATCAGAAATAAAATAAAAATATCTGTTCAGCTACAACAGTCATCTCTATATATATCTTAGCCTATATGTATGAATAATATTTATAATACCAACGGATTATTAATATGTACATTAGACATAAATCCCTGTCCTCAAAGGAAAATAGAGCTCAATTTATTTACTGAATATATATACCATCATACTGCATAAATGAGAAAAAAAGTGCTTTGGATGTTTTTTTTTGTTTGTTTGTTTGGTTGGTTGGTTTGGTTGGTTGGTTTGGTTTTCTTCTTGCATACACATGAAATGCCTTCTGAAGATCAAATCCAGAAACGTACTTTCATTGGACACTGTATTTCTTCATTAACTCACACTCTTCTAAACTTTTCTCTAGATTTCTCTTACTAAAAGATGACAATACTTCAAAGCTACAAAGCTTCTGGGTTCTTTCAGTGATTGATAGTAAAATAACAGTCCTAGGTGTGTTCCACTTACTCACGTGGAACAGTAATCTATTCAGGCAGTAATTTCAATGATAACACTGTATTAGTCAGCAAGCAAGCCTAATTCCTTTTGTAGAAGTCTAGCGCATACTCAGATACTGATGAAGTCTTTCTTACTTTCAGCAAAAAGCATAGACATACGGTTTTTATATTAATCTTTTCCTGATCTTTCAAAAATATTGCAAAGTGTGAATCCTAGAAAGCAAGACTCTTGAACTCTGAAAACTGATTTTATTTTCTTTCCTATGTCCAGTAGTACTTAACATCTTGAGGAAGCTGTATTTGAATAGAATATGGTAGCTGCCCCAAGAACCTTCCCCTGCTCACATACTTCTTTATCCTCACCAGTAACTTGGCCTTATGGCTTTTTAACTCATAAAACAGATCTTAGTGTGCAAAATAAGAACATTCATGGATATAAACACAAAATGTATCTGGCCTTATTGGCTTAGCAAGTTCAACTAAATGTAACTATTTTTCGATAGGCCTCTTGGTATTTAGTTTCTTCAAGTAAAAACCTTAAACTTTATTCTTAAGGAAAGTCTAAAAACATAATCTGTTTCAAAATGTTTTAGAAAAAAATGCCTTCAGTGTCATTGTTTTTTTGTTGGTGGTGTTTTTCTTAATGAGCTATTTCCAAGAGAATCATCTTGGTACCACTGTGCAAATATACTGGAGCTAATAGATATAGTGTAGGTGTAACACAATCTCAAGATGATCAAAATGTAAGAGTTTTAAATGAATGTAAGAGAAATCTGTGTCAGTGATTCCTAAACTTCGAGGTCTGGATACTCCTGAACCTCAAGACATCAATTTCTGTAGTTCATGAGAGTGAATGTTGGGGAGTACATTTGTGTATATTTATACATTTGTGTATATTTATGAGCCAATGCTGCTTAAGCCTCCCCCTGGGTTTTTTTTTTTTAAGTATTTGAATCATTATTACTGCTCATGAGAGACATTGAGGATGGAGATTTGCAGGGGACAACTGACCAGACACCATTGTATATCCATTATCTCTGACAATGACTAGAATAATGTGAGCAGCTCCCATCCTTTCATTTTTGCATCTCTATGGCATTCCTTGTCTCCTGAAGCCCAGGAAAGAGAGCACCAACACAGTGCTTTTTCTTTTGATGGGGGAAAGTAATATAGGAAGTTACATTAACTTTCCCTGAGCTACAGAAGCACCTAACAGAGGCAGGCTCTTTTCCATTTAACAGCTAAGAAAAGTATGGGGGGGAAAAAAAAAAAAAAAAAAAAAAAAAAAACATTAACAAGTAAGAGCACTGGCTCTGTTTCTTTCTTCATTGCTGTTCTTTGATGAGTGGCATGGTTTGGCTAGATTTTTATCTGACTTAGAGCTATTTTATATCAAAACTCTTAGTTGTTCTATTTCTCATCACTTAGGAATAGTTACCAGGTAACAACAAATGGAGGGTTAGCTCTCCTCAACCCACACAATTCATCCATTACACTACTAGTCATTTCCTTTCTTGTATGGGGAAGTACAGAAAGAACAGAGAAGACAGTAAATTCCAGGGAAATTATGAATATTTGTGGAATGCTTATAGGGCCTTGTAGAATATGGAAAATGAGCAGACAAAAAGAAGAAAAGAATAGTGACCAAAATCTCTTTCTCAGTCTTGATTTTATGTTGTTTAAAATGAAAAAGCTAGCCAGCATTATGAACACTGTCAATCATAGCACTTTGGGGTTAAGGAGAAATATTCATATACTGCACAAAACTAAAAATATCATTAAAGCTTCCACATTTCCAAGCTCCTGAAACTTCAAAAACTATCCCTCAGAAATAGATAGGAATAATGAAGCTCTACAATTTCTATAATAGCCTACTAAATAATATTTTCCAATTATTGCAATACTTCCTCTGGTAGAGAGAGTGGGTTTGGTCTCTTCTCACTTCTGACAGGTGACAGGATGAGGGAAAATGACCTCAAGTTGCACCAGGGGAGGTTTACTTTGGATATCAGGAAAAGCATTTTTACAGAAAGCGTTGTTAAGCACCGGAATAGGCTCCCCAGGGAGGTGGTTGAGTCACCATCCCTGGGTGTGTTTAGAAACAGTTTGGATGTGGTGCTCAGGGACGTGATTTAGCAGAGAGTTGTTAGAGTTAGGGTAGTATGGTTAGGTTATGGTTGGACTTGATGATCTTTAAGGTCTTTTCCAACCTGAGCAATTTTATGATTAAATGATTCTAAGATTTCCATATTGCATTTTGTTTCTGAAACTAAAGATAAAAAGAAATTTGTAGTGGAAAAATTATTCCTCTCTAAGAAATAACAAGTATGAAAGTGGGAGCTGACAATGGATTAAAATGTGTGAAGATACAAAACAAGACACATATATCTCATTTAATAGAACAACTTTTCAAATCTTCATAAACCCTTTTTGTTTCTTTTTTTTCTTTCTTTTTTTATCATACTTCACGGAATTATTGATTAACAACTTGTAATTCACACAACAAAACAAATGTTAACAACCATGTCAGTATCCCACATTTGATAATCAAATATTTTCACATGAAGTGAGATTATACAGATGTGTGATTTGAATAATTAAATATATTTATTTAAACAAACACAAAATAGTTTTTTGGGGGGATGAAAAGGACAGCTGTAATGTCAGTGTATCAAAATAAAATGAGATCATTACCACCATATTCTGTAGGAGAAGAGGAGGATGAAAACCAACCGTTCAGCCATAATGATTTCATTAGGATATATACGTAGAAAGATGAAAGGAAGAGATCGCTAACAGATTGCTAGTGAAACAGAAAGAGTGTGAAAGCAGCTGAATGTGGTAATACACAGAGAAATGAAAGTAGAAAAGCTTCAAAAAATAAATATAAACTAAATCTTTTTCTCTCTCTAAGACAGGGCAAAAGCAAAAATAAAATACATTCTTTGTCTATTCTCCTCAGAGTCACTGATCTCTTAAGCATTGAGCCTAATGAGGCAAGTAGGAGAAAATTATAATGAGTCTTGCATCTGCTTATTGTTGGGCTTGAATTATAGTTTGAAAATAAACCAAGTTTTCAATACAAAAGTCCTTTAAGTTATGTCAAGATTCTATCACAAATAAAATTACAAACATTATTATGTAATGAAGAATTCCCCAGCTTCACTGTATCATCTGCGCCCCAAGTACACACAGCTTTTGAGGGTGCTACATATTCTGTTTGAATATCAATTCAGATGAGTCACTTCTTTCTAGCCATGTCTTAAATAGACAACAAAATTAAACCAGTCTAAGTCACTGCTTTCTGCTCACTTCAGTGTTCCAAATATCTTTGTGAGATCTACTTTAATGGTGGCTAAAATATTTACATATGGACTTATAAATCCATACCATGAGTCTTTTCAAGGCATTTGGAAATCATCTGTAATGGGATTGTCACATGTAAAGTGATATGTGTTTGTAATATGTTTTATAATTTCAAATTCCAAACTTTGCAGCTTTTGCATACCTTTGTGGACAAATTGTTAGATAATATAAATTGAGCAATGATGTTCTTCTCAGTGTTGTTAAGACACCTCTTAAAAAACAAACTAGATAACACATTACTATGTGGATGTCACCTAGAGTATTGCCAAGGCGCTTAAGCGTAGAAATGTTTCCTAGCTGTCTGATTTCTGAGGATTGTGCTGTTTTTTGTTTTGGTTTGGTTTGTTTGTTTTTCTGTTAGAGACAGTCTTTTCCTTAAACATCAAATAGTCTGTCAGGCATTTACTATCTGCATCTAAGCTGTTAGATAGAAGAGGGCTGTTGTCAGTCACTGGCCTACAGACTGAATGTTAATGGTCTGGCTTACATCCCTGACACGGCTATCTGCTTCTGTACCAGTTTCATCTTGAGTATGGCTGCTACTGCTTGTTCTTCCCTCTTTCATTAGCACTGTGGATGCATCCGTTGGTTGTTCATTTATCAAGTAGAGCTGGAGTCCAGACTCAAACTCTCGTAAAATCATTCATGCTTTTTGACTCCTAGTATACTTCCCGGAATTCTTGTACTCAAACTTTTGCCCAGTTACTAACCGGGATGTAATAGGAGTGGGCATTATTTCCAGAAGAAAGTATGAATGGGACCATCATTTTAAGAAGGCGGGAAATTGAACTATGTGAATACAAAACTTGAAGAACTATTCAAAGGCACGTCTTTCGTGTTTTCATGCCAGTTTCAAAACACAGCATGTACAAATAAAGAAGTCAAGTAAACCAAGTATTTCCGGTAAAAGTTTCTTTTTGTGTAGTCCCATGTCTTATTCTTTTCAGGACATATTAACTGGGATTATTAATTAGAGCTTGATAATATTTCAGGGAAGTTTTAAAGGCTTTTGTGCATATGTAACTGTAGCTGCATGAATATTCATGTCCGGGATGCCATGATAGTACTGTACTGTGTGAACACTGCTAACAATCTCAGTTCCCTTGATATTTCAGTAGCCTATTGTTTCATTTTCTTCAGTTATACTTCTCCAACTATACTTCAGTGCCAGTAAAAATTATTCAGATGCCTTCAGCGTTAACCTTGACAGACCTTTCTTCGGAAGTAGAAAATTAGAAAGTTTTTGTTTATCAGACTTACCTCATACCCAGAAGACCTAGATTTTTCTTTTCTTTTTTTTTTTTAAAAAAACAATACAATGGTAATGCAGTTAGTCATGCCACTGGGTATATGCAGAATCTCCAAACTGCTTTTTTTGCACATCTTGTTTTTTCAGATCCCTTTTTTTCCACCTACATTTTCCCTGGCCACTTTGTCATTATGTCAATTACCAACTGACAGAGTGATACATGTGAGATAAATCTAGAACTATGTGCACTTCATCGGCTATATTATTTTTATGTCAAATACATGTATGAGAAAAATATTAGATTTTTAGCCCCCCATAATTAAGAGGTAAAAAATACAGAATCAACTGCAAAAATTGCTTATCTTTTCAGATTATTTTTCCAGTATGCATAGATAATTTCATTCAATAGAAAAGAAAATATGTTTGACATATTTCTTGTGTGACTCTGTAGTGCCTGTAATTCCTTTATAATTTTACAGTTAATTAAGGGGGAAACAGACACAACAGACTTCCTGTTCAAGACTTTTATTACATTAATTGCACTGCTTTGTCTGATTGCTCAGAACTTTTGCCTTATGTACACATTCTATAAAAAGTAACTGACTTTAGATGTGCTAGATGTGCATGGGTTTACAATCTACACTGATTAGGTAACAAGTGTGCAGCTACGCTTACAAATGAATGTGAAGAGTCAATAATTCTATAATTCAGTGGCTATTGAAATATACTAGCTTCACTGAATAGTAGATTAGGAACATCAGATGACATCAAAACTGATTTGAATATATTGATAAAACTAATCTTTTCATTTGTTTTAGTCCAATACAAAGCATCATTTCAGTCTGGGAGTGCTTTGGGGAATTAGTGTTTATGAAATTAGGAGAATTTTTGTTTCCTTTGTATAGCTAAGTGGTCAAAAGAGCAAAATAAAGGTGTTCTGGCATTGCCTACTTAACAAAAGAAATGAAGACAACCATATAGTTCAGCATATAGTAACAATTTGAATAATAGCATACACAGCCCAAGGATCCAGTATTTTGGCCACCAGTAGATGTTAAGACTTGAGCACAGGGACTGAAATGATATTATCAGATTGAGAAAACAAGGCTTTACTAAACATGCTACAATTGTCTTCATTTTCCTACATGATTGTGGTGTGAAGAGAGTCTGCTAAGTTTTGAAGTACCCTAAATTAACAAAGATCCTTATACAAATTGGGAGATATTGTGGCAGTATCTAAAGAAAACCAATAGAGGCCCACAGAGTTTCATCTCAGAATCCAGCTAATCTAGGAAAATTTACATATGTCATAAACCAAAGATTATTATCAATATGGATGTTAGAATTTTAGTTTTACTGTGTTAATAACCTGTGGACAGGTTCCTCTTTCGACAACGAGTATAGAAATCTGGAGCTGGAAAGACGGGATTGAAACAAAGATTTAATAACTCTTCTGACACAAATCAGTAAGGCATATTGCTGTATTGGAAAATTTAGTATTTCTGTCTATTATATACAATGTATCTATCCATTACTACAAGTTATAACTGTAAGAATAATTCTCAGGTGTGACTACCGTTTGCCACTTCTGAATAAGAAGACAGTCTCCTGCAGCACTCTCGACTAATGGTAATTTGCACATCTTATTGTTTGGAGGCAGGGAAAACACCCCACTGTTCTAAATAAAAACAAACAAAAAAAAAATGGAAAAAGAAAAAGCAGTAACTGAGGCTACTGTTCTTCAGTGTAGAGTCTTGGAGGTCATGTTCAGAATTTTCACAGTATATTACCGTAATATGCTCTATTATGGCTATCAGCTGTAAATCAATTCTAATTTTTATTTTTTTTCCTAAGGAAAACAAAAAGGAGAAAAGAAAAAAGAGTTCAGTATTAATGTAGGTAACATTTTTAAGGGAATGTAATGAAACTGGTTTTCAGTTTCTTTGCAGGAGATCTTTATGATATTGCTCATGAATTCTAAGTCTACAAATGGCTTTAAGCAAAATAGTCAAGAATTCCAGATCCCATAACAAGACAAAAGAGGATGCTGAAACCTCATTTTCCTTAATGTTCTTGTGTTCTTGTAGTTCTCTCCCTTCTTGCTCAACGATAATTCCCCCCCCCTCCCCCCCGCACGCACACACACCCCTTCTCAGGAGAAAATAGAAGCTTGTTCAGGACGAGACTTCTTTGGGGGACCTGAAAGGACTGACAGTTTCAATTGGTAATAGATGTTTGGGGGTTTATTGTCATACTCTGAGTAAAAATTTTTCTCTATGGTTAGGAATTACAGTTTCCTACTACATGATGGCAGAAAGTCAGTTATCTTATATATATTTTGAAAGACCATTTCTGTCCTGTAAGTATAGAAATAATGCCTGCTCACTCACACTTTGAGCTCTGAGTGAGTGCTTATACCAAACTAAAGGGTAGAAAATTCACACGTGAATGGCGACTAAAAGAGATCATTAAATTAAAGGCTCCCTTGGCCCTGATATAACATTCCAAGTCACTTCCATGCTGTTCTCATGTTATAATTCTTAGGTAAATTAATTGTGAGGGAGGTGCTCCCTGCAGACTATTGAAACTTCAAATTTAGGACCTTAGTCAGGCAAATGTCCTATGGATCTCCAAGGGAATTTTCCCAAGTAATTTTTTTACAAAGATTCTGCTTTGTGTATGCTGACATATTTTTACATTACAGAATGTTCATTGTGAGGTGAAATATTTGATCTCTCAGTATATAGGTGCAATTCTGCTTACAATATCCGGTTTAATTTCATTAGTTGATAGATGCTTTTTGTTAACATCCAGAGGTCCAAACTTCTTATTCTATACAGTAAAAAATTGTTCTTATGACCTTTTATATTTAGTCTAATCATATGCCAAGGTCAAACCAAATGTTTATTGAAAGGTCTGTTGATTATGATTACAACTGATATTTTTATTTTTTTTACTAGTGCCACCAACAATTCAGATAGAAACATGAAACTGTAGCCATCAACTTTAAATACAAATAAAATAAAATCAGAAACAGGCTTATAGACTCAGTAAGTACTTCACATGATAAAGGAGAAATAGGAAAGAGATGGAAGAAGTAGAAAATAATATTGCAGGGAATTAGGAGTTGCCATATGAATTAGATTAGGCTAGTATCCATTCACTGACCCTTTCCAGTGTACAACACTTTTGAGACGTTTTCTGGTTTGACCTTCAATATGTAAAGGCCATTTCAAATCATGGAGCTATAATTTGTTTTTTCAAATTTCTAGCTCTTAACTCTGTCATTAACTCTGGATATTTCTAGTGTCCACATCACCTCTGAAGCTTACTAAAATCTTAACTCTGCAGGATACTGAACAATTTATACATCAATTTACAGGCATGTCAAAATAGAACTCTAATTTAAAATCCCAGAAGAATGAGTATGGATAGGTGGAGATGGATCACAGTCTCCATATTTTCTCCTTTTTTGGTCTTTTTGTGATGTATATTTTCCACAATTGTTTGTATGCAGAAATTTCTTCAGAGAGTAAGTAATTTCTAGTGAAATACAAAATTAATGCCTAGACTCTGTGGTTTATTAATATAAGTGTAGTATCAGATTTTGTTTTCTATTTATGTATTTTATATATATATATATATATGTATATGTATATATATACATATTACTACTATACATACATGAAAAATATGTTTTTGAATTTCAGACATTTTATCTCCTGCAGGCTACATTTTTTCCAAATTTATTTTCCCTTTTTGCTTTAAACAAACAAACAACAGCAACAACAAAAATTACTTCTTTTCCAGGGGATTTGAAAATTGAAGTCTAAAAAATTTATATTAAAATTTACTAGGGCTTTTTTTTTTTTTTTTTTCCCCCATCACATTCCTCTTATTGCTCCTCTATATATGATTTGTTAATGTAAAAATACAATGACCTTACTGAGTGACTTTTCTGAACAGTGGAAATACAGATTTCATGGGATGACTAAGTTCAAAATTCTATCTCCTTGAAATTTATTTCCAGGATGTTAACTGCAAAGCAAGTTATATATAGCAGTAAATGCATGCTTAATTTGTGCAGAAATCATGGTGCGATGAATACAATTAAGAGCCTCGGAGGGAATAATTATATTACTGCATAAAGCTGGTGAATCTCAAATTGCTTGGTGCCTGGACTTTAAATTGGCCTGTGTGCCTGTTGTGAAAGTCATTCATAGTAGTTACAAAGCTGCAGTCAGAAATGAGCTACTTTCAAAGTCATATAAGTAAGTGTATTTGGTTGTCTGCTGCAAATGACAGAGAATAGAAAAAGGAAACAGCATTTAGAAGTAAATGACCAAAAATTTAATTTCATTAAAAAAGAATGTAATCAATTATGAAAATAAAAAGTAATAAAGAGTGTACATCAAATCATTGTTGCATGTATTAACATATAGAAATTATAAAATCTTGGTAATTGCATTTTCTTTCACACATACACATGTAGCATGGGATAGTTCTCACTTTGTTTTTACAGTTCATTATAGGTACTTCTAAAAGTCTTCAATGAAGATCTATAACTGAATTAAAAGACCCAAACCTAGTATAAATCTAAAATTTGACTAGTAGACGATTGTCCCATATCAGAGAGTTATATTACTTAGCGGATATTCAGATGTATGAGAAATATGTGACTGGATACTGTCATCTTAACATCCAAGTACAATTCAGTGGGCTTTCATTCACTCACAATGACCTGAAGTGCACATATTTTTAATAATAAAGACCATTTTGTAGCTCCACATTGCATTCTGTTCAACAGTTTTTCTTATCCAGTATTGATCATCTAGTGGTAGCCTTACAAGAGGTACATTTTACTCTCTGACCCTAAACAGAATATCCTGAGTATAGAATACATCAGCTACTGCAGCCGATGTAAGGTTTGAGGGTTCTAAATTCAGCTTTCAGCTTTTGGGAACCATTTTCTTATTCTTCTGCTTCTACTTAGGCTTGTCAAACACACAACTGGAAACATGAAATTGCGTATGTAGCACTAGGGAAAAGACAAAACAAAACAAAACAAAAAAAAAACCAGTAAGTAAATAGTGACTGGTTTTAAGGCCAATGGCTCTAAAATATTACCCAAGGGAAAAAAATATACATTACTGAGATCTGAAAATGTGATTATGATGGGAAAATAAAGGCTATGGGCATTACTCCTGAACTGTGGTAAATCTTCTTTCCCCTGGGCAGTATTTTAAAAAACTCTTACTAGGCATTATTTGCTTTTGACACATTTCTATTTGTTTGAAAAGGAGTACTCTAACAGTGTCTGCTTTAACAGGCACTCTTGTTATGTGAAAATGTACAAGCATAATTTTAACAAATTCCATGGATAATTATATAGAACACAAATCTAGTAATCTCTAATTGTCAAGGGATAAAATATGACTCAAGGTGTGTAAATCACAGTAATGCTGGTAACATCATAAAAACAATGAGAAAGAGTGTGACATTTATCTATATACTAAGATTTTATAATGATATCCATCTCCATTAATCTGGGTGTTTCTCACGTAACATTGACTGAGAAGTGACTGAGAAGTTAGTTATGAACTGTATGTTAGAATTTTATCAGGTCAAATTTGTGGCTTGTTTGGATCTCATGGCTGTTGGTTTTTGTTGTTGTTTTAATATTTTAGTAGTTTTATTCAAAGCATATATTTTGGTAATAGAAAGCCTGTCGGTTTATCCAAAAAGGAAGGGGAGGGAAGGAGAGGGGAAGGGAAGGTGAAAAACCTTATTCAGAATATTTAAGTAATAAAGTGCGATTTTTTTTTCTGTGTGACTATATTTTCCGATTTTGGGAAGAGAAATAGTAATGACTACACATAATATGCTTCTGACATCATCATTAACAATATCAATGCTCAAACATAACCATGCTTACAAGTAAAACTTATTTTAAGGTCATATAATCACAGAAACATAAAATCATTAAGATTGAAAAGGATCACTAAGATCATCTACTCCAGCTGTCAACCCATCACTGCCATGCCCACTAAATCATGTCCCCAAGACTCATATCTACACATTTATTGAATTTCTCCAGGGATGGTGACTCCACCACATCCCTTGGCAGCCTGTTCCAGTGCATTACCATTCTGAAAAGAACATCATTTTCTTAATATCCAACCTGAACTTGCCCTGACACAACTTAAGGCCATACTATCATTATTCATTTGGGAGAGGATGTTGAACCCACCTCACTACAACCTTCTTTCAGGTAGTTAAGTTACATATATTCAAATGTTCTCCATACATTAGCTGTCATATTGATTGCAATACTCGTAGCAACAACTCCATGAAAAATCAGTGTAAAGCCTGCTTTAAAATGTATTCTGGAGGATACTCTCTATTTTCCTTCTCTTTTTAAACAAATTAATCCACACGTAAATTTCTTCTAGTATCATTTTTTTATTATTATTATTTTTTTAATTAGCAAGTAGCTGTTAGTGATCCTAATAAACGCCTTCTGCAACTCAGTATAGGATGGTTCTTGACCTCATTTAGGAAAGATATTCATAGCATCCAGCTGTTAAGCCATAGAAATTTCTTTTTGGACAGTAGCATCTGGTTCATTGACAGTCTCGCCTTGCTCTTTTGTTGGCTTCACTACAGTTGTTTTTAGCCATGAAATGAATAGGATATTGATGTGATATTTTATTCACTAGAATCTCATTTCTTTTAGCTAACTCATAGTTTCTACTCCAGAGGTTTTTCCCCTCATAAAATAACAGAATTTCTCCCAAAGATCTTTGAATGACCTGAAAGCAGTGGGGAAAAAAAAAAAAAAAAAAAAAAAAAAAAAAGTTATTTCTCCAAGGATAAAGCAAAATGAGTACTTTTCATAACAATCTGGGAAAAGAATGATATTTTGTTTGTTTTTTTTGTTCAGATTTCCAGCATAGTACATTTCTTTTTGAAGAATTGTAAATAAATTTCCTTATTCACTCTTCAAATAAGATTCACTATATGTATGGGGTGAAAGTTGAGCTTTTCCTTATATCTCACCTCTAGAAATGCCTTATAAAATTTATAATGTTCTAGAACACAAAGCCTAATATCAGGCATTGTATCATCAAAATAGGAGGTATATCAAATTTATGAGCTGTATGCAACAGATTTTGAGGAGAGAAACATAAGTCAACAAAAATATTTTCTAAATTTTAAAGTAAATTGCTGGCATTGATATAGATGCAGTTTTAGTCACATCTTTCTTTTGTATATACTTTCTTTTATGTTTATACATTTGAGGCTGAACTTTAATATTTAGTCTCTTAAAAGACTGTTTGATTGTTTATTCAGTGATTTTATTAAGAATGCTTTTCTACTCAAATAATTTCCGAGATGATTTGCAGTATACTTTCAAAGATTTTCTTGTGATATTTACAGAGTCATGATGTATTATGCTTTGTGTGGAGAGAAGAGTTTTGTTGTTAACAGTGATATATGGTAATTTTTTCATGTAAATTCTATAATTCATTAATTACCTGCATTGTTTTACTTGTCATTATTAATTCATTTACCTAAGTATATATGGAAACCTGATATTCCCCCAAAATTGTCATGTATATCTCTGACATTATATCATGAAATAGCAAAAAATCTCAACGAGCTTTTACCCCAGGACCTATTTATTCTTTGAATATTTTATTCAAGTATTTTGATACCGACATAATTTCTTGCATTCTTGTTTATAAATATATACATAAACTATAGATTTAGACAACAATATTCTCTTTTACACTCTCCTAACTAATCTTTGCTTTTGTTTTTTAAAATGAAAAAAAAATATATTTTCAGAAGTTTGAAAAAGAAACAAATAAAAATGGAAATTCTGACTCTCAGATTGTATTCCTGGTCTAACTGGTAATCTAGGTATGTCTCTATATACATATATAATATATGTGTAATCTAGCTAAGTCTCTATCTATATATATGTTATATATAATTTATAATTGTAGTATCATAGAATCATAGAATGGCTTAGACTGGAGGGGATATCAAGGATCATCAAACTCTAAACCCCTGCCTCGGGCTGGGTTGCCACCCACTTGATCAGGCTACCTGGCTGAGCTCAGAGGGTTGTGATCAGTGGCACAGAGTCCAGTTGAAGGCGTGTATTTAGTGGTGTTCCCCAGAGTCAGTGCTAGGTCCAGTCTGGTTCGACATTTTCATCAATGACCTTTATGAGGTGATAGCGTCCACCCTCAGCAAGTTTGCTGATGATACAAAGCTGGGACGAATAGCTGACACACTAGAAGGTTGTGCTGACATCAGCAAGACCTGGACAGGCTGGAGAGTTGGGCAGAGAAGAACCAGATGAGGTTTAACAAAAGCAAGTGTATAGTCTTGCACCTAGGGAGGAATAACCTCATGCACCAGTACGGGTTGGGGCATGACCTGCTGGAGAGGAGCTCCGTCCTGATGGATAACAGGTTGGCCGTGAGCCAGCAGTGTGCCCTGGTGGCCAAGAAGGCCAATGGCATCCTAAGGTGCACTAAAAAGAGTGCGGCCAGCAGTTCAAGGAAGGGAATCCTCCCCCTCCACTCTGTCCTGGTCAGGTCTCACCTGGAGTATTGTGTCCAGTTCGGGGTTCCCCAGTACAAAAAAGGCAGGCATCTCCTGGAAAGAGTCCAGTGGAGTGCCATGAAGACAATAAAAAGCCTGGAGCATCTCTCTTTTGAGGAAAGGCTAAGAAACCTGGGTCTGTTTAGCCTAGAAAAAATAAGACTGAGAGGAGATCTGATCTATAAATATCTAAGGAGCAGAAGGCAAAGGAACGAGGCCAGACTCTTTCAGCAGTGCATGGCTATAGGACAAGAGGAAATGGCCACAAACTGAAGCATAGGAAGTTCCGCACAAATGTATGTAAGAACTTCACAGTAAGGGTGACAGAGCACTGGAACAGGCTGCCCAGATTGGTTGTGAAGTTTCCTTCTCTGGAGACATTCAAGACCCATCTGGATGCTTACCTGTGCAACCTGGTCCAGGGAGCCTGCTTTGGCAGGTGGGTAGGACAAGACGATCTCTAGAGCCCCTTCCAGCCCCTTCAGTTCTGTGATTCTGTGATGTTAAAGATTACAGATCCCAAGACAGGCTATTGGTGACTATCACACTCATGACTGGCCTCCAACTGGACACAGAGCTATTAACAAAAACCCTCTGGATAACAGTAGAAAAGATGGAGTAAATGCAAATAAATTAAAATTTAATAAGTATCTTTTGAACAAACATTATCAGTGGGACTGAACTTAGGTAGGTCAATCCATCTGTAATAGATAATCTCAATCATCACTGCATACATCAATCATATTTGATGTTACTGTATGCCATTCAGTGGCTAGGTGCTATACGTCTTTCTGTGAAACCTTTAACATAATACTGTTGAGAGGAAAAAGTATTTGTTTTGCATTTTGAATTGAGTTTATATGTCACCCTCCACCAGAAGAAATTAATGTAATTGGAGTTATTTTATCATAAATTAAACATATATCTCTTAATAATACAAAGGTATAACTTTATATATATATACAATTAGTCTTCTCCTCTATGAAATAATAATGATATTGCATTATTATTATAAAGTTAATCAAGACTTTTATGGGACAGCTACATTACTACTGAGTACTTTTCCTCTTTTACTATAATGTGTATCTTCAATAAGCTAATTATGTAGTGTAACAAAGAATTTGGTAATTAGAAAGTTATTTTATCTACAATATGTAGCAATTGTTGCTTTGTAAGTTGCATCTGAAGATGTAAGATAGAAATAATAATAAAAAATACACATCAACAATTACAGCAGGGTGCTTATCTTATGATAAAAAACTTGGCGTGTTTCATTCTACAGGAATTTTATTTTTTTTTACCTAACTGTGCATAGTTTTAATTTTAAATTTGCTCTTGATTGCTTGATTTTCATAGAATCATAGAAACAAAGAATAGTTTGGTTTGGAAAAGACCCATCTAGTTCCAACCCCTCTGCTATAGGCAGGGACACCTCCCACTAGACCAGGTTGCTCAAAGCTTCATCCAGCCTGGACTTGAATGCTTCCAGGAAGGGGGCATCCACAACCTCACTGGGCAACCTGTTCCAGTGCATCACCACCCTCATAGTAAATAATTTGTTTCTAACTTCTAGCCTAAATCTACCCTCTCCCAGTTTAAAACCCTTTCCCCTTGTCCTGTTACTACCTCCCCTTACAAAAAGTCTCTTCCCAGCTTTCCTGTAGGCCACCTTCAGGTATTGAAAGGCTGTTATAAGGTCTCCTCATAGCCTTCTCTTCTCCAGCTCTCTCAGTCTGCCCTTGCAGGGGAGATGCTCCAGCCTTTTGATCATCTTCATTGCCCTCCTCTGGACTGGTTCCAACAACTCCATGTACTTCTTGTGTTGGGGGCTCCAGAACTGGACACAGTACTCCAGTACTCTCATGAGAGCAGTGTAGGGGGGCAGAATCACCTCCCCTGACTTGCTGCTCACACTTCTCCTGATGCAACTCAGGATATGGGTGGTCCTCTTTGCTGTAAGTGCACATTGCCAGCTCACGTTGAGTTTTTCATCAACCAACACTCTCAAATCCTTCTCCTCAGGGCTGTATCCACACCCTTCCCCACTCAACCTGTATCTGTCCTGAGATTGCCCCAGCCCAGACACAGGACCTTGCACTTGCCATTGTTGATATGAGGACTGAAGTTACATTGTATCTGTAAGGGCAGAAAATATTGCGTGATTAAGAAAAAGGTATATATGTAATGTCATTAAATCTAAATGTTGGCCATATTTGAAGTGATTGTTTATTTGGCTTCATCTTTAATTGCAATTACAGTTGAATCCTGCTTATCAACAAATAAAATTTTCTTCAAGTTTAATAAAGAAATGTCTTCAACCAGCAGGTGAACCTATGTGATATACTACTTGTAGTCTAGAGTTTCTAGTACCAAAACTATTCATAAAACTCACTCCTTCATTTGACTGTGTATCAAACCTCAAGATTTCCCACTAACATTTTAAGCACAATGTGACAAATAGATTTAAAAATGAACTCTACATTAGACTTGAGATCTAGACAGCAAACTTTAAAATCCCTAACTTTCTCCAAGCTCTAGCATCACTAATCATTGTGACACTTAAAATTCCTAGTAAAGCTTTTATGACTTAGCATTTGCAATACCTAACAAGTTTATTGCTTTACCCAGTGCTGCAGCACTATGAACTGGAAGTTTTTGGCCCTAGATCCAGCCTGAAGATCACTGATCTGAAATTCGGACTGCATTATTTCTAGTGTGTGGAATGTACTGTGTGTACATAGTAGTAGTGTATATCCATGTTCACACTGTTCATTAATATGTCTTTAGCTCATTAGAGGCTTAATTCTACTCTCAGATTCTCTACTTCTGAAATAAGTCAAAAACAATTTGAAGATATGTACAGTAGCCATGGCCTCTGACCAAAGCATTACACAGAACCATACTGTGGAATATTCCATGTTCTTACAACAAGCATGATCTCACTGTAGAGTGAAGGATCTTTTTGGTATCAGTGATGGCCAGTTAATCATTCTTTTAATTTCTGAGAGTAATTCAAGCAAGACAAGAGGTCAGCTTTTAGATCCACATATTGCTAAATGCCATTAAGAATATAATAAAGTTCGGAGACCTTTCTTTGGTAAAATGTCCTGTATGCTTATCTCCTTCATGTGCACTGTGTGAGTTACAACTTTGGCTAAATATTTTAATATACGCATAAGTACTAGGAATTACACATTACTGGTTATATATGTACTTCTGATTTGTTGAAATCATCACTAATACTTGAACAGTTTTAAAGGTCTTACATATTCTTAAATAAAAGTGGAAAAAGTATCAGTTGGCTCTAAGATCTAATTTTGAACTTGATATAATTTCACATAAGAACTGCCATTAGCATGCACTCTGAACAAGGAAGCATACTTAAAAGAAAGCAAAATATGAATCCTAGTTTTGTTTCTAATCTCAACACAGAAATAGTTGGAAATCCTAAAAGATGTTACTCTCATTCCCCTGAATGAAACCGGCAAGCCCAGCAAGATACAGACAAGTTCAGAGAGCTGTTACAGCATCTTTTGGCACTGACACTCAGTGATTTAAGATTTACAGAATAGAATAATTTGAATCCATGCTCCCAGCCATCTCCCATTTACGTGAACAGTATGTTTGAGCTTCTTGTGATACCAAGAAAGGCTGTTCACAATAGTTCAATCTATTCCTAACATAATAGAACAGAGTCCAGTCTGCTCCTGTGCCTGCTTTCAGGAACCTGCTATTTATCCCAGGATTCAATTCTGTCACATCTTCAGATAAATAAAAAATATACTAGAAAACTGTGTTTTTATATATGACACCTCTGATCATTTTTAAGCAAGACGATTTTTTTTTTTTTCACTTTTTTATCTATAATTACACTCTTGTTTTGCTCTTGCATTGTAACTTTGCTAAATGTAAACTGTGTATCAGGGTTCCTCTGAAAAATAAAGCCTCCATGTGTATTTTTCTTAGTAAGTTAATACTATCAACTCTGGGATTCTTTTTATTTTCAAATTAGATATCATTAGATCAGTTATCATTAGATCATCATTATGTAGACCTCACATATGTTTCCAGTCTGATCACCTGCAAAATTCATCATGCAGATGTTGCCCAAAGAGAGAAAATACTTTAGTTGCCTCTCTAAGGAAGAGTTTCGGAGACATATGAATTATATTCCTTATTTTCCTCATTATTTATTAATATTTTGAAAAGCATTTTTATTCGATGGGAAATCCTTTAAACTGAATATTTTTTGTTTGTCTTAGCTGAACAAAGAGGAAAAAAAAAAAACAACAAGATTTAATCTTATTCTACATTTCCATTTCCTTTAGAAGAGAAATTACTATCATTCATATTGTAGAGAAAAACAGGCAACATCAACTTACACTATTTCGACTCTGCTAGCACAGGGCCAGTACACCTGCCCAGCTCCCTGTCACTGCATATGCCAAGCTCAGGTGACTGTTTTCATATGGAATTAAATAAACGTTTAGAAATAAATATTTTCTAGACTCGACTTGTTGTTTGTCTATGATTTTGAGAAACTTTTATAGTCTTAATAATGAAATATAATAGTAGTACCATTCTTCAGCATTGTGGGACAGATAAAATATGCAATTTTGTGGTGTAGCTGATCTTCATTCTGCTTTCCAACATTGGCACCCTGTTTCTAGAAACAAGAGCTTAGTGAAGAGTCAATCTAAATTTCTAAACAGATCTTATAGTTTTTATTACTTCTGCACATGCTAGCTCTGATTTGAGCCATTTATTCCATATTTGTTCCCATACAGGTAAATTCTGAGCATTTTATTCAGTTGAGAAGGCTTAGAATTCAATCCTAGCATTCTGCCAGACTAATAATATGTTCCATCAAATTACTCAAGAATACAATGTGGATATTGTATATCCACATATAAATATTGTACAAGATAAAACCTAGCACAAAACTGAGAAAATCAATCCCAAGATGAATGTAATAAAGCTAACTAGCAGGTATCTTTCTCTTCATTGGCTTCTCTGTATTACGGGTTCTTCATGCGTATGTTTTCACATTGTTTCAAGCCTTAGCTGTGTGTCAAACTCAAACTACATTGAAGTTAATTTCCAGATACTACATCTCTACAGGATGTAGTCATCAACAGATATTCAGCAACATGTACTTCACTTATGCGATTTAACTCTAGGCTGTGGAGTAGAACATCTTTCCAAACTGTAAATAAATACATATTGGTACATGAGTGGTAGTGACTATGTGTAGAACATGTCTCTCTATGGCCAATGGACATCTAGTCAGAGGAGATATAGTCCGTGCAATCAGTAGAGCCTGCAGAGCTCTGCTCAGAGCAAAGACCCATACTAGTTAAGTATCTCTCCTGACTCAACTGAGTATGAGTACATGTCACGGCTTGGAGAATTAATTGCACTCCATACCTTCCCCTTCCCCAGCTCCTCATGGGGAACGGAAGGAAATAGAAAATGACTCAGTTGAGATAAGGAAGGAACTAATTTGCTAAAAATGGTAGAGGAATGTAAGATAACACAGTGTACGAAGAATTAGGAGTAATGAATCAAATAAACAGGAAAAGAGAAAGTATTAGAATCGTTCTGTGTTATTCAGCTGACTAGAACAGAAAAGGAAGATCTCAAGTTTCAGAATCACTTTTATATTTTCTTCCCAGACTAGAAATCATACATGAAGTATTGAAGCTTTTTGGTAAGTGCAGTTTGCCC
The DNA here is from genome assembly GCA_030625065.1 of Alectoris magna. NCBI lineage: Eukaryota > Metazoa > Chordata > Aves > Galliformes > Phasianidae > Alectoris > Alectoris magna. The sequence goes on from CM060560.1 coordinate 39,598,869, forward strand.
CTTCTCCAGTGTTTCCCCAGGAAACCAGAACCCACATGGGACCACCTGGGATCTGGGAACCAGGAACAGCAGTACACCCTGGTACCAATTTTTTCCTGCATGATGTCATGATATGGAATACTGATGAAAACCTGGAAATTCCAGATAAAAATTATACCAAATGCTTATGCTTAGACAGTAAAATTTCATCTTTAGAGGTAAGTAGACTGTAATAAGAGTTCCAAATTAGAGCTAATTTGTGGGCACATTCAGAGATCTACTGGATGTCTATAATTCTGACCTTTCATTTTTTTCCCACATAGAATCATAGAATTACTCAGGCTGGAAAAGACCTCAAAGACCATCAAGTCCAACCACAGCCTAACCATAGTACCCTAACTCTAACAACCCTCTTCTAAATCATATCTCCGAGCACCACATCCAAACAGCTCTTAAACACATCCAGGAATGGTGACTCAACCACCTCCCTGGGGAGCCTATTCCAGTGTTTACCTACCCTTTCTGTAAAGAAGTGTTTCCTAACATCCTACCTAAACTTACCTTGGCGCAACTTGAGGCCATTTCCCCTCGTCCTGTCACCTGTCACCAGGGAGAAGAGACCTGCCCCTCTCTCACTGTAAGCTCCTTTCAGATACTGGAAGAGAGCAATAAGGTCTCCCCTCAGCCTCCTTTTCCCCAGACTGAACAGCCTCAGCTCCCTCAGCCTCTCCTCATAGGGCTGATTTTCCAAGCCCTTCACAAGCCTCGTTGCCCTTCTCTGGACCTGCTCTAGTACCTCCATATCCTTTTTGTACTGAGGTGCCCAAAACCGAACACAGTACTCAAGGTGAGGCCTCACCAGTGCCGAGTACGGGGGCAGGATGACTTCCCTAGTCCTGCTCACCGCACCATTCCTGATACAAGCCAGGATGCCATTGGCCTTCTTGGCCACCTGGGCACACTGCTGGCTCATATTCAGCTGACTGTCCATCAGTACACCAAGGTCCCTTTCCATCAGGCAGCTTTCCAGCCACACCTCCCCAAGCCTGTAGGGTTACCTGGGGTTGTTGTGACCAAAATGCAGGACCCGACACTTGGCCCTATTGAAACTCATGCCGTTAACCTTGGCCCATCAATCCAGTCTACCCAGGTCCCTCTGTAGTGCCCTTCTCCCTTCTGGCAGATCAACACTCCCTCCCAGCTCGCTGTCATCTGCAAACTTACTGAGGGTGCACTCGATTCCCTCATCAAAATCATCAATGAAGATGTTAAACAGAAGCAGCTCAGTGCTGAGCCCTGGGGGAGACCACTCATGACCGGCCATCAACTGGATTGAACTCCATTGACCACAACTCTTTGGGCTCGGCCACCCAGCCAGTGCTTCACCCAGCATCCAGACCATGGGCAACCAGCTTCTCCACGAGAATGTTATGGGGGACGGTGTCAAAGGCCTTAGTGAAGTCCAGGTAGACCACATCGACAGCCTGACCCTCGTCCACCAAGCGGGTCACCTTGTCATAGAATGAAATCAGATTTGTCAGACAGGATCTGCCATTCGTAAACCCATGCTGACTGGGCCAGATCCCCTGGTTGACCTTTAATTGGTCCATGATGATTCCCGAGATTATTCATTCCATAACTTTCCCAGACACTGAGGTGAGACTGATAGGCCTGTAGCTTCCAGGATCATCTTTCCGGCCCTTTTTGAAGATGGGCATCACATTTGCCAGCCTCCAATTCACCGGGACATCGCCAGTTAGCCAGGACTGCCGAAAAATGATGGAGAGTGGTTTGTCAACCACATCCGCCAACTCCCTCAGCACTCTCATGTGCAATCCACCCGGCCCCATGGACTTGTAAGCATCCAGCTTTCGGAGCAGGTCCAAAACTATCTCATCATGGACATACACTGTGGGGCTCTATTTATTTTTAAAACAGAGGTCAAAAGTGCTATTTGAGATTCAGATCTTCTATCTAGCCTATCAGAATATAACTGCCTCTTCTAGGTTGTGCATCACTTCTGTAACCTTAATGCTACCATCTCAGGTATTATAGAGTATCTCAAAAGGCACTAGAATCCTTCTTGCCCGCAAATGAATCCAGCTAGATATATCTTCATAGTAGTTCACCTATAATCCAAGGAAATAAATAGGCACTCTAGGGTACAATTCATATCATCTCATTTAGACATTTATATATATCTTACAAATTATACTTCGGTATTTCCTATTTCTTTCTACTTAAAACTTAGTGCAAAGAAACTCTTATCACATTCCTCAGTGCTTTAATGCAGTACTCTCCACTCACCTTTGCCTCAGAACATGCAAGGTTTGCTTCAGGGTATAACAAATTTGGTTTCTGAACTGACATTATAGAAACACAAGCTTTCCAGAGCTGGTTTGGGCATCCATCCAGCAGTTCACTGCATAGTATAGATGTATGTGACCTGCAGAAGGTATTTTGTATTCAGATCATTTAATCACATTTTGTTTTAAGTAAATTAGCCCACTGGTCCCTCACATGTTATATCCATTACCTAGATTCATCTTGTGATGTTAGTGCTGTTAAATTGCCAGTAGCTGCTCTTATTCTCTTTGAGGTTATTAGGACGTAGACAGCAATTAAGCAACATGTCGACTGTGCTAGTTTTTCAACATATAATATAAGAGTTTATAACAAGATTGAGTGTAGCTCCTGCCTAATGGTTAGAGTATGTTGCTACATATTTCATTGTAGATGTCAGTATATAAAATAATTTCCTCAGGACGATATTATAAATAAGGTAGAATACGATTTGACAAAACTTAAGGGAATGTGCAGTAAGTATTCCGTTCTTAATTTTGCAAACAAACAAACAAACAATAACCAGTTCACTAAGCAGTTAGGACTGAAACCAGTATCATGTATCTCTTCAGGTAAGCCTGACTCTCTTTCACAGGAGATCCGAGGAAGGAAAACCTCTTATATTTCTCAACATTGGCAGCTCTGTGAATCTTTTCTTCTTACTCTCATTCTTCCCCAGCTGAGGAGTGAAGACAAGGTAGCAGTTCATAATTTATTACATATTCTCTGTCTTTACAGCAATTTACAGAATTCTCATTTGATTTCTCTGTTGAGTCTGAGCATTCACAATGAATGTATCCATGATCATGATTATCTCAGTGTTTCACAGACCAACAAATTTACCTTTGAAAAAATTGTTTGCTTTCTCAGATGTTAAAAATAGGTGATGTAATTATTTCATCAAAAGCAGGATTCTGCATTAGGAGAAGCAATAATTCCATAAGCTTATTTCATACAAAGAAAAGGGTAAAGAGAAGCTGAGTAATGAGGAGACTGCAGGGGAAACCTGAATGGATGATAGGAAATGTTTGCAAAGAACCCGACAGCTAAATTTGGGGGGATATCTGCTGAATACCTGATTAGATTTTGGAATAACTTGAAGTCAGCTACATTTTATAGATAATAGGATAAAAGGGTAATCTGAGAGAATCTGAGAATCACTGTATTTGTGAAGGGAGTTTCATCAGTTTCATCAGGGAAGTGTTGGAATAAGCAAGAGGGTTTGTGGTAACTTAATGGAAGATGAGGAGAAAAAAAAGACACCTGCATGAGTGCTCTATAGATGTGTATCTACCATGTTACTCTGTAATTTACAGTGTAAATTTGTAAATGCACGAAAACCCACTGTATAGAAAAATCTGGCCAGTGATTTTTAGTGTGGGATTCCTTTATTGCTAGCTTTTCCTTAACAATTTGCATAAAGTGATAGCAAATTTGGATTGCATTTGATAATCTATGCTTTAATCTTGTTGGTCTGTTGAGGTTCATTGTTGCTACAACAGATAAACCAAACAGTGTCACTGTTTAACTTCTAATGCCAGGGAAATAATAATTGAACATTCAAAGAGAGTGAAAAAAAAAAAAAAGCTTAGTCTGTGCAAGTAAAACTCAATTCATAACTTCAGAAAATGTTTTGATGTTCCATCAGATTTTCCAAAAAATTTAGCCACATTACCATTTGTAAATGCATGACTTGTTTGCCTACTCTTTGGCAACATCCTAGATCCCTAGAGCATCCTACCTAATTTTAATTGCCATTTTGGAATGGTATGGATTCTCTGAAGGTAGTGCATCATATCTACCAGACCTACATGGATTTTTAATTGGAAAAAAAAAGCTACTCTGCTTAATATAGCCTATTACACATTTTAAAGCAACAGAAGAGAAATAAATCCACTCATAAAAATATTGACAGAGATATAGGTTGCTATTCAGCTTTTTAGTTCACTATTAACTACCTGGTAACTAGTCACATCTTGAAAGAAAATAATCCTTACAATATCAACCAAGACTAGAATAGTGAAACACTGTGGAATTAAAAAAGTTTCCTCAGATGACTAAAATAGTTACCAGTACAACTAATTATTATGCAAAATTTCTCTCTATTTCAAGTTTTCTATCATGTTTATCACATAGTATTAGAGGCTAAGAGTGATTCTGTTAATTTTGCATCTGTCTTTTTAAATGGGATGTTTGGGATTGTTGTGTACCTTAAGCAGAAACATAAATTAGTGCATGAATCCTTGAGCAAGACATGGACTGATATCTAATGAAACTAAAGAAGGAAATTAATTCTTAGATACATACTGACAAAAGATATCTGCAGCCCCTCCTCACAAATAAAATCACTACTTTACCCATGTTGTACTCATATACCTAGAAAAATATGAGGAGTTCTCTACATATTATTTTCTCTCCTGAATTCATTGTTAAAAATGTGGCTTTTCACTTTGAAGTTGTTAAATGCTTGCTGTTTGCCTGCTCTTTTTTTGGTAGTTGATTTCTCTGTGCCTACTTGAGCAAAGTTTGGGTTGACATGAGACATCCCAAACATGAACAAAAATTATTTGAAAAATCTGAAAAATTTCTCACTTTTAAATATCTTCAAGATATAAGCTGTATACTTCATAATATAAAAATAAATCAATAGGTCACTAATCATTTTCTCAGGGTCCATTTATAAAATGTATGCCTAAGTAATAAAATAAATGTTTAAATTACTCAGTTGGTAAAATATAGCTAGAAAAAATAAGGAAAGAAAAGAGAAAATAAGCTATATTTCTTTTTCTAGTTTTTGTATTTTATGTGAATCAGGTTTATGGAATACTGTACATCTAGCGCTAGATAGACTCATATTTGTTCTAATGGAAAAAAAAAAAAAAAAATCTCTTCATATTTAATCGTTGTTCAGAGCCAAAGAAACTTAATGTGCTTGATGGTAGTACCTAGAAATATAGCTTCGCTAGTTGGCAGCAACGTCCTCTTAAGCTTGGTTTTCCAGCTAAGTACTGTTCTTAAACAAGCTGACTTTGTAAGACGTAGAGAACAGATTTTCTTCTCACTGTTAGGTACTCAGTGCTCAGATGTGTGAGGAATTACCTTCAGGCTCCCCTCTCAGAAACCGGACATGCTAACCCATTCTTTGTAATAGAGCAATTCCATAAAATCAGATTGTTGTTGAAAATGCAAATATAGTTATCTAAATACAGACATTCCTTTTACACTCAGAAACAAAAGTGAACAAGCCAGAAAGAATGAGGCTTCATATCTGTTCCTACAGTATTAAGAAATAAATGTAGAATATATCACCAAGTAATTTCTTATTTCTTCCTGTATAACACAGTCCATAGAAAAAAAAAAAAAAAAAAAAAGCATTTATTTTGCTGTTGAGCTTCACCTTTATAACCATTACTCAGAATGTCTGGACTCTTTTTAGTTACAAATGAAATACCTGTTAGTTTGTATATAGCAAAAGCAAAATAAAGTGTATGCTTTTTTCTCTAAGTTTGATGCAATAGAGTGTTAGATATTTGTTAACGTGTACCATCTGGTGCATACTTCTGATGTTCTCCTTTCAATAATACAAGTTCATATTGTAAAATGCACATATTCATAATATCTTTTCAAGGCACCAGGCATGGAGTTTTCTGCCTGTCATACTTGCTGTAGAAATTGCAACCATAAGATAGAAACACATTTCTGGACACTGGTACACAAATAATACATAATATTATTTGAGATTCTGTGGTACAATCAAGCTGTAACACTCAGTAATTATTGAGTCTTAGACTCTACTCCACATATACAGCAAAAGAAAAAATTATCTGGACATGGAAAGTAAAGCCAAAGTTGCATCTTGCAGTACTGATGCTGTGCTTGTTAATATAGAAGGAAAAGGAATTTTAACACTCTACCTTAGAAAACCATTCTCATTTAACATCTCAGTAGACAAGTGAAGTGCCTATACTGAGAGACTGGAACTGTATGTTGTCATTAGCAATATAAGTGATGAGGAAAAGGTGGCAGTTCTGTTGACTAAACCTATAAATTGCTGCATATCTTCTACTGCTGCACGAAATCACATTCTTAAGCAAAAGCTGAAATTGTAGACATTCTAGAAATTTACCTTACTTAGAAGCTATTGGAGATTCTACAGTGTTTATAAACTGGTTGAAGAAAACAACAACAAAACAATCCAAAATTAAATCAAAGAATCTGAACATAAATAATTGTCTGAATTAAGTTACTGCATTGCCAGTGGGTAGATGATTTCAATAAAGAGTAAAAGGACAATTCTGGATTTTAAAGAGACATGCTGTATAGTAAGCAAAATTAAAACAAATATCAGCTATAGACTGTGGCTACCTTCATCACAAAATTTTCATCAGATATCACTATTTTAATATTGGTTGATACTGAAGATGCCAAGGAATTACAGGAGCATCAGAAAATCTGTTTATCAACAAACACACCAGGAGAAGACCAGGAAGGGTAGCACAGGGAACACTTACTGACTCTATATTCTTATTACGAAACAAAGTCTCACAGCAACAATTATGGCTGGTTCAAGGACAAACTATGGAAAGAAACTGCAACACACACAGAAAAGATGTACAGGTCAGTGCAAAAAATACCTCCAGGGGACAATATCTGAGAATTCCAGAACTGTCATCTTGCAGATGACAACACAGAATCCATAGAGATCACCTTAACATCTCTACAGCTGTTATTATTTGAGTTACTTTGCAACTGAAAGCAATACAGTGCAAAAATGGATCTTGATCCAGTCCTCTACTTGTCTAATCTCATGGTAGATTTGTCAGAGACTGCTTCTCAAAGGTGAAATTGCAGAAAGATTCTGTGTTTCTAAAACATACACAAGGAAAATCCTCACTCCCCTGAGTACTGTAATGGCAAAGGTAACACACAACAATAAACAACACACGTTAAATCCTTATGCTGTGAAAAGTGGAGGTCATGCATTATTTGGTAGAGAATGGCTGAGAAAGATTCAGTTTGACTGGCAAACTCTAATACATCTATAGGCTTGAACGTAATTATGGACTCCAGCCCAAAACAGAATTTGTTTATGCAATGAACCTGTCTGTAGAATGGTTTCATAACTATAAGCACAACTACGAGCCATCAGCATAATGTGGAAAAAGGCATATGCCATAGACTCTAGAGTTTAACAGACAAAGCACTAGCAGCAATAAAAAATAAAATTAAAAATTAAAAAAAAGTCAGTGCTATCATTAAATTCACTCTTGAGGTCTCCTCATGCTAGGTCTCATCATGCTCATGGATTTACTTCTAGTTTTTCTGATTTAAAAATAAATAAATAAATAAATCAGTTGTTTCTGTGCATTAACCCACCTATCTTTCCTTAAATGACAAACAATGTAGGTATCAGATTGGATGTACACTGCAAGCTTAATGTACATTAATATTGTCAAAACTATTGATGATCAGACAATCAGAAAACATCATTTATGTCTTTCTGATTAACTATTTCCACTTTGGAAGAAAAAAAGCTGTAGTTATTCAGTTTAACATCATATGTAACTTAGATTTTTTTATGCTGTAGTAAGAGAATTTTCCATTGGGAATGAACTCATGTGATCTAAGAAATTTTTGCTCCTCAGAAACTAGCTGCTACACTTTTATCTAAGTATAGGAGCTGATCCAATGAATATTCTTAGCCTATTTCAGGGTGAAGCCAAGCACAGTAGCTTAAATCACCACCAAAGTTAAGACCGTAGCATGCAGTATCACATTGTTAGTGACTAATGGTAGCTCAATAAATCTCATATCTTTGTTTCTACATGAAGCTACTCTGGAACATGAAAGTACCATGGCTTTGATGATTAGTTGCATTAGGAAGAGGAAGGCAATATTTTTGACACCTTGAAATTACATGATTCTGGTGCAGTCAGTTTTAAGAATAAATTTCAGAGTCTCAAGGAAAGATGCCTAATCACATTTGCAGTAATTAACAAGAAACTTAATTCTGTTTACCTATTTTTGATCAATGTTTGTGTTTGAAGAGCTAACATATCCACTCTTCCTGGATAAGTCATTATCCAGAGTGAAACTACATTCCCCATGAGACTTCATCATCTTCCACTACAATGGACATTATTCAAAATCACTATTCATGTTATTGATGGGACAAAAGTTACTCCAGAGAAGAGATATAAACCTGCTGAATTTTGTACCATGATAGAAATGCTAGCAGTAATGGATTTGTAAGTTCTGTGTGATATATTACATGACAGAAATAAGATAAATTTAATGTCTAAGAGTTAGACTGTTTTAGCTGAAGGCTTCCCTCAAACTCACCCATTTTCTATTATCATAGCCAGCCCTATGGCTAGGGATCTTACTAGATCAATAGTGTAAGATCTCTATAATTCTAATTTGTGAATAAATAAAACTAGTAGGAATACAGCAGTCTTCTTGTGACTAGTCTTTATGTTATGAAAAGGGCAAAAAACCTTTGTCACTATTTCACAAGAAGAAAGTTAATCCAGAATGCTTCCAAGGTCACAGAGATTACATCTAGACTCATTCTTACACCTAGTATTCCATACTATTAATTGTTGAAGTACATTTTGGATTAGGACGCGGATATTTTCCTATAACTGCCTCAGCATTTATTCTTTGTGGAACCTGGTTTAAAACACTAAACAGACTAATAGGTACAAAAAAGAAAACAGTGCAACACACTTTGGTGTCACCTAACGTAGATTTAGGATGCAGCCAATATACAGTCATGGGATGCAAGAAATACATTCAAGTTCCTTTACCTAGACATAGCTATAAAAAAAAAAGGTAATGAGACAGGGATAAAATTATGTCGCCTGGAGAAAAGAGCTGCTTGTCTGAATTACATCACTGTCTTTCAAGTCTGTCTTCCAAACACAATTTTTACAAATGGCTACAATGTTCCTACTGATGTAGACTTAGAATTCTAAGTTGCACAGGCTAATTTATTCATCATATGGGAGAAGTGCCTGTATGTATATATACAGGAAGATACAACTTGCTTAATCACAGCATAAAGTTCTGTGAAGGTTCCAAAGCTAAAGTGACAGGTCTTTGGAAGTCTGCTTTTCTACTAAACAAAACCTGTATTACTTAGTTTACTTTTAATTATACGATAAATATTTTAGTATTTATAGTATAACTGTCATATGATTCTAACAGTAATAGCTGCAGAATGTCTTGTTTTTTTTTTTTTTTAACTAATATAAAGAAGCACTTGATTTTATTGTAATTATGCTGTTTACTATGCAATTACATAACAAATAAGATGTGAACCAAAAATAATTATATAGCTCTTTGTGATCTATACAATCCAAATCTAAGGCTTGGAAGAATGGCAGAGCTCAAAACACCTCAAGGACTATCATGTGTCAGCTGCTTTTTTGAACTTTAGTAGGAGCAGAAATTAATTGAGCTCTCAATATAAAGTCATTACAAATTAAAACTATTTTAATAGTGATTAACAGAAATGGTAAACAAAGAAGACCAAATATTTCTGAAATACTAGTAGAGTATTGACATTTTGTGTGATAATATCTTACTAATTTTTTACAATTAAATCACATGTCAATTGAGGATAATTGCCCCTCAAGCTTTAAGAGGGAAAGGATTATCAGCTCAGAAGAATTTTTCTTACAGTTTGAATGAAGCATAACATTTTTCAAATCTTATTTTTCTTAGCTCAAGATTTCTTCTGAAAGAGAGTTTTGTTGACTTGTGCCAAGCAAATGTGGTAACTATCATGGTGAAACTGCCTGGGTGGATATACAGCAGGCTCCAATGATAACTTCCAACTTAGATCCCAGTCAACCTTAATTTCCTTGAATACTAACAGAAACCAGACAGTTTCACTTGGGTTCTTATAAGCACTTTCAGAGTACCCAAGATTCATTTCACCTAATGTCAAATATTTGATGCATAAAGCTAAAGCAATCATTTTGGGTTCCTCTTCCAGCTAGTGGAAAGAAATAAGCAGTTCAGCAGTATGTTTCACTTCACCTATTTCACAAACCCATTTAAAGATTAGATGAATTGTTCTTTGGATGTTTTTTTTCCTACTGATTATATGTGGATGAATAAATTAAACTTAGAAAACAAGCAGCTACATTACAAGTAGTGAACTTAACATAAAATGAATTCCTACTTTTCTCTCCAGAACATTTGCACTACAGCTGAGGTGCTGCAGACTAACTTGTCCAGCCAATACTGGTTTTCCAGATGCACACATAGTAAGACTAATTTATAAACCTCCTAAATGCTTTCAAGCTGATTTCTTCACTATGGCAGAGCATTTCTTTTATTCAAGTCACTCTAGTGTGCTGTCTAGGATTCTTTGCAATACAAAGCATTTCTTCTGAAATACAGAATTCCTCTTCTGTGTCTTAAATTCCCTACACACATCTCAACTACTTTCCTCCTTCAATCTGGTTTTGTTTCTGCATTAAAGACATTCACCACCTCTGGAAAGTTCTGATTTCTCTTCCGTTCATTTTTCCTGTTCGTTTTCAGACAGAATATGGACCATGACTCAGCAAGGTCACTAGACTAGTCACAAAGCAGTTAAATACAGTGAAACTGTAAGTAATCATCCCATGGCAAGACACTGCTCTGGAGCCGGTCAGTCTGGCAGCTAAACAGTGGATCACAGCCTACAGGGTGTTTTTTTTCTGAGCCAGGCAAACTGTAGGGTAGTAGAGAGACCTTCCATGAGCTGGTAGCTGCCATGAGGGTACGTTGACCCAACAAGATTCAGTCATAGTTGCTTAGAGAGGATGATGGACACTCATCTTAAGGGCAACAGCTCCAGAGAAGGAGTCTCCTCTATCAATTCCAGAGCTGTCTGGCACTTCCACACAAACAGTGCTGCTGAAGGGAGTGGCTGCAGGGCACACCTCAGGCTGCAGGAAGTGCCTGTGCCTTTGTCTTGTAGCAGAGACAGTCAGGAAACCTGCCTGCATAAGGTAGATCCAAGTGGAGGACTTCCTACAGCAAGTGGCTGATCCACAGGGGGCAGTGAGAAGGCTGCACAGTATTAGGAAAGCTGAGGAGGTGTAAAGCAGGGTGTTCCATGAGCAGTCTTCAGTGGACCCACAGCCAGAAACCCAAGACCACCCAGAAGGGAATTATACTGAAAACATAGAAGACTGGAAACATCTTATGGCACGGTGGTGCCATAAGGCACATTTGGTGCCTGAGGTATCCTTGCAGAACTGCTCCTTTCCTCCAGAGACTGCAGAAGAAGGACCTGTCACGCCAGGGAAGACATAGGTGTCAACTAAGCCACCTTGGCCTGTTCCTTGTCTAGCAATCAGTCAAGCCAAGAAAAAGCATTGTGTGATGGTAGTAGGAGACGCTTCTCTCCGAAATCAAAGTACCTATTTACTGGTCTGAGCTACTCTCAAGAGAGCTTTGTTGCCTACCAGAGGATCATGTTATGGACATTGCCAAGAGACTACTGAGCATTGTACAGCCCCCAGATTACTATCCACTGCTGTTATTTCACGTGGTGTCAGTGTCACTGTCAAGAGCAGTCCAAGACATTATGAAGAACTACAAAGCTATTGGAATAGGCTTTGGAACACAAGTGCAATGGAAGGTTTTTTGACAGCTGTTATAGCCAGAAATTTTGCTTTCTATACAATGGGACTCTCTTTGAGAAATGTGATCTACTTGGATCAGAGGAGCAGGAGAGCAACACAAAAGAATTCCACCCAGTTAATCTACTTAAATAGTTTTATTAAGGGTTCTAGCCTCTGTGACTCCATCAAAATTCATGCAGCATATAAAGTAAGGAGAAATGGAAGTTTTATTTAAGTCCAGGAGGACTGAACCTTCATGAAGTATGAAACAGTAAAGGCACAGGAGTAGGCTGCCACATGTGAAGTTGAACCAGCAGAGGAGACCAACCTGGCTGAGTAGAGAGCTTCTTCTGGATCTCAGGAAGAAGAGAACTTGTGAAATCTGGGGGAAGGGATAGGCAACTCAGGAAGACTGTAGAACTCTTCTCAGCCTGTGAAGGGAGAAAATTAGAAGGGCCAAAGCCCAAATTGAACTAAATTTGGATAGTGATGGTTATGTGAAAGACAACAAAAGAATTACTTCATAAATACATCAACAGAGAAAGGAGGATTAGGAAGAATCTACATCCTTTACTGAATATGAGGAGAATACACTGAAAAGAAACTGGGGTGCTAGTCACCAGCTGGCTGAGCATGATCAAGCTGTGTGACCAGATGGTCAAGAAGATATTGTGGTTTAAACTGGCTCGAAGTACCACTCAGTTGTTTGTTCATTCCCCTCTCCCAGTGGGATGGGAGAGAGAATTTAGGGGGGAAAAAAAACTAAACAGAACTCATGGGTTGGAATAATAAATACTTAATAGAAAGAGAAGGGAAAGAAAAGGAAAATAATAATGGTAATTATAAATATATATATATATATATTTCAAATCAAATGATACACGATGTAATTTTGCTCATCACTCACCAACTTATGCCCAGCCAGTCCCTGAACAGCAGCTGCCCCCTGGCCAATGCCCCACAGTTTTTAAAGTCTTTCTCCATGATGTCATATCATCTGAAATATCTTTTTGGCCAAGTTTGGGTCAGCTGCCCTGGCTCTGTCCCCTTCCAGCTCTTTTTGTCCCCTCAGCCCCTTTCACTGGCATGAAAGCACAATAAGTTGAAATACCCTTGGCTCTATGCATCCACTGCTTAGCAACAATTAAAACAAAAGCATGTTATCAACATTTTTTTTTTTCCCCCCAAAGACAAACCATGGTATCATACCAGACACCATGAACTAAAAAATCAGCACTGTCCCAGCCAATACCAAGATAGTCGCTTCTGGGCCCACATCAGAAATAGCATGGCCAGCAGGACTTTAAAAGTTATTTTCCTCTGCACTCAGCACTGCAGAGATTGCACCTTGAATACTGTGTTCACTTTAGGGTCCTTTACAAGAAGAAAATTATTAAGTAACTTAAGACTTTTCAGAGAAGAACAATGGAGGTACTGAAGAGAACATAAGCTAGAGACATGAGGAGTAGCTGGGGGAACTGAGGTTGTTTGGTCTTGAGAAATGAAAGTTGAGGAGACATCTAATTGCTCTCTACCTGAAATGAAGTTTTACTGAGGTGGACGTCTTTCTGGTTTTGCAGGTGACAAATGATAGCATGTGAGGAAATTATCCCAAGCTCCACCAAGGGAAGTTTACAGAATCACAGAATCACAGAATTATCAAGGTTGGAAAAGACCTAGAAGATCATCTAGTCCAACCATTACCAATACTTCCCAGCTAATAAAAAAATAATAATAAAATAATAATAAAAAAATTAAAAAACCCATACTTCTTCAACGCAACATCCAAACCTTTCTTGAACACTCCCATGGTCGGTGACTCCACCACCTCCCTGGGCAGTGCATTCCAATGCCTGACTACCCTTTCCAAGAAGTAATACTTCCTAATGTCCAGCCTGAACCTCCCCTGGTGCAGCTTGAAACTATTCCCTCTAGTTCTATCACTGATTACACGAGAGAAGAGGCCGACCCCCAGCTCACCACAACCTCCCTTCAGGAAGTTATAGAGAGCTATAAGGTCTCCCCTGAGCCTCCTCTTCTCCAGGCTGAACAATCCCAGCTCCCTCAGCCACTCCTCATAAGGCCTGTGCTCCAGACCCCTCACCAGCTTCGTAGCCCTCCTCTGAACACGTTCCAGGGCCTCAATGTCTTTCTTGCAGTGAGGGGCCCAAAATTGAACACAGTACTCGAGATGCGGCTGCACCAATGCCGAGTACAGGGGGACAATTACCTCCCTGTTCCTGCTAGTAACACTGTTTTTGATGCAAGCCAGGATGCCGTTGGCCTTCTTGACCACCCAGGCACACTGTTGGCTCATGTTCAGCCGAGCATCAATCAGTACCCCCAGGTCTGTTTCCTCAACACAGTCCCTCAGACATTAAGAAGAATTTCTTATAAGGAGAGGGTGGTCAAGCATTGGAACAGGCTGCCTAAGGAAGTGGTGGAGTCCTCATCCGTGGAAGTATTTAAGAGATGTGTGATCTCGCACTAAGAGTTCAGTGATGGAACTCTGTAGGTTGGGCCGATATTTGGACTAGATGATCTTCTTTTCTTTATTCTCTCTCTTTATTCTATGATCCTCGGGCCTGACCTAAAGCCTACTGAAGCTTTGACTTTTACAGTTTGATTTTGCTCTTTATTTCATAGTTTTTATAGTTAGTTTTTATAATTATGAACTGCTGAATAAAATACGATGAGTAAGAATGGCAGATTCTGTCCTGTAAAATTTCTCCAATAAATGTTTCAGGTATTCACTAGCACTTTAAAAACCAAGTATTGAACATAATGTATTATAATGTAAATTCTATCAAACACTGTGTCATTAACATTTAGCAATCTTGTTTGTTCAGTTCAATCCATCTATATATACAAATCTGATATTTGCCTTTTTAAAAATTTAACATGCGTAAGTGCCCATAAATCAGTTATGACAATCATTGCTAAAACAATCAATAGTAAGGAATATGCATTAATTCAAATAATATTGATAGCTACATGAACCTGCATCAGTCTTCTGTGAAATCAGAAAAATGAGGCATCTTCTTAAAAATCAATATTTTCCTTTTTATGTCATCCATTTGAAGAGTATCAATAATACATTACTTTATACCTTATGTGTCAGTGGCCCTACTTCTAAATGTAGAGACATCTTGAAAAAAACATTGAAGTGATGCAAAGGAAGAAAGTGATCAAAGCAATGACCTGCTAAAAAGCTTGCATTCATCCATTGTACTGTGGGTATTCATCTGAACTAAAATATGTATGGGCAGCATTACATGTTGGATATATTATTTATAACTCAGACCTCAATAGCAGTTGCTTGTACAGTACATTTGTCCTGGACTTAAAGAGCAAGAGGAGCTGCGAGAGAACTGAGTATTGCCTTTATCTATCCTCAGAATTAAGAACAAGGAAGTTTTGCAGGTGTGCAGACAGAAGTGGAAATACGAGATGTAGAATTACAGCATCCATTCATCACAAAAGAAACATTTTAATTGGTTATATGTGGAAAATATCTACTTGACAGTCAGTTTCTCACTTTTCATATAAGTGCTTTGCTGCTTGGATGCCTAATCTTGTTTAGTATAGGGAAAGTAATTTGACATGAAAGTACCTAGATGGCTGCTGAAAATTAATTGCCAATTAAAAAAGAAAAATGTTTGTGCTACTCTATAAACAAGCCAACATATAAACCTTTCAGTCTTGTTACTTTATTTATGTCTTTGTAGATCTGTTTTCAAGCCATTTGCATACAATTTACAAATTCATATTATAATTCTCCAGCATATTTATGATTTTATAGTTGTATATATTTTACCTCTATGAAAAATATTTATTTCTTTATGCTTCTGTTGCTTATTATTTAACAAAAACACTTCATTGCATTTGATAGTTTATGTTGCTTCCTTGGAAGGAGGCATTTTTATTTGTAGGGCTCAAAGAGAGAAGTTTATTTCTCCCCCACTTTAAAAAAATAACCAAGCCTCAAAACGATGAACTCCTGTCTCTAACTTTCCATAGCTTTCACACTCTGCTTTCAAGTGGAGATGAATACCCCAATGATTCAAAGCATAAAGGTTAATCTGAGTGGAAAATGAAGGCTTTAACAGGATTGTAAAGCTTAAGGACTCCTTTCAGCTTTAAAGAGACTTCTGAAAGACCTGAGCCATAGAAGTTTCATGTGTACCATGGAATGGCCCCCTTAGATCCAAAATACAATTCAAATGGCACAGCTGGCTGAACCTATCAGTAGAGACAAATATTGACTTCCATTTTTCTCTTTCTCCTCCCCAAATGAACTTTCTACACATTGGGTAGGTAGTGTGGATCAATGTTATGTTTGCATGAGCATTAAAATTTATG
Organism: Alectoris magna; assembly: GCA_030625065.1. NCBI lineage: Eukaryota > Metazoa > Chordata > Aves > Galliformes > Phasianidae > Alectoris > Alectoris magna. The sequence goes on from CM060560.1 coordinate 39,615,179, forward strand.
TGCAGGATGGATTACTGAATATCATAAATTTAAGGCAATAATCAAAATGTAATGAAATTTTGAAGACTTTATGCTGTTTTTTTTGTTTTAAACAACAGCATAAGTATTTCTGTTGTACATTTTAAAATATTTTTGGTTTTGTTTTTTACTGAAATATGTTCTCGGTGGTTGAAACTCAGTCATTGCATCTTCCATTAAGATGGGACTGGGAATATCTGTAGTTGTTCCAAGCTCTTACTTTTTATATTACTTATTCGGTCTTAAAGTACAAATGACAGAGGCAGGTAAGGTCTCATTGGCTAAAGCCAATCCAACAGCCAGGCTTCAGTGACAAAACAAAATAAATATTAGAAAAAAAAAAATACATAACACAAAGCTTTCAAGAACAAGTTATGATGACTGTGAATCTTGGTAAAATATGAGTGCAAGACACCTGATACACTAATTAAACTTCAGGAAACACTGTCTTCAAATCATTTATGAAGAATATTTTTTTAACTTAAAGCTGCTCTGCAATAAAATTCTGTGCAAATTTATACACTGCTTTGTTTTCTCACAAAGCCTACAGTCCCATGCAAAACATCAGTTGTGTGGAGATAATGTCAGGGTCACTTATTCTAACTGTGCAAAACAGCTCTGGAATGCTCAAAGGACCAACATGTCATATACAATGGCTTCCATTCAAGGGCTGAATGAACAAACACCTAGTGACCCAGAATACATTCCTTTTTGTTTTTAGTTACAATAACACAAATGAAGATAATGTGAAGTTATGTGTAATACAGAATAAGCCGAATACAGCTTATTACTTGAGGGAAAAAAAAAAAAAAGTTAATAAAAGAATACAACTGTAACATTAACTTTTGAATCCTAGTGAAAAATAATACATAGCTTTTTTTGTATTTAAGTGTCAAGTTTTGGTTATTATCATCCTTATATTCTAATTCCTCTTTGCATCATGTTAAAAGATGAAGACTAACAAATCACATTAAAAATATCAATAATAGCATGTGTATTCTAATTGTAGATTCCAACGAAACCTCATTTCCTGTGAAATATTTTATGAATCTTCAGTTACTGATCATGTTTGGTTTTATTTTAAACTTTTGATAAAAATCGTTCCTAAGACAAATTTTGAATGGTGGTTCTCTTTTATAAAGTATTGGTTTATATTTGATGATAAAGTAAGCTAACACTAGCTTACTAGACACTGACTGCATGGATCAGTTACTTTGCAGTTGTACTGCTTATACCTTTTCACTCGCATTAAGTGTAAATATAAATCATTTCTCATTAATTTGAAATTGACCCCAAATCTGCATTTTTTTCAGTCCATATGCATCTGAAGCATCTTTCTTGGTTGAAAGTTCATCTTCAACAGACGCTTCTGGAAAAATGCAAAATTCTGGTGGTATGAAAAGTACAAGAGGGAATTTCTTTTGGACTAGATTATTCCTTCTGATGAACAAGGGGACATCATGTAATTCTAACATTATTTTTGATATTTTTAATATTGTATATATGATAGTAATGTATCTGAGAAAATTGCCAAACATTGGGGAAGTTTCTCAATTTTTTTTATGGTGAAACACTCAGCAAATGGCTATTAAATTAACTTTTATTTTAAGGTGGAGTCATTCTTTAATATGGCATTTTAACTGGTCTTCTCTAATACGTGATACTAGATAAACCAAAAATAGCAAGCCATCTGTCAAAATGTTGAATCAATAGACATACATATGGTAATAATTAAAGAAATACTAATGTACTCAATATATAGTAGATAACTACATTTGTCTGTGATAAGCACAGTTATATTTCTGTGTAGTACTTTATTACATTTGATATTTTGCATGCAATGGATTATGTGACTTAAATTGCATATGGATGGGTATGGGCTCCTGTTTTTTACTGTATCAAAAGTATCCTAAGACCTTCACATTATTTGTCATTTGTAACATACTGAAAGTTCGTGAGATATTGAGAGATGAAAAATTCCATTTCCTACATATTTTCAAACATGTACTGCAGATTTGTCATAACTCCGTCAGATCAACTGGATAATCACTTAACTTCTGCTGCAAAAAAAAAGTAAAAGTGTTTGAAATCAATTACTTTCTCTATAATAAAACCTACTGCTGAGGACATTAATAAGCTGCTTTACAGTCTTTTGGGCTTTTTGGTTTCTGTAGTGCTGTGAGGAGTTAGTTGCACCAATAATTGTAATAAAAACAAACACAAAGTATCTACTCATTACTTTCTTAAGAAATTGTTGTGGTTTATACTTGTGGACACAGATGTAGACAGAAGATTTACACTCCAATTACCTGCAAATAAACACCAGAATTCTATTAGTTCTGTAAGACATGACAAACCCACCACTTGCTCTTAACTACCAATAGGGAGGAATTCAAAGTTCTCTGTGACTGACCTGGTTAAAATATTGTCTTCCTATGGCCCTCAGCACTTTCTTAGGCACTTTTCAACTGCAATAATAGAGCAGTATTTTGCAAAGAAAATCTTGTGAGGGTGGGGAATCTTTCATTGAAGAGGAATTTAGTGATAAACCTCACCTATAAATTCACTTCCCTGTTAATAAGGAATTTGCTATTTTCATCTAAAAAACATTTAGTTATACTTCGTATGTTTGTTAAACAAACAATTTCAGAATCTATCAGTCCTCAGCTATGCCTAAACAAAACAAAACAAAACAAAACAAAACAAAACAAAAGAACAAATAATGAATCCTGTCAACATGGTGAAACAAGTCCCTTATTAAAATAGAAAAGAAATAAGAGAAAAACAGGTTCTTTGTCACATGAGTATTTCATAGAGATATTAATATGCCATTTTAGTAGAAAGGTCAAATAAACATCAATTATGTAAATTATTCACGAAATCACTGGCAAAACCCACTTTCACACCAGACAAATATAGCTCTTCTGAAGTGCTCATTGTGCTACATTTCACAAACATAGAAATATGGTATCAGTTGACGAAAAACCTAGCATGAGCTAGCAGTGTTCAATTGCAGTCCAGAAGGCCAACCATATCCTGGGTTGCATCCAAAGAAGCGTGACCAGCAGGTCAATGCGGGTGATTCTGCCCTTCTACTCTACACTCTCATGAGACCCCATTTGGAATACTGTGTCCAGTTATGGAGCCCGCTAACACAAGGACATCCAGCTGTTGGAGTGGGTCCAGAGGAGGGCCACAAAAATTATTGGAGGGCCACAAAAATTGTCAGAGGGCTGGAACACCTCCCCTGTGGGGACAGGCTGAGAGAGCTGGGGCACTTCGGACTACTAGATAATAGAAAGCTGCAGGGGGGCCTTACAGTGGCCTTCCAATACTTGAAGGGGGGCGACAGGAAAGCTGGGGAGAGACTTTTTATGAGGGGAGGTAGTGACAGGACAAGGGGAAATAGTTTTTAGTTTAAGGTTTTAAGGGAGTTGGTTTAGACTAGATATTAGAAATTCTTTACTGTGACAGTGATGAGGCACAGGAATATGTTGCCCAGTGAGGTTGTGAATGCCCCTTTCCTGGAAACATTCAAGGTCAGACTGGATGAAGCTTTCAGCAACCTGGTGTAGAAAAAGACGTCCCTGCCTATGGCAGGGGGGTTGGAATCTTAAAGGTCCCTTCCAACACAAATCATTCTATGATTCTATGATTTTAAGCTAGTAACTGCCAGAAGCATCTAGACATTCTACTTCCACCTGAAAGCAGAAATCATAAAGGTGGATTTTCCTTTATTTATTTTTAACTTTTGATATTTGTCCTTCTTGGAAACTTTTGTATGTTTGTTTAATTTCATACAATAACATCTGTTCTGTTTTCAAGTTCTTCTACTTACAACCTTAAGTGTAATCATAATTCTCCCTCAAGTGTACTGAACACTTCAAAACCTATCTGAATAGGTTTATATTTATTGTTTGGGTTATGGTCTTAAGATCCCTTGTCATTAGCTGAGGGTAGCTTTCAGTAGTTGAGTGTTTAGTGATCAAATTCTTTAAACATTACAATACTTAAGATATATAATCAGAGCAACATAAGGATGACACTGTTCCATTGAGGAAATTATTTTTCTAGTACTGCGAAATCAAAATTGAACATCAGTTTATCACCACTTCCTTTTGCAGAATCCTTTGGTTTTTGTGATGTCACATATTGAGAGCCCAGTTTACATTCACAGAATCACAAAATCACAGAATTGTAGGGGTTGGAAGGGACCTCCAGAGATCATCGAGTCCAACCCCCCTGCCAAAGCAGGTTCCCTACAGCAGGTCGCACAGGTAGATGTCCAGGCGGGTCTTGAATATCTCCAGAGAAGGAGACTCCACAACCCCCCTGGGCAGCCTTGTATGTATTCTAGAAATTGAGCTGAAAAGACTCAGATATAATGGATAGCTACAGGCAATAAATGAGAAAAAAAAAAAATTAAAAAAACAAAAAAACCACGCATATACTGGACAATGCAAAAAAAAAAAAAAAGCACTCTTTTTTTTTTTTTTTTTTTTTTTTTTTTGGTAGTGGCATAGACTAACAGCTTAAGACAATTTTGAAAATTCATTTTAGGTCCCTTGGTGTTACAGAAAACAAAGGTCATTGTTATCATCATGAAGAGCCAACACTTATTCATTTTTCTTAAAGTAGTGTCTGAACCTTTTTGTCCTAAATACATACTAATTATTTCATGCATATATGAGTGGATTTGAGAATCCAAAAGTTTGGCTTTATTAGATCAGAATTGATTCAATGCGACATTACATAATAATCTGAACAGGCTCTGATTTCAGAGAACACTTTTTGGCCTATCTGAGTGGGTACAGTGTAGGAACTGATATGCTCTTGAGGACAATGACATGATGAAGCCAGTACGCCAAATTTCTGTCTCTCTAAGCAAGACAAAGGCCAAATATCAAGAAAAGCTCTTTTCTCTTAGATTCAGTCTCTCTTAACTGTCACTCAGAGCTTTCCATATTACCAAGACATACCAGACAAACTTCTCACTTTTCCTTCATGTGTTAATTCTGCTGAGTTCTTTTTTTTCTCTTCTGTACAAAATCTGATACCATTTATATCTATTTGTTTTGAAACTTACCTAATATCCCTCTACTTCAGGTCAAATAAATGGTTGATTTAGCCTTCTCATTTTATAAGTGATCTTGACTATTTTTCACATGTTTTTCCTGAAGTGAAAGATTTTTCATAACCTACTGCCTAATACTTAAAAGTATTATTTATATACACCTTTGTTTTTTACTTTAAACAATCAGTTTAAAACAACTAATGAAATAAATGAGAATTTAAGGACTAAATAGAGCTGATTGATGATTGTTCTCTTCCAGGAAATCTAAAAGAATGTGTTTGTGTATGTCAGAGTTGCCTAGATCTTTATTTTGCTTATTCAATGTCTTCTTATGACACTAAATGTTGTTAATCTTTGCTAGTAACATGAATAAGATTAAACATATGCTGTAGAAAAAATGAAATTGTGTTTTTTAGTATACAGACAATATAGAGAAGGGGAAAAAAATTGGTACCTTTGATTCACATCTAGCATCATTAGTCTAAGCCACGTGTACACATGAAACTCAGAATTCAGGATGACTTTCAGACTTGGAAAAAAAAAAAAAAATTGCTGATAAAAAGGGCATTTGCTTTTGCAAGATATATATAGCTCCAAACTTCTCTATGCAATGGTATCAAATGGTAGAAACTTAGAATCCAGTATTTAACTAGAAAGGAATTTTGCAGCTTTTGTGTTGGTATGCATTCAACACAGGACTTTCAGGAAGAGCATAGCTCAATTTTTTATATGAGTTAGTCTGTAAAGTTAGCATTTACTTCCTGGGAAGTAAATCATAAACCATGGTAACAATGTTCCTCTGACCTCAAAAGCTCTCTAAATTCATTATTAAGATAATATTTTTATCTTCTGCAAATTACTTTTTGTGGCATAGTGTTATAATGTGGTGAACTGCTTACACAAAGATAGAAGAGGCTGATATTTCATACAGTTTGGGGCTTTTCTTTTTGGGAGTTATAACTCTACACTATTTTTTTGTCCTCCATTTTACTGATAGAAATCTCTTTTTTGAAGGCATTTCCTTGGCCTCTGCCATATTGATTGCTGCTGTTGAGAGAGGATGAGTCTTCTGATTACACTCTACTTGAGAGTCTGTTAAGGGAGAACAAACCTGGCAATGCTAAACAGGTCACTGGACAGTCCTTCATAAATATTCAGAAGAAACAAACATTGTGAAAGACACTAATGCTGATAGAATTCACAGATATGCTAAGTAAGAATAAAGTATTTCCTGCAGAGAGCTCCTGTTGGGATTACACAGCCTTCTGCTTTAATGAAGTTACACTTCTGACTAATGGCAAATGATGTTAACATTTTCCTTTCAATACAAGGACTACTTTTTTATTGTTTAGTAAGAAGGGAAAAAAAAAAAAAAAGAAAAAAAAAAAGGAGAAATAGAAACCCAGAGTAATGGAATTTTAATTTAGATTATGAGCATTTTTAGGAAGATTTTCACTTAGAAAGTCAGTTTCCACGCAAAGTTTAGGAGTGCGTACATGCTAACGATAAGCAACATTTGTAATAAAAAAGTGTAGAACTGATAACTACTTTCAGTGCTTCTTCAATGAGACCAAAAACATAGATAAATTTAAGAATAAACTTTCACCTGTTGAAGTATTTCATAGACATAGTAGAAATTCTGTAGCTTTTCCATTGGATTATGTGTTTAACGGTGCAGTTAATATCAAGGATTTTATTCTCTATCATATTATCCTGAATAGATTGGGAAAAGAAAAAAAAATCTAGAGGAATGTTTTCTGTTCTACAGTTCTGCATGCCTATTGTAAAATTTTGATTATTTTACTTCTGGACACCATGTCTCATTGCTAATACACACTTTCAGTCAAGGGAGTCCTCTTTGTCACTGTTCTGGTACCAAATTGTGAGAAACTTCCTTGGTCTTTACTAACATGTAGAGTCACTTACTGGACTGAAACAAATTCCTGATTTTGTACCATACTTAAATTGAATATTTGTAATAGCTTCAGTGACCTGATGACTCCTTAGTTATCAAGTAATAATACAAACAATGATCACAGAAAACTGGCTTCTAAAATGACCTTCAATCTATCTGCTTGAAAAATCTTCCTTTTTTTAAATTTCCACATATCTAACTGTGACTAATTAGCAGTGGAAAGCAGTTTTCTTTATTTCATTAGACAATCTTTTTACAAAGGGTGTTCTGATTAGACATATAATAACTGTTATACTAAATAAAAATTTTCCTAGAAGAGAGAAAAAATGAGGATTTATGAATGTGCACAGAAGAATGTGAACTAACCAGTCTAATAACAATGCATCAGACAAAGGAAAAAGGGTGTTAGATTCTGTCAACCACCAGAAAGTGTCCACTCAAGTGTATAAATGTTTTATGTGTGTTAGCATGACATATTGTAGAAGCTATAGTTTTCAGGAATTAACTCTTGCTTGTGTCTGTTTTTTTTCTCTACACAATATATCTTAAAAGCAGCCTTGTTCAATGGAAAGTCAAATTTTGGCCCAAGTGTAATAAACAACAGTTGTATGATAGAGGAGAATCTCTTCTTTTTTTTCCCTCCTATTTTTTTCCCTTTCACTTTATTTAGTCCATTACACAGAAGAGTGGTAAGAAAAATCCTTTTCAGCTAGCGTGTTATAAAATTTATCCTTATTACTACAGATAGCAGCATTAGAAAGAAACTAAATAAGTAATTAACTGATACACAAGCAGCATTTGACTGTGAATAACCATGGATTTCAAGAATGAGACAAAGAGAAATCATGATTCCCTTGAATTATCCCACCCACCACAAAAAGTTAGAAGAGCTCTGAAAATTACTTTCTAATACAAGGGTAAATGCAAAGCAACTTTGCTGCTGCTTTCAGTTTTTACTAGGGAGTTAGACAAGCCTGTGACTTTAAGTCTATCTAAACCTGCAAGTTTCAAAACCCTGTGTATTAATAACTGAAGGTAGGAATTTTCAGTAGCAGTCATATTGCCCAGTGAAGACTTAGTCATCTAATTTACATTTTTAAAACTTTTTTTAATATATATGGTAGGAAATATTGGAATAGTTTCTTTTACTTAAGAAATATGGATGCTGAATTTGGTTGGAAGTAACAATAAATTAAAATTGCTTAAAGTACTATATGGGAAGGTGTTTGTTACTAAAGTAAAGCTGTACAGTGTGCTCAAGAACAAATGAAAAATATTTCATAAAATTATCTTTGAAAAGTAGTTAATTTATTAGGCAAAAAGCAGCACTCTCTGTTGTTCAGGGGCTGACAGATTTCCTCCAATAACTATGTTATGCTTCTCATCCTACACAAATTGTTCTTCTTTTTTGTTCTTTTTTTTTTTTTCCTCACAGATTAGAAGAAAAAACATTCCTGCCACTTTAACTCATAATCAGTTTCCCAAGAAACTTGCAAAGAATATATTTTCAGCTCTTGAGGAAGCAGAACTGCTCTTAAAGCATTGTTAAAAACACCTACACAGTGTTTCATTGTACCTAGCCATTATTTTTCATCACCTTAGAAAACTATAGTGAGTACTTTAAAAAAAAAAAAAAAATCAAATTATTTTGATGGCTTATTTCTCAATTAAATAATAATTCTTGTCATAATTTTTGATTTAATCTTGTTTTAATTTGAATTGGATTTATGTTTGTATTTTTAATAATACACGTGAAAATCATTGCAAACATTTGCGAGTCTGTCTTAAAACAGGAGCTTTTTTCAATCACACTTTCCAATGATTTTAGTCACAAAATACTTTGTGGTGAATTTTTTAAAATTTTGTATGCATGTATATATACAATTATATTACGTACAACATAATATTATCTATTTATATTTCACACAAAATAATAATAAAAATACATCCCTGTACCATTTGTAAACATAAAAATAACTTTACCCAATTTTCATCTGAAATTACCTTTGATCCTTTTCATTATTGATGTCTAAGTACAGAGCTTGAAAAAGGAAGTACCTTTGAGGTGAGCAGTGAAACCTACATTGGGTCATTACAACCTCTATTTCTGTTAATTAGACAGCAGGTGTCCTGTAGACTTCTGACATTTGTGCAAATATCATTAGCCAGTTATGTTTCTCTGTGGCAGTCACATCACTACTGACTCAATCACAGATAGGATATTTGCATCAATGTTTTTTCGCTCCCTGCTCTATTCAGAAGTAAAAATTCAAAGGAGTAAGATATCTTCTAAAACAGTCTGTAAAGTTAGTTCTTAGTTTGCACGTCTCTGAAATTTTCATTAGATTTTCATAAACCTTGTGCTGTTGCAGAACCCTTAAGCACCTACTAGCTGTAATGGCTACACCACATTAAATTCACAAGTTAAACCTAGTCTCAGAAACCTGCAGTCCCAGCAAAAAGCAAGTAAAGCACATAAACATAACATCAAATCATCTAAGCAGCAGTATATATGGGTAACTGAAATCATTACGGACATACATGAAAGGCTTATTGTAAACAAGATGGCTCAAGTTGGAATTTTGAGGGTTTGTAGGAACTGAAAACTGGAAATTTCATTACGTCTTAAGAACAGTGTTTTGGTTGTATGTGGAGTATGTGAAAAAACTTTTGAAATTTTTTAATCAAACTCGAAAATTAAAAAAGAAAATATTTCTAAAGACAGATAATCAATTTAGGACCACAAGTAATTCCCAAGGTCATTTAATTCAACCAGCCTTGCACAACACATAAGAATATTCACCCTGTAAGCAGGGCTTTGTGGTACTGATTTCATTCCAGCACATTAAGGGAGTGTGAAATATCTCCAGTCTTCTCATACATATGAAGTAATGCCATTTAGAGATTTTTAAATATGTGGACAACTTGTAGTAGAGAAACACAAGAAAATACAAGGAAAGTACTTTTCCTAGCACTTTGTGAAAAGGTTCTCGCTTTGTTAAGTCTGAAATGGTCCTGACCTATTTTTTATAATACTATTGCCACATGAGTACTGCTAAAGAAGAAGAAGAAGAAAAAAAAAAATGAACGTGTTCCCTTGAATGCAGAGTGCATGTAAAAGCTTTTATGTGTTTAAAATGCTTTCTTTTTGGATGATGTTTAATAAATGCAGAATACAGGAAAGGCAGAATTCCCTTCTTCCCCACGCCCCTTCACAGTCAAAATAATAAAAAGTTTTCCTATAGGAATGAGCTACAATAGCTTCCAGGAGTTCAATGACTTTGTAGACAAATGCACTGCCGTAACACACTGGATGCAATAATTGTTTTAATGAGAAAGATAATGGCTACTCAGGACACTGGAGCTAGTTCCTTACTATATTAAATAAATGTATTGTGAGTTTAAAATTTATCATAGGCAGCCCCCCCAGACAGTGAAGGTAAGAGCTTACGCTCAGTGACCCATTACCATCTGTGGTGTGCAGAGCACAATGGGCACTGAGCATTGTCCTATGAGTCAAGTAAAGAACTTTGAATCAGAGCATTCCAGTGGAATATTAGTACTTCGAATTAATGTTGCTTTCTAGCATTTCTGCAGAAACTGTGCCAAACTAAAAAGATTCATTCAGGTGTTGTCCAAAAACTAGGTAGAGAAATTCACCCTATTTGACTACACAGGCTACATTACACTTACAAATTTAGGGAATGATCTTGAAAATCTATTTGTGGCATACCTTACACAGTTATTTCTTACTATTTAAAAAAGATAAAAATGCTATAAGCTTGACATGGCTTTTTTTTTTTTTCTTTTTTTGTTATTTTGCAGATGGCTAAATGACTGCAGCAGAAGAAAGCAGTGGACACTGAGAACAAAACTTTAGTTTGTTGGGTTTTTTGGTTTTTTTTTGTCTGTTTGCTTTTAGTTTTGTTTTGGGTTGTTTTTTAGTTTTTGGGTTTTTTTTGTTTTTCTTTTAATTTTATTTCTGAACGCTAGTAAACTGAAAAAGAAAAAAAAAAAAAAACCATTACTTTTGCTATAGGAAAATATATCATGTCACATCCAACTACTCCAAGGAGGCAAAACTGCTTCTGTTCCCAGATAAGTCTGGAGAAGTATTCCCACCATGCTCCCAAACACTTCTCATGTAAACATTACAGAAACACATATGTAGTAGCTGACAACATGGATGCATGATACCTACAATCCATGACCAGTTCGAGGAGGATCTGCTCCAAGATCTTATCAGGCTTACCAGGCTGACTGAGGTCAGACTGACTAGCTTTCAATTCCCCGAGACTTCCTTTTTTCCCTTTTTGAAAATAACGGGTTATATTTCACCTTTTCCAGTCACTGGGAACTTCACTAGGCTGCCCCAAAACTTCTTATAAACGATATATGTAAGCAACATACAGTGGCTCAGCAACTTAATCTGCCTGCTTCCTGAGGGCCCTCAGATGCATTTGGTCAGGTTCCATGAACTTGTGTACATTCAGGTTCCTTAGGCGATCTTATACTTTGTTGTCTCCTACTGCAAGCAGGTCTTCCTGTCTTTACCTTCTGTGACTTGGATGGTGCAGCTAGAGCACTTGCTGGCAAAGACTGAGGCAAAATAGCCATTGAGTTCCTCAGCCTGCTTCATAATCCTGGATAACTTGGTCTTCTGTTTCCTTCAAAAGAGTGCCATTTTTTCCCTCGTCTTCCTTTTATCACTAAAGTATCTGAGGAAGCCATTCTTTTTGCCCTTGACATCCCTGGCCAGATTTAATTGTCAGGGTTTTATCTTTCCTTGAGCAGGAGTCTGCTCTCCTGAAGTCCAGGTTTGTGAGCTTACTGTGTAGAACCTCACTGCCCTAAGAACTTTGAACCCTTTTACTTTATGCTTACTGCAGCCAAGGCCACTTTTAACCTTCACATTCTCCACCAGCCCCTCCCTTTTAGTTAGAACAAGGTCCAGCACAGCACCTCTCCTGTTGATTTCTGTATCACTTCAAGAAGGAAGTTAGTTATCAGTGCGTTCCAGGAACATACTGGATTGATGTTGAGATGGCTGAAGTAAGGACGAGGGTCTGTGAATGTGAAGCTGCTCCTATCTGTTTATAGAGGGCATCATCTACTTGATTTTCCTGGTCATATGAATGATAGCAGGCCTCAGCCTGTCCCTGTTCTCCCTTCAGTCCTGACTCATAAACTCTCTGTCAGCTGCTCATCGATATCCAGACAGACCTCCAGGCACACCAGCTGATCATTGTCACAAAAACCAGCTCCTCCTCAAATCCCCTGCCTGCTCTTCTTAAAGAACATATATCCTTCCATTCTAACATTTCAATCACAGAACCCATCCCACCACATCTCTGTAATACCAGTAAGATTACAGACCTGCAGGTGTATGCATGTCTCTAACTTCTCTTTATAATTCCCCTTATTACATGTGTATGGAAAGATGCATTTAAGTTGGGCCCCTTACAAAGCTGATTTACAGACTGGTGTAGATGGAATTCATTTGTACCGTTCTTCTCTTGCTGATGTGCTATCTTTCATGTACAAGTGAAAAGTGAACAAGTAATGTGCCGCATGGATAAGAACAATGGAAACCTGACAGTGAAAAAAAAAAAAAAAAATCTACACACAAACTGATGGACACAGATTAGATATTTCTGTGCTTAGGGAATAAACTTTGACACCCCATATGAACACATCACAGAAACAGAGAATTTTAGGGGCTGGAAGGAACCTCCAGGGATCATCAAGTCCAACACCCCTGACAAAGCAGGCCCCTGCAGCAGGATACACAGGTAGGCATCTAGGCGGGTCTTGAATATCTCCAGAGAAGGAGAATCCAAGCTGAGCAGTGAAGGTGATACACTGGAGGGAAGGGAAGCCATTCAGAGGGACCTGGACAGGCTGAAGAAGTTGGTCCATGTGAACCTAGTGAGGTCCATGAAGGCCAAGTACAAGGTGCTGCACTTAGGCCAGGGCAATCCCAGGTATTTATACAAACTGGGAGAAGAACCCCATGAGAACAGCCCTGCAGAGAAGGATTTGGGGGTCCTGGTGGATGAGAAGCTGGACATGAGCCGTAAGTGCTCACTTGCAGCCTGGAAGGCTAATGATATTCTTGGCAGCATTAAAAGAGGAGTGGCCAGCAGGGAGAGGGAGGTGATTGTCCCGCTCTACTCAGCTCTTGTGAGGCCCCATCTGGAGTTTTGTGTCCGGGTCTGGGTCCTCTAGCACAAGAAGGACACAGAGCTCTTGGAACTTTACTTGGGGGCTACTAAGATGATCAGAGGGCTGGAGCACCTCTCCTATGAGGAAAGATTGAGGAAAACGCGCTTGTTTGGCTTGGAGAAGAGAAGGCTCCAGGGAGACCTCATTGTGGCCTTCCAGTACTTGAAGGGAGCACATAAACAGGAGGGAGAACAACTGTTTACGAGGGTTGACAGTGATAGGACAAGGGAGAATGGTTTTAAACTGAGACAGGGGAGGTTTAGGTTAGATACTGAGAGGACGTTTTTCACACAGAGGGTGGTGTCACACTGGAATGTGTTGCCCAAGGAGGTTGTGGATGCCCCATCTCTGGAGGCATTCAAGGCCAGTCTAGATGTGGCTCTGGGCAGCCTGGTCTAGTGGTTGGTGGCCCTGCACATAGCAGGGGGGTTGAAACTAGATAGTCATTATGGTCTTTTTCAACTCAGGCCATTCTATGATTCTATGAATCCACAATCTCCCTGAGTCTGTTGCAGTGCTCCATCACCCTTACTGTGAAGAAGTTCCTTCACATATTAATGTAGAACTTCCTATGTTCCATTTTATGGCCATTTCTCCTCTTCTTTTCCCACAGACCACTGAGATTAGCCATGTCCATTTGACTCCCCCACTTAAGGTATTTATGAACATTAATAAGATCCCTCTGAATCTTCTTTTCTCAAGGCTGAACAGACCCAGTTCACTCAGCCTTTCCTCATAGGGGAGATGTTCCAGGGTCTTTATGATACCTGTTGTTCCATTAACAAGATGCAAAAAGAATTTTAGTAACTATAAGGAAAAAAAAAGAGTACAAATCAAAATAATAGAAAATAACACCATGCAACAGTAAAAATGCATTGTGCATATTTCTGTTGACTAATCCATACTTTTCTTACTATCATGATTTGAGAAAAACCTAGTGACACAAAGAATGCATCTTTGTAATCAGATGATCTCAGCCCCTTAAATATTGCAGCATACAGAACTCTTTATCTTCCATATTGCATGTGCATTACTATCTTATGGGCTCTCATTTTTATAACAAACCAGCTAGAGCCTTCCAGAGTAAACTTGACTGGTATTCTGAGAGCTCTTCAGGAAACACTACTGGCAGTGTATCAAAAAAAATGTATAGAAGTTGACTGTCATAATCTGTATCAGTCTTCCAGCTCTATCTGCATGGGTCTTGAATCTTTCCAGATGTCTTAGATTGTGATTCATAAAGACATGGTTTAAAGCCATCTCTCTGACTAGTTACATACCTACTTCTGACATAGCATAGTTAGCAAGTGAGTGAACAAGTGTGTCATTAAGTATGAACCTTTGGGTAAATGGGAAGCAAAAAGTAGAGTTACTTCAGAAAGAAACTGGGCAAAATCATAGAAATTACACCATTTGTAGTTTTGAGTCATTGTTCAGGGAGCCCATTCCCGACAACCGACAAAAGCTAGAAAAATCACTGAATAGTTTCTTTCCCACACTCTTTCTTTAAGAAGCATGTGCAGCATATCACTTTCTGAAACATGGTCTTACTTGAATGGGCATCAATTCTGATGCACTATATCAGCTGTATTTCTGACATTTATTATAGATTATTTAAAAGATAATACTGGAAAAACAGGAGACTTCCATTCCTTTTTTGGAATGGAAAAAATGTTTGTATACAATCTATGTGTCGCAGGGAGGATATTCAACTGGATTGTCTATGTCAAGTCTGTGACAGGATGTTGGGAGTGAACAGTATGCTTTTTCCCATTGTAACTTCTATGATTCTTTCAACCTTTAACTGATCAGAATGTGACACTCCCACAAGTATACATTCAAGTACTGAAAGAGTTTGCATTAGAATAACTTCACATTACTGTGTATTTAGTGACATTTTAGTGATATTTTTATGTGACAACAGAAAATAAGTATTCCATAAACATTTTTTTTTCTGTGAAGTATGCATAAAAAAGAAGCCATTGAAAAAGCAGTCATAAAACTAAAGCATTCTAACTCCTAACTTCCTATTTAATCTTCAAATTTCCAGCACATAAGAAGAAATCATCACAGTCCTTGGAAAGAATGCTATAGTAGATGGACACTATAAAAGGGCTCATTACACAGTCATTTAAAAAAATAATATTGACTTTTTACCTCCAGTGTAGGAGGTACTGCAATTACCCACAAGTGAAGAGATGTCCATTTTCCCACTTTTGATTACTGAATTTGAAAACTACAGTGGTTTTCCCACCTGAGTGAAAAATGGCCCAATGTTCTTTGCTTGAATGGAAAATTAATATCAGAATCAGTGGATAAAATTGAAATGCATCTCTGATATCTGTTATCATTTTAGCACTGTGATGTAAAGAATAAATACTAGCTTTTACCAAATTCTAACATGACTGTAAAGGCTCACAAAAAAGAACTAAAATAAAAAGATAAAAAACAACTATCAAAATATCCCTTACTTGAAAAACTTGAGGAATCTTTATTTAAGAATCTTTTTTTTTTTTACACAACTTTTTAAATTTTTGACCTTTAAAAGAATCCTAGCTTAGTAATAGCTTTTAATACTACTAATTATATTTTATATCTTTAATTATATATTGTATCTTTCATCATTGTGACTAGCAAAACTACTCTCTTCAACTTCCAGGGGGCAGACTTTGACCTGTTCAGGACGTTTCTTGCAGGGGTCTCTTGGGAGTCACTCCTTAAGGGTAAAGGTGTCCAGGAAGCCTGGATGCTCCTCAAGATGGAAATCTTAAAGGCACAAGAACAGGCTGCCTCTGAATGCTGTAAGGTGAGCCATAGGGGAAGAAGACTGGTGTGGATGAACTGGGAAATACTGTTGAGACTCTGGAAGAAAAAGAGAGTCTGTGTCCTCTGGAAGCAGGGAGGGACAGGCTACTTGGGGAGATTACAAGGAAGTTGCTAAGGTATGCTGGGAGGAAGTTAGGAAGGCAAAAGCCTGACTTGAATTTAGATTGGCCACTACAGTAAAAGAGAATAAGAAAACCTTTTACAAATACATCAATGGTAAGAGGAGAACCAAGGAAAATGTCCACCCTTTACTTGATGCAGTGGGGAATGTGACCACTGAGGATAAAGAGAAGGCTGAGGTCCTCAAAGCCTTCTTTACATCTGCCTTTAATGGGCAGACCAATTATTTTCAGGGCACTTTACGCCCTAATCTGAAAGTCTGAGTTAGAATGCAAAATACACCCCACACTTCAGGTGGAGACAGTTAAAAAGTTCCTCCTCCACCTGGACTACCACAAATCCATGGGACCGGATGGGCTCCACCCTTGGGTGCTGAGGGAGCTGGCGGGGGTGATTGCTGAGTTGCTCTCCACTACCTAACAGCGCTCCTGGTTAACTGGAGAGGTCCCAGAGGATGGGAGGCTTGCCAGTGTGTGACTCCCATCAACAAGAAGGGCTGTAAGGAGGATCCAGGGAACTACAGGCCTGTCCGCCTGACCTTGGTACCAGGGAAAGTTATGGAGAAAATCATCTTGGGTGAGGAGATCACATAGCACGTGCATGGCATCCAGGGAATCAGGCCCAGCCAGCATGGGTTCATGAAAGGCAGGTCGTGCTTGACCAACCTCATTTCCTTCTACGACTGGGTGACCAGAATGGTAGATGAGGGAAAGTCTATTGATGTAGTCTACCTAGACTTCAGCAAAGCCTTTGACACTGTCTACCACAGTATTCTCCTGGGGAAACTGGCTGCCCAGGGCTTAGACATGTATACCCTCCTTTGGGTAAGGAACTGGCTAGAGGGCCATGCCCAGCAGGTAGTGATTAATGGAGTTAAGTCCAGCTGGTGACCCATTACATGTGGTGTCCCCCAGGGGTTGGTACTGGGGCCCATCTTGTTTAATATCTTCACTGGTGACCTAGATGGGGGGATTGAGTGTACCCTCAGTAAGTTTGCAGATGACACCTAGCTGGGAGGTGGTGTCGATCTGCCTGAGGGTAGGAAGGCCTTTCAGAGGGATCTGGATAGGCTGGATCCGTGAGCTGAGGTGAATGGGATAAGGTTCAACAAGGCCAAGTGCTGGGTCCTGCACTTTGGCCACAATTATCCTATGCAGCGCTATGGGCTGGGGGCAGAGTGGCTGGATGACCGTGAAGAGGAAATGGACCTGGCGGTGTTGGTCAATGCTCGGCTGAACATGAGCCGACAGTGTGCCCAGGTAGCCAAGAGGGCCAATGCCATCCTGGCCTACATTAGAAATAGTGTGACCAGCAGGAGCAGAGAGGTAATCATCCCCCTGTATTCATCCCTGGTGATACTACATCTCGAGTATTGTGTTCAGTTTTGGGCTCCTCACTGCAAGAAAGACATTGAGGCCCTGGAACGCGTCCAGAGAAGGGCAACAAAACTGGTGAGGGATCCGGAGAACAAGTCTTATGAGGAGCGGCTCAGGGAGCTAGAATTGTCTAGTCTGGAGAAGAGGGGGCTCAGGGGAGACCTCATTACACTCTACAGTTTCCTAAAGGGAGTTTGTGATGAGGAGGGGCTTGGCCTCTTCTCCCAGGCAATGAACAGGACCTGAAGAAATGGTCGTAAGTTGTACCAGAAGAGGTTTAGATAAGACATAAGAAAGAACTTTTTCTCTCAGAGAGTGGTCAGGCACTGGAATGGCCTGCCCAGGGAGGTGGTGGAGTCGCCGTTCCTGGCAGTGTTCAAGAGGCATCTGGATGAGGAGCTACGAGATATGAGTTAGTGACTTGTGGTAGCAATGGTAATGGGAGGACAGTTGGACTAGATGACCTCGTAGGTCCTTTCCAACCATGTGATTCTATGATTCTATGGACATCATTTGCATACAGTTATGTATATATTCTCTTATTCTTAGTGATATGAACATAAGAAATATAACGTAAACCTGGAAATATATATTACAGATATGAAAACTATAGAAAAATCTAAGGGAGCTCAAATATTTGAAGATTTATAGACCCTATCCTGAAATGCAAACGCAACCAGTACTGATGTTCAGGGAAATAATCAGTGGCCCATATATGTTTGATATCTAGCAAAGATGTCATCTGAAATATTCAGGGGCTAACTAGTACTTCAGCAGAAGTTGGCAAGGAAGTTTTAATCACACCATATATTTACCAAGAATTATAGTTTTAGAGAGTTCAAAGTAAAGGCCCCCCTTCCATCATGTCAAATGACTGAAGTAATTAATTGTTTGGGTTTTTTTTTAAGTACTAGGGATGCTAGATGTTTACAGGAGGCCTGTTTGAACAGAGTTTCAGCAGCTTATGCCGTGATGTTTTTATAAGTATCCTAATGAGACTTTCCTGTATCTCTAGCATCCAAGACCCTTGAAACCCAAATTTTATATCACTGAAGAGGTTAAAAGCATGAAGTGAGATCTGGAGAAAAGAAGTCTTGTTCCTATTATACAAATCATCGGTTCTTTCTGTTTATCTCAAACAAACATTTTCCTGAGAGAAACTGATCACTTGAATCTGTGAAACACAGAATCATAGACTCATAGAATCATAGGATCACAGAATCATAGAATGTCTTAGGTTGGAGGGGATCTTAAAGATAATCAAGCCCTGATCCTTCCCCATGAGGAGGATTGCCAACCACTTGATGAGGCTTCTCAGGGCCCTATTCAACCTGGCTTTAAATGCTTCCTGGGATAGGGACATTCACTGCTTCTCTGGGCAATTTTTTCCAGTACATCACCACTTGAGTAAAAATTTTACTCCTAATACCTAATGTAAATCTCCCCTCTTCTTGTTTAAAACCATTCTCCCTTGTTCTATAACTGCCCAACCATGTAAAAAGCCTGTCTCCCTCCTGTTTATAAGCACCCTTCAAGCACTGAAAGGCCATTATGAGATCTCCCTTGAGCCTTCTCCAAGCTCAACAAGTCTAGCACCATTAACCTTCCTTCACAAGAGAGATGCTCCAGCCCTCTTATCCTTCTGTGGCCCTCCTCTGGATCTACTCTAGCAGCTCTACCTTGTTGTGCTGGAGTCCCCAGGCCTGGATGCAGTGCTGCCTGCATGTGGAGCCTCATGAAGGGAGAGGGTGCTCACCCTGCTCCCTGTCCCACTTTTTATTCAGCCCAGGATACATTTGGCCCTCTGGAATACAAGTGCACACTATTTGTTCTCATCAAGCTTTTTATCCACCAGAATACCCAAGTCCTTCTCCACAGGGCTGCTTTCAAGGAGTTCTTCTCTCAGACTGTGCATATAACCTGAGATTGCCCCAACCCAAGTGCAGCACCTTGCACTCGGCCTTGTTGAACTTCCTGTGGACCCACTTTTCAAGTCTGTCCAGGTCCCTGTGGGTGGCATCTCTTCCTTCTATTGTATCAACTTCACTAGTCAGCTTGGTGTCATCAGTAAAGTTTCTGGGAACACACTTTACCCCCCTGTCTAGGTTACTAATAAAGATGCTAAAGAGGATTAGTCCCAAAATGGACCCCAGAGGCATACCACTCATCACTGGCTTCCAGGTGAACATAGATTCATTGTCAACAACACTCTTGCTTCAACCATCCAACCAATTCTTCATTCACTGAATTGTCCAGCCTTCAAACTTCTATCTCTCCATCTATCTTAGGGGGATCATGTCTAAGTGCACAGGTAGACAACATAGACAACATTAGTTGCCCTTCATAAGTCCACCGATGTACATCTTTGTCATAGAAAGCCTCCTGATCATAGACTGATCAGGCATAATTTGCCCTCTGTGAAGCCATGTTGGCTGTCTCTGATCACCTCCTTAACTTCCATGTGCCTTAACACAGTTTTTATGAAGATCTACTCCATGAACTTTCAGGTCTCAGGGATAAAGCTCGTAGGCCTGTAGTTCCCCATGTCTTGCTTTCTCCCTTTCTAACAAATGGGAGTGATGTTTCCTTTTTTTCCAGTAACCAGGAACTTTGTCTGACAGCCATGACTTCTCAAATATGATGGAGAGTGTCTTTGTAACCACATCAGCCAGTTCCTTCATGACCCTGGAATGCACGTCATTGGATCCCTTAGACTTACTCAGTCACATGAGATGTTCTCTGATTTTCTCTGCAATTACAGTGGGAGGTATTTTTCTCCTCCACTCCTCACCTAGAGATTCAGGGACGTAAATGAGTAAAGATAAACCAGGTTTAACATAGCTCCAAAAAAATGAATTTAACTGGAGTTCAACTAAGGCATTTATAACATATGTAAGAAATCTGTTTTTCTTTCTTATTTTTACATGAAAATAAGTTCCTTTTTCACTCAGTTTTCTGCTGCTCAATTTTTCTTGTGTTTAGTACAGTACTTACACACTTGTATGCTTTCCCACTGATGCTTGCCTTTGTTCTTATTTGTTTTCTTGCTCAGTTAATATCAAACAAAGGTCAATCTGACAAAATATATGGTTGGTGTTTGTGTATGGAAAAACATAATGGAAAACTTGTAGTAACAGGAGTCCCCTGTGCCAAA
Source organism: Alectoris magna (assembly GCA_030625065.1). NCBI lineage: Eukaryota > Metazoa > Chordata > Aves > Galliformes > Phasianidae > Alectoris > Alectoris magna. Next base: position 39,635,887 of record CM060560.1, read on the forward strand.
GAAAATGTTAAAAAGCCTCCCCTTAGTGACAAAGTGAGCTTCATTTGTACTGCATAAGTACCCTACTATAGCAGCAGTCCTGGACTTCCATGGGACTACTATGAATACGTTTATAATATGATTAGGCAGGCAAAGCTCTCCTAAAGTGCTGCATCACTAGTCTTGTGACTGTTATACTGCTGTAGTGGGACCTCTTAGACTTCTAGTGGGCTGAAATAGCACTACTTATAAGTGTACTTATATCTTACTTAAAATGAAGTGAATCTTACTCGTTGATGGCATGACACTTGAAGATTATTAGTGTTACAAATAGTGACAGATTCCTACTTGCTTTACATCTGACTCAAATGCCCACCCCCCCCCCCAAAAAAAAGGCAAAAAAAAAAAAAAAAAAAGAAAAAAAAGAAAAAATAAGATAAGTAAAGGGGAAAAAAAAAAAAGAATCAATGAAAGAAAAAGAAAACCATTTACTGATCAAAGAAATTCATTTAATGCACATTTGTGAACCACTAATATGGTATTCTCCAAAGGGACTGTGAAAGTATTGCTGTGGGACTGCTAGCCATGGTGCTGCCCCACAACTGCTGGAATTTCTAGAGACTTCTAGATTTGCATTTTCTTTGTAGTTTCATTAACATAATTGAATAACAGATTTAATTAGTGTTTTAGCAGTGTTCTTTTTTTAATTCGTAAGAAGACTTTCACTAGTGTAAGACAAGTGACCTGGCAATGTTGAAAAATTAAATTATCTTTGCAGCTACTAAATAAATATATATAAGTGTAGTAGCAAACCAAGTTTACCAATCAGGGTTTTATGTGTATTTTTATTTTTCTGTTTGTTGATCTGTTCTAAGTTTCTAAGTGTGTGAGTGTTTTGAAGGCCTATACTAGGCTTCATTCTACACTACCTGCTAAACAAGAGCTTTCAGATAAAACCCCTTGTAAGCTCTCTCAAATGAGATACACAAAAACATTACTGCTGTAAACGAGATGGCTACTATTCCTAAGGGTGACGTGATCGTAAGGCAATTTTATGCTTTTTCTCTCCATGACATGCTATCTTTAATAGTACTCCTTTTCTCAAGTTCACAATGGTTTTCTTCCCATAAAAGTATAATTTCCTAAAAGAATACTGCTAAAGGAATAGTCTTGAAAATGCTCTTTTAACTCTTTATCCTCATTTAAGTTTTTGATTTTTTTATTCTTGTTTTCACAGAATCACAGAATTGCAGGGGTTGTGAGGGACCTCAAGAGACATTGAGTTAACCCCTCTGCTAAAGCAGGTACCCTACAATAGATCTCACAGGTGGACGTTCAAATGGATCTTGAATATCTCTGTAGAAAGAGACTCCACAACCTCTCTGTGCAATCAGTTCCAGCACTCTGTCACCCTAACCATAAAGAAGTTCTACTGCAAGCTTATATGGAACTTTCTGTAATCAAGTTTTAGGCTATTGCTCCATGTCTTATCACTACAAACCATAGAGAAGAACCTGGCCTCATCCATTTGCCTCCCACATTCCTTTAGATATTTATAAACATTTATCAGATCCCCTCTCAGTCTTCTTATCCCCAGGCTGAACATACCCAGGTTAGACAGCCTTTCCTCATAGGGGTGATGCCCCAGGCCCCTTATCATCTTTGTAGCCCTCTGCTGGACTGCAGGAGAATCTCTGTCTTTTTTGAACCAAGAATCCCAGAACCAGACACTTCTTAGGAGTTCATTTTTTCTCTTCTGACTACTCTGATCTTGGCAGATTAAGATATATTCTCCTCTTTTGTCACATAATCTTTGCCTTTATTGACAAAGTATGTGCCATGTGATGACTTTACTGATTAAACAGAACCATGACAAAGTTCAACAGCTCAGCTTATGTAAAACTTTATATAATAAAAAGAGGGTAACAAATTCTGGACTATTAATTACTTGCTCAGATATGAATTAGTGATAAAAGGTAAAGGACTTCACATCCTTTTGCATTTCTTTCTTTGTCGTTTAGTCCTTCTATTGAATTTCTTTTATTTTTGGTAACAGAAAAGCAATTTTGGAAAATGAAAACTGAATGTAACTACTACTACTACAGAAGAAAAACTGAAAGAAAATAGTTAATTTGCAAAAACATTACTATTTTATTGGTTCAGTAAATGATAATTTCACCAAAACATCAGCTACAAAGTGTGCTGAGAACCTGGACATTAAAAGTTAACCAAAGTAAATGCCAGATTCTCAGCTGGAGTAAACTGCTGCAGCTTCATGAAAATGAACCACAATGGCAAGTAATGCAGTAGCTGTTGGGACTGAGACAGTTGGACTGCCTGAGCAATGATAATACCAAATGACTTATGTGAATGTTAGAGGGCAGCATGCTAATCAGAAGTTGCCAAAGTAGTTGTTAGAAATGTTGCCACTGGATAGGATCTTTCTAACCAAATGGGTAATCCTAACAGTACTAATGATACCAATTTATCACTAAGCTTCTGTTTGCATGTTTTTTAGTTTCCAATCTGTTACAGGAAAGTGGTGGTTGAATGCCTTTTTTTTTTTTTTTTTTTTTTTTTTTTAAATGAACATTTTGAGTACATAATTTTACTTCATATCTACCAGAAAATTGCCCAAACACCTTCATTAGAAATAAAAAAAAAATGTCTGTTCAATGCTGTCTAAACAGTAGGCAGTTTATTGAACTGAAAAGCTTTAAAAAACCTTATCCTGTACATTTGTGGAATCAAAGCCTCTGTACCCACAAGTTTAGGGAAAATATGGATGCTTCTACATAATGAAGTGTGTTTTTCTACCCTTCTCTTTTTACCCAGGTGTTTGATTATATGGTATGGGATATTTTTGCAGGTGGTATAGAAAATCATATATGCCAGCTGCTGCACCCACTGAGCAACACTTAACTAAATGACACAGTACCAGTCACATATAACAGCATCCAATGTCTGGTATATTTACTAGGTGTATATTTTCCTCATTGAGAAAGAAACTTCAAAAATAGTAAAAAATACCTTTTACATGTCTCTTTTCTTGTATGCTGTGTTAAGTAAAGTGAAAATACTTAGGACAATTCTAAGTGTTTTAAAAATAAAAATGCAAACTATCACAGCAAAAATGAACCATTGAACCACATTCTGGGTGCTTGATGACTTGGCAGGCTGCCGTTAACACTTGGCATAATTAACATGCTGCTAGCACTGGATATGTTAGATGTACTAGCCACTGGGTCCCTGCTATAAGCACTTCCCTGTGTAGAATCAATATTCACATATTGAACAAACAACTGGATGAATCTTATGCAAAAAGTGACAGCAAATTCAACCATTTCACATACATCTGAAAATTTAATAGTGCTTGATATTACTATTAGTATTGTTTCTGAAGGCCCCAATTATCACTAAGCAGGATTAAATTTTGTCTACTGAGCATCAGACCTATGTTGGCTTTGTCTATGACTGTGATTGGCATGAAGAAAGCAGGAGCATAAAAATACTCCTCCACTAGTACCTTATGGGAAGACATTCAGCATACTTGTTGATACTTGTGCAATTAACACTCTTATTGATCACTTGCTTATTTCAGTTAATAGCAGACAAGCTGTCTGCTTCCCATCCCTGCTGTAATTAATGAAAGTAGACATTAACTGTTGCTGGAACAAAATAACTACTTTTTACTACCTGTACTTCCTATTTCCAAGCATGGGATGTGGTAGAAACCAGCCAAATTTTGTCCCAAAGTGACCAGTATATTAAGAACTTATAAATGGCTAACTGGCACAGGTTTGTTGTGGGTACACTATCATTTCTAATACATTCTTCTTAGCTTTAGTAGAGAACTTAATATTTTAGAGGGTGGGAAAAAAAAAAAAAAAAAAAAAAAGATTGGCTGTGCTTGGATTCCCTGAAATTCCTTGTAATTTAAATAATGATAAGACTGACTCAAAAGAAAAGGACATATAGGTGATTTTTAATCATATGTGAACATAACACAACTCAAAAAAAGTTGTGTCAAAAAAAGGGGCGTTTTGTTGTTGATGAAATTTGGGGGGGAAGGGGGGGGAGGGAAGAGACGGTAGCAGAGTGGGAAGACATTCAAAAAGAGAAGGCGTGAGAACTTGTGCCACAGTTCCAAATTCTTGAAGTCAAAGGCTGTTCTCCAAGTCCTCTAAATCCATCTGAAAATGTGGACTTTTTTACTCAGCAGGAAGCTGTCAAGTCAGGGAGGAAGATTTGAACTACCACATGCAGTACCGCTTCCTGCTGTGGCTGATGAAGGAGACGCAAAGTAACTTTCGTGACATAATTGTTCTCTTTCTTGTAATAATGTATCCACTTCTGCACAAAAAGAGCATCTCTCCAGTACCTTGCCATTGTTGAACGGCGTGTACGATTAAGTAACACTGGCTGCGGTATGTTTTCTGAAAGAAGTGATCAGGCCTACTTCACTGCTGTCATTGCATCGGGCTGGGTGAACATAATGCAATGAACATAATGCAAACTGAAGCTGGCAAGGACATAAATGGATAAAGTAAAGGGACTGTGAGATGTGTGCATCTTTATCCTTCTGAAGTGAAGAAGGTTGAGAAAAGACTTTTCTTTTTGTTAAATTACTAAGCTTAATTCTTTCTTAAATTATTATTATTATTATTATTATTATTATTATTATTATTATTATTATTATTTAAGGAGAGGGAGAAAGGGTGCAGTGTGTAAATATATACTTGTCTACATTAGTATAAGCAGTAAAAGATGCTTGAACTTTTCCTCATCCTGGTCATCCTTCGTTGTGCTCAGCTATCCAAGAATTACTTTTTTTTTTCTTGCTGCCACTAACGGTCCTTTCAGGAGTATGTTGACAGCTTTGAGCTGAAATAATCTTTATAATAAGTGTAGAAGATATAAAGTCACAATGAGGAAGGAATTCATGTTTACAGTAGTGGGGACCACACACTGTGATAGTTTGCATTAGAGGCTCAGCAGGGGGAGTGTGAAAAGCTGTAGCATTATAGTAGATATGGGGCCTTTTCAGTGTGAATAGGTCATGTGTGTTCAAGTACCTGTCTAACATGTAACAATCAAAAAATATTATCATATTCAGCAGGGACATTATTGCTGCTACACTGAGTATGTAGCCTCTGAATATTCCCCCTACTCTCAAAATATGATACAGATACAGCCTCTAATAATGCATTCCTCATAACAATGTCAGTAGTGCATTTCAGCTTACATTGCCACAGAATAAGGAGATTGGAGCATGCACACATGAAGAGATCAAAACCATACAAAAATGGTATTCATTCAGATGAAGGTTATTCTTTCAGGTACTTAATGAACTTTTAACCAAAATGCAGGAAAAATATATATATATATATCTGAAACAAAAATAACCACAGCTTTACCTCTAAGATATGAATAAGTATTTTTAATGTCATAATGAGTAGAAACTTACAGCAGCTCAAGATAAATTCAAAACTCCAGGAAACATTCTCTGGGAAGATACATGGAGCAAAGATTCAAGGCTGTGATAGCCATCTTTCTCCCCCCCCCCCCCCCCCCCCTCCCCCCACCCCTTCCTTCTTTATTTTTTGCTTTGAGCTTTTGAGATGAACTACAGACAGTTTGAAATTATGAAAAATCTCTAGGACACAGAGATCAAGCAGCAGAAGTTTGACTCCAAAGTCCTTGTTATGACAGTAAAAGCAACATTTTATCCCTGTTATTACACGCAGCACCATGCCTGCAGGAATGTTAACCTGACATAGGAAGGCACTTAAAAGTTGACAGATGCCAGAAGTACTTTTCAACTTTCCCCAGTGGGATGAAAAGAAGTTATTATCTTTGTTTTGCAAACGAGAAACTCTAACAAAGATTAAGGTCAAGAGTTGTTTGTTTTGACTGCCCAAATGGAGAAATTATGGATCTGATTGCTGGAGCAAGTGGGACTTAATGAAGTAGATGAAATCTACTTTAGGTTAGACACACAAATGATTTAAAATCAGACATCTTAAGTTAGTGGAGGTGAATCCCACTAACAGAATCACAGAATCCCCTCTTAAAAGTTGAAAGAGTATCTCCCATTCACTTTAGAGTTAATAAGCATTTTGGAAAACTAAGCTGTCACAAAGAAAATGAAGAATGACAAATTAGTAAATACCTGTGAAGAAACAGACAGATTACCCACTAAGTTAGTAATCTGCTTTTTAACCACAGAAACATTGCTGTGTTTTCTCCTCTGCCACAGTGGATCTGTGAATTACTATAACATTAATATCTGTGTATCTGACATTCTGTAAGAAAAGATCTCCAAGAGTATACAAATTACTAAATCAAACACATTTACTCTGATGACAATCACAAATCCCCAAGATCAGCATACATGCTTGCACTTAAGCACCTAAAAAATTATAAAAAATAAAAATTAAAATTAAAAAAAGAGGAAAGGAAACGAATTAACTCACATTAATGATGATCACCCACAATGCTTGTTTGATGTTTCTTTTTGTCTTCTTTGTTCTATTCCAAACCAATTTATCCAAAAGAAGAGTTAGGTCCAAGCACAGTGGATATAAGTAAATAAGAACTATTTGTTCTTAAGATGAATGACTGATCATGATCGTTTTTTATTTATTAGTTTTAAAATACTGATGTTTATTTAAGTAAGATCCAGAGTGACTAAATGTCTGTTCAACAGATATGTCCTGAAAACCTGAATGCTCAATTTCATGGTTACATTTTAACACTCTTAACAAACTTTCGCCGAATATGAATGATGGACAAGATCAATGTTATGACTTTCTGTTCCCCCCCCCCCCCCCACGCCCCACACACCCACACACAAAAGCCGTGAGGAGCAGGTCATTCCCAAGTCTCATTCCCACAGTGGTAATTTGACCATAGGTCTCTCCACTGTAGGATGAGGTATAAGATCATGTTCCAAGTAAGCACAATGAAAAACAGACAATAAATATATCTGGGACAGGCATTTCTCTTTTCTGCTTGTGCAATTTCCTCTGCTATGCATTAAGTAAGACTTACTGAAGCAAAGAATTCAATCTTTCTGAATAAATGTCCTAACTACTGATTACTTGGAAAAGGTGGGGGAAAGGCATTGCTGCTTACTTTTCCTTGCTTGAAGAGTGGTCTGAAACACTGGTCTAGCAAAGAAAGGAATTCCATGCTAATATAGAGTAGAAAGTGGAAAATATCTCAATCATATAAGAGAGGAAAGCTGTCTGTTTGGAATCACAGAATCACAGAATTATCGAGGTTGGAAAAGACCTAGAAGATCATCCAGTCCAACCATTACCAATACTTCCCAGCTAAATCATACCCCTCAACGCAACATCCAAACGTTTCTTGAACACTCCCATGGTCGGTGATTCCACCACCTCCCTGGGCAGTGCATTCCAATGCCTGACTACCCTTTCTGAGTAGTAATACTTCCTAATGTCCAGCCTGAATCTCCCCTGGCGCAGCTTGAAACTATTCCCTCTAGTTCTATCACTGATTACACGAGAGAAGAGGCCAACCCCCAGCTCACCACAACCTCCCTTCAGGAAGTTATAGAGAGCTATAAGGTCTCCCCTGAGCCTCCTCTTCTCCAGGCTGAACAATCCCAGCTCCCTCAACCGCTCCTCATAAGGCCTGTGCTCCAGACCCCTCACCAGCTTCGTAGCCCTCCTCTGAACACGTTCCAGGGCCTCAGTGTCTTTCTTGCAGTGAGGGGCCCAAAACTGAACACAGTACTCGAGGTGCGGCCGCACCAATGCCGAGTACAGGGGGACAATTACCTCCCTGTTCCTGCTAGTAACACTGTTTTTGATGCAAGCCAGGATGCCGTTGGCCTTCTTGGCCACCCGGGCACACTGTCGGCTCATGTTCAGCCGAGCATCAATCAGTACCCCCAGGTCTGTTTCCTCAACACAGTCCTCCAGCCACTCCGCCCCAAGCCTATAGCGCTGCCTGGGGTTGTTATGGCCAAAGTGCAGGACCCGGCATTTGGTCCTGTTGAACCTCATCCCATTGGCTTCAACCCAGCTCACCAGTCTATCCAGATCCCTCTGCAGGGCCTCGCTACCCTCAGGCAGATCGACACTCCCTGCCAATTTGGTGTCATCCGTGAACTTACTAAGGGTGCACTCAGTGCCCTCATCCAAGTCATCAATAAAGATGTTGAAGAGGACAGGCCCCAGCACCGACCCCTGGGGAACACCACTCACGACTGGTCTCCAACTGGATTTGACTCCATTTACCACCACTCTCTGGGCCCGGCCTTCCAGCCAGCTCCTTACCCAGCCGAGAGTGTACCCATCCAAGCCACGGGCTGCCAGCTTTTGCAGGAGAATAGCATGGGAGACAGTGTCAAAGGCTTTGCTGAAGTCTAAGTAGACCACATCAACCGCCTTTCCTCTAGCCACCTATGTGGAATCTAGCCACCTATGAGGAAAATTACTTAAATATTGACATTATTCAGGATGCTTTCATCAAATCTAATTCAGTGATGGAAAAGAATTATAATCAAGTACTTATAATCATGTACTTATGGGAGCTAAGGACTTCAGGAAACTATAAACTTTCTAAAATGTATCTCAAATTCCTAAACACCATTTGTCAATCAAGTCAGAAGGATTTATTTTCCCTGTAAGGGAAAAATGTACTATTCACTTTAGAGACACAAGCTTCCTGTAAATAAAACAAGGTAAATGCACAAGTTTGGGCACTGGAACTTTGTAACTCATGTTGTTTAGGCAAAATGTAACAGTGATTGAAGGAAGAGTACTCTTTCTGCTGACAGGGAGGGAGGACCCGCTGCAAATGAGTACAGATCAGACATAGCATCTTTGACTGAAAGAAGCAATGCTTTAGTACTTTCTCTTTCTTTTCTTCTTTCCTCTTCCTAGTGGGAACTGTAGCAGATTTCCATACGTTTATATTATCTCCTTTGTATGTCACCATGAGGGATTCATTACAGATTTTTTTTGTTCTTATACTTTAAAGTCAATTCTATCTAGCCTTTGAAGTCTCATTCTTAAATGATCATATGTTATCTGCGTTTATACCTATGTGATATTAGGTATCCTTGTGGCCTTGTGTTTGTATTTGAAAAGCTTTTCCTACCTCTTGACATTTAAAACTCTTAGAGAATGCTAACATGGTTCTAGAAAATGTAAAAGGTAAGAACTTCTTTGATGAACTGAAACCATAAATCAAATGCCTTCATTTTTCTACCAGAGGCCTTGCAGAAAGATCTTGACAAATTGGTGGGCTGGACAATCTCCAAATGCATGAAATTTAACAAGAACAAGTGCCAAATTTTGCAGAATCTAAGGAGTGGGAGTCTAGTGGATGGGTTCAGTTTGGTGCCCAGCAACAAACAAAGGATAATAGGCACAAACAGGGACACAGAAAGTAACGTCTGGACCTGTGGAAGATCTTCTTTACTGTGAGGTTAAGAGAGCACTGGAAGAGACTGCCCAGAGATACTGTGGAGTCTCCTTCTCTGGAGATATTCAAAACCCACCAGGATGCTTTCATGTGTAGCCTACTGTAGGGAATCTGTTTTAGTGAGGGGTTGAACATGGTGATCTTGGGCTGGAATCAATGATCTCTGGAGGTCCCTTCCAGACCTTACAGCTCTGTGATCCCCTACAGTTCTGTGATTCTCTACAATTCTGTGTTCTCCAAAGGTCCCTTGCAGCTTCTCTAGTTCCGTGATTCTACAAGAATGAGTTTATCATCATGCAATAACAGGCATGGGCATTTTCATTTCTTTCCCTAAGATGGATAAACTACTCAGAAAAGAGATGAAAGATTACTAGAAGAGGAGCAGAGTTGAAGTCCACACTGATGGCATTTGTGGTTGCTGTGATGGTTTTGTTTTTGGTTTGATTTAAGTTGTTCGTTGTTTATTTTTCATTTCTAATCTTTGGCATGTACATGGGGAGAGGAAAACCTCAGTTACTCTTCCTAAGACTACACTTTAACTGCCACCTGTTTCATGTAAATGAAAGACTTAAGACTCCTTTCACGAATCTCGCTATTTGCCAGAGATTCTAGTAAGAAGGACTATCAGAGAAGAATTTAGGAACACCCTGTATGGCTTTAACCATCAAACATGCTCTCTCTATATTATTCTGGAAAGGACATTGTACACACCATATTAAAAGTATTTTTTTTCATAAATATTGTTAAAACAGACTTCAGTATAGAATCTACACCACATCCAGAGCTACATTATCACACGAAACTATTTCTTCTCAAGACAGTTCTGCATGAGTTCTCATTGTTACATGCCTAGCACCATATTGTGTTCAATTTCAAAACTATCAAGTAACAATAGAAAAGCTGAAATTCTGTAGATAACTATATAAATTAATGTGCCACAGCCCCTAATCACCCACACAACAACTGAAATTAAGTTTGCACCAAAAAAAAAAAAAAAACATTCCATGTAGTGCATTTGACTGTGCAGGAGACCCTAATTACCTGGGCTGAGAATTGTAACTTGGAGTATGTAAGGTGTTATGTTACATTACTTTACAGAGTAAAGTAAAGCTTCTTTACTCTGTAGCCATGGACTTTTTTTTTTTTTTTTTTTTTTTTTTCCCCCAAAGGTCATGAAAAGAAGATGATTAGAACAACCCATTCACCTCTATAGCCATTAATATCAACATTTGGAAGAAAAAGTGCATGTTCAATTCAATGAACTGTGTTTGATGTTTGAAAGCTTATTCATTTCATATGAAAAATACTGAACTGTTTTAAGGATTTGTGCACAGTGCAAATCTGTGAAATACATGAGAAGGCATAATAAAAAATACATTCTTTAAAGAAGAGTGCTGGCAGCAACATTGCTTCGTTCTGAATGGTATATAAGCAGTCCTGGCTGTGATAGAAGAACAGCAAAGTCAAGGAAATCTCATTAAAAATCCTTTCCTTTAGTAGATAACGGACTGTGTGGCTGAACTGTGCTGGTGTTGGTTTTCTGATCTATGCTTTACAATTTTAGTCACTGAGTAAGATGTCCTTATTAACAAAATCTTCTGAACTGAACATGCAGAACTACATTAAATTTCTGATGTTTAGATTATGTGTCTGATTACACTTATGATACCTTTTTAAATGTCAGGGTTAAATCCAGCCTACTTACAAATAAATGAATAGATCTGGAGTGAGGTTACTTATAAAACAGAATGTGGCTTTTGCTAATAAAGTTATGATGAGAATTGTTTTCTGTGAGACAATGAAGATCCAAGAGCAAGACAAAAAATTGAGCCTGATTTATAAAATCACACAGAAGAATGAAAATTACATAGATTTTGTTAAGGACAGAAGCTAACAGAAGTATATATTTTATTTAACTTCATATAGCCGAAGACAGTTGATGAAACCAACTTTAAAAAAAAAAAAAAAAAAGGAAAATATTAAATGAATTAGGAGTCTCCAAAAGTGGGATTCCTAGTTCTATTCATCTGTTAAACTCCCAGAACATAAGCACCAGAGATAAAGTAAAACTCTTGCTAGGAGACACAGTAGCATTGCTGTTAAACATGACCAGTGGTGTAAGTGAAAACACAGAGTAAGGTTTACGGAAGAGAGACAATGTACTTGGCAAGAAATAAAGAAACTAACAGAAAGACTGGGCTTTATGCGCAAAGAAGTCTTTTGTTTATTTATTTATTTATTTTTCCAACTAGGTCGTTGATTTTATGAAAGATATTATTCCTTCCTTTGAAATTTCCTTTTTTAGAAAGGATTTCCTTTTTGGGAAAATACATACAACTTCTCAAAATAAATTAATTTCATGCAATGTATAATTTAAACTGTGGAACTCAATGCCACAGGATGTTCTGAAGACCAGATTTCTAAATGAGTTCAAAAAAAGGAACTTGACGAGTTCATTCTCCACCTGGGACTATTAAACAGATCATGCCAAACTTTGAGAATTCCCAAAGTCCTTCATTCAAGGAAGCTGGTAGAGAAAACCTGTAAAGAGTGGCTATAGTATCCTTGTTCCTGCACTCTTTCTCTATGAGTCTGGGAGAAAATCCTGGGTCAGATCCTCTGTTTATGTTTGCTTGTAATTTTCCTGCTATCTAGGCCAGTTAGGCACATACCTTTAAGCATTCATAGTGGGTTAATTGAGTGCAGTGGTTTGAGGCCTTAAGTTTCACATTGCTAAATTTATACAACAAGGCCTCAAAGTGAAAAGCTACACTGCATGAATTGATTACTTTTCAATACTCAGCAAGATCACTAGTGGTATTCCCTGAATCAGTTATTTTTTGCCAGTTTAATATGTTATACACATACACTGTCACAAATTTTATATAAATATAAATGCTAAACTAGATGATCTTAGAGATGATCTTTTAGCCTCCTTGAATCCAACATTTGAGTTTCGTAATGATTGCACAGAAGTTAGATACCACTATGATATCCACTTCTAGTCTTCTGACACAGAAAAATAATGGTTTTTTAACTACATGAGAGCTCCAAGGTCTAGATGTCCATAAAGATGAAACACCTCTGAAGATACATTTGTGTAGTCATGTTAGTAAGCCTTTAAAACTTCCCTTTGGAGGCTTACCATCAGAACCATCAACCTAATAAAAGGCAACATGGTATAATTTGAAGCTTCTCTGAAAACTAAGCATAGCACTTCTGGTAAACTGATAGCACTACACTGAGGCTCACAAACAAAATCTACTCTTCCTGCTTCAGTGACTGCAACAGGTTTGTAGTCGAAAGACTCCCAGCTGAGTGTTGTTTAGGAAGCTGCTAACAACTACCTGCAAAAACATTGAATTTGATATGTTGAAATTCCCAGTTCATTTCAAGACAATGTTAAATTTTTCATTGTAACATTTAGTATCTTTTTTTTTCTTTTTTCTTTATTTTATTATTTCTTTTTTCCTTTGGTTTAGTTTTAACTAACTAGAATTTCCCATTAAGCCTTTCAGAACTGAAACTAATTTAAGAAGCTGTTCTTCGATGTATTTCTGCTGTTAGATTCCAGCCCCCAGATTAGACTCCGTAACTGACTGTGTGTAGACAGGCTTAGTTTATGTTAACATTTCAAACACGGACATAAATTTGATGTGTTAGCAAGTCTGCTCTAATTAAACTTAGGATCAAGAACTTAATTGCAGCACTGTACAAGCACAGCCTTTATCAGATTGGTAACCTGCAAAGAAGGACAGGAAGTCCAATGTCTCTTGTATGAATGATTTTATATTGTTTAGTCTTATTGACTACAGTCATTCAGCTTCAAAAACACTTTACAGAATCATAGAATCATAGAATCCTTAGAGTTGGAAGGGACCATTGAAGGTCACCAAGTCCAACTCCCCTGCATGAACAGGGACACCACAGCTAGATCAAGTTGCCCTGGGCCTCATCCAGCCTTGACTTGAAAGTCTCCAGGGATGGGGCATCAGCAACAGCAGTAGTTAACCTGTTCCAGTGCTTCACCACCCTCACTGTAAAAGATTTTTTTTCCTTATATCTAACCTAAATCTTCAATCTCTGAGCTTGAAGCCATTTCCCCTTGTTCTATCAACACAGATCCTGCTAAAGAATCTTTTCCCTTCTTTTCTGTAGCTCTCCTTTAGATATTTAAAGGCTGCTGTCAGGTGACCTCGCAGCCTTTTCCAAACTGAACAGTTCCAGAGCTGTCAGCCTGTCCTCACTGAGAGGTCTTCCATTCCATGGATCATTTTTATGGTCTTTCTTTGGACTCTCTCCAACAGGTCCATGTATCTCTCCTATACTGACAGCTCCATGTCTGAATGCAGTACTCCAAGTGAGGCCTCATCAGAACAGAGTAGAGAGGCAGGATCACTTCCCTCAATCTGCTGACCATGCTTCTTTTGATGCAGCCCAGGATATGGTTGGGCTGCAAGGGCACACTGCTGGCTCATGTCCATCTTCCCATCCACCAGTACCCCCAGGCCTTTTTTGGTAGGGCTGTCCTTAATCCTTTCAACATCCAGCTTGTGTAGGTAATGGGGGTTGTCTCAACCCAGGTGCAAGATCTCACATTTGGAAGCCTGTCTGGGTCCCTCTGGATGACATCCTATCCCTCTGGTGTGTTGTTCACACTCACAGCTCGGTGTCATCAGCAAATTTGATGAAGGTGCACTCGATCCCACTGCTAATATCACTGATGAAGATATATGTCCCCCAGCACCAACCCCTGGGGGACACCACTCATCACTGATCTCTATCCAGACACTGAGTCATTGAAGAATGATGTGAGGTACCGTGTCAAAGGCCTTAGTGAAGTCCAGATAGATTACATCAGTGGCTCTTCCCATTGATGCAGTGACACCATCATAGAAGGCCATTAGGTTGGTCAAGCAGGATTTGCCCTGGGTGAAGCCATGCTGGCTCTCCCATATCACCTCTCTGCCTTCCATGTGCCTTCGTGCAGTTTCCAGGAGGATCTGTTCTACAATCTTCCCCATCACAGAGGTGAAACTGACAGTTTGGTAGTTCCCAAGGTCATCTTTTTTACCGTTTTCAGAAATTGATGTAATGATACCACTTTTCCAGTCACAGAGACTTCAACTGATTGTCACAGCTTTTCAAATATTGAGAGTGGCCCAGTGACTACATCAGATAATTCTCTCAGGGCTCTGGGATGCATCTCATTGGGACCCATAGACTTATGGATGCTCACGTTCCTCAGGGAGTTACAAACCTGCTAATCTTCACTTATAGTGGGAGGGACGTTGCTTCCTCAATCCGCTCCTACCAAACCAGATGTTTGAAGGCTGTGTTATGGACAGTTATTGGAGAAGACAGAGGCAAAAAGGTTGTTAAGTACCTCACCCTCCTTCTTGTCTGTTGTTATCAAGTTGCCAGTGTCACTCGCTAGAGGGGATATACTCCCTCCTGGACTTTCCTTTTCTGGTTGAGCTACTTGTAGAAGCCTTTCTTGTTCTTCTTGACATGACCTTGCCAAGTTTAGTTTAAGCTGAGCCTTGTCTTTCCTGACCCCATCCCTACAAAGCCTAACAGCTTCCTTATACTCCACCCATGGTACCTGTCCCTGTTTATTCTTGTTCTTCTGTTTGACCAGCAGGTCCCCGTGCAGCCACACCAGTCTCTTGCCTTCCTTTCCTGACTTGCTACATGTGGGTGTGGAGAGCTCTTGTACCCTTCGGAAAGCCTCCTTAAAGATCTGCCAGCTCTGCTCTATTTCCTTGCCCACAAGGACAGTTTCCCAGGATGCTTTGTTGACTAATTCCCTGAAGAGCTGGAAGTTAACTGTCATGAAGTTTGGCTTCCTAATTTTACTCTTTGCCCATCTCATATCCCTCCTGTATCTGAAGGTTGTCTCGCTTCCATTTATAGGAGGGAGGGGAGGTTCTTTGATATATGTATATCCATCGTGAGATTAAGAAACAACAGTTCAAATGTTGGTCCAACCAGTTTACTACAAGTCCTAGCCGTTTAGGGAGATGGGGAAGGGAAGATGGGCAATATGAAAGACAGAAAATATAAGCAAGGAGTCTCTGTAGAGAGAAAAAGGGATAGTCACCACCGTGGGTCCAGCGAGGTATGTAGTAGGTCCGTTGATCTCAGGAACTCGTCTGGTCACCACGGGGGATGGAAGAAAGCCAGGAAGCTGAGCAGCAAGCAGGCCTTCGGGGAGGGGTTCTTCCAAAGAGGTTTTCCCCTCAGGGAATTTTCTGTCAAAGGTGTCTTTGGGAGTTTGTCTCCAAAATCCCTAGTTTAGTGAGGGCCTTTTATCCCCCATTTCTGTGGGTTTTTTTCTTTTTCTTCTTTTCTCTGTTTAGTGTGACATACCTGGGCCAACAGATAAGCCAGCAGGGAGTGGTGCCTTCATTGCCATGCACAAGCATTATCGCCTTTTGCAGTGGTCAGTTCCTTCAAGCCGCACCCCTGAAAAAGACTGCTTGTCCAGCTTCTGCTTATCTTTGCAATCATAAGCAGAGGTACAGTAACATGGTGACACCCACCATTCATCCCCCTAGATAATTAGCAGTTGTCAGTTAGAGTCTTATCACCAGAAAGGCCTCATGAAGCAAGCTTTGAGACAAAAAATAAAAACAGTTTTGTCTTTCACAGAGGTAGAGGGCCTCATTAACATGCTCCATCTGATCTGGTGGTGTGCAGTAGAGACCACTCACAAGGTTCCCTTTGCTGCCTCAACCTCTGTCACCCACAGGCTTTTGACTTGCTTGTGATCATTTTTTAGGGACAGCTCTTCACATTCTATTCCTTTCCTGATGTAGATAGCAACACCTCCTCCCCTCCTTTCTCTCCTGTGTATTCTGACCAGCTTGTAGTCATAGGTAGCCACACTCTAGTCATGGGAATCATCCCACCAGGTTTCAGAGACAACAATTATATTGTGGTTTTATAGTAGCACAGTAAATTGCAGTGATTGCTCAGAGAATATAGTCACTTGCTTTATAAAATTTGAATACACTTATGGGGCTAGCATTTTGAATGTCAGAACAATTAAAATGACTCTGGAAACAACCAGTCTGGATCTTGTTGTATATGGTTACTCTTACAGTTAAAATTAGAAGTCTTCTTATGAACCAAGCCCTAACGTATTTTGCATAGATGGGATGGAAACAGAGCTTTCTGCTAATAAGTTTCTCTTTTCTTCTGAGAAGCTAATTATGTACAGGAAAGAGATAACTCTAGTTAGCAGATGGGTGAGAGATAGGAGAAGACCCTAGGAAACTCGTCACAAGACGCCATGGCAGTACAAAAAAGCAGAATTCCCAAAGTAACCTTAGAAGACATTGATAACTGCATAAGCAAAATGAAAGACTAAAAGGAAAGATGTGCCTTTGCCATGAAGCAGAGTAGATTTTATTCAACTAAAAGAATAATTTTCTTTCTCCTTGCATGGTAATATCATCTAACTTTGGAAGTCTGTTTCTTCCTACATGTAATTTGAAGGAAATGTATGATAGGTCTACAAGAAGGCACTGGCTGACTCAGTCTCACGACAAATAGCCTTCATCATGGTAGACCTTCACATTCTATAAAACAGGATTTAAAGGAGAAGTAAGTCTTTGCACAGAATTTTAAGTAAAAATAGCTTCTGTCTCTATGAAGATTAAATGATTCAGGCTAATTTATATTTAGTCCATGAATGAGTATTTAGTCACATGCCTCTGACACCTGCAGTTCATCTCATTTCATGACATATATCAGTCCAACCAGAACTGCGATGAATGTCTTCAAGCTGGCTTTTAATGTCCAGTGTATTATTTGTTTCAGGAAAAAGGATCATAGGAGCTATGGGTCTTACAGTCATAAAAGTTTTAGATATGTTAAATTTACTAGGAAAGAATGTATGTGATTAATAAAAAGTAAATACTCTGTAGGTCTGTTGGTTGCTTTAGAAAGAGTAGACTATTCAGATATTAAACTATAAAATCAATTACATTATTTAAGGAAAACAGAGTAAGAGTCTAATTTCTTAAAAAAAAAGAAAGAAAGAAAGAAAGAAAGAAAGAAAGAAAGAAAGAAAGAAAGAAAGAAAGAAAGAAAGAAAGAAAGAAAGAAAAAGAAAAAGAATAGACCATTTAATACCAAAATAATATTTTACTGTTCATCTAGAACAATGAATAAATAGAATTGACCATATATGTATTGTTGTAATTGAAAAAAAAATAATTTTCTACTCAAATGTAATAGTGCATTTTGTGTGAAGGAAAAATCTAAAAATTCTATGTCACAGAAAATAAAGATTTTTTCCAATTACAAAAAAAAAAAATGTTAGTTTTTTGTTTTGTTTTGTTTTGTTTTGTTTTAATGATATTGAGTGTTTGATCAATAGAATGAGATACTGTAAAATATTCCTGAGGTGTAAGCAGTTAAAATATATACAAATTCAAAGCCTGTAAATTATTTCTTGAGATTCTCAAAATAAAACATGATCCAAAAATTTCATAGAATTGAAAGAGATAAAATGTATGTATGTTACGTGAGGATGTTGATTGCACTGTACATGCTTTATTTTCTTAATGTATGTCAGATGTGTATCTGCACATGCTTAATAAGCAATTTCTACAGCATTACTAATTCAGAAAGTTCATTTTAAAATGCAGAGACGTAAAAATAAAATTATGTTATCTCTGTGATCTCTATGGTAATTGATGGATTTCCTTGCAAGACAAAATACAGTTATCCCAATTAAAGCTTAGAGGAAAGACAGTCACTTTTTGTGTTTGTTAGGTTGTTTTTGAGTAGGCAAAGGTAGCTGAACAATAACAGAGAAAAGTCAGGATAATTTATATAATATGAATGGGATTATTCTGGTTTCTTGGTTATGCACAAAAAAAAAAAAAAAAAAAAAAAAAAAGTTTAAGATTCTTTTTCTGGATTCCTGTTGTAAGTTAAAAGAAATATGCAACTCCAAAGGCAGGTCATCCTTTCCTAAGTCTCGGAGTTCTGATTCAGTGGAGTTATGAAAAATACTACTCTAGAATAAACTTTTATGGCATTTCTTTACTAATAGCTTGAGTAAGATGTACTTGAAAGTTCACTTACATGTTTCAGGAATTATCTGCCTCAAAGCCACTAGAGAAGATTTCAATCTTTGCTTTATTATTGTTTCCATAACATCTATCTTAAATGACTGGCAAACCATCATCTTCCAAAGAGTATGTTTCCCTTCTGTAGTAAAGAGAGGCAAAGAGCTCATTACTCAGCAAGATCAGTAGTGGTATTCCCTGGATCCGTTATGTTTAGCCAGTTTAATAAACTATACACACACACAATCACAAACTTTTATACATATATAAACATAAATGCTAAATAAATGATCTTAAAGGTCCCTTCCAACCCAAATCATTCCGTGATTCTATGATTTTGGCCTCCACTCCTGGCATCCAGTCATGCCTATACTGAATATAGTAAATCCACCTGAAAAATGGGTATGTCCCAAAGTAAGATTATATAAAATCATCAAGCTTTAAATTTTAGATACACTGATTCACTTTTTTATTCAATTAATATGCAATATACATACAATATATAAATGGAATTAAACCTTTCTTGTTTTTAGGGGAAGTAGAGCAGATTTTTGATAGCTTTTTTCAGTAACTGAAACTATGAAAAGTCTATTGTCCTAGTATTTTGTTTTGCTTTCTCTATCTTTTGTAAATATCATGCTAAATGGAGAGTTAAACATACATCGCATACTTATACATACAAATATATACATGTGTGTGAGACACCAATTGTCCCAACAATAAAAGTACAGAAACTGAATTTTGCATTGACACCAGAAGAATACTGAAACTATTGTATGTCTTTTTCTCCTGCTGATAATGGTTTTCCTTAAAAGAGATGTAAGAGACGTTTTGAACAGATGGTAACTGGTTTGCTCTATCCTGTGTCTCTTCACAACTGCTACAGAGCTTTGCCATTCATTAATCTTCCATAGACCTTCAGTAGCGCAGCAACTAAATTACACACATACACATACTGAGGCCAGCACTGCTGTCAAGCCTAAAATTAAACTGAAGTGCACTGTGCCAAGTCTTTTAACCAAACTCTACTATAAAACTGTTAGAAAAATAAACATTTATCTTGGAGCCTGACCCATGAATGTGGACTCCTAAAAGAGAGAGCACTAGCTGATGTATCTAGGGCATTCTATGAGGCAAGTGTAGCTGCAATTTGTAAGTGGGAATAAATTCAGAAAACATCTGGTTTGAATTCACCTTGACTCATTAAGGTTTAAGGAGAGAGCATTTTCGTCTATGTTTGAAGCCACAAGGGGAAAAAATACATATAACCATGACCCTCCCTGATCCTTGTGTTTGCAATGAGCAGATGATAACTAAATACAATTTAATCCATTTTCTTGGATTTGACATTAGGCCACAAATGCTAAAATATCTCTATTTCCTGGAGAACAAAAAGACACATCAAATTTCTAACCTTCCATGCTTCATCTTAAATAAAATAACTCTAGTGTTTTCAGCCTATAAACTACTTTAAAGATTCTAGTTATAATTTTTTCTCCGACATTGTTTTGTTTCTAGTGATTGATCAAACTTTTTTAATGTTTAATTCTTCGTACTAATGTGTTCATAACTTTGCTGTCCACCATTTCAGAAAATCATTATTATCACTAACAGTGAACTTTGCTCTTGATACTGTACTGTGCTTGACGGTCAGCTGTGCCATTCGTTCTGTCTCTCTCCTCCACCTCCATTGCCTGATGCATAGTTGAAACATACTGTACATTGAGAAATTCAGTGATACAAGCAGCAACAGCTTTGGAAGCCAAAATTATCATTTATCTTTTATAACAACTTAGATATACATATTACATGTATGAACAGATGTTCCAAAATCCAGAACTAAAATGTTTCAGTGACTAGGAGAACAAAGCTGCATCGTAAATAAGTACATTGTTCCTTCACACTTTTTCTCCTATTTTTTATTTTGCTTGTTTTTCCTTGAAAAAAAAAAAAAAAAAAAAAAACAAAGATTACATTTTTACTTCACAAAGTTTTATTGACTAATCTAATTGTTATCATTCAAATGCAAATTTGAGGTTTTAATTTAGAGCCACTACTATCATTTAATTGCATCAGTTTTAGTGGAGAATTAGTATTAGTGTGTAATCTCTATAATCTCCATAATTATGGAGATTTCTGCAGTGGGAATCATAGAGCTGTAGATATAATATATCTGAAATTCTCTGTTTACCTTAATACACTTTTGTTGCAAAATACCTCCAGGTACAGTTATGCAAAACTGCAATGTTAAGAGAGAAGTCTCCATGAAAATTGTTTGTGTTCTCTGAATAATTTTAAGTATCTTTGCCAATATTACTCTATTTAAATCCGACTGTGTTTCTGTTTACTTGGTACTTTTTACATGTATGCAATATCCGATGTCTCATATTCATGCAAAGTAAAGAAATTAGATCAGTTAAACTACTCGCGTCTTTTCAATTCATTATGTAACACTGCATACAGTGTTCCTGCATTAAGCAGAACTGCTCGAAATCTATAACTAAAAATATTTGTCACTAAAAATATACAAGATCCTCTCAAGATTTTTTATATTTCACCTTTTTTTTTCTTCACAAACTATAATTTACCTTTTATTAAGACAGACAAATGAATTTTGAGAGACCAGCCAGCAAAGAACACCTGAACTCTTTCTAAACTTCTAGACATAATGAAGAAATGTTCAAATAGTTCAAAAGTGCAAATAATTTGGTTAATCCATTAGGATAAACTGCAGACTCAGAAGGCCTACAGCCATTTAAACTGTGAACCTGTAATTAACTATGTATCTTGGGTTATTGACAGGCACACTAGCTAAATATCATCTGGTTCTCAATGTATATAATGTCTATCTAAAGATTTGCTGTAAGACACATGGTTATGGACACACTTTCATTTCCTATGGTCTTTGTGATTTTACAAAGAATATAACTTTTTTTATAGATAAATTTAGTTTTTTGCTGAATTCACTAGTGTAAAATTAAGAATAGGATGCACAGAACACCAAATATTGGTGGACTATTTTCTTCTTATGAATTTGTCTTTGGGGGAGCAGCATCCCAGCAGAGGTGAATCCAAATTAGAACTACTGATTCTTCATCAATTCCAAAAATGATTCAGATTTCTATAATAAAAACAGAGCTCCATCTTAGATTTTCATCCTCAGAATTTACTTGTTAGTTTGCTGTCTAAGACCGTATCTATACTACTGAAAAAGCTAATGGAAATTTTCTTTAGCATGCATTATTATTATTGTGTTCATACAATAAACTCACCCTCTAGAAACTGTAACCATACAGTGTTCTGGGGATTGTTCTTTTTTCAAATTGTTGTTAGGAGCCTATGCTTTTTGCAACAAGTCAAAACCTGAAAGAAGTTACCTAGACAACACTATTCCAGTGTTCAGAAAAGGTTCCTTGATCCTATTTAGTATATTATTATTGGTATATTATTATAGATGCAGCCCAAAAGAGCAGGGAGTAGAAAGGAGACATTGCTGTTCAGTGCTACTATTATCCAAGAAATATGATTTTCCAGTCTTCTGGTAAGTGAGCTTTGAATGTGATTTTATATTGAATAAGGGTCAATAAAAATGTTCACTATATGGAGTAGATGTGTAATTTAGGCAGCCTGCTTTACCAAAGTAAATTAATTTGTAAAGGGCACTAATGACTACAAAACACAATTAATATTACTTTTTATTGCTTTACTAGTGCAGTCCAGTACATATTCAGGAACTTTACAGGCAAGTGGAAGACATATTCCTGACTTGAAAAGAATGCTTTCTAAGACAATAGAGATATATTATGAAGGTGTTAAGACCTGGAAAAAGGAATATAATGAAAGGTGATAGAGTGAGTATTTTCTTAGAATGGATTGACAGAGACTGACAAAATAATGATGTAATTACTGCATTTTGCTATTTTGGTACCAATATTAGAGAGATTATTTCAACCTTATAGAACAGATTTTATCTTTTTTTTTTTTTTTTTTTTTTTCCCCTTTAAAGAAATGAATAAAGTTCAGAAGGAAAAACACTTTAAGGTTTTTTCTTTTCTATACTGACTGTAATTATTTATTCTAAAACCAACTATGTTCAGCACAGCTCCTTGTCATTGTTTTTGACTCCAGCTGAAATTTTAACAATTAAAGGTTAATCAAAGACAAAATGTTTTGAAGAGTGATCATGGTAAGATAGTGCATTTATCTACTAATTGTCTGAGAGTAAATTCAAGAAAAGCTGCTTTTGTTGTCTTTTGTTATCTGATTAGAGGCAGCAATGAGTTTTAGATTGTTTGTTCTGCTGATAATCGTGTTATTCATCAGGTTCTTTAAGGATTAGGTATCATTAGATGCTTGATAAATATATGACTTTCATTCCTTATGCCTTTTTTTTCTCTGAAATGTGCAATGTACACCCTCATTCTAGTAACAACTTGCTATTCATGGGTTTGTAAGAGACAGAACACTTATTTTTCTACAAGTGGGAGAGACTTGGTGCCATGTATAAGGAAAGAAATACAATATTTTCTCATACTTCTTTAGAGATTTTTGGGATAGAATAACTGATATGATAGGAGCAGTGTAAGCTTCCGTAATGTGTGTGGAAACTGATTTTGTTTGCTTTCATTCCAGGACTTTTAAATGTAAAGAAACCCAAACAACTCAATGCAAATATTGACTAAGAGATTTTAAAAATTAAAATTTAAAATTGTCACTTTTACTAAAATATTGATTTTTTTCCTTTATTATTTTCTTTAATTCTGTGTTCTGTGTTCAAGGTATTTCAAGTATCCTCTGTGATTTCTTCCTTTAATTTCGTGAAAGAAATTTTCTTTTCTGATGCAAAAGTTCAGTGAGTGTTCTTAGCAACGTATTTATGTCTTATCTTATAAGATCTTTTGTTGTCTAATAAATGTTACCAGAGCTCACTGACATGTGAGTGACGGATTACTTTAACAAGCTGTCTAGAGAGACTGTGAAGTCTCTTCTGGAGATATTCAAAACCCTCCTGGACACTTTTCTGTGCAGCCTATTCTATGGAATGTGCTTTAGCAGACCAGTTGGACTAGATGATTTCCTGCAGTCCTTTCTAACCCCCCGGTGATTCATTGTTCTTCACCTGAGTTGCAGGAAGAAATATCGCCACTACTTTTAGGCCGTATTAAATGCAACATAAAACGCTTTCTTTTACTAGATATTTTAATTTACTAAGATATTTCACACATATTAGCAGTAATGAGGAAGTTAATGGAATAACTGTGATATCACAGTGCCAGCACTGTGATAGAGTGAGTAATGTCCTTTCCATTGACAGAACTGTAGTGCAAGCTTTTTTTTAGCTCCCTCAGGATGATGTGGTAGGTACTTAGAAAGTACCCACTTTTAGCTTCGCAGGACAAAAACGTAAACAAGTTTCATTGTTTTGTGAAGGCAAAAATAGGTGAGAAGCTAACTCCACTAAAAGTTGAAGGAAAATCTGTGTTCTCTCCCAAGAAAGGAGACTATTGTTCCTCTTTTACTTAGAAGGGACACATACTTGGGCCTCTGTATTTATTGCAAGATAAGTAGCCTTTATAATTGAGCACATAAACACTGTTAAGCGTTTAAGGGAAAAAAAGAAATCTCAACTAGTGATGTTCAAAGAAGCTTGTGTTGACAAGCTGTGTCCAAAACTCCCATAATTTTCTAGACATTTTTGTAAGAAGTATGATAGTGTTGACAGTGCATTGAGGGGAAATTACAAATCCTAAATGTCCTCTACCTACATACGGAAGCAATATTTCTCAAGTGAATGGGACCCATGCACACTCACTTACAGTCTTTTTCAGTACCATTATTTTTAAATTTCCCCTCCGCATACAGGTCACATCCAGCAGTATTAGACCTCAACATATATTTAAATTTTACTCTTTGAAAATATAATTCTGTTGTTAACCATCCAGCTAATAACTGTCTCTCCTTTAGCCTATTTTATCCAAATGTTTCTTAATGCTGAACCTCTTCTACAAGCACCAAAACTAGATCCTTGTATGTTTTCATCCTTTTCTAAGAACTTCTATCAGGGTAACTACACCATTCCTTCTTCTACTGACTCAGTTCAGTCTAAGACTGTAAAAGATGTAAAAGGCTTCTATTTTCCTACATATATACTGCAGGTGTATTTCTTCTACTATTATCCTCTCAGTCTATAGACCACTTTTAGACTAATATTTCTTGATTGAGTTTTTAGTGCATATGGAATATTAGTCTCTGTAGCACTGGCATTCTTGCTTGGATAAGCTGAGGTCAGGAGTGTATGCTTATCTTGCCTAGATTTTGTTAGAATTTCTTTCTTTCTCAAATATTTCAGATGTTAGCTACGTGTTTCTTGTAGAATGAAATGGAAAGTAGATCACAACCCTTTGGTAGAGACCAGCCAACCAATTCTTAATCCATCAAACAGTCTTTCAAATCCACACCTCTCCAGTTTAGAGGGAAGGATGTGGTGAGGGACCACGTCAAAGGCTTTGTAGAAGTTCAGGTAGAGGACATCCATCACCCTGTCCACCAATGCTGTCACTCCATCTAGAAGGCCACCAGGTTGGTCAGGTAAGATGGTGAAGCCATGCTGGCTGTCTTGGATCTTCATCATCTCCTATGTGCCTTACCATGGTAACCAGGAGGATCTGCTCCATGATCTTCCCAGGCACAGAGGTGAGGCTCACTGGCCTGCAGTTCCCTGGATCTTCCTTTCTCCCTTTATTAAAAATGGGACAAATGTTTCCCTTTTTCCAGTCACTGGAGTTTTCCTGGACAGCCGTGATTTTTCAAATATGGTGGAGAGCAGCTCGGCAACCACATCAGCCATGTTGCTCAGAACCCTGGGATGGATATCACCTGGCCCCATGGAATTGTATACATTCAGTTTCATGAGGAGGTCTCAGACTTGTTCCACTGTTAGAGGGGGATGGAATCTGCTCCTCTCACCCACACGTAGAGTTTCAAGGTCCTGACAGACATGGGAAGCTGACTACACAACCATGCTTCCACTTCCTGTACTTTTCTCTCTTTTCCCTCAATTTAAGCTGCAGGTCCTTGCTCAGCCATGCCAGTCACCTGCCTCCTCTGCTCATTTTCTTCAGCTGGGGGATGGAGAGCTCTTGTGTTCAAAGAAGAGTGTCCTTAGCAAGCTGCCAGCTCTGTTCTGTTTGTTCCAGCTTGAACAACTGGAATTTTGCTCTCCTGCAATTCAGGGTCCTGATCAGGTGGCCTGTAGTAGATCCCAACCTCTAAATGCCCTTTACTAGACCGACGCCTTATTTTAACCCATTAACTCTCAACCTTGTCATGGCTGTTACTCAGACACAACTTTTCACAATCTATCATCTGTTACCTAACATAGAGGGCAACTCCACCTCCCCTCCTACCCT
This sequence comes from Alectoris magna, assembly GCA_030625065.1. NCBI lineage: Eukaryota > Metazoa > Chordata > Aves > Galliformes > Phasianidae > Alectoris > Alectoris magna. The sequence goes on from CM060560.1 coordinate 39,661,823, forward strand.
ATCTATCACTTCTGAAGAACCTGTAGTCCTCAATCACAGTATGCTAGTTGTGAAAGTCATCCCATGATAACAACCATGATCATAATTTTCCAAGCACATCATTGTTTCCAACTCCTGCTGCTTATTTCCCATGCTGAGTGCATTCGTGTAAAGGCACTTCAGCTGGGCTTTCTGGCACACTACTTTTCTAGAGGGACCCTCCCTGAAACCTCCAAAAGAAATTTGAAGTTCTCTCCCACTGCTTCCCACACGGACATGAGAAGTTTTCGGACAGGAGGTTGGCAACACTGCCTCCTCTGAAGAGTTCCCAGAAGATCCTAGAGGAGATTTTGGAAGTTTTTCCCACAATCTCCTGGTGTAACACAGGAACCCCAAGCGTTTCTCTGTCCCGCTGCACTCGACTCTCTTCTCCCATTGGATCTAGTACAAAATCCCAGACTACTTGCTCTGTCCCAGCAAGCCTCATTGCACCTCCTTCCCCCTCCCTACCTAGTTTAAAGCCCTCTCAATGAGTCCCACTAGCACTTGGGCTAGGATCCATTTCCCTCTTAGAGACAAGTGACACCCTTCTGCAGTCATTAAGACCAGGTGCTTAGTAAATTGCCCCATGGCCAAAAAACCCAAACTTTCTGTGGCAGCACCAGCCTCTCAGCCACTTATTCATTACCTGGGTTTTCCCAGCCCACTCCATGACCCTCGTTGCCCCAGAAGGAATAGAAGAAGGCATCAATTGTGCTCCCACTCCCTCAAACAACCACTTCAAAGACTTGAAGCCTTTTATGATAATTCACAGGTTTCTCTGAGCCTCCTCACTCACCTCCCCTTCAATTGCCAGTGCCTCAAATCTATTACTTAAGGGCACCTGGGGAAGTGAGGTTGACAGGGAAGGGGTTCACCCATGATGCTGAGCTATGACTGTCTTCCAACTCTCCTATCACTCGGGTCCCCTGTCTCTGCCCAACATTGACGGGGCATGGGGTCCATCACTTTCTGGGGGCTGTCTCCCTGGTGCCTTTCTCTCTGGCATGCCACGGAGTTACTCTAGCAGTCAATCTCCCCCTCACATTCCCTAATGATCCTTAGCCTCTCCACTTCCTCCATGAGCTCTGCCACCATACTGAGCAGATCTTCCACCTGTTCACACCGCACACGGGGAGTTCCTTCCACCCTCCCCAGGCAGCAGAAGACTCAGGTACTTCCTGCATCCAGAGACCTAACAGCCACATTCTTGGCCAGGGCCTCTGCCTGGGTTGCCACAGTCTTTGTGGGGCGAGTTCACTTCCTAGTGGAGACCATGGTAAATCCATGGTTTCAGAGACTGCCAGTAGATCTGGAAGAGGAGGGACAGTACTTCTGCTGTCTGCTGCACAATCTACCACACCTGCTGCTGCAGTATACCATGGGTACTGCGCACACATTGCCTTCTCCTCACTGAACTGCTGCGTTGCAGCCCTCTGGGAAGCTCTTTCCAAGGCAAGGGGAATGGTTGCCCATCTGTTGCCCTAGCAACGCCCACACCACATCAGCCATTCTCACAAGAGCTGCCAGGCCACTCTTATCTCTGGGTTCTCCTGGTAAAGGAACTGACTGAAGCCCCCCTGAACCTTGCAATCAGTGCAGTTCTGGCTGGGATGGCTCCAAAGCAGCTAACCTTGGCAATCAACGTAAACTTGTAAATCAGTTGGATTTTGTTCTCCTTGTCTTCACATGACACCTCTTCAGTGTTAGTGAACTAAAATAATAGTTAGACAGAACTAGTCAGATTTAAAAGCAGGCATCATATCTGATCCTGTAATTTGGACCACCACACCAAACTTCGCACCATTATGTATTCACTGAAGAGACCTTTCACACCATTTTAACTTCCCAAAAATTCTAAAGCATTCATTAGCAAGTAGATCATATTACATTATTAACCATAATATGTGTTTGCAGTATACGAAAATTATGGAAGTTTTGCTATCTGCACAAATTAAGCAACAACTCTTACCAAACTTGCATTACAGAACAAGCACTATTTAGCTGGAAATTTAAAATATGATGAAGTCACAGAACAGTAACATCAAACATTCCCAATTAGAAGCTTTAGCCTGCATATATATGGTCACTTTGCAGTATGAAGACAACATTTCTGTAGTGGGAAAAATAATGCAACAGTTGTCATTAATACATCAGATGTTGTTCATTGGTACAGGCATTCTTGCTATCAAGGACTCAAGTGGATATGCATTTGCCATACATTCACACACAAACAAAAGGCAATCACATAGTTGTACCTGCATCTCAATTAATATTACAACACCGGCCTCAAAGTACCTTATGGACAGATCTTTTAAAACATGCTCAGGAACAGTGCATAAAAATAAGGAATTTTAAAGAAATTCAAGGAAGTTAAATGATTTTATGAGATGAATTTCTAAAGGCAGTAATAATACTGACTTCTGTTTTTTTAAAATAAATAAGAAAACATCAGAAAGAATGATATGATGATTCTAAGGAAAAGTAGTTTACAGGATGTCAAAAATGAGTTGTACAAATCAACAAAAAGATGGGAGAGTTTCTGCACTGATAAACAAGAGCATGATTGTAAACAACACTGCTCTGTAGTCAGTTTAATTGCTAAAGAAGGAAGAAAAACTTAAAAGACGAGCAGAGAAGCTCACACCAAATGCACCATAGAAGATGAATGATTCTGATTGTTTCCATCAGGGAATTTTTGAACAGTGTACAACAAATACAACTCAAGGCAGACAAGTTATATAATGTTCATGCCCTATCAGGTCTTTAAGGAATTACAACTTAGAAAAGAAGATACACAGAAATTGGGGTGTTATTAAACAATACACAGTAAAACAGAAATTTAAGTAACCTAGAAAATCTGAATGTTCCAAGATGGGTTAATTCTCCTGTTATTGATATCTTGGTAAATTCTTGATGTATTTAGTGCAATGAGCTGGATGTAAATTCTGAGCAAGCTATGCAGGATCCTTCTGTGTTAAAAGGTGAGGCTCCTTCGGAAGGGAGTAAATTATCCTTCCTGAATATAGATATGTAAAACAGATAAGATTCATCATTTTCTAGAAGTGTTTCCCTAGGCGGGGGGCGGGGGGAAGGAGGGAGAAGAAAAAAAAAAAAAAGAGGGAGAGGAAGACAATCAGCTTAGAGAAGACATAAACATTTTATACAGCAAAATTCAGAAAGATGATTTTCACTATGTCTGCTTCTGGAAAACCATGTCATTGTTATGCTAGACTAAAGGACACAAAAGAAATGTATCTATCTCATGCTGAAAGATCCAGAATTACATTTGTTCCCATCAACCAAAACATTTGGAAATACTTTCAAAACACAAAATGTTCTCTTTTACCAGAACCATTGATTAGGGGTATCTAACAAAACAAACAAAAAACAAACAAACAAACAAAAAAAAAAAAACAAAAAACAAACAAACAAAAAAAAACCCTTAATGGTTAATTTGTTTTATTCTTACTGCTTAGCATTCAGACCTATTTTTTTCCATATGCAGAAATTTCTAAATCTCACTAGGGGACCATAAAACAGAAGATTCTAGTATTCATTCTTTCATTTTCAGTCACATTCATTCTGTCAAAATAGATATCTTTAGCTTTAAGATTCATATTTCCCTTGCTGACTTCTGTGTTTCATCCAATTGCATATATTGTGAAAGTAATTAGTTTGGGCAAGTCCCCAACTAGATGGAAGCAAGAAGGTATGTCTAGGAAAATCAAAGACTACATACATGATGTTTAATATTTACTTTTTGATTCACAAATCAAGCCTGGAACATCAAAGCTACCTGTATTTTTATTATTATTCTTATTATTATATTGCCAGTTTTCCCAAATTTCTGAACCGATAGTGGATGGAACATATGAGCGGTATTTCTGCTTCTGTCCCACCTGAAACTGACCACTTAGCTTGATCTATTGGTTAGGAAGTTTGGACAGTCAGTCACTCATCTTCTTTCCAGTCAGTTAGTGACTCTTATGTACAGCTTCTAATCTTGAGATGGCTTTATGTGTTAGTCCAGCTGGATTCTGTGCAAACATTTGAATTGCACACAACTGCTGTGTGGAAATCTGTTTTCTACCAACTGAGGAACATCTGTAGATTATGTCCTATTTAAAGTGGAAGGTCTTGGTTCATTTCTTTGTCTCCACTTATTCATACTATTGCTGTTTTTATTAGTCCCCCTGCTGTCTAACAAACTTCAGTTGATATAACACACTGCTGTGAAAAATCTGAACAGAGTTAGCTGGCTCTAACATATACAGTATCTTCAATTTTCAATTGCTTGAAGTTATATACTCCCTGCATATTGCACATATAAGTCCCACAAATGTTAATGTGCTTTAAGATTGTGTACTGAGGGAAAACTGGGGCTCTTGTATTAGTTGCTGGTTTCATTATGCTTCATAAAGCACTAACTGGTAAAATAAGATTGTTAGAATAAGGTCCATAGCACAACATAATTTAAGAGGAAAAAAATTCTTTAATTCCTGCTTAAATAAAAGTATGCATGTATGGTTATGTGATAAGAATTCTGAATTACTTGTACTTCATGGATTCACTACTGTAATACGTTATTGTGGACTGATGAAGCAAAAGCTGTTATCAAAGTCAAAAGGAACACAGGCTTTTATAAGGTCAGCAGTTTTTCAGTGAGCTGGCAGAGCAAGGATTACAGCTTCAGACATCTTGGTACCTATTTAAATATCTATAACTTTGAACATTTGTTGGTGTTTCTAGGGATAAAATAAATCATTTAGGGAAAGAAAAAGAAAAACAGTCCTTTTATTACATGTATTTACTTCCCCTTTGATGTTCATGTCAGATTTGCTCATTTAAAAGAAAATAATTCCACTACAGTCATTACAGTAATTCAGGTTCAAACAGCAGATGAAACCAAGCTATATGCTGTCTGCTTTGAAGATCCTGAGTTAGTTTTCTCACTCACATTTTGAATAAATCTTCTAAAACACAATGCAAGGGAAAAAAAAAAAAAAAAAAAAAAAAAGAAAGAAAGAGAAATGACAGACTGAAAGGGAGTAAACTGCAGTATCAGAGATGTTCAAAATGAGAAAATAAAATCTTTTCAAGAAGGTCATGTAATCTCTCCTTCACTAAAGCAAATGTTTTTTTATTCTGTAAAGCTCTTTTCAAATCCAGTTTAAAAATGAACAAGTGGCATTTCCATCACTTCCCCTGGGAAGCAATTTCATACTTAATGTATTTCTCATTGTATATAAGGTAGGGAGGGACACCCACATCTCCCACCTTGTTGAAAAGTGCTCTAATCATTTAGGAGAGAGGATAGGTGGGAGGGAAGGAAATGTATTCCACCCCTCTTGTTGAAGCTGTGTCACTCTGCAGAAAAAAATTCAAGACAGCATGGGATGCGAAGGAGAGGGAGAAGGGAAAGAAGAGCAAAAGAAAGATAAAAGAAGCTGTCTTCCAGAAACATATTCAGTTTGGTACACAAAACTCTAGGTTGTGGTAATGACTTTTACTCTAGAGACTTTATTTATTTCACTGGTCAAGATAAACTCAAAAATATTTCTAGCTAACCCAAGTATAGCTCTTATTTTTATAAATTAATGTGTAGAAATGCTAGCTTGAGGAGTCATGACCATCTGTTTTTCTCAGATGGCATTTTGCAATAGCAACATGCAGATAGGTCTGGAAAAATATCTCTGGACAATCTGTCTGTGTTATTTACAATGTTCTGTGCAACACTCAGGTTACATATTAATTCCACTTGTGAGGTGATCTTTTGTAATACATACTTAAAAGTAAAAAATAATCTGTTTGTAAGATAATTGCATTGTTTTAATTAATCATATTTAACCTAAAAGATAATTTGCTTTACTATAGCACTTCAGCACCCTTCTTACACTAATACGGATGTTCAGCAAGACTTAGCAGACTAAATGCATGCTTAAAGTTAAGCTGCGTTTGAGCTTCATGCTGCCTAAGTCCTAACATTCTTAAGGAAATTGTTCAGTGCTAGTATTGTTCCTCATGTATATTGTACCCTCGTGTGCAGATCTCTGGATATTGCCAAGAAGTGAATTTCTGTACATGGTACAATACTTTTGCGGTGTGTAAGTAGCAGGAGGAAGAATTTGAAGACAATTGGCAGGAACGCAGTATGAAAATCAAAAGATGAAAGCATTATGACACTTACTTAGATAAAATATTGAGAAAAATCAGTTTCAGCTACTGTAATAGGTAGAGTAAAATTGACTATAATTCAGTTATACTGATAAGTTTCTCTCTATACTTGGTCTCCATATGTTCACTCCAGAGTCATGCTTAACATCTTCCTTCATATCTTTCCTTCTCACAAACTACCTTCTCACAGTTCTGGGATGGATAAATACATTTCAACTACAATGAGTACCCATTAACTCTTTTCTGTACCATTCTCTTTGTTCTGAGCCATCTGTTGTTCTTAAAATGAGAGTCCTTTAGAGCAGTGCACTCATTAGTCATTGAGCACTGATCCCTAGGCAAAATCTATGCTGAAAGCACTATGGGCATTTTTATGTACAAAGTCTGTAGAAGTTAGAACAGCAATTAATGGATATGTTTACCTCATATATTTGCAAAAAATTATGAGAATTATTTTCTGTGGTATCAAACAGACAGTGGATCTTCAATCTCTCTCTTCAGTTGCTACAGTTTAAAGTTCTTAAATAATATATCATCAGACAAAGGTTGCTATTGATACTGGAAGTCACATTTCTGCAAGTGGCAGGAAGACACTGTGCACCACTTTCTTTTCCTTCCATTCCAAGCACCCGCTGTTGTTACACAACAGATGAAATGTAGGCTATTTACTGCCTACTGTGCATAAACTCAAAGTACGCAACACAATCCTTACTTGTCTCTCAGATAATGAAGTAAGAATCCAAGAGTAAACTCATCTGTCTGAGTGCTCATTTCTCTTTCTCCAGGCACATATCAAGATTAACTAGGAAATCATGGTATCTTTATGTATCTTTAAGAATGAACACAGACTTAAAATAACAACAAAATTCCAAACTGATATTCTCAGCGTAATGCCTATCAATACAAAAGAAACTCAATTTTTGTACACTCAAAAGCAAAACAGAATAGCAAATTGGAATAGTAAACTAGGCAGAATAATCTAACAGCACCAACCTCAAAAAGCATACTTTGATCTTGATCAAAGGTAGAGAAGCTGGATGTGCACCGATCTTCACATCATCTATAGTGTTTCTGCTAGAGTATCAGAAAGGGACTGCTGACTTCACAGTGGTGAGTAGCAGTCACATTGAAGTCAGTGAAATTACTCATGTGACAGAATGACAGAAACTCATAATATGATATTTAGATAGTAACAACTGCACAATTCCAAGGCTGCTAATGCTAACTCTTCATACAACTACCTGGGCCAAATTCTAGAATACTTTTCTTATCCCAACAAAAGGTAGTTTGGGAAAAATGTGAAGATCTTTAAGGGATGAACACAGAAGAAGAAAAACACTGAAAACTATGAGTCCCTAAAAGTAGGTGAGGGCTCTGGCTATGACATGTTATGATAATTATCTGTCTTTCAGGGTCTGTATGAAGAAGATAGCACAGGGAAATGCTGGCACAGATTTTAAATTGCTCTGACAATAGAGATCCAATAGGATTTGATTTAAACTGTCAGATATGAAAAGTACGAAGTATATAGCTCGTGCAAACCATACATATTGTTCATGATTTGCTCCGGATCTGATTTTAAAAACCCTAAAAAGAATAAAGACAGTCTAGAAATTCTTCCTAATCTTAATGTACTTGCAATAAATTAGGCCATCTTTTATTTACTGTGTTAACAGAATTATCTAGTAAAACATTTCTGAAAATTATGGACCCCTTCTTAAAAGAAAGAAAGAAAATTCTGCCAACAGTTAGTCAATCATATATACCTTCTACAAGTGCTGTTCTAGTTCCTCCCTTAATCTCTTCATTAGAAAATTGAACAACAGGCTATAAATACAAAGGGATTCAAGCAGAAAAAAAAAAAAAAAAAGAAAAAAATAAAAAGTGTTATACAAACAATACGAATGTTGTTCTCCATTATTTACACAAGTGATCTGCTGCAGAGTACCAAAAAAAAAAAAAAACACAAAACAAACAAAAAAAAAAAACTGAAAAAATAAAATGTTTCTTCCTTGGTGGATATTTTCTAAATCCATTTTTCTAACATTTGTGAGGAAAATAAATAAATTGATAAATAAAGATTCAACAGCAAATTTCAAGTTCCATTGTTTAGGGAAATGTCCCAAAGTAAAGTAACTACACATATGAACGTATAGAGCTATATAAAATAGATGAAGAATCACATCTTAAGATCCAACCATAGTTACTTTGTCAGCCTTCTCTCCTCTGTGAACACCTGAAACTTAAAATTCAGAATGATCTCTGCCAGATGTAGCTGCCATCTGTAAAATTTGTGAGTTTTTTTAAGTACTTCCAATAGTAATATCAAATTTCATGAGATTAATGTAAATCATTGTATTGAAATAGGTATGAATGCAATAGGCATTTAAGGAATGCTCCGTAGGAAGAGATTATGAAAAAGCTTATAAACCTTAACCACAATGCTTTGGATTTATTTTTATTTATTTTTTTTCTTTTTTACAAATGTTTTATGCAGACCTGACTGTTTCTGAAGAGTCAGGTTTGGAATAACTGTTGACAAATTGAATTTCAGCGTGCTCACCTCTTCCTATGAAAGAGCTTGATCTTTCGGTACAGTGATGAGCTTTCAAAAGAGTAACAATATTAAGAAATACAGATGAGGATGTTTTCAAATGTCTGCTTGAGTGACTGCAGATTTACTCACAAAATCTTGAATCCCTTCAGTGTCAAGACAGTAAAGCAAGAACCTACGTATCTTTGTCACTCTACTTTTGATTAGAGGCTGCAAGTAACTCCATGCACACAGAACTGTCATACACACTTTTTTCCTCCAATATCTCCAGAAATATATCTGAGTATGTTGCTCTGAAAGTCGTGGCTCCTATTTAGTTCCATGGAAGCTACTACAGACACAAAGAGCACAATAACAGTATTTGATAGAGCAAATTCTCAGCTACAAAACACTATTTTGCCACATAGTCACCACCATTATCTGTGCATTTTCACCAGTGATGACCAAGAGCCTACACGCCATACTCAATAAAAATCTGCATGGCTGTTCAGAATGTGGCTTGTCTTTCACATTAATGTTGCCACACCTGAAACACACCACCCACCACCCCACTGTGCTCACATACACTGTTTGGTCTCCATTAACATCCAGCAAGCACTGATGAACCTCAAGGGGTGAAGTTTTTTGCACAGAAGAATTCAATGATATATCTTTGCTTCATACACACTTCCATGTCAGACGTCATTTTGTCAGACTGTCCTGTTGTTAACATCTGTCACAAGACAACAAAATACCACATAATATTATCAGGAAAGTTCAGCCTCTACTGTCTTACCACCAACATATGCCTCTGCCATTGTGGGCCAACAGAATGTAATAAAATTTTTCAGAGCAGCCCTCATATTTGTTTACCAGTGAATGTATTATTTGAAATTATATGAAAGTTTTTGTCTTCTTCCCAAGTACACTAAAGTTCGGTGTAGCCTCCTCCGTTGACTCTAGTTTTCCAGTGGCAGCTGTTGTATCAAGGGCATATATGGCACATAGGTGAAGACTTTCCGGCAAAATGCTTTATATGCAGGAGTCTGTCCTACAAAAAATTTACTTCATTCCCAGAATGATAAAAATGCTTATATCACATTCACTTATACTTTAATATTTTTATTGAACAATGATATTATCCTCATTCACAGATAACGTATATCTACTGTCTTCAGAAAGGATACCATAGCAAACGCAGTCTTTCTGCATTCCAGAACAAGATATCTTCTGTAATATCCCATTATAAAGTGTCATGGTTTTATGATTTTTGGTTATTGGTATTCCACATTGTAACATCATGTAGTGCACTGGGAGTTAAAGAGGTAATGCTCTAGTTCCAGGCACCTGTCTGGAAGAGAAGATCTACAATCCCCAGAAGACTGTTCGCTGTTGTGTTCGCTGCTCAGGGGGAACACATATAAGCCCTCAGTAGGTCACTTGACGTTCCTCTTTTCGATTGTCAGACTCTTTTGCTGCTGCTCGTCCTGATCGCATGCCATTAGTGTAAGGCTTTCTGCTTTTTCGGACATTCTTTCTCTCATGATATTTGATTTATTAGCTTCAATTTTAATTATATTGTATTATAGTGTGTCATCTTGCATTCCAATACCATATTTAGTAAATTAGTTTGTTTCTCCTCAGATTGTTGCTGCTGTTTTTAATTATTCAAGGTCTCCTGTTTCCCTTTTCCAGAGGTGAGGATCTGCAGATCCCTGTGCCCTGCTAGTCATGGAACTGGACCGTTGACATAAAGACTGGCACAAAAGTCAGCAATTTGAAGTTTCAGATTCCACTGTGGTTTTGTGTGGAGAATTTATCAAATCTTTAAACAAACATTGAAGCATGACACGTTTTCAAGTGCCTCTGTTCGTTTCATAGCCTATCTGGCAAAGGAGTGTTTAACAGAGCAGTGGCTTGTACACTAGGGAATGAGCAGTTTAATGGTTCATACATGCTTTATTTGAAAAAATATCAATAACCATTCACAAGTCTTTTCTTGCATAAACCACATGAAAATCCCTATGTAAATGGTGCATAGCTTCTTTATGATTCATGCTGAGCCTTCTTTGGTGCAGTGTTAATCACTTTAAAAGTGTGGCTTTACCTGTCAAGCTGAAGGCAAGTTTCCATTGCTGTTTAAATCTGTGTTTCAGTTCCTACAACCATTATCCATTACATTGGTAGACTGGATGGAACACTATTTTCACTTGTTATTTAAACTCTGAACAGTCAGAGGTAGTGAACAATAACTGTTTGGTAGATCAGCAATCTAATCATTCAATCAAATTCAGAATAAAGAAACAATTAAATTACAAAAGCCCTAACTTTATGGCATTCAATCTTGCCAAGAACATATACAGAGACATAGAATGCCGATTTTCAGTTATTCTCTTAATAAATACACTTAAACCACAATCAAAAGTGACTAAAATAATTCACAGAATCACAGAGGTGTAGGGGTTGGAAGGGACCTCCTGAGATCATCGAGTCCAACCCCCCTGCCAAAGCAGGTTCCCTACACCAGGTCACACAGGTAGGTGTCCAGGCGGGTCTTGAATATCTCCGGAGAAGGAGGCTCCACAACCCCCCTGTGCAGCCTGTTCCAGTCCTCTGTCAACTTCACCGTAAAGAAGTTCTTGAGCATATTTGTGTGGAATTTCCTATGCTCCAGTTTCTGGCCATTTCCCCTTGTCTTGTCTCCACACACTGCTGAAAAGATTCTGGCCTCGCCACTTTGCCCCCCACACTTTAGATATTTATAGACCTGGATCAGGTCTACTACCAATGGACACATGCAAGTCCTCTGTTGATGGACCATCAATGGGACAATTTGGCCTGCAGAGTCAGAACACATTTATTTTAAAATAAATTAAGTTGTAATACTAAAGGACATCATAAGCTTCTTAACCAAGGCGTAATTTTCTAATAAAACATTGATTTTCTCTGTTTGTGTGCTTTTTGATTTTGCTCACATTTTTCTTTTGCCAGGTTTGCTGAATAGGTGAGACCTCTCCTAAATCATACCCAAGTGGTAAGCATTTGAAACCAAAACACACACAACTAAAACAAATACTATCAAATTATCTTCTTTGACTGGAAGTTTTTATAATACCTTTTTTTTTTTTTTTTTTTTTTTTTTTTTCTGCACAGATTCCTCACTTATGTCCAATAATATATCTATCAACTAATTTCAGTGCTACTGGAGCTAGGCTACAGTTTTCCCATGCTATGATCAACCACTGGCAGAACATGGGAAGGCCACTTGAGAAGTTTTAGCCTTCCACTGTAAAGGGGAATGATTTCAATGTTGAGATATCTTCAAAAACATAAACACTCAAGGTGATTTTCAATTGACATTTTTGGACATTGTCACATGGAAACCAACTGAAAACAGTTTCAGGAGAAGATCTGCTTTTACTTTCTTAACTTTGAGGCATTCACCTTAAGGGCTATAGCTGATAAAAATGATTTGTTATAGTATATAACTTGTTCTTTTGCTCAGTGGAGGTATTTTTTCCTACAAAGTATAATTAAGAAGGGTGTGGTCAGAGAAAAGTGTTAATTTTTTTTTGCCCACTCACATCTATTTCTATGTAAAGTGAAATGTTACCTGGTATTGTCACATGAAGCTTATGAACAGAGAGTTTGATTGAAGATTTAATAAAATTAACACTACTTCCTTATTTTCCTCTTTTCTTCTTAATCTTCTCTTCAAGATGAAACTCATCAGCACTTGACAAAAACTGCAAATAACAGCCAGATGCAGGAGCCGGTTTTATCTTTTTATGCAAGTATGTGGTGCTAATTAGTGCAAATTGATTAAACTTTAATTGCCTGATCCATGGCTAATTAATATTTATAAGATGAATGAGAAAGAAAAGCAGACATTTATTAAAAGACTTTAATGATTTTTCATATGTTTTGACAAAGCAAAGCAAATAGATGTTATGAGTTTAGATGTGCCAGACATAAGTACAGTATTTCTTACATTTTCTATCAGCATCAGAAAACTAATCATTTTTCCTTTTCTCTTCTACACAAAAACTACTTGTACTGTGTTCTAGTTTTTACTTCATAATTCATTTTGTTTCACAACAGGATGAGAGATGGCATTTTGTTTCACAACAGGATTATGTACAATGAATCATGCAAGAAAAGAAAAGGGACATATCAGATAAAATCTTTGCACAATAATTTTCTTTAAAATGAGTTGCAATTAATTAAGTAGTCAACCTGGACTTGTGCAAAGCCTTTGACATGGTACCTCACCACATCCTTTTCTCTAAATTGGAGAGGTGTGGATTTGAAGGATGGACTGTTCAATGGATTAGGAATTGGTTGGCTGGATGCAGACAAAGGGTACTGATTATTGGTTCTGTGTCAGGATGGAGGCCAGTCACATGTGGTGCCCCTCAGGGGTCAGTCTTGGGACCGGTGTTCTTCAACATCTTCATCAGTGATACAGACAGTGGCACCGAGTGTACCCTCAGCAAGTTTGCAGATGACACCAAGCTGAGTGGTGCAGTCAATACACTGGAAGGAAGGGAAGCCATCCAGAGGGACCTGGACATGCTGGAGAAGTGGGCCTGTGAAAACCTAATGAGGTTCAATAAGGCCAAGTGCAGGGTGTTGCACTTGAGTCAGGGCAATCCCAAGTATTTATAAAGACTGGGGGAAGATCTCAGGAACAGCCCTGCGGAGAAGGACTTGGGGGTCCTGGAGGATGAGAAGCTGGACATGAGCCAGCAGAGTGTGCTTGCAGCCCAGAAGGACAACTGTGTTCTGGGCTGCATTAAAAAAGGGGTGGCCAGAAGGGTGAGGGAGGTGATTGTTCTCCTCTACTCAGCCCTTGTGAGGCCCCATCTGGAGTACTGTGCCCAGGCCTGGGGCTCCCAGTACTGGAAGGAGGTGGAGCTCTTAGAGTGGGTGCAGTGGAGAGCCACTAAGATGGTCAGAGGGCTGGAGCATCTCTCCTATGAGAAAAAGTTGAGGGAACTGAGTTTGTTTAGCTTGGAGAAGAGAAAGGCTCTGGGGAGATCTCACTGTGGTCATCCAGTACTTGAAGGGAGTGTATAAACAGGAAGGGGAATAGCTGTTTACATGGGTAGATAGTGATAGGACAAGGCGGAATGGTTTTAAACTGAGACAGGGGAGGTTTAGGTTAGATATTAGGAGGAAGTTTTTCTCCGAGAGGGTGGTGACGCACTGGATCAGGTTGCCCAAGGAGATTGTGGATGCCTCATCCCTGGAGGCATTCAAGGCCAAGCTGGATGTGGTTCTGGGCAGCCTGGTCTAGTGGTTGTTGACCCTGACAATAGCAGGGGGATTGAAACTAGATGATCTTTGAGATCCTTTTCAACCCAAGCCATTCTATGATTCTATGATTCTATGAAATAGATTCAATTTCTTCGGTACAGAAATCAAACAATTTCTTTTCAACAATTAAACAGTGTTGTTAACTCCAATAACATGATGCTGTGGTTATCAACTGGCTACTGCTAGCACTTCTCTGAGAGCTTGTCTTTTAGTACTGTATCTGAACAACACTCACATACTAAAGATAACTCATGTACTTTGAACACACTATGTCAAACAAAGAAAAAAATGTCTTACAATATTATTATTAACAAAAATTATTTTAAGGCAATTATGCAGCTTTCTTTTTCTCAGTCCAGTGGGAAGGTCTATTATTAACTTCAATCAGTCTGATTGCCCAACCTGGAAAACAGGCAAGTCAGTGCTTCTCTTTTGGACATAGTCCATTTCTAATAAGTCTTTCCTTCCATGAAATATAAGCTCATATTAAGCCTTCTTTCATTCAACCTTCCTAACTTATTGGTCTTCTGAAATGTCTGTGGTCTAGAAAAAATAATTTGGGGGAAATGAGGGAGAAGAGAGTGTCTTTAACCTTCATACTGTCTTTAGTTTTCTATATGCCAGTTTCATCATTAGCATTCTCTCCAACAAAATTCCAGCAAAAATATTCTAGATTTGGCACACACATACCTTAAGTATGTGTTAAGTGTGTTTGAGTCTAGCCAGTTAGGACTCACAATTCCTGTTCTATGGTATAAATGGCATTTGAGTACATGAACTTCAACAAAAATTTGTGACACTTTTAACAATCAAGCCAGAATAGCCATTGTTTTTTGTTGTTTTTTTAATTGATCGTACAGATATAATCTCTACATCTTTGAAGAATAAACATTGTCCTGATAAGTACTGACTCCTAATGGAACCTTTGATCTACATTTAACCTAGTGAATAAAATTATACAGCTTTTATTTGAACTAAGAGATGAGATAAATCCACAGATGCTACTAAACAAAAGAGAGTGTTCATCGACTGTAGGACCATGTGGTGCAGAATAATTTGCATCAAAGCTACATAAAACTGCTTCCATCTATCAAATCATTACACGCAAAATTGTGACAAGATGAACAGTTAACTTGTTTACCAGGTACTAACTGTGCTCTCCATAATTCCCTTTCAGCAGGTTAGATATATCCAAGAAGACTAAACTTAATCACCTTTAAGACCAGGTTATTTCTGACATTCCTGTACATTGAAAGGTTTATAATTTTTAAACTTGATGCAATTCTCTTTCATTTTTCATTTCTCTTTCTCATTTTTTTTTCAACACACACTAACATTATGAATCAATTAATTTTGTTTTAATAACATACATTTTTGAACAATGAAAAACACTGAACTGAAAAGTTTTCTATACTTTCTGCATGCAATTATTCTTTCATTTTAGAAAATACAGTTTTGAATCTCCTCTATGCACACACTCCCACTCCCACTGCATGCACAATTTTTGATACACTACAAATATTATGTAGAGAAATTTTTACAAAAGCACCTTTCTGTGATCCAATTAGGCCCTGCAAAAAATAAATCTGCTACATATCTGTAATTTAAACATAAATATTTTAGATAAAAAAATTCTCCTGAACTATCAAGTGATTTGTTATCACAAGTATATTAGAAAATTAAATTTTTAACTTTCACATTTAGAAACTTTCTATAAATAAACATGCCTAAGTATTGCAGAAAGTATTTTAAATGAACTAATACTTGTGTTAGCCTATAGAGTAGTAATTAATATAATATAATTATAATGCATAATTATAACAAGCTCTTATTAAGTACTTGAACTAGACAACAGATAGCATCTTCTGGAGCACACAGAAGTGAGTTTACATGTGTTCTGGGAGTACCTATAAAGATGGAGCTCAGAGAATCATAGAGGCAAAAAGGGACCTTTAGAGACTGTCTTATCTAACTTCTTCATTCAAGCAGGTCCACATAAAGCAGGTTGCCTTGGACAGTGTCCAGGCAGTTTTTGAATATTTCTGAGGATGTAAACTGGATGTAAACTGTTGAATCATTATAATTTGCATACATGTAGATGAAAGTATCCAGGTGCCTGATGTCTGAAAAAGTAAGAATTCGGATAAGCTGGTTTTGACAGGTGTGCCCAATATCAAAGGCTTTGTTTATGCACTTGTCCACTGTAACTTCATTTATCTAAGATAGCGTGTCAGTCTCTTATGTTATTCATTTTTTAATTTCTTTTAACTCTATTCCTGACATTCCTCGATTATTTCTATTCCTATTATAAAAATCTCTGAAAAGTGAATCGTGATTGAAAATTTAAAATAGTCGTGTTATTCTTTTAGGGATAAATAGTATCAGGTTCTCTTAACAGTAAAAGTGAGACATCTCTAACTGCCTTTAGAAAATGAAAGAGAAAATGTTAATTAAGGAGAAATGAGGAGGAGAAAAGGGAGAAAGGAAACAAGAATGCTCCTGACAAAACATTTCGCTTACAGGTTCTCAAAATATTACTGTAGTTTGTAAAAAGTGGTAATACTGATAATAATATTTGTATAAGTCATCCATAACAAGTAAAATGTGTTCTGTGACTGACCAAGCCTTCTGAGAAAAGAAGAGCAAGTCCGAGTTTCTTATGAGCATACACTGTCACTTCTTAATATCATTAGCAATATTAATAGAAGAGTTTGAAAGACCCTGAAGTTAAAAATCAGCTCTGTTCTTAAACTCATATAAAACTGTTCTTAAACTAATATAAAACCTAAAATAATTCCAATACGGTGTCTTGTACACTAAAATATTGATTTTGCCAGTATATTTACTGCCTTTAAGACAGTATACGAAAAGCAGCAGTGTTCACATGTGTTTCAGAAGGGAGAATGGAAATTGAAACTTTTGAAAAATGAGTAGCTGAGTGCTCAATTCCATTTTTTTCTCATTAAAAAAAATAAATAAATAAATGAAAATCTCCTTCTTTTTAAATAGTCTTTTCCCTGGTCTGTATATAGGGATTGGAAAACAGTTTTGAATAGATATACTACAGGAGACACTGTTCCTCAGTAGCTCAACAATACTTCAGCTACTTGGGGAAATATGAAGATTTTTGCCCCTAGCATAATTTTTTTGCCCCTGCTCCATATTATCTTCTTATGTTTTGACAATTTGTTGTACAGATGATCTGCATTAGACAGCATGGAAAGAAAGTTATCTGAAATATAAAATTATACATATGTAAACAAAATACGTACTTAGATAAATACACATACACATATATATATTCTTCTGTGTGTGTATATGTTTATGAATGTACATATGTGGAAATTCATGTAAGTTTTTATGTTGCCTGTTATTCATTCTTGACAGCCAATATTTTTCTTGAAAGACTGTTGAGCCTTCGCTCACTTCTGCTGAGGACTAAAGCTTATGAAGTTCTCATTATTCAGCTGTTTGACCACAGTCATTTCTGTCTGGTTCATGAGTCTGAGGCTATTTTTCATGGAAACCAAAACACAGGAGCATAGGGAAGATCTAATATATGTATGTATCTCATTCCAAGATGCCTTTGTAATACAATTGGATTAAAGAAACCAGAAACAGTTATATTTTCCAGTGAACCATAATGTAAAAACAGGAAGATATAGCATAGAACTAGAACACCTATGTGAGGTCACCAAGTCCTGAGTGTTACTATTACAAAAGTTTGTAATATACAACTAAACTCATAAACGTATCAAAACCTGTCTTAAATACAGTTAAAATATTGAATACTTTTTCCATTTTGGAAGACAGGCAAGATGTCTTTTATCTCCAATGATTAATAAAAATCACTAGATATACAGCTTAGATTTATTGTTCAGTTATATGCTGGTTGTTCAATAATTTATAGAATCGTAGACTCATTAAGATTGGAAGAGACCATTAAGATTGGAAGAGTCCAACCATCAGCCCACCACCACCACACCCACTAAACCATGTCACTCAGTGTCAGGCTTTTGACCCAGCGTTGTTCATTCACTTACATATTTTTTCCTCCTTTTCTCATCTTTACATATTCATATATTGGTAGGAGAGTAATCTAATACAATTTTAACATTCCCTATATGTTAACCCAGTCATTTTAGTTTCTACATAATTTTGTTCACAAGTTTATTCACCTTCTACCGCCCATCACAGTTTTAAACAGGTATTTTCAACATCAGGTAGAAATTCTGTCATAAACATAGAAGTTATTCAAAACTGACAAAAACAAAGAAAAAAAAAAAAAGTACTAATCACTGGCCCTTATGCCAGCAACATCTGTCTTGTATACACACTACTTTATCTAACCTTCTCTATGGTAGATATACCTGAAAGAAACCTAACAGACTTTCTCCATGACAAAGGGAAAATGGTACTCTCGCTCCTCCTCTATGGTTTCATCTGCACAGGTTAACTGGTAGAAAATTCCCTGTAGTTTAATGTTCAGCACTAAAGTTTTTACAGCAGAGAAAATCATTTTAATCAACTGCTTTCAAATACTGATATATTTGGTGCTTGTTTGCTTGTTTGTAACTTTCAAAAGAATATTCTGTAAAATTAGTATTGTGGTACGAGTAGTTATTTTGTGTCAAAGATCAAGGTTGATTATTTTTACTTGAATATGGTTAAATTAGCTAAAAATCATAATGATCAAAAAAGCATAAATGGCATAACTCCATAGACATGAATAAAGCTGCATTTCTTTATGCCAGATAACACTATGTCCTAAATGCTTTTAGTGTCCACAAACAACTAGCACATTCTACTGAAAGGCTAGGCATTCAAACATATTCTTGTCATCAGTTATCATTTCTAACCATTTCCTTACCAGTAGCAGTAATATCTATATATTCAGTTGCAATTTTTAAGTTCACTATGACATACACAAGTGTGTAACAAGTCTATGAACAAGCCTACTTTATGTGTCCACAAGTAGAAGGGCAGAGTAACATTTAACGAGAAATGCAATTTAGGACTGTTTTAAGAAAAACCTTGAACTTAAGTGAACTTGTTTTTTGAACTTGAACTTAAGTTGAACTCGTTTTCCTCACTGACTGAGTTTCTTGAAGAAACTTCCTTGAAGAAGTTGCACACTTCTTCAGTGCAACTGATGAGGAAGTTAGTATATAAGGAAATGAGATCAGAGTCCTAGAGTAAAGCAGAAAGTAAACTTTTTCACCTAATCATTAACCTCACTTCCTCACTTCGCAGCACTGTCTTTTGTTTCTTAAATTTCCTACCATATTTTGACTAAAGCACTAGATGACCAATTCTAGGAATGGAAAAGAAAGGCAGACAGACAAAAACATTCCAGTTCCTATGTGTGGAATCTTCAAATTTGGAGTGGATTTCAGGCTGAGTTACATTCACTGAGAGGTCAGAACAGAAAGTATGTCACATCCCAGTGAAGAAATCAAAGACTTTGAGACAAGTCGAGGGGCAGAAATTTCCATCTTGCCATGATTATCAGCCAAACTGCAGAAGAAAAGAAGAAAAGAGATAAGAAAAAAAAGGTAAAGAAAACAAAGGTAAAGCTACAAACGATTTCTCAGTCATATTTATGGGTACAGTGTCCACACATAGTAGATTAAAATAACTAGTTAATTTGCATCAGAAGTTTGTTCTCTTTCTGCTTTTTAACTCTACTTTCTGCATCACATGCTCAACTGTGCTATTCTGCAAAAAAATTACCTACAAAACACACGGAAATTAAATCTTGCCTTTCCAAAATTCCAAGTATTAGAACGCAATTCTTTCTCCCGTCAAACACGTACAACTGCATTTCCCATTTAAATGAAGTGCCAGAGTGAACTAACATTGAGCTGAACAACAGGCAGAACTGGACCTTGATCTTTTTAAACGCTCTTTAATAACTGGAGTGCTTATTTCAAAGCTATTCTATAGATAAATCAATTACTGCGTTAAGTGAATCTGCCACTAGAACAATGAGAGAATATACCTGAGCTATTTATGTACAAGCATATTTGTACTAAACACAGTAAATGAACTGGTTGTAAGGATGTGTTCGTTTGCTTGTGTGCTTAATTCTTTATTCAGTTTTTCTTTGTATATCTACATATTATTTAAAGGAAATAAAAACACAAATATGCTCCAAACCCATAAAATAGATATTCAGGCTTCGAAAAACAGCTATCACTTTGTCTATGCTGTGTCTATTCATTTTTCTCAGAAATATAACAATTAAACAGATTTGTGAAGAACTGAGTATGAGGCCCTCGAGGTCACACTGGACATGTTTTCTCAGTTTGCTCATGCTGAGCTAAAAAGCTGTTGTCTAAAGCCGTAGCAGCAGAAAGAAAATGCATTAAAAAAAAAAAAGAGAGAGAGAGAGAGAGAGAGAGAAAGAGAGAGAGAGAAAGAGAGAGAGAAAACGAAAAAAAAAAAATCCTCTGAATTTATGAGGAGTGCATCACAAAGACAAATATTTCAGCCATGCAATTCCATTCGGCCTTTTCAGCTGTGTGTCCATAGCAAGTCAACGGCTAAATTGAAAAATCAATTCCAATTTAAATTATTGGAATAAAGAACACCAGGAGTCAGAGATAAAATGGCTTTGTTCTCTGAGATCCTTTTTAATTGGAAAGTTATTTCTTCAGGGTATTCTAATGGTTCTGAGGAAAGATTGCAAAACAAAGTTGATCGGCTGGGGGAAGGTTAATAGCTAATGTGCTTTTTTTACTGCACAGCAGCCTCCCATCTTTATGACAGCCTCCATCATATGCGAAAAGAGACATGATTCTAAATCATTAGATACACGCAATTGTAGTGTCTCCCTTAGTCTCCCAGAGAAATCATACTGTGGATGTTACTCTGACATATTCATCACACTGTGGTTGGCATTCTAAATAGAATTTCTTTGTTTACAAATAGATGTATGGTCGATGGCTTAAAAATTCCCTGATATTGAGTGTTTTCACTAAAGATTAAGATGGTTTCATAAGTATCAGGGACATTTTAAATAAAATAGTGACAGTCTTCCTACACATGGTAAGAATTTGCCTTTTGCCTTTTATTTCAAGACCAATGAAATAACGTATATAAACAATCTGCAAATGCAGCGAGGAAGACTGAAAGGAAACTGCAAAGAAAGTAGATTATTTCACCCTGGCATAAAGCAGAGTGAAATAGGAAAAAGACATTACTGGAAAGAAAAAAGAAAAAAGAAAAAAAAAAAAAGATTAATAAATAGCCATTAAGTTTAATCAGTAGTGAAGGAGAAAGAACAACCTTGCTCCTTACATAAGTTTCTTAAACAACATCTAGAAATGTCATGGCTCAGATTTAATGTCACAGTAACCTTTGCTATGTTAGCAGAAAACTGTTTAGGGCAGCTGTAGATTAGAAGCCCTAAATGGGCATTTAATTTGAAATTAATAAAACAGTTATGGTATGTGTTAAGAAAAGTTACTGAGGTTTGCTTAGTATATTTAATTAGTGTAAAAGAGATAAATCTAGTTGCCATGTAATGAACTGAGAACTGCAGATACAGTAAATGTGTACTTACGTTCCTATTATTAATGCATTAAATTTGTAAGAATGTTTAGGAATTTAATTAGCATTTAATAAGATAGCTATAGCAAATTACAGTAGTTAGATGTTAAATGTAAATTAATATTTTTAGTATTTAATTGATATTAACTAATTAATTACTGTTTATTACATGGCAACTAGATTTATCTTTTATAGAGTTATTAAATCTAAATTAAAATTTCTATTTTAAGTGGCCTCTATTCAATTTAAAAAATATAGTCTCAGGGATTTTCGGGGTTTACCTTTATGCCAAGAATTGGATGATCTTGGAGTATTATATCTGACACATAAAGTATATATCTTATAAGGAGATAAAGCATCTTCACACAGGAGGAATATTATTCCTGTGGATAATCCCAAGAAAATGAAATTATTTACCTACATAGAGATATTTTGTGGATTTGTTCCCAAAATTAGACAACAGAAAGGGAAAAGCTTGAAAGAACAACCAAAGCCTGTCTAGGAATATAAAAAAAAAAACAGTTTTCTCATTCAGCATGTGACCTCCTTCATGACTTGAAAATCCGATAAGTACGTGCGTGGAAATGGACATACGGACTCTTCCGTGTGCCAGATGCCACCTAGGCATTTGTCTAACCTGTCAGTCTGATTCCAATGCCTCAGCTAAAGCCCACTCTGGGTCTCCTGCAACAGCCATGTTGTAAGAAAAGAAAAAATGGCAAGAGCATTAAATCTTTCAGGAAATTCACTTCAACTCATAAGCTTTAACTTCTTCAGCTGTGAAATGACTAATATATTTAATTATTTATATTAACTCATGAAAGAATCTCCTGTGTCACAAAAATACTTCATAAAGCCTAATTTATTTGCAAATTCTGCAAATCCTTGCATATTTTATTAGCCATAATTTTTATATGTCCTTTCATAAAATCAATAAAAATATGAAAATCATTAGACAAAATTAGGATCTCTGTGGGATTCACTAAAAACTGGTTATGATTTAATCATCACTGTAAATATAATCTTATTTTTATTTATTTTATCAAACAAGATATCAGATACCACAAAGTCTAAGACCTTACATAACTTGGCATACTTTGTTATGAAATGTGCCAGTTGAATTTATCCCTGTGTGGACTGTCCAGATGCACGAGGCCAGATTGAAGAAAGGGAATTTCTCCCTCCTTCCCTCATGACTGTAGGCTGTGCTATGCAGATGTGGTTACAACTTGCCAGATGTTTTTGTTCTTTACACATGTATCTCTTTATTCATTGGGATAACGGAAGAAAAAGAAAATAATAAAGACAAATTTAGCAATAGGTAGAATAGTATGTAAGGCATAAGAAAGAGAAGGATTAAGATATTTGACTTGTAGGATGCTGTTCTATTTCAACATTATTATCAGAAACAGTTATTCTTTAGAAATTAAAGAGATGATTTAATCATCACTGTAAATATAATCTTATTTTTATTTATTTTATTTTTAATCAAGATATCAGATACCACAAAGTCTAAGAGCTTACATAACTTGGCATAATGTGCCAGTTGAATTTATCCCTGTGTGGACTGTTCAGATGCACGAGGCCAGGTTGAAGAAAAGGAATTTCTCCCTCCTTCCCTTTGACTTGCAGGATGCTGTTCTATTTCAACATTATTATTACTAGCAAACAGTTCTTCTTTAGAAATTAAAAAGAGATGCAAAGCACAGCAAAATCTTAAGTCCAGCATTTCTAAAAAATATTGCACGGATATTTTTTATTGTATTTATTTCAGTCTGGACCCTTCTTCTAGCCTTGGAGAATTTTATTGTAAGGCTACATTGGCCTGTTATAATTTCTTTCATTTTTCCTTTTTATTAGAAGAATAATTTACTGTAAATTAATCTTAGTCCATTTTTATATGTCAGTTTCTCCTCTGACCCACAGAAAGACTTAACTACTTCTCACTTCCATTGTTTTAGTATAAATAAAACTTAATCTTACTCAAATGATCAGCAGAACTCAAATAGATTTGAGGAGGCCATGTATTTTGACTATATCTTAATTCTCCATTATTTTTAATTCTCTATTATTGAAATTGGATTCACTTATAATTTTAGTTTTTACAAATTACTTTGTAGTCCACTTGATATACATTCAAGAATGTAAACAAGTACTACTTTCGTAATATTTTCCATCAATAATTCATTAAAGAAAAAAGTTTCTTTTTTCTAGATAACCCTTCTGTCTGAATCACGTTTTCTACATACCTAAACTAAGAATCTCTTTGGTGATTCATGTTTAGATGTATTTGTCACCTACCAGATGGCTGTGTAGTTAAAGTTTCCCATGAGTACAGTGCTTTGAGATTTTAAGCTCCAGGATAGTCGGTCCAGGAATTTTTCATTCTTGCTCTCTCCAAGTCTTCAGGGTCTATAGCAGATGCTACTGCAGTTTACTCATTTGAGTGCAACCACATCTCTTTAGTTTTCTTGATGCCCTAACTGGTTTTGTTTATAGGTTGATATATATGTCAGTGTACGAAAATAACTCCTGTAAACTGAAATTTCTACTCAACCTTTTCCTTCAGGATTACATTCTTTTCTATGAAAACAAACTAAATTAAAGTAAACTAAAAACATCTGAAGTGAAAACATACAGATTGTTTTTAAAATAAATCTGGAGTTTCCAATTACATTCTTCAATTACTTTTTGTTTTATAATCCTAAGTATCCCACTGAATTTAATGAAAAAAGATCTACAGGATTTGAATGGGGAAGGAAAGGAACTGAAATCAATTCTGCAAATATTTTTATTATTTTTATGTCTTCCGGTTGTTCTTGAAATTATCAGTTTTTTTACACTCATTTTGGTTATTTATTGTTGTATCAAAATAGTACCTTAGATTGTTTTTGACATGGTTTTCATAAATGCATATTTTTTTATTCTCTATATATGCGTGTATGAGTACACATATACATGTATAGAGGCACACATCTTTTGTGTGTCTAAAAACCAAAGTTTCCAATGGGACTGCATGTAAGGAAGTGTTGGAATTAACTTTATATTCAACTACTTCCCAATCTGGAGAGATTAGTCTAGCATTTTACTAGAAAAGACCAAATTTCTCACAATATTCTTATTGAGATACGGACATACAAAATCCACGTACATGGTTAATTTAATATAAATTCTTTAAAAGCTTTTGAATTGTATCACCGTCAATCTATGATGCAAGATCTATAGACAGCAAACTCACCTGAAACATGCTATAGTTAATATGTACTCATTAGTATCAAGCAACAAGCATTCTACAACCATATGAGATATATGTATAAGCATTCAGTCTGAAAAAGTTCATTGAGTTGTTTGTAAAACTGAATGAATTGATTACAAGGCTGTTTCCATGCAGTGTTTTCCCGTTTGTCTCCTTAAACCATTTCACACTGAAAGACTTCATGTGTGCTCTGTTGCAGATTTATTCTTCTCTTGATGCATGCATGTAACTCCCCATTAACGTTAGTAGGAATGAGATTTACGTATGTGCACTGAGAGGAGAACAGACCCCATGGTATTTTATTCGCCTATACAGGATTATAGCCTCTGAGGATAGATCTGATTTTTTTGTTGTTAGCAAAAAAGCAGCTTGACAAGTAGCTTTTTGATTGATAATACACTGGGAGTCGTAATTTATATTATCTTGTGCCTTATACTGAACATAAAGGTCACTTTAAAAGGTGTGAGCTGTGTGTGCTGGGGCAGAGCATAAACTAGAGGGTCAACTTTCAGTAGTTACTGTATAACAGTGAAACAGACAAAAACTACTACCAGTGCTGATAAAATTGAAAATATCATAGCAAGAACTCTAATTAACTGCAAGTTTCCAGATCTTGACATTCTGAGCAAGTGTCATTGCCTAGGTTATTACAGAGGGAATTAGAGTGGCCTTTCACTGTCAAACTGATATATACCACTGGAGCACTGCTGAAGAAAAAGTACCATTTGTGATGTCTTTTCAGGATTTAAGCATCTGCTGAATTCCATCTCTTTCTATCATCTCCTGAAAATAGATACACATCTCTATCTTGGGCATTGAGTATATTCAGTATTTCAGCGTTTTTCTACATTGTAAGATATTCGCTCTACTATGTAAGAACTCTCATACATAGCATCAGCATGGTATTCTTAAGACTTAAATATTCTAGGAGTAAGATTAGGTACATGAAATGCATTCCTGTGATAAATCACTGCATACAGTCAGTTTTCTAAGGAATCTCATTCATACAATAGGGAAAAATAAAAAAAATAAAATAAAAATAGAGCTTTCAAACTATGAAATCGAAAGATATTTGGGTTTATTCTTGATTTTTTTTTCTCTTTCTATTTTTTTTTCTAATGGACCTGTAAATATGTAAAGAGGTTACAAATATCTGTGCAAAGTGTTACATGTTACTGTACGCAATCCAAATTACGAACCTTCTTTTTGTAATTTCCATCTCCTGCTGCTACTCTACAAGAAGTAGGCCCCTGTACTTTCAGGAAAGGAAGATGATCAACCTTCGAGTTTTTCAGTCAAGATTTGCCAGCATGTGTACTAATATGTTCATGTGCTATGTTTCCAGTTATATTTTCTACTCAGTTTGTTTTATTATTAATTTTATAATAGATGGTGTTAATTTCATCTCTACTTTCATCTTTGGAAATAATCCCAAAAAGCCAATAAGATTTTTTTAATTGCCTCTGGGGACTTTGATCAGCTTTCTCCAGTCTCAGTCTTGAATGCATTGGATGACTTTGTCTTCGGCATTCATGATCAAGACTTGTATATCAGTTTTGGATTTCCATTCCATGTTAACAACAGTTGAACTTCTCTACTGATTTGAATATTTTTCTTAGGGGTCATCAAAATCAAGCTTAGAATTTGGAAGCAATATCTATAACATGGAGCATTCATTGCTTGCTGTCACAAGAGGACAAAGTATTTCTCCTTTCAGTATGGAGAAATGGTTACAAGAAATGACTTTTGACATTAATGGAACAGGAAAAAATCACTTTCCATGAAAATAACTGCTTTTAGACCTTGCTTTGTCTTCATAGATCACTATGGTTTACAAACAATCTACAATAAATTAAGTAGACACCTCAGTGATAGGGATGAAAGTCTTGGCAGCACTAATTAGTTGTGGCAATTATTTTAGAGTTTTATCCTGCATTTGCCAGAATTTTCTCTGTCCTTACCATGTTATCTGTAGTTTGTTGTTAGGACAAAAATAAAATTAAAAAAATAATAATAAAAAATTAAAAAAAAAAAAAACAAAACTGAAAACTAGAAGGAATTTTGTAGCAATAATTATGAGTGCTTCTTTACCTAATAACATATTTTCCTATGCTAGGCTATTTCAATCTTGTTTCATTAACTTAATGTCAGTGTCTTCAAAAGTAATTGTAACTGACTCATTATGTAAGAATCATGTTGACCCATAAATAAAGAGGGGGTAACAGTCTAGCAGTATATTTTGCTAGGTGTATACAATTAAAATCTGACTTATTTTGCTTAGCTTGCCCAAAGATATTTGTTTTATTTCACAAAGTTCATTCGATTAAGCTAGAATATTTTTATCAGCATCTCTACTGACTAGCAAAAGCTTTTATAAGCCATAAGATACATTCTCAACAAATTGTCATTAGTTCTTATATTACTCTTCAATATAGTCATAGAAGTCTACATTTTACTCAAATATGACAAAGAATTGTAAAAAGTTGTCTCATTAAAAATCTTAATAGGTTGTATTTCCATATGAGTAATTCGAGATTATTATTTTATTTAACTCACTAAATATTCATTAATCATTCAATGAAATAGCCAAATAGAGTAATATTAATATGTATTTGTCATTTGGGATGTATATTCTCATATAATAGTTGTGTGGGGTTTTCTGCTTGCTACTGCATGTTCAATTGATTCAGGAAAGACCAGGGGGATTTTTCATGGAAGTGCAAATGTAACACTATATTTTATAGCTGAGGATAGTTTATGAGAGAAAGCTTTCTGTGCCTTAGTGATGGAGTACGAGAGCCGATTTTTAACACTAGCACTGCCAGCTCTCAAGCTGATGATCCAAACCTTTGTTTATGACATGTGAAGTTATTATTCATTATGTTAATGTAAAATAATGAACAAGATCAACAAAGCTACTTAGAAAATTGAATAATGACAGTGTGTTTTCTAGAAAATAAAAAATGTTTTAATCATTAGCCAAGGTCAAAGTGATACAAATATATCACAGGTCCAACAGCTAAGGGAATAAAATAATAGCTCAAGGATGTCATAGAACAAGATTCAACAGTTGCTTAACAATTTAGACACAAGGGTTTCTACCACTGGGTTAAGTTTACTTTTTATTTCATAATTTTATTCCTCTGTTTCTGGTCTAAATATCTCCACTGGAAAAAAAAAATATTCGTTAAGTTTATTTTTAAGCTGTTTTTGAAAACACATCAGAGATCATATTAATTAAACACAGTAACAGAGATCTGCCTACTGGTAAGCAAGAATTGATTTCCTGCCTATGGAAGCTAATGGAACGTGGGGGGACAGGAAGGGAATTTAATGTAAGATACTGATATAAAATGAAGTTCACAAACTGCAGAAGAATCACAGAACCACTGAAATTGGAAGAGATCTCTTGAGAACACCGTTTTCAAGCCAACACATTTACAGTATGTTGCCCAGGACTATGAATTGGATATTGAGTAACTACAGGCATAGAGACTCTACAATTTCTCTGAGAAACCCATTCTACTGTCTGATCATTGTAACAGCAAAGAAATACATATTTGCATACATACATACATATATATATATATATATGTATATATATTATATATGTATATAATTCTGATCTTCAGGGAGATTTTATGTTCTTATTTGCACTAATTTGTTCCTACCGCCTCTAGGCCTCCCACAGATCATTACTGAAAAAAAGTATGTCTTCCTCTTCCTGTTTCTATCCCATCAGTTATTTTTAAACATAAATAAAATCTCCTCTATTTCCTCTTCTCTAGGTCCAACAGTCTTAGCTCACTCAGCCTCTTCTCATATTACAGATTCACCAGTTCCTTACTACCTTTGTGATCATTTGCTAGGCTTACTCCACTGTGTCCAGATCTCTCTTCTCAATTGTCTATGAACTCTGCCCTATCACTCAGGCCATTAATGAAGGGGTTGAACAGTGTTACCTCCAACATAAAACCCTAGAATTTGCATCTAGTAACTGGCTTCCAGCTAAACTTTGTGCCACTGATTCCAAAACTCCGGCCCCATATTTCAGCCAGTTTTCAATCTGCCTCACTGTCCTCTTTGTCATTTTATTCATAAGGAAGTTATGGAATAGACAGCCCTCACAAAAAGCCTTACTTAAGTCAAGGTAAGCAATATTCTTTATCTTTCCTCATCCACCACACTAATCACTTCATTGTGCAAGACAACTAGGGTCTTACGTACAGTATCACTATCATAACTTCAGGCTGAATTCTGATCACATTCTTGTCTCTCATGTGATTGGAACTGATTTCCATTATTAGTTGCTCCATCCCCTTCCCAAGGATGGGGTGAACAACCTCAGGTTTCCTAGATCTTCTATACCGTCCTTGAAGATATGAGTAACATTTGCTTCTTTCTTTCTGTCCTCAGAACCCACATCACTATGCCCTTTCAGAGATAATAGGAATGGCTTCAAAATGACATCATCCATCTCCCCCAACATTCATGGGCACATCTCATTAATCCATCACAGTGTGCCCATGTACATTCAAGTTGTTTAAGTGCTCCCTAAATAGGTCCTTCTCCACAAAGGGTAAGTTTTCCTTACTCTGAAGTCTAAACTTTTCCTCTGGCTTCAGGGGCCTGGAATCCGTGGATACAGGCAAAAAAAAGGCAATTGGATAATGCCCTTATTAATGTGCTTTAACTTTTGGCCAGCGCTGAGGTGGCCAGACATTTAGACTAGATAATCTGAAACAGACAAAGGACAAGACTGAGTGAGTTGGGGCTCTTCACCCCCGAGAAGAGAAGGCTCTGAGGGAACCTTACAGTGACTTTCCAGTTCCTGAAAGGGAGCCTACTGGAAAGCTGGAGAGTGACTTTTTGTAAGGGCAGGTAGAGACAGAAGAGGAGAAATGGCTTTCAACTGGAAGGGGTAGATTTAGACTAGATATTAGGACAAAATTCTTCACCGCAAGGGTAGTGAGACACTGGAACAGGTTGCCCATAGAGGCTGTGGATGCTTCCATCCTGGAGGCAATCAAGGGCAGGCTGGACGGGGCTTTGAGCAACATGTCTAGAGACAGATGTCCCTGCCTATAGCAGGGAGGTTGGAACTAGGTGACCTTAAAGGTCTCATCCAACACAAAACATTCTACAATTCTGTGATAATTCTATGACCAATTGTCATGGTTTTGTAATTTTTGCTATTGGTATTCCACATCATAACATCATGTGGAGCACAGAGAAGAAGTACTACAGGTCCCAGGGGACCTCGCGGCCAGAGAGGGAAAAATACGGCACGGAAGCAACGCTCGCTCTCTCTCTCTCACTGCCTGGCAGCGGGTGTGGGTGTGCTTCCAAGCCGCAGCGCCTTCAACTTCAAAGTAGGCTTCTCGGTCTTCGGAAACCTCTCTCTCTCATTATATTTGATTTATTAGCTTCAATTCTAATTATATTGTATTATAGTGTGTTATCTTGCATTCCGATATCATAGTTAGTAAATAAGTTTTATTCCTCAGATTGTTGCCGCTGCTCTGTTTGTTCCCTTGAACTCTCATCTCCCTACCCCTTTCCCTTTTTTTCCCTTCCCTTTCGTCGAGGGGGCCGGGGGGCCACGGGCCTACTGCCCCCTCCCCTGTCACAGACACAGATTGATCTTGATAACCTTGTGACACCACTGAAGGTACTTGAAGAACTGAACCATTCTACTTTCTTCTTAGATTGTTCTAAACAGTAAAGAAAAGGCAAATAAAATCATAGAATCATAGAATCATAGAATCACTTAGGTTGGAAAAGACCTTAAAGATCTTCAAGTCCAACCATGACCCAACCATACTACCCTAACTAACAACCCTCCACTAAATGTGGTCCATCAGCACCACATCCAAATGGTTTTTAAACACATCCAAGAATAGTGACTCAATCACCTCCCTGGGGAGCCTATTCCAGTGCTTAACAACCCTTTCTGTAAAGAAGTGTTTCCTGATATTCAACCTAAACCTCCCCTGGTGCAACTTGAGGCCATTTCCCCTTGTCTTGTCACCTGTCACCAGTGAAAAGAGACCAACCCTGCTCTCGCTGTAAGCACCTTCCAGATATTGGAAGAGAGCAATAAACTCTCCCCTCAGCCTCCTTTCCCCCAGACTAAACAGTCCCAGTTCCTTCAGTCTCTCCTCATAGGGCATATTCTCCAAGCCCTTCACAAGCCTTGTTGCCCTTCTTTGGACCTGCTCCAGCACCTCAATGTCCTTTCTATACTGAGGTGCCCCAAACTGAACACAGTACTCAAGGTGAGGCCTCACCAGTGCTGAGTACAGGGGCAGGATGACTTCCCTAGTCCTGCTCACCACACCATTCCTGATACAAGCCAGGATGCCATGGGCCTTCTAGGTCACCTGGGCATGATGCTGGCTCAAATTCAGCCCAATTGTCCAACAGTACACCAAAAGTGTTAAATACTATGGCATTTTTCATGTCTTTTATTACCAATTCCCCTTCTTCCTTCAATAGTGGGCCTACGTTTTTCCTGGACTTCCTTCTATTGTTGATGTACTTGTAGAATTTCTTGTCTTTCACATCCCTCACCAGATTTACCCTCCATGTGGGCTCTGACTTCCATAACTCCATCTTTGCAGAAATAAACAGAATACACATGCTGTAGTTTCGCTAAAAATATCAACACTGACACATCAAATTTGAATTTCAGATAACCTGTTGTTTATCAATTCTGCATATTTACACACATATATACAGGTAAAACATGGAGTTCAAATTTTAAGTAAATGTGTGTAAAGTCTTAGTACTTACCTTTCTGCAATACAGTACAGAGGATAACAGACTGAACACTCCAGCATATATATTTCATCTTAAGCTGAGAAGAAAAAAAAAAAAAATTGCAGGAAAAGAAAAAAAAAAAGACTTGCCTGAAATATTGTTTGATGCAGTTATGCCAACATCTAGCATTAAACAGAATTGTCAGTCTGAAACCAAAAAATCCACTTGTCAACAGTTTACAGGCTGGTTTGGCCCAGTTCCATGACTAGTGTGGTTGGGGGATTTCTCAAAATCTGTGCCTCCAGAAAAAGGAAACAGGGGACGCCAAAATAATTAAAAACAGCATCAAAGATATGAGGAGAAAAAAACTAGTTTACTAAGTATGGTATTGGAAGGCAAGATAACACACTACAATATAACTATAATTGAAGTTAATGAATCAAATACAATGAAAGAAAGACTGTCTGAAAAGCTGAAGGCCTTACAGTAATACTGAAGTGATGCGTGCAGTCGGGATGGGCAGCAGCAAGGAGAGGCAGAGAGAGCAATCAGGTGACCTCGCCAGGAGTTAAGTCATCTCCTCTCTGACTGTAAAGCCCCCTGCAGAATGTATTTCTTCTTCTCTTCCAGAAAGGCATCCAGAACTGGACCATTAACGCTTTTAACTCTCAGTGCACTACATGATGTTATGATGTGGAATACCAGCAACCAAAAATCATAAAACCATGACACTGCTGATACAGTTTTCATGAGTTTTAGTTAAGCAGACCTTCCAAGTATCCCAAAAAAGGGTAACGTCAGTGTCATTAGTTTCCTAAGTTTTAAGAGATCAGAATAGTCCAAGATAACTGTCTCTATCAATTAAACCCCAACAGCAATGATTTTTTTTATCATTTCTCCTAACATAGATCCTGACAGAAAATTTTGACTAAAAACTTTTCCTCAAACTCATCCTAGTGTGAAGTTATTCCAATTTGAAATATTTATTTTTTAATATTTCACTTTGCACAGCTTTACATTTAAAGCAAGAAACAAAGGTATTGTATAAAGTACTGATTTCTGTTTCTATCATCTTGATAGTTATGATCAATAACAATCAGAAAATAACTTGGATTTGAGAGATTTTTCTTTATAATGTTATGCTCTGGAATTCTCCTTTTTCAGATATAAAGACTGAAGTAACATATAGGAACAGAATTAATAGACTACATATGTCAGAATGCACAGCACATCACAGTATTATTCTAAAAAAAAAAATATCTCCAAGTCGGAAATTAATTTAGATTGCAAAGAAAATACTTCTCTCTGAGGTCCAACTACATACACTAACTTCCTTTCAAATTAACTAACTTGTTATTTGTCAGAACAAATGAAAGCAAATGAAAATAAGAAGTATATTATATCAGAATGAAACAGCCCACATCAATATCTTGCAGATTAAATTATTTGCAAGAAAATGTCACGCGGATCTTCATTTGACTGGTCATGGTCATAATAGCATGGAGCTCCCCAAGGAAACCAAAAGCCCTTTTGACTTCACTATATCTTCAAACAAACATGAAACCAAATGCAAAATGCAGTGACATCAACGGTCTATAAAACTATGACCTTCAACTTGATGGATTTAGAGTAATAAAAGGCCTCAACAGCAGCTGACATATAAACATAAAAAGAAGTTGTAAGGAAAACCCACTTTGGTGTATAATGTGTAAGAAATTTAATATTACGTTTACAGATTCTATAGTCTTTGTTGCATTAGGTTAATCTGAGCACATTTCTAAATCCAGGAGACAGGATATTGAGGGCAGGATGGGGAGTAGGAAATTTGAATTACTTGGATATAAAATTGGGAAGAAGAATGATGCTTAAAAAGCAGCAGCTGAAGGCAGTTTGGGGGTGGGGTAGATGGAAAAGATGTATTTCCAAGAAAATTTTCATATATCACAAGTAAGATTTTTTAGGCAAATTTTTGTGATAGTGCCTTGTGGGGCTTTTAACTATTGGTTTAAAAATGTATTTCTAGATTACAGATGTTGATCTTTTCTGTGAAATAAAGCTAAGAAGTTAATTTCACTGAAGCAGTGAGACAATGAAGGTACAGTGCCTACAAGAAGATCACCAGTCAGCTGTCCATCCCTGCAACACTCTAGTGAATTGTTTGTGCTCCCCAAAATACAAAAATTGACAAGAGGGGGCAGCAACATGTTGACTCGTGGAAAATCTGCTCCCTCCAATGAGAGTCCATGGAAATTAAGACACAAGTTCCAATTCACTTTGAAGATCTTTGCTTAATTGGGGCTGCACTTGATAAGACAGTCTGAGGTTAACAATATTATAGAAAAAGGGAAAAAAATAAAAACTGTAGCTGCCACTGTCTAAGTATAAGAGGACCTATCTGATTTTCTATAAATTCTTCAGGTGAAGTATAAATAAAAGGTCTGAATATAAAAAGTTTTTTAAAACATTCAGTACCATTGCACCTTACAAAGTCCTATACATTTTTACTTACTACTTTTAAGTCATAGTAATATGTCATTTACTACCTAAAATTTTGAGTAATGGTGGAATGAATGTTTATTGCATATAGTTTAGTTTAAATGTATGTATAAACAATGTAATAGCATCTCTAAGTGTATAGAAATCATCAGTTCTGCATGCATTTTAAATAAATACATCTGCAAATCGTGTTTAGATGTATCTGTGTTTGATTTACACATAAAAAATGCAATTCCTTGTCCACAGACAAATTTTGACTATGTGACTGCTGTTCGTCTTTGAGTCCTTCACATATGCAAGATTTCTAAATTTAAAGACATTTGCACGCAGGGAATAAATTCCTACAGTTCCGCTATCACACTATGTTTTTCCAAACCTTTCATCTATCTATATAAGTTCTTATGTAATCACCACCTTCACAGTATCTAAGGGGTCTAATGACTCCTTGTTCTGCCAGGTTTGCACTTAGAGCTTTTTACTGCCACTCTTTAGAAAGGTGTTTGAACCGTGGCAGGTAGGACAATCCAAAGACAGATCTCGTTTCAAAGTATTCTGAAGGGAATAGCTAGTAAAGAAGAGTAATGATTGATGCAATAGGAGACATGAGAGGATTTTCCTTTTTAGTTTTTTTACCAGCTACAGAAAAGTCTAGACTCTCTACTTCAAACTGGAAGTGTTAAAGGGGACTCTTAGATCTGATCTCAAAGCCTCTAATCTATGCAAAAAGTGGGCATTGATGTAAAAATAGTGCATGTATGAACAACTCAGAAGTGTAGTTGGAGTGCTGTGTATATTTGTGGGTCTCAGTGCTTTGAAAATATTTGTTGCTGCCTATGTGACTGGCAGAAGGTGAGAACAGTCAAAGATCCATTCTGTGAGAATTTAGCTTTTTTTTTCCTACATTGCATACTATTTTTTCCTTCTATATTAGAAAATTAAAATTGGAGAGGTGGGTGAAAAATAGATCACTTCCTTGCAAAGTGTATCTAACTTTCTGCAGTACAACAAGTTACATAATTTTTATTTAAAATTGTTTTAACTATTCATTGCTAAGAGTGTTGAAAGAATGCCGTCCACTGTTCTGGTCACAATTAGTTCTGTTTAAGTACATTCCTCTGTTGTGGTTAAGTAGGTAACTTCCTGACTTTTATTTTCACATGTGTACCTGATTTAAGCATTTCTGTGACCAGAAAGTCAGACCTTTAGCTGCATAGGTAGGGATTTGACATTTTGATAGAAGAAACATTTAGTCTTCACCTTCCATTACTTTAAAGCACAGGTTATTAGAAAAATAACATGTCACTATTCCCCTCAAGAACTGAAATCAAAGGGAATATTCTTGGCCAGCATTTCTAAGGTACAATCATCATTACATTGAAAGATATTTTCTCCCACGTCTTCATAATTAGATGGGTCAGTGGAGACATGGTACAAAGAGTAACAAGGTGGTAAGAAAATCTTTTCAAAGATAGTGAAATACTAATTTCCAGTAAAAAAATTATCAAATCTTGAATGTATTATTGTCCAGCAAGATGATACCAGGATTCTGAAAAACAAACACACTACAACCCATCATACAATAAATGTTCAGGTAATTGAACCATTTCATTGTAAGTTTCATTTTTACATTAATGGATCACAAAATCTCAGAATCACAGAATTGTACGGGTTGGAAGGGACCTCTAGGGATCATTGAGTCCAACCCCCCTGCCAAAGCAGGTTCCCTACAGCAGGTCGCACAGGTAGGTGTCCAGGTGGGTTTTGAATATCTCCAGAGATGGAGACTCC
This sequence comes from Alectoris magna, assembly GCA_030625065.1. Taxonomy (NCBI): domain Eukaryota; kingdom Metazoa; phylum Chordata; class Aves; order Galliformes; family Phasianidae; genus Alectoris; species Alectoris magna. The sequence goes on from CM060560.1 coordinate 39,697,726, forward strand.
ACAACCCTCCTGGGCAGCCCATTCCAGTGCTCCGTCACCCTCACTGTAAAAAAGTTCTTGTGCACATTCGTGTGGAACTTTCTATGCTCTGGCTTCATCCCATTTCCCCTTGTCCTGTCCCCACGCACTACTGAAAAGAGTCTGGACACACCACTATGGCCCCCACACCTCAGGTATTTATAAACCTGGATCAAATCCCCTTTCAGCCTTCTTTTCTCAAGGCTAAACAGACCCAGTTCACTTAGTCATTCCTCACAGGGGAGATGCTCCAGGCCCTCCACCATCTTTGTGGCCCTCTGCTGGACTCTTTCCAAGAGATCCCTGTCTTTTTTATACTGGGGAGCCCAGAACTGAACACAGTACTCCAGATGAGGCCTTACCAGGGCAGAGTAGAGGGGGAGGATCACCTCCCTCAACCTGCTGGCCACGCTTTTTTTTATACACCCCAGTATGCCATTGGCCCTTTTGACCATGAGGGCACACTGCTGGCTCATGGCCAACCTGTCATCCACCAGGATGCCCAGGTCCCTCCCTGCAGAGCTCCTCTCCAGCAGGTCATCCCCCAGCCTGTACTGGTGCATGCAATTATTTCTTCCCAGGTGCAAGACTCTACACTTGCTTTTGTTAAACCTCATCTGGTTTCTTACTGCCCAGCTCTCCAGCCTGTCCAGGTCTTGCTGAATGGCAGCACAGCCTTGAGTCGTGTCAGCCAATCCACCCAACTTCGTATCATCATCAGCAAACTTGCTGAGGGTGGCCACTATCCCCTCATCAAGGTCGTTGATGAAGATGTTGAACAAGACCGGACCCAGCACAGACGCCTGGGGGATGCCACTAGTTACAGGCCTCCAGCCAGACACTGCACCACCAACGATAACCCTCTGCACTCTGCTAGTCAGCCAGTTCATGACCCACTTGATGTGATGAGGGACAGTATCAAAAGCCTTACTGAAATCAAGGTAGACTACATCCACCACTCTCCCCCCAACCACCCAGCCAGTGACAACTTCATAGAAGGCCACCAGGTTGGTCGAGCACAACCTCCCATTGTTGAACCCATGCTGGGTACTCCTGACAACCTTTTTTTCCATGGAATTTTTCCCAAAGAAGCAGAAATCTTCAAAGAATTAATGCTGTCTTATATAGATATGTAAAGAATTGAATAACAGTGATACTAAACATGAAAATACATGAAAAAATGCAAGATCACTTAAGGTTTTAGATTTTTTTTTCAGAACCAGATCTTTCTATATGGTAAAAGTAAAATGAAATAAAATAAAGGTAAAATAAAATAAATGAATAAATTGCATACATATGCACAACTGTAAGCTATTCTATACTGCATCTCAGTCCCAGGATTAGTTCCCTGCACGAATCATTGCACTGTGCTTATATCCAGAATGAGCCAGGAAAATCTGTAGGACACAGTCAGCTCACAGTGTACCACAGCAGTTAGAAACACATTAAAATAAATAAATAAATAAATAAATAAAACCATGATCTTAAAATTAAAAAGAGCATATTCAGCATTTTGCTCTGAATTGTAGCCTAAATATAATTAGTCTGTTTCATTGGTTTCTTTTTATTATTTGTCTATTTGAAAAGCCATAATAAATAGGATCTAAAAAAATGGATAGAGATGAGGGACTGTAGCAATACACATGGTTTTCAACTGAAAAAGAAAAAAAAAAAAAAAAAAAGATTTAGATTAGGTGTTGGGAAGAAATTCTTCACTATGAGGGTGCTGAGGCACTGGAACAGGTTTCCTGGTGAAGCTGTGGATGTCTCATCCCTGGAAATGTTCAGTGATTGGGCTCTGACCAAACTGGCCTACTGGAAATTGTCCTTGGCCATGGCAGGGGGATTGGAACTAGGTTCTTAAAAAGTGTCTCCTGTCACAAAAGATTCTATGACTACGATTCTATATATATTTAGCTAACTGTATGACTATACGACCTTTGTTAATTGGATATATTTTCTAATTATGTAACTATATATCTAAATATATGCAACTACAAAAAAATAAATATACATACAGTAGAATGATTAGGATATCAGTGATGCAATGATCCACTTTTACTACAGCTCAAGGATTTTATAGAGTTACCTATAATAAATGGTTTGTTCATAATCCTCCGTCATGTGCAAATCATATAAACAGTACCTTCTTAACAAATGCATATGTTTCTATGTATAATAACTGGAAAATCTTGTTTGTGATTTGGATCATCATCTGGATTATAATATTCTCTGGTTCTTCACTTTTTGGATTCTTGGCTATCTGAAACAGCATTGAATTCAAGTTGCAGGGTTTTGATATAGAGCGTGGAGAATGCAGGGGCAACTTCTAAGAGAAGAGACCGTGGTTGTCCCTTGTCAGACAAAGCCAGTGGCATCTGGATTAAAAATGGATTTACTGCTGGCCAAAGCTGAGCCAATAAGTGTGACTGGTAGCTCCTTTGTCACTGCACAGAAAGGGTAAAAATTGTTGTGCAGCAGCTCTGAATAGGAGGCATAAGATAGAGAAACAACTCTATACACACCAAGGTCAGTGATGGAGTGGGAGGAAGTGCTCAAAACACTGGAGCAGAAATTCCTGTGCAGCCTATGGAGAAACCCTCTGCAGCCCTTGTACTACATCAGAGCAGTCATCCACGCTACTGCCCATGGAGGACTCCACTGAACAGCAGGTGGATATGGCCTCAAGCTGCAGACCATGGAGAGCACACACAGGAGCAGACAAGTGGTGAGGTCCCATGGGGAACCTGCGCTGGAGCAGTCTGTACCTGAAGGATTGAACCCTGTGGTACAGACCCATGTTGGAGACGTTCTTGAAGAACTGCAACCAGTGGAGAGGACCCATGCTGGAGCAGTTCATGAATGACTATTCTGTGGGAGGACCAACACACTGGAGTGTGAGGAAGCAGCAGCAGCAGGGATGAAATGTTATAAACTGAATGCCACTCCCAGCCCCCACCCCTTTGTGCCACTCAGAGGAAGGAGGTCAAAGCATCAGGTGTGAAGATGAATCTGGGAAGAGAGGGAGTTTTGCTTTTATTTCTTACTGTCCTAATCTGTTATTAATTGAAATTTAATTAAATTAATCTTTTCCAAGTCAAGTCTACTTTTCCTGTAATGGTATTTGTTAAGCAATCTCTCTGTAATAATCTTGATCCATGAGTTTTTTTGTTACATTTTCTCCCCCTGTCCTATTGAGAAGGGAAATTTAAGAGTGTGTCATGATGGACAAATAGCAGCCACTTAATCCACCATGTAAATGTACTGTGGTGTAACTGTCCTTTGCCACTAGTTATACAATAAACATAAGTCATTAAGTTTGAAACTGGTGGTTTTAAAAGCTTCAAAGCCAAGAATGACATTCTATACATAAAAAGGAAGCTGGAACTACAAGGAAGTCAAAGACATATTCATGAGAGGACCAATCCTGCTAGAACAAATAATTGGAAAGCAAGTTGGTAAATCATTAAAGAAACTGATAGTGCTCAGTTTAGTCTCAAGTCTACATAGAACCAGTCCTCAGGAGTCATTGTAGAGTCATGGCATTATTGCATATATACAGAAGAACACCTAAAAATTCTGAGATGTGGTTGGTTACTTGCTGCAAGCCCAGCGTTCACTTCGCAGTACTAGGGAAACATTTCTCCTGTAATTCAGTGGTTTAACAGTAGGTCAGGAGTTCATGTGAGCGTTATGACAGAGTCACAGTTCATAAAAACATTTGTATTTCCTGATGCTAAAATAAAAGATTCTTGAGATCTGCACTGTTCTTTAACTGTTAATTGGAAACACATTTGTTGGGTCATCCTGTGCACCAAGAACAAACAGAGTTTCATGGATTGATCATTTTCTATAGATAATTCATCTTCATTGGGTTCTTGCTTTCTACATGAATCTTCATTGTGTTCAGTTCTTAAATTGAAATTTTAATCTAAAAAATGTTTTCTCTCTCCCGCTCACTGAAAGACAAGCTGCTCAGTGTCTGTAATAATCAGGTTTTCTCTACAAAGTCAGTCACATTTATGATACAAACAGACATATTTATGATGAAATCATTTTAGATGGCTTCATTCAGTGGCTACTGTTTGCTGGCACCAAAAATTTGCATTTTCCTCTTCTCTTCTCTTCTCTTCTCTTCTCTTCTCTTCTCTTCTCTTCTCTTCTCTTCTCTTCTCTTCTCTTCTCTTCTCTTCTCTTCTCTTCTCTTCTCTTCTCTTCTCTTCTCTTCTCTTCTCTTCTCTTCTCTTCTCCTCTCCTCTCCTCTCCTCTCCTCTCCTCTCCTCTCCTCTCCTCTCCTCTCCTCTCCTCTCCTCTCCTCTCCTCTCCTCTCCTCACAGTTATTATAGTGGTCTGTTACACTAGAGTCATGTGAAAAGGAATACTCATAAAGAGACTCATCAGTCAAACTGAAAATCTGATGAGTCAGATCCATCACTGTAAAATTAGTAAATCATATGTCTGTTGATCTGAATAATATAGGTTTGTTGAAGTTTATGGTACTACTCCACTTTAAAGTAGTGCTTTACTAATTTATACTATTTTAATTCACAGAAGATTTGATAGAGACTAATTTCCAGTGATCACTGGAATGGCTGATATATTGCAGCTATTTATTTCCTTTGTAAGCATAAGGTCATTTGTGAGCTCAGATTCTATTGCTGTCTTATATGTGTTGGGAAATACTGACTTTTTAACAGCAAATGATCACTTCATGAAATTTAAAATTGGCATTTGTTTTTGGCTAGTTATGCTCCTATTGCCTAAGGCTAGATCTTGTTCTCATTTCAATCAAATGGAAACTAGTCAGTTCCATTTTTCAAATTGGCTTGCATTAATACAGAGATGCAATGTTTGGACTGGAGATGAACAAAAGAACTATTACTGGAAAGGAATATGGTCTCCTGTCTTTATTTAGAGAAATCCTAATTAAAATGTTTTCCCTGGAAGTATTTCTGAAAATCTAAATTTTGTGACAATTTAATTTGTCTTATCGTTCATAAAACTACTGTATAACGTTTTTCAGACAATCTTAGCTTAGCTGCTATGCCTGAAAAAGTTCATAAGAATTTTTTTTTCAAGAATGATGGTTATTATATTCCATATACTGCATGGGCAAAAGGTCCCTCAATTATTCTACCTTTCCCTCTCTTAAGGCAAGTCTTGTTGAAATCAGAAACGCACGTAAAGGAATTTTAATTAAGTAGTAATCTGGGGGTATATGAGGCAAGGATTTTAGGTACATTTTCAATGCAGTTCAGGTGTTTATGATGTAAACATCTATATATGAGCTACTTGTCTAAGTTTAATTAAGAAGTGGCAGTGTTCACAAACAGGCACAACTAATGTGCAGTTCCTCTGGCCTGCATTTAATAGCTGCATTAGGACAAGATGAATGATATAAATGCTTGTTCCTCTCCATTGACTATATGGTGAATCTAAATGACAAGCAGAAATGTAGACATTTATGCTGCATAAATCTATGTTTTCCAAAGAATAATCCTACTTTTGATGTTGAAATGCTGCTTTGTAGGCTGTAGAAAGGGTATCGATCCACTTGTCATTTGGCAAGTCATTTTATCTTTCTGTTTTGAAGATGACATAACTATAGGGACTTCAGAGAGGAACTGGCTTGCCAGTGGTACTAACTCTATGATTACCAGCACAAGAGATATAAGCTGCCATGCTATGTTGTTTTCTCACATATTATTCTGCATCCTAGATCACATCTCTTCTCTTTTGGATACATACCTAAAGATAGAAAGAATTAAACCTGCAAAACTGATTTATTAATCTGGGGCTAGATCACCCAAATGATATAAATTACTGTGGTTCATCTATGCATATTATTGTGGAAGCTGTTGAACGTCTTTTCATTTAAGAAAGCAGTAATCATATACTATGCAAATGGCCCTGCTTTAAACTTTGAAAAAATCAAATATAGAGATAGATTTGCTGTTAGTTTACTACAGATCATAACAGATATAAATATGTTAGCAATGTCTGGAGAGATAGATATAAAATATTTTTGACATAACTAAAACAAGTCTTCTCATTTTGACTAATGAATTTTAGTTATTTCTCTAAAAATAAACAAAAAAGCCGAGGAATTAGCTTAGGCCATATGTCAATAGCCTGTTACCAGAATGTTTATGTAAACAATTTTCAAGGGTGGAAGAAAATATGCCATTCACTTGGAAAAGTGCATTTATTTCAAACTGTGAGGACTTACTTATATTTTATTATAGAACATATGCAATGGGAATTAGAACTCTGACACTTGAAAAAAGCTGCACATCACTTTCAAATGGTTTCTAACTGTATTTAGTGTTACTTTAGGTAACATCAAGTTTTGATTTAAAAAGACGTTTTTGAATGAATATATAAGTGAACAATCCTAAAACATCTTTTATGATCACACTACATTCTATGACCATTCATTAAAAGTCCATACTCCATAAGAATTCTGCAACATATTTGCCTACGCATATTTGCCAGGTGTAACTGCTGCAAGAGTTTACTTAGTTTAGATACAAGCAAGTGCCAAAAGTGCCTACATGTCAAGGAAGACTCTGCATATACAGGGAAACAACTAATATTAATTCAATTATTTTGCACGATTTATTGTAGAAAAAAATAATCACCTTGACTCTAAGAGAAAGAGATTCTAATCGTTCTCAATTATTCTGTTAACAATATGTGGAAATGTTCCTAGTAAAAATGAAGAGCTGTCTACTATTGTCAGTTATGAAAACAGAGCACAAACTGCCATTGTAACATGAGAACATAACACAAATTATCTAAGTGTTTAGAAGTTTTCAAGAACTCTCCATTTATGGATAAATATTACTGGTTATGCCATACTGACAGACGGAATTAGAAGTTCAGTTTTGGCTGATTTTTTTCTCTTTGCTTCTTCTTGATTTTGTTTTCTTTGTTTTTTAAATTTAAAAAATTAAACCAAACAAAAACAAAACTAGTCAAAATGTGTGTAAGTTCTAATGCAAGAAGTTATGGAGCACTGCATATACAGAGTTTTCCCTTGAAAACCTCTAGATAAACATGTGTCCATTAAGTATTGAATCTGTTCTAAGAATGGGGTGAATTGAGGCACTGAGAAATTAAATTGATTGATCAAAATGAAAGTTATGACAAGTAAATGACAATTTAGAAATAAAAGTTGTCATATGCTTCAGTTTCTTGCGTTTGCTGCTAGAATATTTTGGCAAAAGATATGGAGAGACAGAGAAATAGATAACTGAACTATACTAAATTATTTCAAGAAACTAATTGGGTTCAAACTTGGGATGAAATCAAGATTTATTTTATTTGAACCTATTAATCCATTCTCAACTGAAAAGTAGTTTAGTAAAACATCTCATCTGATCGATGTGTAACCTGTAAAGTAGTAAAGTTGAGGCATATATTCTGTAGTTCCAGAAAAAAAGTCTCACATACTGCTTGGGCTAACAATTAATAAATGTATTACTGTAAGAAATTACAAATGTTTCTGAATGTGGTTATGACATGGAGATGAAACAAAATATAACAGAAATACAGATAATAGAACATTTCATCTGATATTTCACAATAGTTATCATGTTGGAGGAAACTGTGAAGCTTGACTGAACAAAAGATAAAGTTAATACTACCTAATAAGTACAGACCATTATAGATCAGTGAAACTGCAAAACAGAATTATATGACAAGGGGCAAGCTACATTATCTAAATTAACATTTTTTCCAGCATGAACAAGAAGGGCCAATGTAGGAAAACGAGAGCTAAATAGTGTGGCCAGCATTTAGTCAACCTGAAGTAATTATTAATTTATGGTTGTCTGTGATTTTAATGAAAATGAAAGCTGAGAGGAAAGAATTGAGAGAGATAATGTGCCGTGAAATTGAGTTTCGTTTATTTGGGGCCTTTTTTTTTCTTTTCTTTCTTTTTCTTTTCTCATTTTTGTTCTTGCTAGAAGAAAAGAACTTAATGCAAAATGTCCACACTAAAATTTCACCAAGATTATGTAACTGCGTAGTTAAATACTTCCATTGCTCTAAAAACAGAAAATTAAAAATGACCAGATACTGAACTAATTGGTTTGTTCTTCTTCTAGCTGCTATGATCAAAGATGTTTTTTGTTGTTGTTGTTGTTTTTTTTTTTCAGAACTGCCACTTTTAAAAGCCCGTATTATGCAGCTGAAATTTTATGTCATCAATATTCCAGACTTTCCTAATATTTATATTTTTTGGAACTGCTGTAATCACGAACAATCCCTTGCAAAACTCTGGAACGCAAAAATAGTTGAAAGTAGTTTTTATACTCTCCTTTCTCCCTCAAAACATATTTTACATTAAACAACCGGTTCTGTTCTGAAAGCAGATAAGTCACACATTTCATTTTAAAATTGACTAAGTTTTGGTTGAGTGACCTTGAGAGGCACAAAAAAGGCATTCTGATGATGTGTAATATCTAGTTCATTTTTTCTCCACTTTTTCTATAGAGGAAATTGTATATAGAGGAAATTGTATATAAAGGACTTATCTGGACAAATGCTGGTGCCAAGATGACTGAGTTCCCATTAGAGTAAACAGGGATTAAATGGTTGAGTTACCTAAGCATACACTTCTGATGCCATTTGAAAGTCTCTAAACTCTTCTGTTAGGCCTTCTGCTACTCTTTTTACTTTGGAAAGGTGTGATTATCACCTTGTGTTACTCCTGCCAAATCAACCAGTTTGGATTTCCTACGGTATCTTAAAAAGGCATGAACCATCTCTGTTTACACAATAGAGTCAACTTGCGAGTCATTCCCCCATAACAATTTTGGTCAACTGAATAGCTTTTTAGTGGTCTTGATTCATCCTGCACATCAACATCTAATGGTGTTTAAGACAGTCTGTAGCATATGAGAGATAGAATCATAGAATCATAGAATCACAAGGTTGGCAAGTACCTACAAGATCATCTAGTTCCACCGTCCTCCCATTACCGTAGCTACAACAACCCATATCTCATAGCTCCTCATCCAGATGCCTCTTGAACACTGCCAGGGATAGTGATTCCGCCACCTCCCTGGGCAGGTCATTCCAGTGCCTGACCACACTCTGAGATAAAAAATTCTTTCTTATGTTTAGTCTAAACCTCTCCTGGTACAACTTGCGGCCATTTCCTAATGATGCATCCTAGAATGGCGAATATGATACAGTACCTATGGGAGATCTGTGTCCACCTGAAATGGAAACTAAAATTCAGCAACATTTCCCAGGCTATTCCAAAAGGCACTAAATATCAGTGTATTATCAACTGATTCATGCACTCTTGATCATACTGATTAGATTTCCATTGAATGTAACAGAAGACCCAAATCCCCTTGATTGACTAAAACTTCATTGATTTCGAAAGGAAAAGCTTACATAAGAGAGATTCCTGTATTTAGGTATTTCCCTTAATGTCTACTTCTATGTGCAGAAAACTTGAATTATATGGTTAGTAAAAAGAGTAGTATTGAGAAGATAGGTTATCTCCACCCCAGTAACTCTGGAAAGATAATTGTGTCTATTTTATTTAGAGGATCAGCAAATTTAAGAAATGCCTACTGACTTACTTAGAAACTGAAAATGCAATCATAATCATTTGAAGATGTCTTCAATGTGGTGACAATTATACCTCACTTTTCCAAGATTATTTCTAATCTACCTAGTTTACAAGTTTTTCTAGCAATGGCTGCCATGTTTTTTATTTCTTTTCAAATCAGCTGCAGTTTCCCAGTACAACTGGGAAATAAATAACTAAACTAATTGTCTAGTTAATAAAATTTAATAAATATATTACTTAGTTATTTAAAAAAAATAATAATAACCATTGTTACTGAAGAGTTTCAAGCTAACACAGCTTTTGGTACAAAATCTGAAATTTTGCAGTGATACTCAAAATTTTTCATACAATCTCATTTGTAGCAAAAATCTAAACCAAGAAATCATCCATTTGATATTAATTTCTTCTTTAGTGTAAGGATTCCTTAGAACACAATAAAACAGAAAGAAAAAAAAATAACAAAATAAAAACTTCCTACCTAAAAAACTGTACCACAAATTTTTTTTGAGAAATAATATAGAGAATTTTCAGCCTCCTATTAATTCATGTATGAATGGTTTTCTATAAAATGTCAGAGTACTATTATTCTGTTTTACTAATTCTTTGCAGCTTATAGTTTGTTGGATCCAGAGGTGCATTGTTTCCACATTTTATCAGGTTAAAATCTTCCCAAATAGTTAAGAATCTCTAAACCTTAAAAAAAAACCCTTATGTTTCATAGTTAAAATATCACCATTGTACAAACAGATTTATTTGAGAGAAATAAGGACTAAGGAGCCCACCTCATGCTTATTTCTTTGATTACCTACCAAGCAAAGTTAAAGTCCAGTCACAATTTAAATTCACAGTCATGAACATTCATAAGAGATGATTGTCATTATGTTAGTAAATAATTTGGTGCAACAAAAGCAGATCAGTAGATCAAAGAAATTAAGCTTAAAGTCCTGCATCTACACAATTCTCAAACTTTTGCTTCAGAGTATGGTTTGAAGCTGTCACCATGAATGCACTTTGAAGCTGACCAAGCAAATTGGTCATTTTTGTGCTGAATTCTCATTTCTATTGCAGACACTAAAGAAGTGCCTTTGGCACAAAAATCAGTTTCAATTTTGGTCTTCCCTGAAAGGATTATAATCTTATTAATTTAATCAAAATCACACCTTGATTCAAAACAATGTTCAGCAATTTGGAACGATATGGATATTCACTTATTGACAACAGTCACAGTGTTTTATGCAAATCTGTCAATGTAAGTGCAGCCAAGGCCTCCAGAGGGATATCCTCTGTAGTCTAGTTTAATGTCTGATTTAAGTAGATAGAACGTCCTTCAGGGGCCTTAATTTCCCTTCTCCGACTTCTGGTAACATTTTGGTGTTTAATGTGATGAGTGCTTCCTAGACACTCAACATTTTAATAGTAGCAAAGTACTTCTCTTAGGCAGATTGAATCTTGGCTGTACTATCAACTGCAAACTTTGGTTGACGTAGAAGGATGAAGGATACCAGATATACTTACATTTCAGTTTATTGCAGTTCTTGAACAGAGATGAATAGAACCTGCAATCCATGGCTGAGTCACAGAATAATAGTCTGAGACTCCTCTGTGATGCCATGGCACTGTCTCACTTTCAGTGGCAATGAGAAAGCCAAATACCTTTGGTCTTGCTTCCCTTTGCTGTTGGGAAGACAAGCACCAATGACTAAACAAACAGGTAATGTTAGTGTTTTTACTGAAGTCTTGTATTAGTTTCAGCTGGGATGGAATTCTTTGCTCCAGAGTGTCTGGTATGATGCTATGGTTTTGGTTTTAGGACTAAAACAATTTGATAACACACTGACGTTTATAGTTGCTGCTAAGCAGTGTTGCACAAAGCCAAATCCACTTTAAGTGAAGGGCCCGAGGAGCTGGGAGGGAACAGAATTAGAACAGCTGACCCAAACTGGCTAAAGGGACATTCCATACAATATGACTTCATGCAGAAGGAGTTTTGAAGGGAGTGAGAGTTCATCTCTTCTCTTCTGCTGCTCAGGGGGCTAGCTGGGCATCGATCAGGGTGTGGTGAGCAATTGCTATGCATCATTTTTTATATACACTTATACATATATGTTGATAACTGTTATCCTTCTCCTTTTCTGTACCTTAGTATATAGTTTTATCTTAACCCATGAGCTCTACTTTTTTATTTTTTCTAATTCTCTTCCCCATTCCACTGTGAAGGGTGGGAGTGAGTGAATGACTATGATGCTTAGCCACCTGCTAGGTTAAACCACAACAAGCCTAAACAGATTTCTGCAGTGAGATCACTGCTGATGTTGATAAGCGTGCACGAAAGACATTGGTAAGGTTACTACATTGACTGAAAACCTTTTAATTCTTAGCTTATATTGCATTTGTATATTAACATAGTCACTAGCTTCCCAGATAAAAATAGACTAAAAATCTCATAAACATTATTCTCTGTCACTTTCTCATTAGCTGCTGCACTTCCTGACAAATATTGACCAGTAATTCCTTCATTCTGACAAATAATTAAATGAAATATGAACTGCACACAATATATGCCATCTGTCAAATATGTTGGCTCCTGTTGAATTTCATATAAATCCAAACTGTCCACAATCAAGACATGTTACATACTTCACGCAAGTGTGAGAACTTTGCTTGCTATTTCTTCTGCCTAGTCCAATCTAACTTTATTTTTCAAATTGTTTTACGCAAAGTTTATTATTCACAAATGATCTCTATCCTACCAAAATAGTTCACCCTTAGTCTGCTTCTGTTCAGAAATACTTAATCTCTTAATTTTTCAAGTAAATTATTATATGGTTTTCAGCTTTCTAGATAATATGAAATGCTTTTCAAGAAATCTACTTCACATGATACTGGATAAAAATTCATTTCTGATTGAAATTTGGGATTTTATTGTCCCTAGATAGAATGATACCAGCAGCTAATGTCTGTTTATCCATTGATTTATTCTATGGTGTTTACCGTTCAGATTTAAAGCTTACTTTTTTCTTTCGTATCTCTTTTTCCTGAAGGTTTAGTTCATTTAGACTTACTCATTCTTATTTATTATTTTGATTTCTTCACATATATTTCTTCATATATATTCCAGTCAATCTTAATTCATCAATAATAGACTTCAGCTCATTCTGATATCAGTTATATGCCTTTTTGTTTCTTTGTTTCTTTGTTTGTTTTTATTGCTATTACTTCTGATCTTATTTCACCCTGCTGATTTGTTTGAAATGTTCTACAAGAGCTTTGTGTATCAGTATGCCTTACTTACCCTAACAACACTTGCTTATTATACAGAGCATGTGTTGATAAAATATACAAATGAGAGTTCCTTCCCTTAACTACTGATTGATTTACTGATTGATTTGATTTTAATTGATTAATTGATGTAACTCTTCACCTACTTCCAATTTTCCTTGAAAACTTTTGAATCTTTTTCCTCTCTTTTGGAATTTCTTTACTGTCTTTCTTTCAATCTGACTGCATACAATCATAGAATGGTTTGGGCTGGAAGGGACTTTTAAGATTATTTAGTTCTAACCTCCCTGCTATAGGCAGGAACACCTCCCACTAGACCAGGTTGCTCAAAGCCTCATACAGCCTGGCCTTGAATGCTTCCAGGGGGGTAGGCATTCACACTCTCTCTGGGCAAACTGCTCCAGTGTCTCACCACCCTCACAGTAAAGAATTTCTTCTTACCTAGTCTAAATCTACCCTCTTCCAGTTGAAAACCGTTTCCCCTCTTCCTGTATCTACCTACACTTACACAATGTCCTTCTCCAGCTTTTCTATAGTCTCCCTTCAGGTATTGGAAGGCCACTATAATATCCCCCCAGAGCTTTCTGTTCTCTAGTTGGATAAGCCCTAGCTCTCTCAGCCTGACATCATAGGGGAGGTGCTCTAGCCCTCTGATCATTTTTGTGGCCCTCCTCTGGACTTACTCCAGCAGCTCAATGTCCTTCTTGTGTTGGGAGCCTCAGAACTGGATACAGTACTCCAAGTGAGATCTCACCAGAATGGAGTAGAGGTGCAGAATTGCCTCCCTTGATCTACTGACCTTTGATCTGCTCCTTTTGATGCAGCCCAGGATCCAGTTGGCCTGCTGGGCTGCAAGCACCTTGATGAGTAGTACTCAGCTTTGAATTACAACTTTTAAATGTAGATGTCTACATGTCAAAGTCTAGCAGTGAACTGTATATCTAAACCTGCTGTGAAATCGAGATGCAGTAGGCCTGTAAGACTTAAAGATATTTTCCTCGGATAATAGAACCTGGTCAATTGAAATGTTTTCTCGACTCCCTTTGCTGGCTCAGCAGATATTCATTTGTCTATAACTGAGACTTTCAAAGCAAAGGCTGGATCAGGCCCGGGGCAACTTTGTCCAGTTCTGGATATCCCTGTTCAGTACAGGGGAGCTGGAGAGTTGGACTGGATGAGCTTTGGAGGTCTCTTCAAACTCTGAGAGTTCTATAATTCTATGATTCTGTAACTGTTTTATTAGCATATAAGTCATATGAAATCATATGAATTTGAGTGTGTTAGCACAAAGCTGGATTGAAGTTTATGGTCTCAATTTTCAGAATGAATTGTCTTCATTATTTTGTCAAGCTCAGGCTTGAGATGCATGTTTATGTATTACTTTTTTTTTTTTTTTTTTTTTTAATGCTTTCTTTTCAGTTTTCTTCACATGCATGTGTGGAAACAAAAGGCTTAGTAGGCTCTGCATTGAACAGGAAGTTAGTATTGACAATAGCTGGAATTTCACATCCCTTCAAGTACACTGATCTATTTCCATAATTCTCTGGGGCTGATATACAGTAGTACCATCTGCCTCCGAACTCAAGAACGTTGGGTTCTTTGTTGAAAAATCAACTCTTTCTTCGAGGAAAGGAAGTTTTCCTTTTTATGACATATTTTTGCTGCTATCAATGCTTTTTCTTCAGTACGTGCTTGAATATGGTGAGCTAGAAATAAAGTAATAGTAGCAACTGGAACACATGCAAAACTACTGTGTTCATAACCAAAACCCTGTTTCTGACAATCATGTATGTCAGACATTTTCAGCTTTTCTCTGGAGTTTTCTAAGCTCCTTAGCATTGCACTTCATTATGCTCTGGAATTGCTTTGCTCTTCTCAGAATTGATCGCATGGTCATCTCAAACACAACTTTTATAGAGACAGAAAGTAAGTATCCTCCCGTCCCCATTCTCTTAATGGAGTTAGTGCAGTGCATGGGCTCAGAACATGGTAAACACAATGACAGAACTGGCCTATTTCCAAGAATACATATTCAACTGCATATTTTTATAAAGAAACACTGATGTGGTTTGCAGCCAATTAAACATATAGTTATCTAAAATTCAGATTATAAAAACCTAAACTTTAGTTTTTCAATTTCTAAACTAGAATTTGAAATCAAAGAAAGTTACCTAGATATCAAGTGGGCCATTCCAATGTTTTTACAAGATAATTCTTTAAAAATATACTATGGTGCATCCTAGAAGATACAGGCACTTTTCTCAAAACATTCTTCCTGTAAGACAGTGCTGCCAAGTAGGAAGAGTGTGAGAACGGATTAGAGCTTCTCAGAGTACTGGCTGCGATATAAAATTGTGAGTTGAAGATAGTCAAGAAGTGTGAGAGTGTGGCTTTTATGTCATTACTTGTGTTATTGCAGAAAGACAGTATGCAGGATCAAGATAAGGAGCATGGAGGTAATATTTGATGCACAAACTTGTGGTGCATCCTGTAGAGCATAAGTCTTTCTAGGCAGTTGTCATGGTTTTATGACTTTTGGTTACTGGTATTCCACATCATAACATCATGCAGTGCACTGGGAGTTAAAGTGTTAATGCTCCAGTTCCAGGTACCTGTCCGAAGAGAAGAAGTACTACATTCCCCAGAGGCCTTTGTGGCCAGAGAGGAGATATAACTCCTGGCAAGCTCACCTGATTGATTGGGCTTTTTCGTCTCGGTGCTCCTCTCCTTCGCTTCTCCTCGCTGCTGCCCATCCTGAATGCGCGCATTCCTTCAGTATCAGTGTAAGGCCTTCAGCTTTCTGAACAGTCTCACTCTCATTATATTTGATTTATTAGCTTCAATTCTAATTATATTGTATTATAGTGTGTTATTTTACATTCCGATACCATATTTAGTAAATTAGTTTGTTTCTCCTCAGATCGTTGCCACTGTTTAATTATTTTGGGGTCCCCTGTTTCCCTTTTCTGGAGGCATAGATTTTGCGAAATCCCTCTGCCCCACAAGTCACGGAACTGGGCCGAACCAGCCCGTAAACTGTTGACAGCAGTAATTATTGGGAAATATGGTTATACGTGCCCTAAGGAAGGTATTAGGAAATGCTTGTAATATTCTAGAAAAGCCATCCCACACTCCTTTTATAGTGTCATACATATTCCTATGGTGTTGTGTTTCTTGTCAGCTTTCTGGATGCCACTGATGCTAAATGTATATGCAATATATTAACTGCATTGTCCTTCTTCAGTATAATTTCTGGACTTTTTCAGAAGTCTGCATTGTATATGTGCTTTAATTTGATATGGTATGTTCTCAATGAGCTTTTTTTGAAAGCAAGTAATGAGCCATCAAATCAACTAAAGTTCATTTTCAGTGTTTTATGTATTAGCATGATATGTATAGTAACACTTCGGTAGACTTTGCACAGCTAGAAGTGAAGAACACTACGTTTTCTAATGTAATACTCCTCCAGACACTATAGCCACTATTCTTTATTGTTTAGCACACCCATTTAAGTACTCAAGTGCTATGTGCATACATTTTTCATATACTTTACCTTTTTTAAAAAAACTGATCTTTTTGCTTAGTTTTAGAAGAGAGCAAATTTGGGATGGAGTTGTTTATATCAGAGATTTAATACCAGTCTTTCCAGTAGCTTATGAATTCTAATTATGTAAGAAATTTCATTCAAACAATTTTAAACATAAAGATTTTCCAATAGGAATGCATTTGTTTATACATTAATTTCTACTGAAAACACTCTGAAACATGTTCGTGGAAATTATTATCATATAATGCACATTTACATGTAAAATTGCCATAATCTGAAAGGATTCCCAAAATCTAAAGGATTTTAAGCGATGAATTATTTCTGACAGTAGTTAGCAAAAATGTCAAAAATCACATTTATAAAGAGAACACAGTATGTAATGGGAATGTTACCTATGGTACTACAATATTGTGTGTCATTATATGTATCTAATATTGCAAAAGGCTTGAGCAGATTTTGCCACCATACCATACCAGTTTAATATCTCATCAATATTTTCAACATCAGATAATTGGGATTCTTCAAAACACTGGACTGTATAACTAACTAAAAAAAAAAAAAAATCCAATACAGAGAACCTAACATATGCTCTGGTGGTTTACAGAGATGAAGTTAGAACACTTTTTTAGCACCTGAAATATAACATTACTGAAGTGAAAGACATAATATACAATTGTGTGGAATTTTTTTCTGCCTGTTTTAAATCATTTGAAGAATAAAGTACACAGTTCTATGAAATATATCTGATCAAGCATTAATATGACTCAGTGTAAGGAGTACATAGAGTCCAAATATATAGGACTTTGACACTAGGTTATCCATCTACATTTCGGAAAGTTCATCTGAGTAGCAGGAGCCTGTGTTCAGTTTGCTAAAGAAATGCGTGTGGACTGAGCACATGCAGTCAGTACATTTCTTGGCTAAAATAGAAGTAACCAACTAGATCACCAGAGATGGTTTGGATTTAGGTATGTAATGTGGCTGCTTTGCAAGCTGTCTGAATTTGAAAGAGATTGAAAGGTATATAATGAATATTTCAAAATGATGCTCAGAAAACATCAGTGGGGTATCTAGATGAAGTTGTTTTATTTCTGCTAGTTAGGAGAAAGTAAACCATGTCACACAGTTTCTTTCAAGCCTTATTTCTTATATATTCTTCATATGAGATGGCCAAATTGATCTTCAGTCTACATGCTTAGCTGTTCAACTATGAGGCACTGTGGTCATGAAGACACCCATATTAGCATAGAACAGAACATGAGCTATGAAGGTAAGGGAGGGAAAGCAAACACAGTTGACCATATCTATATCTTAGCCACAGGTACTTTTTAAACACTATTATGTGTTCTTTATACTTATTTCCAGTGTGGTGTTTTACTATATTTGTAAATGATACTCATTTACACACAAAAATGTATAAAAAATATTCCATGTCACATCAGGATTTTCATAGGAATTACTTATCAGAGAGTAAAAGAATTTGTATAGTATTACATGAGTGAGAATAGCCTGGAGTTAAGCACATTAGGCATTAGGCACATGAGATCGAGAGTGAAAAATTATTTAGAAATAGGTTTGCTAATGGCCTTTTTTAAGAGGATTTTTCAATTAAAACTAAGATTTATAATTTTTTTTTTTTTTTATAATTGTGAATCCTTTCCTTTTTTTTTTTTTTTTTTTCTCAAACAAAAATTCTTCACATCTTTCAGGTAGTGGCACTGCAATAATATCCTGTAAAATATTAGTCAGGAAAAGATGTTAAGAATTAAGGAGATCTGACAAAAGCTTCTGACTGGATTTTAAAGGACTTCATGCTTCCTAAATTGACAGGTCATCCCTGAAAATTTCCTGTTAGCCTAGTATCTGCTCAGATCTCTCTTTGACTATTTAGAAGTTACTTTTGCATGTATTCTTTCTGTTCTCTACAGTCACATTTTACTTCATTCTTGATAAACATTAATCTGTCTATTCAGGCCTAAAAGTAATTTCTTTTGAAGTTCCGAATGTTCATCTGAAGGAAGTATTACATTTTCCCTTTATGTGTATGAACAATGGTGAAGTGAGATATCCACTACAGATAAAAATAGTCCATTAAAAAATAACACGGAGCACTTATATGAGACTTACTATCTGTAAAGCAATTTACAAACAAAAGCCAATTAATCTTCTCTAGTTACTCATTGTAATCCATTCATCACCTAAAGGATCCCAGATCTTTAATGCAATATCAAACTTTCTAACATTGTTCCTGAGGCTACCATTTGCAGCTGAAACTTTCATTTTACTGACGGTTATTATTGCTGAGCAGAAAGGTGTCAGGACAATTGCTTGGAGCTATACTCTGTGAAGCTCTAGTCTCAGTAATTTCAACCCCTAGAGCAACAGGTACCTGATCATGACTGACGATAGCTCTAATCATAACTGTAAAATTATTAATAATGAAAGCAAAGGAATTCTACAAAGTGAAATTTTGGAGTGACTCAGGAAAATATAATTATTTTATACTTCTGAACATCCTTACAAAAATAAAATGTTCTTCAGACAACTAGACACTAAAAGTTAGTACTGGGAGATTTAAAAAAAAAAAAAAAAATCTATGGAATTCCAGTTACAGAGGCTATAACTGCATTCCTGTGATTTCATGGTATTTTTTACATGATATGACCAAATATAAATGAACAATTCTATGTAGATTGCTCAAAAAGTAATTTCTCCAATTTATTTCCATGGAAAATATAAAGGGCATAATAATGCCATTTGATAGGGAAAATTCTCAGCTACAAAACACTGTTTGTCAGCATAGTCACTACCATTAACTATGCATTTTTGCCAGCAATAAATTAGAGTTTGCACGCAGCGCTTATAACAATATTGCTCCACGGCTGTCTAGAATGTAGCTTGTCTTTCAAACTGGAAATCAGCACCCATCACCTCACTCTGTTCACATCCACTGTTTGGTCTCCATAAACATTCTTTAAGAATCAGTGAATGTCAGTTGGTACCATTTTTCCACATAGAGGAATTCAAGGATGCATCCTTGCTCCATATGCACTTCCACATTAGATGCCATTTACTCAGTCTGCCTCTTCTGCCACTGTCAGTCACATGGCAACAAAATGTAATGTAATATCAGATCTTTAAGCACACCCTTCTGCAAGTGCAAGAGCTCTCCATCCCCCAGCAGAAGAAATCGAGCAGAGTATGTGGGCAACCAGCATGGCTGAGCAAGAACCTGCAGCTTAAACTGAGGGAAAAGAGAGAAATGTACAGGAAGTGGAAGCAGGGATGTACCTGGTGTAACAACGTTGTCTGCATGTGTAGAGATAAGATCAGGAAAGCCAGGGCACAGGTGGGGCTGAAATTGGCAAGGGATGTGAAAAATAACAAGAAGGGGTTGTACAGGTACATAGGCAGGAGGAGACAGATCAAGGAGAGTGTTCCCCCTCTGATAAATAAGGATGGAGGACACGGCTTCCTCAGACATGGAAAAAGCCAAGGTGCTCATTAAGTGCTTTGCCTCAGTCTTCATGGGTAGCAGGCTTCCCACGTCTGCCATGACCTTGAAGCTCTATGTGTGGGTGAGAGGAGCAGATTCCATCCCCCTCTAACAGTGGAACAAGTCTGAGACCTCCTCATGAAACTGAATGTATACAATTCCATGGGGCCGGGTGATCTCCATCCCAGGGTTCTGAGCAACGTGGCCGATGTGGTTGCTGAGCTGCTCTCCACCATATTTGAAAAATCACAGCTGTCCAGTGAAAACTCCAGTGACTGGAAAAAGGGAAACATTTGTCCCATTTTTAATAAAAGGAGAAAGGAAGATCCAGGGAACTGCAGGCCAGTGAGCCTCACCTCTATGCTGGGGAAGATCATGGAGCAGATCCTCCTGGGTACCATGGTAAGGCACATAGGAGATGAAGATCCAAGACAGCCAGCATGGCTTCACCAAGGCCAGATCTTGCCTGACCAACCTGGTGGCCTTCTATGATGGAGTGACAGCATCAGTGGACAGGGGAAGGGCAATGGATGTCATCTACCTGAACTTCTACAAAGCCTTTGACATGGTCCCTCACCACATCCTTCTCTCTAAATTGGAGAGGTGTGGATTTGAAGGATGGGCTGTTCGATGGATTAAGAACTGGTTGGCTGGTCACTGCCAAAGGGTTGTGATCAACGGTTCTATGTCAGGGTAAAAACCAGTCACAAGTGATGTCCCCCAAGGGTCAGTCTTGGGACTGGTGCTCTTCAACATCTTCTTCAATGACATAGATGATAAAATCAAGTGCACCTTCAGCAAGTTTGCAGATGACACCAAGCTGAGCAGTGCGGTCAATACACTGGAAGGAAGGGAATCCATCCAGAGGGACCTGGACATGCTGGAGAAGTGGGCCTTTGAAAACCTAATGAGGTTCAATAACGCCAAGTGCAGGGTGCTGCACTTGGGTTGGACAATCTCAGGATTTATACAGTCTGGGGGAAGAACTTGAAAGCAGCCGTGTGGACCTTGCGGGTCCTGGAGAACAAGAAGCTGGGCATGAGCCAGCAGTGTGTGCTTGCAGCCTGGAATGCCAACTATACCCTGGGCTCCATCAGAAGAGGGGTGGCCAGCAGGGAGAGGGAGGAAATTGCCCCCATCTTTTCACCTCTTATGAGGCCCCATCTGGAGTACTGTGTCCAGGCCTGGGGCCCCAACACAAGAAAGACTCAGAGCTCTTGGATTGGGTCCAGAGGATGGTCACTAAGATGATCAGAGGGCTGGAGCATCTCTGCTATGAAGAAAGATTGAGGGAACTGGGATTGTTTAGCTTGGAGAAGAGAAGGCTCTGGGGAGACCTCATTGTGGCCTTCCAGTATTTGAAGGGAGCAGATAAACAGGACGGGGATGGTTTTACACTAAGACAAAGGAGATTTAGGTTAGATATTAGGAAGAAGTTTTTCACATAGAGGGTGGTGATGCACTGGAACGGGTTGCCCAAGGATGTCGCAGATTCCCCATCTCTGGAGGCATTCAAGACCAGGCTGGATGTGGCTCTGGGCAGCCTGGTCTGGTGGGTGGCGACCCTGCACATAGCAGGGGGGTTGAAACTAGATGATCTTTGAGGTACTTTTCAACCCAGACCATGCTATGATTTTATGATTGGCAAGAAGGTTCAACCTCTATAATTTCTGTTATTGTGAGACAACATAATAAAATAGGAGGCATTACTTGCACAAATCCCTTGTATAATGAACTTACTCTAAAGCAAACCAAGGATAATTAACTTTACCATTCTTGGTAACGTCTGCAGCCTACACCACACCCTTTTGTTTCACAGAAGTGGCTTGTGGCAATGTCTTTTGACAAGACATAAGGAATACGGAAAAAGAGTTCCACTTCCTAACTTTAGCTCACTGAGTTGGGAAGCTTGTATCTTAATTAGTCCATTTAGTCTTGGAGAAAATTCAATGTGGAAATCTATCCAGAATTCAGATGCCCTAAGAAAAGTTCATTGTGATGCTATCTATGTTGTCTGTCAGAGGGCAAACATATCATACAGGACTTACAGAACATCTGCTGCATCTCCTTAGAGCAGCAGATGGGACCTGGATGAAATATCTCCTCAGTCTTTAAAATGGCAGTTCCCTTTGTTTAAGAAAGCAAAAGCTTTCTGTTATGTGCCTCCTGGCAGAAGTGTCTGGTGAACCTCTTGTGCACCAAGGAGGCAGAAAAATGCTTTTGCATGCACAGCCATGAGACACGGACTTTCATATAAATTTTCTAACACTTAAGAAGCAGTAGCTGATCCTCTTACTATGCACTGGTCACAGCTGCACATGCATTATCTTCAATTTCATTTTTAGATTCCTTGACTAATATTTGGCCCAAAATGTTTCCCTTTAAATCTATTATTATTATTATTATTATTATTATTATTATTTCTGATTTTATTTTTATTTTTATTTTTATTTTTATTTGTGATTCTTATAAGCAAGTATAAATCTATTCATTTTTCTAGTTGTGGGAACATGTGTTATCTCATGATACAATGTCCCCACATGCAGTGATCTCATCTTTTATTCTCTTATAGAATTCTTTCCAATGACTTCAGCTACCCCACCCCTCTGTCAATGCATTCCCTCAGTGCTGCAAGAAAAAAACTCCAAATCAAAGGCTTTCTCATTGTCCTGCAAAGTTATTCCTTTTGCTGGAGCTTTATATAGGAAGAGGGCAATGTATTCCTTAGCTACATTCCTCAGTTTGTGCTCATTATCACTTGGAGCCAGACTTGGTGTCTCAGAATACTCAGCATTCTTTGCTCGGATCAACAAATAAATTTAAACTGAGCAGCTAACAGCTGAAAGGCCATGTCTCATTGCATGAAATAGTTCAGGCTTGAGAGAGTAAAACAATCCGAGGCTGTATTCCACACTTCTGTTCCCTCAAAAAATTACAGATTCTCATTTTTAATTGTCATGAATAAAAACTTCCAAAGGACACAATTTAAAATACAAATCAGATGAAGTACATGACCTATAGATGAAAAACTCTGAAGTTAAAGATTATTTGTTAGATGTTAGATATAGCTATTACAGCTAAGGACCTTGTTATCAAAAGAAGAGAGTAAGTACTTCGTACTAACTCATTATTTGTAAAAACACAAAATACATAATAAGAAAAAAAAATACACTAAAACCCTATACACCTTCTGGACTTCACACTGAATCAGTTACTTTGTTGAAAGATTATATAGTGCATTAATCAGATCACAAACCTTTTTTTTTTTTTTTTTTACAATCTACTCGAGGTTTTTATCCTCTGCCATTTTGATGAAGGAGTTTCTAAAAGACTTTCTATCCAATGTTTTTTGCTTGTTTGCTTTTCTTTTGCCTAGGAGATTCTGAAAATTAAAAAAGTAATAAGAAAGTTAATCAATGTTTGATATATAGCTGTTTCTGATGACTAAGATTTACGCTGATTTCATTCTGTGTATGTATTTTGAAACAAATACCCACTGACATAACACCAGATAACACAGTAACAAAATTAGTCTTCATAGCAAGGATGAAGGCCCTAGACCTGCACCTTAAATCCAGGTAGCTTGCTTACACAAGTATTTCTGACCAGTTGATTTTTTAGCCTTGAGTAAACAATTTCTTCATGTTGAATATGTCATCTACATTTTTTTTGAATTTATAACAAAAAGTGCAGCTTTAAAACAATTGAAAAGTGTTCTTTTCAATATGAAGTTGTGTTTCTTGCACAGTATAGTCTTCCCTCTCAGTTGCTGTTGAATTGTATCTTTTCACTCCTTATGCATGGATATCTTTCATTTTCCTTTAGATGATGCATGCAAAGATGTTCCCAAATTCTTTGGAAGAGTGCTGTAGAATACCAATGTATTCTACGTATTTTACAATGCTTGTAGAAATAAACGAAAGATGTACCACTTAGCATAGAATGACAGCCATTGGGTAGGCTTCACAACTCAGTAAGTAACTAGATCAGATAAAAACCTATATACCTCTCCCAAGTTGTACTAGCAACTTCTGGGGTTCAGCTGAGTTGCCCAAACTAGGACAGCTAGCAGTATCCAAAATACACTAGGTACTGGAGACATCGATATAAGATGACAGATATAACACAGGATCTATGGGACATGATGTGCTTTGGACTAGTTACTGGAATCTAGTAGGAATAAGCTAAGGCATAAATGGCTGAAATGGACAGCTGAGCTGGGACCGTGTTTAGCAATAGACATTCAAGATACTAGATATCTCAGTCTCAAATGCTTTTCCATCTTTAGTGCTAACTTTCATTTTGTAGTACAGAGATGATGGGGAGAGACTGGATCTTCACTTTATCCCACTGCTTATAAAAGTTATAAAGTTATTACATGAACGAACCATCTTTGTTGTTTGTTTGTTTGTTTGTTTGTTTAGAGATTAATAAAAGACCACAGCTGTCTAGGCTAAGGACAGTTTTTTCTCTTCCTGTGCATTCTTAATATATTACAGGTGTATAACCTGATTCATAAGATCTTCATGCAGTATAAAAGAAGAGTGGTAGTTCCTAATACTGCATAGCTGCTGACACTTCTTACATACTCAGTAGCACTGCTTTGACCAAGAATATAAGCTTGATCAGACCAATATTACATCTCCCTTTGTTCACTCTGAGATGCTGATAGGTCTTTTAATAATTATGTTGCCACTGGTTCCTGCTTTGTCATCCTTCCTCTACCATCATTTATACCCTTGAGGTCTTATTGATTTATGTTCATCTAATTATAATATAGTTTACTGTTTATGGATTGACCTCTACTCTTTATACAGTCTGTATGAACAGAATTAGAATCTGGAATGACTGTATGATACAAGTTATTATTTGACATTTTTGCAATTTTACCCAGCAGACAGCTAAGAAACACACAGCCATTTGCTCACTATCCCACAGTGGGATGGGAAGATAACTGAACCAGGCAAACATGAAAGAACACATTAATTGAGATAAGGACAGTTTAATAAGAAAGGAAAAAAGTAAAGTTTTAAAATAAAATCATCAAAAGATTATATTAATAGTAGTAGTAATATGTAAAATGTTCATCACTAGCCAACAGATGCCTAGCCAAACCTTGAGCAAAGGCAGCACCTCCAGCCACCTTTCCCAGTTTTATTTTTCAGCACAATGCCATATGATATGGGATATCCTTTTGGTCAGCTGTCCTGGCTGTCCCCCTCCCAGCTTCTAGTGCACCTCGCAAATCCTCTCTTGCAGGAGAGTATGAGAAGTAGAAAATTACGTGACTTAGTGTAAGTACTGTTCAGCAAAAGTTGCTGTGTGTCATCAATGTTATTGTGTCATCCTAAATCTAAAATACAGCATCATATCAGAAACTGTGAAGACAATTGACTCTATCCCAGCAGAAACCAAAACAGACTCACTGACATTTTCAGTGGAAGTGAAATCTCTAATTTTGACTTTACCTATATATTTAATTTCATTATCTTTAAATATGAATGCCTAAAGAGACTTTAGTTTGTTGTTTTTATGGCTATTTTCAAAACAAATAAGTCATTTGATATTCTTATATCCATCTGAATCCAGAACCGCATTTGAAATGAGCAAACATACTCAAACTCGTGTGTACTTCCTTGATTTCAGACCTTCATATTTTTAACAAGCCAGCAGGAACATACTGTTTTGCTAAGTGAAGTTATTTCCACCATTCCGTTCATCCTCCCCTTTCCAATTTCCGTTTCCTTACTTCATTTTTCATGTCATGTCATTTCTCTGATTTCTCAAATCAAAATTACTGAAGTGATCTGAAATTACTGGCAACTTCACATAGGAAGGATGATCATTTGGAAAGAAAGCTAGAGATATTCTAATTAAACCAAAGCATATGACCAACAAGTTAGAAAGCCAGCCTGGTATAATACAGAGATGCCTACCCTGAATAAACACAAAATCAAACATTTTTTCTGAGGACTACGATTTTTATTTTTATTTTTTAATTTTTGTAATTATAAAACTGTCAAAGAAAGAAAAGGAATATGAATATTCCCAAAATAAGTTGTTGGACAACTTTTGCAAAACGGACAATTTCAGTAACGTTGCCATATTTCACAGGGTTAAGCTACTATATTTTGACCAGATCTTATTTAAAATAAAGTTCATGTCTCTAGGTGCATTCTTCATCTAGTTTTAATTTAAAGCTCCCAGCAGTGTTCTCTGATTTTACAGCTCCTCAAATATAAACATATGAACCACTTCATGGTTTCTGGGGGCTTGGCTTACAGCTTAAGATGTATTTTCATCTCTAAGTTGAATAGATCTTCATGTCTCTAAAAAGTATTTCTGACACTTTTATAAAATGAATGAGAATGGCCTTAATGACACATAAGAATTTGTAACTTGGGAATTCAGCCACTGAAACAATAGCAAATTTTCAGAACCTGTGATAGCCTTATCAAAATTGTACTAATATAGAATATTTTGAGAATATTTTATGATGATATAATTTTAAACATACATTTACTGTTTCTAAACAAAACAAAACAAAACAGCAACAACAACAAAAACAGAACTTGCTCTGGTCTTTTATTCCCCAAGTTTAATACTTTAAGGAAGTTTGTATCAAGACAGAAAAAATATTTCATGCTTCATCACATTTTTTGGATGCATCGTCAAAAAGGTGAAGATTTTTTAAAAAGGGGGGGGAAAGGATGCAAGGTGATTTTTATATAAAGTGATGTCAAGAGAAAACTCTACTTGGTTGAAACTACCCTTTAAAGTACAACAATATTTACTTTAAGTCTTTTTTTTTCCCCCACAGTATTAATACTGTCAAAGTTTTTTTCATTGTTGCTGTATGTAGTCAGCAATTTATGCCAAAACAGTTTTACCATTCAAGTCAAAGAATCAGGAATCAGTGTGCCCGTAGCTTGTGCTTTGACTGTAACAACTGTTGTTCAGAGATGGATCTCACAGGCGTGAGAGAGGTTGCATGTATCAAGAGAAAAACATAGCATGAAAGCTAAAGATATAACCTGATAGGATTAGTTGGTGTTCACCAACATGACAATCTATTTTTAATGGAACACCTAGATTAGGAAATGTAATTTGCTTGGGTTTATGTACTTCTTGACAGAATACGGCTGTCTTACCTGAAAGATGTAATTGTTTTTGTTGCTGTTTCATGCTTGATAGAATTTTCAAGCAGAAAAAGGAATAAGGTGAAAACAATACTAAGTTGTTTTTTTTTACATTAAAAGTGCACGCTTAAAGATATATTTTTCAGTTCTTAACATGGTTTTAAAAAAATGTGTAGTGCACATAAGAATAATGAATACCTACATGCACTAATTCCTATAATTAACTTCCGTGTTACCGTGCTTCACACGAATTTCTATATATCTTTGTGAAAAATATATAAAGATGAGTAGAGTAAATGTATACATTGTGGTCAAACACAGTAAAATCACCAAATTATACTCTCCTCTGGAATCATTCTGATGATAGGCATTGAAATACATATTCTTACCTTTCTTACCCATAGTCACTATTTCACAAACAAGCAGAAAGATACAGAGGGCAAACTCCGATTCCATATAATCGTATCCTGACAACCAATCACCTTTTATGCGTCTGCTGCTGCTAATGAAGCAGATTAGTGAAAGAAAATCACCAAAATGGTGCTTTGAGAAGAAGCTGCTCAGGAAGAGCATCTTCTTTCTTCACTGAGAATCTTCTGGAATTCTGTTGCATGGGGGGAAAAAAAAAAAAAAAAAAAGTATTACCAAAGGGTGGGAACGGGTAGGATCAAAATTGTGTGCATTATACTGTATTTACAAAAGATGAAATTGCATAAAATATCAGTTTATAAATGTATTAAATGTCCAAAATGAATGCCGCTGATTCTTAGATTTGTTGCCTACAGAAACTGTCCCTTACACAAATTTAAAACTGAAATACACACTTATTAACAGAAATAGTCTGTAGTTATAAGGTAACTTAAAACCAATTTGTGTGCAAAAAAGAAGAGGGCTGTTTTTCCTCAAAAGTACATTCTTAAATAAGAGAGTTGGAAATAAAAGGGAAACTGCACCTTGAAGTGAAAGAACAGGAGCAGATGTCCTTTAGCTGTGTGTTTTATTGATTTATAAACACTCAGTCAGGCTACCTCATCTCTGCAGAGTAATTTAGATATGGGAAAATATCTGTGAAATATATTGATTGCATTATTGATTGAAAAGCCAATTGCTGTTGCACTCCTGTTTTACCATTTAAGTCCTGACACATTTTGACATATGAGCCAGCTGCGACTATTGCCTCGATACTGCAATGAGATAATGTGAAAGCTGTCATAACCACTTCTGTGTCAGCCTCAAGAATTTACAGTGTACTAGTGCTGATATTTAGCTTGTTTCTTAACCACCTGAATAATTAGGGTTTGTTAAAGCTTTTGTTGTTGCACATTTGGTTTATATATGTGCTGTTTTTATGTTTCTTTTCACACTAGATTGATACATCAGGAACAAAAGAAATGTAGAAACCAGTGTGTTATTATTCAAAGCTTATACACGCGGGGATGATTGTTTCTGCTCAAATATTTTTCTCTTCTCCATGAGGAATTTGGATTTTAGAACATTTCGCTAGGGAATACTCACTTGTTTCCAGATCAGTTTACACTCAGCAGCAATAAATCAACAGAGGACAGGAAAAAATCCTCTACAGCCTATTAACAACACTGTCATTTATTTTGAAATTTTTAACTGGGAAAAATGCAACAAAAGGAAAAACTTATAGCAATATATAAATGAATGAATATATATATATATATATATATATATTTAAATTCTGGTGCTGTAAATAAAGATCTCATAAAATACATCATTGGAGAACAAAAGAAAAAATTTACCAGCTCCACACTTTAGCATGACACAGACTGAACCAAACAGTATAATCACCTGCATTCCTACTCCTATGAGTGAAATGATTGAAATGAAACTTCATGACAGTTTTAATTATTCAACAATGTAGTTTATATACACTTTTTTTTTTTTTTTCCCCAAAGGAGGCTGATTATATAGTTCATTCATGCCATCTCTTGTACACTTTCAGATGTTTATTTCATGATCTTTTGACCAGATCCAGACCTTCAAGTGTAATGCATGTTAGACTTCCCCTGTGCCCCATCAGAATGGCATTGATTTAGATGGATTCTGTACATGCTCTATGTTGCACCTTGGTTGATGTCACAGAAGAATTGAACTGCAGCTTTACATATTTTTCATCACAATATATGTATTTATCTCCAGAATATTGGATGAACTGACAACAGTTCCTATACCTGCTATTTGGAGAGACTTCTGAACTTTTTTTAATGTAAGTGCTGTAAAAGACTATTCTTTTATACCATTGACTCAAAGCTTGCTGAAGGAAACAGATGAACAAGTCCAAACAAGTCCTGGTCAAGGGTTGAGAAATCCTTTGAGGGACACAGATGGACAAGGCCAGGGGCAACGAGAGAGAGCTGCAGATGAATGGCTGGGAAGCAGTCTTGTGTGTGGGCTTATCTCCAGGAAGATAGCCATCTCAGGGAGTGCTGCACACGACTCTTACCCAAGCACCCGGGGATGTCACATAGACAGGAAAAAAGGAGGATAGAAAAGGGATCAGCAACCATGAAGTTAGGTTTCTGACATCAGAATCCTCACAATGTGATGCCTGTGTGCTGAAGAAGAACAAGAAGGTGTCTGCCATCAGATCCCTCACTACAGAAGTCCTGCTCATTGACAGACTCTCTCAGACCTGCTACCTGAATCCTGCTACCTGCTCCCGGACTTACCCTGTGGCTTCTTCCCACTACCCGCTTGATGCCCAAGGCCAGCCATTCTGCTGCTGCTCTCCCACCCTGCACTTTTGCCTTGGACCTTCAGAATGTCTTGCAACGGCACCACTGCTGGATCCTGGTGGTGACTATTCCCGCTTTACACAATTCTTGCGTCTTTCTATCTTTTCTATTGCCCGCCTTCCCTTCCCCATCGCCCTAAATCGTAAATGTTTCTTAATCTCACGCCGGGTATACATATACCAAAGAATCTCCCCTCCCTCCTATAAATTCGAGCAAGACGAGCACCTATTTCTGATAATGATGTTTGACCAAAGTGATATTCCATATTTTCCTTAGACGAAATATGCAGAACACACTAAATTTTCTTACTTCATTTAAATAATCAAATGAAAATGCCTTACCAGATTAGAACTGTATTGATTATTTAGCATCTGGAAATGGCCCACATGATGAGTCTGCAAACAAAGTTTCTCATGCTTTTATTAGAAATTAGTGTAGGTTGTTGTGTTATGTGATGGGTGGCCATGTGTTTCATACAGTAGAATATGTATATGGAAAAAAATCTTTTAAAAACAATAAAAACAGAAATAACGGTCATAATTACAGGGTGAATTGTTTATATAGTAGTAGTATTTATTATAATTTTCATATTGAAGTAAAATAGAACTACGATACATAATGGAAACATAAAGATTTCCATTAATTACAACTTGACATTGTTATTCAAAATGCAATTTCAGCTCAGAATTACATTTGACCAAAAAAAAAAAAAAATTAATTTTCAAGTAACAGTTTCCTTATACAGGAACAGTTATTAATTTTCATTGCTAAATACACTATTTTTCTTTGCCCTCTTTTTCGAGGTATCATAGGTTTGGTACTGTTTTGCAGTATGGTGGCTTGAAATCAACCAGTAGTGAAACATCCACCATGACTCTCACTCTTTCCCCTCTAATATGACATATGGAGAAGTAGAAGGGAGACTAGTAGATTCATGAATGAAGTTAATGACTGTTTAATAGGAAAAGCAAAAGCTGCATACACAAGCAAAGCTAAGGGAGGAATTCACTCATTACATCTTATCAATGCACAGATGTCCAACCACTTTCTGTGAAGCAGGTTTCTCAGTACATATAGTAGATGCTTGGGAAGATGAACACCATAACCATGACTCTCTTTCCCTTTCTCCTCGAGTTTTTATTTCTGAGCAGTATATCATACAGTATGGAATATCAGTTTTGGTCTATTTGGATCAGCTGTACCATCTATGTCCTCTCCCAGATTCTTCCCCAGCCCCAGACTGCATGCTTTTGGGTGGGGGAGGAAGGAGTGGCCTTAATACTGAGCATACTCCTCATCAACAGCTAGAACATTGGTGTATTATCAACACTGCTTTAACTACAAATGCAAAACGCTCTGCCATACAGGCTGCTATGAAGAAAGTAATCTCCATCCCAGTCAGATGTAGTGTATGCAATAAGATTTTTCCCACTGGCTGGTTGATAGGTTTTCCCTTCTAGTGCAATAATGAAAAGGAAAGCATCTATAGCATCTATAAGAAGCTATGAAAGGATAACAGCAGTTTAATTATCAAACTGTAAAGGAAGCCTGGTAAGAAATTTTACTAGAAAAAATTATAACATGATTAAGCCGTGGGTGATCTAGTGCTGTTTGGAGCTGATTTGATACTGGGATCAAATGTTGACAGGTTATGAAAAGGGATAAGTCACTGAACTTGCGGGTACTCATGGATGGCAAGTTAGACATGAGCCAGCAATGTGACCTCACAGCCCAGAAAGCCAACTGGATCCTGGGATGCATTAAAAGAAGTGTGGTCAGCAGAACGAGGGAGGTGATCCTGCCCCTCTACTCCATGCTGGTGAAATCTGACCTGGAGTACTGCATCCAAGTGTGGAGTCCTCACTACAGTAAAGACATGGACCAGTTAAAGAACATCCATAGGAGGGCCACCAAGTGATCCAAGGGATGGAACACCTTGAGGTGTGGAAATCAAACTCTATAGCCTGAGAGATATAGAGCAGGTATGTTTATTTCAGTGGTGCGCATACACCGGGTGCAAGGGGGATCGCTCCTCCTAATTTGCACACCATAGAGCAAAAGCATGGTACAGATATAGGCCGAACTTATACATAATCAATGATTTTTCCAGAATTCTCATACATATTCATTATATTTCCGTGAATCCCTTAGCATACAGTCCCTCCCCCTTGCACGTGCATCGTGAGCAGTGGGAGTCTCCTCCTGGTAGTTGTGGGATGAAGGCGCATCATCTTCCTCATGAAGGCTCGTAGACTTCCTTGCTGTAAACTTCTGACCCTGCAGAAGGGGTAGCCCCTGAACCAGTTCTAACTTGCCTTGTGGACATCTTTTCACTTACCCACTAAATGTCCTCAAGCTGTTCTCAAAACACTTATCTTTATGTCCGCCACCCCCCGCATTGTCCTAATCCCAACTTGTTGCCATCCCCATTCTTTTAGCAGCCTCCTCATATGTGCTTTTGTAAACTATCTTTACCCCTCATTTCCGTGAACCATCTTTTACTCTTCAACCTCTTCTATGATAACAGGCTGAGAGAGCTGGGGCTGTTCAGCCTGGAAAAGTGAAGGCTCCAGGGAGACCTGAGAACAGCCTTTCAGTAGCTGAAGGGGAGCTAAAAGAAAGAAAGGGACAGATTCTTTAGCAGGATCTGTTACGATGAGACAAGGGGAAGTTGGATATAAGAGAAAAGGTTTTTTTTAAATAAGGGTGGTGAGGCACTGGAACAGGTTGCTCAGTGATGTGGATGCCCCATCTCTGGAGACATTCAAGGTTAGGCTATTCTATTCTAAGATTTTAAATGCTATTAGCTAGTATGGATCAGAAAAGACAGTATTAATAGACTCTGCAGCTTTGTGTACAGAAGATCCTTCTGAGAGTATCCACATGATTCTGCAGCATTATTTCTTCCTTTTCATTGTTTATGTTCTGCTATTTCAGCCTATATTTTCACTATTGGCTTGATAAGACTCTTTCTGAATTTTTGAAAGAACTGTCCTACAGGGAATAACCCTCTAGATAGTTTTTGACTAGTACCTCAGTATCTCAGGCCTAAGATAGGCATCTATAAATGCTTTACTACAAAAAAAAAAATTCTAATCTTTCAGTCTTCAGATTGACTTACCACGGAGTAACCTGAAGCACAGTAAATTTTCATTCTATTACAGGCCTAAACATTGCTTCCAGACCCACTTAGAAGCATCCTTCACAGAGCACATAGTCAGCAACCTTTGAGCTAAGGACAATCGTGGTCTATATTATGAGCAATCTACCACCTTTGCCATCTAGATAGAATTTGGTCAAAGAACGTAATGATCTTAAGCAGCAAGTTACATCCACCTTATATTGCTTTCTAACTGATTATCAGCTTGTTCTTTTAATACAAACTACCCCAGATCCATATTAAGATTCATCTTTAACGTGAAGCACATATTATGGATCCGATTAATCTCAACTACATTAACACCTAAATATTGTGAGAAAAATAATATCTTTAAGTACTTTCCTTAGCGAAAGGCACCTCCAGAAAGCAAATCAGATGTTACATGGAAAAAGCTTTGTTTCTGAAGCTTACCTTTTCTCTTTCCATATCTCCTTTTAGCAGTATAAGCAGTCTACTACAGCCTTATTCCGATGTTAAATAATTAACTTGGGTGGCAGAAATTCAGACTCGCATGTCCACAACTGCTGTTGGTTCGATCACAAATGTTTGTTGAAGGGAACTGGATTTTGAACACTGAGAATAAGAAAAGTCTCTTGACAAGCTGAATTCATGTTAGAACAGGGAGAGGATTGTACTTCAGAGGTGTATATCTAAGGCATTCTACCTCTTGGGAAGATAAAGTCTACATACTACCTTTTGCTGAAGGCTGTGCCTAGAGGCATGATGAAGTCCCGAGAGAGTGAATATAATCTAAACTACAACAATCATATTGTGGCCTGACTCTCATACCCTTTCCACAAGCCTGAGTGCTTTTAGTGGATTATATTAGAAAAGCACAAATAAAAATCTACCATTAGAGTAAAACTGAAGATGTATTACTTATTGTCAGTAACTTGGTAAGTGATACTAGAAGCATGACAATTCTTAAACATAGATATTTTTAAAGCCTGAAATATTTTAAAAATATCTATTATTTCATGCAAAGGAATCTTCTTTCAATATCCAAGAAGTATAAGCAGGCAAATACAGGATGTGTATTAACATATATATAATAAATAACACAATGCACTAAAAATAATTGCAAATATATATGGACATATAGATAGATAGATAGATAGATAATATATATATAGATAGATAATACCAATTCATTTGATTAATTTAATGAATATTAGTATAGGACGAAATACTCCTTCCTACATTTCTTTGGGGATTTGTACACAGAGTAATACAATGTATTTCAAAAGTGAGTGCAACAGGACTTCAAGTATTATGACAATAGTCTATGCAGATGGATGATGAAGGCCCAATGTCCACATCTATTTAAAATCAGATTGATCAATAATACCCAAGGAAAAAATATGACACCTCTTTTTTTTCATCTAGAACAACCAGAAGTCAGTGATCAATTGAAAGCCACCAGTGCCATACCCCATTTTAAGCAGTACATCATGTAATGGACTTCTAACTATACATAAACCCAATAGGTTTTGTTATGAAGATGAAATACTCATTAATTCATTAGACATTTTCATCAGGTTGTAAGTTCATTCATTGTCATTTGTAATCCAGTCTTCCAAAGAAAATTCCTCCAAATGCTTTCTGTTATTTTTGAAAGTTGACATTGTTGAATTCTGCAATTGGAAAGTCATGAAAAACTTGTTTCTATCCGACTCAATCAAATAACAAAGATTGATTTACTAGGATTCACAGTTATTCCTTACAGGAACAATAAAACTGAATTGATAGGATATTTTCTTAAAAAACAAAATTCCCTATGTAACAGATATAAATGTGTATTATCTAAATATATTTAGAACTCATCAATTTACACTTGTGTGAAGGTAAATATATGTCCATACAAATATAACTACAGCATTACATAACATAAATTCCTGTATGTTTATACTCAGCAAATGGTATCTAGGTTACAGTGAATGCAGTAGGAACAAGACTACAGAAATTTCAAGAAATTGTTTTCTGAAGTCTTTCTAACCACGTTTTATTCTCCTGTGACAGTAAATGTAAGAAAATGGCCTTTGTTGGTGTTCTTGACTCACTTTTAAAGAATCATTTTAATTCACTTCATAAATACAATATTTTAATTTTGGAATCATGAAAATTTTAAATGTTTTGTGTTAGACAAAATTAAATGTAATACAACAAATACAACCAAAAGACATCAGCATCCAGAACAATGCACAGAACAGATGTTTCTCTCTAACGTAAAAATTATAAAGTCCTTTGTAATTGAAAACCTGCATTTGAGGGAAGGATTAGAGTTTGTTTCACCAAGCTTCTAGTAAGGAACTAAAAGCAAAATAACATACATACATATTTTGTTTTTGTGGCAGTTATCTACATTTAATAACTGCAATAATACTCTAACAGTATTTAGCTTGAACTCCTTTTTCTTCTTTTCCAGTTCTTTTCCCCCAGTTGAGCTCATTTTCTTCATTCTTGTTTTCACAGAGCTGCTTTCAAGCCAAGATGTTTTCTTCTGCTGTTTCCTCTCTGTTTTTTATGGTATCACCATATTGTCTATTGCAGATATTTCATCTGGCTTCGAAGTGTTGTACATTAGAAACTGCCCTTTCAATTGTGGGAAATGAAAGTTAAACAGTATAATATGCAACCCTTTGAGTATCCTTCATGCTGTACTCATAGTCTGGAAGTTTTCAGATATCTTCATTCTCCGCTTTCAATATCATTTTCCTGTTTTGGGGGGGTTTGTTCATTTGTTTGTTTGTTTTGCTAGATTTATGTTGTACAGATTTGCTGTGTGATCCACATTTTCCTCCCACATTTTTTTAATCATCCTCAGAGCGGAAAATGTTATGTAGTTATCCTTGTTTCAGTGACAATCCTCTTTCTAAAATTGTCTTTATTAATATCTGCTAATATCTGCTGTATTTCTCCAGTTGGAGATTTGCATATTTAAATGTATAACAGACACTTAGCAGATAAGTGTAATCTCAATGCATTTAAATTACACATCAAAACTACTCATATGTACACATAAGACAATAAGTAGGATCTTAGGATCCATCCATACAGAGAGCTTTGTTCTATAGGAAACTGCATAAATGCACTGCACACAAAGTGTTCAATAGTAACTTTTCACAATAACGTTTCCAACAAAAAAATTATCTCCCAGAAAGTCATCCACAACTGTACCTGAACAAGAAGACTGGAATGCTAAGTTCCCTGTATATTCACATACTATCTTACTGCACACTGCTCTTCCTCTGCGGACAAACCTTTAGAAGATTATTGAGACTCAGACAGTGTCATGCAAATTTCTAGTTCACATAAATAATAAAGAAGAAATAATGAAAAATCAGTCCAAACTATTCCAGTCTCCTGTGATGACCTGTATATTGTGGAAAATTAATAGATTGATTTTTTTTTTTTCGTGGCAATATTATGGAAAAGCAGCTTACAACAACCATGGAAATTGTGAAAGTAAATGTTTAATGTAATCTTTTCATTTGTTAGTGACAATGACAGGTAATTTAAATAGAGATTTCAGTGTGTTCTAAAGAACATTAATTGCTAAACACTGCAAAGAATGATTATGAGCTGTGCAAAAACAACTGTGAGTGTGAAACAGTAGAAAAACCTTTTTTCCTAGTGGATATGCAACAACTAAGGTATTTTGTTATCAGACACTTTAGTAAAGACAGAGGTAAATATGCTTTGTGTTCTCAAATCCATTTTCCTCCCTCTTTTTTTTTTTTTTTTCCTTTAAAAAAATAAGATTATTGACCTTTAGAGCTATCTTTTAAGGTAATCTTTGCTCAGCTTATGAGGTACACTTCATAAACTTCACATGAACATTATGTAAGGGTACTTAATGAAGAAGGAGGAAATATAAGAAAGAATAATACTCACTTTAATAAATCATGCATCCTTGTGCTATTTAAATGTTTCTTCAAGGTTGATTGAAACTTTAACCTCAGTCTCAATAAAGAAGAAAAGCTTCAAATTTGCCAGACCTTGAATTTTTACAACAGTACGTTGAATTATGCAGTGATCAGTCAATTATTCATCTCTCCCAGATCGAGATGGCTGTGCTTTGAAAAGCATGCAAAAGTGGGGCTACAAAATGTGATGCTGTGTCAACACATTTCACTCAGGATTGCTTACAAGACAAATTTTTGTTTCAACATTGATTCTAGTTTTCTTGATGTTTGCTTCTAATAAGGTACCTGTTAGAAATCAATTTCAGTTTGCATGTTTTAGTTTCTGGTTCAGGATGATACACTGCTGAAATGACATTATTCTCTTTTCCATAGATTTCTACAACTATTTGTTATAGAAACAGAGGGCCATGTACTGAGGGAATCAGATCTCTTCGGAATAAAGTCATTTGCAGCCAATGGAAAAAGGAACTGATCAAGAATGTTCTCAAACCTGAGAACAGAACTATATGGGAAACCTAACTAAATGGAAATGAACTTCAGTTTTTGATCTACAGAGAGTTACATCAGCTTAACAAATTAAAAAAAAAAAACTAAGGTAAGAGATAAATAAATAATAACTAACTAAATAAATAAACACCAAAAAAATACCCAAGAACTTTAGTCCCTTACAACATGAATGCTAATAGCTCCTGACTAAGAGTAGTGTGATTTTAAATAACGCTGAAGTTGAATTTTAAAACAATATGGCTCATCAACTAGTAGTGAATGAAATTATTTAAGTGCATAATGTTGTTTTTTTTCTTTTTACAAAGTTAATATAACTCTGTTAGTACCTTCTCTGTAACTTAACATACTAATTGAAATGTATTAATTGATCACGCTGTTCCAAAAGGGATCTGAGATTATTTATGCAAATCCCACTTTCTTCCCACTGAAAAGAACAAGGGCCATGATGAGCAGTAATTTCCTACTAAGTTATATAGGACTTCCTAAACTTCCTCAACTAATTGTTCAATAATATACAACTAATTTACAAGATTCAGTGCTAAGTCTACTTGGAGAATTCCACCATTATATTTTGAATAAATGACATTATTAATTCTACACCACAATCCAGTTTTTACTTTCTGTGCCTTTCTTTTACCAGGAGGTAAACCACAAATGCATTTTTTACAAATGGCAGAATGAAAATACTTACTGTAATAAAAAGGTTAAAATTAAACACTTAGATGGACTCCTGTTGATGAAGATATACTTTGCCTGTTATTAAACCTGATTTCATCCAGCAGAATCCAGATTTTCAGTCCTACCATCTATCTTTTGTTGACTCAGGATTGTAAAAGTAATAGGACTTCAGTTCAGACTCTCACTAAGTGTGTAACATGAGACATTTTACTGCATATTGATAAAGATCATTTAAAGTAGTAGAGGTAATTAGGCAAATAACATATTTGTTTGCACTTATGTGTATGCTCATATGTGCCAACTGCAGATGCTAAAATTTCTTCAGTTGGAGGTTTTCCTGGAAATTTGACTGGATCAAGATTCTGACTTTATTGAAGGCTTGTACATCAGCCAACATTAAGTATCCAAAATATTGAGTATAATTCTGTTGCTCTTTCTGTAGTAAATACAGTGTCTTTTAGTACAACAGCTTCTTCTCAGTAGCCGAGGTCCGCTGCTTTGGAGCTGGCACAGACGGAGCCGCAACAAACCCAGGAGAGGAGAATGACCTGGCAGCCTCCACCAGCTCTCACGAGAGAGGCTGATGTGGAGTGGGCATTGCTGAGGAAACAGCTTCCACGCTCACACCCTCACTAAGAGCTTCAGGGAGAGCCATGACTCGTTGCTGCACAGCAGACATGGAAAGAAGGAGTAAGTGTGTGTGTATCACATGGTCAGTTTGAATGTGGAGAAACCATAAGCCACCCATTCACTTGAGAACACAGCGAGGAGGCATCAGCCTGGTAAGTCTTCAGCAGTGTGCTAGGCTGGGTCTGTCCTACACAAGGGGGGCTATGTGTTCTGGAGCTGCTGCAGGCTATTTAAACATGGAACAACCATTTGCTGCCCATTCATGTGACTGCATAGTGAGGAGGGTTGTTATCTCACTGAGCAGTGAGTGATAAGTGCAGGGGCACCTGTTAATGGGCTTGTAACACGGCATGGGCGGAGCCAGTGTGGCCGGTACAGAGCAGAGCAGATCAGTCACGCCCCATTAAGGTTACCCTAATAGTGCTGGTGAGTCTGCTGGTTTGCCATGGCTACACCCCAGAGGAAGGCTATTGGCAGGAAAAATGACTGCATGCTCCTTCTGTAAAAATCTGCAACGGTAGAGGTGACCCAGTATTTCACAGATGAAGTCATTGCTAGGAAAATGTTGCCCACATAGTCAATATTTCATTGGCTTGAACATATGAAGTCAGAAGGTGACGAATCCAAACTATGTCATCTGTGCAATAGGACAGTCCAGACTGTCCACTGATTCACACAGATGAACTGCTCGAGACATTCTTCATGGTGTGACAGTTGTGCCATTCAGAATCAGGCTTGTCTTTCACATCACTGTTGCCACTACTGAAATGCACAACCCATTGCCTCACTGTGGTGGCAATCCAGCATCCTCTGTTTGGTTTCCATACATGTTCAGTGAGCATTGATGTATGTAAGAGGGAGTGATTTTTCTTTTTTTCCACATGGAGGAATTAGACAACAAACCTTTGCTTCATATGTACTCCAATGTCAGATGCCATTTTTGTCAGACCTATACTGCCATAGCATCAACTTCTGCCTCTGACATCACAAGACAAAGAATAAAATAGGAGGCATTATTTTTGGAGCAGTCCTGTATCAAAAAATTGATCTCATGACTCCTGCACAAAAAGACAAGTCTGGAGTGGAACACGGAAATGCTGATTATATTTGGTACTTACATGTATTTTTGTAGATGAAGTTAATCAGGAGCACGGAGCTGGGGAACAGAAAGTACTGAAGGCCATCTTTGAAGCATCCTAGGAAGTTTTAGCTGGAATGAGGGATTCTTAGAGGGTACAGCTACAGTGTGCATTGAGGCGGGCATTTCTGCAAGTCTTAGAGAACACTACTGCAAATAAGGATATTTACAACACACTTAGCAGTATTGTTTGGGAACTAAACCTTCCAAACTATTGCTTGAATATTCCCAGCTAGATCTTTTAACTGATCAATTCAGAAATGGAAAACAGGAAAAACAAAATCCTTCTCTTCACCCCCTATGAAAAAAAAAAAAAAAAAAACCACACAAAAAAAAAGACACACTAAGATAGGGACAAACAACATATAAAAACAGACCACGAAACATCAAGCTTCAACAAAAAAAGGACCAGGGCAAATTTAGGCTTTGATCTTCCAAAGTGCATGAAAGAAGTGAAATAAATTAAAAGCATGAATGGAGGGACTTTGACTGTTTCCGCTGAAGTTAGTAGTAGGAATTACGCATTCAAATTAAAAAAAAAAAAAAAAAAAAAAAAGAGCATAAACGTCAGTCAACAGATTATGTACATCTTCATCAATCTGTGCACATCCCTTTAGGATTTGTCCTTAAAGATTCGTATGTCTGGGGCCTTGGATCATAAGCTTCATCTAGCAATCTTAGCTTTTTTAACCATGCTGATTTTTTTAACCATGATCATTTTACAACATTGCAACTCCAGATGCATGATATTTAACAATAATTAAAAATATAAATAATTTTTATTCCTTTACATATATATTTGGGGGGGCTGAGGGAGGAAATGTAATCAGACATGATTTTGGAAGAAGCCTTCTCTGCTTAAAAGAGCAAGATATGCTTATGCTTTATTAGAGCATATCTACTGAAAGAAATCTTCAGCATTAGAAATCCTGTCTGTATGTCAAAGTCCTATTAAAGTATGAAGCACTAGACTTCTTGTTCCATGACTTCAGTTTATGTCACCGCTTAGACCATCTAGAAGGATTTGGTTACTTTTTTGGGTCATGTACGGTATACCACTCCAGTACTTTGTCTAACAGGTTCTTGTGCTGTCTAATGGACTAAGAGAATTATCATCGGTGCACAGGAGAGTAAGTTGCCTGATACACACTGTTAGTCTGATACCCTCTCTGATGATAGTTTATGGTTCACCAGCTTGGTTAAACAGCACATCAGCAGCAGTGATGGGTGATCAATCTCATTCCCTATAGAATTGCTCCCCAAAGTGTCATTATTGAGAAATAAATCCAGGAAAGACCATCAGAAGGAATCATCAGACCTTTTGTTAAGTTCAGGGCTATAAGAAAAGCAAAGGAGGAAAGAGAGGTGTGGTTTTTTTTCCGCTATGTTTTTTCTTTCTTTTTGAAATGTATTTACCTATGTGAAATATGGAAAAATAATATTTAAATTCACAGTAAATATCTTACAGACCTACTGCAAATCATAATGCAGGTGCTTTATATAAATTTCTCATATCATTCCAAATGGTTTCAAGAAGAACTTTTTTTTAACCCACGGAAAATTAATTAAATTTTTCACTTTTTGCTTACAGGCACAGGATTGAATTCTGCAACTGTGCTGAGGAGTATATTGCACTACATTACTGACATGACTTTGTCTATCTAGGGATACACTCGGGTGACAAACTTCAGTTCCAGTTATTTAAATTCAAGATTATTCTTCACAAATCAGCCACACAAAAATACATAATATAATATTTATCTATGTGCACATTGATTAATTGCCACTACAATAGTGGAAGAATTGGAAAAGACTTGTACTCTCAACTCCTCTCAACACCTTTCAATTGGGAAAACAAATAACCGTAAGAAAACAAAGAAAAGTATTTTGTACAGAAAATGATTGTTGGCCAGCTATACATTTCACATACATACTTGACAGTGTCAGAACCATTATTAGCAGTCATTAAAGTTGAGAACTTTTAATATTACTTGAAACCAATAATGCCCTAATATGAAATACTGCTTACCTATTCTAATCATGTCCTTAAAGTTGTTCAGATAATTTATTCTTCAGGAAGTAAGGGGAATTATCCTATGAGGTACTTTTATCCCCAAACACAGCTACACCTTAACTATCCAGGCAGTAGTCAGAAATCATTACATTCTGCCATAATTCATGGAGGTCTATGTTGTCACTCAGTCTTCAGCATTACACAGCATTACAGTAAAATGTGATTTCCCTTTTGAGTACACTGGTTAAATTAGAAGATCTGGTGATATTCCTAGCAAGTACCAGCATTTATGGTTTCCAAGACTCTAAGAGTGTTTACAGTTCAAAGAGTCATGTCATGGGGGCCTTAATGGAGCATTCATGCAGAAAGATGCTCAGGGAAATGACAGGATATTAGCATATGGCAACAGAACACTGCACATGCCAGAAAGGAACTTTTCTGTCTTCAAAAATAAGCTGTCTGGTGTTATTTTGTGCTCTGAACACAATGTGGATGAGAAGTATTTGCAAGCTCTCATTTTCTAACTGCTACTCAAAAGACAGAAAATGTAGTTATTCTTCTGCAAGACGCTTTATGATTTTACTGAAACTTCCATAGCCTGAGGGAGGGAAGAAGTGAAATACTGGGTTATACTCATCGCTTATCAATGAACTTCTCTAAATATAACAGTTTTAAGCATATTTTCCAATAGAGCAATTAGTTATCAATCATTCAATAGGATGATAAGTTAGGAAGAACTGAGCTTTAACTGAGCTTTAAGGTGTTTCCTTGCTTTCTGCATATCATTACTGGTTTGCTTTTAGTTTAGCTTTTTTTTTTTTTTTTTTTTTTTTTTTTTTTTTTTAAGAAAGAAAGAAAGAAAGAAAAAGCCTTTTAGTAACATTAAGTTACTATAATTTAAAGAACAAAAAACAGCATGCAGGATTGATGGCACCACTCAGACAATAACTAATATTACAAGTATATTTTTTTATTATTTAGAAACTTGAAGTTTTTTATGAGGATTTGTGCATTAAAATTTTCATCCAACAGTTTATTTATTAAGGTAGTTTTATAAGTCATATTGCTTGCACTATTTTGTGTCTTTTTTCTGCTTGAAGCAGAGACAGGTAGATGAAGGTAGACACAACAGTGAAACAACATTCTTCTTTCTTCTTCTGTCTCGATAATTCCAGATTCCCTGTTAATTGCATTAAACAAACAAACAAACAAACAAACAAAACAAAGCTCAATATGCTTCTAATTAAGATGGGCCAATACTTACTTAAGAAAAAGTTCTGTAGAAATAAAGTTATTATATGCCTAATACATGCAATTTAAGTAATCTTTTAAGGTAGTCCATGAAGAGAGAGGTGTAAAATTTAGCAGTATTGTGTACAAAGATATATTCAAACAGAGCTTTTTTAGTTTAATCTGAAGAATTTGTATCTGTGTTGTTTTGATAAGTATGTTAAGCTGATAGCAAAGTATTTCAACAATAGAATACATATATGCATAAAAATACATACATTTCTTTCCTTTTTTTTGGACCATCATGGTTACTATTATTATTGTTCTAACACTACAGATCATCAAATTTCAGGTCTCTTGGTAGAATGGAATGGCTTATTTTTTTATACGGTCCAAGTTTGAAAGGTAAAGTAAAAGCTGAAACAAAATTATCATAGAGTCAAAGAATGGTTTGGGTTGGAAGGGACCTTGAAGGTCATCTAGTTCCATCTCCCTACCATAAGCAAGGACAATTCCAACTATAACATGTCTACCAAAAACCCGATCAAATTGGCCTTGAAATCCTCCAGGGATGGGGCATCCATAGTTTCTCTGGGCAACCTATTCCAGTGCCTCAACACCCTCTGAGTAAAGAATGCATTTAGTATTTAATGAAAATCTAACTTATTTTGTTTTACAGCTGTTCCCAGTTGTCTTATCACTGTGCTCCCTGATAGAGAATCTTTCTCCAGCTCTTTTATAGACCTCTTTCTGGTACTGGAAGTTTCCTAAGAGATCTCTTCAGAGCCTTCTCTTCTCTAGTCTGAATAATTCTCTCTGCCTGTCTTCATGGCTCTCCTTTGATTCACCCCAACAGGAGAGAGGTGTATCATTCCTTTGACCTGCCAATCATGCTTCTTTTGATGCAGTCCAGAATACAGTTGGCTTTCTATGTTGCAAGCACACACTTTTGGCTCATGTTGCATTTTCCATCAACCAGCATTCCCAAATCCTTCTTCACAGGACTACTGTCAATCCATTCTCTGCCTAGCCTGTATTTGTTCTTGGGATTGCCCCATCCAAGTGCAGGACCTTGCACTTGTTCATGTTGAACTTCAGAAAGTTCACATGGTCCCACCTCTCAAGCCTGTCAAGGTTTCTCTGGATGGCCTCCCTTCCATCTATTATGTCAATCACTCCACATAACTTTGTGCCATCCACTAACTTGCTGAGGGTGCACTCAATCCAAAACTTTTGCATAAGACGTTCATGTTGCAGTTTTGTCATAACAGATTTGTTATTCTTTTAATGATGGATAGAAATACATACTTTGACACTGGAATTAAGTTCCTCCGCACATCCTAAGTATAGAATCATAGAATGGTTAGAGTTGGAAGGGACCTTTAAGATCATCTAGTTCCAACCCCCCCTGCTGTAGGCAGAGACACCTCCCATTAGGCTCAAGGCCTGGCCTTGAATGCTCCCAGGGAGGGGCTTTCACAACCTCTAGTACTTGTCTGATTCTTGGATACAGTTAGTAACTTCTGTTCAACATCAAGACACTTGGAAGATGTGTTGAAAGCCTGTACATAAAGTAATTTCATATCATATGTGTTATTCGTCCATCTGGAAAACCCTTCATTTACCTGGAAAACCAAAAATCTAAACATTCTGAATAGAGGAGATAATGATTTATCTATTTATTTATTTACTTATTTCGCTGTTTTAGTGATACCGTAGGTCATTCAGTTTTAATCAAAATAACCTCTCAGCAATGTTGCTCAGACAGAGGAATGGAGAAAAAAAGATTTTTATTT
The DNA here is from genome assembly GCA_030625065.1 of Alectoris magna. Classification (NCBI taxonomy): domain Eukaryota; kingdom Metazoa; phylum Chordata; class Aves; order Galliformes; family Phasianidae; genus Alectoris; species Alectoris magna. The sequence goes on from CM060560.1 coordinate 39,742,638, forward strand.
TTTTTGGATTGGCTGTTTGTTTTTTTTATGACTAACTTTTTCTTTGCAAGAAGACAACACCTTAAGATGTAGATGGTACTGCATTTTTTCCAGATCTGATCTTCTAGAGAAAACAGGAAGAATACAAGGTAGACCATATCTCAGATACCTAATAAATACAAGCTCTGTAGGGCAACTTCAGTAAGAAATTACAGCATAGAAAGTAATATTATGATCAGAAAAAAGATACAAATGACTTTTAAATGTTTGTGAACTGGTAAAAAATACATTTCCACACAGAAACAGATGCAACAGAGAGCATTACTGCAAAATTAGTGCCAATCTCTTCACTGAAACATTAAGTGTCACTAAGTATTCATCAGATGTGAATTACACTCTGATCAAATTGCCTGAAGGAACAGATACAGAGATTTTTGTGTTTTAAACGTGCTCTCCTATTAGTATCAAAACAGTCCATTGGAGGATATCTCAACCCCTGAAGATATGAAATGAACAAAAATGCTACAACACTCAACCATTATTCCGTAGTACAATCTTTAGAAATTAAAGGCAGTATACAGTAGGCTTGACTCCCTATTCCCTTAGACTCCATTATAATCACCCTTATGATGAGCCACACCTCATTATAATAACAGTCAAATTGCTTGGCTCCCAAGGGCAGTCTAACAGTCAGGGTGGATTGTACTTGTACTGAAAATAACCAAGAATAATCAAGACAAGTCTCTCAGCTTGGCAAAATATGACCACTTTTGCATAACTAATGGTGTACTAACATGAAAAAATGCTACAGATTTAGCAAAAAAAAAAAAAAAAAAAAAATCCAATTTAATACTGACTGGATGCATAACAGTAAGTAATGTGTCAGCATATTTATTACTGCTATAATAACATTTATTTTCTAGATTAGAAGTTAATTTCTTTAAGTGTCCAAATGGAACTTAAAATCTTATATATCATCTGTATAAACCTTGCCTTTTTCTACAGTGAAAACATACAGTATTGCATCGTTTTTGCTCTTTTTAATTTGGGTCAATGGCAAGTATTGTTTATTAACAGAGAACTGTGAACTTAGAGGAAAGTTGTCGGTGAATATTTGCTCCACAGCATTCTATGACTTCAAACTAATAACAATTATATTCAAGATGTTTGTAGTGAAACTCAAAACGATGTGAAACTCTTATGGTATTGTGTTTCTGTACAAATGCCAAACATAAACAGGGTTCATCTGAAGGTTTTTAAATGTTCGTGAACTTAAAACAAGCTTTGAATTAACACTGTAGTTGGTTGTTTTGTATTGAAGCTGTACAAAATTTTCTTAGCTTATATGAAGGTTCTTTTTTTTTTCTTCATACTTTGATGGGGGCAATCATTAAGTCACCAGAGTCACTTCACATGGATCTCATGTAAATAAGTCTGAGATGGTAAGGAATAAATCCAAAGCAACTGAAAAAAAATAAATAAATAAAGTAAAATAATTAAAATGGTAGCCAAAAATCCTGAAAGTGATACATTACACGGACTTAATGTTGAGTTACAAGTAATTTTCATCAGATTTTCATTAGGCAGCACTTTTTAGAAGTTTGAGATAACATATATTGATCATAGTTTCTTTAATCTTTTCTTAATTCTTACAATCCCAGATCTTTCTGAAAGACACAGTCTTCAAGGATAATTAATGCTCTCAGTCAACTATTTTTACAGAATTTTTTAGGGGGTCACCTACTGGTTTCCACTGAAAAGAGTTTTGGTTTGTACCTTTAAACAATTTCCTTGTACATTTTAACAACTAAATCTATAAATCCATCGAAATTAATGCTTATCTGTTACACAGAATGGAAGGTGAAATGAGGCAAGTAAGGAAAACACAAGTACAAAGAAAGTTAAACAAGCTAGAAAGACATACATATGATATCTCTACAGAGCAAGACAAGGATAGAAATCAGTACAAAAACAAATTTGCTCTTTAATTAATTTTATTTTTGTAAGACATTTGGAATATATATTATTGTTATTTATAAATAGCTGAAAAACACCTATTGTATGATTCAGAATAGCAACTGATTGGCAAAGTCTGAGTATAGTGTAATTACTGTATCCATTAGATGATTTTGAAGGTACTGAAAGAATACTGATTGTGTGCATGGGATGCACAAATCTTGTAAGTAGTCCCCTTAATGCCAAATTATGCTTAGAGATCTGTGTTTCTAAGGCTTGCTTGCTTGTATTAAGATGTATGTATTTCATGTTGTAACTATATTTCATGGCAAATCTGTTCTGCATAATAAATGAATAGATAGCAACTCAGAGAATACTTCCGGGTTTTGTTTGTTTAAGGCAAGGCTTGAACTCCTCATGGCTGTGATTTGAAATGTTCTGAAAGGTCAGGCTTGGTTTTCTGCTTGTAGTAAGATAATCTAAGAATGGAGTGAAATAGATTATATCTTTCTAAAGTCAGTTTCCAACAGACCTACGGCTTTTTCCTGATAACACAATTTATGATAGATATCCTATCTATAGTATATCTGGATGAACTATCTCGTTTACCAAGTAATTTTAAGCAGGGTAACAATCAGAGGATGAGAAAGTTGGAATGAGTATGGCAAAGATTAGAACAGAAAAACAAAAATCTAAGTTAAGTAGGATGTTGCATACTAATCTAAGCTGTTTTCTGTTAAGTTCAGGCATCTCATACAGTGAATTGGCAACACTATATTTGAAGATGTGTAGACGTATGAGTAAAGGGAACTGCTGCAGCGTTTACCTCTGTTTTACTCTGCTGATGTCTTCTTCCTTGCCTGTTTCACCTAGAGAGAGGCCAAAAGGCATTTGTAACAGCATTCACCATTATCTAACTACTTACTTCACATGCTCAGTAGCACTTCGTGTCTGAAAAGAGATATAAATTATATATTTTTTCTATGCAAAGGCTTCTGAATCCATGGTACACTCTAGAAAGTAAAGGTATTCTTTAAGTGAATTATACTGGAAAAGCAATATAAACCTTGTGAGTTTCCTTCCTTACATCAATTCAGTTTGTGCAGGAAGCACAGCACAGTGTAGCTTTGCTTCCCTCTAGAACTATGTTCCTTAGGCTTTGAAAGAAAATCTACCTTTAAGTTCACTGGATCATGATTTGGAATGGAAGCTGTGAGCATCAGCTTCAGTGTCAGCTCAGGGTTTAGACAGGCTCATGAAAAAGAAAGGGAGGTGGAGGGAGATTACTCCTGGCAAGATCAGTTTCACTCATTTTCACCATCAAAATGTCTTTGTGCTTGGAAACTAAAGTGCGTACATGTGCATGTGTGTGAATATTACAGCAGATGGAAAAGATAGAAGTCAAAAGGTAAATCTCACTTCCTACTACACTCTTTTTTTAATCATCTGCATTCTCACAATGCAATCAGCAGTATTCACATTTAGCTATATTCACACACAGAAGACAGAGGTCTGGAGCCTGGGGATCATGTCTTAAGAGATAGAGTACATCACAAATAAAAGGAGAATAAAATTCCCTTTGTTATCTGATATTTTCTCTCTGTAGAGGTGAATGCATCAAGGCGAGAAGTTACAGACAAAACTAACTGCAGAGTTCATCCTGAAAGTTCTAGAGGCAGTAGATGACATTTTCATACATAAGTAATCCGTTATCTAATTTTCTAGATACAAGCAATAACAGATATAGTGAAAATAAAAACTTTTGTGATTTCTTAAATGCAAATCGATGTAGCCCACATTTACATAGTGCCTAAGACTTTGGAACTTTGAGACTGGAGCAAAGTGAATACCTGCAATTCATCGTACTTAAAAACCAGTGAGAAGTTTGATGAGTCCAGTGCGTAAACAAAAAAAGACGGGGGGAAAAAAATAAAAGTTTTGAATTTTTATTTTTTGCTATTTACACACATTTGAAAATGATGAAATGAATGTATTAATATGTGCATTCATACCCTAGCATGTAGGAGATGTTATTAACTCTCTGGAGGTGAGACCCTGCAGAAAGATTCTGACAGATTAAAGTGCCAGGCAATCACCAGCCAGGTCAAATTAAACAGAAGCAAGTTTGAATGCTGCACTTGAGATAGGGCAAAGAGTACGTACTGGGGGACAGAAAAGGATCTAGAAGTTTTAGTGCTTGCCCCATTTGGACAACACTCTTAAACATATGGTTTAAATTTTTTAGGTAGTCTTGTGTGGAGCCATGAGTTGGATTTGATGATCTTTGTGGATTCTTTCTAACTCAAGATATTCTGTTTTTCTATGGTTCCATTTCCCCTGAAGGAGCTACCATTTTTTGAGAAAGACAGAACTGCTTCCTGTCCCAATGGACACATTCACTTTCAGCTCTAGAGCACCATGCATTCAGCAAATCAGGATGTTGGACATTTCAATGAGGGAAGTTGCAACTCACCTACTCTTTGTTTTGATCTGCCTAAGTTTCCACCACCTTCAGTTATTTTAACAATTGCTTGGAGTGTTCAATCATTCATAGAATCATAGAACCACCAAGGTTGGAAAAGACCTACAAGATCATCCAGTCCAACCTTTCACCTATCACCAATAGCTCCCACTAAACCATGTCCCTCAACACAACATCCAGTTGTTCCTTGAACACCCCCAGGGTCGGTGACTCCACCACCTCCCTGGGCAGGCCATTCCAGTACCTGACCACCCTTTCTGAGAAGTAATATTTCCTAATGTCCAGCCTGAATCTCCCCTGCCGCAGCTTGAAACCATTCCTTCTAGTCCTATCACTAATGACACGAGAGAAGAGGTCGATCCCCAGCTCACCACAGCCTCCCTTCAGGAAGTTATAGAGAGCAGTAAGGTCTCCCCTGAGCATTCATACTATGTGACATTGCACTACTAACTGTCAGAAACATATTGCCTTCCAAAATGTAAGTATAATCCCATTATCTATGAATAAAATGAGTACTGGCACTAGAAAGCAACTACTTACAACAGATATTTTAACATTATGGACAAAGTATCATTTTTGCTAAGGTACCTGAGAAAGACAAAACATATCAAAAATATTCTACCAAATAAGTTTATCATTAATATTGTCAGCGCATCAAGTTTAGTCATATAATTCATAGGCTGATTATGTGAAAAGTCAGTGAATCGTGTAGCTAAATATTTTCCATTGGCTTTATGAATGATAGAGTTAATGAATACTCTGCCTGAACAGAGTTAATCTTGAAGTGCTATTGCAAATAACCAAAACCTCATAAACTTAAATAAATAGGAATTAAGAAACTCTGTGATCAAGCAATTCTACATAAAAGAGTAGCTAAAAAAAGACTACTCATTGTTTTTGATAGAAAGCATAAATATTTCAATCCAAAGAAAAAAAATCCTAAAGCCAGTTTTATGGGGAATGGTACCATTCAAGAATATTATAAGGAGGGGTGGATGCCTAGTCTCAAGTGCATCCAAAGTACAGTATTACTTCCAAGTCAAAATGTGAACTGGATAACATTCTTAAATACACCAAGACTGTAATAAAAGTATAGAAAAATAAAAAAAAAGCATTCAATATAAACATAATTAGAAATGTGTCATATTGTATACACAACAGAAAATTTTGATTATGCTATCATTACTTGTTTCTGTTGCCATACATAGAAATTCTTTCCACTGAAATAATCCAGTAGTCTTCCACACACTTCTAGGTCATCAAATGCGAAAGAATAATAAATAAATAAAAGTTCAAGAGACTTAATACCTTGGTTAAGTTCCTAAGGAAGTAGTTTTCTGAAAGTGGTTGACTAGACTAAACTAACTGTATAGCCAAAGGAAAAAAAACAAAAAACAACAACAACAACAAAAAAAAAACGCCTTTGAGCCTTTGATAGTCTCAGGGAGCGATCTTGGCCACTTATGTTCACATTCTTAAGTTAAGCAAGCAAGATTTTCCTCTAAAAGTATTTCAGAAATACTTTCACTTTTAACTACAGGGAACAGAGTTTTAGGAAAACTGATGGAAGCTAGATTCCTATGGTATCTTCATTGTTTTCTATTGCTTCTACATTATCTCGTAAAACATTCTTGTATGAAGAAAAGTCATGACAAGAATAATGTATAATCATGGCATTGACTTTTTTTAAATCTAAAACATCTGACTTATCAAAAATGTAAACCAATGAAAACTAATTTAAACTCTCGTATAAATAAATTCTTCCAGTTGTACCGAAGTCCTCAAAGAAGCTTAACAAAAAAGTTTGATGTGATCAAGCAGTGTGCTTTTGCAGTCCAGAAGGCCAACTGTATCCTGGGTTGCCTTAATAAATGAGGTGTGGCCAGCAGGACAAGGGAAGTTATTGTCCCCCTCTGCTCTCTCTTCATGAGGCTTAACATGCGGTCAGGGCCCCACAGCACAAGGACATGGTGCTGTTGGAATGGATCCGGAGGAGGGCCTCAAAGATAATGGGAGGGCTGGATCACCACTTCTATGGAGATGGTATCTATGAGATGGGCTTGTTCAACTTGGAGAAAAGAAGGCTCTGGGGAGACCACATTGCGGCCTTTCAGCTTATAAACAAGATGGAGACCAACATTTTACATGCTGATAGTAATAGGTTTTAAAATGAAAGAGAGGAGATTTAGTTTAGATGTTAAGAAAAAATTCTTCACTCAGAGAGTGCTGAGGCACTGGAACTGGCTTGCTGAGAGAAGCTGTGGGTGTCCCAACCCTGGTGGTGTACAAGGCCAGGTTGGATGGGGCCCTGGGAAGACTGATCTAGTAGGTGGCAACCCTGTCTATGGCAGGAAGATGGGAACTAGATCTTAAGTACCTTTCCAAACCAAGACATGGTTCTGTGATTCCATATTCAGAAGTAATGGACTCAGTTATATGTGTATAGTTGCTCTAAGTGGTGTTACCAGAGGGTAACAAGTTGTTGTAAGGTTATAACAATATACACAGCTGATATGAAATTCTGGAAGACATTTGATTTCGTTTGGTTTGGTGGAACTGGCTAGGAAAAGTTTTTTGCAATACTTGTACAGTCAACATCCAGGCAAAACTATGTAATTTGCCATTGTTGTTGGCTAAAATATACCCCTTGATTGCCTAATAAAGACAATTAGGCATTTTCACAAGTGATCCATCTAACCCTAAAATATTCACCCAAGGGTAACGATAAAATATTTCTTCCTTTGAGGCGTGTATTTTGTCTGTTAATAGGTCCTATAAATTCATTCAAAATATATAGCTCAAATCTAACTTTTAGCTATCCCAATTTAAGGATAATAAATTTCATAGTCTGTCTCCAGAGCTGATCCATGTAAATTTTAACAAATTGCAATTAATTTTTAACAGATGATTATACAAACCACTGAGATTTAAATTCAAAGCATGTTGGTCTGCATCACTGGTTAAAATAGCACAAAGAAAATCTAATAACTTGCAGCCAAACAGAAGTAAAATTCCAGGGCTTCTTTGATCCTGAATTTCAAAAAGTTTTCTTAAAACTGCAAATACTCATTATTTAGGTCAGTTTAGATGCTGCTGTGACTGGTGTATTAGAACTGACTCTTAATTAAATCCATAGTATGATCAATTAGAAGTAAAGAAGTAAACCAGGGAATGAGCAGAAGAATATCTGAACACAAAATAAATATAACAGAATAGTTATTCAGAAATAATTTCTTGTCCAATTAACTGTACAAATAAAAAATAACAAAGGATAGTAGAATGGAGACTTACAAACATAAGTTGCATATCCAAAATGAATGCAGGCAAAGCTGGCATGGTTTCAAAATCTGCAAAATATTAATTATTTAGTTTTGTATTCCTGTTTATAATTAATTCACAATTAAACAAGTTGTAATTATAATTCACATACTAAGAAAACACATTCTGTGGTGTTAACCATCGATAGATTTGTAAACAAAAACAGCTGGACTGGAATTTCTTCAAGGAAATAATGCATGCCAACAGTTTATCAAACTGAAAGTCTGTAGATAAATCTTCTCATGGCATTATGTTAATGACAATAGCAACCATGATTCATATTCTTAGTTGTAGTTGCTTTCTATTTCTACAGCTGTAAAATAAAACCTGGAAGGAAAAAGGATAAGGAGGCAGGTCTAAGGTTTAATTCCCCTACCTCCTTTCAAGGTTAGAACATATGTTACATTGCACCAGAAATAATGATTAACTATAGGGCCGTTGTCCAAAGTTGTTTCATCTCTAGAGCCCAGAGTTCTGGAGGTATGTAACTGACGTAGGATGCAACTAAGGACTTCTTAGGATTTTACAAAAGCACAAGTACCCACTGAAATTTTAAATGGATATTTGTGCAGTTTGAAAGTCACAGTACACACCAAGACATATATTTGACAGTCTATGTGTGTATGTGTTTATTAAATGTTCTTACTGTTTCAGTAGCGGGAAAATTAGCTTTAAAAAATTCTGTCTACTTGTTTTCTACTCCATGATCTCATTTTGCATACCATTACCCACATTTTGGAGTCACACCCTGCAGAATGTATGTTCATATAAAGGACATCTTCCAATCAACAGTCACTTGACAGCCTTCTGGGAGTAACTGATATATAGCTATTGCTCTCACCAGAGTGTCTCAAGAGTTCAAAATAGGGCTTTAACACACACATAAAGAAAAGAAAAAATATATTAGGAAGACATGAATATTTGGAAAAAAAATGACATATGAAGATAGAAGGTTTCATGAACTTAAGTCATTAAGAATTCTGTTTGTTTCATAGTAAAATAAAGATGTATCTCTCCCAGAAAATTCAGCTCATCTTAACACTTAAAGCTTTTTCTGTATCAGTGATATCAGTGATTCATTCTCTGAAGGAATTTTTTTTTTATTTTTTATTTTTTTTTAAATATGTCTTAACAGTAGAGTAAAATTAGAGGATTCCATTCCTTACTGAGACTGAAATATTCCTTTGCTCCCCCTGCAAGTTCTTGCAAGCAACACTGAAGCATAGTGAATTGGGAATGTTTCTCACCGAGTAAAAAGAAAGATTAATCCTTGCTCTAGCCTGATTAGCTACAGTAAGTCGCCGATTTCAAACACAGTCAGGTTAGGAATGAATCTTTCTTCCTTTCCCTTCCAGATAAGACTTCTTCCAGTGAGTAATTGAATAATGGGGTAGTTGGTGGAGGAGAGTTTGGAAACACTAGAGCAAATCACAGTGGGAGTGAATTGAGGATGATTTGAGGTAAATGGGGGCAATGGAATTTGAATATGATGGGGTTAAGAGGGTTTTGTGATATGATATGAATGGTAAATCATGTGTAGGTAGTATACTTAAGATGTATACTGGTATATTAAATATGATCACTAAAGTTCAGGAGCCATGAGTCCAAACAGTATAAAGCAATCTTTATATGTGACACTCTCACTCTTCAAAATGAAGGTGTCTGTTCTCATAACTATCTTCTGGGTCTGATCCATGCTGCTTACTGCACCAAGCCCAGAACTGTCAGCAGCAGAGTCATTTTAACAGCACAGCAGCATGAATGATCAGCATTGCCATGACTTAGAAACTTCCAACTTTCGATTTTCTGTTACAACAGATAAAACATAAAATCCTAAAATAATAACTTTTTTTTTTTTTTTTTTTTTCTTCTCAATGTTTTGTTAGGATTGAAGAAGGTCTCTGTTGTATAAAGCATGCCATGTCCTAGGACGTCTTTCTGTGTATGTTCAGGATGCTTACCTTGAGTGAGTTTTAAACAATTTTAGTGTTCTAAAGAACTCCAGGTGATTGAATATATTAGGGACAGTGGTTTTGCATATGCTCAGTTGTTAGAGGTTTATGGGATGATTTGGTCTGGTTCAGTGACTAGTGGGGTGGGAGTCCCATGGACCCACGCCCCAGGGAAGAGAAAAGGGGAAAAGGATAGGGCGATGGGCCTAAAAACAAAACAGTGGCAATGACCTGAGAAGAAACAAACTAATTTACTAAATAAGATATCAGAATACAAGATAATAACTATAATAAAATGTAATACAATATAATTAGAATTGAAGCTAATGAATCAAATAAAATGAGAGAGTGTCCGAAAACCAGAGGCCTTACTCTAATGAGTGAGATGATCTAGTGAGATGATCTCGTTGGGCTGAGCAGAAGAGAAAAGAGTGAGGGTCAAGTGATCTACGAATGGTTTTTATTTTTCCCTCTGAGTGGAAATGTTAACAGAACAGCAATCAGTCCTCTGGGAGATGAAGTTCTGCTCTTCTGGGACAGGTATCCAGAACTGGAGCATTAACTCTTTAACTCCCAGTGCTGTACATGATATTATGATGCAGAATACCAATAACAAAAAATCATAAAACCATGACATCGGTAAAATCAGTGCCCTCTGGAAGTACAAGTAAAGTCTTCTACATGTAGGCTCTGAGTTTTTCTGTTTTTGTTGTTGTTGTTTTGTTTTGTTTTTTAATTGTTGTTGTTGTTGTTTTGCAGATGCTGGATTTATTGCGTACACAGAGAAGAACAACAGGGAAAGTGTAGGCAGCAGGTAAAGCAGTGACTCAGAGAAAGCTGGGATCAGCTGCGGTGCTGCTAAAATGATTCCTGCCGCCATTTCTAGTTCCTGGTTACTGCACTGACAAACTTAAACAAATGTGAGCAATCACATAATATTTGTGAGGTTTATTTTGTAAATTATACTGATTAAGAAAAAAAGACCCCATCAAATTAAAAGAACAAAATAAAGAAAAATTGTTGGAATATGAGCACTTGATTTTTTTTTTCTACACATCTTCATTCCTTACACATAGTGATAGAAGAAAGGAATGAAAATCAAAGAAGAAAGCAGCTCTTTCTACTGTTGCAAGGAAAAATATTTAAGACAAATAAAACTATGAAAACTCTTCACAGTACACAAAGTGCAGTTTTCAAAAGTGTCTCTAGGTACTGTTTTTCCTGATTGCCAGAAGATCACTTGCCATGGCCAAATGCTTGCTCATTCAAATAAAAGCACCCCACCAACAGTTCACACTATAATTTAAATTGAACTTTGACAGCATAGATTAGAAAAGAAATTACTTAAATTGAAAAAGGAATAAACTTGCTCACAATACAGCTTGCTCTTTCGGCCCCAAATTAAATATAGAGGAAGTGGCACTCTCTTTAAAGACCACCACTTAGAAGAATTTGCAGCACTTGTTGAAAGGCAGAGGAATCTTTAAACTTGGATAAAATATACAACTACAGAGTATTAGAAAAATGTATTTTAAAACTCATCTACCTGCACAAGCATAATAGAAATGTCTAGGGTCAGTAGAAGTTCTAACGTAGGTGTCTGTTCTCACAAAAAATAATGGTTGATACAGTACCAAATGAGATCTTTATGCATGCTGATAGTGACTTAGTATTTTTAAAAACAAACTAAATGTTGCATATTATTATCATGATCAAGTAACATCTGGCAGGAAATAAGAATTGAATTAATAAATTAAGTATCATTTATACAAATAAAGTATGGCAAAGCAACATAACTGGTACACTGACCACTTGATTAGATCTCTCCCTCAGCCTCTTCTGTACCTGTCCAAGAGCCTCCACCAAGTAAAGCTTCACCTACCAGGTCTGACTGACAAGCCCCAACTGAAACCCATATCTCAGAGGGATGAATTTCACCCCCAGGAGTAAACGGATTTCAAAGGTTAGCAGTTCTGGTCTCTGAGTGTGTTCTCATCACTGATTGCTGTGGTATAAAGAAAGAACCACAGAATGACACGCTACTACAGTTCTGGGACTGCATGACCAGCAGAACTTTGACATCCAACTGATGCAGAACTTTGCATCAGTTGCTGCTCCTAAGTTTGTACATGTGTACAACCTTTCGTATGACTTGGTTCCACCAGGAAGGAAATATCTTCAGCAGTCTAAGTGCAAACCACAAGCACATATGCAAGGCAAATTCATGTCACTGACACCCATTTCTGCAGATGAAATTTCTAATGAAGATACAGACCTAGTCTGAATTAGAAAAGAGGAGCTATAGGATGTCACGGCTGTCCACTTCTCAAGTCAAATGCTATTAGGTGGGTACTCAGTTTGCTTCCTACACTTGAAGTTTTTCATTAGCCATCATGTCCAAGTACTTCTCCACAAGGCTGCCCTCAGTACAGCCTCTGCCAATTTTTGGGATTGCCACAACCCAAGTGCAGGACCTTTGCATCTGGTCTTGTCGAACTTCATGAGTTTTACATGGCCCCAGCTTTAAGCCTGTCAGTATTCCTCTGGATCACGTCATTTCACCCTATTGAGTTGATTGTACTACAGAGCATGGTGCTGTCTGCAAACTTACCGAGGGTGCACTCAATACCACTGTCCGTGTCAGCAACAGCATTAACTAGTGCCAGTCACAATACCAACTCACGTTGAACACCAATCATTGTTGATCTTCACCTGGATGTCAAGACACTGACAGCAAATTTTAGAGAGCAACCACCTAGTCAATTCCTTATCCATTGAGTGGTCCATCATTTAAATCCGTGTCTCTCCAATTTAGAGACAAGGATATTGTGTGGGGCAGTGTTGAATGCTTTGCACAAGCCCAGGTAGATGACATCAGTTGATTTTCCCTTTTCCATTTGTGCTGTAACACCATTGTAAAAGCCACTAAATACGTTAGGCAAGATTTCTGTTTAGTGAAGCTATCTTAACTGTCACAAATGTTTCTGTTTTCTGTGTGTCTTAGCACAGTTTCTGGGAGGAACTTATTCATAATCTTGCAGGGCAGAGAGTTTAGGATGACTGACCTGTTATCCAGTTATGCATTTTTCCTTTTTTGAAAATGATGGTTACACTTCCCTTGTTCCTATTACTGGGAACTTAATGACACTGACACAACTTCTCAAATATGATGCATAGTGGCTTAGCGACTTCATCTGCCTGTTTTCTCATTGTCTTCAGATGCATCTTTCATCAGGTTCCACGGGCTTTTGCTCATTCATGTTCCTTAGATGATCTTGAGAAGTGGGCCCAGGTGAATGCCAAGAGGTTCAACAAATCCAAGTGCATGGTCTTGCACCTAGATCCCTGCATACCTCACTATCAATACAAGATGGAGGATGAAAGGATAAACAAAAAAGACTTGGTGGTACTGATGGATGACAAGGTGGACACGAGCCAGCAATGAGCCCTTGCAGCCCAGAAAACCAACTGTATCCTGGGCTGCATAAAAAGAAGCATGGTCAGCAGGTCGAGGGAGATAATCCTGCCCCTCTACTCTGTGCTGGTGAGACCTCATCTATATTACTGCATCCAAATGTGTACAGACATGGACCTGTTGGAGTACATCCAGAGGAGGGCCACAAAAATGATCCAGGGGATGTTCAGCCTGGAGAAGAGAAGGCTCTGAGGTGATCTGATAGTAGTTTTTCAGTATATAAACAGGGACTATAAGAAGGAAGGGAACAGGCTTTAGAAGTGTCTGTTGTGATAGGACAAGAGATTTTCCCTTGTTTCAAACTAAAAGAGGTGAGATTTAGATTGGATGTGAGAAAGAAGTTTTTTACAGTAAGGGTGGTAAGGCACTGGAACAAGTTGCCCAGAGATGTAGTAGATTCCTCTGATTCCTTTGCTCTGAGCAACCTGATCTATCTGTAGATGTCCCTGTTCACTGCAGGAGAGTTAGACTTGATGACCTCTAAGGGTCCCTTTCAACTAAAATGATTCTTTAAATCTATGAGTTTATGAACTTGATCTTCCCCTACAGCTTGCAAGTCTTCATTCTCTCAGTTCCTGCTTTTGCCTTCTGCAGCTTGAGTGATGTGGCTAGGGAACTTGCTGGTGAAGACTGATGCAAGAAAGTCACTGAGTACCTCAGCCTCCATATCCTGGATAAGCAGGTCTCCTGTTTCCTTGCGGTGAGGGTCTACATTTTCTCCGCTCTCCGATACCTTCTTACAGAAGCCCTTCTCATTCCCTTGGCATCCTCTGGCCAGATTTAATTCTATAAGGGTTTTAACTTTCCAGACTTGATTCTAGGCTGTATTCCTCCCATGAAGCCTGTCCTTGCTTCCACCCTATATAGGCTTTCTTTTGTTTTGATTTTGTCCAAGAGCTCCTTTTTCATCCAAGCATGGCTTCTATTGTTTTTGTGTGTCTTGCTCTTTGTTAGGATGAATCACTGTTGTGCTTGGAGAAGGTGACTGTTGAATATTAATCAGCTTTCTTGGGTCCTTCTTCAGGACTGTATCTCGCAGCAGTCTACAAAGTAGATCCCTGAAGAAGCCAATATATGCTCTCATTAAAACTAGGATAGCGAGAAGCTGTGCCTTCATACCACTGCCCTAATGATCTCGAACTCCATTTCATGGTCACCTCTACTTATTGGCTCTTCTATCTCTTGGAGAAGGAATTTATAGTTGTCACAGTGGACCAGATTTCTCAATGTGTGTCTCATATCAAATCCTTAGTTGTAATACCAGCCCTGTAACTATTTGTTGAGTAACAGATTTGACTGGCCCTTTCAAGTCCCTTCCCTTTGTCTAGGAGGATTAATGAAAAAATACCTGTGCAGTCCCTTACCGCCACTCCCAGGGCTCTGTAAATACTTCTTCATACTCCTTTATCCACTTATTTATTACAATTTTGAATTAGGCACATGGAAGCCATTGGAATTCCTTTTTAGGTTTTCTGAATTCTGAGATCTGTGGACTAATTTTGTACTACAATCATTTCCATTTAACTTTTCTTTCTGTGTTTTTTTATATCGTACTTCTGCTTTTCACTGGGATTTTATTTTCAACCCTTACTTTTCCACTACAGTCCCGTCTTCTTACTGGATATCATATAAACACTTACCGTGTTGTAGATGTATAAGTCTAAGGTAGATCGGACATTATCTCACCTGAAACCGAGAATTAGAGTTTTATTATTATTTGCTATATTTGTAAGTTCTCTGTTCGGTGGCATCTGTGAACTTGTTCAGCTTCCGCCAGTGAAATAGCTTCAAAAGGTAATACTAATATCTGTTTCCCAGAGGTGTTCTTGTTATTGATTAGCTCACAAAGAAGGTAATACTTTATCTCTGTCCTCTTCAATTGTTAAATTGAGTTCAGATTTTTCAAGAGATCCATGTGGAAACTTATTTCAGGCTTCCAATATATGATCTCATCACTGAAAGCCAGATTCTACAACATCAGTTTGGTAACAGTGAAAGGAAGCCAAATGGTTATTAGTTACTTCTGAATGGAACAGAAAACAATGTCTGCTTTCCCAAGAGGTTACCAAAGTTGTTAGCTGCACCTGTATCTTACCAGATCTTTCTAAAAAATATAATTAGAGTCCACTTTTCTCTTACTGCATCACTGTTTACCTCCATTTTGGAAGCTGAAATATATTCTATTCTACAATCCTTAACTCCTATGCAAAAATCTGCTGCAGTCTTGAACTGATAATACACTTTTCTAATCACAACTTTATTTTAATCTCTTAATATTTAATCTCTACTTTGTGATTCACTCAGTATTCAGCACTGTCAAAACAAATACACTTATTTATCTATAAAATCCTTCAATACAAAGCCCAAGCTTAACATACTTGTACCACATTTACTTCACAAATACAGACATTCTGAAGCCCTATGACATTCTATTTGTCTCTCAAGTTCTAAAATGTCAAGTTTACCCTGCCTATACCTCAGCTACCCTAGTTGCATGGTAGCACCTACTTGACAAAGAAGCCAAAAAACTGAGTTCACTGTTTCAAAGCAGTCTTCTGTATCTTGGAGATAAACAATCCATAGAATTACAAAATACCTGGTTGTCTTGAAGCACAAACCAGTTTCAAGGAAGCAATTTGAAAAAATAAAGGAAGCATATTTTAAAAGAAAGATCTGTTCCAATTAAGAATTTCTGTTTTTCCCTAAGGCTATCTAGTCAATGAATTCAATAAAAAATGAATATGAAAGACCACATTACATCCAGTTACTTTCCTTATCCCGCACACCTGTTCTTTTTGTTATTAGACATATTATTTGCCTGCTTGCCTTTTAGATTTTTATTGCTAGAAAATCAGTCTGAGAGCCAATTGACTTCCACTCATATTATTTAAATATATCTGTACTAGAATAAGTGCTTTTTATATCTTTCTATATCTTCCCTTTATTCACTTTGTGTATCTACTTTCACATCTTGTTGATAGTGCAGCTCATTCTGATATAGACCATAAAAAAACCGTGGATTCTTAAGTATATTACAGCAATTGATATTCTACATCTGATAACTGCTATTTATAGGAAAAAATTTTGCTCCTTGTTGAACTGTGTATAAAATGTTACGCCTACAAGGGTATAATGTATATAAGCTTTGTGTCTCCAGGACAATAAAAACTGTGGTTGAAAGGGACCTTAGAAAGTCATTTATACAAACCTGCTTTAGACTGGGACAAGATCAGGTTTCTTGGGGACTTGCACATCTCAGTTTTGAAAATTTACGAAGCCAGGGATCCCAGAACTTCTCTGGGAAAACTATTTCAGTGCTTCTCTCTCATTTTGATTTCCATTCCCCATCTCCATACTCAGTTTCCTTTGTTGTGACTTTTATCTCTTTCATCCTTTTCTTTTTCTGTGCACAGTAAACTAAAGTCAGGCTCTACCTTTATGATCCAAATTTAGGGGATCAATTAACCAATGCACTGGACTATGGCAACCATTGTTACAATACTTTGAATGAAGAAATCATGTTTATCCACATTCTTATGAATTGTTTTGGTATTTGAATGAACATTTCCAAAGGTTCCAAGTACTCTGGATAACTTTTTTTTTTTTATTATTTCTAACTCAATTCATTTTTAAGAGCTTGAATTTCAGCAAGTCGTTGAGGCTTCTGCTTTAGAAGAGGTGGAGGGTGACATTGACCATGGTGAACTGGCTTATCAAAGGCACACTAGTAAATTCCATTATCTTTTGGATGAGTTAGATGGTAGCTGCTGAAAAAATAAGTTTCACTGAAACTTTGAGCTAGAGTATTTTATTTTACAAATAGCACAGAAATTAAAAATTTGGCTGACAAAACTTGGAGTGCCTGTAATCAGTAGTCTCACTTGAAAATTTTGGCTTCAGGTTTTGCTTATTGGACAGTCTTGTGTCAAATACCATGTAAACAAATAACATGAGCAAACCTTTCAGGTAAAAAACAACAGCAACAACAACAACAACAACAAAAACTTTAAACATCTTTCCATAGTTTTAAAAAATGTATATTTATTATTTAAGTCTGTTAAATCTTTGGACATATGAATTCTAACTTCACTTTTCTTCAGATTATGACCATAATTCACTATGAACCTATAAGCAAGATAGGAAGAGGATGACATCTTCATGTTGACCTGAGCTTTGACAGAGCTTAGTTTCATTGCAATAAGGAATATCAACACGCGATTGGCTGTTGGCCCATCCAACCTCAGTCCTGTTAATCCCAGCTAGTGTTCAACTAATAAAACATTGATCTTTAAGTGGAGCTATGGTGGAACCTACAGAAGTGCAGGTAAGGGCTAAGAAAATTGCTAATCTGTTACAGTAGAGATCATTCTATTCTGAGAGCTGCATGGAGAGAGTGATGTGTTTATCCTTCATCTGCTCTGACTGCACCAGAGCTAATACTGGGGAGCTGGCAATGGCATAATTGGATGCTTACTAATGTACATGTGTCGATGTGTGGGACATTTTAAAGCGGACAAAGATGATTGTGATTGTCCTACAAACAGCTGGACAAAATCTTAATCAACTAGTCAGCAACAAGAACCTGATGGAATCCAAGAAGACTGTTGGCCTCACATGTGCAATCCCCAACCTACCTAGGGATTAAGAAATGGGTTGGCCCAGTACAGCTGAGCTACTTGTTTCCCAAGGACTGCTTCCAAAGGACAGGAGAACATTCATGTAGGTATGGTTCAGAAGAGAAGACGAGAAGGAAAAGGAAGGAAAGGGAAAAGAAGGGAATAGAAGGCAAGGCAAGACATACAAATAATGATCAGAGGGCTGGAGCACCTCTCCTCTGACGAAAGTTTGAGGGAACTGGGATTGTTTAGCTTGGAGAAGAGAAGGCTCCGGGGAGACTTCATTATGGTCTTTCAGTCCTTGAAGGGAGCTTATGAACAGGAGTGGAAACGGCTCTTTACAAGGGTGGATAGTGACAAGGGGGAATGGTTTTAAACGGAGACAGGGGAGTTTTATGTTAGATATTACGAGGAAGTTTTCACATAGAGGGTGGTGATGCACTGGAACAGGTTGCCCAAGGAAGTTGTGGATGCCCCATCCCTGAAGGCATTCAAGGCTAGGCTGGATGTGGCTCTGGGTAGCCTGGTCTGGTGGTTGGTGATCCTGCACATAGCAGGGGGTTGAAACTAGATGATTTTGAGATCCTTTTCAACCCAAGCCATTCTATGATTCTATGATTCTATAATACTTAAAATCAATCATACATCTCTGACTTCTGAATTTTCTTTCAAAAAATTATCTTGCTTCTAGATTTGTTTTTAAATAACTATCATTAAAAAAAAAAAAAAAAGCACTCTTAAAATAGCATTAAAAGATATGCTAAGGCAGAAATATTTCCTTCCAAATGCCTGTTTAAATGTTTGAATTCTTGCTGATTATTAAAAAAAAATGTGTTAGGATATCAAAGTTTTTAAACACATTTTATCAGATGAATGAAACTTGAAAGAAAAACAACTGGATTACCCTTTTTGTTGCTAGGGGAATTTTATGTTTTGTTCCATCAATGTGTCCACTTTACATTATTCAGCACAAAGCTTTCTGAAATAAGAATCATGGGAATATCACAATATAAAAGAAAGAGGTACAAATAACAGCTTCATAAACTGAGAAATGTACATAAATAAATCATGTAGATCAGGGCAGTTTGCTTAGCTGGCAAGAAAAAAATATGGAAAATCTGCTTGTTAAACAATAACCACAAAGTGTGCTTTTATGATGTTTTTCACCACAGTAATTCATATTAGAGATAGAAGCAGTTGCATGTTAAATAAAATCATTCAGCATTGTTTTCCTCACATTACAAAGAGCTGACTTGTGTTGTTTTTAGATGCCTCCCATTAGAAAGTAAATATTCCTCTGATGTTATACATTTCAGAAAATTTAATAAAGATGAACTGTAAATGAAGTCACAGGGAGATTTCAGACAGTTTTATTAGCAGATTGTTGAAAAGAAAAGAAAATTAAATACATTAACAGTAAACGTGGTTCTCACATTGAAACCAGGCTCAAATAACTAGGCTACCATAGAAAAATTTCCAATTCTTGCATTATGATGTAAAAACAGATTTTTGTACAGATTTTGTACAACAAAATTTGTAATAACCTTTTTTTCATTTTTAGAAAACTTTAAATATATAGATAAAAATAGACAATTTTCATAGGTCCTACATGAAGATGAGTATGTTCTGTTCCAAGGGCTTGCATAGAGCGCAAATATGGTTATAATATAGAACAACTAGACATTAATATCTTTAAGATTACAAAAGCATATAAACAATAACATGAGCACAACTTTTCTTCATCATCTATGAAAAAAACAAAACAAAACAAAATTTGAAATAAAAAACAAAATACCAACCCAAAACCTGTGTAACTAAAGAGGGGCAAAAAATTCAACTTACGTTAACATCTCATGGTCTGTAATATTTACACTGTTTTTAACAAGATTCTTTCTCAACATCCAGCTTATAAATTGGTTCCCCCTTAAACCTTAACATTTCCATTTATGTACCAAGCCAAACAATGAGGCATTCCCAAAGGTCTTGAAAGTATATACTGTAAAACTACTAAAACCTACTTACAGCTGACTCTATGCAAGGAGCAGAGCAATGGTAGATGCTACTACATATTTCAGTTGTAGGCTTTTAATTCTCTTTCAGATATGAATGATTAAAAAGCTTGACACAAATCCGTCTAACTTTACAGCTGTTAACCCTTTAAAGACTGCATATGAAAAAACTGGAGTACAGAATCCCATAAGTGTTCAAGCAACTATGAAAATTACGAAAAAATCATGGTTAGAAAATAATGTCACTATAAAGTATTAGATAACAATATTTAATGAAAAATATTGCTCAGTATTTCTTTAAAAAAAATTACCATGATGTGAACTTTTATATACATATTTTCTATTGTTAAAAAAGGACTGTGATGGAGTAAATATGAACTGCACAAAATAAATGTGTACCAGTATTGCAAGGAAGACCTACTAACTATAGAAGCTCAGTGCTAAAGTTTACAAAACATTAGATATTTTTTTTTTTGACAAAATAATATTAATATCCAATCGGAACTATTTTTAAAGAAACATTTGCTTTAAGTTAGGCATCTTAGACATTTAAGATTTTGATACGTTTCCATGTAATAAATAATATTTTATATGCATAAAACATGAAAGATGAAGAAAGCATAATCACAAAACTTACAGTAATAGCACTGATTCACAAAATCAGTCTTTAAAGGGGTAACCCAAAAGTATGCAAAGCAAAGAAGATAATTTTTAGTCATGTAATAAGCACTGTGTTGCAGCTTACTTCCAGTTATCAGCACAAAGGTGAAAACACATATTGTAGCTTTTATAAAGACAGTGAAAGTAACACATAACCACCAGTCCCTATGACAAGGTGGGAGGGACAACAGACTTCAACTGTATCACTCAGTTCTACGTGGAATTGGACTGATACATCAAGTGTTTGTTAGGTTTCCTTTTTTTAGCAACATTGACGTAATATGACATTAACATATAAAAATATTTCTGGCATCTTGACTTGCTGCTCAGCCACAGTCCATTCTTAAAAGTGCACTAATCAGGGCACTAACCAGGGCTCAATATACAAATAAAAGTGGCTGATACATAATTCTGACTTGTTACCAGATGCTTAAGATCTCATTCAGTAATACTGTGACTTCAGGACAAATATTTACATGCCTGCATGCGTTAAAACTAGAAAGGTGTCTTTCTGACCAACAGGGTGACAAAACAATATTATCTAAAATTTTTCATTTCCTAAACGCTAGATTTCTACTGCATACATAATACCTTCCTTGTGTGATTTGTGTTCTATACTGTACATGTGACCAACAGTTTGATAAGAAGCAAAGTCTTTTATTTCACAAACCCCTGCCAGTTTACAATGAGAAATTATTACTCTTTTAATTGTTTTTTTTTTAATTATTTTATTTTATTTTAGGAAAAGAGACTTTGTGAATTGTAAAACAGTTTGTTTACATTCAGCATTTCTTTTCACTCACACAAAATTCCATTTTACTTAATGTGGTTTTACATACATGTGTTGGTCTCTCAGAAAGCATGTGGAAAAACGTCTTTAGAAGAAAACCCACAATCATAGTCTGAAAACTGAATGTATCATTTTTTTTCATTTTTTTCTTTTTACTTTTTTTCTTTTTTTTCTTTTTCTTTTTTTTTTCTTTCCTTTTTTTTTTTTTTTTTTTTTTTAAATAAGAGTCCTCTTATGCCCTCTACATGTTCATTTCTGAGCTGTCTTGCTGGTTTCGGTATGATATAACAGTCTGTAAGTGTACTCTGACACCGCTGGAAGGATCATTTGATGTGCTCAAATATAGAATCATCAGAGGAGGACAGAGTCTGCATTCCTTGAAAAAGGGAATACTCAACCTTGTTCTGACCTGCCTGTAGTTTTGGTACAATAGTCCGGTGCACAGATGAAGATTTTCACTGTAAGAAGAGTGCTACTGTACATTTACAAACATTCTCTAGAGCTCTGGCTTGAGCCACAGGAGATAACCAAAGGAGGACACTTGCAGAATTCCTTACATTTCTGAAGAACATTGGTAAATGATGTTGAAAACATTTTGTTCCCACAGAACTCCATTTGGGTGAATGTCTTACTGCAAAGTTCTTTACCGTAGCACAGGTATCTTCAGCGGGAAAAATTCAATACATGACAGTAGTTTTCAAATAAAGTCTTCCATCTAGAATATGAAAAACAAACATTTGTTTTAAAAATCGGTATCTGCAATGAATCAAAAAGAGAGGAAAAAAACTCAAGATTTAAAAACCATATAATTCTGTGAACTGCCACCTACAGTACTTCGTGCTTTAAATACTAAAAAAAAAATAATCAAAAAGTCCAAACATCGCCATTGTGATTTCATCTGACAGTGGTCAAATTAACTCCATTAAAAATTATACACACTTTTCAAGTTGTGAATACTGTACTACCTCCTAAAGCTTTAATATATGCTGCACTCGTATCAGTGCTAGGGCACCAGTAATGTAGGTGGAGCCTCTGTGCATGTGTTTTTACTGATATGCAAACTTAACCAAATAATGCTGAACAGCAATTATTCCCTTCATGGTTGCAGAGCAAAAATCTTTTTGCATGCAGTCTTTAGTACTCCCACCACTAAAGGCATAGCTCATACTTTTTGATTTAGCTGTGTTGTTAAATATACCATGTAATGTAACCATTGTGCACATTTGTAGCTATTTATATAGACCCCAGTATAGGATATTTAATCAGTATCAGTGAAGTATAGCCTCCTTCCCCCATAAATGAGATTAACTGAACAATTACTATGTTAAAGACATGAGCATGTCTCTCTCCTCGGTGTTTTTTCCAACTGAGGAGCATATATTTAAGTGAGATATGTATAATGGAGGGAGAACATGAGAAACAGCAAGCTCACCCATCTAGTAACTGTTGATCTATAAAAGCTTGAAGAGAACATTCTGCTGTAACATATTTTCACCTAATTTACAAATATAAAGCAAATCGTTCTTCACTGGAACATGAACATCTTCAGCTTACAGCAATACAAAGAGATATTTTTGAACAGTAAACAGACAGGAAAAAATGATACATGCTTATTTTGCTGTCCTGTAAGATAGAACGTATTTCTCCCTTGTGAATAAGGCACATTGTGAAGCATATTAATCCTCCACAGTGCACAACTATGAAATGCTACTTCTATTTTAGACAATAATCCATCTGGAAATATAAGCAGTAACTCCTGACATCTGCATGAACCTCTTCTGGACCAAGTGACTTGCATCAGCATATATTCATAAGCTATCAAGAGATTCTTGTTTCTATTTTGGTTTTCTTATTTTCATTGCTTACTCTCTTTTTTTTTTATTTTATTTTTTTAAATTTTTTTTAAATTTGTAATAAGTACACAGATAGCAGTTGTATGTAAGGAACCTATACACATGATTACTGCAATTTTTAAAATGATTGGCTTTTATTAAAACACGGCTTCACTTCCACAAGTTTTCTGTTGAGGGAAAGAAAAGTTTAACTAGAAAGTATAAGTTGGGAAAATACACCTCCTCTGCACACCCCTTTCCAACTTTTATTGTTTAATTTCTACTGTAACTGCACAGGAGAAATAGGAAACAGTAGAATCTCATGTTACAGTGATTCTTATCTAGTGTACTTCTGGTTTTCCTTTTCTACCACTTGTTTTCTGTTCCAAGCTTCTGTGGTATACCCTCCTTTGCTATTTTCCCCTGTATCTTTACATTTTTCTCTTCCCCTCTCCCCTTCTTCCCCTTCCTTTTCAATCCAAGATCTTTCCCCGCCCCTCCCCCCTGAGTGGACGATAACTTTCCCAACACTTGGAGTACTTCCACTCAGAATAATTTCCACATTCTCTATACTTGTTATGGTCTTTGAGAAGAGACACAAAAAGAAATTAATCATGGCCTTGAAGAATTTTTTATTCTTCTTTGATGCATGAAGTACAAGTAAATTCCTTACAGGAATTCAGGAGAGAAAGAATGAACCTTTGACAGTGAGTTTGGTAAAACTGAAGGCCTAGTAAACCATCTTGAAAAACCATATCTGCAGCAAGTACAGAACAGTAGCTAAGGCTACTAATAGCTGTCGTCACACGTAATTCTCTCACACATTTTGAATAAACACAGTAGACATTTAGAGTAGTAAATCTGTCTGGCTACCTCTGTAGGAGAATTAGTCTGCATATATACCAGCACTTTGGCAATCCAGAATGCATATTTGCTAATGACTGCTATGCATAATTCCCACACCTAAACATTAAGATAACCTACAGTTAGTAACATGTATTATATTTTACTGTATTAAGACTCCACATGCCTTTTAAATGAAACACTTATTAAAACATATTCTCAATTAATAATAGGGTTATATGAAGCTAAATCCTTGTAGAAGACAACAAAAGTCAACAATTTGTAGAGAACACTAATACATTTTAAGATTCAGATTATTTTGCACTGCTTAAGGACCCTATCTGGCCATGACAGAAGATAGGCATTCAATAGGAGATTTTTCATTATTAATGAAAGACACCATCAGATGCTGTATTCTGTATGTATAAACAAAGAACAATAATAGAAACAGGTAGCTTTACATAGCATCTCTCTTACAAAGTAAGATGATAGTTGCTTATGCAACTTACCAACATTTATGATGGATACATAAATAAACATAAATCTTCTTGTTCCTCTACTAACTATATGAAGGACCATTAAAACCGCATCATCTGTACTTATAATGGACTTAAAATGCTGTATAGGAACTCAGCAGCTCATCTAATATAATTGCTAGGCTTATGAAACAGATCTAATATATACAATATATACATTATATATATTAACTTGTTTCAACTATTCCCTTAGCGTATGGGAGAATGTAGTAGGCATTAGACATGACAACCTCAAAAATTATCCTGCCACACTGTGTTGTGGATAATGCATTTTGATGACTAAGTCAGTAAGAGTTGCAAATTTTCTAAGAATTGTAAAAGATTTCCTTTTTTTTTTTTTTTTTGCAAGACTATGAAGAATGAGGTGCTTCTTTATAGAAGGCGACACTTTTAGCGCCAAAACTGAGAAAGACACAGTATCTGTGGAACTGTTTACAATGCTTTCATAATAACAATGAGTTTGGGAGAAGAAGAAAGACAAGACATTTCTTTAGGTTTTTTACCTTTTTTCTAGCATGCTCCTACTTGTAGCTACTCATGAAGAACTTACAATAGGTAAATAGCACTGCACATCAGACACAAGACTTCAAACTACAGAAAGAAAAATAGGTAGCTCACAGCACTGAAGAGGAATGATTATCTCACACTGTTATGGGGGGACCAAATCTATCACACAGATCTATCTGTGTGATAGAAGCACACAGTGCTTCTATCTGATTGTTGCCCCTTTTCTTTTATCAGACTGCTGTTCCCTTCTTCCAAATCATTTCCATCTCAATTCTCATTGTTCAAAGGTTCTTCTGAAATTACTGGAATCTCTCAGTGTTGTTGTCAAAGCCACCTCAAACATTCTGCCTCTAGGTGTAGCCAGTGTTCTTATCTGAATGCCAGTGGAGTATTACCGATAGTCCTTCTTGATTTCAGGGCTAAAATCACAAGCAAAATCTACAGGTCACGACAGTACTAAGTTAAGAGTAAATCACGCAAGTTCATGCTAAGTAACTGTGTGAAAATGCCACTACTTTTACTCCTAAATCCTGCCTCATGGACGTGGCTCTCCTTCCTGCCTCCAAATCAGCTTGTGTTATGAACATACTTCACATTATTTTCTATCATTAGTAAATGCAGAATTTATCTATCTGTATATAAAATGCTTAATGTAAAACAAATACATTATTCACACAAACATAGATGTATGCACACAAGCATACACTACACATACACATGCTATTTTCTAAAATTGTTTAAAATGCTGAAGAATCTTTTTAGCCTACTGAAAATTGTTGATCTGTGGTAAAGTATCTCAAATTTACAAACTTCTACATAGAATATAAATCTCTTAAGAATTCAAGCAACTGGGAAAATACTGCTACATTTCTAAATAGAACTGTGCATGATTAGCAGATTGTCATCTGTTTTAATTGCTCTTTTGCAAATAGTAGTGTTCAGCAAGATCACACAAGCTCATGCTAGTAACTAAAACTGAAAATGCCACTACTCCTAAATCTAATTTCTTTCTCTCTGTGGACTGATGTGACAGAAATTATAGCCAGGGTGAGGGAGTATTTTTTTGGGATCAACTCTTTTTAATTAAAACTCACTTTGAGGTTTTTGAATGAACATGTCCAAATAGTTATAAGGTCATAAGTGTTATAGAAAACAAACAAATGGATCTGCCATAAAAGTTAGCAATGCTGAAACAAATCACATGCCTTAAAATGCATTCCCACAGAGAAGTCAGCTGGAGACTGATTCACACTAATGGTGTATGAGTACCCTGTAGTATATCTATGGGCCTAACAGTTTCTTATGTTGAAAACATAAACCCACTTAAATATTAGTCCTGTTAATATGAATTCTTGTAAAGTGATAAAATTCTACAATGAAATGCTGTGTGATTATAGTTGCAAACTAAATAAATCATACATTAGATGATTACACGTATTTCTGTCATTCACTGCAAGTCACATTGGTTTCTCATTCGGATACATCATACTTTAGTTTGTATCCTGAGAGCTGCTTTAAAAATTAACATAATGATAATCATGACTCTCATAAGAGCATACTACAGCCTTTAGTTTTTAAAAATCTGCAAATTTGTGTCAAAGGTGTGGTGTCAGACCTGAGTTTAGTCAACTGCTATCATAAAAACGCCTACTGAAAAAAACCCTCCTCAGCAAAGTGAAGATGTTTGGAAAACAAAAGGAAAAAGAAAACATCGTAGAAGATTTGGTGGCATATTGCAGATTACTAATGAGAAAGAAAACCAGAGTTAAGTGTTGTTGTTTTTTAATGAAAAAATGATGTATGAGAAGGAGAAAAAAAAAGAAAATCAGGAAATTCTGTTGGAGCTTTGTAAAGGTAGAATGTTATGGTTTGGATTTCTTGATTGACTAGTTAACTAATTGCACTGTTTTTATTTTTTTATGTATGATTATAACTTGTGAGCCACAGAACAATAAATGCCAGTCCAAAACCCTTTTATTAAAGTAACCCCAATTTATTGTCACTATAGTTCCTAAATACTGTTAACATGATTTTGTCAAATATACACAGACCATTGATTGAGCTGATCTTCAATCCAAAAGTCTTAGGGATATCTGAATGGTGGACATACTCATCCATTTGTGTTTTCAAAGAGAAGAACACACACTTAACATTGATTTCTCTTTCATTAATGAGAATACAACCTAAGGAGAGGGGATAGGAACTGTATTCCCAGCTCAGACTCCAAAGTGATCCATGACTTCCTGTTCTTCTGTGTCTTCCTCTAACTTTTCCCTCTCTCTTCTTAGGTAACCAAGAATCACTGTGGTGATGGTTTCTCAGTCAGCTTTTTCTCCTTAGCAATGTTATTTAGCCCATTAGCATGAAACACACACACACACAAATTAAAATTGGATGTTCCTGGCTCAAAAACTCCATTTGAAGTCCCTTTCTACTGCTAGGTGACTGAGCTGACCTACATTTAGGAACTTCATTTAAAACCTAATGTTGCAACACAAAATCTTCAGGACCAGCCAATATGCTCACTAGAGACTGAAGAAAATGTATACTGAACCTCAACATATATATACCACTGCCACAACCTACAGCCATTCAAAAACTGTTAACTCTTGCCCTAGTAAGCTGATGCAGTGATGAAGCATTTCCAGCTTTCCATACAAGATGACATGTCATTGCAAGAAAATTTAGTAGCTTAATTAGTGAAACACATATTTCGTAACTTAAGAATCAATACAGTTCTCTTCCTAAACATTTTATATTCTGTAATACTAGAGTGAAAAATATCATGATCCACCCTCTTCTTTTAATCCAGCAGATTAAAGTAAATAAAATATTTGAGACATAAAATGAGGCTAACTTCATCTAAATAAAAGAAAAGCTTCTCATTTGTGCTGAAGAACATAATAAATAGTATTTCCTGTCAGGAAGTAGCATTATTGAAAATGGCAGCTATTTTCTCAGAAGTCATTTTCAGGCACCTGTAATCTAATGAGGTTTGTCCCTTTCAAAGAAAACTTGTGTGTGCATGCCCGAATGCACACAACCTCTTCAGCCCAGAGCTGATAAAAGCATCTGCAAGCCATAGCTCAAGCATATTTAAATTATATAACTGGTTGGTTTATTTGTTTTAATAAGATGGGGCAAATGTGAATTACAGTGTACTAACCTTTCATTCAACCTGATGTTTTAATCATTTGGAGGAAGAGAAACAAAACAAAAGAAAGGGATGGCAAACAAATGGCAATGATTCATGTGATATTTGATAAGACAGCAACAGGAAGTCAAAATAAAAGCAAGCATATTGCGACAGATGGAAGGGATCTTAGTTAAATTGTAACCCTTCTTTGCAAAACTTAAAGGAAGCAGCTAATTAAAGAAGAAATCTATTTTTGTATACTCTTCATTTATTTTATTAAAAATAGAGACAAAAGAGGATTTATTTCTACCAAAGCAGGAAGTTAAAAATGGGAGTTTACATTTACAATCATAGGAAAATTGTCTTTGATGCAGTTGATTCTTCTTCAGAGTTTGCAGAGTGCAACGGAGAATATAAATCCCCACTTTTGTAAAATGCAGCCAGAAAATCAACTGAGCAGAACTTACTGTAATTTCCACTACAAAATGCAAAACAATATGTTGTAAGGGGAAAAGACTCCTCCCAGAGTACAAGGTTAATCAGAACACTGAAGCTTTGTGACTCAACATTGAAAAAAAGGCACGGAAGGATCTATACTATCCTGATACTGTTACTGGTCAATCACATATTGAGGAACATGGATGGATTCACGGCCTGCTTCCTTAGTAAAACTCTATTAGAGTAAAAGAGGTATGAGAGAGGCTGGACAAATTGTTGAGACTTTGAAATTAGACTTTTTTTTTCTTTAAAAAAAAAAGTCCTCATCCACACTTTAAGCAAAGATGGATGTTTCCACCATACATGTTCAATAAACTCATGCAAATAGGAACTATGTAAACATATTTGGCCAAACACTATCCTAATTTGCCCTTTGTATAACACCAATAAATTAGTTTCGAATTTGCATACTGTTATTAATCATACACCTTTCATTTCTCTACTTAACATTCATGTACAAATATATTTGTGTTAATACTCAGTGCAGATATTCAGGAAACGGAGATGGTTGTGCCTTTCCTTTCAAAATAATAATTTATACTTTTTTAATTCTATATCTGAAGTTCCGGGTATAAAATCAAACAACGGATGTTCAAAAAAAGATGTCTAAACAATTTATTTTTTTTTCAGCTATTTTAGCTTTAACTATGGGGATTTTCTTTCAGTAATTTCATTGTGACTTTAATCATGGCTATATGTTTTCATTGCATCCCTGAATATTGTGGATGCAAACTAAAGGTCAGCAATCTGGTCTCTAGTAAACTGACAAAGCGATGGATTGCCTGAATATGTCATCCTCTATTGTTCGGAGACCATGTAGGACAGAAAGCTTGCCATTTTGAGCACTGAAAAGATTGAAATGGCAAGGTGAGAAATTCTTTGGAAGAAATACGTTTTGAAAAATCACACTGTCTCTTCTTGTTGCCTTATGAACTTAACCACCTTTTTTTTCTATTTCTACAAACAGAATAAAAGCACATAAAAAAAAAAAAGACAATACAACTGATTACTTAGAATCACTGAACCTACGTCTTTTAGGAATTGTATTGCAGTCACTTCTGTTGGTTAAAATAACAATAATAATTTTTAAAAGAGGAAAAAAAAATCAGAACAGAACATCTTCAACTGAAGAACTGTGTGGAAGAGTTATTAGAGGATGAAGTCACAGCTAAATACGTTCAGCTTGGGAACTTTCACAGTTCACTGTGTTCACTTCTGTTTGTATGATGGTGTGGATAATGCTTATGCTGATCAATCTGTATTGCATTAAACAGTTTTAAGTTCTGCATAAAGGTGCCCTTTATTGCTACCATAGTTTCAAAAACTTACAAGAGCTTTTCTAGTACATATATTTCAGCACACCAATTAGAAAGAAACTTTGGATCTGATAGCACAAAATTGAGAAGGAGTTGAGTTATAAACACTGGAATGTAGTTTCTGATATATTTTCTGATTTACACTTTTTTTTTTCTTCTCATAATACCTTGATGGAAACAGCATTTTATCATCTATCTTTAGTTTTGATTTATCTTTTAGTCTGATTGGTCTTCTTCCCTATTTTCTGCTAAAGTGTGACTTCTTAGTGTTTTGCTACAATGATCACTTTTATAGGATCATAAGCATAATTACCAAAGCAATCTTAAAAACCGAATACCAGTCATAAGGTTAATACTGAAATAAGCTTAAAAAAATAAACAATTTCCTCCATGGAGAGGAAAATATGATCATAAAATTAAATCTGAATAAAATACAATTGAACAACATATAAATGATGTAGATGATAGCATCAAGTGCACCCTCACCAAGTTTGCAGACGACACCAAGCTGAGCAGTGCAGTCGATACACTGGAAGGAAGGGAAGCCATCCAGAGGGACCTGGACAGGCTAGAGAAGTGGGTCTGTGAAAACCTAATGAGGTTCAACAAGGCCAAGTGCAGGGTGCTGCACTTGGGTCAGGGCAATCCCAGGTATTTATACAGACTGGGGGAAGATCTCCTCGAGAGCAGCCCTGTGGAGAAGGACTTGGAGGTCCTGGAGGACAAGAAGCTGGACATGAGCCAGCAGTGTGTGCTTGCAGCCCGGAAGGACAACTGTGTTCTGGGCTGCATTAAAAAACAGGTGGCCAGCAGGGAGAGGGAGGTGGTTTTCCCCCTCTACTCAGCTCTTGTGAGGCCCCATCTGGAGTACTGTGCCCAGGCCTGGGCCCCCAGTACTGGAAGGATGTGGAGCTCTTAGAGTGGGTACTGGGGAGAGCCACTAAGATGATCAGAGGGCTGGAGCAGCTCTCCTATGAGGAAAGGTTGAGGACACCAGGATTGTTTAGCTTGGAGAAGAGAAGGCTCCAGGGAAACCTCACTGCAGTCTTCCAGTACTTGAAGGGAGTGTATAAACAGGAGGGAGAATAGCTGTTTACGAGCGTGGATAGTGATAGAACAAGGGGGAATGGTTTTAAACTGAGACAGGGGAGGTTTAGGTTAGATATCAGGGAGAAGATTTTCACACAGATGTTGGTGACGCACTGGAACAGGTTGCCCAAGGAGGTTGTGGATGCCCCATCCTTGGAGGCGTCCAAGGCCAGGATGGATGTGGCTCTGGGCAGCCTGGTCCAGTGGATGGCGACCCTGCCCATGGCAGGGGAGTTGAAAACAGATGATCATTATAGTCCTTTTCAACCCAGGCCATTCTATGATTCTATGATTCTACAACATTTGCTGAAGCTTTCAAGAAGTTTTTTGCCTCTAAATTGAAATCAAATTACAGAAAGTATTTGTGTAAAAGCTTGTACAAATTAGTTCTTAAAGGTTATCCCTTCCTTCATAAAGGACATACAGAAACACACAGAGACCTTTTCTGTCACTTAACTAGAAGCTAAGTATTAGTTTGACACAAGTGTTTACATTTAGAGAACACACAATGAGGTGCAGGTTAATAAAGTTCTTCGCTTTATGAATCTCTGGAAAGGTACTATGTTTAAGGTTTTCACTGCCAGAGACAGTTGAAGCCATGACAATGTTGTAGCCAATATTGTTTCCATCACCAGACTGTGTGATGTTTGTGTACTTTAACATCTACCAATGATATATGAAGATGAGTTCTTTTATAGTATTGCCTTTTCTTGAGCTTTTCCCCAGAAGTCTTTATAAAAGACAGTACAGGGCTTATATCGCACCTACTGTATATATTACCTAATACTCCTATGCAGTACATCTCATTCACAGAGTCACAAGCTTATCTTATCTCTTCCCTACAAACTACTTCTTCTCTGAACAACTAACTTTAATTGGATATAATACCCCAATAACTAAAAGGTATAATAGTGTTCTGTCATTTTCAGGTTAGACTTAAAACACAATTAATAAAACAGTATGATCCAGCTTGTCCTTAATTCCAGTTACCGAGATGTCATTTTAAATGCTGCAAAGGTTATTCCCCATTTCAATGGAAAGTAGAAGCTATTTAAAGAAATCATTTAGCTTTACTACTTACTTTACCCTGCATACATCAATTATATTACGTGTGGAATTCCATTCCAGTATCAATATCACATTAACACCCCATTTTTCTTTAATATCCAACAACTCATCTGTGTCTTAAAACAGAATTGGAGCCCAATGCAAACCATGAAGAAATAGTCAAATGTAGAACATGAAGGAATGAAGGAATAAAGATCACAGTGTCAAGCTTATGGAAAATCTATTAAGGATGTATGGGATGTCAAAACATATGTAACAAAGGCTTGCCACTTTCAGGTATTTTGTATGAAAGAAAGCTGATGGTAGTCAATGGCACCAAGCAAGTCAGCTGAGAACAAGATTCAAAACTGATAGAAAACAAACCAGAAGTCATGACCTAAGTAATGAGTAGTCAACTAAACTCATATATAATCTTTACTGCTAAACAGAAATATGAGTAGATCTTAATGAAGTTCCTGTGCCTTAGCGTGAGCAACACAGCTACAAACATGAAGTATGATGAAAGCTTCAAGCTGAAAGATGTATATGGAATTTAACCTAACAGCAAGCCATCAAGCAATACTTAAGCAAAATTCTTTTACTCTTGTAAAAAAATGAAAAATACTAGCTATTTGAACCAGAGGAGAACTCTGTTTCTCTAACAAATATTAATGCTGGATCAGGTAAATTGGTTTTCAATTCATAATTCACACTAATTTCCCTGACTGTAAACTTCAGTCTCGGGCTTATCTTCATAGATGCATTTAAGCACTCTGGTGACAAGGCAACCTTTCCCATTCTCTCTCAGTGGTAACACAATTTCACATAGGTACTTCAAAATCATTACTTTTCCCCCCAGGAAAAACTAGATTAGCCTTAGGGCCAGGCAATTTGAATCTGGCACCCCTCTGTGTCTTTGCCAATAGAGATTCCTTAGAAAAAGCACCATGTCATGACAGACAGTGTCCTGGATGCACCCCTCTATAGAAATCCCAGACCATATGGAAGCAGCATGCGCTCCCAGAGAGAACTTAGCACCACAGTCCATCATAAAAAACTAAGCAGGAGAAAAGAAAGTGGCTAAATTAAACCCCAGAGCCATCTTAACCATTGACTCTGGAATCAGGAGACTACCTTGGGGTTAGAAGAACTGACCTATACAGAACATCTGAAGTGTAAGATTTCTTGCCTCCAAGCAAGAAAATTGGATTTTGTCAAAACAGAGGAAATGAAAATGTTGATTCATAGTTGCTTTTTCTTTTTCTTCTTACTTTTGCACTTCTACTGCCAATTTTCAATAGCAATATATTAATGGGGTCATACATAGCACTTTACAGTAGCTCTCCTGGAACAGTGTTTAGGAAGCTGGGCACACATGCTCAAGGTGAATTGAAAAAGGAGTAGTTTCAGACCAGTATGATGCAACAAAATGAGTCCACAGCATGGAAACAAAATTCCATTTATAGGCTTATCATAGGAAAAAAAACTCTGAACATTCTTTGTAAATACATTAAGTACTAGGTAGACACAAAACAGCTCTGTTTTCTACTGTAGGAACTGGGTTCTGTTGTAACCTTGTAAGATGAGAAGAGTATATAAATGGTCTTTAAGATTACAGTTGTGATATGATTGCTTTAAATTGCAGGCTTCAAATCCCACCTAGTCCTATCTGTAATGCTATACCATTTAAGTAGGAAGTGAGGCAAGAACCGAGAACATCCTGAATATACTTACTAAAAATCAGGTCCAGTTAATTTTAGCTGGAAAATCCAAGAGAGCTGCAGGCTTTGTTAGAATATAGAAAACTCTAAAGAGAAACCTTAGCTTTTGATTCCTAAAATTAGGACACTTCCATGTACTGAATGTTTAAGATCAAACTCTGGAACTACTGCCCATTTGGAACTGGAATAGAACTGATTTTTGCAGGTTTTATTAGTGCTTTATCATTTCAGTATTTTAGCACTGGGAACTAGATTGCTTACGATGGCATAGTTACTTCTGTGATAGTAACTACGATAGTCATAACAAATGTGACGGTAAGGCTGAAATTGGAACTGATTCTCTAGTCAATTATACTGCTTTTATGATGCTTCCAATACTGCCCATGAAGCCAAGGAGTGTGATCCGACCACAATATTTTTAGTTTCAATTCATCAATGTATAAACATACAGTACTCTCTTCAATGACTGATTATATAACTTTGAGTCACATTGTA
Organism: Alectoris magna; assembly: GCA_030625065.1. Taxonomy (NCBI): domain Eukaryota; kingdom Metazoa; phylum Chordata; class Aves; order Galliformes; family Phasianidae; genus Alectoris; species Alectoris magna. The sequence continues at coordinate 39,776,895 of CM060560.1, forward strand.
AAGCTAAAAATGAGTGTAAATTATTGCTGTTTTTTATTTCGTGTTTGTATTCAATATAATCTGATTACTTGAAAGGACTTGTAGCCAGCATATTGCAGTGCAAAACAATATCATGAAAAATACATGTCTTTTAATGCAAGGGTTGCACCAACAGTTTATCATAAGCAAAACTTGCAGAATCAACAGAGACTAAATAAACAAGTCAAAACTTGAATTATCTAATATAGCATTGTACATTTTTAACAATCTCTATTATAATTTCATGCACATAAACTAGCACAGCAAATTTCTTGGTCCTGACTTTGCAATGCTTTGTTTCCAACGCCAGCTATAGCACTTTGTGATCCATCCTTTCCAACATCTGTGATAAATATACTATTATGCTACTGCTGCTTTTCCTAATTAGAGGTTGCATAACTTAAAAAAAAAATAAGGCTGACAAGAATATAATAGGAAAATTTTTCCTTTTACTATTACTGATATACATTTTGCATATAAAATGCAATAAATAATAAATTGCAATAAAATGACATCACACTGGCATATACGCTGCTGTCTCTCACGATGTTCTTCCGGAACTTTACAAAAACCAGAATACTTCTTGTGAAGGGTTGAAATGCTAGAGATTTCTTTTTAAAGCTGGTAGTCTATCCTGTAGGAAAGATTTTCCTCCTTAGAAGTCCGCTGGCTGTTCACTGCAAGATTACTCATTACGGATATATGCGGACAGCAGATTTCACCTATTGATGGAACACGACGCTGGCTAAGTATTTCTTCCAAATGTATTAATTTTAGTTCCACTGCCTTTTTACTTACTTTTCTTAGTTGATCTATTTCTTTTCTATTCTATTCTTCTTTTATGGGAACTTGAAATGATAATAGAGATGGGTTGTGTTCCAAATCAAATCCACTGGAAAGCTGAATGCTTGAATTCTACAAAGCCAAATTGTTTTATGCTAACAGTCTTAATTTTGTTAAAACAACAAAAAAAAAAACAACATTGTTTTTAGAATTAAAATAGATATGGCATAATAGTTGTTATGCTTGTTTGCAATGAGGCAACATAACAGATATATTAAGACTTTATTTTAATATTTCCTATTGCAGAAGGACATAAAAATAAGTATCTTGTGCTTTACTCTTGCTGTTGTTCTTTGTTTTCATCATACTGGCAAAAAGAAATTATGAAAACTAAAACATTGACCACTATAAAATTAAATTCTCAGCCCCTCAGTTAGTTCAAATTAACATATCTTTAACGACAATGATGTGGTCTTTACTTACATTTATGGCTATCAATTATTTCTTTACTAGATCTAATAAAATATTTGTCGCTTTATCTTCATGTGCTAGATTTGAGATTAATTGATTAGTTTATATTAGTTGTAAATTACTCTTTCTTGAATCACATTTTTTTGCTTTTTTTTTTTTTTTTTAATCCTTGAGACTCCAGTCACCAATGAAAACATAAAAGCCAAAGTTAACAGTACAACTGAATTTCAACTCTGCCTTCCATTCAAGATCCAGAACACTTAACCAACATTAATTAAGTTTCACAACACTATTATGAGATACCAAAGCATCTGTGTTGCCAGAAAGAAATCAGTGCATAAAAACTGCATACAGATTTGTTTTGGGTTTAAGGCATTGGTTGAAACTTCACTGAAGCACAAAAAATGAGCTGTTCCTTTACCAAATAATTAAACAGCAAAACACTGCTCTTAAACCAAATAAGCAACCCAAACAAATGTTGTCATTTTCATTCTGAAAACATTATCCACTTAATTATTTCTTGCTGCAAAATGTGACAGGAGAAGACAGTGATTTCTCAGCATATACTCCTCATGAGTGTGCCAATGCTACCCTTATCCTTTCCACTTAGATTATTTTGAGCTAAAATTACAATCCCAACTACAGAAGAAATTTGTGGTACAGAAAAAAAGTATAAAATCCAAAAGCAGGGAAAGAAAAAAAAAGAAACAACAAGCAACAACAACTAAAAATAAGTTATTATTTATAGATATCCACTTTATGAAGTGGTGAATTCTATTGCAGACGTCTCTCGCCACTCCCTACACAGAGGATTGAGGGTGACAAGCACAAGTGTACGTCTACACTGTAGACTTCTATATTTCATCAGATCATCCAACTTCATCCAACACATGCCTTGTTTGCAAGCAAACTTATATTTAAATGAAGACACATTACCCAGTTTTCCATTACAAATTAGTGAGGATACAGTAGTACTGTTATAGTAATATAATGCAACTATATCAGTTATATGATACCACATTCTTATCTAGAATTCTGTGAGATGTCTTCTACCTTCTTTTTCTACTTCTAAATTTACATCTACTTCTGTTCTTATTTTTGAAGGTTTGGAATACTTCTTTTAACTTTTGCTTCATGCATTGGTAGCATCAATTTGAAATAAATGCTGAAAAGCTTCAGAGTTAATGTAGAATTGGATTTATCCTCTCTTCATTTGGAGATCTTACTTTGTACAACTTTCAGAAATGTAGTCAGAAATACTGTAACATTACAGAACTACATCAAACAGATGAGAAATTGTCAGGAGCTGGTATTGTTCCAGAAGTGATGCACAATTACTCACTTTCAACACTGGCAAAAACTGACTGAAATTCATCTGCTTATGGTCTATTTACTGTCACAAGCAATGCTGACGTTCTGAGGCAAACAAAGAGGAAAATAAATAACTGAGGAGGTTCATCACAGTAATTTCCAACTCCTGCAATACAGACAGCTGCATTTGAGATTCTTTCTTAGATTCCCATTATATTACAGGAAGTGACTTGTAAGGCATGATTCATTTAACTCAAAGGCAGAAATATGTCTTCTACTCTTCACTGACTCTCAGGAGTCCAGCCAACAAGCTCAGATAAAGTCACTTACCCCACAAATGTACAACATATTCCTCCCACTGATATTGCTTATATATTTTATAGATAGTTGCATCGCCCCAGCAGCTATTCCACAAGTTTCACACCTTCATGATACATAGCAATATCAATACTGCCTTTATGGCACCTGCAAAATTCCATGTATCTTATCAGTTGAAAAAAGCTAGCATAATGCAGCAAAATATGAGTTTTATACAGTTTCAGTAACTTAAATCTCATTTTTCTTTACTTCTTTTGTACAGTTCGTGCTGTTGTGTATAGCACGCTTAAACAGCTCCTACTTTTCCATCTCTGCTGGGTTGGCTTTCAAAGGTATTGCACATCTAAAATTAATTCAAAAACATTAATGTGTTTATAAACTCTCTGTGCAAGTATTTAAGCATATGCAGGCATACTGAAAATGAATACAAATCCCACTGTGCTGTTTTATTGTGTAAATATAATTTCTATGTATTCTAAATCCCCAAACATTTCCCTACTTCAAGTATGCTTTTACTACTCAAAAAATATTGCACTTATCCTTGGGGGGGAAAAGAAAAAAAAAAAAAAAGGAAGAAATTCAATTTCACAAATCTAATTCTGTACAGTGTTAAAATTTTGTATAGAACCTATCTTATTTTAACCCTACTTTAATATTCTTTCTCCACAGATACAATTCCCAACAATATTAAGTAACTGATACATTACCTCTGCATTCTAGATGGCCCCCTCTTTAAGTAGCAGCCTTCAACTTTGTTCCTAAAAACTAATCATCATCTCCTTAGACCTTTTTTTTTTTTCTTTAACAGAAACACGTTTCTGCAATGTACTTTATTTCTTTACATTTCCTTACACTTCTATATTCAAATTTTGCTTCCCCCCTCCCCCCCACTGCATACTCTCTTTCTGAATAGCTAGCTATTTTGGACGCTCTCAGAATTGCTGATATCTGCAAACTGTCATCTAACTACGTCCTCTGCAACTACTGTCCTTTGTTACTGTCATCAGTCTTATTCTGTCCTCAGTCATTAAGTGTCAGACAGTAACTCACCAACTGTTTTTCCTCAACTGTTAGTCTAGTATAGCATAAGCTGGCCACATATCATGTATAAACTCCTGCAGTATTTGTCTCTTTTTTTCTATGCCTAAAATTGGTTCAATAAAAGCCGTTATCTATCACAGGGTGACAATGATAGGAGTGTAAAATGGCTTACCTTCTTGTCTCTACTGGTAAAGTAAATAGAAAAACCTCACAGATATTAACATGTAATTGAAGTAATATAAAACTCTTTGAAAACTTTTTGTAAATTGATCGGGATTTCTGAAATTTTAAATGTTCCTGTTGTTAAAATGATGCAGAATGTGTAATAATGTATTTATTTTTCAGATACTGTAGGTCTGAAGAGATTTTTTGAACACTTCAATTATAAAAACATTTAAAACATACAAACTTGTGCAATTTTTATTTTAATGAAGATGAGAAGTTCATTAACGAAGATAAATATTTCATTAGATGTTAAATAAAACAAAGAGATTTTTTGGCTTCTCTCAGCACAAAATTCCTTTGAAAGATTAATTAATACATGCAAATTATGCAAATTAGACCCATGCAAATATTTTATGAAGACAATTAAGGGAACCATTAATTACTGCTTTTTTTGCTTCAGTGAGATTCATTCATTTAATTTTAATTTCACTTTAACTGTTTTGATGTATAATCTTGCAGCTAAGAACTTTATCTTTCCTAGTGGGTCACTTAAACTTATAAATTTCATCAAGTGAGCAGCAACAGAAATCTGTAAAGATATTCTCTGGGCTGTATTTAGTATCAAGAGAAATTTTTGACACAATGCACTCCTAGAAACTGCAAAACTGGAAGGGAATGTGAGCTCATTCTTGGACAAGGTTCAACTGCTGGAAAAGCAATTAATTTGCTTTGGCTGTGCTAATATAGGGGAATTAGAAAGTGTGACACAAGACAAATAGAAATAATTAGTTCTCCAAAATGATGTTCTCATTAATATGGTTTGAACAGTAGAAATAAAAAACATTATTGTGGCATGTCTGCATTCTGTCCCTAGCCACAGGAGGTAGAACAATGCTAGATACAGCATTTTTTCACCTTTGTAGTTTGTATGGTAGCAGCATTTACTTATTTATTTTTTTTAGTGTAGGTTTAAAGAAAAGCAAATTGTGAACCTCATTCTTTTATCTAAAACCTACTGAGTTTTCACAGGGCATTAGATATCCCTAGCCTTCTTAACTGTTTTCTTCCTAACAAAATATGAAATTATAAATACAACCAAGCTACTTTGATTTCAATATATTTATTCATTTAAATAATATTTTACGATATGTAATATCCATTGTGTATTGTATATATACTGTAACTTAAGCTTCTACAGCAGAAGATTGCTCAATCAGGAGAGTTTCTGACATCCTCTCCAAATACAATAGCATAAATTTTCTTTTACATGAAGTGAATATACATGCATGTGTTGGGCAAAGTATATAGAGGTAAATTTTCTGTTGCTCTCATTTTTAACACTTAGAGCAGAACCTGGCACTTTTCACAGGAAGAGACCTTTGGAAGGATAAGAACATCTATATATTCTGTAGCTTGTTGCAGAATTAATAGTAACATTATGCGGCACGCTCAATACATGAACTTAAACCATCAGTGCTATGCCTTCCAGCTGTCTACCACATTCTAACTGAAGGCAAATCCCTGCCAAAGTTTTCTTGTGTACACAGCTTTTATCTCAAGTCAGATATTAAATTGCAATGATTTAACTTATTTCTTCTTATAGTTAGGTAGCAAATCTGCAGCACCTGACTGAAATTGAGATTTTCTTCATTAAATTTATGAAGAAGGAAGAATATGTTTGTGGCCATGCCTACCTCCACATATTTTTATACAGGATTATTGACAGTAAGAAAATTCTGAAGCACAGCTATTACAAATGTTAAGCTAAAATGTCCAAGAAAATTTCTAGAAGTCACAGTTTATTAAGTAATTCTGTGTAAGTACATCCTGTCTTCAAGGAAATGTAATGAAGGCCTTTGACTTGAAATTCAAACCCTTGAAACTGTCCTATTTGAATGAAGAGTCATTTACTCTTTAACAATGTGGATAAACTACTATTGTTCTTAGTTTGGTAGGTATGTATGCGCCCACTAAACATATGGTTAAATGACTGTTAACACTTTCAAAATAGTGGGGAGCACCTTCTTCCTTGACCATCAGTTTTGTTGGCAGTCAGTTTGTTTGCAGACATTTGTTATGTCTGTCTTCAGTAACTTCTTTCTAGTCAAATCTTGCAACAATCCATGTCTTACAAACTCCACAGTCAACTTCCTAAGCTTTTCTAGGCTAGCCTTTGAAATAAGTTTTTGATATTCAAACACAATTCTCTCTTTGTCAGGATCTCATTTTCCATCCTCCTGACTAATCTCATTCTGTTTGATCTTTCTGGTTTCTACTTCAACTTGCTGTTTTAGTTTCTCAGGTCTGAGATCTTCTGCCCATTCTCTCTCTCCCTGAGCTTCGTATCTCAGTAACAGAATCCACAAACAGAAATTCAGCTACTGTATCTCTGTTGAAAATTGGCATAGGTTCTTTGTACCCCAGATCTATTCTATTTCCTCTTAACCCTCTTCCTGTTTTCCTGATTCTTTGTATGAATGCTTAGGTCCTATGACTATGCATCGTTGGGAAATCAGAGCTGATAATCCTGTACCCCTTCAGAATCCTCCTCCTATTTATCAGTATGACTCTTAGTCGCTATGAATCACTCTTTTCATCTGCTCTGAAAGTTGAAGTTCAAAATTAAGGCATCCTGCTTGTTTGCTACTTCTGACTCCTCATTACAACCTAGTGTCTAAAATTCTTCTGCCACTCACTTCCTGTCCTCACCAGCTACAAATTCATATTCTGTTTCTCCTTATATCTTAGCTGCTACAGCTTATTTCTGTCTAAACTGTATAAACAAAATCGTATGGCAAAAATATTTCCTAGACTGCTCTTTTGAATTGTCACTCGTTCTTTCACTGGCTCTTCCCTTTTAACAACTGGAAACACAGTAGTTGAAAGGCTTTGCCTTACCCTTCACGTTGCACATTACTTTTTATCAAAATCTCTCCAAGTGGTGATCCTTAAAGATTTTGTCATTAGTGTTTTGTTTGTTTGTTCATTTCAGTTAGCTAGTTTGTTGTTTTTTTTCCCCTATTTCTCTCCACAGTTAAGAAGACTCTCATACAACGCTCATCTAACTAACTCATTACGACCCTTCAGGCTTGAAATCTGAATTTGTATAAGAGTCTGACAGCGAGACCTGAGATCCGGAACAGTAACTAAATCAGGACTGTGATCAGGAACACATGTAACCTCCCACATCATTCAAAGCAGTCATTTGCCATCATAGTCATTAACATACCACAGTCATCACCTCACTCAAAACATTTGTGTGAAGCATTATGGGAAATGACATTACTTAGCTATATTTCTTTACTAATTTTTTATTTAATTGGTCAGGAATGGAGACAGTAATTTCAAGAATACAGTAGGTCATATAAGATGGGTGTGGATATCATATCAGAAGTATTTAATTAATATTGTTGCACCATTACTGATGTTAGAGGTATTTATCTTATGTAAGAAAATAACTGAAAACTGAATATACATAAATAACTGAACATTCCTTTGTTGTTGTCATAGCATATTTGAAGACAGCTCTGTATCTGAGGACTCAATTTTAATTAAATGTTATATCAGTGACTCGACCAAAAGTTTGAAAGGAAAGCATGTATTAATGCATGCATGCTTAGTCCTTAGCTCCTGACATACAGAAAGCTGATACTGGTTTATCTTCACTTCTGTGTATGGAGTATAGCAGAGTATTGGGCCTGTCTGAAAAGCAGGAAGTTGAAGAAAGAAATTCAGCAGAAGTTTGGGGTTAGGAATCTGGCAGAACCTTGATAAATAACCCATTCCTCATTAATTTACTCCAGTTTCATATAATTTAAATATAATTATTAACATTATTTAACTAAACTGGTTATGTATACTTAATTAGAAATTACAGAATCTAGAGTTTATATCAGGTCTTTTAGCTGACAACAGAACACACAGGTGTACATGGATATGTAAGGGGTAATTATATGAAATTAAAAATATATATATTAAATAATGCTAGGCAACATATGTTGTCATTGCACTTCAAAGCTATGACTAACAAAGAAGAGATCTGAAAAGACTTATATCACGTGTACTGTGTCATTAGTCTGATATTCAGAGTCCAGCCATTGGTCTGAGAATGTGTAGAACAAGAATGAATTACATGTTACTTGAATTCTGTTACCATGATGTCAAGGAACATAACTTCTACAACCAATATTCAAGCTGGTAAATTCATTCTGGTTTTGTGTATGTCCATATAGTGACAAAGTATAAAGGAACATGTAAAAGGGAAGGCAGAAAAATGAAAGGCAGAATGAAAATTTAAGCTCATGCAATATTTAAATTCATTCTCTGACCTACCACACATTTCTGACATAGCTATGATCAAGATCCTTAGCCACTCCATAATTGCGTTTTTCTGCATCACAGGAATATTTTCTGATGTGAAGATTAAATCCATTAAAGATTGCAAAGTTGTTCAGATATTACAAAGATAACATTTCTACTATCTATCTCTCCAGTTACTCCTGACATAGCTAAAAACAATTTACTGGAGACAGACCACAAATCTGCAAACTGCAATTATTACTGAAAAACAAACGAAATTCTGTTCACTGGAACATGTATCCATGTAGAAACATTACATGATGGCTGCTCTGAAAGTAATGCCTCCTATTTTATGTAGGTCGCTCAAAAAAGTAATGCCTCCAATTCTTTTCCGCAACAGCTACAAAGTGCAAAATAACACTATTTTATGGAGCAAATTCACAAGACACTATCTTTCTACACAGCCATGCATTTTCACCAGCAATGAACCAGAGCCTGCATGCCACACTCATAAAAGTCTGCACCAGCAGAGACGACCCACTGTCTCACAGCTGCTATGATAGTACCGTTACTAGGCAAATGTTGCCCATGCAGTCCACCTTTCACTGGTCTGAAAAGATAGAAGTCAGAAGGCACCAGATCTAGACTATACAATGGGTGTATAGGGGAACAATTTAGTCAAGACTGGCAGTGTGTTCCACAGTCTTCAAAGTGGCATGGGACCTGGTGTTATTGTGTTGCAAGAGAATGGGTGTCTTCTTCTCTGGCCTTACTTGGGAAGTTTGAGCCTTTAGCTCAGTCAGCATAGTGATGCATCGGCCAGAGTTGATGGTTTGTGTAAGTTCCTGGAAATCCAGAAGGATCACCTCTTTCCTATTCCAAAAGACCATGCACATCACTTTACCTGTTGAGGGCTGAGCCTTGAATGTTTCCTTCCATGGGGAATTCACGTGTTGCCACTCCATTAACTGCCATTTTGACTCTGGCTCATAGTGGTGACACAACATCTCGTTACTCCTAATGATGTGTTCCAGGAAATTGTCCCCTTCAGCCTTATGTTGGTTCATCGGGTCTTGACAGATTTGCATACAGTCTTCGTTCTTTTCCTGTGTGTGCATCTGTGGGACTCACCTGAAATAAACTTTGTGATATTCCAATGCGGCCACCATAATTTCCAACACACTGAAGCCAATATTCAGCTCCAAAGACAGTTCCCTGCTTGTAATCTACTGATTCGTGCTGATGAGCTGATGAAGACACATTTCATTTCATGGTGTGACAGCTATGCATGGCTGTCTGCAATGTGGCTCGTCTTTCACACTGTTTTTTCCACTACTGAAGTGCACCACCCACTGCCTTACTGTGCTCACATCCACTGTTTGGCTTCCATCAACATTCAGAAAGTGTTGATGAATGCCAATGGGTGCAATGTGGAGGAATTCAGTGACATCCCTTTGCTTCATACACACTTCCATGTCAGACACCATTCTGTCAGACTGCCCCTGTGCTGCCATCTGTTGCATGGCAACAAAATTTAACGGAATATTGGTGGGAAGGTTCTACCTCTATTTGCCATACCACCAACATCCACCTCTGACATTGTGGATCAACTTAATAAAATAGGAGGCATTACCTTTGGAGCAGCCCTTGTACAAACCAGTCAACAGCTAAAAAGATGTAGAGAAAGTATGCCATGAATGTTCATATATTTCCAGCAAAAGTGTTGGAAGAAGAGTCCTTTTGAAAATAGCACAGTAATAAGTATCATTTCAATAATAACATATGAGGAGTAAACAAATTGCATTGTATATCACCCAAGCCATGAATATAATATGTTTAGAGGTGTTCTAAACAAGCCAAAAGGTCATGATTCAACATCTCGCATGACCTGAGAATTCTGTGTATATTCCAGCTTCTGCTCCAGGAAGTCTTGGATCTTTAATAGGTCTGATTAACCATAGGTCTGACTAACCCTGTATGGATGTCTCAGATGCCCTGAGGAATCTCAAATGGTATTTGTCATCTGATTGAATCATTTTTTAAACTGTCTAGGATTTAGTATTAAGATAAGGGTATCCTATCTTCTCTCTGAATATCTCCTTCCAGAGTTTCAGACAAGCAAGAATGAAGGGGAAAATTGATGATGACTTTCCTTGGTACATTAAAAGCCTTCTACCATATGGCTTGCTAAAAATTTGTCTTCTTTCAGTACAGGTTAAATTGAACAGTGAAAAATGGACACTGAACAGGATAGTTGCTTTAAATCTCATTTAATTTAAATTCACGATCTGAAACTGAATCTGGATTTTATGTTTCTTTTTACCTACCAAAGCTGCAGTGCCTTTTGGGAAGGAGAATTGAATCTCCTTGTCTAAAGATTTCTTCTTATGTTTTTTAAGAAGTTTTCATACTAGTAGCTTTCTAAAGCACATTCCTTTTAGTGGAACTGAACATTATTGCTGTTATTTTGACATAGGAGTCATCTCATTTTTGCTTCGCGTGAAAAGTCACAAGGAAAGAACAACTATTAGAAAAATCTTAAACCTATAAGTTTTGAGGTCTGTTGAGGTCTGTTGAAGCCTGTTGGTCTTAATGAATTCACAAAAGAATGCACTGCTACTTTTGACAGGAGAACTTCTTTCATAAGTGGATGATACACAAACAAGAGGCGTTTTTTTGATCTCTATGGCAGTTTAAAAACCAAATGCCAAGAAACAATCTCTATGACATACATTACAGCTGACATAATGCCACTTTCCTGCACTGGTCTAAGAAGTAGTAAACATGGCTGAGGGAAAAAAAGAAAAAGAAAAAAAAAAAAAAAAAGGTAAAGAGAGAAAAAGGGTCAGCCCTCTACACTGTGTAGAGGCAAACACTGACAACAAAGTTTATGCTCAGCAAATCTAGCTCTAAAATAAACAGATTTATAGTTCCATTGTAAATAAACTAGAAATGCACTTGGTTTTCATCTGTTTCACAATAGTCTATAGAAACACTATTTCACTGATGTTGAATTTTCTGTATCAGTTTTTCAGGTTAGTTTAAAAAATGCATTTTAGTTCTTTCTTAAGAAGAGAAAAATGTGATTTCAGCTGAAGAGACTTCAGCTGAAGAGACTATGTTAGAAATGTATATTTTACTAGCCTGCTCAGGTTTCTGTTGACTTTTGAAGGTGAGGATGAAGGGAACATAACATAAATAGGATGGCAGCTTACTGTGCCCAACATTCGTAGGTAGCAAGGCAACTGGGATGACATCAGAAGCCTATCTGTTAGGTAAGAATTAATCCATCTTATCTTACCTTTAAATAACATGAAATTGGAGCAGGGAGGAAGTAAGAAATCAGTGAAAATAAAACAAGTCAGTTCTACAATCTTATAGTCTTTCTGGTCACTGTATTTTACTTAATATCCTTATTGTTCTGAACTTTCTCACTTCACTCTGCTCTTGCTTAGTCATTAATATTACACATACCTGTTTAAAAAGTGCACTAAAGTACCACATAGGAAGAAAGCCTCTGATTGATTAATCATTTATCTCAGTAGAATAGGCATGAACATATTTATTTGATTTCTGGTACCTTTGTATATACACATCTATAAAATGAGATGTAAATTGCAAAAGAGACATTTCAAAGAAAACATGAAGAAGTTTATGTGTGTGTTAAAGGAGGGGGCTCTACAAGAATGTTTTGCAACATATATGTAACTTTTTATTAACTCTATGCCCTTTCTTTGCCTTTTTGGCAATAAATAACAGTATTATGTAGCTTAAAGTTTAAAGGTGTAGCTAACAATGACCTATGAACACAATGAAACAGTTGTCTATTTATAGGTTACTGCCTGCAATCAATACCACCTTCTGTTTAAGTTAATCAATGTTGTCTTTAATTGATTAGCTTGAGCTGAAAACCTGCCAAAGCACTGAACTCCTAAACAGAGGGATAAAGAATATAGTTACTACTGTTTGGTTTCCACGCATTGTAAAATCATTTCAGTATTTATTCATGGTCACGGAAATATGAAGCAAAATAAATCTTTATTGAATACTTCCTCATTGAGTATTCAGATGTAAACTATAAAAGGGAAACAAACAGCTAGAGATGTTGTAAATGTCTAAGATACAATCTATGTTTAAAACCTGAACTGTACTTCATTGTTTGCCAAATTAAAAATAAAAAAATAAAATCAGGAAAAAATGTCTTTAAGACATTAACCTGGTAAAGCTAGCAAAGCTTATTTTTCTCTGGGAAAATAAAATGAAATATATTGAGTACAGGGAGAGAGCCCAGCACTTTCTGAAATGTATAAAAAATAAAACAGTTATTTGCAGAGATATTCATTCTGCAAAAGTAATGAAATTCAAGGTGGTGCACACAGATTAATGTTGTTATTTATTATTATGTATATAATTTCATTGAAGTGCATAGCACTGTACAGATGAATAATAAGTGCATGACCCTGACGTTAATACAAGGAGCTACACTCTGCAGTCAAAATGTGGCTAAAGTTCAAGGCACTAATCAGATGTAAAATGAAGCATTATAATTGTGCATGACTGTGTACAGGAACAATGTTTAACAAACAAATATTTTAGGAAGACTGAGCAAAAGCAAAATAGAATAAGGTAGGCTAATCAAATAGATTTAGCAAAGAAGTGGCTCCATTAAATGTCTCTGAGGGATATTCAGTGAATTTCTAACAGTCCCACCCCACTAGATTTGAAAATGTATTTTTGAGAGCATAAGACAAAAGAGAAGAGCAGTGCAGAAAGCACTCTATCCTTCAGCTTCAAAAACTGAATACTGCACATGCATACATTTTAACCAGTACATCAATTTGTTTGACAAATTCTGGCATGCAGAGAAAGATCAATAAAAAGACAGCAGCTATCACTTCCTAGTGGGTCACTGTGACAGTCTTGCTCCATTATGTTGTTTTTTTCACACTTCTTTGATAGCTCAGCTCACTACTCTTACCTAGAAGTGCTCTAAAACTGCAGTCACAACCAAAGCTATAGAGATACTGAAAGTGGTTGTCTTACTGAAGGAAGAAATATTAAGAATAGAAAGCTGAAGGAAGAAACCTGACTTAAAAAAAAAAAAAAAAAAATCTCTCTGTCAGATTGCTGAAACAACTCTCCCACAGTGGTGGTGTTTCATATATACAGACAAACCTTCTTGTTGTTTAATTCTAGGCTGAAAAAAAAAAAAAACCAAACCTTTCTCTGAGTTTTCCTTACTAGAATAAATGGAAATTATTAGGTAAATTTTTAAAATGTGTCCTAAAGAAATAACAGCCTCAGTGGCCTAAAGACCAAGAATGACTTTTACAGAAAAGTTCTTCAAAAAAAAAAAAAGTCCACTGTTTGTCACTGCTGTGTTATTGAACTTTTAAAATGTTTCTGTGGATCTAGAATAGTCAGTTGTTTGTTTCCATAAACAGCCTAACTGAGTAGCAGATGTTTCCTTGGGCAGTTATTCAATATATCTAGGAAAAAAAAAAAAACAACAACAAAAAAACCCTCTTTGCTTTCCAGATTTCTGACAGCTTTGTTTCCAGCTCCTGACTACTTTTCCCTGCTGAAATGTTCAACCTTTATAGCCGGCCTTCACAACAGGTGGGCTGTGGGTCTCTTGCAACTTGAAAAACCATTTGTTTGGCCCATCAGCAGCTGAGAAGCATCATGTACTGTTTGATTTGCTCAGCTGCCAAGAGGCAGCAACAAGATGTCCAGCAGAAAATGCATATCTAGCTTGTCACTGATCCCTCAGAATGCATATATCTCCTAGTCAGTCACCTGGTGAACCACCAGACACATACTTCAAGTTCATACAAACATGTTGCCACACCGGTCAAAGAGGAGTAGTAAGAAAGATTTGACATATTCACAAGTAATATCTGGGATAGTGAGTAAGGAATTGTATTTGGTTGAAAGGGAGAAAGAAATGGAAAGATAATAATATGAGGGAAGCTGAAACAATGTTGAATTGGGTCAGCAGAGAAGTAGGAATCACTTGGGAAAATAAAATGTACTTCCATTCTGAAAACGACCTGAAAAATCCATTTGAGAATCCTGGCTCTCTAACAAACGCAAGCAACTTTCTGCTAGAAATCCCACACAATAATAAATGAGTAACAACAAATCCATAGCACTTACTAGGTGGCAATAAAAATGGAATAACTCATGAACAAATCTCAATTAAACCAAAATGCAAAACTTACAAGTTTATAGATAGATAGGTAGATATATAGATAGATAGAGCTATTTACATTTCTACATCACATGCTTTTCTTTTCTTGGGATTAATTCATTAAAACTGTAGAAAACTTATGATTGTTGGTTTACACGTAGAGGATGATGGCTAAAAAGAAATGGACTTATATTGGCCATCATAGCCGATATCATGAGCAGAATAAATGAAAAAAAAAAAAAAGACTAAAGAAAAGACATTTTATTTAAATTGCTACAGAGAGAACTGATCTCCCAAGAAAAGAAAGAGATGACAATACTGAAAACTATTTTTTAAAAGATTAGCTAATTTGAAAGTAGTCTTGCACCAGAATGTGTTTCCCATCTGTAATTTGTAAACAACATTAATCTTCTTTAAGTCTAAAAACAAACTCATAAAGCTGAAGATCTAGAGAAATTAGAACAACAAGCCTGGTGCAGGTGGACTTGTAAATAGAGAAAATAGAACTGGAGGGAGTGACTGAGACTGATTGGACAAACTGACAGAAATCAGGCACTGGAAAACACTGCGAAAGGGAGCTAGTAATAAGAAATGGTTGGCTAACAGTAGCTGAGACCAAAGCTGGAGGACCACATGATTTGGATTAACTAGACAAGAACAGGACCAGCAGTTGAAAACAGAAAGAAAGACATGTGACAGAATGCAGTACAACAGAGTCATGTTCAGTTATCTGAAGAGAAGTCTCTCTGAGGGAGAAATCTGAGGGAGAAGTGTATATGGGGCACAAAGACAGATATTGGGAGATGTCTGGATCTTTCTTAAGAAGAGTATTAGGTACAAGAAGTTAAGATAGGAAGTTGGAATTATGACTGGATATAAATAGAAATCTGGACAAGGATATTAGGACTGATACAAAGGCAGGCCCGAGGCTGAGGAAGGAATGAGAAGAAAAAAGATTGCTTGATGGAGACACTGTTAAAAGAACTACACGTTGCAAGAAAAATGAAGGATGAAATGCAATCCAAGGCTATCTTCATTTATCTCAAAGAATGCCTGTAAAACCCTCATGTCAAAATAGTCATTCCTTAGAACAGTGTAGACTGCTCATAATCATGCATTACAGCTTACTGGTCGCTTTGTTTGCTTTATCACTATGAAACTAAAGGTTCATGTCCTACTATATCCATCAGATATCATTTCACAATGAAACTTTTGACTCTCTAGTTTACCTGCGAAGAAGTAAACCCTGTGAAATGATCACCTATACTACTAGGGCATTATTCAAAGGTAAAGCAAAACACTCAACTGTTAGGAAATTTTAAAATTAAGATTTAACGTGTTAAAGAAATTGAGATAATCTTCCATACCTCTTCTGTAAAGCATGATGTCTAGTGACAAAAATATTGTATATAAATCAGGTATTATTTAAAGCATGAGAACACACTGAGCACTGGAGATAAAGAAAATATTGGATAGATATCCATTTATTCAACTCCATCCTTGTCCCCTGCACTGAATGAAGTACTGTGCAAAATACAGTATCTAATAACATAATTAAAGATTATATCACAATGCACATACAAAGATGACAGAACAAAGGTGCGGAAGACAACCTTAATTCTACCACTTCCTAATTTTGGAATGCTTGACTTTACAGTCTTGATAATGGCCTTTTCCAATAAAACTTTGTGATCTCATAAGAAATATAATCACATATTTAGACATGCTTTTGTCAAGATTTTTACATCAGAAATAGAACTGTGTACACAAGGCTCACAGAATGACTGAAAGTTCCTTTTCAATGTGTAAGTCCTTCAGATAGCTATCTTTCAAACACAAACACAGCAAGAAAGCATCAAAGACTATAATTTGCTGAGATTATTACACTGATTTTGCTTGTTGAAAAATAGATTAAATAAGTCTCAAACCAATGCAGAAAACAATTTAGGTTAGGTTTTCAGACAAATGACTGAAGCTGTATCTAAGCAATTGTTATTAACATTGAGGGCAGCTGCAGGGCAGCATTTTCCTATTACTTAGGCAGCAAAATGTACCCTTCAGGTCCCTGGCATATGCAAAATTAAATCATAATTTCTTTCTCTTCATCTGTAGCCTTCATTGATCTTAAAAGTAATTTCAATAGAGGACTATGCAGTCAGTATGCTGAGTTGCAGTAGCTCTCTTTCTATGTTACTGGATCTCCTAAACATTTCCATTTCCTGACCTGTCCTTTCTGGGAAGGAGCAAGTACCTCTGTTTGTTTGCTGATGAGATAAAAAGTTTGAGAAAGGCTGTGAATGGAAGAGAACAGATGGTCCTGGAAACCTTCCTGTGCATGGCAACTGAATGGCTTTTTCACATAAGGAACAAATAGCCATTTAACATTATACTTAACTATATTCTTAATATCACCCTACAGAAGAGGTGTAGAGCTAGGAAAAAACAGTCTATGTGAAAGGACTTTTAGTAAAAGCTCATTTTGCTATGGGACGAAGAGAGTAAAAAGAAAGGCCGATAATCTGCTGGAAAAAAAAAAAAAAAAAAAGAAAGAAAGTATATCTGCAGAGAATAAGGATGTATAAAATTTGATCGATGGACAAAGGGAACAAGGGCTAGAGGAGAGTTCATAGAAAGGGAAAAACTGAAATATTGGAATAGACAGGAGAACTTCAGAGAATAAGCAAAATGCAAAAGATCTCCTGAGATATTTGGGAAAACAAACAAACAAACAAAAAACAATAATAAGCATGAGAATTCATGAAAACTGAGCAGGGTAAGAAGAGATTGTTAGCAGAGAATGAGGGATCTGGCTTTAGAAAAGCTGGAGTATGAAGAATTTGAAAAACAAAGCAGAAAAGCTATTGGATGAAGCACTCCCTAGAAAATAGGAAATCAATGAAGAAGATAAGCAAGACAACAGTCAAAGACAGAGAATCTGGTTAAACTTCCAGTTCGTGTCAGAACAGTTTTGGGAAGAAAGCACTAAAATGGAAGAATTTGGGAAAAGGAAAAGGTGAAAGAGACACCACACTAAAGAAATGGTCAGTGGGGAAGACGGTGCATAGCAGAATTTTTTTAGATAAGTTTAGACAATACATAAAGAGAGCTGTGATTAAATAGAATAAAGATAACAAATGTATAGGATTTGGGAGGAAAATCATTAGGACACAGAAAAATGAATATGGAATTTACACAGGAAAAGAAAAAAAATAACATCGGCAAACAAACACGATAGGTAAGCAGATGGGGAAGAAAAGAATCAGTGGGAAACAAAAGAAAGTAAGAACAGCAGTAAATGTCATTGTTCTAAGTGCTTAGTAAGAGGTCTGGTAACAAAACAGTATATAAAAGTAAACATTATCTTTGTATGGTACCTTTTTGTGTGGGATGAGGGGATCTTGGGAAACCGGATTGGGAGCTAGGCATAGGCATCTAGTGAACCTACAATATGTATGGAGAAGAGGATAATCTGCTTTATTATAAATTTAAACAAAAGCAAGAAAGAAAACATTTAAAACTAATGTCTAAACCAGTTCCCAATAACTTAGTATCTGCATCTGTTAAAAACATCTACGTATATTTGAGACTCACATTTGAGTTATTTATTATGATTACTTCTCAGTATTTTATGGATAGTCCAGCAAGATGTTGGCTATCCAATATTAAAAAAACAAATCAAAACAAAACAAAGCAAAACCTAGAAAAACTATAATATCTATTATTGTTTCTTCCTACAAAATCATTTTCAAACTCCTTTTTCTGAATATCATTCCCTTTTACAAGTCTTTATATGAACGAAAAGTGAATCTGAACACATCAAAAGGTGCTACAAGATGAAAAATAGAACGTAACCCATTTATTGATAAATGCAATTACCTTTTACACTTAAATTAGTCCTATTCCTTGCAATCAAAAGTGACCATTACAATATTAACATTAAATATAGATTCAAATCAACAAGAATCCTTTTATTTATAATAAAGAGTAGATAAAATCTTTACTTTAAAATTCTATCCTCTTTGCCTAATACTTTCTTAAATGCTGAAATTATACTTAATATTTCAATTATTTTACTTCCCCACAGAACACTGCTGCTTTATTTGCTTGCTCAGTTATAGAACTGCAAAGCATGCTTAATACAGTAAGTTCAAAAAAATGTATCATGACTATGCATAAAGCTGTTATTACCCCAGATATGCTCTGATACAGGAAGATATAAACACAGATGTTTTAGAGGAGTACGAAAGGCATAAGTACTTCCCTAGTAAGCACATTTTTCCAGAACCTGAAAGCATGAATGAAATATTACATTCTTTATTAGGGAATATACTGCACATTCATTCTATAGAACAATTCTTCTATTGCATACAGAAGGATAGTAAATATCATTATTAGAGAAAATGTAAAGAAATAATTGAAATTTTCAAAAATTAGAAGGACGTGCTCTTTGTTATCCCTGTGAGAATTAAAAAAAATTCACCCACTGGAGGAAAGATTTTCTATAGTTTTGCAACTAAATTCTCCAAAGAGTCCATCTGTAGAGAGCATGCTTTATCCTGGTACTGAAGGAAGTTCCTTCACTGAAACTGTCTATCCTCATTTCTGCAAACTATTGCTATGCTAAATATTGAAATAGCAACGAGAAATTGTCTTTCCTTTTCTCTCAATTCTTCTCTTGCTGATACTAAGGAAGATTTAGAAGAGGAAACAGAATGTCTACAGAGGAATTGAGAATGTAAGCTTGATGAGGAGGAAGGAGAAATGGAGAATAAATACTGAAAGACTTGTTACCAAACAGGAAAGGCTGTTAACAGGGAATGTTAGTGGAGTGCAGACTCTAAAAAACACTGGACAAAAGAGGAAGGCAACAAAAAGGGTCACATATGGGAGAAGCATTTTGCAGTAGAAGAAATAATTAGGGTGGCATGAAACTTAGTTCAGAAGAGAACGGTGAAATTATGGGTTCCTAGGGAATGGAAAATTAGTGGAGGGGGGAGAAGAAGTGTTGAGACAGGACAGTGCGAACAGCCACTGACAAAAGCTGAAATTAGAATGAGGAGAAAGAAACAAGGAGGAACTGGGACATGGAGGTACAGGACTAAGAGGGATACCTGGTAATGGAGACACAAAGAAAAGGGAAAGGGAATCCTCCTTCCTGTAGTGGAGCTGAATACAAAGAGTCCTGATAACTCCGCATTACTCATCTGTTAATAAATATTTCTGAAACTGTCACTCCACAAAAAATTGGTCCACAAAGACAATGAACTCCTGCAATTACATACTGTGTTGTAAATCTACATCCCAATGGTAGACCTAGATTTTCCAAAATCTCATATGATTAAACTGAATATACTGAAAAATAAATAAAAAATAAATTAAAAAAAAAAACAAAAACAAACACACACACAAAAAAAACAAAAAAAACCCCAGCATTATTTAAATTATACACTAAGACTGGAAAGCAGAGACATGAAATGTCAGAACTAAGGTTGCCGTTGCAGTATGATCCAATACTCTGATCGTCACGGTTCAGTCTTTAACTAAACAACCATCAGTGTTATTTTGTGGGGTTTATTATTTTTTTTCCTCATACCATCTTGGACAGATGAGTCAAGAAGAAGTCATCATTACTGAGAATGTTGTTTTAAGACCTTGGTTTTGTTTGTTGTGGAAATGTAAATGTACAAAATGAGCATAAGCAGAGAATAGCTTGGTTAAAACACAGAAATGATGTTTCTATGTAGTTTGGGGTAAATCCTTTAGAATACACACATGCAAAATACTTTGTAATTACGTGTTCGCATCTTCTGAATATCTCAGCTCATAAAGGAAACTGAATTCAATGGGAACAGTGATTTGAACACAGTGAACACATATAAAACAATTTGTCACCATCGTCTTCCCATGACTCTGATTCCCAGGTTTCAATGGGAATACTGCAAACTTTGCTTCCTTGCAGGAATGGTCTGAAGAGAAATAAATTAGTGTTTGCAAGGAACTCAGTTATTTCAGTGTAATAGAATGGCCTCTAAATTATTTTCTCCAAAGAAAAGCTTGTCTGAGCACCAAACAAAATAACAAAATGTATGGTTTATAGCAAATGAGGAAATGTGTTGGATTCTCACTAGAAGGGTGTATCAAATGGTGCTTCGAGTTAGGCATACATTCTGTCAGAGGAGAAGCAGGATTCTGGAACAATAATGTCACAACCTGTATCTACTTCCCAGGCAACATTCAAACTGACATATTTCAACTTCTGAGCTATTAACTTTGTAGACAGAACACACAATTCAAATCTAAATGTTTTTGTTTGTCCCACACAAAAACTTACTGCCTCTTTTGTATTTTTTGTATATGCTCAATACCTTTAAAGACTGTTGACATTTTATTCTGTTGTTACAGCCTCCTTGTAGCACACTAGTAACAATTCTTTAGAAGTCAGTAAAAGTGATTAAATAACACACAGATTATGTCAAATGATACTGTTAAGATGATTGACTTCAAAATGCAAAGTAAAGGCAATTGAGTGTGATTACTGGTGCTAACCATTTTAGGATTGCTGCCTTTGTAAAAAAGCACGTTCATTTACACTTGAAAACAAATGCTGTTTCTGCTGTTTAGTATTCATGTAGGTAGAATTAGATTGTTGACTAGAGAGGACATTATAACACAAACGCTATCTTAAAAATTTGTTCCTTACTAATATCTTGGTGCTTGCAATATATATACATTCATATTCACAGGGGAAGTAATAAGGCTCTCTTTAGTATTTCATGTACAAATTTACTCAGCAGATTTGTTTTATTAAACTGTAAATAATGGGATGTGGTAAATGAAAAATCCAGAAAGTGAATAAACAGTTCATTCATCATTAATGCTCACAGTAGCTTATTGAAACACACCTTTCGGTAACTGCCACTGAATATTAGCTATGAAATTCTCATCTTGCTTTGAATGTTACCCATTAACCATTTGTATAGTTGAAAGGCTCAAATGGTTTTAAATCAGCCTTTAAAAAAAGTTATCCTGAATGTAACTAAATATATTCACAAAAACTGCATTTAGCATGTCTGAGATTCAAGCCTATATTGCTTCGAATTAATTATTCTTCTTTAACTGCACAAGATAAACAGAAATGACCTATTAATTTAAAGAAAATCTATCACCACTGAATGTATTCTCTCCTATAAACAAGCAAGATGAACTTGACCTTGTTTGAACTTGTTTTGATGTGGCCCAGATGGTAGGCTACATGCTTGAATAGCAGTCTAAAGCTGAGGAAAAACTCATATAGCAAGATCTAGATTTATAGCCTTTTGCAAATTCTTACCTTGTATTGTCCTTTCAGCATCTGTTCTGCCCCCGCTGCGGTCAGCTTCTATCTCTGGGGTCAGAGAGTCTAGAAGCATAGAAAGGTAAGACTGACACATATTTCATTTGATTCTTATAGCCCTTTTTACAACCTGTTACTCTAAAGCTGAATTACAATACAATCAACCTTTGTCAGTTTTTTTAATGTTGAGCAATGACTAGAGGCCAGGACAATTTTTTGTTAGACCAGGGAGATTAATGAGCAATAGATTTTTCAAACATAAAGGTAGGAAGAAAAAGAAGAAGGAAAAAAAAATGACTTCTCAAGCTAATAATATAAAATAGGCCTAGTTGGGGCATTCTCTCCAGTGAATTTATTTGCACGTGCTATATAAAGTAACAAAGCAAAAAAGAGAGAGGCATCACTTGAAAAAAGGAAAGAAGAGAGATTTTCCTTTTTTTTCCCCCTCCCACACTGTTATAAATTTCATACTAACAAGGTTCTTTAGACACTTAAATTGAAAATTAATGACATAGAAGCAAAAGCTGGCTTCTTACCATTTAGGACCCTGAGACTATCTGTTGAAGCTGCTTGTTTCAGTGTCTGTTCTGCCTGCTCCCGTCGTTTAGTCTCAAACTCAAGTGCTTCCTGCAATTTCCTCTTTGCCTTCTTTTCCTTCTTTAACCTTTTCTGAATTATTGCTAGAAAGAAGAAAATCAGTGCACTCAAATTCAGATCTGAAACTTGGCCACACAATTAAGTATTAAGAGTTCCAAGAAACAATACAACTATAACAGTTGAATATAAATTATGTAATTACACACTATCTATTTAAACTACCTGAAATTTGCTGGATTCACACATAGGTATTTAAAGAGCCACTGTTCTATACCATGCTATTTCTTTTAATAAACAGATGAGGATTTGTGAAAGTGCAAGTTGGAAAATCTTGGAACTCATTCCAAACCCTTTATATTAGAAACAACTGGACAGTGCCAGATCCCCAAGTCAAATAATTATTACTTTGCTTTCTTGAATGTAAGGGAAAATATTAGGAAAGTAATAAATAAAAAATCAGTGCAGAAAACCGTTACTTAGAAAATGTTGTGCCTGCTTCTTGTTTACATTCTACAAAGAAAATGGTTGCAGGAATAGGATGTAAAAGAATCATACAAGATAGGTTTTAAAGTAAATCCATCATGATTTTCTTTGTTATGTTTCCAGACAGTTCCTTCCAAATTAGAACTAAAATACAACTTGTATGTTTCCTGACTGAAGGAACATATCACAGACTATGTCCTCAGTGGAAAAGAGTAATGTGAACATTTTTTTCTACTCAATAAAAGTGATCCTCTAAAGAAATCATACAAAGTTGTAGATTACATCATTATCTACTCAACCAAACTCCAACCTTTTTTACATTTAGAGTTTTCAGAGACATGCATGTAAGAGGCTCATTTACTGTAAGATCCTCCTGGATAATCCTTTTCTAGAGAATCTGTTATTTTTACACTAACTACAGAAATACCATTACCAAAACCAGATACTAGGTGATACTAGGCTTGACTATTAAGTTTTACCTGGCCCTTTAACCTTCTCCAAAGTAACCACTTGTATATGGTTTAGGGAGAAATTCTGGAAAGGTTCAAAATACATGTCCACCAGTCCACAGTCTCCATCTTCAATAGTCATAGATGCAACTTTCACAGAATGCAAATCATGACATTTTTAAAGGGATTCATCATGATTATTTCTATTTAATGTATATGCTGAGTAAGATCTTTTTGAGTAGTCTTAGATTTTTTTTCTGTGTTGTCGTACAGAACTGTTTAGACACAAAATGTATATTAGCACAAACCCTGTAGGGAGAATAGCTACATCATTAACATGTAAGACTGGAATTCTGGCACTTTCTCATTTTGTATAGTAAAACTACTTTCCAGGCATATTGTCTTATACTATTGAAGAACAGCTAGTATCTATACAAAGGCTAAACTAAATACATTTTGAATCATTGCACCATTTTAATGTTTTCATTATAAGTACTTTGAAAGTGATTGCAATAAATGAGAAGGAAACATATGTTGCTTTCTGAATTAAAATGTCATCATGGCTGACACATTGTAGATGTGACTACAGCAGTCAGAGCCAGAATTAGCAAGCCCTTACTGTGTAGCTGCTCACAGAAGAGAGATTATCCTACTTTCACTGGTTGATGAGACACATCCTACAGCCTTAGGAATCACTAATTGGAATATTTACAAAGAAGGAAGGAAACAATACAGTAAATAAGCAGCACTGTAGAACACGCAGTAGCAGCAGCAGATTTAATGTTCCCCAAAATGGCAAAAAATAAAAAATAAAAAAAAATCAGATATCCTGCCTGTAAAGATGTTTGACTTGTGTTAACATGACTAGCAAAAGATAGGCATTGATACTGGTTGCCTAATGCTGAAGATTCCATTTGCCTAATGGGCTTTGACCTGCATATGACAGTGTGCATATATTTCTGTGCTGCATTTTTTTAAGGGTATTTCAGCCTTTTTTTTACAGAATATTTCTTAATAGGGATGTGGTACACTTTTCCCATCCTGCTCATGCTTCTATTAAGATGTGAGACTTTCTTTCAGACATGACATTCAGTACTGGAAAACTAATGTCAACTAAAACTAATGTAAGGCAAAGCCTCCTATGTATATTTCTGTCTTTAATAGAAGAATAAATTCTCAAAATAATTACAAAGTCTTATTTTTTTCACTCCTACTTGGCTTTCTTCACTGTAAAGAATAATATATTATTTTTACTTTATTTTGTACAGAAGCATCCACTAGTGGAGATAGTCATCCTCATTACATTTGCTTTACTGCATTACACTGTTAAGTGCTCAGATCCATTCCTCTTTGGTTTGACTCTTTTACCAGTGCAATATCGTCATTAGAAAGATACATATAAAGGAAGCAGATAATGCATAGTGCAGAAAATAACACTGTCAATTATTTCATTATCCTAAGAAAAATAAAGGACTATCACATGCTCTTTCTTAAAATACAACTTAGAGCAAAATGCATTTCACCTAATTTTACCTGCTGAAAGTATATGTGTCTAGTCCAGCTTAGTCAGTGATATTCCTTCCAGTGCTAACGGGAAGAGAAAGAGTTATTCACAGTGTAATTGACCTCACCTACCTGTCTCAGAACAGGATGCAGGAATCACTTTATTGAAATGAAGGGAATTTATGTTATTAGCTTGAATGATGTGCTTAATTTAATTTCTACACGGTAAAACTCAATTAAAGTCAGATGAGTCCCCACCTACACCTTTTCTGTTGTGCATATTGTTGCCTAACTCTAAAACAGGGATGCATGATTGAAGGATTATGAGGCAGGGCTAGATAAGGATGTGAAAAAATGAGCCATTTTAGAAAACTTTCCAAGTCTAACCATTGCGATTGTACTGAGCAAAATACTTTTTTTGTGGACAAAGTTATAATTCATTACACAGTTTTGATAATTGTTTTTCTTTTAAGTTTAAAAAAGGAAAATTAACAATGTCCTGCCTTTTAAAGGGTCAAGGCATGAAATAGGATTACACTGCTTACTTACAGGTGGAATGTTAGTCAAAGGAATAATGATACTGGTTGTAAATCCAAGAGTTCTTGGGATTCCTTTTTTAGATGATTTACAGAAAGTTAATCTGGACAAGAAAAGTATTGTAACTCTAGCCCTACAAAAATATGTATCTGCCATGTCTGCTGTTTGTGTTAAGCAGCAAGCTAGACCCATAGGTTATCCGGACCTTGCTATGTAATTAGACACTTTTAAAGGGCAAGACATACATACATATAGAGAAAAGCAAGATGGGAACATGTATGGAATGCAAATAGTTAATAGTGAACTGCCTTAACTTTACCATCAATGTTTTAGATGTACTATATCTTATATATATATCTTTTATATATATATATATATATATATACATGAAATCATAGAATCATAGAGTCACAGAATCATAGAATCATAGAATCACTCCAGTTGGAAAAGACCTTAAAGATCATCGAGTCCAACCACAACCTAACCATACTACCCTAACTCTAACAACCCTCTGCTAAATCATGTCCCTGAGCACCACATCCAAACAGATTTTAAACACATCCAGGGATAGTGACTCAATCACCTCCCTGGGAAGCCTATTCCAGTGCTTGACAACCCCTTCTGTAAAGAAGTTTTACCTCATATCCAACCTAAACTTACCCTGGCACAACTTGAGGCCATTTCCCCTCATCCTGTCACCTGTCAGCAGGGAGAAGAGACCAACCCCGCTCTCGCTGTAAGTACCTTCCAGATATTGGAAGAGAGCAATAAGGTCTCCCCTCAGCCTTCTTTTCTCCAGACTAAACAGCCCCAGTTCCTTCAGTCTCTCCTCGTAGGGCATATTCTTCAAGCCCTTCACAAGCCTTGTTGCCCTTCTTTGGACCTGCTCCAGCACCTCAATGTCCTTTCTGTACTGAGGTGCTCAAAACTGAACACAGTACTCAAGGTGAGGCCTCACCAGTGCCAAGTACAGGGGAAGGATGACTTCCCTAGTCCTGCTCACCACACCATTCCTGATACAAGCCAGGATGCCATGGGCCTTCTTGGCCACCTGAGTACACCACTGGCTCATATTCAGCTGACTGTCCATCAGTACACCAAGGTCCCTTTCCGTCAGGCAGCTTTCCAGCCACACCTCCCCAAGCCTGTAGGGTTGCCTGGGGTTGTTGTGACCAAAATGCAGCACCCGACGCTTGGCCCTACTGAAACTCATACAGTTTGCCTTGGACCATCAATCCAGTCTATCCAGGTCCCTCTGTAGTGCCCTTCTTCCCTCTGGAAGATCAACACTCCCTCCCAACTTGGTGTCATCTGCAAACTTACTGAAGGTGCACTCAATCCCTTCATCAAGATGGTTAATAAAGATGTTAAATAGAAGTGGCCCCAGTACCGAGCCCTGGGGGACACCGCTCGTGACCGGCCGCCAACTGGATACAACTCCACTGACGACAATTCTTTGGGCCTGGCCATCCAGCCAGTGTTTCACCCAGCGAAGCGTACACCCATCCAAACCGTGGGCAGCCAGCTTCTCCACAAGGAGAAATCATTAAGAAATGTGTAACATTTACGTGTTTTACACTGGGATCTTTCTCAAGGAGAACCTTAGTTGTTCCTTCTATAAACGTTTGACTTACTGCATTATACAAGGCTTACATATTACTATTAACTTCATATTTTATTACATACAGATTGCCTAAATATGCAGTATATGACTCTATCACATAAGAACAGAGATGAATTCATAACACCTCGAAGAGAATAAAATTTGATAAGGTTGTGTTTGCTTTAACTAGGTATCCTTTTTCATAATGGTCGTAACCTGCCGAAGTCCATACCTGCACTTTCTGTGTTTACATTTGTACTGTGCATTACTGATATGTTGTAATAAGTTATATTCAAGACAAATGCAGAAAAAAAAATGAAGGTGCTTTTACTATGCAAATCCTATGCAAAATTAGGATCAGGCAGACTGCAAAACTTCCTGCATTGCAGTCAGCTTGTACATAACAGACGTACTGGAGAAATGATTTGATGAAACACAAACGCTTGAAACAAAATTAGGTTTCCTAAGGAAAAAAATTACAAGGTATTTGTGTTTGCTTTATTAAGATACCTCTATTTTTCTGCTCCACAGCCAACTGTTTTTCAAGTGTTTCCCTCAGTTCTCGTTCCCTGAAGAGTTCCATCTTCAGCTCTGTCTTTTCCAGTTGGACTTGTTTCTCTTGAGCTCTGGCATTGTCTATAGCAACCTTTAGTAGACCCTGCTCAAAAAACAAAACAAAAACTTGGATACTGTAATGTTTGAGGAATATTACAACAGATGACATAATAAATAACTTATATTATTCATCTCTGGTTAGTCATATGAAATTTTACAAATGAAATAATCCTTTTACTGGTTCAAAGTTTCCCAATTATCAAGAGCAAATTTTAACTGGAGTGAATTTTAACAAGTGGACAAAAAATCTTTACAAAAGCAGTCAAATTTTCACAGAAGATGGAAGCGGATCTTCAAATACATGTAAAACTAATATTAGAAAGATACGGGGATAGGTTTACTCTTCATGGAAGATAAAATATATATGTGTATATACAAGCCTATATAAGCCACTTGCCAGTGACAACAAAAAGAGCTGTCCCATCGACAGTGAATTGTCAGTCTCATTATTTATCACCTTAAGAATGGCAAATTCAGTCTCTAGTCCAACTCCTTACTGTTGTTCATTATTACTACATTCCATATTGTTTCCGAGGAAGATTTAGTTGTTGAGATGTTAAGCAGAGGACACTCGCAACGCAAGAAGATCTGTCTTAAAAAGTACACTACCGATCTTGCACAATAACGGTTGGCAAAAAACAATGATCTCTTAATTTCTTGACTTAGTTTGCTTGGAAAAAAATTCTACATATTTGTGGTTATTGCATCAGGAAATAATTACTCAGTCTAATTTCTTTTTTTCTTGAGAATTTTAATTCTACAGTTCCTTCTTTTTGCAAAGAAACAGACAGATCTTTGCATAACAAATAGATAATTAAGACACTAATATAAAGTACAAAAAGAGGAGGGGAAACAGGATTGAAAGAAATAAATATAGAAAGAGAAAAGAATTCCATATTCCAGAATTCTGGCCATCAGGCTCTTGGCTCTACACTTTTATCTCTTTCACTTAAAGCTATCATAATAGAGCAGATAATTAAGCATGGCTAGGCATATATAAACCTGCATGGATATGAACCTAACTCTTCTATATTCTAGGCAAGTCTTCTGACAACCATAGATCTATTTTGACCCAAGAGAGATTTGCTGATATGAAGCAAAACAATGCCAACAAGACAGACTAAAGAAGTTGCTGGTAGTTATTTTAGGAAAGTTAAAAGATAAAAAGTTTATAATCAAAATCCAGTTTCAGAGCTGCATACTACAGACGTAAAATTATGTTCTCCAACTCGTAAGTTCCCTCACCACTTAAGCACATTTCCTAAATATTTTTTCACAATTTTTTTTAAATAACCCTAACCCTAACCCTAACCCAAGCCAGCATTATACTTGAAAATGGGAAAAAAACACTTTATTGAGTGTTAGTATGCACCTTTCTTGTTAGCCTTCCTAATGTCAATGCCTACCATTGAAATTTGTGTCCTTCCACCTCTTCTTTTAAGTCTGTTCTTATCCTCACTCATCATCACTCTTAACTAAATTGTTGCCTTGAATGTTGTCTCACTAAGAATTTAATTCTTTGTAGTTTTATTATACTTCAGTGCATTAAAGTCCACAGCAGCTGAAAGAACTCAAAACTTTCCAACGGCAAGGACCACGTGGTCACTTTAATGATGCACACAGCAAAAGAATAGGACCACATTTGAAAATATCAAACAAAAGTAACTTAAAAAAAAAAAAAAAGTGCTTACAAATATGATTACAGTTTTAGCAGTTTTCTTTAAAAGAACAAAATATCTAAAGCACAAAGATATTTCGTGTTGACTGTTAAACTTAGATGACTTCTAAAGAAAATCATGTAAAGCTAAATACAAAGCTCCAAATGCATATGCAAAGTAAAATACGTTTTTAATATTATCATTCACTTGAAATCCCCTTCTAAGATTCATAGAATCACAGAATTCTTAGAGTTGGAAGGGACCTTTAAAGGTCATCTAGTCCAACTTCCCTGCAAGGGATACCATAGCTAGATTAGGTTGCCCAGGGCCTTATCCAGCCTCAACTTGAATGTCTCCAGGGATGGGGCATCAACCACATTTCTGGGCAACCTGTTCCAGTGCCTCATCACCCTCACTGTGAAAGACTTCTTCCTTATATCCAACCTAAATCTACTCTCTTTAATCTTGAAGCCAATGCCACTTGTTCTGTCACCACAGACACTTACAAAGAGTCTGTCCCCTTTTTTTCTGTAGCTCCCCTTTAGAGGGAGGCTCTCAGGTCACCTCACAGCCTTCTCTTCTCCAGGATGAACAGCCCCAGCTCTCTCAGCCTTTCCTCACAGGAGAGGTGTTCCATCCCTTGGATCATTTTTGTGACCCTTCTCTGGACACGCTCCAACAGGTCCATGTCTCTCCTGTACTGAGGACTCCACATCTGGATGCAGTACTCCATGTGAGGCCTCACCAGAGCAGAGTAGAGGGGCTGGATCACCTCCCTCAACCTGCTGGCCACACTTCTTTTGATGCAGCCCAGTATACAGTTGGCTTTCTGGGCTGTGAGGGCATGTTGCTGGCTCATATCCAGCTTCCCATTTACCCATGTACACCCAGGTCTTTTTCAGCAGGGCCGCGCTCAATCCTTTCATCCCCCAGCTTGTATTGATAATGGCGGTTGCCTCAACCCAGGCTGCATTTGGATCTGTTGAACCTCATGAGGTTCACCTGGGCTTACTGCTCAAGCCTGTCTAGGTCCCTCTGGATGGCATCTCTTCCCCCTGGCGTGTTGACCACACCCCACAGCTGGATGTCATCAGCAAACTTCCTGAGGGTGCATTCGACCCCACTGTCAATGTCACTGATGAAAATATTAAAGAGTATCAGTCCAGAGCACTGACCATTGGGGGACACCTCTTGTCACTGATCTCCATCCAGACACTGAGCCATTGACTACCTCTTCATTCTTCTATGCTTACAATTATCACAAATTACGTTTTCTATAATGAGTGCTACTGAGAAATTCAGATAGGAATTATTATATCAATACCTGACTCTGGTTTATGTTCGAAGTCTAGAATATTTTAATCTCCTCCAATTCATCTTACCAGAACACATGATACATCCAAATCACAAATAAAAAGAAAGCAGATCAAGGGAAATTACACAAAGTGTACTCATAGATTAAAAGCCTATTGTCAAATACCTTTCCCAAATCCTTGCAATCCATCTCATTTAACCATAAAATCAAGCTGCTAAAACAACTGCCATCTTTACTCAGTTCAACTACATTCATGTACATGTTTCTTCTTCATCAGGAATAAACAATTAGTAACAAATGAAAGAGATCATTACGTCAACTGCCCTTTTAGATCACCCCAATTAAAACTTTAGTTTAGCTGTATTTTAATTCTAAGATACCAAATTCTAATTTTCTGCTCTGATTGCTCTTGTTGACTTATCTTTGAAAGATGCACTCTCAGTGCAAAGTCTAGAGATCATTTAGCAAGATGCCAATGTTGGCACCACTTAATCTGTTGATTGGTTGTGTTATCAGTAGCAGTTTAAAATAAATTACTGTTAAACTATTATTGTCCTTGGCTAACAAATATTTTTGTGTTTTTTAAATATCCATGAATGAACATGGAGAATAATTCTAGTGTAACACAGACGTGTAATTTTGTATTAAAATCACTGCATAGTATGAAGCTGCTAAAAGCATATTACATTTTCTATTGAATTTCTGCACCATACTTCCTCCTTCAACCTTTCATTTTTTTAAACCCTCTGCTAACGTAGCTAATGGTAATACATTACCTATTGCTGCTGATTATGTCTGAAAAATATTAGCTTTTTGGAGCCAAGACACACTAGGGACTACTTATAAGCTACACAAAATTAAGTTTCATTTTTAGAAGTTAAATCAGTGCACATCAGTAGGCGTCCAATGTAGAAAAAAATCTGCACTAGAGCCAAACTGATGCATATGCAAAAGTGCTGTTGTTGCCAATGACATCTCTAATGCAAAAATACTGGAAACATTCAGTATCTCTCTGTATTCAATGAAGAAGGGTTGAGAAAATCAACTAAATAGTACTGCATCTAAAAATCATCAGTGCCCTTTGGAACAGGAATAGCAATTTCAGAGTTGCATGAAATTCTATTAATTCTCCCAGTGGATCATCTGTAAAAGATTATACAAAATACAGTATGTCCAACTTGTATTTGCTATGGCTAATCCTCTAACCTGATATTAAATCAATATGCTGCCAATGACAATGGGAAATGCAGTGCAACACAGGGCATTAACAAAAGGAAAATATTTCCCTTTAGGGAAGGTCAGATGTTATGGAGGCTGGATAATGATAATTGTAGTGAACATGCTCAGGTTCCAGATTTGTTTTTAATACAGTATGGCTCTATCAGGAGCCAGGCTTTAAACATGGCATGCCATTCTTCCTGTATGTGTCGCTGTTAATATATATATACATTTTTAATTTCAGTGTAATATAAAAGACTGACATTTTCTCCTGGAAATTTAGAGATCATTTTTATTATTTTTCTTTCTTTGTTTATTTGTCTGATATTTTCCACTGGTAAGTCCTCAAGAAATATTCTAAATTAAAAAAATAATAATAATTTGATGTAAGGTTGATGTTTCTTCCCATTCACTGACTGATAATTATCTCTAATATACCTGTAAACACCACCTTGTTAGGGTAGACTACTGATCTTTTACGAATTAAATGCATCTCTATCTTAAAGCCAGTATTACCCATCACTATTAAAAGTAAATGAATAAATAACTAAAATCATGTGTTGCCCATAGAAGAAAAAAGGTATTTAGAAGCTCTTTCTCATTTTAGCTACTACTGTGTGTTATGGATAACGCACTTAGCTACATAGTTATCTGTGACTTTAAAATGGCCTTACTAGTTAATCTAGAAGACTTACTAGTCTGTCTAGAAGACATTGCTTTATTTCCAATAATTGCCCATATAATTTTTATGCTCTCATTATTGAGGAAATAAAAAACAACTGCATATAAACAATTTATATTAACCTCCACAGGTTAAATTCTAAATATTTGCAACTTGAATCCGACTGCTAACTTAGTAACATACGCAAAGTAATGTAACACAGCACGACTATAACTATAGATGACTCTAGAAAGACATTTTTGTAATATCTCAGATGGAAAACCTCCATCATCGGTAGAAGCATGATATTGTTCATCAGTATAGACTATGAAAAATAATTTTCTCCTTAATTTTAGCAGAAGACAAATAGAAAAACACAAAGCAAAATTGTGATTTTTACTTTACCCAGTATTTGTACTTCTGTGAAGTCATAGATGGCAACAGCACAGGAGACTCACAGCATTAAAACCAGTTGTTTTCTTTGTTTTCACAAAGGAATTTTGTGTGCAATCATATATTTCTTTTATTAACATCAATGGGATACTTGTAGGCTATTATACATATTTCTTTGAAAAATACTTAGCAGTAAAATTGTGTCAATGGAGAAACATAACTATTGGTGCAATTAATTTATCCTTTAGTTATTAATAGAAAATCAGCCCACGGTCAGTAAGTATTTAGACTCTAAAAGCCTTAAATAACATTACTACTATCCAGGAACACTACAATATCATGAAGGCTGTGGCTGTAACATACTTTGGCATAACTGGGTCACGACTCCAAAACGTGAATTTAAGTGAAAGATATGGAAACATCTTCAGCCTTCTTACTAGTACCCACATAGCATTTTTCTGTGATCCACCTTCCAACCCCCTTTATCCTCTCTGAAGCTGCACAAAGACTTACAGAACTTAGTCTGGAAGAAATTAACAAATATACAGCGGGAAGGAACAGACAAATCACTTGTTTTAAGTTCTCTGGGGAAATTTATTTTCTCTTCGCCTTAAATGCGTAGATATACAGCTGAATAAGAAAATATGGCCCCATCTAATTTGTTTGCTTATTTATTTTGTTAGTTAATTTTTTATATCTATCATCTCAGCAGTTCCCAGAAAGATTTAACCTTGCTTGCTCTAGACTCTGTGCATTTTGATTATCATCTTCTCTTTAAATTTACAAAAATGTACAAATAATCTAACGTTGTTCATTGTTGAGGTTTTTTTGGCTTTTTTTTTTTGTTAGTGCTACTTTATTATTATTATTATGATTATTATTATTATTATTATTATTATTATTATTATTATTTTCAATAAATATTTATCAAGTCCTGGTTTCAGCTGGGATAGAGTCAATAGAGTTAATTTTCTTGAGTGTGGCAAGTATGATGATGATGTGCTTTGGATTTAGAGATGTTGACAACACACTGATGTTTTAGTTGTTGCAGAGCAATGCTTACACACAGAGTCAAGGACTTTTCAGCTTCACATACTGCCACCCTGAGTGGAAGCAGGAAGGGGCACAAGGAGCTGTGAGGGAACAGGACTAGAACAGCTGACCTAATCTGGCCAAAGGGATAATCCATATTCTGTGATGTCATGCTGAACAACAAAACTGGGGGAGTTGGTTGCGGGGGCTGCTTGGGAACCAGCTGGGCAGGTGGTTGCAGATGCACTGTGCACCACGCATTCTGTACGTCCTTTTTGTTGTTACTGGTTTTAACTGTTTGTTTGTTTGTTTGTTTTCCCATATATTTTTTTTTCCTTCTAACTGTCCTTATCTTAATCCATGTATTCTTTTACTCTTCTTTTCAATTTTCTCCCCCATCTCTCTGCTGCAAGTGGAGTGACTGAACAGCAATATGGTGTTTATGTTTCAAACAGCAGCATTTAGGGAGAAGGAAGAAAAACATACCTATGACATTAAGAAGGAATATAGCAAATTATCTTGACTACCATTGGGCTAATTATGGATTACTGATTAGGGCAAGCATGTCCAACCCACAGCCCGGCCCACCCCATCCTGTGGCCACCCCCCGACCCATGCCATCATGGTGGCAGCTCTGTCCCACTGAGCAGCCCTGCCCGGCCCTGGGCATGCATCTGTCTCTTGGCAACAACCAACCCATCAGTGAGCTATTAGCACTGTCTGAGCTGAAACCAGGGCACAGGGAGGAGGGACAAGTGCAGTGCCAGCTCAAGGTATGGCAAATAATTGTATGCATTTTGATATAATGGCTAAACACAGTCCTGTGAAAAGCAAAGGGAAAAAAAAAAAAAAAAAAGAAAAAGTAATCTTGCTTTCTGTTATGGTAAAGGAATTTGAGAAGAGATTTAAAGATTGCCAGAAAAAAAAACCACTGATTGCTTGGTATTTTTGCAACTCCATTTTCATTCGACGGTACATTTATGAAGTAGTATGTATAGATTTGCAATCAGATATTCAACTCAAAAATCGGATCATGTCTCTTTACCAGACTTTTATAAGAGAAAAATGTCCCTCATTTCACAGTCATTCCTGTCATTTCTTTTGTACAGTTTGTGTATTTGTGAACAATTATTTTCAAGAACGAAGCACGGAAGAGTAAAATTTCATTAAAAATCTCTAATACGCATCTTGAGAATTCACTAAGAATTGGAACCATTGCCATCAAATCAGACTGATGTGTTAGTTTCACAAAAACTGGTCGCATATCCCACTAGTTTTTTTGTGTGTGTGTGTGTGGTTTTTTTTTGCTCTTTTTAATTACTGTTTTAATAAAAATATTAACAATTAAAATAAGTTTTGTTACTTACATACATTAAGTATATTATAAACTTCATGAAGGCTGCTCCAAAAGTAATGTCTCCTGTTTTATTATGTTGGCCTAAGACATCAGAGGCAGATGATGGTATTGGCAGTAGAGGTTGAACGTTCCCACCAGTATTCTGTTATATGTTGCTGCAATGTGACAGATGGCAGCAGAGGGGCAGACTTACAAAATGACATCTGATATGGAAGCACATATGAAGCAAAGGGGTGTCATTGAACTTTTACATACAGAAAAAAATGGTACCCACTGACACAATGATTAACTCTTGCTGAATGTTTATGGAGACCAAAAAGCGTATATGAACAGAGTGAAGTGGTAGGTGGTGCATTTCAGGAGTGGCAACAAGCAACAGTGGGTCACCTTTGCTGGTGTAGGTTTTGATGAGCATGGCACGCAGGCTAATGTTCATCACTGGCAGAAATGCACAGCTAATGGTGTAACCATGTTGAAAACCAGTGTTTTGTAGATGAGAATTTGCACTATCAAGCAGAGGTACTGTGTTCATTGTATCTACTGTAGTTTCCATGAAAATAAGTAGGAGGCATTGCTTTCCAAGCAACCTACATGTATGTGGCCCAAGACAATTTCTCTTCTCATGGTGAGGCCCAGGCAAGCCGAAAGGTTGGACACCAATGGATCAAGGTTTATTCATTTAGATTTAGTACATATGGAAGACTTGCCTAGTGTTTAGTAGACAATTTTAAAGGAAGCAAGCAGAGTTACACAAGTTAAATTGACAGATGTTAACTAAAGTTTTCGAAATCTGCACAACTTTTTGCACACTATTACCAAATATCAAAAGTGTTCACTACTTTTCTATTTAATTCAAAAGCACTGTCCACATAGCTCCTCCTCACTCTGACAAAGTTCAATATTAGACCTTCTATTGCCCATAGATACCTTGACTTCGTTCTACTTTAAACCAGGACAGACTCTACATATATTCTTCTGGAAGCACCCAGTTTCTATATTATGCACACGACTGAGTCAGTACAGTAGATCACAACAGCATTACATCCTCACAGATTTGTGTAGCCAGAGATTGCTTGCCTATGTAGTAATCTGACCCTCATACAGCATGTGGCAGGTCATGTATGTACCCCAATTCTATGACCTACTGAAGGTACATTTCACTTGCATTTCACAGGCAGACTTAGATTTGTCCTGTGATATGCCTGCATTTTGGTCATGTGTGATGGTTGGAAAAAGAGAACAGCAAAATCACTCTCCTAGACTTTGGCAAGATTTTTGCTGTTTTCTTATTCAAAAGAACCTTAACATCAGAGACAGGAAACAAACTGTAAGCAGAATGATCTTTTCTACAAAGTTAGATCTGCTCCATTGCTAGTAACCTATTCTTGGTGTAGATGGAACAAGAGACTGGTGAGGAAGGTAGATGCTTCACTTTTCTTTGTAATTTATACCTCTGTACAGAAAGGGATGCAAGATGTGCCTGTACTAAAGGAGAATAAAGGGAAATTGACCCAATGACAAGAGTTCTCTTTCATGTACTGAAACATCATGGATTTCAGGTGGTGCTTATGTATTTCCTAATAAAGCCACAAACCATATTGCAAGCAGTGACCACAGTACAAAAGCTCCCTGTTTCACAAATACTTTTAAAAAGTTTGAACTAGTACCTGGACATCGGTTATGGAAGTGTTGGGACATAGTTCACTTATGTATCTGTGGTAGTCCTTTCATTACAATAACCACTGAATATGGAAAACACTGTTGGAATGTCACTGATTAGAGAAAGTGCCACTGTGCACAGGTTATTGTAATAGGCTCTATTGTTTTAAAGAGAATACTTATCATTTTCCATCAAGGTAGGAAAATCAAGCTAGCTAAATATACATATATACATATATATAGTGAAGTATTTTTTTATATAGTCCTCATAGAGATTTAAATGTATGGGGGAAAAAAACAAAACAAAACAAAAAAAAACCAACATACCAAACCAACCAATCAAACAAAAAAAACCATGACTTGATAGTATGTGAAAGGACTCTCAGAGAACTGTGGAAATAATACAGTGAGACACAGAGAAATATTGAAAAAATCCAAAGGGTTTTACATAAAACCTGTTTACCCTGATAGGTGATTTGTCATGATGTGGAAACTCAAAGTAAGGAACAGTAAGTCGAAAAACACAATGAGAAAAAACGTAAAGAAGTCGCTAGTTTTTTTATGATCTTAGCTCTCATTTTATCTCTTCAACACATAAGATTAGTTTCAAAGAATAATAATTAAAAAAAAAAACAAAAAAACAATGAAAGCAATGACTGAATTTCATGTTCATGTTTTCTGTAAAACAACACCGAATGCATTCTTGGCAAATTAATCCTAGTCATTTATCCTGAAATCGTGCAGCACTCTCATATTCAATCACGAGATTAGCTAACCTGTTGATGCTGAATGCCTTGCTCATTAGGTTGCTGTCTAGAGACATTGACTGCACACATTTGTCAAAAAAATTACTAGGAATTTTCCTGTACATGCATGCACAGCTAAAACATTAGATACTTTATTAACTTTTTTTATACTTTGAAACAAAATATTCTTTATAGATTTCAGCTGGCCTGTTAGAAGAATGCTAAATGTTGCAGAATTAGCTCATTTTATAATTTATATATTTAAGATTCAAAAGTTACAACTACTACAACAAAACCCCACACAAACAAACAAACAAAAACTATTGCAATTACGTTCTCTTCAATCAGGCAGATATAATAATACTGTATTTCTAAGTAGCAATTGTGTTTTATCTTTTTTCATTGTTAGAACTCAAAACATCATAAGAATATATATAATATATATGCTTTTATATATATATATATGTGTATATATATATATGTATATATAATATAACATAATAAAGGGATCCTGTATACTTTCCATAAAACAGGTCCAAAGGGCCATAAACTTAAAAGACTTTGCTTAGGAAAATAAAGCAAAAAGGCTTTGGCCCTCCTTTGTATAGTGCTTGCTGAATATAATAAAATTGACTTGACACATTTGCAGGAAAAAAATATATTGAAAGTTAGGAGCTGCACAAACAAAGGTTATATGTAATGAGTACAATATGGCTGCATTACTTCCTGCACTAACATTTTGCTTCTTCATGCAACATACTGTTGCAAAATTTGCATCTGGAGAACACATGATTTTCCCCACTGAATTTGTGGGGAAAAAAATCTCCATTCTAATATTAAACGCTAACATCTAGGCAAATGTTTACCTTGAACAATATTTGAATCAGGCTGTACTGTACACACAATAGATATTTTGACTACTGAATAGGAAATCTGCAGAAAATTTGGTAATACACTTTGAAGTCTATTCTTTGAAGACAGTACTTTAAGTAAAATGAGCTTACTTATAAAAGAAGTGTGGTTTTTTTTGTGAATGCTTTTATGAGAGACACATTTCAAACAGCTTTAAATATCATTTCCACCTTGGCACCCCAGCAATTTGAAATAACTATTTATTAAAGAAAGGTTTCTCTGCTTAGTAAATGAGATATACCTCAATAGTAAGATACATTTCATTAGTCTGTAATAAAAAGAGCATTTAAGACAAATGTTATTAAACACACCGATGCCATTTTCATCAATTTCTCTGCTGTGGTTTAATACACAATCTATTTTTTTTATGTGCTGTAACTGACAGCTTCTAAATTCATTCATTTGTTGCAGCTTCTTTAAATCCCAAATTACTAGAAAGTTTCAGCAAATTAGTTGATCCAAATAATCGTATGAACTGATTAAACTAAAATGGTTGTATTAATTTAGACAAATCTGAACAACTGTCTCCTCTCCACTCCTGTAAGCTGATCTACAGAAAGTCCTACCTGGATGTTAGTCAGAAGGGTCTCTATTGAGGACAATCCATCAGGGAATAGAAAAGGAGATGGAAAACCTGGAGGTAGTGGTTGCCCATGCCCAGTTAGAGAAAGTTTGTCAAGGCTGTCTCTTGCGGTTGGTGTGGAGAGCGGGGTCTCATCTGTATGTGATTGAAACAAAAATATAGAACAAGTTACGCTTGTCTGTTTTTATTAGACTTCAGTAATGGCTTCCCTAGTGGTTTCCAGAACATTTATTGCAAATTGGTTCCTGCTATCAGGAGAAAATGCTTTCTGCTGAATTTTCTTTAATGAAAAAGCTGTGGAGATACAACAAGATAACATTAATGAGTAACTTTATAAGCCTTTTAAATGCAGTCTCTAATGAGACTGAGTTTACAGTGCCATAGAATCTTTTTAAAACAAATATTATCTCACATATACTTGTGATAAAATATTCAAGCTGACTTTATGGGCACCTTCCCAATTATCTCATTTTAGTTTGTGTTCTATTTGAACTGACAATAGAATATTTGCTAGCATGACATATATTTCATATACGAGAAAGATCTGAATATGAGGCTTGCTATACAATTAACCCTTCCCACTCAATGCTTTCATTTACAGGTCAGAAGATGCTGCAAACAGGGAAAATGTACAGACTGCCTAGGCATTTTTAATAAAAAAAGTATACCTGATTCCCACAGTTGAAACATGCTCTGAACAATAAATGATATTAACAGCATGGTTACAATCACTGGCCTAATTTTTTTTA
The DNA here is from genome assembly GCA_030625065.1 of Alectoris magna. NCBI lineage: Eukaryota > Metazoa > Chordata > Aves > Galliformes > Phasianidae > Alectoris > Alectoris magna. The sequence goes on from CM060560.1 coordinate 39,816,897, forward strand.
AACACAGACATGTTCTAACAATTAGTGCTCAATTCCTTAGTGGGATCATCATAACAATCAGATCTGATCAGTTATGACATCAGAATGGGAAAAACTCCCTGAGTCTGAAGACTTCTAAGATTAGTGTTTCATAGATAATCTGTGAGTGGATTATAAAGTAAGTGAAGAGGAAAAAAAAAAAAAAAGAAGAAAAAAAAAAATTCATACTTAAAAAAAAAAAAAAGAAATATTTTTAGACTACTGTTGATATGATACAGAAATTTAGGTCAAGCTCTTCACACTAGATTTTAATCTGAATTCTTCAAAAGGAAAACTATCTATACATTTATTTAGATACATAAATCTACGCATATTTTTCTTAGCAACAGCACAGTCATTAACTGAAACACTGATGTATCTCAATACAATGCCATGGCTTCAGAATGCATACAGAAATCTACACAGTTGTTTGACTATATAAGAGTTTGTCAATCTTAGTCTATTTCATTTAGCTTTGATCAACATGATACATTTTTTTTGAGGTATATTACTTTTTTTTCTGCAATATATTTAATTACAGTTTTAATGAATAGTTATACTTCACTTTTTATTCTAGCATACACATTAGGAAATGTATTACATGAAACTTCCGATACTATTTTCCTAAAAGGAAATAAAAAGAAGTGAGGTGCTGTATATTCTAAAGTGGCAACAGTCTAGGGAGAGAAAAATTGAAATCTTTATGCAAGATTTATGCAAGGGTTAGAGTGTTTCAGCAGCCAAGGTAAAGCACACTATAACTGAGAATCCCAATTCATCCCAGAAGCTCATTTTCATACACATTCCAGACAGAAGAAATCTCTGTTAAGCACTTTTAGGTGCTGATTCCTTGCTCCATCTCATCATCTGCTCCATTGTGCTGGCCAGCACTTAATGGTGCTAATGTAAAAGCTGCATCCACTACGCCCCTGCACAGAAATGCCAAAATAGGCTCCTGGGCTTGTCCCACCTAACTCTTTCTATAGCTAGTGGAGAGAAACACTGCATTTTAAGGTGCTAATCCATCTAAACTATTATAGCCATCAGGAGGATACAGGAGGAGACAAATCTTCCTCTAGAAGTTCCTGTTGAGTATAAGAGGAGCCTCAGATTACTTGCTCATATAGAAAGATCTACATTTGGAATCATCAATCACACCATGAAAACTGTTCTTCCCAGTTCAGAGGGGCTTAGGCTGAGAGTAGCCTACGAAAGGAATAAAAGCCCGTTTAATATTCTCTATTTTTCACAATTTGTGGAACAATTTTTACTTTCTCATAAAGTCTTAAGTCAAAAGTTACCAAGGTAAGCTTTTTGAAACATACTGTTGTTTACCAAGGAAAGCTTCAGCCCATAAAAAGATTCTGTTAAGTATATTTCATCAGATTTTCCAGTCAGATCACAGACTGTAGAGAAAAACTGGCTGCAGATGACTGAACCTTTATCTTACAGAGATTAAAGCAGACTACGAAAAATGTACTCTGTGTGCATCATCTACCCTCATGCTATTCCACTGTTTGTCATTTTGTAGTAACATACAGTAACTTGACCCAAAATAATAATTGTTTATTTTCTTTTCAACTTTAAAAATATTATAGATATATTCACCATATTAGGAAAGATAAATAAATAGGTAATCCTGGATATTGTAAACTACTTTGTTGTTCTCAGACAATCCTGCTAGTTCATCTTCTGCAATCACGTTCTAATATAAAGAGTAATTATCATTTTTTTTCCAAACTGCTGTCAGAATTGTTATGCTTTCATTAATCACAACAAATAATTAAAACTTAAGCAAAAGTGATTTGATTATAGACTGATAAAGGCTGCACAGTATTATTTTTGATTGATGTAAGTATGGCTTTCACAAATGTTTCATACACTATGTTAAAAAAGTTACAAACCTCTTCTTTGTTATTCATTTGAGTTTTTGACTAAAGTCATCCGTGTATCAGTGGTGCTAGCAAAAGTATTGACTTGCATGGTATAGAAAGAGTCTAATCACTAGTATGCATCATGCAACTAAACTATACAAATGTGAAAGTATGCCTCTAGGTTTGTCACAGAAATAGGCCAAAAATCTCTCATCCCTCTTGAAATAACTTAAAATCTTACTAAAATTTTAGGCCTTGAGCTGAAAAGTGTTTTAAAACACATTAGATAAAACTCACCTACCTAAAAAAATATACAGACCTTACTTTGCTAAAAAACTATGATGTTCCTTCAATGTAATAGTTGAGACAAAGAAAACTCCTAACACAGGTCTTACCTGAGATTTGAGGCAAAGGATTAAACTCTCTGCTGTACTTTAACTATAAATAGATGCTATTTGCTGTATTTTAGGCATGCTTAAAACATGTTGGTAATGGTTTTCTCAACAATGTATAGCACTATTTTTCAACAGGCAAAATAACTCCGAGAAACCAAAGTCATGGATAATAGAATAAACTCAAAATCCAAACTCTTCTATTATAATAAATAACTGAAACAAATTTACACTGGAGGGGAAGACCAGAGAGCTGAACTTACAGTGAACTTATTTTAATGAAACTTAAACTCAGAAAAAAATGTCAGACTAATGTGGCTTTGTTTTCCTGATGTCCCATGTGAAATAAACTTTGAGTGTGAGTATGTTTGAAACAGAGCAAATGTACATATTATACACAGGAAGCATGAATATTTGTGGATGTGAGATAAGCAATGATTGAGGGAATCTTGAAAAAATGCATTTTTAAGAAAAAGCACATTGTAAACAGGGCCAATTAAAACAAAACCACATATCTTAGTAGCAATAATAATATGACCTCTTGCCATTGAAGCATTTAAAAATCTTCCATTCCTGCCTAAGTTCCCTTTTCTCGACACAGTGTTCCATCTTTGTTTCCAAATAATCATTAACATAGCATCTTTTGAACTGCTGCAAAGGAACTACTAATGGTTCTCAACCTACTAGTGGAGCAACACTGCAAAAATGAGAAGCCTTTGCTGGGAGACAGAGATCTGGCATGTTTAGTCTAAACACATCAAAGGAAGCATTCAAAGAAAAGTTGGGGCAAGAGGAGAAACAGGGTCAATCTACAACTCCATCGTCAGAGCTGGGAGCAAAACAGTATAAAGAGTTGAAAAGAAAGAACAAGGTAGAACAAAGAAATGGCCAGGCCTGCCTTGTTTTGTGCTGACCACCAAGATGTTATAAATTAACAGAAAAACAAGGATTGGACAAACTATTATTGAAATCTCCACAGTATCGGAGCAGAGATGAATCTGTACCTTGACACTGGAACTAAATCACCATAACAGGCAAGTCTGAAATCAACACGTATCTTTAAAATATTTGCAAATGCCACATCCATTAAATCCATTGCTCCTCAGTTTCAAAAAGTAACCTGTAGATTTTATCTGTGAACAACTGCAGGTTTGGGCCAAATTCAAGTAACATTTTTCACTGTACTTGGTGTGTTGACATTCTTCTTTGTTCTTCATGAGATAACATGGAAACAGACACTATGGAAGCTGTGACAGCTATTGAAACAATAATAGATCAATAGCGGTAGCCAGTCTGTTGTCTATGTTCCTAAATGCAAGTGGGATAAGTTCAGACTGGTCTCCAATCAAAATGGAGAATGTTGATATTGCCAGGATTTGAAAGCAAGAGATAATCACTGTCTCAAAAAATACTCTGCAGATTAATGACATTCTGTAATTTTAATGGCTCTTCGTAATGCATCCTGATGTTTTTTTGTTCTCTGTAAAATACTTCAAACATATTTGTTCCTAAAACAACCCACTCATAGCATTTAATGTAAGCACAAAGACAAATGTATTTTGGGTTGAAATTGAGATGTGGAGGTTTGGAAACTGGTATGATTTGAAAAGGAGATAGGGACTAATGAAGAATTGAGTGAAAACTAAACCGAGAAAATAGAAGGAGACACAAGGTAGACAAATAGTTTGGAGAAGGGTAGTAAAACTGTGATGAAATAATGGAGAAAAAAGTGCCCAAGGGGCAAATAATTTGTATTGACACAGCAAGAAATTAACAAAATGGCAAAGCAGTGTTGTTTAACACAGCATATTTTGTATAAGGTATTATCATTGTGTTTCAAGCACAGTACTTCACTGCAAATGAAATTTATTGCTGGTAAAATCAAATATATAAAAACATACTAAAGATAAGCATTTTTGTTTTGTTAAGGAATTAACGCTGTAAAATCACTGTAAATGAATGAAGAGTTGGCAAAATATATCCAAAAAGTAAAAATGTAATTAGTGGTGATGTTCCAGCTGTGAGGATTTCTTCAGGCTCTTTGGACTAGATCAAGTTCAGTTTATTCTTCATTTTACATGTCCCTAGGAGGGCCTCAGAGTCAATCAGCACAACTTATCTAATTTTCTCTTTCAATAAAAGGATTATTCTAATAACTTTTATCTTATTTTGCAGCCTATTACCAATTAGGGTTGGGTTAAGTAGTATTTGCTGGTTTATTTATTCTAAGGATTTCACAGTATTTTAGAATAAATTATCCTTCATATTTTTTAACAAATGTATTTTACCATATAATCCAATGTTAAAACGGTAGTATTGCTTCCACATTTGGAAGCATCATAATATATAATGCCCCAAATAGAATAATACTGTTTTGTTGTCCCTATATCAAAAATTGTCCTGTTCACTCACAGAAATTTGCACAGAATATAAGTGCATTTTATGCACTTAAGTGCATAAAATGGTCAGGAATAAAGGAAAAGCAGGATATTCACAGGTGACTCCAAAAAAGAATTTAGCATATCTAGTACAAGTATCTTGAACACCTGATGGTAACAAACTTTAACTAACCCTAAATAAATAAGAATTCTAAGGAAAAATGATGGTGAGAAAGGTACATTAAATATTTTAATGTGCTTTTAAACAATATACTAGTATAAACGCAAGGTATATCGCAATATTGCAACTTGAAGTTACTAAATATGAGTACTATGTCCATTCTTTCTTTTTTAAAGATACTTAAATGCTACTGGCAGAGATTGAATACTGATAAAAGCCATCTGTGCTTTGGATGCTGAAAAAAAGTATAAATGTATTTTACTGGTTCATGTCAAATGTCCCAATTAGCACTCTACTAGCTCCACTCCATCAGACAGGCAATTCTGAGTGCTAATAGAAATTTTCCTTGGCTTCACAGCAATTCTACGAGAAGTACTTCTGTGCACAAGTGTATGTATGTGGAGAGTTGTGTAAATGTGGCTCATTATATGTTCATAAATGCAATTCTGAGCTTTTTCAGAAGTCATGTTCATAATCTGAAGTTGTGTTGATAATCATCTACATAGCAAAGAGACAGGATTGCCCACCTCATTGTGAAATCAAAACCTACCACACATGACACTAGCTGTCTCATTTCCTTTACTGTGTTGTCTTTAGAAGCTCACAGCCTAGCCCGGGAAGCCTGACTATCTGTCTAGCTTTCCTGAATGTACGCAGAATCAAAGAACAAGCCAAGTATGTTGAATCTGACCACGATTTACGATTACCATCAAACTATAAATTAGGGATTGGACTTAATAACTGAATGAGTGTATTGTATACTACACCTTGCATTTTCAAAATTATGAACACATAAAAACAGTACACAAGGGAATACATCCACAGTATGCATACTTATTTTTGTATTGCCTGTTCTTCTTTACACTTTAAATGTCTCTGTATGGCTACTGCAAAAGGTAGAGAAAGAATATCACAAAAAGTAACAAATATATTTTGCTTGATTTTACTGGATTATTTCAAATGAAAAATGCTTTGGCTTAATCCTCAGGACCATCAATTCTTTTGGAATTCAAGATGATTAAAGAGTAATGAAATAGCAGACATTTTATGTAAGTTAACAGTAGTAAGAAGGGGATTCTTGATAAGCACAGTTGGTAACTTGTAATTCTCTTAAAGTAAAGGCTTTAAGCCTGGAACTGCACTGCATTCACACTGCTTTTTTGGTTTGCATTGTGGAGTCATAGAGTCAAAGAATCATAGAATGGCTGGCTTGGGTTGGAAGGGACCTCAAGAATCACCAAGCTCCAACCCCCTGCCGAAGGCAGGGCCTCCAACCTCCACATTTAATACTAGACCAAGCTGCTGAGGGCCCCATCCAACCTGGCCTTGAACACCTCCAGGGACAGTGCGTCCACAACCTCTCTGGGAAGCCTGGATTGTTTTCATTTGGTTGATTGGTTGATCTGTGTTCAATTAATATGTCTACTATACATTCACTTCAGAAAAAAAAAAAAGTGAAGCCAGTATTTTCAGAAACTCCCTTTATAGTCATGTTGCAATTAAGGGGTATTGAGTAACAGTGCTGCTGCAGCCTTGTCACATGATCCCTGGTAACCTGCTGACATCAGCTTGGATGCCCAACAAGAAAACAAATAGACAGTGGTGTGTCTGTGCAACACTCAACAGTTGTCATTCATTCAGCAACACATAACCTGCGAACAGCTCCCAGCAGTGCTGGTGAGCAGATGAGGTAGACTGGGTACGCTTGGCAGCTGGTGTAAAGAGGCAACACAACAGTAAACAGTCCTTCACAAATAAGTATATCTGAGAAGTTCAAAAGAGAAGTCAGAAGAGTTTTAAACATTCTGTGTTTATGATGGCTTAAACTGGTCTTCCAACACAGCAGAAAAATCTTTTTCTGGTCAGAATTTGTAAAGCCAGATTTATTGATCTAGTTGTTTCAGTCAACATTAATACAGAATACCATTACGTTTCTTTTTAAATTAACAGGAGAAAATATCAAGTTTTAGGTAAATATATAAAATGCTCAGTGACAGTTCTTTTCACAAAAGCCTACTTTTAGTATACGTGTTCATATCCACCTCACTTTCCTGTAAGGCATCCCAGTCATTACACTTGATTTTAATAACTTCATCAATAAAAAAGAATATTACTGCATACCCCTTGATGTTGATAACGTATTTATTAGACCACTGAATGAGATGACCAGCATGAAAATGCCTACCATTGGAATCATACTAAGAAGAGCTTCTCCCAACCTTTTAAATGCCAAAATTCCTATCTCAGATATATTAGAATCTCAGTCTTACAGCTAAAGATGACAATAAACATAAAAGAAAAAATAAACAGTAAAAAATAAACAGTAACAGAAAAAAAAATAAAATAGTCTGATTAGCTCAATCGACACAGTGCCTTGGCAATACTGGGTAGTAGACTCAGAAATTCTTGAATATGTAAGGAAAAACTCTAAATGCATTGGACGAAAGGAACGTATCCAGAGAAGGGCAACGAAACTGGTGAGGGGTCAGGAGCACAAGTCTTATGAGGAATGGCTCAGGGAACTAGGATTGTTTAGCCTGGAGAAGAGGAGGCTCAGGGGAGACCTCATTGCACTCTACAACTTCCTGAAGGGAGGATGTGATGAGGAGGGGCTTGGCCTCTTCTCCCAGGCAACAAACAGGACCAGAGGAAATGGCCTCAAGTTGTACCAGAGGAGGTTTAGATTAGACATAAGGAAAAACTTTTTCTCTCAGAGAGTGGTCAGGCACTGGAATGGCCTGCCCAGGGAGGTGGTGGAGTCGCCATCCCTGGCAGTGTTCAAGAGGCGTCTGGATAAGGAGCTAAGAGATACGGTTTAGTGGTTTTTCAGTAGCTATGGTATTGGGAGGACGGTTGGACTAGATGATCTTGTAGGTCCTTTCCAACCTTGTGATTCTATGATTCTATGATTCTACGATTCTATGAAAGCCTGCCTCAAAAAGAAAGTGACTGGAAGATAGTGTTAGCCAAGCCCTGTACACACACAGGTAAAGGTAATCACCATTTATATCATGAGCAGTTCAGTAGCATCCAGTCTATAATTAAGCATCTAAAAGAGGAAATATACAAACATGTCATATAACTCCAAGACCTTAGTTACTCATAGCCAGTAACTCATAGACACTCATAGCCAGTACAGAAATTGTAATCAAAAACAAAAGCATTTTGACAACTTCTTACCAGCAGTAAAAATACAAAATGAGTGTGCTGTTCAAATATCATGAAGCAGCACAGCACAGAGGCCTCCTTAGTTTTGGAGATAAAATACTCATTCACATAAAAGACTGCGGATTATACTTAACTCATTTTTTAAATCTTTTTTTTTTTTTTTTTTTCAAATGTAATAAACATCCTTAATGTGTCTATCTATGGAATGGTTCCAGTACTCAGATGCAAATGTTGTAGACAGTAATTGATGTACACATTTTGGATTATATGGTTATGATATCCTAATAGAATTTTGGCTGTCTGCCTATGGGAGTTCAATATGAGTTTCATAGTTTATAGGATCAGAAACAGTCCTTTACAACATTATAGCTACATTTCTCAACTCATTGCCTATAGATGATATCTGAATATCTGATTTTCACATAAATCCATAATAATAAACAAACCAAAATCCCAAAACCCCAGAGTGCTCAGAAATAAAATTCACAATGAAAAGGCAAGCATTTTTACATCTGATATGATTCCTCTTGCAATTCATTCATCAAACATCTGCAACAAGCTGCCAGAATGTGTCCATTAGTGAGATTTCTATGGCATTCACTAGCTTGATGCTCACTGATAGAATAATGTAGAAGTTTTACCTCTAATGTTTTCTGCTCCATTTGAGGTATCCACTTTAAAATAAGCTTGCACTTACTGCTTTTATTTTTGAAAACACAGACATGATTTGGCCTGCATGTCTTCGTGTATTTGAATATGTAATTTATGATAATATATCAGAATACCTATTATAAAAGACCAAAAAATATCCTTTATGTATTTATACATTATGAGGTCACATTCAGCACAGAAGACAAAAATTGCCTGCAGTCACAATGTAACGTAGGTCAGTGTGGTTGACAATGAATATAAAAAATTAAGGTACCCTGCACAGCAAACATGCCATATACATATTGGTAAATTAAAATCTTTTCCAGGATCCAGTTTCTAGCCTTCATTGAAACGAAATATTGCATTCTGCCTTTTATCTACATTCTAATATGAAGGAAATAAGCATTACAACTCTCCTACAGGATCTAAGCATTTTACTAATTCTGTTTCACAGCAAATTTTATGCAGGTGTCTCAATATTTATGAAAATAACATATCTGGAAAAGAATATTTATGTAATTTCTTAAGCAGCTATAAATATTTTGTAATAGGAGCGATGAAACAAAATACAAATACTAAGAGTGGTTTCAAATCTCTTTACTACTTCACGATAAATTATGCCTTACTGACTAAACATATTGAAACAAACAGCACAGGGCTTACTACCTTAACCTGATGGGCTCATTATATATTTAAGGAAAATACTTTTATTCAGCACCCTGACAACAGGTTGGCTTTTAGCCCAGGCAGAGAAAGAACGGGAGTTGTATCAGGACATGACAGACCTGCAAGGTTTTATGAACTGTTGCACTCTGAAGACTGAGATTAGCAAATCACAGAAACTTCAGTGATTTTCTACACTTCTTGAAGGGAGGTCAGTGTGCCTAACGAAGGCTGCTCTTCTAGCAAATTTTGGTACAATTTGGTGAGTACAAAAACTAAAATCTGAATTCTTCTGTATTTTTTTCAGAATCACCTTCTTTATCTTCTCTTTGCCCTGGTTTTCTCCAACTCAGCATATTCTACTGCTTCCTAGAATCCTTTTTGTCTCATTTTTTCTCAGAAACATACTGTTTCTGAAATTTCTTGTTGGTTTGTTGTTGTTTCTTCCCTTTTCAGTGTACGGAGAAATGGGTCCCTTTCTTGAAATATCAGGTCTAACTAAAGATCAGTGGAAAAAATATATAGCTCAAGAAAAGGAAATTTGAGGGGACATATCAGCCTAAATAATCTTCCCATTTGCAAACTAAAATAGGTTTGACTTCTTCTCTGCCTAATCATTTTTGCATGTAAAACAGTGAAAAAAATATATAAATCATTATCAGAACAGACAAGAAAATGGAAAATAAGGTTTTAAAAATATAATTTATGTTGCATTTTCCAATTTTTTGGCATAATCTTTTCTGAAGTACTCCTGATCTGAATCTTAGTACATGGTGTGGTGTGTTTGTACATATGCGTGTATACATACAATAAACAATTAAAGCCACTGGATTTATGATTACATGGGAATGCATAAGAAGGATCAAAAAGGATGCCCAGTGGTTTGAAATATGCTACTATGCTACTTTACTATCATTTTGGTCTGTGAAAGAAAACACTGCTATCTAGCATCATTTTCACAGTGGAAGGCAAATAAAGATTCCTTGAACATAAAAGCAACAGGCCTCTTAGATATCCAGAAAGCTGAGCTACGGTTGGCACAGATTCTTTTAGTTTCAAATAAAGTTGAATTGCTGCTCTAAGCATACTGCCCAAAAGAGTTTAGAGTGTAGATGACATTTCTAAGTCCAGGACTTGTCACACTGCTCTTACGCAAAGCATTAAATTTATTTTTCAGTTTAACATCAGAGGGAGGGAATACATTCAGAGAAACTTTGTTTTAACCCCATCACTATTTTTGGTTGTCCTGTTTTCATACAGCATTAAGGGTGGTATTGTACAGTCCCATTATAGAACAGATGTTAAATGCAAAGTAAAATAGTCAGCTGTAAATGATTGATGATCTTCTTTACTATTTCAAAATAAACCCTGATTATTTATATAGTTTTGGGCACTGCTTGAAAGCATCATATTAAATCTAAACAATTGATCCATTTTTCAATGGCTTTGTTGTGTAATGTATTATGCATGTTTTTACATTCTTCTGTGTAAAAGGCCCTTGTGTATGAGAAATGTTTAGAGTTTTGAGTGCTCCACCCAGTCCATATGGTAGGTTTGCTCTGTGTGTAAGACTTACCTTTTCCACCAGGTCCATATGGCAGGCTTAAGCTAGCCAGGGCCCTCTATCCTCCACAGGGGCCATATGGCAAAGAGAGCTCAGAGAACACTCATTTACCTTGTATTAAAACTTTATGTACCTCTAGCACATACACATACATGCATACATGTAGGTGGGTAGAAAAGATTTACTTAGCTGCTGAACATCCTTTCACAGCATAATCAATACATCTATGATAATTATATGCAATATGGATTCTATTCTTTCTCTTTTATTAAAAACTGAAAACTCAAATGAATAATTTATCAAATCATTTGATAAACTCATCTGAATGACTTTAGGGATTTTCACAGAGTATTATTTAATCGTGCTAACAAACTGGTGGACATTGATATAGCCAACAGCTTACTTTAGAAGAACAGAACCAAATCCACTGAATCAACCCACTACCAGACTGTGTATAGTATAGTTAATGAACATATTTGTTTAAATATTCATCTCTGTGTTGTCCTACTAATACTTCTTCTAGAGCAGGTTTTTCCTCTTGTAACGTATTCAAGAAAACTGGCAAGAAATCAAGGAAGAATAATCTAATACGGATAGTAAACTATATGTTAAGAGATAACTACTTAAAAGTCATATGCTAATAAGTTATTATTTCTTGCAGGCACCACACTGCTGCCCTTATTACTGAAGCAAAAAGTAGGATATGAGAGCTTCCCCATCTACCCTCTACTGACGATACATTTTCTGTACCAAGAGAACCAGATACAAGGCTACATCACATGTGAAACATCTGCACTGGCTTCACTGATTAAGCACATGGATTTAAAATCAATACAAAGATGGCAACTTTAAATTGTAATTCGTATTTTCAAAGTAATTATTCTAAAATTGATACTTTGTTATAACATTTACCACTCAATCCATAGCTTTTCTGTAATTCAGATTTTAGGAATTCTCAGCATTTTATTTATACAGGAAAGACAGAAGCAATTTGAAGAATGTTTATGAAAGCGTTATTGCACCTGCAAGCTTATTTTAAAAATGGATCAATATTTCCCAGTAGCAGAAATTTCACAGACAACTTTTCTTATTTGAAAGTCAGAACATTATGAAATGTAAAAAAGATATTGCTTTTATTCATACGATCTGTAGTACTTTCATCTGCTTTCCTAGTTTCTGTTCATGTAAGCAAGCATTACATTGTCAAATGAATATTCAAATATATCAAAGAATCATCCATGTTGAAAATAAATAGCATAAGGAATTCAGAACAGGTATGCATGTATGAGTTCTCATAGGTGCTGTTGCTGTGTTGCTTGTGGTTTTTTTTTTGTTTCTGTTTGGTTTTTTTTGTATATAGCTCTGATCTTTTGTTCTGCAAACAATCAAAATATAAGGAAGTGTTTTCCACAAGGAATATTTCCTCATTTGAAAGGAGTCAGATAGAAATAAGCATTTTAAGAAATCATGAGTATTTTATTAAAGATTTAAAAGGGCTAACTACTATGGTCATGTCTCTCCCGCCTACCTTCCTGTCTTTGGTCATGCCTAAATAAAGCTAAATATCTGAAAAAAGCTTTTGAATTTCATGGATTAATAAAAATGACCTCAAACACTTTGCTTTTAACTTTAATTGCATAAAAGGCATAATATATATCTTTAGTATTCATTTATTCCTTTTGTTTCCACTGTTCTCTTACTGATATATTCTCACTATATTCCCTTGTATGTTCTTCTGTTTCCGATGTACAATTTATTAATACAAACTTTTAATTCCAGATTTTGAAGCATATGTCTAGCTGCATAATTGCTCATAAAAAATACATACAAATAGCTTACTTTGTAATCAGTGGGGTTTATGGAATGTCTGAAGAGATGAAGGGTAGACACTCTCAGTCTAGGTTATTCAGTCTCTGTAAATAAGGGCCTAAATTCACTATACAACAAAGAGGAGAAGGTAAGTGTCTATCCCACACAGCTGCATTGCCTCTTCTCTCACTTCGTTTCTCTCTCTTGAGGCTTTCCCATGCACCTTCCTCATTTCATGAATCATGCAAAGAACTAAGAGGGCTATCTGAGAAGCCCGTTTTTCAACAATGAAAATTTATCTTTAACTGTAATTGGGAACAGAATAAAAATGAAGACTCCTAGATACAGGAATAGGTAGGCAGAAAGATCAAATACATATCCAATTCAGAGATAGATATTCTAGTCATAAATAAAATTATTACCACATCCTTGGCATAGAAGGATAGTTCACAATTTTAAGCACATTCTTATAAAATTGCAAAATATGATTTCATGCTTTGTACATTCTTATTGAGTCAGCAGTTTTGAGAGTACACATGAAATTAATTGTTCATCTCAATCAAATTCTTTCTACATACATACATACATGAAAGGAAGGTAGAGATACGAACCTGACTTCATAAATACCATACAGTGGGATTTTGTTAAAGTTTAGACGTATAGATTTGTATTTGAAAGCCTCTGAAGGTTACAGGGTGAAACCTTCCAACAATATCTCCAGGTCTTCAGGGACCAAATCCCATTATGTGGAGTTCAGTGAAGAGGGTAAACACTACCATAAAGAAATACAAATTGCACATATTTCCCATTTAGCCAATGTCACAAAAGTTCACCATTTAGAATTCTAACCAGTTAGGACTTATTCTTGGAGGTCAAGTACCTTGTGAACCTTGTCATCTCACTGATGACATCATATCCCATCCATCAATTCTTTCAAGGAGCACACTTGCCATCTGCTCAGCACACTATAATAACTTATTAGACACATTCACAGGGTAACAATTTGTACAATGACACTGTTATCTTAATGCTGGCACACGAGAGATAGCAGCCATCGTTTCCTTGTCACAGCACAATTACTCTACCTTCCAACTTCAAGAGAGAAGTTGTTTGGATACTCAAACTTCTTATTAAATCATGTGGAAACAATGAATTCTCATCAGAAATATATTCCGAGCTCTGCGGCTTTTTTTTGACCATGAAGTGATAAATTACATCTACATCACAAAGATCGAAGTATAGGTTGATATAACTATTTTGCACTCTAAAATTTTTGCTCATTTGTTGGAGTGCAAAATAAACAAGAATGTATGATACAACCAAATGCATAAAAATAGGAGAAAAATACAACTTATTATCTACAAACATACTACATTTCTAAAACTAATATTTTTATTTCTCTGTCTTTCCTAAACAGTATTTCTTTCTAGCAACAGTTACTAGGTAGAAACGAAATACACAGCCCAAGTGCTCACACTAGGCCTTAAGACATTTTGGAAAATAGAGATAATGTTGATTTTTGTTGATGGATGTATAAATTTGCAGATTTTGTAAAACATGTTAAAATCAAGCATGGTTACAACAGCTTCTGTCACAGCACTTATGCCTTAATAAAGTCCAGTATAACTCTCCCTTGACCTCAAAAATATCTTCAGAAAAAGGGTAACATTTATTTTACATTACACAGAATTTATCCTCTGTTCCTTCCTTTGGCTCGTCATTTATTCCAGCTTACACTGTGATCAACATTGTACTAAAATAAAGTCAAGTACAACAGCCGCTCTCTGCCCATCAAAACTCACAGACGTCTGCCAAGCACTTGTAACAGCTGGTGTTACATTAATTAGTTTAAACTATTTATTTCATCCATCTCCAGAGCAGATTGAGCAAAAACATTAGAGATTATTCTAGCATCTGTAAGTGCCCTGCAAACATTAACCAACCAAAGTTGGAATATTAGTCATTAACTTATACTATATGTGATTTCAGACTCTATACACTTGTAAATAAAAAGTCTGCAGCTTAACATAGCTCTAGTAAGTTTTTCTTGACTTTTTACAAATCTGAATTTTAAACTTATATAAGGGTTTGTGCCCATAAAGTTTCTTAAAAAAAAAAAAAAAAAAATACTAGAAAGCTATTATAATTCCTGGCAGCATGGGCCATTAAGCAATATATGACAGGGACTGGGTGACTCGGTGGATTAGTCAGAGGTTTTATGTCCACTGTTGGAATCCAGCCCTAAATACGGTGATCAAAACAGTGTTATCAAACGGTTGTAAAAATCTCAATTAAAATCACTCCTATAGCCTCTGCTAAGTTTTTAGTGGACAGCATAATAGATCTTTCACTATTTACAGAGTTCTCAAAACTATCTTTTTCTTTTAATAGGCTGAGAATGAATGTTGGCAGAAGAATGTTGATTATAAGAGGTACTAATGCTGTATTCCCTATTCAGATGGCTCAAAAACAGAAGCCAATGCAAGGATAAGAGCAGGCTCATAGCCACAGTCTGCAGGATTGCCTCCATCAAAAATAAAAAGCTTCCAGCATTGCTCACTAAAACACTTAATGTGAAAATACTTACTTTTAGTGCCTAGGGCTCAAAAAGGAAATCAAAGTCCTATGTGAACCCTTAAGAGAGAATTCCTTCCTGAAACAATTCTGATATACAAAAATAGAGTGGGAAACAGAGGCACAAGTAGCTGAAGTGCATTGCCCAGAGTCACACAACAGGTCGCTGGCAAAGCCTGAAATGCAATTAAAGTCTCCTGACTCTCACCTCATTTAGAAACACTGCTGCATGATGTTTCCCCAAAAAAACATAAAAATCCAACAGCATACTTGCGGAATAAAAAAGGAGTTAAGCAAATTAAGCAATATCTGTATTTATTAGTATCTTTCTCTTATACAATAATCTCCTCAAGTCTGAGTAGCTTAATCTGTCAGCATTACAGCACGGAAACATATATATATATATAATAATTATTTTAAATGTAGATAGTGAAATTAGTATCTGATCTAATTAAATGAAGCTAAAAATAATCTTCTATCATTGCACAAAGCTGTACCTACTCTCAAATCATTTGCATTTACAAACAAAATTAGTTAACATTCAGTTTCACTCTCTGAACAATAAAGTGAGAAAAGCAACCTGACATTTACATTTAATTAAGCCATATACATCGTAACCCTGTAATACATATTGCAGTTATTTAAAGCTCTGACTTGCTATGGCTAGCTACAGCCATGTAAAACAATGTGAGTGACGAAAACTGAGGACAGAATTATCACCAACTTTCACTTTTCAACCTAGCTCGAACTCTGGTAATTAAGATTTTTTCTCTTTGTTTTATTTATTTATCTCTCTTCTCTTTCTGTATGTATGTACATATGTCACCCTGAAAGTAATGCCTCCTATTTATTTCCATGGAAACTACAACAGATACAAAGAGCACAGTAATGCTGTTTGACAGAGCAAGTCCTCCGCTGAAAATAACTATTTTTTAATACAGCCACCACCATTAGCTTTGCATTTTCACCAGTGATGAACTGAGCCTGCATGCCATGCTCAAAAATATCTGCACCACCAAAGGTGACTACTGTCGCTGTTGCCACTGCTGAAATGCACCACCCACCACCTCCCTGTGCTCTTATCCACTGTTTGGTCTCCATAAACATTCAGCAAGCATCAATGAATGTCAGTGGGCGCCATTTTTTCCACATGAAGGAATTCAATGACACCCCTCTGCTTCATACGCGCTTCCATGTCAGATGCCATTTTTTCAGACTGCCCCTCTGCTGCCATCTGTCACACAGCAACAACAGATAACAGCATATTGGTGGAAAGGCTCAATCTCTATTTCCATACCACCATCATCCACTTCGGACATCATGGCCAATGTAATAACATAGGAAGCATTAATTTTGGAGCAGCTCTTTTATGTGAATATGTTTGCGTGTATACATAAAGATGCTTTAATGCATTTTTTTACACCCACTGCAGTGCTTTTTCTTATTTACACCACCAGACAAAAAGACAGACATGCAGTTAATGCCAAACTTGCTTCAGACCATGCAAGAGAAAGTGCCAAAGCATATATCAGAATGGCCTCCTCAAACAATACTAATAGCTCTTTTTCATGCTCACTCTTTATTGGTCTCTAAGGACAGCAAGAGCCAGAGACTCTTTTCTGTTCTTAGGTTCCCAGAATTTATAACACGCTACATCTGCCACGTGTGTTTTGGGTTGCATAGGTACTGCTATGCAATCATCCACTTTCATTTTTTATTTTTTATTTTTAGGGTAAGAACTGTTTTTGAAAAATAAATTCTTGGACAGTCTCTTTTCAGAAGTCAAAAAATGCAATCACAAAATTTCTTATCACATAAGAGAGTGTTCTAACTTGTAACTTCTCCCAGAAATGTATGTATATACTTACACAACCATGTTCATACTGCTTCTAACAAACAGGATGATACAGGGAATCTCACTAAAAATGCTGAACATTTGATTCACTGATATTTTATAAATGATTCTTTTAAAAAGCCTGTTTTAATCACTGTTCTTAACCAATCCTGACCATCAGGTTCTGTTTTCATTTACACCACAATTGCTGCATAAACAAAGGCAGCAGGGGCCCTTGCAGAGATCTTCTCAGCTCCCTCTTCAAATTCAAGCAGTACATTTCATCAGAAACTCTGTCTGTGTAATACACTTCTTCCTTTGCATTCACATTTTTAGTTTCTAAATACAACCTCGGGGGAGCCATGTACATTCAACAGGAAAGCACTAACACGTCCCCAGTTCAGCACTGTGCTTTACCTCTCGCAGAGATCCGTTCAAATGTACTAAAGCCACCAGCCAATTTAGATTTTTTCCTCCCTTTATTTCTTTTTCCTTGTAAAATTTCCCTTTATGCAATGGAAAAGTTAATTGTTAAACTTTGTTACAGAACCCTTTGTTCTTGCTGAAGTCACTTTGCTTGTCTCTCCTACTGTAAGGACACCAAATCCGAAAAGCTGGCAAGAATGCATATGTTTATTTCACCATTGCTCTGCAATTACTGAATGCCACTTAATTATAGCAACAGATGCTCGAGTGTAGGAACCAGAAAAATCAAACGCCTCATTTCCAGGTTATTTTTTTCCATTGCTTCTGCCAACAGCAGATGTGTGAGCCCCTTGTGCTCTGGCGTAAATACTTATCAAATCCTAACAGGTCACCTATGTCACAAACAACATTTCAGATGCAACTGTTTCACCTGATAATAGGCTCTGAAAATAAAACTGTGAGCTGTAAATACAATGTATTCGGAATGAAATGCCATAATGTGAAATTGCTTTTTCTCTAGCTACAACAGAAGTCCTTGACAGTTTTTGGCAGTGATAAATCACCCTCCCATTAATTGTCTCCTCTCTCATTGTGAGGTGAGCTGCTAAAAGGGGCAGTCAACAAAAATGACTTAAAGGACAAATTTTGGCAAAAAGACAATGAAGAAATCTGTCATTGCTAAGCCTCCAGTAAACTGTCACGAAACAATCAAAATATATGTAGCTGAAGTGTTTATGTCTTTGTTAGAAAGGTTATGGGATGATAAGTTTATAGTTAAAACAGGAAGCTGGGAAACTGAAGTTGTAGGCCCTTGAGGCACCGTTTCTCCCTGTGTTCTTTAGCATTTTACGCAAATCCTATCAGTGCTTCAGTTCACACAGTGTTTGCTGGTCTTACCAACCTTATATTCTGACACTTCTGCACCCCTGCCCCATACAACTGAAAGCACCCCCGAAGGCAGAGTGCTAGATCGAATACTTTTTGCATCCAGTTTCAAGATTTGTCCTTTCCAAGTGCTGTAAGTGACAGGGATGCTTAGCACCCCACATGAGCTGCAAGGATCCTGGTGTTAATCACAGCAAGATGCTCTCACTTTTTTTTGCTCTAGGAAGAGGGCAGCAGTGTTTACTTGCTATACGGCAAGCTGTATTATCAGCACCCACTCACCAACACGATCCAAGATCAAGGTGTGTGAAGCCATGTCTTCTACTCTTTCCCTTGCCAGGACTCATTTCACCCTACGTGGCTCCATTCTGCAAATAACTCTAGCCCACTGCAACTCTTCCACAGACTTAACAGAAAGGGATCTCTAATCACAGCATTCTGCTCTATAGCAGAAAGTGTTCTAAATTTGGCTTTTTCCTTTTAATGGTGTTACCAAAGAAGAAGTAGGGAGGTGACTACCAGTCTTTATTATACGCATGCTGCCTACATCTCTGTGGCATTCAGACAGCAGATGGTATATTTAAGACCACAGGTTATCTTCTGTGTAGGAGGGGCTGCATGCAGGGGATGTTTGTCAGATACACGCCTCCAGAAAGGGCAGCATTTCTCCCTTTAGAAAGAACATGGTGCCATCATTCTACATCTTTTTCCCTGTTTTGTTCATTTTTCATTTGTTGAGACTTCGAACTGAAAGTATTCTGAGTTATAAAAAAAAAAAAAAAAGAAGAAGAAGAAGGTAAAAATGCTGTTTACTTGTCAGCACATGGTTGGAAATAAGCAAGGTTAGAAAATGATTTGTTACTAATGTGCCTGTCAAGGACAAAGTCTGAAGTTTGGTTTTATATTTATGTTTGTAAGAAAATTACAGTATAAATATAAATGAGTTGCATCAGGTATTTAAACTAGACCGGACAGGGCACTAGAAAATATATGTTGGGAATGTTTCCCACACCAGCAGGGAGATGAACTAGATGACCTAGTGTGTCTTTTGCACAACTAACTTCTACCATTTCTGTATTAATGTGGGATGATTGATACCAAATATTCTTTTATGCCACTATCCCTTTTTGCTCTGCTAGTATTTGCATGCTTTCTCGGGGAGCTGATATCTTGGGAGAATAGCTACAGGGGAGCACTAAAGGGGAATCTTCATCAGGATGGCTAAGAACTGAGGAAAGTTACACAATAGCTTTTGTAGCCATAGCAGCTTTGTTGTCATGGCATGAGAATCCTTTGTCACTTCTTCTGCTTTTACAAAGGAACAGTCATCTGACATTGTTAGGTGTCTAATGTAGAGCCTGCTTTTTTGACATGGTTATCAGAAGCTATTTTCTGTCCAGACATTTACACAGACCTTGTGTTATCCATGATTTATCCACAATCTGTGTTCCTCAATTGTGCTTAAACATGGTTATAGTTGTAGTAAATCATGTGTTTAAACATGTAACTAGAACAAACCATACAGTTATCACTAGCACTGGAACATTAAACAATAATACTCTATTGAGCATCAGACTCAACAACAGGTTTCTGTCGGCCTGGCCCTGCAGTCCTAATGCAGGTATTTCCCCCTCGCCAGTCATCCCCCTCTTCCACCTGGAATTCTTTCAGCAGTCACCTAAACACCACACTACCAATCCTCTGTGGTCTGCACTTATACCCTGCACAAATTTAGCAAACAAAAAAATAAACAACAACAACAAAAAGCAACATTCATTTAGGAATACACTGGATTTTGACAGAAAATTGCTTAGCTTGCCTTTCAAATTGACAAAAGCGAGTGATAAAGTGTATACGAACACTGTATTATGAACTAACAATCCAGAGACAACTGGAAGCTATTTCAGGAAACAAAGATTTTCTTCTGAAGGAAAATGTCATCCAGTTGGGAGAAAATTGAGAAATTTCAGGAGTCCTTAAATAAGCTCTAATCTTCTTTGTATCACGTGTGACTTAATTCCTGATAAATGTACTCTGTGTACTTAAAACATCTCTTGAATGACAGAAATGCAGAAGAAATAAAGTGATTGAAGTTTTTTTTTTGTTTTCTTTTTTTGGTGATGAGCCAGTTTGAGAGCTTACTGTGAGCATATGGAGATAGCATATTTGCAAGTCCATCTCTGGAGGATTGCAAAAGGCCCTTAGCTTGTGAAAAACAGCAATGTTATTTTTTTTAACGTTCCCTATATTTAGAGATTAAATCGCTCACTGCACAAACCCATTTGGAACAGGCGAGAAGGTGAAAAGGATAATCAGTACAGTCACTGGTCCGTGTTTCCTAAACGCTTTTGAAAACATTACTGTGCGCAGGCATAAAATTAGCGGCAGGACCTTAAAAAGGCTGGCATTTAGCATGACTTTTTGGAAAGTGACACCCTCATTTTTTTCTTGTAGGATATCATTAAATTTCAATCGCCCTATGGCAGTGCCTTTCCATTAATAACCAATTCACTGTGTCACTTTGGCTCTCCTTTGAAATAATGAGCCTTTGCTTCGCTTTAATAAATTTAAACATATTCTCAAGGCCAGGGAAGATAGGAAACCGCAGATGGGCTGAGAAAAACACGATTCATAAATCCTTAACTGCCTGAGATCGTTGAGAGCAAAACAAAGTAACACTCGTAAAATATTAAACAATCCCAGCTGTATGAGTGAAGCTTCATTAACAAAAATGGACTATTTACTGCTTTCAACAGAGCCTGTGGGTGGAAAGATTCAGAGAAATCTTCTTTAGAAAAACACTGTCATCCTCATTTTGATTCTTTAACCAACTGATGGCACAGTAGATACTTATTTTGCACGTCCACATGCAGAAACATTTTAGCAGAAAATTAATGATACTCTTATTACATTAAATATCGCAACTCGTGCTTCATCATTTAAGCGGGAATGAATGGAAACAGAGAAATTTAACAGACATTTTATCCTTGAAGAATTTGCGTGCCAAGAGGAGTAAAACATGACAAACTTTATTTAAATGATAATGGACTTCTCTAGCACTCTAAAGCAAACCTAGCAATATGAATAATGGCAGAAAAATCAAGTAATGTCATTGCTTTTGCTGGGAAAGCCTGGCAATTTATTCTACAACGTTGTACTTTTTCCTGCTTTAATGTTTAGTAACACGCAGCTAATTTTGTTTATATTTCCATTTGGTACACAAAGGAGCAACTTCTTTTTTTCAGCCTTTGTTGTTTACTATTTATTTAAATTCCATTAAAGTTTTCCGAGTAAGGATTCTGACTCGGAATATGCTTTCAAGCTCACAAGGCCGGGTCCTCAGACACTTGAACCTTGGGATTTAGTGCTACCCAATTAGCATACACAGATTCCCACTGAATAACCAAGGAACTCGCAAAGGGAACTCCCTTACCTTCCAGGTCTGCCTCTAACACCACCAACGCTTCACTCTGCCTTCATATGGGTCTTGTGGCTTCCCATTCTGCACCAGCCCTAACTGGCATTCAGGAACTCCGCTCCAGTAGCACAAGTCAAAACTTTCATGTCCCCCCAAGGAATGGCAGCCCATATTATCCCCAAATCCCTTTTCAAGCTTCATTGAGACTTATAGTAAAACTTAAAAAAAGGCTTATTCGGTATTACAGATTTGGAAGATTAGCCACAAAGATAGAAAGAAAATTTTAAAATGCCCACAGCAAGAATAACCATGCATGATATCATGGAGGGCTTCTTAAGCCAAGAATTGCTTATAGCTGCATACAAGTTTAAAGAATAGAGATCAGTGTCAGTTTACTAAATGCTAGCAACCTGGAAGCTCTATCTCTAAAGACAAGCTGACAATTGAGTGGACAGAATGTCAATACTTCTAAACATTTCAAGGGTAAAAATATTGCATTTTACAATCTGTGTCATATTTAATGCAAGAAAAGAATTAGGATTTTTTTTCTTTTGCTGCCTGTCAGATTTTTTTTTTTTTTTCCTTTTATCCCAGTGAAGGGCAACTTTGAAGTACTTAGCACAAATTCCTGGTGTAATTTTTCCTTAAGGAACAAACAATACATTGTTTCAGCCTAAATGCAAGTATGGATATCACAGTTTTCCATACTCCAGTTAAGAAAATTTTCTAGAAGTATCTGCTTTATTTATTTCAAGGTATTTCTCTTGTCAGCAAGAACCACTACATGAATTTGAAGGAGTGCAAACGATTTCTTACCACTCAAGGGGACATTCTGACCCTCACAGAGGCATTTCTCTTTCCTGTTCAAAATCACAGGCAGACACATAGCACTTACAGTGCTCCCACCAGATTCAGTGGAAACCATGAACGCTGCCCAGGAGTCATCACCTTATAATCGTTACAGCAGTCATTTCCGTGCTTAGTAGACCTTCAATGTAGCTGATTTGTATAATCAGGGTTAATCTATTCTGATTGCAAATATCCATACCATAAAGTTTGAATGAATTTTCTCTGATGCTCGCTCAGCTTAGGATGCCCCTAACGCTTCTGTACAGACACACTAGAGAATTTTTGCTTTGTCGCGGGGTGGGGGCATTGATTCAGTGAGAATAAAGCCACCATATCATTCTTCGTTGCAAACTGTGGCAGAACCTATTTATTCTATCAGGTAATAGGACAAATTAGGGGAACCAAAAGCTGTGGTAAAACACTAAAGCACAATCAGCAGTGGTAAACCAGTATGTCGAGTGCTGAGGTTACCTGTCTGTATGAAAGCAGCAATCAGGCTTTCAAAAATAGCCTCAGACAGACAGGGAAAACAAAACTATTTTTGTCCTGAAGGTTTTAAGCACGGGTAGGAGGCAGGCAATGTGTTGTTTAACTCAGCAGAGAAAGCTTTCATTCTTTTATCTGTACACTGTGATTTGCAAACACTACTTTTTGGCTTCTGCAGTCAAAAAAGAGAAAGATCTAACACTGCTAGAATGTGTAGAAATATTTAGAAATACAGTACTGTATAGTCACAAATTAACAAGTGAATTAAGCCAGTCAGGAATTCATTTTTCCTTTAATTAATATAGAAGTTGAAGGGTTCCCTTTAAGCATTTACGAAAAAAAAGGAAATACATGAACATAGCTTGTAGAACATCTCACTGCCTATGCTTTTTCAATTATTACTATTTGCTTTTATTGTTGCATTATGACAATTCTAATGTTTCCTACTTTACATTCTTTCAGGCTAATATCCAGACTAGCAGGAAATGCTTTCACTTTTTTTTTCCTATTGATGTACTCATCCCACAAGTACTTTCTCTCAGAGGACATTTTGGTCTCTGTCCTATCTCTGTAAGATCCCCTATCAAGACAGCATAAGATACTGTGGCATTTATAGGGTGGATACTTATCACTATGTTTGTCTACTTATTACTAAACTGAGATCACTAACTTCATTTCTCAAAATAACCAAAAAGCCGAAGGTTAATAACTTTTGGCCACTAAGAGCTTGAAGTAGGTTTGGACTGGCCACCAAGAAGCAGAAAAAATTAAAGTCCTCTATGCTCCATTACCAGTGCTTTGAACCATCCAGTCACATGGATTTTTATGTTTTGAGAGGATTAAAAGAATGTAGATTGGCATGAGAATACCACATTAATTCAGAAGCTAAATGCTTCTTTGAGAAGATTCACTGACAAAAACAAAACAAAACAAAACAAAACAAAAACACATAGCTGTCTTTCTAAGTCCTTTCTGGGCCTATACACATTTTCTGTGAAAAGTTGATTTCTTCCCCCCCTCCCCCCCTTCTTTTTTTTCAAACAGCCTTTTATCATCTAACATGTGAAACAATTGTAATGTGAGGCATGTGAGCAGAGAGCCTTTGCCAGTGGGCCCTCATAAATCTTGCCAGTTCCCAGTGAACAACACCAAATATTTGCAGCTGAGGAACATTTGGTCTGGCTTAAATTAACATATCTCAGCAGTCAGAAGTCATTAAGCTTTGCCAGTGATTTGAAACCATTTTTCCATTTCAAAAGCGACACTGGCTGTTACTTATTTTTCTGGATGAAGAAGGTGGTAAGGAACAAAAGCAATGAAATGAAAATGGGAGATACTAATGAAAAAAAAATGATAAAAAGGCTTTGAACTGCCTTTGGTAGATTTGTTATTAAGACTCTTTTTAAATAGCAGAGCACTTATGTATAAGATCAAATAATAATTCAAGATGATACACATTAATTTCAATGGCAAATTATGTGATATAAAGGCTGTGAAAATGTATACTTATTTTCTTCCTTAATCCCTTGTGAATATAGGCGCTATCAATTTTAAAAGCTGATGAAAGCTTTAAATGAAAAACAATAATCCAACCTTTTTCAATTAAAGGCTGCAAGTAGATTAAGCACTAGAGTAAAGAAATGTGCCGTTGTGCGTTGCACAGATCACATCTGATACGAGTCTGTTCAGATGCAGGGAACTGGGCAAACACCTTGAATACAAAACATCACATTCCAAAAAAAGAAAGGAGAAAAAACAAAAAAACAAAAAAACCCACAAAAAACGCTTTAATTTTAAGCCCAACTGGTTTTAATGCAAGTAGAATGTGAGTTCAAATTCTCCAGACCTGTTACTTCGGTGTTATTTACATGGCTCATAACTGCTCTGGTTTGTCTGGTAAGTAAGATCATCATTTGCAGATCCACGAGAGCCACTTAGTACCTGAGTTGTCAGAAATAAACAGTTCCCCACATATGCAGTTATGCTTACTTTTCCACAATTATACAGCTCTGTCTGAAATCTGTGTCAAAAATGCCTCTGTAAACCACATTTGCTACTTCATAAGTTGATAAATGTTGCAATAACCAATTGCTAAATTCTATACCCGTATTTCAATGCGGTTTTGATATCTCACTTTTACTTAAATCTTTACAACTGAATGTAGTTATTCAAATTACTACTTCTATAGTAATCATAATTCTGCAGTCTCAGTTTTATTGATAAAGCTTTAATAACTTTTAATTTTTTAGATCCATGTTATTTTGAGATGAAACAGGTTTATATTTACAAGCATTCCAGTTAGGGACTTGAGGTAATAGCAAGGAAGGGTCAAGTTGGAAGTAAGGACGAGGTTCCTCACCAGAGGGTGGTCAGGCACTGAACAGGCTCCCCAGAGCATTGGTCATAGAACTAAACTGCCAGAGTTCAAGACTTGTTTGGACAGTGCTATCAGACATAGGGTGGGTCCTGTGTGGAGCCAGGAGTTGACTGCGAGGATCCACGTGAATCCCTTCCAACTCAGGATGTTCTGTGATTCCATTTGATGATTTCACAAGGTTTACTAAACAGTATTAAAGAAAATCCTTCCATACTGCAAATTTTTTGAGACTTTTGAATATTTTGGTCTCTGCAGCTTTAGCAACATCAGTTCCGTGTAAAAAATGGATGTTCTATTAACCAGATTTAAAAGGCAAATAGTTCTAAACAGAAATATTTACTGCTAACGAGGCTATGTCAGGGTCGCCTGGATAATTAGATAATCAATCCACTTTCTTCTGGGGGATTTTTTTTTTTCTTTTTTTAAAGAAAAGCTTTTGAGAACAGAAATAGTCTGCATTATCAGTGTTATTCCAATGGATTATATTATTTCTGTGCTTAGCCATCCACAAGAGAGTAAATCACTGTATGTGGATCCTGAAAGGCAAGAAACAAGACCAGAGTGTTTGGGAATATGAAGGTATTAAAGTAAGTATGCTTTGTGTTCTCACATAAATGTTACTTTGTTATTTTTTTCTTTCTCCACAGAAACACAGAAAAATGAAGAAAACATCTCATTGCATCTCATTTATCTGCTGTTTCTCTTCAGACCACATTACTTTCAAGTAAAAGAAACAATACAATAGCAGAAGGAAAGTTTATCAAGTTTTCTTCCATTGATTACTGGTAGCACTTCCTCACTGATCTACCGAATCACAGAATGATTGGGATTGGAAGGCACTTTGGAGACCAGCCCCATCTCAAGACTGTGTTCAGATGGGTTTTCAATGCCTCCAACAAAAGAGACTCTGTAACTTCTTTTCTTCACCTTCGCTGTAAAATAGTAATTTCATTTATTTAAAATCATTTTTTTTGTATTTCAATTTCTGTCCATTTCCTCTTGTCTTTTCACTTTTCTATTTCATTAGTCATTCCATAATTCTCTGTCTGTGCTACAATCGATTTATAAATAAGCCACATCATCCTGAAGCACCTCACCTATGAAGATAGGCTGAGGGAGTTGGGCTTGTTCAGTCTGGAGGAAAGAAGGCTGTGGGGAGACCTCATTGCAACCTCCCGGTACTTGAAGGGAGCAGGTTCTTGAATATATGCAGGTGGGAGACTGACTTTTTACAGTGTCTGATAATGACAAGAAAAGGGGGAATGGTTTTAAATGAAAAGAGGGGAGATGATTATTCACGAGAGGGTGGTGAGGCATGGGAATGGTTTGTTTAAAGAGGCTGTGGATGCCCCACCTCTGGAGGCATTCAAGGCAAGGTTGTATGGGGCTCTGGGCAGCCTAATCTGGTGGGTGGCAGCCCTGCCCATGGCAGGTGGGTTGCAACAACATGATTTTCAGTGTTTCTTCCAATTCTACGATTTCTATGAATTCTATGACTCTATGACCCTGTGCTTAAGAAACAGAACAGCTCTGGTAAGTTCCCTCACATTACACAAAGTTAGTCCAATAGAGGTCTTTTCCAAACCACTTTTCCAAAGATTTTTCAAAATCTGCAAACTGACCTCATGGGGAAGACAAAGAAGGATAAAATCACAGAACGGTAGGGGTTTGAAGGGACCTCTGGAGATCATAAAGTCCAACTCCCTGCCAAAGCAAGTTCCCTACACTAAACCCACTGTACAGGAAAGCATGCAGGAGGGTCTTGAGCATCTCCAGAGAAGTAAGCAATGAGAACAAAAAATTAAAACTCTGAGTTGGAAGCACCATGGAGGAAGAATACAGCAGGTCTAGGAGTACTCAGCAGATCTAGAAGTCAATTAATCACATGCATTCATGCTTTATAAAAAATTATGACTGCTTTCCAAGATTGTTCTTTCAAGATCTCCAAATCCGTCCAAACTGTTTGGTGAAGTAGAATGTGGATGGGCCCATGCAGGTGGTAAGGGACTTCCTCTAAAAGTCATCATAGTTTTCAAAATCTAACTACTCAAGAAAAAATGTTCATTTTTATCTTTGCCCCTAGTAGAATAAAGAGGAAGGTAAAGATAGAAATCACAATAAAAACTCCGTGAGGTCAGTGAGAAGAGAGTCAGAATTTGTTCAGCAAAGCTCATCATCTGGTTAGGTATGGACTACAGAATAGTTAAAGTAGTCAATGTTTGTCCTCCAAAGCACTCTGTAATAGCTCAATAAGATAAATCCGTTCTTCTCTCCACTCCTATATGGTAAAGTTAGGCTAGTATTATGCACGTTTACTTTTCAGAGCTTACTGAGCAACGAAATTGTGGATGCTACACTGCATAGACATTACATATGTGTTTGAGACTGTATGCAGCATGGCTGCTAACATATCTAAACTCTGTTGTTTTAGTGTACAACATGGTTCACCATTCAGTAAGATTTAGACATATTCATATTTCTAGAGCTCAAATAAATATCAAATATAGAAGATACTTCTTGAGCCCTGTAGCTACAAAAAGTATTTCATGTGATTTATAATAGCGTAGCAATACAAGTAATGATGAAAATAAGCAGAGAAGTAGACAATATGACTTCTTTTTATCCCTTTGGAGACATCACAGCTATAACTTATGGGAAGACCAGTCTAGAGTGAATTGTGTGATTCTATTATCTGCTGTGGGGTAAATAAAGAAAAAAACAACCTCTACTTAATAAATCTGACAGCAGCTATTTAATTTACATCATAAGATAAAGGCTACTTCTTTTAAAATAGCAAGGCTGAAGTTGGGAGTTGTTAATAACTGAAATGTGCAAGTCTGAATGTGAATATACAGAATTTATAAAATGTTTCGTTCTAGATTCATTTTAGATTTGATGCTGTGTAGAGGACTTCTAGATTATTTTTCAGGGAATCAAACTTATTTTCTTTTCCTTCTCAAAATGAAAACAAAAAGAGAGAAACAATAATAACAATAGTCAAGTTCAAGCCCTATGAAATTGATGCTAGGTAAACAACTGACAAAATTACCAAATGAACTTTAACTTTCTCAGTATCTTTGGAATGATGCCATTTTAGACAGATGTTCGTGGGTATATTTAATGCTTACAGATTTCAGACTTTTAAAATCCACTAAAATGGCTGGCTGCTAATTTTAAATAAATTGAAACTGCACAATAAATCTTTCAGATTAAGTAAAGACTACATTTTAAAAATTCACCGTGAAGTACACAAATAAATGAAAGAAACTGACAAACTTAGCCCATTTGGACAGTCCCCTTAGTTTTCTTGAATGTCAGCTATTTAAAACAGTGACTTTGTCACTTGATTTTATGTCAAC
The DNA here is from genome assembly GCA_030625065.1 of Alectoris magna. Taxonomy (NCBI): domain Eukaryota; kingdom Metazoa; phylum Chordata; class Aves; order Galliformes; family Phasianidae; genus Alectoris; species Alectoris magna. Next base: position 39,845,803 of record CM060560.1, read on the forward strand.
AGGAAATGAGTTAGACAGTCTTTAATAAACATTTAAAGAACAGCTCTGTAGATAGTTGTTTAATTATGAAAAGCAACGCATTGTAGCATAAAATAAAATGCAAGAACTGAGTTTAAGGCAAAGGGCTTGGAACTCGAGTATAAACGCATCCATTTTAACCTGTCCTAGCAACACACAGGTACCTATGTAAGTAGCATACAGTATCTGTAGCTGCAAATATTTTTATAACTGCCATTTCATTACTGTATTTGTGGAGACATGTTTATATCATTAAATGAGTTAATATAAAAAATAATTAATTTGTCATTTTGCTGTGCTAAGAAAGTAGTATTCAGGGGGAAGAAAAAAAAAGTGCAAGCAAAGCCACTAACAAAACTGTTTTTGCATTTGCATTGGCTTCAAATGCAGCTGTAAGTATAGAACGAATACATTCTTCAAGACAGGATGCGCTCCTGTGAAACACTGTAGTGAACAGAGAAAAGCATAATGAAAGTGGAAGCAATGAGGAGGCCTCAATTCCTGCATGAAGTTCTGTTTTTTACTATTTGGCTTTCAGCAGAAAAAAAAAGAAAAAAAAAAAAGAAAAAAAAAAAAAGAAGCTCCACTAATAATAAAGTTCCACTAATAAGTCATTCTCTTATCGCTCTAACAAGTTTGTTACAGTGGCTGCATTTCTTTCAGAAGTATGAGCTACAAACAAACTGGAAAGGAGAAAACTACCACAAACCGGCAGCTAAGAAGCTGTTCAGGCATTATGCAAAAAACATTTACAGAAGGTTCTCAAAATAATTCTTCATGACTTCAGACTTCTCACTCAAACAGACTGGGCAGGACTTTTAACCTTTTATTCACTGCATCTGACCAAGATGATACCAAAATGTCTTTTAGTAAGATTAGAAAAAATATTTTAGATTTTTGTCTTAGCACTTTTAGTATTTGTAAAGGCTAAGAAAAAATGCTGATACAGGTTTCATTTGGTTGAAAATAGAAGTAGTATTTTAACATATCAGAGAAGTCATCCATGGAAAGATGGTAGACGAGCCTGTGTTCTATTGCACATTTTGTACTACAGAAGTCTGTATTAAAATGGTTAACAAATCTTTTTCCTCTGCATTTTTCAGAACAGCTCTAATTTAGATATGGAAATTTTTCAAACTTAAATCAACAGCAGAAGAACTTGATTGAGTCAGTATTAAATTGTTAAGTCAGGTAGTCCACACATCGCATATTTCTAATTAAAATTTTATGCAGCACTTTAAAATACGGTACTATAATATTAACAGTTAATTTAATAATTAAAATCTTATTTTTTTCACAGTGACTTCATGGCTGGTGCTTACTGTAGTTTCATACTGCAAATGAAAAAAAAAAAAAACTGCACACTGTATTTTTTATTAATATTATATATTTTACTGGGCCCACCCAAATAGATATACACAGTTACACACAGTTACACACACACACACACACCAAAAGCTTGGCCAGGAAATTAGACATCTTATCTGTGAGCTTGCTAAATAAGGACCAATAACCTAGGTCTGCAGTACTCTGTGTGATAACTGCTTTTACAAAATGAAATTGTGACTTTTTCACAGCTTAGCTACAAGTAGGCACTATCAGTAAAACTGCATTTCTCTGCAATATGATGGGAAGTAAAAGATTTCAACATCTGACAGGAGAAAATGAACAACTGATAAACAATCTTTGAAATGTTCTCTCACTGCAAGGCATGCTTTTGATGATGATTTACATTTTTATTATTGTTGACTTTCAGGATGGAGCTGATGGTTGGCTAAACACACAATAACTAAAAGAACAAACCACGTAAAATGCAAATCAAATCAGAAGAAAAACTTGACCGGCATCATCTGCTTGAAAAGCTTTCCTTCATGCTTCTCCTCCATTTAAACATTCAGTAAATGTAATTAGAATTCAGTTTATCCAGAAAACTGGACCTTTCCAAGTCCAACACAGTGAACACCCTAATTCCTCTTGCACTTTCCTCCTCCCATTCAAAAGAAGAATTAAATTGCAATTCTGAGTCTGATGTGCGATGAACGAACTAGTACTAACACTGCTCATTGCTTCTTTAGAGTCAACACTGCTTCTTTTGTCAACATTTGAATTTTGTACTGATCAGGGAAGGTAGCTGCAGGGACAACCAGCATATAACTTCTGAAATATAACCGTGCTGAAATAGCAACAAATAGCTAATCTGGTTTTGGTAGGGTGTTACTTTTTTGAAAGTGAACTCACTGAAAATTTCTCGGTTCTGCACTGTAGGATAACGGGAGAAAAGGAGTCATGATTGCTGATTCAGCTAATGTATTCAGCTAAGTCAACAGATTGGTGGAAATGAAAATATAAGGAATTATTATATTTTGATTTGCTGCTTTAAAGACACAATTCTTGAAATCTGGAGTGTTTTTTTGACAGTCATACTTTCATTTATACTAAATGAAAATAGTTATAACACAACTGAAAAAGGAATCTTTTTAAAACTGAAAAATAATTGGAAACATTTCAGGTTAAAACAATGTTAACTTTCTAAACCGTCATTCTTCCTGTAAATTACACATGACTGTTTCACTATTTAGTACACAAATAAACAAAGAAGTATAACTAGCCACATAGCTTTATCTTTTAAATTGAATTAAGTAAATTAAATATGATTGGTTATTGATTATAAATGATCACAACTTTATCTCGTTCCTTTAAGATTCTAATCATAAAATTTTGATGTTAAATCCCTAACAGAAAAGAGGGAAAACGAGAAAACAAATAAACAAACAAAACAAACAAAAAATTGCACATTTCAGTAGAATTCTGTAACACTGAGAATCATGCTGCAAGTAGATTGCACAAAATAAAAAAAGTTCCTTTATTTCAGTACCTATCTGCAATTATTTGCAAGTGTAGTTTGGGTTTTGGCTATAACTTCTATTCTTACTAATACCTATTTGTAAAATGTTCAATACATGGGATCAAGTTGCATCTACTTAGCCGTATTACATAATTCAAGCAGTACTTAGAAGTACTTAGAAGCTCTGACACAGTTTAGCTCCTTGAAGCAAGGACGGTGATAATACAGTTTATCACACAATCCTAATATCTATTTGGATTGTTCACATAGACAAAAATTCATGAATGACTGTTGGTAATAGATGCAGAAAGGAAAAATGGAGAATAAAAAAGAAGACTTTTTTTTTTTTTTTCATATTGTTCAGTTCCAGTACTGTTTCATACTGCAGATTTTAGTTTTTCAAAGGTGTTAACAAGTACATAATTTATAGACCAGGTAAGAAATGCTTATTTCATTTTTATGTCTATTAGATAGCTTACAATATAAATATATAAATATATTTCTTAAAATGTTAAAAATAATTCTTGTCCAAAACCTGTATTAACTCTAAGAATGATCTCCATGCATTATTTTTCAAAGTAAATAACTAACATTTTACGTTCAGTTTTCCATTTCAAAAGTCAGAATGGTTAAAGTATAACTGAGTGTTTAATTGTAACAAGAAGGGTTTCCCATGCTATGTTGTCGATGACAAAATGAGAATGTACATTCAGAAAGGATAACTGGCATTTCTGTTTAGAAATAGATTACGAAGGACCTCATTATTCAGTTTCTTTGTAAATTTCTCTGTACATTTTATATATCCTACCTTGGCTAACAGCTGAAAGATAAATCCTGCCTGAGTGGCACTGTGCATCAAGCACAAACTGACGATAATGACAGGCTAAGGACTCTCCAGAGATAATGGGGCAGTACAAAAACAAAACATGCCTCTTGTTAGCATAACTATGCAGCAAAACTACTGGCTGCCTTAAAAAAATATGACTTCTATTTGTATAAATAGTAATGGGGAGTAATATCTGAGCATTAAGAGACCATCCACAGTGCTAACATTCAGGTTTGGTGTGATAGGACTCTTCAGGTAAAATAAATGGATGAAACCTGGTCAAACATTTTACAAGAAGTCCACCAAAAGTCTGGGAAATAGTTAGAAAGCTTGTCAATTTCTTGCAAGCTTTCCAATTGCTTGCAATCAGAAGTTGCACTAAGAAAAGGAGTCTGCACTTCTGCAGTGTCATTCTTTAAACAATTTGGATATTAAGAGAAAGCAAGTGGAGCAGGGACCACAATTATTAAGATAACAGGATCATATGTACACTTCTGCTGTATATAAAATACATCAATAAAGTCATGGCCCAATACTTTTTCCTGAAAGAAATATCATTCCATTGTGTTTGGATGTTGTAGCGATACATAAAAGAGGGTTGCAACTTGATCTCTGACCACACAGCGAGGTGAGATTTTCTCATGTCTGCATTATTTAGTGTTAGGCACTTTCTAGAGCAGATGTCTTTTGGAGAGACCTAACTTTAGCAGTCAAAATACAGCCATGCTTGAAGATGACAATTAAGCAGTGTGGACAATCAAGGATTCTGTGCTTAAACTCACTCCCTAACTCTCTCGTATTTAGCAGAATTTACGGCCTGTTACCTTGTGGCTTAGCTATATATAACAAAGGAGAAACGTGCCTTGAAAATGGAGTTAAGAAGTCACTGAAGTTCTAGTTTAATGAATTCATACAATTTAAAATGGACATGCTTTCACTATTCTACTAATCAAGACTACTACAAACTGAACACATGCAGTTATTTGGTTTGAAATGCAAAACTTACATGCAGAAAACTTTTCATGTAAAACATTTCTAAATATCTTAGAGTGTATCTTTCTCATCAAAGTTTTAAAGCCCCCTTTTTTTTTTTCCCCTGCAATCATAGATTTAAAAGGTGCCAGATTAAGGTCTCCATGTGATGAAAACCTGAAGGCAGACACTCCGTAAACAGAGAAGAAAACACAGTTACACAGTCTAAGTTTATTATTTTAAGAGAGTAGGCTAAGATTATTGTGCATAACTAAATACTTTCCTAAAGATTATTGACATCAAAAAGGCAAGTGGAACAGTGGGTTTAACCAGAATTATAAACAAGGATACACATCTTTAAACAAACCTCTAAAGATCAATTTTTTAACTTCATTCATTTGAAGATCATTAAATCTTAGCTCCTGGTGTAAAACATTGGCTGTGGGCAATTTGAGACTTGTTTGATATGGAAAAAAATAATGCAGGAGTACATTGGCCTGCTAAATTTCTAAATTTATTTGTAGGGGTCCTTAATGTGACACAGGATGTGACTGGCTAGATTTCACACGTTGTGACTTCCATATGTATCTCCTTTTAAGACAATCAATAATGCATACCCACAAGCCATATACCATAATCTCCTGCAGCACATTCAGAACTTTCCTGTCAGATACCTAATATTTCTAGCAGTCATTTTCTGAATGTGGAACTGGTCAGAAACATTCTCGGGAACATGATGACTGTGGGAAAATAATTGTCCCATTCTTCATGAAAATTGACCTATAATAAAGTGAGGGGGTTTTTTTTGTTTCTTTCTTTCTTTCTGTTTCTTTTTTAAGTTGATGAAAAGCTCAGAAACAGCATAATGTAGTTCTGGCAAAATAAATATCTACTTGTCCCAGATTAACAAGTGCTGAAATGTCCCTATTACTAATGATAACTTAAGCAATTGTTTAAGGCAGTTGAGATATGTCAGCAGGGCTCCAGTAGTGAGTCTTTTCTCTTGTGTACAACAAATACTTCACATTGCCAATCTCCTTTTGTCTCACTGCCAAGGTCACAGCCAAGAAATAGACGGAGTTTTTCCACTTTGTTAATCTGGACTTCCTAGAGTTTTTTAGGAAACACAGGAAATGCTACGTGCCTAGCAAAATGCAAGTCATTTGTATAGCAGTGGGCAACAGTATCAAGTGTTCTGCACCTGTTTTACACTCCAGCACTGTAATTTCTGTAAAGTAAACAGTAGATCTCAGGGTCAGATTACAAATTCTAGTAGGCTGTTTGCTAGATTGCCGCTTTGTTTAACCTTTACACTTTCATTTAGAAAGGAGAAAGTATCATTGTCACACCAAGAGGGCAGTTAAAGAGTTTTAATTAACTGTGGAGGTAATTAGACCTCCCAGTTTAACAATTATCAGACAATTCTATCCTGCTGTAAGCCCTTTAAAGATGCACAGTTGTTTTTTTTTATGAAGAACAAAATTCATTTCATATATGGTTTGGAAAAAACAAACAAACAAAAACAAAAAACCCAACAACTGGATAAAAGACTATATAGAAAGAAAAGCTGATTCCACTGTGAATTTATCTGTTTCCTTTTCCTAATATAATAACAAGTCAAAAGCTATCAACTTCTCATCCACCATTCCCTGCCAAAGAAGTCCAATTCTAATCCAATTGCTCCTTTTATTAATACCCCCTCCCTTCAGCCTCCTGAGTCTCTGCTCCATTTGGCCCATTGTGGTATTCACACTTACAACAAAGGTGAAAGAAAAGCATCCTTCGCCTTGCTTCAAATAAAGTTTGCTGTTTACAATTGTAGTTTAAAAGCTATCTTAACAATTATTTGAAATCTCTGAGCCATATATCTCTCTCTGTGAAGAGGATGAAGTCTCTTTACTCATGGGAGATACTGCTCATCGGTTTCAGTTCTCAACTTCATGTTTTTAAGATGTAAATATACTTCAGAAAACAAGCTGTAGTGATCTTATGATTGCTGCCCAGAAGCAATGCAGCAATCAACAGCATTAGCTCTCCTGAACACAAAAGATAAGTATATATTTAGATATATTTAGTTTTGTGCAAATTTATGCAGGTCCTTAAAGGCAGTAAAACAGAGAGCAATACAGAATTTCATTTAATGATTCTTCTTTACTTATGTAAATAAATAATTAAAAAAGAAACAAGAAAATAAATAACTAAAGGGAAGAGAAACTTTATTTGCTTGCATTAATCATTACAGTTTAACCTGAGTCAACTGCAACTAAGTGTGGGCTGTGGGAATATCTCTTGTATTGCTCTGCTACATCCCATATAGCTATTTTCCAAACCACAGTGTATAACTATGTGCATGTGTACAGAATTATATTTCACTCCCAATGTCTTCCATGTGAAGCTTGTAGATTTTAGGAAAACAAGTATATTGTTCACCGGTACACAAGCAGATGAAGATATCAACTTGAGTCGGTCCCAAGAAGAGTGGCAGAGGGGTGACTGTGACAGATTTGATTGTACAGTCTACGTCTGTGCATATAACATGTGTTTCTTTCATCAAAATATTTTTGCAACATTTAATTATTATAAAATGTCTTTTGGACAGATAGATAAGAATTTGAAATAGTATGAACCCATGCTGATTTTATTTCCATTCACTTCCACTTGAAATAAAGAAGAGAATTAAAGTTGTTAGTGACAAATGAATTGTCATGCTTCATATTTTAATTGGAAGTTGACAAGTTATATGAATAGAAAAGGACAAAATCTAAAGAAAGGCAAGAGGAAGCTAAAAAATATGAAGAGCTGAAAGTGATGAAATGATGACAAGAGTCAGCCAAGAAAAGAACAGCATTTGGCCAGGAGGAATATTTTCTCTTGTGGTTGAATTACAGTGTGAAATAAAAATTAAAACAGAAGACCAACACTCAACGTCATCTCAGGAGCTTGAGAAGCCACCATAAACCACATGGGATATACTTACATTTTATTACCTCCCCTTCCCCCCCCCAATCATAGCATAGTTATAAGCCTTGTGAATTCTCAGTTGCTTATCATGTATTTGACATATAATAAATCCTTATTTGTAATATGCACCATATAATGGAGTAGTAAATATTTCCAATTAGCTTTAGTGTCACAGTCCCCAAAAACTGATGCATTTATGTTAATATAAAAGCGAACACGGAACATTTTATCATGCATTAGAGATTTTAATCAGGTAATCTGCACGGCATCTGGAAACCTAAGCAGAGGCAAAGTCTGCTATAACAAAGGCACTGTAACAGTTCACCTTCAGTGAAGAACAATAATGCATTATTAAATTCACTTTCCTGCTCAGTGGTTACACTTAGCTGACCACAGCAAATTTGCTCTCTGCCTGGTCTTCACAAGTTGGCAGAAAAATAGATTCTGTCACATTTAACGGGTTCTGAAAATGACAGGATGCCTCTCTTGGTTTAACTATAAACCATAATCTTTCAGAAGTAAATATAATTACAAACGCCTTTTGTCACGTAGTTCTTAGGAAGGATATTATATGTGGGTTATTAGAGTAGTAGATCTCACTATGTACTTGAATATCATTAGAAAGTAGGGATTGATATTGCACAACAACAACTTCAAAAAAGAATCAAATTTCTATCCTTCTTTGATCCTAAATGACATCATAATTCTTAGAAAACAAAGAGACAGATATCAAATTCCTTGAGAACAGTCAAGCTGTTATCAAGAAATATTACTCCTTAAACTAACATCAAAGAAAATCCTTTTTTGTCCATAATACCATTTTAATTGTATTCTATGTTTATTAGTTACTTGCTCTGTTTTACATACAGTTAACTGAGGAATCTTGAAAGAAAACGGCATCAGACTCAGAATTCAGTGGTAAAGAATTATTGATTTGGAATTTAATTAGTGAAAGTTGATATATTTATATGCAAAAGAGACTGATTCATTTTGATGTCCGGGGACTTTTATCATGCTACAAGCAGGATTAGAATCTGCTCCATATAATGACATTCACTCTCGGGTAAAAGTCTTGAACCAACACCGATACACTTAAGTATCGGAGAAGTGCAATTTAGGTCCCAATTAAGATCTATTAAAGAGTTTTAATTAGCTTTGTGTAGGTAACAAGTTTAGCAATTATAAGACACATTTTTCTTCTATAAGCACTTCAATTCAGATAGTTTTTTACAAATATCTCAGCAATGAAGTGGAAATTACATCTTGGAAACATAGGATTAGATTCCAGGATCTGTTTACAGCTTTTCATTACTTTACTTGGGTATGAAAACAAGGTTTGTTAAGTCCTCAGAAGGACCCTAGATATTACAATGACACTGCATTTGATATTTACATGACTTTTAACATAGGTATCTTCCCCTGAAGTGGAATTACTACTTTGTGCTAGGCAGTCCGTCCATGACATATTTAATTTAGGTGACAACTTTGTAAACCAACAAGCGATCTAAAATGGCACAGAAAGTTTATAGCTCTCAGAAAACACTCGTTCCAGATTTGGGACAGGAAGGTAAATGAAGTTGTGCTTACAGTCATATCCACAGTCTCTTTGGCCATATACACAGTCATACAGAGAGGGTCAGGGACTGTTCACACTATTTGCTTCTAAGCTTAGTCTCTGGCTTTACTTCTCACTGTCTCAGCACTCTCCAACACAGACATGTTCAAGAGCTTGCCCAGAGTTATGTGAATATAAGTACGTCCATACCAATTGTATGCTGGGGTGAGATTTGCTTCTGCCTTCTTCTGTCTGGAAGCATACCCACAGTATTTCTGCTATGGGATTAGGCAAAAACTAGAATACGCCACAAAAACTGGAATCACTTTACCTAATCAGGAGTCTGTCATGATTCAGTCAGCTAATCTGTAACTGTGTGGCATCCAGAGACCCTTTCCCCTTTAGAGTACATAACATTTGCACTAGCAGAACCTGTGAATTTAAATATGAGAAAGACAACTCCTCCCCAAGCACAAACACATTTGAGGAACAAAAAAAACCCAAAAACCATCAGATTTAAATTCTTATTATAGTCTTTGCTTTATATAGTTAGCATTCTAAAAGACGATAGTCTTATATCCAGATTATGTCCAGATCCATACATACTATTATCATACTCAAAATATTCACTAACAGCTTCAGAAAAGTTTTTGAATTTTTGCAGGCAAATCTAATTTAAAGACTCGTTCTCTTTTCAGCTCTGTAAAACACACTAGGTAAGCGAGTGACATGTCCTAGAACACTTAATTGCTGTGAAGTATAGAAAAATAAGGCATTTTACTGTCAGTAACAAGCAACCCATTACATTTTGTCATCATATACTCTTGTAGTACTCCTCAAAGGAA